>JAGUCH010000005.1:0-2544166 GCA_019096065.1 Paracyclopina nana
TAACTCCAACTCCAACCTAACCTAACCTAACCTAACCAACTAACTCCAACCTAACCTAACCTAATCCCAACCTAACCTAACCCAACCTAACTCTAACCTAACCTAACCTAACCTAACCTAACTCCAACTCCAACCTAACCTAACCTAAACTTCAATCCTAACCTAACCTAACCTAACCTAACCTAACCTAACCCCAACCTAACCCAATCCCAACCTAACCCAACCTAACCTAACCCCAACCTAACCTAACCTAACCTAACCTAACCTCCAACCTAACCTAACCCAACCTAACCTAACCTAACCTAACTTCCAACCTTCCAATCCCAACTAACCTAACCTAACCTAACCTAACCTAACCTGTCCAACCTAACCTAACCTAACCTAACCTAACCTAACCTAACCTAACCTAACCTAACCTAACCTAACCCAACCTAACCCTTAACCTAACCTAACCTAACCTAACCTAACCTAACCTAACCTAACCTAACCTAACCTAACCTAACCTAACCTAACCTAACCTAACCCAACCTAACCTAACCTAACCTAACCTAACCCCAACCTAACCTAACCTAACCTAACCTAACCTAACCTAACCCCAACCTAACCTCAACCTAACCTAACCTAACCTAACCTAACCTAACCTAACCTAACCTAACCCCAACCTAACCCAACTCAACCTAACCTAACCTAACCTAACCTAACCTAACCTAACCTCCAATCCCAACCTAACCTAACCTAACCTAACCTAACCTAACCTAACCTAACCTAACCCAACCTTTCCTAACCTAACCCAACCTAACAACCCAACCTAACCTAACCTAACCTAATCTCCAACCTAACCTAACCTAACCTCCAATCCCAACCTAACCTAACCTAACCTTAACCTAACCTAACCTAACCTAACCTAACCTAACCTAACCCAATCCCAACCCAACCTAAACCTAACCTAACCTAACCTAACCTAACCTAATCCCAACCTAACCCAACCTAACCCAACCCCAACCTAACAATCCCAACCTAACCCAACCTAACCTAACCTAACCCAACCTAACCTAACCCAACCTAACCTAACCTAACCTAACCTAACCTAACCTAACCCAACCTAACTCAACTTCCAACCTAACCTAATCCTAACCTAACCCAACCTAACCTAACCTAACCTAAATCCCAACCTAACCTAACCTAACCTAACCCAACCTAACCCAATCCCAACCTAACCCAACCTAACCTAACCTAACCTAATCCTAACCTAACCTCAACCTAACCTAACCTAATCCCAACCTAACCTAACCTAACCCAATCCCAACCTAACCTAACCTAACCTAACCTAACCTAACCCAACCTAACCTAACCTAACCTAACCTAACCCAACCTAACCTAACCTAACCTAACCTAACCTAACCTAACCTAACCTAACCTAACCTAACTCAACCTAACCTAACCTAACCTTAACCTAACCTAATCCCAACCTAACCTAACCTAACCTAACCTAACCTAACCTAACCTAACCTAACCTAACCTAACTTAACCTAACCTAACATAACCTAATCTAACCAATCCCAACCTAACCTAACCTAACCCAACCTCCAACCTAATCCCAACCTAACCTAACCTAACCTAACCTAATCCCAACCCAACCTAACCTAACCCAACCTAATCCCAACCTAACCTAACCCAACCTAACCCAACCTAACCTAACCTAACCCAACCCAACCTAATCCCAACCTTAACCTAACCTAACCTAACCTAACCTAACTCCAACCTAACCTAACCTAACCTAACCTAACCTAACCTAACCTAACCTAACCTAACCTAACCTAACCTAACCTAACCTAACCCAACCTAATCCTGTCCTAACCTAACCCAACCTAACCTAAACCTAACCTAATCTGTCCTAACCTAACTCCAACTCCAACCTAACCTAACCCAACCTAACCTAACCTAACCTAACCTGGCAACCCAACTCTAACCTAACCTAACCTAACCTAACCCAACTCTAACCTAACCTAACCTAACCTAACCTAACCTAACCTAACCTAACCTAAATCCCCCAACCTAACCTAACCCAACCTAACCTAACCTAACCTAACCTAACCTAACCTAACCTAACTCCAACTCCAACCTAACCTAACCTAACCTAACCCAACCCCAACCTAACCTAACCCAACCTAACCTAATCCCAACCTAACCTAACCTAACCTAACCTAACCTAACCTAATCCCAACCTAACCTAACCTAACCTAACCTAACCTAACCTAACCTAACCTAACCTAACCTAACCTAACCTAACCTAACCCAACCTAACCTTAACCTAACCTAACCTAACCTAACCTAACTCCAATCCTAACCTAAATCCCAACCTAACCTAACCTAACCTAACCTAACCCAACCTAACCTAACCTAACCTAACCTAACCTAACTTCCAACCTAACCTAACCCAACCTAACCTAACCTAACCCAACCTAACCTAACCTAACCTAACCTAACCTAAATCAACCTAACCTAACCTAACCTAACCTAACCTAACCTAACCTAACCTAACCTAACCTAACCTAACCTAACCTAATCCCAACCTAACCTAACCTAATCCCAATCCTAACCTAACCTAACCTAACCTAACCTAACCTAACCCAACCCAACCCAACCTAACCTAACCTAACCTAACCCAACCTAACCTAACCTAACCTAACCTAACCTAACCCAATCCCAATCCCAACCTAACCTAACCAACCTAACCCAACCCAACCTCCAATCCCACCTAACCTCCAATCCCAATCCTAACCTAACCTAACCTAACCTAACCTCCAACCTAACTCCAACCTAACCTAACCTAACCTAACCTAACCTAACCTAACCTAACCTAACCTAACCTAACTTAAGCTAACCTAACCTTAACCTTAACCTAACCTAACCTAACCTCCAATCCCAACTCAACCCAACCTTAACCTAACCTAACCTAACCTAACCTAACCTAACCTAACCTAACCTAACCTAACCTAACCTAACTAAACCTAACCTAACCTAATCCCAATCCTAACCTAACCTAACTCAACCCAACCTAACCTAACCTAAATCCCAACCTAACCTAACCTAACCCAACCTAACCCAACCTAACCCAACCTAACCTAACCCAACCTAACCTAACCTAACCTAACCTAACCTAACCTAACCTAACCTAACCTAACCTAACCCCAACCTAACCTAACCTAACCTAACCTAACCTAACCCAACCTAACCTAACCTAACCCAACCCAAACCTAACCTAACCTAACCTAACCTAACCTCCAACCTCCATCCTAACCTAACCTAACCTAACCTAACCTGAACCTAACCTAACTCCAACCTAACCTAACCTAACCCCAACTCTAACCCAACCTAACCTAACCTAACCTAACCTAACCCAACCCAACCAACCCCAATCCCAACCTAACCCAACTCTAACCTAACCTAACCTAACCTAACCTAACCCAACCTAACTCTAACCTAACCTAACCTAACCTAATCCTAACTTAATCCCAATCCTAACCTAACCTAACCTAACCTAACTCTAACCTAACCCAACCTAACCCAATCCTAACCTAACCTAACCTAACCCAACCCCAACCTAACCTAACCTAACTCCAACCCAACCTAACCTAACCTAACCTAACCTAACCTAACCTAACCTAACCTAACCCAACCTAACCCAACCTAACCTAATCCCACCCTAACCTAACCTAACCTAACCTAACCTAACCTAACCTAACCTAACCCAACCTAACCTAACCTAACCTAACCTAACCTAACTTCCAACCTAACCTAACCTAACCTAACCTAACCTAACCTAATCCTAACCCAACCTAACCTAACCCCAATCCTAACCTAACCTAACCTAACCTAACCTAACCTAACCTAACCCAACTCAAACCTAACCTCCAATCCTAACCTAACCTAAACCTAACCTAACCAATCCCAACCTAACCTAACCTAACCTAACCTAACCTAACCTAACCCAACCTCCAACCTAACCTAACCTAACCTGTCTTCCAATCCCAACTCAACCTAACCCAACCTAACCTAACCTAACCTAACCTAACCTAACCTAACCTAACCTAATTAACCTAATCCCAATCCCAACCTAACCTAACCTAACCTAACCTAACCTAACCTAACCTAACCTAACCTAACCCAACCTAACCTAACCTAACCTAACCTAACCTAACCTAACCTAACCTAACCTAACCTAACCTAACCTAACTCTAACCTAACCTAACCCCAACCTAATTCTAACCTAACCTAACCCAACCTAACCTAACCTAACCTAACCTAACCTAACCTAACCTAACCCAACCTAACCTAATTCCTAACCCAACCTAACCCAACCTAACCCAACCTAACCTAATCCCAACCTAATCCTAACCTAACCTAACCTAACCTAACCTAATCCCAACCTAACCTAATACCTAACCTAACCTAACCTAACCTAACCTTAACCTAACCTAACCTAACCTAACCTAACCTAACCTAACCTAACCTAACCTAACCTAACCTAACCTAACCTAACCCAATCCATCCTATCCTAACCTCAACTAACCTAACCTAACCTAATCTAACCTAATCCCAACCTAACCTAACCTAACCTAACCTAACCTAACCTAACCTAACCTAACCTAACCTAACCTAACCTAACCTAACCTAACCTAACCTAACCTAACTCTAACCTAACTCTAACCCTAATCCCAACCTAACCCAACCTAACCTCTAACTCAACCTAATCCCAACCTAATCCCAACCTAACCTCTAACCCAACCTAACCTAACCTAACCTAACCCCAACCTAACCTAAACTTAACCTAATCCCAATCCTAACCTAACCTAACTCTAACCTAACCCAACCCAACCTAACCTAATCCTAACCTAACTTCCAACCTAACCCAACCTAACCTAACCTAATCCCAACCTAACCTAACCTAACTCAACCCAACTCAACCTAACCTAAATCCCAACCCAACCTAACCTAATCCCAACCTAACCTAACCTAACCTAACCTAACCTAACCTAACCTAACCTAACCTAACCTAACCTAACCTCCAACCTAATCCCAACCTAACCTAACCCAACCTAACCTAATCCCAACCTCCAACCCAACCTAACCCAACCTAATCCCAACCCAATCCCAACTCAACCTAAATCCCAACCTAACCCCAACCTAATCCCAACCTAACCTAACCTAACCTAACCTAACCAAACCTAACCTAACCAATCCCAACCTAACCTAACCTAACCTAACCTAACCTAACTCCAATCCCAATCCCAACTCTAACCTAACCTAACCTAATCCTGTAACCCAACCTAACCTAACCCAACTCCAATCCCAACCTAACCTAACCTAACCTAACCTCAGTCCCAACCTAACCTAACCCAACCCAATCCCAACCTAACCTAACCTAACCTAACCTGAACCTAACCTAACCTAACCTAACCTAACCCAATCCTAACCTAACCCCCCAATCCCAACCTCCAATCCTAATCCTAACCTAACTAAACCAACCTAACCTAACCTAACCTAACCTAACCTAATCTAACCTAACCTAACCTAACCTAACCTAACCTAACATAACCCAATCCAAACTCAACCTAACCTAATCCCAACCTAATCCTAACCTAACCTAACCTAACCTAACCTAACCTAACCTAATCCCAACCTAACCTAACCTCCACCTCTAACCTAACCCAACCCAACCTAACCCAACCCAACTCAATCCCAACTCAACCTAATCCCAACCTAACCCAACCTAACCTAACCCAACCTAACCTAACCCAACCTAACCTAACCTAACCCAACCTAACCTAACTCAACCTAACCCAACCTAACCTAACCTAACCTAACCCAATCCTAACCTAACCCAACCTAAATCCCAACTCTAACCTTAACCCAATCCCAACCTAACCCAACCTGACCCAACCTAACCTCCAACCTAACCTAACCCAATCCCAACCTAACCTAACTCCAACCTAACCTAACCTAATCCTGTCCTGGTCCTAACCTAACCCAACCTAACCTAACCTAACTCTAACCTAACCTAATCCCAACCTAACCTAACCTAACCTTAACCCATCCCAACTTCCACAATCCTAACCTAACCTAACCCAACTCAACCTAACCTAATCCTAACCAACCTAACCCTCTCCAATCCCAACCCTAACCTAACCTAACCTAACCTAACCTAACCTAACCTAACCTAACCCCAATCCCAATCCCAACCTACCGAATCCCAAATCCTAACCTAACCTAATCCTAATCCCAACTCCAACCTAACCTCCAACCTAACCTAATCCCCAACCTAATCCCAACTCTAACCTAACCTAACCTAACCTAACCTAACCTAACCTAACCTAATCCTAACCCAACCTAACCTAACCTAACCTAACCCAACCTAACCTAACCTAACCTAACCTAACCCAACCCAACCTAACCCAACCCTAACCTAACCTAACCTAACCTAACCTAACCTAACCTAACCAATCCCAACCCAACCTAATCCCAACCTAACCTAACCTAACCTAACTCAACCTAACCTAACTCAACCTAATCCCAACCTAACCTAACTCTAACCTAACCTAACTCTAACTTAACCTAACCTAACCTAACCTAACCTAACCTAACCTAACCAATCCCAACCTAACCCAACCTAACCTAACCTAACCTAAATCCCAATCCCAACCTAACCTAACCCAACCCAATCCCAACCTAACCCAACCTAACCTAACCTAACCTAACCTAACCTAACCCTAACCTAACCTAACCTAACCCAATCCCAATCCCAACCTAACCTAACCTAACTCTAACCAATCCCAACCTAACCCACCCAATCCCAACCTAACCTAATCCCTAACTTCAACTAACCTAACCTAACCTAACCTAACCTAACCTAACCCAACCTAACCTAATCCCAATCCTAACCCAACTTAACCTAACCTAACTCTAACCCAACCTAACCTAACCTTAACCTAACCCAACCCAATCCCAACCTAACCCAACCTAATCCCAATCCCAACTCTGAACCTAACCCAACCTAACCTAACCTAACCTAACCTAACCCAACCTAACCTAACCTAATCCCAACCTAACCTAACCTAATCCAACCTAACCTAACCTAACCTAACCTAACCTAACCTAACCTAACCTAACCTAACCTAACCTAACCTAACCTAACCTAACCCAACCTAACCCAACCCCAACCTAACCCAACCTAACCCAACCTAACCTAATCTAACCAACCTAACCTAACCTAACCTAACCTAACCTAACCTAACCTAACCTAACCTAACCCAACCTAACCTAATCCCAACCTAACCCAACCTAATCCCAACCTAACCTAACCTAACCTAACCCAATCCCAACCTAACCTAACCTAACCCAACCTAACCTAACCCAACCCAACCTAACCTAACCTAACCCAACCTAACCTAACCTAACCCAACTCTAACTTAACCTAACCTAACCTAACCTAACCCAACCTAACCTTAACCTAACCTAACCCAACCTAACCTAACCTAACCTAACCTAACCTAACCTAACCTAACCTAACTCTAACCTAACTTAACCTAACTCTAACCTAACTTAATCAACTGTAACCTAACCTAACCTAACCTAACCTAACCTAACCTAACCCAATCCCAATCCCAATCCCAACCTAACCTAACCTAACCTAACCTAACCCAACCCCAACCTAACCTAACCTAACCCAACCCAACCCAACCCAACCTCAACCTAACCTAACCTAACCTAACCTAACCCAACCTAACCTAACCTAACTCCAACCTTAACCTAACCTAACCTAACCTAACCTAACCCAACCTAACCTAACCTAACCTAACCCAACCTAACCTAACCTAACCTTACCTTACCTAACCTAACCTAACTTAACCTAACTTAATCTAATCTAACCTAATCCCCAATCCCAACCTAACCCAACCTAATCCCAATCCTAACTCAACCTAACCTAACCTAATCCCAACCTAATCCCAACCTAACCTAACCTAACCTAACCTAACTTCAACCTAACTCTAACCTAACTCAATCCTAACCTAACCTAACTCTAACTTAACCTAACCTAACCTAACCTAACCTAACCTAACCCAACCTAACCTAACCTAACCTTAACCTAACCTAACCTAACCTAACCTAACCTAACCTAACCTAACTCTAACCTAACCTAACCTAACCTAACCTAATCCTAACCTAACTCTTAACCTAACCTAACCTAACCTAACCTAAACCTAACCTAATCCCAATCCCAACTCTAACCTAACCTAACCTAACCTAACCTAACCCAACCTAACCTAACCTAACCTAACCCAATCCCAACCTAACCTAACCAAACCTAACCCAACTTAACCAATCCTAACCTAACCTAACCTAACCTAACCTAACCTAACCTAACCCAACCTAACCTAACCTAACTCTAATCCCAACTCTAACCTAACCTAACCTAACCTAACTCTAACCTAACCTAACCTAACCTAACCTAACCTAACCTAACCTAACCTAACCCAACCTAACCCAACCTAACTCTAACCTAACCTAACCCAACCTAACCTAACCTAATCCCAATCCCAATCCCAACCTAACCTAATCCCAACTCTAACCTAACCTAACCAACCCCAACCTAACCCCAACCTAACCTAATCCTAACCTAACCTAATCCCAACCTAACCCCAACCTAACCCTAATCCTAACCTAACCTAACCTAACCTAACCTAACCTAACCTAACCCAACCTAACCTAACCTAACCTTAACCTAACCTAACCTAACCTAACTCCAATCCCAATCCCAATCCCACCTAACCTAACCTAACCTAACCTAACCTAACCTAATCCCAACCTAACCTAACCTAACCTAACCTAACCCTAACCTAACCTAACCTAACCTAACCTAACCCAATCCCAATCCCAACCTAACCTAACCTAACCTAACCTGTCCTAACCTAACCTAACCTAACCTAACCTAACCTGAATCCTAACCTAACCTAACCTAATCCAATCCCAATCCTAACCTAACCTAATCCTAATCCTGTTCCAATCCTAACCTAACCTAACCTAACCTAACCTAACCCAACTCAACCCAACCTTAACCTAACCTAACCTAACCCCAATCCCAATCCCAATCCCAACCTAACCTAACCTAACCTAACCCAACCCAACCTAACCTAACCTAACCTAACCTAACTCTTAACCTAACCTAACCTAACTCAACCTAACCTAACCTAACCTAATCCCAACCTAACCTAACCTAACCTAACCTAATCCAACCTAACCATCCAACCTAACCTAACCCAATCCTGCAATCCCAATCGTAATCCTTAACTTAACTTAACCTAACCTAACCTAACCTAACCTAATCCCTAACCTAACCTAACCCATCCCAACTTTTGGTCCCAACCTAAACCTAACCTAACCTAACCCAATCCCAACCTAACCTAACCTAACCCAACCCAACCTAACTCTAACCTAACCTAACCTAACCTAATCCAACCCAATCCAATCTAACCAATCCCAACCTAACTTAACCCAATCTAACCTAACCTAACCTAACCTAACCTAACCTAACCCAACCTAACCTAACCTAACCTATACCAACCAGTCCCAACCTAACCTAACCTAACCTCCAACCTTAACCCATCCTAACCTAACCTAACCTAACTCAACTCAACCTAACTTTAACCTAACCTAACCTAACCTAATCTAACCTAACCTAACTTAACCAATCCCTAACCTAACCTAACCTAACCTAAACCTAATCTAACCTAACCTAATCCCAACCCTAACCTAACCTAACTCTAACCTAACCTAACCTAACCTAACCTGTTCCAACCTAACCTAACCTAACCCAACCTAACCTAACCTAACCTAACCTAACCTAACCTAACCTAACCCAATCCTAACCTAACCTAACCTAATCCTAACCTAACCTAACCAATCCCAATCCCAACCTAACCTAATCCCAACTCAACCCAACCTAACCTAACCTAACCTAACCTAACCTAACCTAACCTAACCCAACCTAACCTAACCTAACCTAACCTAACCTAACCTAACCTAACCCAATCCCAATCTAACCAATCCCAACCTAACCTAATCCCAACCTAACCTAACCTAACCTGGCACCCAACCCAACCTAACCTAACCTAACCTAACCTAATCCCAACCTAACCTAACCTAACCTAACCTAACCCAACCTAACCTAACTCTAACCTAACCTAACCTAACCTAACTCTAACCTAACCTAACCTAACCTAACCTAACCTAACCTAACCTAACCTAACCTAACCTAACCTAACCTAACCTAACCTAACCTAACCTAACCTAACCTAACCTAACCTAACCTAACCTAACTTCAACCTAACCTAACCTAACCCAACCCAACCTAACCTAACCTAACCTAACCTAACCTAACCTAACCTAACCTAATCCCAACCTAACCCAACTTCAACCTAACCTAACCTAACCTAACCTAACCTAACTCTAACCTAACCTAACCTAACCTAACCCAACCTAACCTAACCTAACCCAACCTAACCTAACCTAACCCAACTCAACCTAACCTAACCTAACTCTAATCCCAACCCAACCTAATCCTAACCTAATCCCAACATAACCTAACCTAACCTAACCTAACCTAACCTAACCTAACCTAAACCTAACCTAACTTAACATAACCTAACCTAACTCTAACCTAACCTAACCTAACTCTAACCTAATCTAATCCAACCTAACCTAACCTAACCTAATCCCAATCCCAACCTAACCTAATCTAACCTAACCTAACCTAACCTAACCTAACTCTAATCCTAACCTAACCTAACCTAACCTAACCTAACCTAACCTAACTTCTAACCATAACCTAACTTCAACTCAACTCTAACTCCAACCCAAACCCAACCCAACTCTAATCCCAACCTAACCTAACCTAACCCAACCTTAACCTAACCCAACCTAACCCAACCTAACCTAATCCTAACCTAACCTAACCTAACCTAACCTAACCTAACCTAACCTAACCTAACCCCAACCCAACCTAACCTAACCTAACCTAACCTAACCTAACCCAACCTAATCCTAACCTAACCTAACCTAACCTAATCCTGCAATCCCAACTCTGCAACCTAACCTAACCTAACCTAACTCTAACCTAATCCTAACCTAACCTAACCTAACCTAACCTAACCTAACCTAACCTAACCTAACCTAACCTAACCTAACCTAACCTAACCCAACCTAACCTATACCTAACCTAACCTAACTCTAACCTAACCTAACCTAACCTAACCTAACCTAACCTAACCTAACCTAACCTAACCCAACCTAACCTAACTCTAACTTCAACCTAACCCAATCCTAACCTAACCTAATCCTAACCTGAATCCCAACCTAACCCAACCAACCTAACCTAACCTAACCTAACCTGTAACCTAATCCTAACCTAATCCTAACCTAACCTAACCTAACCTAACCTAATCCTAACCTAACCTAACCTAACCTAACCCAACTCTAACCTAACCTCAACCTTAACCTAACCTAATCCTAACCTAACCTAACCTAACCTAACCTAACCTAACCTAACCTAACCTAACCTAACCTAATCCTAACCTAAATCCTAACCTAACCTAACCTAACCTAACCTAACCCAACCTAACCTAACCTAACCTAACCTAACCTAACCTAACCTAACCCAACCTAATCCTAACCCAACCTAACCTAATCCCAACCTAACCTAACCTAACCCAACCCAACTTTAACCTAACCTAACCTAACCTAACCTAACTCTTAACCCAACCTAACCTAACCTAATCCTAATCCTAACCTAACCTAACCTAACCTAACCTAACCCAACCTAACCTAAACCTAACCCTAACCTAACCCTAATCCCAACCTAACCTAACCTAACCTAACCTAACCTGCAACCTAACCTAACCTAACCTAACCTAACCCAACCTAACCTAACCTAACCTAATCCTAACCCAACCTAACCTTAATCCCCTAACCTAACCTAACCCTAACCTAACCTAACTCCAACCTAACCTAACCTAACCTAACTCTAATCCTAATCCTAACCTAACCTAACCCAATCCCAACCCAACCTAACCTAACCTAACCTAACCTAACCTAATCTCATAACCTAACCTAACCTAACCCTAACCTAACCTCCAACCTAACCTAACCTAACCTGGAACCTAACCTAACCTAACCTAACCCTAACCTAACCTAACCTAATCCTAACCTAACCTCCAACCTAACCTAATCAGTCCCAACCTCTAACCTAACCTAACCTAACCTAACTCTAACCTAATCCTAACTCTAACCTAACCTAATCCCTAATCCTAACCTAACCCAACCTAACCTAACCCAACCTAAATTCCTAACCTAACCTAACCTAATCTCTTAATCCTAACCTAACCTAACCCTTAACTCTCAACCTAACCTAATCCCAATCCTAACCTAACCTAACCTAACCCAACCTAACCTAACCTAACGCCTAACCTAACCTAACCTAACCCAACCTAACCTAATCCTAACTCCAATCCTCCAACCTAACCTAACCTAATCCCAACCTAACCTAACCTAACCGTGCAACCTAACCTGTCCAACTCAACCTAACCTAACCTTTAACCTGAACCCCAACCTAACCTAACCTGCAATCCCAAATCCCAAATCCTAACCTAACCTAACCTAATCCTAACCTAACCTAACCTAACCTGCAACCTAACCTAACCTAACCTAACTCCAACCTAACCTAAATCCTAACCTAATCCTAATCCTAACCTAACCTAACCCTAATCCTAACCTAACCTAACCTAACTCTAACCTAACCTAACCCAATCCTAACCTAACCTAACCTAACCTCCAACCTAACTGCATCCTAACCTAACTCATAATCCCAACCCCAACCCAACCTAACCTAACCTAACCTAACCTAACTCCAACCTAACCTAACCCAACCTAACCTAACCCTAACCTAATCCCAATCCTAACTTCTAACCTAACCTAACCCAACCTCCAACCTAAATCCTAACCTAACTGCTAACCCAACCTAACCTAACCTAACCTAACTCAATCTAACCTAACCTAACCTAACTCTAACCTAACCCCCAACCTAACCTAACTCTAACCTAACCTAACCTAACCTAATCCTAACCTAACCTAACCTAACCCAACCTAACTCCAACCCAACCTAACCTAACCTAACCTAACCTAATCCTAACCCCAACCTAACCTAACCTAACCCAGTAACCCCAACCTAACCAATCAACCTAACCTAACCTAACTCTAACCTAACCTAACCTAACCCAACCTAACCCAACCTAACCTAACCTAACCTAACCTAACCTAACCTAACCTAATCCTAACCTCAACCTAACCTAACCTAACCTAACCTCCAATCCTAACCCCAACCTAACCTAACTCTTAACCTAACCTAACCTAACCTTAATCCTAACCTAACCTAACCTAACCCAATCCCAACCTAACCCAATCCTAACCTAACCTAACTCTAACCTAACCTAACCTAACCCAATCCTTAACCTAGAACCCAATCCTAACCTAACCTAACCTAATCCCAACCTAACCTAACCTTAACCTAACCTAACCTAACCTAACCTAATCCCTAACCTAACCTAACCTAACCTAAATCCCAACCTAACCTAACTCTAACCTAACCTAACCCAACCCAACCTAACCCAACCTAACCTAACCTAACCTAACCTAACCTAACCTAACCTAACTCTAACCTAACTCCAATCCTAACTCTAACCCTTAACCTAACCTAATCCCAACCTAACCTAACCTAACCCAACCTCACCTAACCTAACCTGAACCCAATCCCCAACCTAACCTAACCTAACCTAACCTAACCTAACTTGGTTCTAACCCACACCTAACCTAACCCAACCTAACCTAACCTAACCTAAACCTAACCTTCCAACTCTAACCTAACTCTAACCTAACCTTAACCTAACCTGTAATCCTAACCCAACCTAACCTAATCCTAACCTAACCCAACTCTAACCCAACCTCCAACCCAACCTAACCTAACCTAACCTAACCTAACCTAACCTAACCTAACCTAACCTAACCTAACTCAACTCAACCTAACCTAACCTAAACCTAACCCTAACCTAACCTGTTCCAACCTAACCTAATCCTAACCTAACCTAACCTAACCTAACCTAACCTAATCTCTAACTCTAACCTAACCTAACCCCAACCTAACTTCTAATCCTAACCTAACTCCAATCCTAATCCCAACCTAACCTAACTCTAACCTAACTCTAACCTAACCTAACCTAACCTAACCTAATCCTAACCTAACCTCCCAACTCTAACCTAATCCTAACCTAACCTAACCTAACCTAATCGCAACCTAACCTAACCTAACCTAACCTAACTTCTAACCCTAACCTAACCTAACCTGAACTCCAACTCTTAACCTAACCTAACCTAACCTAACCTAACCTAACCTAACCTAACCTAACCTAACCTAACCTAACCTAACCTAACCCAACTCTAATCTCTAACTCTAACCTAACCCAACCTCAACCTAACCTAACCTAACCTAACCTAAACTTCTAACCTGAACCTAACTCCAACCTAACTCTGTTCCAACCTAACTTCTAACTCTAACCTAACCTAACTCCTAATCCCAACCTAACCTAACCTAACTCCAACCTAACCTAACTCCAACCTAACCCAACCTAACCGAACCTAACCTAACCCCAACCTAACCTAACCTAACCTAACCTAACCTAACCTAACCTAACCTAACCTTAACCTAACCTAGTTCAACCTAACCCAACCTAACTCCAACCTAACCTAACCTAACCTAACCTAACCTAACCTAACCTAACCTAACCTTAACCTAACCTAACCTAACCTAACCTAACCCAACCCAACCTAACCTAACCTAACCCAATCCCAACCTAACTCTAACCTAACCTAACCTAACCTAATCCTAACCTAACCTAACCTAACCTAACCTAACCCAACCCAACCTAACCTAACCTAACCTAACCTAACCTAACCTAACCTAACCCTGAACCTAATCCTAACCCAATCCTAACCTAACCTAACTCTTAACCTAATCCTAACCCTTAACTCTAACCTAACCTAACCTAACCTAACCTTAACCTAACCTAACCTAACCTAATCCCAACTCTAACCTAACCTAACCTAACCTAATCCTAATCCTAATCCTGTAATCCCAACCTAACCTAACCTAATCCTAACCCAACCTAACCTAACCCAACCTAACCTAATCTCCAACCTAACCCCAACCTAACTCTAACCCTAACCTAATCCCTAACCTAACCTAATCCCTAACCCCAACCTAACCTAACCTAACCCTAACCCAACCTAACCTAACTCCAACCTAACCCAACCTAACCTAACCTAACCTAACCTAACCTAATCCTAAATCCTAACCTAACTTCTAACCTAACCTAACCTAATCCCTAACTCTAACCCTAACTCTAAATCCTAACCTAACCTAACCTAACCTAACCTAACCTAACCTAACTCTAACCTAACCTAACCTAACCTAACCTTAATCCCAATCCTAACCTAACCTAACCCCAACCTAACCTAACCTAACCCAACCCCAATCCCTAACCTAACCTAACCTAACCTAACCTAACCTAACCTAATCCCAATCCTAATCCTAACCTAATCCTAACCCAACCTCCAACTCCAACCTAACTCCAATCCTAACTCTAACCTAACCCAACCCAACCTAACCTAACCTAATCCCAACCTAACCTAATCCTAACCTAACCTAACCTAACCTAACTCCAACCTAACCTAATCCCAACCTAACCTAACCTAACCCAACCTAACCTAACCTAACCTAAACCTAACCTAACCTAACCTAACCTAACTCTAACCTAACCTAACCTAACCTAACCTAACCTAACCTAACCTAACCTACAACCCAACACTAACCTAACCTATACTTCTAATCCTAACCTAACCTATACAACTAATCCTAACCTGCAACCTAACGTAAGTTACCCATTACATAAAAAGATGATCTTCAAGATGATCCATGATGATCCTGGGTATGCTTGCAAGTAAACGACGTAACTGGAAGCTGATTTTTGGCATGGTGGTAGACCTTGCCCCTGGCTACCTCTTCACCAAAAATCAGCTGATTCCACGTGTACGTTTTTGGGGCAGCCCTCAATACGTGTCAAAGTTAGGTTAGGCCCAAGCTCCCAGGCCTTAGGCCTAGGTGAAAAATTTCATTAATAAAAAAGATGCCCCTCATCAAGATGAACAACTTTCCCTATGACCACTTTGCTCCAGCACCAACTCTGGCTTTACTACATAAGGTTTTCCGAGAGCCTCAATCACTACATAGGGTATATATATACTACTATGGATTCTTTGTACCAAACTGCAGACAACTGCACTAACGCCCCTGGCCCCGCCCCCAGGGGCCTAGGGGCCCCGGGGCTGGTACCCCCGGGTTCCTTAGGGTCAGGGCTACGCACTGGCGTTGGAATTGGCCCTCTACCCCAATCGGGCCCCAAGTTAGCCCCACCCCAGCTAACGGAGCAAACGACTAGAGACAGGGACTTTAACTTTTCACCCATTGGGGAATCGCTAAGCGATTCGCCCATTACCCTACCGCGATCTACAGCAACCTACCGCAACCCCCAGATGACCTGGGGCCTAGGACCCTGATTTTGACCCCGATTTTGGGCCCTGCCCCACTATATACCCCGTTTCTTAACTACTGAGCACATTACTGACCCACTATACCTTACATAGACCCTAACTTTGGCCCCCTGACCCCGATTTTGACCCCGTTTGGGGGGGGCCACCCCAAATATGGACCCCGTTTTTTTCGCAGATTTTCACTCGGAACGAGCCCAAAACTGACTTTTGAGATACAGCTGAGTCCTTTATGGAGCCAACTCAGCACAGTCAGCTGATTTCAAAACTGCTGAGTCACTTTCTCAGCACTCTGTATCTCGGAAACTGTGAGAGATATCAAAAAACTTATTTAGCAAAAGTTGCTCAGCACCCCAAAATACCCTTATATACCAAGTCTCAGCATCTCAGCCAAGTGACTCAGCAATCCAAAATGAGCAAATACAGCAAAGTCATTGAAGCAAAAGTGTTTGCAAATAAATCAAACATCATTTTGACCGAGTCTCAGCAAAGTAAACAACCGACTCAGCAACACAAAATGACAAGATACAGCAAAGTCATTGAAGCAAAAGTTGTTGCAAATAAATCAAACATCATTTTGACCGAGTCTCAGCGAAGTAAACAACCGACTCAGCAACTCTAAATGTTGAGCTACAGAGCTGAAATTTGATATGCAAGTAGCCCTTGATGTCCCCATCATTTCTTATTTTATAAAATTTTCTGACAGACCGCTCCTTCTGGGACCCGATTTCCACACTTTGACCCCCAATATCTCAGCAACGGAGCGTCTCAGCACACTTCAATTTAGTGTTTTGAAGTCAGGCCGAGCTCCTCTACAAGTCTTGGTTCATAGTCAAGTCCATAAAATGACTTGCCAAAAAGTCGAGTTTTCCTAAGGGGGTAGCCTTAGAAAAAGTGACCGATTTTTCAAAGTGCTCGGATCGAGCAGAAACTTGGTACGATTGTTCTCCGTCACATTCTGAGCAGATAATCCCAAGTAAACATATGCCCAAAAACGCTCAGCAGCTGAGTTATTCAGGCTCCCATTTGACCCCATTTTCAGGTTTTTGCATCAGAACTCAGCAGAATGATGAGATATATGAAATGTCTTTACTGATAAATGATCACTGTCTTATGGGCTATTAGAAAGTGTCATCAGAATTTATCACAGCTCAGCTGGTTCTCTGCTGAGCAGGGTTTTATGCTGAGCATATCTGGCTGAATAACTCCGCTGCTGAGCTGCTGAGCGCCAAATCCTTTGGTGTGCTGACTTATTGCATCTAGTAGATCATTTGTGCCAAGTCTCAGCCCAATCGGAGAACTCAGCGAAAATGAGCACTTTTTCAGGGGGCTCAGCAGCAGTAAACTTTGACGATCGATATCTCAGCAACGGAGCGTCACAGCTCGGATCAATTTACTGTTCTGAAGTCGTGCTGAGCTCCTCTACCACTTTGTACTTCAAAGCCAAGTCCACAAGTCCACTTCCAAGTCCGCTGGTTCTGTACTGCTGAGCGCTCAGCGCTATCTCAGCTCGTAGTTGTCCGATTTTAAAACTGTTTACTTCTGTGGAATCCTGAGACTCAGCAGATCATTTTTTCATTTCATAGCAAAGTTCATATCTCCACTTTTACTGGCGCTACCTCTTAACGAAAAGCCCTATGTAGTACGTAGTACATAGAGCTGCGTTTCATCCGTCTATTCAATACGAAAATTCGAAAAATGCTCCGATTTTGGACCTCTTTACAGTTTTGGAAATGGGAGACCAAACTGAACACTTTTTGCTAAATAGTAAACAAGATAGCTCCGCTAGAAGTCTCCGTAAAGCTCAGCAGTTAGGCTTCTATTAAGCGAAAACTTTGGCGCGCGATATCTCCGGTTCTAGACCAGATATTTTGCCACAATTTGATGCTATGAAGTCAGGGCAACCTCCTCTACAAGGTTTCAAGGTGTCAAAGACCGTAGACCGACTTTAATTTGATCGCTCGAAATTTGACGCGAGCCGTTTTTCGCGGAAAATTCCACTTTAGAATGCAATAAAGTCTTCAAATTCATGAAAAAGTCCAAGAAAACAATAAGAGGAAGCTTAGGAGGAAGAATTGACCCATTTCGGGCAGTTTTAAGCCCCAAAACAAGCCGAATTCGGGCCCAAATGCAAAAGTAAACAAAGTCTCTATATAGTAAACTTCGGCGCGCGATATCTCAGCAACGGAGAGTCTCAGATCACTTCTTTTTGCACCCAGAGATTCGTCTTGACATTCTCTATCACTTTTATAAGTAAGCAACTCAGCATCTCCGCTTTCAGTCTCCGTAAAACTTACCCGCTAGGCTGCTATTTAGCGGTACCGGCGCTCAGCGCTATCTCAGCTCGTTATTGTCCGATTTTAAAACTATTTATACCAATGGAATCCTGAGACTCAGCAGATCATTTTTTCATTTCATAGCAAACTTGATAAGTCAACTTTTACTGGCTCTACTTCTTAACGAAAAGCCCTATGTACTACGTAGTACATAGAGCTGCGTTTCATCCGTCTATTCAATACGAAAATTCGAAAATTGCTCCGATTTTGGATCTATTTACAGTTTTGGAAATGGGAGACCAAACTGAACACTTTTGCTACATAGTAAACAAGATATCTCAGCTCCTTGTCTCCGTAAAACTCAGCAGACGGATGCTATTAAGCGGTAAACTTTGGCGCGCGATATCTCCGGTTCTAGACCAGATATTTTGCCCCAATTTGATGCTATGAAGTCAGGGCAATCAGCTCTACAAGGTCTTTTTAGTAATCAAAGGCCGTAGACCGACTTTAATTTGATCGGCGAAAATTTGACGCGATCCGTTTTTCGCGGAAAATTCCACTGTAGAATGCAATAAAGTCATCAAATTCATGAAAAGTCCAAGAAAACAATAAGTAGAAGACTTGGCACTAAGAATCGCCGCATTTCGAGTAGTTTTAGGCCCCAAAACAGGCCAAATTCGTGCCCAAAATGAAAAGTAAACAAAGTCTATAGTAGTAAACTTCGGGAGCTATATCTCAGCAACGGAGAGCCTCAGATCACTTCTTTTTGCACCCAGAGATTCGTCTTGACATTCTCTATCACTTCTATAAGTACTCAAAGTCCCTCAGCGCATTTTCGTTTACGAAGTTCTGTACTGCTGAGCGCTCAGCGCTATCTCCGCTTGTATTTATCCGATTTTAAAACTGTTTACACCTATGGAATCCAGAGACTCAGCAGAAACTACTTTTACTTAATAGCAAAATTGATATCTCCACTTTGCGCCCGCTACTTAACGAAAAGCTCTATGTACTACGTAGTACATAGCACTGTACTTAAAACTCGTTAAGCATGCGAAAATTCGAAAAATGCCCCGATTTTGGAACTCTTTACAGTTTTGGAAATGGGAGACCAAACTGAACACTTTTGCTAAATAGTAAACAAGATAGCTCAGCTAGAAGTCTCCGTAAAGCTCAGCAGTTAGGCTGCTATTAAGCGAAAACTTTGGCGCGCGATATCTCCGGTTCTAGACCAGATATTTTGCCACAATTTGATGCTATGAAGTCAGGGCAACCTCCTCTACAAGGTTTCAAGGTGTCAAAGGCCGTAGACCGACTTTAATTTGATCGCTCGAAATTTGACGCGAGCCGTTTTTCGCGGAAAATTCCACTCTAGAATGCAATAAAGTCTTCAAATTCATGAAAAAGTCCAAGAAAACAGTAAAAGGAAGCTTGGCTGCAAGAATTACCGCTTTCCCGGCACTTTTAGCCCCAAAAACTGGCCAAATTCGAGCTAAAATGCAAAAGTAAACAAAGTCTATAGTTGTAAACTTCGACCCGCGATATCTCCGCAACGGAGCGTCTCAGCTCACTTCAATTTACTGTTTTGAAGTCGTGAGCTCATTCTCTACAACTTTTGCTTCAAAGTCATTTTCATATCTCAGCATTTACTCCCGCTCGAACTCGCACTTTTTGTGCTGAGCCAATTCCAAAATTCAAAGATGGAATCAAAAAGTTTACTTATAAAAGTTCTAGAGAATGACTTTATGTATTCATGTATCAAAGGGCTTGGCAAGAGGGCAAGCCGTTGGCCCACAATCCTTGGAAGAGACATTATTCACTACAATGAACTTTGCGAATCAATATCTCAGCAACGGAGCGTCTCAGCTCACATCCATTTACTGTTATGAAGTCGTGCTGAGCTCCTCTACCACTTTGCATATCATAGTCAAGTCCATAAAATGACTTGGGAAAAAGTCGAGTTTCCCAAGGCCAGAGCCTTAGGGATTTTTCGACGATTTCGTCAAAAGCGGCCTAGCTCAAAAACAAGACCAGTTCTGAACTCAGTGATTTATTTGCAACAACTTTTGCTTCAATGACTTTGCTGTATCTTGCCATTTTAGGGTGCTGAGTCACTTTACTGAGATGCTGAGATTCGGTATGTTTACATATTTTGGGGTGCTGAGCAACTTTTGCTAAATAAGTTTTTTGATATCTCTTACCGTTCCGGCCCTACCGAATGCTGAGAAAACGACTCAGCAGTTTTGAAATCAGCTGACTGTGCTGAGTAGCCTCCATAAAGGAAAGTGCTGGGAGCCAGAATCCAAAGTTTCATCGAGTTTGGGTGAAAAATAAGCCATCTAGGGCGGGTTAAAGTTTTGGGGTGACTCCCCAAGTCGGGGTCACGGACCGGGTCCTCGTAGCCCAAATCGGGGTCCAGAATCGGGTTCAGCACCCCCAAAAACCCTATAGAGGACACCGAGCACGTCCCGATATCTCAAAGGACCCCCGAGTTACCCCCAGGGCCCAAACTTGCCCCAAAACCTGCGCGCGCCACATGGCCCGCGACCGCCCAGCTATCGCTATTTGCCGGTCCGATCGGGTCGCGCGATACGGCAAATGAAAGCTGAGGCCAAACTGAACAACTTTTATTTTATGGGTCATTGGGGTCAGACCCCCCCAAGAGGTAGTTGGAGTACATAGGGTACCCCATTTGGGACCCTGCGGGTACTAGGAGTGGAGCTAGCGCCAATCTGACTGCAGATTTGGATTCCCCACCCCTGAAAACCTGTCCGAGGACACCTCAGCCGACCCGATAGGCCACTCCACGTAGGAGTTGACCTCAGCCTGGGGGGTGGCTTCCTGCCAAAAAGTGCAGTTCACTAATAAAGTACCCCCAAATCGGGTCCTAACCCGATTTTGACAACTGATTGGGGTTCCCAGAGCCCAAGTTTCATAATAAGAATGAGAGGGTGTGGCCCCTGGGCCACTCCTTCTGAATCTTGGCGGGGTCAGCCTGCAAGGTTTCACTGTCTCTTCCGCCCCTAGCTCCCCAAATCTTTGCCCTCTTGGAACGGGACCAACGCCATCGGGTTCCCAGAGTTTGAAATCAATTTGGTGTTTTTTTTTCAGCCCATTCTACCTATGAAAATGAGGTCAACCCTGGCCTCAAAGTTGAAAATGGAGGCCAAAAAGTGAAAAATCGGGTTAAAACGATGATCCTTATGAAGCGAGCGGGCCAATCTAGAAGGTGGGCAAAAAAATTTCACTAATAGAAGTTGTAGGGCGTGTCATGAATGGGCTAGGATATAAAGGGTGGGCCGAGAGGGCACACCCCGTCCCGCCCATGGGCGGAAGAGACACCTTTTACAGATGAAACATAGAGTAAAACGGTTTTTTTAACCTAGCGGCCGAAATCAAAGGTGAATCGTGAAGGACCATAAAATATCAAATTACCTACATGAAAATCGGGTTTTTTTGTATTAATGAAGTTTTTCAAGAGGGCAAGCCCCCAGGGCCCCAGGCTACGGAAGAGACGAGGATCATCCTTAGGTTAACTTATCCTAACCTAACCTAACCTAACCTAACCTAACCTAACCTAACCTAACCTAACCTAACCTAACCTAACCTAACCTAACCTAACCTAACCTAACCTAACCTAACCTAACCTAACCTAACCTAACCTAACCTAACCTAACCTAACCTAACCTAACCTAACCTAACCTAACCTAACCTAACCTAACCTAACCTAACCTAACCTAACCTAACGTAAGTTACCCATTACATAAAAAGATGATCTTCAAGATGATCCATGATGATCCTGGGTATGCTTGCAAGTAAACGACGTAACTGGAAGCTGATTTTTGGCATGGTGGTAGACCTTGCCCCTGGCTACCTCTTCACCAAAAATCAGCTGATTCCACGTGTACGTTTTTGGGGCAGCCCTCAATACGTGTCAAAGTTAGGTTAGGCCCAAGCTCCCAGGCCTTAGGCCTAGGTGAAAAATTTCATTAATAAAAAAGATGCCCCTCATCAAGATGAACAACTTTCCCTATGACCACTTTGCTCCAGCACCAACTCTGGCTTTACTACATAAGGTTTTCCGAGAGCCTCAATCACTACATAGGGTATATATATACTACTATGGATTCTTTGTACCAAACTGCAGACAACTGCACTAACGCCCCTGGCCCCGCCCCCAGGGGCCTAGGGGCCCCGGGGCTGGTACCCCCGGGTTCCTTAGGGTCAGGGCTACGCACTGGCGTTGGAATTGGCCCTCTACCCCAATCGGGCCCCAAGTTAGCCCCACCCCCAGCTAACGGAGCAAACGACTAGAGACAGGGACTTTAACTTTTCACCCATTGGGGAATCGCTCAGCGATTCGCCCATTACCCTACCGCGACCTACCGCAACCTACCGCAACCCCAGATGACCCTGAGGGGCCTAGGACCCTGATTTTGACCCCGATTTTGGGCCCCGCCCCCACTATATACCCCGTTTCTTAACTACTGAGCACATTACTGACCCACTATACCTTACATAGACCCTAACTTTGGCCCCCTGACCCCGATTTTGACCCCGTTTGGGGGGGGCCACCCCAAATATGGACCCCGTTTTTTTCGCAGATTTTCACTCGGAACGAGCCCAAAACTGACTTTTGAGATACAGCTGAGTCCTTTATGGAGCCAACTCAGCACAGTCAGCTGATTTCAAAACTGCTGAGTCACTTTCTCAGCACTCTGTATCTCGGAAACTGTGAGAGATATCAAAAACTTATTTAGCAAAAAGTTGCTCAGCACCCCAAAATACCCTTATATACCAAGTCTCAGCATCTCAGCCAAGTGACTCAGCAATCCAAAATGAGCAAATACAGCAAAGTCATTGAAGCAAAAGTGTTTGCAAATAAATCAAACATCATTTTGACCGAGTCTCAGCAAAGTAAACAACCGACTCAGCAACACAAAATGACAAGATACAGCAAAAGTCATTGAAGCAAAAGTTGTTGCAAATAAATCAAACATCATTTTGACCGAGTCTCAGCGAAGTAAACAACCGACTCAGCAACTCTAAATGTTGAGCTACAGAGCTGAAATTTGATATGCAAGTAGCCCTTGATGTCCCCATCATTTCTTATTTTATAAAATTTTCTGACAGACCGCTCCTTCTGGGACCCGATTTCCACACTTTGACCCCCAATATCTCAGCAACGGAGCGTCTCAGCACACTTCAATTTAGTGTTTTGAAGTCAGGCCGAGCTCCTCTACAAGTCTTGGTTCATAGTCAAGTCCATAAAATGACTTGCCAAAAAGTCGAGTTTTCCTAAGGGGTAGCCTTAGAAAAGTGACCGATTTTTCAAAGTGCTCGGATCGAGCAGAAACTTGGTACGATTGTTCTCCGTCACATTCTGAGCAGATAATCCCAAGTAAACATATGCCCAAAAACGCTCAGCAGCTGAGTTATTCAGGCTCCCATTTGACCCCATTTTCAGGTTTTTGCATCAGAACTCAGCAGAATGATGAGATATATGAAATGTCTTTACTGATAAATGATCACTGTCTTATGGGCTATTAGAAAGTGTCATCAGAATTTATCACAGCTCAGCTGGTTCTCTGCTGAGCAGGGTTTTATGCTGAGCATATCTGGCTGAATAACTCCGCTGCTGAGCTGCTGAGCGCCAAATCCTTTGGTGTGCTGACTTATTGCATCTAGTAGATCATTTGTGCCAAGTCTCAGCCCAATCGGAGAACTCAGCGAAAATGAGCACTTTTTCAGGGGGCTCAGCAGCAGTAAACTTTGACGATCGATATCTCAGCAACGGAGCGTCACAGCTCGGATCAATTTACTGTTCTGAAGTCGTGCTGAGCTCCTCTACCACTTTGTACTTCAAAGCCAAGTCCACAAGTCCACTTCCAAGTCCGCTGGTTCTGTACTGCTGAGCGCTCAGCGCTATCTCAGCTCGTAATTGTCCGATTTTAAAACTGTTTACTTCTATGGAATCCAGAGACTCAGCAGAAACTACTTTTACTTCATAGCAAACTTGATATCTCCACTTTTACTGCCGCTACTTCTTAACGAAAAGCTCTATGTACTACGTAGTACATAGAGCTGCGTTTCATCCGTCTATTCAATACGAAAATTCGAAAAATGCTCCGATTTTGGACCTCTTTACAGTTTTGGAAATGGGAGACCAAACTGAACACTTTTTGCTAAATAGTAAACAAGATAGCTCCGCTAGAAGTCTCCGTAAAGCTCAGCAGTTAGGCTTCTATTAAGCGAAAACTTTGGCGCGCGATATCTCCGGTTCTAGACCAGATATTTTGCCACAATTTGATGCTATGAAGTCAGGGCAACCTCCTCTACAAGGTTTCAAGGTGTCAAAGACCGTAGACCGACTTTAATTTGATCGCTCGAAATTTGACGCGAGCCGTTTTTCGCGGAAAATTCCACTTTAGAATGCAATAAAGTCTTCAAATTCATGAAAAAGTCCAAGAAAACAATAAGAGGAAGCTTAGGAGGAAGAATTGACCCATTTCGGGCAGTTTTAAGCCCCAAAACAAGCCGAATTCGGGCCCAAATGCAAAAGTAAACAAAGTCTCTATATAGTAAACTTCGGCGCGCGATATCTCAGCAACGGAGAGTCTCAGATCACTTCTTTTTGCACCCAGAGATTCGTCTTGACATTCTCTATCACTTTTATAAGTAAGCAACTCAGCATCTCCGCTTTCAGTCTCCGTAAAACTTACCCGCTAGGCTGCTATTTAGCGGTACCGGCGCTCAGCGCTATCTCAGCTCGTTATTGTCCGATTTTAAAACTATTTATACCAATGGAATCCTGAGACTCAGCAGATCATTTTTTCATTTCATAGCAAACTTGATAAGTCAACTTTTACTGGCTCTACTTAGTAACGAAAAGCCCTATGTACTACGTAGTACATAGAGCTGCGTTTCATCCGTCTATTCAATACGAAAATTCGAAAATTGCTCCGATTTTGGATCTATTTACAGTTTTGGAAATGGGAGACCAAACTGAACACTTTTTGCTACATAGTAAACAAGATATCTCAGCTCCTTGTCTCCGTAAAACTCAGCAGACGGATGCTATTAAGCGGTAAACTTTGGCGCGCGATATCTCCGGTTCTAGACCAGATATTTTGCCCCAATTTGATGCTATGAAGTCAGGGCAATCAGCTCTACAAGGTCTTTTAGTAATCAAAGGCCGTAGACCGACTTTAATTTGATCGGCGAAAATTTGACGCGATCCGTTTTTCGCGGAAAATTCCACTGTAGAATGCAATAAAGTCATCAAATTCATGAAAAAGTCCAAGAAAACAATAAGTAGAAGACTTGGCACTAAGAATCGCCGCATTTCGAGTAGTTTTAGGCCCCAAAACAGGCCAAATTCGTGCCCAAAATGAAAAGTAAACAAAGTCTATAGTAGTAAACTTCGGGGAGCTATATCTCAGCAACGGAGAGCCTCAGATCACTTCTTTTTGCACCCAGAGATTCGTCTTGACATTCTCTATCACTTCTATAAGTACTCAAAGTCCCTCAGCGCATTTTCGTTTACGAAGTTCTGTACTGCTGAGCGCTCAGCGCTATCTCCGCTTGTATTTATCCGATTTTAAAACTGTTTACACCTATGGAATCCAGAGACTCAGCAGAAACTACTTTTACTTAATAGCAAAATTGATATCTCCACTTTTGCGCCCGCTACTTCTTAACGAAAAGCTCTATGTACTACGTAGTACATAGCACTGTACTTAAAACTCGTTAAGCATGCGAAAATTCGAAAAATGCCCCGATTTTGGAACTCTTTACAGTTTTGGAAATGGGAGACCAAACTGAACACTTTTGCTAAATAGTAAACAAGATAGCTCAGCTAGAAGTCTCCGTAAAGCTCAGCAGTTAGGCTGCTATTAAGCGAAAACTTTGGCGCGCGATATCTCGGTTCTAGACCAGATATTTTGCCACAATTTGATGCTATGAAGTCAGGGCAACCTCCTCTACAAGGTTTCAAGGTGTCAAAGGCCGTAGACCGACTTTAATTTGATCGCTCGAAATTTGACGCGAGCCGTTTTTCGCGGAAAATTCCACTCTAGAGATGCAATAAAGTCTTCAAATTCATGAAAAAGTCCAAGAAAACAGTAAAAGGAAGCTTGGCTGCAAGAATTACCGCTTTCCCGGCACTTTTAGCCCCAAAAACTGGCCAAATTCGAGCTAAAATGCAAAAGTAAACAAAGTCTATAGTTGTAAACTTCGACCCGCGATATCTCCGCAACGGAGCGTCTCAGCTCACTTCAATTTACTGTTTTGAAGTCGTGAGCTCATTCTCTACAACTTTTGCTTCAAAGTCATTTTCATATCTCAGCATTTACTCCCGCTCGAACTCGCACTTTTTGTGCTGAGCCAATTCCAAAATTCAAAGATGGAATCAAAAAGTTTACTTATAAAAGTTCTAGAGAATGACTTTATGTATTCATGTATCAAAGGGCTTGGCAAGAGGGCAAGCCGTTGGCCCACAATCCTTGGAAGAGACATTATTCACTACAATGAACTTTGCGAATCAATATCTCAGCAACGGAGCGTCTCAGCTCACATCCATTTACTGTTATGAAGTCGTGCTGAGCTCCTCTACCACTTTGCATATCATAGTCAAGTCCATAAAATGACTTGGGAAAAAGTCGAGTTTCCCAAGGCCAGAGCCTTAGGGATTTTTCGACGATTTCGTCAAAAGCGGCCTAGCTCAAAAACAAGACCAGTTCTGAACTCAGTGATTTATTTGCAACAACTTTTGCTTCAATGACTTTGCTGTATCTTGCCATTTTAGGGTGCTGAGTCACTTTACTGAGATGCTGAGATTCGGTATGTTTACATATTTTGGGGTGCTGAGCAACTTTTGCTAAATAAGTTTTTTGATATCTCTTACCGTTCCGGCCCTACCGAATGCTGAGAAAACGACTCAGCAGTTTTGAAATCAGCTGACTGTGCTGAGTAGCCTCCATAAAGGAAAGTGCTGGGAGCCAGAATCCAAAGTTTCATCGAGTTTGGGTGAAAAATAAGCCATCTAGGGCGGGTTAAAGTTTTGGGGTGACTCCCCAAGTCGGGGTCACGGACCGGGTCCTCGTAGCCCAAATCGGGGTCCAGAATCGGGTTCAGCACCCCCAAAAACCCTATAGAGGACACCGAGCACGTCCCGATATCTCAAAGGACCCCCGAGTTACCCCCAGGGCCCAAACTTGCCCCAAAACCCGCGCGCGCCCACATGGCCCGCGACCGCCCAGTATCGCTATTTCCGGTCCGATCGGGTCGCGCGATACGGCAAATGAAAGCTGAGGCCAAACTGAACAACTTTTATTTTATGGGTCATTGGGGTCAGACCCCCCCAAGAGGTAGTTGGAGTACATAGGGTACCCCATTTGGGACCCTGCGGGTACTAGGAGTGGAGCTAGCGCCAATCTGACTGCAGATTTGGATTCCCCACCCCTGAAAACCTGTCCGAGGACACCTCAGCCGACCCGATAGGCCACTCCACGTAGGAGTTGACCTCAGCCTGGGGGGTGGCTTCCTGCCAAAAAGTGCAGTTCACTAATAAAGTACCCCCAAATCGGGTCCTAACCCGATTTTGACAACTGATTGGGGTTCCCAGAGCCCAAGTTTCATAATAAGAATGAGAGGGTGTGGCCCCTGGGCCACTCCTTCTGAATCTTGGCGGGGTCAGCCTGCAAGGTTTCACTGTCTCTTCCGCCCCTAGCTCCCCAAATCTTTGCCCTCTTGGAACGGGACCAACGCCATCGGGTTCCCAGAGTTTGAAATCAATTTGGTGTTTTTTTTTCAGCCCATTCTACCTATGAAAATGAGGTCAACCCTGGCCTCAAAGTTGAAAATGGAGGCCAAAAAGTGAAAAATCGGGTTAAAACGATGATCCTTATGAAGCGAGCGGGCCAATCTAGAAGGTGGGCAAAAAAATTTCACTAATAGAAGTTGTAGGGCGTGTCATGAATGGGCTAGGATATAAAGGGTGGGCCGAGAGGGCACACCCCGTCCCGCCCATGGGCGGAAGAGACACCTTTTACAGATGAAACATAGAGTAAAACGGTTTTTTTAACCTAGCGGCCGAAATCAAAGGTGAATCGTGAAGGACCATAAAATATCAAATTACCTACATGAAAATCGGGTTTTTTTGTATTAATGAAGTTTTTCAAGAGGGCAAGCCCCCAGGGCCCCAGGCTACGGAAGAGACGAGGATCATCCTTAGGTTAACTTATCCTAACCTAACCTAACCTAACCTAACCTAACCTAACCTAACCTAACCTAACCTAACCTAACCTAACCTAACCTAACCTAACCTAACCTAACCTAACCTAACCTAACCTAACCTAACCTAACCTAACCTAACCTAACCTAACCTAACCTAACCTAACCTAACCTAACCTAACCTAACCTAACCTAACCTAACCTAACCTAACCTAACCTAACCTAACCTAACCTAACCTAACCTAACCTAACCTAACCTAACCTAACCTAACCTAACCTAACCTAACCTAACCTTAGGTTGATGTGTTTTCTCATGCTGCTAATTCACCAGAGAAGTCATCACATCTCAGTCCATAAAAGGAATTTGAGGAGGAACAAAAAGCATCTTTTTGTTGTTCAGCAGGCACTTTCCATGATCACACTAACTTCACTTATGTCCTGTTCATGCACGTCCCAAACTCCTTAGAAAAATCCACGAAAAACACCTCAAGGAGAAAGGAGAAAATTTTTCTCATGACAAGGGCTGACAGCTGATACAAAAAAAAATAATCAGATCGACTCTAAGCCCAACTTGAAAGTAAACAAATCTAATTTTGGCTATTAAGTGCTCCACATTTTAGTCCTTTTAAGTAAAAACAAAAGTTATATGTATCATCTTTTATGAAAGAAACATGATGAAAGATAGTATGTGTTCAGATGTGCTCAAAACCATAAAAAAGTAGCAAAAATTGCCATTAAAAACGCCGCTCGGCCCCAAGCAGAACTCGTAGAGTGTCAGTCAGCAACAGGTATTTTGTCCATACCTTAAAAGGCATTCTTAACCTTGGGAAAGCAAAGAATCTGGCTTGAGAGAGAATCGCGTTTATTTCTCAATGTCTATTGACTCTTGAGTACCTAGCTGAGCGCAAGCTCGCCGCTGAGCCCGGCCTGGGCAGCCTACTGGCAGCTATGCCCAAGGAGTTGTTTTGGTGGGCAGCTGTGGAGGTTCGATGCTGCAAATAGGCCATGTGGGTCTCCCTCCAGTCCTGCTCGAGCCTCAGAAAAGAGCCGCCAAATGGAGGCCCGAGGCAGGCAGTGAGGTTGGGAGCCGAGGCCACCGGCCGCAAGTAAGTGGAGACAGTGGGCGGGGCTTGGCCCTTTTGCCTCGCCATGTGCTGCTGCCTTCTGGCCAGGTACCTCATCAGGTCCCTCATGGCCATCTCTTCCCGCTCTCGCTGGTAGTCCTGGTTGGCCCGTATGGACCTCTCGCCGTCCCATCGGGCCCAGTTGGAGGGTTCGGTGGATCCGGACCTGCTGCCGGTGGATCCGGACGCAGCTGAAGGTCCCCTGGCCATGCCGGAGAGAGCGGACTGGAAGGCGGTGGCCAGCAGGGTCTTGGACTTGTCCTTGTCCTTGCCGAGTTTGATTTCGATGCACAAATCACCAGCTGAAAATAATGATAAAAAACGTGCAATGCTACTACCAGTGTCTAGCCTACTTGTTTTGCTGTTGTTGCCCTTCAGCTTTGGGTCCGCCGCCACAACCGGCAAGGTTGGGTCGGCGAGGTCGTTCTCATCGTCTTCGGTGCCGTTGCCACCGTTGCCAAGGATGCTCACCTTGCTCGGCTCCTCCTTGTTGGTGGCCTGCTCGTGATCCTCCAGACCGCTCGAGCTGGACTCTTCGGACCCGGACAAGTCGTCCGTGGAGCTCTCGCTCGACTGCAGGGCCGGCTTCACCGGCAGCTTTGGCGCCCTCTTCAGCCTCCCATACAAAATCCGGGCAGCCTTGGAGGTGTCTGGAGATTGGTGATCATGATGCGAGGATGCCTGACTCTGGATGCCCCGAGCTGCTTGAACGGCCGAAAACAGTGAGTGGACACCTACACAAGCAAACATAATGAGACTGTTCACGAGGAGATTTTAAAAGCAGATCCATACTCTTTTTGAGCACTCCTTGAATGACCGAGGTCCTCAGGGTTTCCCAGAGCGTTCGATTCACCAGTCCCCTTCTCTTCCTCAGAGGAATCAGCGAGATTTCTGACACCATCAAATCCCCACTCAGATTCCAGGGCTCCTTATCCCTTAGGGATGAATGTGAACAATATGAATTGATGGACATTTTTTAATCCTTACAGTGATTTGGGCAGGGTGATGCTCGAGATGTCGGCTGCAATTTTGATGGTGGATTTCCTGGCCGGGCAGAGGCAAATCAAGTCTCGGTTGGCCATCAAAACCTTGTAGATCTTTGTGTCGGTCTCACTCCTGATCTTGACCCTGTGGTCCCTTGCCTGGCAGCCCTGCAATCATAATTATGAGAAAATCGGCCATCAACTGGTTAACTATATTAACCTTGTGGTTGGCTGGCAAGGGCTGGAATCTGTAGATGGGCATTTGGCAGCAGAGGAAGGTTCCAAACGGCTGGGTGGAATTTTTGAACGGAATCCCAGGGAAGTCAGGATCTTGGGGATGAAAGCTGCAGAACTCGTGCAGATAGGCCGGAAAGTGGGAGGAGCAGAGCGAGCAATAGAGGGCGTGGCAAATGCCCCACAATCTCCAGAAGACTTTTCGCCACGATTTCAGCTCCACGCGAAGGCTTCGCAAAAAGTCGTTGAGATTAAAGTTGGGATCCCTGCAAAAAGTGCATCCAAACATGCAATCCTATTCTAATAACCAATGCAATGTGAAGCTCGTGGCGTGTTTTGCCCGCTTTTGACCACTTTCGCTAGAGCCGCGCCAAAACCGCTTTGCAAACATAAACAAAGCGAAACGCAGCCAGTTCGTGTCCGGACGCGCGTTTTTAAGCCCGTTGGCCTTCTTTTGAAGTTGAAAAGGGAAAATTCAAAGGCCATGGGGTCTTTCCGGAGAGGTTGTCAGAATGACGACAGTTTAAATTTACCTTTGGTGCTTAGGAACCACTTCCCCTCTTCGATTGATGACTGACCTCAGCGGATGGCATGGCAAAAGCCTTGCTAACTGTTGAGTGAGGTGCAGGCCACACAATTTACAGCGAAACAAGGTTGCTGCGGTGGCAAATATCTCCCTGTCTGGCTGTGGCATTGGTTCACACAGTGAACAAATCAACTTGGTGTACAGCCGGCTGTGAATTCTGTCCCTCCTGTCCATCAAATCCTCAACTTCAGTGGGCTTGTAGAGGTGGGACAGCCTGGCAGTCAAAAATGGAACATAAACCTTTTCCCCCAGAAAGCTGGACAAGTAGTACCTGGTCAGTAAAGGGTCCCCGAGGCAGTTGAGATTGTGGGTAGTCACGAGGACTTTGTTCATGTTCTGGTGCAAGAAAATGAGGGCGTAATCCACGAGTGGGCCCATCTTGAGGAATGAGGCGGAGACCAGGATGGAGACCACATTGTTGGCGCTCAACTCGGGCTCTTCCCGCCTCGGCTTAACCGGTTCGGCCTGGTCCTCATCCATCTCCTCCTCTTCATCATCGTCCTCGGCCTTGTTCTGGGCTCTCAGCCAGTCCATGAGCCACTCGAAAATGGTCACATCACAGTGGACGGAAATGTCGACATCCTCCAGGCTCTGGCCCGAGGTGATGTCTCGGAAATAGCCCATGTGGCTGAGCAGCAAGTCTTGGGGGCAAGTGAAGTCCTTTTTGGCATCCCTGCTCTCATCGCACACATGAATGACCACTTCACGCCTACGATAATAACTCATTGAATTCCAGACCAACAAAATTGGCTGTACTCACTTCTTTTTGGACTCTTTTTTCAGGCTGATCAGGCTGGGGTCGACTTTCTTTCTGCTGTTGAGGGCCGAGGCCGAGGTTGACCTCCTCATGAGGCCGTCCGAGGTCATTTTGTGGCTGACCGGCATGGCCACGAGGCTGGTGGATGAATTGGCCCTTGAGAGGAGGCCAACAGCCTCGTCCTCTTTGCTCGAGCTCTCAGCAGCTGAGTGGGTCAAGTTGGTGGAGGTGAGCAGCGACCTCTGGTGGCCTCCTCCGCTCACAAGAGGCAACGCTGGATTACTACTGTTCACCGCGGAGCTGTTGTTGTTGTTGTTTGCGCAGCTGACAGCAGCTGATGATGAGGTCAGAAATGGCACCAATGGGTCAAGGAGGCCTTGGCGGATCACCTCGTCCAGTCCTTGTCCGAGGGCCTCATCCACTGAGCACAACCTGCTGAAAATCTAACTTATTCTTACTGCTTTTTCACTTAACAAAAAGAAATGCTTCAAGGTTTCACCCGTGGCTGTGATCTGGTTCAAAAGCGCTTCAAGAGTGAGTTGTGTAAGTCCTGCAGAGTGCACGGTGGGAGTCGTAAAGTTCATTTTATGTCCCCCATGAGGGGCAGGCACACTGTGCATTTGTCAGAAATCAGATAATCTCGCGTGATCCTCTTTTTTTAATATACTATATTATGTTGGTTGTCTCCCCCCCAAAAATAAGCTATTTTTCAGCTACTGACCTACTTTACTTTTTTACTCAACCTTAAAATAGCAATCCTAAAATAACTTTAATTTTCAATTTATTATGCCAATGATGTGTTCTTGCAGTGCTTTTCAGCACTTTTCTTGCCGGTTTATGCGGTAAAAGGAAAGTTACAGGGAAAAGCTGCCGTTTTTGTCTTCTCATATTGACTTGAAGAAGGCCCTAACCCAAACTCTTTAATGCACCCAAAAAATATATAATTTCTGAAAGCTTATCTGTTCTTAGGGCTCAATTGGTTGTAATTTAAAAAAAATTCAAAAACGTCCAGCACCTACAGCTTATTATTTTTTGATATTATTAAGAGAAATGACTTCCTATGAAAAAAGAAGATCAAACTTTTTTTATTTCATAAGCAAGTCTGTACAATGTACTCACAGTGAGATATTTGCTGCCAAACTTATTATGCAAAATTATTCAAGTTGGTAGTTATCAACTTTTAGCATGGCTATATCTCCGTTTCTGTTCATCCTAGCGATTTTGCTATTTTTTTTTTTTTTTTTTTGAATTTTAGTGGGGATCATTGTAGCATTAAAAAAATGAGCCATTTTTGCGCTAAACGTTTACATAATTTTTATTTATGTAATTGGAAGCGATAGGCCAGGATTTTTATTTTATCATCAAATTAACCCTTGGGACACACTCTTTCAGAAAACAAGGAATTCTCGGGTGTTGTAAGTAGTTTGGGTTAGGTCCTTTGCCAAGTCACTGTGAATTCTGCCAATAAAAAGAAAAGTTGAGAAATGCGGTGTTGTCCTGTTTTGCATTGAAATGGCTACTTTCAAAGGCCAATTTAGGAGAGGTTGCGTGACTCCCTAAGCAGAAAGTTCCGATTTAGGTTGCGTGAGTTAAAACTTTCGCATTCGTTTGATCAATATTTTTTTGGTGGTTCATGACACAACGTAACCTTGACATCGGAAACGATTTTCTGAGTATGAAAAATTGGTTTCTGGCTCTTTTAAAAAATGCAAGCAGCAAAATTACCTGGCCATATCCCTTTTTGCCACATGGTGAACCCTGGAGAGGTTGTCTTTGTTGTTTTCATTCGGCTTAACCGGTTTGCTGGTATGAGCATCAGCTGACGCGGCGGGGGCGTTTTCGGCGCAGCAATTGCAAACTGTTTGCCTTCGGTTGTAGCAGCCTTGCAAAATCGGCCTTTTCACCAAGGACTCTTTCAGCTCGGACCAGAGTTCGTGAGCTCCTTTTGGCACGGCATTTAAATCTCCGCTTTTCAAGTCGGTTTTCTGCAAAAGCAATCCATTGACATTTGCCGGAAATTCAAGCCTGAAGATCCGATTATTTTTGCCGTTGCATTCCATTTAGAAAAGGCACATAGTTTGGCCTATCAGCAGGCTTTCCGAGGGGAATACTGTAAAAAGTCCGCAATGTCAAAAGTCCTGATATATAAAATCCTCATGTAAAAAGTCCTGATATATGAAGTCCTAATGTAAAAAGTCCTGATGTAAAAAATTACGCTCTGCAAAGACTATTCTTTTTACAAATATCAATAATTGTTTGATAAAATATTAAGGCATGTATTTCATGTATGAAACAAAATTACGGACACTGCTTTTATTGAGTAATGTTTGACTTATCTAAAGATCTCCATTGACTTACGTCAAGACCAGAAAGGTGAATGGATGGGTCAAAGTAATCTTAGATTGGCCACTGTTTGTTTACTATTATTAACTAATTTGATTAAGAAAAAGTAAAAGTTGGCCAATAAAATTCTATCATAATTGCCGGTAAAAAAGTTTTTGATATCTGCCATGGTTTTGAAGTAACTGCACTATGCTAAATAACAACCTTTTCTCATCTTCCAAATGATTGTAATATTATAAGTACAGTGTAAATTAAGAATTAAGTCCAAATTCAATATTTTGTATAAAATATATTATGTTCATTTTCCAATTTCAGAGGGGGTAAATAAAGCGCATTTTTTCTCTTCCTTGCAAAATGAGAGCGAAAGTTGGTCAAGAAAGTTTAGGTTAAAACCTTACCAGGAACACTGTGATACCATGATATTGTCAAAGAAATAAATTGTTTACATATATAAATAGATATTCCCCATACTACATAGGAATGCGCGCACGCGCTTGCTGAGAAATTAGTAATTAAGAGAAATTACAAATTGACTCTTTCTGGTCTTGCCATTTGGCGATGGAGATCTTTAGACTTATCATTGCAAGAGCCCTCTCTATTTTTATTCTTGTAAAAATTGGGACTTATGACATCCTTTGTTCACATAAAAGGACTTTTGATATCTGGTCTTTAAATGAGCGGACTTTTAGTATTTGGACTTTTTGCATCCGGACTTTTTTTATCTGGACATTTCACATCGCGGACTTTTTACAGTACATCCTTTCCGAGTACGCAGAAATTGTGGCATGGCGTGATTACTTAGCATTGACGTGACACCTTCATGGAACTTTAAACAAAAAAGACGCAAAAAATGAAAAAAATATCATTTTAAGCCTTTGCAATGTGCAGAGCCAGTAGAAATTAGAGTAAGCATGATGTACGTCAAGATTAGTTGATATTACTGAGTTTTTCATTTTGTTATTTTGTGACTCGCAGACAAATTCAAAAATGTCAGTTGCTTTTCATTTAATGGTTGTTTAACATTAAAGAATTAGGAAAGAACATGGCTAGTTAAGAAAAAGCATGATATTCACAAGACTTCTTAGAAATAGTTGTATTTTTGGAGCAACTATTTTTTGCATATTTCGCTCAGTCTTGTTATTCATGAAAGAGCGACATGATACAAAAAAGTAAATCACTTCATAAACAAATATGAATGAATGGCATCAGAAATCATTTGAGCAGAGATTCATTCATCAGTGTTACAAAGGAATAGCTTGAAAAGTATCATTATGACAATTTGAAAAGCCGCAATAAGCATTAATGAAGGGTGAGACACTGGCCAAGTTACCAAACAAATATTGATCAATCTTTTCTCAGCATGCAAATCATCTAATGTAAAATATACTACCTGGAGAATATAGGAGAACTTGAGCAGGTCCACAATGTCTTTGAAGCCAGGAATTTCCCCAGATTTCTCCTTCTCAGCCAATTCTCTCATTCTGGCAAAATGCTGATCCTCCAGTGAGCTATTGGAAGAGGCTGAGATGCTGATCTCATTGACTCCAGAGCTGGAACTGGAGCTTTTTGGCACAGCTATGGCATTTTGTGGCTCACCACTTCCACTGCAGTTGTTGCCTTCACTCATTCTTTTGCTTTTACTTCATTTTTGGCTACAATGAATTCATGACTGTGGTGTATTATGTACAGCTGGTGTAATAACACTAAATGAAGAGACTGCTTTCTCTTGGAAAACCTTTTGGTACAGTGCGCCCCTGATTTACTTTCTGTACTAAAAAGCAAAAAATAATTTGGGAATTTATCATTTACAACCAATCAACCAAACAATTGAGTTTTTCTTTCCTAAAAAGGTTAATTTTAAAGTGGTAACAATTTCAAAGCTATGAAGCCAATTTTCAAGCATTTGTTGCTGCTAATCATTTTATATGGGATTAATAATTGCAGCAAAAACTAAGTAGTAATTTGCTGCTGTAACCTTGTTTGACCCAGATTTGAAAACAAAATGCAGAAAAGTCACCTTGACCTTGTTTTTTCATAAGTGAAAAGGCCAAAAGACGAGAAAAATAATGGCTGTAGTTTCTTAACGGAAATAAAGAAAAGAAAAATCGCGCAACCTCTTTTAAATTATAGGAGATCATTGATCATACAAACAAAATGCTAACAATGTGTAATCAATAAGCAGCAAAAGCTCAAAGAAGAAGAATGGACATCAAATCCAGAGAGGAAATTCTGCTCCAAAGAAATGCCAGCATTGGCAATCTCAGCACCGAGAGCAGATCTCAGTCCATTTCTCCCAGCAGAATTCCCAGGCCAAGGTGTCCAAGTGCTGAGGATGAAAGGCCCCAAATGGAGGCCAAAAAGGCCACAAAAAAGAAGAAAATTAACTTGGCAATCCTGAACCAGAAAAAGAAGGAAATGGGAACCTCTGACCTTTTGAAGACCTTGGATGAATATGTAAACACTTCCAGTTATTAGAATAAAAGGGTTTGAGGGAATGTTGCAAAACTCTTTTTTTTAGAAAAAGGACAATACGAGGTTGGCTGATGAAATCAGGGGATTGACCAGGGAAAAGGATCACATTCAAGCTCAGTTGGCAAGAAAGGTGAAAGTGGAGGAGAAAATGAGGCACGAATTGGAGAGTAATGCTTTGAAAATGAGAGAGGCTGAGAACGAGGCCAATATGTTCAGAAATATGTGTGAAAGGCAAGAACGTGAAATCAAGCAAAGGGATGCGTCGACCAAATCAGATACTGTCAGGCTTGCCCGCCAGGAAGAGCAGCTACAAAAGCTCAAAACTGACCTATTCAAAAGCCAAGAGGCTAACGCAGTGAGTCAAATGATAGAGAGGTTGCGTGACTCTCAATTCGAAGGTTCCGATGCTACTTTCTTTGTTTTGCTATAGAGCCTGCGCGAGGAGCTGAGAAACCTGAAGGAAATGCACCAAAAGCATACCAATTTGAAGGACAAGCAAATTGAGCAATTACTGGATGGGTTTCAAAAGCAAATGCAACTGATTGATGTCTTGCGAAGGCAAAAGGTATATTTTTACTATATTATTTTATTATCAGAATATTATTAGTTTCTTTCAGTTGCATCTTGAGGCTGCTCATATTTTGCAATACACAGAGGATGAGTTCCTCCAAACCTTGGATTGGAAGCCATTCGGTCACAGCGAAGAGTCGAATGGCAAAATGGTAAATCCTTCCGGATGATTCAACCAACGATTGTGGATTCACCAATATCAGTTGCATTAAATTCACTCACAACCACTGTGGAACTGCTTTCGCACTTTGACACCAGATGAGCATTTGACGAGATGATTGATATCGAGAATCCGGATGTGGCCCTTTTGATCTCCTCTTCCTGCTGCTTTTTGGCAGCCACTTGGAGTGTGCCAACCATTCGCATCTTGGCAAAAATCTTTGCCTTATTGACCACATTGGCATCAGCCGTCATGGCTTTTGCTCTCAAGTAGCGCTTGCAAGCATTGATCCTTGAGTCAATGGCATGTTTGGTATCTTCGGTGAATTTCGTGATGGCTGCATCAAAGTGGATGTAGACTATGATGAGAATAAGCAGAAGAAAGGATCCTGCCACCACGCCAGCCTTGATCCCCATGTTGCTGAAAAGGCCAGTTTGGCCTTCCTGATCACTCTCGTCATTCGTCATCATGATTATCCGATTTGTCATCAACGGGAATAAGTCTTTAAAAGGCTTCACTTGGGAAATATTACATGGGTACGTGAGTATGCAAATTGAAAAGCCTTTAGAGATGAGTCAGCCAACAGTTGAGGAATCGCTCAAGTCATTTGTGGTGAAATCACTGGAAATGATGGTGGAACTGCTCTCACATTTGGACATAGTATGAGCATCAGACGAGATGATTGTGACCGAGAGTCCGGTTGTGGCCTTTTTCAGCGTTTCTTCCTGCTCTCTCTTGGCAGCCAATTGGAGTGCTCCAATCATTCGTACTTTGGCCAAAATCTTGGCTCTGTCGCGTATCTTGAAATCAGCCTTGACAGCTTTGCGTCTCAAGCGACGTTTGTAGGCCTTGACCTTCGACTCAAAGGCCTTTTTGGTATCTTCGATGAATTTCGTAATGGCTGCATCAAAGTGTACGTACACAAAGATGAGTATAAGGATGACGACGGCTCCTGCCACTACGGCCAAAGTGATGCCATAGTTGCTGATAAGGCCAATTTGAGTGATATCAAAGGCCTCTTCTTCGCTTTGCATAATACGAGAGTTGTTGGTGGTATCGAAGCGCAAACACTAATATTGAGTGTGTTTGCACTTCCAGCCGTAAATAATAAATGAAGTAGGCAGGAATTAAAGGCCACCACTTCTTAGCTACTTGAGAAAGCCGCACGTTATGGTATTTCGGGTCCCTTGCAGTGCAGCAGTTACTGCAGTAATACCAGTTTATGAATGGTGGTTAATATACAATGTATCAAAATGTGCACCACATTACAATAATTGGTATACATATAGTATACATAGTGCTTTATGAAAAGGCTACCACAAAAGCAATTTAACGTGAAAATAAGCAAGCACTTGGAGCCTTTTCTCAGAGAACTCGAAAATGACTTTTTATTGTAATATCCAACAAATCTGATCAAGTTGTGGCTGCAAGGTTGGCAGAGCCGTGCAAGGGGTTATCAAATCCTCGCACTGTTGGTAGCTGGGATCGAACCCGAGGCCTCAGGAAGAAGAAGTAGACCGCGCCACTCAAGCCACAACCAAGGACAATCATGAAAAAGGCCAAAAGAGCCATGTTACCTGTAAAAAAGGGAGATGGCATCAATTAATTCGCCCGTGAGTCAGCTAAATACCATTTGAGAACAAAAACGAGCAAGGCCACCCCTCCAATAAAGGCCAAGATCAACATGGCTAATCCAAGGCCGGCCATTGCACCTAGTATGTTGTAGTATATGAATTGTTTGACTTTCATATTATAAAAAATTGCATGTGCCTAGATTTAAGATTATTTTCTTTGTATTTTTTTGCTCTGGCCTGGCATAAGTCCCTTGGGTGCATTATTGCTTACTTAAATGGCACTTTGTTGTTTGTTATACTGTTGGAAAGCTTGTAATCTCACCTGGAGTGTAAATTTCATTAGGGTTGGCCTTCGGATTGCTGGGCTGAGTTCTGTCCACGGTTTCAAAGTAGCTTTTGTCTGCATACAATGCACCAAAAGCCTGCAAAAAAGTAGGATTGCAATTTCATTCACGCCTTTTTCCCTTACTACACTTACTCCACTGGTTGTGGGAAGTTCAACTTTAAAGGTGCCCTTTGAGACCACAGCATAGAGGTTGTCCAAGGCTTCTTTTAGAGGCCTTTTGGCCTCTTCCGGAATTTTGCCCTCATCCGGAACAATGCCCTGAGGGTAATCTAGCAGAGTGAACAAAACATAGAGGGCGTTCTGGTCTGGCTCTTGAAACAGCTCAATGTTTTGAACTCGTATTGGTGTCACTCCGGCAGATGCCGCCACCGCTGCTCTCACTTGATCCCTGGCAAGCTTGAGGCCTTGGTAAATGTCAAAATTGGAGTCGTAGCCAAGCTTGAGCATCTTGTGGCTCACCATCTCTTTGGCAAAGCAAGCTGTCACGTCAAACAGGTTGAAGTCGGGCTCGCCCTGCTTAAAGCCTACTATGTTGTACATCACCCTTGCTGATAAGTCATTGTACCTCTGAAAATGGCCTGCTGAATTATGAGGAAACACAGCAAATCTTAGCTTACGTTTGCGTCATAGGTCTCAATTTTGACAGGTACATGATACTGCGGGTCTTCATTGCCCACAATGGCAAACCTGCCTTGACTGTACCAGATGGCTGTGGTGAAGTTTACGTAAGGCTCTGCGTCAGAGCCTTTCTTGGCCTCCATTGTCAAATAACTCTTCATTTCAATGCCTCTCTCAGCAAACTGCAGGAAAGTCAAATTCATAGGCTTGAATGACTAATTTAATGATCAACTTACTATGCCATTGTAGGCAAATTTCTTGTCAAACCCCCACATTTGATTGGGACTCTCCATGTCAATCGTTCCATCCGGATTGATATGGATGTCTCCAGAGGTATCGATGCCAATATACGATATTGTGCAGTTTCCGAAGGATTGGTAAGTCCTGTACTTCAATCCGGACATGAAATCCTTCACCTCATTCACAAATCCTTGACCGTCTCCAGCATATGGATCGTCCGGATTGCCAAAGTCGATTGGCTTGTAGTCAGTGCGGCTGACTTTCATAGGGAAGTCGTAATACTCTTGTCGTGGCGACACTACCCAGAACGGCTTGTGATCTGGGATTAAAAATAATGTCCTGACCATGGTGAATGCACAAGTGATCAAGTTTATCATGCTGAATCAACTTTGATTGAATTCGCATCAACCACAATCATCAGTGAACATGGGTGTTTTCAGTTCAGATTGTTTGAGAATGCAAAACTTCTCACTTGTGATTTGAACATGGGTTGGACACAAGTTGACAATTTTCAACATTTTCAACTTTTACCTTCTGCTTGCGGCTTGTAGTGGAATATAGCCTCAGATAAGTAAGAGTAGTACTCAGGCACTTGTGGTACGCTTTCAGTCATTTGACGCCCTGCACACCAGAGGTCACTGGGAGGATCAAAATAGCCATAGGGCCTGGCAACTAGGAAATTGCTGAACTCAAAGTAGACTTCAATGAATTTCGGTGCCTCATTGTGGAAAACTTCTTCTCCAGTCATGATTGCCTGAACTGGAACAGACACATTGGTGCCACCGGTGCTTAACCAGTTGTATTGATCTGCAAAATAGAATGATTCACAAAAAATCCCATTATTAGTTAGAAATAAATCCACATTTATATGCATCAAGAATGATAAAATTTGTTCACCTGACCAATAGTAAATAATGCTGAATGTTCCCTTTAGATCAGGTTCATCAACTTTAACTTCTCCCTTGAAAGTTTTGCAAGGGATTCCATTGACTTGAGCTGGATCTCCCTCTGTGTAACTACCATCCATATGAAGCATGTGGGCCACACTGGGAAAAGCTGCACAAAAAGCATGAAATAAGCCCTCAAAAATCAATCAGTTTTAGGGTGTTTTTACTGTTTCCACCAATTCCCATCACAGCTGCTAGCAAAGAGTTTTCATGCAAGTTGTCAGCATTGCAAAAAGTGGCTGAAACAAAGGAGGTGTAATAAATAGCAGGTGCATAAGGTGTGGAGGTGCACAAGCTCACCTTCAACTGGATTGCCAAAGGTGGCAACTGACAGGAATTCTTTCACTCCGGAGATCTCAGGGTTGTAAATGATTGACTCAGCAAACACAAATGCATTTTGCTTTGAAGGTAGGACAATTTCTAAAATCAAGTCATATTTTGGTAATGCAGGTAAATTGAGATTTGTTCTTTACCGGACTCATATTTCAAGTAGGCCTTGTCTCCTTCAACGGCCTCAAAAAAGGACACAGAAAGGCCGGCCCCTTCTCCAAGTCCTTTTTCTGCTGATCGTCGTGCCTTATCCACAATATTTGCTTGGATCCTTGTTGAGTAATATTCCGGCAAAGTGGGCAGCTGGCCCCAACTAAGGCCAACCAAGAAGGCCAAAAAGGCCAAAATTAATTGGGCTCTATGCATCTTGAGCTGTACAGGCCAGACTCTAAAATGGTCATTGCAAAGTACTGTTATCAGCACCTCACATCAATTTGTGGCTTTGATAATGTTTTTAATGCAATTTCACAGCTCAAGGGCGTATTATGTGGATAACCTCAAATTGCAATCATAGCTCCCCTCAGATACTAAAAAGATCAGCTTGAACTCAAGTCAAATTTTAGTGTCAACAAATGGATGCATGCTTAGAGTTTTTATTGCATCAACCTCTCATATGAAAATCAGTAAAATGCAATATTCATTGGTCTTCATATGATGCTGAAGGTGGGCAAATGTCAGTTGATCCGATGCATAATTCAAGCCTTGGCCTGTGCTTTGCCTTCATTGTCGGAAAGCTCCACTTCGTCGTTGTCAAGGCTGTCCGCAGAGTCATAGTCGCCATCATCTCCCTTTTCAATGTCCTCGTCCAGACTATCCGGTCCGGATGGCAAGCTTGACATTGAGACTGACCTTGAGCTCATCGCGGATCCAGAGTCACCGAACAAGGCTCCAAAGGCCATGCGATGCCTCCTTCGCCTCTTCGAAGAGGTCATGTACTTGAGCAGGGGCGAGCCTTTGGTGGTGTCATCGCCGAAGAGTCCAGCCCTGAACCTCCTGGAGCTCATGCCCAAAAAGGCCATGACAAAGACTCCGGACCAAGCGTTGAGCACTTGGAAGATGGGGAAAAAGTCGGGCATCTCCTTGTCCGGGAATTGCATGTAGGCAGGCAGAGCAAAGCCCCAAGTCATGCCAAAGATCATCACCATGATTGTCAATCCCGTGCCTAAATTGAATTGCAGTTGATCAATTGACTTGGCAAAGGACCTAACCCAAACTATTTACAACACCCAAGAATTATGTATTTTCTGGAAGCAATATCCTAGCCTATCACTTCCAGTAACATAAAAATGGTTCATTTTTTAGGGATAGTTAGCTTCAATGACCCCCACTAAAATTAAAAAATAAAACTTAACTTACTTCTTAGTAAAATCACTAGGGTATACAGAAAGGGTGATATAGCTATGCTAAAAGTTGATTATTTCTAACCTGATTAATTTTGCATAATAAGTTTGGTAGCAAATATTAATAGTCTTAAAAAATAATAGATGCTAAACGTTTTTGAAAAATATGCTGTAATACGATTTCCTCGTGTTATAATTCAGTTTACCGATCCAACTCAGCTCTTTTACATCAAAGTTTTTTTAAGCAATTTGGGGGATATTAAATACTTAATGGTCCTGGAACTTCATTAAAACACTCAAAAATCGTTTTTCAAAATTTAAAATTGTATATTTTGAGCTGTGGCATGAAAAATTGAGCCATTAAATAACTGACCTCAGATTTCAAGATGGAAAAATACTCGTGTAATTACAGCCATCGCAGGCTCGGGCTAGTAAAGCTGTACTCGAGTTTTCCCATTTCAAAATCCTCTCTCAGCTCTTTACGAGCCCTACTTTATGATCCCTAGCTCGATATAAATATATATTATGTTATGTGAAGCTATAGGTCAGGATTGTTAAATTACTACCAAATGAACCCTGAGAACATTAGCTTTCCAAAAAATGTATATTTTTTGGGTGTTGTAAAGAGTTTGTGTTAGGACTTTCTTCAAATCAATGTGCACATGCCATTGATCCGGACGAATCCCGAATAATGATTAATAAAAGACCATTCCAGATTCAGCTATTCAGTGTTTTTCTTCAAAGTTTTACCTTGAGAGGATAGCTGTTCGACAACACTGTCTTTCCTCGTCTTGGGCGTCGAGATGTTGAATACGATGACAAAGCAAAGTAGGACAGACAGGGCAGCCGCGATGAGCATGCCATAGAAGAAAATCATCTTGGTTTCATTGTACCAGCCGATGAAGGCCCTCGGGTCTCTGCCATAGTCCTCGCCGTACAAGTACATGGTTGCCCCGACATCAATCATGGGCCATCCGTAGATCATGGGTATGTAGCCCCATGTCTTGCCCCCGATGATCCCGCCTGTGATGGCTCTGAAGGTGGCAAAGGACTCAGCGAGGAGGGAGAGGCAGAATGCCAGGAACCAGAACTGCTGGAACACAGAGATGGTGATGTTGTCGTGTCTGTCCTTCCGGATTGAGTCCGACTCTGCGACAAACATGGACACCAGTGCAACGAGACAGCAGAAGGCGCTGTTCAACCGGATGATGTGGAACATTTCCCATAGCCCCGTGTTGACAAAGACCACTGCCACAAAGACCACCAGAATGAGGATGGACAGGGTGTATCCCACATATTTCACCGCCCACAGCCAGTCATACTCTGGCCCGTATTCTGGAGCTTGCACCATCTCGGCAATCAGAGCTTTCAGAGAAAGCATGCTTATTTGATTAAAATGTACATGGGAGTTGTATCCATACCGAATGTTCCTGTGGTGTAGCATTCGCACACAGTGGACAATTGCTCGGAGAGCACAGTGGTGCACTTGTCCGCTTCCCAGGCTCCATACCTGCCAATGGCCTCATTGTACACCACACACTTCCTCACCTCAATCTAGGAAAACATGGTCATATAATGTAGTAGATCCGGAATTGCAAGTATTTACGTTGGTGTCCAGGTCATCCTCGTGCCAGAGGAGTTTCCTCAGTGAGGTTTGGTGGTCGTAGTGGTAGAACCTGATGGTGATGGGCATGTACCTCATCTGCTCCGGGTCGAGCTTGCAGGAGGACAAGTCCTGCTCCAGTTTGTTGACGTTGGGGGACACCATGAGCTGCACACTCACCGGTTTGCTGTCCAGCTTCATTTCTCTGGCCCTGATGCTTTGGGGGTTTCGCAGTAGGGGTCCCATCTTGCCATAGCCATTGTAGATAGCGGTGAGAATGGTGAGCGCCTTGTTACCACAGAGGGACTCGTTGTTGAACTTGATGGTGGAGGGAATCTCGAGGAACTCTCGGTGGTCAGACCAGTGGGTGAAATTCTTGACGGTGTTGTTGGAGGCAAAGTCCCGGAGGTTGATCCGGGGTCCATACCTTTCGAGTGTGGCTGGGTACATCTTCATGGCAGTCATGGTGACAGCATTGGAGTGGGAATGGAACATCATCATCTTCTCGCTGGCATCGTAGTAGCCGGGAAAGTCCTCCTCCTCCCTCAAATCCGCGCTGTTCAGGTAATACATTGCATACTTTTCGATGCGCTTAACCAGTTTGGAGGCGCCCTCCTCATCCGGATCTAACACTATGGAATCCCAACCGGCTCGGTTGTCCTCAGTGTCCTCCAGAGGCAGGCTGGCAGTGGGAAGGACGGACTGAAAAACAAATAAGTATCTGGCTTTTTCGTTAGGTTTTTGGCCATATAATGACTCACCCATCGCTTGGGCAAATATCTGGGCTTCTCCAGCAATTTGAGCCCGTCAAAGTTGAGCAGTTTCCTTGAGCTTTCGTACTCGAGGTTCTCCCTGTCATAGTCTGCCTGCTCCTGTGGAGTTCTCGGGTACACTTTGCCAGAGTTTGAGGCTGCATTGCCGTTGTCCAAGCTGACTATGACAGGCGCGGCCAAATCCGCGCCGGCCAGCTCTTTGGCCTGGGCCGAAAACTGGGCCGAAACGATGCCCGCCATTTCCATTTGGCCAGGATCCTGCAGCTCCACCCGATCCAGCATCTCGTTCCACTTGTCCAAAGTCAGCCCCTCAAATTGTGGATCTAAAATGAATCCATCTAATTACCAACTGCTATTATTCAAAACTGAGACAATCCCAAATCACTAATCAGCTGACGTTAACGCGCTGAATAGAATCCTTACATGAAATTGGCTCTGAAAATGATTTTAAAAGCTGAATTAAAAGTGTTCGAGCTGCACAATTGTGAATTTGAAGGATCCGGAGAAATTTCAGGACACTTTTACGAAGGTAAGAAATTGCAAAATTCGGGCAGCCGAAACGTGTTGTTTTTCTTTTAAAAAGTACTAGTTTTCCTCAAATCTTTTCATTTTCAAAAGTGAAGTAACTGAGGTTTTTCATTGAAGAGAATAATGAGAAACTGCCAGTTGACAGCTTTTCAAAAGCCAATCCGGATTCTGGCTTTCGCGTTCACTCGGTTCTTTTTCACAGAAAAAAATGACATTCTCCTTACAAAATCAAAATCTTGAGCTTGTGCAAAGAGCATGGCAAGCCTTAATACTTTTGATTTTTAGTACGCAATAAATCAACGGATTTCTTCAATACATTTCAGCATTGATTCAGTATGGCTCTAAAAAAGAATTCATTTTTCCACATACACAAGTGTTTTCTTGATTCTAGCCAAAAAAATTAGAGAGCTAAAGCCTCAAAATTGCTGGAGTGAACAAAACAGAAAGCAAAGAAAGCCTTAAAAAATAAAATCTCGTTTTAGTTAAATTCCATGCGTTTTATGCGTAAGTTCGAATGTCCAACGGATCAATAAAGGCAAACTAAGAAAAATAGTATAATAACAATTTCTTTGAAAGAAATTAGGCCCAAATCAATTCTAGGCTGATCTTTTTTACTGAGTTGAATTTATGCACATTTGGTATACGCATTCAGTACCATGTCAATAGAATTGGCGTAGGGCGATCCTAGCGGCCTTAATTGGCAACAGCTGGGATTCTCGAGAATAAAACCACCGTAGTTTTTGGAGCTCGAGTAGTAGTTTGAAATAAAGGCCCCATTAAGCCATATATTAGAATTTTTAGTCAAGTTACGTTGCTAAAACAGCAACCTTACTTGATCAGTTAAGTTCAGCTTGTTCTAGTCAAGTTCGGTTCGTTTTAGTCATGTTCAGTTGACCGCTGAGCTGACACGCCAACGCGTTGTACATCAGCAGCTGGTGAGCAAAGTTAGCTTTTCTCAACTAAGCAAACTTCAGTTACTACGCATATGAGAACACTTTTTGTAGCTAAGCTCAGTTTGGCAACTGAACTTAGCCGGGCAAGTGAGCCAGTACTCCATAAAATCAAGCTAAGTTAAGTTCTACCTAAATAAATATCTGGGAACGGAACTGAACTAAACTTAACTTTTTTCCCAACTTAACTTGACTAACAGGCCAATATGGGAACGCCCTATATATATAAAGTGTAACCACACTTTGAACTTTGATAGCATCCACTCCCGCGTGTTTCTTGTGACTGCCGGTAGGCGTCGCTGCTCAAAGTAAACACAAGAGTTACCGTATCCCGCCGTGAAGTAGAGGACCTCGTTGTGGGTGCGGTTGACCTGGAGCTTCCTGGTCCAGATGGTGAGCTCGTCGTAGGCGGTGCCCGGCCTGCAAAAGTCCGCGTAGCCGTTCATGTCCGCGTTGCGGTGGCAGCCCACCATGGCGATGGGGGGCGTGGTCGCCACTTTCCGCCAGCTCGGCTCGGTGTAGACGGGCAGGAGGGTGGGCCGGGGCTCCCAGCCGGTCAATGGCGGCCGGTCGAGCGGCTTGATGGCGTGTCCCACCTTCTCGGCGTTGACGTAGAGCTCGAGGCCGCCCCTGGTGGCGTAGGGCAGAGCGGGGTCGTCCCTGTAGGGCTCCCAGGTGATGCCGATGTTGCTCCAGGTCTGGTTGAGGAGTTGGCCGCGCACGCGGAGCTGCCAGACGTCCCTGTCGGTGCTGACGACGGCGATGAGGTCCATGCCCTCGTGGTAGATGGCGAGGCCGGGGTAGACCCGCCCGTCCGACGCGTTGAAGTCGCCCCCCGTGCTCAACACATACTTGCGCGCGTGGCTCTTCTGCACGTTCAACACGTCCTCGCGGTAGGCCACCTTCTCCCAGATGCTCACCGAAATCCCGTTCTTGCACTCCTTCGGGTTCAGGATGCACTTGTCGCCCCGCTTCCCGAAATTCGACTTGACGATGCACTGCAAACATTAATTTACTCAGTCCTATGCAGACTGTCCCGTAGATTTCTGCACACTTAGAAATCAAAAGTGTGTGTTACAAATTCGGGAAATATTAGACACAATGGATATCATTGGAAAGCTTGAATCTTGGGCCATCTTTTTTTGCTTCAATGGACAAAAGAAATTAAAAGTGAAAAAATGAGAAAACTTAATTTTCCTGAGGCAGCCTTAATTTTTTTCCCAAAAAAGCAAATTTGCCCAAACTGGCTTTTTTACCAACGCTAAGCCAATCCCGGGCATTTTTCGACATTTTTTTTTATGAAAAAAAAATCTTGCAGCACTGTGGTGGCTCATCGGAAAGCTAGACAATGGGAAAGGATATTTTTCATTACAAAGAAAAAAGACAATAAGGCCACTGCCAACTAAAAAAAATTCAAAATTAGTGTTTTAAGCGACACATCTTTGGGATTTTTTTGTTTATGAAGATCAAATGTTTAACCAATTTTAAGTGAAATTGAATCTATAATTTTTTTCTTGAAAGTGTCTTTTCATCAAATAAAATCAGGGAAAATGGGGGTGAATTTGGAGTAACTATCAATTTTGTGGTCTAAATCAAAATTTGAATAAATACTTTTTAAAAATCTCAAAACTAGAAAAGATGGCTTAAGTTTCAAGCTTTCCAACGGTATCAATTGTGTTTGGTATTTCCAGAAGTTTTAACTCGAACTTTTGATTTCAAAGTGTACAGAAATCTCTGACTGTATACAGAGTGCGGCGCCCAAGTTGCAAGTTTGTTTACTGCTTCAGAGCAGCAGTTTCGGAGCCGGATTCTGTACTCCTATCACTGCTTTAATGTACTACATTTCATATTTTAAAACGAAATGGGTCTGGTAACGCTGGTGATACGGATCTTTTTTTTTTTGGTTCATTACTAATTGTTTATAGAGCTGCCATGACTCCTTTTGGTTGCTATTCATTAACTATGCATGTGCCACCTTGTTGTCTTTGAAGAGCAGGAAAATGGCTTTTTCTAACAACATTTGGCCACCATATTGTCAATATTTAATAGCGTTGCCATGTGAAGGTTGCTAGGACTACTTTTGCTTACTACCTTTTGTTATATACTATCTGGGAGCACTGTATGACTAGTCGGTTTCTCATTATCAAATATTTCTATTATTTCTTGTGGTCTTTGGCTCTTTTTAGCAATATTTGCCTCTTTTCAGCAATATTTGCCTCTTTTCAGCAAAAGTTGGCTCTTTACAGCAAAATTTGGCTCTTTACAACAATATTAGGCTCTTTTTAGCTATTTTTGGCTCTTTTTAGTAAAATTAGGCTCTTTTCAGCAGAATTTGGCTCTTTTCAGCAATATTTGACTCTTTTTAGCTATATTTGGCTCTTTTCAGCAATGATAGGCTCTTTCAGCAATATTAGGCTCTTTTTAGTAAAATTAGGCTCTTTTCAGCAGTATTTGGCTCTTTTCAGCAATATTTGGCTCTTTTTAGTAAAATTTGGCTCTTTTCACCAATATTAGGTCTTTTTCAGTTTCCCATTAAGTTGCAATGAAGGCAAAAAATAATTTCTAAGGACTGGTTTGCAGTCTTCAAATTGGACATGTCTGGTAGCGCTGTGAGGGGCCTTTGTTTACCTTGTTGTCCTTGAGCTGAATGGCGTCGCCGAAACCAAATGGCCCTCTGGTGTCGGCCAAAGGCTCCACTTTTCCCTTGGAGTTGACATAGGAAGTGTCGTCCTTGGTGCTGATCAACGGCCAGTAATAATCATTGGTGTCCTCATATTTCACCGCTAAAATGAACCAAAACAAAAACTGGTCATAGCTGAAAAAACCTATTTTATTGATTCGGGATTTTTTTAAACGTTTACTTTTCGTGGCTCTTTTCATTCAGAATACTTTTGATTGAAACGAGCTTTTTTTAAGTAATTCAATATTTTTGCTCTAGCACTATTATATATTTAACGTTGAATTGTTAATGGGTTTTAAGTCTTGATTCCAGTGCTTTTCAGCAAATTTGAAGGTGAACATTTTTTTGTTCAAATGACCCTCAGTGCACAATCAACTATTGTTTACTTGTCGAAAATATTGACAAGAAAGCGCAGCCTCATTTAGGGCTCACATGAAGGATAGAACCCAAAAATAGCCGAAATAAAAACAAAGAAAACCCCAGAAAGTGCTTTATCTAATGCCTTGCTCAAATAAGTCTAAAGTATGTTTCTAGAGCATAAAATTAAGTAAGGGTTTTCTGAAATAATATCTAATTATATTGAGTGAGGGCATGTACAATCGGGACTTTAATTATTGAATAAAGACAATTTTGAAACGGAAAAAACCGCACGAGTGAAGCTTTTCAATCCGAGCCTGCGAGGTTGGTAATTAAACGAGCTTTCTTCGTTTTGACGAAAAATGACCCATGATTGATAAAAATAGCTCGATTTTAAACAACTTTTCAATTTTGACTCTTTGACAATTCAAAAGTGTTAAGGGTGATGGAATTTTAAAGTATACTCACAATAAGGTGGCAAAGTCTTGAGGACAACCACGTCATCTGGCGGCGGAATTGTACCTGAAAGTTAGCTGGAAAGAGACGGGAAAAGTTAGCTTGATGCCCTATCTACATTCACACACCAGAAAAGCATTGATCACCAGTTAAAATTGAAATTATGTAAAAAAAAAGTTATTTAGAAATTATGCGCGAGTCTGCCCAAGCGTGGAAGCAAGGTCAGACTGTTTTCTGAATTTGTGTGTGTGTGTGGCTAGCGTTTCCACAGTGATTGAGCATTAGCAATTGACGAGATTAGAAAGCTGTGAATTATTAACTAAGTTGCCACAGTATTTCTTATAATGGACAATGATACACAAAACTTTTGCCCGCTGCCAGGCAACCGCCAAAAACCCAAAAAGCAAGAAATCCTGGGAAAAATCCAGTTTTCCCACAAAATTCCAGCATCAATAAAAAGATGTGTAATAACAATCTTATATTACGCGTGTGGAGAAAGCATTGCCCAATGGGGATTCGCGTGCTTTCTAATGGCGAATCGCGGCGCAAAGTGCGGTTACATTCCCATCGGCGTTTCGCGGCGCGAAGCGCCGTTCGATGTTCAACGGCGTTTCGCGGCGCGAAACGCGTTTATGAATGAAAGCAGCGGGAATCGCGCTGACTCCTCCGCGCGCTTTCCCGTCGTGGAAAATAAAAAGCATCCCCGATCTCAGTCATTTCCCGCATTTCACCCATGACAGACATCAACAACTTCCCGATGATGAACATCGAGAGCCTGCTCGCCTTGCAGCGGCACCACCGGGCTCTGATGGCCTCGGGCACGCCCCTCTTACCCGCCCCGCCCTTCTTCGCTCAGCATCAGCAGCAACTGCAGTCTGGCACGCCTCCCGTTACGAGTAACGGTCCGAGTAACGGTCCGATGTTGCAAGAGGAGGAGAAGCCGGAGGAGGCTGCGGGTCAGCGCTCCGACTCCGAAGATTCGTGCCTGGAGTTCGAATCCTCGGAATCTTCATCTTCTTCGAAGAATAATAAGAGCAGCAGCGTGGTGAAGCCGCCGTACTCGTACATCGCGCTGATCACGATGTCGATCCTGCAGAGCCCGAACAAGCGGCTGACGCTGAGCGGGATCTGCGACTTCATCCGCAACCGGTTCCCCTACTACCGCGAGAAGTTCCCCGCCTGGCAGAACTCGATCCGCCACAACCTCAGCCTCAACGACTGCTTCGTCAAGATCCCGCGGGAGCCGGGCAACCCCGGCAAGGGCAACTACTGGACCCTCGACCCGCTCGCCGAGGACATGTTCGACAACGGGAGCTTCCTCAGAAGGCGGAAGCGCTACAAGCGGCCCAGCCTCCCCGGCCACGCCCACTGGTCCGCCATGCTCGACCCCTACACCAGGAAGCTCCTCTCCCAGTACACCTTCCACCACCAACAGCAAAGTTTGAACAGTGCCACGCCCCCCAACCCCGCCCACTTTCCCCCGCCCACTTGCGAGTTCCCGCCGCCGCCGCCGCAGTTGCCGACATCATTCCCGTCGTTTCCGCTCATGCCACTCCCCCCGTTGAAGGCCCCGCCCCCGACTCCCTTGATGAATTGTGCGGCCCCGCCCCCTCCGAGCAGCCCGCCCCCCTGCAACAACAACTCGGCTGTGACGCCCAAGGCGGCTGGCTTCACCATCGACAACATCATGATGGGCAGCAGCTCGCGCTCCTCCTCCGAGAACGGAGGCAGCCCCGCCCCCCGGAACTCGGCCACGCCCACCCTGCCGCAGACTGTGAAGGAGGAGTTGGAGGAAAGTTTGCCGCCGTTGCCGCCAGTCAGGAGTGCCGAAGCTGGCCGCGCCGTTGCCGCCGCCGCCGCCGCTTCGGACTTTCTGAGGCCGCTTCCGCCCCAATTTTTCATGAAGAACCCGAATTTGCCCACCTCCGTGTACGAGAGCATCGTCGCGGCCTCCTCGTGGCCGCGGCCGCACTAATTAGAGGTCGAACATTATATCAATGGACATCAGTAATTAACTTTTTGCTTCTTTCATTTCCTCATATGTGATACATGTTTACGAATTATTTAAACAACAACAAAATAGATCTTAGCCGAATTAATCAGACAATCGTACTCTTTTTTCCGCGAATGTATTATTAAAAAGCGTTTATTCTTGCTTAAATAGTCTAATCTCTGCGCGCACCTAAGTTTTCATTTCACAAGTTTCAACACCTTTTTAGATCATCAGTTTTCCAGTTTTTCCAGGACAAACATCGCTTATTTCACACCTTTTTCCCAAAAGAAATGTGCGATTTCACACCTTTATCAAAGTTTTGACACCTTTTATTTCATTTGTAAAGTTTTCCTTTCACACCTTATTCCAGGGCAAAAATCGTTGATTTCACACCTTTTTCGCAAAAGAAATGTGCGATTTCACATATTTTTTCTCCTTGTAATGTGCGTTTCACGTATTTTTTTTACTAGTAATGGTGCGATTTCACACCTTTTTCGCAAAAGAAATGTGCGATTTCACACCTTTTTCGCTATAGATATGTGCGATTTCAGACCTTTTTCGCAAAAGAAATGTGCCATTTCACATATTTCTTCTAGTAATGGTGCGATTTCACACCTTTTTCCCACAATCACGGATAAAAATAAAGAAATCCTGGCTTATTCGACGAGTTCATCAGCAGTAGCAGCTAGGGGAATTGAATGTCTGCTCAATTAGTATTAAAGTCTGCTGTGACAAAAGAATGGCAGGGATCAATTTCAAGTTGGGGGGGAGGAAAAGCTCGAATTTGAGCTCGGCTGGGTGATCATCAAAGCTGCTTTCAAAGCGCGACAACGGCGGCGGTTTTCTTCATTTGCCAGCACGTGTGTACATATACTATGTGTATATACATCATTTTAAGTTCACCTACATCAATGCTACTATGCATCGCAAAACGACTAATTTGTAATATTTAAGAAAAAAGTACGCTTAAAAATGCATTTTTGCTTTCTATTCCCACAAAACTTTAGTAGTAATTTTGACTTTGTGTACAGTGTCGCAAAACACAAAAACTAGTTTTTTCCACCTCATTTCACACCTACTCGACACTCTTCGCACCTTCACTGCCCTAAATCACACCTTATTTCACACCTTTGTGCCAAGTAACATAATCTAAAATGGCCAATTGAAGCCATTTTGTGTCATCTCGAAATTGATATTCAGTCATTTTTAATTTTTTTCTTCTGCCAAATGGGCAGGTGAACTCAGCCTACAAATGAAAAATACGGGCTTAATGTGATCACTACTACTATTGGTGCTTTTCAATTTCACACCCGAGTGCCAACTTGTCATAATTATTTTGGATGCTACTTTCAGAGTTTTAGGAGAAGCAATTTGTGTCGCCAAACTGTCTGGCAAAATGACAACAGGAAACCCCAGCAGCAGCAGCCGTCTTCAAATTTCCAAAACTAGTAATGAGGATCACAGAATTACACATATATAGTATATGAGTATGGAAAAGCGGCAATCTGTCAGTGGCGACCTCTGCTGCTGCTGCTGCTGCAGGGGTCACCAAATTCCTACTCTGGGCCGAGTCCGTCGCCGGCCTTTTGAAAATGACTCCTTTTCAAAAAACCCAAAATTACTCTCTTTTTGAAAATAACCGAGTTTCAACTTTAATTGAGAAGTTCTTCAAGGCTGATATTTTGGCGAAATAATGTGAATAGATTCATTTTTTTTATCTTAAATCAGGCCAAATTTTTATTGAAAAACTTATTAGGCCAATTCAACAGGTTAAAATGATGGGTTTTTTGCACATTTTTTCAGCACAAAATCGGCTTTAAAAATGCTATAAAAATATGACTATTCAACTTGTTTCGCTCATTTGAAATAGTTAAAAATTGATTTTTAAAAATTAGTGTACATACCAAGCCCTGGTCTTCTACGGACACTTGACAAAAGTCGGCATGGAGTCTGCCAAGTTTAACAACATCAACATTTGCATCTGGGCACAGCGGGGCGCGGGCCTGGTAAACCCCTCTCCAAGGAATGGGGCTTGAGGTCCGGCCTCCCCAGTGTGATGCGACGGGGATTGCCATAATGAAGATGAGTGTCAAGAAGCAACATCTGTTTGTTCATTTTACACACAAACACCAAAATATTCCTCTTCTTTCGGCTATAAGCGGGAAGTGATGTTTACTTAAATCACCCAAATTGTACATTTGCTTACGATTGCACAAATTTCGCACCATAAGGAAAGTCCTGAAATCCTGCCTGCCACAGTGGATGATTCCTCTCTTTTGCCGCGCATGTCAAAACCTTAAATCAATTGAAAAAAAAAACGTTTTATCAATTTTCAAAAAAAGAACCCTTTATTTTTTTTTCAATTTGAAACAACCTTTAGTTTTTTCAATTTGGAAAAAAAACCCATTTAGTTTTCTGATTTCAAAATCATACAATTTTAGGCTGGTAAAAAAATGCACTTATGTAGAACAACACTGGTTCTAACTAATGCATTTGGTTTTTTTTTAATATATAGTTTTTCAACAAATAATGAGATAATTTGGGATGCGCTTCAAAATAATCCGCTGTGCAGAACACTTTCAAATGAGGTATTGTAAGATATTTTAAATCATACTTTGAAGTAGAAAGGTACCCACTTGTTATTAGTCTACATAATACAAAAATGACTTTGGATGCGCGTCAAAATAATCCAGTGTGGTCCACAATACATTCCAAATTAAGGCAGAATTAGGTTGTTAATTTTGTGGATTCTTATATTTAAAAAAAATAATTTTAAAGATTTTGAAAATAACCCACTGTGAACAATGATTTTTTTCAAATTATGGCATAAAAGCTTTATTAGCGCTTTTTTTTCACAGAACGAAAGTCAGTCGTAAGATTTTGGATGTGAAATAATCCACCGTGGAAATGAGGGCAAATCATGAATGATTGGATAGGCAGCTTTCTAATTTTTGAAATCTGCCAATTTCACCCATTTTACTGCTATATATAATGTGCTATTTGACACGGCTTATCAGCAATGTTTTGTACTTGCTGCAAAAACTGTGTAACTAATAATGTACAAACAAGAAAGCAGGTGTGAGATATGGGCGGTGTCTTTGCACTTTTATGGCTTTCACAATGATTGCTCAAAACTGCACAACTAGTAATAAATATTGTCATTTAAAAGTAGTTACTGTAAAAAGCTTGAATTTGCGGGTTTTGAGCAAGATTTATAGCTAAAAAATACACTTTTCCATGTATTTTTTTTCATGTTTAAAATCCACTGTGGAAATATAAATGTGCTGTTTGCAAATAAAACACATCCAATCTGGTCAAATTTCCAAATGTCCAAAAACAGCCAATACAACCCACACAAGATGATTGACCTCAATAACATAAGGAAACACAGTTGGCTGGTGCCGAAAAGATAAAAGGAAAAAATCTAGAATTACAGTGACCGGAAATATGTAGTGACGTGCTCCAACTCGGGGCGGGGGTTGTCCCCAATTTGGAGTAATATTTAGCAGACTGCGTGGCGCCTCAGCTGAAACGGCATTTGCACCCCATCCATCTATTTGCCCATCATTAAGACGGCAACGATTTTAGTCACTACATATGCTCTAATGTCCTGTTCATGTGCGCCACAAACTCCTTAGGAAAAGGCACGAAAAACACCTCAAGGAAAGGAGAAAAATTGTCTTTGACAAGCGCCAGCTGATGCTGAAAAAATCAGATCGACTTTAAGCCAACTTGAAAGTAAACAAATCTAATTTGGGCTATTAAGTGCTCTACATTTTGATCCTTTTGAGCAGAATCAAAAGTTAAATTACATCTTTTATCAAAGAAACGTGATGAAATATAGTTCGTTTTAAAATATGCTGAAAACCATGCGACAAAATAACAAAAATTGCCATTAAAAACGCTGCTCGGCCCCAAGCTGAACTTGTAGTGTGACAGTCGGCAACAGATTCACTTTTACTTAAGACAATTTTGTCCATACCTTAAGGCATTCTTAATACATGAACAGGGCATAAATCAATTTCAAATGTACTTCTCATGCAGCTTTTTTTTTTGGCCAAATTGGCAGCTGATAAAGGGACCAACTTTTTCGATAGATGGCGCTGTGTATCTGGGTACCTTACGCCTTTATTGCAAGCCTTGCCTTTATCTTGCCAAATGTGGAATATTTACTATGTATGGTTGAGTTGAGCAAGGCCTCAGTTTTGACTTTGAATGCTGTGAAAAGTCCACACTGTCAAAAGTCCCTATGTAAAAAGTCGACTCTACCAAGACCTGCTAAAGTTGTCGTAACTCTCTACAAATTTCCATGCATGTTAAGAATTATCATACCTTGAGATACAAAAGACATTAAAAAAAACTTAAAATATAGCAAAAAGCCTCGCATAGGCGAGTAACTTTGGCGAAAAAGCAGCTAGCGTTGAAAAACATGAAAAATAGGGATTTTTCCGAAAAACGTCAAAATTGTCATATTTTGGCATTATTTTGACTTATCCAGTTTGACTCTAAAGGACTGTTGATATCTGGTCTTTTTTTGACCGCACTTTGTTTATCTGGACATTTCACAGTACAATTAAAGCTTCAGGACCTTTAATTAAAAGCTAGAGAGTGTTTTAAAAGCTGTAGAATTTGTAATTTTCAAAGTTGTGTTTAGGCTATTTGTCAACTTTTAAATATATGATATTCAGGTGATTTCAGCCATGAAAGTATTGAACATGCTCTTTTAGGTGGTGTGTCTCAATTGGAAAAAGCTGCGAAAGTGAAGTGTCAACACTTCTTTAGCTCTGGCTTCCTTGGATTGGTGAGATAAACCCGATTACAGCTCTTATAAAGAGAGGAGCACTTCACACATCTGTTATCCCCCGGCCATGACATCAGCAACGAATTGTCAAAGGGAAATCTGCTGGAGGCAAAATGACACGGCTCATAGCCAATCGGCTTGATCGTAATACAATTTCAGCTACTTGACGACATGGCAAGGCTCGACATTTGGCGAGCCATGCAACGACTACAAATGGCTTGTGGAAGCATTTTAACGTTTAACGCCAAGTTACATTTCTGGGACATGCCTAGTTTGCACAAAGAGTCGACAAAAGCCAAGGTGAGCATTTTGAGTGGGGCACAAGTGAATCATGAAGGCTTTCATAAATGCTCAGCCTTCGTTTTGCGCCAATTAGAGGGATGAGAACACTCAAGCCTGACATCTCCACTGAACCCTAATTCATTTTCAAGAAGCTGCTGCTGCTCTCAGTCGCTCTTCCATGACTTCTCACATAACTTATATTTGTAATCAGCAGACTCACTTTGAAACTATTCCAAACGAGCAGCGGCATTCCAAGCGCATGTAATATCTGTAATCAAGCCTTGCCCGTACACTTGGGGAAGCATCGAAATGCTCACCTTGGCTTTTGTCGACTCTTTGTACAAACTAGTTGTGTCTCAGAGATGTAATTTGGCGTGAAGAGAGAATATGCTTTTGCAAGCCATTGCTTTTCAAAAACAAAGCATCATCTTAAACAGCGTTTAACAAAACATTGTGATCAACTTGTCGAGCCTGAACAACCATGAAGTATCCCAGCAAGGAAAATGAGGCGTTTGGCAATGCTCACAAAACCAGTCGTGGAAAGCAAGTTTGCAGCAGGAAATGTGGCTTAAGAGCATGTAACAACTTCATCCTCTGCTTGTCAAGAGGCAAAATAGTTACTTATGTAAAGGGTGGCCGTGTAGAAAGAGTAAAACTTACTCATATTCTAATAGGGTCAAGCCACTTTTTGCCCTGTCATCTATCTTTTTTTCTCACAGGCCCAGCTCATCTGCAGACTCTCGTCTCATACACTATTATTAGACGTTAGATGGGCAGGGCCAATGGGTAGGATCAAAGCTAAGCCACACATGGAAATGGGCATGGATCAGTGGGTGTGGTAAAGACTTTGGATACTCACTTTGTCGCGTTCTTGTCATAACAAATGACTGCCACTTTGTCTTGTTCATCTCTGCAGCAGCAGTTGAAACATGATTCGTCACAAATTGAGCAGCATGAGAAAAACCCGGACTTGGAGTGAAAAACTGGCAGCAAATGCCAAAAAAGAGAAAATGAGTTAATCTTACAATCATCCCGAGTGTCAGTCATGCAAAGATATTGACAAAGAATTTGGAAGCCTCATTAGGTCAAGTTTGTTTGTGTGTGTGAGTTCTTTTTCACAACAACAATTGGCGGCGGCGGCAGATTTAATGTTTGGCAACAGGATTAGCCAGCTTCTCAATTTGGCGCGCTTTTCGCAAACAGCCAACACTGGCCGGCAGTTTCACATTTCAAGAAAAAGAAAAAAAAACCCGCACTTTTTTTTGTTTTCAAACAAAATGCTTTTTAAAAGTACTTAATTTCCATAGCTCAGTGGTAGAGCGTCGTATTCTAATTCCAACTGCCTGAGGTTCGGTTCTAGGTCTTGGTTTTTCTAATTTCCTAGGAATTTGATTAGTTCCATAAAATAAAATTTCTCCATGTTGGCCCCAAAATGGAAAAGAAAAAAAAAATTATGTCCTACAAACTGCTGAGAAAGGACCCATAAGAGAGCTGAGTTGGTAAACTGAATTATGGCACGAGGAAACCTATTTTGGCCACCCAAATCTTCCCTGCTGCATTTTGCCAGCTCTAATCTGGCGGAAATTATCTGTTTTGCCAATAGCATCAGAGATTATTTCAATGGAATGTTTGGGATTTCATGACTCTGCTGTGTAGCTACTTAGTTACTTGAGCAAATACTGGTCCTGCTTTGATTGCAGCCGCAGACTTCAAAAGCAAACTCCTATCAGCTCAAAAATCACACAGAGGGACAAAAAGTGCATTATTATCAAGTTGACAAATTTTTTCCTAATCCCCCTGCAGCAGCTGACAAAAATGATCCACTACTAGCTGCTCCCCTCTCATCAAAACTACTAAGTGACATTGACAGAAATTCATTCAAATAAAGTCTCAATTGGCTCTCAAAATGCTTTTTGAACTAGCTGGCTGCAGTAGAAAATATTTTTTTTTAATACTGCATCATGTGGAACACTAGAGCTCACTTTTGGGGGCTTTTTTATTGCTGTTTGCCCAAGATGACATCATGACAAAAGGGTATTATTCATGGAAAACTGTCTGACTCAAAACTCACATGCTTTGTCAAATAAAAAATACAAGCTATAAAACTAAACAAACATCTAAGCCTTCTGAAAATCAGGCAGTTAAACAAGTCTAGTCAAGTCTCGGCTATTTAGAACAAGAGCTATTTTGCAAATCTTTAATAGTATGTAAATATGTATTTATTCCTAAGCGATGTTTTTCTTCTAAACAATTCCATTGTACGGGACTGAAAACACAATCTGGCAAAGGCAATCGAGTGTCATTCCCATTTTAGGAGATTGGTAGAAATTGCTATGGCAAAGTCATGAAGCTGTCGATAAAAACTAGTGAAGGCATGAATTGAAAGCAGAGTCGAAATACAATTTCACATTTGCGGTTGGTCCTCACTTTAGCATATGAATTATTTTAGTTGAGCACAACAGTGGTATATCACAATTACAATTGGGGTTGTTGGCTCTTTTTCCTGGTTTCCAAACAGCTCTATTTGAGCAGGGAGAATGGGAGCTTTTTATGCTCCTCAGCAGCCTACAAACTACTGAGATGAATAGATTTTCATGGCTGGCTAAAGTATATTAGCTATAGAGAACAGTTTAGTGTGTGCACAACTTATGAATGACGAGTTCATGGATTAGGAATTACAGTTCAAGCACCAGTAGGGACAATATTTTGCTAACTACATAAATGACACACACCCAAAAAAAAAATGCCATCAAAAAAAATTATCGATATTCAGCGTGGAAAGTAATGAACAACCGGGATTTGTTTCTTATGCATCACTAGTTTTGACGACTTGTCTCATTTATGAAATATTCAATTTATGCCAATCACCATTTATGGGAATGACTCTCGATTGTTTTTTGCCAATTCTGCTTTCAGCGCTCAACAATAATATTGTTCGATAATATGCTTTATGCGACACTCGAATTGAGCATTTTATTATTATCGTCCCAAGCACGTGGGAATGTTGCCTTGAGGCATCCGGAAAGGGAAAATGTTTTGCGGGCATACTAATAATGGCTATTGTTGGGTGGGTCAACAGTGTGGTAAACATTCCCATATATGAAGGAGAACTGGTTAAGCCATCACTTTCATACACATCAGAGCCTGAGGTGAGCAAACATATGACGATAAGGATTAGCCTTTGATTATGGCCCTTATAATATTATGGGAAAGCAAACAATTCCTCAGCTAATGATTGCTTTGGCTTGCCTTTGAACTTGCCGTTTGACATCATTATGAGAATAAAAACTGTTGACAGCATTCATTCCAGCTTCACAGGAAATATTTTTTTTTTGGTGGTTCACCAAGGAGATCCCAAGGGAGGAGCTTGCGGGCAGGATTTTCTGCCAAAGATTTGGTTGCAGGCAGCAGCCACATTTCTGATCAGGTTAGGCCCCCACTTTTGTGCTGAGTCATCCACAACTGACTCCTTTTTGAGGCAGTCATAGCCGCCAAATTCGCAAATTCGGTAGTGATGCGAAAGCCCTTCAGTGATGCTGATTGTCATCTGTCTTTTCCCTGAAAATAGAAATATTTCAAAACCTTGGAAGCATTATTCAGCTCAGTTGGCGGGAGGAACAATAATTTACTTTAGTTAGTGATGCGGGCTTTCAAAGTTGAGCATAGAACAACATGAACAACTCTGCTATGCTGCAGAAGCTGTTAGTTTTGGCCATATTACATATGTGTGGCACTGTAAACATTTGCTCATCCAAAGTTCATCCAACTTGGACCAGCAGCTCCAGAGTTGGGAGGAAAAAACTGGTGATTTGGAATGCAATTGTTTGCAGTGCTGCTCCAATTGGGGCAAAGACTTTGACAGCTTTGCCTAACGAAGTATAGTGAAAGGCCACGCCTTTCTCCCTGTGTGTTTCAGCTGCAGGACAAGTATTGCCATGACAAGAGGAATAACAATTTCAAAGTGATAAATGGAGGCCGTGTGTGTGTAATCTTCAAATTCCCCAACAACTTCTGAGCTTCAGCTTTGAATGACAACAAAACGAAACAACATTGTTGGATGTAGAAGTGCAAAACACATTATTAGTCTTGGGCTTTCTAAAAAACGACACTGTGGGGCTTTTTAAAGATGCCCCCAAAAAAATAATCTCGGGTTGGCTAAAATTAATCACAAGGGTTCCCACTCTGATGCAGTTGGCTTTGTTGCGAAAGCAGTCAATGCACGCATATAACTTTTCAAACTGCAAAATGTACCATACCTATTAAATGAATGTCAGTTATTATGAGTGTTTACAATAATTATAATTTTTAAAAAGAGAAAAAATCCATTTTGAGTAATGTTTCCTATTTATTAATGATTATTATGATACTTTTCTGTCATTGCAGTTGGCGTCCAATAACTGCTTTCGTTACAAGTCAAACTGCACAGGAGTGGAAACCCCGGCAATTTGTCGCTTCAAACATGATATTGTTTTTTTCTCGCCTTTTTGCTAAGCGTTTGCCCCGCAGTGCTCTGAGTGTCGTTGCCGGATCCCTCCTTTTCTTTCTTTGTACATTACCGAGGTGTGAATTCAACTCTAATCCCACTACTTCAAAGAGCAGACGGTCACACTTAAACAAATAGCTGATGAAGAAGAAAGCTGAAACTCAAATATTATTAGTCATCTCTCAATATACAACTACAACTATAGCATGTGCACTCTTTCCAATTTCTTCAGCATTCTTTTGAGATTTGTACTAGATTTACAGCAAGCACATTCCATTTGTGATAGATTCCAGCAAAGCTAGAAAACTGCACTGCAAAAGTTGGTGATTCAATTCCAGAGTGAATTGTTTCATACAGTTTATGATTTACAAATAAATCTCCCCTGAGCCAGAAAAAAAGGTGAGCTTAACAGACTCGCCTGAGTGCGCCCCATCATCACTACACTGCTGTGCTTTATGCTTGTTTTTTGGCTCGAATTAAAATGGGGAGAAAAAGATCTGTATTAGTTTTTTGTGTACACACAACTACAGCTGCTCTCCTTCTTTGTGCCAAATAGACGTCCAAGGTCTGATGTCCTCATTGCCACCCATTTCATATCCATATTATGTACTAGAAGAGAGCTGCTAATTCCCCTACTAGCTCATTCATGATTAGATCATCAACAAAGTCCTTCATTGAGACACAGTGTGTCCATTGGGGCATGAAAAAAAGATTTGCCCACGTGCCACACATGCTTTCCCCCTCCCACTTCTTCTTTTCCCCCTGAGGCCACAATAACCTTTATTTTTGTGAAATTTCAGCTGCCCTCATTATGGCAGCAGCACAAAGAGTCCATTACAACTTTTTAAAACTGACCAACAATCGATGTGTCATGCTCACTTTTCAAATTGGAACAGCCACAAAGAAGAAGGAGTCTCTTGTATTATCCAAGTAAAGTTGTCAAAATTTGTCTGACAAATGACCTCGAAAAGCTTCAAAACAGATTCGGGGATCGGATGTCACAAATAGTAGTTTTGCCACTAGTTCGTCATGCTTTGCAACTCTAGTTGGGCTTAGTGAGGTTGCGTGACTCACAACTGCACACTCAGCATCGAGTTGGGAATTTGTCATCACTTAATTTGTGCAGCCCATGTGACTAATCGTCAACACATAACGACAACAAATGATCATAGTGTTATTTCACCCACCAAAAAGCTAGTTTAAGGCCTAACAATAACATGTTTGCTTGTTCAGCTTCTGGCAGATTAATTACACCACTAACATTAGTGTTACTTTTACAAATTTTTTATACTTAAAAAGAGCGTTCATAAACTAAGCGGTTGCAATGTAAGTGTATTCAAATTTAGTGCTCTATGCAAAGACTGCAGTTGATTCTCGCTTTGGCCAACTAAGCCAAACTAGTGAATGGGAGTTATTCTAGCTAGTGAAAAGTACGGTAAATTAAAAAATGATAGTTACCATTGATGAGCTTCCAAACAACATGATTGCCAATCATGGTGACATGTTCAGGTCTGATCACATATTTGCTTCTCTGAGCATGCTTATTGGGTGTCTTGGTACGCTTCAATTTGGTCTGGGTCACCAGATAGGGTGGAGGATCATTTCCAGGCCAAGTCTCCTCCAGTAAGTCAGTTGTATTGTCCCAATACATGTAATGGAATACATTTCTGAACACAAATGACCCAACTTCAGGGTGGTCCAGCATGCTTCGGGTCAGATAGGAAAGCAGGTTTCCCTCTGTGGGGAAAATGAACTCATCCAGGTCAACCAGGGCCAAAAAGGTGAAATGGCCCACAGACCTCAGAGTGCAGTCATTCATGGCTGTGAACATGGCCTCAGTTCTGATGTCTTTCTGGGACTGCAGGGGAAGATTCCATTTGAGCAGGGTGACCCAACCATGAGATTGGTAGTGCACTATGGCAGCCTGAACCTCAGCTCCCAGTGAGTGGTTGTAGAAAATGAAATGGCTGACGCCTTGCAGCTTGTACATCTCAATGAATTCAATGAGCCAAACAGCTCTGTTGAAAGAGAAGTGGAAGGGCTTGACACAAACAGCTAAATTTGCATCAGCAGCTGATATTTCATCAACTGAAATTTTGGCATCAGCTGACTTTGCATCAGCTGAAATTTTGTGAGCTGTCTTGAAATCAGCTGAAATTTTGTGAGCTGACTTGGCATCAGCTGACTTGGCATCAGCTGACTTGGCATCAGCTGACTTGGCATCAGCTGACTTGGCATCAGCTGACTTGGCATCAGCTGACTTGGCATCAGCTGACTTGGCATCAGCTGACTTGGCATCAGCTGACTTGGCATCAGCTGACTTGGCATCAGCTGACTTGGCATCAGCTGACTTGGCATCAGCTGACTTGACAACAGCTGAATTTTGGTCAGCTGACTTGACATCAACTGAAATTTTGTCAGCTGACTTGGTATCAGCTGACTTTGACAACGTTGCATCAGCTGACAGGAATTTGTTGACCCTCATAAAATGAGCTGGCATCACTTTAGGGCTAAAAGGCAATTTTGTCAAGAATATGAAAAGTTTTGAAGCAATTTTAGTGTACTTTGCATAGGGAGCGGCCGAGTCTCTGTCCACAACAGCGACGGCCACAATTTGGTGCTTTTGCAGTATTTTGGCCTTTTTCTGTTGAGCTCTGCTCAACTCGTGGCCTCTGATATCGTTGAGTTGGCATATGACAAAGAATGATGAGCAAGGCAAGGCAAAATGTTCGCGCTGCATCAAAATCTGAACTGATGTTGTGACAATGTGGCCTTTGTTTGTTTCAACGAGGCATCTCATTTTCGAAGTAAAACCCTAAAATAAATGCAAAAAATCTCAGATGAGCATTGAGGAAATTAGGCAAAGTGGGCGCTACTGCAAAAGAGAAAGGCCGTTATGACCCTCTTCTCTTTTGGGGTAACGCTGTAGCGAAAAAAGTGCTACCAGATTAAACTGGGATTCTACCTTGAATTTAGTTTTTGAAGCAATATTGACCCTAATAATTGGATCAGAATCTCGAGACTTGCTTCTGTCATCATAGAAAGCTGAATACACATAAATTGTCATATTGTATTTGGGCAATGACACTTTTTTCCACTCATCTTTGAAAGGATCCAAAACTGGTGGGATTTTTCCAGCCTATGAAAATGTGATAAACTGATAATAATAATGTTCAAGTATTTTTGCTCACCTTTGAAAGTTGTGTTGTGCCTTTTGATGTTTTGGTTGGTATTGGAGTCACACTGATTCCAGGATCTTGATACTCGATTAATTTTTCCGTCAAAATAGAGCCACGTGGTTCATTTGTTGTTGTTTTAGCATCAGCTGACACATCTGGATGCTCAACATTGATGGAATTCTACAAAGGAAATAAAGCTTTTTTTTCATAGAAATGTTAACATTAAGAAACTTACCAGAAATAATACATCTATGGTAACAAGTAAGCAAATAGCACCAATTGTCAGTTTGTCTGGTAAAAATCGCCTTAAAAGTTTGTAAAGTCGCCAAAGTGACCGCATTTTTTAAACTACTCTGAGTGAAAGCAGGTAAAGTAAATCAATAGAATATCAAGTTTTGGGGGGAGAAAGTGGTTGCAAATGTGTAAAGTATTCATGAGGTCAAGCATACAGGGTGACCTGATAATTTCATAAATATTATTGGGTCACCCTGTACTATCTTTTCATCACCATAAATAAAGAGGAAGAAGTTGTTAAACAGAAGTGAAGTGGTGGTGAAGAATTTTTGCATTTTGCGGGTGAGTGCAAACAAAAGTGCAAACGAGAACAAAGGTGTAGTAGAACAGCAGTATGTCATCCTTTTAATATTCTCACAAAAGACATTAAACATTATGAGAAGCTAGAGCTTCAAAGCAAGCTGAATTTCATATTAAAAGTTGACAGGATGGACGCTACTGAAAAGAGAAATGGCCAGGAGAAGCTCTTCTCTTTTGGGGTAACGCATTAAGGAAAAAAGTGCTACCAGATAAAGTTCAAATTCTCTTATCTTTTGAGGTAATGAAAATGCACCAAGAAAAGTGAAGAGATGATCCACATATTCAGAAAGTGGACGCAACTTAATAGGAGAGAGTAGCATTTAGTACCTCTTCTCTTTTGGGTAGCGCAATAATAAAAAGGTGCTACCAGACATTTTCTCACCCACCCCTATTTGAGCTTCATGCAAGGGTTGGAAAGGAATTTTCAATCGTCTTTTGTGAGCCAAGACGTCGTTATTGAATCTGAGGACAACAACATGATGATAATAAAAGAAAGAACCGAGCAGCAAAAAAGGGGCCGAATTTAATCACTTTTCGGCCGCTTTTATAGCACAATAAAGCAAACAGCAGATGCTTTTTCCCTGGATCACACGCGTTCACACGGCATTAATTGATGAGACTCCCTGGAGTGCTTTCAAAATAAGCAGAAAATAGGTTCATTTTGCTACTACAGCTGATGACAGACCAATGAGGTGAAAATTGCCAACTTTGCAAATGGACTTTTTCCCAAGCCAAATGAATTAAGTTAAAATTCTAGTTTATTTAATTTTTGTCTATATCTTTTGCTGTCTATGGGAAGATGGTGTAATATTAGCAGACATTCTTGTGGGCTCAATTGTGTGTGTGTGTGTGAGCATATTGAGTCACAGAAGTCAGCATTTGTAGTAGCCATTGTCATGTTAATAAAGCAGTCGTGAGCCCACACAAGGATGCAACAACACATCCAGAATCTGCTGCCATGATAATAGAAGACCATCTGGTCAAATATTTGTGGTCCAATATCAATGGACATCCCCACCACGCCCTAATGATTGCTAAAGACCAAGATTAGAAAGTGACAGCACTCTCTGATGCCATGAACGGGTCTGTTTACACTGAACTTTGGCAAACTATCAGCTGATTGTTTACTTTTTACATGACCAGTATGCCTGTCAGCTGAAAAAGAGCATTATAAGCCAGATGAATTTAGCTTGATCTCAACACTTAAAAGCCAATCAAAAGTCACTTTGCAAGGTTTTTTGGTTTGGTTAGCCGAAACCAAGTGAAATCAGCTGAAATCAGCTATATTAGGTTGAAATTGGCTAAAATAAGATGAAATTTTTTAGTGAAAAACTAAACTTTTAGTGACTTATAGCTTCAGCTGATGTTTAGCTGATTTTGAGTAGCTGTACTTTAAATTATGATAGGGTATAACTCAGCCTTGAAATTGACTTTTTTTACTGATTGAAAATTATTGCTGAAATCAGTTGAAATCAGCTGAAATCAGTTAAAACCAGTTGAAATCAGCTGAAATCAGCTGTAATCAGCTAAAATCAGCTAAAATCATCTGACAGTTGAAATAAGCTGAAATAAGCTGGAATCAGCTAAAATCAGCTGAAATAAGCTAAAATCAGCTGAAATTAGCTGAAGTAAGCTGAAATCAGTTGAAGTCAGCTGAAATAAGCTGAAATTAGCTAAAATCAGCTGAAATCAGCTGAAATTAGCTGAAATTAGCTGAAACCAGCTTTGAGCTGACTTCTAACTTAGCTCTGAGGGAAAGTGGTGCAAGCAATTTCGGCTGAATGGTCATAGAAAGCAAGAGAAGATCCCAGTAGTCAATTTAGCCGCTGCTGTTTTTGTCAACACCATCAAGAGAAAGCCGTGGAAAACACGTTCTGCTGCTATGGCAAATGCACACTGGTCGCGGGCAACAGTCACTTCAAAGGAAGTCAAAATGGCTGTAAATTATTTCAACAGTGATTTTTACTTCATCAACACACACCGAGATTGTTAAAGCAGAAAGTGGCAATAAGCTTCTTCTTCATCATTTTGAGCAGTTTGGAGCAGCTTTAGGAGCGGAAATCTGCGTTTCCGCCTTCCCGCCCAGTGTGACACCAGGGATTAACATTTATTGTTATTGAGTCAGCTTCTGGGATCATAATAATTATCTGTAGCAAGTGTAAGTCATGTTCACCACACATGGCTAACTGCAATTAATCCTTTCAGGGATCAATTGAGCAAATTGTCACTTTTCCCAAATATTGGCAAGCAAAATCATCAACAAAGCAATATTTTTCTTTATTTTTCATCGCCGTTCAAACTATTCAGTTTCGGTATTTAGTTTTACAAAGGAGTTGTGAAAAAATTAATGCTGTTGTAAAGTTAGGATCATCGGTTGCTTTTCATTTGTAGTGGCCAAAAAGCTTTTTGAGCGAATGAACAAGCAAAAAAGTACTAAATATCGTTTGCTAAATCACTTCAAGTGAGTGTTCAAGTGGGTAGAGACACGTGCTGAAACAACAAAATCTTGTTTCTGTTCGTGCAATAAAAGGTCATAAATTTCCCTCCAGTTCATCCTGAAAAAGCAAATCTTTCACAGCTTCAAATTGGGGAGAAAACATGCAAACGCGAAGAAGCTGCATTGGCTTTCAATGCAGCAAAAAAGCTTTTGGGCCATAGCAAGTGAAAAACAATCGACTCACCTAACTCAACAATAAAATTGTTTATTTTACAAATACTTTGTGCAATAATTAAACGCTTGTTTTAAAGCGATTCTCTGCTCTAAGCGTTAATGTCTTATTACCTAAAGCATGGAAATTGACTTCTCTAAAGCATGAAAGAAATTTTTCTTTTTCATTTTTTACCATCTTCGCTTATTTCCTTGCTTGCAGCCAATCAAAATGAAAGATCAACATCTGCTTAGCCTGCATTTCTCATTCATTTAGTTTACATGACTTCTTCAACTTCCGCTGTGTGTGTGTGTAAAAGTCTGTGTACACAATTGGAAACCTTGATCAACATTCAAAAATGCCTTGCAAATCCCTAGCTAAATCTCCAGCCTTGCCCCTATAAATGAGGTGGCATTCATGACATTTGTCAATACCTAGCAAAGGAACAATGGTGTATAATAATCAGGGTGGTGGAAATGAATTCTCAGTCACGATTTCAGAGAGCTGAGCCTGAATTATTTTCCTTAAGAGCATTCACTTGATTGAAAATCAGTCACATTTTCCCACTTGCCTTGATCACACCTCTGCTAAAGACTACTACTGAGAGAGAAGAACTTTGTGCTACTCACAAGAGAGCTTTCTTATGGCAATTGGCACCAACTTTGTATTGTCATGGAACTGCTCTCTTTACTGTAGAACAGAAACTCATCCTCTGGGCTCTTTGTCAAAGAATTATGGACAATTTTATTTATGGTGATGAAACATACATTTTTCAAAATTATGAGCATTCTCAAAAGAGCAAACTTTACTTTGCTTCTTTTTGTCCTAGGCTGGTCAGTGGGGAAAATTAGTTCACCCTGATTATTGGTAGGATCATTAATTTTGGTAGTTGCCAAATTGGGTGTGCAAACATCATTGATTACTCTACCATTTGGGGAGGAAATAATTCCGCCAAATGACACTAGCTCATCTTTCCCAGCACTGCCTTCAGCCAAATTGTGAAACAAAATAAGAAACAAAATTAAAAATACATCCAAATCTATGGATTTACCCTACTAAACAAACCAAGGCTTTTTGAGAACTGCGGTGCGTTAATTCAAAAAGGAACTACAATGAACAAAGTTCTCTTTTCAGTTAGCGCCCCCTGCATTAAACATTTCTAAAAAAAAGTCGTGTTTATGTTTTTTGGGGTTGCTCATAAGTGAATTTATAATAAATATCAGAGAAAGAATGTTGATAGTTTTTTCTTGGAACAAATAAAAATGGAACTGTTTATTGGTTAGTCATTATGAAAATTTAGTTTCAATCAAGTTAACAAATGGCCCAAATCTTGCTTTAATTGGGTACATCAGTCATTTCTTGATGTTCTGGAGTCCATAAAATGAAAATATTGGATTATAATCCTAAAGTTCTGACAATCTTGTTGCGTCCTTCATAAAAGGGTTTGTTTCAAAATGATATAGTTATATTTGGATCATTAATAAATAGTTGGTTTTATTGCTTTCAAAAATTGACAGGAAAAGCCCAAAAAAGACTTTTTCAGTCTACAAGCAAAAAGTAAACAAAGTCACGTGGCTTCAAGAGTTGTTGCAATTATTATCTTTGTTTTCCCTTTTTTATTGTCTATAATTTAAATAGATGGGCATCAGTAAAATAAACTCTTTATTGGTATGTTGAAGAATTGGCTCTAGTATTGGATAATTTGCTGAATCCAGTCCCTAAACTCTGAGACACGAGTGTAGACGCCGGGCTGGTTTTCTTCGGCGCAACCAATTCCCCAGCTGATGATACCAGAAAGCATGAATCTTCCATCCTCTCTTTGGACGCTCATGGGACCTCCACTATCACCCTGAAAATTTAAAAATATCAACAGTTGAAGTATTTGAAATTTTGAGCATTTTGGCAATTTAGAAATATTTAGAAAGTAAATTCAATGATACATACTTCACATGAGTCTTGGCCGCCTTTTTGATATCCAGCGCAGATGAAAATGTTTGGAATATATTCTTTGTATCCAGCATTTTCATACAGCTGTTCACACTGACTGTTACTGATTATTGGTAGATTGACTTCTTGTAACACAGATGGTAGGGGTCCCTCTGCAATAAAATCAAATTCCAATTCAATGACGATGAAGAAGCACTGTTTAATAATTTTTTCCAATTTTTTTGGCAAGAGTTGTAAAGATTTGGATTGATGTCAGCAAAGGTTTGGTGACTTTGGGGCGGAATGTTCCGCAACTCAATTCTGCCCTGGAAAGCGGACGCCACTCAACAAAGTCGCTTGGCATTGGGTGACATCAATCCGGATCTTGACAATTCTTGCCAAGAAAATTGAAAAATGTTGAAAAAAGCCAAAAAGCAAAATTACGTGAGTAAAGTCGACCCCATCCCGTCACCCATGCGGTTTCTCCCACCAGGTCTCTGTCATCACTTGGGACACAAATAGGAATCACATTTGGTTGAAATTCAATAGGCTCGTAGAATCTGAGCAGGGCCAAGTCATATTCGTATGTTTTGGCATCAAACTTGGGGTGAGCAGCAATGATTTGCACTTTTCTGTCGATGTGGCCCTCAGGTTCATTGTTGTCTCCCAGGTTGTATTCTCCCATCCGCACTAAAAGGTCATCAGGTCTTGCACTGCAAAATGACAAGAGTTTCCCACAGTTAAAAACAAAGAGAAATTGCCACCAACCCACTATGTAAAAAATAAGAATCCCCCAAAAATATCCAATTCAAATATAGACAAATATGGCCTGAAGAGAGTACTTAGCAGAAATAAATGAAATAAGTAACAAGGAAAGATTTAAAAAAAGGTTCCCACACAAAGAAGAAAGTGAGATTTCCTGCTATGACACTTGAGATTCCTCAAGAAAATTGAGGTTGGCTTCAGCCACCATCATAAAAAAGTTCCCATTTCACTGTGAAATAGAAACTAGAAACCCTAGGTGAAAGTGTTTTATGAGCCCATCTATGTTTCAAAAAGCCATTATTGGATTAAATCAAGACGAATACTTACTCTTCAACACAATGAGCTGCTGTGATGGCCCAATTTTCACTGAGCAGAGTGCATCCACACTTGTGAATATAAGTACCTGTGCAGATAAAATGAATTAGTCAGACCATTAGAATTAGGCAAACTAAGCAGCTACCTGTTCGCATTTGCCTTAATGAAACTTGCCAGGGCCATTCGCCGTAATCTGCCACGTCTCCCTGCACAATTCTTCCACTCCGCTTCAAATCATCGTCATTCCACCACAAAAACTTTGAGTTTCGTCGGCCCAACTTGCCAATTGGGGCATCTGAGAAGCCATCAGGCTTCAAGTGGCCTTCAGGGTAGATCTTGTTGTGTCTGATCACATTTTTCCAGGGTCTTCTGCCGCACACTAAAACCGATGGGTCGGTCAGGAATGCTCCTTATTGTGGGGGGCGCGCAGCCCCAGCCCACGAAAAAAACTGAATTAAAATGGGCATTGTAGTTACCTTCGGAGGTGGTGGCATTCAGGAGCATCCTCTCCATCTTTTCTTGGCTCATTTTGCGATTCCAAATGTCCCCATCTTCCTCTGGGAGCTCATTGTTGGCTTCGTTCACAGGGAAGTCCACGGGGGACTCGGGTAAGGCGTCCACCTTGTCACCGACGGGTGCGGCCGGTGACTCTGGTCCATCAATAACTTGAGGCCGATCAATGATTTCCTCCTCAGCTTCCACAGGCTCAACAGCAAATGGAATCAAGGCTGTTGTGGACTCCAGTTTGGTGTCTTCAGCTGATTCCACAGACTCTTCAGACCCTTGTAGGTCCTGTTCACTCAGAGTGGTTTCTTCATTTTCACTAGACAATGTGGTCATTTCCTGAAATAATTCCTGAATATAAAATTGATTTGGATTTTTTTAGAGAGTTTCTTACAATTGGTTCTTCTTCAGCTGTTGAAGAAGTAGGCGTGGTGCTTTCTTCGAAATGTGTGGAACTAGTGACATCTGCAGGAGTAGAACTAGTTAAGTCTGCACTAGTTGAGCTGCTAGTGTTCATCTCTTCTGTACTAGTAATTTCTGTTGTGGTGCTAGGTGAGCTAGTTGAGCCAATGATGAGAGCTGGAGCTGCCACAGCCTCTCCCACATCAGGATTGGCAGCCAAGTCCTCCAAGGCAGGCTTGAGGTCATCTGCACTCAAGGCTTCAGGGAGTTTACAGCAGGAACCAAAGTAGAACCTGTCCACGCAGGTTCCCAAGTGAGTTCCACCAGCCTCAGCACAGTTCCAGGCAAACATGCACACTCCCCTGTCTCCATTTTTGTCCTGGCAAGGCAGAGGCTGGATATTTCTTCCCTGCCCTAAATGATATATTAATATAATGTATTATAAAATAATATTCTTTTTTAATAATTTCACCTGATCTGGTAGAAGAGCCTTTTCGAGATCCATGTGGCAAAGCTGAGGCTGTTGAGGCCACCAAAAGAAGGACTAGCAGGTGAATGGAGGGGGCCATTTTGGAAATGCTCCCCTGGTGGTGTCAGCTGATTGTTTACGACTGGTAAAAGTGATTGTTCAGATGGTTTGCCAGAATGTATATTGTCGTCCCTAAAGGTCTTTGAGGGCCCACAAACGGCATCCCCTTTTGTCCACGAGATTGGCTGTGTGTACCCACGAATGATGGTGAAAAGAAATGGTGCTGAGGACAAATTGGATGACGATCGTAAATATACGGGTAATCCCTTGGTATGGAGGGAAAAGCCAATCTGAACGCTTTGGCACTCCTCCAACTGCTGAGGAGATGGCCAAAAAACAGCAAAAGCTCAGCCCCAAATGCTACCAATTTACCGCCAAAAAGCTCCGGAAAAATATGGGGAAACATTGCTTTTTCCCATATTTAATTCACACCTGAGGATCTTGCGAGCACTCCACTCCAAACTAATCTTGATTGGTTTTTATTCCAAACTCTATTTATATGGCGTCATCCATGAAATCACTTTAGACATTTAAATATATTTCAGTAAATATTCTCTTTTCAGTTCTAAATAAATATTAAAGTATTCTATTGCTATTTAATTGGTAGTTAATTGGTATTTTATTTGATTTAAAGAGACTTGCGGAAATTAAGCGTTGTTGGAAAACAATCAAGATTTCAATGAGCAAAATAGCTTACTTGATCCTTTGGTGTGATTCAAACCAAGCCTAAAAGCAAATTTTCCCTGATTTCGCCCACAAACTATGGCTGTTTTGCTTACTTGGCTCGCAATTGGCAACTGTTGTTTTTGACCGCAGCTGGCTGTTGTGACCTAATAATAGTGCACAGTTGACCAGCACGCTAATGATTGCTCATGATTGTTGACAACTAAGGAAAAACACACAGTCTTTGGAAGACGCTGCTCAACAACTACTACTGAGAGCTATTGTCATGTAGAAGAATCCATTGTGCTAGAAAGTTTCAGGTCGCGCTTTGAACAAATTTACCTGAAAAGTGTATGACCCCAAGTGTCCTTATTTCCCTTTGTTCTTTTTGACCTACTTCTCCTCCTATTTAAAGGTGTCATTCTTATTCTCCTTTGGAGAAAGTTTCACCCTTTTTCTGCACATCAACATCTAATTGGCATATCTTTTGCATAACTCAATGACAGGAGAAACTGGATTCTTCAAAAGAAGTGAAGCAAAGCTGAAGGATGCTTAAAAAGGTGCTCACTTGTGCATATTTAAGGCAGAATGACAGGTGAAAACTTTGGGCTAAATTGAAATTGGTCCAAATTATCTTTTGCCTACCTGCTACTTGCATGCTAAAAAGCACAGAGTTCAATGACTGACAGCTTCTACAAAAATGCAGGTTTCATGGTACTTTTACAAAAAAATCAACATAGCAATAAGCAAAAAATGCTTTATTTTTTATATTTAGTGATAAAAGGTGAAAATATTGAAAAAATGTTTTGACATACTAAAACTAAAAGAAAAATATGAGAATATTTTTTCATGCTAGCAAATCAGGTCTTTATCTATATAGGTATAATAAATTAAGTTGCGAGAGTGCGTGGAACTCACCTAATTCATAGTTGAACTTTTTAGGTCATCAAATCTTGGTTTTCTCCCGGATTGATATTGTGGGGGGCGCGCTTCGCTCGCCCTAAGGAAAATAATTCTTCTTTTCCACCTTCAAATTCAAACTTTTGTAAAAGTGGCCCAATAAAATAATGGCCTTCTTGAAGAAATCGAGAAGTGGAAGTGTTGCCTGATTTCTCATGTGCAGCTTAGCAAATCCACCTGTAAAAGCGCGAGCGCGCGCGCGCGCACGCAGGCGCTAACAACAGCTACTGATGTTGGTATAACGGTAATACCATCCGTCATGCGTGGATATCTTGTAATAATGAGTTCAGGCTATAAGCCATTTTTTCCTTAGCTCAATCCCAACTTGTACTCAAAGGACATTTCTAGGCTCGATTCCATCATGTTGTATTCACAAGTGAAGTGACGGGGTTAAGTTTATTTAGCAGAAATCTATGCGCATCTATGAAAGGAAATCTTTGCTCCATGAAACTTGTTCCTGGCACAAGCCATTTCATTATCAAGAGCTGAAAATCAAATTGGAAGTTGCCAATCGAGTATCACCAATTTTTGTGTTTATTGGCACAAATTGCTTTTTTTGCTTACAAACAGAAACAACGATACTTTTCAAAGTTTAGCATGAACATTGTTTGATTAAGTAAATGAGTTCTTTTTTTTTAATGGCATTGAGCGTTTTCATGGCAGAGTTCCGGAACCGGATTTGTCATCCCAAAGAAAGTTGTTCTCGAGAAACCTTGTGGTTTTGAATGAGTAATGAAAGGTTGAGGCAAAAAAAGAGACTGAACACTTTCATCATTTGACAAATGTCCAGCATTTTGAACAGCGATGGAAATGAGCAGATGTCAGCAAATTTGATGATCTTCTCAACACTTGAGAGTGCAAAATCTGCTCTCGATGGAAGAAGTCAAGACAAGTTTTTATCCCCTGGCTAATGCTAATCCGGCTGAAATGACGACTCGACAACCTCAATTGTTTGACGACACAGCACAATAATCCTAGAGTCCTTTCAAAGCAGAGAGAATCCATGTTCAGCCATGAAACGAAATATTCACTCAATGAAACTGATTCCTTCAGCAAGCCATTTCAGCTGAGGCAACTGAAAATCAAACATGACGTTTCCAATTGAGTTTCACTCAAAGTTGCGTTTATTTCTCCAAATTTGTTTTTGGACGAAAGGAAAGAAACTATCGTACATTTTTAAGGCGTCTCTTTTTGAGTCGAGGATTCTAGTTGTGCTCGAGGCAAAAGCGATCAACTACAGAAGCACGTGCTCAAGGCTCTTGAACAACTGTGGAGAACCATTGCTGACAAAATCCCATATTTGATCAAAAGAGCTCAAAAAGAAGAAAGTTTTGGCACCAAGTGGCATCATCATCATCAGCCATGATTTTGTGGAAATCAGCTACTTTTCCACACTGAAAAAGGGCGGGAAAATTCAAAACCCTTTTAGAAGCAACATCTGATAAAACTTCCAAGTTGAAAAGTGTAGCCATTTTAAAGGCAGATTTTCCTTGTGTGGGAATTGCAAAAATTCCCCTTTGATCATAGCATTGACACCTAAACCACAAAGCTAGTTTCACTTCATGCACTTTATTTCCTATTTGTTTTCTTGGAGCACACGCCCATTTATTGCTTTACTATTTTCTAGTGCTACATACAAAAGGGAAACCTTTGGAAATTACTATTCAATTGTTGCTCTCACACAATTCCTTCATAAATTCAATTATAAATTTTTTCTCTAGTTATTAGATCCAAAATTAGACATTAGGCCCTCTGAAAAACCCTGTTTACTTATATAAATAATTTAGAACAGATTGCTGGATAAACAACCTTAAAAAACTTATTTTAAAGTCTAAGCATTTTTTTTGAAAACTTGTGAAAGGTTGAGTGATCCCATTAAATAAATTGCGCTTTTTAAAAAGAGGCACCTTTTGACAACTTTCTATTTTTCCTAAGATTTTAATTTAAAGAAATGTCAAAACTGCATCAGTATTTCTATTTTATAATAATATGTAAAAATATTCCCTTATGTAAATGCTTACTTTGTTGTCATGAGGCTTTTTTTGGTACAGTAAACAAAGCCCAAATTAATTATTAACTCAAGGGTATTTACAGGCTCAACATTTCTTAATTATCCAGCAATTCTTCACAAAGATGATTTCATGAGTAACTGCCAAACAGATACATAAAGTTTTTAAAAAAATCTTAGTGCATTAAAAAAAAAGCCAAATATCCAGCCTGTATTTGCTCTAATTAAAGGGTCCACATCGAATGTGTCATGTTAATGCCCCTTGCTCAGAAAAAAGACACCATTATTTGGGACCAAACAAATGTCACCCAGGGGCAGGATAATTAGCCTTCATTAATGTTTTACATAAACCATAAACAAATCCCTTCTTTTTTCTAGTTAACTAACAAAGCCCTTGGGTGTTAGGAGACCAAAATGCGACATAAAAAGTTATCTAGTCTATTTTTCCTTGTGTTTTTGCTCAATTTGGCGGAATCTTACAACGTAAGTTATTCAAAAACATTGAAGCGCTCGCCGGCGACGCGCGCACTTACTTTAAATTGTCAAGCGCACGCCGGTAACGCGCGCACTCACTTCAAATTGTCAAGCGCACGCCGGTAATCCACCCGCTCATTGCAAAAGGGCTAGCGCACGCCGGCAACGCGGGCTCTCACTTCAAATTGTCAAGCGCACGCCGGCAAACAGCGCACTCATAGCTAATGGGCTAGCGCACGCCAGCAACGCGCGCACTCATTTTTAATGGGTTAGCGCTCACTTCAAATTGTCAAGCGCACGCCGGCAACGCGCGCACTCACTTCAAATTGTCAGGCGCGCGCTCACTTCAAATTGTCAAGCGCTCGCCGGCGACGCGTGCGCTCACTTCAGATTGTCAAGCGCTCGCCTGCGACGCGCGCGCTCACTTCAAATTGTCAAGCGCACGACGGTAATCCGCGCACTCATTGGTATTGGGCTAGCGCACGCGGGCATCGCGCGCGCTCATTTCTAATGGGCTAGCACACGCCGGCATCGCGTGCGCTCATTTGTTATCACTCAAAATAATTGCTTTTTCACAGAGCTATAAAAAGTATGGCATATTTGACTACACCGATGCTGAAGGTATAATTGAAAGAAAAACTAGCATTTATTAATCTAAAAAATGGTCATAAAAAGTGCTGAGAAGAGACCGGTTAAGAGAGCAATCCGAGGGCGGTTTATCCGGCGGAAATTCGGTGAACCAGCACTTTGGCGGAATTTACGACCCGGAATTCTTTTACATGGATAACATGAACATTCCCTATCCCAGTCCTTACTACGTTGGGGAATACAATTACCTCATCACTCATGGGAAAAGGGTTAATTGTAATAATATTGAAATAGTACTTCACGTTTCCCCTTAAAATACACACTGCTCTGTTTTTCCCAGGTGGATTTTGCAAGATGGGGATTTTGGTGGCGCCCTCTGGTGAGCAAATGTGCTGGGTGGACGAAAAGTACCGGCTTTCCTATGAAATGGCCGATGCGGACTGCAAGCAAAGAGGCTTTTCCGGCCTTTTGGAGGCCACAACTCAGGCAGATGTGGACTTTTTGAGCAACATCACTTCATGTGAGCCTTAGAAATATCTTTTTACCCACTTTAAGCCTAAAAAGAGTGGAGAAAGCATAGATTTGCTTGTTTTGACGCTCCGCTCAAATCATCCGAGGCGGCAACGCCTTGGACGTCTAAATCTGTTTTTGTTTAGGGATCAGCGCGAGTGGAACAAGCGGAGCTGCGCCAAAGGGCTACTCGAAATTTCCCAGCAATTTTTGCAAATCCGACTATATATCCTATTACTCTGACAGATTTTTTGGAGGTGATAATACCCAAAATAAGCAGCCAATTATTCATAAATAACATCTTTTTAATTATGACTTTCAGTGGCCAATTTCCCCAATTACAGATATGAGTACACTCAATATTGGAGGTCCAATTTAAGTGATCCCATTCCAACTTCATTCTTTTCACATCCTTCCCTTTTTTCCACCACTGATTCGCCTCAATATGTTCCAAGCATTTATCCCAGCCAATGGACAACTGGTGGCAAAATTCCAAATTGGTTTGCTTACATTTTCTATAACTACTTCTATGCTTGCAGCGCAGGAGGTAAGCACAACTTTTTCCTACATATCTATTTGTATTGTAGGGGTTCGAACACTCTGAGACCAACGCGCTACGCCATATTAACTTGTAGACCTTACTGCGTATTAGGGAATATATTGTCGAGCTGTTCGCTCGAGCATGGTCGTATATTTACTGCCCGTATACAGTCATAGTAATATCGCCCCAGGAGGGAGGCGAGAGCGCAGGCACGCAGGCTCGGGATCCTGCTACAATTTCCCCCTATTGAAGCGTGGCCGTGTCCTCACGGCGCAATGCTGGTACCCGATGCCTGGGGGATCCCGTGGCCGGAGGTACTACTGGGGAGATAGGCGGACCCGCGGTGGCTCCTCCTTCCATTGGCGACTTCAAGGGCGTCGAGGTTGCAGAGGCCACAGTGTTAGGCGCCGGTGCAGAGGAAGCACAGCCATGATGTAGTTGTGCATCGTCTCGTTCTGCCTTGCTAGGGCGTCGACCTGAGCCTGGAGGTTCCGGTAGAGGCCATCCTGCTCCTTGAAGAGAGCCTCCTTCATCCGCTGGCGGAATCCGGACCGGTGGGGTTCGTCGGCTTCCCCTGGCTCCGCAGATCCATATTTTGGCGGTGCATCGTCGGGGTATTCATCTTCTTCATCTCCATCACTGAGGGCCGCCAGCCGGTACGCTTCGGGTCCAGCCCGGGTGCGAGGTCGACGTCTGCCACGCGTGGGAGGTTGGTCCTCGTCGTCGTCGTCTCCGCCAGGGAACAGGATCTGATCATGCCCCAAGTTGGTGAGCATTCGCCACGGAATCTCCACCATCAGGAACGCCGTGTGCCACAGGGCCAGCAACATCCACTAGCCCAGGCCTCTTTGCCAGTAGAGTATAACCATTCGAATGACGGCGCCGAGGATCAGCTTGATCAGGCCGATGGTGATGAGGGTTCCCGTGAAGTAGGAATAGTACTTCCCCACCGAGCTAAAGAACGGGATGATCGCGCTGCCGACATGGTCCACCATCTGGTCTATGTCCTCCTGTGTCCATAGTGTAGTCGACCGACTGCCTGTGATAAGGGAGTTATGTAGAACATTGCTCGTGATCGTATTTACTACAGCCTCCCGGCTGCTGAACAGGTGGAGGTAGAGGATATGGTTGGCTCGCTGTTCTGCGGAGAACACGCCACCTCCTAGTCCTCGGCTGATGTCATAATGCCCGCTCCGGGCGCCGCATCCGACATGGGATTGAGTTGCGTCGGGGCAATGCAAGCATGGATCTGTGGAGTCGCACATATCCACTGGTTGTGGATTCACCACTTGATAGGCGTGATGGAGTCACACGGGACCATGCTGGGCCGGTCGGTCAGCACAAAGGAGAGGGGGTCGGCGAACCGTGTTTCATTGTTCACCAGCACGGGGATTTCTTGTGTACAGTTGGCAATAGACCGCGTGACGGCCTGTACCGGGTAGCAAGATGTGACATAGGCCACGGCTCCAGCGCGGGTAACCAGGTGGCCAGGTCCATGGCTGTCGAGGGTGGCGTACGACGAGGAGCCGGAGGCCATGCTCTGAAGCTTTGAGTGCAGAATCAAGCGTTCGTTCTTGCAGATGAGCTCCTGGAGGAACTTGAATCGGTCCTGGATGTGCAGTGCATGCTGTGAGTGTACGAACGCCAGCTGGAGTCTGGATATTCGCGCCGTCCATGTCCTCGGGGTGAAGGTACTTGGCCTGGAGAGGCCCGTCCCCTGGTCCAACGATCAAGACTGGGAAGTCGCGGAGCTGCGTAGTGAAGAGCCGCCGCTGGCACATGGATTGCACACCCTTCAAGACAAACCCCGCAAACCGCGACTCCTCTTCGTGGGCGAGGAGGAGTAGATCTCCCAGGTGGCCAGTGTTGCTGCTGAGGCTGGAGGAATTGCGATGAGGGTACAGCACGGCCGGTCCCTTGTATCCTCGCTTAGCTCGTCCTCGCAGCGAGGAGCCTTGCGTTTGGGCCACACAATAGTGCCCTCCGCGTCGTCCTGCACAATCAAATCCTGGAAATTAGCAGTCAGGTGGTTGGAGAAAACCACCCGGCCGTTCGCGGTGTTGAGCTTGCCGTAGATGGGCTCCACCAGGGCGTGGATGGTGGTGGTTTCGTGCGAGCAGGAGAAGGTGATTCCGCCGCTGGTAAATGTGGTCGTCGTGCATTTGTGATCCTTGTCGAGCCCGCCCTTCGAGAAGTAGGACAAGGACACAGGGTTGTTAAGCGTGACCTGGACCTTTTGTCCTCCACCAGGAGGAAGCGTTTCTCGGCAGCATCTCGGCATGCTTGAGGTGTTACCAGATAGGGTCGATTCACGTCGGTCATCTGGCTTCCGTAGCTAATGCTGTCGTATCCGCAGCGGGTGACTTCTCGCGAGATGTGTACCCGGCATCGGTAGGCCTTGACGGAAAGGGTCGACGCGGTCTGTAAAACCTGGATCGTGATATTGACCGGTGATTGGTAAGAGCTGCGGATGTCTTCACAGAGTTCAGGCTGGCTCAAGTCGATGGCATCGTGCATGGCGTCTGGATGCGCGCAGTCGTGCGTGGTGAACGAGGTCACCTTGGCGTCTGGGGTGAACAGGTCCGCCGGGCGAGGCGATTGCCCTGGAAAGGCTGCCGCTTGAGCCACCTCGCTTAGGAGGATCCAGTAGCTGTAGATGAAGAATGCCATGAGCATCAGTGTAGGGTTGCACAAGCAATGGCCTGGGTGCATGGTTGAGGTAGCGTGCTAAGTGTATCTTTTAAGAGGTAGTTAGTTGGTCACTCAGACTGCAAGAGAGAAAGAGAACGATTATTATGTGTCTTAACATTGCTTGCGACCGAACGTCATGGTTTATAACATGAGCAGATGTGAATTATGCACGGTATGATACATATGTGAAGTAATAATAATAGCGCACCCCCCCAAACTTTGTCGTGAGGGAGCAGAATGTTGGTGATTTGAGAGTCTTTGTACACTGTAGTTATTTTTCGTCTTGGAACACATCATCGCACGTTTCTGCAGTCGCTGCTGATGGCGCCGACGACGATGTTGAATACGACACTTCTCTGATGGGTGATGGTATTGACGGCCGGAGAGGTAGTGGTCGCGGCTCTAATGGTGGCAACAGATACCTTGCCACTTGATGCATAGGTGGCTGAGTAGGCTGCAGGTGTTGCAGCGGTAAAATGTCGTCGTTTTGTACATTTTGCCTGTCACCACTACGGGTTCTTGAACGTGATCGCTTTGAGAATGCGTCGGGGCCACCTAAGAAATGTTCTGTGTCGGCCTGGAGCATTTGTGCATTTGACCGGCGTTTCCGCTTAACTACCGTGCTCGTGCGCTGAGGGCTATTCGCACGGGGAGGAGATGCCTGTAGCTGTTGTGTATTTTGCGTAGGCAGGCTGCCGGTCTCAGGCTCATTTTCTGGGGTGGATGCCCGGTCATCCGGATCAGGTTCGTATCGGGTGCAGTCGTATTCAGGTATGGTCGGGTAAAACCGGAATAGGGTCATTATTGGCTTCCGGAAACCCGTACTCCCGGTCCGTCGGAGCTACCGCGTACTCGTAAGGCGTGGAGAAGTCGCTGGTCGATGTTGTCGCGGGGTTGTCTGGCGGGTCCGTGAGAAACTCGGCGGACTCGTCGCCCAGCATTGACAGGTCCACATCCTCCGCCGGGGGTGCTGTAGGCGGGTCGTCCTTATTTTGCTCGTACGTGACGTACAGTTTAAGGCGATCCACCGAAACGACTTGGTTTCGCGTGTGAGCCCATGATGGATCGGGGGCGATCTCGTAAGTGAGCTCGTTGACCTGCTTCACTATGGTCCAAGGTCCAGTCCAAAAGGTTTGCAGTTTCTTGGAGATTCGCGGGATGACCTTTGGAGTGAACAGCCACACTCTCTGCCCTACACGGAACGCACGCTTGTCCATGTGGTAGGCTCGGCGCTGTCGTTTGATGGAGGTGGAGATGTTCTTACGTGCCCATTCATGCGCCAGCTGTATTCTTTCCTTGAGCTGCTTGGCGAAACGACCTGCCTGTGTGGCCTTCGCCACTGCCGGTTGCGGGTCCCCGAAGATCAAATCTAGGTTGGTCGAGGGTTGACGGCCGAAGACCATTTCGTATGGCGCCAGGCCAGTAGAGCGGTTCTTGGTGGTGCGGAGTACGAAGAGCGCAAAGGGGACAACCTCGGCCCAATCCGCATATCGACCTTTGATCATCTTCCGGATTAATTCGTTGAGAACCCGGTGTGCCCTTTCAACCGGATTGCTGCGCGGGTTGTACAAAGGAGTAGTAGTGGCCTGTATCCCAAGAGCGGTGCACACTTCCCGCATGAGATGAGCGGTGAAGTGGGTCCCTTGGTCGTTGGAGTCCTACTGGAAGGCCGAATCGAGGAATGATTTCGGTGGTTAAAAACCGCACCGCTGTCTCGGCATCATTGGAGCCGCACGGAAAGGCTTCGATCCATTTGGTGAACACGCACTTTGCGGTGAACAAGTATCGGTGGCGATTCGAGGAAGGCTGGAACGGCCCCACGTAGTCGAGGCTCAAGATTTGGAACGGGTAGCCTGCATGATGCGACCGGAGGGTGTGTTGCTGGTTCTTTTGGGCTGGCTTAGTTCGCTGGCAGGGGAGGCAGGACTTGACGACCTCGTCGGCCAGGCGCGTCATGCCCGGAAAGTAGAAATGCTGAGCGGCCCGGTGGACCACGGAGTCGCGCCCCTGGTGCCCCATGGTGTCGTGCACGTGGCGGAGGCTGGCTTCTTGCCACTTGCGGGGTACCACCAATCGCAAAAGCTGCCTTTTCCTGTAGAGCAGGCGGAGCGCCCCCTGTTGATCCAGGGTCATGGTGTTGAGCTGCTCCAGCAACACCCGGCCTTGAGATGACGCAGAGTTGAGGTTCTCCTGCGAGGGCGACTGTTTCAGCCGGACCAGCTGTTTCAAGAGGACCAAATCGTCATCCTCCTCTTGAGCTGCAGCCCACAATTCTGGCTTTGTGGGGATCAATTTCAAATTGGCTACCCGGAAGAAGTCGTCGTCCGATACATCCGAGCTGATGTGATCTCCCCGCGACTCTAAATGAGGTGCGCGGCTGAGGGAGTCAGCATTCCCGTGCTTGACCCCGGCCCGGTGAACTACTTCGAAGTCGTAGTTGGAGATGGTGTCGAGCCATCGGCCTAGCATGCCAGTGGGGGCCTCCATGGAGCGGATCCAGAGGAGGGCCCGATGATCAGTGCGCAGGATAAAACGGCGATGTTGCAAGTAGTACTTAAACTGCTTGATGAAGTTTATTACGGCCACCAGCTCGCCCTGGTTAGCGGAGTAATTGCTCTGAGCCGCATTCAGCTTCTTGGCACCGTATAAAATGACCCGTTCCTTGCGATCCTGAACTTGGGAGAGAACTCCTCCCACTGCCCTGTTTTCTTGCGAGAAATCAGTGTCCAAGATAAAGGGGTTAGGCGAAGCGAAGTCAGGGTAGGCCAGCACGGGCGCCGAGGTCAACCTGCGCTTGAGCTCGTCGAAGGCGGCCCGGTACTCAGGAGTGGGCTGGAAGACGTGGTTGTCGCTGGTGCCGTCGTCCTTGGAAAGCTTGTCGGACAAGGGTGCCGCGACGTGTTGATACTTTTCGATGAAGGATCGGTAGTAGTTGGCCTTGCCGAGAAATATCCGCAGTTGCTTCCTGGTATTAGGCAGTGGCCACTCACGGATGAGGTCAATGTAGGCCGGCATGACCTCGAGGCCTTGTGGGGTGACAACGTGTCCCAGGTACGTCACTCTGGATTGGAACAGGTGGCATTTAGATGGCTTCAACAGGAGCCCCGCCTTCTCGTGGGCTTGCAACACTAAGCGGAGGTTGCAGAGGTGGGACTCGAAGTCGGCGGAGTGAACCAGGCAGTCGTCGAGGTAGGGCAAGGCGACATCCCATGATACTCCTTCTAGGACCAACCGATTGAGACGACTATACGTTTTGGGCGCATTAGTGAGGCCGAAGGGCATCTTGAGGAAGGCGTAGGAGCCATCTCCCGTAGAGAAGGTGGTCTTTTCGACATCTTCCGCTCGAATGGGGACCACGTTAAAGGCGCCCACTGCGTCCAGTGTCGAGAACACCGTCGAGCGGGCCAGTCGGCTGAGATTGTCCCTGACATCTCCGATGGGGTGCGAGTCGACCACAGTGGCTTTGTTGAGTTCCCTATAGTCGACGCACCATCGCGGCGTGCCGTCTTTCTTCCGGACGGGGACAAGAGGCGCGGACCAAGGGGACGTGATAGGTGTGATAACCTCTTCGTCCAGCCATTTCTTGATCTGCTCCATCAGGGAAGCTTCGAGATTCGGGTTGATGACTTGGTCTGCCCGGTGCGGCCGTCAAGCGAAAAGGCCTTCACATGGGCAGCGAGCAGCGTGGCAGCCTGGGCCAGCCGCTTAGGGTCACTCTTGAGCATTTCATTGTCTTTCAGTTTGAAGGTGTCGATGATAAAGTTGACTTGCTCATAGCGGCGGGCTGTGTCGACCTCAGGTTGCTTCTGGCCGGAGTCGCGCACGGCAGCGGACGCACGCAAGGCTTGCACACTGGGGCTGGCCTCGGATCCGCCGGGTACATTGGATCCCTCGTAGCTGCGGAGAGTGCCATAGACCACCCCACCTTTGAGACGGAGCGGGTGATCCAGGGGATTCAACACCCCGACCGACAACTTCCCGCCGGCCCTCGGCTGGACTAATGCAACGCTCCAGGGGGTGAGCTGCGTCTGTGCGGCGAACTGGGGCTCCGCCTCGAGTGCGGCGGACCTCGTGGACCCATGAGGCCCCGACAGATTGAAATCCATAGAGAGGTTTCGCACCACCGCGGGCCGGATCGAGAAGGAGTGGGGGTGATTGCCTAGCTGCACCCGTAGTGGCTGCCGCAACTCTCCCAGGACTTGGAGGCGCTGCTGCGCGTGGGCGGTGCCCACGGCGGGCATGTCAGGCATGGGCCGGAGGCCATGCGGAAAAACTCCGAGCCGACGTGCGAAATTCTCGGAGATACACGTGCGCCAGCTGTTGCCACTGTCGACCAGAGCCCTGGCCTTGACCTTGCCGATGCGAATCGGAACTTGGGCCACGAATTGCTGATGGCTGGCGATGTGGTCGAGAGCTGCTAATATGAGGGAAGGTGAGGGGACCCGGCCGGAGCTCTCTACAACCGGGTCAAGTCGTTTCCCGGTGCCGAGTCGTCCGAGGCCTCGGACTCGGGCTCTTCCCTAAACTCGGCCTCGTGGATCTCGTTGACTCGCGGCTTCTTGCTGGTTTTGCCGGACGAGCCGTGCCGATTGGAAGCCCCCTTTTGGTCAGAGGTCCGTCGTCGTCCTCGACCTCGGGAGGATTGACCTTGAGTTCCCTGATCTTTGTTGAGGGAGGCCGCATGGGCCCACTTGTCCGACTTGGGATCGTAGAGGCCGTTACGTTTATCGGAGTCAAGGGTTCTGCACTCGCTCTTCCGGTGGCCCTTGCGCTCGCAATAGAAGCATACCACTGGGGAGTCGTTGCCGGACCCGGGAATCATGGCGGCGACGCGGCCCTTGCCTTGCCCTAATGACAACCAGCACTCGGCTTGGCTAGCGGCCTCTAGGGCCTCGGACATGGTGACAAACTTATGTCCGGCAATGCCCATGACCACATCCTTGCGATGCAGTTTGGTCACGAACATGCGGATCAGGTCGGGGTAGGTCTCGACTTCCTTGGCCAACTCGGGTTTAGCGCGGACGAAGATGCTGCGCAGCCTGGCGTGCCACTGTGGGACTCCTTCATCGGCGTGTTGATGAGCCGTCTCGAGGGCGATGTGGGCCACCTGAGAAGACGTGGCCGTGACGAAGAACCTCTCGTAGGCATCGAGCAGGTGCTTGAGGGTGAAGTTCTCATCCGTCAGGAACAGGTCCACCTCGTTGATGGTGCGGAGAGCCGCGCCCACCATGGCGTGTTTGACCTCCAGCTTCTTGGTAGCCTCGGTATCCTTGGACCCCAAGAAGGTGGCTTCCACATGGAGGCGAAAGGTGAGCCACTTGTCGGCCTCCGTGTCCTCAAATTTCTCGAGTTTGCGCTTGCGCCCGCTGCGGGCGGCGGCATTCTCGGCCTCGAGGCGGCGGGTGTTGAGTTCCAAGAGGCGTAATTCGGCCTCCCGCTGGCGAGCTTGCGCATCGGCCTGCCGCTGGGCCTCAATGGACTTCATAAATTGCAGCAGCATGGCCTGCGACAGGCCGTCGGTGCCTGGGCTGGCGCCGGCCGGGTTAGCTTCGGCTTGGATGAGTGGCGGATCTTCCCTGGTCTCAGTGCGGGGCCATGCCCCGGTGGTAGGTGCAGTAGTCGTCCCCAGGGCCCGAGGAAACCCGAGGGGGTCTAGGCCTGGCCGGGCTCCAATGGCGGGCCCTTGGGCCCCCAGGTCGCGGAGGTCGTCCTCGAAGCTTTGCTGGAGCCCCGATGGGTCAACGTTCGGCTCATGGCTGTCCGGGGACGCGCCGAGTCCCTCATTTGCAGAGGCATGAGGAGGAGAATGAGTAACGGCAGGCATGACGAATGAGCGGCGGCTGCAGAAGCGAAAAGGGGTTGGCTTAAGGCCCTGGTGAAAGTAAGTGAATGAATATTTACCGAGAGTGGCGTAAAAAGCGCGAGAGCAGGGGTGTAACAACTTGGAGTGAATCCAAAGAACTGTGTCTTTTCCCCCTGGTACTCGATCTTTTATAGCCTCTCTCGTCCCCTGTGCAGCGACCGCTCACCCGCAGCATCCGCTGCATTTTTCCGACCCTCGGGTGATCGTTTTAACATGGCAATTGAAATTGTTTGTGCGATCCGGTCCTCGATAGGAGATTTTGACGATCGTAAAACAAGAAGGTTGTTTGGACGACTGCTGTGCATGCGAGAATAATGGCTTTTAGTGCGTTGACAGACAATCTCGATAATTGCCTTGCACATGTGAAGCACAGCATGCAGCCCTCATAAAGGGGCCAGTTTTACGGCTTGTTTATTTGCGCTCTCTTGCCTCACTGCAAGATGGCCGATGCGTAAATTGCAGCAGCGGCAATTATGCGTTGAAATGCATTGAAATGGAGCGGCTCCGGCTCTGCCTCAGGGGGGGTTGCTGGCCCGCCCTGTGTGTCTTTCGGGCGACCGCGGCCTCGAGGCCGTCGATCGTGACGTGCGGGGGTGTGGCCGACCCGGCAGTTCGCTGCGCAGGTATTCGAATCGAATTGGGAGCATGAGAATGAGCAGAGAATTGATCGTGTTGATCGAATTTGATTTATTAGCATTTGCGATGCATGTATAGTGACTAGCTCTCATATAGTGGCTCGTTGCACTTTTCTGTTGAGTGATGCAATGCCCACTGTGTTATGCGCTTCCGGTGACCCCGGGGTTGGTGGCCTCCTTCTCCAGGGGCGCCCCCGGCCTCGACGCGGAAACGGTCCTGGTGTATGGAACCAGGGGGCACAGCATCCACACTCGGCGTCTCCATGGACGGCGCGGGTGACGGGATCTGCTGCCCAAGGTGCTCCCGCTCGTGAGCTTCGGTAGCCTCGACTACCGCAGCCTCAGCGAGGGTGAGGTCAATGTTCGTAGCATTCTTTCAGCCGGAACGCGAGAGAGTGGTGTTGGTCACAGCCACAGCAGCCTCGAGCCTCGGGGGCGAGGTGTAAGGGATGTTCGTGGCATACTTCCAGCCTGAACGCACCAATATTATTGCTTCCTCTCCCCGGTCTTGGTCCGGTCGTTGAGCAACGACTTCTTTGTATGGACTTTACCAGGAGTGGAGGCGGGAGCGAAGGCGTTGCGTGTTTTGCAGTACTCGAAGAGTTGTCCTACAGACCTCGCCAATTTGTAGGGGTTCGAACACTCTGAGACCAACGCGCTACGCCATATTAACTTGTAGACCTTACTGCGTATTAGGGAATATATTGTCGAGCTGTTCGCTCGAGCATGGTCGTATATTTACTGCCCGTATACAGTCATAGTAATATCGCCCCAGGAGGGAGGCGAGAGCGCAGGCACGCAGGCTCGGGATCCTGCTACAGTATGTAGTTGGGGAATGTAAAACAGGGACAGACAAAAATAGCCAAGGAACAATAAAAGCCACAATGAATTGGCCTCAATTATTACTTCATCTCACGGAAGAATAATAATACTATATATTTATTACAAATTATTTCAAAAAAAGTTGGAAAGTGGTTTTCTAAGGGTTATAATTCAGTTTTTAGGGCTTCAGTCCAAAAGAACATTTTTGAGGATTTGAGCTTTTCAATGACATTAACCTATGCTTTCCACAGCTGATGTCCAGTTGCCCTTATCAGACAAACCAATTGATAACACTTTCTTCTACCAAACATCGCCTTGTGGAGGGCTGAAAGATCCAAGTAACCTCCACCTCCAGGTGTTTCCTCATCCAAATGTGGTGGCTTACTCCAACACCCCAGACAACCAAAGTACACAAAATTGACATTGGTTTTTTGAAACTAGTTTTAGTTAACTAAATTCCCAGATTACTTGTTTGGATGCAATTCAGTGGCTGATGGCAAAGTCAAAGAAGTGGACAATCACTTGACACTGAATCCTCTGCCGAAATTGAAGTAAAAAAAATCAATAAGCAATTGAAGATGGAGAGTAAAAGTAGCATTTTTGTAGGAGAGCCAGAATCACTTTTCACCATGCTTGTGGAACAACAACAGTTGATGTGAATCCAAGCTCACTTAAAGTGAGGGTTGAGCACAGAGGCACAAAAAGTGACATTTTGGCACTAGATGAGGGCCAAATGTTCAACAATGGAAGTCTGCTTGAAGTCAATGCTTGGCCATGGGAGGATCAGTTGCTGCCAATCATCAGACCTGGGAGCAAACTGGGCTTTTTTGCCCATTATGCCACCAATGGAGGAGCAGTTAATTTGGATAACATCAGATTCTACACCCAACAAAAGTAGGGAAAAAGTCAACTTTAAGTCAAGAAACATTTGCTTATGCTCCAGTTGCAGGTGCATTCCAAGATGGTCCATTATAAGGAACATGAAATTTGTGGACTACTCCATAACTAGGTTCACCTCATTGTTTCAATTCCCTTTTGATATGGAAGCAATGAGATACTATGCCTTCACACCCAATGACATTAACATATTCTACAGAGATTACTATTTGGCTGGAGCAAGTGTCACCACCATAGAAAAATGTTCAAGGTGAAAAAAAAAAGAAAAAGAAAAAGAAAAACCTAAGCAATATTGTTTCTTTATAGGCTTTGCCTCTTAAGTAGAGCTTGTGACATGTTTGAATACAGTCCTACCTCAATGACTTGCACTTTTTTCCCCAATCAGCAAAGAAAGTTTCAGAACCTCCATGACATTCTCATCCCAGCTGCAGCCTCAACACCCAAAAATGTCTATGTTCTCCACTGCTCAAGTCCTATGGAAAATTGGCTAATTAACAGTGATCCCTTCACTCATTCAAGAAAGCGTATGTTCTATAACATATACTATAATGTGTTATATGCATTCAGAAAATATTTTTCACTAGCTTGGCAACTTGGAATGAACAACACTTGCAAGAAAGTAGCAATTGGGGAAAATTTGGAGACAATGGTGAATTCAAAGCATGCAGTCAATGGATGGTATCAATACACAAATTACTTGGAGTGTGACAATGGCCAAGAGTTCACAATGAAGCAAACCATTTTGGAATTTCCTTTTGGCATCGACAAAGCCTACATCAAATCAGTGAATCCTTCAGGCTTTCTTCGATATTGGTTCAAAGCCTTGAATGTGAACATTCTTGTAAATTTAACAATTACCCTAGCTTTCATGAAAGAAGCCATTGAAGTAAAGACTTTGGAGAAGGCAACCACAATTTATGGCTCATCTTTCCTTTCCTCAAGTATGATTGAGGATTACATGGTATTACCAGAGTTGTCGACACTTGATTTTGATGAAATAATGCAAGTCCCCTATAAAGATTTAGAGTTTTTAAACTACTATGACTTATTTATTTCAGGGTCTCTGCTTACATTGTAAGTTCAGGAAATGGGGGCAATTTGCACTTTGGTCCATTGGAACTTGTGGTGGATGTTCCTTTTGATGCTGGCTGCTTTTCTATTTTAAGTCCCCTCACTGGAACCAAGATATCAGATGCTACTGAAGTTCTGACACCAGCCTGGTGTGTCACCAAATGTCACCAAAATAGCCCATCTCAAAGATTTGCTTGTAATCACAGTCACCTATAAATCTAGGCTTGCATAGAGCACAATTTTCAACTGTTTACAGTGTTGACTAATGGTGACACTTGCCTTTGTTATGAAGAACTTCCTATCAGCTCTTTGCAACCAGTGGCAAGTGAAAATGAGACTTCAGTTTGTACCAATACTTGCAAAGGAGCTGGCAATCATCTTTGTGGTGGGCCAACTGCTGTTAATGTTTATGTTGGAAGTAAATTTATTTTTTGGCCAAGACTCAGCTGCATGTTCAAACTGCTTTTCTTTTATAGAGTGTCAAGGCTCAAAGATGAGAGTTGGAGATCATTGCTATGACCAAAACACAAATGAAGCCCAAACTATGTTAGAAAATGCTGATGAGTGTCTGAATAAAGGTGGACACTTGTGGTACCCAGAAACTAGCGAGGAAATTATGCTCATCACTGAAAGCTTCAAAGTGTCTAATGTCACCATTTTCCACACTGGAGCCAAGAACTTTTCAACAAACCATGGATTCTACTTTGTGGATGGGACATTCTCCCCAGGAATTCCTTATTTTTCAGGTATCAACCAACCCATCCCTCTAATCCTTTTTTTACAAGTGTTTTTAGGTGTTGAGCTTGGAGGACCTTACACCAATTTGATGAGTGAAACATCTTGCCTCACCTTAGATCCAAACCAAGACCAAACAAAAAACTGGCTTAAAATTGAAACTAGTTGCCCAGAAGCCAAAGGAGTTTGTAAATACAAATTGGGTAATGATAGCTTTAAAAATTCCCATGAAATTATAGGCTTGATGCTTGTGAATTCTTTTTTCAGTTGATGGGTATGAGCCAATCAAGAACACAGTGAGCTATTCAATCATAAGTAGTGAAAAGCCCCTCATAGTGCCAGAATTGCCTGGCTCAGGAACTCTAAAAGTTATGCTATTAGAGGATTCAGCAGTTGCTCAAAGATTCATTGAAATTGCCTTCTCTGCACAAATTGCTATAACTGGGCTGCAATTTGAAATGCCTGATGATAGAGTGCTGAAAAAATTCACTTTGCTTGTGGAAGAAGCTGGCATTGAGTATCCAAACAAATTTACAAATTGGGGGGTATATACCTGATTTCACTAGAACAGTCATAGTGTATCATAAATGGATTGATTTTTCATTTCAGACTCATATTTTATCTTATGGACCAATACCAAGCACTCAATCAAGGCTTCTCAAGAGACAGGCTCTTTTTCAGCCAATCATGGCAAGCAAAATAAAGATTCTGGTTGAGGAAGCAGCCAAAGAGGTTTTGACGAATATTGAAATTCTTGGACTGCCAAATCGAAAAGCTTATGCCATGAATCCCATTTTGGACAGACTTGGCTATGAGACGGGTACTGTTTGCCTAAAAAAGGTTAAAAAAGACAACAAACCTAAGTACAAGTCTCAGTTTTCAGAGGAGGCTTCACTGAGTATTTCTTCAATAATGGAATTTGTCCTGGAGGCTCAATCAAAACAAGCTACTATATACCTATTGATGTGCCATCCTATGTGGCAGACCTCCAAGGTATCTAACTATTTAAATTCAATTCCTGAATAAAGCAAAAAAACCCAAATAAAAATCAAGGGCTAAAGATTATCTTGAATGATGATGTAAAGGGTTACATTTGGAGTCTGAAAGTCAATCATTTTCCTTTATCAATGGAGGAAAATGATGAAACATCAATGAATCCCAACAAATTACTTGACTTGCCAACCATTGGAAAGGGAGACTCAGTGGAAATAGAAGTTCAGTGTGCAGCTGATGCTTTGCTGGTTTTCCTGCAAGGTGTAAGAATACACAGCACACTTAGGTACCATCAAAAGTTTGGGGGTAGTCCAAACATTTATTATGTTCAACTCATTCCCGATACAACTTGGCTCACACATTATGCAACATCAGTGTCTTACAGTAAGTCCTCGCAGTTGAAGCAATTGAGAAAAAACATGAAATTGTTTTCCAGAACCTCCAAATGGAATTTTGAGTGTGTTTGGAGCTGTTCAATCCCAGAGAATCAGTACCAGAAGTGAACCCTCAATTCCACCATACACATTACAACTTATTGCTCCATTAAGTGAGCATTTCACCAATTTGGCAGTTTACACAAACAACTATGAAACTGTGTATCATCCCCTTCAGGCAAAGCAGCATTGCTTCAGGTAAGCCAATTGTGTCAACTGACTTAGCAAAGCAATCAAATGTATCTCATGGCAGAAATCAAAATGGGTTTGTCCAGTGCAAGTTGTTTGAGGCTGGCTACAACTACTTAGTTCAAAGCTTTGGTGGATCCAACCCATCTGGATCTAACACTGTGGACTGTAACACTGGATTTGTTGCTGTTGGCAAAATGTGCCTGCAATTCCCAGTAGGGGAAGACCAAATTTTTGCAAAGGCTTTTGTCAACTGTGCAGACAGACCTGGAGCCACCATCTACACACCCTTAGATCAAACTCAAAATGCAATCATGGCTGGCCTTCTTGCAAAATGGGTAACAACAACTACCTTAAGAGCTCATCCTCATATTAATGAAATGTTCATCCAGGGTATCAATGAACTTTGGACTGGTGTCAAAAGAGAAAATGGAGTGTGGCAATCAAATGGCAAAGTTGTGACAAACTTTCAAGCCAATTGGGCCATTGGAGAGCCTAGAAATGTCACTGGAGCAGATTGCACATTTGTGTCCAGGTTGGCTGGGTACAAAATGAAGACTGAGAACTGCAAGACACCAAAGAAATTCCTATGCATGGCATTGACACCAAATTGCCCAGCAGGGTACACCTGGCAACCCTCCTATGGCAAAGGCAGGACTTGCTTCAAAGTTGTTGGACCAACAAACAACCAGATCAACTTAGCAAACAAGATGTGCCTGAAAGACAAGACCAGGTTGGCCACACCAAGTTCAATCAATGACACAGTAGCCATTCAGAAGTGGCTGAAAGCATCAGGACACTTGGATGAGGTGTTCGCAACACCTACAAACAAAGACTACTTCCTTGGTGTCATCAAGGACCCAGTGGAAGACAAATTCCTCTTGCTGGACAGGTATGCCTTATCTTTCATAAGACAGGAATACATATGAAATCATTCAAATCAACAGGCACTTGTCAGTACCAACTGGTTACAACAGCTTGTGGACCCCACCCTCTTCTTATTGTGCCAGAAACTTTGTGACCTATCCGGGTACCAATTACTTCGAAATGTATCCATGCAGGTCACCCCATGCAGTCACCAACTATGGGCTCTGTGAATACTCGGAATGTTCAACAGTCACCGGTTCCACATGCAGATTCCCCTTCAAGTTCAAGGGGAGGCTGTATGACAATTGCATCCCTTTTGATGACAAAAGCAGCTCGCCAGGAGCTGCTTGGTGCTCCACTGCAACAGATGAATTAAAAAACTATGTCCTGGGAAGCGAACAAGATTGCTCTAGCTATTGTGCAAGGAAAACCATTTGCCCTGTAGGATTCATTCATATGTATCCTGAGAACACTTGCTACCAGGATTCAGCCTCTAGCACAATTGACTTTGTTCAGTCCTTTGATGAAGCCGAGGAGAAATGTGCTGAACAAGGAGCAAGGCTGTTTCGGATAAGATCCACTGAAGCACTGAACCATCTGAGGAAAATGAGGAGTGAATACTTTGTAACTGATGATTTTTTCCCATCAATTTCATCTTCATTGGTTGCTCTTGGCATGAAGTATGAAGTATTAGAGGGTGGAACTGAAAGTCAACTTTGCTACAGGTATCATCACCATAACAAATATTCCTTTACTTGAGACACACTGAAATCACTATTTTCCATAAAGCGATTTGACTCCAGTTGATCCTCTATTGCGAAAAGAATTGAATTGGAAGGCTGGATATCCAACAAGCAATCCTAATGATACATGCATAGCTCTGTCGCGATTAACTCTAGTTAATGTACCATGTGGAGACAAAAACTATTATTATGGCAATGGAGTGAGTGATGCCTCTGCCCCAAGGCTTGGATACATCTGTGAAGCCAGAGTCCTCAAGTCCCCAAGCTCTGATCAAACCTGTGCCTTCCCTTTCATTTTCCAAGGGGTCAAGTACACAAGTTGCGCGTACAAGCCTATACCTGGTTTCAATCCAGATGGTAAGCCATGGTGCCCAACTCAGGTGGATGCCAGTTTGAATGCAGTTGCATCAAAGTTGATCCTGTGTGAAGATGAGAGGGGGATAATCTATGATGGAAGTGGATCAGGATTTCAGTGTCCATTACCCTTCATCATTGACAGAGTGCATTATGATAATTGCACATCCAGGAAAGTAGATGGAAGTGATGGATTTGAAGACTTTTACTGGTGTCCTGATCCAAACTTTGTAGGAGCAGACAATGCTTACAACCTATCAGATCCAATTGGGAAATGCACAACTTTTCTGATCCCACCAAGTAAAGACAATCTCAAAATGCACAAGCTTTGCTTATAAGCGTTTGAACCTTTTCAGAAACTGGTTGCGGGGAGACTTATGACCCTATCTCGGATAGTGTTTGTGTCAGAATTTCAGCCTACCCAGAAACCTATGAAGATGCTCAGGCAAAATGTAACTCTGAAGGAGGGTATCTCTTGTATGACATCAATGCTATAATTCATGTAAGACATTTTATTCACATTAACTGCCATAACTTATCCTATCAACCTTGTTTCCTTAGGATGGGGTTGAAGAGTTGCTTAGGGTTAAATATAAAAGCCATGACAGATTTTCATCTTTGAGGAGCTTCTGGCTGGGTGCCAATTACAAAGAGCAATCAGGATGGAGTTGGAATGATCACCCTCAAAAGTTTTCAGGTAATTGGTCTTGGCTCTTTCCATGCATTCCTAACACATCATTCTAGAATTCACTCAATGGAATGGTGGCATCAAGGATATTGGATGTAGCCAATCTGAGGGCTGTTCAAGCAATACTGGCTTGGTAGCTGATGCCTTTTATAACCCAACAGAAGATACAGCCACCTTTTCATGGATAGCCAAGGATAAGTTCTTGGAAAACCCCTACATTTGCATGTCTAAATGTCCAAGATATTACACCTGGTTTCCAAGTAATTTACCCTTTTAAAACTAGCATGCCCTAACTAATGAATAATTTAGATGCAGGGAAATGCTTGAAAATTGAAGATACTCAGGCTACAATTGGAGATGCAATGCTCCAATGCAGTGTTGAGAATGGAAGACTTATTCCCTTGGCGTCATGTGAACATACAAAAGCCATTTTGGAAGAGCTCTATGTTCTGACTAAGAAGACCAATCGGACTTACTACATAGGGGACTTTGCATTTGCCACCAGCAATCAGGAATCATCATACAGAAACTGGGAAGAAAATCATGTCATCAATTCGTGAGTCATCATGACAGAAGAGCAAACACACGATTCCCATGCTTTTCTTGCAGGCTTGGCTATGGAATGTTTGATTTTGAGACAGACGCAAGTTCACTTTGTTCCATGGGCCCTGAGGACTCCTTGCCCTCAGAGCCAAACTCAGAATCATTTTTGGCTATTAAATTAGAGTCAGCTACTGACTTGAGGCTACACATCACCAAATATAATGTTGATGACTACTCAGAGCCTCGAAAGAAAGCAGGATACATTTGCGAAAAGGAAGGTACAATTATCAATTAAGAAAATAATTGTCTCTTGGTTTGGCCACAAGTTTGACTATTCCAGAAATGTGGGGCTGTTCTGAGGGCTATCTAATGAACCAAGGCTTCTGTTACAAGCTATTCACTAACCAGCTCATGGACTACACTGATGCTGAAATGTTTTGCTCAAGAACTGAGCAAGGCACTCTTGCAGTTCCTAAAACCTTTACACAGGCAGAGTTCCTAGAGAGCATGGTTACCTATGATCTAAAGACTAAGAAGAAGACATTGACTGAAACCAAAATTTGGCTTGGCCATAGAAAGGAGGATTTGTATGATAGCACTTATTTCAGCGTTCTCATGGATGGACATGGATCAAACAATTACCCATCTCAAAAGGGGGATTGTGTTGTGATGGCATTAGACAGCTCTCAACATCACCTTGGTTGGGAAAGGCAGCCCTGCAATTCAAAAGTTCATTTCATTTGCCAGAAAAGTAACTATTTTGAACTTAGAGTCTTGACCTGTAGACAAGAGCCCTTTTTTTAGATGAGACTCTAAGTCAAAGATTTTTGCCATATGTGAAAGGACCAAAGATAATTCTTCCATTGACAAAACAAGAACCCAGAAGCATCCTTGAGGAAGTCAGCATCACAGAGAAAAATGTGGGCTATGATTCACTTTGGGTCCCTACACAGTTGATAGGAAGTCCCATGTTTTATGACCAGCTTAACCACCAATCATTCATATCATTTGACATAAGCCAAGTGTTTTCAATCGTTAAATCCTTCTCCATTTTGGTCTGGGTTCTCCCCTTAAAGGCTAACCTAGGCGTAGCTTTGGTAAGTGTCCTAACAAAATGTACTTTTGCCAGCCAAAAAAGTGTATTTTTCAGAGTGCAATTGGTGACACCTCAAGCCTCAAAATGTTGGTAGGAGAAAGCGTTCAGGTCACAGTCAACTCTGAAATGAACTTGACAAGCGTTGGTGAGTAGTGGGATAGGATGAGGTTGCAAATGCCAAAAATCAATGCTTGCTTTTTACAGATGAACACAAATTGGCAATCAATGAGTGGAACTTCATAGCACTTACAGTGGATGGTCTCAATAACAAATCCACCATTTTCATCAATGATGCATATGGATACAATGATCCAAACATCAATGGACGCTTGGAGTATGGCCACTTCCTTAGCTACAATTGGGTTGCCGATGTCTTCAAACACCAAATAACCCTAGGCTCAGATGAGCCCTCATCTCAAATGGATCCATTCTATGGAAGCCTAAGCTGCCTCCAGTTCTTTGACTATGCACTCAATCCAGCAACAATCAACTTGAAGAAATTCTGCCCTGATGTACCAGAGGAAGTTGCAAAATCACCCTGCCCCTATGACTATGAACATTTGGATGATTGGTGCTACAGAATATCACTTGGTGAGGCAACATTTGCACAAGCAGAGATGATTTGCTTGCCAGACAGTGACAGTCCCTATGAGTCTCAATTAATGTACACAGAGAATTCCAAGCACTGGGAGTTTGTTGCTACTTTTGTTGAGGAATATGCAGGTGCAACTTCTTTCTGGGCTGGCCTCTCTGACAGGGATGAGGATGGCTTCTTCACAAGCAGTTTTGGAGATAATATCACCAGCTCATCCCCAATATTTGAGCAACCAGGTGATCAATTGTCAACCTGTGGCATTGTCAACAAAGGGTCAAACGGCTACATCAGTACAGGATACTGCGAAGAGAAGAGACCTTACATTTGCTCTGCAAAGCCACTATACTCCAAGCCAGACTATCACTGTCCCAAAGATTTCTTTCCTTATCGAGGGAAGTGCTATCAACCAAATAGAAAAATCCTCACCTACCCCGATGCAGAGGTTGAGTGCTCTAAGGTTGGATCCATTATCCTTCCTGTAAAGGACAAAGAGTTGCATAGCTTCATGCTAACTTGGGCCAATGGAGCGGTGAGTGGGGACACCTGGATTGGTATTCGAAAGTTTCGATGGCATCAGTACTATGATGGGAATGAGGCTTTGCTGCAGCCATTGCAAGAAATCATCACTTCTGACCTTACCTATTCAGATGGGGAGCCATTCAATCCTGACACAATGTACAATTTAGATCTGAACAAGTTTGACTCAGACTGCTACTTCATGAAGCAAACCAATGACTTTGAGCTGCGAGGAACCTCTTGCAGCAAGGAAAAGGCATTTATTTGCCTATGGCAAGAATATGAGTGCCCTGAAGGTTATTCATACCTGGGCCAACTGTCAGATGGAAGAACCTGCCATGGAGCTCCTGAAAGTTCTGTCAACCCATTTGAGGATGCCACTTGTAAGACAGAAGATGACTTGCTAAGAGAAAAATGGATCCCTGATGATGAATATGCTGTTGACAGATTTAGATTAGCCTATGCAAAGTAAGTTTATGAGGCAATACACTGACATAAAGAGTGTAATCTATTGAAAGCTCCATTAGGACCAGTCCTATTTGGACAGATGCTCGAATGGACACCGAAGGGGATTGGTACACTCAAACAGACTTGGATTTTGACATTCAGCCAAAGCTAGACACTGAGGCATTCATAGATTTGAGGCATGATCAAACATGGGTTCCTCCCCTCTCCATACTGGATGTCAATTTCACAACTGATGGCTGCTTAGAGTTGACACCAACAGGTTTATTCAACACCAGATTGAAATCAGAATGTGAAGCATCTCAGCCTATGACTTGCAAATACACAGGTATGATCTTATTCACAGAAGGCTTCTGAATTGAGTAAACAATGCCTTGTTCTTTAGCTTGCACCACAATCACTGGGAAGAAATGCCTGTTTCCTTTCAAGTATCACAACACTTCTGAGCCTGAGCTCACCTACAAAATCTGCTCTTCCCTGGATGTGTACAGGCCTTGGTGCCCCACTAAGCTAGATGAGAATCTGAATGTCTTGGAGTGGGGTGATTGCTTGGAAGATTGTCCCAATGAGGCTGTGAACTCAGTGTGCCTTGAAGAGCCTCAATTTCCCATCTACTCGGATGGAAGTGACAGGTCACTCAATTACACCTCAACTTATGAGAAGGGTTCGGGGAGAGTCACAGATGAAGTATCTTTGCTACTAGATCATGTTGTCCACCAGCCTAATAACTCATTTTCAGCTGGACTATGTTGCTTTCACTTGCCCTCTTGGCTATGTTTTTGAAGGGACAAATAACATTACTCACTATGCAGTCTGCATCAACTGGGAATTCATCTACCTGTTTGATCCTGAAGTTGTGTGTGTTCGTAAGTTCTTGTGCTTCTTGTTGAAACTTTGACATCAATCAAGAGTCTTCAACAGCTGTAAGATGTCCAGATGCTCCAACGTTTCAAGCTGGAACAGCCATTGGTGAAACCTCATGGGATCCATCAACAGATGAGCCAATATTTGAAGCACTAGCCCAATATTCATGTCCAGAAGGGCATGTGTTTCAAATCTACCAGGACTTTCCAGATCCAGAGATCAATTTTGGACTCATAGAAGATGAAAGGAGTGTCTTGAACCTGACTTGTGCTCCATTTGGAGATTGGAGTCCATCCAAAGTTCCTCCCTGCATCCGTAAGCCAAGTTGAATGAAAAACCTTTGTTCAACATTTAAACTTGTTTTTCTTACACAGCTGTGAATTGTACAGAAGACCCTTTCATGCCCAAAGGAGGCGACAAAGGAGTGAATGACTGGGACAATGTCACAAAAAGCTATGGAACCAAGGTTCGATACAGTTGTCCCAAAGTTGGATGGGGTTACTCCTCAAATGGCCAAAATGAAGCTATCAATGAATGCCAAGCTGACAAGACTTGGACTTTATCAGAAGTGGAGACATGTGTTTGTAAGAATCCTAACTAGGCAAAATGTGAGCAACATGTAAACTTAAGTGTTTTCTAGTACTGCCCTGTCCCAAATCACCACCAGCAAAGCCTGAAGGTGGATGGTTTTGGTATGGCTTGGAAAACACAAGGTATAAGTGTCCCAATGGGTACATGTTTTTGGGAGGAAACTACCCTTATTGGTATTCAAACTGCACAGTGGCCAAAGCATGGGATCCAGTAGAAGTTGAGGGCTGCAAGCGTAAGCTAGAAATAAGTTAAAGCTCAAAGTGAGCTTTCTAATTAATGCCATCTTATTGAATAATTTAGCCAGACAGTGCTTGTCTGAACCACCAGAGCCATATTTTGGCATGGATGTGATTTGGCCAAAAAAGAATAGAGACTTGAAAAGCACGATTACCTATGCTTGCCCCTACAGACATGGAACCTTCTTGCAAAAACTCAAATGTAAATAATGAATTTTAATAGTTCTCCCTTTTGGCCTGTCATATATATATATATATTTTAAAAAAATTAGATCAATATGTACATTGCATTTGGGATAAAGACACTGATAATATGGTTTGGTGGCCACCTGTCATTGATGTTTGCAACAGTAAGTATGCTTAGAACATTCAAAGGAACTTAATTACTGAACTGTTTTGCTTCATGCCCATGTGACACCCATGACACCACACTATCTACAAATAAGGTTTGTAAATCAAACTCAAGTCACAACAGAAAAGCAATGATCATCACTCATAACAAGTATCTTTGGCAACATTTGTTGGCATATACTTGTAGGTTAGAAACAAAGTAATACTTGCTTGGAGCTAATATTAAATAATAATAATAATTAAGAAACAAGGATAAATATGGCTTTATTGACATATTAGAGACTGATTCAGCCAAAATGTGACAGTATGAATATCCTTGATCTTGTGCTCATTTCTAGCAGATTAATTTTCACTTTAAGCTGATTATTTGATTTTCATGCTGACCAAAAAAACAGGTTTTGTGTCAATACCAATACAAACTGAATCCAAAAATCAGGTTATTGAGCCAATCTCTATAGGCAAACCTGTAAGTCTTAAAAAGGTAAATATCAACTTTTCACTTCCATTTTCTAATGCATAGATCTGACTTAGCTTTTTTAAGGGACACTCATTTTAGACACCTCGCTGGATATCCAATTTCTCATGCGTAATTTTAACATTCTTCTGTAAGAGAAAAAAGGATACACAAATCTGGGAATCGAACCTCTCACCAACAAATTTAGAGCCGCTTGCTCTAATCACTGCAGCTCGCCATCAACATGTAAACAAAATATCAAGGAATAGCTAATAACCTAAACTTTTCCACCCACAGATATCATGCTAGTATTGTATCCTGGATGATATCTGTGGGTGGAAAAAACCTGCGACTTGATAGTCTTGATGAGCCCGTGTACAAATCGGCGCTTCACCATAAATTGGTAGGCCTCATTCTTCGCCAATTCTTGGACCTCTGGCAGTTTACCCGCGGCAACCAGAGTGGTGGGGGTGTTCTCCAAAGGTGCGAAGTTCTCCATTAAGGTCAGGGTCCCAGTTTTGACCCTATCAAAGAAGTCCTTGACCGTCTCATTAGGCTCCTGTACCAAGGAGTCTTCAATTGCCGATTCTTCAGCCAAGGTGCACACATGGTGGAAACGAGCAAGAAAAATCTTCTTCAATCCATTAGGCCCCTCCCAAGTGGAGGGCGTCCGCTTCTCCTCAGCCAAAATATTATACCACTGACCTGCTTTGCCTTTCAAGGCCAAAGCTGCATAACTTGCAGTGGCTTCATCACTCCAGCGGGGTTGTTCAGCAGCAGCAGCCCCTTGATTGACAATCGTACGCAGGTGATCTATGCGTGTCACCCAGGCTCGAGGTCCAAGCTTGTCCGTCGATCTGTCTCCAGAAAACTCAGGCAAATCGATTGCCTTGATTGCCCTGTTGGCCATGGCAGTAGTGCTGTGACTGCCCAATTGATCCAAATTGCCCGCAGGCTCCTCTTGATTACCAGGCTCCACTGGTACGTCTTCTTCACCTGCAACTCGTCCTGAGCCAGGCATATACACTGACTATATTCCGGCGCAAAGTCTGCTCTTTTGCAAGCAAGCAAAAAGGGCAGAGTCCCTCCCCCAGGTTAAAAACGAGGACGTGAGGTCGAAAAGTCAGATGCCACCAATATTGTATCCTGGACTTCCCAAGATCCTACAACTATGGCGAGCCGGAATGAGCACAACTTGCTAGCTCAAAGTCAGTATCAAATCTGTCTCTTTATTGCAGTACTCGCGCTTATATATCTGTCGCACAAGGTTACAGCACTATCATAAGAGTGAGTGTTGTTAGGCGGAAGCAGGAAAAGGGTTAGTTGCGTAAAAGAGTAATTGCCAGGAAGTCAAAAGTACAATACTAGAAAAGTCTCGCTTGTTTTTTTTGCATTCAAAAATTTCTCACCTTTTCAATTAGCTGATTTCAAAAAATTTGGATATTACTAATTTATAAGCATCAGACTCAAGGAATCCAAGCTTTACCCCACAAAACAAAAAGTCTATAGTAAATCTGTAGTAAAGCCAGTTGGAAAATCAATAGTGTCCAAATTGATTAATTTTGATATACAGTCTGACCGTTCAAAATTGGACGGAACGGGAATCTAAACTTTTTGTCACATATTCAATAAATACAGGACTTTTAAATGATATCGTTGGAAAGATTGAGCCTTTTTCCATCTTTTTTGTAAAAGTAGAAAATATCAATTGAAAGAGGAATAAACCCGGAAAATTCAATTTTCCCAAGGCAAAACAGAAAATTGTCACGAAAAAACTGATGCATCATTTATTTTTGCTGTCACGCGGAATTCTCAATAATATTTTTCATTTTGTCAGAAAACAAAAAAGATGTCCAAAGGTTCAAGCTTTCCAACGATACCCATTAAGCCTCAAAATTCATGAATTCATAACACAAACTTTTGATTCCCGCACCGTCCAATTTTGAACGGTCAGACGGTACATCAATTCATCTATATCCATAGATTACTCGCATGTTATTTTTTCACTCTATCATAATTAGTCTTTAAGATATTCAATTTTAAAAGATTTGAAATGGCGACAAAATGACCTACTTTAAGTCTTTAAAATGTTTTCATTATTCTTTAATTTTGGAATTGATATGAATTTTATAGCATATAACTAAGTCATTCATCATTAACTTTTTTTAATAAACCTAAAAATCAATATCCCTATTTTAAGTATATTAATCACCTATTTATTTGATTTAATTGTAACAAAGTTTACACTAATTTTTATCCCTACTGATTTGCTTCATTATTAATGATATTTGTTTAAATGAAATGTATACTAATGCCAAATAGTATATAATTTAGGTGTGAATTTTTTAACAACATCAATATTACTTTATTTATGTTTTTTTCTATATTTTATCTCTATTAAATCCCCACTCTTCTAATTAACTAGGTTAGTTCTAAATGTATATTGACCTCATTTTGCTATTAAAAAATCATCCGTTACGACTCTACACTGAGAATCATCCGCTACTATTCAGCTATGCTGTCAACAAGTATACTAAGTCAAGTTTTAAAGTATATTTACTGGAATAAGTAGGTTGGTACTAAATGTAGATTGACATCATTTTGCTATTAAAAAAATTGCATGTTCTTAATCACACCTAAATACACTTAGGACTCTATACTGAGTCTCATCCTCTTACTTTTGGTGCTGCTATCTACAAGTATACTAAGTCGGGTGTAAATGTAGATTTTACAGATTTAATAAGTGGGTAGAAAATCTGTATTTTATCTGTTTTCTTAAATTGAACTTAGTAAACTGTTCAGAGATGGCTCTGCTTGCAATTCAATAATTTGTGAAATTGTTCTTATCAATAACTTTTAATGGTTTTGAGATTTCAAAAATCATCATTAATAGATGTTGTTTAGAACAGCATGAAAACTGAGTTAGAAAGTATCATGAACCTCAGTTTTTATACAAAAAACTGAGATTTTTAGAATATTTCAATATTTTTTTACATGTACCACAATCACTTTAGTCCACTCTATTTTTTCAAAATCAGAACTTTCTATGTCTAAAGACTTACATATGAAATGGGTCATTAGAGTGGAGAGAGCCTGCAAATTTCAGGCTCACATAAAAATTCAAAACATTATGTAACATAGTTGTTTTTCAGGATTTGTATGCATTGTATCTTGTTAATTAGTTGTGAAATAAAATCAGTCTTATATCCCCCATTAATGTATTTGTAATACATAAAAGTGGGGAAAAAAGGTAATTGAGAAATCACATTTTTATCATAAAAATTGACATATAATTGGGATGAAATTGACATCAGAATTCACAATGCCAGATAAAAACATCATTCCCCTTTGATTTAATGTACTTGTTAATTTTTTTTTAAAGTATAGTACATACCTAGTACCTATAAAACAAGAAAAAATGACAATAAATAGCTATAAAATAGGCATAGCAGATTCGAAATTTGTCAAAAAAAATATTATTTTTAAATAAGTCTTTTATTAGATGAAAACACTTTTAAAACAGATTCAATACTATTAATTTATTAATTAAATTATAAATACTATCTATAATAACTTATGAAACAAAAAAATTCATGTATTATTTTCACACATGCATACCATAGGATAAAATAAAAATGAAATTAAGTTGATAGCGATAAGTTTTAGAGATCAGGATTTCGCAAAAAGGGGCTGGCAAATGAGTCACTATGATTTGACACAAATGAGGCATTGCTTTTTTTGACTATAGGCCTACCCGATTTTTTTTGCCCAGCTCTTCAGGGGCCCCATGGGACCCCCAAAACACGGATTCGGCCGTAAAGCAGCCTCAACATTCACAGTCAAATAGCCTCGGATTCGGGCGAAAAAAAGCCTCGGATTTGGGCGGGATAAAGCCTCGGATTCGGCCATCAAGCAGCCTCAACATTCACAGTCAAATAGCCTCGGATTTGGGCGAAAAAAAGCCTCTGATTCGGCTGTCAAAAAGCCTCGGATTCGGCCTTCAAAGCAGCCTCAACATTCACAGTCAAATAGCCTCGGATTCGGGCAAAAAAAAGCCTCGGATTTGGGCGGGAAAAAGCCTCGGATTCGGCCTTCAAAGCAGCCTCGGATTCGGCCGTCAAAAAGCCTCGGATACGGCCGTCAAAGCAGCCTCAGCATTCACAGTCAAATAGCCTCGGATTCGGCCTACAAAAACCCTCGGATTCGGCCGTCAAAGCAGCCTCAACATAGACAGTCAAATAGCCTCGGATTCGGCCATCAAAAAGCCTCGGATTCGGCCATCAAGCAGCCTCAACATTCACAGTCAAATAGCCTCGGATTCAGGCAAAAAAAAGCCTTGGATTTGGGCGGGAAAAAGCCTTGTATTCGGCCTTCAAAGCAGCCTCAACATTCACAGTCAAAACTCCTCGGATTCGGCCGTCAGGCTACTCCTTGGTGTGAAGTGGAAACAAAAGACCTTCGATAAAAAAGAGGGCGTGTCCGGAGAGTGGCGGCAAACCCTTGGACTTGTTCCCCAGTCATCAGCCAACATTGTGGAGGCCGAGGATATTTTATGGGCCATGCCCTCTGCTTCTAAGGCATACCTCAACTCGGCTGGCTACTCTGTGAGACCTTGGTCCTCAATCAAACTGAATGGACTTTATTAATTAAAGTTTCTTAACTAGAATATTTAAGCATCTTAAATGATGCTAATAAATATATTGTTTTTATCACAGTTTTTTATATAAAAACACTTGGCATTTTGAAACTCCAGCAGACATCTTTATGGGATTGCCTCCATCCACCTCAAAAAATGAGCTGTCATCAAGAACATGAGCAGTGTAGTGCCCTGAATCCAGAAAGCCTTTGTGCTCAATAGCTGACACCAGCTGGTAGCTAGCAGACTCTCCCATTGTTGGTATGGCTAGAATTCCTCCAATGTCAACAGGGGCCTCCACTTTTTGACTTAGGCCATTCCTCCACAAGATCCTATTGATGGAAACTACAAGGATTGGTGTGGGATTGTTGAAGACCTTCTTCAGCTTCTCAGTGTAGGCTTGACCACAACTGCTGCATTTTCCCTGTCTTTGGTGGGAGAAGGAGTCTTGTATTGCCTCCTGTAGAGTACTCATTGGGAATTCCATTGAGTAAACACCAACCACAGTAGGTTGAGAACACTGTGTGAATGATTTGCATCCACAACCTGACTTTTTCTTTTGTTGTAACTTTTCTTTGCTGTTGGCGGATTAACTAGCTGCGTTTTGACAATATTTTTTATTTGATTCAACAATAAAATAAAATCTCGTATAGGCATAGGCAAAGAGTCTGAAAATCTGACTACTGAAAATAATGAACTACTTGCAACTAAAAATGCACTGAACATTGTCAAAGACATCTTATTGCCAGAGTGGATGAACTGACAGGGTAAGCTGAAAACCAACTCGTTTTATGCTGGTTTCTCGCATTCACGGATTTATTTGCAGTGAGCATGAAATCCTGAGGGAAGAAATAAAATCCCTGCAAGGAGTCCGGACAAAACTCCAGCAACAAATCCAGGACTTGGAAAATGACCTTAAAAAAGGCCAAAGAAGAGGCTGACCAAATGAAAGCATCCAAGTATGACTGATTCTCCAATTTCTCTGAAATTACTCTAGGCATGCATCTTTTAAGGACAAGGAAGTTCCAATGGCGCAAAGAAAACGGTTCACTCGAGTTGAAATGGCTCGCGTTGACGCATTTTAACGGAGCGAAATCAATACAAGGAAAAGTTCATGGAGATGCAAGAAGCTGTTTGATGGACTGAGATGATTCGAGCATTTAAAGCTGATTTTGGTTGCCGAAAAGACAGATTTTTGAGGCTACAAGTCTGAAATTGGATTACATAATATATGGAGCAAACTGACACTTATTGTCTTTATTGCAACCCTTTGGCTCCAGTGGAGTTCGTTGTAATTAGAAAATGAGAGAAACCGGCCAGTTGGAATAATCAAAATCATGTCACTCCTTTTTTAACTTTAATATTTATTGGGAAAACTTTCCCTTCTATGACCAGTGTGGGCCAAATAATTAAACAATGCATCATAAAGTGGGGGCTTTGGCTCTGAGTTCTTCAAGCAAAAGGCCTCTATCAGCTATGACTTGTTCTGCCTCAAGTTGATTTTTCTTCTCTGATCTTTTAGCTAGGATCCAAGCAATAATTGCAGTGATGATGGGACTACAAAGCTCCATAATCTCCATTGGTATTGAATTCAACATGCTGTGAAGCCAGCTTGAGAATTGATAATGCTGCCTTGATGCTCCCCAGTGGTAGACCTTGTCTTCCTCATCATCATCCTCAATATGGGATGTTGGCATTAGGCAATGAATGGTCACAACATTCATTTGCTTGCTGTAAGTTCTCACAATAGGGACTACTCCTGGCTTGTACAAGTCATCAAGCTCAACATCAACAAACAGCCTCTTTGGATACAAATCCTCATTTTTCTGGCTTATTATGTTTGCCATTTCCTCATAACCAATGATGCTGTTAGTAAGGTGCTGAACATTTGGGTTGATTATTTCTGCAAAGAAAAAAAAGCACCCATTTACAATTCCATACAAGCAAGAGCTAGAGCAAAATATACCTTCATTAAGATCATGAGAAATGTCGCAAATAAGGGCAACATTGTCACTCAGATGGTTGATTTGTTCTTGGATAAAATTGAATGATGTCAATAGCAAGGTTCTGTCCTCACCATCAAACTTTCTAATATATCCTTCTGAGAATTCATAACCAGCAACAATGTCTTGAAAAATTGTCTTGGTTAGCTCCAAAGGTTTACCATCTAAGACAAACTGTCCGTATTTTGCCACACCTTTGAAAAATGAGGAGACAAAAGTGCCCAGTTTCTCATCATCTATCGGGTCCACCCTCCAGGAATCGTTTATTTGGATAAGGTCTCCTTCATCTTCTTTGGCCTTAACCAATATGGTGGTCTGCTTGACTGACTTGTATTTGTAGATGCATCGTTCAAGACGAGTTCTCAAAGATATCAATCTCACAATTGCCTTTCTTTGGATAAGAGCATCAGCTGCAAAAATTGCCGCTCGCCATTCACTCCTTGGATCCACATTCTCAAGTTTTGGGCTAACTGGCATATAATATGATCCATTGTTGAGGGTGTCCAATCGAAAGTGGATGCCTTCCAAAAGTTGTCCAAACTGAGCTTCAACCTCTGTCAAGTTTAAGCTTACATTTATGGGCATAAAGTTATCCTGGAGGAAAAAGAGATGACTGTTGAAATTGTGACACTAAAAACTTCCAAGAATGCAGTTTACCTCATTAGCACAATGCACATAGGCCAAGAAAGATGCTATTAAAAGCAAATGAAACATGATGAAATAGAAGTCAGCTGTGGAATGTTACAAGGTAGCAGCAAACTTATGGAGCTTTCTTGATTTGGATCACAGGCTCATCATGTTTCACAGTGACTTGTATTCACTCAATGATGAAGGAAGCTTGCATTGTTCACTGCACTTTTAAAAAAAAGCTAGGAGCAGCATGGTAAAAAAATTGGCCAAACTGAGGCTATTTTGATGGCTTAGTCCGAGGCTATTGTGACGGCCGAATCCGAGGCTGTTTTGGCGGCCGAATCTGAGGCTACTTTCCCAGACAGTTTGGCCCACTTTTTTTCAAAATCGGTGATGGCCAGAAAGTCTTAGGAAATTCCGCCCGGTTTCCTCTTCAAACTTGGCTCGTTTTTCTAGCATCACCAAGAAGTCTAGGGCATTTTAGCCTCATGCCTTAACAGACTGATTTTTCATCGCGGGGCTTCGTTTGATACATCGATTCGGGTTTGATTTTTCAATTTTGGGCCCAAACCCCTTGTCACCAAGTGGTTTGATGGGGTTTCAAGTTTGGCGGCCCCCAGGATGCTCTAAGGGGGTCAAATGGGGCCTGGTCTTATCAGCTGATTGAAACAAGGCAAATCTTTGCGGGGGCGTGGCTGGAGGAGTGGAGGGCAGCCAAAATCAACTATGCCCCAATTCTTGAGGCCCCTGGGGGGTGTCCAGATGTCAGGGGAAAAAAGTTGGAAAAAGTCCTCGGCAAGGCCAAAAAAAGCCAAAATTTGCATTTTCGGACCCAACTTTGAGGCCGATTATCTCCAAAGGCTACGGATGGATTTTGGATTTTTTTGCTCCAAATGGCAGATAAAGATCCAAATTAGTACCAAGAAAAAATTTGGGATGGTGTTATTCCTCGTTTGTCTGCTACAAGCTCTCAAAGTTGGACAAAATTCACTTTTTCACAGTAGTAACAAAATGGCTACTTTTCTTCTGTCAAAAATTCTCGATTGGTCAAAGTGGCCAAGTTGATGGCTGGAGTGTGGGCCATTTGGTCTGGAGGACACCTCTAGGGTCTCAGTGGTTGGTATCAGGTCCAACTTCCTTGGTAGGGCTAGGCCAGGCCCAGCCAGGAGCCTTGGAGCCGAGCCATCGCGACGGCCATTTCGATTCAGTGGCAATTCCAAGGGCCTTGCTGCCAATTCTGGGGACAGATTGTTGACCATTTGGCCTTGATCACTCCTTTAGGGTCCCAACAGATGATTTCAAGGCTAACAGTCAAGGTACAGCAAGGTCAGCTTGATCCAGGGGGCTCGGAGTTCACTTGTGGCATTGGTGATTTGGCTACAGAAAGTCTTCGAGGGCCTCGATGGCCAAGTTCTCTGATCAGGTGAGGATTTTTTGAGCTGTATCACTCCTTTGGCATCCCATGAGATGATTTCAAGTTCAACTTTGATGGTGATCATCAGCTGACTGCTTCCAGGGCTACCAGAGCTTATTTGCCAACTCAGCTGCCAATGGTTCAATGAAAGGCAGCATGGATCACAGCCAAGACCAAGGTTGGAAAGTGGATTTTTTAGGCTGAATCAACCCAAATGGATGCAAGGAGATGAAAGAAAGTCTATTTTTCATGGTGTTATGCTCCCTTCTTCAACCAGGAGTGCCAAAGTTTCGTATGAACAAAAATTGAAAATAAATTCAATAAAGAGCTCTTTTGATTGCAGCCAAGATGAGCAATGGCAAGTCACTTTTTTGCTCCAGCTCAGCTCAGGGGGTGCCAAAGAGAATTTAGAAGGTGTAAACTTTCAGGTGTTGTGCACCTTTCATGGTTCTGGATGTGCAAAACTTTCATGTGATAGCCAGAGCTCAAATAATAACAACTGCTACTCACGGATGAAAAAGGCTCGCGCTCGACAAATCGCGGATTGAACTTGACTTTTTTGGTCCAGCTCAACTCCATTGGTGCCAAAGAGGCTGTGGAATGTGAAAAATTTCGGGTGTTCTCCATTTTTCATGATTCTGGACTGGGCAAAGTTTTATGGAGTGATGGCCACTATTATACTATATGCTACTACTCGCGGATGAAAATGGGCTCGCGCACAGCAAATCGCGGATTGAACTTGACTTTTTTGGTCCAGCTCAACTCCATTGGTGCCAAAGAGGCTGTGGAATGTGAAAAATTTCGGGTGTTCTCCATTTTTCATAACACCTGAAATTTTACACCTTCTAAATTCTCTTTGGCACCCACTGAGGTGATCCAGGCCAAAAAAGTCGAGTTCCATCCGTGAATTTTTGAGCGCGAAGCGTTTTCCGTTTGCGAGTAGCAGTTGTTATTATAAGAGCTCTGGCTGTCACAGTAAAGTTTTGCATATCCAGATTCATGAAAGGTGCACAACACCTGAATGTTTACACCTTCCACAGCCTCCTTGGCACCAACTGAGCTGAGCTGGAGCAAAAAAGTGACTTGCCATCGCTCGTCTTGGCTGCAATCAAAGGAGCTCTTTATTGAAGCCATTTTCGACTTTTGTTCCCATGAAGCTTTGGCACTCCTGGTTGAAGAAAGGAGCATAACACCATGAAAAATAGACTTTCTTTCATCTCCTTGCATCCATTTGAGTTGATTCAGCCTAAAAAATCCACTTTCCAACCTTGGTCTTGGCTGTGATCCATGCTGCCTTTCATTGAACCATTGGCAGCTGAGTTGGCAAATAAGCTCTGGTAGCCCTGGAAGCAGTCAGCTGATGATCACCATCAAAGTTGAACTTGAAATCATCTCATGGGATGCCAAAGGAGTGATACAGCTCAAAAAATCCTCACCTGATCAGAGAACTTGGCCATCGAGGCCCTCGAAGACTTTCTGTAGCCAAATCACCAATGCCACAAGTGAACTCCGAGCCCCCTGGATCAAGCTGACCTTGCTGTACCTTGACTGTTAGCCTTGAAATCATCTGTTGGGACCCTAAAGGAGTGATCAAGGCCAAATGGTCAACAATCTGTCCCCAGAATTGGCAGCAAGGCCCTTGGAATTGCCACTGAATCGAAATGGCCGTCGCGATGGCTCGGCTCCAAGGCTCCTGGCTGGGCCTGGCCTAGCCCTACCAAGGAAGTTGGACCTGATACCAACCACTGAGACCCTAGAGGTGTCCTCCAGACCAAATGGCCCACACTCCAGCCATCAACTTGGCCACTGTGACCAATCGAGAATTTTTGACAGAAGAAAAGTAGCCATTTTGTTACTACTGTGAAAAAGTGAATTTTGTCCAACTTTGAGAGCTCGTAGCGGACAAACGAGGAATAACACCATCCCAAATTTTTTCTTGGTACTAATTTGGATCTTTATCTGCCATTTGGAGCAAAAAAATCCAAAATCCATCCGTAGCCTTTGGAGATAATCGGCCTCAAAGTTGGGTCCGAAAATGCAAATTTTGGCTTTTTTTGGCCTTGCCGAGGACTTTTTCCAACTTTTTTCCCCTGACATCTGGACACCCCCCAGGGGCCTCAAGAATTGGGGCATAGTTGATTTTGGCTGCCCTCCACTCCTCCAGCCACGCCCCCGCAAAGATTTGCCTTGTTTCAATCAGCTGATAAGACCAGGCCCCATTTGACCCCCTTAGAGCATCCTGGGGGCCGCCAAACTTGAAACCCCATCAAACCACATGGTGACAAGGGGTTTGGGCCCAAAATTGAAAAATCAAACCCGAATCGATGTATCAAACGAAGCCCCGCGATGAAAAATCAGTCTGTTAAAGTCTGCGAACATTGCAGCTGTTGTGCTGTTTTGTTTTGTTTTCAGCTTACGTGACGTCACACTTTGGATATGCGAGCGCAATGTAATTAACGCGCGGCAATTTGACGGAAAAATTAAAACTCCGTGATTAAAAAAATTCGCGTAATGGCGGATGGCAAGGCGAATAAAAATCTTCAATTTGAGGCCCTTCCCGGCCACGCAGAGAAAAAATCCTTGGTGTTTTGGCGTTCCCATGGGACCCCTGAAGAGCTGAGCAAAAAAAGTCGGGTAGCCCTATAGTCAAAAAAAGCAATGCCTCATTTGTGTCAAATCATAGTGACTCATTTGCCAGCCCCTTTTATGAAACGGTTGCGTTACGCTTTTAGGTATATTCTTGTAACAAGAATACCGATCAAAAATACGTACTAAATTAGGATCAAATCGGTATGGTTTGCGGATTTGTTTTGTGGGGTAGGCAGCAATTTTTTAGCACTTCAATGCAAACAAAGTTGACACCTGATCCTTAGCAACACTTGCATTAATAATTTGAAGGATTTTTCGCAAAACGACACACTCACACTCAGTTGCAAATTTGATGGCCATCAGCAATGACACTGGCAAATTTGTGGGTGATTTTGGGCATCTTCTGTTGCTCAATTCGCCTTGCAGTTGCAACCCCAAATGTAAGTTAACCAGCTAAATCCTGAAAAGATGCTACAAAGAATGTAACTTTTTTCCCAAGTTTTCCAAACGATATGGAATATATGACTATACAGATGCAGAAAGTAAGTGATAAGAACCACAAGAGAAAATAAACTGAAATAAATTGTATTTAGCCTTGCGCAGAGACAGATTAAGCGAGGACAAAGATGTTGACCTTCCCACTTCTCAGTACATAAATGGCATTTTTGAGCCAGAATGGTTTGTGCATGATGTCATGAATTCTGTGAGCTATCCTCAATCTAACACTGAGCAAAACTTCTTGACTCAGTCATACGGATTCTTTGAGAAGGGTAAAAAACACCACAAGTCATTACTCCTTTTCTTTGTAAAAATTAAAATTACCAAAAAAGGACCATTTTGGCAGCATTTGGCCATAATTTTTTGTTTACTAAATTAGATCACTGCAGTTTTGTCCCCTACAGAAATCTTGTATAAAAACTACCCCAAGAAATAGCATTTTTATGTTGGGGGGCGTTAACTGAAAAAGGAACCTAGCTTTTAGTACTTCCTTTTTGAAGTAACGCACCCCCATACTGAAAAGATCTCAAAAAGCCATGATTTGTTTTATGGGGTATTGTGAATATAAAACTTTGTGTAGCTTTTTGTGCAATGGGATTGTTCAATGCTCCAACTGGAAAGAAAGTCTGCCTGGTAAGTCAGTGGAATCAAATGGTCAACAATCCCACAAAAGGCCAAGCTGAGTGTTTGGCAAAGGGATTCTCAGGCCTTCATGAACCAAGAACAGCTGAAGAAGTACAGTTTATTAGAGATGCAGTGAAATGTAAAATAACTCTTAGACTATCACAAACAGCACTCATACATTGAGATAATTAGATATATATGGATATTTGCCACCACCTAAAACAATGGAGGGAAGGCCTGTCCTGCCCAGTAGATGGTCAAAATGGGACTCTAACTATTTCTTCATAGGAGGCAAGGATCCATTTTTCTTCACTCTTAGCATGGGCAGTTCAGTCATTCACCTAAATTTCAGTCTCAACTAAATCCTCAGCTGGGGATAATTGGCGTTGGCTGTCTGATCCACAAGATCTAGTTGATAGATCAATAATCAAGGCTTATAGCGATGAGTGCACCAATACTTACCCCTGCATCATGGTTGCATTCGATTGGACTGATGACATAGCCACTCAAAGCTATTACTATGACTATATGAACAGATTCATCTGTGAATTGAAAAGTATGCTTCACTTTTTTTGGGTAAACACATGAATCATGCAATGATTTACATGCAGCTCCACCAAGCACACCAAATCTTGGTAAAGCAATGTTTGGTTACCAAGAAAAGCCATGTGGATATAATGTGTCATTGCCATTGAACCTCAAGTTAGCTGACTTGGATGTGACTGATCCAGGGTCTCCAACCATGATTGGAAACAAAAGTAAAAAAGACAATAATGAAAAAAAAACATAAGATACTTTAAAAAAAATCCTATTAGACTATCTTTTTGGATGTAGTCTTTCAACAGATGCCAGCATTCCAACTGATATTGAAAATGACCTCACACTACCAAAAATGGTCAAATTGAAGCAAGCTATAACATTTAATTTGAAAATAGCAAAGTCAATTCACATCTTTTTGATAGGCGTTCACATGTCACTTTTCACCATGCTTGTGGGACTTCAGATGAAAAGGGGAAGCCATGCTCCCTAAAACTGCAACTGGACAGAGGAGGAAATGCATCTGATTTCCTAGAACTTGCAAATTTGTTCAACAATGGCTCCTTAGCTACACTTACTTCTTGGCCATGGGAGGATATAAAGTTGCCAATTATACACCCTGAAACAAAGCTTCGGTTTCTTTCTCAGTTTGACCCAGATTATGGGTCTTCTAATCTAGATAACATTCACTTCTACACCCAGCAAAAGTAAGTTAAATGGATTGGTCTCATTACATCTGCCCTTAAATAAACTCTACTAAAGGTGCATTCCTAAATGGTCAATTATGAGGAATTCAAAGTTTCTGAGGAATCCTGAATCAGGCATCAATATCTTTCCTGTAGATGTGAAAACATTTCACCATGGAGGGATAACTTATGGCATTTATGATCAAAGATTTACCACACAGTATGTAAAAAGATTCAGCGTCAAAAACCTTGAGCAATGTGCAAGGTATATGTTAGCAGAATGGGCCTTTCTATGCATGAATATAAACAAAGTCTAATTTCAGACTTTGCCTGATGAGCAGGTCATGTGACATGTTTGAGCACAGTGTATCATCATCAAAATGCTCATTTTACCCAACTGCACAACAAAAGTTGTCAAATATTCAGGACATCATTCAACCAACAGAATCAGGGGAAGATTTCCGAATCTTTATCCTACATTGCTCCTCATCACTGGAAAATTGGATATTGAACGCTGATCCATTCACTCATTCAAGAGAACGTATGCCTTCAGTAAGCCTAAAACTCAAAATGTACACAGCATTTCTCCATTACAGCTTGGCACATCAAAAGCACTTGCACTGACCTAAAAATTGCAGAGAACAAAGGACACAATTTCAAGAGTACTCATTCCAGCAATGGGTGGTATCAGTACACAACCTATGTGGCATGTGACCAAGGTATTTTATCATCCTACAAAATGGCTCATTTGTTTAATTGTAACTTTCCTAAGGCCAACGACTTCAAATGGAACAAGTCATAACTGAGTGGCCTTATGGAATAGACAAAGATTATATTTTAGCAGTAAAGCCACAAGGAGTGTTCAGATACTGGCTTAGGTCACCATCAGGAAGAGCTAACAAACACTTTCAGTTGGAAGTATCAGCAGCATTTGTCCAAGGGACAACAGAAAATGCCAAAGTTGGATCACAGGAAGATGTGACAGAATTTGAAATAGATACTGACAGTATGGTTCAAAAGACTTACAGGCTACCAGACTTGTCATCATTTGACTTTGACAAAATAATGTAAGCAGTGCGTAACTTACAATTGTGTAAAAATTATAGCAAGCCAATCTTGCTTTCAAGAGTCACAGTTGATCTGCAAAATCCAGACAATGATGGTGCAACTTTCATGTTGGGTCCGTTTGAAGTTTTAATAGATGTCCCCTTCGATGCAGGATGCTACAAAGTGTTGTCAGCCTTGTCAGGCAAAATTGCAGATACCACTGACACTATCACACCTTCATGGTGCATCACTAAGTGCCTGCAATCTAGTGATGCTAAAAGATTTGCATGTAAGTCAACCGTGTAGCCATTTAGCTTGGGATACGCTCAATGTGAAAGCATTGCATAACCATGAATCATTTAGTACTTCAAAATGGCATGGATTGTTTTTGCTATGAAAATCTGCCTCTGGCTCAGCTGCAATTGGTTCCAACTGAAAATGAAACTATTTCCTGCTCTATTGGCTGTAAAGGAACAAACAACTCCTATCTTTGCGGGGGTCCTTCAGCAGTCTCAGTCTACATAGGAAGTAATTTGCTTTTGGCTCCATTTCTAAAGTGAAAAAAGTAATTTTGATGGATCTTAGAATGTCCTGGCAGCCAAAAGAGGTTTGGAGACAGTTGTTTTGAGCAACTAGCTTTGCCTACAGCATCATTATATGCAAATGCAGATGAATGCATGGAAAAAGGTGGTCTTCTTTGGTACCCCGAAACAAGACTTGAATTGGACTTTGTATCTCAGACATTTCCAATTCCATCTGGCAGCATCTACAACATTGGATACAAAAACTTTTCAAAAGATTGGGGCATAACATTATTGGATGGCTCAGTTAGCCCAGGGATTGCAGGATACACTCGTAATTTATGCAAACATTTTAAAAGGCAACTAGGCACATCAAATTTAATTTCCAGAGGAACAAAAAGATGGTGGAGACACTTTTGGTCCCGGACCTCTTGAAAATTTAATGAACTCAACATCTTGTATTACATATGACCCTGAGAATGTAGCTCTGCGAAAAAGGTTCACTCATGAAAACAAGGACTGCCCAGAAGGCAAAGGAATTTGCAAATTCAAAATAAGTATACCTTTTCCGTTTTCAAAGTTACATATTTCTAAGGACATATTTTAGTCACTACACATGAGGCAATGCAAAACAATGTGGATTACACAGTAGTGAGCACCTCAAAAGATGAGAGTCCAGCTGATTTTGCAGGAGAAGGATCAATACGAGTCAAGCTTTTGCAGGATGCTTTTGCCACAAAGAGATTTGTTGAGATTACATTTTCATCACAAATACTTATGTCAGGCATCAAGTTTGAAATGCCAGACACTCGTGCTTTGAAAAAATTCTCTTTACTTGTCGAAGAAGCAGGGATTGCATATCCAGAAAGGTTCACTCATTGGGGAGTAAGTTGCTTAAATTAAATATTTTATCCGTCATTCAAAGGTTCAAATTTACAGGTTCATCAGTTATATTATGGCGATCTGCCCACAGCCACAACACCTAAAGTATTGAAGAGATTTGCTTATTTTCAGCCAATTATGGCAGATAGAGTTAGAATTGAGGTTGAAGATGGAGCGAAGGAAATAGATCTAAAGATTGAAATCCTGGGTTTGACAAACAGGAAAGTCCATGCCATGAACCCAATTCAAGAACCTATCAACTATGAGACAAGTATGCAATAATTACACCTTTTTAAAGTGAGCAGCTAAGGGTGTTATACCATAGATATTTCATTAAATGGATGGAAAGCCTTTTTAAAAAGTCTTATAACTTTGATAAAAAGTCTTAAAAGCACATTACAATTGAGTCTAAGTTTACATCTTGAATTGTACCTCAAAGGTTTGAATTTCCGGCTAAATCCACTGACTTATTAGGAAACACACCAGTTTCTCTAAAAATATTTTTCGACATTATCAGACAATATTTTTCAGCTGGTACACTTTCGAAAAAGTAGCGCTAGTTGACAAAAAAGTCCTTTAGGTGAGTTGTTTAATTTTTTTGTAAGTGAAGCGTGCAATTATGAGCGCGCTCTTGCGCGCTTAGAGTGGTGCCATTTCTGATGATAGTTTACATCTGAAGACCTTAATCCTGGTAATCTCTACTATCAAATGGGCAGGTGGCAGTCAAACAATGCCCATCAAAAATAAAAAAGGGTATATAGAAAACAATTTCTCAGCGAATTCATTCCGAAAAATGCAGACAAAGTTAAACTGACATGTATTTTACTGATGTGAAACTCTATAATTAGTATATGGAGCAAACATTGAGATAGCACTACTAGCCATATATTAATGTTTTCCTCTACCGGTAACCGAAAATCTCTGGTTAGGTTTCAATTTCCAAATAGTTCTCAGTTTATTTCTCTACCAAGACTAGCATACAATAGGGAAAAACAAAATGTAAACAAAGTCATTGGTAAAAAAATTAACCAGGGAATTTTTTTTCCCGGAAAAAAAATCACCTGGTGAATTTATTTCCCAGAGCTTTTTTGGTTTAGCCCCCGGACATCCACTATGACAATTCTAGACGGAAGTATGCAAATTAACTCACTAAACTTATTTTAGTTCTTTCGTCATTTGTGCTGTGGCACTTATGCTGCTTGCTTCAATGAAAAAGCGGGAAATTCAAATTTTGATCTTAGTGCTCGAGCAGGAGGAGCCTGTTAATCAGCTTTACAAGACTAGGAAGTTTTACTTCAAAAATTGCTGAAATATGGCGTTTTCTATCATCTGGCAGCTTTTTCATTCATAGACTTTTTTCGTCAGAAGCCCTTGCATAGCATAGTCAGATGAAGTGTAGAAGTACAGATTACATTATAGATCATCTTGGTTCAGCCATAGTGCCCTCACGATGCCGCCATTTCTGAGGAGAAAAATAAATCCCTACCACCCAAAGCAAAAGTTAGGCCCCACAAAAAATCCCTGATCGGCCGGCACATTTTTCATTTCCTCGCTATGCTCGGATGAGAAATAGTAGCTCAGTTCATAAATTTTTCCCGACCTCTCAGAGATTTTTCTTGGGGCCTAACTTTTGCTGAGGCGGTAGGGAACTATTATTCTTTACTGGGTTTGCCTTAGCCTTACTTCTCTGAAATACTAAGCCCGGTGTAATTTAAAAAGTCAAGCTAACATATTTAGAGTGTATTCAACTAAGGTAATTCATTCGTTCTTTCTTCCAGATTATCACTCAACAAGCAATTACAACTTAGAAGATTACATTTCCAACTATGGTCTGTGTCCTTTGGGCTCTATCAAAATCAGTGGTCACCCAACTATTGATGGAATACCATACTCTTGTGAATTCATCCTATATTTTACTTTAAAATAGTATTTCAAGCAATTTCAATATTCACAGATGAGGCCTTCACTTTGTATCTTACAAATAGCAAAACTCCAGAATACACCTGGGGCCTGAAATTCAGCTATAATCCTTTTATTTTGACAGAAATTGATGCTACTGGAAATTTGGAATTGAGCAGATTTACTAGTGCTCCTAAACTTGAGTCTGGATTCACATCTGAGTTTGAAATTTTTTGCACAATGGATTCATTGAAAATCTACATAAATGGAGAATTCATTGCCAGCTCAAGTACTTTTCATCAGGCATCTGGTGGCGTACCAATAATAAAAAAACTAAAATTGTACAACAATTACATTTATTCTTATGTTCCATTTGCTTCAATGACTGCATCATATTGTGAGTATCTTTCACATTGATTAAAAGCAAAGCTAATTATACTTTTTAAGTTCCACCAAATGGAATCATTGATGTGTTCAAACAAGTCCAAAATCCAAGCCCCAATTATAAGCCAGAGCCTTTTATTTATGGAAGCTATGGATACCCAATTAGTATGAAAAAAAACTTTGCACTTCTAAGCCTGTATGAAAAAGGAGTAGCACCAACACACAATGAAACAGTTTACATGCCAGTACAAGCAGCTCAACACTGTTTTATGTAAATATTAAATATGATATAGAAGATGAGTTTATTTGTGGCTTATATTTAAGTAACCAACATGGGGGAACTCAGTGCAAAATGCATCAAGCAATTTTCAATAAAGAATACATTGCAAAGGGTCTTGCGGGTGCTGAAGGTGGAAAATATGCAGTGCAATGCAGGGCTGGATACACTGCAGTTGGAAAAGTGTGCTTAGTTCTGCCAGTTGGATCAGACCAAGTTATAGCAAAGGCATCACTAGATTGCTCGGACCAAGGTGCTACACTCTATGCACCAATAGACCAGATTCAAAATACAATCATGGCTGGATTGATGCAGAAATGGGCAAGAAAACATAACAATACTAAAGTTTGCAATGATTTATTTAACAAATCTTTTTTTAGGGAATTGATGAAATGTGGATTGATGTAAGACGAGAAAATGGGGTGTGGAAATCAAAAGGGAAAACCCTGAATGGCTTCAAGGCTGATTGGGCGGCTGGAGAACCAAGAAATACATCAGGATTAGATTGTGCCATTGTATCAAAATCTGCAGGCTTTGCAATGAAAGCTGAGAATTGCAAAACTCCAAAAAAGTATTTTTGTATGGCTCAGAAACCAGATTGTCCAGAAGGATTCACATGGCTACCATCCTACAATCAAGGAAGATCATGTTTTAAGATTGCTGGTCCAACTTTCAATGAATTTAATGCAGCCAACAAAAAGTGTCTCAAAGAAAAAACTCGGTTAGCCACACCAATGACTGCCACTGACTTACTAGCTCTAAGTCAGTGGATTCCATCAAGTGGATCATTGGCATCTAATGGTGGAAAATATAAAGATGTGTTTGCTGACTTTTCACTTGGGATGTTCCAGACAATAAATGCAAATCAAAAGTTTCTTTTTGTGGACAGGTTAACAACAACAGTGGCTTGCAGACTGATTCTAACTTCAAACTACTTTTTTCAGGTCAGCCATCATTGACTGGGCAAACTTCACAGCACTATGGTCAACCTCCAACACATATTATGCTAAAATAGTGCTCAACTATGGCCTGAGTCCATCTTATGGGAGCTACAGCAGATCTACTTCATACACATCAAGCCAAGCTATCTGTGAATACACTGAGTGCTCCACCATTGCTGGTACCAATTGCAGGTACCCATTCAAATACAAGGGAAGGATGTATGATACTTGCATCACCATTGATGGAAAAGGCACTGCATCAGGAAAACCATGGTGCAGTACAGCAATAGACGAGCTACAAAACAGTATTGCTGGGAGTGAGCAAACTTGTACACCAACTTGCCAAAGGATCACTAACTGTCCAGTGGGGTTTTTGCCTATGTATCCTGACAATACTTGCTACCAAGACTCATCTTCAACCACATTTGATGTGGTTCAGTCATTTACTGCTGCTGAGGCAAAATGCGCTGAGCAAGGAGCAAGGCTCTTCAAAATTAGATCAACAGCTTCAATAGAGCATTTGAAGAAAACCAGGGCAGAGTATTTTGTCAATTCAGACTACATTCCATCCCAGACCAATTCAATGGTTGCAATAGACTTAAAATTCATGAAATTGGATGCAGATGCATCAAGAAAGCTCTATTACAGGTGCAATAATTTTGTTATCAATACCAAACATTCATTAAGCAATTTTGTTTTTCTTCTAAGTGACATGAGTCCAGTTGACCCTCAACTTGCAAAGCTACTTGTTTGGAAAACTGGATACCCAGTGGATGATCCTACTTTTACATGCATTGCATTATTCAAGCTAGAGCTTATAAATGTGCCCTGTGGTGATGAAAACTATTACTTTGGCAATGTGGTCAATGCAGTAGACACTCCAACACTGGGATATTTGTGTGAGGCAAGAGTGAATAAGGCTATCAATTCACCAGAATCATGCTCCTTCCCATTCATTTACCAAGGAGAAAAGTTCACTAGCTGTGCCTTAAAAACAGTTCCTGGGTTCAATCCTGCAGGGAAACCCTGGTGTGCAACTCTGACCGACCAAAACTCCCTTGTGGTTCCAGGAAAATGGATTCTATGTGAAGATGAAAGGGAAATAATATATGATGGAGATGGAGCCGGTTACCAATGTCCAATGCCTTTCATCTTCAACAGAATCTACTTTGATTACTGCACAAAGTTGAAGCCCTCTGGAGCTGTTGGGTTTGCTCAAGATTACTGGTGTCCAGACCCAAAATCTGTGGGAATCAACAATGTTTACACTACTTCACAACCAGTAGGAAAATGCACTGAATTTCTGCATCCTCCAGGTAATAAGTGCAAAAAAGAAGTCAACTGTTTCTACTTTGAGCACACAAAAAATTGCAGAAAATGGATGTGCTGAGTTGTATGAGCCAATATCTGATAAGATTTGTGTAAGAATCTCGTCTTACAAAGAAACCTATGAAGCAGCACAAGCCAAATGCAAATCTGAGGGTGGATTTCTTCTCTATGACATTAATGCCATCATCCATGTAAGGACAGTTCATGTAGAATAATGCTTTGGTGTTATTCAAATATCTAATTCTATAGAGTGGCCTAGAGGCTTTACTCAGAGAAAAGTATGTCAAGTATGCAAGATTCAAGGATGCTACAGGATTCTGGATGGATGCAGACTTTTCAGCAACATCAAGGTGGAAGTGGAGAAACCATCCCCAGGCCTTTAAAGGTTGGTCAAAATATCAGATAAAGACCAAACTATAAAGGCTTTATCCTTTCAACAGAATTCACAAGATGGGATGGCGGGATTGAGGAAATTGGTTGCAGTCCTTCAGCTGGGTGCAGTGAAACAGATGGTATTTTGTTTAGTGCCTTTTATGATGCTGCAAAAGACAACGTGGCTGGGTCATGGATTGCCAAAGACAAGTTTTTAGAGCAACCATATGTTTGCATGGCCAAATGCCCAAGATACTACACTTGGTTCCCAAGTATGATCAATTCACTCAATATTATTCCCTTAAATAGCATTGCATTTCTAAAGATGCTGGCAAGTGCTTGAAAGTAGTGAATGTTAAGGAAAGCAAAACAATTGGAGATGCAATGGTTCAATGCAGCATAGATAATGGCAGACTTGTATCACTGAAATCTTGTGCCACCATCAAAGCCTTGATGGATGAGCTTTTGCTACTTAAGGGACTTGTCAATCAAACATACTTCTTTGGCACCTTTGCATTCAAAAGTGGCAAGGGTTCATCCTACAGGAATTGGGAAGACAACTCCATCATTGATGCGTAAAGAAATACTCATCATCCTATTCAATTTCTGATTTCTTTGCTTTTCATAGCCTTGGAAATGGAGTTTTTGATCTGGAACCATCAGGTGGCTCACTCTGCAACTTTGGTCCTTTGGATTCATTGTCCAGCTCAAATGGAGCTGAATCTTTCATGGCTCTTAGAATAGAGACTGCTGCACAGCTACAGCTAGAAATAACAGAGTTTAACATAAATGACTACACATTACCAAGGAAAAAAGCAGGCTACATATGTGAAAAAGAAGGTAAGAAGTTACATCACAGCAAAACAATAATTCCAAGAATTATATCCAGAGTTGTGGGGCTGTCCTGAGGGCTACATCATGAATCAAGGTCATTGCTACAAATTGTTCCGCAATGGCATGGACTACATTGATGCTTTGTTTCAATGCCAAGAAGAAAAAGGTGCTCTAGCAACACCTCAAACATTCACCCAAGCAGAGTTTTTAGAGAGCTATGTTAGTCACATGGATAGGGTAGAAAACATTACAGACCAAGAAAAGAAAATATTGCTTGGTTTCCGCTTGGAGGATATTGATGATGGCTCCTACTTCCAAAAACTGGATGGCCATGGACTGGGCACTTATGCTACCCAAGATGGTGACTGTGTGGTGATGTCTATGGATAGCTCTGGAGTGCACCAAGGATGGGAAAGGCAGCAATGCAACATACCTTCGCCTTTCATCTGCCAATTGAGTAAGGCATCCCACTTTTCATTAACAATGTACACCTATCATGTCCAATTTTCACCTAGATGAGACATTAAGTACCAAGTTCATACAATATGTCAAGGGACCCACTGCCATCCTGCCACTGAATAAGAACATTGCTGCTAAAAATGTCATTGGCTCAGATGTGGCAACAAAGGTACATAGTGTGGGCTGGGACACATTATGGGCACCTTCATACCAACTGGGAAGCCCTATGTTTTCAAAAAAGCTTGCTCACTCATCTTACATAACAGCGGACTTGTCTTCAAAGTTAGTAGACCTGAAAGCATTCACCATACTTCTTTGGGTGAGGCCTTCATCAAAAACCCCAGGAGTTGCTTTGGTGAATATGCGAAAAAAGCCTTCTAGAACAACAATTGCAATTAAATTACTTTCAATTTAGAGTGCCATCCATAATGGTTTCAGCTTTAAGTTACAAATTGGAGAAACTGTAGAAGTCATATACAAGGACAGCTCAACAGAGGATAGATTTGCAAGCATTGGTAAGAATAATGAAAATAGACAGCAAGGGCACATTTTTAAATCCGATGACTTTCAGATACAAACAAGCTGGCAATCAAAAAGTGGAACTTTGTTGGAGTGACAATTGATGGTATAACCCATCAAAATACAATTTTTGTCAATGAAGGGTATGGTTTTGATGGAACTAGCCTCAACATCAATGGACGTTTGAAATTCCACTCACTGAGCACCTATGATTGGATACCAGAAATATTTCAGTCTCCTGTGATCCTTGGATCAGATGAAGCAGCATCATCACTTGATCCATTTGATGGATCAATCAGCTGCATTCAATTTTACAACTATGCTTTGGATCCAGCTACAGTTCACCTCAAAAAGTTTTGCCCAGATGTGCCTGGTGCTAATTCTCACAAACAATGCTTACCTGGTTATGTCTTTTTTGAAGATCACTGCTATAAAATATCTCTAAGCATTTCAACTTTTGCTCAAGCAGAGAGCTTCTGCATGCCAGACTTGGACAGCTCTTACGAGTCCCAACTCATGTTCACAACAAACCCAAAGCACTGGGACTATGTTGCAAGATTGGTTGAAGATCAAATAGGTGCCACATCTTATTGGGCTGGTATATCAGATAGGGATGAAGATGGCTACTTCATCACCAGCCATGGAGAAAACATGACCAGTCTGTCCAACTTCTTTGCAACTCCTGGAGATCAAGCATCAACTTGTGGAGTTGTAAACAAAGGGACCAATGGCTACCTCACCACTGGGTACTGTTTGGACAAGAAACCTTTTGCATGTTCAATGAGGCCCCTCTATGCAAAACCAAACTACCACTGCCCATCTGGTTTTTACCCTTATCGAGGTACATGCCTATACCCAAGCAGAAAATCAGTGTTTTATGAAGATGCAGTGGTTGAATGCTCCAAAGTGGGCTCCATTTTGCTGCCTGTCAAAGACATTGAGCTCTATGAGTTTCTGAAAATATGGGCCAGTGGAGAGGTGGGGGCTGACACATGGCTGGGTGTGCGCAAATTCAAGTGGAATCAGTTTTACGATGATGATGGCTCCCTGCCTCAACCCCTCCAGGAAACAATAACAACTGACCTCACTTACTCTGATGGATCACCGTTTGACCCTGATACTCAGTTCAATTTTGGGTTAAAAAAGTTTGACACCGATTGCTACTATTTTAAGCAAAGTGCTGAATTTGAGCTGAGAGGAAGTTCATGCACTAAGGAGCGATCATTTGTTTGCTTGTGGAAAGAATATGACTGTCCAGCCGGTTATTCTTATATTGGCCAAATTTCAGATGGCAGAACTTGTCATGGGATACCTTCAAGCGCAACAGACAATTTCTATGATGCCACTTGCCACAGCAACAATGATTACCTAAGAGAGAGATGGACACCAGAAACACCTTATTTCCTAGACCGATTCAGAAGGCTTCATGCTATGTAAGTAATAAAGTATGGAAGTAGTTGGCATTTCTCATCATCATGTTGATTTATTAGGGACATGTCTGTTTGGACAGATGCATCAATGGATCCTCAAGGGGATTGGTTTTACAACTTTGAGTTCAGTATGCTAACTGCTCAGTTCTCAGACCTGAGGCATGCTGTTGAAGGAACATGGGTGCCTCCCCTATCAATACTAGATGTCAATGGAACAACTGATGGCTGTCTAGAAATCACATCAAATGGACTGCTCAATACTCGCATCAAATCTGAGTGCGACACAATCCAACCAACTGCTTGCAAATATACTGGTGAGCCTATTACAATGCTAAATAACCGCATAATGCTAACATGCTTCTTTCTGCCAGCATGCCTGACAACTCAAGGGAAGAAGTGTCTATTCCCATTCCGCTATCACAATGACTCAAATCCTGACCTAACATACAAGATTTGCTCATCACTTGATGTCTACAGACCATGGTGTCCCACAAAGCTAGATGCCAATCTCAATGTTTTGGAGTGGGGTGATTGTTTGGAAGACTGCCCCAAAGAGCCAGTCATGTCTGTTTGCTTGGAGGAGCCAGAGTTTCCCATCAGCTCTGATGGCAGTGATCATTCTGTTAACTACACCTCAAGCTATGAAAAGGGGTCAAAAGTTGTCACTGATGAGGTAGCCATGAAACAAAACGCTCTTTTGTAACAAAAGTTTAAACATGTTTTTAGCTGGACTATGTTGCTTTCACTTGTCCTTTGGGATATGTATTCCAAGGCACCAATAACATTACTCATTATGCTCTCTGCCATAACTGGGAATTTATCTATTTGTATGACCCAGAAGTTGTTTGTATTCGTAAGTGCAATTTTTGCTTTTTTAAGCTTTGCAAAATAGTTTTAAACAAATGCTTATCTTGAATCATAGCTGTGGAATGTCCACCTGCTCCAACCTTTCAGCCTAATACAACTGTGGGTGAAACTACTTGGGATCCAGATACTGATTTGCCAATATATGGAGCAGTGGCTCAATATTCTTGTCCAGAAGGATATGTGTTTCAGATTTACCAAGACTTTCCAGACCCAGACATAAACTTTGGCCTTGTAGAAAATGAAACAGCAGTGATCAACATCACTTGTGCAGCATTTGGAGACTGGAGCCCTAAACAAGTTCCTAAATGCATTCGTAAAATTCAACATACTAATTACACCCCAAATTGAAGGCACTAGATTGACTTTCATTATAGCTAAAAATTGTACAACACCACCTGTTGCAGTACCAGAGAATGACAGGGGAATGACTAATTGGAATAATGTTAGTCAAAGCTATGGAACCAAGATACGCTATTACTGTCCCAAGGTTGGCTGGGGATTTCCATCAAATGGCCAATCTGAGGTTTTCAATGAATGCCAAGCAGATAAGACATGGACACTACAAGAAGTAGAAACATGTGTTTGTAAGAGCTTAGAAAAGCCAGCTTTTGCATGAGCTTTAGGGGTTAAACTTTTGACCTGTTCTTCTAGTGCTGCCATGTCCCAAAATGCCACCAGCCAAGCCTGAAGGTGGATGGTTTTGGTATGGTTTGGAAAATGCTAGATACAAGTGCCCAAATGGATACCAGTTTGAGAAAGGAAATTATCCATATTGGTATTCAAACTGCACTGTTGCCAAGACATGGGAGCCTCTAGAAGCCGAGAAATGCATACGTAATTTAGCTAAAATTATTAAATCCAAGTTCCCTTGAATTTCTCCTTATATAGCTCGCAAATGCATGACAGAGCCTCCAGAGCCATTTTTGGGCATTGACCTGATATGGCCAGCAAAAAATCGAGAACTAGGAAGTGAGATCACATATATTTGCCCCTACAGAAAGGGAACCCATTTACAGCAGCTGAAAAGTAAGTTTTTACACCCTCAATGAGGATCTGGATGATGTAAATAGAATGGTCCTGGTGTAGCTAATTTTCAAAGAATCCTCCAGCATTTTTTTACCAAACTGCTCCAATTCAACCTATAGATCAATATGTCAACTGCATTTGGGATAAGGACACTGATAATATGGTTTGGTGGCCACCTTATATCCAGGAATGTAACAGTAAGCTAATATACTAATTTTGTAAAAGTAATCATGCATTACAGCTAATGATGTCCTTCTGCATCTACCATCATCACAATCCATCCTTAAATAAGGTAAGTTTATTATCATTATTCTTTTAAAAAAAGAAGCATTGATCACCAGTTATGTAATGCATAAGTCTTAAACTAATGTATATTCTTGAATGATGTGGTACATTATATTATACAATCTGACCGTTCAAAATTGGACGGTACGGGAATCTAAACTTTTTGTCACATATTCAAGAAATACAGGACTTTTAAATGATATTGTTAGAAAGATTGAGCCTTTTTCCATCTTTTTTGTAAAAGTAGAAAAAATCAATTGAAAAAGGAAAAAACCAGGAAAATTCAATTTTCCCAAGGCAACCAGAAAATTGTTACGAAAAAACTGATGCATCATTTATTTTTGCTGTCACGCTAAATTCACAATAGTATTTTTCATTTTGTCAGAAAACAAAAAAGATGTCCAAAGGTTCAAGCTTTCCAATGACACCCATTAAGCCTCAAAATTCATGAATTCATAACACAAACTTTTGATTCCCGCACCGTCCAATTTTGAATGGTCAGACGGTATATTTTTCAATTATGATGAACTTTTCATGCATTATGAGGTACTAAAATGTTCATAATGTACAAAAAGGAAGAGCAGAAACGCATAGAAATCCTAACTATAGTATTTGCCAACAACATGATGAAATAATCAGGAGCATGCACCAGTTCAAGCCTGACTTTAGCAATGTTGCTCTGCAAAAAAGCCCTGTATTCACATGATCACCTAGCAACCTCCTTGTTTGTGAAAGTCAATTCTTTGCAAATTAACACAACAGTTGTTTGTTGGATGTTTACATTCAATGGCAATGGCCAATTTAATTGTGATTTTGAGTATCCTTTGGAGCTCACTTCATCAATTAAAAGCATCACCTAACGTAAGTACCATAATTTTGGTCAAAATGTTGGGCCATTCATACATCATATTTTACCTTAAAGTTTTCAAAGCGTTATGGAATTTATGACTACACAGATGCAGAGAGTAAGAATAGTAAGCATATGTATAAATTGAGTAAAAATATTGTCAATTGCAGCTTTGCGCAGAGACAGGTTAATGGAAAATGAAGATGTCAACTTAGGGACCTCCCAATATGTCAATGGTATTTTTGAGCCAGAGTGGTTTGTGCATGATGTCATGAACTCTGTTAGCTCTCCATCTGCATACACAGGAGGGCACAATTATTTGGCACAGCATTATGGATTTCTGGCAAAAGGTTGAAAGTTTTTCTCAGATACTCATACGAAAGAATCCTGATCTTCTGATAGTTAAGTAGTCTCAAAAAAGAACCCTGGCCAAAATTCCTGCAGCTTGATTCACAATCCTTAATTGCTAGGCTTTCTCCTATTTTGAATTAATAATTGAGTGGACTCATTCTTGAGCCTAGAAAGTTCCTACAAAAAGCATGAGAGCTCAATGACCAGTGCTAACACAGAAACCAAAAAAAACATATTCTTTTTCATGATGAGCTTTGCATGGCAAGTGACTTGAAAAGGCAAAACTTTTGTTTGAAAGAATATACTATGAGCGAACTTGCAGCTTGTTTGCATTTATACAGAAAAATGGTATTGAGGCAAACTGTTGAAACACTGTAGTAAAATGTTTTGTCTTGTCGATATGATATTGATACCAATAGAACTGTTTTACATATAGGATATTGTTCAATGGGAATGATGACTGCTCCATCCGGAAAGAAAGTTTGCTTTGCAAATCGAATCCAAACTGTTCCAAAACCAGATCCTGAAGGGCAAACTGAGTGCCAAGCAAAAGGGTTCACAGGACTTTTTGAGCCAAGAACAGCAGATGATGTCAAATTTATGCATGAAACTTTCCTATGTAAAACACTGCTTTCTTTTGGTCCTAACTTCATTCTCAAACTGGTTTATTCTTGCTGTTTTCATTTATAGATTTAACAGGGTATCCAAAAGCAGGAACTGGTCCAGAGGGCAGGCCTAGTTTGCCTAGTAGAGTCTCAAATTGGGACAACAATTACTATTTTTATGTTGGAAGTAAGCTTTACCTTAACTTAATACTTAATATGCAACATTGATCATAATACCAAAATTGCTACAAACAGTATCAGCAGCCTCTACCAGCTTCAAGCATTTCTGGCTAACTGATCCCAAAGATGCAATTGATAGGTCAATAATCCCACTTTGGAATGGAGTGGCTTGTACTGCACCAAATTGTTTTGTATCAATCATGGACTATGCTGATGTAGTGTATACATGGCCTTTTTATGGGAACACAAACTACAAGTTTGTCTGTGAACTGAAAAGTAAAACTTACTAGGATCAATTAGTAGCAAAGTAAAGCACTTTTTTTAGCAGCCACACCAGGGAGTCAAGCTGTTGGCAAAGGAATGTTTTATTACCAGAAATCTCCCTGTGGACTCAATGTATCATTGCCAACAAATTTAAAGCTTGAGGATTTGGATGTGACCACTCCTGGAACCTCTACTGATATAGGATTTGCAAGTAGGAACAATGAAAAATCAAATTTTCAGCTCAAGTATCCTAAACAGTCATGTTTAGACTACCTTTTTGGGTGCAGCCTTGTAACTGATGCTACCATTCCAACTCTGATTGAAAATGACCTCACCCTGCCCAAAATGGTGAAACTAAAGTATAACTTGATAGCAAAGTAATTCTAGGTAAACTAAATGATTTTCCTCAAAGGAGATCACACATCACTTTTCATCATGCTTGTGGGACATCTGACAGTAATGGCCAACCCTGCTCAATGAAACTTATTACACTCAAAGATGGCAATTCATCTGAGATTGCAGAGATTACAAGGCTGTTCAATAATGGCTCAATGTATAACCTGAAAGCTTGGCCCTGGGAAGACTTGAAGCTGCCAGTGATCCAGCCTGAGTCTAAACTCCAATTTCTTTCTCGCTTTGACCCAGATTTTGGCTCAGCCAACCTTGACAACATTCATTTCTACACCCCACAAAAGTACAATATATGCTTGCTTATGATACAAATATGTAGTTTATAGAGCAATCAATGACTTAGGTGCATGCCAAAATGGTCAATCATGAGAAGGTCAAAATTCAAGAGAGACTCCCAATCCACAGTCAATTTATTTCCAGTTGATGTGGAGACCATGCATCTTGCAGGACTCTCTTACAGCCACTTTGATGCAAGATATACTAGCCAATATGCTAACAGGTTTACGGCAAAAAATATTGAGCATTGTGCTAGGTATATGTTCCTGAAGGTCTTAGAAGTTCTGATCAGCCCAACTGACAAATTTTTGCAGGTTGTGCCTTTTGAGTAGGTCTTGTGACATGTTTGAGTTCAGTGTTTCTTCAACAACATGCTCATTTTATGCAACTGCTCAGCAAAAATTATCAAATATTCAAGATATCATTGAACCAACAGCACCTGGGGAAGATTATAGAATCTACATCCTACATTGCTCAACATCGCTGGAAAATTGGATTGCCAATCCTGACCCATTTACCCATTCCAGAGAGCGTATGTCAAAAACACCTAGTATCATATGAGCATAAAACAGTTTTTCTAAATAGCTTGGAGCATCAAAAGTACCTGTTCTGACTTTAAAATTGCAGAGAACAAAGGCTTCTCCCACAGTAATAGACACTCTATCAATTCAGGCTATCAGTATACATCATACATTGCCTGTGATCAAGGTATGCCATCCACGCTTTGGAATCAACTCCCATCTCAAACATAAAATTGTTTAGGACAAAGATTTCAGATGGAGCAAGTCATAACTGAGTGGCCATATGGAATAGACAAGGCCTATTTTACTTTGGTAAAGCCCCAAGGGGTGTTACGGTACTGGATGAAATCAAAATCTGGCAGAAACAAGAAAATTTTCAAGCTGGAAGTATCAGTGGCTTTTGTCCAAGGGACAACAGAAAATGCTAAAGCTGGATCTCAAGAAGATATTGATGAGGGATCAATTGCATATGGATCTACGAAAGAAAGAATAATCAGGCTACCAGATCTTTCATCATTTGACTTTGACAAAATTATGTAACGCTTCTTTTTATGCCTATGGCTTCTTAGCTAACAACCTTTTTTCATTTTGATCATCTAGAGTCACAGTAGACCTCCAAAATCCTGATAATGATGGGACATCCTTATATTTGGGTCCGTTTGATGTCCTAATAGATGTACCATTTGATGCAGGCTGCTATAAAGTTCTGTCAGGCTTATCAGGCAAAATTTCAGATGAAGCTGATGCGATAACACCTGCTTGGTGCATAACCAAGTGCCTGCAATCAAGTGACACAAAAAGATTTGCATGTGAGTAAAACTCCTACATTCCTAGTTTCTTATTTAATACTGTATTTGTTAGTGCTTCAAAATGGGATGGATTGTTTTTGCTACGAAAATTTGCCTTTGGCTCAACTGCAGTTGGTACCACCAGAAAATGAGACTGTATCCTGCTCAATTGGATGTAAGGGAACAAACAATTCATATCTTTGTGGTGGTCCTTCAGCTGTCTCAGTCTACATAGGAAGTAATTTATTTTGGGTTCCTTTTGAAATGTGCCAAAACTAAGAGAGACATATTTTAGAATGTCCTAGCAATCAAAAAAGATTTGGAGACAGTTGTTTTGAACAGCTAACTTTGCCTTCAGCATCTTTGTATGCTAATGCGGATGAATGTTTGGAAAGAGGTGGCCTCCTATGGTACCCGGAAACAAGCCTTGAATTGGAGTTTGTAACTCAGACATATCCAATACCATCTGGCAGCATTTATCATATTGGATACAAAAATTTTTCAAAGAATATGGGCATGACATTTTTGGATGGCTCTCAAAGTCCAGGCATACCAGGATTTACGCGTAATATTCATATTCTTTTTTCATAGTCACTAATAGTTATTTATTTCGAGCTGGGGCACGTAAAGTAGGGTCATTAAATAGCTGAGCGAGGATTTTAAAATGGGAAAACTCGAGTACAGCTTTACTAGCCCGAGCCTGTGAGGGCTGTAATTGTACGTGAAGAACTTAGAACTTAAAAGAAAATTTTCAAATTTCATGGTCACTTATAGTTATTTATATACTGTTATATACTGTAATATGATTTCCGCGTGTTATAATTCAGTTTACCGATCCGACTCAGCTCTTTTATATCACAGTTCTTTCTAAGCAATTTGGGGGTTATTAAGTACTTAACAGCCCTTGAATCAAATTTGAGGGATTTTAAGTAATTTAATGCCCCTCATATTCAAGGAAGTAATGCAAACTCCTAAGAAGTAGCATAAAAGAAAGAATCATTCACGTGTTGAACCTTAGAAAGTTGGAGTTGCATTCCAATGCTCTATACCCTGAGCTATGGAAACATCATAAAGATTGGATGCTATGTACAGGACTTTAACCATAACTTAAGCCAGATAAAGAAATAAAAAAAGTTAAGGAATGACTGGGTTTTGAACCCTAGACTGCTGAATTAAGAGCCCAGTGCTCTAACCATTGTGCCATAGGAGCACAACTGCAAAAATTAATTTTTAAAGTCTAGTTTATTGCTCCCAAACCACAGGATGCTAGCACATGAGAGCCAGTGAAGCAACTAAAAACCGAGCAGCATTTTCAAGGGCACGGGCCAGCCCGGTAACTTCATTAAAACACTCAAAAATCATATTACATGATATAAAATTGCATATTTTGAGCTAGGGCACGTAAAATTGGGTCATTAAATAGCTGACCCTACTTTACGTGCCCCAGCTTGAAATAAATAACTATAATTTTAATTTCCCCCAAATTGCTTAGAAAGAACTGATATAAAAGAGCTGAGTTGGATAAGTAAACTGAATTATAACACGAGGAAATCGTATTACAGTATATAAAATACTAAGATTTCTTGAAATTAAAGTTTGTATTTTCTTTTAAATAGCTAATAAACAGGCTGTACATAATTAGAATATTTACATTGAAAGCAAGCTGACAATGATTTGAAAAAGCAGATCATGAAATACAAAATAAATAGTCATAGTTATGTAAGGGATAATTTTAAGCTATCACTGAAAAATAAATACCCATCAATAGAAATGCATAAAAAAAACCCAAGCTTTAAATACAAATCAAATAGCAATTACACTTTACCACATCAATTATGAAAAGTATGTGCCCTCTTGCAGAGAAACAACTAGACAATGCAGATACTTTTGGGCCAGGACCAATTGAGGACTTAATGAGCCCAACATCATGCATCACACTTGATCCAGAAAAGGAAAACGACAAAGCTTTCACTCATGAAAATAAGATCTGCCCAGATGGAAAAGGAATTTGCAAGTTCAGGCTCAGTGAGATGATGTCTTTAAATAGCTACTGTTCAAGACCAAATAATTAATTTTCTATTTTTCAGTTTCTTCACATGAACCAATAAAAAATAATGTGGACTATTTGACTGTTAGCAGTGCAAAAGATGAAAATCCAACAGACTTTAATGGTGAAGGAACAGTCAGGATAAAACTTCTACCAGATGTTTTTGTGGCCAAAAGATTTATTGAAATTACTTTTTCCTCCCAAATAGTAATTTCAGGCCTCAAGTTTGAAATGCCAGACAGCAAAGCTCTAAGGAAATTTACTTTGCTTGTCGAGGAAGCAGGAATATCATATCCTGACACATTCACCCATTGGGGGGTAAATGATACATAGTAATCTAACCACTTGAAATGAGCATTACATATTTTTAGGTGCACACTCTTAATTATGGAAACTTACCTTTGCCTGCTACACCAAAAGTGCTGAAGAGACTTGCCCACTTTCAACCAATAGCTGCTGATAGAATAAGACTTGAAGTTGAAGATGGAGCCAATGAAATTGACTTAAAAATTGAAATACTTGGTATTCCTAATCGAAAAGTTCATGGAATGAATCCAATTCAAGAGCCAATCAACTATGAGACAAGTAATGATTTCTGATCTTTCACTATGTTTAGCCTATAAACAATCTTTTGTTTTGTCTGATTAATTAATGAGTAGCCAAATTGCAGATGTTGGCAAAACAAGAGATCAAATTTTTAAGTTAACTATGCAGCTAATTTCAAAAAAATTGAAAGTTGTATGCTTTTCTAGTTTTTCTAGCTAATGCTAGACAAAATTAGGGTTTTTTTAGTTTTGAACAAGAACAAACTCATGCTAATAATTGGGATTGAGTAAATATGATTTGAGACATAATCTGCATTCAGGTATTCAAAGTGCCATTTGGGCATAGGTTTCCACACTGTGTCCTTTAAATAAACATTACTTAACTTAGGCTATTATTCATCAAATTCCTACGACCTGAAAGACTATGTGTCCAACTATGGTTTCTGCCCGTCTGGCTCTATCAAACTAAGCACACGTCCAACAATAGACATAGATGCTTACCCAAGTTGGAAAGGTATTAAAAAAATCATCTAAACACTCTTGTTACTGCTATTGCCTTTATTTCATTTGTAGTTACTGCATTCACCCTTTATCTGACAAACAGCAAAACCCCAGAATACACTTGGGGTTTACGCTTTGAATTTAATCCATCATCGCTGATTGAAGTTGATTCAACAGGCTATGTTGAATTAAGCAAAATCACAAATGTTCCAACTCTTGAAAATGGGAAAACAGCAAATTTTGAAATATTTTGCACTCAAGATTCATTGAAAATCTTTGTTAATGGAGCCTTTATAGCCAGCTCAAGTACATTTCATCAACAATCTGGAGGCATTCCAACAATTAAGGAGATAAAATTAACTCAAACCTACCCAACATCATATTTTACATTCTCATCAATGACCACCTCATACAGTAAAATTATTAACAAAATATTACTCTTAAGAAGGCACCAAGCACAATTAAATTTTCTAGTTCCACCCTTTGGAATAATTGATGTCTTCAAGCAAGTTCAAAATCCAAGCCCAGCCAAAAGACCAGAGCCTTATATTTATGGAAGCTATGGTTACCCAGTTAATATGAAGAAAAACTTCGCTCTCTTGAACATCTATGAAAAAGGAGTAGCTCCAAAACAAAATGAAACCATCTACATGCCAGTGCAAGCAGCTCAACACTGTTTTATGTAAGATTGCCCTTCAACAAATTTTAGGTGCAACAGTAAATTCAAGATCAACTAAGAAGGCCAAGATTTTAGAGCAGATCATTTCTCTTAGTGGGCTTCTACTAGCATACTTTCAAGGTTCAAAATGCCCTTGATTAATGTAGCCCATGTATTAGCAATTTTGAAAATAGACTTATAGCTTGAGCACATTTCTTCTGCTAAACCCTACATAAAGTCACATTTCCAATGTTTCAACATATACTATTTGCCTCATAGCAACCAGCATGGAGGAGTTCAGTGTAAGCTCCACCAAGCTATTTACAATAAAAACTATTTGTCATCTGGCTTTGGAGGAGCTGATGGAGGGAAGTATGCCGTGCAATGCAGGGCTGGTTACAGTGCTGTTGGCAAAGTGTGCTTAGTTCTGCCCATTGGATCAGACCAAGTTATAGCAAAGGCATCACTAGATTGCTCAGACCAAGGAGCTACACTCTATGCACCAATAGACCAGATTCAAAATACCATCATGGCTGGTTTGATGCAGAAATGGGCAAGAAAACATAACAATACTAAAGTATGCAATGATTTATTTAACAAATCTTTTTTTAGGGAATTGATGAAATGTGGATTGATGTAAGACGAGAAAATGGGGTGTGGAAATCAAAAGGGAAAACCCTGAATGGCTTCAAGGCTGATTGGGCATCTGGAGAACCAAGAAATACATCAGGATTGGATTGTGCCATTGTATCAAAATCTGCAGGCTTTGCAATGAAAGCTGAGAATTGCAAAACTCCAAAAAAGTACTTTTGTATGGCTCAGAAACCAGATTGTCCAGAAGGATTCACATGGCTACCATCCTACAATCAAGGAAGATCATGTTTTAAGATTGCTGGTCCAACTTTCAATGAATTTAATGCAGCCAACAAAAAGTGTCTCAAAGAAAAAACTCGGCTAGCTACACCAATGACAGCCACTGACTTACAAGCTCTAAGTCAGTGGATTCCATCAAGTGGATCATTGGCATCTAATGGTGGAAAATATGCTGATGTCATTGCTGACTTTTCACTTGGGATGTTCCAGACAATAAATGCAAATCAAAAGTTTCTGTTTGTGGACAGGTTAACAACAACAGTGGCTTGCAGACTGATTCTAACTTCAAACTACTTTTTTCAGGTCAGCCATCATTGACTGGGCAAACTTCACAGCACTATGGTCAACCTCCAACACATATTATGCTAAAATAGTGCTCAACTATGGCCTGAGTCCATCTTATGGGAGCTACAGCAGATCTACTTCATACACATCAAGCCAAGCTATCTGTGAATACACTGAGTGCTCCACCAGTGCTGGTACCAATTGCAGGTACCCATTCAAATACAAGGGAAGGATGTATGATACTTGCATCACCATTGATGGAAAAGGCACTGCACCAGGAACACCATGGTGCAGCACAGCAATTGATGAGCTACAAAACAGTATTGCTGGGAGTGAGCAAACTTGTACAGCAACTTGCCAAAGGATCACTAACTGTCCAGTGGGGTTTTTGCCTATGTATCCTGACAATACTTGCTACCAAGACTCATCTTCTACCACTTTTGATGTGGTTCAGTCATTTGCTGCTGCTGAGGCAAAATGCGCTGAGCAAGGAGCAAGGCTCTTCAAAATTAGATCAACAGCTTCAATAGAGCATTTGAAGAAAACCAGGGCAGAGTATTTTGTCAATTCAGACTACATTCCATCCCAGACCAATTCAATGGTTGCAATAGACTTAAAATTCATGAAATTGGATGCAGATGCATCAAGAAAGCTCTATTACAGGTGCAATAATTTTGTTATCAATACCAAACATTCATTAAGCAATTTTGTTTTTCTTCTAAGTGACATGAGTCCAGTTGACCCTCAACTTGCAAAGCTACTTGTTTGGAAAACTGGATACCCAGTGGATGATCCTACTTTTACATGCATTGCATTATTCAAGCTAGAGCTTATAAATGTGCCCTGTGGTGATGAAAACTATTACTTTGGCAATGTGGTCAATGCAGTAGACACTCCAACACTGGGATATTTGTGTGAGGCAAGAGTGAATAAGGCTATCAATTCACCAGAATCATGCTCCTTCCCATTCATTTACCAAGGAGAAAAGTTCACTAGCTGTGCCTTAAAAACAGTTCCTGGGTTCAATCCTGCAGGGAAACCCTGGTGTGCAACTCTGACCGACCAAAACTCCCTTGTGGTTCCAGGAAAATGGATTCTATGTGAAGATGAAAGGGAAATAATATATGATGGAGATGGAGCCGGTTACCAATGTCCAATGCCTTTCATCTTCAACAGAATCTACTTTGATTACTGCACAAAGTTGAAGCCCTCTGGAGCTGTTGGGTTTGCTCAAGATTACTGGTGTCCAGACCCAAAATCTGTGGGAATCAACAATGTTTACACTACTTCACAACCAGTAGGAAAATGCACTGAATTTCTGCATCCTCCAGGTAATAAGTGCAAAAAAGAAGTCAACTGTTTCTACTTTGAGCACACAAAAAATTGCAGAAAATGGATGTGCTGAGTTGTATGAGCCAATATCTGATAAGATTTGTGTAAGAATCTCGTCTTACAAAGAAACATATGAAGCAGCACAAGCCAAATGCAAATCTGAGGGTGGATTTCTTCTCTATGACATTAATGCCATCATCCATGTAAGGACAGTTCATGTAGAATAATGCTTTGGTGTTATTCAAATATCTAATTCTATAGAGTGGCCTAGAGGCTTTACTCAGAGAAAAGTATGTCAAGTATGCAAGATTCAAGGATGCTACAGGATTCTGGATGGATGCAGACTTTTCAGCAACATCAAGGTGGAAGTGGAGAAACCATCCCCAGGCCTTTAAAGGTTGGTCAAAATATCAGATAAAGACCAAACTATAAAGGCTTTATCCTTTCAACAGAATTCACAAGATGGGATGGCGGGATTGAGGAAATTGGTTGCAGTCCTTCAGCTGGGTGCAGTGAAACAGATGGTATTTTGTTTAGTGCCTTTTATGATTCTGCAAAAGACAAAGTGGCTGGGTCATGGATTGCTAAAGACAAGTTTTTAGAGCAACCATATGTTTGCATGGCCAAATGCCCAAGATACTACACTTGGTTCCCAAGTATGATCAATTCACTCAATATTATTCCCTTAAATAGCATTGCATTTCTAAAGATGCTGGCAAGTGCTTGAAAGTAGTGAATGTTAAGGAAAGCAAAACAATTGGAGATGCAATGGTTCAATGCAGCATAGATAATGGCAGACTTGTATCACTGAAATCTTGTGCCACCATCAAAGCCTTGATGGATGAGCTTTTGCTACTTAAGGGACTTGTCAATCAAACATACTTCTTTGGCACCTTTGCATTCAAAAGTGGCAAGGGTTCATCCTACAGGAATTGGGAAGACAACTCCATCATTGATGCGTAAAGAAATACTCATCATCCTATTCAATTTCTGATTTCTTTGCTTTTCATAGCCTTGGAAATGGAGTTTTTGATCTGGAACCATCAGGTGGCTCACTCTGCAACTTTGGTCCTTTGGATTCATTGTCCAGCTCAAATGGAGCTGAATCTTTCATGGCTCTTAGAATAGAGACTGCTGCACAGCTACAGCTAGAAATAACAGAGTTTAACATAAATGACTACACATTACCAAGGAAAAAAGCAGGCTACATATGTGAAAAAGAAGGTAAGAAGTTACATCACAGCGAAACAATAATTCCAAGAATTTTATCCAGAGTTGTGGGGCTGTCCTGAGGGCTACATCATGAATCAAGGTCATTGCTACAAATTGTTCCGCAATGGCATGGACTACATTGATGCTTTGTTTCAATGCCAAGAAGACAAAGGTGCTCTAGCAACACCTCAAACATTCACCCAAGCAGAGTTTTTAGAGAGCTATGTTAGTCACATGGATAGGGTGGAAAACATTACAGACCAAGAAAAGAAAATATTGCTTGGTTTCCGCTTGGAGGATATTGATGATGGCTCCTACTTCCAAAAACTTGATGGCCATGGACTGGGCACTTATGCTACCCAAGATGGTGACTGTGTGGTGATGTCTATGGATAGCTCTGGAGTGCACCAAGGATGGGAAAGGCAGCAATGCAACATACCTTCGCCTTTCATCTGCCAATTTTGTAAGGCATCCCACTTTTCATTTAGAATGTACACCTATCATGTCTAATTTTCACATAGATGAGACATTAAGTACCAAGTTCATACCATATGTCAAGGGACCCACTGCCATCTTGCCACTGAATAAGAACATTGCTGCTAAAAATGTCATTGGCTCAGATGTGGCAACAAAGGTACAGAATGTGGGCTGGGACACATTATGGGCACCTTCATATCAACTGGGAAGCCCTATGTTTTCAAAAAAGCTTGCTCACTCATCTTACATAACAGCGGACTTGTCTTCAAAGTTAGCAGACCTGAAAGCATTCACCATACTTCTTTGGGTGAGGCCTTCATCAAAAACCCCAGGAGTTGCTTTGGTGAATATGCGAAACAAGCCTTCTAGAACAACAATTGCAATTAAATTACTTTCAATTTAGAGTGCCACCCATAATGGTTTCAGCTTTAAGTTACAAATTGGAGAAACTGTAGAAGTCATATACAAGGACAGCTCAACAGAGGATAGATTTGCAAGCATTGGTAAGAATAATGAAAATAGACAGCAAGGGCACATTTTTAAACCCGATGACTTTCAGATGCAAACAAGCTGGCAATCAAAAAGTGGAACTTTGTTGGAGTGACAATTGATGCTACATCCCATCAAAATACAATTTTTGTCAATGAAGGATATGGTTTTGACGGAACTAGCATCAACATCAATGGACGATTGAAATTCCACTCACTGAGCACCTATGATTGGATACCAGAAATATTTCAGTCTCCTGTGATCCTTGGATCAGATGAAGCAGCATCATCACTTGATCCATTTGATGGATCAATTAGCTGCATCCAATTTTACAACTATGCTTTGGATCCAGCTACAGTTCACCTCAAAAAGTTTTGCCCAGATGTGCCTGGTGCTAATTCTCACAAACAATGCTTACCTGGTTATGTCTTTTTTCAAGATCAGTGCTATAAAGTATCTCTAAGCATTTCAACTTTTGCTCAAGCAGAGAGCTTCTGCATGCCAGACTTGGACAGCTCTTACGAGTCCCAACTCATGTTCACAACAAACCCAAAGCACTGGGACTATGTTGCAAGATTGGTTGAAGATCAAATAGGTGCCACATCTTATTGGGCTGGTATATCAGATAGGGATGAAGATGGCTACTTCATCACCAGCCATGGAGAAAACATGACCAGTCTGTCCAACTTCTTTGCAACTCCTGGAGATCAAGCATCAACCTGTGGAGTTGTAAACAAAGGGACCAATGGCTACCTCACCACTGGGTACTGTTTGGACAAGAAACCTTTTGTATGTTCAATGAGGCCCCTCTATGCAAAACCAGACTACCACTGCCCATCTGGTTTTTACCCTTATCGAGGTACATGCCTATACCCAAGCAGAAAATCAGTGTTTTATGAAGATGCAGTGGTTGAATGCTCAAAAGTGGGCTCCATTTTGCTGCCTGTCAAAGACATTGAGCTCTATGAGTTTCTGAAAATATGGGCCAGTGGAGAGGTGGGGGCTGACACATGGCTGGGTGTGCGCAAATTCAAGTGGAATCAGTTTTACGATGATGATGGCTCCCTGCCTCAACCCCTCCAGGAAACAATAACAACTGACCTCACTTACTCTGATGGATCACCGTTTGACCCTGATACTCAGTTCAATTTTGGGTTGAAAAAGTTTGACACTGATTGCTACTATTTTAAGCAAAGTGCTGAATTTGAGCTGAGAGGAAGTTCATGCACTAAGGAGCGATCATTTGTTTGCTTGTGGAAAGAATATGACTGTCCAGCCGGTTATTCTTATATTGGCCAAATTTCAGATGGCAGAACTTGTCATGGGACACCTTCAAGCGCAACAGACAATTTCTATGATGCCACTTGCCACAGCAACAATGATTACCTAAGAGAGAGATGGACACCAGAAACACCTTATTTCCTAGACCGATTCAGAAGGCTTCATGCCATGTAAGTAATAAAGTATAGCAGTAGTTCACATTTCTCATCATTATGTTGATTTATTAGGGACATGTCTGTTTGGACAGATGCATCAATGGATCCTCAAGGGGATTGGTTTTACAACTTTGAATTCAGTATGCCAACTGCTCAGTTCTCTGATATGAGGCATTCTGTTGAAGGAACATGGGTGCCGCCCCTATCAATACTAGATGTCAATGGAACAACTGATGGCTGTCTAGAAATCACATCAAATGGACTGCTCAATACTCGCATCAAATCTGAGTGCGACACAATCCAACCAACTGCTTGCAAATATACTGGTGAGCCTATTACAATGCTAAATAACCACATAATGCTAACATGCTTTTTTCTTCCAGCTTGTCTGACAACTCAAGGGAAGAAGTGTCTATTCCCATTCCGCTATCACAATGACTCAAATCCTGACCTAACATACAAGATTTGCTCATCACTTGATGTCTACAGACCATGGTGTCCCACAAAGCTAGATGCCAATCTCAATGTTTTGGAGTGGGGTGATTGTTTGGAAGACTGCCCCAAAGAACCAGTCATGTCTGTTTGCTTGGAGGAGCCAGAGTTTCCCATCAGCTCTGATGGCAGTGATCATTCTGTTAACTACACCTCAAGCTATGAAAAGGGGTCAAAAATTGTCACTGATGAGGTAGCCATGAAACAAAACACTACTTTGTAACAAAAGTTTTAACATGTTTTTAGCTGGACTATGTTGCCTTCACTTGTCCTTTGGGATATGTATTCCAAGGCACCAATAACATTACTCATTATGCTCTCTGCCACAACTGGGAATTTATCTATTTGTATGACCCAGAAGTTGTTTGTATTCGTAAGTGCAATTTTTGCTTTTTCAGCTTTGCAAAATAGTTTTAAACACTGCTCATTTTGAATCATAGCTGTGGAATGTCCACCTGCTCCAACCTTTCAGCCTAATACAACTGTGGGTGAAACTACTTGGGATGCAGATACTGATTTGCCAATATATGGAGCAGTGGCTCAATATTCTTGTCCAGAAGGATATGTGTTTCAGATTTACCAAGACTTTCCAGACCCAGACATAAACTTTGGCCTTGTAGAAAATGAAACAGCAGTGATCAACATCACTTGTGCAGCATTTGGAGACTGGAGCCCTAAACAAGTTCCTAAATGCATTCGTAAAATTCAACATACTAATTACACTTTAAATTGAAGGCACTAGATTGACTTTCATTTTAGCTAAAAATTGTACAACACCACCTGTTGCGGTACCAGAGAATGACAAGGGAATGTCTAATTGGAACAATGTCAGTCAAAGCTATGGAACCAAGATACGCTATTACTGTCCCAAAAATGGCTGGGGATTTCCATCAAATGGCCTGTCTGAGGTTTTCAATGAATGCCAAGCAGATAAAACTTGGACACTAGAAGAAGTAGAAACTTGTGTTTGTGAGAACTTAAAAAAGCCAATTTTTGGATGAGCTTTAGGGGTTAAACTTTTGACCTGTTTCTCTAGTGCTGCCATGTCCCAAGATGCCACCAGCCAAGCCTGAAGGTGGGTGGTTTTGGTATGGTTTGGAAAATGCTAGATACAAGTGCCCAAATGGATACCAGTTTGAGAAAGGAAATTACCCATATTGGTATTCAAACTGCACTGTTGCCAAGACATGGGAGCCTTTAGAAGCTGAGAAATGCATACGTAATTCAGTCTCAATAAATGTTTGTCAAGCTCCCTTGAATTTCTTCTTAAATAGCTCGCAAATGCTTGACAGAGCCTCCAGAACCATTTTTGGGCATTGACCTGATATGGCCAGCAAAAAATCGAGAACTAGGAAGCATGCTCACTTATGTTTGCCCCTACAGAAAAGGAACCCATTTGCAGCAACTGAAAAGTAAGCTTTAGGCATTATATATCATTATGTTTTGATAAAAAAACGTTTATAACTCCTTAGATCAATATGTCCACTGCATTTGGGACAAGGACACAGATAACATGGTTTGGTGGCCAACATTCATTGAGGAGTGTAACAGTAAATATATTTTTTTACTCTTAATAATTCATTTATGCATTGCAGCTAATACCTTTTCACAAATGCCATTGCCATTATCCATCTTCAAATAAGGTAATTTGCTTTTATAGATAAGTATTGATCACCAGTTATTTTTAAAATATGTATGACAATAATTTTCTGTCTCTTGTGAGCAACTATACAATCATATAACCTAAATCTTGTTCAAATATTAACAGAATGTTTTCACCCAAGCTCTTGACTTCAGGTTTAATGTAATGATAAGGTTATAGTCCTAGTTTGAAAGCTAAAAATGCAGCCAAAGAGTAACCATCTTCTTGGTGGTGACCATTGGAAGGCCAAGGTATGAATGTTTCCATATTTCTACTTGCCTATGTGTGACAAGGTCTTTGAGACAGCTCTACTGGCTAAAGGCTAATCGGTAAAAGGCTAATTGGTAAAAGGCAAAATGGTGAAAGGCCAATTGGCCAAAGGCTAGATTGGTGAAAGGCTACCAAAAAGGCTAAATTGATAACGGTACAAGACATTTAGTGACATCTATTTTGATCATTGAATTCCACCAATGAAACTCAGCTGTATCTTAAAAATGTTGAGCAAAATAAATGGTTTTCATTGCCTAATTTTCCTCATAATTTGATAAAAACAGCTGCTTTGCTATAATTGTTACGGGTTTGCTAAGCTATTTTACCTTAGCTTAGCTTCTTCTGGCAACATTAGAAAGGCCTAGTGTCTTGAAAATAAATTAAAGTTATTTACTTTGGTGACAAGAGAATCAAGTCTTGCTTATTCTCAACAAGCTAAATCAGCTTGGTTAGTCAAGTCAGTCAAGTCAAGTCAAGACAAGTAAGTCTTGTTTGTAAAATGTTCCTTTGTACAGATCCAAGTCTTTTTAGGAATTCCTAAGCTAGGCCCAAAAAAAGCAGTTTAAACTGAGACTTTTAAAACTAAAAGATAATGATATATCACTTGTGAACCAATCAAACATTTGCACTCAAAAACATCTGCTTTTGGCCTTTTAAATATAGCCTTCTACCAATGCAGCCTTTGCCCAATTGGCCTTTTAACAATTGGCCTTTAACCAATTAGCCTTACACCAAATAGCCTTTTTGCCGATGAGCCTTTAATCAGTATACCCATAGAACTAATTAAGTAGCAGTGCCCCACTTCTTTTTCATAAATTCAACTCTCTTTATGAGTCAAACAATTTAAAGCATGGTAAATACGAATTGAGGCCGCTCAAAACTGCAAATTTTGGCCGCTCAAAGATTTCTACTTGAGGCTGCTTAAAGACTTCTAATTGAGACTGCTCAAGAATAAAAACTGAGGCCGCTCAAGACTACCAATTTAGGCTGCTCAAGACTACAAATTGAGGCTGCACAAGACTACTAATTGAGGCCGCTCAAGACTACAAATTGAAGCTGCTCATAACTTCAAAGCATCTGCCTCAAATCTCCGATCATAACATCAAGCTGCCAAAAAAGCTCTAGGATATTAATTCACCAGATGATATTTTTCCCAAGTTATTTTTTTCTCTGTGTTGTTGTTTACATTTCTTTTTTATATGCTAGTCTTGGTAAAGAAATAAACTGCAAAATATTTGAAAATTGAAGCCTAAACAGGGATTTTTGGTTACCGGTAGAGAAAATAAACACAAGTTTAACACTTTGTTAAATCATTAGGTCACATCCATGCATCATGACTCATAAGAAATAGAACATAGGCTAGAAAAAACCACATAAATGTTCTAGCTACCAAAGATTGATCTCAAATCTCATAAATAAAATCAATTCAATGAAAAGGAAGACGCTAATTATGGCTAAAAAACTGCAGGAAATAATGTCAAATTAGTTATTTGAGTAACAAGTTATCTCACTGTGGTTAAAAAGCTTCCTTTAGGGCATTCCCATATTGATCTGCCAATCAAGTTAAGTTAGTTAAAAAGTTAAGTTTAGTTCAGTTCCCAGATATTTTTGTAGGTAGAGCTTAACTTAGCTTAATTTATGTGCTACTAGCTTGCTTGCCTAGTTACAATAAGTTGCCAAACTGAACTAGCCACAAAAAGTATCAATTAAGGGTGCAGTTTTAGCAAGGTAACTTGACTAAAAATTTGAATATGGGATGGCCCTATGTTTGATTAAGCTTTTGCAAGCCCTTAAAGGCAGAAAGTTTTGAGGCTTGGCTAAGCTCTAGGTTTCATGGCTTGGTTGTTTTTGTCCTTACACATTTATTAAATTGGCACTGAAAGTGCTGAATAATCAACTCTCACAACTTTTTAGCTATTGTTTCCAATAGCTATGCTATTTGCTTAAGAAGTACAAAACCAGGATAAGGATGAAGAAAACAGCGAAATAAGTTCAATTTCACTTTGAACTCATTGGGAAACCTTGAGGAAAACCATTAACTCAGATATTATTACTCAACTCAATATCAAGTCCTTGAGGTGCTTTATTTTGCTGAATAGTTAAAGCCAAGTTACTTTGGCAACATTTGTTTGCAAATCATAGTAGCTAAGACAGACCAGACAATTTTGCCAAAAAATTGCCATTTATAGCAAAGATTAATTAATGATAGACACTGAGTGAGGCCTTTTGATTGAGAAAGGCTCAAGAGTGAATATTTCATTCCTTGATGCCCTAGCAACAGCTAAAGGGAGTATTTAAAGATCAACTCCCTTTGTGTGACTCAATCAGTTAGGAATTGGATGGAGACACTACCATGGTGAATGTAGGATTTATTTTGGCTATCTTATGTAGCTCAGCTCACCAATCATTATCTTCACCAAATGTAACTGCTCTCATGAATTACATTGCTGCACAAATTTGAACCAATAACCTCTCTCCTTAAGTTCTCAAAACGCTATGGAATTTATGACTACACAGATGCAGAGAGTGAGTATAATTTCTTTGGGGGAACAACTGGGAAAGTCTTCTTCAACATTTCAAAAAATGATACCTGAAGCAATTGTTCATATGGAATAAAATGAAAATATTGACCTTTGCTTTCAAATGACAATGAACTTTGCAAAACTTATTGCTCTTTTGCTCTTTAAAATAGATCAATGAATGGTTTTAAGGACCCTTTCAATTTTATTTCTCAAGAAATGGTTTTTAAATTATGTTTGTGATTAGCCCTTCGCAGAGACAGACTCACAGAAAATGTTGATGTAAGCCTTGACATTTCCCAATATGTCAATGGGATCTTTGAGCCAGAATGGTTTGTTCATGATATCCTGAACTCTGTGAGCTCACCTCAGCCCAACACAGAGCACAACTTTTTGGTTCAATCATATGGATTTTATGAAAAAGGTGCTGAACCAAACTGCTGATACCAATTGGAACTTGAGTCAAAATTAAGTCAATTTCATTCTAGCTTACTGTGCAATGGGATTGTTCAAGGATCCCTTAGGGAAAAAAGTTTGCTTTGTAAATGAACAATATAAAGTTGCAAACCCAGAGGTAGGAGAGGATCAATGTGTGAAAAATGGGTTTAGTGGTGCTCTGGAACTGAGAACAACTCCAGAAGTAAAGTTTGCTCAGGACATTGTGAAATGTAAAAAATTAAAGGTTCACTCATCAGTGAGGAATTGACACAATTCCCTCTTTTAGACTTGAATGGAAACTTGCCAGCTGGAAAATCTATGGAGGGCAGGCCTAGCTTACCAAGTAGACTATCAAAATGGAGTGACACTTTTTTCTACATTGGAAGTAAGAATTTTTTCTTGACAGTGTAGGTTGCTGAATTGAATGAGCCATGGAATTATATATTGCAAGCACACACAGGAAAGGATTCATAATTCACCTTAATCCAATTGTATAGCTAGATCTGTGCATATCTTTCCTAAAATACTTGAAAATATATCAACAAATTCAATACTTTGAAAAAGCCATTTAATACCTACTCTAAGTTACTGAGTAAATTGAATCAGTAATAGTTGCTTTTATTCCATGGGTAGACCATGGATGGGAATGACAAGTATTTTCTATGATATCTATTATTTTTTCAGTTAGATCAAAAAGTGCCCCACCATCAGGAAAATGGTTTTGGATGTCTGATCCCTTAGAAGAAGTCAATAGATCAGTTATAAAGTCTTATTCAGATACATGCTGGACCTTTTATCCATGCAAAACATTTGCATTTGATTGGGTTGATGGTGAATTATATACCCAAAATTATTGGGCTGATTGGAATCGCAGATACACTTGTGAGTTGAAAAGTAAGCATTTATCCCATGTCAAAAGATGAATCACATTTATGAGGATATCTTTATAGCATCCCCCAAAAGTACTATTATTGGCAAAGCAATGTTTTATTACCAAGATAAACCTTGTGGATTCAATGTATCAATGCCTAACAACCTTAAGCTCAGTGATTTGGACATAACTGAGCCTGGAACTTCAACCACAATAGGAAACACAAGTAAAAAAAGAAGAATAACAATTTTTGAACATTAGAAAATTACAAGAGTTTTAGATTACCTTTTTGGATGCAGCCTGCTAACAGATGCAAGCACTCCAACTGAAGTCGACAATGACCTAACTCTTCCCAAGATGGTTAAACTAAAGCAAGAACCATACACACACCCATGTAAAACAGCAAATGATAACATTGATTTTACAGGAGATCACATATCACTTTTCACCATGCTTGTGGAACCACTAATTCAAATGGTAAGCCATGCTCGCTGAAACTTGAGCTAGACCGTGGAGGAAATTCATCTGCTTTTGTGGAAATGTCTAAATTATTCAATGATGGCTCAATGGCTACACTTTCTGCTTGGCCATGGGAAGACATAAAATTGCCAATAATACATCCTGAAACCAAGATAAGATTTATTTCTCGGTTTGACCCAGAGTATGGCTCATCAAATCTTGACAACATCCACTTCTACACCCAACAAAAGTCAGACAATACATAACTTACAACATAAAAAGTCTTATTAGTTTCAATTAGGTGCATGCCAAAATGGTCAATAATGAGGAATTCAAAGTTCTCTAGGAGCCTCCCATCTGGCATTAATAAATTCCCTGTGGATGTCACAACATTTCATCATGCTGGGATAACTACCCAAATATTTGATGACAGATTTACAAGTCAATTTGTAGATAAAATCACAGTCAAAAACATAGAGGAATGTTCTAGGTAACTTTTAATTCTTATAACCGCGGTTTGTAGGTTATCTTATGGTACTTCTTATATTGTTTCAGAATTTGCCTAATAAGCAGGTCATGTGACATGTTTGAGTACAGTTCAGCCTCCTCAACTTGCTCCTTTTATCCAACTGCTCAGCAAAAGCTATCCAACATTCAAGACATAATTGAACCTGATGGAGCTGGAGAAGATTACAACATTTATATCCTACACTGCTCCTCTTCCCTTGAAAACTGGCTACTAAATGTTGATCCATTCACTCATTCTAGAGAACGTATGCCTTCACACCAAGTTAATCATAGAATTTTTATATCTTAGCTTCATTACAGCATGGAGTATAAAAAGCACTTGCATTGACCTCAAAATTGCGGAAAATAAAGACTTTAGTTTTCGAAATGGACATTCTATCAATGGGTGGTATCAGTACACAACTTATGTAGTCTGTGACCAAGGCATTGTTTTCTTAAAATTGTGATTGCTCCTAGAATTACATCTTTTTCCAGGACAAAGATTTTTAATGGAACAAGTGATAACTGAGTGGCCTTACATGATTGACAAAGACTATATTTCAGTTGTGAAACCTCTAGGAGTCTTCAGATACTGGTTAAGATCACCTTCAGCAAGAAAAAGCAACTTCAAGTTGGAAATTTCTGCTGCTTTCCTGCAAGGGACCACAGAAAATGCTAAAATTGGAAACCAGGAAGATATGATAGAATCAACAATAGAGGACAAAAAAATGGTGGAACTAACATATAGGTTACCAGATTTGTCGACATTTGACTTCGACAAAATTATGTGAGCAACTGATAATCAAAATATTATAATTTAATTAAGACATCCTTTTAAAGAGTGACAGTAGACCTTCAAAATCCTGAAAGTGATGCAGCAGCATTCATGTTGGGTCCATTTGAGGTTTTAATTGATGTCCCATTTGATGCTGGATGCTATAAAGTTTTGTCATCATTATCAGGGCAAATTGCAGATGACTCCGAGATTATCACACCCTCATGGTGCATCACTAAATGCCTTCAATCTAGTGACTCCAAAATATTTGCATGTAAGTGGACAATGCTAATATTCTTCTAGGGTAGCTCTAAATCATTTTAAACTATTAAATAATTCAGTACTTAAAAATGGCATGGAATGCTACTGCTATGAAAATCTACCGTTGCATCAGCTGCAATTGGTCCCAGCTGAAAATGAAACTGAATCATGCTCAATTGGTTGCAAAGGTACAAACAACTCCTATCTATGTGGTGGTCCTTCTGCTGTCTCAGTCTACATAGGAAGTAATTATTACTGACTACCTTTCTAAAGTAACACAGCTGGTAAAAAATATCTTAGAATGTCCTGGAAGTCAAAAAAGGTTTGGAGACAGTTGCTTTGAAGAGCTACCTTTGCCTTCAGCATCTTTGTATGCAAATGCAGATGAATGCATGGAAAAAGGTGGTCTCCTTTGGTACCCGGAAACAAGCCTGGAATTGGCCTTTGTTGCTCAGACATTTCCAATACCATCTGGCAGTATCTACAACATTGGATACAAAAACTTTTCCAAAGATTGGGGAATTACATTTTTAGACGGCTCAACTAGTCCAGGGATTGCAGGATACACCCGTAATTTTCACAATGATTATAGGATATCTTAGCACAATGCATAATAATTTCCAGAGGTGCAAGCAAATGGCAAAGACACTTTTGGACCAGGACCAATAGAAGATTTGATGAGTTCAACATCCTGCATTACATATAACCCTGAGGTAGCAGATTCGCAAAGTAGATTCACCCATGAGAAAATAAGCTGTCCAGAAGGCAAAGGAGTTTGCAAATTCAAACTAAGTAAAAAATTGCATGTTACAAGATTCTGGACATCCCACAGAAAGAGGAGCAAAAAGTGTACATATGCAAACCAACTTTTAACTTTGACCAACTAATACAGACCCAATACCAAATGGCATTACAGGCAAGGACCATGGCCAAAAAGCTTCCCAGCTCAGCCTTCAAATCACACTTATTTGGTATGACTATCAATAGCTTGTTCTCATAAACATTTCTATAAGGTAAGCAAGGCACTTTGCGCGCTTATATCTCAGCATCTACTCGTCCGATTGGAACCAAAATTGGAGGAATTCATAAGGATATATTGAAGAATCTTCATGTCAATTTTCATCCGGATCGGAGGACGCTAAGGCCGCCTTACTGAAAGTGAGGCAAATCAGTTAAGCAAGGGAGAAAAATCAGCCACCCCCTTAGAGACCTCCGATCCGGATGAAAATTGGCATGAAGATTCTTCAATATGCTCTTATGAATCCCTCCAAATTTGGTTCCAATCGGCTCAGTACTTACTGAGTTATGAGCTTCCAAAGTGCCTTGCTTTGCTTACTGCCTGCCTTACTGAGTTTTATGAGAACAAGCTAATGTCAAAATTCACTTAGCCTAAACTATGCTGCAGTAGGCATATGAATTTTTTATTAAGGATTTTTGACATGTAGGCTTCATTGCTAAGACTTTCTACACGAGTATTATTTGGACTTAAACAATTCCAGACTTTTCACAGTATTCCCGTTGGTCATGGTTCTGATATGACATTTTGGTTGGTCTATGGTCCTGTTTGCCTAACTTGATTGTTTAGAGTTTAGGGCCCTCAAAGCTTTTTGCTCCACTTATGCTAGGATGCCTTGAAAGCTAAACTACAGCATAATTCAAATTGTGTTTAGTCACTCCTCATGAACCCTTGGAAAACAATGTGGATTACACAACATTGAGCAGCACAAAAGAAGAGAATCCAACTGATTTTGGAGGAGATGGATCAATAAGAGTGAAGCTTTTGCCGGATGCTTTCACAACAAAAAGATTTATTGAGATTACTTTTTCATCCCAAATTCTTCTGTCAGGCATTAAGTTTGAAATGACAGACACCAATGCTTTGAAAAAATTTACTTTACTTGTTGAAGAAGCAGGAATAGCATATCCTGATAGGTTTACCCACTGGGGAGTTAGTTCATTTAAAAAGTAACATAGCTGGTGCAAAATATGAAGAACTTAATTTCTAGGTCCATCAGCTACATTATGGTCCATTGACTACAACAGGAACACCCAAAATATTGAAGAGATTTGCTCATTTCCAACCAATTATGGCAGATAGAATAAGGATTGAGATAGAGGATGGAGCGAATGAGATTGACCTAAAAATTGAAATTCTGGGAGTACCAAATCAGAAAGTGCATGCAATGAACCCAATTCAAGAAACTATAAACTATGAGACAAGTAACCAAACTTTCCACTTAAAAAGCAAAAAAAAAATTTGTAGCCAAATTGTCACATCATTTTGCCAGCCTACTATTCAACAAGCAATAAAAACTTGGAAGATGTCATTTCCAACTATGGCCTGTGTCCTATGGGATCAATCAAAATAAGCAGCCACCCTACAGTTGATGGTGCCAAAACATCATGTAAGTAATAAAGAAGCATTGTTTCAATGTGGTTGCAATATGGTTTCTCTTCTTTTATTGAAGATGTCGCGTTTACTCTTTACCTTACAAATACAAAGACACCTGAATACACTTGGGGGCTAAAATTTAGCTTCAACCCGTTTGTTTTATCAGAAGTTGATGCTACTGGCTTAATAGAATTAGCCACATTTACAAGTGCTCCTCAGCTTGAGTCCGGATTCACTGCTGAGTTTGAAATATTCTGTGCATCAGACTCCATGAAAATCTACATCAATGGAGAATTCATAGCAAGCTCAAGCACATTTCATCTGGCTACAGGAGATATACCTGTTATAAAAAAGCTGAAGCTATTCAACAATAACATCAATTCATTTGTTCCTTTTGCCTCAATGACAACATCTTATTGTAAGAGTTGATTTATAAAACATGGCAGGGATTGAAATCAAGAAATTGACTTTTTATCTAGTTCCTCCTTTTGGGATCTTAGATGTTTTCAAGCAAGTCCAAAATCCCAGCCCAGCAATGAGACCAGAACCATTAATTTTTGGCAGCTATGGGTACCCTGGAGCTATGAAAAAAAACTTTGCTCTTCTAAGCCTGTATGAAAAAGGAGTAGCTCCATCACAAAATGAAACTGTGTATGTCCCAGCACAAGCAGTTCAACACTGCTTCATGTGAGTATAACTGCATGTTAGCCCTTTCTCATATTTTTCTAGCTAGGCTCCTATAATGTTAAGCAAGGCTCTTTGGAGGCGCATATCTCAACAACTACAGAGCCAATCAGCACCTTACTTGGTAGGATTTGCCAGAAGATCCTAATAATTGTTAATACAAAAATTCATCCTGATTGAAGGCTGATTAGAGGAGGCCTTTTTTGTTATAAATGTTAAGCTGCCTTGCTTCGTATTTTAAGCGGCCTCGGATCTCAACCAAATTTGGCATACAGTCGTAGATAGCATCAATGAAGAATCCTGCCAAGTTTGATTCCAATCAGCTCAGCATTTGCTCAGTTATTTGTTTCCAAAAAAAATTTGTTTCCTTGCTTAACACCATAGAGCTTTGCTTAACTAATATGAGAACGGGCTATTATCTATGATAAACTAGATTCACTTCAATGATCATTTAGTAATCAACATGGGGGAATTCAGTGCAAAATGCATCAAGCAATTTACAACAAAGATTACCTAGTTTCTGGATTAGGGGGCACACAAGGATGGAAATATGCTGTGCAATGCAGGGCTGGTTTTATTGCAGTAGGCAAGGTGTGCTTAGTATTTCCAGTAGGAAGTGAACAAGTATTTGCCAAAGCATCCTTGGATTGCTCAGATCAAGGAGCAACACTTTATGCACCAACTGACCAAACTCAAAATACCATCATGGCTGGATCAATGAAGAAATGGGTAAGTTAATTTCTAATGTAAAAGAAGTAAAAGAGGAAAAGTAACGAAAAAAATTAGGGAATAGATGAAATGTGGATTGATTTAAGAAGGGAGAATGGTGCTTGGAAATCAAAAGGGAAAACTCTGAATGGTTTTCAGTTGGATTGGGGTACTGGAGAGCCAAGAAATACAACAGGATTAGATTGTGCCATAATATCAAAATCTGCAGGCTTTGCAATGAAAGCTGAGAATTGCAAAGCTCCCAAAAAGTATTTTTGTATGGCTGTGAAACCAGATTGCCCACAAGGATTTGCATGGCTACCATCCTACAACCAAGGAAGATCATGTTTTAAGATTGCTGGTCCAACTTTCAATGAATTCAATGCAGCCAACAAAAAGTGTCTGAAAGAAAAGACTCGATTAGCTACACCAATGACAGCCACTGACTTACAAGCTCTAAGTCAGTGGATTCCATCAAGTGGATCATTGGCATCTAATGGTGGAAAATATGCTGATGTCATTGCCGACTTTTCCCTTGGGATGTTCCAGACAATAAATGCAAATCAAAAGTTTCTTTTTGTAGACAGGTTAACAACAACACAATAACAGCAGTCAGCAGACTGATTCTAATTTCATAATACTTATTTCAGGTCAGCCATCATTGACTGGGCAAACTTCACAGCACTATGGTCAACCTCCAACACATATTATGCTAAAATAGTGCTCAACTATGGCCTGAGTCCATCTTATGGGAGCTACAGCAGATCTACTTCATACACATCAAGCCAAGCTATCTGTGAATACACTGAGTGCTCCACCGTTGCTGGTACCAATTGCAGGTACCCATTCAAATACAAGGGAAGGATGTATGATACTTGCATCACCATTGATGGAAAAGGCACTGCATCAGGAACACCATGGTGCAGTACAGCAATAGACGAGCTACAAAACAGTATTGCTGGGAGTGAGCAAACTTGTACACCAACTTGCCAAAGGATCACTAACTGTCCAGTGGGGTTTTTGCCTATGTATCCTGACAATACTTGCTACCAAGACTCATCTTCAACCACATTTGATGTGGTTCAGTCATTTACTGCTGCTGAGGCAAAATGCGCTGAGCAAGGAGCAAGGCTCTTCAAAATTAGATCAACAGCTTCAATTGAGCATTTGAAGAAAACCAGGGCAGAGTATTTTGTCAATTCAGATTACATTCCAGCACAGACCAATTCAATGGTTGCAATAGACTTAAAATTCATGAAATTGGATGCAGATGCATCAAGAAAGCTCTATTACAGGTGCAATAATTTTGTTATCAATACCAAACATTCATTAAGCAATTTTGTTTTTCTTCTAAGTGACATGAGTCCAGTTGACCCTCAACTTGCAAAGCTACTTGTTTGGAAAACTGGATACCCAGTGGATGATCCTACTTTTACATGCATTGCATTATTCAAGCTAGAGCTTATAAATGTGCCCTGTGGTGATGAAAACTATTACTTTGGCAATGTGGTCAATGCAGTAGACACTCCAACACTGGGATATTTGTGTGAGGCAAGAGTGAATAAGGCTATCAATTCACCAGAATCATGCTCCTTCCCATTCATTTACCAAGGAGAAAAGTTCACTAGCTGTGCCTTAAAAACAGTTCCTGGGTTCAATCCTGCAGGGAAACCCTGGTGTGCAACTCTGACCGACCAAAACTCCCTTGTGGTTCCAGGAAAATGGATTCTATGTGAAGATGAAAGGGAAATAATATATGATGGAGATGGAGCCGGTTACCAATGTCCAATGCCTTTCATCTTCAACAGAATCTACTTTGATTACTGCACAAAGTTGAAGCCCTCTGGAGCTGTTGGGTTTGCTCAAGATTACTGGTGTCCAGACCCAAAATCTGTGGGAATCAACAATGTTTACACTACTTCACAACCAGTAGGAAAATGCACTGAATTTCTGCATCCTCCAGGTAATAAGTGCAAAAAAGAAGTCAACTGTTTCTACTTTGAGCACACAAAAAATTGCAGAAAATGGATGTGCTGAGTTGTATGAGCCAATATCTGATAAGATTTGTGTAAGAACCTCGTCTTACAAAGAAACATATGAAGCAGCACAAGCCAAATGCAAATCTGAGGGTGGATTTCTTCTCTATGACATTAATGCCATCATCCATGTAAGGACAGTTCATGTAGAGTAATGCTTCGGTGTTATTCAAATCTCTTATTCTACAGAGTGGCCTAGAGGCTTTACTCAGAGAAAAGTATGTCAAGTATGCAAGATTCAAGGATGCTACAGGATTCTGGATGGATGCAGACTTTTCAGCAACATCAAGGTGGAAGTGGAGAAACCATCCCCAGGCCTTTAAAGGTTGGTCAAAATATCAGATAAAGACCAAACTATAAAGGCTTTATCCTTTCAACAGAATTCACAAGATGGGATGGCGGAATTGAGGAAATTGGTTGCAGTCCTTCAGCTGGGTGCAGTGAAACAGATGGTATTTTGTTTAGTGCCTTTTATGATGCTGCAAAAGATAAAGTGGCTGGGTCATGGATTGCAAAAGACAAGTTTTTAGAGCAACCATATGTTTGCATGGCCAAATGCCCAAGATACTACACTTGGTTCCCAAGTATGATCAATTCACTCAATATTATTCCCTTAAATAGCATTGCATTTCTAAAGATGCAGGCAAGTGCTTGAAAGTAGTGAATGTTAAGGAAAGCAAAACAATTGGAGATGCAATGGTTCAATGCAGCATAGATAATGGCAGACTTGTATCACTGAAATCTTGTGCCACCATCAAAGCCTTGATGGATGAGCTTTTGCTACTTAAGGGACTTGTCAATCAAACATACTTCTTTGGTACCTTTGCATTCAAAAGTGGCAAGGGTTCCTCGTACAGAAATTGGGAAGACAGCTCCATCATTGATGCGTAAAGAAATACTCATCATCCTATTCAGTTTCTGATTTCTTTGCTTTTCATAGCCTTGGAAATGGAGTTTTTGATCTGGAACCATCAGGTGGCTCACTCTGCAACTTTGGCCCCTTGGATTCATTGTCTACCTCAAATGGAGCTGAATCTTTCATGGCTCTTAGAATAGAGACTGCTGCACAGCTACAGCTAGAAATCACAGAGTTTAACATAAATGACTACACATTACCAAGGAAAAAAGCAGGCTACATATGTGAAAAAGAAGGTAAGAAGTTACATCACAGCGAAACAATAATTCCAAGAATTATATCCAGAGTTGTGGGGCTGTCCTGAGGGCTACATCATGAATCAAGGTCATTGCTACAAATTGTTCCGCAATGGCATGGACTACATTGATGCTTTGTTTCAATGCCAAGAAGACAAAGGTGTTCTAGCAACGCCTCAAACATTCACCCAAGCAGAGTTTTTAGAGAGCTATGTTAGTCACATGGATAGGGTGGAAAACATTACAGACCAAGAAAAGAAAATATTGCTTGGTTTCCGCTTGGAGGATATTGATGATGGCTCCTACTTCCAAAAACTGGATGGCCATGGACTGGGCACTTATGCTACCCAAGATGGTGACTGTGTGGTGATGTCTATGGATAGCTCTGGAGTGCACCAAGGATGGGAAAGGCAGCAATGCAACATACCTTCGCCTTTCATCTGCCAATTGAGTAAGGCATCCCACTTTTCATTAACAATGTACACCTATCATGTCCAATTTTCACCTAGATGAGACATTAAGTACCAAGTTCATACCATATGTCAAGGGACCCACTGCCATCTTGCCACTAAATAAGAACATTGCTGCTAAAAATGTCATTGGCTCAGATGTGGCAACAAAGGTACAGAATGTGGGCTGGGACACATTATGGGCACCTTCATATCAACTGGGAAGCCCTATGTTTTCAAAAAAGCTTGCTCACTCATCTTACATAACAGCGGACTTGTCTTCAAAGTTAGCAGACCTGAAAGCATTCACCATACTTCTTTGGGTGAGGCCTTCATCAAAAACCCCAGGAGTTGCTTTGGTGAATATGCGAAACAAGCCTTCTAGAACAACAATTGCAATTGAATTACTTTCAATTTAGAGTGCCACCCATAATGGTTTCAGCTTTAAGTTACAAATTGGAGAAACTGTAGAAGTCATATACAAGGACAGCTTAACAGAGGATAGATTTGCAAGCATTGGTAAGAATAATGAAAATAGACAGCAAGGGCACATTTTTAAACCCGATGACTTTCAGATGCAAACAAGCTGGCAATCAAAAAGTGGAACTTTGTTGGAGTGACAATTGATGCTACATCCCATCAAAATACAATTTTTGTCAATGAAGGATATGGTTTTGACGGAACTAGCATCAACATCAATGGACGATTGAAATTCCACTCACTGAGCACCTATGATTGGATACCAGAAATATTTCAGTCTCCTGTGATCCTTGGATCAGATGAAGCAGCATCATCACTTGATCCATTTGATGGATCAATTAGCTGCATCCAATTTTACAACTATGCTTTGGATCCAGCTACAGTTCACCTCAAAAAGTTTTGCCCAGATGTGCCTGGTGCTAATTCTCACAAACAATGCTTACCTGGTTATGTCTTTTTTCAAGATCAGTGCTATAAAGTATCTCTAAGCATTTCAACTTTTGCTCAAGCAGAGAGCTTCTGCATGCCAGACTTGGACAGCTCTTACGAGTCCCAACTCATGTTCACTACAAACCCAAAGCACTGGGACTATGTTGCAAGATTGGTTGAAGATCAAATAGGTGCCACATCTTATTGGGCTGGTATATCAGATAGGGATGAAGATGGCTACTTCATCACCAGCCATGGAGAAAACATGACCAGTCTGTCCAACTTCTTTGCAACTCCTGGAGATCAAGCATCAACTTGCGGAGTTGTAAACAAAGGCACCAATGGCTACCTCACCACTGGGTACTGTATGGACAAGAAACCTTTTGTATGTTCAATGAGGCCCCTCTATGCAAAACCAGACTACCACTGCCCATCTGGTTTTTACCCTTATCGAGGTACATGCCTATACCCAAGCAGAAAATCAGTGTTTTATGAAGATGCAGTGGTTGAATGCTCAAAAGTGGGCTCCATTTTGCTGCCTGTCAAAGACATTGAGCTCTATGAATTTCTGAAAATATGGGCCAGTGGAGAGGTGGGGGCTGACACATGGCTGGGTGTGCGCAAATTCAAGTGGAATCAGTTTTACGATGATGATGGCTCCCTGCCTCAACCCCTCCAGGAAACAATAACAACTGACCTCACTTACTCTGATGGATCACCGTTTGACCCTGATACTCAGTTCAATTTTGGGTTGAAAAAGTTTGACACTGATTGCTACTATTTTAAGCAAAGTGCTGAATTTGAGCTGAGAGGAAGTTCATGCACTAAGGAGCGATCATTTGTTTGCTTGTGGAAAGAATATGACTGTCCAGCCGGTTATTCTTATATTGGCCAAATTTCAGATGGCAGAACTTGTCATGGGATACCTTCAAGCGCAACAGACAATTTCTATGATGCCACTTGCCACAGCAACAATGATTACCTAAGAGAGAGATGGACACCAGAAACACCTTATTTCCTAGACCGATTCAGAAGGCTTCATGCCATGTAAGTAATAAAGTATAGCAGTAGTTCACATTTCTCATTATCATGTTGATTTCATAGGGACAAATCCGTTTGGACAGATGCATCAATGGATCCTCAAGGGGATTGGTTTTACAACTTTGAATTCAGTATGCTAACTGCTCAGTTCTCTGATATGAGGCATGCTGTTGAAGGAACATGGGTGCCTCCCCTATCAATACTAGATGTCAATGGAACAACTGATGGCTGTCTAGAAATCACATCAAATGGACTGCTCAATACTCGCATCAAATCTGAGTGCAACACAATTCAACCAACTGCTTGCAAATATACTGGTGAGCCTATTACAATGCTAAATAACCACATAATGCTAACATGCTTCTTTCTTCCAGCTTGTCTGACAACTCAAGGGAAGAAGTGTCTATTCCCATTCCGCTATCACAATGACTCAAATCCTGACTTAACATATAAGATTTGCTCATCACTTGATGTCTACAGACCATGGTGTCCCACAAAGCTAGATGCCAATCTCAATGTTTTGGAGTGGGGTGATTGTTTGGAAGATTGCCCCAAAGAGCCAGTCATGTCTGTTTGCTTGGAGGAGCCAGAGTTTCCCATCAGCTCTGATGGCAGTGATCATTCTGTTAACTACACCTCAAGCTATGAAAAGGGGTCAAAAATTGTCACTGATGAGGTAGCCATGAAACAAAACACTACTTTGTAACAAAAGTTTAAACATGTTTTTAGCTGGACTATGTTGCCTTCACTTGTCCTTTGGGATATGTATTCCAAGGCACCAATAACATTACTCATTATGCTCTCTGCCACAACTGGGAATTCATCTATTTGTATGACCCAGAAGTTGTTTGTGTTCGTAAGTGCAATTTTTGCTTTTTCAGCTTTGCAAAATAGTTTTAAACACATGCTCATCTTGAATCATAGCTGTGGAATGTCCACCTGCTCCAACCTTTCAGCCTAATACAACTGTGGGTGAAACTACTTGGGATGCAGATACTGATTTGCCAATATATGGAGCAGTGGCTCAATATTCTTGTCCAGAAGGATATGTGTTTCAGATTTACCAAGACTTTCCAGATCCAGACATAAACTTTGGCCTTGTAGAAAATGAAACAGCAGTGATCAACATCACTTGTGCAGCATTTGGAGACTGGAGCCCTAAACAAGTTCCTAAATGCATTCGTAAAATTCAACATACTAATTACACTTTAAATTGAAGGCACTAGATTGACTTTCATTATAGCTAAAAATTGTACAACACCACCTGTTGCAGTACCAGAGAATGACAGGGGAATGTCTAATTGGAATAATGTTAGTCAAAGCTATGGAACCAAGATAAGCTATTACTGTCCCAAAAATGGCTGGGGATTTCCATCAAATGGCCAGTCTGAGGTTTTCAATGAATGCCAAGCAGATAAAACTTGGACACTAGAAGAAGTAGAAACTTGTGTTTGTGAGAACTTAGAAAAGCCAACTTTTGGATGAGCTTTAGGGGTTAAACTTTTGACCTGTTTTTCTAGTGCTGCCATGTCCCAAGATGCCACCAGCCAAGCCTGAAGGTGGGTGGTTTTGGTATGGTTTGGAAAATGCTAGATACAAGTGCCCAAATGGATACCAGTTTGAGAAAGGAAATTACCCATATTGGTATTCAAACTGCACTGTTGCCAAGACATGGGAGCCTCTAGAAGCTGAGAAATGCATATGTAATTTAGCTAAAACTATTAAAGCCTAGCTCCCTTGAATTTCTCATTACATAGCTCGCAAATGTGTGACAGAGCCTCCAGAGCCATTTTTGGGCATTGACTTGATATGGCCAAACAAGAATCGTCAATTAGGTAGCATGCTCACTTATGTTTGCCCCTACAGAAAAGGAACCCATTTGCAGCAACTGAAAAGTAAGCCTGAAGTATTCTCTGCCAATATGTTGAGATCAAAATATGACATATATCAACCCATAGATCAATATGTCCATTGCAAATGGGACAAGGACACTGATAATATGGTTTGGTGGCCTCCCTACATTGAAGAATGTAACAGTAAGTTCATATCATTTTTCCACAAAATGTATGCATCAGTTGCAGCTTAATTCTTATCCACTTCAACTATTGCCCTGTCATCAATGAACTTCAAAATGAGGTAAGGATAAAACTTTTTGTTCAGCAAGAGAGCATTGATCACCAGTTTTGCGACAAAAAAAGTGTTGAATATTGGCTATGAAAAAAGGCCATATTGAGGCCATGCCATGTCCAAGGTTTGCAGTATTTGACTTTAGAATTGAGACTAGGTGTATTGTACCAAAAAAAGGTATGACACACTTTTCTTGTCTCTCCCCTCCCCTGAATATTCCTTAAAAAGAAAGATTGACCATGTATTAAGCATGAAATGTGCCATTTGCTTGCCAACTTCCATTGAGCAAGGACAGAATGATAGGCCACAAAGTACCATAAGATATCTTCCCAAAAAATAAAATTGCAAAGGATCATGACAACTTTGGGAAAGCCTTGCCAGACTTTTTCAACACTCTGAGCCAGACACACAAAGAGCTAAGTCTAGTCTAGTCCAATCTTTGGCTAGATGAAGAAGGTGAAGAGGAAAATGTCTGAAAAGTACTTGCAAATCGGTGCTCCCATGACTGAACTGCCACGCCCTGTCACCAGTTCACACTACACCAGAATTGAATCAGCTCTCAGCAATCCCAGTGCAAACATTGTCAAATTTCATGATTGCTACCACAACACAACCATGACTCATCTGCGTGATATCAGGGATTCTGTAAGTGAACCCTCTCTATTTTCTTGCTCTCAATTCTTTTTTAATTTTTTTGTGCTTTTCTTTTGGCTTTTTTTGGCTTGGCTTGGAATTAACTTGATTCAAAAAAATATATTAAAAATTACAATTTTAAAACTGTTTTGGAGTAAAATAGATGAGTCTATATATTTTTGTTAGGATTCAATCTATTTTTTAAATCTTGCTTGTAGGGAGCTGCTATCAAGGTGTCAAATCAGAGCTCTTCAGCACTGAATATTTGCATAATGGCCAAGGAAGACATTGTGCAAACCAAAGACTCCAAGTTTGCTTCAGGCATGCAAGTCTCTTGCCCCTACATTCAATGCAACTTCAAAAACTCTCAATTTCAAGGGGCTGGACGGTTCCCCTCAGGTGAGCAGTTTGAATTTCCCGCGCTTTTTGAACTGACACTCAGCTGACAGTGTGCATTATTGAACCAATTATCAAACATTCCTAGTTTCTACAAGAAAAAAGGAGGAATTGTTATAATCTATGAAAAGCATCTATACATCTATAGATATCAAGTATCTATTTTCAGAATTTCTGCTGAATCATCTCCACAGCAATCATAAGCACAGGAGATTCAATGGTGACAACTTGGACTTGACCATGGTGGTGCCCCAGGTGGAAATCGTGACCGAATTCCGGCGGTCTTCGACCAAAATCGACCTTTCTCTGCCAAATGGGACACCAACCATCCCCACTCAACAGCAGCAGGCTCAAATGACCACCCAAACGTGGCCCTTTGTCGAGATTTTCGCGCACAAACGATATTTCTACCTTGAAGCCCAATCTTTTACTTTAGATGGACACCCGGAAATTTTCCTTTGGCTTTGGTTCTTGGGTAAAAGTCAATCCAACTTTACAATATCAGAGATATCCGGACTTAAAAGTCAAATCTCAGCCAAAAAGGGTCCAAATCCGGATTTTACAGATTATAGCTCCAATTCAATCAGGACCTCAGTGAACCTTAAGTTAAGTTCAAGCAAAGCTGAACCCGCTTGAAATCCGGAAGAAATTCAAGTCTAAAATCCGGAGAAAACCTTCCAAGCTAAAATCTTTTGATTTAACTGAAGTTTTCATCAAATTCCGAACTTTAAAATCCGGATTTAAATTCAGAGAAATGCTCGAAATTTCACTAGACAAATTGAGAAAACTCCAAATCCGGATGAAACTCACAATAGCATAAAACTCTGATAATTTAAATCTATGAAATATTTGAATTCGAAAATGGTAAAAGGGTGATAGCCCGAAATCCGGTAAAAACTTAATTAATTTGAACCTGAATGATCATGCAAAGCTTAATACGTTTGAAATCCGGAAGACACTAGTCTAAAATCCGGCTAAAATATTTTGATTTAACTAAAGTTCAAATTCCCCAACTCAAAATCCGGATTTAAATCATGAAAGGATGAGCGTGAAAAGCTCGGAATTTCAACAAGTCAAATTGAGAAAAATCCGAATCCGGATGAAACTCAACGAAGCTTTTTCGGATTCCGGATTTGAACTAATTCACAGCCGGGAAACATCCGAATTTGAACATGATCCAAATCCGGACGAAAATCGAAATCTAGAATCAACACAAGTCCTACAAAAAAGCTTAGAAATTCGAAAATATCATAAATCCGGAATCCGGATTGCTCTAATATATGGATTTTTTTTCAGGTAGTGAACAAGAAGAGCTGCATTACCGCTACAATTTGACGGTTTTGCACGGGAAATCCGAGTACACCTACAAAGGTCCGGTGATTTCCATGGTCAAAAATTGCCAAGAAATCAAAACTGAAGGCCGCTGCCTGGTGATTCGCGAAAAAGTCTGGGATTACTTGAGCTACCGGCTTAAAATTACCAAACACTAATGAAGGCAATAAAAAAAAACGAGGCAATTCCTACCTTAAAATCCGATTCTCCTCACTTTGCACTGCTTTATTTACACTCTTTAAATTCCGCGAAAACGCGCGGCGTGCTTTTGTTTACGTTTTGAGTCAGCTGACGAAACTTGCCGCGCATCAACTGGAGGCAGCGTTACCAGAGGAAAGTAAGCATTAATGAAAACCGCCACTAAGCCCAGCCTTTAATTATTTTCTTTATCTTATTTTTACAAGCGCAAAAATGGCAATTTTGTTCTCTTCAGCGGTTCATAAAAAGTTCTTTGAAATCTGAAAAGAAAAAGGCTTTGAAATGGCATAAAAAGGAAAATATTGAAAGATTTCTGACTTGCTCTCAATGCGGGATTTTTGTAGTAGGAAATAGCCATGAAGATCCAAAAGTAAAGTGCTACAAAGCTTTGGTGCCAATAGATCATAAAAGAGCCTGAAAAGACATTTAAAAAAAAGTGGAGGCAGATTCAAAAAAGAATTTTTCTTAAAAGAATAACTTACTGAAAGGATCAGACATGATTTGCTTTGGTGACATTTTGTTCACAACTTGGCTAAATACAATAGATTCTCCCATGAGTGCCACACCCAAAAACTGAAAAAAAGCAAACTAAGATTTCCTCCAAAAAAAATGTTCTTTTGCTTACCACAACACTCAAATTGGCCAGGGTGGATTTGTTTGCAATCTTGGACATTTGAAAGCAAGCAACATTTGTCCCCTCAGAGTTTGGTTCATTATTTTGTATGTTGATTGGAATTTGGGCCAATTTTCTCTTGTGAATGCGAATTTTCACAGTGATGACAACATAACAAACCAAAGACAGAGCTGGCAAAATCCCATTCATGGCAAACTGAAAAGCTCAAATTTTTCCAGTAAATTCTTAAAGTAATAGTTATTTATTTCGAGCTGGGGCACGTAAAGTAGGGTCATTAAATAGCTGAGCGAGGATTTTAAAATGGGAAAACTTTACTAGCCCGTGCCTGCGAGGGCTGTAATTGTACGAGTGTTTTTCCATTTTAAAATCCGAGGTCAGCTATTTAATGACCCAATTTTACGTGCCCTAGCTCAAAATATACAATTTTATATTCTGTAATACGATTTTTGAGTGTTTTAATGAAGTTACCGGGCTGCCCCGTGCCCTAGAAAATACTGCTCGGTTTTTAGTTGCTATGTGAATATCACTGGCTCTCATGAGCTAGCATCCAGTGTTTTGGGAGCAATTAAATAGACTTTTAAAATCCATTTCATCAGATGTGTGCCTATGGCACAATGGTTAGAGTGCTAGGCTCTTGATTCAGGAGTCTAGGGTTCAAACCCCACTCACTCCTTAACTTATTTTTTTTCTTTATCTGGCTTAAATTATGGTTAAAGTCCTATTCATAGTATGCTATTTTCTTCATGTTTCTATAGCTTAGTGGTTAGATCTTTGGGAAGCAAATCCAACTGTCTAAGTCTCGGATCGTGGATGATACTCTCGTTTTTCCAACTTCTTTGGAATTTGGATTACTTCCATGGAACATCAGGGCCATTACATTACTGAAAATCCCTCAAATTTGATTCAAGGGCTGTTAAGTATTTAATATCCCCCAAATTGCTTAGAAAGAACTGTGATATAAAAGAGCTGAGTCGGATCGGTAAACTGAATTATAACACGAGGAAATCGTATTACAGTATATAAAGTACTTAAAGACCCACTTTTTTGTTAGGATAAGCATCAATAGAGGGATCTTCACCAGTGCAAATGTAAAAGTTCACTGGCAATTTTCCAGGAATGTACAGGAAAATGAGGCCGAAGGAGTTGCTCAAAATGGCGACCAGAATGTACAGAAATCGGCCAAAAAAGTCCTCATCCAATGGCGCGAAATTTTTAAACACAAAAATAAATAAATACTGAGGTTTTAGGTTAGAAAATGGCTAAAAGTCACAGAATTTGTTAACTTACTCTAAAAATCACCAGGACATCAAGGCAAAGAATGGAGCCAATGGACATTGATGAATTTTTGAGGAAAAAGTTCAAATAGCAGACAAATTTTGGCATTGGGCCAAAAAATAGTCTAGCATCTTCCATTAGCATGATTGGAATCAAAGTAAAACCGTTCCACATGATTCCATTTTCCATGTGATGCAAAATTGTCCTATATTGAATACATTTGAAAACTACACAGAATTTGACCATGCTAAATGTGCTTGCCTTATGTGCCTATTTTGGTTGTAGTTGATGACATTCAGAATGACAGGACCTGAGAAAATGACAGTAAACAGGCTAATGAAAGCTGAAAAATACCTGATACCATCATAGTCAACCAATTCTTGCCAAAAATCTATAATAATCAACTTTGTGAATTGAGGCTTATAAGGTCTTATGAAATATTACCTTCAGTAGAAGTAAATTCAGAGAGAGAAGAATTGTCAGGGAGAAATTCTAGTGCTGTGAAATTGCAAGTTTCACCTAAAAAAAATCTGCTTTCACATTTTTTGAAAAAATTGGTCAAAAATTGACTTACTTGAATTGCTGCCAAAAAAGTCATAATCTTCATCAGGGAAAACCTCACTGAAATTCATTTCAATTCCTTAACAATTTTTATTTTTTATTCTTCTTGTCTTGAAAAAAAAGGTCAAGTTTTATTGTTATTTTACTCTGGTTAGAATGAAGCCAAGCTAATGTCTGGTGCACAGAGTCAGACATAATTCACTTAAGTAAGCTTTTCTCTTATTTGGCCAAAGAAAGAGAAGAAGCAAAAAAAAAATGACTAATTTGGTGAGCCGTACTTTATCATCTAAATCATCCTTTTTTTGGAGCTGCTCAGTATTCTTAAACTAAAAGCTGATAAAAAAGGGCAAAAATAAACGCAAGCAAAACTTCTAATTATAGCATGAAAATATGACCGCTTCTTTGTTTGAGTGTCTATATAAGCTTTTGTTCAAATAAGCTCTACAATGTGCTCAAAAATGTCAGACTGTTGCCCTTGTTCTTTTTAAATAGTATTTTTGTAGTAAAGACTTTTCCTCTTCATGACTTTTTTTCTTAGTTCAACAATTCCTTAATAGATAATCCATCTTAGTTAAGAAGTATGAAACCATGAAGAAAGTGTTTTTGGCTGTTGTGCAATTAAGCTCCACACAAAACTAGAATTTGCATATTTGGAGCAATGAAATACACCTTTTAGTCATACCATAAAGTAAATGTTTCTTACTGTTGTTATATGGCTTGATAAATTCAAGAGCAAATACTGACCTTATTTGATAAGATGACTATAAAAGTTTTGAGCCTTTGTCTCTAGCTATTAGAATTAAAAATGTACTTTGAGCTGCTTGGAGCTTTACTAGTTTGTTCACATTTGGCCTTTTCTGCTCCATTGGCTGAAAAGGGCCAAGTTTTGCCCATTGGCACCATCCTCACTTGGAACCCAATTCACAATAGAGAAATTCCCCAAGGTTGGGAACTGAGCAATGGTCAAGTTGTCCAAGGTACGCTAAGCTTCATTGCGCTTCTTTTTTTACCTATTTGCACATTTCCAGATCCTGAGTCTCCTCTGTATGGCCAAGTGCTGCCACCTTTGAATACAGAAAAGCTGTTTTTGAAAGGCGCCATTGGTGACCAAGTTGGCCTGATCCAACTTGATACCTTACCCGAACATGGCCATGTCAGCAAAGGCCATACCCACACAGATGCTGGCCACACCCACAAAGATGCTGGCCACACCCATCCTTTGGATTTGCCCAAGATTCCCTTCCCAGTTTTGCTGTATGGGCACAGGTATGGAGATAGCGATGGTGGGCCAAGGTGGGCCATTCAGGGCCATTGGCCTCCTTACAAATCAGATTTGGCCTTATCGAAGGCCAACATCCAATCAGGTAACGCTTAACTTTTAACATTTACAGCTTGTGTTCTAAGTTATGATTTAGGCAAAGCTCAACTCAGGCAAGGGCAAGCCGATGTATCAGGAATGGCCTCAGGTTCATCCGGAAGCGAAACAAGGCCAAAGAATGTCAAGTACCCTTTCATCATCAAGGTCAAGCATGTGGACCAAGCAGCAATTGTGGACACCATTGTGGCCTCTAGAAGCCAAAGGGCAACCAGGAATGTCAATCTGGTTGAACACTTGAATCAAGGCCACTTCTTCCTCCGGGGTGGCCTCTTAAGCGAACAAGGCCAAGTGGAGAGCTTCGCATTGCAAGACCACTCACATGAGGATGAAGGCCACACTCATGCAGATCAGGGCCATGGCCATGATGATTTGGGTCATATGCATGACCTAGATCTAGAAGATGACTTGGGACACAAGATCACCTATGATGTTCTAAGGCCAGGCGATGCTTGGGGAGATGGAGATGGTGGCCCTAAATTTGGTGAATCGTTCGACATGGAGGGTAAAGCTGGCACTGGCCATGCAAACATCCAAGTAACCGCTTTGATCAATATGTTTTATAAAGCGATAACTCTTTTCTTAGATCTCCCATGCTGAAGTTCAGCCCTCCAAGGAACTCATTGGTTCTCCTATAGGAACCAATGTAGGATCAGAAACAAGGCCAAGGAATATGAAGGTCAGGTATTTGTTTGAGCAAATTCAGCTGAGGCCAGAAGAATTCCCTGTGGGTGCCATTCTACCTTGGTTGTCTAATTTGGCCCCAGAGGCCACAAATTTGCCAGAGGGCTGGGTGATCTATGAACAGTTGAACAGAGAAGGCAGATTTTTGAGGGGAGGATCAGCAGAAGAAGTTGGCACCTTTGAAGAGTCCCAAATGGAGGACCACACCCATGAAGACAAAGGCCACACCCACATTGATGCTGGCCACACCCATCTTGATGCTGGCCACATTCCAAAGGTTCTTTAACTTGATACTTTGATACTTATTCAGATCTTTATTTCTAAATCCTAGATTTATAATATCCTCATACCTGGACCAGCTTATGGAGACCAGGATGGAGGTCCAGCTTTTGCTGAGGAAGGAGTCATCAACATTGGTAAGACCTTGATCAAGGAGTCAAAGGCCATCTTGTCCAGGTCCAAGGCAAGCTTGGAGACATCAAAGGCCAACATTGGAAAGGTTCTTTTGGCCAAGACTGGCCTTGAAGTCATGCCCAGAAATATTGGAGTCACTTTTATTGTTAAAATGTTCTGAAATGTCTAACTCCTTCTTAAAATTAAAGATTTTCATTTCCATCACTCATGAAACATACCTATTTAAAAAGAATTTTTTGGGAATAGTTAAAAAAAGATTCTTGATGTGAAATGACTTGGATTTTAAAGTCTGTACATCATTAATGTTGAATTTCTTTACATTTTTAAGGGTTCATTATTCAGCCTGAACATTCTAAAATCATATCACTTTTAAAGATTGCTTGATAATGTTGCATGAAATAACAATGTTTGCAAAAAGTGAAAATTAGGATATTTGCAGCCAAGTGGTGGCCAAGATATATTTAAGGTTTTTAAGGCCATTGTGGTTATTACCAAGATGATCTAGGATGTAATTAGCTGAAATTAGTTAAACACGGAGTCTAACTATGCTATGGAAGGGCTTCTGACAGAATAAATAGAATTCTGTGGAAATAACCGGGCAGAGCTACTCTTTTTGATTAGAAAAAAATCTGTCCCTTATAGAAAGAGTCAAATGAGGGCAAATTTGTTGGGAAAAAAGCCAAATCTGGTAGCTCAGATTAATACGTCACTCTAAAAACTGTTTTGGCAAACTCTTTTATTTTTGGACGGAACATTTTTCGCTCAAATCACTCAACCTCTCGTAATTATTTCCAAAGTTTACTCCTAAAAACCCACTTTTATCAATATTTTAATTGATATAACAAGCTCAACTCTTTCAATTCAATTATTAGCAAATGTTCAAAAATTAATAATTCCAGCTGAAAATGATGCGCGTTTCAATTGCAAAAAAGCTCACTGTGCTTTCTTAGCAGGAGTATGCAAAAGAAAAATGTCCACTTAGTTTTACAGCTTTTTTCATTCATTTACTTTTTGCAAATTGCTTTTTCGAGTCACTCTTTATTAGCTGAGGCGGAAGCTTGAAGCTCTAACTAGGTGTCCAAGACGGAGAAGCAGAGCTTTGCCGCCTCGGATTATTTGACTCGAGTTAAGAAATTTAAAGCCTCAATCTTCAATGGGAAGGCATCCATTTCCCATGGTAAGATGACTGATTAGATTTTTCTTGTTAGACGTCCAAGGCGGGATGTCAATGAAACACCTCCTCGGATTATTTGAGCGGCAACCAAATTTAACTTTTTTTAGCTTTTTCTAAACTGTGTGGACTTGATTTGATTTTTTGTAGCTCTCGCGCATCTGGGTCATGGATTGAAACCCACTCAGGACTTTTTTCATGTTTAACAAAACTCCATATGCTCATTTTTGATTATAACCAAAATTCCATTTTATTCATTTTTTATTAATACCAAAATTCCATTTTCTCTTTAAGGGGAATGAATTTTTAACTTCTTTTAACAGTTTACTTCATAGATTATCAACAAATAGAAGGCCCAAGTAAAAACGCGTCACAAAGTTTGCGGCCTTCGGCGACTCGCTCCGCTCCGCTCAAACAAATTACTTCTCCAATAAAGACCAGAACTTTGCTGCCGCTTTTACAGCGAGGAACCCAGGGAATAAAAGGAGAGCTGTAAATGTCCTAGTTGAGACATGAGGGATCACACACCAACGTGTCACAGAGTGGATTAAAACACATTGCCGCCGCCACAGTGGATTTTTTCCAAAATTCCCCCGCATAGTGAAAAATGCGAATTTCGGCCAAAAATGCAATCACAAATCAGCCGCCAAATCGAGAACGAGTAAAATTACTGGAATTCGTGAAAAGTGCCACAGTGGATTTTTCCCAAAATTCCCCCGCATAATAAAAAATGCGAATTTTGGCCAAAAAAGCAATCACAAATCAGCCGCCAAATCGAGAACGAGTAAAATTACAGGAATTCGTGAAAAGTGCCACAGTGGATTTTTTCCAAAATTCCCCCGCATAATAAAAAATGCGAATTTTGGCCAAAAAAGCAATCACAAATCAGCCGCCAAATCGAGAACGAGTAAAATTACAGGAATTCGTGAAAAGTGCCACAGTGGATTTTTCCCAAAATTCCCCCGCATAATAAAAAATGCGAATTTTGGCCAAAAAAGCAATCACAAATCAGCCGCCAAATCGAGAACGAGTAAAATTACAGGAACTCGTGAAAAGTGCCACAGTGGATTATTTTACCCGCATATATACTCATAATCCATAATTTCACGCCAAAAATGAAGACATCAACTGAATAAAAAGTTGTAATGAAAAAAAAACAAAAAAAACAGTAAAACATGAATTTAGCTGAGTGCCACAGTGGATTATTTTCGAATTTGGCCCGCATGCTCAAAAATTCAAATTTCGAGGTTTGAGGCCAAACTGGAATTAATAAAAATGGAAATTTGTCCGCTCTTTCAAAATAATAATTTTAAGGGCCAGAAATGCATTTAAAAATCGCCTGAAATTCGTGTTGAAAAAAGCTATTAATGGCTTTTTTTGTGGCCTGAATTTGGAATTTTGGTGCGAGAAAAAGCCTGAAATACATATAATGAGTCAAAGCTCTGCCGAGTTTCAGATCAAAGGTGAATTTCTGGCCTTTGAAGGTCCTTGAAAAGATGCAAATTAACATTTTTATGGTCGTGTATTTGGTTTGTTGCAGTAGAATATTTCATCACAGTTTGAAGTAGTGGAACGACATTTTTTGCCTTGAAAATAAGGATATTTTTCATCGTGTCATGCCACCACTATAAGAATTGAAATTGAGGCTCGTTCCCTCGCCGGTTTCTAGCAAAATATCCCATAACAATAACAGCACTACTTAATTAATCTTTAAGCCAAAATAAGTGAAAAAAAATCAACCTTTATCTTTTTAGCTTGCTGCTGTTGTAAAAAAATAGTATATTATAAAGTTTCCGTTTTGTCCTAATTTTGCTTAAAAAAGTCATATTAAGCATCTTATGCAGTAAAAGTATACCAGTAAATAAGAAGCTAAAAAAGCCTTCAGACTTTATAAAAGTTAGATTCAATTATCAAAAGAAGGGCTCTTACAAAGTCAAATTTTCAAAAAAGATTTCTTATTGAGTATCTTATGTAGTAAAAATCAAATTTCCAAAAACTTTTCCTCTAATAGCAACTCGATCCTTTAGGTTTGCCAATAAGGAAGAGCCCAACATAAGCATATTTATGGCCTGTTTTCCTTCTAGAATCTCTCATTTGAAACCCTTCTTAATGCTTGTTAAAGCAGCGAGGGACCGAGCCCCAGAAGTAGCAGCAGCAGAAGAAGAAGAGTGGTCTCATGTTTTCACCTCCCAGGGGAGATATTTAAGTAACTTTGAGAAAGGGCGGGTATCTCATGAGTCTTGACAGAGTGTACACAGAGATGGAAGAGAGCAGGCAAGTTGTCACACCCACCCAGCCAATGTAGGCAGACCAGGAGGGCTCAAAGGAGCGGGCTGGGTAAAATTGGGCATCAATTTGCCCATCCAGGACCAAATCTCCCACCCCTGGAATCAGCTCTTGGCCTGGTGAAGTAGGACTCTGGTTGTTCAAAGGGTTCCTTTTGGCCTTCATGATGCTCAGGGCAAAGGAAGCAAAAACAGCTGAAAAGACTGCTTTTTATTTATTCAAAAAAAATCCTTTTATTAATTACCTGCCAGGACATAGAGGACACTGACAACCAGGACTGGAGGCACTTGTCTCAGGGCAAATCCCACCCAAAAGACAACCAGGCAGGCCAGAAGGATGATGACACAAACCAGGGAGCTGGAAATGCACAGGTTCTGCAGACCTGGGGAGAAAGTGCATCAGAAAAGGGTACAAGCCGTTGTTTTAGAGAGTCGCGAACGCTTCAAAAGGCCAGATTGGCTGGCTCTTTGGCATTCTTGATTGGGTCAAAGGACTCATAAAAATGGCTTTGATCATAAAATAACCTGCTTTGAAGGCTGCTCTGGGCCTCAGAGGCAAATTGGAGGAGGCCAAGGCCTCAAAAAATGCTTACGTAGATGCCTATGGTGGGCTGTGGTGAGGTTCTCATCATCCTCACTGATTGAAGTTTGCTGGCTAAGACAAGTGTGATTTCCATAGATGCCTTTGACACTGCCATTAAACATGCTGAACAAGTCTGTCATTTCCTGAGCTGAAAAAAAAAGCAGTGAAACTTAATTGAGCCTCAAACCTCGGAATTGCCTCATTACTGGCTTAGCTTGATTGAAAGTCCACAGAGCTCTACTTTCAAGATTTCCAGCAAACCTAGCTCAGCTTTTCTGGTTTTTTTTTTGGTTGGTGTTGAAGGAGTGCAAAAGGTGGAATTTCTCAGCTAAGAGAAGAGATAAAAGTTTGGGGCTGCTCTGTACACATAAAGAATGATTTATTCTACCTTTGGCCAAAAATAGTCCACTTAAAAAAAGAGAAAAAAAAATTCATAGGAAACTATGTTCTTGCTAGTCATAAATCTTTTGTTGTCTATTCTGAGCAAAAAGGTGACACAAAAAAAGAGAGGAAGCAAAATAATCCTCTATTTGCTCAAGGAATTGCATCTTCACACAAATTTGAAAGGGGATTTTAAGGCTCCTTGAGTTTTTTCCTACTTTTTTTACTTTACCTTCTACATGGTACTTCTTCTTAGGGAGATACAGAGTAGTAATCAAGAAAATAGTTTTTCTGCTACCAGCCAAATAATTAATGACAATCACAAGACACTTAAGCATGACTTAATGATCAAATTTGCATTAATGAGAAAAGATGTCATTCATTCCAAAGGATCATCATGGATACAGCTGAATGTATCCAATACATCTACTTCTAGTACGAAGAATCAATAGTATACACAACTTTCTGTATGCATTCAATATCGGATACATCAGATACATATTTCAGTTTGCGATAAATAAAAGAAATACAGTCGGTGCTTCCACAATCTGATCAAGTTGGTAATTGTGCTGTTGTTTGCATTTTCTCCATGCCATTTGTAACGGTCACAATTTTTGGTACATTTTCACCTTACAAATCCACTCCATCACATGAAATGCTCTGAAAATCCTTAGCTAGATCATTGCTTTTTGTGGAGCTACGTCAAAACAAGTGGTAGTATTGATACAAAGTGAATACTTGGAGCCTTTCAAGAGCAACAAATTGACAACGCTCCTCCTCCTGTCTGACCACAAAAGATTATTACATTAGCATGGATAGATGTACTATTTCTCTGCATTGCTGTATCCCGCACATATACGAAAACATTTATGTTTTTCGTGAAAGCAACTTGGCTTGAAAGGCTTTCCAAAGATGCTTTCAAGCATTATGATTTATTGAAGCCCCTAACATCCTACAGTGGATTTCAAAATAATATCTGGCCAAAACTGGCACTTTAGCACTGTTATTGTAAGAATACGTCAAAATTGCATAGTGTTGCTTTGTAAAGGCTTTTGGCATTCACTTTGCCTCAATACAACCACACATTTTGACGTATCAGAAAGAAAAGCTCAGATGCAAAAAAGGATTTTCTGAGCATTTCATGGGATGGAGAAGACTTGTAAAGTGAAATTGTATCCCAAATTGTAAAGTTAACAAATGGCGAACAAAAAATGATAATTAGCTTACAACGCTACGCAAAGTGAGGCTTTCTAAATCCCACAACTAATTTGATAATGTCTTAAAAATACTGTTTTAAGTCAAGTTTAAGTTGGCTTACGTGTAAGATCATAGCAAGCTGCCCATAGGCCAGCATGCATTCTGACTAGCAGTTCATTGTCATGTGTAGGTGTTGTGATTGCCAGGACTCTTCCATCAAGCATTTGTCTGACTGTGGTTTTGTTGTCATAGATGACAGACTCCACAATTGGCTGAGAATAGGAGATGACTTCCCAGTGACTTGTCAATATGGCCACGCCCATCAGACCGGTTGTCACAAGTGTCAACAAAGCTGTCACCAGACTCCAAACAATGTTCAGTGTTTTCCCCATTGCAAATTGGTTCAAAATGAGGATTGGCTGAAAAGAAAAAATAATTTAAAAAAATTCCGAATTGGAGAGGAGCACGGTTATATCTGGTATAAAATGTAATGTTTGATTACTTTGAGTGGTTTTCGTTTCCGAGATTTATTCTCATACTTTATGGCTTTCTTCCCCTGCAAAATGCAGTGAAAAGTTTCTCAACTTTTGACAGCAATTGCAAATTTGATTGATGAGAGCATTTCGATTTTGCACAAGTTTGATTTCCATCAATTTTTGGTTGTACTAGCAGAAGAACACTGCACTACTGAGCAAGAAAATCATGCAAAAGTTCAGTTCACATCCTTTTGTATTATATTGCTGAGATAAAAAATGGCTTTTTGGAATTCCTCCAATCGATTAAACCCAATTGAATTTTCCCAGTGGAAAGCTCAAGAATGTAAATTGGCATCAGAAGATTTATTGTCCAAATTGAACCTTTTTTATTGAAAGTCAGATCAGTGAGAAAACAAGCCAGGTTGATTGTAAAGTAGAAGTAAAAAAAGGCGTACTAGGGTGTGTCAAAGAAAGCAGTAGAAGATAATGGCTTTCCCTGGGAACATCGGCTAAAAATAGGCCTTTCCACTGCAATTGTTCCATGTCCAGGGTCAAAATGCCCTTTTCAACTACATCAGCTAAAGAAAACAGCTCCAAAATGAGTTCAAATCCTGCTGAAAAATGAATTGATGGGGTATGCCCGCCCCCGTCAATTGGCAGGTTGGACGCGCCCTTCTGAATTCGCCCAAATCCTTAAATTACAACTCTGTAAAATAAGCATTTCGCTCTCCTTTTTCTTGCCTAAATAATTGATTTGCAGATTGTGTGGAAAAGGCCAAGCTTTGCTGACTTTTTCCTGGGAAAAGCACCAGTTTCATGCTTGCAACCTTCAATTTTGGCTATCATTGGAGGCGGGCGGGAGTAGCCCGCCCGCCACACCGACCTTAATTTTTATCTTCTCATTTTTTTTGCCAACTCTAATGAATGTTCTATATTACTTCTTGGCTCCTTGGGGCAAAAGGTGGGCAACTTTGGTGTTGGTACCAAAAAATAACAATAACAGTGACAAGGGGGGAAGAAAAATTGCAACTAATGAAAAAAGCGTTGAACGCCAGATGTCGCCCTTCTCCACTTTATTTGATAAGTTAAGAAAACAGTAGGCTGACATGTTTCAAATAAATGTCAGCTCACACTGCTCTGTTTTTTCTCGTTGCCAGGTAACTTTTTCCTTCCTCTTTTCTGCCATTATTTGAGAAATAATAACAAATGCAGTACAGCGATACATCATCATGTATTCTAATACAACACAAAAGTATTCACTTGTTCTCACCGAATTTTGGGAGCAGTTGTAGTAAGCAGGATCATCTCCACCAAAAACCATTGGGCAGAGCAAGCAAAGTAATGCTTTTTTCTAAAAAATATCTATTTTTAGAGCTGTTGAGAATATGCAGTGAATTGTCTGTTCTTGGCTGCTTTTGCAAACCAACTAAACTACTAACTGGTGCAGTAAGTAGTGTGGCTACAGGTTTCGGCGACTCCCAGGGAAATGTGGAGTAAAAGCAGACTATTAGGAGAGCCTAGACTTGTTGCTTTCTTCAGAAAAAAAACCAAAATCCTTATTGAAAATACAATATCTGCCTTACTTTAAAAGACATTTGAAAACTTTCAATTTTGACATTGAGCCTGGTTCATTAAAAAAGTTGCTTTTTGTTGTTTTCTTCACTGGTATGAATTTAAGATGTTAATTTAGTTAAGTGACCCTTGGCTCTACAAAATGTGAATTTTTTGTAATAATGCCTTACTTTTGAGCTAAGAGTCAGAGTCAAGGAAACTTTTTAGAGTCTGAATCATTTAAAAAAAACTTGATTTTTTCAAGGCAATTTTTTTGAACTTTTTTCATCATTAAAGAAAAACTACAATGCTAGTGTCAGAAATAAACTGCCAAGTTTAAGTGGATCCAAGCTAACAGCAATCTTAGCAGAAAATCTTAAAGACAGCCAAGTTTTCTTTAAGATAAGAAATATAATCACATTTAGCAGCAAGTGGAAGACTGCAGCTTTCACTCTCTTGAATTGAAGCAGCTAACTTTAATCCTCTTTTGGGTTAGCAGTAGCTTCTTCTTGCAAACTGTGTAGTAGTATAATGCTATAGAGTAAGCAAGCCCAGTTTTTGAATTAATGAGGCAGCTCTGTATTTTCAACAAAGGAGATTGAAAAGCCACCCACAATAGCCATCATTCTGCTCAAGTGAGGAGGCCATTCTCAGGCTGAAAATGAGCTGAGCAAATGCCTCAAATCAAATCACTCAATGCCCTGCTTTTCAAAGCTTTCTACCAACATTCTACAACTCTCAAAGTAGATCCAAGTATACTTTGCTTCAACTACAAAAATAACAACTAAGCCGTATTTAAAAAAAAAACTCTTAAATATTTTAGGCCTTACTTTTTAAATCAACTTTTCATCCTTGAATAATTTAGCCAAGGGAAAAAATGAGACAATTGACTCATAGCTGAAAATGCTGAATTTTTTTTTTTGAAAAAGTCAAATTAAGAGATGCTGAGGATTATTTAAATGTGGGGGGCGCGCACTTCGCCCGCTCGCCCCCAATATCCAAATTGTGCACCCAACTCTTAAATTGCTAAATATTTCTCATTTTCAGTACTATTAGAAGGGAAAGCCATGTCATACTGCAAATTCACATTTTAATCAGCTTTTTGGGGGGAAACCAGTTGAAAAGTTGTCAAGTCTCCAAATGTGCATCTTCTAGTTCTTCTTTTGAAATAGCCGGAAATTGTTCCTCTCCTTGATAGAAGAAGTAGCTGGGAGAGCTTCTTTCCCAGCACCAATTTAAGGACACACAAAAAAGTACAAGTGAGAAAAAATACAGCCTTAAAAATGTTTGCTTAAAGGCCTCAGTTGTAAATGGCCTTTTTAGAGCTAAGCAGGGCATAAATTACCACTAATATTTACCTTCAGGGGCAATTAAAAAAGAGAGCCTTAATCTTGTTTGCATGAGCGGCAAAACGTTAAGGCTTGTGTGCATGAAGGCAGGTGTAGCAGGTGCGCGCGCAAATGGAAAGGTGCGGCAAACAGGTGTGGTAATTTGTGTAGGTGCAGAAGTCATTTCTTGTGGTTTTAGAAAAAAGAAGAGGTTAGTGATTAAGGTGCGGTAGGAAGTTATGGTGCTGAAGGAAGTTAAGGTGCTGAAGGAAGTTAAGGTGTGGAAGGTAGCTAAGGTGCAGTTAGAAATAAGAGTACTGTAAGCATTTCCGGTGAGGCGGGAGTTGAGGTGCGTTAGGCAGCAAAGGTGCGTAAGGCATCAAAGGTGATGTTGGAAGTGAAGGTGTGGTAGGAATTAAAGGTGCTTAGGCAGCAAAGGTGCGTTAGGCATCAAAGGTGATGTTGGAAGTGAAAGTGTAGTAGAAATTAAAGGTGCGAAGGTAGCGAAGGGGCATTAGGCACCAAAGGTGCATTCTATATTAAGGTGCAGAAGTAATTAAAGGTGTGATATGTTGTTTAGGTGCGGTAGGCGATACAGGTGCGTAGGGAAATAAGGTAGTGGAAGGCAGTTTTGCCAGGTGCAACAATCAGGCAAGGTGTTGCAGGTGCAGAAAGCATGTAAGGTGCAGATAATAGACCTTGCGCAGAACACTGGTCAGGTGTGAATGGGTATTCTAGGCACCTGGGTTGAGGTGCAGAAAGAAGCTGGCCAGGTGTGGAAGGCAGTCAGGTGTAGCTAGCTAGGCCAAGTTAGGTGAGGCGGGAATGCCAGGTGTTGCAGGTGGATTTTCACTATACTGCTATAAAGGTGCAAGCAAGTTGTTTACTAAGCTTTGTATGCACGGATTGCCTTAATGGAAAATGAAGGCAGGGCCAGTCTATTTTTAGCACCTTTTGTAGCTGCTTGCTTGAAAAGAGCATGAAAAACAGTTATTACTGTTAAAACGCATTGCGTGCTGGAAGGTATATTATGATGGTGAAAATCGTGACTCCCTTTTATTACACATCCAGTTCGTTGTAGTACATCAGCTGATTCTCTGAGCCCTTCACAGCATTTGTCTATACATTAAAAAACTTTTAATTGAACTTTTAAATCAATTTTAATATATCAAATAGGTGAAAGATTCCTACAAATAGGAAGAGTACCCGAGTGCTTAATTGACTAGCCCGAGCGAGCGAAGTCACTAAAATGAATTTTAACACAATATGCCATTTTTAAATATTTGGGTAATTTTTGTGCTTTTGGCAAATTTTGTTAAGCCCATGAGAAAGGACAAAAGGCCTTATTTTTGGACTGTAATAACCTAGCTTTCACTATTTTATATGGTGGACAACTTCACATGGTGGAAAGCATGGTATTATTATTTATGGCAGAAGTTAGGTAATTGTAATGATGATGCACTGAAGAATTGTTCGTGGTAATCTATTGTTTTTCGGGGGAAAACGAGATTTGCAGCCAACATCAGCAACAATAACAAAGCTTCTTGCAATGGTGGAAAACCCAAAAAGATTTGTCATTCTTGATATTGAACAAATACAGACAAAAGAGACAGATATGTATACCTTATACCACTAGGTATATGGTATACCATGTGGACAAAAAATACCATCCTTGGGGAATTTACCACACTCTCACCCTTTTGGAACTCATGCATGCTCAAGTACACATGTATAGTATACCACACAATATACCTTAAAATGTACCAGCATAGTATACCAACCTGGCTTACATAACAAGTTTCAAGCTCAAGGTTATAATACTGTAATATCCTCACCCTTTCTCTTTGAGTGCAGAAAGCATAAAGATTGAGGCAATTACATTGTCCACCTCCTTGTCACAGAGGCTCAGTACACATAAATGTATTTTGTACAAAAAATACAGGAGATACTAGGCTGAAAAGATTGGGAATAAAAATAAACAAAACAACAGCAAATAACATTTCTAAAAAGGCATGAACCTTGCCTTGATTCCTACTGTATTGTAAGATACTACCATGTTGTGTATTTTGGGATACATTGTTAGTAGTCTGAAGCATGCTCTCACACTATCTGTCCACTATGAGTGGATGCCTTTACCTGATGATGTGCTGCAATAAAACTGCCATGTCATGATGGCAAGAAGTATTTTTAATTTCCTTCACTGTACATGATGTACTAGTACAACAACAAACACAATTTTATATGTAATTGACAATTTTATGTCGAGCCATCCATCTTGAACGTAACTTTAATAAAGTTGCAGGATAAAACAATATTTTTGAAAATTGAACAATGGGATTGTAAACTGGACAAGTGAGGGAAATGAGCATGCACATTTTCTGGCAAGCTTTTATAAGTTTTTGGCAAGCTCGACAAGTTATTATGAAAAGTAATGCTAATGCAATGTACTACGATGGTCTATGGTTTTGGTGCAAAGGCCACAGCTGGAAACTTTTAACACTACTAGATACTTCTCTTTTATTTTTTGGTGGGCCAAAAAGGAACAACTTTTATCTTTGCAGAAAAGAAGAAAAGGCCATAAAAAATAGCAACTTTTACTTAAAGAACAAAAAGGAAGAAGTGATCGCAACATTTGTCGCCATACTCAAGATGATCTATAATGTAAGGTGACCCCTTATCTCAGCTGTACTTCTACACTTCATCTGACTATGCTATGGAAGGGCTTCTGACGAAAAAAGTAGAGTTCTATGAATTGTGAGTTTCACGAAAAAGCTGTCAGATGATAGAAAACGCCATATTTAAGCAATTCTTGAAGTATAAATTCCATGTCTGGTAAAGCTGATTAACAGGCTCCTCCCACTCGAGCACTAAAAAATTGGCGCTAAAATCTAAATTTGAATTTCCCGCTTTTTCATTGAAGCAAGCAGCATAAGCGCCACCGCACAAATGACGAAAGAACTAAAATAAGTTTAGTGAATTAACTTGCATACTTCCGTCTAGAATTGTCATAGTGGATGGCCCTGGCCATACTAATAAAAGGCAATGAGAAGAGCTTTCCAAAAACTGTTGAGGGCTGGCCAAAAAATTGTGGATCTTCATTTCCTCTCTTGTTGATTTCACAACTCGATAGTTCAACTTACAAACATATTGTTGCATGAACTTAAAACATAATTATCATTGCAAACGACGCCAAGCTTCTTCAAAGTTGTAATTTGTAGCCTCAAAAGATGAAGCTGCACTTTTGCCCAAAGAAAATGGGATTTTCGCAAAAAATATCTTGTAACCCTTTATTTTTTGCCGATACCAAAAAAACTGGAGTGAAATCGACCAAGCAAATGGGGTTCCATGATCCCCCCAAAAAACCTGGAATGCTTTCTTCCTACCACAACCACACACAAAGTAGAAGTACACACACAAAAAGGAGAAGTGGATTTGCAAAAGGTCTCCAAAGTATTGCATTTTTCATGCCCACACATCCACAAAGTAGGAAAGGAAATTGAAAGCAAATCCTGCTTTTCATCACTTGAATACATTTAAGTTTCTCCTGAGATAAAAAAATTTCCACTCTTGAAAACCTAAGAAATGGTAGGTTAACATATTTGGAATACAGTGGGAAAAACTCCCAAGGGACTGCAAATAAAAAAAGGGCTGAGGCAAAATAAAAAATAATAGCATGAGCCAACTTGGATGTTGTGTATAATGGAGAGAAATGTGACTTTCACTGCAATTTGTTGTTGTTGCTGCTTGTGCAAAACAGAGCTACAGAATATAATGAAATCTCATTACTACATAAATAAAGGGAGGCAATTAGCAAGTTCCTTTTGTTGACATTTGGCCAACTTTGATGAGAGAGAAAGCCCGCATGTTTCAAACTTTAAAAAGCCAGTATTAAAAATAAGTGAATGCCATTTCAAGATTTCTTACTGAAAAAAGCAATATTTTTCAATATTTTCCCCCTATTTTTTATCAATGTACTCAACACATCAAAGAGCATCAAAAGTTTATTCAACATATTGGATTTTTCCCTTTGAGGTTTTTATTTGGAGGAAAACATAAAGTTCATCTGCGTTTACTTTCCCAGCTTATTTTTCAAATCAAATAAGGTTATTCTTAAAAAAATGTATTCCAGCACTTATTTCAAATGGGCAAGGAAACCTAAAAAAATGTGAGGTTGCGTGAGCATTTTGATGACAAGTTGCGTTCTACAAAAATAATTTCAAGGCTATACATCTCTTTGTTGCATTAAAGAAGATCTCTTTGTATTCAGTGGAGTGGGAAATACTAAAGAATATCCTTGACCTTCCCTTATTAAGGATTGGCTGTGGCAAAAACATTGACAAAGAGTCATCGACCCTAAAGCTGGCAAACAGCTTGCAATTGAGCCAAAAAAGCCCAATATCTGGCAAAGTAGTAAAAAGGGAGTTTTTGCTACACAAAGACCTTTATTAGATACAAGGTAATAAACCTCAATACAGCCCATAAATAATTGAAAGAGTCTCAATGACTCAGCACCTTTTGACCTCATCAGCTGACTCCCTTAAATGACCTTTTCAAATTGTAAACACCAAACCCTGAAAAAAATAACATAACATAGCTTGTTTGACCTAATATAGTACTAAAATGTGGAAAAAGACAAAAAAGGAGTTCATTTTTAATTGTAAGAGTGTAAATGACTCAGCATCTTTTGACCTCATCAGCTGACTCCCTTAAATGACCTTTTCTAAATGTAAACACCATAAAACTTTAAAATCAACACCTAACCTTTTTTAACCCAAAAGAAGACTAAATTGTGGAAAAAGTATAATTTCAATTTTCTTGAATTATATGTGAGTCATTTCCGGTTTTATTAGCATCATCATTTATCAATGAGTTGTGGAATTTTAATCTTCAACCAGCTGCAGATTTTGAGCGAGTTGTGTGAGAAATTCGCGGTCTTTGTTTGAACTGGGTCAATCTCCTTTCATCTGCTGCTGAGTTTAAAGACCACACTTTGGCAGTTAAAAGCATGCGCGTGTTCGAGCGCACGCGCGCACGCTCACTTCAATAACAAAAGGCGCGCCCGCACTTCCTTGATGCCCCCAGCAGCCGTTCGCGCTGGGCCGAGCGAGCCAGGCCATTATCTCAATCTTTTTTGTTCTCAGCTGTGAACAGTTTGGCTTTGTCACAATCGAGCCCAGCTGCTCGCAGCCAAAATTCGCCAAATCAACTGTGAAAGCGCCAAAATCACAAATTCGCCACCCACCTTTTCCCCTACTTTGACTGCTTCAAGCAGAAAATGATTGAAGCAAAACCTGCTCACATTACACTTTTCCACTCAAAATCATGAAAACATTGCACTTTTCATGCTGCCCAATGGGATTTCTTGTCGTTCCTCGAATCGCATATTCGGCCAAAAATCCACTTTGCAGCCCAAATCATGGTACAAGCTAATAAGCAAAAATGATCAGTGCAATGAAATATTAAAGTTTGCTATTGGGAAATGTGCATTATCTTGTATTGATTATCCTCTAGGAGTGTAAAAGGCAGGCGGTCTGGTCGCTCTGAATCTCGAGTCAGGCAGGGCCAGGTAGAGAGCTGTGGCTGCTGGTGCAGAGAGCGAGGCGTGACTCGTTCCAGCTGAGCTCAACGAGTAGTACTCAGTTCTATACTTGCCTTGCTAGAGCTTTTAGCTGCTGCCAGCTTTGGCTCTCAGCTTTTTGCTTCTTTCTCCCCACTTTTTGGCTTCCCTGGCTACCTCACCGCTCACCTCGGATACCTCATAGCTCAGGGAGCCCCGCCGCAGCCCCCAAAGGCCAGTTTTCAGTGTGCAAAGGCCATTCTTAGTGGCCTTTTAAAATTGGCCTTGGCCCAATCCGGCCCGAGCCTGCCAGCCCACCAGTGCAGTAGTGAGGAACTAGCCAGCAGCAAAATTACTTGAGACGCCACCAGCTTAAGTACCCTGGTATTTTGGTATTCTACTCATCTTCCAGGTAAGGAATACCCCCAATGCCCCTTATTAAAGAGCCCTCAAAAGAGGCGTTGCAGGCTGAGCACCCCACGTTGGGCGCCATGTTTGATATCTATGCATCTACATTGATGAGTAAGCAAAAAAAACTTGAATTTGATGATCCTTTCTTTGTTGTTGCAAACTGGTTAGGCTACTGATGTGTGAGGCATGTGGGGTATTTTTGCAATTGCATTAGGTAATTTTGCCAATTGTTTGGTTTTTCAAGTCACGTGGCTGTCAAATCCAAGCTTGTGACGTCATCAAATGAGAAGAAGAGCCCATGACATTCATTTTTTTCCCATATAAAAATGACTCAATTTTGCCCATGACAAAGAAAATGGGGACTATAGTTTTTCAACAATTTTGGCAGGGGTCCAAAGTTCTACTGCGAATTTCGAGTTTTTCCACAACGCAGCAGCAGTCTCAGTATTTAGAGGGCGCAATTGTTGTCAAAGCTCTCAGTTTTCAGCTGTCATCCAGTGAATCAAGAGCAAATCTTCCAAGTCGCAAATACAAACCTTATCAGCTTTGCATACTAAGGACACACTATAGTGATTCAAACTTTGAAAGAGTACACAAAGGTAGGACTCTGACTGTTAAAAGTATTTATTTATGACATAGAACATTCAAGAATTTTCCAAATTGACTTTTTAAAAAAAAATTCAAAGGCAAAATAATGTTTGGAAAATATAATGGCCTAAGGCTCTAGCCAAGACCTACTTTTTGCAAAAGAACAACAAAGTTAAATGTCTTTACTTTTGACAGAACATTCAAGAATCCTTTTTTTCTTCTTGACTTTTTTTAAATTCAAAGGCTAAAGAATATTTGGAAAATATAATGGCCTAAGGCTCTCTAACCAAGACCTACTTTTTTTTGCAAAACAACAACAAAGTTAAGTTCTTTGTTTGTAGCTGGCAACAGCTGACTTTTTTGACTCTGCAGGTAACTTTACCTCTCTCTGTTTGAATGCACAACCAGGCCTCACTTTTTTCTGGCCTTAGTCATGATCATAATTATTTTTTCTGGCCTTGGTACAAGCAATGTTATTGCTCTTTTTTTGCTGTTGGCCTGCTTTTGACAAAGAAAGCACATCTCAGTGCTGGCAATTGTTCAAGAGTTCATCTTTTTAAGGCCACAATGACCTTTTTTTCAATTGGGCCAACATTTTTTCAAACCACCCTTGAAATCAATTTTTTTCCAATCAAGTGGGCGTTTTTTTCCTGCTGTTGCCATTTTTTGAAAATATTTGGCAGCCTCATTTGTCGATCTAATTTTAGGAACTTAATCAAGTCATTATGCTTACGTAGTCGATCCGGTTTCATGCAGCTCCTTAGAGCTTCTGACGTCAAACGAATCATACTTTTTAGGGCTTGATCCCCATGAATTTCATTGTTCAAATATACTTTGGGCGTTCTCTAGAAACTCTGCATTTTCCGACTTTTTTTTCTGAAAAAATGCGGAAAATCTCTGATTTCGCAGTCCTCCAAAATCACAACAAACTCGCGCGCATGAGTCAGCATTTTTCCCTGAGATTAGAGAAACAACAACAAAACTCAATTTAGCAGTGAGATAAAGGCATTTAAGCAAGTTTCTAGCTGCCTCAACTTCAAATTTGGACCTACGTCTCATTTTGGACCTACTCTATTTTCAGCCGCAAGAAGCAAACCGTAGATTAAAAAAATTGAGATGGACCAGGAATCGAACCAGATGGAACAGCACCCCGTGTTGTGTCGAAACGGGTGCGGGTTCTACTCGAACCACGGCACGGACGGGTTATGCTCCGTGTGCTACAAGGACATGATCAAGAAGAAGCAACAGCTGCCGCAACAGCTGACAGCGCCTGCGCCCGGCGCCATGGCCTCCCTCTCCATTGACGAGTCCTCATCCTCGTCCTCGTCATCCTCTAGTCCAGCCAAAACATCTGTGGACACCGCCTTGCCCACGGTCATCCTACCCTCATCACAGACTGACAAGGTAAGCCTCTGGACCTACTTTTAAAAAAGCTTAATTTTACCCTAAGTTGAGATCCGGATTAAGACTCTGGATCTAATTGTAAGACTTGATAGCAATTTTTTCACTCGAGATCCGGATTTAGATCTTCGCACTTGAAATCTGTTGTATCATGTAGGTCTAAGATTGGACCCACTTTTTAAAAAGCTTAATTTTAGCTACAGTTGTTCCTGAGATCCGGATTAAGACTCTGGATCTAATTGTAAGACTTGACAGCAATTTTTTCACTCGAGATCCGGATTAAGATTTTCACACTTGAAATCTGTTGCATCAAATAGGTCTAAGATTGGACCTACTTTTTAAAAAAAAGCTTAATTTTACCTTAAGTTGGATCTGAGTTCTGTATTAAGTCTCTAGATCCAATTTTAAGACTTGGCAGCCATTTTTCACCCGAAACCCAAATTAAGATTTTCGCACTTGAGATCCGTGTTGCATGATAGTAGGTCAAAGATCTAATTTAAAGACTTGAACTATGTATCTTCAGAAGTAGTCTTACTTTTTTAAGGCTTTAGATCCGGATACAGCGCGCATATATTAAGACTTGAAGTCTGGCTCAAAGGAGAGCTTAACTTTAAGGTTCAGGATCCGTATTTCGATTCTTGATCTTTGTTGACTTGATGACTTCTCAAGATCTACTTTGAAGACTTGAGATCCGGATTTCGGCTTTAGATCTAAATATAAGTCTGGCATTCCCATTGATTCCAATGAGCTTTTAAGCTCACGATCCGGATTTCTTTTCGTGGTCAATTGATATTTGCTCTAGCTTCGATTTTATTGCTGTTAATGTGCACAGTACCTAATCTTGAGATCCGGGTGCTGATTCCGGATCTTACTTTAATATTATAACCGATTTTTAGAGGATCTAGGGTCGTTGGATACAATGGTTGCAAAGATCTACCACTTAGTTAAAAATGAGTGTACCTTTGGATGTACTCTCAAGGCTCGAATGTCATGCTGATTGTGTACCTTTTGTGGGATCTTAATAGAGGATCTAATTCTGCTTTCAGAGGAACGAGATAGAGTTAGGCGGCATGGCCATAGCAAATCTCTTGGGAGACAATGACAAAAATATTTCAGCTTCACCATCCTCCTCCATTAACACAGATTGTGACAGTGAAGGTCATAAAGAAGGTGGAAAGAAAAAGAAGAATCGATGTATGAGTTGCAAGAAGAAAGTTGGCTTGACAGGTAAATGCTTTAGACTCATAGTTATCTTAAATTCCTTATCAGATGATTTAGCCTCAATGTTGCTGTTCTCGAATTTTCCACACCTTCACAAAAGCAAATAGAGAGATAATCACTTGTTGCAAATCAAGCCAATGAGGCTTTCGAACAAATCCCATTTTTTTCCACCCAAACTCATCCAGATTTGTACAGCAAAATCATGCATTTAAACGTGTTATCAAGAATCTTGGCTTTCAACTATGACCAATGTCAATTCAATGTAACATTGTTGTTTAATTATTTCTTTAATTTCAGGATTTGATTGTCGCTGCGGAGGGTTGTTCTGCTCAATACATCGATACAGTGATAAGCACGAGTGCACATTCGATTACAAGGAGCTTGGTGCTGAAGAGATCCGAAAAAGCAACCCAGTCGTGGTTGCCAGCAAAGTGCAGAAGATCTGAAGGAAAAGCAAGCAAAAAGCAAAAAAAAAGCTAACAAGTGTAGTGTAAATTTCCGCCTCCTAATCATTGTGTCTCCTAACTTTAAAGAACATCATCATCAGCTGCCCCTCCCATCAATTACACAGAGTAGCAAAAGCATAAAAGAAGAAATACACTCGTTACAAATCATGACAAAAAGGCTGGGGTGAAAATCCCACTTTTTTCCGCCAACATCCACCCAAATTATTATTGTATAGAGCGACTCCTTTCCCTCCTCTCTGATTACATTTCATTAGCTTGGATTTATCTAGAGCGCGCGCGCGTTTTTGAGTGCACGCGTCCTCGCGTGTGCGCGCCGCGCGCTCCTTCACTCGCAGCCCGCCCGTAAAAGCCGCGCATGCGCAGAATGTTTGCGTTTTAGTGATGAAAATGATATGTTTTTTCTCCCACCCTTTCAACAAAAGAAGCAACATCAACAACAATAATAAAATCGGTTTTTTCGTGTTGTTATACTATGCATATACAAGAGTGTAGCAATTGAGGTTATACTTTACGTGTGTAGTGTACCGGGTTCGATACCAGTTCCCTCCCGAAAAAAAGGGGGCCTTTTTTAGTGCAATTTTACATAATGAAAAAAAGATACACAGAAGCGTTGACCGTGGAGATGTGCAAGTGATTTTTTAAGGGTTCGAAACAACAGCCTTCAGTTTTTTTTGTGGTGGGGCCTTTGGTATACTACAACTATTGTATAACCTGTTATTATTATTGCTTACATCCATGATCATCGACCGTACTACCACGTGTGTGTATCTACTACTACTACTACTACAACAGCAAAGAAGATAAAAACAACTTTTTGTGTGCTTGTGCTTGTGTAAATACAAAATAGAAACAAATAATATGATACCAATTTGTGTCTTGGCTCCTTTCATCAATTTAGCCCACATTATTTAAAGTTCTTAAAAAAACACACAATAAAGAACACCACTTTGGTCACCATGGCTGCAAAATGTTGGATACAACACCATAAAATGATTAATAGCTGCTTGCCAATGAATTATTCACACATGTAACAGCTAGGTGTAAAAAATGGCGCAACTGTTTGGGCTCTCGACTCTCACCCGAGCAGTCCGGAGTTCAAGTCCTGATGGATCCCACTTTTTTAACCGGGTCGCTACATTAGACTTCTCTGCCTTCAGCAGCTCCCCTCACTCTGCTCAAATGAAAATATGAACATACAAGCTAGGATAAGTAGCATTTTTATTGTATCTGGTCAATTGTTGCCCTTGTTTGTCTCAGTGTTGAGACCAAGCAATCCATGGGCAGTGTTGAACAAATTTATAGGGGACTTGCCATCAGTGATGAGTGTGGTTTGCAGTCCCAATGACTGCAGCATTCTCACTTGGTGATCTTGAGGTCCTGACGCCAAAGCTCTAAGGGTATCAGAGCCCATGGCCTCAACCATTAACTTGAATTTCTGGCTCTCTATGGCTGCCATTTTCTCAGCTTTCTCAATCTCCAGCCTGTCCTGCTCAATCATGAAATGAATCTCAGCTTCCCTGGCCTGTTTCAGCCTCTCCAGCTCAGACTCTGCCTCAATCCTGGCAGCCTCAGCTTTCATCTTGGCAGCCTCCACAGCAGCCTCAGCCTCAATTCTGGCGGCCTCAGCTCTGGAGTAGGCCTCAGCCTTGGCCTGCCCAGTGGACTCAACAGCAGCTGACTCACCCTGAAGGGTCAACAGGGCTTTCCTGGCCTTCTCAGCTTCAGCATCATCCAGGATCCTTTGCCTTTCCAGCCTTCCCCTGGCTTCCTGGTCCACCCTCTCAGCCTCTCTTTTGGCAGCTGCCTCTTGGGACTGAGTGGTGATCTCTATGGCCAGGGTGACACTCTTCTGCAGTGAGTCCCTGGTCCTCTGGTCCACAGGCTCCACTGACTTGATGTCAATGGAGGTCACCACCAGGTTGTTGGCCAGGAACCTGAACTCATCCTGGGGAACCTTGCCTGACTCATCCACCCCAAAAACAGCTGCCTTGATGATTCCAGCAGAGTGCTTGTGAAAGTTGTCAAAGCTCACCGAGCTCACCGCTCCCCTAATCCTGGAAGCGATGGCCTTGCACATGTCCCCGATGAAGTCGGGGACACAGAAGAGCTTGGAGGCCTCCACAGAGTCATTCTTGTCCTTGATGTCAAAGTGCCAATTGTAGGACAACTGGAGCTGGAGCCTGGCATGGTCTGAGGTTTCTACATTGATGATGTCAGAGCAGAAGTCAGGACCCAGGAGCAGGGCAAGGCTCCGGATCAGGTTGGCCTTCTTGGGTTTGCCTCCGGACAGGCTGACCTGGGTGAACTCTTCGCTAGGGTCCAACATGACCAGGTCTGGGCCAAAGACAACCCTAGACCTTTTGGACTTGTAGTCATAAATTTGCACTGCTGCATTGTTGGGCACCTGAAAGGTGACCACCCTGCAAGCAGACAGCTCATCCTCGTTCAAAATGTCTGAGGTGTCTTCCTGTAGCTCGATTTGCCTCTTCCTGTTCTGCCTGTCTTTCACCGGGTTGATCCATTCCCCCCGGTCTGCGCAGGCATCCCTGTTTTTGTCCAGCAAGGTCCTCACCATGCTTGACATTGACTTCTCCCACAGCTCCTCATCCTCACCAAGCATGTAGGTATGACCTATGACAGCCCGAACAGCTCCAGTCTTGGTGTTCCTTACATAAATGCCTTCATTGTCATGTAGAGGTATGGCTTTGCGAAGGGTCACCACCTCTACCTCTACTGGGGGTATGTACTCTATCGGTCCCTTCAGCATCCACCTGTCACCTGGCTTCCTGTCCACCTGGGGATCCACTGTAGTGTCAGTGTACCTTTCCAAGGCCTTCAGGACTATGCCCTCATCCTCCCCCAGGACATAAATGTTCCTTATACCCTGTTCTAACTCTTCCCCAGGCTTAAGGAAGAAGCTAAGTTCTCCCTTGACCAGCTTCTTGTGTCCCAGTTGGTTCTTCCCATCCTCACCCACTGGGTTGAGGATGACACAATACTGCCTTGAGGTCAAGGTGGTGATGGGGATGACCCCAATGACCTCTTCGTACACATCAGGAATGTGACTCTCCATGTCATCCAGGGTTATGAGGTACTCTTCTCCGTTCTTCCTGGTCTTGCCCAGTTGGTCCTTGAAGGACTTACAGGCTTGTACGTGGATGGCAGTCTTCTCGGTGAGAATGGTGGCTTTGCAGGTTTGCACTATTTCCTCATAGGCTCCAGGGAGGTAGGCACCTGCTTTCCTAACCAGCCACTCCTCACCAGCCACCCTGGGGCGCCTATCTCTGTCTAGGGTCTCTCTGGTGGCCCTAAGCCTTAGAGCCTCATTGGGCTTGATGATGACTGCCTTGGTAGGCCCAACTACCTCCACTTCCTTCCTTGGTATGAAGGTACCAGGCCCTTCAAACAGGTACTCTTCACCAGCTACCCTTTCAGTCTCTTCATCGGTGAAGCCTCTGATCACTTTAAGCCTAAGAGCTGCCAATGCTGGAACTACAGTTAAGGCCTTAGTTGGCACATCAATGTCTTCTCCAGGATAGAGTGGGAAAGGGTCTTGCTCTAGCCTCACTTCAAGCTCAGCATGTTGCAGCACAACCTTGGAGATTTCACCATAATTTTTGTTTCGATAGTTTTTTTTAGACATACCTGATTTAAGGCATCTTTGACCAGTTCTCCATGCTCATCTCTCTTGACTGGATTCCTGATGACACAGTAGTGCCTTGGTGGGACAATGACCATTTTGGTGAGTCCCAAAACAACCTTTTCATTGTCTTTTCTAATGAAGGTGTTGGGCCCAATCTCAACCCTGGTCACATTGGTGGTCTGGTCCAAAACATGGATGAAGTGGTAAGGCTGGATCCTGAAGACTGAGCCATCTGATGAAGATGACCCATCTGAATTATCCCCATCTCTTTTACCCATTTTTATTTTTGGTTGCTTTACTATGTGGCTCTACAACACAGGAGTGTAACCTTCAAGAATAGAATAATGATTTCGCAATGCCTGGTATCCTAGCAAAGCTGGCCTCTATAGTACACAAAACAAATTCCTTATCAACTGCAAACACAAAGTACAGATATAATACTGCAACTACTACGTGAGCAAGCATGGTGAAATAAGGGAACAGCATTAACAACATTAAAGGTATCACTTTAAAACTCACAACATTCCCTAAGCTAAACTTTTTCTGTAAGGTCAAGTGTTCATTATGGTTTTATCTACTTTTTTGTACCATAAAATATTACTATTCAAAATTGAAGTTTTTTGGATTCATTAAAAAAATTTTGTGAGAATCACAAATGGCTTGAAAAATTTCTTAATATTTTCGGCTAACTTTGGTAATATTGTTGTATACCTTTTTGGCTGTTTGTGAGTCACTAAAATCACTTTATGGGTATGGCAAGGCAAGCAAGTGAAGCAACAGCTGATTGAAGTTTCACGCAATGACGAAATTCCAGCAGCTAGTCATCTTTTAACGAATTTGACGTAAACGTTCGGGAACCTAGCGCTTTTTTAGTTGTTTTCTTAAAAAATCTGAATTCTACAGCGTTCGGCTCTTGACCAAGTTTTGACAAATTAAACAGTGTTGGTGGGCTGAGGTAGAATAGGAAAGAGCCAAAAAATGCTTAGAAGCGCCAAAATGCTGCCTTGTTTTGTTTACAACTCGCCGCAATTTTGAACGTCAACACTGAGCCAAAAATCAAAACATTGAACATTTTGGAGTAAATGTGACAATGACTGAGGATTTTTAGCTTTTAAATTAAAGGTAATATCTAATTATTTTATTTCTCAATTTTAACTTTGCCATTTTTTCATTTTTCACCTCCTTTTCTTCAAATCTTTTTTCAATCCGGATTTCCCATTCTCAAGCTAAAAACTTTTACAAAAACCTTTAAAATAGGGCATCAAATTTGAATGAAAATAAATGTATTTATTACATGTCACATCCCTTTTAGTCATCTATAAACTTTTTTAAGAGGAAGTCTCCCAAAAAAAAGTATCAATGTTATAGAGTCCGAGTTTTCCTTCCAGATGTTTCCTCATAAGTCCGCGAGAGGGCAGGATGAGTCAGCAAAAGTGATGTCAACAAACTTTCGGGAGAATAAGCCGCAGCTTTCTCACTTTGCTGTGGCGCCCTCTTTAGCCGCGTTTTCCCGGATTTCCCTGGAGAATCCTCTGTTAGCAAAATCAACAGTTTCAAGCCAAAGGAGATTGCAACTTTTGACCTCAGTCAACAAAGAGCGGGGCCAACAGCTCACCAATCCATTCCTGCTCAAATCCGGATCAAATCTGCAAAAGAGGGATTTGTTTGCCAAAATGCCATCTTTTCTGCCACAAAAGTAATTCTAAAGAACATTTTTAAAATCTAATTGATTTTAATTAAGCAAAAAAGGCATTTTGGAATTCTTTTTTAAATAAAGTCTTTTTTTTTAAATTTCCCGAAATGTTTGATTTGAGTTGGCAGCAAAAAAAAAAAAAAATAAATAAAAAAAATCAACTTTTATGAGAAAACTTGGGAATCTAGAAGCTTTCAAAAGGTTTTTTTGTGAGTAAAAAACTTCATAGCTAAGAATCAATATGAGCTTTTTATGTTTTGGCATTTTTGCTAAATTTAGCTGGTGAATAAGTAAGTGCCATTTTTTAAAAGCAATGAGGTTGCTTAGCTTGTTATTTATGTTTGCTATGAGCATGGTTGGCTTCACCTGATGCTGCTGTTTACTTAAGGAATGCTTTGGATGAAAGGAAGCCCGGTTTCTTTTCCACTTTGGGCTCAACATCAACCAGCAGACAATCCATTACCACAGATGATGCACTGAAGAAGAAAGTAGCCAAGCAGACAAGCAGTGGTGAGTAGCGTTAAGGGAATGAGAGCCGTGCCTGGATTCGAACCAGGACCATAACAAATAGGGGTCATCCGGAAAGCCACTGCGCTACTGAGGTTTTCTCATCTATTTTTTCCTGTTTTCTCTCCAGCCTTCAATGAAGATGGGCAAAAACATGTTGATTTTGGGCCTCCAATTACTGCAGATTTGCACTGCTGTGGTAATAATGACTTGGCAGAAACCATTGATGAAGAAGAATTAGCAATACTTGCAGCAGCCAAGGAAGAAAATCAATGGAGGAAGGAAGTGAAGGAAAATGTGCAAGAGCTACAAGCCCTGAAAAGCCAGAAAATCATCAAGGTAAGAAATCTTGCAAGCTCTGAATTTGGGCCATTTTATGTCCTCCAATTCCCCAGTGTGCATATTTTATGCAGTATACCTTGGATGCATGTTGTTGAGAGAATTCCATTATCGAGATTGATCCCCATGCTTCTTTTATGCAACGCATAAATATGGATGCTTGCGCATCAAATTTAGATAAGCAAGCCTGGCCAGCTGATCTCTTGTTAGTTCAGTTCCTGTTTTGTCGTTATTGAATGGCGTATCCAACAGCAAAAATACATGGATGTATCCTAGCGTAAAAATATGGCTGAATTCAAATGCAACAATTATTGGTTACACATCAGCTTTGGCTAATGTGAAGCTTGCTTGAATGTGTTTTAAGCAATGCGGAATGAAGCAAAGCTCGGTAACTTGAAAGGTTCAAATCTCATTACTTAATGAACCAATTGGCGCCAAACTTTTTAGTTGACATTTATGTATCATTGACAATGTACAAATTAAATTTGATTACAATCTCAGGCAGTTTTTCACCATAAAATCAGGCTGAAAATTTAGTGTTATGCTAGGTCACATTGGTCATTTAGATTTATACCTAATTAATGAATAGTCGTTGTATAATTTTTTAAGTACTTAATTAGGCCATTACCTCAAAGTTATGAAATCTCAGCTGGCTTTCACATGAATGTACGCAATGGTGCTTTAATGACTTGTATCAAATTTGGCGCCAATTGGTTCATTAACTGATGAAATTCGAACCTTTCAAGTTAGCTAGCTTTGCGTTGCTCATTCTTGCTGGTTTCTCATTCGAGTGAGCTTTTTGATTGCGAAGGCTGTTATGGCAACAATAATTGTTGCATTTGAATTCAGCCATATTTTTACGGTAGGATACATCCATGTAGTATTGCTGCTCTCGGATACGCTTTTGTATTTGATGCATTGCCTGTCTCAGCAAAATATAGAACAGCATCCTTTTCCCCCTTGTGCACCAGCATCAGAGATGGGAAATCCTATTTTTTCATTATGCTGCTACTTCTTCTACTGCACATATGCCTTGCTGCTTTGTCATTTTGTAGTATGGAGATGGAAGCAGAACTTTTTCATTAATTTTTCCATTCTGCCAAATTCAGTTGATGCATTTTGCCTGCCAAAAGTTGTTCTGTTTGTTTTAGCTGGTGGTGAAAGTCGTGATTTTTCCCTTTGTTGAAAAAACAGGGTGATACATTGGCTCACACTGTTTTTTAAAACAAAACTGCCTTGAAGATGTTAATTTTCATTTTCAGGAATCCTTGACTAGAATGGTGAGCATTTCCCTCCAGGGAAATCCCAACCTTGAGGATCCAAATGAGGAAAAGAGGAGGAAAATCATTGAATTATGCTCTCAAGTTGCTGAATTTGATCCAGAATTCATCCTTAAGGTAAAATGCCTCAAATTTACCTCTTTTTCAATGTAGTCATAATTTGTCAGTAATTTCATGTAAGACAATTTTAGAAAGCTCTAAAATGTCTAGTGGCTTAAAAATCTTTTTGTGGATAACTTATTTTTTTGGGTAAATGGCAAGGCCTGTTTTTGTCCTCCAAGGGCTTTATTTGGGTGTGAAAATGGATCGAGTAGAGCTCAAGTTTTGGCACGTTTCCCTCCTTTCTTCACCCCAAAGACCAAGTCTGCTTTCTCTCTCTCTCTTGGTCGCATCAATTTGGGCACAGAAATCGAGCCAAATTCTTGCAATAGTTGGAATTAAAGCAAATCCTGTAGTACAAATGTGTTTCCAGAATTGCCTGGGAATCTAAAGTAGTGCACCCATTTAAAGGCTTCTTTTCTTCTGCCAAAAAAGAGGGGAAAGCCCTTTGAAAGTACCCTTTTTGTATTTTTCCTAAAGGCTGTAAAAGTGCTATTTAAATAATCCTAAATAATAATAGGGGATGAATCCAATTTAACTGCAAATCTGAGTAGAATATACTCACATAATAAAATGGTTGTATTTGCCAACTCTTGTATTTCATAAATGTATTCAAATACTGCCAGCTCTTTAAGTGATTAATAACCCTTAAATTGGGTAAGGGTAAACAAATGTAATATGTAATTTTCCAGCTTAGTATGAGAAAGTAATGAAAAGTGTTGTTGCTGTCTTAATTGAGTTTCCCATCATTTGGTATTGGCTTGAGGAGAGCAAAAACCATTGAGGTACAGTATTCTTCCTTCTTTTGGCTGAAGTAGCAGTAGTAACATCATCATCGATGATTCTGCCTTTAAGCACCCGAAGAATTTGCCTTATTCGGAGCTTAGGAGCCTAATGGAGTGTTCATCTAATCAGAAAATTACATTTGATCATCAACTATGTCAATGTAATGAATCGGCATTACATTTGTCTTTAAAATGAGATATGACACTTCCAACAAAAAAAGAAAACTTTATAAAAAAATGAAAATGAGTGCAGAGGTGTACAAAGGGCCTAAGTTTATTTTAATTTTATAGTGGTGCAAGTTTGGTAGCTCTCGGACTCTCGCGCAAGCGGTCCGGGTTCGAGTCCGCTCATGCCCCATTATTAGTAGAAAAGATTCACCTTTTACTCTGGTAACTTTTTTGCTTAAAGATTTGGTAACCTTTTGAGGAATGTCGAAAACTTTTTAAAAAGGAGTTTTGGTGTTGTATTATCCACTTGGCCTAAATTGAAAAGTCAATTGTTTGCGTTAGTGTTTTTATTTGGCTTCTAGATAAACAAAAAGCCTGGTAGCAAAAAGTAGAAGAGGCCCAAAATGCATTTTCTTCAAAGGTCGTCATCCCTTTCCTTTTTTGGCCTCCAAAAGAGAGATGTTGCATGCCATTTTACCATTTTGTGAAGAAAGTTGCTGCTTTCCACATAATTTCTACTCCTTCTTCCTCTTTCCATGTTTCCCCCTTGATGGGACCAATTTGAAAAGAGAGAGAACTGCCCAACCTCTTAATTTGACCAATCTGACCTATGAAATGCCTTAGAATGATTTGACCAATTTGAGTTTGAACTGTATTCTTACTCTAGATTGTAATGTATTAGAGATTTGAAGAATGCTTCAAAATGTATTTTCATCATTTTAAGTGAGCTTTCTTAGCATGAAGATTGGCTTTTTGAGGTGTGTGTGTTTCAATGTATTCAGTTTTAGTTAGATGTATTTTTAAATGAATTCCACCTTTTTAAAGCTATCGCGTACAGCGTAACATGCTTTAGAAGTATTTCACTAAAAATCAATAGTATTTCAGACAAATTCGAATGTTTTCCTTTGTATTTCAGTTACATTCAAAAGTAATTCTTGTGGTACATTGAAACGTAATTTAACTGAATTCAACAAAATAAAGTACATTCAAAAGTAGGATTTTTTGCTCAATTCAAATTATTTCATCTAAATTAAATTCTAATGTTTAGTAAATACAGATAAACGCAATTCAGCAAAATTAATATGTATTTTTGCTTAATTCAAATGTATCCAGGCTAAATTCAAATGTATCCAGGCTAAATTCAAATGCATTCCATGGAAACTCTAATGTATTTCATTAAAATTGAAATGTATTTCAGCTGTAAGCAATTGTATTTCACTTTAACTAAACACAATAAAATAATGAAATCCCCAAAAAAAACCTTTCACAAAAAATGAATACAGCCGCCCAACATGAATACATTCCATGCCAAAAAAGCTTCTGAATACATTCTTCTAACCGAAGCTTCTAACCGACTTGTGTGTATCCGCTGTATTTTGACCCTGTAGTATTTCCTGCAGGTCGCTTTGTATTGCCGTCACGAGCTCAATGTCCGATCCACTTCTCACCTTCTCCTCGCTTTTGCAGCCATTCAAATGTCCTGCCGCCCTTTCCTGCCCCGATACTACGCCCAAATTGCCCATTTGCCCTCAGATTGGACCTCTGTGGCCGATTTCGTTCAGACCTTTATTTTTGCTCGCGAAATGAAGGGGGGCAGCTTACCAGCCGTCCTGCGCAAGGCCATGGTGGAGAAATTCAAGCAATTCGATCAATACCAGCTGGGCAAGTATGCGAGCAAGGGCAAAAAGGGCCAAATTATGATTGGGGAAGAGCTGACTATTCATATGGAGATTGACAATGACCAGCACCAGCATTGGGAGCTGGCCAAGAAGAGGTTCAACTTCAAGAGGCTCATCAGGCTGCTGCACATCAGTGAGCCTGTCTTTCATGTCATGGCCATTCTGGGCAAAAAGTAAGAAAGCCTAGAAAAAACCTACTTTTTTTTGAATAAGAGATTTTTTTGTAAAAAAGAGATTTTTTCTGGAAAAAAGAGATTTTTTTGTAAAAAAAGAGATTTGTTCTGTGAGAAAAAGATTTTTTAGTGAGAAATATATTTAATATATTTTATTGTGAAAAAATATTTTTTGAGTGAGAAATAGTTTTTTGAGTGAGAAATAGATTTTTTTAGTGAGAAATATATTTTTTGTGAACTATAGATTTTTTTTTGAAATTAAAACCCATTTTTAAAGTGAGTTATAAATGTTATGATGAAAGGAAAATATGTTTTTGAAAATGATAGACTCCTCTCAAAAACTAGAAACCTAAGTTTGAGCTGCTAATAATGAGACTTAAAATTAATTCCAGGTATCCAAGTGACAACAATGAGTTTTATTCAAATCGGTTGCCAGGGGAATTCGAGCCAGAAAAAGCTGGGAAACGAATGAAACTGCCATCTCCTGTCACCTGGGAGACTCAAATATCAAAGTAAGTGTTGCTGTAGTAGTATCATATGTCAATTTCAAAAAGGTTTACAAAGCTTGAAGAAGTCAAGTATTGGAGCCTTTCAAATTTCCCCCTGGCAAGAAATGTTGATGGCCTAGGGGGAAAATCCCACCAAGCTGCTACCAAGTCTTCATCTGCATTTTCCCATAAAAAAAGTAGAAGCTAGGAGCAGAATTTGGCTTTAAAAGAGTTGCAGCAGTATTTTATACTTTATGCTTCCCAAGAGAGAAGAAAATCAGAATCAGATGCCATTTTTGTGAGGCTAATTTGCAATTCTGAGCCCTTCCTCCTCTTCTTCTTTTGCAGCAGTAGCTTTATGTATTCTTTATAGCAGCCAAGAAAGATGTGTCTATCAGCTAAATTGTTTGAGATTCTGCTGCACCAGATTCTGTGCCCAACTTTACTCTATGTAGGATATGCACTCAAGAAATTACGCAGCCATTTTGAAATTGCTGCTCTGAACCAGATTCAATTTATTCAAAGATGTAAAATGGAAAGCCCAAGGGCATGTAAAGTTGTACTAAAACTGCCATACATCCATTTTGATTGTCAGTAAAATGGAAAGCAATTGCATTAATTACAAATAAGATATTTTATTCAAAGATTTATACCATGTAAAGTGGAAAGCCCTAGGGCTAGTAAAGCTGTAACACTACCACGCATCAAATGCATTAAAATCTTCAAAGATTTTCATCATGTAAAATGGAAAGCCCTGGCATTAGTTGCAAATAAGATATTTCATTTAAAGATTCATGCCATGTAAAGTGGAAAGCCCTTGGGCTTTTATAGTTATTTATTTCGAGCTGGGGCACGTAAAGTAGGGTCATTAAATAGCTGAGCGAGGATTTTAAAATGGGAAAACTCGAGTACAGCTTTACTAGCCCGAGCCTGCGAGGGCTGTAATTGTACGAGTGTTTTTCCATTTTAAAATCCGAGGTCAGCTATTTAATGACCCTACTTTACGTGCCCTAGCTCAAAATATACAATTTTATATTCTGTAATACGATTTTTGAGTGTATTCATGAAGTTACTGGTCTGCACTGTGCCCTAGAAAATACTGCTCGGTTTTTAGTTGCTATGTGAATGTCACTGGCTCTCATGAGCTAGCATCTTGTGGTTTGGGAGCCTTAAAATAGACTTTTAAGATTCAATTTTGCGGAGGTGCTCCTATGGCACAATGGTTAGAGCGCTTGGCTCTTGATTCAGCAGTCTAGGGTTCAAACCCCCGTCATTCCTTCTTAACTTTTTTATTTCTTTATCTGGCTTAAGTTAGGGTTAAACTCCTGTACATAGCATCCAATCTTCATGATGTTTCCATAGCACAGTGGTAAGAGCATTGGATTGCTAATCAAAGTCACTAAGGTTGAAACCTTGTGTGTTCCTCTCTTTTTTCCAACTTGTTGTGAATTTGGAGTACTTCCCTGGAATATAAGGGGCATTAAATTGCTTAAAATCCCTCAAATTCGATTCCAGGGCCGTTAAGTATTTAATATCCCCCAAATTGCTTAGAAAGAAATGTGACATAAAAGAGCTGAGTCGGATCGGTAAACTGAATTATAACACGAGGAAATCGTATTACAGTATATAAAAGCTATAAAACTACCGTGCATCATTTATAAAGATATCTTTGAAGATTTACATCAATTTAATATAAGGAAAGCCCTGGCATTATTTTTATGATTTACACCATGTAAAGTGGAAATCCCAGGGCATGTAAAGTTGTGAAAATGCCAATTTTCAGTCACAAGTACAATCTTTTTTACATCATGTAAAGTGAAAGCCCTCAGTACTTATTGTTTTAAATTAAGATTGTGGAAACTACCTTGGTAGTGTAAACAAACTGGTAAACAAAAGGTGAGGTGGAAATTACATCTTCCATATTCAAAGCAAAAACATACCTTTGTGTGTTTGTTGCATCATAGGAGAGAAGTTGAAATGTTTCCATGGTTCCCATTTTACAAGCAGCAGAATGCATTCCTTTCTGCTTGGTGTCTTAAAACCTCCTTTTTTTGTTCAAAGTGAAAATTGGAAAACTTTTGAAAAAGGGCTTGACAGCTGCTTAATACTTGAATGCTCATAAATACAAATAATGTTTTAACTAAGTTTCCCCCTAAAAAGTCACATGACCAGTTAAGCTAGGGTTGATTAAACCCTTGTGAGCCTATATTTGATTTTTTGATACTTTTGCCATTTTTTCCCATTATTTCACGAGGATGTAGAAGAGCCAGAAATGGGTATAAAAGGCTCCATTTTTGATGATGGACACTAAAAGATCGAGGAAAGTCTTTGAGCAAGAAAAATGGCTGGGATATTAGCACAAAGTCTGCGGAAAATGCACTCTGGGGCCACATCCCTTAAAAAGGCCTTTCACAAGATCCACCAAATAACCTGTTTCCTGGGTAAAAAGGCCTCTAGAATCCCATTTATTTTTTGAGAAATTTTCCACAGTGCTTCTCAGTTTGTGACATGCTCCATTAAATCTGAAAATTGGCCCTTCAATCCCAGTTCACTTTTCATGCCATTTTGGCTCTTTCCACTCATTTTTGGGGCTTTTCAGGCATGGCAACAAGGCCTCTGTTTGGCAGCAATTGATTGATGAGAGGAAACTGCCCTACATGGCCACACTGAGGAACTTGAGGAATTTGGTGTTGTCTGGCATCAGTGATGCCACAGTGGACAAAGTTTGTGCCTACCTCCAAAATGAGAAGGCTGTGGCTGGTTCAAGGCTGTTTCCATTCAGGTTTTACTCAGCTTTTGATGTGCTCACTGAATTGGCCACTTTTGCCAACACTGACTTGAGGCCACCGCAGCCACCCATTGGCAAAGACAAAAAAGGGGCCTCTTCTTACAAGACCAAAAAGAGGAAGCAAAAGGAGATGAATGAGGGGGCCATACAAAAGTTCCGCCAGGCTCTGGAAGCTGCTGTAGCCATAGCTGTCAAAAGAAATGTTCCGCCCATTAAAGGTATTCTTAGGCAGCAATAATCTGGTAGCCCCTTTTTGCCTAAAGCACTATCCAAAAGAGAACAGCTGCTCAAAGAAAGCTAACCTTTGAAATTAAAAGCTTCTTCTAGCAACTCTTTGTTTTTTAAAGAGAAAAATGTCCCTTTTTGTGTTAGGTTTGTTTAGCAACAATCTGGTAGCCCCTTTTTGCCTAAAGCACTATCCAAAAGAGAACAGCTGCTCAAAGAAAGCTATCCTTTGAAATTAAAAGCTTCTTCTAGCAACTCTTTGTTTTTTAAAGAGAAAAATGTCCTTTTTTGTGTTAGGTTTGTTTAGCAACAATCTGGTAGCCCCTTTTTGCCTAAAGCACTATCCAAAAGAGAACAGCTGCTCAAAGAAAGCCAACCTTTGAAATTAAAAGCTTCTCCTAGGAACTCTTTAATTTTTAAAAGAAAAATGTCCTTTTTGTGTTAGGTTTGTTTAGCAACAATCTGGTAGCCCTTTCTTGCCTAAAGCACTATCCAAAAGAGAACAGCTGCTCAAAGAAAGCCAACCTTTGTAATTAAAAACTTCTCCTAGGAACTCTTTATTTTGTGCAGGGCCATCCACTATGACAATTCTAGACGGAAGTATGCAAGTTAATTCACTAAACTTATTTTAGTTCTTTCGTCATTTGTGCGGTGGCGCATATGCTGCTTGCTTCATTGAAAAAGCGGGAAATTTAAATTTAGATTTTAGCGCCAATTTTTTAGTGCTCGAGTGGGAGGAGCCTGTTAATCAGCTTTACCAGACATGGAATTTTTACTTCAAGAATTGCTTAAATATGGCGTTTTCTATCATCTGACAGCTTTTTTGTGAAACTCACGATTCATAGAACTCTACTTTTTTTGTCAGAAGCCCTTCCATAGCATAGTCAGATGAAGTGTAGAAGTACAGCTGAGATAAGATACATTATAGATCATCTTGATTTTGTGAAGATAAAAATGTCCTTTTTGTGTTAGGTTTCTTTAGATGCAATCTGGTTGCCCCTTTTCGCTTACCAAAAGAGAACAGCTGCTCAAAGAAAGCTAACCCTTGAATTTAATAGCTTCTTTTAGCAAGGTTTGTTAAGCAACAATCTGGTACAGAAATACCTCATTCAAAAATAGCCAATTCAAGCCAGTTTTCATCAACTTTTCCGCAACTTTTATTTCAAACGAAATTGACCTAAATGGTTAAAAATAGGAATTCCAAAACACTTTTAATTAATTTAGGCTTGCTCTTCACGTCCATATTTAGCCCAAATAGTAACCATCTTACACAGCCTAAAAGTGAAAACAAAGAGAAGAGTCCATTTTAAAAAAGGAAAATATACTTTGATGACTTTTTGAAAATACTTTTTTTCCAGGTTCAACATTGGTTATTTGTGCAACTGGCCTGGAAGTGAGAGAGGCCAAAGTGGCCAGGAAGATTTCCTCTGAAACCTCCAATAGTTTGGTAGTGTCATTGCTCTTTTCTATGATGGTTGCATCAGCTTCTGAGTCAGCCCAAGTGCTAACTTATACTTCAGAGAAAGTGACTCCCAGAAACTTGGCTGAAAGCAAGAAATCATCTCTGCTAGAAAAAGTGAAGGACCTCAAGAATTTGGTCTCAAAAGAAGACTCCTTTGAGTCAAGTATTGAAATGTTGATTACTGCCAAACTGATGGATCTCATCAGACTGAAGTAATTTTCCTTTTTCAGAGTATCTTCAAAATACATTAAAAATTGCATTTCAGGCTGAGTTATGACAACTTGATTTTGGTGCATGGCAGGCAAAGGTCAGGCGAAAGTGGCCTGATGTCCACATGGCTTAACCAGTACAGGCTACTAGTGAATCCTAACTTGGTCTATTTGGATCTTGATGTGCAGAGTGGCTCATGTTTTGACCATGACATGATTGACATGAAAAATATCTATGTGGCTGGCTTCAGTGAGGCCATTTTTCAAGTCCTTGCCAGGGTAAGTTTTTTTTTTAAAAAGAAAATAATTAAGTTATTAGGAAGAATAAGCTAATGAAATAAGTTACAAAAAATTTGAGTAAGAAAGGTGCATTTAGGTCAGTGGGTCTGGATGCATGTCAGACTTGGTGGAATGTATGGACAAAAAGTACAATTTGGGCCTCAACTGCCATCAGAGCCCTAAATTTGAGCTCATTGACCATGCCTACTTGTCAAGCCACCAGTGGAAGCGAGTGAGGATTTTCATCTCTTCCACATTTAGGGATATGCATGGTGAGAGGAACTTGATGACCAATTACATTTTCCCTGAACTATGCAGAAGGTCAAAAAGCATTGGCATAGAAGTGGTACCAGTTGATCTGAGGTAAATTCCAAGCCTTGTCTTTCTTTTTTTGTATGAATTTTTTTCCAAGGTGGGGTGTACATGGCTCAATCCCAACAGAAAGGCAAGTGGAGGCTTGCTTGAGTGAAATTGACAAATGTCATTTCTTTGTTGGCCTTTTGGGGGAGAGGTATGGGAACAAGCCAGACATTGCCAATTCCCAGCTTATCAAGGCAAAATTGAATTGTCAGAATGTTGAGGGAATTCCCTTGGGCCAAGTGTCTATGACTGAACTAGAAATGGAATATGGAGTCCTACAAAGGCCCACAATGAAAGAAAATGCTTTCTTCTTCATCAGAAATCATGACAGCTTGAGACCTACCCTACCAACTGCACTCTTGAGTGACTTTGAAAGTGACCCCGAAGACAGCAAAAAGCTGAGAAAACTCAAGGAAAAAATCCTCCTCAGTGGGTCTGAATTGATGCTTGAGTATCCTGCCTACTTTGCTGGAATCAAAGAGGGAGTTGCAATTCTAAGGGGGCTGGAATCATTTGGAAACAGACTGTTTGATGTGCTTTGGAATGCAGTCTCAAAGCTTAATGAAAAAGACAAGAGCCCAGGCAATTTGGCTGATCCATTAGGCAAGCAAATTGCTTTTTGCAAATCCATAGAATTTGTGGGTAGGTCAAAGTTGACCCAGACAGTCCTAAAGTGCCTGCAAGACAAACCTGGAGGTATCATAGAGATCTGTGGGCAGACTGGGATGGGCAGCTCAGCACTCTTGGCAAAGATTTGCCATACTCTGACCAAGACAAGCAAGCAAACCTCCACTTTGGTCTTACCTTTCTTCGCAGAAGCCAATGGCAACATTAGGTCAACCCTCTCTTTCCTGAGCTATCTAAAAGATAGCCTGACTTCACATTTGTTAGGGCAAGAAACTAGCTCACCACTCATGGGGATCCAGGGCACCAGCAAGTCTCTCAGTAAGGATGTCTCCACCCTTATACACATGGCGCCCAACGTGGGGTGTGATGACCGCTTTCGACTCATCCTGATTCTTGATGGCCTTGAAGAGCTCGAGGGTGCTGAGGGCACACATAGCTTACCTGTGGACTGGATTCCAGCTGAATTGCCTGATGGGGTATATTTGCTCATCTCCACTCACACCAGGAGCAAGTGGAGTAGATGGCTCTCAGCAAGGCGTGACAAGATCAAATCCATCCCAATTGAGCCAATGGAGATGAGAGACAGGAAGCTCATGGCTACACAGGCTCTTAAGGTGTTTGGCAAAGCTCTGAAAGAAGAAGCCTTTGACAACCAATTGAATGCTCTCATCTCAAAGCGAGAGGCTGGAAACCCCGCTTACTTGAAACTGCTCTGCCTTGAGCTAACCAAGTATGGAGTGTTTGAAGGCATCTCTAGCCAACTCAAGAACCTTGGAGAGTCTCTTGAGTCCTTGCTCTTGAGCATCCTTAGTAGGCTGGAAGATGAAATACCCATTCAGGTCATCAGTACTCTAATACCCTGGCTAGTTGCTTCTGGGGACTTGGGGCTTACTGAGAAGAGGATAGCCAATTGGTTAACCAATGGAGACTCTGCAATAGTGGCTGTCTTAAGTAATGGCCTGGCTCCATTCTTGGCAGAGACTCAAGGAACCATGATGGAAGGAATATTGTGTTTGAAACCTGGCAAGCCTTGGGAGACCTTGGTGTCCAAGTATTGCACTTCTCAAGTCATCAGTGAAGCCCACAAAAGCCTTGCTTCCAATTACTTGTCTGAATACCAGAACAGTGACCTGGTAGAGGATCCTACCCTGCTTGAAGCTTTGCCTTATCACTTGTCTCAAACAAATGATGTCAAAAGCCTGGTGGAAGTTGCTTGCTCTCTGAAGTTTGTCCAAGCTTGTGCCCACTCAACCAAGCATTTGACCAACCTGCAATTTCACTATGTGGGAGCCTTCTTCACTTCCAAGCTGGCCAGAGACAAGTTTGTTGGTTCCAACAGGGTGCAAACTTTCTCAAGATTCATCCTAAAGCACAAAGATGACTTACTGGCCAATCCTGGACTTGCTTTGCAGTTAGCCCTAAATGATCCAAGCATGAAATTGGAGGGGCTTGACTCCCTGAGCATTCCATCTCCCCCATACTTGATGATTCTGGACAATGAGGTCCAGGGCTCAGGACTTGTCGCGACAAAAAACTATCAGCCTTTGACCTTGACTTCCTGTGCTCTAGAAGACAGTGATTTGATAGAGGATGACTTGGTCATGATGGCCACAGGGTTCAATGATGGCAGCATTAGCCTGTCTTTGGCCTTTTCTGGCCTGGAACTGTTCAACCTGTTTGGCCACTCTTCTCCCATCACAGCCTTGGCCTTTATTAGTGGCAGCAAGAGCTCAGGAGACTCTTATTTGGCTAGTGGGTCAGAGGATGGAGAAGTGGCCTTCTGGGACCTCAACAGTAGGATCAGGCTAAAAAGCTACCCTAATGCTCATGCCAGGAGAGTGTCTGGCCTTTCATCCAGCCATGATGGATTGAGCCTGGTCTCAGTTGGTTGGGATGGAGCCTGCAAAGTGTGGAGTGGCCGGGGTCATAGGGAAGTGAGTGCTTTGAAGCAAGCTTCTTGCCCCTACAACTGTGTGGCATTTCACCCTGAAAAGGATTACATTGTGACTGGGGACTGGCAAGGCCTGGTCAAAGTTTGGGACTTGACATCACTCGAAAGGAAAGCTGTTTTGAGAGGCCACACTCAGGCCTCAGTGCAGGATTTAAAGCTTGATGCCTCTAGGATCATAAGTGTGGACATCCAGGGCACAGTCTGTGTATTTGATTGTAAGTATATCATAAATTCTTTAGTGTATGAAACCAAAAAAATCATAAGGAGGCTTTCTTTTTAGCTTTCCAGTAATATATATGTAACTTAGTAAAAAACTTGTTGATGAGCCTCTGTAAGTAGCTTTCCAGATAGCTTTCCAATCACTTTTCTAAGAGCTTTCTTAAGAGAGTTCCCATCATTTTTCCATGAGGCTTTCCTTATATGCAGCTTTCCAAACCATTCCTATATAACTTTTAAAGCAACTATTTAAGTAATTTTGGAGAGCTTTAGGTAGCCTGCATTTTAAGTATTTTGGTGACTTTCTAAGGAATCATTTAGATAGCTTTTTCTTTAGCTTCTTAGTGAACTTTCCAGGGTTCTATCCACTTTTTACCTTGAACCCACTCAATTGCTCTGCCTTTTTACTGGGAAGGGCTGAAAATGTACTATATAGCTCAACTTTTTGCTCAACTCTCATGTAGTTTAGCTGCAAAGAAGGGAAGAAAGTTTGCCCCAACTATTGCAATATACTACTCTGGTTCAGCTACTGGAAATGTTCTGTAAAAAACCTAGTTGTTCTTTTTTGACCCATAAAATATTTTTTTCAGGTATTGTTGGGTCACTTGTCAGCACTTTTTCTGTGGGCCAACAGCCAGCCTTTTCAGTGGCCTTGGTGCAAGAGACAGCCTTCATTGGCCTTGGTGATGGTCAAATCCAGAAATGGGATTTATCTGTTGCCCCCACCAGACAAACCATCAAGTTTATCCCCACCAGTGAAGGAGAGGAGGAAGCTGATTGTGTGGTGGGAAGAAGAATGGTGATGAAAGAAATGACAGCCATTTGTGCCATGAAGGCAAATGGAACCTTGATTGCTGTTGGCTATGACAATGGGGATTTGCATATTGTCTCTTCTTCCGAGCAGAAAAGCTGCCAAAAAAGCATGAAAATAACATCATCAGCCGACAATGACAGGATCTCTTGGATTACTTGCATCCCTAGGCACTTGGCAGCCCAGAAAAGGTATTATTATTATTATGGAGCCCAAAAAGTAAAAACAAATCAAGATCCTGAAAAGCCACACAAAAAATTATTTTTCTTTTTAATTATCTATTTTTAATTTCACAATTTGAGAAAGCTGTTTGCTTTCACTTTGTAGCTGTAGTGATACACAAAATTTGGTTTTCCCTAAATTAAGAAGGCTTGAAACATATAAAAAAGTGAAATTTTACTTCATACACTGCTTAGCTTATGAAGTAAAAAGTGGATTTCATTCATGTTCTTAACAAACTGACTTAAGTATGTGTTATCATAAAAGCATTATTGTACAAAAATAATTTCATGATAAGTTTAGCTTAATCTAAAATAACAGTGAATTTCAGCTTTGGATTTTTTCCCTTCAAAAATAAAGAGGAGACTGGCTTTCTTTTTTGTCAGTTGTATGTATTAGCCTGGCTGCTTTCTCCTTCTTCTTCTACTGCTGTAGTTTTTTGGTACCACTTCTTATGTTAATGAAGGACTTTGAAGAAGGAAGTCTGGCCAAGATTTGCTTATCAATTTTCAAAGGGTCTACAACTGAAGCAGCCTTACTTTCCTTCTGTTTCTTTCTCCTTTCAGTCCAATGGAAGTGGATGGTGATAATGCTGACACTGATGTTGTCACCCTTTTGGTCACCACAGAAAACAGCAGAGCTTTTGCTTTCACTTTTGCCACCAAAACATTTGAACTCTGGCAAAGCCTTGAATTTGCCAATATTCCAGCTGACCTTATCACTCATGGGGAGCCAGTGTGCATTCTTCAACAACATTTTGCCATTGCTTGCCAAAATGGAGACCTTTTGATCAGTGATGGAGAGCTCACTGAAAACAATGTAAGAATCTGTATTAAGTCAACAAAAGCATTCAGGTCAAGTGTCTGCTGATGAAAATTACAATCATGTTTTTGTTGACATCTGAGTAAAAGTAAACAAAGGCATTCAGGTCACGTGTCAGCTGATGAAACTTTTTGTTTACAAAATTGTGTAGATTTTTATTTTACACAAGGCAAACAAATGCAAGCTGGTCAAGTGTGGGCTTGTGAAAATATGACAACTGTTGTATTTTTTTACATTTCGTAAAATGTAAACAAACACGTGCTGGTCAAGGGTCAGCTGATGAGATTACAGCAGTGTGTTTATTTACATTTCTTAAAATGTCATCAAAAAGGTCATAAAGCTGATGAAAAAAAGCAAAGTTAGTGGTTTTAAAGAAAAGGCATTCAGGTCAAGAGTTAGCTGATAAAAGTACAGCTGCAGCAAAACCTTTGCATACATTTCATAAAAAAAAAGAAAGAAAAGCGTGCAGGTCATGACTCAGCTGATCAAAGGCAAGCAAAAATGGAGTTTTTGTTTACATTTTGTTTAATGTAAACAAATGCATGCAGGTCAAGTGTAAGCTGAAGAAAAGCATACGGGTCACCAAGTCAGCTGCTTGTTTGGGCTGATTAAATTTTGTTTTGCAGGTAAACATGGTGATACATGAGCATGTCACTCATGGGCTGGAAGCAATGGCCTCCACTTTTGGCGGCTCTTATCTGGCCACCATGACAAGATCACTGATCCAGCTTAGGCAAGGCTCTTCATTGGCCATTCTGGCATCAGTTTCTCTGGAAGATTCTCTGGGTCTGTCTTTGGCTTTCTCCCAGTTCCAAGACAAGCTGTATTTGGTTGCATTGAGTGAGGCCAAGTTGAGCACATTTCTGGTCAATCATCAGAGCTTGGATAAGAAATTGAGTCAGGTCATTGATGATGACATTGAGGATTTGCACGCATCCAATTTTCAGCAGCAGGATTCTGGTTACCTATTGTGTAGAGCCAAAGGTAGGATTTTTTTTAGGAGACATTATACTTATAATTGGAAAAAGAGGGCTTCCTTTGTATCTTACATTGGTCAAGCTTTGATAAATGAACAAATCTCCTTTCTCTTTGTGCCATTGCACAACAATTCTGGCAGCCATTTTTTATTATCAGCTGACAGAGGCATTCATCTGGCTTAGATAATGTCACACATCTCTGGCAAAAAGAGGGTGAAGCAAAATTAACCGAACCTTGCTTTCTCAACCAAAACTTGCCACTTCTCATTTCCACCATTTTTAAAAATCATGCATCAATGAAAACTTTACAAGAACTTTTTTTCAGAACACATTCATACTTTAAAAAAACTTTTAATGATTGACCTACACATTTTGGGAGCTTTTAAAAATGCCCTTTTGTTTATATTTTTTTTAACATGCATATACTTTTTAGAAAAGAATTAAAAAGCTTTTATAACACAAAAAGCACTTTATGGACGCAAAACTTTAAAAAAACCTATATTTCAAACCAATTAAGAAACACTTGAAAGTACAAAATTAAAAACCCTTACAGAACACAAAATGAGAAAAAAGTTTTTATAAATTGAAAAACACTTTTGATACGCAAAATTGAAAAAAAGCTTTTGAAAAATACACTCAAAAACAAGTTGAAAAAGTACTTCTTAGCATACATTAATACATGCTTAATCATAAAGCACTCAACTCTATATATGTAAAAAAAGCCTGGCCTAAAATCAGTGCAACTTTTTCCATCTCACCCTTTAAAATGTGTGTTATAGGTATCGAGGCTCAATACATCCTGAGATCAGTAAAAGGCAGTGAGCTACGCAGATACAAGGGATTGACTTGTATGGCAGCACAATGCACCATTCTTAATGTGGAGGACCAACCACAACAACAACAACAAGAGCACAATGTGGCCATTTTGGACAGCCAAGGCTGCATCCAGACCCAAAAGCCTTTTCTGGGTCATTCTGGCCTAATCAAATTCCTCCATTACTCTCCAACCACCTCAAGCCTCATTTCAGCTGCTGAAGATCAAACCAAGCTTTGGCATATAAAAGCAGGACTTGAAGACTCAACCCACTTTGACCAGGCTTCACTGGTCTCTTGCCTGGCCTTGGACCCTGACACAATTGTCACCCTGTCAACCCAGGGAGCTTTGTCTGTCTATGCTCAAAGGCCTAATTGGAAATTGACCTCCTCCCATTTGACACACAATGGATTGGCCACTTCAATGGCCATCCTGGAGAAATCTGGCCATTTCCTGGTTCTCATCACAGCCCTGAAGAGAGTCACCCTGTGGGCCCTGGTCAAGGCTGACTGGGGCCTCAGTTTGATGTTCCAGGCCAACCTGGAGGCCTCCAGTGGTAGCCCAGTGTGCTGCCAGTTGAAAGGTGGCTCAGGTGGGCTCATATATGGGCTCATTGGGTTCGACCAGGGCTCTTACAGGGTGCTGAAGGAGATATTACCCAGTGGCAACTTTGAACTGCAACCTGCTGAGAGGACACCTCATCTAAGGCTAACCAGTGTGACCCAAGGCCTTCATGTGGCCTTGACAGCCTTCACAGGGCCTGAGACCAGCCTTTGGACCACAGTGGGGCTGAAAATGGGGGATAATTACATCATTACAGCCAATGTAATTGGCCAAGTTCAAGTGGAGAGGTTAAGGGAGGCTTACAGGGCTGCAAAGTGGGAGAAAGTGCACCAAAAAGCCATCACTGGCCTTGTGGCCTTTGGCAGCCACACTTTCATCACAGCCTCAGCTCACAGTGTGAAAATGTGGGAGATTCAGCCTTGCAAACTGGTCCAATTGGGGGAGTACAATAATGGCTCTGTTGTCACTTGTATAACTGCTTTGGAGCAAATTGAACAAGATTGTGAGAACAAAAAGAGAAAAAAAGCTGAGTGGGGCTCAGCTGGCCTTGTGGCATTTGGTGATAAGGCAGGTGGCCTTAACATCCTTGCTGTCAAGAAATTGGAGAGATAATTGCTGCTTTACCACTATAAAAAAACCTGTAATTGGACACATAAAAAAAACCTTGAAACATGAGTTACTCTTTAATGTATCGAAGATACTGGTTTACAGATTGGAGTGACATCTGGAGTGAAGTAACAACTCTGGCGTTTATTTGTTCTGGTGAATGATCATTTTTGAACGCATGCAGCAGAAAAATGACTTGTTGAAACAAACCAAGCAAAAACATTTTACAAAAAGCTTATCGTCTTTAATCAATAAACTGAGCTTTAGCTGAGCTTTTAAGAAAAGACCAACATTAGAAAATGTTACGCTAATGATATCAGTTATAAAATATGAATACAGCTACGTTTAAAAAAATCAACGGCAAAACAATGAAACGCAAGGTTAAGACATCTAACTAGTTCATTTGCTAAGCATGCCTAAAGCATGGATGTATTTCATTCCGCTTGGAGTAATCAGCTGAGTCAGTTCTAAGATAAGATGAACACATTTTTGAGTGGTGCGTGAGATTGCAGTTGGAATAAGGCTGTTTTCAGATGTGCCAAAGTTGCTAGGCTAACTTTCCCAGAATAAAGGAGTAGAAAGGCAGAAATGGGGAGAAAGTCATGAGAAGAAGTAGTAGGAAAAATGGTATAGCCCAATGCACCAAAACATTTTTCATATCCTGAAGACTCTATCCCATTCACAATATTGAAGGTCAGCTGTTTGTTGACTTCTGTTGACAGGCATACGGGTCACCTTTTTTTTTTTGGGGGGGGGGGGGAATGGCAACCTCTCCGAAAGCCTCTCTCATTCAATAAACTAATGGCTTTTCTTCTTGAGAGAAAAAATGTCTTTTTTGATGTCAGCTTTGGTGCCAGGATTGGTGGAGATTACCAAATGAAAGATTGCTTTTTTTCTGCTACTACTAAACTACTTGTTTGAGGCTTTCATCATCAGATTAACCAGGCTTACAGCCCTCAAAGAGCAAAAGAGAAAATCGATTTCCAGCCTCATAAGATTTTATAAAAATGACAAATCTTCCTAATGAGAAAATTCAAGGGAGCCTTGGCATTTGAGTAAAAGTCAGCATATTAGGAAAATTACCATTTTTTTGGTAGTCTCTAAAAAACCTGGGAAAATAATTATGCCCTGACTGTCTCACGCCATCTATGAATCACTCTTTGAAAGCTTTCAGCTTTCCAGCAAACATTATTATTACTTGCTGAAGAAAAGGGTAATATACAAGCTATTTTCTTAGGCATGACATGATTTGCTTGTAGCAAAGAAGTCATTAGTCTTCCATACTCTATACCCTGTGTCTCATCAATTTTAGCCGTCCAGCCAAACAAGCCTCCCTTTGTTGTTGCTCACTGAGTTTCGCTTCACTAGCCAATGCAATGAAATACATCCACGATTACTTTACAAACACATCTCTAACTAGTTAGATGTTCAAACATTGGGCTTGGTTGATTTGCCTTGGATTGCACTTAACATAACATTATTTCTTTTTAGTTGAAAATAGCGACATCTTTACATTAAACTATGTTATGCCGCTTCAAAGAATGATTAAGTGACTTTTTCCACATGACGTTTCTTTACTTTAAAAAAATACAGCTTCAGTTAGCATACTTTATGCTCTTAACAAAGATACAAGTCATTTTATTGCTGCGAGCGTTTAAGTAAGCTCATTCAACTCTTGAAATAAACGCTCAAGTAGAATTTAACTTCTCACTCCGCTTCACAATTCACGTCATCCCTCCATGCATTACACCGCTCCGCTCGAAGCTAAGAATGTACATATCTGTGAGAAATTAGCCTAAATCCTTGTTCTAGTCATAAATGTAGATTGTGTGTGCATTACTTAAATATCGATTATTTCATAGATGCTTTCTAATCGTGATTTTCTTGATTTTTCTCTTGGGACACATCTGACTTCTCAATCTTGGTGAAAATCACGGCTCGTTGATTTTCTTTGGCATGTTCTAGGCCAATTTCGAGCAAACAATTTTATGTGGAGAAGCACATAAAAAAAGCCTGTGTGAGTGTGTAAGCAAGGCGAAATACAGCAAAAATACATTGCTCAAAGTAAGCTCTGAGACTGAGCTAGATGCACACATTTCGGATATGTGTGTGTTTACCAACATATCTGCTCATCATCCTTATGGATTATGGAGGATTAAATCTTCATGCTTTTGAACTACTTCAACTGTATTTCGCAGAAAATGCAAAATGGCTGAGAGACCCATGATTATGGGAAACAGTTGTAATTTATGTCTTGGAAGCGTGGAAAACCATCAAGATGTAGATGATCTGAGCTTGTAATCAAATACAGCTGGGCTTGCTTCATTACAGGCTCGAATACATTCATAGATGTATTTGCACTTGCATAAATGTTTGCATTATGTAATGAGCTTCTGTTGGCCCAAATAGTGCCATGTTGTCCTTATTTATTTCAGTCACTCATGCTACTATTTTTTTCCAGAGCTAAATACAGCATTTCAGTTCAGTACAAATAGTATTATGTATTCCTTTCATGCAAATACAAAAATGCTCCTTTTTCATGTATAGTATATGGGTGGATTTTTCCTGTCTTCTTTGACCATGCTTATTAATTTTGTCTTCACATGCTAACAATACATTTCCCTTTCAGTTTTTTTTTGGCAAAATACATTTCATTATTTTCACTGAAAATAATCACCGATTCAGCTCAATTCCAGCATGATTTTCAGTTCAAGCCCCAAAAAGAAAAACTATTGAGAGTGCAGCAGCTTTGTGTCTCTAATAATGGAGGGTATGCTTTTTTTCATGGTGCAAAAATACATAATTATTATGTATTTGAAACAAATTGTAAGAATACATTTTCCCCTCATATCACATGTGGTGTTGTATCTTTCCTCAACTGAGTAATAATGATAATACATATGGCAGCATTCCAAAATCATAGCACAAGTTATTAAGAGTGATGCAAAAATAGTGGAAATTAGAGTAATAAGTAGTATTTTCTTGGGATCACCCTGTGTGGCCTTACATTAGCACCATCTATCATCCATCCATCTTGTCTGAGTGTATTTTCATTTTTGTTCCTTTCTTTCTTTCCAAGTTCAATTCCAATTTTTGGCTGTTGTGGAGTTGTTGTGCAAAATGTAGTAGACATTCTCTTGCTTTTCATTGAGGAAAGCTTTCATATGAGTGGTGAATACATCAATGCCCAGCTTCTTTTTGGACCGCTTAAAAATGCCCTCTCGCCTGTCCATGACACACTGCAGGGTGTTACCAGACACTGGCACCTGCAAAAAGTCCAGTACTGACTTCAAAACAGCCAGAGTGTCTGAAACGAGCTGGTCATAGAAGACAACCAGGCGATTTTCAGGGCTGAAAGAAGTGAACCACTCCAGGTTCATTTTCTCCCATTCTTCACCTTTGGTGCTCACAAAATTCTTCCAATATTTCCCACCATTTCTTTTGTACCTGAAAAAGTGCAAAAAAAAAAGAATTGGGCTCTTTGTCCTTATGATAAATTATGCTCTCTAAGCAATTTTGCACTCACAGCACAAAGGCTCTAAAAATAGCAATTTTGGATGTTGGTGCTCAAATCATCCAAGTTGTCAAAGCAGCCATTTTTGGACACCTAACTTGCAGGGGGGGAAGTAACTTTGTTGCTGTGTGGCTAATGGATTCTATTGTTGACAAATGAAAATAGATGACTGTGGCATCTGCTTTGGTGTGTGTGTACTAGAGCAACTGGCCATTAAAGCGAGAAAATGTCAACTTTTGGTGTATGGCTTTCAGCCTTGTCGGTGAGTAGTATGGAGCCACAGTATCAAAAGTTGCCATCAACAATACAAAAATGGAGCTCAACTTTTCTCATTAGTGCATGCATCAAATCATACAGAGGGCCAACAGCAATATTTTTGTTTTGCCTTATAATACTATGAAGCGTGGTTAGCGGAGTAAAAAGAACGCTAACATCTCCCACTTGGAGTGGAGATACAAAGAAATGTCACTTCATAGACCCCCCCTAAAGTGGGGTTCAAAGGCTCATTAAGCTAATTGCATCAGCTTTTCAGCACAGCCTAGGCCATGTTTCTCAACAAAAAGGCCTTGTCAATACGGCTAACTTTGACAGCTTTCAAAATCTCCCAAGGTCACCAAACTTTGGGCATCCAAAGCAAGCCAGGGTCCCCATTTCACAATTAACATACCTGTCTATGCTGGCATGTCCAGTGTGTCCCCCAGATCTTCTGTTGAACTCAGCTCTCAGGCTAGAAAAAGGATCCCTGACCAGGAGAATGACCCTGTCAAAGCTGCTCCTGGCTTCAGGGCCAAACTCATGGGTCTTGACCATGAGCACTGATCCATTGGAGACATTCTCAGCAGGGAAGCCATTCTTGAGCAGAGCATAATCCTTGTAGACTGACCCAGTGAGGATGCCAGTGGCCTGTTGCACCAAATATCTGAGCCAGGTGTTGCCAGATCCTGGGAAAGAGGCCAGGGCTGTGACTGGGCCTGCGGGGTAGATGTAGCTGAGTGGGGCATGGCACCAGTCAATCTGAGGCCCTGGCCTCATTCTTCTGGTCATGGCTGGCAAATCACTGAGGCCAGAGGCTGAGGCCAGATTCCTTGGGTGATGGTGGTGGTGGTGAGCAGCTGCTGGGTGGCTGTTGCTCAGCTGGCTGGTTAATTCAGACTCATAGGCATTGGTGGCGCCATCTGTGGGTGGGAGAGTGAGCCTTCTGGTGGAAATCAGAGTGGAGAAGACCAGATAAAGGCCAAGGCCAAACACCAGGCTGCATATTCGTGTTTTCCAACCACTAAGTCCTAACATGGCTCCAATTGGGCTAATGATGTGGACATTAGCACCTGCTACTGCACCTCTTACAACACCTCATGGATTTAACCGGTTCACCTGCAATTGTAATTAAGAGTTTTAAGATGCATATTATGTTGTTTTGGCAAAAAATTAAATATGTAAAAATCAAATGCTGGCAAGTACAATACAATTTTGGCCAAAAAGGCCATAGACACTTTGGAACTGCTATTTTGCCTCAAATATATTATATAATATGGAGCAGGTGAACAAGGCCAAAGTCTACATGTTTAAACTAGTTGGGGATGCACATTACTTGATCAATGGCCAAACTTTTCCCACAAATCAAATTGTTGTTGGGCAAACTTCTTCCCTCTAATGGACCCATAAAAGCCTTTTCTCATATTTTAGAAAGCCCACTACTATACACTCCATTTTGCCTATGTACCAGAAAAATACTCTCAAGGTTTTGCTACAGCTGAAAATAGGGTACCTAACCCTCATTGTTTGTTGCTCAGTGGATTCACCATTTACAGTGTGAACCACCAACTTTGCAAGGCACTCTTTCCAAAACTTAATTATTTTTAATTTTCTTAATTTTTGTCTCTTTTAAAAAAGAGTTCATTACTCAAAAATTTCAATTACAATTTTCTGAGGAACTTTTTAGTGAAATACAGCTGATGATTTTTCCAAGATGAAACAAATATTTTTTTAATGGCTTTAATTACATTAAGTGAAACTGATTCGAATGAGCTGAAAGCTATGTAAAAAGTTACCTAAAAAACACAACTATGGATAAATATGGAGAGTTTCTTGGTAAATCTCTCGTTAGCTTATCAATTAGGTGTTAATTAACACTAATTGCAGATACCTGAAATACATATACCACCTAATTATCGTCAAAAAGTTGGCTGTAACATGTGACATGTAAAATCGATTACAACTACAGAATGTAATGAAGAAGATTACTCAAATAAGCCTCTTTTGTTTTCCTAACTAATTTACGTCTGTGTTCAGCTGCAAATTAAGCTCAGCATTTTAGCAAAATATCAATTATGGAAGTATTTCAAATTTCTGCCCAAAAGTGAATTGAAATATTTTCAGCTTGATTAATTCAGCTGGTGAACTAATCTTCAAGAATGCAAAGCCATTGTTAAAATACTTTTTTAAGCCATGAAATACACAGTGGGCTTTTGGTAGCTTGTACGCAAACCTTATTTATTCGTGAATTAGTAGCAGTATTGTTGCGTAGCTGTATCTTACAGAAGAAACAATACAATTTGTTAGCAACGCAATGCAGTGTGAAGAAGAAGCTGGGAGAAGTATTTGCTCACAGTTTCAAGCAATATGATACTACTTATTGCGTTGTAGCCAATAATACAGCTTACTTTGCCTCTAATTAACTAGTTACTGTATTTGTCAGTATGCTGAGTAACCACCAGTATTTTTGTTGCAGCCATTACACACTGACTGTATCTTACACTTTTGAGTTCTTTTCTATTTTTATTGAATTACGTACTTTACTTTGCGTCAAGCTTTCAAGTTATGTATTATTAAAAGTAGTAGCTTACATTTTTTGTTTGAATCCTGAAGATACTATATGTATTCTGAAACTTTTCAAAAGTAAAAGACTGTATCTTACTGAAATGTATTGTAACTCTCAAATGAGGCTGTATCTTACATTTTCAAAAAGATAAGTCAGCCATTTTTAGCTTAGTACTTTAGGTGTATCTTACATACTATGTCAATTCACTGAATCTTGACATAAAACATATTTAACTGAGTAACTGTTCATTTCTAATGGAAAAATGCAATATGAATGAAGCTTACATTCATCAACTGAAATACAACGAAATACTTTTGTAACAAATTCCAAAGAATGTGCTGTAATATGTATTTCCCGAGAAATGTGCATTCATGAGAGCAATTTTCGTAGTATGTAATGATAATAATACATTTGCTGCATTTTTAATGCGCTTGTGAACGTTTAGTGCGCGTAAAAAAGAAACTGAGAGCCGAAAAAAGGGGATTATTTCCCCTCCTTTTTCCAATTACTATTATGTAGCATATAGCAAAGATGAATACATCCATGCATACAAAATTGGTACAAAAAGAGCCTAAAGGGAAATGGAAGTTCCTTTAGTGTGTAAATGGTTTATAGGGCCGAATTCTCCTATTTATTTTTGGTAAAATACATTTTAGCCCCTAATTGCTCAAAAAGCCTCTTTTTTTCTCAGCGCACAGTAGATTATTATTAAATACATTTTTCTAAGGAATTTCACGCTTGGAGTTTGGTGGGCCAAAAATAGCCTCAGTTTGGCTATTATCTGAAAAATTGGCCAAAAAATCCAATGTGCTTTGCTCTTGGTCAAAGGCGTGAATAATGCAAGCTTCCTTGTTAGCATTCAGGTCGGATACAGAGCTGTATTCTGGATACAAATAAAAGCTTATTATTTGAATACAGCCCCACCACTAATGATGTATTTTTGGGAGACAGCCCCAAAAGTAATTGGATTCTTCTAGTCATCCACAGTGGAATAATAGCTCTCAAAAGAAACATGTTTTTCTTTTTGTCTGTAATAAAATACACAATTAGCCTTGAAATTCAATTTTGGATGAGAGGAGGCAGCTAGGGCTGTATTGTGAATACAAGTCTGTATTCTGCTTACATCACTATTTAAAATATTCTGCCATGATGATGTAAGTGTTTTTACCAAGGCTTGATCAATAATTAGGGCTATGTGCCACAGTGGACTGTTTTGCAAATAGTTACATTTAACATAAAGAAAAAATTTCCCTATGAAAGGAGGCAAAATGGTAATTTATGTTTTTCTGAATCAGAATTGAAATCAGAATAACCCACTGTGCTCAAATGGAAAAAACAAGCTTATATCACTTGTTTTTTGGCTCTCTCTATGAGATTAATGCATCCATCAAAGTTAGAATGGAATGGCTGCTATCAATCAACATTAGGCAGAAAACGCTTTTTAAATTAAGTTAGGGTCATGCCAGATCAGTCAAGATGACATCCAAAGTCAAAGCAATCAATTATTTACAAAAATGCACCAGAGTCCCTAGCAAAACAAAGAAGAATGGAGCCAAAAAATACTTCTTCTCAACTTGTTTTTCTTAGATATTATTATGATAACAATCCAGCTGTAAAAACTGAGCACTTTTTATGTATTCATTACTTGAAGAAGGGCTCTTTAAAAAAAAATGAGAAAATGTATTAAAATAAATATTTTGAAAGAAGTTTTAGCTTCTAGTTTCAAATTTTAATTTATGAAAGAAAGTACTTTGGTAAACTAACAAAATCCACTGAAAACCTTTACTAAATACATAAGTAAAGTTTAGTAAACAAAAGCTTTCTTACCTCGGAGCAGCAAAGGGCAACTCAGCATTTTCCCAAATAAAAAGTGAAAGCTGCAAGCATATTTACTAAAGATAGATTTCAGTGTTCATAGCACCATGATCAAGTCAGTAGGCGTTTGTTCAATAAACACTAAGATATATAGAGTAGTTGCACTAAAAGTAGTTGTTTCCTGCACGAATCTCCGTGCCTTACTGAAGTGTTGAAGCAAATCGAAATGGTAGCTGCAGAAGAGGAGCAGTGAAAGCAGCTTTTTCTTCTCTCTTTCTCCCATTACTAAATAGCAAGCGCAAAACATAAGAAGAAGTAAGGAGGAAATGCAAGCTTCCCACTGTGCACACTCCTTCGCTTTTTCTAGAGCCCTGGCTCAGCTGAGCAGTGTCTCAGTAGACACTCAAAGGACTTTGGGCAAGAACTGCCCAAAATGAGCAAAACAGTCAAACTATCAGCAAAAGCACAAAACAACACATTGCCTTCAGGGGTAGCATGTTTGGAGCCAATTCTAGCTTAATAAGAATAAACTTGAATTTGCAAAGCTGAACATACTAAAAAGCTGATAACGCTTAACTAATGATGGGCGGCTGCCAATGCGTTTTAACTCAATGGATGCTGAGATTGCTAGAAAAAGCTGAGTAGACTTCACAAAAGCTGAGGGGACATGACTGAAGATGAGAAGACTCAACTGAAGCTGAGCAGACTCGACTGAAGCTGAGCAGACTCGACTGAAGCTGAGCAGACTCGACTGAAGCTGAGCAGACTCGACTGAAGCTGAGCAGACTCAACTGAAGCTGATCATACTCAGCTGAAGCTGAGCAGACTCATCTGAAGATGAGCAAAGTGAAGTTGAGCAAACTAAAATGAAGCTGAGCAGACTCAACTGAAGCTGAGCAGACTCAACTGAAGCTGAGCAGACTCAACTGAAGCTGAGCAGACTCAACTGAAGCTGAGCAGACTCAACTGAAGCTGAGCAGACTCAACTGAAGATTAGTAGACTCAACTGAAGCTGAGCAGACTCAACTGAAGCTGAGCAGACTCAACTGAAGATTAGTAGACTCAGCTGAAGCTGAGCAGACTCATCTGAAGTTGAGTAGACTCAGCTGAAGCTGATCAGACTCAGCTGAAGATTAGCAGACTAAAATGAAGCTAAACAGACTCAACTGAAGCTGAGCAGACTCAACTGAAGTTGAGCAGACTCAGCTGAAGCTGATCAGACTCAGCTGAAGATTAGCAGACTAAAATGAAGCTAAACAGACATGACTGAAGCTGAGAAGACTTGGCTGAAGAACCTGATCAGGACTGGACATTCCACTTTCTAGATTCTAGACTCAACTGAAGCTGATCATACTCAGCTGAAGCTGAGCAGACTCATCTGAAGATGAGCAAAGTGAAGTTGAGCAAACTAAAATGAAGCTGAGCAGACTCAACTGAAGCTGAGCAGACTCAACTGAAGCTGAGCAGACTCAACTGAAGCTGAGCAGACTCAACTGAAGCTGAGCAGACTCAACTGAAGCTGAGCAGACTCAACTGAAGATTAGTAGACTCAACTGAAGCTGAGCAGACTCAACTGAAGATTAGTAGACTCAGCTGAAGCTGAGCAGACTCATCTGAAGTTGAGTAGACTCAGCTGAAGCTGATCAGACTCAGCTGAAGATTAGCAGACTAAAATGAAGCTAAACAGACTCAACTGAAGCTGAGCAGACTCAACTGAAGTTGAGCAGACTCAGCTGAAGCTGATCAGACTCAGCTGAAGATTAGCAGACTAAAATGAAGCTAAACAGACTCAACTGAAGCTGAGCAGACTCAACTGAAGTTGAGCAGACTCAGCTGAAGCTGATCAGACTCAGCTGAAGATTAGCAGACTAAAATGAAGCTAAACAGACATGACTGAAGCTGAGAAGACTTGGCTGAAGAACCTGATCAGGACTGGACATTCCACTTTCTAGATTCTAGACTCAACTGAAGCTGATCATACTCAGCTGAAGCTGAGCAGACTCATCTGAAGATGAGCAAAGTGAAGTTGAGCAAACTAAAATGAAGCTGAGCAGACTCAACTGAAGCTGAGCAGACTCAACTGAAGCTGAGCAGACTCAACTGAAGCTGAGCAGACTCAACTGAAGCTGAGCAGACTCAACTGAAGCTGAGCAGACTCAACTGAAGCTGAGCAGACTCAACTGAAGATTAGTAGACTCAACTGAAGCTGAGCAGACTCAACTGAAGATTAGTAGACTCAGCTGAAGCTGAGCAGACTCATCTGAAGTTGAGTAGACTCAGCTGAAGCTGATCAGACTCAGCTGAAGATTAGCAGACTAAAATGAAGCTAAACAGACTCAACTGAAGCTGAGCAGACTCAACTGAAGTTGAGCAGACTCAGCTGAAGCTGATCAGACTCAGCTGAAGATTAGCAGACTAAAATGAAGCTAAACAGACATGACTGAAGCTGAGAAGACTTGGCTGAAGAACCTGATCAGGACTGGACATTCCACTTTCTAGATTCTAGATTAAAGCAAAGAAAGTAAAATAAAACTGAAACTGAGCAGAATTAACTTCTTATAAACTGAGTAGACTCACCTCAAGTTGAAGCTTTTATGACTCAAGCAGTGTAAACTTATGTTGTTCTTCATCTGATTCTTTTTGAATACCTGAAAGCTTAAAATAGTTACCATTGTCATACTAAAAAATGCTCACTGCTTGATGATATGACCAGGGCAGCTCATTTCTTTTATCAACTGCCTTTAGATTATTAGGATCAATATTAAATAGACCCTCTTAATAACATAACATGTGAAAGCCTTTAACATAAGGTCGAGGTTGGTGAAAGCACAAAAAAGTTGCTAAGAACTTGAAAATTCAAAAATAGCATCAAAACTCTTGCCAACTTTTGCTCCTCTCTAATTTTGCAATGGTTGGGAAATCTTGGGTTCACCCAAAATTGCAAATTCCAATTTTATGCAATTTTGCACAGAGCCAAATTACATGATGGCAAGAGTATGGAAAGGAGCCAAATATTGGTGAAATGCCATTGGCATGGAAAGAGAAAAGAACATTTTTTAAGAGTGACTGAAGTGAAATATTGCAGGTGAAACAAACTGGAAATTTTCCTTTCACTATTGTTTGCAAAAGCACAAAAGAAAGCTTGATTACTTTTGTCATCATTTACATTAATCTCGGAGTGCAGAAAAAAGAGCAGGAAAAAACTTCCCCCTTTTCTTCTTTGCACAGTGGGTTTGAAAAGCTTATCTTCTTTCAGCTATTGCTTCCCTTTTTTGCTCCTTAGCTTATTTGTCACACAAGTGACAACAGATATTTTGAAGAAGCAATCAATTGTTGAAGTTTAACCTATGTCAACCCACTGTGGACTTTTTCTTTGTTTTCAAAACGAGGCAAAGGGAATGATTTTTCTTCTTGCCCAAAGAAAAAATGTTAATGAAACTAGCAATCTCAATAGGCCTGAATTACAAAATCTAGCATCAATTTTTGCAGCTTTTATTTTGTGTCTCATTGATTTACAATTACTTAGTTTGTTTGAGCAAAGTACTTGGGAAAGTGGACAATAGAGGGCAGGCTTTCTAACTAAAAAGGCTTCCACTTCTCCATCTGTTGGAAAAAGAAAGCATTAAGAAGGCTTTCTAATTCTTCTGGTTTATTGGCCAAACTTTCTTCACTGACTACTCACCGGTTAGATCAATGCCCAAGTTTGAGAAATGCAGGCATCATGGCTGCATTAGATCTAACAAATAAATTGGTAGTTTCTGAGCTTCAAAGGGCTCAAGAAATTGCTGCTGGTCCCTTGAGACCTGGGCAATTACCAAGTCAAAGGTTCTCTGATACTTTCAGATTTTCAGACTATCATGAGCCTTTAGATAGGTGGCCTTACATAAGTGATCCTTTGCTGGAAAAGATTAGAAAGCATGGTAAGCAACCCCCCTTACTCACTGACCAAGGCAGGACTAAGGGTGTGCCCAACCAGAGGCAATTCTACCATGCCACACCCTCAGACAGAATTGGCAGTAACCTCACTCTCACTGCAAAGCATCTCAAAATAAAAGCCTTAAGAGAAGAAAGGATCAGAAGAGCCAGAATCAGGAAATTACAAAGGGAAGCAGAAGCCATGAATGTAGTTGAGACCAAAAGGGAAAAGCCCAGATCCACATACAAGCCTACTCCCTATCTCAAGTTCAACAAACTTGTCTCCAGACCCCCCATCAAACCAAGAACACCCATGCCAGGATTGTACAGGAAAAAGATAGACTTTGACAACCTCCAACTGCCAAAGGATCCACCAGTGGAGGATATTGGAAGTGAAACTGAGCTTAGTGAGGATGCAGCAGATGATGTCGACTCAGTGGTAATGTCAACCAAAGACAAGCGAAGAGCTTCAGGTCAGGAAATGGCTGATGTCAGGTTAAGAGCGAGGATTACTGGCCTCTCAGAGTCTAGTTTGAGGACTAGTGCAAGGTTGACCAGTAGAAAGTCATTCATGGAGCAATTTCCATACAAGTCATGCCAAAGAGGAATGACTGAGAGCAAAAGGAGGCAAGAAGTGACCAAGAGGAAGGCTTTGGCTGATGTCTTGTATCATCAAGACCCTAAGGCTGAGAGGAAACCAGACCCACTCCAACCAGAGCCAGAAAGCCTGAAGAGGAGGCCAGCTTTGGTGGCTGATGAAGAAATGAGGTACACCATGTCAAGAGTGGCCACTGTGGCTTTATCTGGAGTTAAATTGAAGAAGAAGAGGCCAGAGTAAGTAGACATTTTTAAAAGTGGGTAACCTCAGTTTTACTGGGTTTTTTGTTGGTTTATAGTGATGGCCCTCCAACTGAGGAGAGATTTGGTCAAAGAAGGACTGCAATTTATCCTGATGAGACCACACTTGCTGAAATTAAGCATGTGGCTGCTAGTGTTGCAGCCAAGAGTGTTTTGGCATCAATCAAATTCTCTAAAACTATATCACCTGGAACAACTGGAAGGACCAAGAAGTACAAAAGGTACTGTGCAATTCATTTCGCTTACATTTCACCTATTCCAAGTGTGATCCATTAAAAAGGGCTAAACAACCAGTTTATGGAGAAGCAAGCCTGCCAAGCAGTCCAACTCATCAGCTTAAGTGGATAGCTGAGAACAAGCCCAATGCTGAAACAACTCCTGAGCTGCTAGAAAAGTATTGGAAATTCATCAAATCTGACCAGAAAAATATGAACTTTTCTGGAGTGCCTAGGGCTCAGTTTGCTAGAATCAAGTCTAAATTGAAGCAAAAATGGCTGTCCAACATCATGCTCAAGAGAAAAGTTGCTCAAATCACTGATGAAATCTTGGAGGATTACAAGTAAGGCCACTACCATGTACTCTAAAGAATGTTGCTAAATTTGTTGCTTAGGATGGCAGAAAAGAAGAGCATAATTGATTATGTTCTTTTGGATCCAGCTGAAAGACTAAGAGTGGACATTCTTGATATTCCAAACAAATTCAAGCCTAGCTTGATAAGGGCTCCAGTGCCTTGGAGGAATAGCTACTTGGTGTCCAGGCAATTTTGCAGGCACAACTTATTCATTACCAACCAAATCATTATGAGGATAAGGACAACTTGGGAGAAGAGGTACAGGAGTCTTCGCTTTGTCAATACCAGCCATTTAAGAAGCAAGAATGACAACCCTTTGACTCCTGATGAGATGCAAGAAAAAGTCATGGAACAATGCAAAGCTGCAAAGGATATCCTCCTTCATGTAAAAACCCAAATATTAATATAAAGTATTGCTTAACATCATAATTGATTCATTTCAGAGGTGGATTGAAGAGTTATGCGTTCTGTTTGTCACTCATTGTGACCATTGGAGGTCATTAGTTCCAACAAAAAGAAATGAGTCATTGGGACAAGTGAAAAGATTCTTCAATTGTGTCAGAGCCATAATGTCTATCAATGTTAGATCCATGACAATTGCTTCAATTGAAGACTTTGTGGCATACATGAAATCCTACAATAAGGGCAATGATTATGAGGGAGATTCCTACAGAGAGGGGGAATTCTTGTTAGCTCCCATGCTCAAAATAAAGTAAGATTTATCAATACATTTGATCAATATGCCAGCATTTAATTTCAACTTTCTCCATAGGCTCCTGGTAAAGGATGGGGTGGTGGAATTTTCTCCACCTTTGGACCAAACCAAAGAGGCAATTTTACAATGCTTGAGAGTTATTGTGGAGAGTACCCACAAATTTCCAAGGGTTGAAAAGGAGCTATTCCCTGAATTGAGTGACACAAAGCTCTACCTTCTCCCAGTTAGCTGGGAAGAAGACCATATTCAAGACCTTGTAAAGCAAGCTATGGATATCTTTGACAAAAACATCATTGGTCCAAAGAGATACATTTCTTTGTATGAAAAGTACTCAACTTTACTAAACGGTCAAGCAGAGAGGGACAAAGACAAGTTTCTTGAGACTCAAGCTCCATTAGCAGCCTTCAAGACCAAACTTGATGGATATGCTTCTCTCAATGCTGAGATAAATGGCATAAGAAATTTTGCCCTCCTCAATATGTTCGAGTTAGATTGCACAGAGCTCAACAGAGAAATGTCCAACAGGTGTCTGAATTTAAGAGACAGCCTGATTAAATGGCAAGTGAACATGAACAAGACATGGAACAGGCAAATTTGCAACCAGTTCGATGAAATGGCCACCAAACTAGGAGAAATTCCAGACAAGACCAAAGATCTAGTGGAGCTTCAGCGATACTTAAAAACCTCGATGAATGAAACCATGCCAGTGTTGAACCAGAAAATCTCAGTAGCCACCCAGAGGGTCTTGTTCTTACTAGATTGTACACTCTTTCCAACTGAGGATATTCAACTGAACACTAGGGTCTTTCAATGGCCAAAGGATATGTCTTCAGTGTTTGAACTGGCCAAAACCAGGACTGGTCACAAAAGGGACCAAGTGGAAGAAGACTTGAGGGGGCAAATTGATCAGTTTGAAGAGAAGCTAAGAGCCACAAGCAAAGAGCTAGAGGTGTTCATGAAGAAAGATCCCCCAGTACTCACCATGGATGAAATGAGATCAAATGTCCAAGTCATTGACAAGTTAGATGCTAGAGCCCAAGAAGCAGCAGATACATTAAGGGAAATCAACCAAGAAGAAGTGTACCTAGACTGGGATCCCTCCAATTACCCATTGCTCACAAAATTGAGACAATCCGTTGAGAGATTCAGTACCTTGTGGCATTTGGCCCTGGACTTCCACGAGAACTATGAGAAATGGTACTATGGACCTTTCAAGGGTCTGGAGACTCAATCGATACAGAAGCATGTGGAGCACATGTATTCTACTGCTTGTACCTTAAGTAAGACCTTCCATGACACTCCCCAAGCAAGAAGGATCTCTGAGACAATACGGTCAAAAATTGAGAAATTTCGAACTCACCTTCCAGTCTTGCATACTCTATGCAATCCTGGACTAAGGAAGAGACATTGGGACCAAATTGGTGAAGCTAATGGAGCTCCAGTCATACACAATGACAACACTAGCCTTCATGATATGATTGAGGCAGGTTTGAACCGTATAGTGGAGCAACTGGAGGAAATTGGCTCAGCTGCATCCAAGGAATTTGCTCTGGAGACAGCCATGGCCAAAATGAAGCAGGAATGGGCAACAATTTGCTTTGAGTGCAATCCTTACAGAGAGTCTGGAGTGTCCATACTAGCTGGCATAGAAGAAGTGCAGCAAATGCTGGATGATCACATCCTCAAGGCTCAAACCATGCATTCTTCAGCTTACATTAAGCCTTTTGAGGAGGAAATGAAGGATTGGGAGGAGAAGTTGATTTCCATGCAGGATATTCTAGATGCTTGGCTAAGATGTCAGGAGTCTTGGCTTTACTTAGAGCCAATTTTCAACTCTGAAGACATCATGAAGCAAATGCCAGTCGAGGGAAGAAAGTTCAACAAGGTGGACAGAATTTGGAGAAATATCATGGCTAAAACAGTGGCAGATCCCAGGGTACTCCAAGCTACCAACCAGCCTAACATGCTTCAAAATTTGCAAGAGGCCAATGAGCTCCTGGATGAAATCATGAAAGGATTGAATGATTATCTAGAAAAGAAGAGGCTCTTCTTCCCGAGATTCTTCTTTTTGTCCAATGATGAGCTCTTGGAAATTCTTTCTGAAACCAAAGATCCCTTAAGGTAAATTTTAAAGAGAAAACAAAAGCCAATCTGAAAATAATTTAAAAACCATATTTCATAATCATTGCAGAGTCCAGCCACATATCAAGAAATGTTTTGAAGGAATTGATCAATTGGCATTTCAAGAAGATAAATTTGGGAATCAGGATGTCATAGGCATGAAGTCGAGCCAAGGAGAGTTTGTGGAGTTCAGCAATATGATTTATCCAGCTGATGCCAAAGGGATGGTTGAGAAATGGCTGCTTCAAGTCGAAAAGCTAATGGTCAAATCATTAAGAGATATCATATCCAGAACTGTACCAGACTATTTCAAGCAAGAGTTTGGCAAATGGGTGGTCTCCTGGCCTGGTCAGGCAATTTTGTGTGCAAGGGCCGTTAATTGGACAGCCGAAACCACATCAGCCATCAAAAGTGGAACTCTGAGTGAGTTCCAAGTTTCTCAGAAAGCAAGGCTAGAAGAAATTGTGGGAATGGTCAAGAATGGACTATCCCCAGACCGAAGGACAACAGTGGTATCTTTGATAGTCATCGATGTACATGCTAGAGATGTTGTTGACAAGCTAGTTCAAAAAGGAGTCGCAACAGACCATGACTTTGAGTGGGTGAGCACCATGAGGTTTTATGCTGGCAAAATGACTGAAGATCCTAATGAGAACACTGTAAATGTCCAAATGATCACTACCTCAATTGAGTATGGATTTGAGTACATTGGAAATGTGGGGAGACTTGTAGTCACTCCCTTGACTGAAAGATGCTTTAGAACTTTGATGGGAGCCATCAAAATGAACCTTGGTGGAGCTCCTGAAGGACCAGCAGGTTCTGGCAAAACTGAAACTTGCAAGGATTTAGCCAAAGCTATTGCCAAGCAGTGCATAGTTTTCAATTGCTGCGATGGAGTGGACTACCATGCCATGGCCAAATTTCTGAAGGGTCTTGCTCAGTCTGGATCATGGGCCTGTTTTGATGAATTCAACCGGATTGAACTTGATGTATTATCTGTAGTGGCACAACAAATAAGCTCAATTCACCAAGCTATTGCCTCCAAAACCACAACTTTCATGTTTGAGGGAGCAGAGCTGATACTGAATCCCAATTGCTCAATGTAAGTATTTCAAACACTCCAAATAATGTTCAGGTAATTTGAATCTTGTGTGCTTTCAGTTTTATTACAATGAATCCCGAGTCAAAACTGCACAAGTTGAGACATCAGCTGCCAGACAATTTGAAATTGCTCTTCAGACCAGTGGCCATGATGCTACCAGACAAGTCGATGATTGCTGAAGTAGTCCTATACAGTATGGGCTTTTCCAAAGCTCGAATGCTGGCAAAGCGAATAGTTGAAACCTTTGACATGTGTGCTGAGCAGCTCTCAGTTCAGTACCACTATGACTATTCCATGAGGGCAGTCAAGTCAGTTTTATCAGCAGCATCCAAGCTCAAATTTGCTAACAATGAAAATGAGGATGAGGAGTCCATCATCCTGAAAGGACTCTTCAATGTTAACCTTCCCCAATTTGTTGGGGAAGATGTTTCCCTGTTTAAGGGTATTGTATCAGATGTCTTTCCCAAAAGTGCCCACCCCAAAATTGCAAGACCTGTTTTGGAGGAAGGTCTCAAGGAAAGCTGCCAGAAAATGGGTCTTGAGCCAACTGCTTGGTTCATCAACAAAATGTTGGAATTCTATGAAATGCTTCAAGTTCAGCATGGAATCATGATCATAGGTAAACCCATGAGTTGCAAGAGCAGCCTGTACAATGTTCTATCTGAAGGATTGAGCCTTTTGGCTGAGCAGAACAAGTTTGATAAGAACACTACCTATCACAAAACCTATTATAAAGTGGTCAACCCCAAGTCAATGACTTTGCATCAATTGTATGGGCTGTTTGACCCAATAACTCATGAGTGGACAGATGGTGTTTTGGGTAGCACTTTTAGAGAAATGGCCATTTCAACAACAGAAGAGAGAAAGTGGATTGTCCTAGATGGTCCAGTGGATCCAGCTTGGATCGAGAACATGAATACTGCTCTAGATGACAGCAAAAAGTTGTGTCTGATGAATGGAGAAATCATCCATATGTCCTCTTGGATGAACATTTTCTTTGAAACTGACCTCTTGGACAAGGCCAGTCCAGCCACTGTAGGAAGATGTGGCATGATTTACATGGATGAAAAGTCTCTAGGATGGAGGCCCTTGAAGACTTCTTTCCTCAAGATTCTGCCAAGGGTGTCATTTCAGGAGGAGCAGGTGGAGTTTTTGGATGAGATGTTTGAGTGGCTAGTTCAGTCATGTCTGGACCAAATTCAGACATGTGAGCTATTTGTACCATTCAATGAGCTACACTTGTTTGGAAGCATGCTCAAGCTTCTTAGGGCTTGTCTCAATGTCGACACTCTGATTGAGAACCAAAAGTCAGAGAACCCAGTGCAAGTGGACACAATTCAAATGGAGATGGTCTTTTTGTTCTCAATTCTCTGGGGATTGTGCTCCACCATCAGAGGATCTGGAAGGAAGCAATTTGATGTCCACTTTAGGAATCTTATCGATGGACTGATTAAAGGACATGCCAAGCCCCCAGGGTTCAAACTGGGCAGAACAAATATGATTCCTGAAGGTGCTCAAGTCTTTGACTTTGTGCTCGACAACATCAGACTGGGCACTTGGTCCAAGTGGATTGATCAAGTGAATCCCAACTCTTCTTTGTCAAGTGGAAGTACGGATGCTGATGAGGATGTGCTCATTGTTCCAACAGCTGAAACAGTGAAGCAATCATACTTCTTGAATATGGCATTGACTCATGGGTTCCCTTTGGGCATCAGTGGGCCAAGTGGAACAGGCAAATCATTTCTCACCAACAGTTTTGTCAGGAAACTGTCCAAAGAGAAGTTCATCACCAATGTCATCAACTTTTCTGCAAGGACAAGCACAAATTACACCCAAGATGTCATCATGTCTAAGCTAGACAGGAGAAGAAAAGGCGTTTTTGGTCCAGCCATGGGCAAGAAGTGTATTGTTTTTGTCGATGACCTCAACCTTCCCCAACAAGACAGTTTCGGATCAATCCCACCCGTAGAATTAGTTAGACAAGTAATCATTCATTATTTCATAACCTCATATTACCTAAAGTGATTTAATTTAGTGGATTGACCATGCTCACTGGTATGACAGAAAGGACACTTCAAAAATGGAGCTTTTGGATGTTCATCTCATTTGTGCTCTGAGCCCTCCAGGATGTGGGAGAAATGAAATCTCATCAAGGTTCTTGAGGCATCTTAACATTTTGGGCATTGATCCTTTTGATGATGAGACTCTCAGGCGAATATTTACAACTGAAATTGATTGGCACTTCAAGGTACAAATGTTCTTTATAATTTTGCAAGCTTACCTGCTTCTTTGACTTGCATTGCTCACTCACTGAATTCACCATATTCCAGCCCTCAGCCAAACAAGCAGCTGCCACATTTGCAGGACAAATGACAAGTTCTAAAGATACACTAGTATGCTTACATGTAGCTAAATGTTTGTTGTTAGTGTTGTCGTACTTACTATGTTCATGTTAGTGTGATTTTAACAAGTTGTGATTTCATCAATATTTTAGGCTATTAGTACAATATTCAATCCTGTTTTAGGATGACTTTGATCAAGCAATCAGCATCATGGGACACTCACTGGTTGAGGCCACTCTTCAACTGTACAAAAATGTGCAAAAATCATTCCTGCCAACCCCGGTGAAGTGCCACTACATGTTCAATCTGAGGGATTTTGCCAAAGTGGTCCAAGGTGTTAAACTCATGCCTAGCTCTCACTTAAGAGATCCAAACAAGTTAATCAGGCTTTGGTGCCATGAAGTCTACAGAGTGTTTTATGACAGAATGGTGGATGAGGATGATAGGAAGACATTTTTTGGGCTTGTCAAGCAAAACTGCAACAGTCACTTTAAGGTAAGTGTATTTCAATGGTCTGGCTGAATCTTCAGTCAAAGCAAATTGGCATGATAGCCTTTACTAGATATTTTTCTCTTGCATTGAGGTAGTTTTATCTTTAATATAACATTTCACTGATCCTTGTGATGACTTAATCAAGGTAGTGCTAAAGCAGGAATACTTGTTGATATCTAAGGCTGCATTGAGGATGTAAATAGCAGTTTTCATAGTTGTATGGCTGCATTGACAATTACTTAACTATCAACAAATTTGGCTCTTTTCATATTGCAAGCAAGAGAAAGAAATTACAAGCCATGCTCTAGCAATAACAAATGTTTTTTGTCAAAGTGACATGTATATTGAAGACATCATATTCTTTGCGGTGAGCAGAAAAGCATATTTCTCCTTTTTTTGTCAAGGTGGATCTGAGCAAAATTCTGTTTCCCCATGTTCTGGCTGGATCTTCAGTGGTCACTGATGAGCATTTGAGGACCATTTGCTTTGGTGACTACATGCATCCAGAGGCTGAAAAGAAGGTAGTAAAAGCCTAATAAGTGCTAAAAGCTTTAACTTATGTTTGGATATGTAGATCTATGATGAAATCCCTGATGTTAGCCTCCTAACAAAGGCAATGGAGCATTACTTGAAGGAGTTCAACACAGTATCGAAAGCCCCTATGCCCTTGGTCATGTTTCGGTATGCCACAGAGCATGCTTCAAGAATCAACAGGATCATCAAGCAGAGGGGAGGCCACGCCCTCTTGGTGGGCGTGGGAGGGAGTGGCAGGCAGTCTTTGGCAAAATTGGCCACCTTCATAGCCAACTATGAGCTCTTCCAAATCGAGGTGAACAAAACGTATGGACTGGTTGCCTGGAGGAATGACTTGAAAAAGGTCCTCAAGATGGCTGGTGCAGACTGCAAAAGAGTGGTCTTCCTCTTCACTGACCTCCAGATCAAGGATGAGGCCTTTCTGGAGGACATTAGCATGGTGCTCAACACTGGAGAAGTGCCCAATTTGTTTGTCACTGAGGAGAAAACCGAGATTCTGGAGAGAGTCCAAGTAATGGCACATTTTTTCTTGCTTGCTGACCTCCATTAATTCGTTTCTTTTATGGAAACTAGCAAACTTGCCATCAAAGTGGAAGGGAAGTTGGTGGTGAAGGCTCTTTTGCCAACTTGTATGGCATTTTTCTGCAGAACATCAAGAAAAACCTTCATATTGTTCTCTGTATGTCTCCAATTGGAGCTGGCTTCAGAAACAGACTCAGGTAATCACAAAATTGTGCCCTTCAAAAAAACCTTTCAGTGTTTTTTGGTTGATATTTGTACTTAGTGCAGGAACACAAAAGAGGTTTTTTATAGCCCTAGTGTTCCCTTTCTTGCCCGAGCTTGCGAGTTCTTCATTATGCACTTTTGGAATTATCCAGAGAAATGGCTGAATTAGGACTGTTTTTTCCCAATTTTTCAGGATGTTTCCTTCACTGGTCAATTGCTGCACGATTGACTGGTTCACAGAGTGGCCAGAGGATGCGTTGGAGAAAGTGGCCACAAAATTCCTCGAGGACATGGACATGGAGGATAATGTAAAGGCGTCCACTCTCAGGAATCATGGGAGCTGGCTCAAGTTTTATTTTTTCCAGATCCGGCGGAATTGCGTGAAAATGTGCGGCTATTTCCACGAGAGCGTGAGGCAAACTTCGGTTCGCTACCACACCGAAATGAAAAGGCACAATTACGTGACGCCAACTTCATACTTGGCTCTCATTCTCACTTTCAAGTCACTTTTGACAGGGAAGCGAGATGAGATTCTCAACCTGAAGACCAGATACGAAATGGGGCTGGGGAAACTCGAGTTTGCTTCCAATCAGGTATTTTTGCTTTCCATCGCGTAGCGGAATGGAGACAAATGGTGTGGAATTAGGAAGCTAAAACTTAAAAATAGCCTTGAGAGTGCTATGAAGCGGAATGAAGCGAAAGGGAGACAAATAACGCGGAATTAAGTTTAAGGAAACCTAGATACTTGAAAACATCCTTAAGAATGCAATTTAGTGGAGTGAAGCGGAATGTAGCGGACGTTTGGTAAACAAGCCTTGTAACTTATAAATAGCCTCAAGAATGCTATGTAGCGGAGTGAAGCGAAATGGAGACAAATAGCGCGGAATAAGGCTAAGGAAGCCTAGATACTTGAAAACATCCTTAAGAATGCAATTTAGTGGAGTGAAGTGGAATGTAGCGGAATTTTGGTAAACAAGCCTTGTAACTTATAAATAGCCTCAATAATGCTATGTAGCGGAGTGAAGCGAAATGGAGACACATAACGCGGAATAAGGCTAAGGAAGCCTAGATACTTGAAAACATCCTTAAGAATGCAATTAAGTGGAGTGAAGCGGAATGTAGCGAAATGTAACTAAAGAAGCCTTGACTCTAAGAAATAGCCTCAAGAATGCTATGTAGCGGAGTGAAGCGTAAAGGAGACAAATGACACGGAATTAGGATACTTAGATACTTGAAAACATCCTCAAGAATGTAATTTAGTAGAGTGAAGCGGAATGTAGTGAAGTGTAGCGGAATTTTGCAACAGAAGCCCATATACTTAAAAGTAGCCTTGAGAGTGTTATGAAGCGGAGTGAAGCGGAACAAAGACGAATGATACGGAATTAGGTTAAGGAAGCCTAGATACATGAAAACATCCTTACGAATGCAATTTAATTGAGTGAAGCGGAATGTAGCGGAATATTGGTAAGCAAGCCTAGAAACTTAAAAGTAGCCTAGATAATGCTATGACGCGGCATGAAGACAAATGGCGCGGAATTAGGCTTAGGAAGTGATGCGTAGTGTAGCGGAGTGAAGCGGATTAGGATACTGAAGAGGAATGTAGCAGAGTGAAGCGGATTTATGCTAAGCAAGCCTATACACTTAGCCGCATGAATGCAATTTAGAGGATTGAAGCGGAATATTGCGAAGTGAAGCGAAATGTAGTGAAGCGGGAAATGGCGGAATAATGTCAGGTGGTCTCAAAAAGAAAAGCTAGAATGTGAATTATCCTCTTTGAAACAACTTTTTCGTCAGCTCGAATGATCAAAGACTTGCCTCCTTTGGACGCCTAACTAGGTATGCTAATTATTTTCGGAGGCAAGTGGAGAAAAGTTGAGCGCCAACTTTGGCAAAAACCAATGAGCAAATTTTCCCTCTAAGCTTCTTTGATTACTTTAACGAGGCCGAAGGAAAACAAATCCAAAGTTTGTGTTTTATTCGGGGCGAGGCGAAGCGCGCCCCCCACACTTAAGCGCGTCACTTTAGCAGCAGAGATTTTTATAGAAAAAGAAGCGCTGCTTCTTGCATTCTCACTGCAAGCGAGCGCACGCCAAGTGCTACAAGTGATTTTGTAAACATTTGGGTACGCTGTTCTAACAAAATAGTCAGCGGGCTGTATTGATCCAGAAAGGAAAACGCCAACCCGTACCTTCGTTTTACAACTTTTAGTTCCTAACAGTTGGGAAAATATTTATAAAAGACAAAAGATAGCCCTAGCGAAATTAATCACCTCATAAAATAGGACTATTTTGTCTAAGTTGACGCATTTAGGAATTACTAGCGACGAAAAGTCTGCCGCGGCCCAAATTCAGGCAGCCCCGACCAAAATTCGATTGTAGTCTCTTTTGGGGCGTGCAGCAGATCTGCTAACGCGCCCCCTTAAGCCTCGCCCAGTGGCACTTCTCTTGTTATCTAAGTCTCTGTTTTGCAGGTGTCAGCGATGCAAAATGAGCTCACTGCGCTCAGGCCTCAGCTGCTCGAAACTTCAGATGAGACTGAGCGATTGATGATCAAAATTGAGCAGGACACCATTCAAGTTGAGGCCAAGAAGGAAATTGTGGCCTGTGATGAAGCCTTGGCCAATGAGGCGGCCGCGGCTGCTCAAGCCATCCGTGATGACTGCGAAAATGACTTGGCTGAAGCCATTCCGGCTCTGCAGTCAGCTGTCAATGCCCTGGACACGCTCAACCCGTCGGATGTGACTGTGGTGAAGACGATGAAAAATCCGGCGCCCATTGTCAAATTTGTGGTTGAAGCGGTTTGTGTCATGAAGGGCGTGAACCCGGAGAGGAAACCAGGTGAATTGAAGTCTTTTTGAGATCCTTTTAACTTAGGGGGCGCGTTAACTCAAAAAGGAACTATTATGAACAGGCTTCCTTTTTCAATTAACGCCCCCTACATCAAGAAGCTCTCAAAAAGCCACGATTTGTTTTGATTAAAATAGAAATTAAGCAAGTCATGGCTTTATGAGGTCTTTTAAGTTAGGGGGTGCGTTAACTCAAAAAGGAACCAGCATGAGCAAGGCGTTCCTTTTTGAGTTAACGCCCCCCAACATAGAAAATGAAAAAAAACCAAAACTATACAAAAAATTATAAATATTGTGGTTTTAAAATCAATTTCAGATCCTGATAACAAGGGGAAATTGATCGATGATTTTTGGGGCCCTGGGCAAAAAATGATGGGCGACATCAAGTTTCTCGACACTCTGAAAGCCTACGACAAAGACAACATTCCCAAATCCATCATGAAGCTGATTAGAGAAAAGTATGTCAACAATCCCTACTTTGACCCCAACCTGGTCAAAAAAGTGTCCACAGCCTGCGAAGGCCTCTGCAAATGGGTAAGAGTAATGACAGGGGGCGGGGCTACATCAGTACTAGGGCTAAAATCTGCAAAAAAAAAACAAATGTACTTTCCAACATTAGTTAATCCTTGCAAATCTTGGCACTTGGTTTTGCTTAAAAAAGTGGCTTTTTGCCAAGTTCACACCAAAGTCAGCTGATGGCGCTTTCAAAACAAAATGGCGGCCATGAAATCAAAGCTGATATTCTGGCAAATTTAAAAGGAACAAAAACTTTAAAAATAGGCAAAAACAACTCAGCTGGGTCCAATTTCAAATTTCCCGCCCTTACTTCAACTTAGATTTAAAAGTAAACAAATCGCAGGTGCGCGCCATCGAGGTGTACGACAGAGTTATCAAGATTGTCTCGCCGAAAAAGGCCAAATTGGCCGAGGCCGAGACCGAGTTGGCCCGCCAAATGGACAAGTTGAATGACAAAAGGTCGCAATTGCAACAAGTGACGGACAAATTGCAAGCTCTCAACGACGAATTTGCCGCCATGACCAAGAAAAAGAAAGACCTCGAGGACAACATTGAGCTCTGCTCGCAAAAATTGGACCGAGCAGAAAAGCTCATCTATGGCCTCGGAGGTGAACGAGACAGGTGGAGTGACATGGCAGTCAGCCTCGGGTCGAGGCTCATCAACATCACGGGAGATGTCCTATTAGCCTCAGGGGGCGTGGCCTATTTGGTAATTGTCCACTTTTTTGCCACTTAGCTCCTCCCACTAGAGCTACTCAGTTCAGGCAAAATTAAGGCAGTAGCGCTATTTATAAGTCCTGTTTATGATTGAATCTTGATTTAAGCATTTGCTTTAGGGGGCGTGGCCTATTTGGTAATTTTCCACTTTTTTGCAACTTAGCTCCTCCCACTAGAGCTACTCAGTTCAGGCAAAATTATGACAGTAGCTCTATTTACATATGCCCTGTTCATTATCCAATCTTGATTTAAGCATTTGCTTTAGGGGGCGTGGCCTATTTGGTAATTTTCCACTTTTCTGCAACTAGACTCCTCCCACTAGCGCTACTCATGCCACAGTTCAGACATAATTATGACCGTAGCTCTGTTTATATGCTATGTTTATGATCAAAACTTAATTTTGGCCTCAGGGGGCGTGGCTTATTTGGTAATTTGGCACTTTTCTGCAACTAAGCTCCGCCTATTAGAGAAACTTTTGCCTTAGTCTAGGAAAATAGACAATTTGTCTTTATATCCTGAGCTTGCACAGAAGGTTAAAAGTAGCGAAAAACTCGCACGATAACTTGTCACTTATTTTTTCCGTCAAACAGCTGATGGGCTCATGAATGCTCTTCGAAGGAAGTAATTTAAGATTTGAATTTGCATCCTTTGTCGCAGCTTGTTGCACTCTGCTCAGCTTGTTAATTTAATTTTTTATTATGAATATTCTTCAAACAAAAATATTTTTTATTTCTGTGGATTTCTTCTCGAGATCTAAAGGATTAAAAAAGTACCCACTTCTTAAGCCCTCTTTAGTATGACAACAAATGACGAGTTTTGTTGTTTTCATCATCAAACGGTCTCCATTCAATTTAAGCAATGTGAATACGGCAAAAAAAATGACTTAAATGAAGTAATTAAGAAAGAGTTTTGAACTTTTTAACATCCAGGCATTTACCAGCCATTTCTATCGAGTGCTTAAAATTTAACGAATTTTTACGCGAGTTTTTGGCCCGCTTTTAACCTTCTGTGGCTTGGCTCAATTGCACAATGCAACATTTTAAGTAACAGCTAATTTTGGACTTTTAGGCCCCGCCCAGTGGCGCCACTCATTCCAATCTTGGAGCAGCAAAAACTTTCATTTCCCATTTGAGTGTTTAGCAAAAGCAAACTTTTCCAATTTGATGCTGCCAAAGATGGACTAATGGCAAAATAGCGGCAACAGATTACCAAATACTGTTGAGAAAGGAAAAGTTGTTTCAAAAAAGGGGAGAGCTGTTGTGTAAGGCCAAAACCAAATATTTGCTTTTTATGGCCTTTAGTCCATTAAGGCAGCAAAAGCACTGCTGTATGTAGATATGTTGTTGTTGTTGTTTTTTCTGGGGGCAGAAAATGCCAATACTTTATTCAGGTGGCATAAAAAATGTATTATGCATGAAATGTATTCATGTGTATTGCATACACTAAAGCTGCCACTCAAAATACAAAAATACTTGAAAGCAAAATTCCCTGGAAAACTTGAGTGCAATTCAATGTTTAAAAATATCTGAGTTGGGGTCAGGTTCTTCTTTGGTGTGATTATTGATGGCCTTTCTCTTACTATTTACTATGCAGGGAGCCTTCAATTATGCATTCAGAAAAGACATTGTCAACGATTGGCAAACTGCATGTGGCAGGAATAACATCAAATGCTCAGCTGAATTCTCACTGACAAGGACACTGGGAGATCCAGTCCAGGTAAAGTAATTCATGTCATTTAGATTGGAAGTGGTTTTCACATGTAGAATTCAGTTTTCCAATCACAACTCACTTTGGTTAGTTTATGGATGTAAACAACTTTTCATCACACATGAGGTATAAAGATGCTTTACATCCTTGCAGAAACTTCAAAACGCTTGAAATTATCTTTGCTGCAAGTAAAGTTGTACACATACTACAAAATGTCGTTCATTATCGTCATTTGTGGAACTGTATCAAAGTATCATAAAATGAAGCATTTATTTCATTTGAACACAAAATAATAAAAGCAATTGGTTTAAAGGTGAACTTTTAGAAAGCGAACTTTAAAAAGTTTCACTTTATACACCTCTCTCAGCTTGCTCACATCCATATTTTACATGCACTCACTTGAGACAAACAATAATTTAAATTGATTTTTGATCTGCAGATCAGACAATGGCAAATTGCTGGGCTGCCAAAGGATCCCTTTTCAGTGGACAATGGCGTCATAGTCACAAATGGGCGAAGGTGGCCTCTGATGATCGATCCCCAGGGTCAAGCCTCAAAATGGGTGAAAAATATGGAGAGGGAAAATTCACTTTACATCATCAAGTACACAGATCCGGATTACATGAGCATTCTGCAGTCTGCCATTCAAGAGGGAAGGCCAGCTCTGCTAGAAAATGTTGGAGAGGAACTTGATCCAGGATTGGAGTCTGTTTTACTGAGGTAATGACAAAAAATAATCTTCATAAAGTAAAATACCTCCTTCATTTTGTAAAAAAAATAATATTCATAAAGTAAAATACCTCCTTCATTTTGTTGCAAGTTTTCTATCAGATGATCTTTTTTATGTTGTGACCCATTCTTTAGATTTTCTGTTGAATCAATGTTTTTTTTTTCAGGCAAACCTTCACCAATAATGCAGGGACAGAGTGTATTTTGCTGGGAGATGCAGTGATTGAGTACAGCCCCACCTTTAAATTGTACATAGTGACTGACCTCAGAAATCCTCATTTTCCTCCAGAAGTGGCTGTCAAGGTAAGAATACTAATTTCCCCTCTCCAGTTGTGAGCTGAATCTAGAGCAATCTTTTTTCACTCTATATTAGATTTCTCCCTTTGCCAGCTGCTTTATGAAAAGGGGGTGCAGAAAAAATGAACTTTTTGTCCCTTCCATTCTGGGCCACTTAACTTTCATGCTTAAGAAAAAAAATCACGAGCACACAACAGTTTACAAACCTCAAATCAGCTGAATTAGTCCAGGGGTGTAATAGTTATTTATTTCGAGCTGGGGCACGTAAAGTAGGGTCATTAAATAGCTGAGCGAGGATTTTAAAATGGGAAAACTCGAGTACAGCTTTACTAGCCCGAGCCTGCGAGGGCTGTAATTGTACGAGTGTTTTTCCATTTTAAAATCCGAGGTTAGCTATTTAATGACCCTACTTTACGTGCCCTAGCTCAAAATATACAATTTTATATTCTGTAATACGATTTTTGAGTGTTTTAATGAAGTTTCCGGGCTGCCCCGTGCCCTAGAAAATACTGCTCGGTTTTTAGTTGCTATGTGAATATCACTGGCTCTCATTAGCTAGCATCCAGTGTTTTGGGAGCAATTAAATAGACTTTTAAAATCCATTTCATCAGATGTGTGCCTATGGCACAATGGTTAGAGTGCTAGGCTCTAGATTCAGGAGTCTAGGGTTCAAACCCCACTCACTCCTTAACTTATTTTTTTTCTTTATCTGGCTTAAATTATGGTTAAAGTCCTATAGATAGTATGCAATTTTCATCATGTGTCCATAGCTCCGTGGATAGAGCTTTGGGAAGCAAATCCAACTGTCTGAGGTACGAATCTTGGATTATCCTCTCTTTTTTTGAACTTCTCTGGAATTTGGTTTATTTCTATGGTAAATGAGGGCTATTAAATTACTTAAAATCCCTCAAATTTGATTCCAGGGCCATTAAGTATTTAATAACCCCCAAATTGCTTAGAAAGAACTGTGATATAAAAGAGCTGAGTTGGATCGGTAAACTGAATTATAACACGAGGAAATCGTATTACAGTATATAAAATGATTTTTTACTCCCAGGGAATATTAAGTTATTTTACACCCCTTTGATAACTTTGCTACACTTGAAATCTACTTTACTGGCAAAAAAGTTGTGCTAAAGACACTTTCAAAAGCAATGACACTAAACCAATGGTTAAAAAAACCACAAGGGACATAAAATGGATGGGGGACATATACCACTTGAGTTTGGCTAAATATCTGATAAGCTTTAGATAGCGTACTTTAGATAAGACATTTTCACATTACAGCCCTCTCTCATTGATTTTACACCCCTGCTTGGTAGTACATCATTACATTTAAATCTGTATTTATTTTACAGGTCACAGTGTTGAATTTTATGATCACACCTGAGGGATTGCAAGACCAACTGTTGGGCATTCTGGCAGCTGAAGAAAAGCCTGAATTGGAGGAGATGAAAAACAAGCTGATTGTGGAATCAGCCAACAATAAGAAGCAATTGAAAGACATCGAGGACAAAATCCTGAAAGTCTTGTCCAGCTCCCAGGGCAACATTTTGGAGGATGAGACAGCCATTCAAATTCTGAGCTCTTCCAAAGTGCTGAGTGAAGAAATAGCTCAGAAGCAAAAGGTGGCCACTGAGACTGAGAAGGAGATTGATGAGACCAGAGATGGATACAGGCCTGTGGCCATACATGCCTCAATCATTTTCTTCTGCATCAATGAACTGGTTAATTTGGACCCCATGTACCAGGTAACAACTTTTCAAATTTGGCCAAATTACCATGACAAATTCAGCCTGGGAAGCTTAAGAAGAATGTCAAATGCTTTCTCTTTTGCAGTTTTCCCTGCCCTGGTTCATAGAAATGTACCACAGGTCCATTAGAGACTGTGAAAAGAGGGAGAAAGTCGAGGAGCGGATCTCTGACCTCAACAAGCACTTTACCTCAAGTATTTACAAGAGCATCAGCCGCTCCCTGTTTCAAGACCATGTCCTCGTTTTCTCTTTTATCCTCTGTGTTGGAATACTCAAAAATGAGGACAAAATTGACGAGGATGTCTGGCAATTCCTCCTCACTGGAGGCCACTCCAACGGATCAACCACCCAGCAGGTCAGCTTTTCTAAATCAATATTGTTTTCAAGCAAGGGACAGCAAAGCAGGGATGTAAACAAGATGAGAGAGGGCTGTAAAGCCAATACATATTCACAAAGTACGCTAGCCTAAGTGTCAAAAAGACTTTCACTGTAAAGGTGTTTCAGTATTTGGAAAGACACTAAGACATACAGGATGTCCCTTAGATAATTCAATTTAGCAAATTTGTTTACGTACTTTGGTGGGACACTCTGTAAGTACAATTATGTTTGTTTCAAAGCAATGTTCAAAAGATATGAAGTTTCCAAAGGGATGTACAGCAATATTTTACCTCCAATGTGATAAGAACTTGAACACACCATTGAACTAATGAAACTGAGATGCAATTGGAAAGCTGAGTGAAACATGCGAAAACCACTTTTCTTTTCCAGCATAAGCAGCCCAATCCAGCTGAAGAATGGCTGACAGAAAAAGCCTGGACTGAGATTGTTTGGGCCAGCAGATTGCTGAGATCCTTCCAGACACTCATGGATCACTTCAAGGAGCATCTGGAGGACTGGAAACGTTTCTATGACTCCACAGATCCCCAAGATGAACAGATGCCTCAAGGATGGCACAAACTGGAGTGAGCATATTTCCTTAAAAATTGTAGTTTCCTCAAGAGTCTTCCTCCATTTTAATCTCTTGCTTCACTTGTCAAAGAGTTTGGAGGTTGGAAGCCATCTTGTGGGATCAGTGATCCATATACTATATGGATGCTTTCACATCATTTGCAAAAAAGGGGGAAGGAAGCAAGAAAGCCAGATCATTTTCTCCATCTGGGGAAAAAGCTGCTTCCCACAACTATCACAGTTTCAGCCCAAAAATCACAAAAGAAAACTTTTGACATGAAATTCATTCTGGAATAAAATGTCAGGGGATTTGCTACTTCAGCCTTCTCAGCCATGTTTGCATTCCACTAGGTTCTTCATCAAAAGAAGTGTGAACAATATGGCTGTTCTTATTAGATATAAATGCATAGCCTTTGGATTAGTCAGCAGTGAAATGAGCGCTCATTTTAATTGTTAATACGAATATCGAATAATTTTATTTTAAAAAATAGATTTTAAAAAGAATGTCACTTTTGGTTAAGGATAATTAATGTCCTCACATCGATATGTAAAAACAAGCCATTTTATGAGTTGTCGTGTGTAGAAAATGAAAACTTTGATCCTAGATTCAGGTGCATAAATGAAATGACTGCACTTGACTGTTTCAAAGGCAGATGTGGTTGAGTGCACCAAGTGGGTAATAAGCAAAATGCAGCCATTTGTACCTCACAGTGCAATGCCACCCAAATCCCACTTTATTGTTTTTGAAGGGCTAGTTTAATTACTATTCAAATCCACTTCTATCTCTGCATGGCAGACTCTTATGAAAGTCCCTTTTGATTCTGCAGAGGAATACACAAATAAGCAGCCTCAACTGCCTTAATATCAGTGAATGGCAGTTTTTTCATTTCTGCACAATGATCTAGTCTACAACTTTTCAGCTCTTTCAAAGCAGCGACACTTTTAAGGATAACTAAATCGATATTCAAATACTCACACAACCATTCCATTTGCATTCTTATTTTTTTAAAAACAATTCATCGCAATTAAAAATAAGTGAAGAGAAGTAACAATAAATTAGAATGGCAGCTCATTTCACTTCAGTGCAATCCACAGGCCCCAAATTTATTTTCGCATGCAGTCATCCAGCTTGGCATTGCATAATAAATGTAGTACATTGCACTGAGAGTTGTGCACATTCCAGGTTTGTAAAGGAAGTTGTAACCTCATAAAATGCAAAGAAGGAGCCTGTAGTAAAAATAGTAATTCCCTTCATTTCAGTGAGTTGGAGAGATTGGTGGTTCTGCGCATAATTCGGCCAGACAAGATGATCTTTGCCATCAAATCCTTTGTGTCAAAGCACATGGGTGAGGAATTCATCCATGTGCCCTCCTTTGACATGGCTTTCAGTTTTGCTGATTCCAACAAATTGAAGCCAATGATTCTGGTGCTCTACCCTGGCTGTGATCCCTTGGCATCTGTCTACAATTTCACACCTGAGAGGGCTGAGGACAGGCCCAGGGCCATTAAAGTGCTTTCACTGGGCCAGGGCCAGGGCCCAGCAGCTGAAGAGGCCATCATGGCAGCCACCCACTCTGGCAGCTGGGTCATCCTCCAGAATTGCCATTTGGCAGAAAAATGGATGGAGAGGCTGGTCAAAGTGTGGGAGGACAAAATCATCACTGAAGAGGCCAATATTCACCCAGCTTTCAGGCTTTGGCTCACTTGCTATGCCACTCCAAATTTCCCCTCACAGCTCCTGCAGACAGGAGTGAAGGTAAACAGACTGCTATGCAAAGATTGCCTCTCAAATTTGAGACACATTGCCAAAGATGGGAAGGGAAACTGCTCAAGCAATTCCTAAAGCACAAAATATTTGAATTTAAACCTATTATATTCTTGCTAAGATAAAATGTAGACAATCAGTCAGGGAGCACCTTTAAGTTGATCAGTTAAAAGTTGAGCACTGACAAAATGAGCACCTTTAAGTTGATAAGTTAAAAGTTGAGCACTGATAAATTGAGCACTGGTAATTGAGCACTGATAAGTTGAGCACTGATAAGTTGAGCACTGATAAGTTGAGCACTGATAAGTTGAGCACTGATAAGTTGAGCACTGATAAGTTGAGCACTGATAAGTTGAGCACTGATAAGTTGAGCACTGATAAGTTGAGCACTGATAAGTTGAGCACTGATAAGTTGAGCACTGATAAGTTGAGCACTGATAAGTTGAGCACTCATAAATTGATCATTAACAAGTTGAGCATTCATAAATTGATCATTAATAAGTTGAGCACTCATAATCTGAATTATATTGTTTTAAGCTGTCTTATAAATATAGAAAAGCTTACTTTCATATCAAGGAGACTTTAACATTTAGAGTTGATGCTGACCTGAAAATCTAATGATGATTTTTCCCCTCCTTTTGGTAGTGCACAGTGAATTTGCATACACATGGACTGCTACCCTTTTAACATTTCACCATAAATCACTCTCAAGAGTTTCAGGTCATTTTGATAGAGGAGAGAAACTTTCCATTAGACCTTTTGCCACAGTGTGCACCATTTCCTTTCCCCATTTGTACCAAGAGCAACAAAAACTGTTAAGCTGGCAGAAAACTCGCGAAAGAGATCATTTCCAATGAGCTGGCACAAAAAAAGAGAGGATAAAAATGAGATTTGTTGACCTTGCAAAAAATAGAAATAAAAATTCATCTACTTTGAAACCTTTTAGGTGAGCATTGAGCCACCCCAGGGACTCAGGGCCAATTTATTGGTTGCCTACAACTCCAAACCTATCACTGATGACAGCTTCTACATCCCAAAAGGAGGCCAACATCAGGCAGATGGTGGTGAAGTCCGCAAAAAAGAGTTTCAAAGGCTTATTTATGGCCTTTGCTTCTTCCATGGAGTGGCACTCGAAAGGCATAGGTATGGGCCAGCTGGTTGGAACAATAAATATGCCTTCAATATGTCTGACCTCAACATCAGCCTGCACCAAATGAAAGAAGCTTTAGCCCAGGTGAGTAAAATATGCATTTGTACCAAGTGAAGGACTGTAAAGTAGGTGTGTAACACAGATGAGCGAGGGCTGTAAACTGAGAAAACTTAACGCACATTTTATAAGCTTGCCTCAGCCAATACAAAATAGCCTAAGATACTATGAGAAGTGTCAAATGTAATAATACGAATTAAATGTATCGATACAGTTAGGTAAATACAACTCTGTAGTGGCACAATTATGTTTGACGCAAAGATATTTTCAAGAGTGTTGAAGTTTCTTAATTGATGGAGAGCAACTTTACGGCTACGCGCATGTGTCCAGATTTACAAAAAATTGCAAATTAATAGTTTTATATTCTTGGAACATAGCAAAATGTTCCATAGCCATTAAGGCTACAAGGTTATATTATACTTACTGATTTGAAAAAAGGACCTTGTCTCATAGTATATTATCACATACCATAATGTCCCATAGCATATTGGCTCATAGCAAGTTGGCACATAGCAGATTGTCTCATAGCAAGTTGGCACATAGCAGATTGTCTCATAGCATATTGTCTCATAGGATATAGTCCCATAGCATATTGGCTCATAGAAAATTGTCTCATAGCAAATTGTCTCATAGCAAATTGTCTCATAGCAAATTGGCTCATAGCAAATTGTCTCATAGGCAATTGTCACATAGCAAATTGTATCATAGCAAATTGTCTCATAGCATATTGGCACATAGCAAATTGTCACATAGCATTTTGGCTCATAGCATAATGTCACATAGCATTATATCCTATGAGACAATTTGCTATGAGACAATTTGCTATGAGACAATTTGCTATGAGACAAATTGCTATGAGCCAATATGCTATGTGACATTGTGCTATGTGACAATATGCTATGAGACAATTTGCTATGAGACAATTGCCTATGTGCCAATATGCTATGAGACATTATGCTATGAGACATTATGCTATGAGCCAAAATACTATGTGACAATTTGATATGTGACAATACGGTATGAGACATTGTGCTATGTGACATTATGCTATGTGACATTATGCTATGAGACATTATGCTATGAGACATTATGCAATGGGACATTATGCTATGGGACAATATGCTATGAGACAATATGCTATGTGCCAACTTCCTATGAGACAATCTGCTATGTGCCAACTTGATATGAGCCAATATGCTATGGGACAAATGCCTATGTGACAATATGCTATGCAACAATATGCTATGCAACAATTTGCTTTGTGACAATTTGTTATGGGACATTATGCTATGAGACAAAATGCTATGGGACAGAATGCTATGGGACATTATGTGTGGGCCCATGCAGCCTGATGTAGCACAGAATGTTACTTTATAATTATTCATGCGGCCATATATTATGGGACATCATAATATGTGACAATTTAGAGGAATATCTTGGTAGAATTTTTGACTTTTTTCGTGGAGCTGGACACATGCGCGTAGCCAACTTTACACCCTTCTGGTGATATAAAGTTGTTTACATCTGTAAAGTAATCAAAGTGAGTTGTACATGGAAAACTAGGTAACACATGAATATTGAAACTAAGTGAATAAATATGCCTTCAACATGTCTGACCTCAACATCAGTCTGCACCAAGCAAAAGCAGCTTTAGCCCAGGTAAGTAAAATATGGATTTGTTCCAAGTGAAGGACTGTACAATATGTGTGTAACACAGATGAGCGAGGGCTGTAAACTGAAAAAACTTACCAATACCAATACAAAATAGCCTAAGATACTATGAGAAGTGGCAAATGTAATAATACGAATAAATGTATCGATACAGTTAGGTAAATACAACTCTGTAGTGGCACAATTATGTTTGACGCAAAGATATTTTCAAGAGTGTTGAAGTTTCTTAATTGATGGAGAGCAACTTTACACCCTTCTGGTGATGTAAAGTTGTTTACATCTGTAAAGTAATCAAACTGAATTGTGGATGAGTAACTAGGTAACACATGAATATTGAAAAAGCAAGTGGATAAAAGGACATGATGTTTTCAGAGGGCTTCGGATGACCTCGATGAGGCCACGGTGGAGGCCATTCAGTACTTGGTGGCTGAGTGCAATTATGGAGGCCGAATTACAGACACTCATGATCGAAGGCTTTTAGCCACTCTCCTTCAGAGACTGGTTAACCTACAGATGGCCACTCAAGAGGGCTACCAACTGGCCAACAAGGAAGACCTGTACCCAGTGCCTGGCCAACTCAGTAGGCAAAATATTGTGGAAAAGGTCAAAAGGATGAATGTGGTGCCTCACCCTGAAGGCTTGGGGCTGTCTGAAAATTCAGCCATTGTCAGAGATTTGAGAGACTCTAAGAAATTGCTTCAAGGAGTTCTACTAACTCAGCCAGGATTAGCTGACCAGGTGAAATATTTTTCTAAAATGGCTCTAAAGCATGATTAGACTATGTGTCATGATACAAACTACTTAGGGTCAATATTTGAATATCTGAATATTTCAGCAAGAAAATCACCAAAACAGATTTCCCTTTTGCTATGGAAAATGCCTTAGGACTTTGTTGTCAAAACAGAGTGAGAGTTGCATGACTTCAACAAATATTGACCATAAAAAGCTGGAGAGAAAAAGCCAGTTTTCGGGCTGCATTTTAGCAGAGAAAAATAAGCTCTTGTGCAAGTTGTTGTTGCATAATTTGCCTTTCTTGACACTTTTCGCCCACGAGTCTAGACATCTTGCAACAAATATGCAACAACGCCTTTGTATGTTTCACTGCTCCAATTGAAGAACCCGAGTGCAGTTTTTCAAGTCCGAGCAAAGTGAGGAACACATATCACAATTAATAATTGAGTAGATGCACATTATTTTATGTGATTTAAGTTGCATTCAGCTGCATGTTATGGCTGATACTTTGGCAAAATGTCGATGTGGAAAACAAATAAAAATTGTGTCCAAGAGTGACATGATTATCTTTTGATTTGTAATTATGCTTTTTTTATCATCAAATGTGAACAGTCAAGTAAAAATGGCTTGAATTTCCTTTTTTTGCTTGAAAGTATTTGGCCAAAATATTGCATGTTATTTGGTAAAAAAGGGCCTTTGAAACTCTGTTCACCCACTCCATAAAATGTTTCATTTTATATAAAGGAAATTCAAGCAAGTTTCCAAGACTTTTTCACATTTCGGTCAAAAACTAGCCTTGTTAGCAAATGCAAGAATAATCATATCACACTTGTAAGCAATATTTTTTCATTCCTCACATCGATATTTTTCCAAAAGGATCAACCATAACATGCAGCTGAAGGCATGCTAAAGGCCACAAAATTTGCAGCGCTCTTTAATATCTTAGCAACAATAATCGCTCCTCACTTTGCTCGGGCTTGAAAATTTGCACTCGGGTTCTTTAATTGAAACAACGAAACTTACAAGGGCATTGTTGCAAATTTGTTGCAATGTGCCTAGATGTGAGTGCGATTTTCTCCAAAATAGGCTGACTTGAGTGGGCCAGACAGTCGAGACTCGACCAAAGTCATGCTTCAAAGGGTACGCAAATTGAAGGAAAAGGTGCCCCAACTGTTTGACATTGAGGACATTGCTGAGAAATTCCCAGTGAGCTATGAGAACTCACTCAACAATGTTTTGAGGCTGGAAGTGAGCCGATACAACAAATTGCTGGAGCAAATCCACCTGTCTCTCAGCCAACTGGAGAAAGCCCTCAAGGGGGAGATTGTCATGTCAGCTGACCTGGAGATGACCTATGAGAGCCTGCTGTTCAGAAACGAGCTGGCAGACACGTGGAAAACAGCTGTTTTCTACACTGAGGCCAATTTGAGGGATTTCCTCAAGGATTTGTCAAAGAGATGTGATTTCTTCAAAAAGTGGATTGATGGCAGCATTCATAACAAGTATTGGCTCAAGGCTTTCTTCCTTCCTCAGGCTTTCTTGACTGCAGTCCAACTTAACTATGCTCGCAAGCTCAAAGAGGTACAATATTCTTTATACGTTCAGAACGGACATTTTGGCCAAATGTTTGTGAGATAAATCTTTGGAAAATGCTTGCAAGCACAACTTGATTTTCTGATATGGCTTTCTTAAGCCAATTTTGGTCATAGAAACGAGCAAACGTCAATCTAAATGTGCTTGTATTTGCTGCTTTTGCGTGTCATTTTGTCCATAATGTCGCAAATTATGCACAAAGATGAGATAAATCATAAAACATTGCTAGGAAAGGTTAATGCGAATTTATGTTGTGGCCTAATTAAGCCTATTTTTGCTTTAAAAAAATAGTGATACAATCAATAGAGAAACAGGCTTGAATTTGCTATTTTTGCCCGACATTGAAAAATTACGAGCAAATACAAAGCAAACTTTCTTGGCTGTTTCCTACATTTCTTGGCCAAAATTGGCTTTATTAAGCAACAGCAGAAAATCATGTTGTACTTTTAAGCAATTTGACGGCATTTTTTTCATCAATGTTAAGCCAAAATGTACCTTTTCCAAAATCGCTTTATTTAAACAATTGTCAATTATTTTTCTTATTGATATTTTGCCAAAATATCTACCATCAAATATATAGGGCCTTTTTAGCTGAACGGATTTTCACGGAACGGATTTTTACGGAACGGAATATAACGGAACGGATTTTTGCGGACACGGATTTCAACAGATTTACCATTATTATGGCCCTTATTTGTTGCAGGTGAATGTGAAGCAAGTTCGATTTCGCGTGCATTTGTTGCCATTCGATTCGCAAAAAGGCGGCCGAGGCCGAATTGAGCGGGCCGATGGAGGCTGCGTCATTTTCGGCCTCTATTTGGAGGGCGCTGGCTGGGACGAGGCCGAAAAAAAGCTGGTGGAGGCCAAGCCGAAAATTTTCCACGAGCCTTTACCTCAAGTGCTATTAGAGCCCACAGTGGACGAAATTGAGCCAGAGCAGTTTGGTAGACCATTTGTTTACCCTTGCCCAGTGTACAGAACTCAGCTGAGAAGTGGGGAAATTCTGCCCACTGGACATTCGACAAATTACATTTTCCAGCTCGACCTGCCAACCGATCACCCACCAGAGCACTGGATTAACCGGGGAGTGGCAGCTGTTTTGGAACTATGTGACGAATAAATTACATTATTAAACATTAGCCATTGGAGGGACAAAGTTTTTCGTTAGATGGCGCTTTCTGAGCAAGTATTTTTGGTAAACTGTCGAGAGTGCTTAACTTGTCACTTGAATACGAGCGGCAATTTGATTGGCTGATTGAAGGAGCCAAGCTAGAAACATTTTGTTTCATCAGCTTAAAGCTAGAAAATTGCATACGGTTATGTGGCTTGAAAGGCTGCTATTTTGTCTGTCGATTAGGTCATTTCAATGAAGTTTTGGCCTCTATTCAGAGGGCGCTGGCTGGGACGATGCCGAAAAAAAGCTGGTGGAGGCCAAGCCGGATATTTTCCACGAGCGTTTACCTCAAGTGCTATTAGTGCCCACAGTGGACGAAATTGAGCCAGAGCAGTTTGGTAAACGATTTGTTTACCCTTGCTCAGTGTACAGAACTCAGCTGAGAAGTGGGGAAATTCTGCCCACTGGACATTCGACAAATTACATTTTCCAGCTCGACCTGCCAACCGATCACCCACCAGAGCACTGGATTAACCGGGGAGTGGCAGCTGTTTTGGAACTATGTGACGAATAAATTACATTATTAAACTATTATAGCTTGTTCTCATAAAACTCAGTAAAGCAAGGCACTTTGGAAGCTCATAACTCAGTAAGTATTGAGCCGATTGGAACCAAATTTGGAGGGATTCATAAGAGCGTATTGAAGAATCTTCATGCCAATTTTCATCCGGATCGGAGGTCTCTAAGGAGGTGGCTGATTTTTCTCCTTTGCTTAACTGATTTGCCTCACTTTCAGTAAGGCGGCCTTTGCGTCCTCCAATCCGGATGAAAATTGGCATGAAGATTCTTCAATACGCCCTTATGAATTCCTCCAAATTTGGTTCCAGTCGGAGGATTAGATGCTGAGATATAAGCGCGCAAAGTGCCTTGCTTACCTCATAGAAATGTTTATGAGAACAAAGTTTTACGCTAGATGGCGCTTTCTGAGCAAGTAGTTTTCGTAAACTGTCGAGTGTGCTTAACTTGTCACATGAATACGAGCGGCAATTTGATTGGCTGATTGAAGGAGCCAAGCTAGAAAAAGTTGGTCTCATCAACTAAAAGCTCAATTTCATATTTATATCTTATTTGAATGTGCGTATAAATTGCAGAATAATCCACTGTGAAATGCAAACTTATTCAAAATTGAATTTCGCGCACTAAAATAAAGTTACAGATCTAATTTTGCACTCAGTTGAATGAAGTTGAATCACTATAATATTTTGGTAAAAAGCACCCAGGAAAAGGCTCGTGCACAGTGGATTATTTGCACTGTTGGGCGCGCATAAACATTTGAGAATTTTAACTTTTTTTCAAAGCTGACTTTTTTCAGCCTTAAATAATGAAGAAATTCAGATTCCATGTGGAAAAAATAATGCACTGTGCAAATTAATGGATCCTTTTTTGATAGCCAAAGGTAGCAGCTGTTTTTGGAAGCTTTTTGCCAAATGAAAGGCTTTGCTTCATCAATCTTCAAGTCTGGACTTGTCATAGGCCAAACTCAAGACGATTTCTAAAATAAGAGGAAGAGCCAAATAAAAAAAAAAGGAGGAAACTAAGGCAGAAAAAAAAATAATTAAAAAGTTGGATATGAACTAATAAGTCAAATTTCACTTTGCACATTTATTTTTGAGCAAAAAAATCACTTTAATCTAACATTCTTTGGCAAAAAAACCCGTATTTTTAAGCTGAAAACAGCCCAAAATTTGAGCCATTTTAAATTGACCTCACAAACAATCAAAACTTGTTTTCCAACATTATTTTGCATAAACCACAAATGAAAATCATGGCTTTTTGGCAGCTTTTTAATGCAGGGAGCGTTAACTGAAAAAGGAATATAAATAATAGCTGTTTCTTTTTGAAATAACGCACCCCAATACCGTAAAGATCTCAACTCTCTACTTTAATGGGGTAAAAATATGTCACTAAAACAATGATGCGCGCGGCCAATCTGAAAACAGCCACTGTGCACCAAAGAAACTCCATAAGTTGGTGAAAGTGAGAGAAGAAGCGCGCGCTTTCTTTGGCGCCAACTCCAGCCCCAATTCAGTGCACCAAACACAGTAGTGAAAGCAACACGTTGGCTCTCATCTAAAAGCAGCCAAAAAGTGAGCAAATTTCACACTCTAAAAAAATTCCATCATTTTTAAGAGCTGTGTACACCCCACCAGCCAAAAATGGGACTGCGCAGAAAATAATGAAAATCTATGATGAGAGAGGAAACCAGCAGCAAACTTTTGGTGGCCCGAAATCAAATTGAACTTTTGGAAGCTGACCTTTGGACTTGGAGGGCCAAATGTAAAGAGTCTGGCAAAAAGATCCCCAAGAGGTTGGTCCAAGCCAGAGCCAAATGGGCTTTCCACAAACAAGGCATTCCAGAATTCAAGGTGATGACCAATAAAACTTTTTTATTCATTTTTTAAAGCTGAAGCAAATCATAGAAAGTCATTGATAAAATTATTTCATTTCAATGACAGAAAATTATTAAGTCACTTCAAAGAAAAAAAGCATTTAGGCAATTTAATAAAAAAACAAACATATTTTGTCACTTCAGTGAAAAAAGTATTCAGTCAATTCAATAAAAAACATATTTTGTCATTTCAGTAAAAACATTACTTATAGTCACTTCAATAAAGCAAATTATATTGTCATTTCAGTGAAAAAAATTTTTATCACAAAAAAATAATTAGTCACCTCAATGAAAAAAAAAAGTATTTAGTCAATGCAATAAAAAACCATATTTTGTCTTTTCAATAAAACAAACTATTTTGTCATTTCAATAAAAAAATATTTTATATGATGGAAAGCAATTTTCGCATGTATAATTCAGTTTACCAATTCGTCTCAGTTCATATTACTACACATATATAAAAGCTCTGACGTTTAACTTTATCAAGTGACACACATTATAAAGTATTTTATAAGGTGTGTTGCTCTTCTGTTACAATGATATTAGCCCGGTTCCAACACGGGATATCAGCATAGTGCAGTACTGTAAACCAGTTAAGTCAGGTCGAGCTGAGCGCGCGAGCCAGCTGTGACCTGACTATGCTAAAAAGTCAAGTTACGTCTCTTGACTATGCTGATTTTCCTTGTTGGAACCGGGCTATAGTCCAAGAAGTAAATCCGATTGCAGAAAAAAGGAGAAAAAAGGCTCTACTGGGTAAAGGCACCAGGGGCAAAGGCATTATGATAAAAGGCTCCCTGATAAAAAGCACGCTGCTTAAAGGCATAGCGGGCAAAAGCAACACTGATAAAAGGCAACTTATCTAAAATGGCACTAAAAGAAATGGTATCACAAAATTTGTCGATTTGTTAAAAATCTGACAGCAGAAATAGCATTCTAGAAAAAAGTTATAAAGAAAAGTTGTAGCCCTAGCAAAATGAAAATCACATGCAAAAATTCAGTTTATTTGGTTAACTGAAAACGGAGAAACATGGAAGTGTAATTAAAAAAAATGCCATGTATGGGGATCGAACCCTGAACGTCAGGATTAGGAATCCAGCGCTCTACTGACTGAGCCACTGAGAACAGTTAGAAATATTGCTGTTAGAATTCCTTTTTATTCTTCTTATGAGCTGAGCTAAGCTTAGTAGAAGAGTAGAGTCTCTATCAGAGATACCAGACAAAACTTTATCTAACAGAACATTAAGCTCCAAAAAGTACCAAATTAAAAAAGCACAAATTTTTAATTATTGATTAACGCTTTCAACTACTCTTGCCCTACTGAGGGCCTCTCAACCCAAGCCTTCAAAGTAATGGATCAGATGCTAAGTCAAGATTGCATGGTCTGGTAACTTCATTAACATTTGAAAATTACTTTCCATCATATAAAATCGTATACAGTCTGTCCCGTAGATTTCTGTACACTTTGAAATCAAAAGTTTGTGTTAAAACTTCTGGAAATACTCGACACAATGGATACTGTTGGAAAGCTTGAAACTTAAGCCATCTTTTTTAGTTTTGAGATTTTTAAAAAGTATTAATTCAAATAGATTTAGACCTCAAAATTGATAGTTACTCCAAATTCACGCCCATTTTCACTGATTTTTTTGATGAAAAGTCACTTACACAAAAAAATTATTTATTCAATTTCACATAAAATTGGTTAAACATTTGATCTTCATAAACAAAAAATCCCAAAGATGTGATGTTTAAAACACTAATTTTGAAACTTTTTTAGTAGGCAGTGGCCTTATTGTCTTTTTTTTTACTGAAAAATATCCTTTTGAATCATCCACCTTTCTGATGAGCCAGCACAGGCTGCAAGATTTTTTTTGATGAAAAAATGTCAAAAAAATAGCCAGGATTAGCTTAGCTGAAAATTTGGTCAATGATAGCCGATTTTGGCAAATTTGCTTTTTTGGGAGAAAAATTAAGGGTACTTCAGGAAAATTAAGTTTTCTCATTTTTTTACTTTTAATTTCTTTTATCCATTGAAGCAAAAAAAGATGGCAAAAGATTCAAGCTTTCCAATGATATCCATTGTGTCTAATATTTCCCGAATTTGTAACACAAACTTTTGATTTCAAAGTGTACAGAAATCTACGGGACAGACTGTATATATGTAAACTAATTATAAAACAGGCTTACAAAATATCTGAGCTCATTTTGCAAAGTAAAAATCTCGTAGCATTACTTGGCTCTTGCAAGCTCGAGCCCGCAAAAATGCCACTCGATTTTTACTTTACAAAATTTGCTCAGCGATTTTATTAGCTTGTTTTATAAATTGTTTACATATATAAATAGATATTTCAATTCAATTAAAAAGGAGGCAAGGCTACATTTTAAAAAGTTTTTTGGTTAGAAAGAAAAAGTCATTTTTTACAGCACGTCGAAATATTTTTTAAAAACTTAGACTAAGAAAATAAAAATAGTATTTTAGATATAAAGAAGGGAAATTAAGCTAAAAGCTGACTTCACCCCTTCTTTTTTGGGCATTAAAAAGAGCAGCAAAAAAAAGGCATGCAATGAGCCATAAATGTAATTTGTTTTCCAGCTAACTAAAAGCCATTTTACCCACTCTTACCCACCTTTCACATGCAATTTTCCGGCGTGAAATATGCACTGTAAACCATATATAGCAGAACATGGAAATGAAGAATTATTGCCTCGAGTACTGAGTAGCTTCCAGCTTCTGGTGGGGATTATATACTAGCATATAAAAATTTCTAAATAAACACAGATTCACTTTTTGCTAATGGCAATTTCATGGCTGTTTGTCTCACACACTTTCAAATTGCTTTCCTCAGCCCATAAAATACAATGAAGCTAGTTTCGATGTGAGAAGAAACAGGAAATTGATAAAGGAGCTTTCTTCCACCATTCTTGGGTGATACCGTGCGCGCCCTAATTCAGAAACTTTTAAAAAAAGGACTCGATTTTCAAAAAAATATTCTAAGACTTTTTTTTAAAGGATGCACATGACAAAATATGCTCCATAATTAACACAAAAATAGCTAAAATAGCAAAGGCATAGAAGTGTTTTAAAAATACATGAAATACACAAAAATTTCAATTTTCAATTTGGGAACTTTAGTATATCACTGAAATTGAGCACATTTTGGCTAAAACAAAGTAAAAATAGTAAACTTAATACAACTCAATGACTAGCAATAGTCACTTAAAAATTTTATGGTATTTTCAAAAGTTCTGAATCAGGAGGGCGCACGGTAAAACTCTTGGTGACATTGTGTTGCAGCAAGGAATTTTCACCCTCACATCTGATTACTTTCAGGCATCTGATGGCTGGTATTGGAAGTGGTTGGCAAAGTGGAAAAAGAAAAGCTTAACAAATAATGACCAAAACATGCTGAGTAAGCATGCCATCAGGTTGTCCAACAGCATTTTTTGCCAATATCAAGCAGAAAACAACCAATCAGCTCCAGAGGTACTTTCATTGCAAAACATGACATTTTTGGCTACAAGCAAAAAAGATGCAGCCCACCTCTTAACTATGAATACATAATTGGGGTATATTTCAGTTAGAAGTTCGAGGTGGAAAGGAACTGTGGTATTTGAGTGGTGAAGCAAATTTTTTATTTTTAAAAAGAGTAAAAAGAAGCAACATTTTTAAGAAAAAAAAAACTTTTATACAAATAAAAATACTTTTTCACAAAAAATACTTTTTTACGAAAAATCTTTTTTACAAAAAAAATACTTTTTTACGAAAAAAATACTTTTTTACGAAAAAAATACTTTTTCACGAAATAAAAATACTTTTTTCACGAAAATAAAATACTTTTTTACGAAAAAAAACTTTTTTTTAAAAAAAAAACTTATACTTTTTTACAAAAAAGTACTTAAACTTTTTTACAAAAAAATATTTAAACTTTTTTTTTAAAAAAAATACTTAAACTTTTTTACAAAAAAATACTTAAACTGTTTTACAAAAAAATACTTAAACTTTTTTACCAAAAAAATACTTTTTAAAAAAATACTCTTTTACAAAGAAATACTTTTAAAAAAAATACTCTTTTACAAAGAAATACTTTTTTTTTTACAAAGAAATACTTTTTTTTTTTACAAAGAAATACTTTTTTTTAAAAAAAAACACATTTTTTATGGAATAAAACCAAATTTTTTGAAAAAAAACCCATTAATAATATTCATCCACTTAGTATTTATCTACTCTATAAACATGGTTAATTTTCAACGTACCATATTTTTTCTGGCTATAAACATATTAAAAGCATCTATGTTTAATTTGAAGGTGGCCAGTTTTCCTGGCTGAAAAGCAATACCACATAACCAAGATCCATTACTTTCCTAGGCTGAGCAATGCACAAGGGAAGAAGAAGTAATGCAAATGGAGGAAAATTTGGATGCTTCATCATCTCAAGATAAGATAATGGCTCAAATAGTTTCACCACCATCATTCCAAGATCAACCACCACAACATCTTAATAATAGCCCAGAAGAGTCCATGGTAATGTGACCTCATTTCTCTCTACCAAAGTTAGGTTAATACACACACACACAGCAGAAGTTGAGATCAATAAAATGCAAATTTCTTCTCAGCTCCCATTTTACTTTTCATAATGAGCTCTCACATTGCAGCAAGTGAAATAAGGCAATTGAAAAACTGAACTGAGTTTAGACATTCAATTTTGTGTGAATCAGATTTTGGTTAAGGCCACTTTTAGGGGAATTGTTTGATAAGGCCAAAAGCACTGTGATAGTGGATGGGGACAACATTAATGTATTAGTAGCCATTAAGCTAGTTAGACAGTCTAAAAGTGTACAGAGGTATTCACTTTGCCTGGAAAGCATCCATGCATTATTGTTTTAGCGAGAAAAAGCTCTTTTAAGCTTCTTTCACCTAACTGAGTTCAAGCTGGCCTTTTTCTGTGTGTCAATTTTTGGCAAGTACACACAGTCACTTTTTTGAGAGAGAAAAACAAAGTTTACTCAGATAAAAATACACAGATAACTAAGAGTTAACTTAGTTTACTTAGAATAAGCAGAGTTTACTGAGTGTAAACAGAGTTTACTGAGTGTAAACAGAGTTTACTGAGAGTAAACAGAGTTTACTGAGAGTAAACATAGTTTACTGAGAGCATAAATTAGTTTACTGAGTTTTAACAGAGTAAACAGAGTTTACTGAGAGCAAACAGAGTTTACTGAGAGCAAACAGAGTTACTGAGAGCAAACAGAGTTTACTGAGAGCATAAATTAGTTTACTGAGAGCATAACTTAGTTTACTGAGTTTTAACAGAATAAACAGAGTTTACTGAGAGTAAACAGAGTTTACTGAGAGTAAACAGAGTTTACTGAGAGCATAACTTAGTTTACTGAGAGCATAACTTAGTTTACTGAGAGCATAAATTAGTTTACTGAGAGCATAACTTAGTTTACTGAGTTTTAACAGAATAAACAGAGTTTACTGAGAGTAAACAGAGTTTACTGAGAGTAAACAGAGTTTACTGAGAGCATAACTTAGTTTACTGAGAGCATAACTTAGTTTACTGAGTTTTAACAGAGTAAACAGAGTTTACTGAGAGCATAACTTAGTTTACTGAGAGCATAACTTAGTTTAGTGAGTTGACCGAGAATAAACAGAGTTTACCGAGAGTAAACAGAGTTTACCGAGAGTAAACAGAGTTTACCGAGAGTAAACAGAGTTTACTGAGTGTAAAACCAAGTTTTAACTAGGAGCAAAATGTATTTAAGAAAAAGTAACACATATTTGAATGAAAGTAAAACATAGTTTGCTCTGAAGAAAATTTTAAGCATATCATGAGCACAAAAATTGAACCAGCTTCAAGAATCTTACTTTATAAAGCACATCTTAAGCAACCTTTCTGTAGCCCTCTAATTAGAGAAAACAAGTATGATTATCATATTGACTAGTATTTTACAAGTAGACCTCTTTACTTAATATAATCAAGTCAGCAAAATGAGCAGCTCCAAAAATTTAAAAGTTAATTTGTCCTGCTTACCAAAATAGCTAGTATTGCTAACTAGGTGAATTTATTTTAAAACTTGTTCTAGGTATCGAACAACATCCAATTTTGGTTGCCAGAAGAAGACAGTGAGGATGAGGGAGACCTTTTAAGCACTTTATCTTGTTCTCATCTTTTGTCAGCTCAAGATATTTTGCCCTTGGTGATGAATGGAGGTGAAGTCAGCTTGGACCCAGTTCCCAGTGACTCCACTTTGCCAATCTCACCTATCTTCATTTGCCCTGCTACTTCCACAGCCAATGAGACAGCTGCCTCAGATGAGCTAGATGATCCTGCAAAAAAGCAAGCCTTTCATGACCTCATTGGAGAGGATTTGGATGACATTTTGGCTGAGGTGACAACACCAGCCAAGGCAAACAGTAACATCAATGTGGTGGCCACTTTTGAGCTTCCAGATGTCAAAGACCACCAGTTTGATCATAAAGTTGATCAGCAGGTAATATTTATTTGTATCTTGGCATGGACAGCAGAACAGGGATGTAAAACAGATGAGAGAGGGCTGCACAGTGAAAAAACTGAAATGAAGTACGCTAAGCCCAGTTTGCAATCATTAATATTAACTAGGGTTTTAAAAGCACTATTTAAAATATATTTTGGAGCCAATTATTATAATTGTTACATAACTGGCTTTTATTTAGTTTAAAAGAGTTGCGACACTTGATGAACAATTTTGTTTGTTTTCATGATATTTTGGAGTGTCGTGAAGTTTTCAGAGGGATGGAACAAATATACATATCCTTTGAGCAACACAAAGTTGTAAACATCTATGAAATAATCAAACTGAGGAATGATTGGAAAATTAAATAAACACACTGAATGACAAGCTGTAACAAAGAAAAGGCTCGACAAACAAATATAACCAGTGTACAGCATTGCTCCATTGATGTCATTTGCAGATTTTAGCCACCAGGAAAAGTGGTGGAAAGGCAAACTTGCTTTTATTGGAGTTGACTTTACATTTATGATCTTCCTGCTTGGTTTTGTTTGCTTTGGAGAGATCTCAGGTGTGTGTGTGTGTGCAAAACTGACAAGGTCTAATGGGAAAGCCTAGGAAAGGAGAAAAAAAGACCATGAGGAAAATAGGTCAAGACTTCCTTTGCTCAATTTGAAAGACACATCCAACAAGTTGAATTACATTTTTGAAATTACACAATTCAATTTGAGAACAGCCTTTAATCAAGGCTCTTGGAAAGTCAAACATGGACAGTTTGGAAAGTTGCATCGAGCATAACCCCCCAAAAAGGAAGGAATGGATATTTGGCTCTTTTTATGGATTGTTGAATACTAAGAGCTTTAGAAAGCACAATGCTGCTGTCTCCCCACTTCTTTGCAGCCATTCACAATGTCACAAGAGCCAACCATCATATTGTGATATTGGCAAAGCCATCAAATAGAGCTCTCAGAAGCCCCATTGTGCATTTGATGATAGAATCAGGCCTAATAAATTTGGTGCACTACTCAAATCTGGCCAGGATTCACTTTAACATAGAGGTTAACTATCTTCATAGGAATTGGTGACAACTGGTGACTTGGCTTGGACCTCTCCTTCACCTTCTTCAGTGTGCAGCCAATTGAGTTTTAAGGAGAACTTTGAGCCAGACAATACTAATGAAGAAGTGAAGCAAGAAGAGCAGGCTCCAGGCTCCAGTGCAGCCAGGAAAAAGTTGACAGTTATTGCCAGGCACAGGAGGCTAGGTGAAGAATCACTAAGTAGGCTTAAAGAGGAAGTGAGAAGATATGCCCTGGATCACACTTTTAAAGAGACAGCCAAAAAGTTTGGCATTCACCACTCCACAGTGTCTGGCTGGGTCAAAGCCAGGGAAAAGGTGGCCCAAAACAGCCTTAGACTCCTCAAAAACAATTCAGGTATGTTCACTACAGTCTGAACCTTGATTGATATGCTTTCGACAAATTTAGAAATAAAGTAAGCAAACACTTAATTCAAATTGCAAATCATCCAAGCCAAGTTGCTAATGAGCCAAAGTAAACAGCAGCCTTGTTTGAAGTGGTTCAATAAAAATCAGTGTGCTTAGAACAGCATATTCATCCAACTTTTCTAAATTAAAAGTTTTCAAAGCACATAACTTCACAAGGGAGGAAACTTATTTGGCAACCAAGTTATTGTGCCAACCTTGTGAAATACTATCTGAAAATCTCCAGCTTCTCTCTCAGCTCTTTGTCTGCAAACTTTTCGCCTAAATAAGGCCAGATTAGAGAATCCAATAAAATCATAGCTGAGCTGGCCTCAGAACATTCTGAGTGAAAGCAGGCACACAAACCTAGCAGAAAGTAATCAATGGAATGGCAAATTCCCAGAAAAAAAGCCATCAGTTTTTCATTCTCACTGATACCTTAAAATATATGTCTAAGCAGAGACATTATCTTCAATAGCTATAAGAAAATTTTTAGTGGCATTTCATCTCTCAAAGCAATTTGAATGCTGAATCAAAAATTACTACATTATCATCAAAGATTGTTGAGAGGAAGCTATTGATGCCAAAGTAAGGAATCTATGGCATCTTAGCCTGAAAAAATGATATCTTGAACATTTTTTGCAGCCAAACAAAAAAGTTTGCCATTATTGCTAAGCAAGCATGAGTAAAGTAAGTTTGCTTTCCTTTTTTTCTGATCCTCTAAGGAGAGCCAACAAGTTCTCTTTGGACTGACAAGCAAAAACTCTCACTTTCTTCATAGCAGCAGAAAAACACTAGAATCTGTGAAGCTAAGACATTCTCTGTCTAATTAGAAGAGTTGCTTTTGATTCAGGGGCACTGAAAAAACAGGGGAAAAGGGACCCTTTGAACCTTCTTGTTGCAACAAAGCCATTAATGACAAAGCACTACTCACAATGACATTTTTCAGGCTTCTTTGAAGGATTTGCTGGAGCCACTTCCACAGAAGAAGAAGCATCAGCTGCTGCTGTTGCTGAAAAAGCAGATGAAGTGTTTATCTCTTGGCTCAAATCAAACAGAGAATCTGGCATCTCTGTGACTTTGCCAAAGGTCAAAGACAAAGTGGCTCAACTCTTTCTCACCTTTGGAACTTCCACCATTGAAAAGACTTGCAAATGGTTCTTGCTCTGGAACAACAGGTAAGCTGAAAATTTTTTTTTCTAGACCTCTTGAAAAAAATCAAGCTGCTCTAAGTCCTCTTGACAATATTTTGAAAAAACATTGGGCTGCAATTTGGAAAACATGAAGATAAGAAGCCTAGGCAAAGCTCTTCATTTTGAGCCCCTGGGGAAATCCTATTGTTACATCCTGGCCAAAATTTGCACTACTAGGTACAAGAAGAAGAACAACAACAATAATAATAGTAGACATGGAGTGAGGCTCAGAAGAGTAATTGTAGAAAGAAGTGGCCCAACACAGTTATCTCTCTGGAGATGTCATTTGACATGCATATTGCATGAAGAAGAAGAAGAACCACACAAAGACCTGTCAAGCACTAAGCCAACACAATCTACATACTTCACAAGGAAAATGTTGTTGTTGTAGCTGCTGCTGCTGTGGTTTGGCTGAGAGGGGAAAACCAAAATCAACATTTGCTACTTAAAAAAAAATTGCCAAAATACTTTTTACTTCACCCAAGCAGAAAATTGGGTTTGGATGAAAGACAATTTTTTCCCATAAGACTTTTTTTAAGTTTCTGAGCTTTGAAATGAGCTGATTTAAAAAAGAAAAGTGCAGGAGATATATACAGGGATAAGATAGTGACAAATAAATGGAGCCCTTTTTCTCCCTGTTATTTACTTAATGCTTGCCAGGCTGAAGAGTGGATGTGTGGGTTGGTGGTAGGAGAAACAACCATTATTTGAAGCTGGTGTAGTTAAGTTTAGCACTTGAGAAAACATCAACTTGATTGCAGATTGAATGGAGAGCTATCAAGGCTAGTGTGAGAATAGCAAGGAGTTTTACTGAGAAAAAGAAGGGAAGCAAAAAAGACGATACTTTCCCCTAGTTGGCAACAAGTTTTTCTTATTACCAACTTGCACCAGTTTTCAAGCATTGAGTAAGCATATTGTGTCACCTGCATGATTCATTAGCTTTTAGTAGGTAGTAGTAACCAAATTATGTACCACTGCCAGAGTGCATTATAGTAAATTTATTGATTGGAGCCTTGTTTCCCCTCCTGAAATTCATGTTTAAAAGACTAATCGCTTAAAGAAGCATATACTAGTTGAAAGCCTCAAGGCTGTAGGCCTTTTGTAGGTTTTGCATATTGTAAGATAGCTGTAAATCAAAGTCTTTTTAAGGCTCGAACAAAAGAAAGGTCCAAATGTATGCATAATGGACAGACACAGTTCAGTGATTAAATCCATAATGGAGCACAATTAGGGCCAAAGTTGGGAGAGCCTAGAAAAAAGGTTCAAGATCTTTTTTGGGTTTAACTCCTCAGTGAAATTGCTGGCAAGTTTAGTCATGTCAGCTCTTGGCCTTAACATAATAAAGAATGGCCCAAAATCTCTGTAGGACCTGAGGCTTCTTCCTTTTGCAAGTTGATAATAGAGAGTGCAAAAATGCCAATGCACTTTGCTGGCTGCTGCTTCTCTGGGATCAACCAGCCAGAAAGGCAAGCTTAACAGACAGGTAGGTCTACATTTGTACAGAAATTGCTTTCAAAACACTAGCAGAGCTGGCCAAGGCTGAAAATCAAATACCAAGGGGTCTTATCTATACTTTTAACCTGAAATGAAACCATACTAATTATTTTTTGCTTGGAGAACATGCTTTTTTTAGCTCTTGATTGAGTTTGCAGGTTTTTTTCCAGTTTTTAGGTTCTTTTTACTCTTTATAGAGGAGAGCTGGGATTTTGGGAGCAACCTCAAGAAGGACTACAACAAGCTTTTAGATGCATAAATCTCTCTTCTTCTTCCATGAGTTCACAGTTGTCTGACCTGGAAGCAGCAGCAGCAGAAAAAAACTTTTTCTTTTGCATAATGGCCTCAAGTTTGGTTAGAAGGTGGACCTCAATTTAAGAAAGCATATGGAATGATCTTAAGACCCCAAAAAACTTCAACCTTCTTTTTGTATTTGGAAGCAAAAATAATATCTTATTTAGCTGCCTTGTGGGCAGAAAGAAGTAGTAGCAAGCCTTTTAAAGCGAAAACAAGAAGCCATTAGCATCAAATCCTACCCTTAGCCCTCCTTGAGCTAACCAAAAACAAATGCACATTCTGCAGCCTAGATTACACAACAAATAAATGAATATCAAGGACTCCACAAGATAAGCCCTCTTGCTGGTGAGATAAAAGCTACACATTGAGGTTACAATGCCTGCCTGAAAGTAGAAATTTGCATTATCAACTCAAGTTTAAAGCAATACCTGTCTTCTTTGAGACTTATTTAAAGATAATTAAGTCATCTTCTCTGATCTTAAATTTTTTTTCTTCATTAAGAGTATTTTTTCTGCCAAGTCAATTTTCAATCCATTTGGAGTCTTGAAACCTATTTTTAAGTAGTACCTTATTGAGGCTTTTGGCATTTGGAGCTATTTCTTGTCAAATATTTTTTTTCTGTGTCCTAAAGGGTTACAATCAATATCCTTTGTGGCTTTTTACATCATCTCACACAAATCCTTGACCTGAAAGGGAGATAGGCTGGCATGGCCCAAAGTTGAAAGTATCTCTGAGCCCCCAGAGATAACTTGTGAGCCATAAAGATGTGAAGCACTTGAAATTGATTCCTCTCCTATGGAAAATAAAGAGGCTGCCATTTTATGTGAGCCAATCAGAGCCATGTCAGTTTTATGCCCCTCCATTTTATGAGTTAGTAGCATGGATGTGATAAGCTTACCTTGCTGAAGATAACAAATGATGCTCCCCCTTTTTACAGGGATTAAAGACACTGAAGGATTAAAGACTCCTCTCACTCCTATAGGAAAATGAATCAAGCTTTCTAATGAATATTTTAGAAAGCCATCTCACCTTGGAAAAAAATAGCCTTTCTCAGATGGCAATTAAGGCATTTCAAAATGAGATCAGCTTACAAAATCAGTTAAGCATTATATTTAAAGAGTTTCAAACATTGTCCTAACTCAACATGATTCAGAATTCTGTATTAGGAAAACGCACTAATTAGAAAGCATTTGTTTCAAATGAGTGTTATTTTCTACTTTAACTTTGAAAATGTTTTTTTAAAATTACCTTCCAAAAATAAGGTTGAAACATCTAAAATTAAGCTTTTCTTTGAAAAAATCATCATTAACTGTTTTGTAGGAAACTTAAAATATGATCAAAAAGGCTTTTGCAGGCAAGTTTGAAGGAAATACATTTTTGGTATTTTAGGCATGTAACCGTGGTAGTAAAAGGTGCACCTGTTGTCTTTTCACTTTCATAGTCCCTAGGGAAATGTCAAGGGAAGAAAAAGGGGCTGAAGTTCTGAGAAAAAAGTTGCTGTTTGAGCTGTAGACAACAACAATTGATCCAAGTAAAGGAAGAAGAGGAAATTAGCATACACAAAAATGACCACCACTTTTTTTACAACTCTTATTTTCCCCAAGAAAGATGATGATGTAATAATTATGTGAGCCCGCAGGAAAAGTGGAGATAAATTGACCAGCATGACATCATTATTGCACTGTAACAAATTGTTACCCAAGCCCAGAAATTCAGTCCAGGGAGAATTTATTGATTTTCTCCTCCTCCAAATGATCTTAATTTGAGAAAGGCTTACCTAGAAAAAAAGCAATGGAGCCCTTATGGAATAAATTCATGGAATAAGATACCCTTAACATTAAGAAAACAATGCCTCTTTCTCAAAAAAAAAAAACCAATCCTAATTCCCTAATTCTGACAAAAAGGCCTCATTCAAACAAAAACTTACCCCCAATGCCTCATTCATGCAAAAAGGCAACTTGCTTTCAAAAACATACCCCCGATGCCTCATTGTCACAGAAAGGCATCTTTCTAACAAAAACTTACCCATAAGCTTGTTATCATAAACATTTCTATAAGGTAAGCAAGGCACATATCTCAGCATCTACTCGTCTGATTGGAACCAAATTTGGATGAATTCATAAGGACGTATTGAAGAATCTTCATGCCAATTTTCATCCGGATTGGAGGACGTTGAGGCCGCCTTACTGAAAGTGAGGCAAATCAGAAAAGCAAAGGAAAAAAATCAGCCACCTCCTTAGAGTTCTCCGATCCAGGTGAAAATTGGCATGAAGATAAGATTCTTCAATATGCTCTTATAAATCCCTCCAAATTTGGTTCCAATCGGCTCAATACTTACTAAGCTATGAGCTTCCAAAGTGCCTTGCTTTGCTTACCGCCTGCCTTACTGAGTTTTATGAGAACAAGCTATAATCCCTCATCCTGACAAAAATGCCTCTTTTTCACAAACACATACCCCCAATGCCTCATTGTCATAGAAAGGCCTCTTCCTCACAAAAACAAGCCCATAATCCCTCATTATGACAAAAAGGCCTCTTTCTAACAAAAACCCAATGCCTCATTCATACAAAAAAGGTATCATTCTTTCAAAAACATACCCCCGATAACTCATTCTTTCAGAAAGGCCTCTTTCTAACAAAAACTTACCCATAATCCCTCATTCTGACAAAAAGGTCTCTTTCAAATGAAAACTTGCCCCCAATGCCTCATTCATGCAAAAAGGCATCTTGCTTTCAAAAACATACCCCCCATGCCTCATACTTACAGAAAGGACTCTTCTTAACAAAAACATGCCCATAATCCCAGATTCTGACAAAAACACCTCTTTCAAACGAAAACTTACCCTTGCCTCATTCATGCAAAAAGGCATCTTACTTTCAAAAACATGCCCCCCATGCCTCATTGTCATAGAAAGGGCTCTTCCTAGCAAAAACATGCCCATAATCCCTCATTCAGCCAAAAACGCCTCTTTTTCACAAACACATACCCCCAATGCCTCTTGTTGACAAAGGAGCCAACAAATAGTACATATTTTTGAGCTCTAAATTACTTGAAAGACAATTGTTTTTCAGGCGAGAAGAGAAGCAATATGTGGAGGGGATGGAGGATGAGGAGTTTTCCCGGCGGGAAACCCCCAATTTGGCCTACCCGCCCGCCTTCAAGCTGGAAGTGGCGCTGCACGCCAAAAAGTACAGCCAGTACGCGGCGGCCAAAATTTTCAGCGTTGCCAGACGCCGGATCTTTGACTGGATGCGGCAAGTGCCCAAATTGCAGGATCTCATCGCCAAAGGACACATGAAGAAAATGACTGGGCGAGGCCCGAAAAACAGGGACATTGACCAAGCTCTTTTCGATTGGTACAGCCAAAGAAGAGCAGCGGGAGAAAGACCAAGATCATGCGAAGTAAGACTCCACAGTGGATTATTTAGGCCGCATCCAAAAAAATATAAAACACTTGAATTTTTAAAAATGGTATTTTAAGTATATTTTCTAGGTTACTTTATTATGTGATTGCATGCGAGCAAAATTCATGAATATTCCACAGTGGATTTTTTCGGCCGCATCCAAAATAAATAAAAACCTGGAATTTTTAAAAATGGTGGGGATATTTTAAGTATATTTTCTAGGTTATTTTATTAAGTGATTGCATGCGAGTAAAATTCATGAAAATTCCACAGTGGATTATTTCGGCCGCATCAAGAAAAAACAACCGGAACTTTTAAATGGTGGGGTTATTTTAAGTATATTTTCTAGGTTACTTCATTAAATGGTTGTATGCGAGTAAAATTCATGAAAATTCCACAGTGGATTATTCAAGAATGTGGTTCGCTTACTTTAATATTTAGCAAAAGTTGGGCGAAATTTCCACAGTGGATTATCATTTGAAATTCTAACATTTCGCATTTATCCCATCAGCCACAGTGGATTATTGAACAGCTTAAGGCCCGCGTTAAAAAATGAGGGCACATTGAAAATGAGGGCCCATTGGAAAATTTAATCAGAATTTTTTTAATAATAATTTTGTCAATTCGACTGGATTCAAAAATGAGGCTAAATAATCCACAGTGGTTCATCAAAGAGGATATTTTTAATTTTTAAATTCAAGGCAAAAGTGCAGTTTTTTACACTAAAAAAGTGTATTTATATGAATTATAGACGATAAGAGGGAAGCTCAAGGAGAAACCATTTACCATTGTTGCGGCATGAAAGATAGCAATTTTCCATTGTGGATGTGAGAGTTTTTGGCTTTTCTGGACGTTGCGCGGAAAAAATGATCTTCCATCTTTCAATTGTGGCACAAAAAGGAGAAACTACTATTAATACTAGAAATACTATTTAACTAGGAAATGGAAAAAGTGCCCCAAATTATCCATTTTCCAGAATTTCATAAAACCAAAAATTCATGAAAAAAAGGGAAATATCTGACTTTTGCTAATAAATAACTAGGTGTTCAAGTGCGGAAATAATTGGAAAAAGTCTCTGATAATTTGAGCAGGCGTCTAAAATAACATTAAAACCTTTTGAAATTAGGACTCTCCTATAAAATGAACGTCTTAGCTTATAATAACAGCTGGGCGTCCGAGGCGGCGCTCCACGCACCTCGCCGCCTAGGATGATTCGAGCGAGCGCGTACAACAGCCAAACAGTCCATAAAACCTCTAAAAATTGCCTCAAACTCAAGCAGAAAACCACCCATAACACTTAACAAATAAAAGCAAGTAGATTTACATGAAAATCTCTTCAATATGCTTCGCCGCCTCCGCGGGTCTGGTCGCTCCGCTCTCTTCACAACAATGATTAGAACGCTGTGGTTTTTCAGGTTCAATCGAGGGCTCGGGAGATTTACTGCGCTCGAGGCTACACCGATATGAAATGCTCCTACGGTTGGTTCAAAAGGTGGTCACAAAGGTTCCACATTCAGCTGAGATACTCGTATGATGATGAGCTTTTGGAGTGGATCTTGGCCAAATTCGATGCCAACGCGCCGGTCAACCACCATGACTTGCAAAATCACGGCCTGAGTCTGGTCAGAAAGGAAGATCCCCACTTCAAGGCTTCATCTGGTTGGGCACTAAGGTATTGCTTATTTTCTGGTGGGGAATTTTGAAAAGCAGCTGAGTACTGAATTGACAAGCAGGAAAACCTCTCTAAATTCAGATACTCAGTGATATAGATGCAATAAAAACAAGGGGCGATTTTTATTCTAGACAACTATGGTTTTTTTGTTAGACAAAAATTGGTACAAACATGACCCTTGGGACTACAAGGAATACAATTCTAGACTTGTAATATCTGGACAAGAGCCAGTAAAATGTGCCTTTGTACTTTTGTACTTTCTGCTATAAGAGTCATTTTCTAGTCCCCAGTCTGCAAAAATAATTGTTTAATAAAGTCGCTGACCCGGAAAAAGTAAAAGTCACTTAGTAGGAAAGTCACATTTTAAAAAAAATACATATGGTCCCACTACAATTGATCTTTAATATCTATAATAATAGCTTTCTTAGAAATTAAGTGTCTAAAGCGATAAAAAGTGAAAGTAACTTTATTTGATAAATAACTGTCGAGGAAAGTCACTTAAAGTTAACCACTACATTGTTTAGGAAATATACTTGTAGAAACGTCCTTCAATTGAAATATCACTCACTTGGTAAGTCAGCATCTAGGATTATCAAGAAGACAGAAAAGTCACTGTGTTTGAAAGTCACTGGCAGTGAAAGTCACAGACTTGGAAAGCAGTTGTGTATTAAAGTCACAGAATGGGATAGGCAGTGTCTATATTAGTCACTGACTAGGAAAGTCGGTGTCTAAGAAAGTCACAAAATCCACTAAATAGGAAAGTCTTACCTCGTTGAAAGTCATTCTCAGCAAAAATCACTAACAGTGAAAGTCACGAACGGTGAAAGTCACGAACGGTGAAAGTCACGAACGGTGAAAGTCATGAACGGTGAAAGTCACTACACCACTTTATGTCACAAACCAGGAAATTCACCATAAATAAAAGTCAAAATCAAGTATAGGGATTATCTATGACTCTCTCTCTACTAAAGTCATTGTCAATGAGATCCAATGCCAAAGAAAGTCACTGTCAAGAAAAGTCACTGCCTATGAAAGTCATTGCCTATGAAAGTCACTATCTATGAAATTCACTGTCCATGAAAGTCATTATCCATGAAAGTCTTTTCTTATAAAAGTTACTGACTATGAAAGTCACTGACTAGGAAAATAGCTGTCTAAGATCCTCACTTTCTAGAAAAGCCTATAATAGCCTATGTAAGTCAGCAAAAATAACTTTCTTTGACAAGTCACTGCCAATTTCATTAAGTCAAGGAAAGGCATATTCTAATAATAAAGTCACATTTGATGAAAGTCACTATCGGTGAATATCACCTTCAATGAAAGTCACTATTTATGAAAGTCACCTTCAATGAAAGTCACTATCAGCAAAAATCACTATCTATGAAAGTCAATATAAGCAAAAATCACAATCCATGAAAGTCACTATCCATGAATAACACTATCTATGAAAAAAAGTCACTATTGATGAAAGTCACTATTGATGAAAGTCACTATTGATGAAAGTCACTATCGATGAAAGTCACTATTGATGAAAGTCACCATCAACAAAAGTCACTATTGATGAAAGTCACTATCAGAGAAAAGTCACTATTGATGAAAGTAACTATTGATGAAAGTCACCATTCAACAAAAGTCACTATTGATGAAAGTCACCATCTGTGAAAGTCACTATCAGAGAAAATCACCATTGATGAAAGTCACAGTCAATGAAAATGACTTAAAGTCACTTTTTGTGACCAAGAATTTTGCACTTTAGGTTTTGCAAGCGACACGTGGACTACCTAAGCCCCGAGTTGTCGGGTGGGGCACGATTGCCCGAGCATTTGGAGGATCGAGGCAACCGGTTCAAGTTGGTGTTGCAACAGCTCATAAAAGACCGCTGCTTGAGCGCAGGTCAAATTGGATGCATGGACCAGCTAGCCTTACACTTAAGCCCCTCTTTGAGGGACAAACGAACTGCACCAATTCTGCTCAAGCACCAAGGACTTAAGGGGGCTCAAGCAATTGTCATTTTGGCCACAACCGCAAATGGAAAACTTTTGCCACCTTTTCTCATTCTACAGGTAAAAATCTGGACTCTAACCAACGCTTTCAAATCCTTCGCTCAACTGAATTCTGGATTTTAAAAAACTGCGCTCAACTGAATTCTGGATTTTAAAAACTGCGCTCAATTACGTTATGCCTTTTAAATATACATTCCCTATTCACAAATCCTTTGCTTAATTCAAAAATCTGCTTTCAAATCCTTTGCTCAATGAATTCTGGATTTTAAAAAAACTGCGCTCAACTGAATTCTGGACTTTAATAAACTGGGCTCAATTATATTATGCCTTTTTAAAAGACATTTAGCTTATTTCGCTGATTTGAATTTCCTATTGACAAATCATTTGCTTAATTTAAAAATCTTGCTTTCAAAATCCTTCGCTCATTTGAGTTGGGAATCTTTTAAAAGCTTCGCTCTTAACCGTTCCAGAATCAAAAGAAAAAAAAATATCATTGTATTGTTAAAATATTTTGCTAAACCAACACTGGTTAGGAGACAGTTGCTTAGATCAATTATGAACTCACTAACATTCATTTCAAAATAACGAATTCCGGATTCTAGAGTCTTCGCTCAAAACGTTGCAACCAAATGCGAATTCCGGTCTTTTCAAAGCTTTCACTCGACTCGAATCACATCTGTTAATTCCGGACCAATTGTTTCATTTAATTTGCTCACTTAACATTCGTTGAGAGGCAAATCCGGATTTCGGTAACCCTGTGAAATCCGGATTCAAAACTAAGCTTTTCTTTGGCAAAAACATAAATGGAAAGAAATGCAGATTACAATTAATGGCCCCGCCAAATCAAAAACCTTGAAACTCACTCAAAAGTGAGCGAAGCAATAATCGTTTAGCACTGAGCGAAGCGAAAACTTTCCAAATCTCTCATTCTTCGCTCACTCAAAACTCTCCGAAATCCAGCTTGAAAACCTGAAGCACACTTTCATAAACATTTGCTCTTTTCAGCTATGAGCGCAGCACAAACTTCCGTTACTTGCTTCTAAAGTGAGCGAAGCGATAACCGTTTTTAAAGCAATAAGCGAAGCGAAAACACTCGCCAAATTTCTGCTCTTCGCTCACTCTAAATTCTCCGAAATCCAGCTTGAAAACCTGAAGCACACACTTTAATGAACCTTCGCTTTTGAGCGCCATACAAAGATCCTAGGCTCTAAAGTGAGCGAAGCGAAAACTCGCCAAATCTCTATTCTTCGCTCACTCTTAATTCTCAGAAACCCAGCTTGAAAACCTAAAGCACACTTTGATAAACCTTCGCTCTTGTCTGAGTGAGCGCAGCACAAACATCAGTAACTTACTTCTAAAGTGAGCGAAGCGAAAACTCGCCAAATCTCTATTCTTCGCTCACTCTATATTCTCCGAAATCCAGCTTGAAAACCTGAAGCACACTCTCATAAAATTCTTGTCTGCTATGAGCGCAAACATCCGTTACTCGCTTCAAAAGTGAGCGAAGCGCGACTTTGAAATTTTTCAAAAAATGTCGTTTTTTGCAGAGCGAAGCGAAGAACAATTTGCTCCACTTACCTGACGGCGAAGTCATCATTGCCTTGCTGAATGGCGACCCCAATTCGTGTTTGAATGAGCGAACAATCGGCCAATGGCTGAATTTGGTCTGGTTCGCTCACGTGCCGCAGTGCAGCCTTTTGCTCGCGGATTCCTTCGCTCCTCACACGGCTTCGCTCACGCAGAAAACGCTCGTTAACCGCGGAGCTTGCCTTGCCATCATTCCATCAGCTTGCTCACAAAAACTCCAGCCTTTACACCGCGGAATTATGCACAAATTCAAGGTGATTTTTTTCCGAATATTTCCGATCAAAATTGAATTTCGCAGTTTTCGCTCACATTCGCCGAAAAACTCGCGAGTCGCGGCGCTACCAGAGGATTTCGAAAGTCGCCAAATCCCTCCTGTTTTGGCCGAAAATGAATATTTTTGGCTGGATGTGGCCATAAAAAGGGGCAGAATTATTTTTGGGTTTGATGAGCGCAAAATTCCAATTAAACTAGAGACTGAAGCAAAAAAATTGAACTTGAACGCGAAGCTTTAAAAAATGACTTGAGTTGATTTTCAGTGAAAATTCGCAACGTGCAAAAAATGGCAAAAAAGTACTAAGAGTTTTTTCATATTTTTTGTTTTAGTTCACTTTTTTGTGGGGCAGACTCTATATTTGCTTTTTCCCGCCTTTTGCAGGAATTTGTGGAATGCATGTACCTGAAAAGTTTGGAGATGTGCTCTGATGCCAAACCAGGCAATTTGGACATTGCTAATTGGGTGGATCAGGCCTACAAATCACTCAAAAATCAGCAGGTATCTCACTTTTGGGGCGAACCGAACGCCCGCCCCCCACAACAAAAAAAGGGAATTGATTCAATCAAAAAATGCACATTTGTTTTCAATTTCCAGGATGAGATCGAAGCAAGCTTTGTTGACACTGGAATCCTCCCTAAATCCAACTACCAGCATTAAAAACCAATTGACGACAATCACTGCATTTAAAAAGCTACGAAAATTATAAAATCTAGGTGTTTGTGTGCGTGTCTTTCATCAGCCAATAGAAATTAAGCTCAATTTTTTGTGGACTCAGTTGAACGTATATTATTTATCTATCACCACACATCATAATACAAAATATTTAATGCTGAGATTTTTCTTAGAGAGCTTTAATTGGTGGTTCAATGCAACCAAAAAGGCCAATTTCTCATGTCGATGATCCAGCAGGGCTCGATTTGGCTTCAGCAGAAAAATTGGGAGTTTTTGGGCGCATTTGAATGTCTACTTCCTTCTAGGGAAGGTCCTGTATTGACTGATTTGCTTCATAAGGTCCCCTGCATTTGGGGTCTTGTAGTAGCTGTTGGGGTATGAGGTTTCAACCTTGACCTTGGGGGTCATGGCAGGTACTTGGTTGTACCTTGCCAGGTACTTTGGCAGAGGATTGCCAACACCATACTTTTCATACTTTTCAAACTCATCAATCAACTCCTTGGTTTCACCAATGTCAGCCTGAAAATGCAAGAGCTCAAAAAGTACAGAACATCCCCGAAATTTTGCTGTACAATCCTAATTCATGGACTCATTTTGAAGGCTCAGTGTTTTAATGCCTAACAATCGGTACATTAATAATAAATTATTTGCTTGAGAATGTAGGATATTTGCATCCAAAAGCTGTGATTTTGAAAAGCTTGCATACTCTTTGTAGAAACCTATTTCCAATCAGTGGAAAGCCTATTATATAGAAATCCTAACTAAATGTACATTTTGCGGAAAGCCTATTAACATTTCATGGAAAGCCTTACTAGATTTTGTGGAAAGCCTATTAACATTTCATGGAAAGCCTTACTAGATTTTGTGGAAAGTCTGTTTACAATTTGTGGAAAGCCTATTTTCATTTTGTGGAAGGCTTCACAACATTTCATGGAAAGCCTTACTAGATTTTGTGGAAAGCATCACTACATTTTGTGGAAAGCCTCTTTACATTTTATTGATTGCCTATTTACAATTCATGGAAAGCCTAGTTATATTTTGTGGAAAGCCTTCAAATCTTGTGGTAGATCTTCAAATTATTTGTTAAGTCTACCTACATTTTATGTAAAGCCTAATTTCAACTTGTATCTTAGTTTAAAATTGAAACCCACCATTTTTTTCAAGACTGTATTCATGGTAGCTTCTCCGAGGATGTTTTTCCAAAAGTCTTGGTCTTCATCAAGGTTGAGTAGGTCATCACTTGGAGCGTTGGGATCAAGCTCATTTTCCTGTTGTTGCTCTTGGATGATCTCCTTGGTGGCTTCCAAGATTGGATTGTCATTTGGCAGCATGTAGTCTGCAAATTCGCCCATCTTCTTTTCCCTTAGAAGAGCTCTGGAAAGCTCCTCTGGACGGCCACCGTAAAATCGGAAATTGGACTGCCGTGGGTTGAACCCATAGAACCCTGAATTTCCAGCGGTACGACGGTCACCACCAGAAGCTGCTCCCGTACCGCCAAAAAAGCGGAAACCGTTGCGGGTTTTAGACAAGTAAGGGTTAAGGGAGCGCCGTCCAAGGCGTGGCACATGGTTGGCCATGTGGGCGGGGCCAAACAGCCCTCCAAACTCACCGCCCATCATACCTTCACTGGGTACAGGGTCAGCCTGAATTTGCATGACAGCCAACAAAAGCCATGTCCAAACTGTGAATTTTAAATCTACTAGACGTTAATAATGGCTAAACAAGACTTATCACATGAGCTTTCCACTACATTTTGATGTTGGAAAGCACCTAATTCAAAAACTTGCTTGATTAAGCCAGTAGCTTTTCAATATTTGTGGGGAGCATCATTGGATTTCCTGGAAAGCCTACTTTCATTTTGTGGGAAGCCAAATTGCATCTCAGGGAAAACCAATTTACATTTTGTGGAAAGCCAATATAAATCTTGAGGAGAGCCCATTTGCATTTTTGGGAAAGCCTAATAGCATGCTGTGTTATGCCTGTTTGCATTTTGTGGAAAGCCTAATTGCATCTTGTGGAAAGCCAAATTACATAATTACATTTTTGGAAATCAAAACAACATATTGCGCAAAGCCTCATTAAATTTTGTGGAAAGCATAAATACATTTTGTGGAAAGCATAAATACATTTTGTGGGAAGCATTATTATATTTTGTGGAAAGCCTGAATGGATTTTGTGGAAAGCAAAAATACATTTTGTGGAAAGCCTGAATGGATTTTGTGGAAAGCTTTCCAATGGTTTGTGGAAATCCACAAATGAAAAGAAAATCTATATATCTTTGGAAAGTCAAAAATTGCTCTGATCCTTCCTAGAAGTGGACAACTAAGCATAGTTACCAAACTTCCAATCCATGATGCTAAGTGTGAAATAGGGCAAAAATTCAAGTCAAATCCTGGCTGTCTACTCTGGCCATTTCTTAAGGCTTCAACTGGAAAGGAAGTAGAGCAGCAAGGCCTACACCTTTTATATAGCAAGTCTGAACTTGCACTGAGTTTGTCAGCTGTTAATGAGGCTACTCTTATTTCCTTGTTGGCATCACACTCAAGCCCTCATATGCCATATTGTTGTCACAGCAGATGATGTGTCAATCAAAGATTTGTTTACTTTTGGCTCCCCACTGTGCGAAGCCAGGAACTATGATATCCCACTTCCCCCTTTGGAAAATAAATTATGAAATCATTCTTCTGTGAATGACATTGTGTATTTCTAAGTGACTGTGCTGCTTTATTTCAAATTTCATTATGACTTGAGCCTTTGTTTCAGACTATAAAAGGGCCCGAAAAGAGAGGTTTAAACATCCAGTTCCACAATGAAGTTTGCCCTTGGATTTTCCCTACTTTTGGTGGCCTTTTGTCAGGCTCGTCAAAAAGTTGAAGACATTCATCAATATGAATGTGAAGAGGTGTTGAGCAAGGCCTTTGCCAGGCTGGCCTCCGAAAGCCCCAAAAAACTGGCAACATTTCTCAAATTCTATGCCCAAACCTCGTCAGCTGAAATCTGCAAAAAGATTGGCAAGCCAGAAGGAAGTCTCAAATCTTGTGAGGAATGGGATCGAATCATTGATGAATGGAGCTCAACTATCGAAGGAGGCCAAACATTTATGTACCTCATCGGGAAATGTTGCAAGCAACATGCTTTGGATTGTTCACCCCCATTCATTCAAGAAGTTATGAAAGCATTTCAAAAACTTAATGTCAACTATGTTTGCAATGATAAATTGTAACAAGAGGCGTCTTTTTGCAAAATATAGATAATCAAGATTATTAGTGTATTGATTCAGCTTGAATGAAGTGTGTGGGGCGCGCATTCGGCGCGCCCCGAAATGCATCTTTGTCTGGTTATGGTGAGTGTTTATTGGTGACCATGGCAAAGTTTTGTAATGTGTGGTTAAAAGTGCTTTTCACCAAGGTGACAATGACCAAAACTTTTCTTACTTCTTTCATTGCATTGGGTAGTCATTGAGTTTGGTCAAAATGAAAGCTTTTTGGTTAATACTCATTGTTTATCATGTCTCAGCTCAAAATTTGGATACCAAATTATACGACCCAGCCAAAGGTGAATTATTATTATTTTTTCAAATATATCAGTCACTTTAAAATGAATGATTTTAGAGCCTTTTAAGACATTGATCAAAGAGGCCAAATATATGGCTGAATTTATGGACTTTTTCATTGTGAATGGAGAAGAGCAAAGCTTGATTCCATATACCATTGGTATAAGCCTAAAACAGTTGAAAATAACATATTTTTAAAAGTGTCTTTTAGATCCTGTTTTGACTATTAAATTGGTACTGAGAGGCTTCAACTTTACTGATGTGCTTGACCCAAATGATCCAAATATCATCATGATGTAAAAACATAATTATGAAACACTAAATTAAATAAACTATTTGTTTCAAAAATTAGGGAAAATGAGACCTTGTCAAGCAATGAAGACATTGATACTGAGCTTTTATTTAAGGATGGGGTAACTGTTACTAAAAAGAAGCTAATTATTAAGTTAAAAAATTCTTTTTAGACCATTTCAGTATTGAGCAATTACATGGATGTCAATGTGGAGAGTTTGTATAATGCTATACAAATCATGAGGATTTCTGCATTTGGCTTGCAACCACTCATTTATGCCATAATTAGTCCAGAAGCAGGTATAATTAAGTCTTCATGCAGGGCATAATTATTAGTATTAAACTTTGAATATGTTGTAATAGGGAATCTAACTGTGATGGCTGCTCATTTAAGGCGCCATTTTAGCAAGTATGAATCCTATGGAGATTTGGAGTTCACTCATGCAATGGCTCAAGGTAAGAGAGGTTGCGTGACTTTGTTTAGATTGTTGCGCGGAACAATTGAGTTTGAGCGCTTAACTTATATAACAAACCGAGCATCTTAATCTGAGGCGGCAATCCAATTTTCTACTTTTCAAAAGTGTTCAAATAATTATGATTATAGAAATTAAATTTCATAAAAAGTCACATAAAAAAGATTTTAATCAGAGGTTTTAAGTTATGTTTATTAATATTTAAAGTCTTGTGATATAATGTGGTGGTTTTTTTTGTAATAATAATTTGCGTGAAATCTGACATGGCTGAAAAGTTTACAAGTTATCTGGGCCCAAATTATCTGACATCACTCCACCCCTGAAGCTGAACACTTCTTCGGCTCGACTCACTTTCGAGCTGGCAACTCCAGTGGCAGCTGTTGAGTGGCCGAAAAGGCATTTGCTCCAAAAGGTGAACCTTTTCCTTGAGCTTTGGAAGCAAACCAGGAGGAATTTGCCCGACCAGTAGGCCACTTCCACCAGTGTGATGACAGAGATGCCAGTGAACAAGCCCAGTGTGCCACCAATGGCAGAGATCATGTCAAAAATACTTGTGCGAAGCTCTAAGGTGATTTCTGTTATGATTGGAGTGTCAAAAAAGAAGTTCATGATGGCAATGTCCTGCAAGATAATAATGTAACAGTGAAAGGTGGCATGTGTCACATTTTGGCCTATAGCCTTAAAGTTGGCCATATCAGAAATGTACATCAGTGTAATGCCAAGGGAAAACTTGGTGGTAGGCAAAAGTTGCCTTCATTCAATTATTTCAGTATTGGCAGCTGAATATCAAATTGAGGCATGACAATCAAGTGTCTTTGCTTATTTTGCTAATTGCCATGAATTATATTTGTAGAAATGTGATTTAAATGACAAAATAGGAAAATGACAACAATTCTAGTTAAAACCTAATATTTTCTGGGTAGCCATCATATTTAGGCCAAGTGGAAGATTATCCCAATGGAATAATCACTTACCTCTTCAAACCTCTTTTCGGCTAGTTCATAGTCATGGCTCAAATTGTTGGCTAGTTTTGTTATGTTTTTGGCTACTCTGCTGCTGAAAACGTGCTGTGGATCCATTAGATAGTTGGCCAAAATGCCTGAGGGCTCATACAGTCCCCTGCCACTGTCAAACCACCTTTGAGGCCTTGATTCTGTAGTTTGAGCATTGAAAGGCTCCCTTTGCATTGTTGAGAAAAAGTGGACCATTTCACAGTCGTTGAGGCAGTCGCACTCTTTGCGGTCAATCAGCTCATCAGAATAGCTGTGAAATGAAGGATAAGACTTGGTCAAATCAAAAACATTTGACAATAAAAAAGTCTTCTTTTGAAAGTCTAAGCAAATAGTATTTTATGCAAAAACTGTGTAAAATCAGTGGTTTTCAAAGTAGACTAGAGCTATTGAACGATACTTTGAAACGGTTGCTCCTATTCTTTCATCATGAAAAGCAGCTCTGACAACAAATGTTGAGTAACAAAAAAGCTTGATAATTTGCTTTTAGCCTGGGTCATTGTTATGACATGACTCACCAAATTAAGCCGTTTTTGAGATATTTGGCTGAGAAAGCCTCCTTCTCCGTACCTGAATATGAGCTTTTCGATGCAATGGTTGCCCTTGTAGGTGCACACTTCCACATCATCTTGTTTGATGTACCAGGGAGAGCATCCACAGATTTTGATCATCTTTTTTAATCTGCACTCCAATAGGCAATTGTCTTGTGAGTAGTGCTTGAAAAAGCTGAGCTTTTTGCCATCAGGGAAGTAGCAGGCTTTGTTCTTTCGATTCCATTCCTTGAAGTCATTAGAGCTCTGAAACAAAGAGATTTTAATCAAAGGCAAACCTTGGCTTCTGCCATCCTTTTCTCTTACCTTGATGACATGAATGCCATGGATGAAAAAGTTGTGCTCCCCATTAAAAGTGGGATCAGCCCAGTAGGGAACTTTGGAGGTGACTACACCAGGCAAAGTGACAAACACTTTGAACCCTTTGGTCAGATGCTCCTTTGGCAGCAATGAAGTCATTCTCTGGCTGTCTAGAACCAGCTGAAGACCCCTGTTCTTGCCACAGCCAGTCACTTTCCTCACTTTGATGAAATCATTGGAGGTGAAATTCCTCTTTGGGCTCTTCAGCTTTTCATTCCTGGAAAAAAAAACAAGTGGGCTTATGACCTTGTGTGTCTATTTTTGTTTGCTGTTTGCTTTCACTTACTTTGAGTGGAAATAGTCATGAAATCCTTGATCTGCGTTGTTGAAGGTGTAGCACAGTCCATACTCATTAAAAGTTGTTTGGAAGCTGTTGCAGTAGTGCTCTTGATAAGCACTCAAATAGGAGCCATCTTCAGCCTTGTTTTTGCCTCCACCACTGGCAGCTCCAAAGAAGCAGAAGGGAAAGGCAGGATTGGGCACAACCTTGACATCCTGCCCCTCAGTTGGCTCCAAGGCATGTGGAGGGTGCAGGGACATTTGCATCACCCTCAGCAAATCGGAGCCAATCTTCAAGTCATTGCTCATGATGCTCTGCCTCGACTGGATGTCCTTCAAATCTTTCACTGTCATCAGCAGAGATTTCCTAAATCTTCTAGAGCTTGTCTGGAAATGTAATTGAAAAAAAAGTCTCCTTGGATTATGTACTAATCAAGAAGAAATGAACTTTAAAGCTTTTGAGGCTGTGCAGTGCACCAAGTGTATTGCTCACTTACAATGAAGTGTGCTGTGCAATTATGCAAGCTTAAAGAGCACTGCTTTTAAAAGTTGTAAATAAGTGGGTTGAACTTCTGGATAACGCGTCATGCTTTGCTACAGAGCACTGTGCCGCGATTAAAGAGGTGCGCGCTAGTTGAGATGTGCGGCACACTGGAATGGCTGAGTGGCGCACAAGCAAACGGTGCGGCGCACAAGCGAACGGTGCGGCGCGCTAGCGAACGGTGCGGAGCACATGCAGACGGTGCGGTGCGCAAGCGAACGGTGCGGCGCACAAGCGAACGGTGCGGTGCGCAAGGGAACGGTGCGGCGCGCTAGCGAACGGTGCGGAGCACATGCAGACGGTGCGGTGCGCAAGCGAACGGTGCGGTGCGCAAGCGAACGGTGCGGCGCACAAGCGAACGGTGCGGTGCGCAAGGGAACGGTGCGGCGCACAAGCGAGCGGTGCGACGCACAAGCAAACGGTGCGACGCACAACGAACGGCGCGGCGCACAAGCTAATGTTGCGGCGCACAAGATTCTGGCGCGCAAGTGAGCTGTTTTTTTGCGCAGGCGAGCTGTGACTTGACTGTTGCGGTGCGCACTTAACAGTCGCGCTGCTAAGCAAAACCTCGCGCGTTTTAGAAATGCGCAAAGACTAAAACATTGTCAATAAATGCCTACGGTGAATAATAATTAATGCATTTTTCCTCTTTCAAGTACTATCTCATCTTTTTGCTGAATTTGTGCTCCTTTCTGTGTCACTACTCAAAGGACTCAATTTCTATTGATCTTCTAATCAGTGAAAACAAAAAGGTTAGGAATGTGTTAGGTAATCTTCCTTTCCACTCATCCTTACAGCAAACTCTCACAAGAAAAAAGGTAGCATTTTGCAAAAAAGGCAAATTGCACAAACATGCAATTGCAACCTCTGTACTTCACCATATAAGCTCTAATGCAAATTAGGTAATTCACCTTAGCTCTGCTAATAAAATGGTACTTTACCTTGGCTCGTTTGAACTTGTCAAATTGTTGCTCTCTGTTGGCTAACATTGCAATCAAATTGTGCAAGGGAATCTTTGCCAATTCATGATTGCTTGAAATATTCAGCCATTCTCCTGCATACAAGTTGTGGAAAATTTCCGGTGAGACGTAGTGCTTAAAAACGCTTTCTTGCAGCTCAGGGTCGTCGCCCATTTGAGTTAAAAGCATGCGGAGCAAGGTTCCCTTCCTGGTCTCCTCCTTGATGGCAGCTGATGAGACAATCATGGCCTAACAACATGATAAAAAAAGTTATTAAGATGAATGGATTTTGGGGAGGAAAACTTGTCAAAAGGCAACAACTTTGACATTATGAGATGCTCATTAGGGATAACGAGGGCCTTATTAATGATTGTTTTCATAAAAAAAAACTTTTAAAGTTACGGCTACAAATCAATATAATGCACAAACAATAAAAAATAATTCATTAATTCTTAAAAGATCTGGTTTTAGCTAAATCAAAAAGTATTTTTTAAAAGTATATTTGAATTAAAAAAGTATTTTTGAATTAAAAAAGTATTTTTGAATTAAAAAAGTATTTTTGAATTAAAAAAGTATTTTTGAATTAAAAAAGTATTTTAGAATTTAAAAAGTATTTTTGAATTTAAAAAGTATTTTTGAATTTAAAAAGTATTTTTGAATTTAAAAAGTATTTTTGAATTTAAAAAGTATTTTTGAATTTAAAAAGTATTTTTGAATTTAAACAGTATTTTTGATTTAAAAGAGTATTTTTGAATTAAACAAGTATTTTTGAATTAAAAAAAAAAGTATTTTTGAATTAAAAAAAAAGTATTTTTGAATTAAAAAAAAAGTATTTTTGAATTTTAAAAAAAGTATTTTCGAGTTGAAGAAAGTATTTTTAAATTGAAAATATAATTTTAAATTAAAAAATGACTTATGAACTCTGATAAATTATATTTTTACTATTTTTAAAAGCTTTCAAGAAACCTTTAATTTGTTTTTTTTCAAAAATCGTTAACTTTTGCTATCTGAAGTGTTTTTAAAATGGAACTTTTAATTTGGATAATTGATAAAAACGCACCTTGAAGTCAATGAGGAATCTGAAATCTGCTACCAATTTGTGGCAGCCCACGGACATTTTCAGGTCGCAAATCTCGCCGCCAGAGGGCATTGCAGTCGTTTTAGCGCGTTTCTTCCACTCATCCTTATTAACGCTTCTGTTGTGAAGCGGTTTCAGCGTGAATTGGTCCAAAATGAAATTGTGATATTCATCAGGATCAGCTGAATCTCCATCGTCATCCTTCAAAAGAAACCGTTATAATAATACGATTTTAAAGAATTTCGCCGGGAGTGCATCTAGAAGTAGGCTAGGGTTGACTAAATTACTCAATTATCGTGAAAAAGCAATTTAAGCAAGTTTTGTCTGGAGGAAAAACTGTTGCTTAAGCAAAGGCTAGGGTTGACTAAATTAGTGCAGTAACCCGAGAATGGCAATTTGTGATCTAAACTTCTAAAGAGTTGAGCCAATTAACAAAATTGGGAAGTTTTTAAGTTGTTTTGGATAATTGGCTATGAAATTCAAACTGGGGTGCATTACTTCAAAAAGGAACTGCTATGAGCATGGTTCCTATTTGAGTTAACGACCCCTTTATTGAAAAGCTCTCTAAAAGCCACAATTTGCTTTGCAGGGATAAATTAGAAAAATAAGTGTAGGGCTTTTTTGCACTATTTTTCAAGGTGGGCATTTTAATGGGATTATTAGCTCGCTCTCCTATTAATTAAGCAAAGCTCTGTGAAGTTAAGCAAAGCTCTTTGCAAGTGAATACCTCAGCAAATGCTAAGCGGATTGGAACCAAACTTGGTAGGATTCTTCAGTGAGACTATCTACGGCTGAGTGCCAAATTTAGTTGAGATCCGAGGCCACTATCTGGAGGCCGTTTATAATTTGAAGCAAGGCAGCTTTGCTAAACATTTAAAGTGGGAAAAAATGGCCTCCACTAATAGGCATTCAATCCGGATGAATTTTGGCATGAACAATTCTTAGGGTCTACTGAAAAATCCTACCTAGTAAGGTGCCGATCAGCTCAGAAGTTGTTGAGATATGCGCCTCCAAACTTGGTAGGTTTTGTCAATAGACCCTAAAAATTTATCATGCCAAAATTCATCCGGATTGAATGCCTATTAGTGGAACCATTTTTTCCCGCTTTAAATGTTTAGCACAGCTGCCTTGCTTCAAATTATAAACGGCCTCCAGTTGGTGGCCTCGGATCTCAACCGAATTTGGCACACAGCCGTAGATAGTCTCACTGAAGAATCCCACCAAGTTTGGTTCCAATGGGCTAAGCAATTGCTAAGGTATTCGCTTGCAAAGAGCCTAGCTTAACTTCAAAGAGCTTTGCTCAACTAAAATGAGAGCGAGCTACTAATTCTGTTAATATGCCCAACTTGAGAAATATTGCAAAAAAAGCCCTTCGCTTATTTTTCTAATTTATCCCAGCTAAGCAAATTGTGGCTTTTTGAGAGCTTTTCAATGTAAGGGTCCTTAACTCAAAAAGGAACCATGCTCTAATTAGTTCCTCTTTGAAGTAATGCACCCTATACTGAAAAGATCTCTGAAAGCCTAGATAGGGCTAATTTCGTTACCGGAATAAGAAACGGTTCGACGGTGGCGAAAAACCGCTTGAATTCCGGGAAATCCGGGCAATTGTAGCAGCTGTTGCGCACGTCAAATTCGGACTCGCCGGAATTGACCAGCGACCAGGTCAAGTCGTCCTCCTCAGCTTGTTGTTGGTCGTAGATCGAGTCACCGTTTCGAACCTTCACCAGCAGCTTGTCGCACTGCTCCAGCAGGCAATCCGACCCGGACGGTTTCGGGTGTCGAGCGTACAAAATTCGGGCCAAATCCGTGACGATGTCCTCCGTGTTCAACTGGTTGCTTTTCTCATTCAGCTGCTCTTCCATGAAACCGAACCTGCAATTTTAGGGCATAATTGAGGCGAATTCGCTCTAATTGACACCAACGTGACGCGCAGCATATTTGTAATTGGCTGTAATTAGCTTACAAATTACCCTTAATCTAATTAACCCTGCAGGATAAGCTGAAATGAGAAAGTGATCCAAAAAAGCCAAATTTTGACATTCTTTTTAAAAAAATTCAAAATAATGTAATTTAAAATCATTTAAAAATAGTTTTTGATGGAATACAAAGAAATCCGATTCATCATGACATCTTTAAAAATAGGAAAATCTTCTTAATTTAAAGCTTTGAAAAAGCTACCCCAAAATACCTTAATTATAGGCTTAAAATTGCCTTTTTCCAATTTACTCCATTTGATTATAAAGCTAATTGAAGAAGACAAATTAATTCATTTTTTCCTACTTGTTTTTGCCCATCAAAATCAATTAAATCAAGGCGGTTATACTATGTGAATAACTGGTATACTCTAGTATACCATAGAAAAGAGCAATACATACTTACTTACGGAATTATTATCATCATGATAATCAGCTTTTCGTTTCGTCTAAAAATCCCATTTCCTTTTTTATTTTGTGACTGTCACTTTCACATCTTTTTTTGAATAATCATATTCATAAGATGGTAAGCTTGTAACTTAAATGCTGTATTTGGCAAAATGTGAGCATTTTTGGCCAATTCTTAGCTGTAAATGATTGTTAAAATATTGAATATTCTGTCCAGCTTTTCAAAGTGAAGTGTATATACCAATTAGCAAGTTACCTCCCATTTAAGGTCAATTATAAATTGGAGAAAGCGGATCGACTTTTAAGTCTCCATCATTTTGCATATAAACGCCTGACATAAGATTTTTGAGACAAAATCAAGCATGAAAATTTAATTTTGAGCAAAAAAGCAGATTCTTAATAAAGGTAGTTTTACTGTGAATGTACTCTTTTAAAAAAAGTGAATTTGCCCAAGAAATCGCTGCTCGCTCACAAGTTGATTAACCAGCTTTTTACCACTGATTAATATCACAGATACCAGCAATAATACCATATGAAATATCCTACTTGATACAATTATGCTAAAATGATAATAATAAAAAAATAAAAAAATAATGTCGTAGAATACCATGTTTGGGAATTCAAATTAGTGTCATAACAATAACATTGCTGTAGGGCGACCCTAGCGGTCTTTTAGGGCAACAGCTGGGATTTTCAACTGACGCTACACGAGAAAAAAAAGAGTTACCGCAACTCAAGCAATATATATTTCATGACGCATAAATAAACACTTAAACTCAAGATGATATCAAGCATGAGTAAAATAAAAGAAACCATGTATAATATTTAATATCTATAGCTCTATTATCTATGATTACAATTATATATCTATCTTTTACCATCTATTAATATTAAAAAAGGTGGCTAGTCTCTTGCAAACGAAACTTGATATTGAGCCCAGCTCCCAAGTGTTTCTTCAAGAATGTCGGTAGGTGGCGCTGGCGCGTCTTTGTTACGCTACTGATGTCTATAACTATATACTATACCTGGTATCATCCAACGGGCAAATGGTGATTGCCGGAAAGTGGATTTCCTCGATGGATTTCTGCATAACCGAGGTGATAACCGGATGTTCTTGCCACGCTTTGAAGCTGCTGTTGATGATCCAGGTGGCGGAAGTGATACCCAGAATGACAATAAGTCCCCACAAAATCCGGGAAAAAGGCGAGCCGGACGCGATCCAGAAATACGTGCCGTGAATCGTGGAACTGGAGCAGAATTTGGCGAACAATTCCTGAAACGGGTTAACCGAGGCCTTGCCCAAATCCTCCTCGAAATCCGTGATGCACGATTTCCGCCGGGTATCACTCAACATTGACCGGGAGCCGCCGTGTTGCCGCCGCGAAATCCGGTTAAACCGAGATTTGAACTCGTTCGCCTCGGAATAACCGTCCAAACTCGCCGTTGTCATTGTGCCAACTGACTCTGGTATAGCTTGTATATACCACGCTGAAGCGCTGCTGAGCGGTATACTCTCATCTATGCTCATGACTGAGAGAGTGTACCGCTTAGTACGGCGTCTGGTATACTTGTTGTAAATACCAAATGGTATGGGCGGCCGTACTTGGATCGACTAGGACATACTGTCCCTGGATAGACTGCAACAGATCGTCCTTGGATAGTGGTATAGAATGGTATTACTTTAGAAGTGTTACTTGTGTTAAATTAGATATTAAAAAGGTACTTGAAAGGTCCTTAAGTGGTATACTCTCTTCTATTGCATGGTATAACCATGAGAGTGTACCGCTTTGTGCAGCATATGGTATACTGACTTATTGTAAATACCAAATGGTACGTATTTTAGAAGTGTTACCAGTGTTAAATCAGATATAAAAATGTACTTTTAAAAGAGGTCCTTAAGTGGTATACTCTGCTTCTAATGCATGGTATAACCATGAGAGAATACCGCTTTGTGCAGCGCATGGTATACTGACTTGTTGTAAATACCAAATAGTATTATTTTAGAAGCGTTACCAGTTTTAAATTAGGCATTAAAAAGGTACTTTAAATGTCCTGTAGTGGTATAATCTCCCGCTAATGCATGGTATAACCAAGAGAGTATACCGCTTTTTGCAGCATCTGGTAAACTTGTTCTATGCAAATACCAAATGGTATTACTTTAGAAGTGTTACTTGTGTAAAATTATGTATTAAAAAGGTACTTTAAATGTCCTATAGTAATATCCCGCTAATGCATGGTATATCAAGTGAGTATGCCGCTTTGTACGGCGTCTGGTATCCTTGTTGTAAATAACAAAATGGTATTTTTTAGAAGTGTTACCTGTGTTAAATCAGGTATAAAAAAGGTACTTTAAATGTCCTATAGTGGTATAATCTCCTGCTAATGAATGTTATAACCAAGAGAGTATACCGCTTTGTGCGACATCTGGTATATTAATGCATACACCTTATGGTATAACTTTTTGAGAAACGATTATGTTTGTACCTTAATAAAAAAGGTACAACCAAGGCCTTAGGACTGGTGTGGTATACTAGCTCTCGCTCAAGAATGGTATAACTAAGAGAGTATACCACTTTATGAGGCATCTGGTATAAAATCACTCTGCCTAAGTATGGCATAATATGCAGCTGATGAACAGGGCCCAAATCGATTAGTCCTAACACTGGCGGATTAGAGTTGTTTGTACAATTGGGATGATCGTGTATTGCGCTAAAAACTCTAGTTCCACAGTGGATTATTTTCCCACATGCAGGACTTCAAGCAAAACAAATGCGGAATGCTTTTTTTAGGCAATTAAGAAAATTGATAAAATTAAACGTTCAAGCAAAATGCTGAAATGCTTACAAAAAACTTCAAAGGAAAATCTTTTCAACAATGGATAAAAATCCTCGTTTATTTTACTTTTGTGAATGCATTTCTTACAACTGTTAATCAAATTTAGCCCAATTATCTAGCATTAAGAAAGCATAAAAAAGCTCCAACTTATTGCCTTCAGCTTAATTGTGAATAGCAAGTATGGTAGTTTGAATGATGTTTAAAGAAATGTATTTTTTTAATTTTTAAAAAGCTTAAGCAACGAGATGTAGGATTTCTGAATAATTTAATATTATTTTAAAAACGCCCTATTCAAGTTAAAAAATGTAATGTTCCAGTTAAAACACGTAATATCCAATTAAAAAATGAAATATTCAATTTGAAAAATGTAGTATTCCTTTCAAAAAGGAAATACTCAATTTAAAAATGAAATATTCCATTCAAAAATAAAATATTCCAAATAAAAAATGTAATGTTTCATCAGGAAAATGTATTATTCCTTAAGAAAATTTGAAATAATATTGAAAAAATGCAATACTTTGCAAGAAAAATGTAATATTCACACATAACATACTTAAGAGAAAAGTAATATTCCTTTACAGTAAAGTAATATTCCTTTATGGAAAGGTAATGTTCCTCTAGAGAAATGTAATATTCAATAAAAAATGTGAGACTCCTTTTAAATAACCGTAATATTCCTTTACTGAACTGTGATAATATTAAGCAAATTTAATATTCCTATGAAGGAGTGTAATATTCCATTAAAAAAGTATAATATTCATTTACATAAGAGTAATATTTCTCAAAGAAATGTAATATTCCTTTAAAGAAATGTAATATTCCTTTAAAGAAATGTAATATTCCTTTAAAGAAATGTAATATTCCTTTAAAGAAATGGAATATTCCTTTAAAGAAATGGAATATTCCTTAAAGAAATGGAATATTTCTTTAAAGAAATGGAATATTCCTTTAAAGAAATGGAATATTCCTTTAAGGAAATGTAATACACCTTCAAAGAAAATGTATTCCCTTAACAAAATGTTGTATTCATTCAAGAAAAATATTATATTCTTCTACGTAGCATTATTAATATTTTGTGCAATCAAGTATTCTTTTAAGTAACAGTCCATACATTATGTAATATTTTTCCTCCTGCCTTAAAAAAATTTGTGTATTTTTCATGGGTAAACATGTGTTTATATTGACAGCAGTAATTGAATTCACCCCAATTTTCTATTTATTAGCTTTGCTAGAAAACCACAGTACACACACAAGAACACAATGCACTTCTTTGAAATCTTTTTTACAGTGTACAAACGAGTGGACAAAACTACAGTGTATGAGCTTGTATTTCAATTGTACCAAGTGAAATTTCTCCAAGGAATGAATGATCCGGATAATCTCATTCGAAGGAATACAACTGACCAAATAATGCACTTGGTAAGCAAACGGCACAGTGGACTATTCAGCCCTCATATCCAACTTCATTTTCACTACATAGAGTGTGATCCATAAAAATGGATTTTAATCAGATTCCCACTTTTCGAAAGTACAATTTCCATTGAATCATCCTCATTTTTACGCAAGTTTAGTTTTTATTGAGTCGGACTCTAAGTTTTCAAAAGTACAATTTTTATTGAATCTTCTTCCATCTTTCAAAATTATCATTTTTGACGAATCACCCTCCTTTTTATAAAAATACGATTTTTATTGAATCACCCTTATTTTTTCAAAATTATCATTTTTATCGAATCACCCTCCTTTTTTCAAAATTATCATTTTTATCGAGTCACCCTCAATTTTTCAATTGTTCAGTTTTTATTGAATCAGACTCTAATTTTCTAAGAGTACAATTTTTATTGTATCACCCTCATTTTTTCAAAATTATCATTTTTATCGAGTCACCCTCCTTTTTTCAAAACTATCATTTTTATTGAATCACCCTCAATTTTTCAATTGTTCAGTTTTTATTGAATCACCCTCACTTTTTCACAAGTTTAGTTTCTATTGAATCAGGCTCCTTTTGTTAAATTCCTGGGTGGTTTTTTTTTTTTTTTTGCAGGTCAAAACAAAGTTCACGACGATTTTCGGCGAGGCTTTCTACCGCGCTGTGGTAATGGATTTTTACCCATCGGCTTCGTCTGTGATTGCACGCGTTTCCGTACTCCTTGATCCACATCCTGACAACTATTACCATTCAACCAATGTGTGGTTCTCCATAGACGGATTTATAACCCTTGGAATCTTTCCAATCATGCCAGACAACGTCTACGTAATAGGTAATTGTGCAAACAAATATAGAGGGTGATTCCCTCGATTTTTCTGTATTTATTTTTACTTTCTTTAATTTATGTATTCATTTCAATTTTTTAGGATCAGACTCTTTTTTTTCAAAACTTCCTCATTTGGAGTAGAGGATGATTCTAAAAAAAGTGAACTTTTACTCAAGAAATTGGAGAAAGTTCATTTTTAAGGCTATAAACACTCAGTTAACTTTTGTGTTACTTTTTCAGTATCAGACTTTACCTGAAAAAAATTAATGTTTGCATTTTTTTTCCAGAATCATCCATGACTATGGAAGAATTTTATCCCTACTTGAGTGGTAATCATAAAAGTTTTAAATAGCAGAACGAAAAAAGGCCTTAATTACACACTTAACAAACTTGCTTTCTCATTCGCAGACCGAAGCTATAAAAGGCCTTTAACTTCTAAAACTGATGACGAACTTTTGATGGATGTCACCATTCCAAGTTTGGCAGGTAAAACTAAAAAGGGGGGTTTTATTCTTAAAGTGTATAAAGCAAATCAGGGCATCTCTTTTGGGGTTACGCCTTAGGAGAAGAAGCGTTGCCAGACAAGGCTTTTCAAGCTTGAAACTTTTTTCTGGGAAATCACTCAGTGCAAATGTAAGCACTTTTTTTGACCACTATAAGTTTGGCGTGGGGCTGTTAATCCAAAAGAGAATTAAGATTAAGGCATCTCTTTTGGGATTGCGCCTTAGGAAAAAATGCGTTGCCAGACTGGGCCTTTCAAGCTTGAAATATATCAGCCATATGCCACTAGATTCCGAGAAATCAAACTTTTTTTTACCACTCAAAGTTTGGCAGGTAAAGCAAAGAACAGGTGGTTTTAATCCGAAAGATTATTTACCAAGCGAGGGCATCTCTTTTGGGGTTGCGCCTTAGGAGAAAAAGCGTTGCCAGACTGGGTCGTTCAAGTTTGAAACTTTTCAGTCCGGTAAAACTAAAAAATGGGGTTGTTAAACAAAAAAAGAATTAAGCAAATTACGGCATCTCTTTTGGGGTTGCGCCTTAGGAGAAAAAGCGTTGCCAGACAGGGCCTTTCAAGCGTGGAACTTTTCAGCCATATACCACTAACTTTTCTTCCGGGAAATCTTTTCTAAAGTAAACAAACTTTTTTCTTCACGCGTAGGCATCATATTTGGCATCATATTCATCACTTGCATTTTGAAGTATTTCCATTTGCTCGTGTTCAAAGTGATCAAAGAGGAAGAAGAGAAGAAATCCGAGCTGAAATTCTTCAACCTGGACAAAAGCGAACAAGAATAGTGTAATTTAACCTAATAAAAAACAGCTGATTTGAGACCATGTAAATATTTGGCCACTTTGCGGAATTTGTCACTAGCGGAACTTGAGGAATGGAAATCTCGCAACCTCTCACTATTTTGGCGCGCGCAGCTTTGAACAAAGATTATAGTCATTGACTCGGTTACTTAATAACTATAATTAAGATATTTTTTCATTATAATCAGGAATAAATGGCGAATTTCTCATTTTTTCATAAAATTAAGGCCATTTTTACCAAGTTTATGAGCTTTTTAGTGCACTTTTAACCTTATAGAGTCTGATACAAAATTAATAAAAGCAAATCAAAATGTGCAATAAAAAGCAGTTTTTCATTAAAAATAGACCGAAAATGATAAATAAACATTATTTTGCTATGTAACTGATGTTATTTTACCACTATATTATATGCATATTGTCCACTTTTCCTCTCTTTAAAAAAATGCCCCGTTCATCTGCTCACCGCACAAAAGTAACAGCAGCGACTTTAAATTTCACTTTTTAAGCTATTTTTTCCCCAAAATTGTCCTTACTAAGCAAACAACGAAAAAAAACACTTTGACATTATTCACATGGACACCTGGATAAAATGTGGACCATAGGCCAATTTCATATTATCGAAGTCAAGCTAAGGCAAGCTAAGCTAGGTTCTTTGAAGGCTAATATCTCAGCAAATACTGAGTGTATTGGCACCAAATTTGGTAGGATTCATCAAAATATCAACCTATAGCTGCGTTCCAAATTTGGTCAAGTTCCGAGGCCGTTTAGAAGAGGTCATTTTTTAAGCAAAGCTAGGTATCTAGCTTGTCTTTTTAGGCAGGTAAAGTCAGCCTATGGAAGGGATCCTCAGGTTCAGCTGAAATTTGGTATGGTTGCTTATTAGGCTCTTCTTATGAATCCTACCAAATTTGGTGCCAATCGACTCAGTAGTTGCTGAGCTATTAGCCTCCAAAGTACCTTGCTTTTTTGAACTTGTCTTTGTGAAATCGGCCTCATGATAATTTTTTTTATGTACTGTAATACGATTTCCTCGTGCTATAATTCAGTTTACCGATCCGACTCAGCTCTTTTATATCACAGTTCTTTCTTAGCATTTTGGGGGATATTAAAGGCTTAACAGCCCTGGAATCAAATTTGAGGGATTTTAAGTAATTTAATGCCCCTCATATTCCATGGAACTAATCAAAATTCCAAAGAAGTTGGAAAAAGAGAGGATCATCCAAGATTCGAACCTCAGACAGTTGGATTAGCATCCCAAAGCTCTAACCACTGAGCTATGGAAACACCATGACAATTGCATGCTATGTATAGGACTTTAACCATAATTTAAGCCAGATAAAGAAAAAAAAAATTAGTTATGGAATGACTGGGATTTGAACCCTAGACTCCTGAATCAAGAGCCTAGCACTCTAACCATTGTGCCATAGGAAGATAGGGATTTTTGAAGTCTATTTAATTGCTCCGAACCCAAAGGATGCTAGCTAATGAGAGCCAGTGATATTCACATAGCAGCTAAAAACCGAGCAGTATTTTCTAGGGCATGGGGCAGCCCGGTAACTTCATTAAAACACTCAAAAATCGTATTACAGAATATAAAATTGTATATTCCGAGCTGGGGCACGTAAAACTGGGTCATTAAATAGCTGACCTCGGATTTTAAAATGGAAAAACACTCATACAATTACAGCCCTCGCAGGCTCGGGCTAGTAAAGCTGTACTCGAGTTTTCCCATTTTAAAATCCTCACTCAGCTATTTAATGACCCTACTTTACGTGCCCCAGCTCGAAATAAATAACTATTAAAATCTGCAAATTTCAGCCATTATTATTTATTTTGTTCATTTTCTCACCCAATTGCAAAATGAGCATATTTTTACCTCAAAAATAATCCTTTCACGCTTTCAGGAATTTCAACTTTTCACATTTATGGTTTCTTTGGTTATTGCTAAAATAATCGTAATATTGAGCAGGTGAGCGCGGCCTTTTGGTTGGCCGCCATCTTGCATTATGTGGGCATTATCTAAGAGAGGAAACTCTCGTTGGTGCTTGCCTATAATTTCGGGGAATTAATCAAATTCTAGGTCCATTCATCATTACTCACACACAGAGTATAACTAATATAGCAAAAGTAGCAGCTGAGCAGGTCCCAATAAGCATTAGTTGAACATGGTGGACCAAATAATCGAGGCTCTATGATTAGACTTCATATTTTTACTTTTACTCACTGCAGCTCAATTGAGGCCCATTAAGGGTTCACAGAGCACAAAGCCAAGAAAAAAATCCAACTTTTGTCACTGCATCAAATGTGGGCAAGACCTAAATGCCCACCTCAAAAAGGCAAGGAAATATATGTCCAATTTATTTTTGTGCACAAAATTAGACTGATTTTTGGCTTTTTATTAGCAACAAATGAGGATTTTTTTTAAAAAATGTATATTTACACTCATCTACCCTTGGCTGAATAAAATATTTCATTTTTGTCACTACTTCAAAAGTGGGCAAGACCTAAATGCTCACCTCAAAAAGGCAAGGAAATATTGCCAATTTATTTATGTGCAGAAAATGAACATTTTGAGTCTAATGCCAAAACTGATTTTTGGCTTTTTATTAGCAAAAAATTAAGATATTTTTAAAACACAATGCATATTTACACTCATTTATCCACATTTTATTTTTGTCACTACTTCAAATGTGGGCAAGACCTAAATGCTCACCTCGAAAAGGCAAGGAAATTGTTTTGGACCAAAAAGGCTCTTTTCCTATTTATTTCTGCAGAAAATGAGTTATGCCAAGTGTCAACACTGATTTTTGGCTATTCATAACCAAAGAAATAGAGAAACTTGTTTTTTATAGAATCAATGCATATTTGCACCCATTAACCCTAAAATGAATAAAATGTCTCAGTTATCTCATGTATAACAAAGAAACCTCTTTTTGCCAGAGTGATGGCTTTGCAACATCTTTAGCAAGGTCCATGTATAATAAGGAGATAGACAGACAAAGAGAGTGAGGTTTTGCTCTGAGCCAGAAGCAGTTTTTCTGTAGTTTTTGTTTCACCCCAGGCCAGAATTCAACTTTGGGGAAGAGGAATATTCCTACAGATTCGGCAATAAGACTACTGACCATGTATTGCCCTAAGGAGAATCCTAATATGAAAACTTTTTCAATGGGTGAATTTCAAATGAGAAGAGCCCATGCTCAAAAATTGTGCGCCAAAAACCCAAAATTGTCAACAAAATGTGATGTCATGATTTGTGTGTGTGTACATATTCTGCGGTTTTGGGCATAAACAATGCTACCAAATCTCTGATTTCACAAAATAATAATCATAATGATTGCGGTGTTTTTCCGCCGATTACCTGCTATAATCGCTCTATCTGACATATTTCTGTGCTTCCACAATGGTACACTGCTACAAAGCTTCAAAAAAGCCTACACACAAAGCGGTTGTCGCTTATACGCATGCTACTGCTTTTTTTCAATAAAATTCACTTTCCATGTTATCATAACATAGATCAAGCTCGACAACATCACTTTTGTCGAAGGCAAGGTGTTTTCAATGCGCTACATATTTCATAATTTGCTTAATGTTCATAAAGCGGCATCAAGTTTTAAAAAACCGTCTTTTATCAATTCATTGGTGTTTAAAGAGATTTCATGACCAAAAATAATATGTTTTAATAGATTTTATTAAATTGGCTTTCCATGATACGACACCATGGATGAAGCTCATGATAGCCATCAATAAGGAATTTTAGATGATTAACAATTTACTTCATATTAACATAGAGGAACATCAAAGCTTTGATAAGAGTGGTATCACTTTGCTTGATCCATGTTTTCAATTCATGGAAAATTATTTTTACTAATACTGAACAGCGTTTAAAAGTTAAAAGGGAATAATCAATACCATAACATTAGTACCATTATAATACCTATGAGTATTGTTGTTTCATTGAATGATGTTAAATTTATGAAGCGTATTGAAAACATCTCGCCTTCAACAAATGTGATATTGTGAAGCTGGATCTATGTTACCAAAACATGAAAACTGAAATATATTGCTACAAAGCCAAAATTAGCGTCTTTCATTCAACCAGAAGGAAACAATGATACATACATACTTCATTATAAAACAATGTAGTACTTTTTTTGTCAGTCAGCTGACCACAGATTGCTTTCCTCTTGTGGTCACCCATGGAATTAATCGTTTCACAAATGCAAAAACCTTGCATAACATATGACCTTGCTTCGCTTAGCTAAAAATCTTCCTAAAAATTTGCTGAGTATGGATTTCTCACAAGGAAAAGATGATGATGATTATCTGGCACTTTAGAGCCAAATGGCAGAAAAGTGTGATGTATGGCTTGATTAAACCAGTTTGCCCCAAAGGCTTTTGGTGTTGTACAGCACCAGATAATCTCTTGCCAATGAGCTTCTTCCTTTCTTCTTTGTCTTAATAGGGCTCAACCAGTATCAAACTGAAGACTCTGTTAAAAAGGGAGTAATTTCAGTCTGCCACTAAAACAACATGATACACTTTTAAGCAAGAAAGTGTGATAAATGGCCTGAAAGTGGTCTGAAAGCAATTTTCCAGCTGCAGATTGGAGGTTATGGTCAATAGAAGACAAAAGTTTAAAGGAAATGGCTTCTGCCACACTTGTTAAAAAAGAGCCATTTTGCCCCTGGGCAACAATCTTATTTACCTTTTTTTTGAGGTGCAGCTACCGAATTGACCAAAAGATGATTAGCTTTGCCTTCATTAGCTACGCCAAGATAAATAGCCATTTTCTAAATAAAGAATCATTAATTCGTTTAGTGGAGATTTCTGGGTGGTAAAAAACTCAATTAGGACTCATTAATTGAAGCGGCAGCCAAAGATTAAATGATGTTGCCACAAAGGGCAGAAATCGTGTCAAAATGAAATTGCCCCGAAAAAACTTTGCAGTGGATTAAAGACTGAAGAGTTTGCACACTACAACAAACCATCTTCTCAATCTACTTAAGAATAGTTCTTGAGCTGATATTTCTCAGTCTGCAAGCTGAGATGTCCTCCTAGTCAAGCTGAGGTTTATCCCTCTATTAGCTTTGATGTCTCAGTCTGAAAGCTGAGATGTCTCAGTCCCGCTGAGATGTCTCAGTCTGCCAGCTGAGGTGTCTCAGTCACAAAGATGAGATTTCTCAATCAGAAAGCTGAGATGTCTCAGTCTGCAAGCTGAGATGTCTCAGTCTGCAAGCTGAGATGTCTATTCAATTGGCTGCGATGTCTCAGTCAGGTAGTTGAGGTGTCTCAGTCTGCCAGCTGAGATGTCTCAGTCTGCAAGCTGATATGTCTTTTCAATTGACTGAGAAGTCTCAGTCTGCAAGCTGAGATGTCTATTCAATTGGCTGAGATGCCTCAGTCTGCAAACTGAGATGTCTATTCAATTGGCTGAGATGTCTCAGTCAGGCAGTTGAGGTGTCTCAGTCTGCCAGCTGAGATGTCTCAGTCTGCCAGCTGAGATGTCTCAGTCTGCAAGCTGAGATGTCTTTTCAATTGACTGAGATGTCTTTTCAATTGACTGAGATGTCTTTTCAATTGACTGAGATGTCTTTTCAATTGACTGAGATGTCTTTTCAATTGACTGAGATGTCTCAGTCGGCAAGCTGAGATGTCTCAGTCTGCCAGCTGAGATGTCTCAGTCTGCCAGCTGAGATGTCTCAGTCTGCCAGCTGAGATGTCTCAGTCTGCCAGCTGAGATGTCTCAGTCTGCCAGCTGAGATGTCTCAGTCTGCCAGCTGATATGCCTCAGTCATGGTTAGATGTCTCTGTATGTGAAGTCCAACTGATGCTTTGACTCAGTGACTCAGCCTAAAAAAGTAAAAGTAGAATCTCAGTAAAAAAGCTTCAGTCTCAGCAAAAAAAGCTACAATATATCAGTTGAAAACTGCACACTGTCAGAATACAGTGCTCATGCTGAGCACAAAATCTGTTGGTAGCTTTGATTTGACGCACTTTTCAAGTTCAAGTACATCAACTTTGTTTTGACATCATCTAAAGAAAAGTCGTTTATTTACAACTGAGAGAGAACAATGAAAAAAAAGGAGCCATATTTGAACCTGGGCTGACCTCGGCTTCCGTTCAATGATGCTAACAGAATTTGGACGTCCGCGGGCGGCTCTCAGCTCGCGCGCTCAGTACGGAATCCCTCCGCGCGGGCTCCGCTCCGCTCGATTTCTCTTAGAAACAACTCACGCTGCTCTCAGGTCAATAACGAAAAAAAAGTCATTTGCTACGCACGTACTAAAGTAAATCTTTGGCCGTTAAAGATCTTTTGTTGTCCTTTTTGCCCATTATCTCATCTCACTTTGATTCTTGACAATTTCGCCATTTCCCACGCGCCACAGTGGATTATTCGGCCCGCATCTAAAAATGCCACTTTCAGCATCTACACAATTCAAAGTTTTGATAAATATTTGAAAAATGGCGTTTTTTGATGGTTGTGTAGTATGCGGGGTTGAACGACGAAATAATCCACTGTGCACGCTAATAATGGAGCTCGAAAAAAGAGAGTAGCGCCACTGCGTTGCATTTTTTTGCATTCGGACATAAAAACACAAAAGTTAATTTCGGAATTATTTCCCACACTGCAATTGGCATATTTTTTGTATGCATTTGACTTTACTTTGGACAATGCTAAAATTCCGTCTTTATTTAGTACGGTTTAAATAGCAAACTTTTTTTTGCTGGAATTCCGCGAATTTTTTTCAAAAAAAAAGCTTTATTAAAAAGGGAGATAATTTGTTGGAAAATAAAATTTTCAGTGTGAAAATATGCAAAAATTAATTAAAAAACAAAAAAGTAATGGTTATTTTGGGAGAAAATTCCTATTTATAAAAAAGTTCAAGTAGCGCCACTCTTGCAAAAAGTGGCCAAAATCTGCAAAATCCAAAAAAAACACCAATTCTCCATTTTAAATTAGATAGCAAAAAATAGGTTTTTTTAACATAAAATAATAACAAAGAAACGCCACTTTTGCAAAAAAAGTGGAAATGAAAATAAAATTGTGCACAGTGGACTTGAAACGTGATTGATTTGGAGTGAAATTTTGCCAAGTTTTCGAATTATTGTTGATGTTGTCAGTCATCCGCGCGCGGATTCAGCACAATTTTTGGAGTTTTGGTAGCATATCTGGTCCTCTTCTTCCATGGAATCGTTCACAGGATGTCGAAGGTAGTTGTTTTGTTGCACTTTGTCGATCCATCATTCCCTCGGGCCCCGCCCACAAAAAAGACTTGAGGGAAATGGAGAAAAGGCGAGACGACGAGAGATCAGTGGCGCCAACTGACAACTCAGCCAGGAACTATTTTTTACGCGCTGTAAAGTGACCATCACACGTGGAATTCTGTTTCCCAATCGTTCTTTATAGTCTTTAAAGGCCGAAGTTACTTTACGTCCCGCTAACATTTCATTGGAGACAGTGCGTGAAGTAATTAATTTGTACGGGTTGTAAAGTAATTATCACACGTGAATTTCAGTTTACCGATCAGTTTGTTCTTGTGTTTTTTCTAGGGCTGAAGTTACTTTACGTCACGCGAACATTTTATTGCGTTAAGTACTTTCATTTTTACGCGTTGTAAAGTGACAATCACCCGTGGAACAAATAAAGTTACTTTATGTCCCATTTGCAGGAGGAATATTAGTTTACAAATAACTTCGCTCATGCTGTAAAGTGATTATCACTTGTGGAATCTAGTTTCCCAATCTCTGTTATGCTGATGAAAAAATACTCTTGAAATGCCATGAAAGCTTTTTTTGTAAAGGGGTGTAAAGTTACTTTACATACCTTTTGAAACTACTTAGTTCAATTATGCTAAAATGCGTATTAGTAACTTACAGTATATTTTTACAATGGAATTCAATGTTTTCAGTTTTACACTACATTTGGGACATAAAGTTACTTTACATCCCTCTTAACTCTACTCGCTACAATTTGTTTCTGATAAAATCAGCATATTTGCTCTTTTTGTCTTATGCTCTCCATTTTTCTGACAATTATGATGTCATTAATAATCCTTGAGGATACAAGTGTTCATAAGGGATGACATAAAGCACCTGCATTATTAGCATGCAGTGTAAAGTTGGCCAAAAATGAAGCAAAGCTCAGCAAGGCAAGTGTTTTCCCGAAAAAAAAATGATGATGTAGTTAGCATACAAATAACGGCCTTCACCTAAAAATGATTGCCATTTTTTGCCAGAAAATAATAACAATGACAACACTGAAGAAAGGCAAAAATCATTTGTCACTGCGGCCATTTTTTCATCTCATTGTCCAACTGTCTTCGGTGTGTTGAGTAGAACAAAGCGCGGGAAAAACAAGACTGAAAATTGATGCCAGAAAATGCCTTTGTCGTGACCCATTGTCAGCATGAATTGCATCAGTGCATGGCAAAGGTTGCCCAAAAGGGCAAGCGCCCATTTTTCACATTCCCCACCAGAAAATCAAGAAAATACTCAGGCATAGACCCGCGATCTAGAGTTGTCATCCCCCCCACCAAAAAGTGAGAGCTTGACAAGAGCAGAACACAACTCAGAGCAGATGAATTGTGCTAATCAAGGGCAATGTTCATGAAAGTCCTACTGACGTCAGCCCTGACGGCCAAAGTCAGCCCTGACGGCCAAAGTCAGCCCTGACTGACGGTCAAAGAAACCCATTATGGTCAAAGTCCGTACTGACGGCCAAAGTCAGCCCCGACGGCCAAAGTTAGCCCTGACGGTCAAAGAAACCAATTATGGTCAAAGTCCATACTGACAGGCAAAGTCTGGCCTGACGGCCAAAGTCAGCGCTGACGGCCAAAGTCAGCCCTAACGGCCAAAGTTAGCCCTGACGACGGCCAAAGAAACCCCTTATGGTCAATGGCCGTACTGACTCGCAAAGTCAGCACTGACGGTCAAAGAAACCAATTATGAGCTTGTTCTCATAAAACTCAGTAAGGCAGGCGGTAAGCAAAGCAAGGCACTTTGGAAGCTCATAGCTCAGTAAGTATTGAGCCAATTGGAACCAAATTTGGAGGGATTCATAAGAGCATATTGAAGAATCTTCATGCCAATTTTCATCCGGATCGGAGAACTCTAAGGAGGTGGCTGATTTTTCTCCTTTGCTTAACTGATTTGCCTCACTTTCAGTAAGGCGGCCTCAGCGTCCTCCAATCCGGATGAAAATTGGCATGAAGATTCTTCAATACGTCCTTATGAATTCCTCCAAATTTGGTTCCAATCAGACGAGTAGATGCTGAGATATAAGCGCGCAAAGTGCCTTGCTTACCTTATAGAAATGTTTATGAGAACAAGCTATGGTCAAAGTCCATACTGACGGCCAAAGTCAGCCCTGACGGCCAAAGTCAGCCCTGACGGCCAAAGTCAGCCCTGACGGCCAAAGTCAGCCCTGACGGCCAAAGTCAGCCCTGACGGCCAAAGTCAGCCCTGACGGCCAAAGTCAGCCCTGACGGCCAAAGTCAGCCCTGACGGCCAAAGTCAGCCCTGACGGCCAAAGTCAGCCCTGACGGCTAAAGTCAGCCCTGACAGCCAAAGTCAGACATGACAGCCAAAGAAACCCCTTATGGTCATAGTCCGTACTGACAGGCAAAGTCTGGCCTGACGGCCAAAGTCAGCCCTGACGGCCAATATCATCCCTGACAGACAAAGTCAGCCCTTATGGTCAAAGTCCGTACTGACAGACAAAGTCAGCCCTTATGGTCAAAGTACGTACTGACAGCCAAAGTCAGCCAATGACTCAAGTTAGCCCTAGTGTCTCAAGTCAGCCTGATGACTCAAGTCAACCCTTGCGGGCAAAGTCAAAATCAGCTGTGATGACCAAATTCAGCCCTTATGGTCAAAGTCCTTACTGACAGCCAAAGTCAGCCCTAATGACTCAAGTCAGCCCTGATAACTATACCATCAGCCCTGATATCTGCCTTTCAGCCCTGACGGCCAATTTCGGACCTGCCAAGACCCTAGTCAGCTGACGGCCAAAGTCGACCCTGCCCTGAAAGCCATAGTCAGTCATGACAACCCAAGTTAGCCTCTAACCCTTTTCGCCCTAAACCCTTGTCAGCCCTGGTTATTTTATTGAGGTTAGAAACCTGAATCAGCCCTGACTACCCTAAAAAGCCCCCAATTACCTATAGTTAGCAGAGAGCTAGAAATTTCTCGAATGTTGAAATATTTTGTAGGTGAAACAATGATCAATGACAAAATGCCTTTTTTAGCAGATTTCTGTAGACATTTCTTGGTGAATGAAGACAAAAGTTCAATTCATGGCAGATTCTGGAGTGCTCGGACGTCCAAAAGGGAGCGCGCGCGTATTTGAAGTGACCATTTCTTGAAAGGACACATCCAACAAAAGAGCAGAGAATGACTCAGATTTGCCAAGACATTCTGACACCAACAATGGGCATTAGTGTACTACTGCCATCCACCGAGTTCAAAAGACACCTTTTATGTTGTTACTAGCACATGGGAAAGTCCTTTGAAAAAGACTCAACAATTTCATTCAACAAGTCAATCTGCAATCCCAACAAGTTGAACTCACTTTTTCAAGGTGCAAGTACGCTAAATGTCATAATTGATGGCAAAATGTCGATGAGACAAATGCATCAAAATGGCTTGAAAGCGCAATGAGATTATCTTTTGCAACGCAGTCAAGCCTTTAACAGCCAAAAAGGTGATTAAAAACCAACAGGAATTTGCTTGAATATGCTGTTTGTGCGTCATTTCTGACCAAACTATCGCAATCAAGGGATCAGGTGAACGGGGCCTTTAGGATATTATTTAAGTACGTGTATTTTCCTAGGTGGAAGCCCTCACAAGAATTTTCCCTCTTCAGCTGTGGGGGCTTGAAAAAAATGGGGTCTAATGGTTATTTTACTGACAATATTGTAGGGGAGCATGCAATGAGAAGATGTTTGTAAATGTTGTGGCCGCCTCTCTTGGCGCCAACCTGTCCCAGAGGGATGGACCAAAACCCCAACTTTTTGGTCTCTCTTACTGCCTTTGGTACTACATCTATCACACAACAACCCAAATGTTGGCTTGTCAGTCAAAAACTATTTTCCCATTGACAAATGAAGAACCATCAGAAAAATTGATGTTTTTCACAGGACTTGTCGAAACATTCCAAGTTAGATCCTTTAAGTTTTTTTATGTTTCGATACTCATCAATAAACGCTATGTTAGGTCCTTTAAGCCTTTTAAGTTTCGATACTTATGGATAAACACTATGTTAGGTATGATTAAGATTTCTATGTTTTGATGCGAATAAATATGTTTAATATTAAAGTTATTAAAAAGGTCCTACTCATCTATGGATATACAACCCAAATGTTGGCTTATCAGTCATAAACTATTTTCCCATTGACAAATGAAGAACCATCAGAAAAATTGATGTTTTTCACAGGACTTGTCGAAACATTCCAAGTTAGATCCTATAAGTTTTTATGTTTCGATACTCATCAATAAACGCTATGTTAGGTACTCCTTTAAGCCTTTTAATCTTTGATTAGTCATTGAAAAAAAGCTATGTTAGGTACTTTAAGATTTTTATGTTTTGATGCCCATAAATATTTTTAATATTTGAATTATTAAAAAGGTCCTGCTCATCTATGAGCGTTGGCTTGTCAGTCAAAAACTATTTTCCCATTGACAAATGAAGAACCATCCGAAAAATTGATGTTTTTCACAGGACATGTCGAAAAATTCAAAATTAAGTTGCTTAAAGTTTTTATGATAATTATTATGCTAGTAGAAGTGCTAAAGAGTTGGAATTAAGGCCTTGTCTACTTAGTCCATCAAAGGCGACATTTTGGCCAAAAATGACGCTTAAAAAGCAAATTCAAGCCAATTTCTATGATATTTTTTCCACACTTTTGGCCAAAATAGGCTTGACTGCGCTACAAAAGATAATCTTATTGCACTTTTAAGCCATTTTAACATATTTTTCACATCGATATTTTCCAATAATTATCGCTCATCTAAAACACCTAAAGTTCAATTTTTCAAGTAATTCATGAAAATTTTAAGCATTTCGCATTGAAATTAAATATTATAAACTTGTTTGGTTTTGCTCTAAATTACATGGAATGTATTTTAGTCTTAGAAAAATGCTTACTTTGCCATGCATAATATCTCAGATTTCTCACTCCTACTCTCAGTGTCGTCTCAATTGGACTTGTTTAATCCAATTTAGATAATGGCCCTCCACTAAGTGGATAATTGGCCCGACAAAGCGCATGCGCATATACTTGAGTAGACTAGACGCCGATCTTGACATGCGCATTTATACTAATGCTACTTTTTTCTGCTTGCAATGCCAAAGTTGTAAAATATATACCGACAACAAGAATGAAAAAGTGACTCTGAGACAAAAAAAAATTCCAGTGCATTTTCAATGGGGCTCTTGGTATTAATCCCTAAATACTTCTTGTCCCAAAATACACTAAAATTAGCGTATTATTTTCTTTTTTTGGTATTTAGGTATTTTAGTACTTTTGGTATTTTGCTACTGTTGTTGATTAGGTACATATGGTATTTTGAAACTACATATATTTTGGTACTTTTCATTTTTTGGTACTTTTGGTTTTTTGGTACTTTTGGTCACATTGTATTTTGAAACTATTTACTGTATTATTTAGGGACTTTTCACATTTTGGGACATTTTGTATTTTGGGACAGATTGTGTTTTGGGACTTTTTGTATTTTGGGACTTTTTGTATTTTGGAACTTTTTGTATTTTGGGACTTTTTGTATTTTGGGACTTTTTGCATTTTGGAACTTTTGGTAGCATTTTGGAGCTTTTTGTAGCATTTTGGGACATTTACAATTTCGGGACAATTACTGTTTTAGGACTTTTGTTTTTAGGTGACTGGGTGTATTTTGGGGCATTTACAATTTTGTGACTATTATTATTTGTAGAACTTTTTTTGTACGTATTTTTGGACATTCATGGCAATGCATTTGGGACATCGGGACATTTATCCGTTTTTTTTTAGTATTGCACTGACTTTTGTTCAATATTCGGGATGTTAATAAAGAGGTAATACACCAACCAACCCCCGGAATTCGCCCAATTATACCACGAAATCATAAATAAAGCAAGCACCCCTATGGCTAATATTTTCTTTGCTTCAGCACAACAAAGCCACTTGTAGACCCTTGTGATCTCAATGTGTATTTATACACCAAAGTAGTTCCAGTCTAGCCACCAAATCTGTCACACAGTTAAATATGTTTCAAGTTTTTGCTTGACATTGCAATTGCGAGGCATAATTTGATTTCGTGTATTTTAGCATTTGAAGATGGGAACTTGGCCCACATTTTCATGGGCACAACATTTCATCAGCTGACAAATTGGGCCTATAATTTGGGGCTGGGGGTGAGTGACCCACCCTGTGTAATTATGCACTGATCGGCAATCAGCTTAATTACAGCCCACTTGACTTTGGTGTGAAGGTCTAGACCAACTTTCACTTTTCTATGCCAACTTTCTTGGCTGCTCTCCACAATTTGGAATAAATCACACCAGATACAGTAGCAATAAACGCCCATCTGAAATTCCCAAATGGGAAATAAACGCTTAACTAATAAAAGTAACGCTCTTTAGATATTTAAAAGTAATAAACGTCAAAAGATATTTACACAAGTGGAATAAACGCCATCAGCAATTCCCAAATAGGAAGTAAACGCTAAACTAATAAAAATAACGCTCTTTAGATATTAAAAATAATAAACAAAAACTAAAATTAGACAAAAAACAACTTAAACTAAAACAAGATAAAAAGAAATTAATTTTGTTTAAAAGTAGCGATGAAAACAAGCAAATGCAACCTTTGTTGCCAAATTGCACTCGACAAGTTTCCAACTGAAAACTTTTGTGCGGCAAGGCAGATTTTTCCAAGCTGGTAAAGGCCATGATTTGATGCGTTTCGCAAATTATGCTTGACCCTGAGCACGCTAATGTGCTCGCACACTCACATGAAGCCGCTCAGCGAAAAAACAATGTGTGTGCAAGCTAGATTTTGGATGTGTGTTGCATGATGCGTTGATCGACAGGTGGTCCCAACTGCTTTGGCAGCTCTCCAGACCAGCCAAGAAGGTCCATAAGAAAAATCATCCTGGAGCAGCACAAAGAACCTTGCCGACTCAGATCATGAGGAACAACAGACTCTGATGGACTGAGCACGCGAGCATCATCTCCAAATGGACAAAAATGAGTGCTCAGCATCATTCGGATTTCACAACAAAAGCAGCTTGTTTTTCTCAGCTGGAGCTGGCATGGAGCGTTGTGGCAAAACAAAAGGCTCAGGGTCAAGCATCGCTTGCGATTTACATCAAATCATGGCCTTTGACAGCTTTGTTAAATCTGCCTTGCTGCACAAAAGTTTTCAGTTGGAAACTGGCAGAGCACAATTGTTCGTCAAAGGACTTGGCGTCAATGTGCTTTGATTAGCGATGATACTGGTGCTAATCGATTTAAGCCGTACTTTTTACATATGTGTTATTTTTTAAGGTTTATTTGATCGACATTTTATTTGTCGTTTATTTAGTACTAATAATATGAGGCCAGCGTTAATTTTCTACAATTCTTGAAGATTCTTTTTTGATATAGGCTGAAAAAATTGATTATTACAGCTGTAGGCCATTTTCCCATCCCCAGCATCATTTTCTTACATAAAGCACATAAACCAATGGACCTACAAGATGATCTCGACTTGGCCTATAGCCCTTTAAAGTGATGTTCAACCATGACCTGGGAAGAGATTGCTTCTTCCATTTTTAAGTACTTTTGAATTATATTTTATAATGAAGGCGGCCATGCTGCTTTTTTTGTCCAGATCCTCAAAAAACCTTGTTTATTACTTTAAAAAAAAACAGCAATTATTGTTGTTATAACACTACTTAGAACATTTTTTAGTGACTGCAAAGCAACACTTTTCAGTGAAAAAAGCCATATATTTCATGAATCTAAAAATTTGCAGTGATGTTTTTTAACCTTATTAAGCACCCTCAAAACTGAATTTTTTATTAAAAATTATCAAATAGTAATATAACCCCTTCAATCCTTTAAAATAGTAATTTTTGATGTTTTAGTAGTGCGCACATATTTTTTATTAGTTGCAAAACAGGTCTTTTTAGTTAAGAAAAGCGCTGTATTTCACTATGCTAAACAAATGATATTGCACTTCATTTGAAATGTTAAAGTTAAAGCCCTGTAGATGTCGGCAGACAGAAAACAGAGAGAAAGACCGACGGCTCATTTATAAATTCTGTCGATGGTTATCGTGTCAGGTCGGTATTTGCAAGCACCTTGTTCAACATCATTTGCTCCTATATACCAACGCGTGTTTTCACACAAAAAAGCATTAAAAATTACTGATTGTAGTAAAATATTCATTCGCTCACACTTTGGCAATGTTCACCTGCTCTGTTATATGCGATATTTATAATAATAAATAATAATAAAAAAAATCTTTTATAAATAATCTATGTTTCAATTAATTTAAAAGAGCGTCAAATTTTTATTTGAAAAATTATTTTTATAAAATCTTCTATGAACAATTTATATTTGAATTAAAAAGAGCGTCAATTTTTGGTTTGAAATTTTTTTGAAAAAATGACGGAAAAACTGCTAAAACAAGCCATTTACTTAAGATTTTCTTCCATTGTCGGACCAAAATGGACCTTTTTGAGCTCTAAAAGCTAATTTCAAAACGCTTTCAAGCCATTCATAAACATTTGTCACATGGATATTTTGGCAAAATATCGACAGTGATTTTCAGCTGAACGCAGCACATGACACGTACATGATCATCAGTAATGTGATGGAAGCAATTAAAAAAGTGACATTTTTTCAGCTTCAGACTCTATGCGAAGGGAACTTGAACAGAGCAGTAGGAATGTCACCAAAGGCGAAATTTTATTGTCTACTAGCTGAAAAAAATATGGAAACCATCTTCACTGAGCTGAGAGTCGTGGAAACGCCCTTTTCCTCCTTGGAAAATGCCTTAGAATTCGTGTGAAGTTAATATCTTTAAAACATCATTAAACAACAACGATCTAAAATAAAGATATCATGAAAAATTGGCAGGCTGCGTTCAACTGCAAAATTCTGTTGAAATTTTGCCAAAATATCCATGTGATAAATGAGTTAGAATGGCTTGAGGGTGAATTTGATTTATGTTTTGCGGCTCGAAAAGGCAAATTTTGGTCAAAAAATGCCAAGAAATCGATGGAAATCAGCTTGAATTTGCTATTTTGTCGTCATTTTGGCACCAAAAAAAAAATTTAAAAAATTGCTTATAATGAATTTTTGATATTTTTTATGCATGCGTCAAAATGTTCAGTTTTTGCATGGTTGTACTAAAAAAGCTGGGCTAGAATTCTAGCAAGGTTTTTATTGGCCACTTGCATAAATCTCTTTTTAGTGAAAGGTTACGACCTCACACACTCAGTATGTGTAGCCCGCGAACATCCAGTTTTCCTACTATGAGAGCCTGAGGCCCTGCTCATCTGCTGACAGCTGACTGGTTAATCTCACCTGATATTACATGCATTTGAAACTTAGCTAGTAAGCTGATCCATAATATCAATTTGAGTTTTTTTAAAAGTACTTTTACCTTGTTTTTTAGTGCCAAAAACAACAACAACTCCAAAAAAAGGCAAAAAACCCTGAAAAGTTGCATTTTCAAATTTTTTAAAATCTGATTTCAAAAAAAATTCTTGGCACAAAATGTCTCTTAAAAACATATCAAAAACCATCAAATCCAATTTTAGCCATGCATGCCATGCAAAAATGGAAGCAAGTTTGAATTCCCTGCTTTGGCGCACTTTTTTAAAAAATTCAAAAAAACTACTTTTCCACCAAAAACCTTGGAAATCTGCTTTACTCTCAAGCAGAAATTCATATCAACTTCAAGCCTCGAGACTTAAGGAATATTTCGGAGGTATTTAAAAACGGATTTCGAATTTTAGGAAAAGTAGATGAGCAGGGCCCGCCGCTACAAAGTTGAAGTGGGCGCAACTCTCCGTATAACAGATTGTCCTCTAATTATACCCTCTGTCCTCGCGCTTACTAGAACAATGTGCGCGTTCGCAACTTTGACTGCAGAAGCAGGCCACAGTGGAAAAACGCGTCATTTGTTATCACCACCACGAAAATCAGGCTTCCCAACTAGGAAATTTTTTTGGATGCTAAGCAGGTTCTGGACATGCAAAGACAAGTTTTTGCCACTACATTGAAATGTTAGAAACTGCATCAAAAACGTGTACAATTTTTTGATGTGTATTCTAACAATTTTTTTGCTGCTCTATCCCTATCTTCTGGTTTACGGCAATTCTGCTGACATTTCTACCGGTTAGAAATCTGGCGTAAACTTGTTCATGTCACATACATGTTTTCAACAATTTTCTATATTTTTCATGAACAAGTTTACTACAGGAAATCTGTGACAATTCATGTGGATGATTGCAACAGATTTCTACCCAAAATCTGGAGATGATGCTAATTGTCCTGAATGCATGTTTTCTTACATGAAACCAACAGTTTTTCTAACAAACCTTAATTCAAAATGTAGTAAATCTGACGATCCCTTTCTGAGCAAGAATGATCTGGAATTTTGCCGAAATCAGCTTGGAGCTGGCCATCAGCAGACATTTTGGTTGTGGCAAGCTATTTGAAAATTAAAAGTGTGCCAGTTGAACACATGATGGTTCTTCATCAATAAAAGCCTTCCAAGGCAAAGCAAGACCTTCCTGAGCTGAAGAACAGCAACCAAATACCCTTGATAGAGATAATTTTCTAGGGAGAGTGCAAAGGTAAGGCATTACAAAATTATAAAGGAAGGAAGTCATGTGACTAAACACTTAATTTTTAAGGTTTTGACACAGGAGAGGGGCAGAAATTCATCAACCCTTAATTTGGATGACAAATTCCCCAATTCCCCACAACTAGCATCATCACAAAGCATGGACATCTACTAAGATCCCTACAAGCCTTACAAGACCTGAATTGGCAAAAATGAGAGCAAGACAATTCATTATGTTTAAATATTATGAGAATATACATATTTCCTGTAATGCAAGGCTGTAAGAGGCCAATGAGGCCACAAAGGGCAGCAAGGCCTGAATTCGCGACCTTTTTCAAGCTCCATGCAAAGACAAGTTTTCAACAAGCAAAAAAAAATAGCATCACTTTCTTAGCAAGCTTTCGAGTAAAGCTGTTGAAAACATGACAGAATGCAACTGTAGATGGGCCTCGGTCATTTTACCAAATGTAGAAGCGACATTTTTGCTGACATGAGTGGGTAAAGTTATCGCGATAACAATTCATTTAAAGTCAGTCTTCCTGAAGCTTGCATCTCCAGATTGGCTAACATGAATGTACCAGTATAGAAGATGTTTGTTAAGATTTTGTAGATAAATCAGCTCGATATTCTGAACATGTCAGCATCATTCTGACCCTTAATTTTCCTAGTTGGGTTGTTATTAAAGGCATCATAATTAATTATTTTTGGCGAGAAATTCCGCTCTGCAGAATCTTTGAGTGTGACCGGCCCAGCTTTCAGCTGATGCTTGTTCGAGGATGACAAATGTCTATTTTAAACGTGTCATTTTAGGCTCCAGTTGCTATGATCGACGGGGCTTGAGGGATTTACATCTACTGAGCACGATGAAGCCAACAATTTTTAAAATCATGGTGACTTTCCAAATATAGAGATGTCTAAAACTGGGCATTTATATAAAGCTAGGCATTTATTTAAAGCTAGGGATTTTTGAAAAACTAGGCATTTTTTGAAAAGCCAGCTTTTTTAAAAAACTAGCCATTAACTATTGAAATCTAGCCATTATTGGAAAACTAGGCATTTTTGAAAAACTAGCCACTTTTTGAAAACTAGCCACTTTTTTTAAAACAAGCCATTTTTTGAAAACAAGCCACTTTTTTGAAAACAAGCCATTTTTTGAAAAAATAGTCATTTTTGAAAAAACTAGCCATTTTTGAAAAAACTAGCTATTTTTGGGAAAACTAGCTATTTTTGGAAACTAGCCATGTCCTTTTGAAAACTAGCCATTATTAGAAAACTAGCCATTTTGGAAAAAGTAGCGTATTTTGAAAACACACCTATATTGAAGAAACAAGCGATTTTTTAATACTAGCCATTTATCATGATAAACTAGCCCTTTTTGTCTTTTTTGAAAAAACTGCCTTTTTTATTTGCACATGTCATTAGGGTCAACTTTAGATGCTTTAGTTTCCAAAATGGAGCCAGTTTTTATTTTGGTCAACTGTAGATGTAGATCAGCATGGCTGATGCCACATCCTTGTTGATGATGGAGCCAGGTGTGATGATGAGAATTTCATGACATACCATAGTGAACCGATGAGCCATTCCAAAATATAGACTTGCAGCCATGCCAAATGACACCGATGGGACGCGCGTCCCATCTACCCCAAAAACAAAACACTCTCAAAAACGCAAAAATAATGATGATAACAAACCTAAAAATACCACTAAATCTTTTGATATTCACATATTTACATGAAATTAACATCAAATTGCCAAAATTCAGGCCTTGATATTTTTTAAAAAAAAAAAAATAATTTTTGAAAAATTGAAAAAAGCATGACTGTCCACTTTTTTCTTGGAGTGAAATATTTGATTTTTGCTGCCCCACTTGAGAGAATTCCAAATATTGACCCTTACAATTTTCAGCTTGGGCTGGAATTGGCCTCAATTTAAATTGAATCATTATAAATCTTGAAAAAAGGGAGAATATTGGCCGGTGCTCTGTGCACACTGGTCTGTAATTAAGGCGAGCGGCTAAACAAAAGCTGGGTCTGTCAACAAATCGTTGACTCCCGCCGGGAAAGTCAAAAGGTTTGCCAACCAGGACACAGTGGGAGATTCGCTAATAAGCGGATAATCCGGGGAAAAATTCGAATGCTTCTTTGAGCGAGCGAGAATTTCTGGCAAATATTTGATTTGACGAAAGTGAAAATCCAGTCCCAAAATTCACAACCAAGATTCCCATAAAATACATAATTTGAGTTTATCTTCATATGATTCAGAATTTTTTTTCACAATTCACTACTTGATTATTTTCATATGGTTCACAACTTGACTTTTTTCATAGGATTCATAATTTGAGTTTTTTCACTGGATTCAAAACTTTTTTCATAAGATTCATAATTTGAGTTTATTTTCTTAAAATCGTAATTTGAGTTGTTTCATAAAATTCATGAATTTTTTTCATCAGATTCAAAACTAGAATTTTCATAAGATACTCAAGTTGCATTCAAAGTATATTTAAACACTTAAAAAATTGAGAACTATCACAATTTTATCATTTCAAATGCTGTAAATTACAAAAAACCACTTTTTTTCGAACGAGCATTTTATTAAGGGAATAATGCGGATTGGAATATTTCAAAAATATCCACTGTGTCTCCTGCTTACAATTTGCTAACTTTTTATTATTAATAAAAAAGGCGGGTAATTTGAAAAAGTGAGTCGGGCCAGTGTGGGGCAGAATGGAAGAAGTAGTCGTGGCTCAACGCTCAACTAGAGTGACGTATGGGGTTATGGATCACCCTGTGGCCAAAGATTGACCACCCACAGTGGGCGCAGCGGTCAAAAAGGCCGCCGCATTGCGCCGGTCAATCTATATCAGCTTTGAAACAATAACTTCATTTAACGCTGACTTTTACACAGCGCCCCCCAAAAAAAGCCACTCTTGCCACACTGGATTATTTTGCAAAAAAAAACCTTTTTTGGCATGCTGGAATATTTGCAAAAAAGCCACATTTATCACACTGGATTATTTTGCCAAAAAAGCCACTTTTAGCCACTTTTATCACACTGGATTATTTTAATAAAAAAGCCACTTTTATCACACTGGAATATTTTAATAAAAAAGCCACTTTTATCACACTGGAATATTTTAATAAAAAAGCCACTTTTATCACACTGGAATATTTTAATAAAAAAAGCCACTTTTATCACACTGGAATATTTTAATAAAAAAGCCACTTTTGCCTAACTGAATTATTTTGCAAAAAAGTCACTTTTATCACACTGGAATATTTTAATAAAAAAAGCCACTTTTATCACACTGGAATATTTTAATAAAAAAAGCCACTTTCATCACACTGGAATATTTTAATAAAAAAGCCACTTTTGCCACACTGCATAAACTAATTTCACAATCACTTATTTTTTAACCATTTTAAACTTTTCTTTTTTTTCCTTGCATTTAGACTAGATTAAAGAAATGACATTAGTTTGAGCATAAAAACAAAGTTTTTCATTGAAACTTATAATGTAATTTTTTAAAAAGATTTTTGCTGCACTTTTTCAGGATAATAAAAAAAGGCTGAATTTTTAAATTCTCAATGCATGCAAATCTTCTTTGGCGAGTCTTTTTTTTTCCATTTTATGTTAGCTTCAGGGGATTTGCGGTTGTTCAGCTCGTTGATGTCACCCAAATATACAACAGCTGAAAAGGGGAGCAGAACCCACAATTACCGACTTATGTCACTCTCCAGCAGACCACTGTGCCACCACCCCACTTTGGGCTGCCATTTGCAACATGATGCCCACCACTGTGTGTGTCATGGGACAAAAGTGTACTTATAATTGTTGGGGCGCGCGCGGGCGCACTGCGCGCCCCCTCCACACTTTTAAGAGAAAAAATGGGAAAATCCTGGCTCCAGGGTGATGGTGGTGAAAGGCGAAAAAGGGCTGTAAGCATCATTTATGGTCAATATGCAATGTCTGACAAGAGCTCAAAATTGTATGGTACACCGTGAAATTCCTTGGTATACTCCCAAGCCAAAAGAAGATCAGTCTGAAAAAAGATGTTGGCGCCAGGCCTTGTCTTTTTTGAGTGACAATCCGCGCCACTCTCTATGTATAGAGCAAAAGATGCACGCGATTGCACCTACAATAGCACTCATCTATTTTTCGTAAGGCCCTGCTCATCTGCTTGTTTTTTTCCCAAAAAAATCCAATTTTGACGCACTTTTCTTTTTTGGACGTGAAGCGCACTATTTTTGTCGAAATAACAGCAGAGAGTCATATTAATTTTTACTGAGACTGGCTGTACGCTTCTTCATTTGGGTTTCAGTTTTCGAAAAACAAATAGCGATTAGCCAAATGAAAAAGTCTGCTTGGATGTGCGTTCCATGTTTTTGAATGAACTTCAACTGATGTTTACTTTGCTGGCGTAGATTTCAAGCACTGTATGTAGTACTCTATTTTTTGCGTGTAGTCTGGAGGTTCCCTCTCTTGTAGTTTGCAAAATATTACTAAATCTGGAACGGGCTCCTTTCAAAATGGAGCCGCCAAAGCGCATGTCTACATGCAATGATGAGCTAGACTACATATACACAAGCCGTATCCCGAATTACACACTCAAAAGTATTTTCAAAAAGTGAAAAAAAAACCACTATTGAAAAAGCAGCAATTTCATTGAACGAACATCATTAAAGTCAATGCCTCATAACTAATCCTGATTTACCTATTGAGAACTGAAATCCAAACTCAAAGTTGGACACCGAGTCTCATCAATTGTTCAAATGACGCCCTGCAGTTTTTTCCACAAAAAAAGTGTACGCATCTCTACTAAATGAAAAGCCGATACAAATTGGATTTTTTCCTAAAAAAAGAAAAAAGTACGTCAAGCTCAGTTTTCGCACCTGGATTAGTTGATATTTTTTGCACTTACTGCAGTGGCAAACTTTCAAACTAGTTGGTGCTTTTAAAAGCTTGTCACAGGGACTTTTTACACTTAGTCCACAGTTAGTTAGGTACTGCAAAAAGATAGCAGCACACAGTGAGGGCTTTTTGCCAGGAAATTAATTATCCCCCACCAGAAATTGATTGCCATTATTTATAGCTGCACACATTTCCGTTCTTACTCTATACTGAATCATGTCCACCATTTGTGTGGTGGTGCAAAAAGCAAAGTTTTTTTTGCTTTTAGTGGACAAATGACTTTCCCATGCAATGCTGGCAAAATATTGGTGCTTTTTGAATTTTTGCCCCTTGCGCGCGCGCGCATAAATTCGCGCGCGCGCGCAAAGGGCCAAAAAGCCGTTAAATGATCATCTCACAAGCATCCTGATTTATTTCTTCCGGCCAAACTTGTTTCACATTAAGGCAAATCACCAAGTGACAGGTACACATAGAAATACAGTCAAATATTTTCAAAAAATGCCATAATTAAGATTTTAATAATTTGCTTTTTTCCAAGACCAGAATCAATTTAAGGCTTTTTTCTTTCTATAATTTAAAAACTGACTGCAGAAATGCACATATTAGTTTTTCAAGCATCAGACTCTATTTCGAGCCCAGTTTGCTTTTTCTTGCATCAGACTCTATCTTCAGCTTAAAAGTTACTTTTCTATTAAAGCCCCCTGTTATGAAAAAGTAGTTTTGTTATTTTTTTACTCTATTTGCATTTCTCCTAATGCAGTTTACTTTTTCAAGCATCAGACTCTACTTTCAGGCCCAGTTTGCCTTTTCTTGCATCAGACTCTATTTCCTCCTAAAAACCTACAGTTTCTATGAAAGTTAGTTATCTATTTTTTGACACTATTTGTACTTTTTAATGCTACAGTTTGCTTTTTCAAGCATCAGACTCTATTTCAAGTCCAGTTTGCTTTTTCTAGCATCAGACTCTATTTTCAGCCTAAAAGTTACTTTTCTATTAAAGCGTTATTAAAAAGTAGTTTTTTATGTTTTTACTATATTTGCATTTCTTCTAATGCAGTTTGCTATTTCAAGCATCAGACTCTATTTCCTCCTAAAAAATTACAGTTTCTATGAAAGTTAGTAATCTATTAATTTAAGCTTAAAAGTTACTGAATTTCTTCCTATGAAAGCTGGTATGTAGTACATGTCACTCTGCCTCCTTTTCATGGGAATTTACCAGTCTATGCAGCAATTAGCCTCCATTTTTGCCTTTTGTCTGAGGGTCCTTAGTGTTGACAACAACTGGGCCATATTGACATTATTTTCTCCTTCAAGAATGTTTGTCCACTTTGAAGGAAAAATGTGGTGTGTGACAAAACTGTCAACTTGTCTATTGACACTTTGTCAATTATGAAAAAAGTACAAAAAACCTGAATGAAAAAGGAAGGAGCCACATGTAGCAGGTGAACCGGGCCCAAAAGTATTCCACTACAGGTGATGGATGAATTGAGTGTAGCAGAGAGAAAGGAAATTAACGTCAAACTTGGTGAGCCCCCTCATCTATTATCCACCAAAGTCCTTTTGCTACATATAATATGTGTACACATGTTTCAGCCTTTGTTTTCATATAATACACTCCAGTCAGCCACGCCTTTCAGTATTAGCATAGACTGTATTTTTCAACATTTAAGTATGAAAAATAATTTTACTTTCATAGGTTTAAACTGACTTTTAAGACACAGAGTTGTGTTTTAAAATAATATGTGTACACATGTTTCAGCCTTTGTTTTCATATAATACACTCCAGTCAGCCACGCCTTTCACTATTTGCATAGACTGTATTTTTCAACATTTAAGTATAAAAAATAATTTTACTTTCATAGTTTTAAACTGACTTTTAGGGCAGTGAGTTGTGTTTTAAAATAATGTGTGTACACATGTTTCAGCCTTTGTTTACATTTAACTTGTATTTTTTTAGCATTTAAGTATGAAAAATAATTTTTAATTTCATAGTTTCAAACTGACTTTTAGGGCAGTGAGTTATGTTTTAAAATAGTATGTGTACAAATGTTTCAACCTTTGTTTTTATTTACCTTGCATTTTTCAACATTTAAGTATGAAAAAAATAATTTGACTTTTTCAGTTTTAAACTGATTTTTAAGACACTGAGTTATTAAAATAATATGTGTGCAAATGTTTCAGCCTTTGTTATTATTTAACTTGGTTTTTTTAGCATTTAAGTATGAAAAATAATTTCAATTTCAAAGTTTCAAACTGAGTTGTGTTTTAAAATATTATGTGTACACATGTTTCAGCCTTTGTTTACATTTAACTTGTGTTTTTTAACAATTTTAAATGCACTTAAAAGCATGAAAGATAATTTTAACTTTTAGGACACTGAGTTATGTTTTTAATTAAGTTAGGCTTATTAACTTACTTTGTTCGCGTGTTTTTTGTTTAAAAAAAGCAATCATGATTTATTTTGAGAGAACTGACTTGCAAATGTGAATTTGATCACCAGATCTCAGCACAAGTTAAAATGACTCAATGCAGTTATTTGGCCAAAAAAAGTGAACAAAATGTCCTAATCATTTTTTTCAAGGTTGATCTCAATTTTCCACAGGATTCCAACTTTTCAGAGAAAATGACTGTTTTTCAACCCTTTTCTCCCTGCTCCTCTTCAACCACAATTTAATGGTACGCCTTTTAACGTGAGAAATGTTGGGGGGAGGTTCAGGTGCAAAAGCCTTAGTAAACAAATGATCTTAAATTATATTGTGTGCAATATTGATTGTTATTGAGAGGAATTCTTGCTCATATTAATGCATTATTGTCTCATTTTCCATTAGCAGGGATGATGTTGATGATGTGCATGCCAAAAGCCATCAAAAGTCACAAAAATATTATTAGCATGAATTTTTAATTTCCATTAGTTTGGTGCACAGTGACAATTGGGAGCTTTTTCTGTCTCCTTTTTGCTCATGACTGCTTATTAGGCTGCCAGTGGTTTGAGATGCCCTAGCCTACCATTAATTGATGCATTTTGGAGGACAGCCATCAATTTTTTCATGCCACGCCCATTATTCTGCTATGGAGACACTTATTTTCTCAGGCCCCTTGACCTACCAACAAAGCCTTGAATTCCAAAAAGCAATTTTCCAATGCTGCCCAATAATTGGGAGCAAAAAATTGAAAAGTGGGCGCTAGCTCATAAGAGCTTGCTTAAAATCAAGGCATCTCTTTTGGATAACGCAATAATAAAAAGGTGCTGCCAGATAGCTAATTGAAACGCTCATTTATAGACAAAAAACCAATGATAACTTTAATTTATAGTAGCTTTAAACCTAAAATAACCTAGAATTAGTCTTTGGGGGTAATGCAATAATGAAAAGGGGCTACCAGAGAGCTAATTGAAATGCTTTTTTCTAGACAAAAACCATTGATAACTTTAGTTTATAGCTGCTTTAAACCTAAATTAACTTAGAATATAAGTCTTTTGGGTTAACGCAATAATTAAAAGGGGGTTACCAGATCATTGCTTTAAAAAGAGAAAATCCTCAACATAACTTTGAAAAAAGCCAAATTATGCTAGGTTTTTGAATGAAGAAAGCAGAAAACGATTGTTTTACACATGTTTTTCAAGCGAGTAAGGTGAGCTTTGCCCAAATGTGCATGAGATTTTTAAACCTTTTGTTCATAAACAAGAATTAGAGCTTCAAATCGGATTATTCTTTGTGTGTGCATATTCAGAAAACAGAAAACAGCCAAGTGGCGCCACCGAGAAAATCATCTCATTTTACTCATTTTTGTCTCTCCGAGCACAATTTCCCATTATTATGATTATTTTGATTAGCAAATTCTGAATTGCACATGAGAAACTCAGAGAGAAGAAGAAGGCATTAGCATGATTATGCTAGAAGACAAGGGGCAATTTCAGTTGACATCACCAAAACCCAATTTTGGCATTTTTTAGCAATCATCGGGAGATTCACACGATTCTGAGAAATCACAGATATATCAGAGTCATTCTTAACGATTTTTGTGGCATTTTTGAGAAGACAATTGAGGTAATTAGCGCCACGCGATCAAGTATGGTGTTATTTTCTGATCCCTCATTAAATTATTGAGAAGAACAAAAAGTCGACGGTTTTGGTGGTGAAAATTGCAATTTTGCCTGATTATTTCGTCATCAGTCAACTCGGCTTGAACTTTGAGCTTTACATTCTTCTTGCTGTTGCACCCACCAATTAAGTTTTTGGTAAGAAACACAAATTAATTACCCGGCTCCTTGCACAAGGAAGCTTCATTTTTCCCACTAATTGAATAGTTTCTAAAATGTCCTCACATCAAGTTGGCATTATATTTTATGATCACTTTGCTTTGTCTGCGCTCACTCGTTCACTGTACTCACTCGTTTATAGTGCTCACTAGTTTTTTGTGCTCACTCGTTCACAGTGCTCACTCGTTTATTTTGCTCACTCGTTTATTTTGCTCACTCGTTTATTTTGCTCACTCGTTCATTGAAACTGAGCTCACTTGTTCACTGAGCTCACTTGTTCACTGTGCTCACTTGTTCACAGTGCTTATTTGCATACTGGTTCTCTGCGCTCAATTGTCATTCTACTAACAAGTTGCTAATAATAATGAGTCAATGATATTTTGTGGACATGGAAGGTTGTTACTTTACCTCACTTGTTCACTGTGCTCACTTGTTCACAGTGCTTATTTGCAAATGTGTTCTCTGGCCCAATTGCCACTCTACTAACAAGCTGCTCATTATAATGAGCCAATGAATGATATTATATTTTGTGGACATGGAAGGTTGTTACTTTACCTCACTCGTTCATTGCGCTCACTCCTCAAATTGCAAGCTACATACATATTTGTGAGCAGCTATGCTTAATTGAAAGTTAGTGGCTCCCACTTTTTGCTCCTTGTTTGCTTGTTTGGCTAACTCGTTCAGTGCGCTCATTCATTATTATGCAACCTAGTATTGGAAGTTAATTATGACTTTCAATGAGTGGTTTGGTTGATAACTCTGCTTGCTCGTTGATTTTGCTTGTTCACTCGTAGTTGTAATAAGGAGGGAGTAAATGGTGCCATTTTCACCTTACCTGAATATGTGAGCACACTCATTCAATAACTTGTCATGGTGTAATGTCTCTTTGCCATTGTTCCCTATATTTCAAATCGATAATTTTGTTGTTTACTTATAGAACATCACCAAAACTGATTGTGTTGTCACTTGTCAGTTACGCTCACTCGTCAATTATGCTCACTTGTTGCCTACAAATCTCTACTTAGGCAAACCAAAGAAATTCCTTTTTTCTTCCCTCGATGATTGGGCCAAATTGACAGCTTCTACAAAATGATGATTCACCTTTTATAACAAGATGTCCTGCTCACCTGGTCTAAAAAATTGCAATTTTCCCCCAAATAGATTAAAAACCAGCCATTTTAAGCCATTTGCCTAATTATGAGGGAGTCATGTAACTGAAAAAGCATAAATAATTAGCAGCTGAGCTCAGCCTGAAACTCTCTTGTTTCACAGTTTAGTTTTTTGTACATTTTCTCATAAATGGCTACTCCTATTATGGATTGCATTATTCATCTGCACAAGCATGTCAGCATAGCAGAGAAGTATATTTTTGCAGCAAAGCTATTTTTTGCATACTTTTTTGGTGAGTGTGTATGTATATTATGAGTATATGTACAGTGTGTGTCATGAGTCCCCCGCTTCCCAGATGACTAATGTACAATGTTATGGCTTGGCCTTTGAGGCATATTCTATGTGATGTGAGGAGGCCCTGCTCATCTGACCAAAATCAATTTAGCAATGCACAAAAAAATCCCTTTCAAAATATGACTATTGATCAAAATTGTGATTTCTAAACTTCTACTACAAAATAAACTTGCATTTAAAGCCCAGAAACATAATTAAAATATGAAAATTAATTTTTTAAAAATTGAATATTTGGTTTGAATTTTTTTTTAAAAAAGTAGTAAACCAGAATGTGAACTAGGCTTGCTGCCTTACAACTGCTACAGGGTGGTTCTTCAACAAGTTTTTGGTGCCTCTTCATCATCAGTCTACCTCAGTCAATGATGGATTATCAATTTCCACCTGTGATGGTCTGAAATGCCAACCAGGGCAAATAGACACTCATTTCTCTTCAAAAGTATTTTAGGAAGGCACAGGAAAATGATCCCCTACGTGTTTCCTTTTTTTAATAAAGCATATCCTTCCAGCCAAAAAAGTAAGGACTTTATGTGATTGCTTGTTGACACTTGACAATAAGTCAGATTAGTTGGAAAATGCTCCACTTAATTACATTGATTAACTTTACCAGTTCACAAGTGCCCATGCTATTATGTCGTCATACATCAAAAGATTGTGTGAAAAAATTTGGGAAATAAGCTGGATGAAATTCATTCTATAAAAATGTGGTACATATTGATTTTTGATGTATCAAGTCGATTACTTTTATGTGGCCATCTTTGCAACTGATAACAATCCCACTTGGTCAATTTTTGTCAATTATAAGGCATGACAAGTTTGATACCAGGCTGTTTTGAAAAATCGACAAAAAATGTGCATCCCTTTTTTTGAATTCCACACTCTGCGTTATGCAACAGCGCTACTCAGCTTTGAGCCACTCCGTTATCAGCATGCACGGAATCTGCTCATCTAAAGTAGGTGCATAGCGACATTCATTTTATTTTTTCGTTTTGTCACTTATGAACTCTCATGCGTTTGGCCAAAAAATGCCGACACATTAGTTGTTCATTGCTAAATGACAAGTTGTACTGATTTTATGATATGAAACCAACATGCCGTTTCACAACAAACATCAAATGCTCTGAGATTTTTTGACTTAATGCCAGAGAGTTCATAAGTGAAAAAAAAAAAAACTTTCATGTACCTGCTGCATGTATGTAGAAGCTGTAGATGAACTTGCGCTGTAAGCTCAACTTTTGTTGAACACTCCCATTTTGAGTGCCATGCAAGCTTCTCACATGTGGGCAGCAACTTACGACGATGATCTTGACTCTTCGTGCTGAGCATTGAATTCCAGATAAGGTGGACTTGGGCCAATCACAGACCTCAGCTGTACGCTGCTGTGTGGGTGTTCACTCCATCTCACCACAACATTGCATAGTATATACACATTTTATGCGCATTTTTCAAAACATCCTGTTCTCACTTTTGTCATGCCTTAAAATCGACACAAATTGAGCTGTGGAGATTGTGATCAGTTGGAGTGATGAACACTTAAAAGCAATCACCTTGATTCTCTTGGCGATGACAAAATAATACATTGACGATACATTTTCTCTTCTTCAATTTCTATATGGAAAAAATACCTGGTTAATCATGGTAGGTTTTTGGGGGCTTTTTTATCGATACACTCAAAGATATAAATGAGTCCCTGAGGAAAGTTCATTTGGTGCCTAGAAATGTTTTATGGCCTGTAAATGTCACGTAATTGAAAACTGTGCACTGCATCTGTTATGAAGCCATAACTCAGCACACAGGGAATCAATTATATAATAATGTAGTAGCTTATAAATTACCAAGCCTTGAATGATAACAGTATGATTGCCATAAATTCTAACCAAGATTTATATCCCAATCATGGTTATTGGTTTTGGACATTTCATGCTCTGTCACCCCAATATTCTGATTTATTGATCATTTCAACACTTTTCACAGCCAAAAAAAAATCTGTTAAATGGCCAGGTTAATTAAGGCTCTTTGTAGCTAATTATTAGCTGCACAAGCTCCAACTTGAGTAGGTACAAATTATTGTTGCAAATATACACATTAAGAGTGTCTGCTGACAATTTCACATTCATACACTTTTGCTTAGAATCTTTGGCCTTAATGAAAATTACTGAGACAACCATAAAAAGGCTAATAGGATGTAGTAAAATGGTGATCACACACTTCCATTCAAATTTATGGCTGGCCAGCACTCATAAATATAGCACTATTGACCTAAATGTCTCATTAGTGTCATTTTATGCCCTGCTAGTTTGCAGGTAAATCAATTTTTAATGGGAGCCAAAAAATGCATTTTTCACATGATTGTGGTAGCACTTCGAGTTGTTGTTGATCTGTATCACAGAGGAAGTCCTCTTAAAAATGCTCCAAAAAATGTCTCACCTTCACTCTCTTGTGCTGAGAGTCAATACTCAGTTTTGGCAGCTGACACACCAAGGTAACTCAACTTTTGAGGAGGTCAACAGCCACATAACTGAGTCTGATAATAGGCTTGAAATATTGTATGAAATCTAATTTTATTCTTAGAAAAAAAGTACTCTCAGCTTTATGGTTAATTAGTCTCAGTAAGAGCTGAGCTGAGAAACAAAGTTATCGCTGAATAGTCTCAGTTTCAACCTTCATCACAATTCAAATTGACTAAATGAGCTAAGTGGTGGCCCAGTCTCAGTTAGAGCTGAGTAATCTAAGTTGGAATTGAGAGAATTAGTTTGAGCAGAGTAGACTCAGTTTTAGCTGAGTAGACTCAGTTTTAGCTGAGTAAACTCAGTTTTGGCTGAGTAGACTCAGTTTGAGCAGAGTCTGCTAAGTTTGAGCTGAGTCGTCTCAGTGAGAGCTGAGTCTGCTCAGTCTTAGCTGTGTAGACTCAGTGAGAGCTGAGTAGACTCAGTCAGAGCTGAGTACACTCAGTGAGAGCTGAGTTAACTCAGTGACAGCTGAGTAGACTCTGTGAGAGCTGAGTCTGATCAGTTTGAGCTGAGTCTGATCAGTTTGAGCTGAGTCTGCTCAGTTTGAGCTGAGTCTGCTCAGTTTGAGCTGAGTCTGCTCAGTTTGAGCTGAGTCTGCTCAGTCTTAGCTGTGTAGACTCAGTTTGAGCTGAGTAGCCTCATTATGTGCTGATAAACTCAGCCTAAGTTCATCTTCCAAATCATCCATTATACCATTAAAAGTGGAAAAAAGTGCAATTTATTCAATTTTAAAGAAAAGGCCACATTTGGAGCTCGGTAGTTGCAAAAACTCTCCGATTTCATCTATTTTAAGAGTGTTGAAGAAGCTGGGTATTATTTCCTGCATATTTTGACACAATGGGCTCCAAGATAGAATTGAATGCAAGTTTTGCATGAGAGGAAGTGGATGAGCTCGAATTTCTTACTGTCAAGGTTTTTGAGTGAGGGCCACGCCCTCTTGGAGTCGGTCGGTCTCACCCTCAATTTGGAGCCAAGCAAGGCCAACAGCTGAAATCGACCCTCAGCAAGGATTAAGGTCGATTCACCCGAGTGAAGAAAATCAAGGCCAATTTTTTTACACTTAGTGGATTTTATTATTATCCTTCTTTCAATAATAATGATAATATTTCTAGACCAAAAAGTAAAATAGAGTGAAAGATGATTGTTGTTGTTGTTGTAGTGTAAAAACAAGGCCTGTAAAACGAAAAAATGCTTTGGTTTTTTGCTTTCTGTGGCTAATATGGCCAATTCCTCTTTACAGCACTGCTTTTAAATATTTTTGTACACTTTTTGGCCTTCTTTAGGTGTGTGAACTGTGTTATAGATTGGTTGTTTGGTGGGGGCTTGGGGAGGGCTGAAAAACATCTACTCTATCATCTAGGGTTATTATGATCTATTTCTCCACATTGCACGGGGGTGAAAAATGAACAACAGCACAACATCACACATTGAATATTATGTAGCAATATTACAAAAAACACAGGCCTGCTAAACATATGCTTAATTCTTCTCTTATAGTACAACGAAATTTTTTAGTAGTAGTAGTAGACCTTGATAATATAGTAGTATAGTCGCTTGAAGAGATCGCCTTATATCCCACAGCAATTGAGATCTGCTGAGAAGGTGTAGAACATAACAGTCGATCTTAATCAACGCCCCACTCACACTGCTGCAGGATATACAGAACATATTGGAACTAGATCACAGATAACAACGACAGACGCGGACGTGTATGCACTCGTCAAAATATCCATGGGTTTTGCGCTGTACTTAGTCGACACTTATCATCTTCACCGCATAGCTCATAAGTGACGCACGGATGTACCGCACTACATAACTACTGCAAGAGCCGCGTACATTTCAATGTCACTTAATGAAAAGGAGTGCAAAGTTTTAAGTGTACCTTAAGTACATCTCAGAACCCATGGAACAAAAAAGGGCGCACGTCGCGACACATCAACAATTTGTAGCAGTGGCGGGTTTGAACATGTTTAGACACGTCTAAGTCAGCAGCCCCTGGTTCATGTTGTTGTCCGTTGTCGGGTACCACGAGTACTGGTTAAACATGCCGTGTGTGGCCGCTGCAGCTGCCGCAGCTGCCGCGGGGTTCATCGGGGGCTTGATGTCCTGCTGTTGGTGTATCGAATGCCAGCCCGGAGGGCTGTTGCCCCCGTGGTGCATATGGTGGTGGGAGGGGCTCATGTCGCCGCCAGGCGAGGGCGTGGCCTGTGGCACATGTCCATAGCCCCCGTTGGGGATCCCATGATGCCCTGGATGGTACTGATGTTGTTGGTGTTGTTGATGTAGGTGCTGTTGTTGTTGTTGATGCTGGTGGTGCTGCTGCTGCTGCTGAGGGGAGTGGTTGGAGGGCGGGACAGGAGACATTTGGCCTTGAGAGGAGGTGGGCGTGGCGGAGTGGCCATGCATCCCGCCCATGGGTGAGTCGCCAGGGGGCGGGGACCCGCTGTTGAGGGGCTGGCCGGTCAGCATGTTGGGCGGGGCCACGCCCCCACCGGGCGCCTTCATGAGCTTCTTGTATTTCGACCGTCGGTTTTGGAACCAGATTTTCACCTGCAAAAAAAAGCAAAGGTGCGTTTTAGCTATGAGGCATTTCTGGTTAATCCATGTGTGGATTGTATGACTACTGCATGGCATGTGTGAACCACACCGAGGAATAAATTATTACAAAGGGTGAATAAATAACTGGTACTAATCGCAAAATTACGTGCCACAATGGGGAGGGTGTACTACTAGCTGCTTTCCCTTTTTTGTGGATCCCCATTCATATTGAAGGACATTGACAATATCCATCAAGTCCTTTGAGGACAGCTGTAAGAACGCCCTCTACTATATTTTCTTCAAACTACATGTGTCCCCCCCCTTCACATTATTATTTACAGTGGCCCTAATTACAGCCTTCTCCCATCTAGCGCCTCTCTGGCAAACATTCATGAGCATTTTTAACCAGCCTCAAAAATGTGCTGACAATGGCTTGAGGTGACAAAAAAAGTTGTATTATTTATGTATTTAAAGCGTGAGTGAGTGGCGTAACAAGCTTTAAATAAATCAGCCAAGGCCTTTACATATTTATGCCAAAAGGCCATCAAACAGCGGGAATGTGTGACAACAGCAGAGAAGACGCATGCTTGAAAAAGCGTTTGTCATTAATTGTTTACAAGTTGACGTTGCCGGTATGTCATTAGCTTGAAAAAGGCCCATCAAAGCATTTGGAGTGAGGAAAAATCGCCTGCATTCAACTGCACGAGCAGTAGGAAAAAAAAATCCGACTTGTTGTGTAGTAGTAGTACTTTCTTGACGAGAAATTCCAGTTACTTGTGCGACAATAATTGCTCCTCAGCAGTGATGTTTCTCAGAATTGCTGAGCATTTTCTTTGCTCAGCTTTTTCCCAACGACTCAGGTTTCGCAGAAGAAAAATTCTTGAGGCAAATCTCACACGCCACTTTGCCTCTGATTTTTTTCATTATTATTGGTGGTCACATCATGTGATTTGGATGCTGCCACCACTACCACCACGCTGAAGATTCTGAGAACAAATGCAAATCTTTTTGCATGCAACCTCACACTTGATGGCCCTTGGAATTTACTGCATCGATTTTTACACATTTCAATTGCAGCAGCAGCAGGGAGAAGCATGGCACAGTTTAAAGCATGCAATAATGTTTAGTTCTAAGAAAACAAGGCCTGCTGGGCTGCTTCCCTATGATTATGGAATATTTGGAGATTTCTCGACAACAAAGCAACTGACGTTGTTCATTTTTACCACTGCACAAGCAGTTGAGTGCAGGGGATTTTGCCAGAGCACCAATGCTTGCAAGAGCCTATTTCAAGACTCCAGGAAGCCAACAACGGATACTTGTAAACAATTAGCGACAAAGCAAATTCAAGCTGATATCGAGGTATCGTAAACCAGCCAATCCCAGGAAAACTCACTCAGCACAGGGTCGTACACTTTGAGAGAGGAAATAGAAAGGACCCTGTGTGGTGTCGCAGTTTTTTCGCCTGCAGGTCATGCGATGTCAACTAGGCATCATGATAATTTTTGTCACCTCAAGCCATACTCAGCACATTTTGCCAGATTGTCAAAAAAGTGGGAGACAATTTCTCAGAAAGGAGACTGGAGGATCAGAGGCACTACTTCTTCTTCTTCTGTATCTTTTGAAAAGAAGTAATAATAATGGACTTTTCAACACACACACACATGATTTGGATCTTCTTTTCAGCCCCCCTCAAAAAAGGGACCAGATTCCTTTATAAAATGACAGTCACGAAAAGATCCAGCAGCAGCATATTTGCAAGCCAGTGCAGCTCAGCAGCAGAGTGACCATAATTTTTTTCTTCTGTGGTTTTTGCCAAAATTCCTGCGCTTAACAAGTTTATGGCATGTTTTCCCCAGGTTGTGGCCAACAAATATAAATGACATTATTATGCCTGAGACTTCTTGGTTGTGGCCACAAACGAGCAACACCATGAAATGAGATTATGGTTAACTCAGCAGCTGCTTACATTTGTGAAAAACATAAATAAAGCAGTTGGCAAATATGCTAACTTGAGCCAATCAGCCATCACAATTGTATGTAGATAGTATGCAGGAAAATGCAATAAAAGTTCAATGTCAAATGTGTGTGCTGCTATAAAAGGTTGCGACAAAGATTTTTTTCCATATTGGGAAAATGAAGGAACTCATGCGATTCAAGCCAACAGAGCAAAACAAGCTGATACTACTACAGCTACACTAGCGGAATTATGATAGACGATGAGTGACGAGATTCGGTGTAATTAGTGAGAAAAAGTGGCCACAAAGTCTTGAAAGTGACCAGTAGCAGTGAGGAAACTGGGACAAGTCCAGCAGCCACTTCCAAATCAATGCCTCAACTGATGAAGAAATTTTGCCACCAAAATCTTCTAAAAGTGTATAAATGGTAAAGTAGAGTCCAATTTCCTGCAAACTGGGCAGCTATGCAGTGGTTACATGACAACTTGTCGCTTTGAAGCGCCTTGCTTCACGCTACGATCTCAGCTTCTGGCCGAGCTGAGAAGTAGGTTAAGGCTTCAAAAGTCTCCTCTGGGCCAGAGAAGGCAATCTTATTTTATGCCAGAACCAGCTAGGAGCCCTCCAATGCCTGGATTTTGCCAGCTTCCACCTGTCGCGAAGACAGATCTGGAAGCCTTGAAGTCAAGCAGTATTTGTGGATCCCACATGTGTGTGATTGTGCGTCAGACTTGGCTCTGCCTGTGTACATGAATTTCCGAGAACCAGCCTTATTGCATGCATGTCATGCCACCATATTTTTTTCATCTTTCATGCTACTTTGAAAAAAAAGGAGTGTACTTGTACATAGGGGGCATTGCAATAGTTATAGGAAGCTTGTGTCTGACGTTTCCACAGCATTGTGTTTCAATTCCTTCTAGTGCTGCTAGTAAATGTCCTTCATAAAGATATATACTACTACACTATGCATGACTACATTTTGTTGAAGAGACCGGACGTCCCCTCATCCTGTGATGAGAATGATGTAGTAGTAGTAACAGAGTGTCCTGGCAAGTGCCCTAAATATACTGCTAGCACAATTTTGCAGGCTTAGCTGGGCTCTGAGAGGGTCTTGTATAAAATAACATTTCATTCACTCACTGCATTGAGGCTGTGGAAGCCCTAATCTGCCTCTCAGCTTGGCCATGAGCTGAGAAGTTAGCGTGAAGTCAGCCGCTTTAAAAGCGACAACTCAGCCCTAAATAGTCTGGTAGCACAATTTTGCAGGCTTAGCTAGTCTTGTATTAAATAATAATTCATTCACTCACTGCATTGAGGAGGCTATGGAAGCCCTAATCTGGCTCTCAGCTTGCCCAAGAGCTGAGAAGTTAGCGTGAAGTCATCTGCTCTGCTGAGCCTTAAAAGCTAAGTGATGGCTTCTGCCTTTGATTCAGCCAATGTTTGGTGATGTCAGTGTAATTTTGAGACATGTATCTAGCTGCTCCTCTCCTGTCATGATGTTAGGAGCCGTTGCTCACAATCTGTAGAGCCTCAAGCTACAACAAGGGTTTTTTTTACATAAACTTGTGTTTCTGAATTGAGGCTCAAACTTGTTGAATGGAACAGCAGATAGAAGTACAGGGTGAGTCAAAGGCACTATATGTTTCAATTCAAGTAGCTTTAGCCCTGAAAAAGGCCTTTAATCTATCGCCTAATCCATAATGTGACATTCGCCATTTATGATCGACCCTGTGGTTGTCGTCAAAAAAAAAGCAACGAACAAAATATGCTTTGAGCTCAAAGTCCTGCAGCAGGCCGCGCTTGGGTGTCTCAAATGTAGATATGATACAACAAAACATGAAAAGGGAAGAAATGAAGTCTCATTCTCATTTCAACTGTTGTTGAAGTTGTTTCTTCATTCACTCCACCAGTACGAATGTTGGTTAAGTGCTGATACTATCAAAGGGAGAATGACGACTAGCTAGCAATAAAGTACCAAGAGTGATAAATTGTCATGTGTGGTTTGTGGTGGCTCTTTTTGTTCTGTATGTGTGTACTACTGCATTCAAGTTCCGAACATGAACACCTCATAAATAAGAATGAAATAAATAGCTGAAGCCACAAGTATGAAAGTATATGGCACTTGACATTTGGCAGGCCACAAATGCATAATTCCACATGTAATATCGCTTATTTCTACAAGTGTGTTGCATTGTCTTTATCGACACTTGACTTCAACAACGCTTGGCATGAGACAAGCACTCCTTGTGTACCCTTGAAATGTTTTGTGCAGCCCTAGTTACATTTGGGCAACCACAGAGCAGCCTGCTGAAGGACTTTGAGCTGCAAGCAAAAAAGTTCGATTGCTTTTTCCTGACACACAAGCTGAGTCTATCGTTATGATCTCAATCGACACTTTTGGCTAGGCTATAACAATAGATGTCAATATACATGGATGATGTGCTTTCGAAAGCAGGGAAGACAGGTGAGAATAGGAACACCTGTAGGCTTGAGGACAACAAGCCTTTCATGCTGCATTTAGCTAATGATGGCAGCTATAGCCCCGAAAGGGTGTACATATCATCATATAAAGCACATGTTGGTGAAGATCAACTCAAGCACAGTAGCCCATGGTTGAAAATCCCTTGAGGGAGCTTGAATGTCTATCAGAGAGGATTAAGTACTCAATCCATAATCGCCTATGGGTGAAAAATCTCTGCTCTAGTAAACATAATGTTATCTGATGCTCTGCCAAGCAAAATCATATTGTGCATCTCATCTCGCAAGACTGATCATATTAGCTACTGCCAAAAAAATGGAAGGTGAATCTGGCCTACAAATCTCTGCTACATTTTTTTAGAATGCTTCCAGATGCTCATCAGCGTTGAAATTACTTGGTGTTTTGACAACTGCAAGTCTTCTTTATGATGGATGATGGACTAGGGAAAATGTGTGTGTGTGCAAAACTGCCATGGAAAATGTCAACCAGATACTTGCTATCAAAGCCACAAAAACAGATGACCAGAGGGGCTTTACTTCTTCAAAACCATGAGTTAGGAGAAGAGAGAGAAATAAAATTGCTACCTTTGCGGTCATGTATCATGTGCATGTGAACTCATTCCCAGTGTAGCTGCGGCGGCGGAGCGGCATATACGAAATGGTATAAAATACAGGGTGCCCCACATACGCATCATGCCAATGTTCGACATAAAAAAAGTCACTGCAAGAGTTTCGCCTAAGCTCTTCAAACTTGACGCATGACGCAAGAGTTGAAAAAGGGTAAACAGAGGCCCATGTTCAAAATTGTTTACATCCAAAGAGGATCACTGATCATCGTCATTTGGAAAGAAACATTGATGCCTTCAACGTCAAATGAGTTGATGCGCAGAAATTACGAAAAGTCGCCACCCTGTATACCATTGCACGGTCGGTTGCCTTTGGCTATGGTAGTTTAGGAGCGTGATGCAGCCGAGAGGACCTCACTGTGTCTCATGCATCATCTAATGCTAGACTACAGGCCGTTTTCATATTGGCAAAAAGAGCAAAGCAAAGCTCATGAAAGCTAATGCTCAATGGTTAAAGTTATTTCGCTCCATGATAATTTACAGAAGCAGCTGATTTGTTTTTGATGATGAGCATTTCCCTAGCTTTTTCGAGCTTCACTTTGCTTTCTTAGCCAATATGAGAACGACCTGATATGAAAGTAGTCCTTCTTCGATAATACTTAAAACCGCCCCGAGCCACGTGGATTTTTTCCCCAAGTTTCTTACCTGCAAAACAAATGAACAGTCAACATTAATACTGCATAGTGATTCATTGGTCGCATTAGGCGTCAATATTTCATTTGGTCTGAGAATGAAAAAGGATCCTTCGCAACTGGAATCAATTTCAAGCATGGCTCACTGAAAACCCCGAAAGAACTTTTGGCACATGCGTCAAATTTCCAGATCGTGGGTGAAAATCCTGCATGAACAATTGTTGAATAAAACGCATGTCGTCGCAGGTTTTAACGACTCTTTTCTCCCTCTCTCAAGATCCATTAGGAGGCCAAGCATGACCAACAGCGACAACAAATGATAGATCCTAAGCTATGTGGTTCTGAGAACATTTCGACAAAATTTTTCCACCAGCCACAAATATCACATTTTTTTGGTACCACTGAGTGTGACACTTTGGTCCCACGCCCCCGTAGTGATGTGTGTCCCATTAAAGCCTAATTACCTGAGCCTCAGAGGAAGAAAGCCTGATTTTGAATACCAATACAACAGAGTCAAGCAGGAGCAAGTAGTGGGACAAAACCACAAGAATGACAAATTGGCTTGGCTTGTTAACCACATGTGGATCAAGATCAAGTTTTATGGGACACTTAAGCATGTTTTTGGTGTATGGGTTGCAACAATTCTCTCTCTCAGTTGACACATACATTGCGTGTTGTTGCACCTCCACTAATTGCCATTACACTTCGATCCATAAAGTATAAAGTAAATGCCTTTTCCCCCACATGAAAAAGTACTTTTTTAAAATTTTCCAAGGTAGCCCTGGCCAGCTTGTAATAGCCCTTGGGGAACATATGCAAATGAGACAAAGGCCACCTAGCTTAGCTATTTTTATGTGTGTTGCTGAAGCAGCAGCTGAAGTAGAATAAGGAACCCATTAACATAAAAGATGTATGAAAGAGATAATAATAGCAAGAGCTGCAACAGCTGATGATAGTTGACATCCTGATGTTATTGAAGAAGAAACAGCCAAAATCCTAAATTGAGTGGTGATAGATTGATGTGCCATTTTGTGGTTGGCCTGTAGTCTATTGGATTAGGGTCTACTCAACCATTGGTGTCATGCATAATTTATGGCATCAGCTGCTGCCAGCTTTTGACCAACTTTTTGGGACACTTTTGTATTGATCCACTCAGTCAACCACCAACAACAGGTACAATTTCAAATGGGTTCAAAACTTCTGTCTCTCTCTTCATTATTCCATTTATCAAAGTCAGGCAGTACAAAAAAAATACAAGGTACAAAAGCCCAGCATGAAAATGCCATTGACTGATGACACAAAAGAAGGATATCATTCTTAAACAGCACACACAGCTCTTAATTCATTAAAGCATATCAGCACTGAAATTTCTCCATTAAAAATTAGCCACTTCTGAACTTTTTCTGGGCCAGAAATTTGACCCAGGATGAATTGTTGTAGGCTGGTAGCCAAGCTTCTGACCTCCTGGAGGGCTCCTAATATATTACTTGTCTCATACCAAATTAAAAGTGATGGCTTACAAAAAAACCAGAAGGTCTTCTTCTTCATGGGAATCTGATAATTGGTCCCTTTTCAGGGCCAGCAGCAGCCAAGCCCCCCATGGGTCAAAATTATTACTATCACTGAGCATCATCAAAGAGCCAAAGAATACATTAATTAATCTCTTGGTTTTTTTGTCATGTCGACAACTCAGTTTGAATGAGTCGAAACTCAGCATGAGGACAAATTAGCTCATCTTCACATTTGTGGCTTTTTGAGGCTGCCAATGGCTTGCTTTCGAGCATTGAATGCATGAAACTACAACTTTGTCGAGAATAAATTTGACTCAGTTTTGATCTGCTACTTTTTTTTGCCACCAATTGGCTTGCCAATGCTTTTTCAGCAAGGCATTTTCACTACATAAAGCCATTAGCAAGCCATTAGCTAGCAAAAACTGCTCGCAGATCAGCCATGAGCCTGATTGTTTTTTTGTTTTTTTTCCAGAGTGAATTAAACGCTGAGGAATTCAATCGCAATAAATCCTGCTACTTGTTTCTGGCTCACAGATGTCTAGCTAAGCCGAATCATAAAGGTGTAAAAGTTACATTTCCTCCCATAAAGTTTATTGGCAGAAACTTCTTCCATGATGTCTATAAACTAGTTGAATTGACCATAGTGAACAACATCAGAAAAGCCGCAAAAGAAGGTGAAGTTGAAGCTGTAGTAGTAGCCTCACTAACAGTTTACCCTCTGGCAAGGATAGGAAAAACAACGACCTGTGAGAACTCATCTACATCCACAGCAGCAGCAGCAGAGTCCAATTTACAATGCTGGAGAGGAGTCATTCAGTTCAGGAAAAGCCTCAAGGGCCAACTCATCTGCTCTGCTCTTGGAGCTGCTATGATTTATTGGACTTGATCTGACCTAATGGCAAAAGCCTAACAAGCTGCTTTCAAGGCTCAAATGCTGGTTTTTTAAAGATTTGCCTACTTTTTAATCACCCCGGGTCGCGGCACCAATTTTACGTATTTTGACAAATGTGACTATGAAAAAATTGATACATATTTTTTTTGAAACACATGACAAGGGCCAGAGTTCTACCGTTGGTAAAGCAGGTAGTTAGTTCTCAAAATAGAAGTCAGTAGCTTGAAATTGACCTTTTTTTCCCTTCGACTCTGAACAAATTGCAAAAAAAAAGGAGAAGAAGGCAATAAATGGAAATAAGACGCACTAAAAGAATCTTTTTCATGCAACATTGACTTTTCATGATTCAGAACGCGTGCCACAAATTGATTTTTGTCGAATTTTTCGCCATGAAGAAATTTCCCAAATCATATTGAGTTGTCTGTAATGCATACAACATCCAGCTTAGTCACATGACGAGGCAAGTTCCCAAAGAGCAGCAGCAGAGGCAGGCCCAAGTCATCTGTATTTTTACCTAGTTAGCCCTGCCAATAATTAGTGTGGGGGGCGGGCCTGTGGGCCACCCCCAAATCTCCAAAGTAAGCCAAAATTGCTTTTTCCCAATTTTAAAATGTGAGGCAGGTGAGAGGGGCTTTCGGTGTATTATTTGTTGGCTCCTTTGCTACTGTTGAAGCCACAATTCGACTATATACAAGAGTGAATATGCCTTGGAGCTATGAACTAGCAGTATAACATAAAGTGCTTGGGATCTCTCACAGCATTCTACTTCATGCTTGATTGCTCTCATGATCAAACTACTTACAGCAATCAGCAATCTAATAAACAGCTCACCTAATTTTTAGCCCAATAATTTTTTTTTTGAAATTCATGTATAGACGGCCACGCTGTGCGCGGGTGCTAAACGGCTTGGCCAAAAATGTTCAAAGATCCATTTACTTTAATGATCTTGATATCATTACTGCTCATATGTTGCTGCAGTTGTTGCTGCTGTGTGGTAAACATCCACGGAAGCCGCAAAAAAGTGGCCACAAAGTAGATAATCGCCCTTATTTCTTTCTTGAGATAAAGAAGCCTCTGACAATTCCGCGAAAACTGACTTTTTTTCAAAAAAAACCCAAAATTAATTTTAAAAAAGAATTTTTTCATTTATTTCTAAGTCCATAAATTAATTCTTTTTCATTCAAAAAAATTGAATTTTTTCTCTTTTTTTTCTTTTTTCCTTTTGGAAAGTGAAAATTTGAGAGGGCAGCAAAAATTTGGCTGGAATTGGATTTTGATTAAATAGACGCCAAAATGTGACACATCTTTTGACGAACTTTTTCTGGAGTGGTGGAAGAAGACGGAAATGGCAGCATTATAATCCTTTCCAACAATGGTCGGCACAATGGCCGACAATTGACTGCACTTTGGGACACCCCAGGACCAAAAGAATGGACTGACCACTGTGTAAGAACTATTAATTCTCCCTTTGAAAAAGTGATTAATGCCATTATTAAAAAAAGAGTAAATAATTTGACTGTTCCTCAGATCAACTTGGTAAATAAAAAGCCTGTTTATGGTCAAGTTGGCCACAATTGTATTTTTGTGTGCTTCAAAATGCTTTTATTTTGTGTCTTCATTTTGAGGGGGCTTTAGACATGCAATGTCAATGCACAGTGGACTGTTGCCCCCCAAAAAATCCCCATTAAATATTTTTTCTTTGATCAATTGAAAAAACCAGGTTTTGGATTTTATGAAAATAAAAACAAGGTTTTATGTGCATATCCTGTGCTGTTGTGTGAGATTTTTCAGGGATTTATTCCCACAGTGGAAGAGAGAGAGGAAGAGTTCGTGATATTCTTTTTAGTTCCATTTTTGTAGGGGAGAACACAACCAAAACAACTGAAAGTGCAACACTCTGCAAAGCAACACTTTTTCCGCTCAAAATTAGCCGGAATCGATAGTTTTGACTAAATCATGGCGCTCTCATTTCACCCCGAGTCGCGCCAACTGGTATGAGTAAAATACGGCCGCCATGAAATGATTTATGGCCGAACTTTGTCTATTATTGATGGGCATTCTTTTGAGTAGTTTGTGGAGAGGCTCTATAATTTGCTTATTCGGCCATTTGTCACCCGGATCATCAGCTGATTTTAAACATTTTCCTACCTGAGTTTGTGTAATTCCCAAACTGGCTGCCAACTCAGCCCTTTCTGGCAGTGCCAAGTACTGAGTCCTTTGAAAGCGTCGCTCCAATTGTTGAATTTGTAACGAAGAATAAATGGACCGGGGCTTCCGGATCTTCTTGCCTTTCCCGTTGACCCGGGTGATAAGCTCGCCATGCTCCACCACAAGTTCTGGATCACCTGCGAAGATAGCAGGAGATGTTTTTTTTAGCAAAGCGGTTTCCCAACTTTTTTCCATTCAAAGCCAAGTCAGCAACTGCATCAAGAACTTGTCGAGAACTTGTCGAAAAGTTTGAAAATATCTCGATAAATATACAAAAACAAAGATGCTTTCTTTACAGGAAAATAAAGTTTTCGATAACTTCTTTAAGAAAGTATCGACAACTTCTTTAAGAAAGTCTCGACAACTTCTTTATAAAAGTCTCGACAACTTCTTAACAAAAGTATCGACAACAAATTTTGATTTTAAGCAATCAAAAATGGTCTAAAGTAAGAATTATCAGGGTAAAGAAAGTGTTGACAATTTCATTTGAGCTAAAAAAAAAGCATCGAGAACTTTTCGAGAATGGCATCGAAAACTTGTTGAGAATTGCATAGAGAACTTGCTGGACTTGACTTTGAGGCATACACAACACAACAGGCGAAATTGAGAAAAACGGATGATGATACTCTATGTTTTCCCAGACAACTTTTGTTTGTCTGAGAAGCTTATTTTGCGGAGCTTTGGAGCAGACGGGTCAACGGCAAAAGTCAAGAAGATGTCCGGAATGGATTGAGATTGGCAGCCAAGTTTGGTGTGGTAAAGGAAAGATCCTACCTGAGTCTGCGTCAAGCCCAGCGTGGATGCCAACTCTGCTCTTTCTGGCAGTGCCAAGTACTGAGTTCTTTGGAACCTGCGCTCCAATTGCTGAATTTGCAGCGAAGAGTAAATCGTTCGGGGCTTCCGCATCTTCTTGCCTTTGCTGTTGACCCGGGTCAGCTCACCATTTTCAATGGACTCTTTGATGTCATCCTCTGAAAAAGGGCCTAAGTGAAATTTCAAATTTTAATAGATTCAAAAAAACTGAGTTCATTCAAAATGAGGATAATTGAGCAAATTACTATAATAAAGGGCAATTTTAAAAAATTCCATTTTTCCGCCAAATCGCCAGCGCGTTCGAATCTCGGAAGAAATATCGCACTTTTACGCCTTGAAAAGCGTGAGGCAATTCGGCCAAGATTTCCGGCTCAGAGCGCGAAAAACGCTTTCCGGATCAGCGGCCAAATTGGCCGGAAAATCGGGCCGGAATTTTTTTAAAAAATATATTTTTTTTTAAATCTTACCGTCCCGACCAGGAGATTGACTGGTGGGGTATCCCAAGTGGTGATACCCCGGGTAGGAGTTCTGCCCGGGCATCGGGGCAAACGGGTAGCTGCCCAGATGACCCGCCCGGTTTCCGAAGCCCGCCTCTGCCCCTCCCGCCCCGGCGGGATTTCCGTAGGGCGAGCGGTAGAGGCCGTAGGACTGTTGGTGCTGCAGCTCCATCAGCGACTTGACCTGATCGGCAGCTGACGCGACAGCTGACGCAGCTGACGACACCGGCGGGTTGCCCGCCGCCGACCCGCTGTTGGCTGACCCGCCCCCGCCGCCCGTCGACTCATTGTCAGAGCCCCCGCCCGAATACGGGCCGGAGCCCGACAATTCTCCGAAATTCAGCGTCGTGGCGACCGGTTAAGTCCAACCGGAAAAAAGGAGCCGCTAGATGGCGCTGCTAGACACACTCCTCGCAGATATTGGTTAGTTTTTGCTGAGACTCGGCGGGAAATGCTGAGCCTCTCGATCTCTGGTAGACTCAGTAGCACACGTCTACTGGGTTGAGCCAATGTCAAGCACGAACTGAGTTCCAGTTGAGCGTGGCGGAAAATTCGTGCCAACGCGCGCAGCTGGCGCCGCTCCTTCTTCAAAGTAGTGAGTGTGTGCGGGGCGCGCTTCTTCGCGCCCGCCGCCCGCCGCAATAAAGCAAAAGTTGGCGCTGAGCGCGCCGCAACTGCAGGAGTTGAGCGGCAATGGCGGCCGGAGCCGTGTGAATGCCGCCACTCACGAAAAGCTGAGTGAGGGACTCCGCCCTTGGGCAGACAAGGGCAAAAAGAGATGATGCTCACTTTCTGCTGCTGATGGCCCCATCATAAAAAGGGGAGGAACATCAGCTGGTTTTTTGCATATTTTCTTCCCTCTGTGCAGGACTTGGAAATCCAGTTATTTGGCCGCAAATTGAAAGCTGAGACCGGCTAATTCGACTCAATGGGTTAACAGGCGTCTGTTTACATGAGTATTATCAGAAATGTGCGCACTATTTCCATTAGACGAGCTTTCGTTAAAGCCTTTTGGCAAATATGCTTTTTGGTGACAAGCATATCGACTTGGAGGACTTTTGAGCTCTGTGAAAGCAAATGTGACCCAACTGCTCTTGAGAAACTTGACAAATCTGTGTCTGCTCAAGATTTGTTCCAAGTTGCTAAAAATTGAAATGACGTCAACAGCTTTATGTTAAAGTGCATCAGGCATTTTCTGAGCCATTCTGGAGGATGGAAAAAGGGCATTAGTTTTGAGGGGATGCCATAAATTCTGGGTATGCCCTTTTTAGTCGGTGTGTCACGATTCCCTAGAAGATAATGGACAGTAACAGAAGTAGTACCAATAATCATCATCATCTTCTTCTCGTGAGTTCAAGTTCAAAAATGTAACTTTTCTCTCACTGGCAAAAAGAAAGAAAAATGAAGTAATTTCATTAATGAAGCCTTAAGCTGACAGCCCTGGGCTCATTGATGTTGTGATAATTACAATATAATTGTCGACTATAGACTTTTCTGCCAAAACCCCGCACAAAACTCTTGAGACTTTGACAAGTTTCCACAAAGCAAAAAAAAACATTGATGGATGGCAATGGAAGCCAACCATCACTCTTATGCTGGGTGATGTATGAATACTGAGAAAGCGGTTTTTTAAATGCGTATAAACTTTGTTTAATTGACGACAATTACCCAAACTTGAAACTTGAAAATAATCCGGGGCAGAGACAAATTATGTCAACTTTGCTAAATGCAGATGGGTCACATTTGCTTTCCAAAAGAGTCCCACTCCTCTTTGCCGATTTGCTTTTCAGCAAAAAGCAATTTAAGTAACAGGCTTTTTCAAACTAAAAACATCGTTAGCATAATTTTTAACACGATACAAACATAATATATTTTGTCACCCTGTATTATTTATGATCCATACAGGGTGTTATTGTTGCTGAAGGCCATGCTTTGATGATGGATGAGTTGGCTAATGATAAGATGCCTTTTTCTGCTTGCGATAGCCAATCACTCACTTTCGTATGATAGACGAAATTTTCATATGATTTATGCCTCGATTTGATTTTAATACACTTATGACTTTTATTGATCACTGAGCCTCCTTTTTTCGCACCCTTGGCAAATTTGCAGCTCAATGCTCAGTCTCCATTTTGTTGCTTTTCAATCAAATGTCTTGGTCAACAACCCAAAAAAACTTGAAATCACATAGCATACATGTTTATTCAACCTACTAAATATAAGTAAAAATAGGCAATTTTATTGAATTTGTTTAGTTTACTTTAATTACTGATAAAATATGTTAACTTTGATTGATTTTTCTAAAAAAAACCCTTTTTTTTGGCATATAAGTAATAAGAGTAAAAATAGGCAATTTTATAGGAAAAAATAAAGCAACTTCATGAAACTTAAGTTTAAGTTCATATTAGAGGAAATTCTGATAAAATATGTTAACGTTGACGGATTTTTCTAAAAAACGCCTTTCTTGCATTGTTGATGATCAAGACATACTTGCAAAAAGCAACACTGTGGAAAATGATGAATGAGCTCCAAATTTGCCGAATGTGCGAAAAAACTCGGCACAGTGATCAATAAAACTCACGTCAAAAATTCATACCTTTCGCATACTATTCCAAAAGTTTCAATTAGCAAATTGAACAACTTTTGCAGTTTTGCAGTGCAAATGTCGTAATTTGCACAACACTTATCTCACACAACTTACAAATCCAAATTAGCTTAAGGAAAACTTAGCCAAGGTAATTTTTAAGCTTCAGTGCTAAAAAATTGTGATATATACTACTAACACAGTGGATTTTTTGAATATTTAGACGCGCATCTTGCTATCCTATATTGCCTATCAAAAATGGAAAAAGATCCGATTTTGCTGTATGCGCGCCAAATAGTCCACTGTGGCTGACTTTTGTTGCCTTTAAGGTAGTCCTAAGTTTGTGGTAGGCCGAAATCATGCAATCCTCCGATTATCAACTCACCAATGTGTTTGTGTCGAAGCCTTTTTGCCCTGAGCTCAAAACCTGACGAGAACACTGAATATGGAGAAAAAAACATTATAAAAAAAATATGTATTTTTTCAAAAATTCAATTTTTTGCTAAACATTTCCATTTGCTTCTGTGAGCTCATCAATAACAGCAAAAACCAGGGTGATAATCAATATTCTGGCCATCAAGTCTGCGGCTAAACCACAAAGCTAAGCTAACCTAGCTTCTTATATTTTAGACTTTTTATTGAAAAACAAAACATAAACAAATGTTTTAAAAAGCATGCATTTTACTTGTAATTAGAATTGATGAATTAATTAAAAAACAATTTAGAATACCAAAAAGGTCATTTTATAATCAAAGTTGACCAAGGTCATAAAAATGAACTTTTATGAGAGCAAGCGTGGCAAAATAGTCCACTGTGCTCATAAACGTATTAAGCAGAAAAATTGCTGCAAACAAATCATTAGTTATATCTTAATCAATTATGGCTGTATGACCGATTCCACTGATTGTTTCAACACACTGCGCTGACAACTTTATAAGCAAAAGAAGTTACAGTTTTCATTCATAAGCTAAAAAAAGTAATCAGAAAACAATGCTTAAATTGACTTAATGACAGAAATTCACTCCATTGAATTATGTCAGCTGACGTCCGTGCGTGCTAGCTTGGACTGGGCGTGCCAGTACGCGGCGCGCACACTAGGCGCGTCAACAAATGAAATCGCTTAAATAATATGTTAAAAAGCTAATAAGTCAATTAGCTATTTAGCTACCAATGTAAAAAGGCTAACTCAATAGACCAATTCGATAATAGATCTTTAAAAAGGTCAAAAAGCTATTTTGTTAAAAGGCCAAATATCAATTAGCAAATACTGCAAAAAGGCTACTTACTCAAAGGAGTTTAAAAAGCAATTTTTAACTGTTGTGGTATAAAGCTATTACGGAAAAAAGGCTAGTGGAACAATTCTTTCAAAAAAGGTAAAAAAAAACTATTTTGGTAAATAGCCACATTTCAGGACACTGAAGCACAAAAAGGGCAAAAACTCAAATTGGTTATTATTAAACAATTGATATAGTAGTAAATTATAAGTAAAAAAAAAACATGTCAATTAGCTAAAACTGTAAAAAGGCAACTGGCTCAAAAGATAATTTTTTTCCAATCTAAACTTACTTGGAGTGAAAAAAAGGCTTCTTTTAGTGAAGCAATGCTCAAGAAGGAAAGTTGGCTTACTTGCTAGGGGGTCTCAAATGAGTCCTGAGGGAGCTTTGATGTGAGCTTTGCGGGTAAAAGTCCCACCTACCATGATATTTGCTCATGGCAAACAACAGCTTGATTTCGCGTCAAAACAAACTGCCACTGCTCCTACTTTATTAGCATAATTTTTGCCAATCCCACAGAAGCTTCTTCCTTAAAAGTAATAATCAATGAAGATTTGAAATGTATGGTTTGGCAGTCAGTGACCCAGAAATTTGCCTGCCAATATGCAAATGAGGCTCATTTGAGTATCACAGTGGCTATATTTAGTGCATTAGGCAAGTGGTTCATTAGTAATCAGGGAGAGGAGTGAGTCAATAGATTTCAAAACTCACCAGCCCCCTTTTTTTCTTCCCAAAACCCAAAAGGGTCTCAACAAAGTCATAAATCAGTGCTGAAACAAAAGCTACTGCTTCCAAAGGAACTCTACCAGTTTTTGTAGCCCATCCAAAAAAGGAGCAACTTTGAACTTGAAAATTGTACACAGAAAATGCTGTTGCGTTAAAAAGTTTTTTAGCGCTGTTTATTGTGTTTGATATGATGTCCAAATATCGGTGTAAAAAATAGGCCCAAATTGCTTGAAAGTGAAATTTAAATTTCTGCCTCTGCACAAAAAGGCAACTTTAAGCCAAAAAATCTTTGTAAATCCTGAAATAATGTATGCTTAATGCTTTGCTATTCGCGACATTTTGCTGAAATGCCGCATAATACCAAGCAGGTGAGCAGGGCCCAAGTGCCTTCTACTTGCAAGCGTTTTTTCAAAACCCGTTCTAAAAGGGACAACTTTGAACTTGAGAATTGTAAACAGATTTATGCTATCGTGATAAATAGTCTTTCAACGAATATCGATGTAGTTGATATGATGTCAAAATATCGGTGTGAAAATCAGGCCCAAATTGCTTGAAAGTGAAATTTAATTTTCTGCTTCTGCACAAAAAGGCAACTTTAAGCCAAACAATCTTTGAAAATCCTGAAATAATGTATGCTTTATACTTTGTCATTCGCGACATTTCAGTGAAATGTCGCATAATACCAAGCAGGTGAGCAGGGCCCATGTGCCTTCTTCTCGATATGTAGCATTATTCAAAAATATGTTAAAAAGCTCGATCTGAATTTTAACATGATGCAACAACACATTATTTGGTGGCTTATGAATAATCTTTGTCAAGCTGATCAGGGCCCTCGTCATCAGTGGAAAATCGAGTTTGGACAGGTCCAGACAGGCTTTGACAAGTCGCAGACAGATTGCATTTGCAGATGACTCGGGCCAGCAACCAAAGCTCAAGACCGGAGGCATTAAAAGCCGGTGGGGTGATGAATATTCAAGTAGTTTCTTAACCTTATCAATATTGGCCATCTTTTCAAATCCCTCCACCAAAGGGCAATTAAGACCGTAGACCCCGTGTGGTCGCTACTTCTACTACTGCTGCTCTAAGCTGAAAGACAAAACTTTTGACCGTGAGAAAACGCAAATGAGCCAAGCTTGATTCGAAGCTGACCCAAAAGGGGCATATATATATATATTTTTTTTTTTGGTGGGGAGTGAATAAAACTAATTTGATGAAGGATCAATATGGGAACTATTCTTTGGACTTGAGAATTAGCATATTTTTGGAAAAAGGGGTTCATTTTTGCAAAATGAGGCTTATTATTGGAAAATGAGGCACTTTTTGGAAAATGAGGCACTTTTTTAGAAAATGAGGCACATTTTTGGGAAATTAGGTTAGGCACTTTATTAGCAAATGAGGCACATTTTTGGAAAATGAGGTAAGTTATTTGAAAAATAACGCACAATTTTGGAAAATGAGGCACAATTTTGGAAAATAAGGCACATTATTGGAAAATGAGAATTTTTTTGGGCACATGAGGCACATTTTTGGGCACATGAGGCACATGAGGCACATTTTTGGAAAATGAGGCACATTTTTGGAAAATGAGGCACATTTTTGGAAAATGAGGCACATTATTTGTAAATGAGGGACAATTTTGGAAAATGAGGGACAATTTTGGAAAATGAGGCACATATTTGGAAAATAAGGCACATTTTTGGAAAATAAGAATTTTCTGGGAAAATGAGGCACTTTTCTGAAAATGAGGCACATTTCTGGGAAATTTGATTTGGCACTTTATTAGCAAATGAGGCACACTTTTTAGGAAAATGAGGCATATTTTTGGAAAATTAAGATAATTTTTGGAAAAAGAAGTATAATTTTTGGAAAATGAAATATAATTTTTGGAAAAAGAAGTATAATTTTTGGAAAATGAAGTATAATTTTTGGAAAATGAAGTATTATTTTTGTAAAATGAGGCACATTTTAGGAAAATGAGGCACATTTTAGGAAAATGAGGCACATCTTTATGAAAATGAGGCAAATTTTTGGAAAATGAGGCAAATTTTTGGAAAATGAGGCACATTTTAGGAAAGTGAGGCACTTTTTTGAAAATGAGGCACATTTTTTGAAAATAAGGCACATTTTTGCAAATTGAGGCACCTCATTTGCAAATGAGGCACACTTTTGCGTAATGAATCCCAACTCTTCAATGTGGCAAAATCGAACCTTTTTCTTACCGCCAAATATCACGCATTAAAGTTACTTAAAGCCGATGATAAAACAGCCCAAAATTGGAGGCAGAAAGAGGAGAATCATTGCTGAAGACAGTCATCGTTTTGAATTGAGACCAAAGAAGTCAAGAGTCACTGTTTGTTATTTTTGTGGCTAATTATGGGCTGGATGATGAAATGAGTCTTTTCCTTGGCAGAAGAAATCTGCATAGCAAAAAGGCTCTGAAATGAAGCAGCTCTGGGCCATTTCCCACTGACAACATCTGCCAAGGCTGCTTATGGCTGCTGATGCATAATAATAAAGACAGCAGTAAACAAAAGCACTTTTGCCATTCCACTATGGGCAATCTGCCCACAAAAATGCACTAGAATATTATATCCAGCTCAACCTCAAAAATAGATATATGCATGCAAAATCAGATATAAAAAAGGTAAAAAACATTCAGAATTCAAAATTAAGAGAAATTTTTAGCACAGCAAATTATTGATCTAACTTTTTGAAATGTCAAATAGCCTAAAAATGGTAATATTATAAAAACTACTAAAATAAAATCTCCCTAAATTGCGCTTTTTCCCAAAATGAGCCGTTTTGAAAAAAGTTAAAAATTTGATTTTTTTTTTAAATTGATTTTTTTTTAAAAATACAAAAAATGGATTTTTTAAAAAAATATTCAGAAATGGATATTTTTGAAAAATTGAGGTGTATCTCTTTAAAATTGCAACACATTTGGCGCAAATGAGCAAAGTTCCCAAGAAATGATTTGAATTTGCCCAAAATGAGTCCGATTTAAAAAAGTGTTTTTTTACAGCCTTGCTCCCCAGTGTGTCCTCGTCAGATGCCGCCGGCTTTTTTGCGCTCTACATTAGCCTTAGAAGAGGTCAGCACATCTTTTCCACAGAGCTGAGCCCATTATTACACATTATTGTTCTCTAATCAGGCGTGAAGCTTCTGCTCTTCACAAGACATTTACAATCCACTTTTTCAAGCATACAGAGATTTCCTCATTCAATTGCAATGATAAACGAGTTTGGAAAATAAATCAGCTACTGAAAAACTGGCCTTCATCCATTTGGACAGGGTTAATTATCACACATCCATTCCCACAAAAGAAGCGCAACTAGTACATAAACAACTTTATGTGCTCTGTAAAACGATTTCCCTAGGGTATAATTCAGTTTACACATCATACTCAGCTACTTTATGCCATGGTTCTTTCTAAGCATTTTGGGAGATATTATGCTTTACGGCTCGCCAGGAATCAGGAAAAGTAATTGTATTGCAGTTTAGAAAAAAGTGACGGCGCGACCTAGATTCAAACCTCAGAAAGTTGGATTAAGAAACCGATGCTCTAACCACTGAGCTATACAAACCTATTAAGGTCAAGTAGTTGCTTAGCTTTTGTGAGACTTTCTTTGCTTTTAGCGGCAAAAAGAGAAGAAATGCCTAAAGAATTAAGGCCTGGTTCACCTGCGATATTATGATCAAAATATCGAGCGATATTATGCTGATATTTGCAAATATCAGGTACTTCCAAAATCATTTTTTAATTTTTTTCTTCGGATTCGGTCTTTTGGCGCCAAAAGCCATCCTACAACAGTATCTAATTTCTCAGTTTCTCAGTATTTCGCTCCGATATTTTGTCAAAATATCTGATATTATGAGCAGGTGAACCATGCCTAAGAATGCTAAGATGCATTTTTTTCAGAAAATAACGCTTTGCAAAGCTAGCGCAATGTAATTATAATTGTAATTGAAAAAGTACCACAAATAATCAAATGCCACAAAACAACTAAAACAGCCAACAAGAATATTCACATAGCTTACTAAAGTAGTCAAAATCGAAATGCATCAAATAACATCATAACCCATCAAATTGCATCATTACAGCCAGAAAAAACCAAAAAGAGCATAAACAAGCTTTGAAAAGCTTACTCGAGCAAAGCTCAAGCAACTAGAATCGCAAAGCATCCAAAAGCATCAACTCATCAAATTACATCAATTTTTATCAAAACAAAAAAGAGCTTAAGAAACCCGAGCAAAGCTTACTCAAGCAACCTAAATTCAAAATTAATTACAAATCATTGAAACACATCAAAGTGCATCAAAAAACAAATCAAAACACGTCAAATTACATCTAACCACATCAAATCACATCAAATTGGATCAAAACAAAAGAGAGCTCAGAAACCTCAGCATAGTTTGCTCAAGCAGCCTAAATTAAAAGTTAATCGCAAAGCATCAAAGTGCATCAAAACGCATCAGATCACATCAAGGCACAAAAAGAGCTTGGGAAACCCGGGCAAAGCTTGCTCAAGCAAAGCAAAGTCAACAAGATAAAAAGGCTGGGGAAAAATCTGAAGTGACTTATAGTCTCTTTGAGAGGCAAAGTTGCACATCATGATGATTAATTTATTGTAAAGAATCAAAACGCATCAAAGTGCATCAAAACACATCAAAACACGTCAAATTACATCTAACCACTTCAAATCACATCAAATTGGAAAAAAAAACAAAAAAGAGCCTATAAAACCTGAGCAAAGCTTGCTCAAGCCACCTAAATCCAAAATTATTTGCAAAGCATCAAAACGCATCATAGTACATCAAAATACATAAAAACACGTCAAATTACATCTAACCGCTTCAAATCACATCAAATTGGAAAAAAACAAAAAGAGCCTATGAAACCTGAGCAAAGCTTGCTCAAGCCACCTAAATCCAAAATTTATCGCAAAGCATCAAAACGCATCATAGTACATCAAAACACATAAAAACAAATTACATATAAACCACATCAAATCACATCAAATTGCATCAAAACAAAAAAGCGCTTAGAAACCTCAGCAAAGCTTGCTCAAGCAACCTGAATTAAAAATTAATCAAAACACATCCAAGTGCATGAAAACGCATCTAAACACGTCAAATTACATATAAACCACATCAAATTGCATCAAAACAAAAAAGAGCTAAGAAACCTGAGCGCAGCTTGCTCAAGCAACCTAAATCCAAAAGTTAATCGCAAAGCATCAAAGTGCATCAAAACACATCAAATTACACCTAACCACTTCAAATCACATCAAATTGCATCAAAACAAAAAAGCGCTTAGATACCTGAAAGCAACTTGCTCAAGCAACCTAAAATCAAAATTAATCTAAACGCATCAAAACACATCAAAGAACATCAAAACACATAAAAACACATAAAATTACTTATAAACCACATCAAATTGCATCAAAACAAAAAAGAGCTTAAGAAAGCCGAGCAAAGCTTGCTCAAGCAACCTGAATTAAAAATTAATCAAAACACATCAAAGTGCATGAAAACGCATCTAAACACGTCAAATTACATCTAACCCCATCAAATCACATCAAATTGGATCAAAACAAGAGAGAGCTTAGAAACCTGAGCGCAGCTTGCTCAAGCAACCTAAATCCAAAAGTTAATCGCAAAGCATCAAAACACGTCAAATTACATCTAACCCCATCAAATCACATCAAATCACATCAAATTGGATCAAAACAAGAGAGAGCTTAGAAACCTGAGCGCAGCTTGCTCAAGCAACCTAAATCCAAAAGTTAATCGCAAAGCATCAAAGTGCATCAAAAGGCATCAAAACGCATCAAAACGAATCAAGGCAAAAAAAGGGCTTGGGAAACCTGAGCAAAGCTTGCTCAAGCAAAGCAAGGGCAAAAAGAGAAACAGGCTGGGAAAAAGTCCGAAGTGACTTATTGTCTCTTTGAGAGGCAAAGTTGCACATCATGATGATGTGTTTTCAGGTCCTTGTTTTGGGGCCATGATGATGGTTTGACCCGCCCCGGCGCCAAGCGGGTCCGTTTGTGGCGTGACCATGGCGGCGGCCCGAGGGGGCGTAACCGGCTGAAACAGCAGCAGCAGCAAAAGAAGCGGCTTTGCCCTTTGTGCCGCAAGCTAGCTATACAGACCAGAACTTGTTGTGTTTCTGCTACGCGGCAGCAACAACAGCCACAGTGGCCGATTTCGGGACTTGAGCGCGCATACTTTTTTCTTCGGAAATTAAGGATGTGGACTCATTGTTGGTTTTTTTGCTCGGATAGGGATTATTTTTTTTATGTTTTTTTTGATGCGATTTTAGGCCGATTTTGGGTACGGAAATAGGTTTAAAAATTGGTAGAAATTGAAATTTTGGGGTTTTTTTCGGAGTATTTTGGGTGATGTTCGAAAAAATGCTGATGTAAAAAATCAGCCAAAAATGCTTGAAAGAGAGACAAAATTACCTGGTACAAAATGATTGGGACGATTTTGGCGGATAAATATGCAAAAAGTTGCTAATAAATAATAGGGTATTGATGCCATATTTTTGGCGGGATGTTTAGCCAAATTATTGTTGATTTTTAGGTATACAGGGCCAAAATCCGGTATATTATGTAAAAAACTTCCTGCTTATGCCCATGTCATATCGGCATTTCACCATTTATTTTGCCAAAATCGGCCTAATTATACAGCAACAGAAAACCAAATCGACCTTTCAAGCAAATTCAAGTAATTTTCAACGCTGCAGATATTTCGTCAAAATATTTGTTTGAATGGAAAAAATACATCAATTGGTAATCCAGTTTAATAATCATTAAATATAACGCATTTCAAGCCTTGTTTCTTAACAAAAGCTCAGTCAAACACGATGCAATATGCGGGGCACAATTAAAGAATAGCCCACTGTGCACAACTGAAATGTATTTTATCTTATTGGATTGCTTTTTTTTAACATCACGCGTTTTTTTTTCATTGACTTTTCAACCCATTGAGAAAAGGTCGAAAAGCTGCTCTTTTTATGGCCTTTTTCAGCCAAAAATGTGTCACATTTTCGGTCTTGTTCAAACAGGACTTTTATGGCCAAAACTTGGCTTGTTTCACACACAAAATGACTGTAAATAACTCTGTAAAGAAAAAAGGCTTTGGTTTCTCCAGAAACAACCGCCGCGAAAATTCAGTTTATTAGCTCATAAAATGATCCTTTTGTGGGGTGATTTTTATTGTTTTTGAAATCCAGACATGATAAATCATCAGGATGTCGCCATTCTGGTCACTGAATGGCAAGTGTTTGTTTACCACTTGCTGTTTGGCGGAAAAACTAATTACGGGGCCTGCGCCGTCCGGGACGGCCGGCACACAGGTCAAACTTGACAGCGCTACCAGACATTTTCTCCTAATTATTTGTCCAACTCTCAAAATGTGTAGAATATTTGAAAATTGCTTTAAATCACGCTTAGATGGATTTTTCTAGCAGTAAAGGGCCAAATTTGGCCAAAACCCTCAAAAAATGCCAAAATTCAAATTCGGGAATGAATTCCAGATTATCATAAAAAACGACTAAATAATAAAAATATTTATTTTAAAAAAATTCGCCACAAAAACCGTGAAAAACGCCAAAAGTCGAGTATGCGCGTCTAAATAGCCACTGTGCAATGTTTATGGTGAAAATGTGACTTTTTCCCTCAAAAAATAAGACTAGCTAATGAAAAGACGGAATTGCTTACCTGGCAATTATTCATAGATGTCTAGGCGCGCCTTGGCAGGTTTGACCGGCACACGGGTCAACTTTACTGCTGCTGCTGTCATCGTCGTCGAAAAGTCAAAGTCGGCAATTTCACAAAAGTGGTCAACTGCGGGGAGCCAGAAAGGAGTCTCACTCGCAAAAATCGCACGAAAACCGCAAAAAATTGGTAATTAACGCACAGCTGATTCACTGCGCGCCGCATGGCGATGTTTACAAAACACTGACTTTGTTTACGTTTCGGCACTTTCGCGAGATTGAGCCCATGAAGGCTCCAAATTAATCGATTATAAATAACTTTTTTTCTGATAATGCAAATATTATATTTTTCGGAAAATGCCTTTACAATACCGATAAATAAAGGACATTTTAGAAAATTAACAAGATCTTTCACAATTTGTTTTTTTCTTCAAAAATATCATTAGCTATTTTTTGGAAATTGCCTTGAAAATGGTGTTATACCAATATGATAAGATATTTTCGGAATTATGATTTTGTTTTTTCACTTTAATTTATCAAGTGGGCCCAAGAAGGCTTTCTTTTTCGAGACTCTGCAAATTGTAAGGAAGCCCCAAAAAATTATTTGTAGGCAACCAAAACAAAGTTGATTGGACCCAAGAAGACCTTTGATTGATTGATTTTTTTAAATCGCAAAAATTGAAAACTCCTTTAAATGTAGTGTTTGCATACATTATTAAAATCAAGTGGGCCCTTGAAACCCTTCTTTCCTTTTTGAAATAAGAAAATGCTTCTAAAACAAAAACAAACTAAGCTAATTTTAGGCTTCAAAAATAGATAGGAAAAATTAGGTTTGTTTTCAATATCAGCTTTTCAAAGGCTTGGAAATCGGAAGGGCCCAAGAAGACCTCTCTGCTATTCACTATATCTCAGGTGTTTGACATTTTCCCGAAATGATAGGTACCAATTGAGGCAGCTCTGCTGACATTGACAAGTGGCCATGTCATTACAATGGCGACACGTCAATCTCCTAGCTACATTCAAAAATCATGTGCAAAACTACCAATTGGAATTGAATCTTGCGAAACCACAAATCAGATGAAGCTCGCCTCTGGCTCTGTTTGTGTCATCATTTTCAAATTTGGCAGTAAACAACCAATTTTCCATCTGACTTGCAAGTAGCCAAATATCATACCCAATTGAGCAGGTCAACCAAAAAAAAGAAATAAATAAATAAAAATTTGGCCATATGTCATTTCACAACATTTTTTTAATGGCTGATGTGAAAAATGGGAAATCTTTTTTTTGCTTGTTTTACATTATCATTGGAATAATGATGACCTTAATGGATTTTTACCCTTATGACCACTGGGCACAGTGGGGCAAATTTGTCAAAAAACATTTTTAAGCATTTTTAAGGTTGAGAGTGCACAGTGTGGCAGAAGCACCTGGTACATTTAAAAATCATTAGCCAAAAACAGAGGCCAAGTGTTTTGTGTGTGAACAGCAGCTGCTGAAATATGCTAATATTTATGGTGAAACCATTTGGGAAAAAATCGCAGAAAATCAATCTGGACATTCTCCCATTGCTGATCCACTTCTGCTTCACCAATTCCTTTGAAAAATCAAGGAAGTGTGAGAAATTATGTCCCTCGTCCCCTAGCTCACCATAGCTGCTTTCACAACTTTTCCCCCACAGGAGAAACTCGGAGTAAAAAACCCTGTTTCTATCTGACGTGGGACTGTAAAACAGGGATGTAAAATGATCAGGAGGTATCATAAAACGCTGATTTTAGGCTGTTGAATTTCAAGCTATGAGCAAAGTGCTCTCACTCTTCTTTTGCGCAGCAAGTTTGACAACTTTACATCCCTCATGGACTGTAAAGTTTACAACCCCATCATAATTGCAGAAACTAACTAAGCAGTTGTGACTGGAAAATAATGAGTGCCAAGCGAATGCTAGCTAATTTGTCATTATGATCAAATAATATTTCGAAGGTATGTAAAGTAACTTTACAGAATCATTAAGTGTAAAGTTCTTGCAATAAGCTAATTGAAAATTGAAATCTCATAAGTGAAATTCACTTTACTATAGTTTGTAAAGTATAAACTTTATGCCATCATCAGGAAGGTAGTATATAAAGTGGTATGCTCAAAATAATTTTCTGTACCCTCCATGTTGTGCTTTGAGGTGGAAAAACTGAGCCACGCCTCTCCCAGTTTGAATGGCCGAAAATTGCAAAGTCGGAAAATTTAGGGACAGGAAACGACGACAACCGACTCGATAATTTGCATCTAGAAATCGTAGTCGTCTTTGTCGACTACTTTGAAACAATGACGGTGACAAGTTGACCCACAGGGTGTCTCAACTACCAAGTAATTGCTACTTTCCAAATGTCTTTGCGGACAAGTTTTCCTTCACGACCAATGTTTTCCCATTATTTTCCAGCTTGACTCCAAATTCAAGGATAATTTCAGGCTTTGTTTCCAATGTCATTTGCTGAGTGGCCAAAAACTCTGCCAACTCCAGTCGATATATGGAGACAAGTTATCGCTCTTTAAATAATACTTTATTATAACGTAACTCAAGTCGATATATGGAAACAAGTTATCGCTCTTTAAATAATACTTTTTTATAACGTTCAAAAATTTTGTTCATAACCATTTAATCAATTTCAGTTTATTCCCTATTGTTTACGCTGTTTGCATTTATTGTCGGCATGCAAAAATAAATATCCGATCGCAACTGGTGATAAACAAAAAAAGCCAATTTTCTTGAGACACTGCACAAATCTTTGCATTGGTAAATATTTGGAGCAAAAGTGAAGGAAGCAGAGCAAAATATCGAATGTCTAATTGTAGAACTAGGATGTGGTGCTCACTATGTCTAGACCTTTGACAGATATTACCAGTGGTTTTCCATGGAATTTCCAAAACCCAAATTCTGTCCAGCAGCAGCATTGCAAGGCTGTTTTTATGTAGCAAAAGCACGAGCTCAGCGATTAGAGAGACTCAGCTCATTTGTGCGAGGTTTGACCCCATTAAAACAGAAAAAATTGCTCCTTTCCGCCACACTTCCAAAGAAAAGTGTGTTAGCGTACACCAAAAATTGTCTCATCTTCAAATCACTTTTGCTCCATTATTGAACCATAATCAAGATTTGTGCGAGCACTCAAGTAAGTTGGCATTTTTTGTGCCACGCCAACTATGATCAAAGATTTACCTCGGCAAGTTGACAAAAAATAATTGCCGTCAAAATAGTAACGTGAACAAAAATGGAAGCGCATAATTGTTATTCAAATGAGCATGCATGTGTATACAGCGGCTATGACGCTAAAACTTGTTAACTTTATACATATATTTTTATATTCTTAAAGATTGCACGTGCATCATTAAATCGACTAATCACATCAAAGTTTTTGCCTTTTGAACAAATGAAATTTATCAAGAAGCCTGAAATGATCATTGAATTTGGAGCTAAGCTCAAAATTGGGCAACTAACCCTAGTAGAAAAAACCCCATTTGGTATGACCATCATAATTATCTCTTGAGTAATTTTGTGGTGAAAGCCATTTTGTGGTGGTGAATTTTTCCATTTTTCCACTAGAAGCCTATTAGTAAAAGCTTGATTATAGGTTGAGATTTCCTCTAGTTGGGAAAGCTCAATTTTTATTTGACGAGAACAAAAGAAGAGATGCAGCGCAGTAGTAACTTGGAGGTCATAAAAGTTGAGTGCTATTGCACCAATCAGACTTTTGAATGGAAAAGTCATAAAATCCGGATTCTAAAGCCAAATCATCGCAAGTCATGCACATTTTCAAGCCTTTATGGACTTCCAACGATTTCCCATCTTTGACCTATAAAAGTCCCAAGTGGATTTCCATTTCAAAATCAATATAGTAAAATAGTACATTTTTTTTTCAAATTGCACTTTTGAAAATTCAAGTCAGCAAGCTTTCCATTTTGCAAAATTGGAGTTTTCCATGGATTTCTTCAACAAAAAAGAACACATCATTTAATAGGCTTTCCAAAACTTGGCGAGGCTTCCCAAGCTCATTCATGCTGTCTAAATTAGCTTTCCAACAATTAAAGTAAGATTTCTCAATATTCTGGCTTTCCGATAATTTCAGTTATGGCTTTCCACTCTCTTTTCTTGTCTTGGCATAAGGGATTTCCAAAGCAGCTGACGGCTTTCCACTCAACACCTAACTTAACTCAATTTGTCAAACTTCCTGATAAATATTGAAGCTTTCCACGAAATTCAGTTGGGGCTTTCCACTCGCTTGAAATGAGGGATTTCCAAAACAGCTGACTTGGACCTTATCTGGCATTGACTTTAGCCAACATGCCCAATCATCTTTATCACTGAAGGAGCTCGGGCTTAGAGTTGTTACGGCAAATGAGAAAAGGAAGTCGTATGTAACACGTTTACAGCGAAAATGATGATGAAGACGCGAGCAAGCTTAAATTCCCTTAGGGCACTGAGCCAATTTTGAAAACTGGACAACAAACCGTTTTTAGCCCCATTCATTCAAGTTTTCAGCCTTCTTAACATTGATTTATTAGTATGCATGTTTTAATTGCTGCATACCACACATTCAATATGCCTGGCTATTTTTGGTATCCCACTTGGCTCTTTTCCTGAATAATTCATGCCATTTTGCAGCTCTTTGCTCAGCTGTCATTCCATGCAAAAGCATGGCAATAAACTCGGTTGAGTTGTCATCATCACTGGTGAATAATTCAAAGTGTTCATGCTCCAGTCCAAGTTTGGAGGGCAAAATACCTGAAATGTAACTGGAGTTATACCTGGGTTATTCAAGTTATGCCATGAGTTGCCTGTTAGGTATAAATCCTCAATCCAAATGTAATCTTGGTGGAAAAAAGTCGCGAAACCCTCATAAATGGCAACAGCTGATTGTGGGCTCATTATGTAAGTTGGACCTGCGCAATAATTCGGGTATTCATTTGGGCTCCAGTCCATTTTGGAAACAAACCTGGATAAAATACAGGGATTTGTTAACTTAATTTCCAATAAATGTTTCCCGCTGTTTGTTTTTGATTTTTTTGCTTAAAAAACTTGCCAAAAAGTCGGCTGTTTGTTGTGGTTTTAATTGTGTTGAAAAAACGCGCCAAAAAGTCAGCTGCTTGTTATTGTTTTTGTGCAAATGAAAGAAACTTGCCAAAAATGTCAGCTGTTTTATTGGTTTTTAAAATAATTTCTAAAAAAACCGGTGAGACTTAAAAGTCAGCTGTTTCTTATTGATTTTTTTTGCTTAAAAAACTTGCCAAAAAGTCAGGTGTTTGTTGCAGTTTTAATTATGTTAAAAAAGTGCCACAAAGTCAGGTGTTTGTTATTAATTTTGTACAAAAAAAAAGAAACTTACCAAAAATGTCAGCTGTTTTATTGGTTTTTTAAACAATTTAAAAAAACCGGTGTGACGTCATAATAACAAACAGCTGAACAAACAGCTGACTTTAAGGTAAAGTCAGCTGTTTGTTATAATTTTTCGTTAGCTTAAAACACTTGCCAAAAATGTCAGCTGGTTAATTTTGTTTGTATTGTGTCGAAAAATCTTTTACAAAAAGAAAGTCAGCTGTTTGTTTGTGGTTTCCCATAAAAATCAGCTGTTTGACTTTCTATTACATTTTTTTAAATAAAAGGTTCTTTGTTTTGTTTACCATTTGGATTCAGGCCATCTCATGGGAATCAGCTGATCTGGCTGAGTCAGCACATTGCAGTGAATTTTGCGCGGATTTGCACTGGCCAAATAGTTATCCAAGAAGTCCAAATTGACAATGACATCATCATCCAGTTTGATGAGCCAATCTATTTTGGCAGTTTCCACTGTGGAAATCCAATGAAAAGCAGCCAACAGCTTCATTGCCACAGTGTGGTAATTATCTTCAACTTGCGGTATAAGCAAGTCATGGTATACCTCATTTTCATACCATATAACCCTGGTATACTCCTCAGGTATACCAACATCTCCTGCTTGAAGTATACCAAACAAGAACAACAATTGGTAATTGTAATTGGGCAATTTGTGAGTTCTTCCAAAAGATTGCCTAATTTGATACCTGGTATCCCAAGAATACCATCTGGTTATAACCAGCATAATCACGTTGGTATCTTGCATCACCTCTCTTGAAGTTATACTAAAATTGCTGAGGGTCAAAATACCTAAACAAACATAACTGAGTTTAACCAGTTTGCTTCCAGTTACAAATTACCCAAGTCTTGAATTTGATGATTTTTTGTCTGGTATTCTTTGCTTAAAATTTTCTGGCAGCTGAAAATTATTGCAAAAAGGGCCAACATTTTGGCAAAGAATAGCATCACTTGCTTTCTCTTCATTGTGCTTTTGTACTCTGAATGCCAAGAACACTTGTGGCTTTATTTGCAAAAAATGTGCTCCACACAATCTTCTAGGCCCTGCTCACCTGCTCTATGTTATGTGCAATATTTTGTTTTTTATCCAAATTGGCCGGATTGTTTTTTAAGCCGATATGTCACCCTAAAATTCCAACAAATACAAGCATGCAGCCTATACTTATTATTAAAATTCAATTAGAGCTATATGTTATAGTGAAATATCATTTTTATGCCATAAAATTAAAAAAACCTAATTTTGAATTTGGGCCATTCTAGCCAAATAACTTATTTTGGCTAGTTGATCAACTGGGCTTACAAATCACTGATTTCAAAATACTTGATCAGTCAAAAAAGGCACTTAGAAAAAAGCAATTTAAAATTTTGCGCCATTTTTTGGCCAAAAATCTATTTTTGTGGAGCAGGTGAAATGGCCCTTACAAATTTTATCTCATTTTCAATAAAGAACCTAAATCATTAAAAAAAATCTATCATCAAAAGTGTTTTTTTGTTGTTTAACATAATATTTAACTTTTTTGACATATTTTGAGCTGTTTTTATTCAGCAGGTGAATCGGGTTTATAAACCTCACTGATTTTCTATTAAGTTAAGCATAAATCAGCTAAAAAAGGTTATTTTTCAAAAAAAAACTTAAAAAAACTTTTAAAATTTTTCCCTTTTTTGGACGTAGCAGGTGAACCGGGCCTTTAAGCTTTTCTCTGATTATTCAGCAAAAAAAGGCAAAATCAATAGTTTTTCCTCCTTTTTATAAAAAAAAGGAGGAAGTTCAACACGTGGAAAGATGTCTGAAAAACGACTTCAAGGCTTGGAAAATTGCTCGAATTATCTGTCATTATCTGTTGCCCCCGTGAAGGCATTAACCCACGCGAACTTATTTCACCGTTTAGTAGCTTGGTGCTGCGGGCTCTTTTTCGATGCCTCACCGGGCAGAGAACCGCACAATTCGAGGCAAATTATTCCTCTCCTTAGGCCTGTCATAGCATGACATCTAAAAATCATGCATTTCATTCAGATTCACTTTTTTGGGGATTTGTTTTGATCGAAAAAAAGCAGAGTGGCGCATCTCTTTTTTTCATAGTGAAGTGAACTAGGTTTTTAGTGTTGATGGCACATCTCCGATTTACGAGCTTTCCTCGTGCAACCAAAACTCATAAAAGCTCTGACTTTTGCGACAACTCGTTTGTTTTGCTGAGCGTGCTGAGAGAATCAGCAATTCTCAGCAAAGATCAGTCTAAGTTGTTCAAACATTTAACTGAGCTGAGACTTTTGAAGATAAATTTGAAGGCTGAGCCAATGAATTTTGTTGTGAAGTCTCAGCAAATTTATTTGTTGTGAAGTCTCAGCAAATTTATTTGTTGTGAAGTCTCAGCAAATTAATGTGCTATAAAGCCTCAGTTAATCAGTTAATTTAAGTCGCAGCAAATTTATTTCAAGTGAAATCTCAGCATTGAGAAATCATAACATTTGTCTTTGGTCAGGAATCTCAGCAGTTATTTTTTTATGTACGTAACTCAGCAGTAATTTGTTATGAGGCATCTCAGCAGTTCTTTGTGCACCTCAGCAGTTTTTTGTGCTAAGCTACTCAGCAGCTCTTATTCAATAAAAGCCTTGAGATATGTCTCAGCATTTCTCAGTTCTGATATGTCTCAGCACTACTCAGTTTCGAAAAATCTCAGCAAATCGCAATCTCAGCACTTTTCAAATTTGGAGGCATTTTAAGCACTTCTGAATTAAAGCCAGGCACTATTTAGTTTTGACATGTCTCAGCAGAAAAGATGCCTTGTTGAGTTGTCGTGATCTAGCGAGTTGTCGGCGGTACATAAAGATTTTGATGCATCCTGTTCTTTGAAGAAATGATCCAGTACTTTTTAGGATAGACGCACGTCTTAGGTCAAAAGTGTCATCCGGTAGCTCAGCACAGTAATCAACTTTCTTCTACTGGTCTCTATATATAAGATATCTCGCTGTGCTTTGTTGTTAATGATCACCATCATTCATCACAGTCTTTCTTTAACTGCCTTATTCCTACTGGTTAATTTGATTCTTTGTTATATAATTTGAAAAAGTTGGCTTATTCTTCTGATGTTGAGAAATCTCAGCAAAATTCAAGACTAATTGGCACTATGGCCTTATTTGTATTTCAAATGACTTTTTTGGCAGTTTTTGGCCCAAATTGGCAAACTTGTGCTGCAATGGAAAATCCTGTTGTATTTTTGAGCAGTTTGCGCAAATAATTTTTTTTTATAAAATAAGCTTAGAATAATCCGATAAATGCTCAATAAAAAAGTTGATTTATTTCATTACTTACTTTTTTAATATATTTCATAGACGTAAACATTAAATTGTTAAATTGTTATATTGACGTAAGCAAGAGCTTCACATTGGTTACAAATTTCAGTTTCGCAAACTGAACCCAAAGTCAACTTGGTACAAATGAGTCTCACCTAACTTTATTTGTTGCAAACAAGTGAGATTGCCAAAAAATCCAGTGCAAATGACGTGATGCGAAATTTTGACAAATGCCAAAGATGAACACCGAATAAAAATGGTAAAGTAGCTCACTCTTGAACTTGTAGCTTTGGTTGCTTAAAAAAAGAGTTAACTTTTAAATCAGTAAAAATGAAACAGATTTCTGTTTGAATTTACAGATTTGAGGACAGGCGTCCTCGCCCGAGGTCAAGTCACATGCATCCGGTTGAGCAAAGCGTAGCAAGGCAGCTTCTTGGACACACAATGATCCTTCTGTGTTTTGTTGTTGATGATCATCCATCAAACTGGGTTCTGTTCAATCTCAATCACCGACTGCTCAGGCGTCAGCTTTGCTTCTTGTGACAGTTGATGGGAGCCTGAATCATGCCAAAATTTCATGTTCTTCAACTCACTCAATTGCAGCGCTCCTTTTGCCAAAAAACGCACTTTTCCATTGAGCATAGATTTTTTGGGAAAATTAGCTAGTTGAGGCCAATTTCCAAAAAATGAAAGTCATTTGGTAAGCATCAACTTTGCGTTCAGTTTCCTCGACTGAAATTAAGAACCATTCAAGAACTTTTTTTCTTACATTTTTACGACATTAAAAAATACTTATTTTTAGGTTTTGCGATAATTATTTTATACAATTTCAAATTACTCAGCTACTTATTATACTGTATATATCGTTAAAATATGAATAAGAACAACATGTTGAAATGTCTTGAAAATACGACAAGATTTTCCATTGCTTCTCAAATTGGACAATTTTGGCCAAAAAATTGCAAAAATTTCAACAAGCTTGAATTAATCCTTTTCTTGTGATATTTTGATTATTATTGAAAAATAAAGTTGAAAAACTGAGGGTGTGATTGAAGAGGCCAAAATATGGAGCAACTCGAATGCAACTGAGTGAGTTTCTCTGACTTGGACAATGGCGCCAGACTATCAATGTCTGACACTTTGCCAAAGGCTCTCAGTCGTTGTGGCTTTTTGATGAGCACCAGAAATTGAGAAAGGCATCATCAAATTTGGATGAGAAAAACTGATTTTTTTTTACTCTCCCAAAATTTTCCTAGCTCAGCTTGCTTAAGATTGACGGGTGTCGACTTTTCGTTGACAACCTGACAACTAAACTTCAGCTCCTCAAAATGAGACTTCCTCGTCTCATCAAGTTGGGATCGATCCCACCATCCTCCATACTTGACCACAGCGGGGCAAACGGCACCTAAAAAAGCCTAATTTCGATGCAAGATTTTTTGAGGATTTAGCTGAGATAAAATTATCCATTTTAACCTGACCGAAAGAGTGAGTAAATCAGTTTTGGTGGTTTTTGCTCCGTTTACCCCGCTGTGCAACTGTTTAACCAATTTTTGTCAACAAGTTGCAGCAGTGAAATAATTTAATTACTGCCCTAATTTCGTGTTGATTTAGCTTTTAGCTCTCACATTTATGTAATGAAAAAATAAAGTTAAAAGTTTTTTGATCAGGTTTCCCCACTGTGCATTAAACTGCTGATTTGTTTAACCGGTTTTGTCTACATATTTTATTTAGGCCTCAGACTTACATATTTGAGTGATTATAGGTATAAATGTTAATTTGACATTAGTTGGACATTTTTGATCTGGTTTCCCCACTGTGCATGAAACAGCTGACTTGTTTAACCGGTTATACCAACAATATTTTATTTAAGCCTTAGACTTACATTTTTCAGTGATTATAGCAATTTTACAAAAGTTGGATATTTTTGATCAGGTTGCCCCGCTGTGCATGAAACAGCTGATTTGTTTAACCGGTTATGCAAACAATTTTTAATTTAAGCCTTTGACCTGCATATTTGAGTGATTTTAGGTATAAAAAGCAATTTCGCATTATTTGGACATTTTTGATCAGGTTTCCCCACTGTGCATGAAACAGCTGATTTGTTTAACCGGTTTCGTCAGCAATTTTTTATGCAAGCCTCAGACTTGCATATTTTACAATTATTAGTAGGTATAAAAAGCAATTTCTTTTAATCTCGACATTTTTGATCATTGTTCCCCACTGTGTAATCAACAGCTGACAATCTGGCTCAACTTGTTTCGATATAGATTAATAGATTTGCATTTTTTGGCTAGAGTAACAACGATGGCACAGCATAATTTTCCCATGCTTGATTGGCCAATTATTGGAAAACCCCTCTCAATTATTGTCAGCAAAAACGGCCGCCGCGCAAATTGAGATAGTAGAGATTACCCCATGCGGAATCGAACCCGCGTCCTCAATGCTGAGAGTACTATTGATTTTGCCACCACTCTTCCCACGCGCGCACTTTATCATCATCCATTTCCCAAATTTTTTGGAAAAGCAAACACACAAAAAATTTGAGCGTGAAAAGTCAACAATTCAGCCTGACTCAGTGCATGTCTACTCTAATTGGCTGATGACGTCACAGCGCATTCTCAGCTTTTGAAAGAACCTTCATTAAAAGGGAATCCCCCAATTTTCATCCAATTACCAAAATGATGGGCCACAAAATGTGTAGTATGCCAAAAGTGGCCTCTAGCATACACTACAAGAAAAGAAAATTCACCTTTTTTCAAATTGCCAAAATGAACCTTTATTTTTTTCATCAACTAAAAATCACAAATAAAACCTTGTTTAGTCAATTTAGCAACAGACTTTTGAAAATCAATCTCATTTTGGTTGCAAGACTGAGGATGCAATTCACAAAATTGATCTACCAAATTTTCCAAAAACAACTTCGCCTTATCTGATTCAAGCCACTCTTCAAAGATTTCACTCCATTCAGTACAAGTATTCAGCCCATTTCCTTGGCCGACATTTTGGCAAATGTCTTCAGTGTGATCGTCAATAAAATCCAATACAACAACAAAAGTATCGCCAATCAGCAGTTGTTTGAAGAATGACATCAATACATCTTGGCAAGTGTATTGGCGTATTTTGAACCCAATGTCTGAAGCTTGGCAAATGGCGAAAAGCAAAGTAAAAGCAAGGATGAACTTCATTTTGCAACTGATTGCCCAACTCAAATTGTTGATGCCTTTCCCCACTAGAACTTTCAAATCTTGCAAAGATCAAATCATACTATGATAGAACTTTGAAAAATTGATTCTATGTACAGTTGTTTCAAGGTTGCTTTCATAACTTTGTGGTACCTTGGACTTGTTCTTTAAATGGAATGATTTTGTGCTTTCTGATATAGCCATGTACATAACATGAAAACAAAACCATTTTGTTTCATTTCATTTCTTTGATAATGAAACTTGATTGTAATGTGCATGGGTGCTTTGCTCTTTTCTTTATTTGTTCTATGGAGCAAAGAAACGACTTTTTGAGAAGTTATGGCATTCTATGAAAAGTTGTATTCAACTCACATGAAACTACCATGCAAAAAAACAATAATTTTAGTAGCTTTTTCAGTTACTAAAAATGTTCAGAGATGGCGCTTTCATCTTATCATCACAACTTTGATTGAAACATAATGCATAAATCCATTCAAATGTACTTTAGATTGGAAAACTCAATTGAGAATATCCTATGAAGTCAATCCCTTAACTTTTCCTAAACTTTCAATTTATATTTTACTACAAAATAACAAGAAACCACAAAAATGCTCAATAGGGTTATTGGTTGCCAAAATTGATGCAAGCTCACAACTTGATCATTATCTTTTAAAAAACAGGCTTAGATTATCCTGAATTATGTCATGACGTGAGACTTCATTGGCAAAGATATCTTTGGAAAAAGACTGAAGACGCGTTCAGGTTAAGAAAATTTTGCTATTAGGCCTCTATTTTAAATGAATGTACTCATTCAAGCATTTAACTCATGAAAACAAAGCTCACAAAGCTAGGAAATTAAATATGAAGCAATACTAGCTGAATAGAATGGTTTGAATGGTTTAAGCTCAGGAATTTGTTCTTTGACTGTACCCTGATGAAATGAATAAAAAAAAGGTTCTGTTTAAAATTGAGCTGCATGGCTATCTCATGGTACAATATCAAAGCTGTTTCATGTTACATCACAAAGTTCATAAATGATCTGTGAACGTCACATGAAACTAATGTTTAAAAAGCAAATGGAAAATCAGTGAGGATTTTAGGAGATTCTATGATGGCAGCTTGAATGTTCTTGCGAGTTCTAGTGGGGTTTATACCTGCACAAAAAGCACAAGTCATAATGAAATACGATAACTGTATTATTGCAAATCACGACATTTTCAAAGCGTAATGCTACAACATGAGTTGTCGAATACTAATACATATTTATTGACCAAAAATTGCCTTTTGTGCTTTTTTTTTGGCTACCTAAAGTAGGAGTGAGTTTTTCCCTAATAATGAGAAGGCTCAAATTGAATAATGTCTCTGATTATGTGATTATATTCAGTGCTTGATTAGCAAAGTGAAAGCGGATTCAGCGGTTGATGTGCAGCAATGGGTGAAAGCCATTGAAGTGTGAAATCCACCAAAGTAGCAAGAGAGAGAGCGCCTTTGGCTTTCTAAATTCCCTATAATTTGGTAGTAGGAGGAGAATCTGGCTACAATAGTCATCAAATGAAGGGAGCAATTTGGCCCGAAATTGCAACGGAAGCATGTGCTGCCTTTGCCACCTACTTGCTTAGTACATATCCTACATATAGCATAGTAGCTTTTCAAAAATGCACACAGAATGAGGAAATAATTATTGAGGCAGACAAAAAAAACCACCTCGAAAGCTTGACGGATTAGTTGAATCATCAATTTTCACCCCGCATGATTTCAAGGAGTAGGCATTTCTTCGACATAACAACTCAGCCATGGTTGTATTTTTGGCAAGTGTACTTGTCTGGGGTGTGAGTGGGTGACAAATGAGCCAGCAAATAGAAGGAAGAGCGTATCTGGATGAAATGTGAAAATCCAAGTTGTAAATTCTGGCATGACGCACTTTTTAGTTGACGTCAGCTAACATAATTGGCGGTTGCCATGTTTGATTTCTGCTCAATTTTGACAAAGTCCGTTGAGGCATCTGCTGTATTATCCTCTCAAGACTGGTAGCGCTGCACGCATTAGGCGTTTTTTTATATACTGTATGCAATACATATCATATTAAATACAGCGGCATGCAGTAAAAGCAGATGTGTATTTTTGACGACACGTGTTGACAACAATGAGACCCATGCTGAGTCCTTTGAAGACAACTATGATTTTCACATTTGATCAAGATCCGCTCTTTATCACATTTGCTGGCTCATTTGCAACCCGCTCACACCTTGGACAAGTCCACTTGAAAAAAATACAACCAAAGCTGAGTTGTCACTTGGAGGAAATGCCTACTTCGAAAAATCATGCGGTGCGAAAATTGATGATTTTACAAATTGATAGCAAAATAGTATGCAAAAGTCGATTGTTTTGGAATAAACTGTGCCCATGAAAAAAAGCATTGTGGTGAGGCAATTCGTGAGCCTGAACTACACAACAAGCAAACCACAGAGCTATACTTTAGGTCAGTCTCTCTCTCTCTCCTCGAAGCCTATAATTACGGGCTTATGCACACACACATCATAGCTATACTTTGAGCACAACCGTTACCCGCACTCAAACTTGAATAATCTACAATTCTATCAAATTGAAAAGAAGGCTGACATCCTTGATTCCAATTTTCAGACATCAAAAAGACCTCACTTCCACCTACTTTCTGCACCTGCATGAACTTAAAAAGCACCTTAAAAAGACACCTCAAATTAAGGAAAACTTTTTTGAAAAACATTATTTTCCTTTAAAGAAGAACTTTTTTAATGAAATGCCACTAATTTTGAATATTGCACCTTACACCTGATTTGCTATTGAGTCCATGAAGCACCTATTTTGCACCTTAATTTAGGCTTAAGTAGAGGTGGAGTAACTTTTTTCCTCGGCGGGTAACATTTGCATTTTTGTGTAGTTTATACGGCAGCAAACCTATTCAAAAACCGCAAGTGAAAAAAAAAAGTTGCGCTATCTAAAAACATCATCCATCCTGTACATAGTAAAAGAAGGAGAGAGCAAAATAATTTTGCAAAAAAGAATTTTGCGGCCCCTTAAATAATGCAATGTGGAATCTATAGTTGGTGGTTTAGGTCTCATTTATCAATCGATATGATAAGTGTCATGTCAGAGTTGTGATTGATCATGAAAACCATGCAGAATGGGAATTTCTCGTGAGCTGAGCATAAAGCATGGCCGCCAAAAATACACACACACACATCATTATTGTATAGAGGCGGAAAAAACCCATGCACAGTGGATCAAAAAGCCGATTTTACGCGCACGAGAAATTACGTCAAATCGCAGATTTCCGATTTTAGCACCCATTTTTAGCTTCTAATTTGTAGGACTTCTAGGCTACCTGAAGAGCACAAATTAATGTTTATTGACAGATAAAGGTTCAAATTTGGTGAGGAAAACATAATTTTTGGGCAAAAGTTGATTTTGGCGAATTCAGTAGAACAGCAACTTTGCACAATTTGAGCAAAAATGAAATCTCCCATAACTTTTGAATCCAAACGACTCCAATTGAGTGACCAAGTCAGGGAAGTCAAGCTTATAGCATAAATTGATAATCCACCAGAATTGGCTGCTCTTACTTGCTCTCCCGGGTGCCAGGATGGCATATTTTTAGCTTACCACTAATGAGAAAAAGGTGCTACGTTGATTTCGCGACTTTTTTCCGTGCGCGTGAAATCGGCAAATAAACCCACTGTGCCATGGTTTCAACATGTCGTGTTGCAGAAAAGTGCCTCAAAAAAGGACGCTCGGTTCCTCTGACTGGTTGCGCAGAGTCGAGCATTATTCGATCCTCCAACAAAGCAACAAAAACTGAAAATAACTGAGCGAAGATGAGCAAATGTGAATATTTAATGGGTAAAAATGAGAAGCAATGGTGAGCAATGATGAGAAGTGACACAGGCTGAGAAGAAACAATATTTATACATATTTTGACATACATTCGAGTGCTTAGAAATTGGTAGGTAAAGCCATGTGCTGTAAAAGCCCGCCCCAACCTTTACCAAAGTAGCTCTTATTTTCTCATCGAATCCTGCAATACGCATTATATTTCTCGCAGGCTAGTTCACTGCAAAATTGCACCCTTGCCAACCTGCCAATTAAGCTGCAACAGAAGTCAAGCTAGACCTCAATAGACGATACTTCAACGCTTACCTCATTTGACAAAAGAAATATTTTCCAATCTGGTTTTTTCGCAAAGCTGAACATCCTATCTCATTGCTGATCATTTCTTTTCATCCAAAAACATTTTTAGTCACTTTTGACCATAAAATATCAGTTTTTTAAAAAAGTTTTAAATTGCTTCGCAATCAATATTTGTAGGTGTTTTTAAGCGGAAAATGGTTAATAATCAGGTAGATTTTGAATATTGGCAGAGTTGCCAAATCGAAACTTGTCGATCAAGTTGGGGAGAAAACTTGATCATTTTTCATTAGGCTCTTCCAAGATAAATGATTTTTTCAGACATGTCAGACTTTTTGCCAGGCACCAAAAATGCAATTATCAAATTCCTACAACAACATGGATGTGATTGATGAAGTTTCCTATATTTACAAAAGGCTTTTGCGGTTCACTCTCTTGTGTTTTTTTTTCCACAATGGGAGAAAAAATAGGAGGCCGAAAAAAAAGGCAAGTAAATGGTTGGTGGGGATCATTACATCCAATTTTCATCACAAGAAATTGACCGACAAAAATCCATGTAAAACATTTTCTTCTTCCTACGACATCTCCTTTTTCAAATTGCTCTCAGAGCAAATTACACTTTGCTTTCTCTAAGGAATACATTTTTTTGGGCACTTGGGCTAATTTTTGCTTTCTTTTAAAAATGTCTATTTTTGGAATATTCCATTCGCTCATTTACACATTGAAGCAAATTAGCGATTTGACATGATTTTAGGTCTATTTTGATATTTGTTCATTATAGGTATATTTTGCTGTTTTGACATTATTTTAGGTCTATTTTTATATTCTTTCATAAAAGGTCTATTTTGGTATGTTGACAGGATTTTAGGTCTTTTTTTGCTATTTTGCCATAATTTTAGGCCTATTTTGCTGTTTTGACATGATTTTAGGTCTATTTTGATATTTTTTCATAATAGGTATATTTTGCTATTTTGACACGATTCTCGGTATATTTTTTACCATGTTTACATTATTTTAGGCCCATTTTGTTGTTTTTAATGTTATTTTAAGTACTTTTACATAATTTTGGTATTTTTAGTTCTTTTTAGGCCTTTGGCCTAATTTAGGTCAACATGAGTGTTTTGGCATGATTTTAGACCTAATTTGGCCCTTTTACATGGTTTTAGGTCCTTTTTGGCCAATTACACCTACATAGTCAGAATTTGACTCGAGCCCTCAATTGAGCACAATTGAATTTGGCCAATTGAAGCAGAATGGATATTTAAAGAGGCGAGCAACAAATATTGTGCTAATGCGAGCGTGACAGCACTCAATTTCCCACTGTGCGACACGTGTCACACTTCCCAAAAACCACTAGAGTGACTCCAATTAAGCGAATTCCCAAGCTCAGCAGCAGCAGCAGCCAAAATAATGGATGCCATGATTCTTTTTTCACAAGCATCTGATAAAAGTGAAGTGAGTGTGTCAAATATGAGATCGAGTTGCTGCATTTGGAATAACGAGACAGATTGCTTGCAACAGATAGAGAACCATGAGAACCATCGATTTTCGGCTCGTTTTCAATGCTGAAACTTTATTCAGAGAAAATGAGAAGTGATGATTGAAAAGGGTTTTTAAGGCCAAAAATTGTAAAAATTGGCCAAAAATGGCTAAACTTATTGAAATGGCCTAAAAGGACATAGATTATCAAAAATGGCCAAAGATGGCCAAAGATGGCCAAAATGATCAAAATGGCCAAAAATGGCCAAAATGATCAAAATGGCCAAAATGGCCAAAATGGCCAAAAATGGCCAAAACGGCCTAAAATGGCAAAATACGGCCAAACTGATAAAAGATGGCCAAAAAAGGACAAATATGATCAAAATTGGCCATATATGGCCAAAAATAGCCCAAATGATCAAAAATGTCCATAAGTGGCCGAAAATGGCCATAAGTGGCCGAAAATGGCCATAAGTGGCCGAAAATGGCCATAAGTGGCCGAAAATGGCCATAAGTGGCCGAAAATGGCCATAAGTGGCCAAAACGGCCAAAAACGCCCATAAGCGGCCAAAAATGGCCAAAACGGCCTTAATTGGCCAGAAAGGGCCTAAAATGGGCAAAAATGACATAAATGGCCAAAATAAGCTAAAAATGACATAATTCCAATAATGGAACTTTAACACAGGGTAAATACGATAAAAATGAATCTTGTTGCACTGTTCCCATAATTATTTCATTTATTGGCCATTTGTCCAAATTGGTATTTGCGGTTAGTTTTCTCAGTAACCACTTTTATGTACTTTTTCGCCATTATTCATGCTCTATTAACAGCCAAGTGGCCTTTTTGTGAAGCTCAATCAAACCTCTTATCATCATGGTTGCCTGACCGCCATTTTGAGGGATGCTAGATGTTTGATGTCATACCAATTTTCTGTTTCTGTGAGTCTGAAAATTACCCCAGTGTGTATGTGGCACAGCAAATTGCAACCAGAGCTGAGACAAGGCCAAATCAGCCATTTGTCTCTGTGCTGCACACCAATGCTTGCTTTTAACGAAAAATGATCAAACAGCTCGCATTAATATTGATGAACTATTTTTGATCTAAAATGCTAACAAACTTGCCTTTGAGTAAAACCCAACACATTCAATTTGTGATATCGGAAATTACTTTTTTAGCAATTTTTGATAACTTATTGATCTTTTGAACATATTTTGATTATTTGATTGTTTGAGCACATTTTGATCTTTTGAGCACATGGTGATCTTTTGAGCACATGGTGATCTTTTGAGCACATGGTGATCTTTTGAGCACATGGTGATCTTTTGAGCACATGGTGATCTTTTGAGCACATGGTGATCTTTTGAGCACATTTGATATTGAGCACACATTGTGATCTCTGAAGCACAATGTGATCTCTTCTGAAGCACATGGTGATCTTTTGAGCACATGGTGATCTTTTGAGCACATTGTGATCTTTTGAGCACATTGTGATCTATTGAACATAATTTGATTTTTTGAGAACATTGAGATCTTTAGAGCACATTGAGATCTTTTGAGCACATGGATATCTTTTGAGCACATGGATATCTTTTGAGCACATGGATATCTTTTGAGCACATGGATATCTTTTGAGCACATGGATATCTTTTGAGCACATGGATATCTTTTGAGCACATGGATATCTTTTGAGCACATTGTGAGTGTTTGTGCACATTGTCAGTGTTTGAGCACACTGAGAGTGTTTATGAATTGTGTTGTTTTTGAGCACATTGTGATCATTTGAGCACTCAGTCATCATTTAAACACATTGGCTCCTGTATCTTCTGTGTGTTTGATCTTATTGTCAGACAAGAACAAAGGCGCAGGAAATAAGGACCAGTCTCTTCATTTAAGCACATTGTGATTATTTGATCACTTTTAGATCGTTTGAGCACATTGTGATTATTTGATCACATGTAGATCATTTGAGCACATTGTGATCATTTAAGCACATTGTGATCCCTTGAGGCACTTTGTGATCTTTTGAGCACAATGCAATTGGTTGATCACATTTAAAACGTTTGAGCACATTGTGATCGTTTAGGAGGATTGTGATCGTTTGAGCACATTGTGGTCAATTGAGCACATTGCGATCGTTTGAGCACATTTAGATCACTTGAGCACATTGTGATCGATTGAGCACATTGTCACGATATGTATTTTGCTTTTATTAATTTAGGCGGCATCTAAAAAGTCGAAAAAGCGCGTTTACAAAAGAAAATTGTCCCTCAGTGCAAATTGCAATCCTCGTGTCATCATTTACCTTTTACAGTTTCCTCCTTGGAGCTCATAAAAGTCTGCTCATAAAATGAAATCTGAAAACTTCCTACAACAATTTGGCTTTTGGTGTTTTTTTTTCATCAAATTTGAAATGATGAAAAAATGGGAAATGGAAAGTGCTCAGAATTCACCCAAAATATTTGTTGGCCCTGATTTAAAATGATGTGAAAATGGCCACTGCCAAAAAAAAGAAGAAGAGGGGCGTGGCCACGATCTTCATTCATACGTAAAAAGTCCTTGGATAATTGGGATAATTGCTGAAGATTACCTCAAAAGTTTGCTGCTGTTAACAGGGTCAGCTGTAATGACTGCACGTACCAACTTTGACATCCGGTCGGGCTTTTTATGGTGCCTAATAGGGACCAAGTACAATCACTTTTTTATGATGGATATTTTCTCCTCATCTTCGATATTTTCAAGTTCATTGCCACTTTTAAAGCATTTGAGCTCATTTAAGTGCATTTTGGCTCAGCTGTCTCATTTTGGTCCATTTTGGCTCACATCAGTACACTCTTTTTCATTTTAGTACACTTTTGCTCATTTCAGTACACTTTGGCTCATTTCAGTACACTTTGGCTCATTTCAGTACATTTTACGTGTGGGTACATTTTAGCTCATTTTTCTACACTTTGGCCTCCATTCCTTACATTTGGGCTCATTTCAGTACATTTTGGCACGTTTCAGTACACTTTGTCTCTATTTGATACATTTGGGCTCATTTCAGTACATTTGGGCTCATTTCATTACATTTGGGCTCATTTCATTACATTTGGGCTCATTTCAGAAAATTTGGGCTCGTTTCAGTACACTTTGTCGCTATTTGATACAGTTTGGCTCATTTCAGTACATTTGGGCTCATTTTAGTACACTTGGGCTCATTTCAGTACATTTGGGCTCATTTCAGTACGTTTTGGTACATTTTCGTTCATTTCAGCATGTTTGGGTACATTGCAGCTCAGTTTACTACACTTTGCTTTCATTCGGTACATTTGGGCTCATTTGGGCTGATTTCAGTACATTTTGGCGCATTTCAGTAGACTTTAGCTCATTTCAGCGCGTTTTGGTAGATTTTCGTTCATTTCAGCAAATTTCGGTACATTTCAGTTCACTTAGTCTCTATTTGATACATTTTGGCTCATTTCAGTACATTTGGGCTCATTTCAGTACATTTGGGCTCATTTCAGTACATTTTAGCTCATTTTAGTACGTTTTGCTACATTTTAGCTCGTTTCAGCTTATTTTAGCTATTTTCAGTAGATTTTGGCACATAAAGAAAGAGAAGCCTTCAGTCAAGATTTTATGTTTATGTGTCTTCATGCACATTGGAATAATTACAATGTTTCACTTTTGCAGCTTCTGTTGGTCGTGAGTCCAATGACGCCACAAATGACACTACAACCACAGCACTCACCTATGCAGTAATGATGCTGAGCCCTAATTAAATTATTTTCCTAAAATGTCTGCCAAGGAACCCATTCAAACTCCAACTTTTGACCTCTTGCCTCGAGGTGAAAGAACAAAGAAATGGCCCCAAAATACAGCCTTTTGCTGGCGCCACTAAATTTGGCTTCCGTTTGATTTTCACCAAAAAAAAAAAAAAACCAATGTTTTTTATTTATAGGCTAGGTTTTGGCAAGTTTTCTCAGTGAGTCAAAAAAAATTTTTTTTTTGAAAGATAGCAAATTTTTTTTTTAGAGGTTTTATAAGTTTTGGCAAGTTTCTCAGTGAGCCAAAAAAAAAGAAAAAAATAGCCAAAGCAATGTGTTTTTATAAGCTGGGTTTTGGCAAGTTTTCTCAAAAAAAAAAAAAAAAAATGGCAGTCTGGATATAGCCTCAAAAACAAGAGAGCAATCCGTCATTTTTCAGCCTGTAATTTGACCAGATTGTCAACGGGTAGACATGCAACTTCTTCATAGTGGTCTAGCAGTAGTAAATCCAAGGGGCAAAAAATGTCGTAGCCTTCCACATTGAAGCCCTTTTTTCTGGCTACTTGAGAAAACCTCCCATTTCTTTTGAGAAGGACAGCAGCTGCAAAAAATACTGTCCGGAATAAATTTCACCTGAAAAATGTCTTGCAACATTCTACAACTTATGTTGGAATTGTTCGCTTTGGAAATGAAGCGATTTGCTTTAATGCAGTTATCGCATTTCATTATGACTTGAGCTTTTTGTGCAGGTATAAAAGGTATCGACAATTTGAGTTGGGCACTCAGTTGTAAAATGAAGTTCATACTTGCTTTTACTTTGCTTTTCGCCATTTGCCAAGCTCGTCAAATTGGGTTTAAAAGCCAACAATTGACTTGTACGCATTCACTTCAGAATGGCTTTCGTAACTTGGCTGCCTTAAGTTCACCTTCATCAGTTGCTTCATTACTTTCGTATCTTGCTGAGAAAGCTGACGACATTTGTCAAAGTATCGACAATGGAAATGCCTTGGAAACTTGTGAGAAATGGAGCAAAATATTTGAGGAGTGGGCTTTTTCCTCAAAGGGCGATAAATTTTTCAAAAACCAAATTGAAGACTGGTGTAAAATCCATCCGGATTTGTGTACACAAGAGCTGATTTATGAAATGGTGGACTTAATTGGTAGCATGCCCAAAAACTACATTTGCAATTGATGGACAAATAAAAAAATATGTATTGAAAAAGTGTGAAAATTCCCAATATTATGAAATCACACGTGCTTGAAAGAGCCCGCTTTGTTCAAGCCCATAAAGGTTTGATTTTTTTTTCATCGGTCTTCCTTTGACTAATGGGAAAATTACAGAGTAAAGCTGCTCCCCATTCATGTTTAACATAATTTTGATCTTGATCTTCATTTCTCCACAAAGGTTTTGACCCAAAATTATTGGAACGTTTAATCACTGCAGGCTGCAACGGAAGTTGAGCTCAGAGCTTATTCAGCCAACATTTGAGACTTGGCCGCCTTGGAGAAAAAAAAACAATTATACAGAATGCTAGAAAATGGCCGGTGCTGTAGCTTTTTTGCATTTGACCTCGGGCTACATTGTCCCATTCAAGTGCTCTTGGTTGGTCTTTGGTTTCGAATATGTAAGCAGAGCCAAGCGCTTGAATATCCACTTTATCGCATTTCCATGTTGTGTCCAAAAAGAAATATTTAACAATCGCAAGCAAAAGTTATTTTTACCAACATGAGATAATTTGTAGCGAAAGACTGCTAGCTCAGTTTTGGCGAAATGCTTTTTGACTCAGCTGAGCGAAAGATGATATTCATCAGTTTGGTTGCTTGACTCTGCAAGGCGAAGATGGAGAAATTTATTGCCTAAATTATATCTTTGCGCGAGAGAGAGAGAGAGCATCCAGCTAAGCAAGCCTGCGAACAAAGTATTTCAACTTGAGACCGTATTTCATTCGCTTTATATAGCAGGCTGAGACATAATTGCACTCCTACATTCATACATGATTTGTTATCGCAAACTGCATTGCATTCACTTTGCACACAGTTAGCTCGATAAGCATCTCACCAGAGCTGAGCGGGGCAAGCTCTCTCAACAAATTATCTCAAGTCGTCTCAACTCTTTTTAGCTTGTGATTGTTCGATATTTGTCCAAGAGCATTTCATGCACGGCTGTACAAAGAATGCGATTGTGGATTTTCCTCCCAACTTTTGTCGTCGTCTGATTAAATATCTATGTGACTTTTGTGTCACACTATGATTAGAGGCTCAAGTTGTTGCGTGATTTCTCAAAATGTGTCGCCTTGTGTCCCGAGCTGAGCAAAGCTAGCCCCAAGCTCTGATCTCGTGAGACATGCAAAACATCGACAATACCAACAAGGCTTGAGCTTGGGCATGTGTCGAAATATCACTGAGAAAAATCAACATTTCTTTTTTTTTGGTTGAGCCAATGAGGCTCAAATTCAATTATTATTGTGGAGAAAATCCAATGGCATCATCTCGAATTCTGTGAAGTTTCATATGTACCTCGTTAGCTCACGCAATGCACTAAAAGATTTCGACACAATTTTGTCAATGTTTAAACCTTTCAAAGTATTTTTATGGCAATTATTATTTGAATTTTAAAAATCTATGTAGCACCCTTTATAGTAAAGTAATCAAACAAAATTATCATTATATTAATTATTTTTTTGTTTGTTTGCTAAAAAAGTATTGAAATTGAGAACTTTTAAATGAACTCTTGTTAAGCGCAAAGTTTCATGCATGAATCACGCAACCTCACATGCAAATTGATCAAATAAGGATCTGTGCGGCGTTTCACTAAAATGTATTTACACCACCTAAAAATAATGCTTTTTTGGCACAGTGTTCAAGTGAAAGCAGCTAGCTTTCAAAGTCAATTGTAAGCATGAATTTCCTCAAGAAAGCTCAAAAGGAAGTAGAGTCTCTGGTCAAAAGTGGCTCTATTAAGAAACTTTTGGCTCCAGTGTGCACTGAAGAAAATCCTCCCTATGGAGATGCCACAGACTCAGTTTTCCTCCATGGACATCTCAACATCAACATATTTGAGGCCAGACATTTGCCAGACATGGAATCCTGGTTGGCCAAAATGGTGGATAGAAATGATGTCAGTGACCCATTTGTGGACATCATTTTAGGTGAGGAAAGTATGGAGTAGCGCCACTCCCTTGCAAGTTTGGCCCACTCAGCTCAAAAATGCTGAATTCAAGCCTTTTTCTTTTTGAATAGGCAATGCAAAGTTGGCCAAGACAAGGGTGATTTGCAATAACTTGAATCCGGAATGGAATGAGTTTTACAGAATTGAAGTGTGTCATGTGTGTGACACTCTGAGGTTTGAAGTTCTGGACAAGGATCATGCTTATGCTGAGCTGATTGGGGTGGTGAGGCTCAGCACTGCTGAGCTGCTCAGCGGAGTCGTCATTGAAAACTGGTTTCCAATTCAGTATGGAAGCAAGGAGCAAAATGGAGAGCTGAGACTGAGTGTCGAATACATTCCTGTAGCGAATATTGACAAATCATATCAAGCAAGTATTTTTTTCATTACATCTGGATTGGCATTCAAGCAAATGAGTTGTGCTGAGTTGAATCATGCTGTAACCCTTTGAGATTTATCTAGTAACTTAACAACTCCGAAATGCAAAGTGAGTTAAATTGCGAAAAGCAAGCCTTGATTTTGGTACTGATTTAAAACTTGTAAAGCTTTGACATTTATGTAGGGTTTCCATGATGATATGAGACAAAGACATTGACTCGACACAATTCCTTATTGCTTTTGATTTTCAAGCGAAATTGCCATCCCCAAAAATAAATGTCAAGGTTCAACAGACAAACTCAACTTTAACAAAGTCACTTGCTTGCTCAACAATCCAGGTGAAATGAGAAATAACCCATTTTTAAAGGTTCGAAGTTACTTTGAAGCAAAAGGCTGCAACGATGTCAGATTATACCAAGATGCCCATGTACCATCCTCCGGATTGCCACATTTTGAAATGTTGTCATCGATGTTTGACTTAAATTTGCTGAGTCATGATTCCTACTTTGATGATGTGAGAAATGCAATTTTGGGAGCTGAGCAGCTCATTTGCATCACTGGCTGGTCAGTCTGGGACAAATTGCACCTGCTCAGAGGGGAGGCAGATGATGGCATCACTTTGGGCCAAATCTTGGTGGAAAAAGCCAACTCTGGAGTCCCTGTCTATGTGATGGTCTGGTCCGAAAAAACCTCAGGGGATGTCAACCAAAAAGGCATCATGGGCACTCATGACATGGAAACTTTCAAATACTTCAAGCCCACAAAAGTAAAACCTATTTTAAAAGCATTTCAAATGACACAGTTAAAAGATGTTGATTTGACAACAGGTTTGCTGTGCATTGGCACCAAGAGAGCTGGATTGTAATGAGTTCACTGATTACCTCCAAAGTGAATTTGCAAGTGGCATGTACACCCATCATCAAAAGAGTGTCATAGTGGATGCCCCTTCCAATTTTGATGCTGAAAAGAGGAGATTAATGGCCTTTGTGGGTGGCCTTGACCTCACTGATGGAAGGTGGGACACTCCAGACCATCCTTTATTCAAAACCTTAATGTATGAGCACTTGGGAGACTTTCACAATGCCAATGCTGCATCCATACCCAATGACCAAGGTACTTTTGCACATCATGCTCAAAAGCACAATAATTTCCCTGAAATTTGTTTAATTAGCAGCATTGATTTCCAATAAGGTGAAAAAGTGCTTTTTCCTGGCCAAATTTTATTGTGGTCGCTAACTCAAAAGGAGGCTCGCGCGCGAGGGCTTCTCTTTTGGAGTAGCGCCTTCACGTTTCCAGCGTTACCAGATCGGCTTCTTTTAGGCCCCAGGCAGCCCTGGCATGACATCCACTGCGGCGTGTCAGGCCCAGTGGCTCATGATGTTTTCCTGAATTTCTACGAGAGATGGACAAGGCAATGTGTCAAATTTGGACGGCTGGATCCTATAGACTTATCAAAAATTGACATCTCAGAACCTGCTGGCTCTTGGAGCTGTCAGCTTTTTCGATCCATCACTTCCGATTCGGCCTCATTCCAGCCTCAACGCAGCCACAATTTGAATGCCAAAAAGGGCAGATTGGTGGAGGCTTCCATAGCTCAGGCTTATGTGAAAATGATCAGAAATGCCAAGCACTTTGTCTACATAGAGAATCAATACTTCATGGGGTCAGCTTATGCTTGGCTGAGTGAGGCTGAGACAAACTGTGATCACATCATCCCAGCTGAGATAGCCCAGAAAATAGTGGATAAAATTCAGCTGGGAGAGCGATTTGTGGCTTACATTGTCATTCCCATGTTTCCTGAGGGAGATCCAGCCTCAGCTCCAATCCAGGTATGAATTATTAAATGCTGGCACAATGTGGCAAAAGCAAACAAAAGTCATGCTTTGAGAGAGGTGACTGATTTGGGGCTCTTTCCCCCAGAGTGCAACAGGTCTTTTATCTTTCCAATTCCTTTGATAGGAGTGCAACTTTTTCCGGAGAAAAACATGGCATCCTTTTATTTGAATACATCAGAAAGAAAGTGGGAGAATATGTCAACTTCTCCATGTTTGTAGCAAAGAGCCAGCTTTTCTACATGTAGTACTTTTGGCATTTGGCATTGAACTAGGCGTTTAAGCAAAAATCAGTTTGCCTCTGTAGCAAATGTAAAATACATATTTTCACAGGAAATACTGTATTGGCAATACAAAACCATGGAAATGATGTACCACAAAGTGGGCCAAGCTTTGATGGCTGCAGGTGATCCAAGTCATCCCACAGACTGGTTAATTTTCCTCTGTCCTGGCAAGAGGGAACCCTATGGAGATTACTTGAATGACTTGGCACCTCCCTCTTCAGACACCTTGGCCAAAACATTGCGAGACACCTTGAGATTTCCCATTTACGTCCATTCCAAAATGATGATTGTTGATGACACCTACATAATCATAGGCAGTGCCAACATCAACCAGAGATCCATGGCTGGCACCAGGGACACAGAAATGGCCATAGGAGCATTTGAACCTGATTGCATGCACCTTGGCCAAGTGAGGAACTTTAGGCTGTCACTCTGGGCTGAACACTTCAAATACTGTGAGCCCATTTTCAGTGAGCCAGCTCACTTTGACTGTATCCGAAGGGTGAAGGAAATGGCTGGATACAATTGGGCTCTGTATTTGAATCAAGAGCCAACACCAGGCCAAATTTTGCCCTATCCCTTGAATGTGACGCAAGATGGCTCCATTGAGTATATTGAGGGATTAACCAGTTTCCCTGATTTCCCTTCAGGTGCCAAGATCAAGGGGAAGCCCAACCCTATGATTCCATGCAAAGTCACTACTTGAAAATCAAGCCTTTCCTTTTGGGCATCATAACGTGCCCCAAGAAATAAAGAGGCTTAAAATGGATTTTCTCTACAAATCCCAGTTAATCCACTGCACTGCAGAAAACTGAAAAAAAGGCTAATCCTTGGTAAATTCTCTGAATGACTGAGCCACCAAATTCCCCTCTTTTTGGGACTTGATGTAACGTAAATTGAAAATTCCAAGTAAGGAGCTTTTCTTTGTAGGAAATGTATTCTTTTGTGTATTAGGGATTTTTCTTGTTCAGGGATACATATCACATTGTTAATTAAGGTTAATTAGCACCTCAGCAACCTTTCCTTCTGCTTTTTGACAAAGTCTTGTGCCACTCGGTCCTCTAATCGATCCGTCAACACTTTGAGCACAGGATTATCTGCAAGCAAACGTTGAATGCAGAATACTACATTTCAACCACGCTTGATATAGTGCATTTGTAAATAACGTAACTGCATACAGTTGTGAACAAGTTGGTTACAGTGTAAGCAAAACTGAATACAGTTGGTGCAAAACTGAATACAGTTGGTGCAAAACAGAATACAGTTGGTGCAAAACTGAATACAGTTGGTGCAAAACTGAATACAGTTGGGGCAAAACTGAATACATCTGGTGCAAAACTGAATACAGTTGGGGCAAAACTGAATACAGTTGGGGCAAAACTGAATACAAATGCAGTTGGGGCAAAACTGAATACAAATGCAGTTGGGGCAAAACTGAATACAGTTGAAGTTGGGGCGAAACTGAATACAAGCCCGGTTCCAACAACAAAATAAGTAAATAGAAAAAGTACGATTATACGATATACTATACTGATTTTCATTGTTGGAACCGGGCTACAGTCGCAGTTGGGGCAAAACAGAATAGTGTTGAGGCTAAACTGCTTACAGTTGAGGCTAAACTGCTTACGGTTGAGGCTAAACTGAATTTGGGTCAGATTCAAATGCAGTCGAATCAGAACCGAATACAGTCGGGACAGAAACGAATACAGTCGGGTAAGAACCGAATACAGTCGGGTCAGAACCGAATACAGTCGGATTAGAACCGAATACAGTCGGGTCAGATCCGAATACAGTCGGGCCATAACAGAATACAGTCGGGTCAGAACCGTCAGAACCGAATACGTTTGGGTTAGAACCAAATACAGCCGGGTCAGAACCGAAAACAATTATGACAATAGAAAATTAAAAACTAAATTAGGTCGGGTCACAACTGAATACAGGATAACTGTGTCGAATTTTAGCTTAACTAGAAAACGCATCCAGCTGCTCAAAATAGCTTTATGTATTGCACGGACTTACCCACATTTTCCTGGAACATCAAGGCCAGCTCCACGTGTTTCAACCCATGAAAGTTTCCCACGGAAGGTTGCTTTCCTTTTTGTACACCTGGCACATCTCTGAGTGGTAAGAAAGCTTCACCTCCAAAGTCATTGTACGATAATACATCATGGTCATACACGGAGAAAAGCAACATGGCATCATCATCAATCAATTGATCATAATATGCAGGGCTGAAAAAAAAATGTATTTCAAATGTATTCACGAATTCAACATGATGTTGTAGGATACATTTTTTCTCCATTGCATTCTTTGAAGAAAAAAGTGATTACTCTACAAGAGACTAATCTAGCTTTTTAGCTTCTAAGGAGAAGTAGATAAAAGATTTTTTTTGCTTACAATTCAAAGCATTCATCAAAGACTGGATTCAAAGTGGCTTTTTGTACATGCGTTTGTTGCTCAGCACTTTGAAAGACTCGTCTTGGCAAAAGTTCAACCACAACAAAGGGATCACTGAGACCATTGTTATCCAAGGGGATGACATCGTGGGCCCGAATGACCTCAACAAATAGGCAATTGTTGCGAAAATACACGCGGATACAGAGGACTCCGTAAGGCGGAATTTCACCACTGGACCCATACTGATGCATCAGCACTTGCTCATCATTCAGCCTTTCTTGGTGATACAAATCTATCAGTTGGGACGTGGTCATCTGGAAATCAATATGTATATCACATTTGTATTTTAGCTGTATTTTCCTCATCAGAGCTATTGAGACGTATTTAGTAAGCTTACATTCTCAGTTATGCTTTTTTGGTATAAACTCAGATTGACTCTGATAAAATCAGACTTGACTAGCTGAATTCAACTTTGGTGTCAGCTCATGACAATTAAATTATACTTGCAAGGAAGAAATGCCTTACACTTAAACAAAGATACATTATTTATCACTTACAATACAAAATTGCCTTGATTACAGGTGAATAATTCAAGTACCTTGTTCAGCCCATAGAGCAACTTCATTCTGGAGTAGTTGTCTGTGTACAACTTTGAACCGGTTAATCCTTTGCCCTGGATGGAGAAAAACTCCACCAACAGCAGCAAAGCCTCATACAGCCTGTCATAGAAAGCAGGCACTCTTTCCTACAAAAAAGTAAGAAAAGCATCGATTTATGACATGTGTAAGGTATTTGTTTTTAAGGGGCTTACTGAGTTGTTGGAATTGACATGGTCATCAATCTCATGCAAAACAGATTCCCACATGATATGAAGACATCTGGTGACATTTCCCTTCAAGAGTCGGCCATTGAAGTCTTGTAAGCGTTGATCCAGGAATCCAAGCAAGGGAGATATGGCATCCACAGTGGGCAAAGACTCTGGGGACCAAGCCAAATGAAAAATATGCTTTTTCATTGCTGGCTGAAGCTGAAAAATAATGAGAAATCCTCCATTTTAGCTTGCCTCAAAAAATATCTCTGTTTACCTAGCTCACACACCATGAGTCTGATTTTTACACAAACATTAGCTAGCTAGCTTGCAACATGCAATGTACTATTTATGGTGCACTTTGATGATGTTAGATACTTAAGGCAGTTTTACCTTAATTTGCTAGCAGTGAACTTGAGTGAAATGGAGCTCTCTTTGCTTCTAATCATCTTGATCCTTATTTAGATTGGATTTCTCATTACTTACCCTGCTAGCTATGGTTTCCAGGGCCATGTAGAGAGCCAAGTCAATTTGATCCACTGTGGTGACAACAAAGTCAAGTAAATGCTCATTGGAGTCAAAGTGGAACTCTGTGGAAGAGTTGGAAGAAGTGGAGGTCCTCTCTTCAGAGAAGCAGAATTCATGAGGCAAAGTCATGACACATTGGCACACATGCTCAATATTGTTCATTGCAATACAGAACTGAAAACAAATACAAGTTACTGTGCTTTCTTTTTTTCATTAAATAATATTAATAGCAAATCATGAGATTCAGAAGAAGTCATTTGCTTTAACTGAGTGTCATTCATGCTCTGGTTAATAAGCTAGACAAATATCAAAGCATACACTAATGTTTTTCGAAGATGTAATTTTCTCAAAATGCTTTCGCTTTAATGTATTAGATCTGTTTTTTATCTCAGATGTTGCCATCTTTAGAGTAAGATGAGGGCCACAAATTATTGCGATCCCCAAGGGCACAACTTGAAACAAGATGTTTGTTATGTACTTGAAAAAGGTACCACTAATGAGTATTTGATCCGCTCTAAGTACACACAGGCATTTTGCTAAGACTACATGATGGCATATATTATGAAAGCCAACGTCTAAAGCCCTTAAAAATGTTAGCGTACAAGCTCAAAAAAGGCAATTAATCTGAAGAAATTTTATTTGAAATCACTACATTGTGTTGTGAAGTCAATGCTCACTTTGAAGATGGAAAACTCACCTTGTCCAACTTGTTTCGACAAAGAAAGGTAATTGTAAAGTTTACTCTTTCGATAGTGTACTACCACAAGTGCATAAAAGGGTACGCTTATCTAGCATAGTGCTTGAAATTACTTTCGAGTTATTGGTACACACTAGTTACCAAGTTTATGGCCTTTTGCACTTTGAAGTTTTGAGCTTTATGTCCACTGCATGCTTTAGGCAATGTAAAGCATCCTTTTCTGTAAGCCATGATATGAACTTTTTGAACAACCTCCCAAATTTTTTCGCAACTAAAAGCCTTAACTTTGCCCCTTTAGCCTTTTCGCAACCAAGGAATTATAACTTTAACATGATTTGGTGCACACAAAGTTGGCCTTGTACTTTGAGCTCTAGACTTGATTATCTTGCTTTACTTCACTTAATTGCTTTCCATATAGGAACCACAAAGGAATAATTTTCACCTCATCACACAGCTGGAAGCCTTTTTCTCCCTCATACAGTTCCAGATCTGCATGCTTTTTTAATACCATGTCAGTGTAGAGAGAGGCATTCTTGCAAATGATCTGAAAATAGTGTAATCTTACTTTTTTTGCTTTTATTAAAAAAAGTATTGGCTTACATCCACTGTGGCTGCCAGTAGGGACCTATTATTGTGGACCTCTTGCCAACCCATTTGATTCCACAAATCTTTAATGTGGTAGAAGCAAGAGGTTACATCCCTGCTTGAAGTGGAATGCTTCAAGTCAGGATGAAGGATGCTTGCAACCAATTTCTCACAGTTCACAGCTCTTTCCACCCTCAAAGGAACCTGGTGGGGGAAAAAGAAAGCAGTCTCTTTTAATCAGCATATGACTATAAGAGTCCTTGTTATCTTCTTCAAAGAAGGATCTGTTTCTGTCTCTTTACTTATGGTATACTATATTGCAGTGGAAGCATAATTGAGTAATTCTAGATCTTGTGATGAAGACAGGCATTCAAAATATCCTGTATGCTTCTAGGTAACATGTAATTTAAGGTATTGACATGCTTGCAGCCTCAACAATTCTGCATTAACAGTTATGTCAGTTCCAGGTCATGCTTTTTACTTAATAGAAGATAGCAAATGAGGTATGCAAATGTCCATTTGCATGCTATTGGGAGGTGAGTAGCTAAAAAAGTTAGTAAATGAACTTGCTATTAGCACTGGTTAAATTAGTATTCATGGGTGACTTTCTGAGCTCAACTCCACCCTGGAGCACACAATAAGTTGTGCAATAGTGCACTGAGATGTATCCTAAAGCACTAACTTGAGCACTATTGCACTCATCTGTAGGTTTGAGGGCACAACTCTTCCTTAATTGAGCACTTTTACATAAGCAATCGACAGTGAGCTTAGGCACTCAGCTATTCTCATGAACACTGACATGCTCAGTTTATCAGTCATCTGTGCTCTTGAGCACTCACATTAATTAATGATAACTTAGCTGTTCTCTTAAGCACTTTGAGCACTAAAGTGCACTTGGAGCACTGAGCTGTGCTTTGGAGCACTAATGTGTGCTTTAAAGTACTAGATAATTATTTAAAGAACTTGCATGTGCTTTAGAGCACAAAGCATTCTTTTGAGAACTTAGCACTACCTTTGAAGACTCACCTGTTTCTCTAGACACTCTTCTTAACACATTCAGATGTGCTCTTGAGCGCTCAGCTGTACTCTTGAGCGCTCAGCTGTGCTCTTGAGCACTCAGCTGTGCTCTTGAGTACTCAGCAGTGCTTTTGAGCAATCATCTGCGCTCTTGAGCACTCAGATGCGCTTTTGAGCATTCAGCATTGATCTTGGGCACTCTGCTGCGCTCTTGAGCACTCTGCTGCGCTCTTGAGCACTCCGCTGCGCTCTTGAGCACTCTGCTGCGCTCTTGAGCACTCTGCTGCGCTCATGAGCACTCTGCTGCGCTCTTGAGGACTCTGCTGCGCTCTTGAGGACTCTGCTGCACTCTTGAGCACTCTGCTGCGCTCATGAGCACTCTGCTGCGCTCTTGAGTACTTTCCTTTAACCTTTGGGCAAATAATTTTCTTTAACAAAAGGCTCACCTGCTCGGACACAACAGCTAGCCAAGCAGCAAACGAAGGCATGAACCAGTCATGGTAGGCATTAGTCAGCAGAAGAGTCTTCCTTTCAGAAGGCAATAATGCTTTCCTCTTGGTATGAACCTCTCGAAAAGCCAAGCAGACCTCAAAGAGGTCATAGGTCAAGAAATGACGACAATTTTCAGCCTTGACACAAGTGCATTTCCGCTCAGTTCTCAGCCGTTCTCGCTTTTCCTCAGTCAATTCCACATCTTCATCTTCCTCACTGCTTTTTTTGGACATGGCCTTTCCCTTTTGGCTGGTTTCAGAGGTGAGTGGAGGCAGCAAAATGTCACTCATTTCCAGCGACAAATCGCGCTCACATAGCCGAATGAGCACTGGACTGAGCTCTTCTGATATCTGAAAAAATGAAAACGGTATACCTGGTATTTTGGAAGGTATACCACACAATGAGAGAGGTAATTATGCATGAGCTGCAACTATTACACCATGGCTGCCATGTGTATTAGAACAAAAGTCATTAAAACATGACATTTTAAATATCACATACTATGTACACTTTGCTTGAGTAATTAGGAAGTGAAGGTCATGAGTTTCACCTAGATGCCAACAAGTAGAGAAAAACTTCAAAGGTTGGAAGCAAAGTTTATAACATGGCAGACATAAAAGGATGCTGGGTATTACCTAATGCACTAAGTTGGTATGTACTGAAAAACTTTCAAGTGCAAAAGGCCATAAACTTGGGCGTAACCACGCACCTTACCAAATTTCAAGCAATTTGGCGGTATGCAAGCATATGGTTTCATAAGAGCTTACCAGTTTATCATATTGCTTGTAGACTGTGGAAGTGAAATTGATCCCCATGATCCTAAATTCAAGTGGATAATGATAACTTACAAGGTCGTCACATTTTTCAATGTGCCATACCTGTCGAAGAGAGAATTGTAGCTGCGATTTCCATTTTCCAAGTGGGCATTGACTTCAATTAACAAGTCGGTGATTTTGAACAAGATTTTCCTATATTCGTCTCCTGTCAGTGGCTGGCTTTGCACCATCAGCGGCTCTAAACTGGGCAAGTCTAGACTTTCCATAAACCTTCAAAATTATGAAATTTACCATCATTGAGTATCTGATAAAAGTACGCAAAGTATGGAGTACAACATACCAATTAGCGGTTCCTTTTTTCAGCGCATTACAAACATCTTGCTTCAAGTCGTGGCCTTGAGGGTAGCAATAATTTGTGACCCTCATCTCACTCAAAAGATGGAAACATCTGAGGGGGAAAACAGAGCCATTACAAAAAAGTGAGAGCACTCTAAAATAAATCAGTGACGTCAAGAGACAAAGCGAAAAAAACACATTAATTCGAATTGGTTCTCATGAAAAGCTTGCTAATGAGGAAAATGTAGCTATTTAGCTATTCAAAAGAAGAGACTTTTTTTGGCCACTCAGAAAGTTTTCTCCTCAATTTGTGGGCATGCACCATAATGTATTCTGAAAGGCCAATACACATACCTTAAGAGGTACTCCAACTTTTCAAATGCCAGCTTGTTCTGAGGGGTGAAGAGCTTTCTATGATGTTGAATAAGCAATAGTCCATACTCCACAAAATAGCACATGGCCTCACCCAAAGCTCTCTCCTACACATATGAATAAGATTAAAAAATCAATAGAAATACACATTACAATCAATTGCCAAGTGACCAACTTGTTTACACTCCAGTTACCTCTTCATTGGAGAGCAAATCTCTGTCCCAATGTTGCTCCAAGTCTTTGAGGACTTCATGCAGAATTTTGAAATGTATTTGCCTTTTCTCATCTTTGGCTTGCTGAGCTATGGCTCTCCATTTGAGAGCTGCAATCTGGAGCTCTGTCAAATCTCCCTGGATTGCATGTTGTTGCAAAATTGCACTGGCTTCCTCAGATAATTGACCATTCCATTCACTTGAAGAGCCATTCTCCTGGAAGAAGAAGATAATGGACTTGTCTGGGGCTGCCTTACTTACACTAAAGCTATTAGAAGTAAGGCAAGGAGAAAGTTAGAAGAGGAACACAACATACCTTCAGTTGGCTGAGTTCATGCCTCAGAAATATGGAATAGATCTGCTGATGCTGCCAAATCTCGTTCCACATGCCTTCTTCCTCACTCAGGCCTCGATTTTCACGAGTGGAGAGCCACAGCTTCAAGTGAATCGACCCTTGAATGTTTGACCTGTTCGACCGGCCTGCAAAGATAAACAAAAACAAACTTGGAATTAGGGTAGTCACAAACAGTATTGGGTTCCTCTTGAGTGGAAGAAAAACGTCAATTTTTTACTCCTGAATTTGCTGAATAGGAAAAAGAAAAAAAATAACAATAATATTTGCAAATAAAAATCCGAATTTTTCGGGAAATGATAAAAGTCAACAGTTTTTTCCTAGGCAAAGAACGCGACTTACAAGAGTGAAAATGTCAACAAACGTCAAAAACTAGGGTTGGCAAAAAAGGAGAATTTGTGAAAAATGCAAACTAGGGTTGACCAAAATGTTGAGATTCGAAAATTAAGCTGTGAATTTGACTTTTGACTTTGAATTAAGGCAGAAAGGCCAAGTTTGGCACTCCCATGGGATCCATTCACCTTCTAACTTATACCATCTGTCCAATCCAGTGGCTGGCACATCTCTAACTGGAATATCGATACTTCCCAGGAAGTCATCTTGACCACCCTCACCATTGCGAGCTGATTGGGCCACCTTGAAAAAATATTATTTTTTACAAACTTTTGAAAATGTCAAAAAAATTAAATTACCAACAACAACAAAAATGTACCAATTATGTTAATCTGTAAGGGACTGTTCACCTGCTCTAAAAATTTTAATATTAGCCAAATTTCACTAAAATACTTGTAGATTAAAAAACACTTATATTGACTTTTTGCCCTCTTTTTAAGCAAATTGGGCCAAACTGATAATGTTTTAGCACTTTCAAGCCCTTTTTGGATAGTTTTGGATAGACTATAATATACTATTTTGCCAAAAGTTCAGCCTTATAATAATACTAGTGCAGGTGAATTCAGCCTTTTGCATAATGGCATAATAAATCCGTATAATACCTGCTTAAAGTATCTTCCCAGGCCTCTCATGTTTTTCACTTCGTTCAATCTCTTCACTGCATCCAAAACTGAAGCTTCATCATCATGATCCCTAAAAATCGGATTATACTGTTTTAGTTTCCCAGCCTTTTTAATAAAAACATCCTTCACTAGCAGGATTGCTTTCCAAAAGAAAGATTATTAGCATGGCTCGAGTGTCTGAAGACTTCAAGTCTGTGGACGTCTAAAACTCACCAAATGTCCAAGTGGAGAATGTCAGTTTGAACATCATCGCAATCACTATGAAAAAATAGGAAAAAAGAATAAGCTTTTTACATTGGAAAATGAGATTGATGAGCTGTCAAGACAAAATTGCTACATAATTTCCAAGATCTGGTATGCATGCATAACAAATTAAAGCAATATTGGTATATTAGATGACATTGCCTTGTATCAAGCTGAGCTTGAAAATCTGAGATGAACTTGATTAGATCAAGATGAGAGCTCAATCTGTAGAGCTACTCAATTAAGTCAAGTTTTAATTGAAAGTTTGGGCTTTCAAGGTCAAATGGAGATTAGAGGTAAAATTAATATAGGTACATGAGGTCAATACAATATTAATCATAGTAACTTTGGACATACTGAGATGAAAGTGACTCAAAGCTGAGCCATTTATGGCTCTAAGCTGAGAATTTGCTTAGTCAAAGCTGAGAATTTGCTTAGTCAAAGCTGAGACTTTGCTTAGTCAAAGCTCAGACTTTGCCTCATCAAAGCTGAGACTTTGCCTCATCAAAGCTGAGACTTTGCTTAGTCAAAGCTGAGAATTTGCTTAATCAAAGCTGAGACTTTGCTTAATCAAAGCTGAGACTTAACTTAATCAAAGCTGAGACTTTGCTTAGTCAAAGCTGAGAATTTGCTCAATCAAAGCTGAGACTTTGCTTAATCAAAGCTGAGACTTTGCTTAATCAAAGCTGAGACTTTGCTCAATCAAAGCTGAGACTTTGCTTAGTCAAAGCTGAGAATCTGCTCAATCAAAGCTGAGAATTTGCTCAATCAACGCTGAGACTTTGCTCAATCAAAGCTGAAACTTGAAAATTATTTGCAGAAAAAAGCCTTTGCAGACAGTTGAGACTTGACTTCAAATCAACACTCAGAGCTTCCAAATTAGCAGGAAAGAGCAAAAATCCTAATTTTCAACACTGGCTAGCCACCTAGCATGAGACTACCAGCAAAAACTGAAAAATCTTGGTAAGTACTCACAATCTGAATCTTTCATGCCAGCTAGGTGACAATGTTTTGGGCTTGACACTGGTAGCCCTGATGAATTTAGCTGCCACTGGCCCATTGAAGATCCCATTTGTTCCAGGGTCAAGAAAAGCATTGAATCCATTGTTGCCATTATTAGAATGGCTCCCAGGTGATCCAGTTGACAAACTATTGGCCAATGGATTGTGGCAGGGAGAGGATGAGAGTCCAGGACTTTTTGGGGCCTTTTTGGTATCTTTCCTCTTGAAGCTCAGCCTGAAGCTAAGAAAAAAGGCTTTCTCTGTACTTTCTTAATATTGTTGTGCAAGTCTTGCAGTAGCTACAGCAATTAATTTGTGTCAGTAAATAGATTGGGTTTGCTGCTGCGCATTTTCTTTCTCAGGGAAAGAAGAGCTTGACTCACTCAATTGATCTGTCATTTGAACTTGTTTTACCTTCCTGTTTTTCTGGACAGTTTTTCAACTGGCTTTGAGAGGCTTTCAGGCAAAGCACCCAGTGAATCTCCATCTTCTTGAATATCAACCACATCTGGAGTCCTAAAAAGTAAGTCATGTCAAATTGCTGGATTGATCAAGAAGCCAGCTTAATTTTGCATTTGGAAACAAAACTTCACTTACTTGATGATTGGTGTTTGAACTCCAAATCCCATCAAGGCTGAGGAAGCTTCGCTGATTGCACTCCAATCAAAACTTCTAAAGTTAGAGGGTAAAAAAATAATGGAGCATGCAAAAACCATAAAACTTCCTGCTGCACTATAAAACAAGGCAGATTAGCAAACTTTAGGAAAGCTCTAAATAATTAGTCTGTAATCAGCATCACCATTTTTTGCTTCTTTTTTTATTTCTACTTTAATTAAAATGTCTAATTAGGTGATGAAAAAGCTCCCTCAGAAAAAGAGAGAAAGGAATCTGACCAAAAAATCCAGTCAGGAATAGAATTGCCTATTTAAAAGGATTTTTATAAGAAGCTTAGGGTAAAAATTGAGCAAAATTCCAATCTGGCGCCGTGATGTCTGGCGTTTTCTAACGGTTTTTTCATCCTGGCGCCACTCTACTGTCTGGCAACTTTTGGCCTACTTCAGCTACACTGAGAGTGCGGAAAATGTGAAAGATAGCAAACTGGGACAAAACTTATTTTCACTCTGGTGAGTACTTGTGCACTTACCCTCTGTGCCTGTGACTAGGGGATTTTTCCCTGGGTGACCTGCTGGATGGCGTCACTGTGTCCCCGGGCCGAATGCCGAGCATACAGAACGGGTCACTGTAACCGTTGGAATCTTTGGCTTCCAAATTGTCTGCTTCCACCACGCACACATTGAGGATCACGATTGGAGGCTGAAATAGGAGCATAATACGGTGAAAATAATGGAGAATAAGGCCAAATAGTCTAAGGCCAAATAGTCTGCACCCGAATTGTCTAAGGCGTAATAGTCTTAGGCCTAATTACACGAGGCCTAATTTTATTAGACCTAGAAGTCTAAGGCATGATAGTCCAAGGCCTAACTGTCCAAGGCCTAATTGTCCAAGGCCTAATAGTATAAGGCCTAATTGTCTTTGGCCTATCAGTTTATTTCTAATTGTCTTAGGCCTAATTATTTTAGGCCTAATGTTAATGAAAAGAATAATAGTCAGATAGTATTAGGCCTAATACATAAGAGGAAAAGGCCTTAAATTGTTAGGCCTAAATGTATAAGAAATTGAAATTATTAGGCCCCGAGAGAAAATGGCCTAATGGTATAAAGCCTAGGGTCTTAGGCCTAAAAGTTTTATGGCAAATCACTCTTAAAAGCCTAGCTATGTTTAAAGGCCTGTGATTTACTTACATGATGCTTGAAAACTGTATAAGCTGTGCTCATTTGTCAATTCCTCAGATAATGGAAGACCTAAGGCCACACAAAATGTGTCAGCTCTGATTAAGGCCTTCATTTAAATCCGGATGAGAACAAATGAGATTTGCAAAAAGTGCTGCTATTTTTGCAAAGAAAAGTAGGCTTGCTGTCTGTTGCAATTCCAAGGACTCAACTAAAATAGTGCAAATTACAATTGGACAACTGTTCCAGACCAATTTATCTGAGCTTTGAAAGGTGGGCAATTTTTAACAAAATTGGCTGTTAAACATTTTTTCTTTGAAAGTCATTCCATCCCTTTCAACTTTTACTCTTTGCAATGTTTTCCTCATTTTTTTGCTACTTACAAAATTCCTTTTGTTCTTCCCAGCTAAGCAAGTCAGTTACAAAACATGGAACTTGCCTTAGTTACCTTCAAAATGTTAATAATTGGCCCTGTTATAATGGTACTTTGTTATCTTAAATTGAAGCAATGAGCAATTAATTAGGGCTTTCATTAGCCTTTGTTCATAATTGATACTGCTCTTGCTACACGGTTAGTCAGCTTTTTGGCAAAAAAAGTAAACATAATATCCACCTTGAAAAATGCAAGCCATAAAAAGGAATACCATAAAAGCTTTTTGCCCTCATAAAAAAATACATGTGTCATGTTGCTTTTTTGCTCCTGCTGCAAAAAATGAAAGACTTCTGCTGCTGGGAAAAACACTCTTTGTGACTTGCTTTTTCCCCCTCTCTCATTTAACAGAAAAAGGCCAAAAAAGCATCTTATGTAGTAGGAAATTTTTTTGGTGACCAAAAACTTACCTTTTCTTCTTTGACTTCCTCCATCAATTTTTCATGAGTTTGCTTGTCAATGTCAAAGGCCTCTTGGGCATACTTAAGTAGTTCTTGCTTTGACAAATGCTTCTTCTCTTCAATTGCCACACTTTGCCACAGTGGGGCCAGAGCTGCACTCAGGGCATTTGGCTTTTTCTGCAACTGGATCAGCTGGCTCACTGCACTTTCTCCTGGGCCACCCAACTTGTGTGTAATTGTGTACAGAACTTCCTTGTACAGGTTTTCTTTCTGGAAATGAAAAGAAAAACCACATTTCAACAATTCATTGAAGGTGCCATCATGCTTATTTCCTTGCATAGTGCATAGTTCAAAAATGGCTTTTTTTGGTAAAATGTATGGAAGCCTAGAATTGTCTGGTTCCTCTGCTAATGGAGGTTTTAACCAGGCATTCAGACATGCAACATTCACTATATAATGTGTACTACTGTAGAGCATTGATTGATGTACTATGAAGGAATGTGCTCAATTTGTGCCTCTATCACATCATATTTGGGTGCATAGAGTTTATAACTAGTGTAGCAGGAACACGGGTATACGGGTGTGTTCTGTGGGCGCCTGCGAGCGCCCCGTCCCGGTGAAACGAATTGTACAGCAGTTAATAAACGGACGTACTCGAGTAAACATCTCGACTAGTTTCAGTAGCAAGTTCTTCTATCGCTACCTCAAGGGCGCGTGTCATCCTCGGGGGGTCTATACGAACCTCCTACAAGTTGGCTCGGTGCTGAGGACAACTCCCCGAGTTATCGACACCTTCGCTCCAACAAACCCGCAAATAAGGGACAGCAATATGGCTGAGCAAATAGCCAGATGGGACCAAAAGGGGCGTGGCAAGGAGCCACACCCGTAGGCCAACACCACAGTCCAAGCAAGACACCGGTGACACCGGCAGCGAGTCGTCACCCTTGCGCCAGTCAAGCATTCGTGCCAGAATGACCAGAGCACAGCATCCACCCCAGGCCGAGGTCGGGCGCGTCCCTTGAGGCCGTATGCCCGGATCGCATGGAGGTGTTGTGGCAGTAGGCATCGCGACACTATAGCAGAAAATCGCGAATACGCTGTCAGCCGGCTATCGTACGCCGAGCAAGCTTGTCCTCGGCTGAGGCCGCCACAGAGAATGGCGAGCATCACCAGGAGAGCACGGGCCCTCAGGCAGCAAGATCGCTGGACACCTGAGTCGCTAGAATCACCTCGCTTGTCCTCGGCTGAGGCTGCGCCACAGAGAATGGCGGGCATCACCAGGAGAGCACGGGCCCTCAGGCAGCAAGATCGCTGGACACCTGAGTCGCCATCACAGCCTCGCCCTCGCAACAAGGCCACCATCGAAACCTTGGCAGGGAGGTCACATTTGCAGAAAAACGCGCATTTGTCAGGAACGATTCATGTTAATGATTGCATTAAGATCAATAAACAACAACTAACTACACGCTCCCAAATAATTAAAGCGCGCAGCCAGAAAGAAATCAGGCCACGACTATCGATTACCCCGAGAAGTATACCTCGAAGCCGGCCAGCGGACCCCAGCGGCGGGCCGCGCCAGGCGAAGGCCGGAAAAGGCTTGGCTCGTGAGGATCGGGGTCAGATCACTGGAGCAATGTATTAATAGGGAAGTTAATCCCTTGACCCGTGATGGGTCGGCTCAACCGCTATCGCTTAATCCGCTCACGGTCACTTTCGAGATTGATCAGGGCACAAAATATGGCCACAAATGGTCACTGGAGACCGGCATTGTGTCGCGTAAATACGGTCGCAAATAGACCAAGCCGCTGGCCTCTTTATGGCCCCATTCCCAAGGTTACTCCTAGTAACAGGGAGATCGACTGCTGTTGCAGCTGCAAGAAGCTGTAAACTAAATCTCGCATCCTGTTGCTAATGAAGCTTCGCATAATAGCTAAATAGCTAAAATTGGCCGCCCAAATCACCGGGTCGTAAACCAGATCTTGTAAACAATCTTGAGAGAGAGTCGTTTTAAAACAATTTATCAGAGGGGCCAGAATTCCCCTGCTGGCCATGAGAGCGGCCGCCGTTGCGCTGATCTGGTGACAATAAAAGAGAGCTGATCGGGGGTCGAGCCCAGTTCTTGAAGCTCCCAAGGCTATTACACCCCAATCTTCTCGCTTTGCACCATTTCACCGCTGGTAAAACGCAACACTTTCAATTGCTTGTACGCTTAAGCTAACTCCTTCTGTATAGCACAGTAGACATCATGATGCTTCGATCACCAAAACAACGCCCATCTTCCGCTGGGACGAAGACCCCGATAATCTCTCCGATCCTGGCCACCTCGCTGCCTCGCGCCGGGAGGAGGTCGAGGTCCTCGCGCCTTCGGGGCTGGCGGGGCTCAAGGGGCAACTCCCTCGGGGTTGGCGGGCCCAAGGAGGCAATCCACTTGGGGCCCAGGGCGGACCCACCCACGATCGGGCACGCCCACAGGGGGAAGCGCGGCGCCGCTGGCGGGCTTCCGCCGCCTAATTGGCCGGGCCGAACAACGCACCCCGTCAGGAGACATGCAAGCCATGATGCTCCAACTCCTTCGTGGTTCAAGCCCAACGGAACGCCGACCTCGAGACCAGACAGAGGGAGGCCGAGTTGCGACAAGTGGAGGCGGAAGCCCGGCGCCCGAGGCCGAGGTCCGCCGCGGCTCGCGCCGGTCGCAAGCGGAAACTTGAGAAGTTTGAGGACACAGAGGCCGATAAATGGCTCACCTTCCGCCTGCATGTAGAGGCCACCTTCTTGGGTTCAACGGCCTCGGAGGCCACCAAGAAAATGGAGATCAAGCACGCCATGGTCGGGTGGCGCCCGGACGGTCAACGAGGTCGACCTCCGACTGGGTGACGAAGCCTTCACCTTCATGCACCTGCTGGATGCGCATTTAGAGGTTCTTCGCCACCGCCACGTCCTCTCAGGTGGCCCGTATTGCCTTGGAGACTGCCCAGCAGAAGGCAGATGAAGCTATCCCGCAATGGCATGCCCGCCTGAGGAGCATCTTTGTTCGAGCCAGACCGGAGCTCGCCAAGGAGGTCGAGACCTACTCCTGACCTCATCCGCATCTTCGTCACCAAGATGCACCGCAAGGACGTAGTGATGGGCCTCGCCCCGGGCACAAGTTCGCCACCATGGCCGATGCCCTGGAGGCCGCTTGCCAAGCCGAGTGTTGATGACGATCGGGCAAAGCAAAGGCCGAGTAGCCGCCCTGCATTCCTCGGATGCCGATGCCGACATCACTTGTTTCTACTGCGAGAGGAAAGGCCATCGCTGGCCGAGTGCCGCGCCTCGAAAGCGGACAAGCGCAACAACCGTTACAACCCCAAGATCAACAAGTGGCACAAAGCTGCAAGCCAACTGCAGCAACGCTCTTCGTCCGCCTCGGGCAAGTGGGGGTCGGGCCAGCCTTCGGACCGAAGCGGTCCTCCGATTCCAACCAGTCCAGCGGCAAGCAGTCCGCCGGGCAAGCGGCCCAAGGTCAACGAGATCAGTGAGGCCGGCCCTGAGGCTGAGTCGGAAGCTTCCGGGAATACGCCGGGCGGGAAACGACTCCGACCAAGTTGTAGAGGGCTCCGCCCGGGTCACGCCAGCATCCCTCATCTTAGCCGCATTAGACCACATCACACAGCATAAACAATTTTTAACCCAAGTGCCAGTGCACATCGGCCGCATCAAGACGCGAGCCTTAGTGGACAGCGGAAACAGCTGGCGCACTTGCATCTCTGAGGACTTCGCTAAGCGACTGGGAGTCCTCCCCCACGGGTTGCGACCCCTGGAGGACATGACCGCTGTGGGCACGGCCCACGCCCGCCATCGGCTGCAAGTGTTGGGGGAACTCAAGCAGCCTCTACGGGTGCAGTTCGGGAGCACCTCACGTGTTCTCCATCCGCCCGGCAGTGGTGCGCAATTTGTCTATGGACTTCAACCTCTCGGGGCCCTTCTTGAGCCACCACCGCATCGACCAGCTCCACTCGCGGGGTGCCCTGAGAATTCACGGCCAATGTGTTCCGCTGGTTGGGGCCCTGTCGGCCTCCAGCCAGCCTTCCCCGGGGGAATACCCAATATGTGTCCTCCGGCCAGCCACTGTCCCGCCACGCAGCACTGCTCTCGTCGCGGCCGTTGCCGCTCTATGGCCTCACGGCGATGCAAAGCCCGCAGTCCTGGAGGCTGAAGGGCAGTTCGCCGAAGAAACCCAGCTGGCTCCTTGGCTGAACGCCGTGGTGCGACCCTCCGCAGGAGGCCACCTGCTGGTGGGAATGCTGAACCCACTGGACCACCCTTTGCAAGTAAAGGGGGGCACTCTTTACGGTGTGCTAAGGGAAAACGAGCCCATGGAGGCCGCTGCCCTCGCTGCATCCGCACCACACCTCCAAGCTATCCGGGCCGCGGAGCCGCCGCCGGGGCTGCCCCCTGATGTCAGCCCACAGGAGAAGATCGAGTTCACGATTCAAGCATTCGGATTGAAAGAAAACGACCTCCTTCGCCGGCATCCCGAACGCCTGAGGGCGGCCGCGTCCCTGCTGGTCAAGGTACCTGGGCGCCTTCTCCTTCGATGGTCGCACTGGGCAGACCAAGTTGGTGGAGCATGCGATAGATCTCAAGCCTGGCGCCCGACCGATCAACATAAGGCGGAGGCCAATCAACCCCAACCTGGAGTCCTCCTTGAAGGAGCAGATCCATAAGTGGTTGGAAGAAGAGGTCATCACCCGATCTCATCCCCTGGTCAGCCCCACTGGTCCCCGTGCGCAAGAAGGACGGCAGTCTCCGTTGGTGCGTGATTATCGTGAGCTCAACAAAATCACGGTGGTCGATTCCCACCCCATCGGGACGTGAGGGACAACCTGAGCCGGCTAGCTCCGCTCCACCGTGTTCTCCACCCTGGACGCGGTGGGAGCCTTCAACGTAGTGCCGATTCGCTATGAGGACGTGGAGAAGACTACGTTCTCCACTGGGGATGGCTCGTATGCCTTCTTTGAAGATGCCTTCGGGCTCACGAATGCCCCTAAGACATACAGCCGCTTGAACCGCCTGGTATTAGAGGGCGTGCCATGGAACGTGGCCCTGCCCTACCTGGACGACTGCTTGGTTCACTCCCCGACTTCGATTCGCACTTGCAAAACCTCAAGATCGTCCTCCAGGCCCATCAGAAGGCAGGCCTGTTGCTCAAGCCCACCAAGTGCCACCTCTTCCAGACCAGGGTGACTTACCTCGGGCATGTTGTCACCCCGAAAGGGCTGGAAGTCATGCCAGCTTACATAGATCTCATTCGCAAGTGGCCGCCACCCAACACTCGCAAACTCCTTCGCATCTTCATGGGCAAGGCCAATTACTACCGGGCCTTCATCGAGAAATACCAACACATCGGGCCGCGCCACTGACTGCCCGGCTATCCAAGGATGATGGGACTTCTGATACTCAGACCTTCGAACCGTCGCAGGAGTATCGTGATGCTTTCGAGGAGACTGCAAAAGGCGGCTTGTGTCGGCCCCCGGTCCTTGCGTACCCTGACTCTCGCTGGCCCCCAAACCCGTTCATCTGGACACCGACTTCTCCCAAGAGAACAGGGCAGTAGGGGCGGTCTTGTCCCAGGTGCAGAGAGGCAAGGAGCGAGTCATCTTGTAATGGAGCAAAGAAGTTGACCTCGGCCCAGAGTAATTATTCCGCCAACCAGGGAGAGCTGGTCGCTGTTATTATCTTCATCAAGCAATTCAAATACTACTTGCAGCATCAAGGTTCATCCTCCGGACCGACCACCGGCTCTGCTATGGATTCGCTCCATGGAAGCTCCGACGGGCATTTTGGCCAGGTGACTCGACACCATCTCCAACTACGACTTCGAGGTCGTCCATCGGCAGGCACTCAAGCACGGCAATGCCGATTCCTCAGTCGGGCGCCTCATTTGGACCAAGCAGGAGACCACATTAGCGCTGAAGTTTCCGATGACGACTTCTTCCGCGTGGCCAGCCTGAAGCTCATTCCCACCAAACCGGAGTTATGGGCCGAAGCTCAGGAGGAGGATGACGACCTGGTGACGCTGCGCCAATTGGTTAAACTCCAGCAAGCTCCCTCCAGAGCCCATCTCGATGCTGCCTCCGCCCGAGGGCGGGTACTCATGGAACAATTCAACAGCCTATGCCTGGACCAGCAAGGAGCTCTCCGGCTGCGTGACCCGCAAGGCCGGGCCCTCGACTCGGCTCATCGTACCTCGCAAGTGGGAGGAGGCCAGTCTGAGGCACGTGCACGAAACCATGGGACACCAGGGTCGAGACAACCTGATCCATCGGGCAGCTCAACACTTCTACTTCCCAAACATGGCTAGAGTGGCCGATGAGGTCGTAAAGTCCTGCTTGCTGTGTCAGAAATCTAAACCCGCAACCTCGGATCAGCGGCACACCCTGGTACCACGCCATGCTGGATTTCCGTTCCAGGTGCTCAGCCTTGACTATGTGGGCCCGTCTGGCCCACGTCCAACCAGCACCGGTACCTATTCACGGCCAAGTGTGTGTTCAGTAAGTGGATCAAGCCTTCCCATGCCGATCCAATGATGCCAGACAGCGGTACGATTCCTCACGACGGAAATCATCCTGCTTTGGACTGCCGGAGCGCCTGCACACCGCCCAAGGTACTCACTTCACAGCACACCTCATGAGGGAAGTATGCTCGGCTTTAGGCATCAAGGCCACCACCACGCCGTCATACAACCCAAAGAGCAACCCAGTAGAACGGGCCCACCGTGACCTTAACGAGCTCATACGTAAGATGATCAAGGGACACTATTCTAAATGGGCCGAAGTAGTGCCGTTTGCATTATTCATTCATGCGTACCACAAAGAATCGATCCACGGGGCTGGCTCCCTATGAAATGGTGTTCGGCAGGCAACCTACCACCAACCTCGATCTCATCTTTGGGACCCGCAGCCGGCAGTGCATAAGGCAACCGAAGCTGGCCGTTTCGCCAAGCAGCTGCGGGAACGGATACAACTCAAGCGCATGAGTGGGCTCGCAAGAACATTTCTGCATCCATTGAACGGCAAAAGACGGGCCTATCATATGGATAAGCAAGCCTTCTCCCCAGGCCAGAAAGTGTGGCTGTTCACGCCAAGGGTCGTAGTGGTCAATATCCAAAAAGTTGCAAACTTTCTGGACCGGCCCTTGGACCATCGAGAAAGAATCAACGAGCTCACGCACGAAATCTCGCCAGACCCATCATGGCCGCTAACCAAGAAGCAGTGGTTGTCTCCGTGGACCGACTGAAACGGTACATCGAACCGTCAGATCCACAAGCCTTGCAGACCATCACATCGCCTCCCACGGAAAACATGGACTTTCGACATGCCGGGAGATGAATCTGCGGGAGCATATGCACGCCCGACTCCAGCCTCCGATGAACAGCCCAGCGAAACTACATGCGTTCAATATGCAGTAGCACCAACGGATCGCGAATATGGATTCCCACATGCGAAGGATGACACTATTCCGCCATTCAACGATTTCCGATCCAACCATTCCAGAATATGACTGCACCATGTTTGAACACATGTCACAGAACGATAATGACACCCCTCCGAATGAAGGTGAGCAGCAGGACCAAATCTCACCCGATAATTACGGCCACAACTCGCGCCGCCATCACCAACACCTCGGCCACCACCGAGAAAAGAAGAACGGCAGCAGAAATGTTGCAGGAATATTCACAGCAAATATTAGGAGGCCAAGACAAGCTCGCAGAGACCTCGCGCCCAGAACGAGAAGCGGCGACAAGGCAAGCAAGTCGCGACGATGCACTGCTGCCCCTGCAACAAGCACAAACCGCACAAGCTCTGCCTGAAACAACGAGATATCTGCTGCCACCGCTAGAACCGCTGCCACCACCAATAAGACCGTCAATACCATCAACCATCCCAGAAGTCGCGATCACAAACATCATCATCATCATCACAAGGGCAAAATTCTACCATATCAACACCGAATTCTGATAATGTATTTGATTAATGCGCATATTGCTGCCCTCATACAAAAGTTTGGGGGTGGCAACACACAAGCACGCAAAAACAGCAAAAACAGTAAAACTTCAAAACTTTCGCATTCTGGCCGCAAAATTATGACAGCTCAATAATTTACTATTCCTCTCTTCCAGTTCTGAGTACCAGTGCTAATCTAATTTGCGACCATACAAACTCATAACCCACAAATCAACAAATCATGACGCCAGTAAGCTGCTTTCTTTGGCCCTCTATGTACTTGATGGCCTTCTTTGTGTATGCCTACTGGATCCTGTTTATTGAACTGGCCCAGGCGGCCTTGGTCCCGGGGGACGCCACCCCGGAGCCGCGCCGCTGATCTTTACACCCCGGACGCAAAGGTCACGTCATTCACCACCTACGACCGCGCCGCACTCCCGATGCCATCCACGAAGCCATCGACCTGAGTCAGCCAGAGCTCTGCGAGGACATTCGGAGCGCATATCAGGCCCCCGCCAATATCACAGTCCAGGTGCTCCAGACCGCGTCGACCCTCTCGATCAAGGCCTTCCGGTGCAGGGGTGCATTTGTCCCGACAAGTGACAAGATGTGGATACGATAGCATCAGTTATGGCAGTCAAATGACTGATGTCAACCGGCCCTACTTGGTAACCCCACAAGCGTGTCGGGAGGCCGCGGAGAAGCATTACCTGATAGTGGAGAACAAGAAGGTGGAGGTAGCTCTCAATAATCCGACCTCGCTCTCTTATTTCTCCAAAGGAGGATTGGATAAGGACCACAAGTGCACCACCACCACTTTCACCAGCGGAGGTGTCACGTTCTCTACAAATCATACGAGACCACCACCATCCATGCTGGTAGAGCCAATTTACGGAAGCTGAATACGGCCAACGGGCTGGTGGTGTTCTCCAACCACTTGACGGCGAATTTCAGGACCTCATCGTGCAGGACGATGCGGAAGGTACTATTGTGTGGCCCAAGCGGAAGTCACCTCGCTGCGAGACGAGCTTAGTGAGGTGTATCGAGGGCCTGCCGTGCTCTATCCTCACCGGAACGCCACCAGCCTCATGGGAGGAGCTGGACATTTTGGCGATCTCCTCCTGCTAGCCCATGAGGAGGAGTCAAGGTTCGCGGGGTTCGTCCTCAAAGGAGTACAATCCATGTGTCAGCGAAGCTGTTCACCACCCAGCTGAGGGACTTTGCCATCCTCTTGGTGGGGCCTGGGAAGGGCCCTGCAAGCCAAGTACCTGCACCCAGAGGACATGGACGGAGCGAACATCCAGACGCAGCTCGCGTTTGTACACTCACAACATGCGCTGCACATTCAGGATCGTTTAAATTCTACAAGAACTGATTTGCAAAAATGAGCGCGCAATCTTACACTCCGTTGCAGAGCATGGCCTCCGATCATCGCCATACGCCACCCTGGACAGCCACGACCCGGCCATCTCGTCACGAGGGCGGGGGCCGTGGCCTACGTGACGCCCCTGCTACCCTGTACAGGCGGTCACCCGGTCCATCGATAATTGCACCCAGGAAATTCCCGTGCTGGTCAACAACGAGACCCGGTTTGCGGACCCGCTGTCGTTTATCTTGACCGACCGCCGAGCGTGGTCCCGTGCGACTCCGATCACGCCCATCAAGTGGCGCATACACAATCAATGGATGCGCCACTTCCCAGATCCACGCTTGCATCGCCTCCATCCCAGCTCAATCCGATGTCCGACGCGCCGCCGCAGCCATCAGTACGACATTAGTCAGCGGATTGGGTGGTGGCGTGTTCGCTTCGCGGAGCAACGGGCCAACCACATTTTGTACCTCCACCTCTTCAGCAGCCGGGAGGCGGTGGTCAACCACGATCACCAGCAACGTCCTCCACAACTCCCTGATTACGGGTAGCCGCTCTACCACCTTCTGGTCCCAGGAGGACATTGACCAAATGGTGGACCACGTGGGGAGTGCGATCATTCCCTTCTTCAGTTCGTGGGGAAGTACTACTCGTGACTTCACTGGGTTCCTCATCACCGTGGGCCTCCTGAAGTTGATCCTGGGAGCCCACTCCGTATGATCATCCTCTACCGACGACGCGGCTTCGGGTGGTGGATGTTGTTGGCAATCTGGCACACGGCGTTCCTGATGGTGGAGATGCCGTGGAGGATGGTGACCAACCTAGGGCAGGATCAGATCCTGTTCCCCGGGGGCGACAGCGATGATGAACGGCCCTCTCGCCGAGGACGCCGCCACCCCGGGGGTGGGACCACCCAAGCATTCCGCCTGGCCAACCTGGGCAGCTCCGACGACGACGACGACGACGAGGAGGACGCACTTCGCCTGCATGCGACGGCCGCAGCCGGCAGCTGAGCTGGCGCGAAGAGGATGAGGCCGCGCCCCGCACTAGACGTGGATTTCGCCAGCGGCTGCGAGAGGCTCTCTCCCAAGAACAGGACTCGGTCTACAAAAACCTGCAGGCCCAGGTGGACGTGCTGGCCCGGCAAAACGAGTCAATGCATAATTACCTGATGACCGTGCTACCGGCAGCTACAGTGCCTACGGTGCCCTCTGCCACGTCCACTCCGCTCAAGCCGTTCCCGGAAGTCGCGGTTTCACCGGCCCCACCGATCTCCCCGGTTCGGCCTGCTACGCCCAGACAACGGACTGTGGGCCCCCGTCGTGAGGACACGACAACCCTTCAGTAGGGGGAAGTTGTAGCAGGAACACGGGTATACGGGTGTGTTCTGTGGGCGCCTGCGAGCGCCCCGTCCCGGTGAAACGAATTGTACAGCAGTTAATAAACGGACGTACTCGAGTAAACATCTCGACTAGTTTCAGTAGCAAGTTCTTCTATCGCTACCCGCGGGCGCGCGTGTCATCCTCGGGGGGTCTATACGAACCTCCTACACTAGGAACCTATGAAGTGCTCTAATAACATCATATTAGGTCCTCTAGTAAACACAGGATGATCCCTGTGAGGCCATCATCATCATCCTGGTGTAATGGCCAAGCATTCTTCATGAATGATAAATGCCAAGAAATAATTATGTTTGGACATGTGAGAGAGCTTATGCAACCTTAAAGTACCTTCTAGCTGGTGAAACAGTTATTTTACAGCCAAAGTGCACTTCAAAGACCCCTCTTAAAATTGAAAAATGAATAGAAAATATTTTTCAGCTTTTTACACTGGATGTGTTTTAGTAGTTGCTTTCTGGCCTCATTCATTCTGAGGCTTTAAAGGCGCTAGTTATTTTATTAGTGCTTTATCTTCAGTATGAAAGCATGGGATATAGGCTAGAGAATTCCATTCTAGAGCCTAGACAGGATTTTTTGGCATATTTGATAGCACAATTTTGCTGGCTGCCTATTTCATAAACATATTGATCAAGTACAACCATTTTTTCCCCCAATAGCCCTTCATTATTTGCTAAAACATTTTTAATTAACTTTTTGCAATTATGAAAAGCCTAACTTATAGCAAAATTTTATTATTGGGAAGTAGTGTTTTTGCTGCTTTTAGTTAAGCTGATTGAAGGAGTACACCACATGAATTTTAATCTAGATGGAGATTTCCCTTGCAAAGTTGGCTTCAGTGAATCAATGTTATCTTTCAGGAAAGTTGCACTAAATATTGGGCCACAGCTAGCAAGGAAAAAAGGATTTTGGGCAAAAATGCATCACTTCTAGCAGTGGTTCCATTTCCTTTCCCAAGTTCAGAGTTCAAAGGGGGGAGATAAGTCAATTGAATTTCCGGATAGATCTAATACTAACAGAGTATAGACCAACAAAGTAATGTACTACATTGTAAAAGCTTTTTAAAGGCAACCTTAAAATGTCATTCTTGCTGAAAATCCTTCCATTCTCACAAATACTTGCCAAGGAAGATGGAGTGGGTAAAATCCTGTGAAAGTTGCCTTAGTTTCTCTCATATAATTCACTTATTTCATGTCCATGTGGTTCAACTGGGAATTGTTCTAATCAATATAGTACATAAATTGTATTGCAGCCCTTTTTTGCAACCAACATTAATATTTACAATATGCTCACATGGGCTGCATGACACATTTATTGCATTTATGCAAACATCATTAATCTACTCTTATTTTGGCATACAGGAGAAAATACCATGCAATCTAGTAGCAAAAAGCTGGCTGGCTTCCCTTTGTCTTTCATTCAGACTGTGCTACATGTTTACTTCATGGTTTGCCATGAAAATGTTCATGTAATGTTTTTTAATGAAATACATGAGCGTATTCTTTTGATGCATGACTAATGAATGTATTGTACGTAAAACACAAAACTTGTATGAATAACATTATGGACCTCTTTTATTACTACTGCCACCGTGTATAAATCATTTTCTGCTTGTCGTGAACCAAAACATTGTTGCTCTACTCATAACTAGTTTGTATCTTCCAGTGTGGAAACAATTTTGGTGGAAAAATTCTCCCTGCTTTGTTCAAGTAACAATTTATCTTCTCATGTGTTTGCGATAGTAGTTGTGCCTTTCATGGTGACAAGGTCATTACAGCTTAATGTACTCAAAAACTGAGCTATAATGATATTGGGTGAAGTGCCTGCTTTATCAGCAACTCAACAGCTGTATTGTGCTCATGCAAATGTATTTTCAAAAGTCATATAATAGTGTATTTGCATACATTGATAAACCACAATTATTGTTCGTCAAACAAAGCAAGCCAATGTTTACCACCAAAATTGTTTTCACTTTGGCTGATAAAGCCTAGGTATGAGCAAGATATCTAGAAGCTGGTATCCGAGGAAAAAGCAATTAAAAGCCTGAGGCTGAGTGTGTCATCGTCAGCATCTCTATTACATTTGTCAATGACTCGATGTATCGAGAAGCTAATGCTGTATTGGTCCTATATGTATTGAGGCTTTTCATGATGTCATCAAAAAACATGTGACCAACATGATTACAAAGGATCCTGACACTTCCATATTGTAGCAGCTAGCTTATCTCAGCTTCTATCATTATATCCACAAAAAGTGACGCTTGAGTTAAGGAATTGATGATACACACTTTTTTAAGAGAGAATGCTTTAAAGATTGATGATGGACATTCTCCAAGTTTTCTCTGATTGAAAATGATGGCAGTACACAGCTGCACTTTCATGATTTATGTCCATTTGTTCTTTCAGTCTGAATGAAAGTCTGAATCAAAATTCCTCCATGATTACCTTTTTTGCAGCCAAAGCAGATGACTCTTCTGCTTTACACTAAGAGAAGATGAGAATTAGGAAAAGAGATGCTAAGTCTATATTTTAGCTTGTTCTCATAAAACTCAGTAAGGCAGGCGGTAAGCAAAGCAAGGCACTTTGGAAGCTCATAACTCATTAAGTATTGAGCCGATTGGAACCAAATTTGGAGGGATTCATAAGATCGTATTGAAGAATCTTCATGCCAATTTTCATCCGGATCGGAGGTCTCTAATGAGGTGGCTGATTTTTCTCCTTTGCTTAACTGATTTGCCTCACTTTCAGTAAGGCGGCCTTGGCGTCCTCCAATCAGGATGAAAATTGGCATGAAGATTCCTCAATACGTCCTCATGAATTCCTCCAAATTTGGTTCCAGTCGGACGAGTAGATGCTGAGATATAAGCGCTAAGTGCCTTGCTTACCTTATAGAAATGTTTATGAGAACAAGCTTTTGTTTAGAAGAAGCGTGTTTTCCAATCTCAAACTGCTATTTCAGTCTTACCTCTTCTTTCTCCACTTCTGGAATGACTGGTTCAATGCCTAAGGAGCTTTGTAAGGGTGGCATGTCATTAGCGGCCTTCCATTCTTCAAAATGCAGCTGTTTCTTGCTCTCGTGGCAGAGCTGCAGGCTGCCATAAAACTCAAGAAATTCATTGTCAATCTTAGATACCCTGAAAAGATGGAAAATTTATCAAATTGAATTTCCAGAGCTCATGCCGACTCTTGCGAAAAAATCCGAAAAAGTAAGGTATGGAGGGCGCGTACTTCGTGCCCGCTCACAATGAAATGCGTAACCTTTTTAATCATTTTCCATGTCCTCTGAAATTCTTGGCTTTCGTCAGCTCAAAGGGTCTATTTGCAGTCCTTGAGCAAATACCTGCTCTAGCAGTGAAAAATTGGGCTTTTTCTCCGCGCAAATAAGCGAGAATTTCGCAAGGGAGCTGCAAATGAGGCAGAGACGTCCACTCCAAGAAAGCTTGGGTAGCGGGCGGTACTCACAGTTTCCTGGTGTCCGTGACTTCTGCCCATTTTTCGGGCATTTCCAGAAAAGTGGGATACAGCTTTGTATCCAGTTGAGGCTTTTGTTTGTTCAGTACGATTTGCACCACAGATTGGCGCCTGCTGCCGCCATTTTGCGAAGTCTGACCTTCCCCACCTTTCCTCTTGAAACTTTCTCGAAAACTCGAATTTCTGCTCATCAATCGGCCTTTGCAACTGGTTGACCTTCGAGTTGGGCTCACTGGAGATGACTTGGGCCTGAAAAAATAAATGAATACACTTTTTTTTAATCAGAAAATAGCCTGACATCATTTTATGAATGGATTTCATGCTCTGCAGGTGATTCTCACTCTATAATATTGGCCTTCTTTCATGCAACCTCTTTGTTACATCACTTTTCTGCAGTACAGCTGAGCTAGTTTCTTCTCCACGGATATCTACTCCGCACGGTATTCTAATATCCGTCCGCGATTAGCTGATTAGAAAGAACCTTCTTTCTTTTCACAGACATTTATGAATGTGCCAAAATTCCACATTTTTGTCAGCTTCGTGAGGGTTAAAATACCCAGAAGTACTGTTAAATGCTAAAAATTTATTAATTTACCAATTAAATTGGCCTTAAAAACGATAGCTCGTTTGCAGGTAAAACTTTGCGGTCAATCGCGCGCGCGCATCTCCAGTAAGAGCTCAGCACTTGCAGGGTAACCAGATATTTGGAGGGATTTTTACTATTTAGCCAGAATTTTTCCTAAAAGCACCCAATTAACGAGTTTGACTCAAAACTGATTGAGAATGTTTCAGATATTTAATGTTCTCCATTAGGATTGATTTGCAAGATTATCTTTGAACGCAATGTAATCTTTTTTAAATATGCCATCATAATAATTAAACTCAATGAGTTCTGATAGTACATTGGTAGAGTGCTGACCTTCCACTCAGCCGACCCAGGTTCGAATCCCAGTAAGACCTTTTTTTTAATTGAAGAAGAACTGTCAAGTTGCCAACCGTACAATAATGGATATTATTTCTTCACATGTGATGAAAAAAAGGTCATTATTGTACGGTAGATGCGAGCGCACGCCAAATCTCAGCAAAATACAAGGATTTTCGCTTCACTGCCGTATGTAGTGAACCCACCGCCAAGTTGACAAAAATGTTACATTTCTTTACATTCTGTAAAGTGGATGCACCACAGGGAGGTAAAACTGAGCAGAGGGATGTAAAGTTTTTCTCAGCCATAAAGTAATTCAACCTGGTAGCATTTATTACTTTTTTAAGGCCATTCTTACCCTAAATTGACGCTGTTTGTGGTGGGATCGAGCATGTTTCCAAAGGGGCTTTTTCTGCCCGATGGCGTCACTGCCAAGGACGGCCTCCGGCTGTTAAAGGCCGCCAAACTGGGGCTCAAGGGGATGGAGGCCATGGTGTCAGGGCTGGGCAAAAGTAGGGGCCCAGTTGGCCTTTTTCGGTTGCTATCCGCGCTCGAGATCACCTCAATGCAAGGAGGTTGGGCTAGATCCGAACTGCCATTACTTTCTTGGCTGATGGATGATGCCAATTTTCGGGCACTGGCATTAATGGATTGGCCAGCATCCGAGACCAATTGTTGAATTGAGGTGAAAAAACTCATTTTCCCTGAAATTAAAAACCGAATACTAAAATAAATAAAAAAGTGCCTTTGTTAGCTTTGCAAGCAACAAGTGGTATACTTTGGTATACTGCACTTGAGCTCTTGTTTTTATAGTGTGGTATCATTAAAAAACCTTGGTATACTACCAAAGTGAATTGACACTGGAAAATAATCTCCTTTTTTTATTCTAAAAATATCCCAAATCTTCAGAAATAACGCCCTCTAGTTGGCATGGTAAAAAATGGTATACTGCCATTGGTGGTATTAATGTTAGACAGTTTTTCCATTTTGGCAGATTTTTGGGTATATAATGGCATAGTCAAGTTATTTTACCTGGTATGTAATTCCACTTTGGCTGACACTGTGTAACTGAGCGCGCATAACTTTCGCCATAAATTCCCGCCTTTTGCTGCTCCCTCTGTGTAAGGGCGGCTTTTTTAACCGTATATACCAAGAGTATACCTCTCTCTCTGAGCGCAGAGGACGAAAGTTGACGCCACTAATATTGGTATACTCAATAATTCAAGATTATGATACCTCCAATATAATAGGGTATGTTCTTCAAAGATGTAACTGATTCTGTGTAATTGGTAAATGGCCAAAAATACCATTTTCCTTTACGGTATCTCGGAATGGATAATTACTGTATTCGCCCGATATTGATCATAAATGCACTTTCTTTACTTTTCGATCTAGAATACCAATAAGCTTAAAATACCACTGTGATTAATCACAATAACCACAGTTTAATGGCCGTGTTCACCTGCTTCATATTTTATTGTTTTTCCACTTTTTGGCGCCAAAATCAGCTTATAAAAAACATACCTTCAAACAAAACTACTTTATTCATACCTATATTTGCTCAAAATCCAGCAATAATTCTAGCCTTCCCAAAAAATTAAAAAATTTTTGGATATTTTAAAAAATATTTTTGGGGCATTTTTTTACTGAATTGAGGCCATATATGCCTTATATTACCTTGGCTCTCTGTTGAGAAGAGTCAGCCAGGCTGAGTGCGCGTGCACTCAGGGGGAAAGCCAGAAAAGCCGTCCAATTATGAGCGTTGCTTTTCCGTCCGGTTTCCCCAGTGTGAGTGGAAAGCTCCCATGAGCTCGGGCTTTCATGCTGAAGAGAGAAAAGGAAAGGAACCTGTTGAAACCCAAGAAAAATCCGGTGCACAAGTGATGATACATCACCAATTATGCTCATATTCTATATAACTTTTTTGTGAGAGTTTTGAGAGCTAGAAAGTTTCAACATCAAAGAGCCAAGAGTTGAAATGAGATTTTTGCTCATCCTGGTGAAAACAGTGATATTAACCACTTTTTCCTCATGATTTATTAAGTTTTTTTGGTGACCCTAGCTCCCACATTTTTCATATGAAAGTAGATGTCTGTGGATTTCACGAGAAATGCTATTTTTTTAGATGTATTAATTCATGCCTCCAATTTGGTATATTTATTGAAAAAAAAAACAAATTGGTGGGCTGAGGGAACAAATTTAAATTGTAGAACTCTGTGGATTTCCTTATCAGAGGCCTGAATTTTCCGGTCTGTGTTTATTTTTTTCACAGGGGCGGAAAACAATTCGGTTCCTTGCAGTCTTGTACAAAAAGGCAATTTGTCCACATCTTGTGAAAATTGTCCTATTTTCCATCAAATAAGAAAACTTACCGAAGAAGAAAGAAAAAGCTTGAAAAGAATGCTTTTAGTCTCTAAGCTGTCAACAAAAATATCATTTTTAAAAAGTAAGAGCATTAATACTATATTATGATAATTATTATGCATATCCTCGTTAGTATAGTGGTAAGTATCCCCGCCTGTCACGCGGGAGACCGGGGTTCAATTCCCCGACGGGGAGAATTTTTTTCTTTCTTTTTAAATATATTTATTTAAAGAAATCTATTAAGTATTTTAGGTTTTTAAAAATTCCTAGATGAAAATCATTTCAAAATCATCCACTTTTAATCACTGACAGGAAACTAAAATACTCCTTTTTTGCTATTATAAGTCCAGAGCGAAAAAGCCTATTTAATTAAAAACTATGATTCTAATGAAAGTCATTTTACCTTTTACTCGAGTCCAATGATGATTAATTTGTGAAAGGTAATAATCAAAAAATTATTAATTGAGCTCCATGAAAAACAAGCGAGGTTGCGTGAGTTCGATTCTTAATGTTGCGTTAAATGCAGCCTAAACTCTTAATAACAACTTTTATTAGCTTACCAAATGATTTAATTTTTTGAGTAATACTCTATTTTTAAGTGCTCAGAAAAATGTAGAGGTTTGTTACATTTTTTATTCTTTTTTTTAGGGTTGTGCACAAAAATCACATTAGTGCAAGGAGGCAAAAAAGTGCAAAAATCCAGAATTAGAGAAGAGAGCATCAAATGGCGTCAAAATGCGGGTGGTCAAATGCAGCCAAGTTAATTTGATGTTGTGTATGAAAAAGGTGTCGACTTTTTTAAGGCTCTTTTTGGCACTTGAGCTCCCCTCTGTTCTGGATTTCTATAGGCTTTTTTTAGTTAGTCAAACTTACAATCTAGGCAAAGTTATAGAAACAAAATATGTAGGTACTCACTGAAAAATGCCGTTAAAATTATGGTACAGTTCGGGTTAGTGTTAATTTTCGATCCGTCACAAGGACTGATTTGGCGGCAAAATCTGGCAAAAAACAAGAATGGTTTTTTCCTGTTCCAATTGTGATTTCTCCAGACCTGCCCAATTTTTCAGCCAAAATTTCCCAAAAGAGCCCAATTAAAAAAAACCAGAACAGAGAGAGAGAGAAAATGCACAAACCTCAAAAAATGTCTGATTTATTTTGGGCTGCAGCTGATGGAAAAACTTTTTTTGGACTTTTTTTGACCTGAAAAATAAATCTGAAATTCAACCACAAAAGGGGGAAAAATCTATTGAAAAAATTCGGCCAAAATTTCTTCTGCATAATTATTGGATTTTGCCAGAATTTCGCAGCCAACTTTCCAATGCAAAATTGTGTGTGCCCAAAAAAAGTTAATTTTTCGTATTTTTACCGCGCTCTTTTTCGAAATAATTGTAGTATTTTTTTCGTAGCAGTTGTTGAACAAGGTCACACATTCACACTTAAAAAATATTTTTGCTTTAAACATAAATGCAAAAAAGGGAAAAAAAGAGAAAATTGTTCCACTTGATTTTTTTTACAGTGTTACGGTTAGTCGGGATTAGTGGATATTTTGACTGAAGTTGGGCCAACTTTTCTCAGGCCTTCAAAAAAATGCCAGAATTGAGACAAATAAGAGGAGAATTGAAAATAGCGGTTCAGCGTTGCCAGATCCGGAATCGGCTTGAAAATCAATGAATTTGGCTGGTGAGGGACCGAATTGTTCCACCATCTGAGCGCTGCCCGCTGGAGGTCGCACAATTTCGCTGATGACAGCTGAAAAGCAGATAGACGTCCACAGTCACTCTAACCGCCTTGGGTCATTCGACCGGTGAAGCAATTACCTGTTTCAGAGGCAAAAGTCTCCCTAATTTGGCTGTTTTTCCCCACCAAACCAGAGTCTTCTTCATCTCCAACCTTGACCACAGTGGACAAACTGACCTCAAAAACCCTCTGATTTTCAGCAGCTGATTCGTTGTCAAATTCTCGCTTTTTCCTCCTTCGTCCATATCCAATTTGCCCATTGGAGCACCGAACCTGCAAAAATAGGGCTTTTTTCAGCTAGTTCACACATTTGAAAAAAATTGGGAAAATTTGAAAAAAAAATTAACCAGTCTCACCCCATTGCAACGGTCAAGGCAGACATTCACCACTCCTTTGAAGAGGACAAAATTGGTCTCTGGGAATTTGAAGGCCTGGAATTTGGCTCTGAGCAAATCTCCATCTTCAGTGAGGAAGTTTTCAAACAGCACTGGGTCCACTGTGCACCTGAAAAGAAGGCAGCAAAAAAGGGCCTTGAATGAGGTGTGGTTACATTTCATGCATATGGAGCAATGACTCATTCAAGTGACGCTGTCTAGTCTACAACTCAGCCATTCCAAGTGAGTTATAAGCTCTGTACATGAGAATGATTTTATCAAGATTTGTTTACTTTTTCGAGAGTCAGCTGACGCCTGGGCTAGCTAGCAGGGCGTGCCGCGCCGTGACTGGCACATTGTAAACAAATAAACAAAACAAATCATTTTTGTGTAACAATAAGAAATCCATAAGAATTATGCGCACCATGACAAGCACAAAAACAATTAAAGGCACTTGTAATTTTTAGAGGTAAATACGGCTGCTCACTTTTGGCTTGGAGGTACAAAAAATGTGCGATGCAAAGTAGTTTTGGAAGACCGTTGTCATTGAGTACCTACTTTTTTGTTTACTACTTCGTAAAAAAACTATTCCAGAATCATGATTAGTCATTGTTTACATTACTGAGAGTCAGCTGATGCCTGGGCTAGCTAGCAGGGCGTGCCGCGCCGTGACTGGCACATTGTAAACAAATAAACAATACAAATCATTTTTGCGGCTCATGAACGCGTAACAATAAGAAATTCACAAACTTGATTTGTGTTTGTCAACATTCAAGAGAGTCAGCTGATGAAGAGTGGCGTGCTGCGCCATGACAAGCACAAAAACAATTAAAGGTACTTGTAATTTTTAGAGGTAAATACAGTTGCTCACTTTTGGCTTGGAGGTACAAAAAATGTGCAATGCGAAGTAGCTTTGGAAGACCGTTGTCATTGTGTACTTACTTTTTGTTTACTACTTTGTAAAAAAAAACTATTTTTTTTATTTTATAAGAGCCTTAGTAGAGGCTAATTTTTTGTACCAGCAGAAGGTCTTATAAGCAAAGCCAAGTAAATCTCCAGAATCATGACTAGTAATTGTTTACATTAGCTAGCTAGCACGGCGTGCCGCGCCGTGACTGGCACATTGTAAACAAACAAACAAAACAAATCATTTTTGCGGCTCATGAACGCGCAACAATAAGAAATCCAAATAATAACTTGCATTTGTTTACATTTTTTCAAAGCATGCCGCGCCATGACACGCACGCAGAAAACATTCATTGAGGCGGTTTTTGACGTTAATTACAATGTTTTTAGGGGTATTCAATTAGGCCTTGCTGCAGTGCTACAGTAGTAGTTACACAATGCAATTTTGCGTGGGCGAGCCCCAAGGTCCATGCCAAAAGATGCAACCCACATTGAGAACCTACTAATTCCAGAATTATTTGATTAACTGTTCGCACCAGGGATTTTTTCCTTTCTTGATTTTCCTGTTTCACAACATTTTTTCACACCTACAACTACATTCAGGAGAATTTCTATTTGGCTAAAAAAATGTGGGTGGGCCCAAAAATGAAGTACACCTATTCAAATTAGGGAAAGTGTTCTAAAAATGTTTTTAAGAGAATTGATTGGAACTGCATAATATGTTTTGAAAGGATGCAAAACATGGTTTCATAATTTTGCCAAGTCCTTGAACTGTTAATTTGAGAAAAAAGACATGATCATGATGACATTGTTTGTCTGAGCTTCAAGATTTTCCTGTCTCTCAGGATGTGAAATTGCAGTCAGATTTTTTTTTGATGGAATAATGAGAAATAAAGTGAGCTAAGAGCCAGACAAATTCATCATTTTCCGGTAAAGCAGCTTAAGGCATTATGTACACAAAGAGAACTGACGGTATACAAAGTAGAACATGTGATCTGCTGTCTTGTGAACTACTGTACTTTCATGAATTGGTCAATAGAGCTTTTGTGAACTAGGCAATAGAGCTTACATGACAAAGTCAACTGAACTTTTATCGGTTTCATGATGTGCTCAGATTTTGTGGAACTCATGAGCTTTTGTGAAATACTGAGCTTATGAGATGAAAAAAGGATTGAAAAAAGCTAAGAAAGTTAACATCTGGGAAGAAATTTCCTTTTTGTCTTTTCTGTCTTTGTGAACTTTAGAGTTTTTGTGAACTTTTGAGCTTTTTGTGAACTATTTAGCTTTTGTGAACTATTAAGCTTTTGTGAACTATTGAGCTTTTGTGAACTATTTAGCTTTTGTGAACTATTTAGCTTTTGTGAACTATTTAGCTTTTGTGAACTATTTAGCTTTTGTGAACTATTTAGCTTTTGTGAACTATTTAGCCTTTGTGAACTTTAGGGCTTTTATGAACTACTGAGCTTTTGTGAGCTACCAAGCTTTGAAGGTAACACAAAGTATTAGTGAACCACTTAGCATTTGTGAACAACTAAGATTTTATAAACTACTGAGGTTTTGTGTACGACTGAGCTTTTGTGTACAAATGAGCTCTTGTGTATAATTAAGCTTTTGTGTATAATTGAGCTTTTGTGTACAACTGAGCTTTTGTGTATAATTAAGCTTTTGTGTACAACTGAGCTTTTGTGTATAATTAAGCTTTTGTGTACAACTGAGCTTTTGTGTACAACTGAGCTTTTGTGAACCAGAAAGCATTTGTGAACTAAAATGCTTTTTTTAGAATATTAAGCTTTTATGAACTACAGAGCTTTGTGAACTACAGGCCTTTTGTGAACTACATCTGAAAATGACCTACAGGAAAGATCAATGTAAATCAGCCTTCACTTAATGAAATGTGACTAAGCAATTTTCAGAGGTCTTACTTCTTTATCCTAAATTATGCACTTTCTCCTTCTCAAGTTGACGGCCCACCACTTCTTTAAAAAGGGGCCTTTACGCCCCACAGCCCATGGGGTGGACTTTTAGCCCACCCCACGGCAATGTGAACACACCAAGAGCTTGAAACTTACTGAATACTGAGAATGAGCAAGCTCAAGCGGCTTAAAGCGCGCGCGAACTTGAGCAGCGTTTTTGAGACCCTCCCAAACTGAGTCAAGTCAGAACTTGACAAAAAATGACGTCATCATGAGGAAATCACTGAGAAATCCCCAATTTTTCCCATCTCCCATCTCTTTTGAGGTCAAAACTAAAGTTTATGTTTTTCTCTCTTCTTATTGACAACGATTCTAAAAAATTTGACATTTTTATCTGGTTTTCAAGCTGCCCAAATTGGACATATGACATTAAGGTTTTTGAGCCAAAACAAGCTCATTTTGCCAGTTTCACATATGTTAATGAGGTAAAACTTTCCCCGGAGGGCGTTTTAGAAACTTGGAACATAGGTAAATTAGGTTTTTATGTATTTTTACTTTTATGGTATTTTTTTGTTTATGTCTCTTCTCTAGTCAAGTTAAGGCTTTGGGTGCAATTTTGAAGCAACACATTTGTTGCCTTTTTTGAGGGTGAGCAATAAACTAAAATAACAGCAGGTGTCTGCAGTCATTGGGAATGTTGGCTTTTCTCATTTCACAGACGGTTATGGGCTCTTTAGTTTTGGCTCATTAGAAAATTATCATTGTTGTCTGGGTGTGTTCACCTCCTCCCAGTTTTAGGAAGACTGCAAGCCATTTTTGGGGGACAAAATGCACCAACAGATGTCTAGCCATTCTAGCATGATTCATGACTACCAAGTGTCAAGTCACTGACATCATGGTTATTCACCAAGCCATAAATCATAAAAAGTGCCAATGTTAAATATTACCATGGATGCTAAAAGTGGTCAGTTCTTTTGTTGTGAGTTTGGCACTTTTGGCAAATCGCCAGATTGGTGCCAAAAGAGGGAAATAAATAAGAACTTGAGATAAGCGAAAAAAGGCCTTGTTTGAAACAAGAAGCTTGGATGTAAGCAAAAAAGCAAGCATGCCATCTGGTAGCGCTTTTTTCTTATTGCGTTACCCCAAAAAGGAAGCGCTCTTGTCCCACTCATCTTTTTTGAGTTAGCGTCCCCTCCTCTAGCTAAGATTCATTTACAAGGCGATTTGGAGTTGTTTACACATGGCCACAAAAGTGCAATTTAATGAGTTGTATATCATGCTCAATCACTGGGGAGGAATTTATGGCTCGGTGCTCTGTTCGAACTGTCATCAATTCACGTTCAAGATGTGTGGGCTGATTTGGGAACGACAATTTCAGGCCTACCACAAATAAATGAGGCTCCACCCCAACAACGCATGAATCTTGTGTCTGGACCTGGGTAATTTTATTCAGATAAATAGTTTAGTAGAAAAATAAATTCCCCCTAAAAAACAAGTTAGGTGGGAGTGAGTATTGTTCCAAGATAGACACCATGATTAATCTGGCCTTTTTGTAAGCTTTTTGGCCATTTCCAGACCCGCCTCTCCCAAAAGGGTGTTTTTTGTCAACAAAAAACGCGTGATTTGATTTACTTTGTTATCTCAATCCCACACACAGGCAATTTACGCCAGAAATTGGCTGTTTTCGTGAGTATACAATCGATTTTGAACAGCAATGCTTTTTTACAGATCAATGACCTGAAATTACTACATAAGAGCGAATTCATCAGTATTGAAGGGAATTATTGCAGCATTTTCGCGCCCACTGAAAAAGCTTCAAGTTTCTCCCACTGTGGGCGTTTCAAAGAAGTCCATTTGACATAATTTATGCACTAGCTATAATTCCGACATTAGTGGGAGCTATCAATCAAAAGGAAAAGAGGTGATTTGCCAATTTTGAACACTTTTAAGAAACTTTTTATTGGAAAAAAAGGATTTCAGACTGACATTTTAATGTAGGAAAAAGTTAGTCATATTTACTGAAAAATGCATTTATTTTAATGAGATGACATTTCTTTCAAAGGCAGATTTTGCTTCAAAACAATTTTTTTGTTTTGATTTTATGTAGTAAAGCGCGCGCTCTCAAGACTTTGTTTACAAAACAAACTCGCGCGCGCTTTGACGTAAAAACTTATTTTCACGACATCAGCTGGCTGAAAATCAAAGCTAATCAGATATTCACTTTGCATAGTGCATTATCACAATAGACCTTTTTATCTAGCCAGACGCCCACAGTGCATTTAAAGCAATCTAAATCTTGAAAATCCCTCCTCTCAATCCCAAGTTTGACAAACCGTTTTAAGGCACCCAAATCCGAGTTTTAAAATTCCTTTTCTTTTTCAAGCCTATAATTTTGCAAGCACTTTTGCATCAAAGAAAAAAAGATGATTATCGAGAGATGACCATCACAAAAACCGTCAGTCAAGCCGCCATTTTGAAAATATTGCGTAGGAGTTTTGTCTATTTTAGAAAAAAAAATTATTGTATCAAAATGGCAACACTTCTTCTTTGTAGTAATAAGTGTAGGCTTTAGCCCCTTTTTTTTATTTGGCTTGAATGCGGAAGTTTTAGCGCACCAAAAAATAGATAATTTGCTTATTGCTCACTTTTTGCAAGAGTCAGCTGACGAGTGGCGCAACTTGGTCTTTTCTCACTTTGCAAGTAAAACCAAAAGTGCTTCAAGTCGTTAAGTAAGATAAATCTTTCATCACCTTCCAAAATCTTGACAATATTTCTTGAAATGCACAGTGGACCTTTTTGCCTCTCTGATTTTAATTTTTCCAACAAGAAAGGGGGAAAAAAGTAGACAATAATCCACTGTGGATTTTCCCCTCCTCACAATTTCAAGAAGCATGCAAGGTTGACATTAATGGTCATCTTTCTTATGCCCGACTCGCATTTCAATCTGTGATTTCTATCTTTCAAGTTTTTTTCTCAATGTGGGCAGCTTAATCATTTGGTGAAAACAAGCAAAAAAGGTTTAAAACAAAACTCTAAAAAGTTCGTTTCAGCAATCCCAGATTTGAAATGTCAAAATAAAAAACAACCTTGAAAATACTTTTTTTAGCTGAAAGGTTCAATTTCTAAAAAAACAACTGTTACAACAAAACATGGAAAAGAGCTGGTGGATTTTAAGTACTTTCAATTTAAAAAGAATAAATAAACTACTATGCAGCAAAATCACATGCTTTGGCAGTATTGTTGGAGTTTTCAACGGTCGCGCGCACTGGTCAAGTCGGTACGCGCCACGCGTGCACACGCACTGACGCGGCTCGCCTTGCCAGAGCAATACGAGCTGTTAATACATGTATCTTTGGTCTAAATAAGCAAAGAAAATAAACAAATGCAAAGTAGAGACTATCAATCAGGTGAGATGACAAATATTGGCGGTCAAAAGTCTGAATCCACCGGGATTTATTTGGCATTGAAAGTCTACCCACCAGAAAACATGAAGCACAGCGGGCAAATATTTGCCTAAAACCTCCAAAAAAGCAGTAAAGTGATATCCTACACATACTTTAAGGAAAATTCACAAGCATGAAATAGCAAGTTTTTTAAGTAATTTCCTCACTTTGTGCTATTGAAATATCTTTAAAATGGGTATAAGGTCAGTTACACCCACGCAAAAATCAGGTATTTCGGAAGTCAAAATGGCCACTTTTTGCCTTTTCTGAGCTGGCTTTTTTGTATGCTTAGAATAAGTCAGCTTACCCAGCCCCATCTCGTAAGGCTATTCTTGACGGAACAAAAAGACATAAAATCACGAAATCTGTTCGTCATAACTGCGGCGGCGCTGCTATCACTAAAAGAGGGAACTAAAGTAGAAAGTAATGCAGATGCTGGAGCTAATGATTTCTAATATTATTCCCTAAGAATTTTTCATTTTAAAATGCATTTTTAGCTTGGATATGATTATCAATTTATAATATAATCAACTTTAACTTCAATAACATTGAATTTTCCAGCCCAGGCTTTAAAAACAGGAAGGGCTACTATCAGCATCTTTGCTACTTTTCTCATCTACTCCTTTAAATCCAATGTGGCTAATTTTTGCTGAAACTGTTTTGTTTTGAAGTCAGTGTTGCCAGATTTTTTTTACTTCTCAAAAGCTCTCTATTTTGGTGTTTTCTGTGAAACTCTGGCAAAAAATGAAATTGTTAATATTGATAAAATTCACAGTGTTCAATTTTTTTCGTCAGACGGGGTACCACAGTATAGTCTGACAGCTCATAGAAGTGAAGCTCAGCTAGTACGTCACCTTATATTATAGATCATCTTGAGCTTACCCATTTACAATCAAGCTTTCCTGGCTTTGGATGTTGTCAGTGACATCAAGAGCAGACACCATAACTCCATAGATGTCAGCTGACAAATTATCTAAATATATTTCCATATTGAGTGGGGTGCCAGGCTTCACTGTCAATTCCTCATCAATCAAAGTACCTAAAAAAAATTTTTAGGAGCTTTTTTTAAACATTTTTCTTCAAATTTCCGCTCACCATCTTGCTTGACTCCAACGCTCAATTCTGGAACTGGAGCCCTGCCCACAATTTCATCAGTGATTTCAATATCATAGCTGAAAATAGAATCCACTTTTTAAAGTAAAATACAAATACAATTGAATTTTTAGAATGTATTTTTAAGTGTTCTAGTCTGGGAGTGACATTCTCAATTGAAAAAAAAATGGGCCAAAAATAAAAATAAAAAAATCTCCCCGTCGGGGAATTGAACCCCGGTCTCCCGCGTGACAGGCGGGGATACTTACCACTATACTAACGAGGATTAGATACCAGAAAAAACAAAAAAAAAACCAATATTGTTTTCTAATTTATTTTCTTAACAAAAGCAATTTAAAAAATTTGCAAGCCTAAAACCAAATGAAGAGTTTCACTTTTTTATAATATATTTTTTAATTTGCAAGCCTAAAGCCAAATGAAGAATTTCCCTTTTTTATGAAATAATTTTTTATGGAATTTTAGAGCTTACTCTGGTTCTCGGAAAGTTGGTCCACCATTGAGTTGAGCGGATCGTTTGACAACAGTTGAATTTTTGAGAATTTGTGTATCACATTTGACTAGAAAGACTTGCTTGGGTCGAGCCTCAAACTCGGCAATAATGCGGTGGTAAAACACTTGGCGCCCCTGCAATTCAAAAAATCAAAACAAAGGTTGCGTGAGCGCAACTCACGGAAAAGTTGCGCGCAACATTTGCACTCACCGTTCCCTTGTTGAGCACTTTAGTCACCATACATTGGTAAATATCTTGTAAACTCAGCTTAAAAGTGACTTTGTCTCCCTCAATTTGAGGCTTGCAAGCTTCATCTAAAATGAATTGTTAACTCATATTTTATCAAATATTTGTTTTGTATTTTTACTTGGGTAGTTTTTCAAGTGTTCCAAATAGACATGAGTCACATCCAAAGGTTTGATCATTTCCACAACCATTTCTTGTGAAGTGCAATGAACTTTGTGCACTGGATCTGAAAGAAAGAGAAAAAAGCTTTAAATCAAGCATGAAACAATCAAGATAATATCAGTGGAAACCAAGAAGAACTGACATCAATTATATATTTCCAGTCAACAGCTCAAAAATGGCCCATTCTTCAACAGTAGTCTAGTAGGAAATTAGGGCAATATTTGCTTGTAATTTTGTGTTATCTTTTGCCTCCAGATTTGCTCATTAGTCATGTAAAAGCATATTATGAATAGCCAGTTAGTCAGTTTCATTCAGACATGAGCACAGAATGGAGGAGTGCACAGCTGAAAGTGTGAATTTCATGAGTGAGTTTTGCTTGACCCATGATTTTCCAGAAGACAGTGGATGCCTTCGATACCATGACAAGTATGAGTTGTACAATAAAATTGTCGTTGCTTGGTGCATTATCAATGCTGTCATTGGATCATGTGGAAATCTCCTCACTTTGTTGGCCATTCCATATGCAGCAGCGAGTAAAAAGTGAGTTGGTTTTTTTTTTCATGTTTTCTAATGTGTAGACTTTCAATGCCAAATAAATCCCAGTGGATTCAGACATTTGACCGCCAATATTTGTCATCTCACCTGATTGGTAGTCTCTACTTTGCATTTGTTAATTTTTGCTGCTTATTTATACCAAAGATATTACATAAGTGTATTTTCAGCTCGTATTGCGCTGGCAAGGCGAGCCGCGTCAGTGCGCCTGCACGCGTGGCGCGTACCGACTTGACCAGTGCGCGCGACCGTTGAAAACTCCAACACTACTGCCAAAGCCTGTGATTTTGCTGCATAATAGATCATTTATTCTTTTTAAATTGAAAGTACTTAAAATCTACTAGCTCTTTTCCATGTTTTGCTGTAAGTTTTTTTTTTAGAAATTGAACCTTTCAGCTAAAAAAAAGTATTTTGGCTGCTTCAAGGTTGTTTTTTTATTTTGACATTTCAAATCGATTTAGCATGATTTCAAGTACTGAAGATTCTGAGATTGCTGATTTATATTAATAACTATTCGTTTTAGGTTTGGTCTTCAATTGCGATCTCCCACTACCATGTTTACACTTAATCTGGCATTCGCTGACTTTGCCTACTGTGCCATCAACTTGCCTCTTCATGCTGTTCAATACTTCAATGGTCACTGGCCAGGGAACGCAGCCTCTTGCAAAGCAAATGCTGCCTTTCGATACTTGATAGCTTTTGGAGGATGGATGAGTGTGGCAATGATAGCTGTCAGTCGATGTGCAACATTGACCTGTCCAAGCTATGGAAAAAAGCTCTTCTCCGGATTCAATGGTCTTTGCTTTGTTCTGCTTGTTTGGGTTTACGCTAACCTGCTCATTATACCAGTCTACTTTAACGTAACTTGATAACCTAAGTCTATAACTTGGTAATTAGTTTTTTTAGTGGATTGGTGAACTTGGGTACAACTGCATGTATGGAAAATGTGACTTCATCCCTAGTGCAAATTCAACATTTTTTCCCAGGGTGATTTTGCTGCCAATTGGTTTCCTCCTGCCAAGCACTTTAACTATAACCAGTTACCTGGTAATTGGTATTCAATTTTTTGCCAACAGAGAAGTTGAAACACTGAAACGAGTTGGGTCAAGGTATGGGCAATTTTCTGTTCATAAATTATGTTATTAATTTTTGGTTATGTAGTGAACTGTCAAGGTTGCTTGCCAAGCGTGAAAGGGAATTAGCCAAAGCCTTGCTGATTGTTTGCTTCAGCTACTTTTTGTTTGTTTTGCCCATGACAGTCATCAATATGCTGCCACTTGAGTCCACCAAACGAGTCAAAGGCCTTGAAATCACGTATTTGGTCATATTTTGCATGTATTGGCAGCAATACAGTGCCAATTTCCTCATCTATGCAGCTCGATGTGAGCAGTACCAAAAAGCCTACTTATTTTTCCTGAAATCTGTAAAAGGTTACATTTTTGGTAATCCAGAAGAGGTAAATTGAAAAAAAAAACCTTCCATTTTTATTAATGTGTCTCCTAAAAAAAAGCTTAGGGAAATAACTTTCTTAGGTGATTTTTTATCTGGTAAAAAAAATTCCCTGGTGATTTTTTCCTAATGTTTCTGTTTACATTTCGTTTTTCCCTATTATATGCTTGTCTTGGTAGATAAATAAACTGAGAACTATTTGGAAATTGAAACCTAACTAGGTATTTTTAGTTAAAGGTAGAGAAAAAAAAGCCACCTCCATTTTTATAAATAATGCTTCTATAGGTGAGTGCACCTGATTTTTGACAATAATCTACCAAAAAAGCTCAAGGAAATAAATTCTCCAGGTGATTTCTTACCCGGCAAAAAAATTTTCCAGGTTAATTTCTTTCCCAATGTTTTTGTTTACATTTCGTTTTTCCCTATTATATGCTTGTCTTGGTAGAGAAATAAACTGAGAACTATTTGGAAATTGAAACCTAACCAGAGATTTTTAATTAAAGGTAGAGAAAAAAAACAACCTCCATTTTTATAAATGTTGCTTCATAGGTGAGTACACCTGATTTTTGACAGTGCAACGGTTTGTGAAATCCCAGATGTTGCTACTTGACAAAAAAAGTGATTTATTTTCTGTCAAAAGTGAGCAGCAACCTTTTTGAGCTTAGTGAGTACAAATGCTGGCATTTATCACGAGTCTGGTGTTAAAATCAGTTATTTCTTGAACTAGGGTAAAACTAATTGTTGTGGTTTTTCTTCTGGAAGTTTCTGAATGCTTACCTTTAAAAATGTACAGTTTTGGCATCGATAATGTGTGTGAACAAGAAAAAATGAGAGGAAATACAAAACATCTCAAGTATTCATAAAACGGTGTATTGATTTTTCAAATTACTAAATAGCGGTATTTTTAGCTGTAGAAACAGTGTGAGTCAGAAATCTTGAAATATTTATTTGATGAATTTGCGATTGGATTTTGACTCTTTTTTTTGTTTGGAAAAAAAGACCACAATGGAAGTGATGTTGGAAAATTTCTCATTTTCCACAAGTTACAGCCCACTGTGCATGTAATGCTGCTTGAGAGATCAGTTTATATTCCAATGATTCTCAGCCAGATGTTGTTCACATTCACTACACAAATGCAAAAGAGTACAATACGTTTTTTTCCAGAAAAAATTCCATTTTACTTCCTGCCAAGATTTTGCCAATTATGCCTGCTAAAAGCACTAAAACATCTTATTAGTTTCCCATTTAAATTAACTGGCAAAATACCAAAAATTGCCAAAAAAAATCCACATTTTCAAAGCTTCATTCCAAGTTAAATATTTTTTTTTTGGTGAAAACTTTATTTTCTCAAGATAATTCATATAACTGCAGAACAAAACGGTTCTGCCTGACATAAAAATTGCGACTCCAGATCACATCATTTCCTGTCCAAGATTCTTAGCTCACTTGCAGCAAATTTCTCACTGGAAGTGTGTGAAATGGCTGCCATTTGGCAACAGGCTCCAAATGGACTGTGAAGAAATCTTCTTTCAGCAAGGATCTTACCTTACTGTTTTCCTACGGATATCAATGATACCATGTGGCTGCCGTTTGGCAGAAAAATCAATCAAAAACCAATCCCAAAAAAGACACCAGTTGCAGTAGTTAAAATTCCTTATTTTTTCTTGCATAAATGCACGAGCTATTGTACAGGGCAACCGCGTGGGTGTTTTTTTAGCAGGACGCCTTAAAAAGCGCGTCCTCATCCCATGAACAAGTTGTTTGTTTACCTTTTGTGTTGGCCGCTGACGCCGTTGCTGCAACAGCGCAAAGTCCGAGCAAGGCCGTGGTGAAAACCAACATCTTGAGGCAATTTCGATCCTCACTCTCAGTGGCACCAAAAGATTCACATGACACACTGGAAAAGCCTTTTTTGACTTTAGCTGCCTCAATTCGACTTTTTTGAAGCGTAGGCACAGCCAAACTGCCTTTAAAGGAGCTCGCGAAGAAACACGCAAGCGCGCGCGCGCTCGCGTGGGTGGTTCGCGCACACTTTTAAAAGGCGGGCGCGCGCTCTTTACCACTTTATTTTCAAGCCGGTTTCCGCGGAATTGGCACTAATTGGCTGATTTTGGTGGGAAAAACAAAAGCTTGAAGGGGGAAATATTTGTGTTTTTATTGATCGCGAAAAAACAGGGTGGTAAAAAACAGTGTTTACTTTTTTTGGGCGCTGAAGGTCACGGCTGAGATCCGGATTGACCCACGCGACCAAAAACGTGAATTAGGGCGGGATTTCCTTGGCTTCTGACATAAAACAAGTATGGCTGTGCCAATGTGACCACCTTTAAATCATCAGCTGCTGTTGCCACAGGAAAATTGGCCTTGAGGACACTGGGCAGGTCAAAGTGGAAGTTGTGCCAAAACTGAGTCACTCTTAAGGGCTCAGCTGAGCCCAGAGCCAACTGGGCAAAGACTGAGCTCAAGTCAAACAGTGAGACTGAGCCAAAAGCTTGCAAAGGCAAGGCCAAGTTGAGTGAGCCTTGCAAAAAATGGCCTTTTTCCACCTGAATCTTGGCCTGGCCCTCAAAAGTGATTTTGTAGGGCAAAGGCCAAATTTGGAAGGCTTCAATTTTCTCCTGCATTAAGTCAAAGCCCAAAGGTGAGTAAGGCAGGCAGAAAATGAAAGAAACTTGGCCACTGTTTAAAATCATGATTTGGGATGAGTCTTCTTCCAGCTCCAGAATGGTGACATTGGAGCTGAAAATTGGAAATGAGGCTGCTGATGAAGAATTTAAGCCATTTTCATGACTTTTAAATTTGAGGAAAGAGCTGAGTGCAAATTTGGGCTGGTTGAATGCTGTCTCCATTTGTACATAGGCTTGCAGGTCAAACTGGTGTTTGTCAACAGCTGCTGAGAATTTGTCAGCATGCTGAGAAATGCTGAGATTTCCCGGGCTTTTTGAGGCAAACAACTCCGAATTGTAGCCAACATCCACAAAAGCTTCCAACTTGAATTCTTGCTCAAACTGAAATTTTAAAAAAAGCCTCTTAAATAAAGTTGGATTTTTTTCTAAATTTTACCTGATTCAAAAGGAAATTGACATCTTCTGTTAAACCCTCATAGTCACATGGTAAAGACACTGAACCAATAATTTCTTCAGATAAGTCACTCTCAGCAGAGGCCAAAGCCAGCAAAGCCAAAGTCACTGAAATCAAACTGGGAGACACAACAAAGTCACTGTGGACTCTTGGCCTCAAAAAATGCTCAAAAAGCCTCAAATTGAACTCTTCGCTTCCTCTGCTGAACCTTTTTTATTCAGTAGTGCTCATATTCATGCATCATTTTTCAGATTAAAAAAGATAGAGATCAATACTTGAAAAAAGTGATTTTTTTCGGTGCATGAATATGAGGTGAAACAGGCTGAAATCGGATTTTTCCTTGTCTTTGAAATAGGCTAATAACCCATTTTTTTGGCTTTTAGAGCAACTCCCCACCAAGTCAATAATTTGGTTTTTGGTGCTGGTTTTCAAAATGAGGAAAAAGCAGACCAAGAAAATGGTGGCAAACACAAAAGTCTCCAAAAGTGCGTGCACTTTCTTGGCTTTCCACATGACTCAGATTGAGTTTTGCTGCCAAAGTGAAAAAAAAAACACTTGTTACTTCAAAGTCAATACATATTTAGCGGAACTTTCATAAGAATCCATCACCCAACCTATTTCCCCAAAAAAAATTAAAAGAAATTTCCTCTTGTGAAAAACTACTTTTCACAGAAAAGAAAAAAAAAAAAATTTCGCCCCCGGGTGGGCTCGAACCACCAACCTTTCGGTTAACAGCCGAACGCGCTAGCCGATTGCGCCACGGAGGCTCACTTGCCTAAAACAATTTTCATTTCAGGTATTTATATTTTTCGCCTGTGTTTCTTCTTTTTCATTTTGGAGCAGATACAGTAGCAGCAACAAAAGCATGGGAAAAAGCAGAAAGCATCCGCAATTGCCAACGTTTTCCTTTGCTCATCCTTGATTTGCTCCTCTTGTCTCAGTCTTTGCCTTTTGTTGTCCTTTTTGAGGTCGTTCACAGCCTCCAACCACATTTGCTTGGCCAAATCTTCCTCATAATCAGCCTATAGGTAGGAATGCTTCTATAAGAGTAATTAGTAGGTAATTATGTCATTACTGTGGCCTCTTCCATTGGCAGAGGCTCATTTGCCACATAAATCCCCTGGTTCACCCCATTGAGCAAATATTGCCCGGATTCCCCACTGTGCACCGGCCTCTGAAAACCCGGTGGCCGGAAGACATCAAAGGCCTTTTGAGAGTCCGTTGGCCTCGAAGGCCTCAGCTCTTCAGCCAAAATATACGGGTCTTTGGCAGTCTCGAGTGGAGCACTCTGGGACTCGCGAATGTAAAAATCGTCTTCCTCGCCCTTTACAATATGGAAAAAATATCGTTTAGTTCAGTGATTTGCCGCTACCCGATTTGGTGGCGCCACTGTACAAGAGGGCCAAAGTGCTGCCAGATATAATAACTTTTTTTTGTCAATTTTAAAAAAAGAAGATGAGCAAAAAACACACCGAATAAAAACTTAATTTTTTAAAACATAACTAATTTGGGTTCAATGACAAGTGTGATAAATATAAGAAGCGCCACTTGTGCCAATAATTTGCAGATTTTGACCAGTAATTGCCAAAAAGAATTAAAAGAACTGCTTTTGTTGCTTTGAAAAAAATGTACCTGAATCCTTTTGTAGGCTTCCGGATTGAACAAAGGCGGATCATCCTGCAAAAATAGCCATTACGAAAAAGGTCAATAATTTCCTGGCCTTTATGGCCTTTACGATGGAATGAAGGTTATTATAGCTTTTATGCTGCAGTGATGAAGGCTCCACGGTTTTTTGGCGGAAAAAATCGTCCTCTTCAGTCTCAGAATCTTTCAAAACTTCCACAGGTTTTTTCTTAAAAGAAAGAATAAAAAAAAACCTTTTTTTCAAATAGAAAAAAAGCAATTTAGGCAAAATGTTGATGGAGAAAATTATTGCTTTGCATTCTTTTTTCGCGTAATGAAAGGTTGCACTTTCTAAATTGCATTGCATTTTTCTCACTGCTGCTAAAAATGAAGTTTCTCACTTTTTCTGGTGGGGTTGGTGGCCAATATTCGTCCTCGACATATTCTTTCCTATGAGGTTGCCCTGAAAAAGCAAAAAAAAAATGAATAAAAACTTTCGCCCCCGGGTGGGCTCGAACCACCAACCTTTCGGTTAACAGCCGAACGCGCTAGCCGATTGCGCCACGGAGGCTTCTTAGCGTCCAATCGCCTATTAATATTTTATTTATACATAATAGCTAAATTAGCATTATTGCAATATTTGTAGCTGTTCATGGCTTTTGGTAGCTTTCTGAATTTGTGAGGCGTTAGCTGGAAAAATCACTTTATCATAGCAATTCCTCTTTGAATTAACGCACCCCTTCCTGAAGAGAAGCCATTTACTTGTTTTGAGAGCAAGTGCATGAATGCAAAACGGAAGCATTTTAAAAATGGTTCTTAAATAATACTAGCGCAATTTTTAGCGATTATTCCGGCGATTCACACATGATAAAGAAGGTAGCGCAATGGCTCTCAATCTTATGCCTGGCGTTCGAATCCCAGTTTTGCCCTTTTTTGAATAGAGTGCACCAAAAGCTCCGTTTTTCCTCCCAAACGCTCTAGGCAGTTTGGCTTACCTTTTGTGGGCTTTTTGGCTAATTTCCTCTCATGTTTATTGTTGATTTTGGAAGTGACATTTGCTAAATTAGGCGGAGCAGCCTCGGGCCTGTAACCCAGACGAATTTTCGTGTAATGCTCACGTTCCATTTGTTCAACTGCAGCAGCAGAAAAAGGCAAAATTCATTTTGATCCTGCCAAATGCACATTTCTTTTTCACTTACTTTGCTCATCACGCGTCAATTTCCTCGCTTTTCTCTCCATTTCTGCTCTTTTTTAGCACACTTTTTAAGCTGACCTTTTTTCAGTTTTGTCCAAGTTTCCAAGCAACCAAACATGCACACTGGTCGGTAAACTTTTAGTAGAAGATATAATAATAATTGTTATGACATGATTTCTCCTTCATTTTCCCACGTGTTGAGGATTTTCGGTATGATGTCAAAACGCAGACTTATTTTGCAATTTGAGCCATAATTAAAAGATCGTAAAATCTTATTTTAGTCCAAATTCTAAATTCTAGGCAATTTATAGGGCGGCTTCCGATTTCGTCGTCAGGGGCAAAAGTTTTAATTTCCGATGAAAATAATTGGCCTCAAATTAAGCAGGATATTGCAAAAGCAATAATAAAAAACATCAAAATATTTAAAAATGTTCTTTTTCGTGTTTAGCATTTTCTAATGAACTTTTCTAATTTTTAATTGGTGAAACTGAGTAGAAATGGGAAAATAACATGAAAAATCAACTGAATTGGCTCATTTTTTGCTTTTTCCATTTTATCTCGAAAATCAACAGCTGGGACGACCGGAAGCAAGTTTGGCCCAGTGTGCAAGTCCACTACTCTGCGCGCCACTAAATAAAGTACAATAATTCATGTAGTATTCTATAGAGCTTTCTATTTTCATTCATAGCTTCTACTGTACAACAGTAAAACATATCGAAGTAGCTATATAATTATGGTCACAGGTTAATTATAATTTTTTGTTGTTTAAGCAGCTAAATTTCTTGTAGTATAATGGCACACAGAAAAAATTATGGAAGGAAAAAGCAAAATTAATATAACGCACGGCTCGTTCCTTACCACGTTTTTGATTGTTACTGATAATCATAGTTTAAGCCTTAAAATTCCAAAAAGTTCATTTAACCTATTGAAATAACCTTACTTTACAAGCTTACTAAGAAAAACCCTAAGGTTATTGAGAAAAACCCTAAGGTTATCAAGAAATACCTTAAGGTTATCAAGAAAAACCCTAAGGTTATCAAGAAAAGCCCTAAGGTTATCAAGAAAAGCCCTAAGGTTATCAAGAAATACCTACCTTAAGGTTATCAAGAAATACCTTAAGGTTATCAAGAAATACCTTAAGGTCATCAAGAAAAACCCTAAGGTTATCAAGAAAAACCCTAAAATTATAAAAATAACCCTAAGTTCTAAGGTTATAAAAAATAACCCTACTTTTCAAGGTTCTTACAAATTGCCTTTACAGGCTTATTTAAAATAAGCTTACCTATTCAGGTTATGAAAAATAACCTTTCTTACAAAGTTTGCTTAAAATAACCATTTTGAAGAACTAAGAGAATTTCCGCCAAGTGTCAATCTTTTAAAAAAACGTTTAGGTTAATTTATGGTTATTTGGTGCATAGCCCCCAGAAAAACCTTTTTTGGCATGAATAACATTATTTTTGATAATCTCTTTTAAAAAACAAGTGAAGTATCCATTTAAGCTACGCACTTGAAAAACTCGCGTGAAGTACCAACAATAAAAAACGTGATACGGAATCAGCCTTACTACGTACGTTTGTGAGTGTGTTTGGATGTGTGTGCGCGCGCGCTTTGTTTACGGCGCGCCGGTCAGTGCTCTGACAGCTGCTCAGCGAAAACCGTTACAATCAGAATGAATAGTCAACAATTGGATGTTGTTTTCTGCATCATTCTCCTCTTTGGAGGAAAAGCAATCCGGGATGGAACCCTCTCATCACAAGGGCTGGTGGGCAGTGAGGCATTGTTATTTTTGGCCTCCAAAGCATCCTCAACTGAGGATGTCTTATCACAGAGCCCTTCCACAGCAGGAGCAACAACGGCATTTTGTTGTTGGGCAAAATCAGCTGATTTGAGGCCACTCAGCAAGCTTGGAGGCTGGGGGGAATTGGAGGCCTCACTGTTGAAGTCACCAAGGCCTTCATCACTGAGGCCAGCATCATCAGAGTCAATTTTGGAGGTGTCTCTTTTCTCCTCTTCCAAATCTTCCTCTTCTTCATTGCAGGAATGGCTGTTGTTGTTGTTGTTGATGTTTTCCAGGCTGTCTCGAGAGGTTGCGTGACTGTTTTGATTCAATTCTTGCGGCGGAATCAGCTGACGCGGGTGAATTCCCTCAATGGAAGTGGGCCGCTGTGCTCTCAGCACCTGCTGCACCTGCTGCACCTCTTCATTTTGATTCAAACTGAAATATCAAAATTATACATATTTTGAGCTTATGGAAAAGTCCTTAATAATAATTTCATTTAAGCGGAATTTTGTAAACTCTGTTTTAATATTTTTGTAAATTGTTAAGAAATATAAAAAATATTTTTTTTAAAGCATTGCCAACTTTTAACCATGAAAAGCTGAGCTTTTCAATGTAAATTGGGTGAGTGCGCGCTCGCTTTGTTTACGGCGCGCCGGTCAGCGCTCTGACAGCTGCTCAGCGTATACCGTTACAATCTGAATTCTGTTATTTTTTTCAAAATTCAGTGGCGGGAAATTTAACTCACTCTTCAAGTTTGGTCCCATTATTCATGACAATTGTGGGCGTTGAGTGCCAAGCAATGTTAGTGAGCTCCTTCTTCTGCTGTGATGATGCCAAAAATGAGTCTTCTTCAGCTGATGATGCTACCACAGCTGCTGACATTGTGGTGGGTGAGAAGACTTGTGGCGGTGGCAACTCTTTATTGTGCTTGATCCTCCATTGAAGCTCTTCAACCTGAAGCAAAAAAATAAATGAGAGCGGAGCGAGATGACTTGCCGAAGGCGTTTATGTAAATTAAGCCAAAAAATCCCAAATTTGAACTAATTTTTGACCTTATAGGATTTTTGCCCTGAATCCCCACAGTGCATATAATTTGTTTGCTATTTGCAAAGCTTTTTCCCGTTTGGATCTAAAAAAAGGCTGATATTTCTGGATAGCAGGCAACGCTCCGCTCAAATTAAGCAGGACAGCACAGCAGCGCTTGTGACTTGGACACCTAAACATCTAGTTTTATTGCGTCCACTTTTTTAGTCCCAAATGCCCCTCAGTGCATCTATTGAGACTGGTTGATCCGGCTTGTTTTTAATGCTCCGCTCAAATTATCCGAGTCGGAAAAGTACACCTTGGACACCTAACTAGCTCGTATTTTCTAAAAGCACCAACTTCAAAGGATTTCAATTAGCTTATTAACCATATTGCCAGGCAATTCTATTATGAATAGGGCTCATTCCTTACTCAGCTTTTTGATAGTAACAAGGTAACGATTAAGTTAGGAAAAAAACTAATGTTTTTGGGCTTGAAGTGAAACCGTTGAGTCATGCAAAGGTCATGTTACATGATCCGTTACTTTTAGCTGAATAAGGATTGAAACTGGAAAACGGTTAACTAGCATTAAAAAAACCCCGTTACTTGACCATTGGAAAAAACAATGTGCATGTCTATTAAGGCAAAATTGCATGCGTTTTGCTTTACGTTGCCAAAATTGAGCTCAGAATCTTGGCTGGATTATGCTACTGTTTTTTAGAGAATAAAAAAGTGTGACAAATTTGTTGCCTTACCTGCATTGAGATTCTCGTCTTGTTTTTGCTTTCCGTCTGGAAAAAGCTCTCGAGTTGAGTTTTCTCCCACGACAATTGCCTAAAAAGAGAGGGAAAAAAGGATCAATCATTGGCACGAGCCCGAAAAAGGGGGGAAAAAGGTTTACAGCGTTCTTGCACAAATATTCAAATGGGTTAGAAAATGCTTGCATATGAATTTATGGATAGAACTAAAATCCGTTATTTTTCGTTATACATACGGGGTTATTGAAGAAGACGATGGAGTCACTGTGAAACTGTTAGCAATGAAATAAAGGAAATACGAGTGAATATACGTGGCTCGGTCAGTACACGCTTTTATGGGAGTAGCCACTTTTTAACGTTATTTTTAATTAATAACCGAACAAACCTTTTTCAAAACTGTTTTTAGAGGTTTAAAAATTAGCTCAATGCTGTAAAATTGTCTGAAATGAAATCGGAACGAAATGCTAAAAACCGTTAATTTAAAAGGACGTTACTACGTGACTGCCGAAAAATAGTGTACGGAACGAGCCAAAGTTTACACAATATAGGAGGAAATCACCAATCCAACATTTTAAAACTTTGTTAGGCTTCATCAGCTGAGTGTGTACCTTTCCAATTCAGTTTTTGCTGCCAGCTGGACAGTGAGGTCTTCTACCCTCGAGTTGGCCTTTTCTAGCATGGCCTTCGTCCTTTCCAGCTCGTCGAGTTGTTGCAAATGTCTCGTTCTTTCCTCCCTTAATTTATGGAGCTCGGCCGTTCTCATTTCCACCACCAACTAGGGAACAAGAGCACAGTGAGGAAACTTTTGCTTAAAAAACATTGAGAGTGATTTCATGCCAATGCTTTTCACAATTACTTTTCAGTAACTTTACACTCTGCATACACTGTAAAGTCACTTTACATCCCTCCAGGTACTTTTTTGTTGGTGTAGGTACTGGAAAGTTACTTTTCTTTGAAAGCATGTGAACAACTTTATGCTTTGCTTTCATCAACTTTACAGCCCTTTTATAAACTTTACAGTTCTTGCTTATGTCACTCCAAGCGAATAAAGCTGTGTATCTATAAAACAGTGTACCTAGAGTTGTCAAACAATGACAAAAGCCTTATTCAAGTTCAGTTAACAACAGCATTTTTGACAGGTTTTCCACTTTACAAACAGCTGAGTTTTACTTCCCTTGAGGTGGTAAAAAGACCATTTTTTTGCAAACACTATTTATAGGCCCAGGTCAGTTATTTTACAGCATAACACTCTTTCCTTTAACCATATTTAAAGAACATTGCAAAGTTTTTGAGGGATGTAAAGCAAAATTACAGCCTATGTAAGGCATGAAGTTAATTGTGGACCAGTTTTTCACAATTGTTCAATAGAGACGCTTTACTGCCTGCCATCAGGTAGAAATAGCTATTTTTTGGCAGTACCTGAAGCGATTCCACTTCTCGCGTGAGAGATTGACGTTTGCCAGGGCTCAGCATTTCATCACATCGATCTGGATCATCTTCTTGGCTCAAAATAGCGATGAAACGATTGGCTTCATCTTTCAACCTTTTGATCTCTGCCAAGACTTCCTGAAAATAGCACACCACAAAAAGTCAAAAGTGAGAAAAACTCTTGCTTTGTTCGTTTATGTCAAGGATAATTTATCTGTCTTTTTAAAATTAACGTTGAACATATTCAAAAGCTATTTAACAAATTTTGATAAATTTGTTTTTTTATAGTAATATATAGAGATTTTAAAAAAATCCATTTTCACAAGTTTTTGCAAATGATGCAATTGTTTAAATGAGTTACCCAAGATTCTTAGATAACTTAGATATTAGACAATTTTCTATGTTAAAATACTAAAAAAACTAGTTTTTTTTTAAAGCATGGTAAGCAATTAAGGTGTGTGTGCATGTCAAGAATAACTTAGAGGGCCAAGCTCAATTATTCATTGTGGGAAACGAGGGTGGAAGAAGCGTTGTAAATCAGCCCTAAATTGCTTACTTAGCAGATACAAACAAGGAGTTGCGCCATTGTGGCTTTTCTGGCCGCTTTTCGGCTCTTTTGCAATGTTTACCTCCTTCTCAGCTTGCCACGCTTCATCTCTGCTCTCGTATTGAGCAATGATTTCGTGGTGATTCTCCTCTCTTCTCTTCATTTTGTCGCTGAAAGATTGCTCCAAATGGATGAGCTCCGAGTTGTGTTTGGACTTGATTTCATGCAGATCCTTTTCAAATGTGCTCAGCTGTCGTTTCAGCTCACTCTCAAAGGTGTTGCGAGCATTATTCACTGCTGTTGTCTTGTCACGCAAAACTGGAACAAACAGCAACAAATTATCATAATTAACACCAGCTCCTTTTTCACCCAGGTTCACCTACAAAAACTTCAAATTGACCAACGGGTCTGTATAAGTTATCTATCAAAATACATTACTTATACAGAACATTGTTTTGAAAATCACGTAGTTCCACCTAAAAGAACTCAATGGCTCATTATCTTCCGCGTCTTTGATCGTAGCATGGTTGCGGTTGTTATCGGTTCTTATTTACTGACGAGGTTGCGATGTCAGTAAATAAGAAGCGATAACAACCGTAACCAAGCCACGATCAAAGACGCGGAAGATAATGAGCCAATGTTAAAATATTTTATGAGATGGATAGTTTATCATTGATCATTAGGTCTGATATAAGTTATCTATTAAAATACATTACTTATACAGAATTGTTTTGAACTTCTTTAAGAACCTAAACAAATGTTTTTAAAAGGGAATAGATGGTTTTTATAAGTGGCCAAGATTGCTACAATGTCGCCCCTATCAGGTCTGTATAAGTTATCTATTCTACGAGTATTTATACGGAGCGATGCGTGAAATAGCAAGATTACTGTGAAACTTAATTTAGCAAAAGAGTGGTTTTTGGCAATTTTTTTAATATTTTGATGATATGGGTAGTTTCATCATTGGTCTGTATAAGTTATCTATTTTGTGATATACTTATACAGAGCGATAATAGAAATGTATTTTATAAGCAAAAATGACACTGGGTCTGTATAAATTATCTAATAATGTAATATTTAAATGTAGCCACATTTTACTGGCTTCTTTATAAATGGCCATTAAAATATGTTGTATGGCCAATTATCATCACAATTTACAAATTTTACACAATATGAAATCTGCAAAAAAATTCCAGTGTGGCACTCTGGCCAGGAAAAATTGGCAAAAGTGAGAGGGGAAAAGCAAAGCTTACATTAATGAATGCACCATCACAAAAGCCTGAGGAAAACTGAAATCTGTTGCTCTAACCAGTTAATCAATTCATCTCACTGCACAATTAACTAATTTTCCAGCTTTGCAAGATTTCAACTAGAATTCTCTCATTTTACTTACAACACAAAATCATGCTTTTCCCATGACTCTAAAGACATGATAAAAAATAGATCAAGCCTTTTCTAAAGGTTTCTGATATAATTTTTAATTAAAAAATAGGGAATAAAGGGCTATTACCTACCTAATTTTAGTAAAGTTAAGTATTTATTTTTTAATTAAAAAACATATGTTTTTATTTGTTAAATGAAAATATTAAATGGCCCCTTTTAAAAGGCATTAACAATTTGAAATGAGATTTCAGTGCTTTTTTGGGTTTGGAGGCCATTTTTGTCGCGTTACTTAGCTAAAAATGGTTTTTAGCTCACCTTGCTGAATTTTGAGGTTGTGTTCGGCCCTGGCAGAAGACAGCCTCTCCTCGTAAGAGGCTGACACTTTGGCAACAGCTGCTTTAACCTCACGCTCAATAATTTTGGCCTGGTTCTCTTTTTCCTCTTTGGATATCTGAAAAATACGCAACAAAACGGCTCATTTTTGGCGATAGATAATTTGCCAAATTGAGTGGTGCAAAATCAGTCAGCCATTAAGAAACCAATTTTTTTAAAAAAAGAGCATCCTTTTAATTTTTTTTTTTCACTTAAAAAAAGGTAAAAAGCCATTTCCTGCACAAGAATGAAAAGAGTGCGATTTTTTATTGCATCACTCTCTATGATAATAAAAAAGCCCACGCGCGTCCATCTCAATCACGCAATTAACAAAATGGTCATGTCACGCAACCTCGTAACACAAATGTAAAAAAGGGAGGCCCAACTCATCTGCGAATCAAATTATACTTCTATTTTAAAAGATCGATTAAAAAATCATTTTGGCTTCCAGTATTGGAAAATATTTGTCAGTAGCCGCATATTTGCAGAGTATTTAGCCATTTTTGCAAATTTGCCATATTTGCCACATTTTTTGCATTTTCATGAATAAATAAGTATTTAGTTTTTTAAATTTTCCTTTTTTTCAAATTCAGCATTATTGCCAAAAAATGGTATTTTTAAACTATCAAATTCGGCCATTTTTGCAACATATCAGCTCTTTTGGTTATTTAAACAGCACGAAGGCTCAAAAAATGAAAATAGAATCGCCTATAGATGAACGGGGCCTCAATAGCAACATAGCTCAATTTTCAGTGCTTTACACCAAAAAAAATTACAGTGTGTAAGCGTTTAAACTCGATTTACCTGTTCTTGCAGCAATTGTTGGATGCCATAACTAGCATTACTCCTACTCATGCCTCGACCTTGGATTTTCTCTTCAGCTCTGGACAGCTGATTTGAGGATCCATTTAAGAGATTGGAAGATGAAGAGATGGATGTTGTCTCCTCTGAAGCAACCACACTGGGCTGAACGGCAGCCGGCTGGTGCACAGGGGTCGAAGTGGGCAGATTCGGCGTTGAAGCAGCTGGCCCTGAAAAATTGAATTTTTGAATTTTTTCGGCTGGAAAACATCAAATTCTCTTAATTGGGAGCTAGAAAAAAACAATTAAAATTAGTAAAAACAACAATTAAAATGCTCGTTCCCTAAATGCATAAAAGTAAAGTAAAGCAAGGTTCATTTTATAGTTATGCTCCAGATGTTTTAAGCCATGAAATCGAGCCTTAGGTTAATGACTGTAAAGCATGGGTGCTAATTTCATGCTCTTGAGCCAAAAACCACAAAAAAGAATAAAAAACATTTTTCATTAAAAAAGGTGGGAAAATGTAACATGACTTCTAAATGGCTACAAGGTAAATTTTAAAAAAGCCAACTGGTGGAGAAAACTTGAGTTATTGGTGAAATCATAGAATCCATTGTGTTGAAAAAAAACTTTAAAAGTTTCTTTTTATGATTCAAAGAACAGCTTTGCCATGAAAAAAATCACCTTTTAAACTTTCACCAGGGCACTAAAATTAGATCACTTGATTACAAAGAGAAAGATGACTCTTCTCTTTGAATTAAGGGAACTAATCCAGGCTCTAATAAAAAATTTGCCTTGAGGATTCTCCTGCTGTGAACACTCACCACTAACAATTTTCACTTCATTCTCCTTTCACCACTTTCAGAATTGGAAAATGCCTAATTGTTGGCAGAAAAATGACAATTCAAAGTGGACAAAAAAGCCAGCTTTGAAGACAAAGGATAGCAAAAAAACCACCCACAACATTGTTAAAAATGCATAAGGACTGGAGTTGCCATATTTGCTAACTTGTAAATGGGCACCTCCACGCATCTTTGGCAACAGGCCATTGTAAAATAAGGCAGAGGTTGCACTAGACCATGGCTGATTTGTTCTTCAAAGTATGACAAAGCATTCACTTGTGGGCTAGTCATACCATGCATGCTTTAAAAACTACTAAAAACTTGAAAGAATTGTCGATGATTGAATTTAAGGAGCAACGCATACTTTTCTTCAATTTAAAATATTTAGCAATCAATAAGCTTGTTGATGACTCTGCATTGTTATTTTCCAGATTAATTTTTATTTCCCGCGACTGAAACATGGCACAAATGGAAAAATCCTCGTTTGAATGCAAATTTTTTGGAGATGAGCGCCACATTACCTTGTAATTTAATTTCGTCCAGTGTCATAATCCAATGAGTGTAATTAAATTTGAATTCCCTATTGTATAGCAAGTGTGTAGCACTATTTTATGGTGAAACAAGTCTCTAAATATTGGCATTAAAAATTCAGCAAAGTTCAAAAAGCATGAAAACTTGGCTCACCAACTCAAGGGAGGTAATTTATGCAACTAGTTTAACTTAAAAGCTTGTGGCACCCAAACTTGAGCGCAGTATCAAATACCAATAAAAAACTTAAGGCTCAAGATCATATTCATCCCAAAAAAATTCTAAAAACAATCGGATTTTTCCATCATGAGATGATTTCAGTCTAGAGAAATGAAAACAAATTTGAGGCGTTCCAATCAAAGTTCACCATCAAGCAAGTAGATTTCTCAAAATTATTTTTTTTCTAAAAAAAAGTTACGTCAAAAGTAGTAATTGATTAAAAAGTACGTCAATGTCATCAATAAGTGTTGACATAGATGAACACACCACACAAAGCCAAGCAAGGGTAGACACATCTGCTTCTCAACTTTTTGTTCCTGTTTCAGATCTATCATTATAAAAGAGAAGAAGTCTACAGAGCAGCAGGCTTCGTTAAGGATTTACGACAAAAGATAAGGGCCAAACTGACTGTAAAATTGAAGCTTTTTCTGTAGCACTAGCTCAAAAAACATTAAAGGATCCCCTGGTGAGTGAGTGCAGACAATTTTTTGCTCATTCAGATAAGAAAATACCTCAAGTCAGCAAGAGCTGAATGTTGGCCAGGTTGAAATGTTGATCCTGCAGGATTAAGACTCCAAATTATGATAAGAGCCTCCAAAAAAAAAGTTGGCAGACATCTCAGATAGTTTGCCAGACCATTTAGCAAATAAACAGCCTTATTTATTAAGCCTTGAAGTCTTTCTCAAAGCAACCAAACTTATATGAAAAAGCTTTGGCATTCTACCTAAAAAAGAAAGTCTTATTGGCCAGGGAGAAATAAATTGAGCAATTGCTTGCAGATCCCAGAGGGATCATATACAAATGCACACATTTCACTGTCAAGAAAAGCCTTTTGAGAAAGTATCAATAATATCCTAGTTCATGCCTTATGCACATTGGATGGATGTCTAATAATGATCTGTCAATAAAAATACACACATCATAACTATGTCAAGTAATTCAATAACTATGAATGAGAGAGACTTAAGTAAGTGGCTCAATAGCAAAAAGGGGGAAGATTGGCAGCTTCACTTGAGATTACCTTGACACCATTTTACAAAAGATTTCTTCAAAATGAGATGCTGTTTCTTCTATAACAACCCTCTTCAATTTCCAAGAAGATGGCTCCTTTGAAGAGGATGGTGTGTCCTAATCCACTATGGTGTGAAAATGCATTTTCTGATAGGATTCACACCAATCACTTCACTATCTAAACTGAAATGGGTTCTTGCTCAACTCCAACCAACTTGGGGAAGTCACAGATGATCCCAAATGGCCTGTTCTCATATTCATAGAAAAGTGAAGTGAAGAAAAAAACATGCCTACTAATTATTGAGTCAAATGTGCAATTGTGGAAATAGTATATGAAGTTATCTATTAGATATGTCTTCAAATGATTGAAACAGATGCAAGCCTTGCTTGGCCTTGTTTTTGCCATCTTTGCTCAACTTATCAAAATGACAGGATCAAGACAAAATCTGGCAAAAAGATGGAGAAGAGGAGGAGGTCAATAAGTCTGGGCCAAGAGTTGTGCTCAAGCAAACTTTTTCTTGTTTTTCCAGCCAAAAAGTAGTCCAAACAAGAAGTAGAAAAGTCGTAAATATATCTATATACACAGTACTAGGCTAGGGGTTCCCAATGGGCTGACTGAAAAGGCAATAACTCCAATAGGCTTAGGAGCTGTAGCTGCACACAACAGCTGAGATGGAAGCTTTATATGAAGAAATTGGTTCCTCCTGCTCACCAAATCCAATGCAGAGGAGCTAGCTTAAAACATTTCAGAACAAAGTGCCAAAAGGAAAAAAAAAACTTTAAACATGAATTGTGAAAGCTCTTAGAGATAAGCTTTCATGCTTGAGCAGCTTGGCTATTTAAGGAAGAGCGGTCGAAACAAGAAATCAATGAGGAAATTTATAAGCTCAAGGCTTGACTTGACATCCAACTTGTACTAACAAAAAAGATTGACTTTTTGATTCTAAGGGGGGCCATTGAAGTCAATGTTCACTCTAAAGTGCGTCGTTTTGGAGCTAGAGCAACAAACAGGAAAACTGCATTTGTTCGCTTTGCAGCCAAGGCTCAAGAGTAACCCAATCTTCGCATGTAAACTATTTTTTGGAAGAATGAGTCCAATAAAAAACCCAGTGGAAGCTAGTAGTAGTTGTTGTTGTTATAAGCTCCAAATGGTGCCAACATGGCAATAGCAAATGTGAGCAAATCAAGTAGTGCCAAGCACTGGAAATTACACCTCTGCCTACTACTTCTTCTACTGTTGTTTTATGTTACAGACATGAACTTTCTTGCTTAGATGCAAGAGTAGGAACACTTTATTGCTCTCAGAGTAGCTATGCTTCCAAAAAAAGCAATCACTGGCATGCAGCAGTATACAGAGAGAAGTATACTTTTTTATTCCTGGCTTTCTTACTTGTAGAAAAAAGAACACACACACAAACTTACATTCACAAGGGAGATGGATTAGCCCAGTTTAGGATAACAATCTCACATGTATCCCCACAAACACAAAAAATGGAGGAAACCAGAATAATGTGTTGTTGCTCTAAAGAAGCCACTTAAAAAAGGGCTGTCATCAAAGAGCAAGTTTTGAAAAGAAGAAACATTGAATTAAGACCTCCTTTCCCTGGCCTTAATTCAACTGAAGCTGTGACTTGGCTAAAATTGCCACAATCTTTTGAATAAGGAAGTTTTTGCCTTGAGGGTGTGAGGGGCCACTTAGCAGCAAATAAAATGCCATGTTGTCAAAAGAAGTGATGAATTTTGATGTTCCAATTTAAAACACAGATGAAGGCAAGGGCGTGGGTAGGATGTAAACAAAGACTTGCAAACACGTGGCTGGATCATCAGCTGACCCCATTAAAGCCACTCAAAACATGAAATGCTGTCACTTGGAAAATTGCTAACTTTTCCTCAACAAAAATTCTCTCAGAGCTCTAAAAGTAATCATTATTGTGATGATTGATGATGTGAACCAGATCATCTTTGCCTTAATGAAATTGGCTAAAGTACAATTGATTCCAGATCTTAATGAACTGATTGTTATCAGATCTTGAAGCAATGAGAGCTCCTTCTCATTAATTTGTGAACATTTGCATTATATGTGGCTATGGCTCCCAAAGTGCATTAATTAGCAGGTGTGTGAGTGCAAATGCCAATTAAAAGAAGCCAGACATATTTCACATCAGAATTTATGCCTCTTAGTTGAAGTTTCACCAGGTGGTGGTGTGTAAAATGTTTTATTTCCACTTTGTTGTCATCTCCCCACAAATTCTTGTATCAAGCTCTCACAAAGGGCAATAATTTCAGCACACAACAACAACCCCCTTCTTTATTTAGTCTAGTGGAAAGGAAAAGAGAAACTGCTTGAAAAAACAGCAACAACTATCCAAAAGTAATTGAAGCTTGGCCAAAAAAGCTAAAAGGAAAAACAAGACAATTGAGAATTTTTTAAAGTCTCTTTGATGTTGTCAACTTTTCTTGCTGAAATGACCATTAAGGTTTTTTCCCCTCAACTAAGAGCTGACAGCTCAAGAAGAATTAATGAATCTTCTTCTTACATCAAGCAAACCTCACATTAAGTACATATATAGGACACTTTCCTGCCCTTTATTACATTATACTATACCTAGTGCAAGCTTTAATTTTGTGGGAAAAAGGGACACTTGGAAGAGCAATAAACACCAACAGGTCTTAGAGTACAGAAAAAAAAAATATAGAAACCAGACATAAGGAATGAAAACATGTTTGGGTCTGGTACAATAATCTGCTAGATGATGGCTGAGCTATTGACAGGAAACTTCACATAGTTTCAAAGAGCAGCAAAATAAGCTATTTTTTAAGGTCCACGTTTTTCTTGTCAAAAGAGCCGAGGATTAGGTGCTATAAAGCACTGATTTTAACACCAGGCATTTGGCACTCTTTGTGAAGAAGAGCACAAAGGAGCAACTCAATCTAAGGGATCTTTTATGGACTGATGCACTGCTCAACAGCCAAAAACTCTACAAGTCAGCTGACGCGCCAGCTACTTGGCTGGGAGTCGCGCCGCGCCACCCAAAAGCATACTGCCCGCTACATAGCTCTTTAAGTAAACAAACCCTAAATAAGGGACCTGTTTGAGCAGCAGTTGAAAGCTTTGCTTTAGGAAGTGCTTTACCTTTATGGGAAGGGCTATAAGAGGAGGAAAGTTTGGAGCCCATTCCGAGGCCATTTGAGGCCATGGAGGCCGGTGGAGTGGCATCTATAAAGGGGATGCTCGTCACGCTTTTGTTGTTATCTTTAAAGGACTCTTGGCTCCTCTGTTTCAGCAACCTTTTCGTCTCACGATTCATGGGGGCTCGTTCTTTGCCTCCCGAGGCCGCTGAGGTCGGCCTCAAGGCCAAATTTTCACTGGTATAGCTGCACACGGATAACCTCTGTGGAGGCTTCCCATGATAAGTCACTGAGGCCACAAGCACTTCTTCATTGGAGGAGGAATTGGCAAAGCTTTGAGGGGTGGCTGGTGTCCTCAGCGGCCTCGAGAGGCTGCTGCTATGGAGGCCATCCTTTTTGGCCTTTTTAGGCTCTCCTCGGAAACAGCAGAGTAGCATTATGTTTGTCAGTCCTCAGTCTGCTGACCATCTAAGCACCGCCATAAGCGGCCTCCATGGAGGCCATACTATCTTGATTGATTGGTCACGCAATCTTTGCCGCCATCAAAAGCAACATTTTTGTTTGTCTTTGGTCATTGCCTTTGGTAGCCCTGCAAACAGAAGAAAACCGAGATTCATTATCAAAACATTCGTTGCAGCACTCGCTCTGCTCGGGCTAAAAAACTGCACTTGTATTTTGTACTTTGATATTATCAGACATAGATGTAAATTATCTTTTTAAAACCCATTGCTTAATACTAACCGAATAAAGTTTTATCCGCCGAGCCTGCGGGGTAGGTAACTTATGCTGTATGTCAAAATTAGCTTATTTAAGATTCTTAATTGTTAGAATTGATAAATTCTTTTAAAAAGTATTTTAGCTACAATAACTTCTTGTTTAGAGTCTCCTATAAATTGCATGCTTCAGTATATTGGCTTTTGAATGCACTTTTCCCTTGTACACGCCATCTATGGAAAAAAGCATGAATCATTCATATTTGCCATCAATCTGTTTTCCTAGAACAGCATTGAATTCATCTTGTGTGGTGATCTCTAATTAATTTAATGGTGAGCCAATATCCTAGAAAGCTTTCTTCTTCTCTTGCTGTTGTGCAACAACATGAAAAGGGTGGGTATACACTTGTAGTTTTACCACAAAAGCACACAAAAGTAGTCTCCCAAGGTGGAAAGCCTAGTGATTATTTTGCAAGATTGGCATTTTGAAAGGTTGGGAAAAGCTTGAGTTCACACACTTAGCTCATTTGAGGCCATTAGTGTTTTTTAATGGAGTGAAATGCTTTCTGAGTTAAAGTTTAACTTTCTTGGCTTAAAATTCACAAATTTGCTTAAAGCTTTAAAATCATGATCTTATAGTAAAATGTGCATTATAATCATGAAAAAAAAACTTTTTTTTGTGATAACTTTAAAACTTCATTTCACTCTTGCATGAAAATGAAAAAAAGTCATTTGGGATCACCTTTGGCTCCATGAAATGAGTTGGAGTTGAGTAAAGTTATTGGTGTGAAACCAATCAAAAATTACAAATCCCTCTTTCTGAGCTCATAAATTGCACCAGCACAGATTCCAATGAAGAAGTATCTGAATATGATACAAAATAGGCCAACAAAGAGGTTGATTTATGCTTTAGATGGATTGGTTGTGTCACCTCTAAAAGGAATGAAGCAGGGCTTAAAAAAGTGAGTTGATGCCAAACAAGATCTTCCAAATCTCCACCCAAAAATAAACCTTTTCAAAATGCATACTTTAACACTAAGCTAATTCAAAAAAGATCACACACAAAAAAAAATAAGAGTGAAAGAGTAAAAGTTTGCAAAAAGCTGTTTTGGCACCATTTGTCCTTAATGGCCACGATTTCTAGATAAAATGAAGCTGCTTCACTCAGTGCTTTGTTTTGGCCAAAAAAAAAAAAAAAAATAGCTAGCTGTATTTTGTACAGCCATAGCTTGAAACTTGAACAAGATGATGATGGTTTTGCAGCAAGATAAGGGCATCATCATATAATCTCTGAGCTTGGAGCTGAGGAGACCCAAAAAAGGGGTTTGGACCTTCAGGCCAAAAAATGTCTGTACAGTATGCCACAGCCAGACATGTGAACACAATCTGCATCTTTGGGCCCTCAAATTCACATTTTCTACCACAGCCCACAACTTGGAGAAAAAAGTTTAAAATTTGTGGGCAGAAATTTTTTTTTTTGTTGTTATTTATAACAACTGAATTTTAAGCTGACCTTTCAAATCTAATAAAAAAAGTGTGAAGAGAGGAGGGCAACAATCTCATTTGAAATGCATAGAAAAGTGGAGCTTTTTTGTGAACTAGCGATTTTTCAGGGCGAAATCAGCCCGATGAAAAAGTTTGCTCATTTCCGTCCAGGTTTAATGAAGAGCTTTACCTACCCTAGCTTCTTTTTGTTGCTTAAATTAGCTAGCCAATGCTTTTTTGCACTTTTCCTTTTTCCCTCAGAGAATAATCCAAGTTTAGAGCTTAATTGTGATATAAATAGTCTTGCTTACAAAATCTGCTAAAATTTGCCCTTTCTGAACTCATTTTGTTTTTGAAGCAGCTTAGGGCTTACCCTAAAGTCTAATTTAAGCTTGGAAAGGAAAGGTGCTAAGTTGACTTAATGAGCTCAAAAAATGGCAGCTTCATCAAATTCTGACTCAGTCCGCATGTAAAAGCTAGGCCATAAATTAGAGACACAAAATGAGGACATTAACACAGCAGCTAACACTATTGCAGTGAGCATGATTCCAAAAATGACATTTTAACAAATGACTGAAGCTAGGGCATGCTTAAAACTAAGCTAGGGCGACACAAAACAACTTTTCATGGCCTGAAAAACTCACACAAAAAAAACTTGGCTGCCCACAGCTCTAATTACAAATTGAGGGGACAAAAATAATCTCCCAAGTGGAAAAAATTCTCTATTACATCCTGCCATATAAATAATCACCCCAATTTACACCAACAAAAATGAAAAACAGCTGACCGGCATACTAACAGCCGTAATTTGTTTACAAACAAACATGACTCGCTTTTCAAAACAAAATTGTGCCAAGTGATGACACTCGTTTCAAAGGGCTTGAAATGGCTTTTAAGAGGCTATTTAAGGCCAAAAAGGCCAAATGTCTTACCTTCAGATAAAGGCAATTGTGTCACTTTATGTGCTGCTTGGTTTTGCAACAACTGAGCACAGCAAACTAGCGAGAACTTGTTGTGCACACTCACACTCACTCAAAACACACGAGCGCTCGTTAAAGCCGCGCAGTGAGGCCAGACGCGGTCACTCTAAGACGCGCTCGACTCTTTTTTCAATCTGGCGTTTTTCGGAGCTGCTCTTCTGGTCACGCTGTAAAGAGGAGCGCAAGGAGCGCGCACTGAAAGGAGAGATCGAGAGGATGGTAAAAAAAGACCTGCAAGTGCAAAAGTGGGGCCAAAAAAAATTTAGATCTTTTCCACTCATTTTTGAAGCTAAATAAAAATGGAAAAAAGAATTGGGGGAATTTTGCATCAGCCTCAATGCCTGTGGCCTCCGAGGCTGCTTTTTTATAATACTACTTATTGGATATGCCAACAGATCAGCTTATGCATACACATCAAAGCTGAGGCATGTCAGAATACATTTATTTTTTCTAGGGTGACATTAAGCTATGAAAATTAGTCTTCCTTTTTTTCCTGGCAAAAAAAGGGATTTTTTAAAAGAAAAATTCATTTGCAGCCAGGCAGAACAAAATGGATTTTTTTTTATTTTTTTATTGGCCCAAATTATTTTTGTGGTTTTGGGCTTGGAGGAGTTTAATAAAGATGTCAGAAACCTGATGGATATTGGGCTCATTTAGCCCAAGGTCTTCAATTGAGGTGTCAAAATATCTGGCTAAAAGAAGTGCATTATTTATTGCTACAAGTGAAAAAATCCCATTTAGTGGAATATCTTCATAAGCTTCCAAGCCAAACTGGTTCTTGTCTCTTTTCAGCTTCTAATAGAATAGTACTTTTTGCTTATTTTTTCTGAAATGAATCTCACAGAGTTTGTTTGTTGACAAAGTCTCTGCTAGAAAAAAGCTATGACAGTTGGAAAAAAAGATTTTGTTGATTTAATCTTTGTTGATTTTTTAGCTGCTGATTGATAAAATCTTGATTAGAATTTGAATTAATACACATTTTAGGCTATGGCTAGAATTAAAGTCCTCAATATTGGCAATATTGAAAATAATCTTAGTGCAAATTTTCACTGTATTTCAACTCAAAAAAATTTTTAAACACAAATAATGATTTATTTCACAAGACTTAAGATTCTGTCATATGAGAATTCAGCCTTGAATAACTGATCCGATTTTTATTAATGCACCTATTCTCCTCAGTGAAAAAAGTCTCAGAGCACATTTTTTAAGGCAGCGCAGCATCCAATCCAACAGTCGTGCATTTGGGCAATAAGGTCACTTTTCCATGGAAAACAATTTGTGCACAGGCTCCATTTTGCTCTATAAGTCACCTGATGCAGCCAGAAGAGAACAAGTGTGGAACTTGCCTTATAAGGATTTTTTTTTGGCCCTTCTCCGTAAATGAGTTAAAAGTAAAGCCAATTTTTCTCATTTTCTCAGCAAGAGAAGAAAAAGAGGGCAAAAGTTCCAGATGCTAACTCAATTTTTTTTTCCAGTTAACAACTTTTTCACTTTATTTCCATCTTTCCCATGGAATAGTAGCTTTGAATTCTCCCGAGGAGGTGAGATTGCATGTCTAAAAAATGTTCTTGTTAACCCTATGAGATTCAAAACTGGCCAGGCCAATTTGGAAATTAAACTAGAGTCCTGTTTTCGCCCAGAGAGAGGTCATTCATGAATTGGCACATCTCTATGCACGTTAGTATCATAACGATAACATTGATGAAGAGCGACGCTAGCGGCCATTTAGGGCAACAGCTGGGAGTTCCAGAAATAAACAGAGTTGCCGCGTTTTTCCGATTTGAGTAAAAGCTCGAAATAAAACACATCCAAACTTTATAAGGATTTCTTCATGATGCAATGATGAAAAGTGATTTTAAGTCTGTAATAACCTTAAGATAATTGATATCAAGATTTTATAAGAGTCCTGATGCTAAGCTCAGGTAAAATTAAAGCAACACTTGATAGCAATTGCCCCAAAAAAGTGACTTGACTCATGGTTATGAAACTTGATTTTGAGCTCAACTCCCAAGTGTTTCTTCAAAAATGTCGGTAGATGGCGTTTTTTTATTTGAGGCGCTAAGTAAGATTGAGCAAGAAGACCGATCTTTTTGCTTCCAATTTGGAACGAATTTTACTCTTCTTCATCCAAAATTCTTTTGTAGTCTCCCGCGGCTGTAGAGCAAGTGTCAATACTTTTTTTGTGTGCCAATCAAAAACTGCTGACTTGCACACTTCAATTTCAGATGTTGCCGCCCTTTTCTCCTTTTACTACAATTCCTCCAAATTTCCACATATAAAAAATAACCAGCTAAAACTCAAATAAAAGTTAAAATTAGAATACTTTTCTAAAGAAATTTTGGCTAGAACTCAAGATTTTTAATGATCAAAAATTCATTAGATACATTTGATTTTATAGAAATTGTAGAAAATGAATTGGTTTTTTTAAGAAAATATTTTACTGGGTTTTTTGGGCCAAATTAAGCTACTGTGGCTAGCTAGTGATAAAATCGTGTAATGGATGTAATGGCACACAAAGCAGATATTTGTGCAAAAAAAGGAATTACCATGATCTTTGCCTTCTTATTGCACATTGTTCCCAGCGCAAGAAAAAAGTACAGAGTCACGAGCCCATTAGAAAGTTTTGGCATAAAAAGTATTTTTTACTGCAACGATCAGTGCTTTCAATCATCCAGAAAATGTTTGCTCAGCAAGAAAAATACTGAAAAAAATTTTTTCGCCCCCGGGTGGGCTCGAACCACCAACCTTTCGGTTAACAGCCGAACGCGCTAGCCGATTGCGCCACGGAGGCTCCTTGCAGAAAAACCGTTAATTTTCAAAAATTCAAAACTGATTTTCAGCATTCAGGTTGATCCAGATGGAAAAGTTGTTTTGAAAACCTTTCAGAGGCTTTTGAGGAGAGATAAATTTCGATTTGTCATCTTCAAATTGTCAGAATTGCAGCATCTGTTGCCTCATTTTTGATTTGTTTTGATTTTTGACATGCAGCTGCTGCGGCCGCCATCTTGAAACATCAACAGCAGCAGCAGGGTAAAGTGAAACTTTGGTGAAAATGTGGCGGTAAACGGTGTCAAAAGCGACAAATGTTTGCATGCACACACTCAAAAGAAGACTGCAACAAGATCCGGACAGATGTTTTCTTTTATCATCAGAAAATAACACCAATTTGGGAGGAAGTTGTGTAAGGGGAAATAAAAAGTAAACATAACCTTTGATTTTCAAAGCATAGTTCATGCTAATGAGCAAATTCATTTATTCATTTGCAGCATGTGAGTGAAATTTTTCTAAATTATGCAAATTTGTTTGGAGTTGTGAAAATTAGGATTTTGCTGTGGCCAAAAATTTACCAAGTCAAGAAGCCCTAGAAAAGAAATCATGCATGAATTAATGAAGGGATTAATCAGCAAAAAAGGAGACTGATTTATTATAAGAGCATGGGCGTTCTTAGCTTCTAGTTACATTTTTAGTGGGTCACCCTGTAAGCCGCCCCCGCCTAAACCAAGCCTGAATAATTGTTAACTATCTGGTTATATAATCTCCTAGCCAAGCTCAATAAAACTCGTTTTAGCCTGAACCTTGAACAACTCACTTGGTGGCCCGAAATGTCCTTAATTTTGCTCATTTTAACTAGTTAAACTTAAGAGGATTTTTTTAGAGAGAAAATGCTTAAAGTGAAATGCATCAAGTCTCAGCATGCTGAATAGAGGCTTAACCCTTATTGTCATGCAAATGAAGAGTACACTATTGAATTTTTTGAATTGAATTGCTTCTTGATGGGGCTTGGTTTCTACTCAAGTTTTAGCTCAGTATTGGGCGAGGACTGCATTCCCAGCCTACAAATGCTCCCAAAACCATCCAATACTGAACAAGCTGAACAAGCTGAACATCCTGAACAAGCTGAACATCCTGAACAAGCTGAACAACCTGAACAACCTGAACAACCTGAACAACCTGTGAAATCTGAGCAACCTGAACAATCTGAACAACCTGAACAACCTGAACAATCTGAACAACCTGAACAACCTGAACAAGCTGAACATCCTGATCAATCTGAACAACCTGAACAACCTGAACAATCTGAGCAATCTGAGCAACCTGAACAATCTGAACAACCTGAACAACCTGAACAACCTGAACAACCTGAACAAGCAGAACAACCTGAACAAGCTGAACATCCTGAACAACCTGAACAATCTGAACAACCTGAAAAGCTGAATAATCTGAGCAATCTGAGCAACCTGAACAACCTGAACATCCTGAACAACCTGAACAAGCTGAACAAGCTGAACAAGCAGAACAACCTGAACAAGCTGAACATCCTGAACAACCTGAACAATCTGAACAACCCGGAACAAGCTGAATAATCTGAGCACCTGAGCAACCTGAACAACCTGAACATCCTGAACAACCTGAACAAGCTGAACATCCTGAACAAGCTGAACAAGCTGAATAATCTGAAGCAACCTGAACATCCTGAACATCCTGAACAACCTGAACAACCTGAACAATCTGAACAACCTGAACAAGGTGAATAATTCGAGCAATCTGAGCAACCTGAACAACCTGAACATCCTGAACAAGCTGAACATCCTGAACGCTGAACATCCTGAACAAGCTGAACAATCTGAACAAGCTGAGCAATCTGAGCAACCTGAACATCATGAACATCCTGAACAACCTGAACAACCTGAACAATCAAAACAACCTGAACAAGCTGAATAATCTGAGCAACCTGAACAATCTGAACATCCTGAACAACCTGAACAACCTGAACAACCTGAAACAATCTGAACAACCTGAACAAGCTGAATAATCTGAGCAACCTGCACAACCCGAACAACCTGAGAAATCTGAGCAACCTGAACAACCTGAACAACCTGAACAACCTGAACACCCTGAACAACCTGAACAACCTGAACAACCTGAACAACCTGAACAAGCTGAACAAGCTGAGCAATCTGAGCAATCTGAGCAACCTGAACATCCTGAACATCCTGAACAACCTGAACATTCTGAACATAAATATTGGGCATTTGCAAAATCAATTTTATTTCATCAGTCAGTCAATAAGTGCCAAAAGACATCCTACAGCAACTTTTAGGTATATTTTTTGATATCATTTTTTTTTGTAATTGAAAATTGAAAAAATAGCATTCAAACAGATTCCCACAATTGCTGATTGTAGTTTTGCTATTCGTAGTTTTGCGGATCCGAATTGCACCATAAGTTTTGCAAATCTGAATTTCTCCTTTTGTATTTTTTTACTTTTTGGATTCATACTCAGCGGATGTATGATCTGAACAACTTGAACATTCTGAATAACTTGAACAATCTGGACACCTATAATAAAATGTGAGGCAAAGTAAAACTTTTAACTCATCTTAAGCTAGCAAGAGTGAAAACTTGCGCATCGCTTTATACTACTACTAAACTGCAAAGAAAATTCAAAATTGTGGTTAAGTGAAATTTGATACGAATTTCTAAGTTATGACATTTTAAGTCAAATTTGACCTTGTCCAGAATTTCGAGTTTTCTTAGTAGTTTATCAGCAGCATTACGCGATGCGCAAGTTTTGGCTCTCGCATAGTCAAAAATGAGTCAAAGTCTGACTTTGCCTCACATTAAGAGTCCAAATGCCTCAAATTATCAGCCACTACTGACATTTTGACTCAGATTTGACCTTGTCCAGAATTTCGTATTTTCTAAGTAGTTTATCAGCAGCATTACGCGATGCGCAAGTTCTGGCTCTCGCATAGTCAAAAATGAGTCAAAGCTTGACTTTGCCTCACATTAAGAGTCCAAATGCCTCAAATTATCAGCCACTAGTGACATTTTGACTCAAATTTGGCCTTGTCCTGAATTTCGAGTTTTCTTTGAAGTATAGTAGCAGCATTACGCGATGCGCAAGTTCTGGCTCTCGCATAGTCAAAAATGAGTCAAAGTCTGACTTTGCCTCACATTAAGAGTCCAAATGCCTCAAATTATCAGCCACTACTGACATTTTGACTCAAATTTGACCTTGTCCTGAATTTCGTGTTTTCTAAGTAGTTTTTCAGCAGCATTACGCGATGCGCAAGTTCTGGCTCTCGCATAGTCAAAAATGAGTCAAAGTCTGACTTTGCCTCACATTAAGAGTCAAATGCCTCAAATTATCAGCCACTAGTGACATTTTGACTCAAATTTGGCCTTGTCCTGGATTTCGTGTTTTCATTGTAGTATAGTAGCAGCATTACGCGATGCGCAAGTTTTGGCTCTCGCATAGTCAAAAATGAGTCAAAGCTTGACTCTGCTTGTTCAGGATGTTCAGATTGTTCAGGTTGTTCAGGATGTTCAGCTTGTTCAGGTTGTTCAGCTTGTTCAGGTTGTTCATGTTGTTCAGATTGTTCAGGTTGCTCAGATTGCTCAGATTGTTCAGGTTGTTCAGATTGTTCTGGATGTTCAGCTTGTTCAGGTTGTTCAGGTTGTTCAGATTGTTCAGGTTGTTCATGTTGTTCTGATTGTTCAGGATGTTCAGGTTGTTCAGGTTGTTCAGGATGTTCAGATTGTTCAGGTTGCTCAGATTATTCAGCTTGTTCAGGTTGTTCAGAGTGTTCAGGTTGTTCAGGTTGTTCAGATGGGTCAGGTTGCTCAGATCGGACTGATTGTGAAGTTTGTTCAGGTTGTTCAGTTTGTTCAGGTTGTTCAGGATGTTCAGATTGTTCAGGTTGCTCAGATTATTCAGCTTGTTCAGGTTGTTTTGATTGTTCAGGTTGTTCAGGTTGTTCAGGTTGTTCAGGATGTTCAGGTTGCTCAGATTGCTCAGCTTGTTCAGCTTGTTCAGGATGTTCAGCTTGTTCAGGATGTTCAGATTGTTCAGGTTGTTCAGGATGTTCAGCTTGTTCAGGTTGTTCAGCTTGTTCAGGTTGTTCAGGATGTTCAGCTTGTTCAGGATGTTCAGCTTGTTCAGCTTGTTCAGGTTGTTCAGCTTGTTCAGGATGTTCAGGATGTTCAGGATATTCCAGATTGTTCAGGTTGTTCAGGATGTTCAGGTTGCTCAGATTGCTCAGCTTGTTCAGCTTGTTCAGGTTGTTCAGGTTGTTCAGGATGTTCAGCTTGTTCAGGATGTTCAGCTTGTTCAGCTTGTTCAGGTTGTTCAGGTTGTTCAGGATGTTCAGGATGTTCAGGATGTTCAGGTTGCTCAGATTGCTCAGCTTGTTCAGGTTGTTCAGATTGTTCAGCTTGTTCAGGATGTTCAGCTTGTTCAGGATGTTCAGCTTGTTCAGGATGTTCAGGTTGTTCAGGTTGCTCAGATTGCTCAGATTATTCAGCTTGTTCAGGTTGTTCAGATTGTTCAGGTTATTCAGGTTGTTCAGGATGTTCAGGATGTTCAGGTTGCTCAGATTGCTCAGCTTGTTCAGCTTGTTCAGGATGTTCAGCTTGTTCAGGATGTTCAGATTGTTCAGGTTGTTCAGGATGTTCAGCTTGTTCAGGTTGTTCAGCTTGTTCAGGTTGTTCAGGTTGTTCAGGTTGTTCAGATTGTTCATGTTGCTCAGATTGCTCAGATTGTTCAGGTTGTTCAGGTTGTTCAGGATGTTCAGGATGCTCAGGTTGTTCAGGTTGTTCAGGTTGTTCAGGTTGTTCAGGTTGTTCAGGATGTTCAGGTTGTTCTGGATGTTCAGGTTGTTTAGGTTGTTCAGGTTGTTCAGGATGCTCAGGCTGTTCAGCATGTTCTGGTTGCTAAGGTTGTTCAGATTGTTCAGATTGTTCCGATTATTCAGCTTGTTCAGGTTGTTCAGATTGTTCAGGTTGTTCAGGTTGTTCAGATTGTTCAGGTTGCTCAGATTTCACAGGTTGTTCAGGTTGTTCAGATTGTTCAGGTTGATCAGGATGTTCAGGTTGTTCAGGTTGTTCAGGTTGTTCAGGTTGTTCAGGTTGTTCAGGTTGTTCAGGTTGTTCAGGTTGTTCTGGATGTTCAGGTTGTTCAGGTTGCTCAGATTGCTCAGCTTGTTCAGCTTGTTCAGGTTGTTCAGGTTGTTCAGGATGTTCAGCTTGTTCAGGATGTTCAGCTTGTTCAGCTTGTTCAGGTTGTTCAGCTTGTTCAGGATGTTCAGGTTGTTCAGGTTGCTCTGATTGCTCAGATTGCTCAGCATGTTCAAATTGTTCAGCTTGTTCTAGCTATTGTATTGGATGGTTTTGGGAGCATTGAAGGCTGGGAATGCAGTCCTCGCCCAGTATTGAATCTGAATTTGAGAAAAAAGTCTGATAATTTGAGTCTTAATTTAATTTTTAGCTTTGTTTTAAGTTTAATAAAGGATGAGCAAATTTAAGCCTTAATTTCACTTTTTAGCTGAGCTGAAATAAAAAGTAGGAGTAGAAGTAGAAGATGATGTCAGCCAAGATTGAATTTTTCAGCTCAGTCAAAGATAAAAGATGAGCCAAATGTTAGAAAAGTCCAAAATAAAGAGCTGTAGGCCATTTTCGAAATCTATCATGAGCTGCTTTATTTGGAACATGTGTAATTGCTCAAGTTTTACAGCTTGCTCCAGCATCAGATTGTGTACTCCTATAGTACTTTTATCTAAAGAACTCATCTAGAAGAGCTAGAAGACCTGATTATTGTGTAGCTGAAGCAGCCACCCAACTTCAAAAGAATTCACAACTGGAAGTAGAAGAAGTATCTGGCTTTCCTACTTTGGGGGTAATTACAAAAAAGTTGTTCCACATTCTCAGGAAAATCCCATTTACTTTTCTTGCTAGAGAAATTCAGCAGTTTAATTGTGCTCAAGGGCAAATATTTGCTGAGTATTATTTGACAAGTGTGGATATGTGTGGTGACCTAAATGTTTGGGCAAAACTTGCAATCAGCAGTTTCACTAGTGCTTTTGGTCAGATAACAAACACTATCTACGGATTTCGGCCACCATCTGAGGCCCCTTTTTCCTTAGCCTCAGAATATCCCTTTGCCTCCCTGACCACAAGTCGTAAAGTCAGGGTCATAAACCAGTCCATCTTGACACTCTCTGATTTGATAAAGCTCCTCCTCACAACGCTTTTGGAAAATTGAATATTTTTCAACACGAGTGAAAAAAGATGTGATTGAGATCTTCTGGAGCTGATTACAATTCTGCTGAATTCAAAGTTAGCAATGGAAAAGTTTTTGTGAGGGAGCGAACTTTTCTTGTGTGCTTCCTATCTGGTGGCTTAATTGAAATTGTTCGTATTTGAGGATGTGCAGCGTAACAAATATCGAGAAATGGATGTCTATCCTGTCAATTAGACCTGATCAAGTATGAAAAACAATGTACTAAAAGAAAAGAAAAGAACAAACAATGTACTACAGCAATGTCAGCGCTCAATAGTCACAAAACGGAATTTCACAAAACTGACAATCGATGGACATCTTTCAACAATCTAAAGCTTTTAAATGGAAAGCAATCAAGGTTAGAAGCTTGAGAAATGGAAATATCTGCTTTGGCCAAAACTGCCCCTTACATACATGATTCAATATGGAACTTTGCAAAAAATGCGCTGAATGGAAGGTGCCAGAATCAATTCATCCAATAAAATACTGTGGCAACACATCTAAAAGCGGAATTGGAACTACATTAGGAGCGTGGATGGTAGCTATTGAGCTAGCATACATAGCAGAAAAGTGAGAAATTGTAAGAAAGCTGAAAGTATGCAGAGTGAGTTTCAGCTATGCAAAGTATCCATAGTAAGCCCATGTAGTATTTGGAACGAATTCTTAACAAAACACTTCATTGCACATCTTTGTTTTGAGCAGTTTTGAGAAATGCTGTTAATTAACATCTTTGAAGCTGAGAAGCTCGGTTGTCTTTTATTTCCAGGCTCTTGATTGTGCATGGCTGAGCATCAATTGTTATTCTTCAAACTGTAAAGACCCGCTAAAGAATAAAACCATCAAAAAATCAATAATCATACGTTAAGTGAAGTGCCATAAGATATTGGTATTTTAGCAATAAAAAAGCTTTGCTCCCATTCAACTTTTCAAAAGGACGGCTTCTCGTCAAACTGGGGCAATTTTAGTTAAGTCACAAGGTAGGACATGTGCAAGAAAAGTTCTCTCCATCAAAAAAACTTATTAAAGCCAACTTTGAAATTCAGCAAAATTATAATCACCTCCAAGAGAGCATCAGTACATCTTACTTCCACCATCATCGTTTAAATAGAAAGTAAGAGCCAATTAGGACATTTTTGCCTTGTTAGATCCCTTGTTAAACTAGTTTCAGGTTATTTGTGATATGCCCTTTTTCATGGAGCCTTTTTGTCATTACACAATCTTTCCAGTTGTTCACCTCTTTGACATGAAAAAAGGCCTGGAAAAAAAGGGAGGTGATTTAGGATTGGCAGATTTCGTGTTTGGATAGCAGCAGAATCGAGTTATTCAAGGTTATTACAGTGTGGTGGAAATCTGAGGAGCTTTCCACCTTTTTTCTCTCATTTTCCACCTGAGTGCTTTCTCCTTTTTCACTTGACTTTGTGAATTGAGAAAAATAGCAAAAGAAGGAGAAGAAGAAGCAACTGTCTTTTTTCTCAGCAAGCTTTATTGTTGGTGGTTACCAAAAGGAGATGGAGGACCATTGTGTCAAAAAAGATGGTAGGAAAAAAAGAGATGAAACTTAATACATAGAAAAGGGGGGAAATATACCATCAGTTTAATACCCATGATTTATTGTACTGCATGAAATAGCCTGTGATTTTAGAATATGCATTTTAAAACCATCATTCAAGCCACATAATGGTTGCAATTTCTTGTGTGTGTCATTATGTTGTGGAATTTCCCCCAGATTTCTTGTTCAATGAAAATTCCTGACATTTTTACACCACACATTTGAGCCTCAAATAAACCAAGATTTTGCCTCTGAGCTACAGCAATTTGTTGAGCAAATTCAAAGGTAATGTTACATTCGTTTGCTTAGCTTTTCTCCTAATGCAGCCCAAAATGAGGTCAAACCTTCTGTTGCTTAAATCGCTAGAAAACTGTCCAAAAATAAATTCTGTTGTGTCAACTTTGCCACAAAAAATGCCACTCTTCGGTGCATTATCCATTTTTTTGCTCCAATCAAGCCTTGGCAAATTGTAACCAAGCCACAGTGGATCATAAAAGTAAAAAAAAACCTGCTAACAAAGTTCTGACTCTTTCAGCACTTTTTATGCAAAAAACGGCTACCAGAGCATGGGTGAAAATATGTAAACAAACAGCTGACTACTCTCTTTTTTAATATAGTATATTCCTCAGATAAATAAGTTTAAAGGCTTTTAGTTTACAAAATTGCCAAAGGATCATGGGTTAAAAAAGTAAACAATCAGCTGACTAATAACTTTTTAATAGTTTATTCATCAGATAAAAAAAAACTTTTTAAGCTATTGAAAAAATTGCTAGTTGTCTAGCTATTAGTGTTAAATTATGTAAACAAACAGCTGATTTGAAATATCTTTTTTAAGAAATCAGCTGACTTTAGCCATCAGTTTTACAAACTAAATTAACAGCTGACCTGAAGCAGCAAATGTAAACAAACAGCTGACTTGAGGCCATGAATGTAAACAAAGCAGCTATGATATATCCTACCTATTTTCTGCGAAATATTTTTTTAAAGCAAAATTGACTAGTGTGGTGTAAGGAAGTTGACGTGTTGTCAACCATTTAGCTGAAGCCTGATTAATTTTGTGCTGCATGCGAATAACAGCTGATTGCTGCTGGATCTCAGTAAAGGCTTCTCCCTACAATTGATTGATAAAAAAGGCTTTCAAAATGTCAAGGTCAGTGAGAAAGCCTCATAAATTCTGGATGAAATGGCCATTTTCTCGATACTACCATTATCGTTATGAGACAGCTTCTGATCCTGGAAAAAAGGGCATTTTTTCTTATACTACATTGCGTGACAGATAAATAGCAATCAATTCGCAAGAATTTTCTTTCAAAAAGTGGCTTTTTATCTATGAATCCAGATTCAGACTTTAATTTTTTTTGCAGCTTCAATTGCCAAACGAGTTTGCAGTGTCAATTTTGCAGATGACAACAAACTAAAATGTGACCCCCAAAATAAAGGGAAAAGAACACTGGGAATATAACATTGTGGCGTTTTTTGCAAATACTTGAAAATTGAGTGGGTTTTTTTATGTATCAGGCTCCATTTTGGTCCAGTTTCATTTTTTATGGATCAGACTCCATGTAAACTACTATGTGACATTTACTGAAAAGCACATTATTGCTTCTGCTCACAAATGCCTAACATGATATTAAGGCTGCGTTCAGCTGCATGTTTATAAGTTAGTTTTTGCCCAATTTTGGCCCAAAAATGTGAAGCAAAAAATTAGTAGAAGCTAGCATGAACCAGCTAGGTTTTAGCCAAAATTATCAGGATTGATGAGGAGGGCACAAAAAGAGCATTGCAGCAAATTGCCATCAGGTATACACACAACAACAGTTTATAGCAGAGTATGTGGAGGGTCATTTTATTGATTATTGCTCAAGCCAGCCTTATTACCCTCCTGGCAATTGCATTTGAGCATCAATAAGCTCTTTGTTGCTCTTTGCCATCACAGCGGGGCATCAATTGCGTCAAAACACACATGTATCTGGTAGCACTTTTTCCCCGTACGCGGTACCCCAAAAAGGAAGCGATGCGTTGACTCCAATCATTTTTTGAGGTAGCGCCCACTTTGCCAAAAACGTTCTGAATTTGAGCCTTGTTTCTTTCTCTGAAACTTGATACTTTTTGGGGGCCGTACATATCATATCACCATGTGGCAAATACATGTGACAGACCGAACCTAACCCACCCACGACCATAAACTTGGCATTGGCCTGCAAATAGTGCACTGTGCACGGTGTCATCGTAAATCCAAAACGGTCCAATATGGACACAAAAAACAGGTTTTTTTTTTTGACTGACTCGTGTATCTCCCTCAAGTTAATGGCAGAGTGTGACTGATTAACCTTTGTTTTGAGCTCTGAAAAAAGCCACTTTGGTACTACTACAAGGAGCAGAAGAAGAATTTTGCCCTCAGAAAAGAAGATTTGCCATAATTGTCCCTAATATAACTAATGTGATTTTTAATGCAATTCTGATGGAAGATCTTGATGATGATTGTGCAAGTTTTGCACTATGGAGGCTTTTTTCCAGGCAATAAAAGATCTAAATGCAGATATAATAAAGAAATTATTAGCTACAATAGGGCTACACAACTTCCTGTTTGAGCCTTTGAAATCTTTGACATTGGCAACGCCCATTCCATTTGCAAAACCATTTTAAATGTACAAAAATAAGAAGAGAGGTTGCGAGAGTGAAAACATACATTTTCCGTTATAACAGCCATAAATACTAGTTTACACCATGACAACATTAGATTGATCTTTGCCAGCTAATAAATTGGAATTTTCTGTAGTGGGAGTCTCTGACATTTTGCTCATCTTCTCTTCGATTGTAGGCTGAATGTCAAATTGATGAGACTTTTGTTCCTCAGATACTGATTTTTCATGTCTATCAGATTCTGCGGCCTCTGAGGCCTCCATATTGACCTCAGCGTTATATTTTGAGTTATCCCCTAGGAAAAAAAGAATTATTCAGTTAAGCTCGGCTTTCTTATCCATTTAGCAAATCTTCCCAAATAATGTAAGGTGCAATAACGCAGCTGAAGCTTAAGCTTAATCCGCACAGCAAATGCACAGTGCCGCACAGCAAATGCACAGTGCCGCACAGCAAATGCACAGTGCCGCACAGCAAATGCACAGTGCCGCACAGCAAATGCACAGTGCCGCACAGCAAATGCACAGTGCCGCACAGCAAATGCACAGTGCCGCACAGCTCAAGCACAGAGCCGCACAGCTAAATTAGTGCCTCGCTGCACCACGCCACTGCGCATATTATCAGCTTTTTTTGCTTTAAAAAGTTCCACGCAGTAAATTGAAGTGCACTACTCAGCGCTGCAAAGTTCTGCACGGTGCCGCACAGCACCGCACAGCTCATTCAAGCGCCACACAGCGCCATAAAGTTCCGCTGTGTTGCTTGTTAAAGCACCATTAAGTACTACAAAGTGCCACACAACTCAGCGCAGCACCTCAGATCTACTCAGCTACATGTACATAACAGCACAGCAAAGTTTGACAATTTGCCTCAGCGCAGATCAACCAACCACTCAGTCCAACGAAGTGAATTGCTTAGCGTTTCACAAAGTGCTGCACATTGCCGTAAAGCACCGCACAGCTCCTTAAAGCGCCCTACAGCGCTGCACAACTCCACAATGAGCCGCACAGTGCCGCACAACTCAGGACAGAGCGTAACGATACCGCACAGCATCGCACTGTGGCGCATAATGCCGCACCACACAGTTCCACTAAGCTGCATGGAGCTCTGTGATTAAAGCGCACAAAGTTCTGCACATTACCGCACAGTGTCGCACAGCACTGAATAACCCTTTACGGCGCTTAGCACCTCCATAAAATTACATGCAGCGCAGTAATTTGCACCTATCAGAGTTGCATGCTATAGCACCACAACGCAGCTTGCTCAGCATATCACACAGCAGCACAGCATATTGCAGCACATGGCCGCACCGCGCCGCGCCGCACAGCATTGCACAGAACCGCACAGCATTGCACAGAACCGCACAGCACCGCAAAGCCCCGTACAGCACCGCACAGCGCTGCAAAGCGCCGCACAGCTCCGCATAGCGCCCGCACAGCTCCGCATAGCGCCCGCACAGCTCCGCATAGCGCCCGCACAGCTCCGCATAGCGCCCGCACAGCGATGTAAAGCACCAAACAGCACCGCACAGCGCCGCACAGAACCGCACAGCGCCTCATTACAGCACAGCATTGCACAGAACCGTAAGTACCGCAAAGCGCCATACAGCGCCGCACAGCGAAGCACTGCGCCGCACAGCGAAGCACTGCGCCGCACAGCGATGCACAGCACCGCACAGCGCCGCATAGAACCGCATAGCGCCTTAAAGCATTGCACAGCGCCTCATAGCGTTGCACGTTACAGCACCATTATGTTCTTCAAATCCAATAATCTTTGGACGCGTACCTGCTCCTAAGGGTTCGAGGTATGTCACGTTGTTCACAATGTTGGGGCTCAAATCGAGGTATTGTGCACTGTTGAGCAGCAGCTTTTGGGTCCATGAGACCAAGTCAGGGAATGTAGGTCTTTGATCTGGGCAGTATTCCCAGCATCTGGTCATCAAGTTGTACCTAAGCAAGATTGGGTGAAATTTTCGAAAGCTGATTCACTACTTTGGCTTACAGTTCCTCTGAGCAGTTATCTGGCCTCTGCATTCTGTATCCCATGCTGAGGACATGCAAAAGCCTTTCAGGCTGAAGGCCAGGATAAGGCGAATTGCCCAGGGTGACAAGCTCCCAGAGCAAAACACCGTAGCTCCAAACATCACTTTTGGTAGTGTACAAGTGATCTCTGAGACTTTCAGGCGAAAGCCACTTGACAGGGACTGCAAATAGGAGGAAAAGTCATAAAAGCAAAGTTGCTTCAAATCCCATAATCTCTCACTTCTTCCATTGCTCTTTTTCCAATAGGCATCATCTATGTAGACATCTCTGGTGAGTCCAAAGTCTGAAATTTTGCACACCATCTCTTCAGAGAGGAGGACATTTCTGGCAGCCAAATCTCTGTGCACAAACTTCATGTTTGACAGGTACTCCATGCCCTTGGCAATTTGCCAGGCAAAAGTGAGCAGATCTTTGGGGCTCAGGATTTGCACTTCTTTGACATACTCATTGTTGTCAGGCTGAGGCCTGACAATGCCCCTGCTTTGCCTTAAGTAGTCCCTAAGTGAGCCATGCTCAGCAAACTCCATAATGATGCAGACTGGGCCACCCTTGGAGGTGCAGGCACCAAAAACTCCAATCACATTGGCATGGTTGACTTCTTTCAAAATGCTAAAAAAGACAAGGATCAATCAAGTCTCTTTACTTAGCTCCTTTCTCCTGGTGACTTACTTGAATTCAGCCAAAAGGTCATGAACTTCTTCCTTGCTGTGATTGGATTTCAGCATTTTCACAGCCACTCTCTTGTAGCCTAAAAGTGGAAGCAACCATGAAAGAAGAGGCATTTTTTCATGATTTTCATAACTTACCTGATGCTGAAGATCTGTCCAAGGCTCTGGCACTCATCACCTTCCCAAATTCACCCTCACCAATGACTTTTTCAAAAATGAGGTTTTTCCTAGGATACTCCCATTTCTTCTCAATCTGAAGAAGAGAAATCAAAATTAATATTTTAAAATTGAACTGTGGCAAAATGTAGCACTTGGTGGTAATATCCTGAAAAGTCATCTCCTTCACCACTGAGGGTATCATTTGAGGGGGAAAATACGCGCATTTCATGAATATTGTTCAGCTGATTGGTGCTAGACAAATTGGTTGAAGCGGTGCTCAAGCTGGAGGGCCCACCAAAGGTGAAAGTGGAGGATGTTCCAGAAAAATGCCTCCTTATACGATGCCTATGGTTGTGAGCAAGGCCTGAAGGCAATTGGCCGCCATTTTGGCCTCTGGAATTGCGATTCTCGTCACTGGACAGCGAAATCATGGAGTGACTGGCTAAAATAACTCTCTCGGTTTTACCCTTGAAAATCCCATCACAAAATACCCTAATACTGAAATGGAGGAAAAATTATGTACTAGTGCATTTATATAGAGAAAAATGTGTACTTGTTATGGCAGAAAATGATACAGAGTAGACTGAAGAGGCAAAATGCCACAGTGGGTAAAATGACCTCCAAAATGTCCAAGGGCCCTTGCTGTAGCTCTGTGGTGCCTAAGAGTTGTTGTTGTGAAATAATATGAGAGAAGCGCCACTCATCAGCTGACCATGTCACACATACCTGTCATTTCTGTGGTTGGCTTGGTAACATCCAGCTCCTTGAGCAGTGAGTGAGAGTCATTTTTGTGAATGCATGAGCAACTGGATTGGTCACAAGTGCAAACCATGTCAGGACTCTTCACTTCACCCAAGCCTTGCCTCCAATTGCTGTCGTTTTTGAAGTGCAAATTGAAGCCAACTGACTGCTTGCTCATGCAATCCTGAGGGCAAATGGAAATGTCCATTTTTTCCAGGGAGTCACAAAATCTGTCTGGACAAGTTTTGAGGTCATTTGAGCACGTTGAGTAGGATGACCCACCTTCACTGAAAAATTGATAGAATAAACATTGAGCCATATTATATACTAGGTGTTATTGCGGCCATGAGCACTGTTGCTAGTGCGATGAGCTCTCTATTCCTTTATGAGCCGCATTGCTAGTGCAACGAGCTGAGTCGCATGCTTGGTGAGCTGCATTGCTGGCAATATACTATGAGCCATGCGCTGTATTACTTTTAAGGATGAGTAGCGTTGCTTAGACAATAAGGTGGGTAATATAACAATGAGCTATTGAGCTTAAGCGATGAGCAGTGTTGCTTTAACATTGAGCTGTGTTGCTTAAAAATTAAGCTATTTAGCTTAAGCGATGAGCTGCGCTGCTTAAACAATAAGCTATTTAGCTTAAGCGATGAGCTGTTTAGCTTAACCATTGAGCTGTGTTGCTTAAAAAATAAGCTATTTAGCTTAAGTGATGAGCTCTTTAGCTTAAACATTGAGCTGTGTTGCTTAAAAAAATAAGCTGTTTAGCTTAAGTGATGAGCTGTGTAGCTTCAACATTGAGCTGTGTTGCTTAAAAAATAAGCTATTTAGCTTAAGCGATGAGCTGTGTAGCTTCAACATTGAGCTATGTTGCTTAAACAATAAGCTATTTAGCTTAAACAAAGAGTAGCATCGCTTAAACAGTGAGCAGCATCGCTTAAACAATGAGCTGCATTGCAAGCAGTATGAGATGCATCCCTAGCAAGTATGAGTTGCATCTATCTTTATTCCATCCGAAGTGAGCTGTTTTTCCAGTCAAACAAGCTACATCGCAAGCACAACAAGATGCATGATTAGTATGACAAGCTACATAAAATTCCCAGCAAGCTTGTGGCTACTATGACAAGGTAAATCCGATTCACAGTGAGCTGTGCTGCTTGCTTCATAAACCATATTGCTAGTGCAATGAGCTGAGATGCATGCTCAGTGAGCTGCATAGCTTGCTCTATGAGCTGCATAGCTTGCTCTATGAGCTGCATAGCTTGCTCTATGAGCTGCATAGCTTGCTCTATGAGCTGCATTGCAAGGTGAGTCATGCTTAAGCGATGAGCTGCATTGCTTGCATGATGAGCTGCATTGCTTGCATTATGGGCTACATTGCTTGAACAATAAGCAGCGTAGCTTTAATAATAAGCTGTGTAGCTTTTAAAAGCGATGAGCTGTGTCACTAAAACGATGAACAGTGTAGCTAGCACCATGAGCTGCATCAAGATTCATTCAGCATGGCTGGTGTGGTGAGCAATGTTATGATTTGAGTAGCATGAATCCTGAGCTGTGCAGCTTGCATGATGAGCTCTATGGCTTATATGAAGAGCTCAGTTGCTTGCTCTGTGAACTGCAAGACTTGCGCACCCATTGCTTGCTCAGTGAGCCGCAAAGCTTGGGTGCTGAGCTACTTTTATAAATAGCTGAGTTGCTTGCTTAGTAAGTCGCTAAGCTTGCGCACTGAGCTGCATCGCACGCAAGTCGCACTCATTGTGAGCAACTGAGCCTCAACTAAACCGTGAGCTGAGCTGCACTTAGGTTGCGCTGAGTAATGAGCCCTGAGCATTGCTCAACTGAAAGCACACATTTGTTTTGTTTACTCCTTTAGCGCCCATTGCTTGCTCAGTGGGCTGCTCAGCTTGCCTGCTGAGCTGCATCACATGTGAGTCGCACTCATTGTGAGCAACTGAGCCTCAACAAAACCGTGAGTAGCGCTGCACTTAGGTTGCACTGAGTAATGAGCCCTGAGCATTGCTCAACTGAAAGCTGTATCCAAATTTGTTTTGTTTAACCCTTTGGCAACCATTGCTTGCTCATATCCAGTGAGCCACTAAGCTTTCATGCTGAGCTGCATCGAACGTGAGTCGCACTCATTGTGAGCAGCTGAGCCTAAACAAAACCGTGAGCTGCGCTGCACTTTGGTTGCGCTGAGTAATGAGCCCTGAGCATTGCTCAACTGAAAGCTTAAGACAGGTTTGTTTACCTTCTTGGCACCCATTGGCAGCTTCCAGTGGGTGACAAATGGCCGCCACAGGAAGTGAGACACTCACTCTCCATGCTGAACTCTGAGCATGCCATAAAGTCATCATGCCTACAGCTGTTGGTCATTGGAGCATCCTCAAAAGTGACATTGAGGAAGATGCGCAAACTTTTGGTCCTCACGCCCTCCAAGGAGACTTGAAGCACAGGAGCAGCAGCCTTTTTAGAGGCCAATGAAATGCTCTTGAGGCCGTCTGGATTGCTCACATACAAGATATTTTTCTCGGATGTGAGTGCAAGAATCTGAGCTGCCTTTTCAGTTGTGGAGGTCGTTGTGACCCATTCAGAGGCTACGATTTTAAGCTTCCTGGGCCTGCCAAAAAGTGGGCGAAAGTCGAAAACTCGAGCGAATCTCGAGGCTGAGCTGGGCACTGACACACTGTAATTATGCTCTTCTTCTTTGAGCTCACTGGAGGCCAGAGGTGAGTAGTCATTGTCTATTGATTCAGCAGTTCTTGGCAAATCAGGAGGAGGAGTATAGACCACTTTGAATGAAGGTGTGATGACAATGCTCATTTCAGACTGAAAATGTTAAAAAAAATCAGGGTTTTTTTATCAGAGGCTTTTAAAAAAAAGCTATGAAACAAAAAAAAATGAGGTATTTATAAAAAAAACCAGGTTTTTTCAAAAATTCAGTTTTTTTCAAAAAATCAGGATTTTTTTTCAAAAAAATCAGGGTTTTTTTCAAAAAATCAAGGTTTTTTTTAAATAAATCAGGTTTTTTTTAAATAAATCAGTTTTTCCAAAAAATCAGGGTTTTTTCAAAAAATCAGTTTTTTTTCAAAAAATCAGCTTTTTTAAAAAAAAATCAGCTTTTTTAAAAAAATCAGTTTTTTTTCAAAAAATCAGGTTTTTTTTTCAAAAAATCAGTTTTTCCGAAAAATCAGGTTTTTTTCAAAAAATTGTTTATTAAAAAAGTCTAAGGTTTAGTTTTTTGAAATATAATTATTATAAAATAAATGTACGTTTTAAAATGTACCTCTTCCTCAGTGTTCCTTTTGTTGCGAATTGTCACAGGTATGCGAAAACTCTTGTCGTTATGCATGGCTATGTCCCGTTTGGCTCTAAATTTGCAGTCCTGAAGGTATAAAATGGTTCCTCGAAAAATGCAATTTTTCCCTTGGCAGGGACACAAAGCTGAAGTGGAGCTGTTACACCGATAAGCCATCTTTCCAATGCGATGGCTTTCCACCCTAGAAGGTAAACAATTGCCAGCTTTTGCTATCAATTTCAGTTAGAAAAATATTACTTAAATGGACTGTCTTCCTGGTCAGGAAATTCCACTTCATATTCATTGGATGCTGGCAGGTCACGATCAAACAGCAAATATTCATCAATCCTCAAAGTTTCTCCCTGTAAACAAAACAAAAACTTTTAGGGCTTTCTATACATAGAGTAAAGGCTAGGGCTCTTGCAATAAAGGGTAGAGTCGTATAAAATCAGCTGATGTGACTTGAAAACTTCAAGGTATTTTTTTGTAATTACTGAGGCAGTATCAGATTAAGGAATGGTTAAAGGAGCAATTCTTCTAATTATAACATTTACTTTTAGGGCTTTCTATACTTATTGTAAAGGCTTAGGGTCTTATAATAAATGATTGACTCTTTTAAAATCAGCTGATGAGACTTGAAAACTTTTTTTGTAATTACTGAGGGTATGTTATATTAGGGAATAATGCAAGGAGCATTTTTTCTAATTAAAACATTTACTTTTAGGGCTTTCTATTCATATAGTAAAGGCTAGGGCTCTTATAATAAAGGGTACAGTTTTTTTAAATCAGCTGACGTGACTTGAAAACTTTTAGGCATTTTTTATTAATTACTGAGGGCATATTATAATTCGGAATGATTAAAGGAGCATTTTTTTACATCAGAATGTTTATGGCCGACAAGGAAAACAGCGATTTAAAATGGCTATGTTCAACTTTTTAGTACGTTTTTCTGCACTTTTATTTAAAAGAAATCAGCTAATGAGACTTATAAAACGTTTTTAGCTATTCTTAGCTATTGTGGCCTTCATTATCATTGTCTATTTCCTAAGGAAATTCATGTGGGCCGAGGGCAGGAAAAATGGTTCAAATTTGGAATTATGTTACCTTTTTTAAAACGTTTTCCTGCACTTCAACTGAATACTCTCTTTGCTGAGGAAAAGGAGCATTGTCATTGACATCTTTGACCACAATTGTGACCTTTTTCCTGAATGAAGTCAACACTTGGTCAGCTTGGTCGAAAATGAAACATTTCACCAAGATTTCCACTCTGGCCTCACGTTCATCCACATTCTCAAGCAAATCCTCTCGATCCAGGCCTTGAACCAGGATCAAATTTCCATTTTCATCAATTTTGGCATATTCTGAAAAAAATTCACCTTAAAATAATTTAGATTGCCCAAGTAATTTTGTGTGAAAAAAGAAGCAAATAAAAGAGATGGGATAATTTGTGGATTATTCAGTTTTATTGTTGGCTTATTTCAGGTCAAAACTGGCAAGAAAACCAGCCAATCCATTATCAAAAGCACTTAAAATCTGCATAGCCTCAGCCCAACTTGGACCACATGTTCCACCACCATTTAATTTGTTCCGAATCGTGGCCAAAATTCGAACTATGCACAAGGCAACTTCACCCATTGTGTCATTCCCAATATTGCCGTTATTTTCGCAAAACTCCTTCGCATCCATTAGCGCAGCATTCGCTTGGTTGTAAGTCACGCTCAAACTAGCGAAAAAACCGTTAGAACTACATATTTTGAAAAAGTCAGCTGACGTCTGCGCTCGCTAGCCGGGCGCACGCCGGGATGTGATGTTCGTTTGCCGGCGCGCGCTGCACGCCCAGCTTCAAATTGGAACGGAATTCTCATTAGTATCATAACATTAACATTGATGTAGGGCGATCCCAGCGGCTTTTTAGGGCAACATTTGGGATTTTCAGCCAACACTACTCAAGAAAAAACTATCAGTTTTGAAATAAAGACCCAAGCAACTTTTTTAAAAATTATTACTACATTACACAAAACTAAAATGTTTTTTTTTAATCTATAATAATCATGAGATGCTAAATACTATGAAGCTAGAGTCCTGATACAAAGCATAGTAAAGTAAAAGTAGCCATTCATATTAATCATTAGCCCTGAAAAATGGGGCTCGACTCATTAAAGAGAAACTTGAGTTTGAGCTCAACTCCCAAGTGTTTCCTCAAAATGTCGGTAGGTGGCATGTCTTTGATATGAGACTGTTGACTATTGCAATTGTAAACTTCCAATTTGACATTAAAAAAGTGAGTCATTAAGAGTGTTTACCGTAATGACCTCAAAGCCTCATTGACATGCATTACAATGAGGTTGGTGGCTCTCCCACCAACTTTAAATTGGAAGGGCTCACACTTGTCATTGTGTTCCCAACTAATCTACCCCTCCTAAGTATAAGCATGAAAAATAAATTTTTTATGACTCTTAGAAAACTTGGTACTTGGCCATGACAGCTGTTGAGTGGGCATTCAAGAGCATTTTTAAGCACACATTCCTCCTCAGCATCAAAGGGTCAAATTTAAGGCAATCCTCTTGACCAAAAGAAACCACCTCAATGTCCTTGGTTAGCTTTTGGGGGCAAAAGGTGATCAATCCAATTTTCTTCACTCCTGCTGATTGTGCCATGCTAATGAGACTTGTCATGCTTTGGTTAATTGTCACCAGGATCAAGGGATTATCAGCTTCCAAAAGATCTACTAAGAGCTGATCTGCATTAAAAAGGTTCAAAGTGGACCAAATCAGTGAGTGTACCCTGGTTGAAAGCAAAGTTGTACAGCTTTTGCTGATCATCTCCAGCTTTTGTCAGGCTGCATAGAGCAGCAAGTCTCAAGTGAGCATCAGTCACTTGGCTTTCAAATGGTTCCTTGTAAATCTGGGGCTGCAGGCCATAAAATGGCCTCATTAACAGAGCCTCCCATGCATCCTCTGCATTGGTAGCTTCCATGGTAGTTACTTTAATCCAGCATTTTTTGCTGCCATCATCCTCAGTGGTGTCCAAAGGATGCAGCCTGAAAGTTGGTGACCTCTCAGTGCAGTCAGTGAACACAGTGAGCAGGGAGCTCTGATCTGTGACATACAGAGCTTTCTTCTAGTTTGGTAGTAGTATAATCTTGTTTAAAAGTGGTTAGGAAAGGTCATAGAGCCTAATTTAGTCTACCTGCTCTTTGTAGGCTTCAGCCTCCATGCCTGTCAATCTAGCTAATGTTTCACATTTTGAGGCTGTGGCCTCTTGCAGGCTTGCAAAGGACTCAAGCTGCGTTTTCAGCTCGGGCTGCTCAGGATTGAAACCTAGGTGGGTTAAAAGACCAGCAGGATTGCCAGAGCATTCCAGAATCATCTCTTGGGCAGCTGACTCCAAAATGAGGCCCAAAACAAAGGTCTCTATGGTTGTGGCTTGCATCCTGGTTGAACCTGTGACAGCTTGTGGCCCAGTCCACAGAGGAATTTTGCTGATCCTAGGGTCTTCCAGAACCTTCTTGGACCTTAAGAGTCCACTTAGGAGCTCATCGGGGTTGTTATAAACAAAAGAGGTTTTGTTTTGATTTCACCTCATCCCTGTAAGCATCAGCTGCACTCAAAACTGAGCCAATCACTGAAGAAGTTTCTCCACCTTTTGAATAATTAAAGTACTGCCTCAAAAAAATTTCAAAAAAAAAATTTGTAAGAGTACATATTTTTAGGAAATTTGTTGCTAGAGCTGGAACTTTTCATGAAAAAAACATGAAATGGGCTTTAAAAAAATCAATAGCTATATAGCTTATTTTTGGGCAGTACTTCAAAAAGTTTGCCTTCAGTCACAGCAAAGAGGACATCTCCTGGCTGAAATCCATGGTCATCCAAGAGCTGAAGATGGCCAATTAGTGGAAGATCTTCAAGCCCCTCAAGTGAACTAATCAAGGCTCTATCTCCACCTGTCATTTCCCCAACAATGGCACTTTGAAGGCTATCCACTGCTGCCAAATCCAAACAATCTGGAAATGTCTTGAGCCTATGACAAAATGGCCTCCATAATGAGCTTTCCATCATCTTAGAGAGTCTTCCTGTGGCTCCACAGCCATAGAAGAAAATTCTGGGCTGGCCAAGATTCTTGGCTCTTGTGACTAGGACTCTCTTCACTGCATTAACAGCCATTTTTATGGCAGATAAAACAGATTCATGATGGCTGTTTTGCATCACCAGACCCCTCAAAGTGTTGGTAATATCTTCATCCACTGAGAAGAGCTGTTGAAGAGCCTCAGTGGAGCTCTGAGTCTGGCTCAAGTTCCAAGTTTTTGGGTGTCTTTGCTCAGTCAGCAAATTGTGAAGTTGGAATTGAGTCTTGTTTTGCACATAGTCAATGGACAGAGCTGATTGTTCAATATCCAAATCCATAACAATTTTTTTCCAGTCTCTAATTATTTATTTTTTATCAGCAGCTTGCATAGAAAGTTCCAGAGCTGAGGTTTCACTGATAAAAAGCAAGCTGACATTGCTATTTATGTGCTGATTTATCTGCTTTGACATTAGTAGATCAATACCACAATCTTTTTTAAACACATATGGTGGCAATTTTGAAGCAAGGACAGCTAGCAATGTGATGCATTTATCAAAATTGACCAAAATTCTGACAGCTGATTAGAGGATGCTCTTAGAGAATTGCACCAAATTGCAATTCATAGCAAAAGCACTTTAAAATAATCATGCCCAAAACCAAATAAAGGATCCCCAAACTTATCTTAACTTAACTCAAGCTTACTCAAGAGCTTTTACATGAAATATGCCTTTTTTGTGAAGAAGCATTGTAATGCAAGCAGCTTTGTCAAAAAAATGGTCTTACCTTCATTGAGAGCAGAGCAAGACATTCTCCTGGGATTACTGGTACATCTGCTCAAAAGGTGTGAAGTAGGGGAAAAACCACCAAGTTCTCCTTTCATGTTTTCAGGCACTTCAAACTTATACTTGGGCAATGTGAGGATCTAGCAAGTCCAAAATGAATATTTGGAGACAACAAAATCAGTTTCAATACTTTACCTCTCTAAAATGCCCCTTAACTATGTCTTTGGCACAAAGGGAATTATTAGTGAATGAAACAGTTATTGAAGCCTCATTTCCTTCATCAGGCTCCAGGGAAACTTTAAATTTGATTGAACCTCCAGTAAGTCCTGAAAAGGCGAACAAGGAAATTAAAAAAATGAGAAGCCTACATAAAGTGACAGTTAAAAGTAAGCTCACCCCTTTTGAGGCCAGAGTTTGACAAAAGTAGTTGGCCAGTCTGGGAATTAAGCTGCACTGGTGGCTCATTCCAGTTGTCATTGCTCTCAATTTTCATCCTCAAGTAGCTTTTCCCTCTGGGTCCAACTTGAGTGCTGCATTCAGAACTGCTAGGGAAGCAAGAAAAAAATTACAAAACAATAAATTCATGTTGAATCCCTCAGCAATTTCCTAAGAGTGCCATTCCCTAATAAATATGTCAAATACTGTTTTTGCTCCAACAAAAAATAACCACTTAGAAATGTTTTTGTATTTGGTCTGCTATTGTACTACAGAATGTTTTGGGCAGGAAAATGCCACTGTGCAGTCTAACTTTGGTCTGTGAAAAATCCCTAGATGGTAGAAAAACTTTTTTGAATGAGCATGATGCTCCAAAGTCTTGCAAGTCTCAAAAGTTATTTTTTACTCCTATTTTAAAAGAAATGAATGATAAGCAGTACATTCATAATGTATCTAATTTGGAAAAAATACTATATAAAGTGTTGATAAAAAACTTAAAATCAACATCTATGTTGAAACTGGCAATAAAGCCAAGTAAGCATTTATTGAAGAGTTTTCTAGCAAATTGGCTCATTTTGGTTAAAATCAGCTAGGCCTTGAAGGCCTACATAACTTTTCATGCCAGTTGCATTTTGCTAGCTAAAATGAGCATAGCAGTCAGGTATACACATATATACTGACTTTTGTAATATGCTAGAACTGGCTGAATTGCTTAACCACAAATGCACAACTTTTTACCTAGGGAAAGGCTGGAGCTGAAAAATGAGATCATTTGGCTTCACCAGATCCAAAGGAAGTATTAGGCTTATGTCTCTCAGTGGAAGTATCCATTTTGGGCTACAACTTCTTCCTGTAGCAGCTGAATGAATGAATAAAGAAGTCACATATTTGCAAGTATGCTTTTGGAGAAAGTTTCATTTACCTGCATTGTTAGCCAATTGAGTTGAAATGAGGAAAAGCCACCAACTTGCTTCAAACATCATCATAATTAGTTTTCAAGGCTTTTTTGGCCCCAAGGTCACTGAGGGAATAAAAATTGGAATTGATTTTCCCTCCTGAATGAAACTTGCAATATGGCTGCATGTCTAACTGCATTTACTGAAAATAAGTCAAGAAAGTGGAAAACTGTTTGCCAAATTAATCACAATAAGTAGCTCTGTAATCCTTCACTTTATTCAACGTACTTTAAGCTTTCTTGGTACAAAAGGCTCTAAGTGTAGCAGTTATTGTATTATATTGGTCAAGCCATTGAATACCATAAAAGGCACACAAAAATTGGTGCACAGAGAGAAAGAAGGTCTGCTAATATTTCTTTCTTTGACCTTTGAAATGTAAGCTTTATATTGATAGCTAACAAATGCTGTAATTTGACAACGCAGAACTTTGCATTGCTCTGGAAAAATGTCGATTAGTTGATGAGCAGAGGTAATTTGTTAAATGATGTGAACAAATTTGAAAAATTGCCCCCAACTCACAAACTCAAAGCTAGAAAGTCGATTCTCAAAAAATGCTATAGTATGTACAGCAGGGCTTTTTCAAGCCAACATTGGTAAATAGCTATAGATTTGATCAAAACTAATAAAATGTGTTTCAAAGCATACGAAGCATTTGAAGGTTGTTTTTCCAGCATTTTTTTAGGCCAATAAAAAACAGTACTATTTTTTAAAATACGCTTTTTGACTGTATTTCAGCATAGCTCTGTATCTATGACAAAATAGGTTTTTGTTCAAAAATCTCTTTGTTTCTGCTCTCTGTAAGGCTCTATTATTCCCTTATCATACTTTAAAAAATGTTAAAGGTTGGCTTTCCTTTGACGGATTAAGCCATAAAAATAGCTATCTATTGGATTCACCGATACACATGAAACAATAATTGCTGTCAAGTCTTTCAATTTTTTTGAGGCCCAACATTATTGCTTTGAACTTGTGGCTCAAGGGTTTTTCTCCAAATTTGTTACCACCCTTGGCCAAATATGTTCTGCACCATGGAAAATCTCGGTTTAAAATCAATTCCTGGTACGATTGCGGCCAGCACAGCTGTTTTTCACAGCTTAGCATGCCTACTACATTAAGGCCTAGCTGAAACCAGGCAAGCAGTGAAAGCAATAAAATTAACGATTACTTACATCGATGAAGAAGTTCATTAAAAGCCATGCTTACAGCTGTTGTTGCTCTGCACATAGTTAGGTTGATTAAAATGTGTTTACACTTTCTGTTAAAATACAGCAGCACACATGTACACTTGTAGTGAGCCGTATTACAACTCGAAGTGCGCATATAAGAGAGAGAGCCGCAATTTTTGATACACTCCGAGCTACTTTGACGGCGGCCGAGCCACGTAAAAGAGAGAAAGCCTCGACGGTTTTTTCCATATCTTCTATTCAAAAACCATTTCCACCATGAATGTTTATCCAAGACGCCGCGACTGCATTAATTCTAAGAGGATTCTCATACCCAAAATATAGCCTTGCTTATTTGAATTGAAATTAAAGCTTTGTTTTGCCTTTCTTTGAATTTTACTCTTTAAAATGAATTGAAAAAGCAAAAGCTCTTTTAAAATGAACGCATTTAATGTCAATAAAAATAAGACACTTTAATTCTAAAAAATACTTAATTTCAGTCATGTTTCACATTAAGTCAGCTGATCTCTGCGCTCGCTAGCTGGGCGCACGCCGGCAAGCGAAATTTGTGCGCCGGCGTGCGCTTGAATACAGCTGAGATTTAGAGCTTGCCTACTGAGGCATTTTTCGTCAAAAAATTACTATATTTTCCAGCTAAACTAATGAAGGCTTCCAAAATGTGGAAAATTAGGCATAATGAGCACTTTTCATGGCCCTAAACAGCTATGATTAATGAAAATAATCTTGAATTGTGGCCTTAAAAGAGTGAAAGTCAGGGTGAAGTGTGCAAGCTTAAATTGCTTTCACTTTCACTGTTTAATGCATAAGTGACTGTTTAAATATTTATTGGTCATTTGTCACCAAAATTCCAAAGCCTAGTTATGCAAGCAACACTTTATGTAATTGCGGTATAAATAAAAGAGGGATTTTTAGTTTCAAATTAAGGGAGAGAAATGCTCACTAATAGGATTGAGCCTTTCTAATTGAATCATGTTTTTAATCCTCTTTTTTGTGTGTATCGCGCCATTTGCACCTCATAATCTCTAGCTTAATGATCTTATTACCTTGCGTTCACAAGCTTGGCTTGGTAATTAGGTAATTATGTTTTCCTTTTTCACCAATCAGGGCCTCTCCCAAATGCAAATGGAAAATCTTCTGGAAGATAATAGAAAACTGGTATGACATAACAAAAACAAAAAATAATAAATAAGTATTCATGGGTTGACATCATAAGTGAACAATCTCTCTTATTTTGTGAAGTATTAATGCATTTGTAAAGCAAAAAAGGGAAAAAGAAAGATAGATTAACTTTTTTTTAGCTACAGAGCAAAAAAAGTCTCGGTGAAATAGAAAGCTTCTCCATTCTTTTCCTCAATTACCAAAATGAGAAATTAAGTTTGATTAAACTCTTTTGCTTCTATTGAACCACTTTAATGCTGTTTTTTTTCCAGATTTGGAGTTTGAAGATAATAAAGGCATAATTTAATGAGCGGAAAGTAATCAGTTGGTATCAAACTAGCACTCTTTAAACATAATTGGCAAAAGGCAATTAGGGGTTGTAATTAGCAAAAGAAAACGCATGGTTGCTCATGTATTTGAATGCACAACTGTGCAGCACATGCATGATACGGTGCAGCGTTGTGGATGTAACGGTGCATGCAACGGTGCAGCGTTGTTGATTTTACTGGGGAGAATTGTACATGATACTTAACAGAGCCATCTATGTTACGATGTAGAGTTGTGCATGTTACGGTGAAGCGCAATGCATGCAATTGATAAGCGCCTTGTCTGTTACTGCTCAGCCGTGTGCAAGTTACGGTGCAGCACAAAGCATGTTACTGTGGAGCATTGTACATGGTAGGTCATGGAAATACGGTGCAGCACTGTGCATGTTACGGTGCAGCACAGTGTATGTTACGGTGCAGCACTGCGCATGTTACGGTGCAGCACTGTGCATGTTACGGTGCAGCACAGTGTATGTTACGGTGCAGCACTGTGCATGAAAAGGTGCAGCACTGTGCATGAAAAGGTGCAGCACTGTGCATGTTATGATGCAGCTCAATGCATGTCACTTATAAGCACTGTGTCTGTTACTATGCAGCACTGTGTCTGTTACTATGCAGCACTGCATGTTACAGTGCAGCACAATGCACGTCACAGTGAAAAACAGTACATGTTACGGTGCAGCACAGTGCATGTTTCAGTGCAGCACAGTGCATGTTACGGTGCAGCACTGTGCATGTTACGGTGCAGCACAATGCATGCTACGGTGCAGTGCAATGTGTGTATCTGATGAATGATGCTTTCACAATTGTTATGCTAACCCCCTTTTAATAAGAAACGATAACCAGTTTACTTTTAGTAAACAAATTAAAGCTACTGAAAGTTGGTATGAATAGCGTATTTACAGCCCACAAAATCTAAAATTAAAACCAACAGCTTGTGCCATTCCCATTTCCTGCACGGCCCGAGTAAAGTGTCTGTTCATGCCCACGTCACAAACTGAATAAGTAATGGCGTAATTGCTATACAACTACCCATAACAGTTGTTTAAACAATCCTTAAAAGTTTGCCAAGCCTAAAAAATGAAAATTGGGCCAAATTGGCTGCTTTATGTTGATGCCAAAATTTTCCTTTCCTTCAGAAATACCATAAGGAAAGCATATAATCTAAAAATTGTATGAAGTTTTTTCCTTCAAAAATAATAAGGTAAGTGTAACTGTTTTGCTGATATTGAAGATCAAGCTAAAAAAGCCTAAAATTTTCCTGATTGTCCCCATAAGATTTTCCTATAGCTGACCTAAAACAGATGACGTCATCAGAATCTTCCTTGACCTCTCAGCTCAAATTTTGTCACAGCTTGGGCGCGTGATAAGTGCACACCGTGTAATTTTTTTTTAAAAAATCCACTGTGCAAGAGGTCACTCTTGGCACTTAATTACATTCATGCCAAAGAAAGCTAATTACAAATTGGAAAAGATGCTTGAACTAAGAAAAGTTAAAGGGATTGTACCCGAGCTTTTTTGGGTCAAATTGTCCAACTGTGTCCAGAATTTGATCAGTTAGGAAAAACGTGAAATTATTCAAAGTTGTTATAAAAAGAGCTGAGTTTCCCAGCTAGCTATTTAGTAGACGTTTTCAAGCCTTTCAACAATCAAGCTCTGAAAAAACCCTTTTATTTCTTCAAGGGAAAGTTTTTGTAGCTTTCAGTGAGTCCAGACATTAAATGGAATCATTGAAGTCAAGCGTGAAAATACTTAAAATTCACCGATTCGCCCACGTTGCCTCAGGTTGTGACACTTCCTGGTTCTGAAGCAAAAAGAAGCCCACATTTAAAATAGCCCACAAAGAAAAATAGGTAAGAAGGATTACGTAACAGCCTTGCGCGCGCACCGGTCATCATCAGCTGTTCAGCGCGCCGGTCACCAACGGAAAACAACAACAACAACAGCAGAGTTGACAGTTTCGCTTCGCTTCCTTGGAGTTGATTGGTTTTCTTCCTTTGCAGGGAAGAAACAGCCATGTCACTGCTGCAAAGGGGAAGCAAAGCCAGCTCTGAGATTGAATTGCCCTCCAATTTGAGGCCCATTTTCGCTGGGGTGATTGGAGGCAGCCTTTCAACGGCCATTTTGCATCCTTTGGATCTCCTGAAGACGAAGCAAGCAGTTCATGGAGGTCGGCTGGTGTCTCACTTGAAAAATGGCCTCAATTTGTACCAAGGCGTGGGTGTAAACGTCCTCGTTTCAGCCTCATCTTGGGAGTCTACTTTGCCACGTAAGTGAAGCTCGTTTTCTAGGCATCAAGCACGCTTAAAAAAGCGTAAGCGAGTACTTTTGTTTTGACTCGTGCGCTGCTGCCGGGCCGGCGCGACTCCCAGCCAACTCGCTGGGACGTCAGCTGAATTGTTTAAGTTAGCTGCACTTTTACAAAAGCTCACTTTCTAAGTCAAAAGCAAGGTTAAATGAGCGTAAGCTAAGCGTAAGCGAGTGTTTTTGTTTTGACTCGTGCGCTGCTGCCGGGCCGGCGCGACTCCCAGCCAACTCGCTGGGACGTCAGCTGACTCGTTTGAATTTGCAGCTCTTAGCTAACTTAACTTTGAACTTGAAAGGTATGAGACGCTCAAGGCAAGGTTCAATCAGCAGACTTGCACAGCTGCTTTTGGAGCTGGGCTGGTGACCACCATGATCACCAATCCCTTGTCAGTGGTGAGGTCACGGATGATGCTCAAGGCCAAGGATCAATCCGGAGGAGGAAAGTATGCCAATGTCTTCAAAAGTTTGGCTGTCATTGCCAAGTCTGAGGGCCTCAGAGGATTCTACAAGGTGAACTTTGATCGCACCGACTTTAGCTGGGTGGAATTTCATTAGTTTTCCAATGCAATTTTCCAGGGCTTGATTCCCAATTTGGTCAATGTTTCCCATGGCACCATCCAATTTGTGCTATACGAAGAGCTGAAAAAGTGGATTGCCTGCGACCACAAAAAAATGGTAAAAGCAATTAAAGTGTGTGTGCAATTATTGCATTACTTCTTCTGTATTTTTACCTCGTAGAGCAATTTTGAGAGTCTTGGCTGCTGTGTCTTGTCCAAATTGGCAGCCACTCTGGTCACTCATCCTTGCCAAAATATGCGCGCAAGAAAACAGGCAGGAGAATTGGCCACTGTGTCCACTTTCACCGATGTTTGGGCCAAAGAAGGCCTCAGAGGCTTCTACAGAGGCCTTTGGCCTTCACTCTTGCATGTCACGCCAAATGTGTGTGTGGTCTTTCTCACCTATGAGTTCTTTGTGGGTACTCAAAAAAGCTACTAATTATTGCTTCTTATTCGCTTGCATTATTCTATAGTTGATGAACTGAAAAGTTAACACAATAAAAAGATCTGGAAACGCTTTTTTATTATTGCGTTACCCCAAAAGAGAACTGGACTGAATAGAGCGCCTCTCTTTTGAGGTAGCGCCCACTTGACTCAAAAAACCGTTTATTCAATCAGTATTGCTTAAAGAAAAGTATCACAGATGGTTTATATTGTTTAATATACATCTCCTATCATATCTTGGTCATTGGCTTGAACAATTGGACAAGGATGAGCATTGTCAGCTTGGTCAAAGCTGGATAATTCTTCTACTTTATTCCATGGCTGCTCTTCACCGCTTGCCATTAAAACGTAGAGTAAATTGCCAACTATATACACTCCAGCAGCAATGTAGAAGACAGTTTGCCAATGAGTTATGTCCTCCTGTAATGTAATAAATTATCATGTGTTAGCTTGTCATACACAATTCAGTCAACTAGAATAGCAAAGCTGCACAAACTAAATTCTTTGCACAGCACCTATCTTGCACAAACTATAATATAAACATGCTTCAAAAAGGTCATGGCAAAGCACAGCGCACACAGGGGTATACTGGTTAAAGGCTAATCGGCAAAATGCTATTTGGTGTAAGGCTAATTGGTTAAAGGCCAATTGGTAAAAGGCCAATTGGGCAAAGGCTACATTGGTAGAAGGCTATATTTAAAAGGCCAATAGCAGATGTTTTTGAGTGAAAATGTTTGATTGGTTCACAAGTGACATATAATTATCTTTTAGTTTTCCTTGTTAATTCTTAGTTTCATTATTTTTTGTACAAAAATTGCTTTTTGTGCTTAGCTTAGGAATTCCTAAAAAGACTTGTAACTGTACAAAGGAACACTTTACAAACAAGACTTACTTGTCTTGACTTGATTGACCAAGCTGATTTAGCTTGTTGAGAATAAGCAAGACTTGATTGCCTTTCTCATGTTGCCAGAAGAAGCTAAGCAAACCCGTAACATTTAAAGCAAAGCAGTTGCTTTTTTCAAATGTTGAGGAAAATTAGGCAATGAAAATCAGTTATTTCGCTCTACATTTATAAGATACAGCTGAATTTCATTGCTGGAACTTCAATGATCAAAATAGATGTCATTAAATGATTAGGTAGCCTTTCACCAATCTAGCCTTTGGCCAATTCGCCTTTCACCATTTTGCCTTTTACCAATTAGCCTTACACCAAATTGCCTTTTACCAATTAGCCTTTAACCAGTAGAGCCGCACACAGCACATCATAAAAAATGAAATCATAGCGACGGACTTTGAAAAGCTTGTGACAAGCCAATACACAGCACATAACGCTTCAAAACTACAAAGCACTTCTCAATCCACTACACAGTGCAAAGCATAGCACTTAGCACAGCAATACAGAGCAGAACAACTCGCAGGTCAAAGCAATGCAGTTTGACACAGTGCAGCTAGGCGTAGCTTGATGCAGCACAGTGCAGCTAGGCGTAGCTTGATGCAGCAGAGTGCAGCTTGACGCAGCACAGTGCAACTAGACACAGCGTAGTGCAGCTTGACACAGTGCAGTGCAGCATGACGCAGCGCAGTGCAGCTTGACGCAGCACAGTGCAGCTTGATGCAGCAAAGTACAGCTCTATGCAGCACAGTCGAGCTCAAAGCTGCACATCACTGCTCAGTGCTGCAGAACACTGCTCAGTGCTGCAGAACACTGCTCAGTGCTGCAGAACACTGCTCAGTGCTGCATAACACTTATCAGTGCTGCACAACACTGCTCAGTGCTGCAAAACACCGCTCAGTGCTCCACAGCGCTGCTCAGTGAAGCACAAACACTGCTCATTGCTCCACACTGCAGCTCAATGAAACACAACACTGCTCAGTGAAGCACAACGCTGCTCAGTGAAGCACAATGCTGCTCAGTGAAGCACAACGCTGCTCAGTGAAACACGATGCTGCTCAGGGCAGCATAATGTTGCTCAGGGCAGCACAGTCCAGCTTGTAGCAGCACAATGTTATGTTCAACACTGCTCAGTGCAGGACAACGCTGCTCAGTGCAGCATAATTCTGCTCAGTGCAGGACAACGCTGCTCAGTGCAGCATAATTCTGCTCAATGCTGCAAGGATAAGTGCATAACAACTCAGGCACACACAGCTTAGTGCAGTACAGCTCAGCTCAGTGCAGCACAGTGCAGCGCGCAAATTCCACTTTGGCAAATTACACTCAAGAAAAGTTGGCTTTTTTTACAAGCGCCAAGTACAGAAAACAATTGCTCCAATTTTCCTCAAATTAGCCAAAACAAGAAGTGAACTAATTTTGGACATTATTGGGTAAAAGTGGGCATAAGCAAGAAATGGCACAATTTCCAGGCAGTGTTCATGCAAGAATGAGGTTGTCCTCAGCTCGCTACAATGTAATGGGAAAAATAATGACAATGAGCTCACGTGTCCTTCAATAATATAGCTGATGGCCATGGGCGCCAGAAATCCGGCCATGTTGGCAGTCATATTGGTGATTCCCATCAGCGTTCCCGCGAAGTTGGACCCAATGTCAATGTGGTTAACGCTCACAGAGCTGAATTGCATCCCATTGATGCCCACAGTGATGCAGAGCAAGGCCACGACCAAAGGCTTGTTGCAGCCCGCGAAATAGATCAGAACCAGGCACAAAGCAGGAACAAGGAAGGCTGAAAAAAATCATTTTTTTTAATTGGGGTCACTTTTCAGCCTGGCTATTTTTAGCAGCCTCATTATATTAACTGAAACATGACTTTTAACATCATTTTTTATTAGAGCATTTTTCTCTACTTTGAAACTTGTCAAATGGCTTAATCTAGGATTAGAATTATTTTATGCAGGAAAAGTCCTAAAAGAAGAAATCTCCCAATCAAAAAGTTACAGCATGAAATGCCCACATAATAAATAATTGCCATAAATGATCACGTTTTTTGTCTTGCACGTTTGTTACCCAAAAAGGTCCACTTATACATAAAAAATGGCAATTTGGACAATTGAGCAAGAAGAAAAGATGTCACATTAACAATTAGATACCTATGGAATTTATCAGCTTTCTCGTGGCTGTGGTGGATAATAGTCCTCTGGATCTCACGAAATCCGCCAAACAACCGCACAAAATCGCCACAATCCACATGCACAAATATGGCAGCGCAGACAGAAAAGCATTCTGAAAAAAATTAGTTTTTTTAAGTTATAAAAGTATTTTTTAATTTATTAACACAATTTTTTTAATTGGTCAATTTTCTTAATTTTCAATTTAACAAAAATATTTTTTTAAATTCTCAAAATTATTTTTTCTAATTTATAAAAATATATTTTTAGTTATAAAAATAATAATAAAAGGATTTCACCTCTTTAATGTTGAAATGCAGAATTTGCTTCATATAAGTGGGCATTTCAGTGAGGAGTGTGTAAAAGCCCCAATTTTGGGCACAGTGAGCAATCATGATCGCATAGAAAGGCACAGACGTGAAAATGGCCCTCAGTGGAATTTTGGGCTTTTTCGCCTTGACAATGGCAATGATGGGCTCATGGCCATCATCCATGATTTGGCTGCCATCCAGATCACTGACAAAGCTGGCCGATCTGCTGATGACAGCTGACAAAAGTGGCCTTTTCCCAAGGCTGATTTCAATCAGGTCCTTTTCCTCCACAGAAATTCGAGGATGCCTGTAAAATAGCGGAAATCGTGACATTTGACTTTACAGACCCACGGGATATAACTTTACAGCCTTTAATGTAAATGTCCAAATGAGATAAAAGTGGCTGATTTTTGCTTGTTCTAGATTTAGGAAAATCGCTTCACAGCCTTGGAAAAACGGAGGTTTTTACTTTACACTTTACAGAGTCGGCTTAGCACGGGGCTGTAAAATGGGCTGTAAGAAGCTGAGCCAAATGTACCGAAATTCTACTCTTTTAGTCACGCAATGATTCTCACTAATTTTTTTTCACTTTACAGTTTTACAGAGTCTGCTCAATGCTAGGACTAGAAAATGGGCTATAAAAGCTAACAAAATGCTTTTAAGTTTATGAAATTATGAAATCTTAATATTTATATCTGCTTTTTTCAAATGTTTCACTTTATGCAGCCTGCTCAATGGGGGACTGGAAAATGGGCTGTAAAGCAATTACCCAGGGCTGTAAAGTAAAAGAACCTCAATATGTGATTCATTTTCCACTTTACAGCCCTCCCTTAATAGTTTTCCATCCTTGGGTCCACTTTAAAAAAAAGTTTACAGTCCCTCTTTACAGGTGCATGGTAAACAAACTCACTCTTCAGGAGAGTCAAAGACGAGGAAGCTCCAGAAGACGAACCAGACCACTCCACTGGCGCCAAAAATGTAAAAGGCCGCTTCCCAGCCCAAAGAGTCGCAAATGAGCCCAGTGATGGGCAGGGAAATGATGGTGCCCATTGTGGAGCCAGCATAGATGAAAGTGGAAAGTTTGGACCTTTCCAAAGGTGGAGCCCACTCGGAAAGCATTGCATGCATCACAGGAAAGGTGACACCTTCGCCAAGGCCTTCGATGACCCGAGTGGCAATCAACAGCCTGAAATCAATTTTGGCAGCCATTGGCATGAGCAAAGTGAAGACTGATGTCAAAAGAATGCCACAACCGAATATCCACTTTCCGCCAAAAAGCTCAGCCAGTCTTCCACCTAACCAGGAAAAAAGGCAATTTTATGAAAAATATAAAAAAAACTATTTAAGTAATTAAAGTAATTTTATTTCCTATTTATAAGACATGTCTATAAAAAAGAGGATTTATGGAGATAATTACCTGGTAATTGAGTAATGACATAGCCATAGAAAAATGAGCCCAAAACCAAGCTTTGGGTTTCTTCATCCCAATTGAATGTGCCTTGGTTGTCATCATGCGCAGAAGAGTTGGTTGGTGCCAAAGGAGCCGGACAAGTTCCAGAGGAAGAATTGTTGGAGTCGCTGCTTCCGGAGTGATTCGTTTGGTTCACCATGGCCACGATGGCCACGCTTAAATTCACCCTCATGGCATAGACATTGACAAAGCCGAGGAAACCCAAAAGGGCGAAAATGTGCCTCACGCCCAGCCATGGACCTTTATTAAGGATTTTGTAAACTAACAAGTCATACTTGTTAAGCATCATTTTTATCAACTATCTATTTTGTGGTTTTAATTAGCATTTATGACAAAATCGAGAGAAGTCAGCCAATTAAATTCAGATAACTGCAGTTTTTGCGTTATTGCTCAATTGACTACAGCAAAAAAGCACATTTTTTATTAAACAACCTTAAAGAATTTTAAAAAATGTCAAAAAATGAAAAATACATTTAAAAATATGTAAACAAGCTGGCAAAGTCAAATTAAGATTAAAAGGTAAAAAAATGCTGTTTTTTCGTGAAAAAGAATATTATAAGAAGGTGATGTCAAAATAAAGCTAAGTCTAAATATTATTTTTTACAGGGCCATCTCTATCGAGCAATCCTGACGGAAAAATTTTACTTCTGAATCACGAAACTATTGTAGTTATTTTGTCCTCCAGTAGGGGGCGCTTCAGTTGTCCTAGTACATAAAAAGAGCGCGAAATTCAAATTCAAGAACTGGATAAACCAGTGTGAGAGTGAGCGCTCACTCTTGCTCGCTTCACATGCCTGAAAGTGTTACCAGCCTTTTACCAAATTTATTTCGTCAAAGAATAAATTATGGCTGTTTTTATGTGATCTTGGGGATAATTTTGAAACCATGTACTTTAACTCAAAGAAAATTCCACAGATTTATATAGAAATTTTGTCCTGCACCCTACCATAGTACAGTCCGATGATGTGCTATAGTAAAGCTGCGCATAGAGCTCACCTTATACTATAGATCATCTTGATTTTTTAATAAATAACCTTGAATTGAGTTTGAAGTCCTCCGTGACAATTCTTGACTCTGCGCGATTTCGCGAGAATTCGGCCCTCCATTTGGCAAAATCACCTCATTTTCTGAATAATTATGCGCCATTATTCAAGACTACTTTAAAAGTGCTGCAAAAAGTCAATTTCTTGCAAAAAACTCATGATCACAAGATCATTTTTTAAAAATAAGCGAACAAAAACACCTCTTTTTGCGTCAAGGCGTTACCTTGTTTATATGACGCTTCAAACGACTGCATCTCTTTTGAGTAACGCGCCTTCATTTCCAGCATGGCGAAATGCAGGGCAGAAGCGGCCAAAATTGGGCTCATGAATCACCCACATTTTTCACTCAAATAATAGTCTTAAAAATATTGCAAATATTCCTTTAAAGCATTTTCTTTGGTGAAAATAAAGTTGATTTAGCTTTGAGGCAGCATATTCTTCCATTAAAATTCGTTTTTGGAATTTTCGCTCGGTATTTCGCCGGCGCGGAATTTCATGGTCCCACCTTTTATTTCGTTTTGCCGGAAATCGTTCTTTTCCCAGCGAACAAAATGTCGAAGAGAGGTAAGAAATCTTGATAATTCTCAAAATCCGAAAATATCCTTGGCATAGGCGAACCAAAGTGCTTGATATTGGTGCCAAACCAAGCGTAGACCTTTTGTTTACATTGTCGCGCGATTTAGCGCCTGGCAATTTGACGAACTTTCTTGGTATCTGTAAGAATTCAATATTGGCTTACGTTATCACCTCAAAGCAACGTGGAAAGTGGTCAATCGCTGATTTTCGCCATTGTTTCGCGAATCTCTCGGCTGTCATGTGCAAAATCCATGCTAAATATCAGAGATCTTCATCGAAATCGAATATTCATTTTATTGCGCATTTTTCTCAGCATGGGCCAATTTTGCTTGAAATAAATAGGTAAAAACGGCTTTTCGTTACGAGAGCAGAATTTCCGTTAAATTCAAATTTTGTCACGCGTTCGTCCGTTATTGCCCCTATCGAAGCTGAAATCGGGGTTTTTTCGTACTGATTTCGGTCAAAATGAGGGCTATATTAACCGTCATTCACCCTTTTACGGTCCCTGACTCGATTTGAAAAAGTATCTTGACCAGGATCACCCTCGGGTTGAACACTTTGTTTTCCATTAAAAATATTCCACCTTTTCGTTACAGGACGTGGAGGTTCAGCAGGAGCCAAATTTCGCATTGCCTTGGGTCTGCCGGTCGGAGCAGTGATCAACTGCGCTGACAACACTGGTAATTAATTAATTATCCACTTGAATAATTGCACGCTCGAAGCCAGGCTTGAACTTGCATGGTCAATCCTGGTCAAAAGCGGTGCTAGACCGACTGTCATTGACCCTTTTACGGTCCCTGGCTTGATGCAACATATCGCGATCAGGATCACCCTCGGGTTGAACATTTCCGTTAACAAAAACCGTTACGCCTTTTAAAATCTTGAGCACTTTCAATTTTTCAAAACCGTTATCAAAATCCGTTTAGTTTTAAAAATCTTCAGTTATTCTTAAAAAAGTATTTTTAAAAACCGTTAACTTTAGATTTTTCCGTTTTTTATAACTTTTTTGAATTTCAGGCGCCAAGAACTTGTACATCATCGCCGTGAGCGGGATCAGGGGCCGATTGAATCGTCTGCCCGCTGCCGCCAATGGCGACATGGTCTTGGCCACCGTCAAGAAGGGCAAACCCGAGCTCCGTAAAAAGGTGATGCCCGCCGTCGTCATCCGGCAAAGGAAGACATTCAGGCGGAAATGTGGCACCTTCCTCTACTTCGAGGACAACGCTGGCGTCATCGTCAACAACAAGGTACAAAAAAATTTTCGGCCGTTTTCCCGTTTTCATGCTCCGCTCGAGTAATCCGAGGCGGCGACGTGTACCACGCTCCGCCTTGGACGCCTAATTAGTTCAATTTTAAAATTATTGACATCCTTGGAACCGAGCGGGATGTCTCATTCCTCGTATGCGGATCTGTACTTGTCATAGATTAACACACTAGGTTTTACCTAGCTTGCATCACTTTATTAAGTATGAGATGGCAAGTATTTCGCCCTAGTGACACCACTTTCGAGCGGAGCGCAGCCGAGGGCCGGAGGCCGACGGCGAAAACCGTTACTCTAATAAAAAACTAAATTTAATTAGTTTTACATTTTTCTCAAGATTTAAAGCCAGTGTAAAAGTCGGGTTTTAGCCTATATTTTGATTTTTAATTGATGATTTTTTAAATTTCAGGGTGAGATGAAAGGCTCGGCAATCACAGGTCCCGTTGCGAAGGAGTGTGCAGAATTGTGGCCTAGGATCGCATCTCATGCTGGCAGCATCGCCTAAATCGTCGATTTTCGCCTCCTCCTGGATGAGTCCTTGGTGTGTGGTGATTTTTTATTTTCCTATTCAAGTTGCCACTCTCAAAGTTCAAAAATGTGGGGAGGAATGGAGGATTGACAGGGCTGTGCGTTAGACGAAGGATTTCTGCGACCACTACAATGATAAAAAACCATTTCATCAAAAAAATGTATATAAAAAGTGTGTGAAGGCCGAGCGAAAAATAAAGCAACCACCAACATCGAGGCTCACTCCAAAAAATCAGCCATGCATTCTTTTATTTATGAGTTACGTAATTCACTTGTTTGCAGATTAGCATGCAAGTTTCATAATCTTAACGTGGAGAGATAAAGTCAAATCCCTACTAGTTAATCATCACTCTTGGGTCATCACTTGAGTGGATAGGTCATGTTTAAATTGAGCTTGATCGCTTGCCTTTGCATTGGTGCCAGCCTCGGGGCTGGGGACAATTGGTGGCACCACACCTCGGTCTACCAAATTTATCCAAGGTCTTTCCAAGACTCGAATGGAGATGGCACTGGAGATCTTAAGGGTAACTATTTAGATCATGATAAAATGAAAGCAAGCTAATAATTAAATGTAAGGCATTGAGTCGAGGCTGGACTACTTTGTCGATATGGGAATTGAAACCATTTGGCTGTCGCCCATCTACAAAAGCCCTCAAAAGGATTTCGGCTATGACATCTCCGACTTCAAGGACATTGATCCCACTTATGGCACCATTCAAGATTTCCAATCCCTCTTGGCAGCCGCGCATGACCGCAACTTGAAAATCCTTTTGGACTTTGTGCCCAATCACTCGAGTGATGAGCATGAGTGGTTTGTCAAGTCGGTTGCAAGGGAAGACCCCTACACTGATTACTATGTTTGGGTTGATCCCAAGGGCTATGACAGTGATGGAAAGCCCATCCCTCCCAACAATTGGGTAATATTTCTATGAGCTGTCATCAATGTTGACATTGATTATGATGAGTATTAGGTGAGCGTATTCAGAGGGTCAGCTTGGGAGTACAATGAGCAAAGGGGTCAATTTTACCTTCACCAATTTGTTGCTGGACAACCAGATTTGAACTATCGCAATCCAGCTGTTGTCACAGAGATGAGACAGGTGCTAGAATTCTGGCTGGATTTGGGCGTGGATGGCTTCCGCATGGATGCAGTGGCTTTCATTTGGGAAGATGAGCAGCTTCTCGATGAACCCTTGAGTGGCTTCACTGACGATCCCAATGACTATGGATACCTCAACCACATTTACACCAATAACTTGCAAGGCACTCGAGATGTGCTCAAATCATTTTATGAGCTCATCAAGAGCTACACCTCCATTGATGGCCATGATCGATTGGACATGGTTGAAGTCTATCTGCCCAATGAGGCTGCAGCCGAGTACTACCAATGCTCTGATTTCCCATTCAATTTCCAATTCATCTTTTATGACTCAAACGTCAACGCTGATGGCATCAAGTTCAACATTGAAAATTGGATTGCCAACCTTCCGGAAGGAGGCAAGGCCAACTGGGTGGTAATTTAAAAGTTGTAGATTGCGCTGACTGACATTTGTGCAAACTTTTCCTCATTATTCTAGTTGGGTAATCACGACCAATGGAGAATTGGGTCTCGAGTTAGGCCTGAATTGATGAATGCCTTCAACTTGCTCACACTAACTCTGCCAGGCGTCTCCATCACTTACCAAGGCGAAGAAATTGGAATGACAAATGCCGACATCTCATGGGAAGACACTGTGGACCCATCTGGATGCAATTGTGGCCCCGATCGATATGATCAAATTGGTTGCTCAAGAGACCCCGAAAGAACTCCCATGCAATGGTCTGGCACTGAGAAGAATGCAGGTTTCTCATCGGCTGACAAAACATGGCTGCCCATCAATCCCAATTATGCAACAATCAATGTTGAGACAGAGTCAGCTGATCAAAACAGTTACCTGAGTTTCTACAAACAGGTTATGCAAGTGCGCAAATCTGATCCTGCCTTCGATGTTGGACAGGTTATCGCAGTGACCCAAAATAATGTCCTGGCCTTTTCGAGAAGCTTTGACCCCTCCTTCTATCCTACCTATGTGACTGCCATCAATTTCAACACTGAGGCCACCAAGGTGGACTTTTCTGGACAATTGGCCACCCTGATTGATACTGGTCTGCTGATAGCATCTACTTTGGGATCAAATAGTGCTTTTGCTCCAGGGTAGGTTAAGATTGATGTTTTTCTCTCCTGCACCATTAATGGGGAAACTTGCTTTCAGGGATACCATTAATTTGGCTGACCTCACTCTACAAGCAAATGAGGGAATCCTGGTCTACTTGTTTGACTTGAAATGAAACAACAATAAATAAAGCAGCATTGATTTTGTAACATAACCTTGTTTGGGAAATGCATTTCCTACTTTCCTTGCTGGCTACATTTAGTGCAATCTCATTATTCCAATGCAGTACTTCTTTTGCTGCCATGATTGAAAATGGAGCCTCTCACAACTTGAAAATGTTACTTGCTCACGTCATCATTCCCAGAACTGCTGCAATCTTGAATTCAGGGTAAATTGCGCAAATATCCATATTGCAATCATAAATCAAATAGCTATGATAGCTGGGTGTAGCTTATAAACTTGTGAGGTGCATGTTATCTAACTATTTGCCTAAGAATGCTCAAGCCACTGATCTTATTAGTGACTGCCCTCCTTTTTATTGCTCCCTGCCCAGGAGAGGCAATAAAAAATGGGGATAATTGGTGGCAGCACACAATTGTCTACCAAGTCTACCCAAGGTCATTTCAAGACTCTGATGGAGATGGAACTGGAGACTTGAAGGGTAATTATCTGGGTCACTTAGAAATGTATAGTTTTAAAGTAAAACATTTCAGGTATCGAGTCAAGGCTTGGGTACTTTGTTGAGCTAGGAGTGGAAACCATTTGGCTGTCGCCTATTTTCAAAAGCCCCATGAAAGACTTTGGCTACGACATCTCAGATTTCATTGATATCGATCCCACCTTTGGCACATTGGAGGATTTCAAATCATTGATAACTGCTGCTCACGACTTGGGCCTGAAAATTGTCCTTGACTTTGTGCCAAATCACTCAAGTGACGAGCATTCCTGGTTCATCAAGTCGGTGGCCAAAGAAGAGCCTTACACTGACTATTACACTTGGCTTGACCCAAGTGGATTTGATGCAAGCGGAAAACCCATCCCACCCAATAATTGGGTTAGTTTTGTTGATGCGTGCCAGCTGTATCTTAAATTATATTTATTGGTGGCGCATTCTTCAGGTTGCTGTATTTGGAGGACCTGCCTGGACTTTCAATGATGACCGAGGCCAATTCTACCTTCATCAATTTCTTCCTGGGCAACCAGACTTGAATTATCGAAACCCATCTGTTCTAGAGGAGATGAAGAATGTAATTAAGTTCTGGCTTGACCTTGGAGTTGACGGCTTCAGGATGGATGCAGTCTTTCATATTTGGGAGGATAGTAGCTTTCCAAATGAACCCTTGAGTGGCTTCACTAATGATTCCAACAGCTATGGATACTTGAACCACATTTACACCACAAACTTGCCACAGACTCGTGATGTTTTAAAAGCTTTCCAAGAGCTAATCAAAAGCTACACCCTGATTGATGGCCATGATAGAGTCAACATGCTTGAAATCTACTTATCCCCCAACGATGTCAAGCCATACTACGAAGTCTGTGATTATCCATTCAACTTTGGGTTCATTGGCTTTGATGAGTTTGTCAACGACTATGTCGTAATGAATCAGGTTGAAAATTGGATGACAAACCTACCCGATGGAAAAGTTCCCAACTGGGTGGTAAGCATATGGTTATAATAATTGAAAAAGAAATTTACAATGCTTTTTCAGTTGGGCAATCATGACAATTGGAGAGTGGGATCCAAAACTAGGCCTGAACTGATCAATGCCTTGAACATGCTTACGCTAACTCTTCCAGGCGTGTCAGTCACTTATTATGGCGAAGAAATTGGCATGCTCAATACAAATGTTTCTTGGGAAGACACAGTGGACCCATCTGGGTGCAACTGTGGCATCGATCATTTTAATGACAAGGGTTGCTCCAGAGACCCAGAAAGAACTCCCATGCAATGGTCACATGCAGAGCCCAGTGCAGGCTTTTCCTCTACCAACCAAACATGGCTGCCTGTCAATTCCAACTTTGTGGCACTCAATGTGGAGGATGAGAGAAAGCATCCAATCAGTCACCTAGAGATCTACAAGAAAATTGTGGAATTGAGGTATGCCTACCCTGAATATGCCACAGGGGGCCTTCAAGTGGCAAGGCTCAACAATATTTTTGCCTTCACCAGAGGCAAATCTATGCTCACTCTCATCAACTTTAACAGCCAAGGAAATTTTGCAGACTTCAGCTTCATTTTTGACTCCCAAAGAGGAAAAGTGTTCCTTTCCACTTTGGGTGAGAATACAACCAACATAATAGGGTAAGTATTTCAATTTAATTTAAATGCAGTGCCTTTAAGTCTCATTAATTATAGAGCTGATTTCTACCTGGATAATTACACTCTGGGGCCTTATGAAGGGCTGATTGTGAGGTTGGTTTAAAAGTCATCCTCCAGTGACCAGGAGACCATTTCCACTTTGTTTCTGCTCACTCTTCCGCTGCTTGCATTGCTGCTGCTTTCACACCAGCCAGACTCTCTTCTCTGCTCAATGACTGTCTTCAATAAAGCAGCCAAATCATTCTCAAACTTATCCTCTCTTGCCTCCCTGCATAATTTTGGAATTTTCCTCAGTCTTGTAATTTGACTCTGCAGCTCTGTACTAGTTACATTAAAACCAGGCTTCACCAATTTGCAGTAGGGCTTTTGCTCTGCAGAGTGCAGCACTTTCTCATTTAGAGGGGGTGGGGGAGGGGGAGGAGGGGAGGTGGGGGAGGGATGGGTGCTGAGACACTTCTCAGTAAGCTTGGCCTGGGCTCCAAGTCATCTTGGTCATCAAAGTCAGACAATGGTGAAGCTGTGTCCATTTGTGACCTTCTGCCAAGCAGAGCTTTCCAATGGTCAGGCAAGGACATTTGGTTCAGCAAGGCCAAAACTTGCTCGCACCTTGGCCTTGATTCCGGCTCCTGGCTCCAGCACTGGGAAATGAGGGCTTTGATGTCAGGGCTCAGGTCTGGTGGCAGTTCTGGCCTTTGGCCTTGCTTGATGGCATGACAGACTTGGCTCAGTGTCATGTTAGCAAAAGGAGTCTCAGCAGCCTTCATTTCCCAGAGAATGAGGCCAAGGCCATAGACATCTGTGGCAGGGCTGATGGTCACTTGCTCCCTGAGCATTTCTGGGGCCATCCAGGCTGGAGTTCCTCTGGGTCCACTCAGTTCCACATTTTCATGAAAGTTGCACTGTTCCATTAGGGATGGACTTGAAATGACCTTGGCAAGGCCAAGGTCAGCCACCTTGGCCCTCAGATATGCATCAAGGAGAATGTTTGCAGATTTCACATCCAAATGCACGATGGGTTGAGGCCTTTTGTGCAAATAGTTCAAAGCCAGGGCCACATCTCTGGCAATGGAGAAAAAGGAGCCATGGTCCAGCCTGGACCTGACCACTTCATGGATGTAGTGGTCCAGGAGCCTCCATCCAGGTACTCGAAGGCCAGCATTGGTAGGTCTGGATTCTCGAGGCTGCCAGCTCCTACAAATTGGACCACGTGGGGATGTCTCAGCTGCAGCATCAGCTCACCCTCCAACTTCCATTTCCGCTTTTGACTCTACAACAACAAAATGTGCTCTAAAAAGGAATGTTCTGCTGCGTGTTAAATTTTGATATTTTAAAGAAATATCGATGTGAAGAGCAAGTCAAAAATGCTTGAAAGTGTTATTTGATTAAATTGTGCCATACCATTAGGCCAATTTTGGCCAAAACATGGGAAAAAGAAAACGGAAACTGGCTTGAATGTGCTGGTTTTTATGTCTGTTGGGACAAAATATCGATAATTACTTAGCAGGTGAACAGTATTGCCCCACCATTGCATTTGCATTGTCAGAGCATAATTTTGATGAAATGCGATATTTTTTGCCAGTTATAGCTCAAAAGCAGCAAATTCAAGCTAGTTTCAATTTTCACTTTCCCATTTTTTGGCCAAAATTGGCCTAACCCCGCATCCAAAATTAATTTTGATTCACTTTCAAGCATTTTTGGCTCGTTCTTCGCATCGATATTTCACCAAAATATCCCAATTGAACACATTTTCAATTAATCGAGTCTATTTTTTTAAGGCGTCTTCTAATCAAGGGCTGGCTTGACTTGGAACTCGATATCATTTTTAATTACTAGAGCATATGGAACAATCTGGATTTACAACTTACCTCGGCTGTCACATTGTGCTTTGGCTCAAACACTTTGAGGGCTATGTCAGTGCCATGCAATTGGCACTTGTAGACAGTGGCAAAAGTGCCCTTGCCAATGACTTTTTTGCCCTCCAACTCGAGCATTTTAGGGTCTAAAAAGGCCTGATTTATGGAGGAGCAACTTGGCATCATCTCTTCTTCCAACAACTTTTCCTCCCTATTATTTATGGCTCCAAAAGACAAATTGTTATCCAATTCTTGGACCAAATTGTGCATCTCATGGATGCTTTTTTGCCTCAGCACAACATATGGAGATTTCTTTTTATGGCCATGATCCTCAGAAAATGTGGGCTTCAGCTGCAAAATTGGATTCAGTCAATTGGAAAGCTAAACCTGAAAGCCAAAAAAAGAAAGCCAATATTTTGCAGTTTCAATTAACTCACTTGGCGTTGCAGTTCTTTGAGGATTTGCCTGCTTCTGACAATTTTGCAATTTGGCCTCATCAGAGTTTCTTCCATTATTTGCCCACCCTCATCCCCTTTTTTATGGCTCAAAATGGACTTCCTTGGCAGTATCACAGCTGGCTTGACTTCTGGCATCATTTTTGGGCTCTTTTTGGGATTGGTGCCAATCACCTCCAACTTGTTGAGCTCAGCACTGAGGTTGGCCACATCACAGGAAATGACAGCTGATTTCTTGCTAGCATCAGCTGAATTTGACCTCTTGACCCCTCCTTGACCTTTTGACCTGGCTGCTTTGCTCCTTTGGGGTTTCTCATCATGAAGATGCCAGGTGTGTCTTTTATGGGCAGTTTTTGAGGACTGAAGATTTCTTCTCAATAAATAGGTGTTTTCCATGAGCTTTTCAATTTTGCACTTGTCTTGCTCCACATCCAAATTGATTGCTTTTGATGGCTCCATGGCTTGTAGCATTCTGAGAAAGCACTCCTGCTCAAAAGTAGGCAATAACAAGCCTTTCTTCATGATGATGATTATTGCTGCAAAAATGCACTTTTTTGGCACTAATTGTCTTCTTCTTCTTCTTCATCAGTGAGCCTGGCTTGCCACCAATCAACTGGGGAGCTTTTATTATTGCTTTTCCATCGAGTAAACAACCCCACAAGTGCAATTTCTCATTGATTAAACATGACATTTTGGCGCACATTATGTGTATACCTCAGCTGCTGTTGACTGTTCTTTCTGGAAATTAACACATATGAGCGAGTGGTAGCTGTTTTTCTTCTATGACAAGGTAACTATGGTAGCAGGTATTCATTTGCAGCTCAAATTAGAAAGTCTTGGCTTTTCTTCCCTATTTGAGGCTCTTTTTTGTTTACATTTCATGCATAAGGGCGCAGCTGTCAGCTTACCGGTCACGCGCGTACTCTGTTTGTAAACAAGCCATCAGCTGATTATGCACTGAATAATTGAACTTTAACTAAAATCACCTTTCAGCTAAATGTTTTCTGTGTTTTTTAAGTTTGCTGATTTTGCCACTTCCAAATCATCAAAAAGCCCAGATTTATGTAATTTAAGCAAGAGTCAACTGTCAGCTTACCGGTCACGCGCGCGCTCTGTTTGTAAACTAGCCATCAGCTGATGATGCACTAAATAATTGAACAATAGCTAAAATCAGCAATTTATACTCTTTTTTATAAAAGTTTGCAGATTTTGCAACATTAAAATCATCAAAAAAACCAGATTTATGCAAGAGTCAGCTGTCAGCTCATGGGTCAAATTACAACAGCTGATTGTTGGTATAAGCAAGTAAAGCATATTTTTGGCGGGAAATGTAGGTTCACATATGTTGCATCCAAATACAACTTTTCTATTGCCTCACAATAAAGTTAGGCAAACAAAAAAACAGGCAGAAGGAAATATTTTTGTTCCAGTTCTAGTCTGGTTAACATGAAGAGATGAGGCCTTTTAAAACATACATAAAAAATGATTTGTTTCCTTTGGAAAAACACCTTAAAGGAAGATCTTCTCATCTTGGCATCTTAGAGTTGGGCCATAAATTATGCAAAAGTCTTAAAAGGCTCTAATCTGAGCAAATGCAATTTTTGCAACTATGCCCTGCAAAACACAATAAATTAAACCAACTAGAAATATTCTCAGAAGGAAGAATCATTTAATGCCCTTTCAAGACATATTAAAAGAAAATGATTTCTTCATAACTAAGGCTCCTAAATAATGTTGGTAACATCCAATCTATGGGTTTTCTTGGGATATTCGATGCCTTTGTATTTTACTGCTGTGTGCACTATTACGACAGCTAGCAAATAAAGTAAGCACAACTTATAGTATACAACTGTGTATAATGTATAGGAAAAAGTTCCAGCAGAAAGCCTTTTTACTGGAAGATGGATATAACGTGGCTGCAAAAAAAAGTGGGAAATGGCATTGGTAGCTAAAAGTAATTCCATTACTTTTCTTCTGTATTCTTGGCTCAAATTGGACTTTTGTAAGATTTTGAAGAAAATATTGCAATTATTAATGCTTTGTGTAAAAAAGCCAGAATTAATGGAATTGAGCCCTTTTTGGGTGGCTCAGAGCAAAATCCCCTCTTTTTCCCGCAAAACTATTTTCCTTTTTTTATACCACACTCGCGGCCACACAATAAATGTAAAGTGTAGCAACAACTAACAACTTACATTTTGTAGGCCTTTGGCAAAAAAAGTTTCCTTGCAAGGACTGTTCGGAAAAAATTGCATAATTAAATGTGCAGCTGTTTATTTACGTTTATGCCACGTGGTCACAACAAACAGCTGACAAAAACAGCTGATTAGATCAGACTTTTAAGGAAAAATAACTCATGCTAAAGCATGACAAGGAGTCATGTCTTCAAAATGAAAAACTCAGCTGTTTGTTTACGTTTATGCCACGTGGTCATAACAAACAGCTGACAAAAACAGCTGATTGACTAATTGCTTATTTTAGAGCAGACTTTTTATGAAGAATCACTCATATTTTATAAAGCATGACAAGGAGTCATATCTTCAAAATCAAAAACTCAGCTGTTTGTTTACGTTTATGCCACGTGGTCACTACAAACAGCTGACAAAAACAGCTGATTGACTAATTGCTAATTTTAGAGCAGACTTTTTAAGTAAAAATCACTCATGTTAAAGCATGACAAGGATTTATGTCTTCAAAAGCAAATACTCAGCTGTTTGTTTACATTCAGCGCACGTGGTCACAACAAGCAGCTGTCAAAAACAGCTGATAGCCCATTTGCCTAATATTTTTGACTTTTTTGACAAATTGCTCACATCCAAGCATGAAATGGGTGCTTTTCATCTGCATTCCTGCAAAATGAGGCCTCCATATCTTTCCAGCATTCATAATAGTTGTACTATGGACCTACCTCACATCTATTTATCTTGCTGCAGTTACACTCCCCTTATGTGCCATAAAACTTGCCCTGCAATGGCGGAATAATAAAATAGTATCTCCTCAATTCACCATTTTGGGGTCCTCACTAGCAAGTGGAGCAGACATTTTTGTTTTCAGCTGTTTTGATGACGAAGAACTGGGAAAAATCGAACATTTCACCTGCTTTCTACTTGTTTTTAATGTCATCATGACCGCAAAATAATGATAAGTCTTTTTCATCATTTATAATTGGACATCAGCTGCTGACCAAAAAACAAAACAAGAGGGGAAAAAATGGAAGATGAAGATTTATGGGCTGTGGTCATCATTGGCTGTGTTCTCATGATTTACAGCATTCTGTTCTATGTTTGCGACCAGACGTACAGAAATAATTTCCGCAATGAAAATCACACGTTTGGTGGGGAAGATGAGGTGGACACCATTGGGGTGCATTGGTCCAAAGCACTCGAACAGCTTAACCAGTTAAGCATCAAATTCGAAAGACTCAACAATAAGGTGAATAATTGCCGTCATTTGTTTTTGTTTTGATTTGTTAGCGCGCGTTAGGGAGGGCTAAAATCGATCCGCCGCCGGAATTAACAAGTAATGCCAACCGAGTCACCTTTTTTAAGGCCATCACCGAAAACGCAAGTGCCAATCCATGTGATATAGAAGTTGGACCGAAACAAGGAGATTCAGCTCTAAATCAAGATTTGATGAATATACCACCAGTTAATGTCAACAAGGATGACATCTGCATAGTTATTTAATGCATACCTGATCAATTTGACGCCTTCCATTGTGTAATTTATAATAACTGTGATAAATGAGATAGATTAAGTCTATGCCACTCAATAAATGCTTACATAAGTGGAACAATGTTTACTCACCTAATGAGTAGAGCTGTGTTCATCTACCAAACAAGAAAAGAAGCTAAATAAACAGGCCATAATTCTGCCAGCCTTGTTTGTACTACAAGAAAAAATGAAGGCCAAAGGCCACATCTGCAGCAACGTATAGCCGCATGCTGACTGGCTCTTGACATAAATAATGAGCTTTAATATAACAACATCATGGTTTCCATTGTTTGCCTTTAATTGGCTGTTTTGGCCAAAGTTGGGCTCTTTATTGGGCTATAGTGAAATACCTAATTTGGGCTAATAACAGTGCCAAGAGCTGTATCAGCTTGCATAATTGGCTGCACTAAAGAAGAAAAGCCTCTAAAGTGTACTTGAGGCCAAAATGCATTGTAGATACTTCTTCAGCTACAAAAGAGTGGAAAAATTGACCATAAATCTTTGCCTCCAACCAATATACTAATTAATGGTTGCTATGCATCATTAGCATACTCTCAAAGCACTTTCTTCAATATTGGCTGTCTAGGTTTACTTTTCAAAAAAGCGCAGTACACCACAAAATGGCTGCTCATTTCGAAAAGGCTTTCTACATAATAATCATACACATTCGTTGTGAGGAGTAACGCTGAAGGTGTGGCCTTTTTGGACATGCATATTCTCGCTAAAAGTTTAAGTGAAGTGAAATGCAGAAATTAAGTGGAAAAATTCATATTTTTATTTTTTCATTGATAATCATTTCAATTATCATGTTGCACAATCTCAAAAGCTTCAGATTGGTAGCGCAACAATCGAGTCCACTACTAAGTTATGTAGTGAATTGGCAACAATTGTTGCGTTACCAACTGATCCGCATTTGAATTGTGTCGAGAGTACATTGAAATGATCCGGAATGACTATTTACCAATATGTATTTCTTCATAGAAACTCTGCACGTCACGTCACTTAACTTTTTAACGTGCATGTGACTGATCATTAGATTTTGTCGTCATAAACGGTTAGTCATGTCAAATGGCATTGCATATTTTGGAGCTCATTGAGCGTCCAAGCTCAACAGAGTGATGAGTTTGAAAGTTTCGCATATTACGGTTGTGGGCTTTCTTTTTGTGAGGACTTCTCTGATCTGAGAGGAGTGAGAAAGCAGCATCTGAGAACTGAGACGGCCTTAGTTTCATAGCTGGCCTTCATGAATCCGGACTTATCTGGTTCTGCATCAACAATGTAAGTATTTTTTTGGTGGCCTTTTTTGCAATTATTTCACCAAAGGCTGGAAGCTTTCTTTGCCAAGCATATTTGTAAATAATCGATTTTTTCGGCCATGACGACGGGTCCCCAATTTCGGCCTTTGTTGTTGTTACTCAAGTTGCCTGGCCTTCAGTTCAGCCTTCAAAACATTAATATAATACAGTTTGGGTGCAATAAAAGCGTCTTCCCTTCGGGCTCTTCATCTATTGTGGCCACAGCCTTTGTAGGGGTAAAAGGCCACCAATAAAGGCCACTGAGGGAAAAAAGGCCACATTTAATTTTTTTCTTACTTAAAGGGAATTTCTGCCAAAATGTTGTCCATGTCCATGACCAGGAACAGGAGAGCTGACAAGGAGAAGAAGACCAACGAGGCTGCCATCAAAAGAGCCTTGGCCAGAAAACAAGCTCGCGAATTGGCAAAGGCCAACCTTGAAGCCACTGACGAAGAAGATCTTGAGGATGATACGACCAAAGAGAAGGAGTTTTTGGATGTCTGTAGCAACGAAAACGAGGAGTCCGCCAAGTAGAAAAAGGCTCATACTCTCAGCGTGATTTTCCTACCAAAAAGTGACATTTGCTAAAAAAAAGTGACATTAGCTCCCAAAAAAGACATTCTTATTTAAAAAGTGACCATTTTCCAAAAAAAATCTATTTTGTCCCGAAAAAAGACATTTTTGTTAACAAAGAGTGATTATTTTTGATCAAAAGTTGCATATTTTCAAAAAAGTGACTTTTCCCCGCCAAAAGTAACTTTTCCTCAAAAAGTGACATTTTCCCGAAAAAGTGATATTTTTCCCAAAAAAGGACCATTTTCCCCAACCAAGAAGCAACATTTTCCCCAAAAAAGACATTTTTTCCCAAAAAGAGACTTTCATTAAAAAAATTCCTTTAAAAAAATAGCAGTTCATTTTCCCACAAAAAGTGAATTTTCTAATTTAAAGAAATCATCAAAAAAAGTAAACATGAATGTGATGCTACAGAACGCGATACAAGAGCAAAATCATGGCAATGAAGACTCTTCAGCCTCCAATCACATGCACCATATGCATCATGGAGGCTCATCACCTAGCAAAAATGCCCTCATGTCAGCCCTGTCCAAGCCAAGGGTGAGCCAAGAGCCCATTCCCTCGCTCAACAAGCTGAAAAACGATACTAAAAAAAGGGCCAAAAATGGACTCATCATCCCTACCAAAATTGAAGACGTCCCATTTCGGCGCCAAGATCGGCGCGTGCTCAGCTCAAGACGAAAACGAATTGTGCACAGATACATCATCAAATGCAGCCTATTGGTATCTATGCTCCTTTTGGCCTTGGGCGCGGCCTTCTTGACACTTTTCTTCATTTTCAACAGTGGTGGTGAGTACTGGAATCATATCAAAATTCTAGCCTCGCGCGCGCTCGGCCTTGCAAAGTTTCACTCGGGGCTCCTGCTAAAAATCCTCATTTAGCTGCTTTTTCAAAGCATTAAAAAAGTTTGGAAATAGATTTTTTAAGCAAAACAAATTGAGTTTATGCCTTTGGAGCGAAACCCCATTTTGTGCCCTCTTACTAGACATAAATAGACATGGTTTTTAACATGAGGTACTGAACTGCGTTCAGTAATTATTTTTGTACAATACAAAGCGATTTTTGAATTTCACCCTTTTATTTTTACATATTATTAAAAGATGAAGTTCTTTGTTCGGCCGCTAGGAGGCGCTTTGTGACTCTTATTTTGTTTGGGAAATGAGGGCTGCAAAGTGGCCATTTCCTAAAATGTCTCGTTCATTACAACCCAAAGGAGAATGGCCTGGTGTTGAAAATGGCACAAGAAAAGAAAATGTTCTCCTCTTTGTATGCCGAAAAGCTTACATACCTTAGCCAGGTTTGGCACCAAGAGAGGCCAAGAAGATAGTTTGCATTCTGCACATTCTACAGCAAATGATTACTAAATTAAATGCAACTTGCAATCAGAAATTTTCCCTTAAAAATAATCACCATTTTAAAAAATCCTTAAAATTTCAAAATATAATTTAAAGAGCGATTAAACATCAATAAATATACATTTTCATTGTGTAGATTCGTGGATTGTAGTTTGGAGCACCGAGCGCATCTTTGCAAGCCCGAGCGTAGCGAGTGCCATAATAAAACGAGACTTTAGCCAAAAATGCTTAGTCATGTCAGTAAACTGAATTACAACACGTGGTTATCGTCTCACAGCACATGAGAGGCCGAAATAGCATCAAAAAGCAAATATTTATCGATATTTTCCCTTTTTGAAGCTTCCTTGTGCAAGTTCTGTAAAGTAACTATACAAGAATTCTTCTTGCAAAGTTGAGCTCCTCTCAAGTTTTTGCTTCAAGTCTCTTGGGAGAACAAAGTAGAAAGCAAGTCTTTTTTCGCCCTGCTCATTTCCCATTTTTTTTCTTTCAGAAAATACCAAATATGTCAATCCGTTCAGGGTGATTGGTGCCATAATCATTTTGTGTGGACTCATGTTCATTGCTTTCACCGTTGAAACTTGCCTTGCTTTGAGGGCCAATTTGGCGCGAGTGCAAGACCCTGAAATCGACAAAGTCAAGAATTTACACCTTGTCAAGCATTGGATTGAACCAGGTAATCATATCTATTTTTGTGCGGTAGCGCAGGATAAACTGTGGAATTTGAATTAGCTCCCGAGCGCAAATTTCCGCGTACGAACCGTAGCGAGGGTGCCTAAGAAATAATAATATTATATGTTTTATAGATAATTTTTTTTAAAGATACAAAAAACTTTGATTTATGAGTCTCAAGAGACTTGAAAAGTCCGCAGTAAATTCTGCGGAAAAATTAAATATTTATGCTTTTCACTAGTAGGGCTTTCTTTTTTGATCGTAATTAAAAAAAGTAAATTATCATGGTTGGCTAAATTAAAAGCTTCATTTTCTTTTTAATGCAAAATGTAGAGTAGTAATAAAAGCTGGTTATGCTGTCATAAAACCCAATTTGGCCATGAATTATTTGCAAAAAAAGCCTCAACAAAACGTCAAAATTGGATCATTGGAGAACATTTTTGCCATATGCTTTAAAAGTAATTTTCACAGGGGAAAATACGTTTTTTCACTTGCTCCCATACATCATTTAGATGAATGAAAAGACCAAAAAAAGACCGAGTGTGACCATAGCTATAGAGAGAAAGTCACTTAGCCAAGTGGATTTCCACTTCATTCGTCAAAGCGTTCAGCTAATTATTTTTTCGAGCGGAGCGGAGCCTTGAGCTGAAGGTCTGAGCTGATGGCATAAAGTGCATAAATTATCTGCTTGAACATATGTTAGGTTAAATCTGTTTTGTTTATTCACTTTAATAACAACTTGATTGAGAGAAGTCCTAGTGATTTTTTTCAAGCCGAGCTCCAGCGAGGTCCATAAATAACTTTGTCCAAACAAGGTCAAAAATGACCTAGTACTATTTTTCTAGCCGAGCCTCTGCGAGGTGGTGAAAAATTAAAAAATCTCTTTTTCAGAGTTGATTCCGTTTGGTTGGGGCCACAGCAGCTCTGACAGTGAAGGGATCAGCACTTCAATGCACGATGATGGTAGTATGTTACTGAATGAAGGTGCTGAGGATCGGGCCACTCTTAAAGATGATGATGTCTATGCAGGCAACGTGTACGTGATAGATGAACTGGAGATGATAGACAATCCTCACCTTGCTATGAAGCAAATGGAGGATGATCGAAATTCACCCCAATCCCCAATCCCGCCCGACATTTTCGACGAATCCCTCCGCTACTCCGGCGTCAACCGACCCTCACTAAGCATTCGCAGATCCTCGCCAATTCCAGTCAGGCGTGGAAGTTTTGAGGATCCGCATGAGAAAATTGCGAGGCTTTTCAGCACAACCAAGGGCACGCGCCTATAACGCGCCGCCATAAAGCCCCAGCATAGAATTTGCTCAGCCATAGAAGTATTGACTTTTACATTTATGTACCATTAATGCCACAACATTGGATTTTAAAGCACAGAGCTATGACATGCGAAATAAACTAATATATTCCGAGTGAGAGGTTGCGTGACTCAGAGTGTAATTGTTGCGTTATTAGATATGTTGCCGTCTTCTATGCTATGTTAGATGGCGCTCAACAAGTCCCAATTTTTTAGATATAACCCTTTTGTCGTTTCATGGTTTGGTTGACCAACCCTTGCTAAACATTGTCAGATCATTGCCAATTACAGTCACATGTGGAAGTTTTGAGGTTCTTAATGTGAAAATTGCGAGGCTTTTCAGCCCAACCAAGGAAACTCGCCTGTAAAAATTAGTTAGATGGCGCTCAACAATTCCTAGTTCTTTAAATAACCTTTTTGATGTTTCATGGTTTGGTTGACCAACCATTGCTAAACATTCAAAGATCCTTGCCAATTCCGGTCAGATGTGGAAGTTTCGTGGATCAGCATGAGAAAATTGCGAGGCTTTTCAGCACAACCAAGGGCACGCGCCTGTAACGCGCCACCATAAAGCCCCAGCATAGAATTTGCTCAGCCACAGAAGTATTGACTTTTACATTTATGCACCATAAATACCACAACATTGGATTTTAAAGCACGAGACTAAGCTATGCGAAACCACTATATCCTTAGTTCAAGGTTGCGTGATTTAGATGATAATCGTTGCGTAAAATAGGGAACTTGGTCTTTGTTCACGCTCTGCTAGATGGCGCTTTTTCACAAAATAGGTTGAAAAAGGCCTTGTTTATTGGAGATTTAGCGAATTCTTTCAATTGCACTCTCAACCTATTACAAGACATTCACCAGAGACTCTATAAGTAAAGTGGTGTGCTGGCAATTTTTGAAACATTATTTTTGTGCAAATGTGGGAAAAATAGCAGTTAATGGTTTTGGGCAGGAAGCAAGCAAAACTGCAAAAGTAAGCAAAAAAGGGATAATTACAATCTTGGCAGTCATTTATTATTACTTTTGATGATAACATAAAAAAAATCCTCATGCCTCAAATGCACTCTCTTCTTCCATTTCATGTTTGTCTTCTCCTTCACTTTTGGCACCATCATTTTCATCAGGTTTGTCCAGCCTTGACATGGCAATGGCTTCAGTGGCCTCTTGGACTCCAATTGTACTTGATGATTTTAAGCCTGTAATATGATTTGTAGTGACATTAAAATATGATTTTAAGGCTTAAATTATTCAAAGAATTGCTCATACAGAAGAAAGCATGTTAAAATTGTGCTCACACCCTCATAAAAGTAGTGAGGAAGAAAACTTTGATCAAAAGGGATCAAAAAGTTTCATAATAGTTCACAAATCTAACTCATACTTTCAAGAACAAATCAGCAATATCTCAAATTAAAGTTGACTTTGCAAAAACAGGAATAATTTCATGAATTATAGCTAATGAACCCTTAATATTTTTTGTCTTGACAAAAAATCTCAAAATGATTTTCTATACACAAAATGTGCTGAAATGAGAGCTAAGCCACGCCCACATAAAAATGTGTAAAATCAATAATTTGCAGTATTTTATAAAAGGAAAGTAAGATTAAGAAAAGCAACTATTCTTAATGATAATAGAAAGAAAAAATGAAGCTTAAAGCAGCCAAAAGCTTGAAAAAGGGAAGATGAAAGTGGAAAAATGGTTTAAGCCCCGCCCACTGGCGCTTCTATCTACTCAAAAAACCAAGAAATCACACTGTGGTCACAACGCAGTTTCATCCTCATGCTCGCCTTGCAGCAGAAAATCCTCTTGATGATCATGGTCAATTTCTTTCATTTCAGACTCTAAAGCTTCAATGGCAGTTTCATCATGATCCAACTCATGATCTGTATTTGTTGTAGTGTCCTCATTTTGAGCTAAAGAGAGCAAGAAAACGCACCAACAATTCTACGGTGTTTAGCTTTTTGCAGGCTGCAGTTATTCTGTACACAAAAAAGGGTGAGTCAAAAAAATCAATACTTACTAGTTCTGGGCGACCTTCTGGTGGCCTCATTTCGCAGTAGTGCAGCAGCCCCAGGAACCTTGGATGTGTTACCAAACAAAGGCCGATAAGACCCCCCGGTCGGCCTTTAAAAAGAAAATGCATTTCTAAATAGTGTTACACTTTTTTAAAGACTCCTGTTAAAAAATATGAAAAAAAGGGCACACCACGAAATACTTTACTGGCTGGCTTTAAAATTTCAAATTAAGAAAAGCAAGAAAAAAAATAATTTTCCAAAATTATTATTCTAAATGTCTTATAATAATCCAAAATAGCCAAAATAGTTAATTTAAAAAAAGCATTTTTGGAATGTTCCAGTCAATTATGGTTAAATGTTTGATAATTCCATTTTAGAAAATCTAATTCTAATAATCAAATTCAAATAATACCCGGGAAAAAAATCCCAATTTTAATTTGAAATATTTTTAAAATTAATAGTAATGCATTTTTAGGGATCAGACTCTAGGTCGCATACCTTCTCTCTGGCGTTGCCCGAGATCGCGGTGAAGAAGAACTTCCAGCTCCTCCCGAACTTCCACGGCCTGAAAACAAAGGTCAAAATAAAGGCCATCATCTTTGGGCTAGCTGCAGCACCAAAATAAACATCATTGGGAGGAAAAAGTCGTTGATTTATGGACTGCATGCAGCTTGGCCTGGCCTTTAGAGGCCGTTTTAAGGCCTTGCGATGTGCCCTGCTCATCTACAAAGGAATTCGAGTTAAGCCAGATGGCTAGGGTTGACGAAACCAAAATGTCAGAATGGGGAAATGAACCCAAGCTAGCTGAGTTGGTTTCAACCAATCTTTACGCGTTAACGAGTTAAGCCATCATCCTGCTAGGGTTGACCAAACTACTCCCTATGGCCAATGAATATGCTGGCTTCTTCCACAAGTGTCACCAGTTAAATGCACCCTAGAACGGAAGATCAGCCCAAGCTATCACTGCTCATCAAAGAAATTAGTTTAGTCCACCCTAAAGCCAGCCAGTTAAGCCAGCCAACTAGGGTTGACTCAAACTTTTCGCTCATGTCATACAAGTCACTTCAGTTTAGCCAAATTCTGACACCAGCCAGCTAGGGTTGACTAAATCATTCCCATTTGGCCTGTCAATTTCAAAAGTTTACTCCACCCTAGCTAGGGTAGCATACAATCAATAAGAAGAGCAGGCGAACTGGGCCTTCATACCACATTCCGGCCTTTGTGCACAGTGGAATTTACTCACGTGAATAGTCTTGATACTGACGAACTGAGGTTAAATTGGAGGTGGGCGGGGAGGGGCAGCTAGGGCCGACATTTCCGGGCAGCTCAAGCAGCCTCGCGATTTGGTGCATTTTGCGCTGCCTGGCCTTCACGCGGCCTTTGGTCAGCCTTTGCTTGGCCGCCATGCAGCGAATGTGGTCATCGAAGGTGAACGTGGCCGAGAGCAAGGGGGCGGTCTTGGAGACGGGGACGTGGGCGGGGCTCGCCCCCGAGGCCACGCACGAGCCCCCCGGGCTGTGTACAGTCACGTGCAGACAGCGCGAGTCCTCTTTGTCCGTAACGACCTCGAGGTCTTGCAAAAAGCCCACAAAGGTGGCCACGCCCCAGCCCAAACGGGTTGAGTCCGGCTCCACGAGGACGATTTGATAGACGTCCACGACTAGAAACCTCCGCAGGCGCGAAGGCTGCCCAGCCTCCACGCGTGACGAGGGGCTCACTGTGACCGCCAGCAAGTCGGAGTTGTCTAAATTGGTGGTATAAGCTATTTGAGCGAGAATCTATTCCAATAGATGGCGCTTTTCAAGCATTTGCTTTGTGCCCAAGTGAGTATGCGAAACTTGTTGCGTGATTGAGAGCAGAAGTTCTGATTGGCTAATCATCGATGAAGTCAATGATGAGAACGGTTTTGGCCATGAATAACTTTTTTTACATATGTTTTGTGATTGTTTTAGTGTGTTTTTTATACATGACTTGAAAAGACGCATTTTGTATGTAGATTAGTGTTAAGCTGATGTCGACAGTTCAAAGGTAAGCTAATTTTTACTAGCCTTTCCCATTAATTAAAAATAAGAAAGGACATATTTTCAAGCCTAGTACCTACACATTTTAAGTTTATTTCAGTGTTGAAACCAAAATATTTTATAGCTTCGTCAATGAGTCGATCATGTTTAATGCTTTTAATCAACGAACAAGTTTCCTTAGCTCACTAGTGCACAAAGTAAAAGCTTGAAAAGCGCCATCTATCGAAATAGATTGTCGCTCCCATGGCTTGTAGCAGTAATAAATTCATGATTCAATATGCAGCTAGTCTCCTCTGTGCAGCTCATTGTGCATAATGACATACATGCACACAGAGAAAGGCCATTTTTGTTGATTCTTGGCCTTGCACAAGGCCAACATCATTCTATTATCGACAAAGCAAGGCCACTACTCTTTCACAGTTTGAAATGCATGTGAGCAGTTTTGGGTGAACTGTTATCATTCTGGCCTTTGGCAGAAAGCAGCCTCAACTTCATTAAGCAAAGGAAATAGTGAAAGTTTTTCCATGCAAACAAATCTGCTTTTAGCTTTAACATGCTCAAGCAAGCATAAAAATGGATTTGTTTCTCAGCATTTTAAAAAAAAAACAGACTGGTTAATACTTTCCTTTTCTAGTATTTATTCTTACTTCTAATTTCTTAAATAACTAAATAGCAGAAAATAGTTCTGAAAAAGGTCTTTAATTCCAAATATATTTACTTTTTAGACTTTTGAAGTCACACTGGTTAAATTAGGCAAGCTTTGTTGGTTTGTTTACTTTTCTGGGTATAATTTAAAACTCATGAAATAAAGCCACTTGAGAATACCAACAACAATGCTTAATTAGGTTTGCAGTGCAAAAGACAAAGTTTAATTTTGCACTGGATTTTGCATTTTGATCAAGCTAAAACTACTTTCTACCTCAAATGTTCAACTATTATATGAGTCATAAAAGAAAAGGTCTCCTTTTGTGAAGCCATCAATGGCTGTCAGTGGCTCTTTTTTCTGTAAGCTCCAAAAATGCCTTTCAATGGACTCCAAATGCATCAGCTCACAAAAAGAGAGAGAGATCTTTGTTTATCCAGAAAAATGGCTTCAGATATTGAGCCTTGCTACAGATCAATCTAAAATAGAGCCATAAATCAACTTACTCAGATCCAGTACATCTTGAACCTGAATACAAGTGTCAGGACTTGACAAGGGCAATCTAGCAGAAAAAATCATATATTTTCCACACATCAATTAATCAGCCTCTAATGATGGTGTTCACCTGGTTTCCAGTCTGCCCTGGATGTCCAAAGACAACTGACGTAGGCGAAAAAAGGTTCGAATGGAGCGTCGAGCCCGCTCCACTTCACCACATGGTAGCCTCTTGGTGAAATCGATTCCAGTTAAGGGAGTGACTGTTGGTGGCAAAATGAGAGAGGCATCAGACAGCACCAATTCAACTCGTGGTGGAGCTCTGGTGGCAGCTCGAAATTCATCCTCAAACATGTCCAAAAAAATCTCTTCGCTCTGCCGAGAGAAAATTGTATAATGGCACATAAAAAAGCTAGGTGGACACCTACAAAGGCCCTTTTCAAACTTTTAAGCAGCGCAGACTATTTAGAAGTTAGCGTACTTTTCAATTTTTTAGAGGAAATCCTGATTTTTCCCACTGTTTACCAATCTGCTTGGGAGGAGAGTGTAAAAGTTTGCAAACTGCATATGCAAATTACTGCTCCGGATTGTTTTCTTTAGGGAACTTTTAAAAAGCCGTCACACATTCACTAAGGAGCTTTCTAAACCAAAATCAATGTAAGCAACAATTCATTTTGCATGGAGCAGAATGTTGTGATGCAATAAGCAGTTTAATGTTGATATGCATCTTTAATATGAGTTTCAATGCAATTTTGAAATGGGCAACAACGCTATCGAGAACCATTAAGAAATTCAAGGAAAAAACAATGACGGGCAGAAATAAGTGTGTGCAGTTTGTTACTTGCAACGCCTTGCAACCAAGCAGATTGTTCAAAAGTGAAACTAATTCCAATTAAAACCAAAAAAAACCAACTTGAAAATCCGCTCTACACTCGTTCGTTAAAATTAAGTGCTTTCACTATTTGAGCATGTCTGTTTTCAAGACTAATAATATGCATATTCGTATTGTGCATTTAATCTTTAAATGCTTCTCATATGAAAGTAGTTGATAATAGTCTGGGGAGAACGGGGTCGAAAATTACCTTATAAAAGTTCCTGAGCAAAAGTGTGCTTTCCTCTCTGATGCCTTCAAGTTCCGCGAAATGAGTGTCGGCCAAATAGCTGCGACCATCTGAGCCTACAACCATCCCTTTTAAGAGATCGATGGCCAGATCCAAAGTCACAAGACGAATTTTGCTGCCTACACAGAAAATGTAATATTCAGTGAGAAATTGAGCAAAAGTCATATCAGATCACACCATATTGGCAAGCACAGAAAAGCACATGTAGGAGCTTTTCCATTAGTACCACATTATACCACTCTTTGGAGGAGGATTTACTGCAGGGAATTCGCACAGATTCAAGCAAAGCTTGGCTCATTCCTGGAAAAAAAACCAAAAAATATTTCTTAAAGATATTTTTTGAAATTATAGGGCAAAAATATTTTTTCATAAAGAGAAATGTCAAGAAGCAAAGAATACTTTATTTTGTGAGTGTTATGGTAGAACAGATTTATTTTATAAGAAAATGTCAATAATATATCTTTTGGTTTGAATATGCCTAGATGCAAATATATTTTTGTATGAATATGACAAAAAACAATATTTTCTAAAATAATGTCATGAATAAAAAAAGTTTTTTTAGAATATGTTATGAAGCAAAAATAATAATTTTACAAAAATAATTTGTATCAAATAATTTTTAAAATATATAATAATTAATAATGTTAATAACAAAAAATATTTTTTAAGAAAAAAGTCAAGAAAAAGTGATCTAGCATATTTTGCTACTGAATGGAGCAAATTGCAGGAGTTATTGGTGTAGAAAAGTTAATTGTGCATGCTAAAAGCTTTCATGCACATTTTGCTATAAGCTTTGGCTGTTGTACAAGATAAATACAGGTGAATACAGAGACAAATTGCCATGAGCCCTTCTTATTGATTGGCTATCTAAATGTGTACTGCAGTGACCACTGTTAGTACCCGAGTACCAACAGTGTTTCGTAGCGAGTCCCAATAAAAGGATAGATCGTGTGCAGTAGAAAGCCAATTTCGTAAGAGATCACTTGCTTAAATGAAAAAAAGCCACAACAACACTCAGCCTTGAACCATTACATTATAAGAAAAAAGAAGAGAAAGCATGAGAAATTAGTTTTAAAAAAGGCCAAATTATGGCCTTTTTGGCATTATGGTACATAAGATACCATATGGCTTTCTAATGCTAGATAGCATATTATGTATTCTCTCACCTGCATTGCCCTGTATTGCACGCAGCAGACAAATGCCAAACAAGACTATGTAATCATTTTCAGTGCAGTTCAAGGCCTCAAACACAAAGCTGAGAAAGGGCCTGTTTTCCATGCTGAAAGCCTCCTTGGGAGTAATTGGGCCTACACATGCTTCATCAGATTCCTCAGAGGTGGAAGCAACTGAAAAATAAAAGTTCAGACTGCTTTCACATTTTCTCCAGCTTGCACTTTGCTTCAAATGGGATACATTGATCCTTATCTAAATGCTGTAGTACATATATTCAGCTGTAATAGGAGTGCTTCGCCTATTTTACCATCTTAATATATGTGTTTGACTTGCCAAGGCCCATTTTGGGAGACCCAGAAAGGCCATCATTATGTATGGGCCCTTTTTTCTTGAAATGACGCAATTCTCACTGCCTCCCAAAATAACCAATACAATTACAAACCGCTTGCGTTTTGCTGAGATTAATGCAACAAAGTTGTGCTAGGGGGCGCTTGATGCAGTTATCAAAGTACTTGACTTATCAAGGGCTTTTTTTCCAAATAAATTGTGTATCGCACTTTAATATTTTCAATGAGCAATTTGTTGCGTGCTTGATGAAAAAAAGACGCCAAGGTATTTTCCTGCTATGTGATATAAACAGTTTTCGAATATCAAAAGGTCTGAACTCCATCTGGTTTGGCTAGGGCATTAGAAAAAATCTTGGTGCAATCTTTTCGGCAATCTGAAATGCTCGCTTCAGGCTGAGATGAGTGCCACAAAGTTGTGCCAGAGGGCAGTCGATGCAGATCAGAAATAATTAAGCTTATACTGCGCTTTTTTTGGAAGTAAATTGCCAGTCACACATTTTCTTTTCATACAACAATAATGTTGGTTCATGCGCTTTTAAATGCCAAACTGGCTTGTTGAAAATTCTGATCCAGTTTATGAGCATCATGACGTCATTTCTGATGACAGCGCCCTCTGAACTCGAACACAGCGCCATCTGGTTTGGCTTTGGCACTAGGAAAAACGCTATGCGAGCTTTATTGGAAATTACCTTCCGCATTAATGAAGCTTGCATCCTCTGAAGGCTCTTGGCCCACAGAAAGGCCAGTCAACTCTGGCAAGCTCGCAAAGGCTGCCGTTTCTGTGACAGAAGGCCCAACTTCCACAGCTGTAAGAGTGAACACTTAGCAAGCTCTAAATTAAGGAGGACAAATTTAAAGGCTGTATAGTACTTGAAGAGGATGATGATACTGTAGTTGGAGAAGGCTCCTTGATTCCTTGGCCTTTTTTCTGAGATGACAACTGCTGCTTGTCCTTCTTGTGGCCTTTTTTGGGCCTCTCCTTGGCCTCCCAATCTGCCAATCCTGCTGTTTTCTGTATGTGCTCCTTGAGTGACTTTTCAAGGGGCTGAGAAGGAGCAACAAAACTGGGCTTCACTGCCAGCCTTGAGGTCACAGCACAGCTTGGATTAGCAGCCTTTGAATGAAAAAATGTTTGTACAAAATCAGCTGGGAATCAGTTTCAATTTTTCCTGCAGCAGCAAGAGAATACAGATTAATCAAGAGACTGGGCTTTCACTTGGGTAAAGAGCCAAGTGGAGTACATAAAAAATTGTGTGTGCTTAAGAGCACAACAAGAGCTTTTCTTTTCCTGATTGTTGTACTAGTACAAGAAAAGGGGCCTTTAAAAGTGAAAAGTTATCCAATATAGGGGAGCTCATTGAAAGTGGGTTCATTGCCTGTTATAGGGGCATAACTTCTTTTCTGGCATTTGCTGTAAGCCATGACTCAATTGTAAGAGGACTTCCACAGGCTCATAAGAAAGCTGGAGAATATGTAAACATGGCAAAAAATGGAGATTTCCATTTAGAGTTGAAATTGAATTGGAACTGCTTTCACTTTGAGGAAAACTAGAAAGCTGCTCACCATCATCTTTTTGCTGGTTGATGAATATTCAGCAATTCTGGTGGCTCCTCTCTCAGTGAAGATGTTGGCATCTCCTGCGAAAATGATCCAAGCCAGCAGACGAACCAATGGCACGTGAGTGATGATCAGAAAGACTTGAGACAGCAAAAACAAAGCAGTCACTTTGCTCACATGAGGTTTCATATCCTGCAAAATCATCAATATGTTCAGAGGCTTCCTCCTATAAAGTCACTTTGGAAAATCCATTCAGGCCCATTATTATGCAGATTTTCAAATATACATATATAGCATGCGAAATGGGCCAGAATTTAGGTATATGTAAATGCATAAATATAAGTAAAGGAAGTTCCTTTTATCCTGCATCGTACTGTAGCTAGTAACTTGATTTGTCTTTCTGATCCGGACAGTTGGCTTGGAACAACAATTAACAAATGGACAAACAAATGGTGCAGTCCAATTGACATTGCATCATGGCCTTTTTGTTCCAGCCAAAAAAGTGCTTAAACAGCATTACCAAGCATTGCAGCGCTGTGTGGGAAAACATCAGCTGACGTTTGTTTACATTTCAAGCCACGTGGCGCGCAGCTGCACAAGCCAGCACGGCAGACGCACTGGGAGCTATGGGCAGTGACCTATTAATGCTCTTACGCTTTTTGCCATTCGACTTGTCACATGTCGTTATAGAAATGCAAATCATAACAATAACATTTGCTATGCAGCTTCCTTTCGGCGGTCACGGGCAAAACTTACAATGAAACGGACATTGAGACATAGCTACCAGATAAAGATAGTTTCTCAATATTATATCTAAAAAAAGGCTGCTTTTACTAATTTCTGGCAATTTGCAAGTTAGGTTGCACAGGGCACATTGGTTTGACGCTTGCTGGTTTTTTTTGTTTGTGTTTAAGTCAGCCTATAAGGCATAGATCGAAACAACCCCCGCCTAACACTTTTTAGCAAAGTGTAATGATTTTTATATGATGACAATTCGTGGATTGAAACAATAATGATTATTTAAATTATTTTTAAGATGAGAATTGAAGAAACTTTGGCATTCTTTTACTCAGTAAGCTCATACAGGATGCTCAAAAGTTTTTTTTGCCTCAAATTAAGTTAAACGATTTTAAAACAAATTGGGGGTCAGCTTCCGTTTACCAGTAAATGTTTCCCGCATTTGATCGCAAGTAGGCGTTGTATTGTTATGATTTGCCTTTCTAAAAAAAGCCAAATGGCAAGACTATTGCAAATTCGAGCATGCCACTCCCAACTAGGAAATTTTTTTGGATGCTAAGCAGGTTCTGGACATGCAAAGACAAGTTTTTGCCACTACATTGAAATGTTAGAAACTGCATCAAAAACGTGTACAATTTTTTGATGTGTATTCTAACAATTTTTTTGCTGCTCTATCCCTATCTTCTGGTTTACGGCAATTCTGCTGACATTTCTACCGGTTAGAAATCTGGCGTAAACTTGTTCATGTCACATACATGTTTTCAACTATTTTCTATATTTTTCATGAACAAGTTTACTACAGGAAATCTGTGACATTTCATGTGGATGATTGCAACAGATTTCTACCAAAAATCTGGAGATGATGCTAATTGTCCTGAATGCATGTTTTCTTACATGAAACCAACATTTTTTCTAACAAACCTTAATTCAAAATGTAGTAAATCTGACGATCCCTTTCTGAGCAAGAATGATCTGGAATTTTGCCGAAATCAGCTTGGAGCCGGCCATCAGCAGACATTTTGGTTGTGGCAAGCTATTTGAAAATTAAAAGTTTGCCAGTTGAACACATGATGGTTCTTCATCAATAAAAGCCTTCCAAGGCAAAGCAAGACCTTCCTGAGCTGAAGAACATCAAGCAAATACCCTTGATAGAGATAATTTTCTAGGGAGAGTGCAAAGGTAAGGCATTACAAAATTATAAAGGAAGGAAGTCATGTGACTAAACACTTAATTTTTAAGGTTTTGACTCAGGAGAGGGGCAGAAATTCATCAACCCTTAATTTGGATGACAAATTCCCCAATTCCCCACAACTAGCATCAACACAAAGCATGGACATCTACTAAGATCCCTACAAGCCTTACAAGACCTGAATTGGCAAAAACGAGAGCAAGACAATTCATTATGTTTAAATATTATTAGAATATACATATTTCCTGTAATGCAAGGCTGTAAGAGGCCAATGAGGCCACAAAGGGCAGCAAGGCCTGAATTCGCGACCTTTTTCAAGCTCCATGCAAAGACAAGTTTTCAACAAGCAAAAAAAAAATAGCATCACTTTCTTAGCAAGCTTTCGAGTAAAGCTGTTGAAAACATAACAGAATGCAACTGTAGATGGGCCTCGGTCATTTTACCAAATGTAGAAGCGACATTTTTGCTGACATGAGTGGGTAAAGTTATCGCGATAACAATTCATTTAAAGTCAGTCTTCCTGAAGCTTGCATCTCCAGATTGGCTAACATGAATGTACCAGTATAGAAGATGTTTGTTAAGATTTTGTAGATAAATCAGCTCGATATTCTGAACATGTCAGCATCATTCTGACCCTTAATTTTCCTAGTTGGGCTGCCATGTTGTTTTCTAAAGTAGGATAATCATTAGGACTTTTTTACTACTTAAAAGCGGGTTGATCTTATGTAGTGACGAAGATGTCACAAAACAGTATGCTGGTGCAGCAAATCCAATCCATTTTTAACAATAATCTAGCACTTTAAAAAATGCAACATTGACTGGAAGAATGGGTGACAAAATCAGCAATTAACTTGCAAATCGATTATTTGATAGATCATTCTAATTGTCAATGTATCGAGCATAATTTACATTTAAGCCAATGCTCTGCTTTAAAAGCAAACGCAAGCTGCGGAGCTGTTTGTCAAAAAACATCAGCTGACGTTTGTTTACGTTTCAAGCCACGTGGCGCGCAGCTGCACAAGCCAGCACGGCAGACGCACTGGGAGCTATGGGCAGTGACCCGTAATGCTCTAACGCTTTTTGCCATTCAACTTGTCAAATGTCACATAAAATATCACAGAATACTTCTCTTTCTCGTGCAAGAGTGTCCAATTTCTCTCCTTGGAGAGTCAGGCAATTTGATTTTAGATGTCAGGAACGGGTGATAAATTCACTTGCCTCCAAAGAATTGGAAGAGCCGGTATTTCTGACAAGAGAGTAGATGTAGAGAGGGATAAAAAGTCGATTGAGCAGATGTCCAGTCAAGACCTCGTTGAGATTCGCAATGCCCAGGCATAAAATGTCATTGAGGTAATGCAAATGATCCAAATGCTCGGCCACCAAGTCTTTCAACCGTCCCATGCTTCTGTGGCTGCAAAATGAATTTGGCGTCCACAATTAAATTCCTGGATTTGTTTGCTAAACTTAAGCCTGACAGCCCGAGAAAGCCTTTTAATTAAACCTAGATGCAATGAATAGTTTTTATGGACTGCAAATCAGGGGCAGTGACAGTTCCAATTCCAGACAGGCCTTGGGTAGACTTTTTTAAGGCTTATTTGGAAAAATTGTTTGCATGTGATTTCCAGGATAAATCAACTTGGGAGTGGAGATGCAAAAAAGTGGGAAAAAAGGAAGGAGGAAAACTTATTTTGACTCGTGAAGGTGACAAGTTAAGCAAACTTACTCCGCATCGTTCCTGACACAAGCATCGATTTCCAAAATGTGGTTGCCAATGAACCAAACGAGGTTGGCAAAGTATGGCACTGCAGTCTTGTCAATGACGAAGCGGAGCATCGAATCATCCTCTACCCTATACACATTGAGGGTCAAGGTTCGAACCGCGATGCGAACCATAGATTCTCCATGGTTGAAAAACTTGATTGCTTCCGTGTACAGCGGGAAATCATTGGTGTGCTAGAAAAAGATACAAATCAATACTCATTATTATTTTTTTTTTTTTACAAAAATCACTTATTTTATTCAAGTCCCCGTTTTGTGCTCTGTCGGCTGGTATAAATAGATATTGCCTAACTTTTATTTCATTTAGAAAATAGAAAACTCATTAAGTTGCACTCATGGCAATAAAGAGGCATATAAAGTACTTTACGTCCCTCACGGGACCTAGAAAACTGAATTACGCATTCGAAAAGTATAAATAAGTATTGCCTAACTTTTATTTTATTTAGTGAATAGAACATTCATTAGGTTTCACTCATGGCAATAAAGAGTCTCATAAAGTACTTTACGTCCCTTGCGGGTCATAAAGTAGGTACTGATGCCGCATTCAGACCAGAAAACTGAATTACGCATTCGAAAAGTATAAATAAATATTGCCTAACTTTTATTTTATTTAGTGAATAGAACATTCATTAAGTTTCACTCATGGCTATAAAGAGGAGCATAAAGTACTTTACGTCCCTTGCGGGTCATAAAGTAGGTAATGACGCGGCGATCAGAAAACTGAATTACACTCTCGAAAACTACTTTCAGTGGAAAAAATCAGAGTCTAATAAGAATGGCTCACAAGTGGATGTACTGCATTATGGATGTTATACCTCGTTGTAGAAGAAATGAATGGTATGCTTGTTCAGCCTGAATGAAAGAGTCTTCAAGAAGGAAATGTAATAAGCCATGACTTCTTCGTCGGAGAAATCGAATTTGTGCACAATGATCGAGTTGACGTGATTGTTTGACAACAAGTAATCTGAAATGACAATCGCTTACACAACAACAACTAGTACATTTTATACATAAAAAATGCCTTACATATCGAGGTCTCATTGCGGATGTTTTCAAAGAGGATATTAAGCGTCTGGAGCAGCTGAACGCAGACGTAACTTCCGCATTTTTGGTTCATAATCTTGAGAAAGAAACTGAGCATGTTCCTCTCGAGGAAAAAACTGGAAAGAAAAACAAAACATTAATCATATTTTTGCATTTAAAAAAAGGGAAAAGAGTCTAAAAATCAGCTGATGTTTGTTTACATTTCAGGCCACGTGGCGCGCCATAAACACAACAGAACATAAAACTAACTCTAAAAGTTTAATTTGACTTTTTTCTATGACAGTTAGCTTTATTTGAAATGTCTGCCATAAAAATAGCAAATGTTATGCATGATCACACTTTTTTACAGCGGCTGTTTTGTAGATGGCGCTTCTTCGATTTTAGAGCAACAGCCGCGCCGCGCCAACGAAATTAAGGACGGGCGGGCTGGCTTGAGTAAACAGCCCGCTGGGCAGCTTGGGCCGTAACACAAAATATCCCAATCAAGAAATTGGATTTTTGCTGCAATTCTCCCTTTGTTTGCCTTGTTTCGTAGGCGGGAAAAAACCTGTTAAGCTATAATTGAATACTCATTGTACAAAGATTGATGGTGAGAGAAGAGTAAAAGGGGAAAAAAGGGAAACAATTGAGACGATTTTCCAAGGGCAAAAAGAATGAATGGGAAGTATTTTTTTCCCCATTGAACTTACTCAAAAACAGTGCTGTCATTTTGGTCTCCCCAAATGAGAATTTCAGCAATGGACCTCAAAGTTTCCACGAGGAGGCTTTTGTTGGCCTCGGTGACAGTCTGGTTTTTATACAGCACTGAGTACAAGTATCTGGAAATAGAGGAAAATACAATTTTGAGATGATGCATCCATTTTTTTCTGGACTGTGTTTTTATTGGCCTTTTTTCCCTCATATCCTCCTCTATGATAACAACACATCTGCATTAGAGCAAGGATGCAAGAAGAGCTTTTGGTAATAATGCGTTTTCAAAAGTAGCACTTGTAAGCAGTTGGGCTGCTACACTTGTAATGTATTCCACTAAATCACCTTTTTGTGTGAATGTCTCTGAAAATTGTGTATGCATTAGATCTTGGTAGTAATCAATTCTAAAATGTACATCTCACTCTGACAGGTGACAACATGGCAAAAAATGATATCTCTATTACACATTGTACAAGAAAAATTGTTGCCCAAAAATACATTCTTGAGAATTGCAGCCCAAAAATATTTACTTAATTTAATAGTAGGTAAAAAATATTTTCAAAAAAATGTAGCCTAAAAATATATTTTTCAATTGTGGCCCAAAAAAATTTTTTTTAAATGTAGCCCAGAATTATTTTTCAGATTTGTAGCACAAAAGTGCATATTTTTTTATAAGTTGTAGTAGCCTCAACATTGTTTTTATTATTATTATTTTATTGAGTAGTTTTTAAGAGAAAAAAATCACAAAAAGGAGATTTTCATAAGGATACAAAAGTTTTCTAAGCAGGTGGAAAAAAACAAAATTACCCTAAATACCTTATTTAGAAGTAAACCCCTGGGGGAAAATGACCATCAGGTGAGGTCATTTGAGGCCATTTTGGGCAAGTTTCTGAGCAGCAGCTGAGAAGCACAGTCCATTGCAATGCAATCAAGGATTGCTATTAACAGCATCGTTTGGCCAACCAAAAACAACTGTATTTCCTGATGCTTCAGCTGTTGCTTGCTTGCTTTGAAGTTACCCAAGATGTATTCAAGTCCTTATCACTTGTATTAAGCCCCCCAAAAAAAGCATCAAAGCTGCATCATAGGATATTTTCCTCCTATCTAGACATGTGTCATATAAGTGTAGGAACATCAGCAGGAAATGGGCAAAAGAAAGTACAAAACATAGATTCTACGCAGTCAAATACAAAGCCTCTACTCCAATAATTAACATGTATTTTGAGCTGAAATACAGGTGTGCAGTCAATTGTAAATCCTTAATTTCAATTTAAGGCTGTAGTTTCTGCTAGCTGTAAGAGATTTCTAATATAATGAGCTGATTAGAAGAGTGATGCAAGATTTACCTTAATCAGCAAAAAAGGCTTTTTGTCAGGTGATTTCATTAGGCCCCGCTGCAATTCATTAAGGCTCCAAGATTTTAGCAAGGAGCCAAAAATCACTGATGGCAAAAACTGCCTTAATTAGAGGCAATGATTATTTTCAAAGGTTCTTTCATTTTTTTTTCTAAGATAATAATCCACTTGATTAGCAGATTTGGAGCAAATGGACACAAATTGAACATCAGGTTTGGAACATCCAACATTTATTGTCTAATTAAGCTACTTCTTTGCTCATAAATATAATAATGTTCAATAGGACAAATATGAGTTAATGACCTCTTCTTTTTTCTCTATTTATTGAGAGGCCACACAAAGTTTCTATCAGCACAGAGATAGAAAAACTGCAATGCAATTGGCACATATTTGCTACATAAGTTAGTTTCCCTACATTGCCAGAGAGTGGCAGCTAGCTACTTACGCGCCACTCTCTAAGCAAAAAATAAGAGTCTCAACAATTGACTGATGTATGACATCAAGCCCAACTGCTGAGACTGAGTAAACAAGCATCAGTTAAAGAAATTTAAGGGCGGGGTTTTCAAAGAGAGTGTACACAAATACTCCGAAAAGCTTGCGGCAAGTTTTTCCTAATGCCAAAGCCGAACCAGATGGCGCTGCACTCGCAGTCAAAGGGAGTCGTCATCAGAAATGACATCTTGATGACTGCAGACTGGTTATCGCACTTTAGGATAAAGCTCATAAATTGGTGATTTCACAAGCAGTTGATAACACAGGAACCAATATTGTTGCTTGAAAAGAAGTCGTGCCATCAAGAATTTAGGCACCAAGAAAGCGCTTTTAAAATAAGTGAAATGATTTCTGATCTGCATATAGCGACCTCTGGCACAACTTTATGGCACCAATCTCAGCCAAAGGCGAGCATTTCAGAGCGCTTGCAAGCTTGCCCCGAGATTTTTTCTAATGCTCAAGTCAAACCAGATGGCGTTCACACTCATGTACCGAAAGCATTGTCATCAGTAATGACATCAGTAAAAAGTGAATGCGTCATCTGTATACAATGCACAAACTAAAAGTCATTTAAAAAGAATAACTGCGATCTCCAATTAATATGCGAAAAAAGCCCGCTTTAAGTTAATCCATTTGAGAACTGCATCGAGCGCCCTCTAGCACAACTTTGCAGCATTAATCTCACTGCAACGCAAGCGTTTCGGTATTGACATGAATCTTTTGGACTTTGGCGTCTACTGTCAAAGTATCATCATCATCATCAGTCTCTACCACTGAGGCTGTGGCTCGTCCATGCCCATGTTGATCATCAGATTGCACCTTGGGCACGAATCTTCGCCGCAGTCGCACTCCATATTGGCCCCAGTCCACCCTGAGCCCGCGACGGCCTCGCCCATGGCCACCTTTTGCACGTGGTAGCTGTAGTTGGCCTCGCGTTGGTTGACTTGAGGCCGGTGCTTGGCCAGTAGGGGGTTCAACACCTGGTCCCAGCCATTATTTTTCGACCTCCTCGAGGAAGAGGCAGGTGCTGAGCCCGAGGCCACTGAAGAGGAGCCCGAGGAGGAGTCGTTATTCGAGGCCACGGAGGCCGAGGCCGCCGCGGCCTGCATGAGGCCGTGCTTGCCCACTTTGCCCCATAAGCTCTTGTACTTTTCCTTCTTGCTGCTCTGCTGCTGCTGGCTGTCAGAGGTTTGCACCTGCACCTCATTTGGGTCCACCTTGGACACCCTCTTTTTGGAGGACCCGTTGGCTGGTGAGGCTGAGGCTGCTGCTAGCTGCTCAATGGCCTCAATTTGGTCTTGCTTTGACAGCATCACTGCTGCTCCCGAAGAAGCTAATTTTAAAAAAGCAAATTTATCTTGGCAAATTTTGCAATTTCCATAAATACCGTGCTCGGCTTTAATCAGGTCCGCGTTAAAGGTTTCGAGGTCGATTTTTAGGGCTGAATTTTTGTGGGAGGAACATTGCTTGAAAGTTGGGCTGACCTGTTGCTGCTAAATTTGGCAAATATGTGGAAAAGTCATGAAATCGGCTTGAATTATCTGTATTATTTCAGCGAAAATAGTCCAAATATAGAGCGCAATTCTTTATTTGATATTAAAACTAAATTATTAAGAATTTAAGAATTTCCTTTATTTAAGGTGCCAAAAAGCTCTACACATCACAACAGGTATTTTCCCAATTTCGAGAGTGCGCTCAAAATTCAAAAGTCAAGTAGGAAATTTAGGGGCTGTCCCAAATTAGAGCAAAGCACGGTAAAAATAGTTTCTTAAACTAACCGTGCATGCGACTTCGGCTCATTTTCGCAGATCCCACGCGGCTCAAGGAAGCCACCAATAAAGGCTGATTATTTGGCGTGGACGCACTCGACGAAGGATCTGAGCCAAGTTGATGATGACCTCCACTGGTGGCCTCTTCTAGGGAAGATGAGTGCTGCGCCCCACCAACTGAGGCCAGCTTCAATTTGGCGGCCCGAAGTTGAGCAGGTGAACCGGGCTGGCTGAAATTCAAGGCTGCTCCGCGACCTTGGTTGACCTCGATGGTAGTATTCGACCTCACCAATCTCGAGGCCGTTGCTGCCAATGGCCTCTTTTTCTCCGCCAAATTCCCACCCGGGATTTTCTTGGGAGAAGACTCCACAGAATTAACCTGCTCTTCAGCTGTTTTCAGCAAATTGGCCTTTTCGAGGCCGGAAATGACCTCGAGGGCAGCCTTGGAGTTGATCAGCTGATTGGACAAGGCCAAAGTGTGGTGGTGGTGATGGTGGTAATGGTGGTGGTGGTGGTGGTGGTGAACAGCCTCGGAGCTGGTTTTGGACTGAGCCGAGGCCGAGGCTTCTTCGGCCTCGACCTCGGCCTTTTTCAACGCCGAGGTCTCCGTAACGGCCAACCAGCTCGCATTCGCGGTTGGCGGAGTTTCCTCGGTAGTTTGATCAAAAGCCTCCACAGAGAAATCCTCATTTGGAGGCCGGCCGTTAGAGGGCGCTTTTGTCGTTGATCCGCCCTCTGTGGAAGGCGCCATCTTGCGGCCACTTTCGGAAGCTTCAGCATTCATCAGCCTATTGGACGCCATGCTGAGCAGCTCAGCAATGTTGGGCTGGTGTATCGCTAGTTTCTCCATGTTTTCAGTTGACCTGATGACCTCGGGTTTTTTGAGGCCTTTGGAGCGGCCTTTGAGCAGCAGCCTTTGCAGCAGCTGAGATCGATGCTTGTCTAATCTGAGCTCACTGCATTCACTTTCAGCCTCACATAATGCATAACTCTGTTGCTGCCTTGTTGACCAGCCTCGTCTAATAAAGGCCTCAGGTCATGCCAAAAAGGTCAAATGACTAAGTAGCTTAGCTATCCCATTCTCAGACACACTTGCGAAGAAGAAAGTTTTGCCTTTAGAATCTTCGTCTTATAGAGGCTTAATTACACGTAATTTTGAGTGCTGCAAGTTGAGGGCAAATGTGGGAAAGTTGCTCTCAAGTCTCACTCTCTGACAATGCAATTTTCAAAGTTGATTGGTGAATGCACAGCAACAAGGGAAATGGCTCTCATTCGTGCAAAAATGGTGGTGCCGCGACCAGGGACATTCTGCGAAAAATGATTGCTGTCAATGAGAGCAGCTAAGACTCAGCCCACTTACACTCAAGTGTGAGTCACTTCAAGTGGCAAAAAGTGGTGCCGTGACCAGGGACACTACTAGAAATGAATCATGTCATACAAAAGTGCCACAACATCATGGCCAAGTTACTTAGACATTAAGCCTTTCTTTGAATGGATCTTAATTTCATTGAATAATGCTCATAAGCGCCATTCACACATTTAGCGACAAATGAATAGGCACCTTGAAATGGTGGTGCTGTGAACAGGGACATTCTGCAAAAATTGTAAGTAGCAAATACTCATTTTACTCTTAAGTGTGAGAGAACCAAAAGTGACCAGGGAAAAAGGCAGAAATGAAACATGCCAAATCTCAGCTGTGGCAAATAATGCTCTTAAGAGATAAAACAGTAGTTGCAACAAAATAGTCCCATTTGGAAAAGCAACTAGCTTTTGGTCATTTTAATGGCTAGCCATAAAGGAAAAGAGGGAGATAGAGGCTCACAAAAAGGATAACCTTGCTTCTGACACTAGACAACTTGATGGAACAATCATCATCCTTTTTCTAATACAACAATACTGCAAACAAACATCATTGTGATCTTGGGAAGAAAGCTCCATGTAAGTACAAACAAAGAAAAGGTGCATCCACAAGTGGGACTGAATAATGTCGGATCAAATTATACGAGGATGAAAGGAAGGCATATGATGAATATCCCACAAAACAATACAGATTCCGAACCACAACAAAGCTTTGATTGGATGCTTTGTCGCCAACCACAATAAGGTTGATCATGAATGGAAGAAGGCAATTGCCATCAATGCAAGCTACACTTGAGGAATTTGAATAAGGCTGAACTGCTTTTTGAAGTACGCAAGAAGATAATACGACGCTGAAAGAAAGGTGAAAAATGGTGCCACGACCCGGAAAGAACCAATTACAAGCAGCCAGAAAACAGCAAAAAGAGGCTATTAATCTCAACTAATAATTTGTTATGTGGCTCAAAAAGTTCAAAATGGTGGTGGGGTGGACTCTCTCAGCTCTATTTGACTACCAAATTTCTTTTTTCACTCCCAGCAACATCAAAAATGCATTATTCAGTTGAAAAATGTCCTTCAACAAAAGATTGAGGCAATCATGGGAGCAAATGCACTTTAAGGCCTATTTTTTCAACAGATTATCCATCAGCAAAATAAATGAAGGCCAAAGATGGATAAGACCTGGAGGCAAAGGCAGCAGTAAAACTAATCCCCACCAGACAGAATCCCAATTAGGATGCCTAGTCGGGGGGGAGAGAGTAATTTTATGTAAGAATGTGACTGCAAACGCGTTTTTCCTCAACACAACCAAGAATTTGCCCTCACTTTCTTCAACTCAAAGAGAGAGAGAAATTGGCCCAAAAAAGGACCAAGCCATCTGCTGTTAAAATTGAGCAATTGTGTCGCCATTTTTGCAATTTATGACGTGGCTAGTGAAAAAGTTGCCATAAATCTGTGCCCTTTTTATGATACTGCCAACTACAAAATTGTAGCAGTGCTAACAGAGAGAAAAGTTCTATTGACCAAGCTGCAAAGTGAGAGGGAAAAAATAAGGTCAGCTGAAAAAGATATTGGGAAAAATGTGTAAGCATTTCGAGCTGCTGATCAAAAGACCAATCATGCATAAATAAAGTCATGACTCAGCTGATTTTTCATCCAAAATATTCATAAAAATGCTAGCTTTTTCCAATCTAGGTTCGAAGTGGATTTTAATAGAATGTGAAGCAAGCAGCCTTCTTCAAATTGCCGCAAAAAATCTCATTTACACTCTCTAATTGGCTAACTCAACAAATTTTGCTAGCCATGACTTGGAAACTCTGAAACCTTGCTTTTGAATTGAAAAATGCTAGTTTGCAAAGAGTTAACCGTACCTGGTACTACCATGCAGAGCCATTTGGAGCCCACCTTAAGGGTCACTGGTCACTAATACCTCACTCGGTTCAGTATTGAAAGTACACAACTAAAGAAACTTGGGGTTGATTTAGCCAAGAGAGATCAGCCCCTTGAAGCTTTTAACCCATGCATAATAAACTAATCCCCAAGAAAAGTACTCCACTCCAGGTGCTTAATTCTTAGGTTGTATAAGCACCCCGGGTGTAGCTTAGGCTTAAACTAATCCCACGTTGGGCGCTAAGGTTTAAGCTGCTCTGAGAGGGCAGAGCATCAGAAGCAAAGGCTACAAATGCACCCCACGTTGGGCGCCAAGGTTTAAAATGCTCTTAGATTAATACCCCTCTCAGAGCATCAAAAGCAAAGGCTTAAATGCACCCCACATTGGGCGCCAAGGTTCCAAACACTCCGAGATGAGTACCCCATTGAGAGCATGAAATGCACCCCTCTTTGGGCGCCAAGGTTCCAAATGCTCTGAGATTAATACCCCTCTCAGAGCGTCAAAATCAAAGGTTTAAAATGCACCCCACGTTGGGCGCCAAGGTTCCAAATGCTCTGAGATTAATACCCCTCTCAGACCATCTAAATCAATAAGGCTTAAAATGCACCCCACGTTGGGCGCCAAGGTTTCCAAATGCTCTGAGATGAGTACCCCACTCAGAGCATCAAACTCAAAGGCTTAATATTAGGCGCTGATAAAAGAAACCATGTCCCTTAAGCTTAACTAGCATCAAAACTGGGCTTATCGCACCATTGATTGGCATGACCTGAGGTGTTGATCTAGATTTTGCCTCTTCAATCTTTGGCTAGCTCTTGCATTGGCTGTTCTTCTGTCTAATGAGGCCGTTTGCTGCTCTTGCTGCAGTTCGTGAATTTTCTCGCACTCTGAGCAATGATTGTCCCAAGATCTCGTTGGCTTGATTGTGCTTGTGGTCCTCTTTTTCGAAGGCTGACCTCTGAGGCTGTCCGAGGTTGTCAACTGACTAATTCTGTGGCTGGTGGTGGTCATTCTCTGTGGCTGTGGTGGCTCTCTGCCACAATCTTCTGCTTCTTCTTCTTCTTCGCCTTTTGTCTCTTTTACCACAGTGGACTTTTCGTTGTAAAAGCATTTAGAGGCCGTCGAGATCCGACCTCGATTTGGCAATGATGAGGAAGTGAGCATTTTTTCAAAAAATATAGAACTCGCCAAAAATTTGCCTTTTTTGGGGGGTTGATCTATAAAATATATTAATTTTTGAAATATTTTTAAAATGTTTTTAAAAATATTTTTGAGGTACATGCATGTGGCTGTTTTTCACGTCAACAAGGACTTAAAGTCTTGAATGTGCACAGTGGACTATTTTGTATTTAGGACGCGCATCAGGAAAGTTCATAATTTTGCATTGCGTGACAAAATTGCTAAATCAATTGTGGCTTATAAGCAATTTTTTCACGTTTTTTCCTGCTGCACAGTGGAGTGTCTTTTTTTGGAAATATGCTGCTTTTGTATCCCTCTGTGTCCTGGTAGTGCAAAGCTCTGCAGGTTCAATAAATTCGGTGAGAAAGCGTGCAACGTGCGAGATATATTTAAGTTTAAAAAACCTGAATAATTCGCTTTTTGCGCGAATTTTGTAAAAAGTGCAATAATGGCCCTTTTTGAATAAAATCCGAGGCGAAAAAGGAAAAATGGAATTTGAATAAAAAAAATCCCACCGATTTGATGGAGTTTGGCCAAAAATGCAGAGAATATTCCACTACATGTAAACTTGCATTTCCCAACTTATTTTATCTGAAAGGCCCATCTCCTTTTGTTGTGCACAAGTCATTTCAAACATATCAGCTGTGTAATATGGCTGCATAAAAGCAAGATAGTAAAACTAGCCAACTGCACCAATTTTCCAATACAGGCTACCCCACCAAAAACGCAACTTTAAAAATATTCATTAAAAAAAATCTTTGTACTCAAATTTTGGTATGCGCGCCAAATTCGAAATAGTCCACTGTGCTCTTTTAAGTTCAAAATTAGTGGTGTGGAGCACAGTGGATAATTTTCCAACATTTAAGTAAGTAGCACAAGATGGCACAGTGAGCTATTTACGCACGCATACTGAAATTGCCGATTTTTTCTCGGGAAAAGGCCATAAAGAGCAAAAATAGACTTTAAAGGTCTTGAAAGAAATGCGGGTGGAAATGCCCACTGTGGGCGCTGGCTTTAACTTGCTATCTAGACAAGGCAACAACCATAAAGTACAAAATATCTTAATGTGTTTAGAAAGTTGAAAATTGGGAGAAAGCCCTCACATTATTAAACTAAAGCACAAAACACAAGAAGAAAAGCGCCGGTCAGCAGCCCAGCAGCTGATTTTTTCTTTGTTTACTTTTTTGCCAATTAAGGTAAGTTTGGCTCCTCTTGTTGTTGTTCAAGGACTGTTGAAAATAAGCTTTTGAAAAGTTGGTTCTGATTGTTTTTGTGGGCTGTTCAAGAGTTCCCTTTTCACTATGCTATAAGAGTAAACAAGGCCTTTTTGAGGCCTTTTGAGGGGAAAAATTAAAAAGAAGCTGTTGGAAACGGCTTTGTAAAAAAGCGCCGTGTCAGGAGATTTTCGTAATATCAGACGAGCTAACGGAAGCAACACATAGGGGCGAAAGTTTGTCAACTTCAATGGGCCTTTTAGCACTCTCAGCTCACAATTTGAGAATGTTAAACACACAGGATCATCCAATTTTAGGCTAAAATAATGAGAAAAAAAGAGCCCAGAAAATCCTCTGAGGCAAAAGAAAAAGAATCAATTTTTTAATGGAAATTTCCAAATTAAAAATAAATAAAAAACTTATTTGAGTGGAACCGAAAAAATGGATAATTTCTAATTGAATAATCAAGATACCTTATCAATAAAAAGTGATTCAAATTCAATCTTGAAGAATTCGAGAAAATACTATAATATTTGTAGCATGCGGCCAAAAGCACAAAAAATCCACTGTGCGCGCGCGAGCCGCTTTAAAAGAGCTGGCGAACGCAAAATGCATACTAAAATAGAAAAGATCAAAAAAATGAAGCTCTTTTTCATACCGGATGGTACACTGCAAATATTCACAAACTGAAGTTTTCCCTCTTTTCTTTGTACTCACGAATAATCCAAGACATGAACTGCTACTTAATGCCAACATTTTGGTCAGTAATGGCTGAACATGCCTTGTTGCATGCCTTGGAAAGCATGCACGAAAAACCAAACGAGATACTTCTACTCAAGATGTGGCACATTGTGCACAGTGGATTTTTTCCTCCCATACTAATTTTGACAAAAAAATCCCCCCCCCAAAAAAGTCATTTTATCAAAATTTGGCCAATTTTTTAAAAAACTAAAAATAAATATTTTTTTAAATATGAGAGAGAAAATAATCCACTGTGCATGGCAATAAAAAGTAGTAATTTGCCCATTGGTTATGTACACAATCATTCATTCATTATTGAGACAAAAATCCCAGACTTTCCCTGATGAATGACAAAAACGCGGGTGAAAGCAGTAGATTACCAATCATTTTTCGGTACAAAAAAATAGGGGAAAAAAGGCACTGATTCGAAATGTGCAAAAAAGGCTGCTTGACAGCATGTAAGAAAAAGCAAAAAAGCCTTGCTAACACGGTGGTATCTGCTGGACGTCCCTTGGGACTTGCCAAAACTCAGAAATGCTCAGGTCCTTGTCACACATTTGAAGCCCTGGGGAAAAAGACCAATTGGCCTTTGTAAGAAGACCTCAAATGCAAAAAAGCTTAAAAGAACACAATTGATGGCTAAAAATGTATAATTACGTTTTTATTTGCTTATGTTTGAGTATAGTAGCGGGCAGTGCGTCTGCCGTGCCGGGCCACGCACGAACAAAAATGTAAACAACAGGCCACGTGGTGGCGCGTCAGCTGATAAATAAGTAGCTTTATCCTGAGATTTAAAGGGAAAAACATATTCTAAGCTAATTGGTAGAGCTGCTAGGAGGAAAAATACCCAAAAGAGGCTTAGTGGAATATTGCCTTGTCGCTTTAACGCTGGTTTTATTAGGCTGTGCTTTAGCAAAAATGAAAACACGTGGCTGCGCGACAGCTGACAAGCATAAACATTCAAATTGAGGAACTTGTAATTTGCAACAATATTGGGAAAAAACCATTTGTTAAAGATTAATTCATTACAGAGCAGCGGGCAGCGCGTCTGCCGTGCCGCGCCACGCACGAACAAAAATGTAAACAACAGGCCACGTGGTGGCGCGTCAGCTGACGCTTGACAGCTGACAAGCAGAAGGATCCTAATTGAGTTGCTTTTGTAACAATATGGCTAATGAAAACACTTTTGAGGCTTAAAAGTAAGCACTTTCCTACTCTCCCAGGAATCACCACGCATCACATACTATCTGTTCATGCTGAGTAAGCCTTTGATCTCACAAATATGCAATTGCTCGCCTTGCACACTGGGCCAATGAAGTTAGCCACCAAAAAAGGGGGAATTGCTCCAAGGTTCTTCCTTCTTGGGTTGAATGGGATTTGTAAACTTCAAAATACCCAAACTTTTTTTGATAAATTGGTGGGGAGGGAGAAAAATGGTTTGAGTTTGAGTTCCTATAGTGTGTGAAACTGCTGCTGTGCTTAACAGGCCCCAAAGGCCAAAAGCAAAGGCCCTTTGTGGCCATTAAAGTGTATTGGAAGGTATGATTATTTGATGAGAGAGAGTGCCCATCAAAATCCTATTATTTGTGAAAAGTTCTTGACTTTTAAGTGCTAATAATAATATGCAAGCCAGATGCTTCTCAAGAACATGCCAAAACTTGCCAAAGCTCAATTCTGGCAAACTTGCTCAACTTTGACTTTCCAATGTAAACCTGCACCATTTTCAATCAGAGCACCCTCATTCAAGGCTTTTTCCACAGCCTTTACTTTGGCAGGTTACATGAGCTGAATCATTGGAAATTGCACTAAGGTTGATGATTAATTTTGATTCAATTTTTCAATTCTGAAAAGGCTTATTAATGATAATTCTTAATTGAGAGAATGCTTGATTTTGAGATGCTGGAGAAGGCTTAACTATAAGAATGCTTAATAAAGAGCAGGCTTTTTAATGGAAATTCTTAATTTTGGAAAATGAGAATTCTTAATTAAGAGAATAATGCTTAATTTTGAGATGTTTAATTTTTGAAAAGGCTTGATTATGAAAATGCTTCAGTTTGAGAATTTTGCTTTCCAAGGCTTAATTTTGAGTGGGCTTGAATTTGAGCTAAAAAAACTTTGTTTGTGAAAAAAAGCCACAGGCACTGTCAGCAGCTTTGTACATCAATTTGGCTACTTACATAGTAGTAAAATGGCTTTTTGTGGATTTGGCACCCGAAAGGAAACTGAAGCAAGGATATCAACCCGAACTCATATATGTAGTGTATAAAAGAGGCTGCTTCAGCTGAGAAAGAGAGTAGTCTCTACTTTTCGCGTCCTCTTCGGCCTCCAACGAGATCATAAAAATCCACTGTGGTGGGTCGAAAAAGGCCTCCACCTCGTTAGCCATGTAAAGTGACAATGACAGCTCGTTTTTGGCACTTGAAACCGAATCTTTGAGGACTTTTACTACAATAATAATGCATTTTCCAAACATTCCCTTTCAGGTCACAGAATCTCATTTTTTCAACTTACAAAGAAAAGTGGGCAATAAAATTGAATTTTTTTTATAATGGGCTCACTTTATTATGTGGAATTTTTTTAGTAGCACAACTGTCAAGGTTGAATCAATAAAGCATTTTTTGATAGGAAATGATTTTCTGTCAAGTGGCAAAAATCTTTTGTTTTCACAGCTCTCTCTTTATTTTGCGCTCTATCAAATAATGATGCACTTTTCATTTATTAGCCGAAAATACTAGGTTAAACATACACTTTTGTATAAGCAGCTTTTTATTTACAGCCTATTCATAATCAGGTAGATGTAGTATTTTTGGTTGAGGCTTATGATTAGATTGGCTATTCAAGCTGACAGGTGAATGAGTAGCTTGCAAATAGCCAAATACACTTTCCATTGAGAGAAGCAGTGTGATATCTTTCACCAAAAGTGATCAGTTTTTTGGGGTGAAAATGACACCTTTGTTTTCTTCAGTGAAAGGCTGAAGTGGCCCCTTTCTTCTTCTTCTTCAACCTCCAATAAGTGAAAAGTTACAAACTTCTTCTTCCCTTTTTTTGCTGCCTGGCTAGAAAGCTTGTAAAACCAGCTGGTTGAGCCTTTAACTGGTGTGTGGAGCAAATATGAGCTTTGAATTTGGGGAGCCCGCGGAAATCAGGGCGAAATTAATTTCTCCCCAAGCTCTTCCTCACCTCAAGGCTCATTGTATGGTAGCAAAAGGCCTTTCGCACTTTGCAATAAAAGTGAAGTATCGCAGCAATTAACACTTCATGAGTTGGTTGTACTTTGATGCATGTATCTGCGCTTATCTGCAGTGTTCTGCATTTTTATTCAGCGTTCTGCATTTTCATACAGCGTTCTGCATTGTTGTGCAGCGTTCTGCATTGTTGTGCAGCGTTCTGCATTTTCATGCAGCGTTCTGCATTGTTATGCAGCATTCTGCATTGTTATGCAGCGTTCTGCATTGTTATGCAGCGTTCTGCATTGTTATGCAGCGTTCTGCATTGTTATGCAGCGTTCTGCATTGTTATGCAGCGTTCTGCATTTTATGCAGTGGTCTGTATTGTTATGCAGCGTTCTGAATTTTTATGTCCTGTTCTGCACTATTCTATAGTATTCTGCTCTATTCCATAGCATTCTGCACTTTTCTACTGTGTTCTGCACTATTCTGTAGCAATCCGCGTGTTAATGCAGCGTTCTATGCTTTTCTGCTGTTTTCTGCACTCTTCTGTTGTGCTCTGCACTTTTCTGTAGTGCTCTGCACTCTTCTGTAGTGCTCTGCACTCTTCTGTAGTGCTCTGCACTCTTCTGTAGTGCTCTGCACTCTTCTGTAGTGCTCTGCACTTTTCTGCAACATTCTGCACTATTCTATAGTGTTAAGCATTTTTATGCATCGTTCTGCACTACTCTATAGTGTTCTGCATTTTTATGCAGCGTACAGCTATTAAGTAGCATTCTACACTTTTCTGCTGCATTCTGCACTATTCTTTAGAGTTCAGCATTTTTATGCAGCGTTCTATGCTTTTCTGTGTCCTGCACTTTTCTGCTGCGTTCTGATCTTTTCTGTACCCCTCTGGCCTTTTCAGCAGTGTTCTTCACTTTTATGATACATTCTGCAAATTTCAACAGTGTTCTACATCCTTATGCAGGGTTCTGCATTTTTATGGAGCATTCTGCACTTGTATGCACTTGTCCGCATTTTTCTCCACTTTTCTGCGCTTTTCTTCACTTTTTGCGGCAGCATTAAGCTCTTTCATGCAGTGTTCTGAAAAGCTATTCTGTTAAGCACTCAGTTACCAGGCTCAGCTTTTTGGCAGCACTTTTCGTTACTTTTTTCAGCTGATTCAACGCTTTCATGCACTGAGCTGTGAATGCTTATTCACAAAACAACGGCAGTCTGCAGTTCCTAACATAAATATGCAGTGCCATGCAGCACTGTGTAGCATCATGCAGTGCACTGCAGTAATGTTCAGTTCCTAACACAACAATGCAGGGCCATGCAGCACTGTGCAGCACTAAGCAGTGCACTGCAGTTATGTGCAGCTCCATGACCAGAACCATACAGAGTCGTGCAGAAATAAAAATCCCCCTGCAGGTTCGTGCAGAGCTTTGTAATACTAAGCAGTTTTGTGCAGTACCATGCAGTGCTAAGCATTTTAGCAATTCACTTCAAGGTATTTTTGGCTACGACACAAAAAAAGTAACCTCAACATACTACTACATCAAAAGATAAAAATAGCTTCTGTAAAGATTGCTTTGCTCTTTTCGAAACTGGATGCAACCCATCTAAACCAGATACTCTGCAGCTGATGACGTACTATTTGAAAGCCTTCAGTCCAAAATGGCCTGAAGCTTGACTGCTATTGAGCACTCAAAATGTCCAAAATTACAAGCAGTTATCATCGCAATTTTGTCATTTAGCACAGGCACAGAAAAAGGTGAGTGCCATGGCAACGAAAAAGAGCGATGGCAACATCAAAATGCATGCCTCTACATCCAGTTGTCATGGATGCAAAAGAGCAACAATTGTGGAAGAAACTGGAAGCAGAGTGTTTCAAGGATGCATCCATATCGCAGCAGAAGTAATTTCCACGGGCCTCAACACAACTTGGGCCAAGTGAGGCCCCATTTTGCCACCAGCTCAGCTTGGATTGGCACCAATTCGAACCAGCAAAATTCCCACTTGAGGCAACAGGAGCAAGCCAATGGCTACCAGGTAATTAGCGCAGAAAATATAAAAGTTGCTGGCGTCTAATTGGGAAACTTTACTCTTTATCATTTGGCTTGGTAAGATCATAAAATAATGGAAGGATTTGTGCAAAGACTCTAAGAAACTTGAAGCCTCTGAGAGAGATTTCAAAAATCTAAGCTCATTTTTAGAGCTAATCTAGTCAACTGTTTTATTGGGTTTGAATTCCCTAACCGAGTGCAATTTTTCACGCCCGAGCAGTAGCGAGTGCCGGATTTTGATATTCACAGTTTCCCTCCTTCCCAAATTTCCACACAATTTTGATGGCTGAATTGCAAAAAGAAATATTTTTTTTCACTTGCAGGATCATCCATCATGTGAAAGTGCTTATAAAAAGTTTCAGTATTTTGTGACGCGCAACGGTCGATGTGGGAAGTTTTTGGCAGTCTCAGTCGTGCTCAGCTCTTGCATCCAAGTGTCATCAGCCATGGTTGGCATTTACTTGTACTACGGCAATGCCATCGCTGTGGTTGTGGCAGCCTCAGTCGTCTTCATGAATGGACTCCTCATTCTGGGAGTGATCAGCCGAAGAAGAGAGCTGCTCATCCTTTGGCTTTGGTTCTATGGCCTCCTCTTCTTCATGGGCACCATCGTGGGATTTCCACATCTACCTGTCATTGTCATCCTCACCACGGCTGTCAACATGGTTTTCGTCTTCAGATTGCTCAAATCGTTTGACCAATCCATCAGGTAAAAAGTCTGATCACGAAAAAATCACAAACGCCTCTGCTCATTTTTCTTCTTGGAAAATGTGCTTTGTGCACATGGAAAGCTGAGTTGGAAGGCTTTCCAAAAAGAAACCGTTCGATTCACTTACATTCGAAACTTATTAAATTCAAAAATTAATAACACAAATTATGAAGTAATAGGGTAATGAGACAAACAGAGACTTGGCATTGATAAATCAATATTTAGTAATAATGAAATAAAAGTAATTATTAGGTTTAAGTGAAGTGGTGAAATAATGACGCGAGTCAATGGAAAGCTTGAAACTTCAGCTTTCCATGAGTTCTTGGCATATTTGTATCGAGATATAATGAAGAAGTGCGAGTGTCATTTTTTTACACACAGTTTTTTTAACAACCTCTTTTGAGATAATAATCCCTGATGATGACAAAATACTAGTAGTACCTCTCAACTCGTGCCAAATTGTAGAGATGAAAGGGTGGGATTAGTACCAACATGCTGGCATTACGTAATAATGAGAGACAAAAAAACTAGGTTTGAAGCAATCTTGGAGGAGCTGAGCCAGCTCCTTATTTTTTTCACATCTTTTTGAAGCCCCTAAAAGCTGTCACAATATTTGCAGAAATGACTCCTCCAGAAGACTCCATCCCCACCAAGAACCTCCTGCCATTTTCATACATGCCCCACCGACCAATGTTGGATTATCGACAGCTGGAAGGATGAACCCTTCGATGGCTCAACCTAGGATGGCCCATCAAAATGACCTTTTGTCTGAAACCGAGCTGGCCACAATATCAGCCCGCATTGCTGCCCATGAGTTGGCCATGCAACAAAGGCAATCAGCAACTTTACATGCGAGCTTGAGGGCTGCCGACTCCGGATTGCCAACGTATGAAGAAATCATGCGAGAAAAAGAAAAGCTCAAGGAGGAGGAGTTGAAAGGAGTGACAACTGCATCAACTAGTGCCATTCCGGATCGAGAAGTCATCATTGGCGTTCCACAACGGATACTGCCCGAGGATGATCCCGATGATTATATACATCCACCACCACCACCTTATGGCGAAGCTTTGCGCTTGATGATCATGTCGAGGACAAGGATGCCGAGCGTTGAACAATGAAAAACCTGTGATACTTCAATGATGAAATATAATTAGATGAGTGGAAAATGCTTTTTCTCTTAAAAGCTATTCTTGTTTTCAGTGGCAAACAAGGCTGAAAACATTTCTGGGCTACGCAATGCTAGTTTTCATAAATGGAATACTACCCTTGGATCGACAATGGATCAATTGGGGATAGACTATGATGAACCATACTAGGATCATCCTTGGATCAAATACCAAGATAGATCCTTAGATAGACCAGGACTGACTGTATTCAGTTAGTTTAGATAGATAAGACGAATCGTCCTTGGATCGACTCAGAGAACAACAGTCTTAGTATCGACAAAACAAATCATCTGGATCAACTATGAATTTTAGAGTTAAGATATTTATGCTTGCGGTAAGTTTTGTTTGTAAGTTTGGTTCGATCTAGTCGGTCCAGGTCCTTCTTCATCATAATTGTTGATCCAAGAATTGACCTGCCTTGTCAATCCAAAAAAGTCGCTCCCTAGACTATTAGTTACAGTCTATCCAGGGACAGTATGTTCTATTTGATCCAAGTACGGCCGCCCAAAAAACCTTAATGAAGATGAATAAGAAGGAGCGACAACTGCATCAACTGGTGCCAATCCGGATTGAGAAGTCATCATTTGCGTTCCGCAACTGTTGTTACCCGAGGATGATCCATATGATTATATACATCCACCACCACCACCTTATGGCGAAGCATAGCGCTTGATGATCATGTCGAGGACAAGGATGCCGAGCGTTGAACAATGAAAAACTTGTGATACTTCAAATATGAAATATAATTAGCTCAGTGGAAAATGCTTTTCCTGATGAAAGCTATTCTTATTTGGTTTTCAGCAACTAACTGGGATAAAAAACCTTGCATAGAAATTTAATTTCCAGGCCAAGCTACGTCAGTTTTCAATGAAGAAAACAAGTGATCAAGGAAAAACACTTAGGAGGATGAGTCTGCATCAACTAGTGCCATTCCGGATCAATAGGTCATTATGGGTGTTCTTCGATGCCTATATCATTGCTTATATTTTAATGTTTTCCTGAGTCTTTGCCAGCTGGAGTTCTTATGAAGAAATTAGCATTAAGGAAGAAGGACTTGAAGTTGATCATTTACATGTTGCTGTAATCAGCCTAATGTGTTAAGGTCAGTCAATTAACTCAGGAATCATTAGAGCAAAAAGGAAAGACCTGCAGCATCAATTAGGTTAGCCAGAATCCAATTATACCAAGATTTAAACATTAAAAACTGTTTTTGCCTAAATTCATTACAATATGACCATTGGAAGGAAATTGTGCTTCCTTATCAAGTTATTTCTTTTTCACATGTAGAAAAAACAAAACTTGCTTAGACATTCACATTTTTTATGATTATTTTGCACTCAAAATTATGCTGCAATAATTTTAAAACTTACTATGATTGCAGACAATTCATGACAAGTCAAATTCATTAAGAGCTTAAGAATCATTAACTAAATAGCATGTTATCATGCGAATCCGGATGACATTGACACTTGACATGTAGAATTTCTCTAAATTGGCAATTGACATTTACACAATTTCCAGAGGATTCAAATCCTAAGCCTCAACTTATTTTTGCATTAACACAAAAAGCAAAATTCAAGTTTTGACATGTGGAAGAAAACACTATTTCTTGATTAGTTTTCTAATTCTGAGTTGAGCCAAGTTTAGAGGTGAAAAACTAAACCTGTTTCTGGTTCAAAGGTCAGATATGGAAAATAAATAGTTGACTTACTTTAGATGATCCAAGGAATGCGGATTTTTTGGCTTCCACAGGCCCGAAAACATGCCACGATTTTTGAACATTTGGCACCTCCTTTTTCGCACACTGTGGCGCCAAAATTGAAATCACTTCAAAGTTCCTCACTGTAAATTGGCACTTTTTTTATTTCGGCATCTTGTCTTGGGGGCGATCATAAATTCAATTTCCCCTTGTTTTGAAAAACTAGGCGACACCTAACGCAGCTGTTACTCAGTTTTCAGTTCAAGATTTGCGTTACGTCACAGCGAGCCGAGCCAAGAAAATTAAGGCTCCATTCAGAGTCTCACTCATAGTAAAAAGCAAAGTTTCGGGTAATATTTAGCAAATAACACTAAATTACAGCTTTAATAATTTTAGAGCATATTATATTAATTTAATTTTTGTAAAAAAAAAGTTTTTTGTTGGTATGTCAAATTTCTAGATTTAGGTCGGGGCTTTTTTTCGCCCGCGCGTTTTCGCGACAAAAACAAATCCATGCGTAAACAAAAAATTAAGTGTGTACCTTAAAAATCTCGCGAAAATGTCGGATGAAAGCGACAGCCAAGAAATCGATCCCGATCGTGTAAGTTATTTTCAGGATTCCTTCGAAAGAAAAGGTTTTTCATTGTGATTTGTTTATTTTAAGGCCGCCATTCGTGAGGAAGTGTCCAAAATGTCGATTGAAGAAATTCTCGCGATGAAGGAAAAACTCGGCTCGAAGCTTTTTAACCAAGGCCTCGGAATTGGAAGACAGCCTTTGAAGCGACCCGAGAAATTCAAGCGTGAAAACAAGAATCGGCCTCGGTTGGAGCCAATTGCAAAGAGGCCAGTGCGAAGGCCAAAAGATGTCGTTGGCGTCAAGGCCGAAGTGAAAAAGGATGTCAGAGATCCACGTTTCGATCCCCTTTGTGGGGAATTTGATGACCAAGTAAAAACACTGTTAGAAAAAAATGACACTTTTGAAAAGCTTGTAAAAAGAAGCTTCAAATTTCAGCTCTCCGCTTGTAGAATTATATTCGAGAATCATTCCGGATTTTCTGCAAAATAATGATTATCAATGCTATTTTTGCAGATTTTCAAGGACTCGTACAAGTTTGTGGATGACATCAAAGAAAAGGAGTTGGCAACGCTGAAAAAGGAGCTGAAAGAGGAAGAAGATCCGGAGAGAATCGAGCAAATCAAATACCTCATTCAGAGAATGGTGATTTTTTCTTCAAATTTAAATCTCATAAAATGTCCTGAAAATTTTCGTTTCAGGAAAATCAAACTCGTGAGAAAAAGAAGTTGTTGAAGCAAAAGGAGGCCAAAAACGAGGAGAAGCAGAAAAATAAGCAATTGGCCAAGGAGGGCAAAGCCCCAGTTTATATGAGCAAATCGGATCGCAAAAAGCGAGAATTAATCGAGCAATTCGAGGAGCTGAAATCAGCCGGCAAAATCGACCAATATCTGAAGAAGAAGGCCAAAAAGAACCTCTCCAAGGACAGGAAAAGGCTGTCGAAGCAAAATAAAATCACATGATATTGTCCATGTGTCTGCTGATGTGAAAGTGAATTTTAATTTGCCCCACTCATCAAAATCACCAGATTTTGGCAGATGAATTTTTCATGCTTCGACGAGCAGGTGGCAAAATCATAATTCGATATTAGCAATTCTGCGCATGATCTCGCAAACAGATGCTTGCTTCAATTACTGGCACGAATCTAGAGTCTGATCTAGAAAAAAATGGACCTCCCTTCTCAAATCAAGTTTTCCACACGCTTGAGCTTTGATTTTTAAAGCTATTCTGAAAAAGAGCCAAAAATAATTTAAGACCTCCCAAAACTCAAAAACACATTTTTAAGCATCTAAATTAGCTCAGAAATGAAGCAAACACTTAATGAACGCTTTTTCGTATTATAAATAGCAAGATTTTTTTGTTCATTTCTTTGAAAAGAATAAAAAAAAGTAAGTGAGGTGTGGCATTTTTTTCGGATCAGACTCTAAATCTTTAAAAAAATCTATACAAAACATGTTTTTTTAAGTTTGGATTTACTACCAGAATATTAGTGAGTTGTGGCATTTTTTTCGGATCAGACTCTAAATCTTTAAAAAATGAATTTAAAATATGTTTTTTTAAGGTTTGGATTTAGTAACAGAATATAAGTGAGTAATAGAATTTTTTTTCGGATCAGTCTCTAAATCTTACTAAAAAATCGAAATCTATGAAAAATCAATTTAAAACGTGGGTTTTTTTATTTTTGGATATAGTTGCAGAATATAAGCGAGTTGTTGCATTTTTTCGGATCAGTCTTTAAATCTTTGAAAAAATCAAATCAAAATGTGGTTTTTTTAAGTTTGGATTTAGTAGCAGAATTTTAAAAGTTAGTTTTTTTTCGGATCACACTCTATATCTTTAAAAAAAATCTATTCAAAATGTGGTTTTTTTAAGTTTGGATCTAGTAGCACAAACATGTGGCGTTTCTTTAGGATCGGACTCTAGATTGAAAAATCTGCTTTAAAGTTGTTTTTTGAGCTTGTATAGTAGTATAATAGCAGTATAGTGGTATAAGGCCTAATGACGCCTCAAATTGTTGCTCGCAGCCCATTTTGATCGGGGGCGTTGGTTAATAACCTGGGGCCAAAAAAAGTGGGCTGCTAAAATTCACCGCGTACACCTGACATTTGTGGTTACTTTTTTCAAAATCATACAACGTAATTTCCATAGAAATCAATGAGCAAAAAGTTGTTGTGTTAAAGCTACGATTTTTGTGTGGGTAGTGAAAATATGAGGCCTGTATAGAGCTCTGTGGATCGAGCGCAAAACATGATGCGAATCTAATTTTTATTAAAGGAGAGCGATCTTCGTTTTTTCTTGTTTACCGTACGCGCCTCAAATTAAGGCCGAGCGTTTAATTTAGATTCATTTTTTTTTTTAAATTATCATTAAAAAGGAGTTATTTTGTCATCCTGTTTTTATTAAGTCACTTTTGAGCATTTTCAGCCATTCAGCGTTACATTATAAGAAATAAAAAATCCTCGCGCTTTTTAATAATTATTTATTTCGAGCTGGGGCACGTAAAGTAGGGTCATTAAATAGCTGAGCGAGGATTTTAAAATGGGAAAACTCGAGTACAGCTTTACTAGCCCGAGCCTGCGAGGGCTGTAATTGTACGAGTGTTTTTCCATTTTAAAATCCGAGGTAAGCTATTTAATGACCCAATTTTACGTGCCCCAGCTCAAAATATACAATTTTATATACTGTAATACGATTTTCGAGTGTTTTAATGAAGTTACCGGGCTGCCCCGTGCCCTAGAAAATACTGCTCGGTTTTTATGCTATGTATCACTGGCTCTCATCAGCTGGCATCCAGTGGTTTGAGACCATCAAGTAGACTTTAAAAATACATTTCATTTGAGTTGCACCTATGGCATAGTGGTTAGAGCGCTCGGCTCTTGATTCCTCAGTCTAGGGTTCAAACCCCAGTCTTTCCTTCTTTTTTTTTGGTTTCTTTATCTGGCTTAAATTATGTTTAAGTCCTATACATAGCATGTAATTTTCATGGTGTTTCCATAGCTCAGTGGTTAGAGCATTGGAATGCTAATCCAACTGTCTGAGGTTCAAATCTTGGATGATTCTCTCTTTTTGTAACTTCTTTGGAATGTTGATTAGTTCCATGGAATTTGAGGGCATTAAACTACTTAAAATCCCTCAAATTTGATTCTAGGGGCCGTTAAGTATTTAATATCCCCCAAATTGCTTAGAAAGAACTGTGATATAAAAGAGCTGAGTCGGATCGGTAAACTGAATTATAACACGAGGAAATCATATTACAGTATATAAAAGTTTTTAAAATTAAAACAAAGAAAGCATTAGTGTTACTTCTGATAATCAAGATTTAATTTCAATAGTATATACCTTATATTTTGTCTTGATTTCAAGTGGGCTCAAATAAAATAAAATCTTGAGTGGAAAAACTTGAAGTTTTTTAAAGAGGGCAAGTCTTTGAGGGGCGCACGGTAAAATGTAACGCGCACTTTGTAGCAAGCGCAGAGGCAATGATATGGGATTTTTCAGTCGGTCCACAGTGGGCAACGTTGCATAATGTCGGTCTCTATGCGGGAGCCTCCACGTAGGGCCTCATTTTCGCCCACTTCCACCGTGACACCAGATCGAAAGACGAGCCTTCGTGAATTGCCTTCATATAAGGACGAGGCCTCACGTGCCCTCAATAGACGAGAAGACCTCAAAAGCCTCTCTCAAGTGAATTTTCAATACATAAATTACCTAATAAACAATTTTTGGAAAATCAGTTTGAAGTTGCACTTTTTGGCAGAAATCCCATTCCATTTCATTTGTCGAGGCAAAATATTGAGAAAAAGTTGGGGTGAATCCTTTCTGACAAATGAGGGCATGATAATCGTGAAAATATGCTCGCTTTCCACATTTCACATATTTTGAATGGCGGATGTTAACAATTTGGTTTTTTTTTAAAAAGCTGGATACTTCAATTTAATACAAATATGCCTAAAATTAGGCTTAGAAATATGATAAGCATGGAAGACATCCATTTTTCTAAATTAATACACATTGTATTCCCAGTGCTAAAAAGCATACTTAAAATATTATAATTAGCGCATAATATGCTGTTAATATGGAACGCAAGCATTTTTTAACGTTTGACATACCCTAACTTTTCAGCAAAGATTCATCCAATTTTGAAAACAATATTTTACTCTACCAAATGAGACGAAAGTTTATTTCTGCCAAAAAACACAATGTCAAACTGATTCTTTTTTTGATTTCTTTCACGGCAGCCTGAAATTGACGGAATTTTTTGCTTTTTCCAGAGATTGTCCTCGAATCGTGACCTTTTGAATGCGGATCCCTCGACGAAGCCTTGGTTGAAATTTCGCTCGATGAGCAGAAACGATAATTTGGCCAAAGTGCGAGAGGATGCGAGCCAGGCTTTTCCCATCGATGAGGGCACTTTTGTGGCCACGCCCGCGAAAATCACGCCCACTTCGGGATCAGCAGTGAATTTTAGGTCACGCAACGCTTCGCTCGGATCCGCGGATTTCAGCGAAAATAACTCACTGAATGACAGCTACGATTACTAAAAAATAATAAATAAAATATTTTCTAAAAATTCGGAATAAAAAGTTACATAATCGACCTTCATGTTTTATTTTTGGTTGCGCGCATCGCAAATGCTAATGTGAATTAAGCGAAATCACGATTTTTTCGGGGAAAAAATGAGGCAGATTTTTATTGCGCACAGTGGATAATTTTGCGATGAAAACGCGCATATAGAGTCAAATTCGAAATTGATTTTTTCAAAACTGGAATTATTTTTGGCAAGGGCTAACTGGGCTATCGAATGTGATGCGAGCTTCAATAGCCCACTGTGGATGTAAAGCTGAGCTCGTCCCACGTGAGTCGTAAAGTAGAAATCTGTGAATATCATGATGGACGAGGAAAACAGGCAAAAACCTCATTATTATTTGTAACTTGGGGTGTTTTTACCAGCACAAGCTAAAAGTAAAAACACTGATGAGAAAAACTCATGTGGAGGAAAAAAAGGGTGTAGATTCAAGCCCTAGATAATAAAAATCTGAATTGTTTTAGATGCTCGCGGTCATTTGGGTTCAGGCCATGAAATCCAGTCAACACCTGACAATTTTCCCTTTACTTTTGGGGCTTCTGGGCAATGCAGGAAATTGCTGCCATGATTTATAGCATTTACAGTCTCAGAGCCGTTTGTAACATAGAGTAGCACGACTCAACAGCTGCATTTTTGAAAAAAATATGTTACTTCTTTTATAAAATTCATATCTTCTATTTTAAATTGGATGTAATGAAAAAGATTTCTAAAATGCTATTTGCACAAAATCTGGTGAAATTTTTGATAACTGCGTTAGTTACTCTACTTTATATACAACTCTGGTTTTACCTTTCTTAGCCAAGAGAGAAAACATGCTAATTGCTACGTTTCTTCCAAAACACGGCTCAAAAGGCTCCATATATACGCTAAACACAGTGGATTATTTGCCACCTCACTTTCAATTTAAATTAACCATTGATATAGACTTTTAATTTTTCATAAGCAGAAATTGATCATTTTTCAATATGCGAGGGAAAAAAGGAAAATAGCCCACTGTGGCTATAGTATTTTCTCCAAGTAAGGCAAGGCTCCATTTTGCAATCAGATTTTGATGCTATCTGCTCTTCAGAAAAAATAATTATTTTTCCGCGCAGTACAAACATCATTGCACTTTTCACATGGTAAATGATGGCATTGGCATCGTATATGAACCAAATCACATATTCATATGCTACAATTTAAATGGAACTATTCATGCATGATGGATCACATGAACTTCCAATTCTTGTTTTGGATTACATTAAATAAAAACAAATTTCCTTAAGGCCTTGGTAGTCCAAATATTTCTTCAGTACATTTTATTTTTATTTATTTTATTTTTTTCTTTAAAAAAGCATTTCTTAAATAATTTTCAAATTTGAAATAGTTATAAATAAGACATTTACAAATCTGCAGTTATTATAAGTATGCGCGCCCAAATAGCCCATTGTGCTTAATACGTTTTTCACATTTAAAAAAAAATTTGGATGCGCGCTCAAGTTAGCAAAATTGTCCACTGTGGGCCTTTGAAAAAAATGACTCTTGACCATCTGTAACACGACTGGCTCGAAATAAAAAGATCACCCACACAACCAAAGTTGGAAACTGATCCGCCCACTGTGGCTCAAAAAGAGCGACAATTTGGCTTTGGTCCATTTATGGCAGCCTCAATATCTGTGACACATGTAGAATAGTAGCAATTCGCTTAAAAAAAAATACAATTTTCCTGATAGCAAATCTTGGGCTGATATAGTTACACGCGATTGCACAGTGGATTAATGGCCAATTTCACCTCATTCCAAAAGATGACGAGCTGCGATTCAACGATAAAAGAAACTCAATTTTCTCTTTTTTGGGCTACTGTAAATGCAACAGAAGGCGATTATAAACCTATTAAATTCCAAAATAAGAAAAATTCCAGATTTTTCTAGCAAAAAAGTCCATTTATTATTCAATGGAACTTCATTTTTAAAAATAACCCTATTAAAATTTTATCAGTCCGAGCCTGCAAGCCTTCATATTCACGAAGGATTTTATAATATAGTTAAAACTGGAACTTCTATTCGGAAAAAATAAGCTTAAAGCTTTTGATTCTTCATTGAAAAGTAACCCTATTAAAATTTGATCGACTCGAGCACATTCATTATTTATTCCAGAACTCGCAGGCTCGGACGCGAAAAGCATCACTCGGGACTCCCTTATATTCATTTCGGCCAATAAAAAGCCCCACTTTACTTTACCAAACTATGCATAAATATGAAGCAAAAAGGCAACTCATAAAAAGCTGTTTGTCGACAGCTCTAATTGCCAAGACGAGGAATTTATTGCTCGCGTATCAACGCCCACGCATTTATTCTTCCTACGACGATGTAAGCGCATGGAGCTAAAAACGAGTAGGACAAAACAATGGCCAAAAACGTCAACAAACGACGGACCACGTGACCAATCCAAAACAATTCCTTGTATACCAAACAGGCATTTCCACTTGCTTCAGTTTATTGACTGTTTTTAACGCAAAATCACCAAAAAACGGGATTTCCCAATAATTCACATCGTTGCTGTTGTCTTCACCTGAAAAGAGGCCACGTGGGCCAAAAACAAAACAAAGATTAACGCAAAAATCAAGTAGATAATAATTCTTCTGAATTTTTAAAGAAATCAGCTCTCATAATCTTTGCGCACTAGGCGACCTCCCTTGTCGCCCTGGGGTCGAGGCCACGCCCCTTTTGGCCCCGAGGTCGTCGCTCAGCAGCCGCAGAATAGTCTGAATTGAGTTATGACCCAGCTACGGGTCACCCTGATCATTTTACTTCGTGTTCGGGCCACGGGAGTGATTTCAACCGGCGAGCCGAGGCTTGACCTCCGCGAGGTCAAATGCTGACCCGCTTCGCCGGCCGCGTCCTCGCTCGCCAGTCCTGTTGCTGATCCCCCGCCTTCCTTTGAGGGAAGCGTCCTGCTAGGACGTGAAATCGGCCCTTTCTCAGACCTTCCCAAGGGCAAGATGTTTTGAGTAACCAAGCGTACCCGTTTGTGACCCCTTGAATCAGGCTTGCAGCTGCTGACACACGTGTTCGAGGCTACTTCGGGGCGTGGCGAGCTTACGGGATTCCCTTAGCAATTGTAGCTGTCATCATTTAAAAAATTATTTTAATAGAGTCTGACCCAAAAAAATCAATTCCAAATCAGCTGACGTCTACGGGCAATTTTGGAGTGAAAATTGGCAAGTGAAATAGTCCATGTCGTCGAGGGTAAATAGCGCCCCCTATACACATGGGTATCATAACAATAACATTGATGCAGGGCGATCCTAGCGGCCTTTAAGGGCAACAGGTGGGATCATAAGCTGACAATGCGCGAGAAAAAAAACTGAAATACTGCGTTTATGCTGCTCAAGTAACAGTTCGAAAAAAGACCGAAGCAAATAACAAATTCCTGAGAATTGCTTCATGACACAAAAAAATTAAGTAGTTTTTAATCTATGATAACCATAATAATCTTAATATTAAGATCTTTTAGTCCTGATAAGCAAAAGTAAACTAAAAGTAACCGTCTAAATAATTGCTTGTTCCAAAAAAAAGGGGCTCGACTCATCAAAAAGGAACTTGAGCTCAACTCCCAAGTGTTTCTTCAAATTGTCGGTTGATGAGATGCCTTTGTTATAATACTGATATCTATTGTGAAAATAGAGCTAGGATAAATGCAGCGGCGCAGGAAAGGGAAATCACGTTTTTCGAGTTTTCCTTGAAAGCTATGCAGTTTTTTCGAAATTGATGTAAATAAACTCGAGAGCATTTTTCACAACAGCAATTTTGGTGAAAAAAAATCTCCGTTTGTGCATGGCATATTCCCCCAAGAACTCAATATCCATTGGAACTATGCTTGTGGCAAAAAAGAAAATTCTGCGAAAACAGGAACATTTTGCAAATGTCTTCAAATGACCAGCTCATGTTTTGGCTTATAGCTGCAATATCATCAGTTTTTAAGTGAAGCCAATAGGAAAAGGTACTGCATTCAGAGGCCCAAGATCAGCGGAGGAATTTTCGGCAACGCTGGAAAAGAGCGCCCTCTATATTTTTAACGCTCAAATGCAAGGCTTATTAAAAAAACCTTGAGATGTCATTTTTGAAGGATCAGACTCTATACTTCAAAATAAGAACAGCTTTCGCACCTGAGATCCGGATGGGTGGTGGTCCATTTCCACAAGACTCGTGGGGAACGAGGGCTGGAATTGAGTGTGGTAGACGCACGAGCTGGAATCCAGGACATCTGGAATGGGTGTCTCGCAAGGCCCATCATCAGTGGCGTTTTCGTCCTCGGAGGCCACGACCACTCCGCATTGCCGAAACAGAACCTGATTCGGGTCGTTGAGAATGTGCTTAAGGCAGAACTTGGTCATTGGGATGCACGCATCGCCGCACTTCAAGGACGACGTGATGTTAAAGGAGCATTTGGGCAGGGAAGCATTGGAAGAAGATGACATTGAAGGTGTGGCCAATTTGCCCGCGAGGCTTCCAGGCATCATGAGGTTGTTTTGCATCAAGTTGGCATTGGCCTCGCTCAGCCGGATTCGCCGCTCCATAAGCTTGGCGTGCAAGACGGCCTCGACGCCGGCGGGTCGGTTGTAATGATTGAGGGACTTCAAGTGGTCATAGGAGACCTTGTCATCCTTGCTCTCCTTGGGCTGCCTGTGGATCGACATCAACTCAGCCTCGTGCTCCTTGCGCAGGGAGACGCGATATTGGCGCCGCTCTTCTTTGAGAAGGTATTGCAGCCGCTGGAATTGGTCAATGTACAGCTTCTGCAGCCGGATCAGCTTGTCCCGCATGATCCGGATGACTTCCTCGGCGGAGTAGGCGCCCGCGTGCTTGAGCGGATTTTCCATCTCGGAGTCGACGCTCTCGGCGTCGGAATCGCCATCGCCACGCCAAGAAGCTTCCACAGTGGACTGATCCTCGTCGGACTCCTCGGAGCCAAAGTCAAACGCTCTATTCAGGGGCGGGGACGGAATCTTCAGGGATGGCCGCGTGTCAATTTCTGATAGTTGGAAAATTATGAAGTGAAATCCAAGAGAATCCGAGGCATCTTACCGAAAGTGGGCACTTCTTTCTCCAGATCTTCGAAATCGGAGACTTTCGAGGCCGAAGGTCCAGGTGCTGAGCCGTTGAGGCTGCTATCAGTGCTTTCAACCTTTGGCCTTTTGTAGTGAGCCAACTCGTCCAAATGGCGGTGAACGGCCTCGGAATTTGGCCTTTTTCGCAGCGCTTTGGACCGCGCCACCATGGCCTTCCTCGTATGTTCCACGCAGTACCTGAAACATAGCACATTGAAGGAATTAAATTCAAAAAAACCCAAGATGTCACCGACCATTTTGACAATGTTGACCAATGACCAAGCAAAGTCTCCTTTAAAACTAATTAATAAACTAAATAAAGTTGGGAGGCCGCGTGGTCAGCAGCGGAAACGGAAAACACTTCTGAGAAAGCAAAACCGCTGAGTTTGTTTATTTACTTTTTGCTCATTCCATTTGGCGGAAAATATTCAAATTACTTAACGACTCCCAAGAATTAACGACATTTACCAAGTTTTCTCTGATTGAAAAAGCCGAAAATATCCTTGACATCTGCTGATTTCCCATAAAAAAAAAGCCGAATTAAAAAAAGCTCAGAACTTTACCCATCTTTTCTGTCAGTTTTCGGGGCGGGACGAGGACACCGCTTGTGGTTTCTGAATTGGAAATTGCACTGCTTGAAGGCCGAGTTTTTGTCCTCGAGAATGTGGCGAGCGCAGAACTCGTGGCCTTGCACTTTTTCGCGCTTGCACAAATACTGACTGTAGGTGCAGAGCAACTGGCTCTCCACGTTCGGCGAATTGTGGGGAATGACTGTCGGGCCGTTATTGCCACGCTGCTGAAGTCGGCGTTGTTGCTGTTGCTGCTGCAGCAAAATGGCGTTGGCAGTTTGCGCGTTCATAATTTGGCCCCGTTGCATCATCTTTCTTTCGCCAAATTGGCAAAGACTCACGCGGATCTTAAATTAATCAAGACTCGATCTTTTTGGCGTGGTGACGATGTACTTTGTTCACTGCGTTGGTCAAAATACGTTTTTGGCAATTTTCTATTCGGACCCGAAAAAGTCGCGAAAATGCAGAGCAAAAATGAATTTTTTCTACTTTCTCCTATTGAAAATGCTTCAATTTGAAAATTGAACAATCATTTTGCGTAGAATATATGCAAAAAGCAAAGATTTTGGTCAGTTTTCCATTTTCCGCATTTTGACTCACGTAGTGATAATGTCCGCGTCCCGCGCAGTTTCCTCTTCAAAAACGCCGTTTTCGGCGTTTTACCAGCGTTTTTGGCCATTTCGTGGACGCGCAAGAAAAAGCGTTACTCTACTCACGTGCGCGCCACTTCCCCTCGATAGTGGCGTTTTCCAGTCATTTTCGGCCGTTTTCCGTCAAACGGCAGCGCTGCCGACCGTACTTCCACTGCAAAACATAAACAGCGTTGTTTACCTTGGCTTGTTTCGCGGACGGAACAGCTAAAGCATTTGGCGTTATAAAATAGATTTTGTCGCCAAACGGGAGTGGTGAAAAGGAGAACGTTGAACTTTCAGTGCAGTCGATGGCGTCTTCGGGGGTGATGTCGTCGACCACGGTTCCGGGTTCCTCGGGGCCGTCCTCGGCCTCGAAACGCTGGTATTTTTCGGAGAACGAGCTACGCAACACACCAACCGTTAAAACGGGCGTGATAACGCTCGACAAAGAGCTTTCGTATCGCCAGCAAGCGGCAAATTTCATCCAGGATATGGGACAACGCTTAGAAGTGTAAGTCCACTTTTATGAGCGCAATTCGCTGCGAAACATTCTGGACTCACTTCGAGCCGCTTTTGGAGTGTGCACAGCGTGTGACGAAGGCCAGAGAAGGCCGTTTTGCGCTCACCTTGCCGCCATGTGACGCAATGTTTTGATTCGGCTGTTGCGGCCGCACGTGGCCGGCCGCCGGAGTTGGGCGGAAATTTGCTGCGTGACTCACCCAATTTTCCTGAGGAAACCCGTTAGAAATAATGCCAATGCTGCGTATTATTGAAAAATGCCACCATTTTGATGCCTTCATTGTTTTGCAGGACACAATTATGTATCAATACGGCAATTGTGTACATGCAGCGCTTCTACATGTTTCACTCATTCACCCGTTTTCACCGCAACTCCATCGCCTCGGCGTCGCTTTTCCTCGCGGCCAAGGTGGAAGAACAGCCTCGAAAGCTGGAGCACGTCATCAAGGTGGCGCACATGTGTCTCCACCGGGGACAGCCCCAGCTGGACGTGCGGAGTGAGATCTACCTGGAGCAATGTCAAGAGTTGGTGTCCAACGAGAACATTTTGCTGCAAACGCTCGGCTTCGACGTGGCCATCGACCACCCGCACACCCACGTGGTCAAATGCTGCCAGCTGGTCAAGGCTGCCAAAGAGCTCGCGCAGACTTCCTACTTCATGGCAACCAATAGGTATACACTTGTCATCCAGGTCAAAGTCTTGAGCAAAGCACATTCGAGCCCAAAATTTAATAGTCGTTAGCTAAGTTTCAACAACTAGGTGTTGAATCTTTAGGGTTCAGAAACTTGGAGTAAAATACTTAGAGTTGAAACATTGACGCATTAACTTTTGGTGAAAATAGCGTCAAAAACAAGAGTCAAAGTCAAAAACTTGCTGTAGAAAACTGAATATAGATCTCATGCATTCCCACGTGTGGTCAAAGCTGCCAAAGAGCTCACGCAGACCCCCTTCTTCATGGCAACCAATAGGTATACACTTGTCATCCAAGTCACAGTCTTGAACAAGGCATGTTCGAGCCCAAAATTTAATAGTCGTTAGCTAATTTTAAACAACTTGGTGTTGAATCTTTAGGGTTCAGAAACTTGGAGTAAAACACTTAGAGTTGAAACATTGACCCATTAACTTTTGGTGGAAATAGCGTCAAAAACAAGAGTCAAAGTCAAAAACTTGCTGTAGAAAACTGATTATAGGTCTCATGCATTCCCACGTGAGAGCTTGTCAAAGCTGCCACAGAGGTAGCAGAGACTTCCTACAAAATGGCAGCTAATGGGTACACACTTGTCTTCCAAGTCACAGTCTTGAGCAAAGCATGTTCGAGCCCAAAGTTCAATAGTCATTAACTAAGATTCAACAAATTGGTGTTGATAAAGTAGGGTTTGGAAACTTGGAGTAAAACACTTAGAGTTGAAAAATCAACGCATTTGCTGATAGGAAACTGAAAATAGATATCATGCATTCCCACGTGTGGTCAAAGGTTAATATCTTGTCAAAGCTGCCGCAGAGGTAGCAGAGACTTCCTACAAGATGGCAGCTATTTGTCATCCAAGTCACTGTCATGTGCCTGAAAGGTTAGCGTCAAAGCCCTAAATACTTTATGTGTTAGCTCAGAATCTTGCCAAAAAGTGTCAAAAACTCCATGTTGAATAATGAAGTCAATGCTCGAGTGACATCTCTTTATGTGCAGCTTACACTTGACCACGATGTGCTTGCGACACCCACCCACGATTGTGGCCTGCGTCTGCATCCACTTGGCTTGCAAATGGTCCAACTACAAGATCCCCTTGTCGGCTCAAAACAAGGAGTGGTACTCCTACATCGACAAGGATGCCACGCAGGATCTCCTGGATTCGCTCACCGAAGAGTTCCTCGCCATCTTCGAGAAATGCCCTTCGCGACTCAAGAAGAAAATCATGGCCTCAACCCAAGCTGTAATCAATATTTTTTGTATTTTCTATTATGTACTCTAATGATTTTTTATTGTTACTCAGACCAACGAAAACGAAAAGAAGATCAAGCTGGCAGCCGCTCAGGGTCACACTCACACCTTCGAGATGAACGAGTCGAGCTCCAATCATCAGTATCGAAGTGGACAGCAGCCCATGCCAAAGCACCATCACCACCACCATCATGGCCACCATGGCCATCACCTCAGTAGCAGTAGTGGTGGAAGCAGGAGCAGCAGTTCTTCGACTGTTGTCAGCAGCAATAGCCAAATAGCCCAGCAGCAGCCTCACAAGCATATCAACAACCCAATGGGGGATGCACACAGGCCTTCGAGTTCACACCACAGAGAGAGTAAGGAATTACTATTATATTCTGATGTTATGACACATTTCAGAAAACTTGAAGTTTTAGAAGTTGAGGATCAAAATTTCAAGATGATTTCCAAATTGGATGTCAATATTGGTTCTAATGATTTTCTTCTTTTTTCAGGGGAAAAGTCCTCAAGCAAGGCCATTCCCTCACTCATGTCGATCAACCCGAGCCAAGTGGCCACAGTGCCAAGTGGTGTCGTTCCTGCCATGCCACAACAACAGCAACCAGCCAGCTTCAATAATCATCTGGTGGATGCTTATGGCCGACCTCAACCTCAGCAGCCTCAACAGCAGCAAAGGCCACAGCCAAATGTTGTTCGCAGTCATCAACCTCACCAAAGGCATCCTCCTCAGTTGCAACAGCTGCAACAACAACAACAACAACAGCTCCACATGCAGCAATCCCAGCAGCAACTCCAGCCTCATCAGCTGTGGCCTCAACAGCAGCAGCAGCAACAGCAAAATCAAGACAGGCGGTTATCGGATGTGTCGCTGCTCAAGGCGAGGCCAAGCTCGGGGCATCACCACTCCTCGTCATCGTCAAGCAGGCATTCGCTGCCCTTCGATCCCTCCAGGGTGAAGCAGGCTCAACAGAGGCCTCCCATGCCCCCTTTGCCCCCCAGTGAGCCCCCAAAGCCTTTGCCCCCACCGCCCCCAGTGCCGGTGGTGACCTCCGCGAAACCTCCGAGGTCAATCTTCGACATCGACGGTTCGCCTCCGCCTTTGCCTTCGACATTGACTTCCACATTGTCGCAGCCCAAAGAGGTGCTCAAGATGGAGCTGGGTGAGATCTTCGAGGATGAGGCTCCCTCCAACGAAGAAGACCTAAACCCCTCTGTGGTCAAACTGAATAAGGTTGAGGACATGAGTGGCTTTGAGAAGCTTCGAGATGGCAGATCCTCCATCAAGTTGCAGGGCAGTGAGCACAAGAGGCACAAAAAGGAGAAGAAGAACAAGAAGGAGAAGAAGGAGAAGCGCGACAAGGAGCGATACCACATGGCGCCCAACGGGGACTATGTGAAGAAGCACAAGAGCAAACATAAAGAGCGAGACAGGGAGCAGCAGCCAACCTCGTCGGCTGTCAAGCTCAAAATCAAGCCCATTCAACCTCATCTGGAGGGCGCAGGTGTCAATCCGGATCCAGCAGCGGGCAGCCAGCTCCTGCCACCCATGAAGATCTGCTTGAACAGCTCCACGTCGTCAGCAAATCCAAGTTCCTCTTCTTCGTCGAAGAAGCGAAGCAGGGAACACTCCGACTCTTCTGATAGCAGCAGCCATGGCAGCACCATGGGATCCTCCATGGGATCCTCCTCATCGTCAGCACCTGCACTCAAAATGTCAAGGGTCTTGGGCACGTCTGCAGAGCAAGAAAGCACATTTTTGTCTGAACGGGGTGTCATCGGAGGCCAGTATCACGGCCTCGCCAAGAATCCGAGAAAGGCAAAAAACAAAATAATTTTACCTGCCAATTCATTTCAATTATTTATATGATTTTTTTTTTGGTTTGCAGGTTCCGACAAAATAATGCTGATACTACCCAAACTGTGATTCGAGAAGACGGAATTTCTCTTGACTGATGCAGAAGATGAAGTGTTGTGCTCTTTTTTAGAATTGAAAATTCTGCAGTGGTTGATGGGAGAAATGGTGGCTTTTTCCTTTTTTGAGTGTCCCTTTCAAATTGTCTCTTACAATAACATGATATGAAGAAGATATGAAAGAAGTGAAGACAAAAAAAAAGATTATGATTTGCGCCGTCCAACAACAGCAAAAAAATTAAGTAAGTTTGGTGAAAGGCTCACTTTCTTCTCTGCAAATTCATTCAGAATAATAATACCAATTTTCTTCCCAAGTTGACGAAAAGTTGACATAAGTTTTGTTGCTGCTGCTGCAATCAGACCTTCATTTAACTTAAGTTTTCTCTTTTGTACGCTTTCGTGCATTTAGGCTGATTTTTTTTCGTGCTACATAAATAGTATATATTAAGAAAAAGCAAAAAAAGAACTCAAAAAATACATTCAGTAACAACCTAGGTACAATAGGTCTGTCAATCATCATCCAACTTCAACCACTTAAAATAAAACTTCTCGTTGTCTTTGGTACTTCAAAGCGAAGAAAAATACCTTACAAATCTTTAAATGTTCATCCAAATAATTCACTCTGTAAAACACACTTCAAACCCCCCAAACAAACTTAATTTTCATTACTATTGAATATTTACTGTACAAGAAAACAAGAAAAACCATCAAAAAACAATTCAAAAAAGAATTTCGTGAAGAACAAAAAAAAGCGCTTACATCTGTTTACCACTTACATATAAAATACTTCTGCTAATTGCGCTATTACTATTATTACTACCTTCAAGGGGAAAAAGACCTCAAAGCAACAGCTGAAGAAAAAGAGTGTAGAAGAAGAGCTATTAAGAAGAAAAAAACTACAACTATATCGATGATATCCCTGAGTTTTGCTCATGATGTTCCTCACATGCTTTGTTGGTATGAATGCCTGATGAAACAGCAACAATAAAAAGCATCAAAAGATATTAAAAATTCATTTTTACACATCAATGTGATGTTCAAAACCTTTTGGTCATTTTAAAAGGAATGTTAAAAGATTAAGGAGTTGTTCGAACGTTTATTTAAATCCAAATCAATGGCCTTGGATGAGTTTGTCAGAACTTCTCATTGCTGAAGGCTTGAAAAGCCATTTATGAGGCTTTTTAGCTGATAAAGCCATGGTCTGTATTGTGCATGATGACACTCTTCGTCAAAAACATAACTTTGTACTCAAGGATCAAGCAAATAAATGATGAGTTATGATGATTCCGGATTGGGACAGTTAAAAAAATCATGATGCGTTTTGGCAACATGTGCAAAAAATTGCTTAGCTTTCTCTCTGTAGAAGTACTGTTATTAACGATGAGTGTTCGCAATGTATATGACCTTCAGGTGGTCATTGGTGGAATGCACCTGGATCAAGGTGTCACTTATGCGTTGACAGCAGTGGAAATCATTGGCCTAGCTTGAGTTTGCCAGAGCTTCTCATTCCCAAAGCCTAGAAAAGCCATTAATGAGGCTTTTAGCTGATAAAGCCATGGTGTATGATGACACTCATCGTCAACATGAATACTTTGTCCTCGAGGATTAAGCACATATAAAATGAGTTCTGCTGATTCCGCATCTTGGACAGCAATAAAAATCATGATGTGTTTTGGCAATGCTTTTGGAAAAAATTGCTTAGCTTTCTAAGTGTACGCATTAGTACATCATGGCCTCCCTCTCTGTTCAATTACTGATGTTATCGCTAAGTGTTTGCAATGCATATGACGTTCTGATGGTCATTGGTGGAATGTACCTGGATCAAGGCGTCACATATACATTGACATCAGTGGAAATCATCGGCCTAGCTAGAGTTTGCCAGAGCTTCTCATTGCCACAGCCTCGACACAGCCATTTTGGAGGTCGCTTGGCTGACAGAGCGATAGTCTGTGGTGGCAATGATGGCACTTATGAGCGAGCTGAGTGCTTTGTCCTCAAGGATAATGCAAATGGAAGATGGGCGCCAATGATTCCGGATCTTGGACAGCCTCTGATTTTTGCTGCGGCTTCCGGAGATGGAGGCCATAATTTCTATGTGATTGGAGGCCGCAGATATGACTTCACTAAAAGCAAATGGGAATATTTGTCTGAAGCTCGAGTCTATAATTCCCAAGATGACATTTGGAGATCTATTGAGCCTCTGCCAAAGCCCATAGGTAATTATTGTTATGTTAATAAAAAATGGTTAAAAAACCACTTATTTCAGCCAATGCTTGTCTGCTTGTCCTTGGATCAACCTTGATCTTTTCTGGAGGAGCCAAGCAAAGATACATTTATGCTGATGAGCCAAGCAAGGTTTTTACCTTGAATGTCAGCAAGGTTGACCAATCCTGGAGGGATGACCAAATTCCAGCCTTGGATGGATCAAGGATGTGGCACGGTTGCACCCTGGCAAATATTGACCATAATGTATCTTAATAATATATTCCACTTTAATCTTTTTTTTAAATATTTTTTTTCACAGATTTGCATGATCATTGCTGGAGGTTATTACAATGGCAGGGCCACAATGGCATTTCCACTCAATTCACTTCTTTTGGAAAATGGAGGCAATGACCTCGCTTGGAGCAGACTTGATTTCCTCCCTGAAGAGCGGCAATGGGGTCCAGCATTGGGATTGGTGGCTGGAAAACCCACCATTGCTGGATCGCAAAATTATGGAGATGTCACAATTGATACCCTCAATAATGGCTACTACTGGAATCGTGATGCCAAACGAAGATTGAGACACAAGCGAGAATTCGTGGTGGGCATTACAATTCCTCATTATTGGGCACCACGATTTTGCGGATTTTAATCGATTGAACTCCAGATGAAATAGCATGGCCAAGATCGAACTTTGTTCTTTTGGACTTTTCGTCCTGACCTTCAGATTTGAATGTTGCCCGAAATAGGCATTTAACCAGAATGCTTGAACAGATTTCAAGCCATTGGCACTGAGTACAACATAATTGATCAAGGGATGAGCAGCAATGGCAATGACTTATGAGGCTTTCTTCGTATGCTCATGAGTGAAAAAAGGCTTGTTTGTCAAGCGGTCCAATATGTGAATTGTGTTTTTTGAGCGTAAAAGCAAAGAGCATCAAAATCAAGCCCACAACTTTGGCCCATGAACTTCCCTGATTGATCATTGATCGCTATTTCATACTGGAGAGATCTTGTCAATCTTGATTAATGAATGCTGCTTCAGAAAATGATATCACAAGGTTAAAACCAGAATGCTTGAACAGCTTTAGAGTCATCGGCACTGAGAACAACATGATTGAGTAAGGGATGTGTAGCGATGGCAGTGACTTTTGAAGCTTTCTTTGAACACTCATGAGTGAAAAAAAGCTTGTTTGTCAAGCGGTCCAGGATGTGAATTTTGTTTCCCATGGCGATGAGCATAAATTGGCCATTGCGACTCCAAGTCATTTGCCCATAATTCTCCAGAAGAATTTCAGATTCAGTCAACTTCACTTTGCCTTTATGGCAGCTTCCAAAAATTAGTTTTTGGCCTTCTGCCAAGAAGGACAAGAATGCATTTTCTTCATCGATCATTTTAATGCTTCCTTTTTGCACTTCTTCGCTCAAGTCCAAATCGAGTTCTTGCACACTCTCATAATTCTCATTGAAAAGCCCAACTTTTGAAGGGCTCAATGCTGCATAAATATCAAAGTCAAGCAAAGTCTTGAGGCCTTGACATTTGAAGAGGGTAAGCGAAAAGTCTTTGCAATTTATGCGAAGATGCTCTTGGTCATCATCATCAGTGATGATCAAAGCATTCCCGCCAGAAATCCTCAAATATTTTGGCCTTTGGACATTAAAGGCTTGTTTGAAGATGAGCAAGTCAGACAAATTGTCAGGTTCATACATTGCCAACTTGTCTTGATGCAAAATCATCACTGAGCACTGACTTCCAGGCACAAATTCAATATCCAGGATTGGGTTCTGATCCAAATGCAAACCTTTCAAAATGGTCAATTCTCTGCTGTTCAAGAGTCCTTCCTTGACTGGGTCAATTGTCATTAGCTTGTCAGGCAATTTGAAGACCAAAACTTCATGCTTGTCTTGTGGAGTCTTGCAAACAATGGCAATTTTGGTCCCATCCGGATGAATCTTGAGCAGGATTGGCAAATGCTCCATTTTGTAGGTGAACAAATGCTTGTACTTGAGCAAGTTATCCAGCATCCAATCCTCTTCATCCTCTTCATCACTGGAGAAATCAAGCATAGGATTCATTGTTATGAGGAGCCAAAGTTAACAATAACAATAACAAACTCGCGAATGTTTGTTTACATTTCAGCAGCAGCAGCAGAGGAGCTTAATGGATTTTCAAAAGAGGCCATTAGGCTTGCAATAAAAAGCCACAATTTGACAGTTACCAGATCAGTCCACATTTTTTGCAAATAAAATTCATTAAAAAGTGCCAATTAATTATTGCTCCAAAGGAAACACAAAAAATTTCGTGTTTTTAATCCAACAAAAATAAAAAATGAAGTTACTTTAATATTGTTTTTTTAATGTGAATTTCATCTTGAAACTGTATTTTAAGAACTATGTCCTAATTTTTGTTGAATAATATCTATTTACAGCCAGCGCGCGAGAATAAAACGGGTACTACAAATAACTTAAAAATTATGAAATAGGAACAACCCGAATGAAACTTTGCAAGGACGAGCATAGTGAGTGCTGAAAAGTCACAGTTCTAAATAACTATTTCAGCATAACTTAAAAATTCGGGAAAGTGGCTTTTTATAAAAACACTACTACATTTATTGCGCGTTGACATTTGCCATCTTTGTGTTGGTGACTTTAGCCACTGATGTTTTTATGAAAGCAGATACTTGCCCTTTAGAAAATCGCATTTGGAAAGCAGCAGTAGCTTCAAGATCAACATGATCAGTTTAAGGAAGTCTTCCTTCACTCTAGCATTCACACAGCTTTCCCTTCAACATCAAAATGGCCGTCGTTTCTTCTTCCATTGAAAGAAGTCTGATGACTAGCACAAAATCAACTTTTTCAAGGAGGTCTGCTACTTATACAACTTCAACCTTTGCAACCTTTGAATATGGTTCCAGTTACAAGTACCACGGAATGTTCAACTACCAAGGGGAAGATTCTCAAGGTGATCCAAATTCAGTTCAAGTAAGATAAAAAATATTTTAGATCCTTGTCAAGTTTCAAGCATTCCAATGAGTTTTTGCGATTAAATACGCTTTTACAATGTAATTTTGGTGAAAGTAGAACACTTTTATTAACTTTTCAAATTAATTTTATGAAAAAACCTTTAAAACTGCAGTTTTTGCAATTTTCCAATTTGAGCACCAAAATCCAAAAAGCAAATTTTGTGACCCTTTTAGAAAGCTTCACTGATAGAAAGATTTTTTAAAATTCTTTTCATGACCCAGTTAAAACACATTTATACTATGATCTTTCACTTTCATGATAAAAGTTGCCAATCCTGGATGACCTTGATGATCTTTTGAAAGCTCTCAGTGAAAAGGAGCTCAAAGAATTGGCCATTGTTGATCCTGATGTAAGCATGTTTTTTTGCTGTATTGAATTTTTGTTTAGAGAACTTTTTTCAATATATTGAAGGACTCTTCTGTTCCACCTGACATGAGATGTCTGTATCATTGCGAAAAGGAACCGAGTGAGAAGATTAACCGGTCTCATCTCCTGAGAGTTTTGAGGGAGAATGCCTATAATGCTCCAGTACAAGAAGAAATAGTGCCTTTTCAGCATGGAATGAAACGGGGTAAACCAGTGAGTATGGGAGGGGTAGAAATAGGCCAAATATTGCTCAAAAGTGCCACTTTTCCCAGTATGTTCCACACTCAAGTGGGGATGAGGAGAGTAACTCTGATGTCAACAAAGAGGTGAAATTTCAACCAGTTTCAGCTGATGAGGCGGAAATGTCAGCTGTTTTGGATCAAGCTGATTTGCAAAGTTTGAGGGAAATTGCCGAGATATTGGATGTCCAATTTCAGTATGACTGCAAAGCCGAGGAATTGAAGGTGTATCCAAGTGAGGCCGAAAATGAGATCAATGCCAATGACATCATTGAACGAGTGGAAGCCAATGACCCAGAGTTGGTTGAGGTCAACTTGAACAATGTCAAAACAGTCAGCTTTGACCAGTGGCAAAGACTTTTCAAAGGTCTGGAAAATAACACTCATGTTGGCACCTTGATGGCTGCCAATTGCAATCTCCAAGACAATGCTGGATTGGCGCTGATGCAATGTCTCAGCAAAAACACTGCACTCAAGCATTTGACTTTGGACTCTAATTTGTTTTCGCCCAGAACGATTTTGGCCATTCTGGCAGCCATTTCCGTTTCCAAGTCTCTCTCGGTGCTGAGAATCAACAACCAAGTAAACAAATGCTTCTTATTTACCTAGATAATTTTCGAGCGGAGCGAAGCCAACTGAAGCGGTTTTTTTGTAAAATCTACAATTTTGCTTTTTCCTCAAAAAATCATCTGAAAATTCAACTGAAAGCAAAAGTTGAACAAAGTTTAAATAAATAATAATACTATTTTTTGCTGATTTTGAAATTTTATTTTTGACTTGATTTATTTCCTCAATTTATTCATGAAATTGGCTTTTTTGCTTAGATTTTTTACATCAAGTGTGGAATGCTCCGCTCAAATTATCCGAGTCGCCAAAGCAACAATTTCAGCCTTGGACACCCAAATAGTTTTAAATATGCTCTTTTTTGCAGCTGAATTGCAAGAGATTTGGGCATCAAATGGAGCAAGAAATTGTCCAAATTGTTGATGACTGCCCTCAATTATTGAAGCTGGGAATCACTATGGAATTTAGAGAGCCTCTCAACAAATTGGCAAGAATTCTACAAAGGAATTTGAGCCAACAAAAAAGAATTATCTCTGAATAAATTTTATTTCTTGTTTTTCAACCTCTCAGGGATGAACCAATGGCAGCACCTGCAAGGGCTGCTCCACCTACAATTGCACCTGTGGCCAAAAGGCCGCCAATGTTTCCACCTCGGCCGAACCCTCGGCCGCCATAACCTCGTCGATGGTATCCACCATAACCTCCATAACCACCATAACCTCTGCCATAACCTCCTCCAAGTCCAATGCCAAAAATGGGCTCGGCTTCAGGTTCAGCTGACCTTTTCACAAAGCTAAAAAAGCACTTTTTTAATGAGAATATTTTTTTTTGCAATAATTATGTAAAATCTCACTCATTGGCATTGGTGATGGCAACAGAGGATGCTTGGCTCAGTTGGAAGCAAACAAACACAGCTAAAAACTGGGGGAAATGAGTTACTTTGAGAATTAAACTTTATTTATATAACCTATTTTAGCATAACTCACATAGAATGCCAGCTTCATTTTTCTCGCGTGTGAGAGTATCTCTTCTTTATTTGGTTAACTAGTTACAACTGAAATCAGTGTAAACCACTTGGGTGCTCTTTATACTTGAGGGTTTTCTATAGCGCAGTGCCAGAGTGTACGTGCATGTAAAAACGCCTATAAGGTATATATATGTATGTATAACCTGTGTTATAACGCGCAGGTAACTACGCAAGCATATTTGCGTTGTTCTAGAAATGTTTACTTTATGTAATCCAAAATGACAGGCCTTCCCAGCTTCCAAGAACATCAAAGTTTTTTTTTAGACAGACAAAGAAGGTTGAGTTTTAACTAGGTGTCCAAGGCGGGGGAATTTTTGCGCGGATAATTTGAGCGGAGCTCTGATCTTGCTGATCACTCTGATTACACCTGTCGTTGACTTGATCGGTAAAAGTTGGCTAAGTAGAACATGTTTATTCAATAAATTACACTTAGTTTTGGTTGCATTTGTAGGCTGGCTCTGCAGACTTTGCCTCAATTTTCTAGTCATAAATCATCATAAGGAAGAGAGGAAAATTTAGTTTCAAGCCAAAACGCCAAAAGAGAAAAAACTATTTTATATACTTGCTCTGAATTGTGGCAATTTTAGGGCCAAAAAGGAAAGAAACTTTTTTTAGAAGTCTGGTAGCGCCGCAACGTGTTTGTTTATGTGCAGTAGTAAACAAACTTGGAAATCCCGCGAAATCGCCGGGCGTCAAGCCGTCAAGGGAAAATGACTCGTACGGGAAAAACGGGGTTTTCCGCCAAATTTTTGGAGCAGAAACACAAATGTCCTTATTGCGAGAAAGGCCTCAAGACTGAGGCAACTTTGCGGAGTCATTTGAGCCGGCTGCACTCCGAAAAAGCCTCATTTTCCTGCCATTTTTGCCATGTGAATTTCAAAACCAGCCTCAAGTTGAGGAAGCACGCCGAAACTAGGTGTGACATGTGCGGATATTGCAATGAAAATCACCGGTTCAACTGTGACAAGTGTCCGGAGTCGCCCAAGACCAAAAAGGACGCCATTGTGTCGACATTTGTCTCGAAATTTCTTCAATTCGAGCAAAAACTTGAAGAGAAGCAAGCTGCCAAGTCATGTCGTAAGTCAACAAAGAAAGTCTCAAAAAAGGAGCAAATCATCAAGGACTTTGTGCTTGAATTGATACAATCCAAAGGTAATTCAAGTTTGATACCAAAAGTTGGGAATAACAAGAAGAAATTGGAAGCAAACATTTGTGAGAGCAGCTTGAAAAAGGAACGTACAACTCACAGTCTATTATGCTACAACAAATTTGAGTCAAGTCCAATTGTGATTGTCAGGAAGGATCAAATTGTGGAGGAGTTTGTGGCGCAGTCACAATTGCCTTTTTCAGACATCGAAATTGATGTGACTACAATGGATGATTCACACCTTGAAGATTCTAGCCAGGTTGAAAGTCAAGTTTCAACTTGTTTGAATGAAACAAGTCTCGCATTGAGGACCGGTGAAAATGTCTCAAAAAAGGAGAAAATCGTTCAGGGATTTGTCGTTGAGCTGATCCAATGCCAAAGAAATCCTTCATCTGGCTCAAAAGTTGGAAACAACGATGAAAAAATGGAGGATTCCGATTCTAACCATGATGACATCAAAAGTGATTCCAAAAATCCAGATTGTCTCGAGCCGCAATTGTATAAGGAATATGAAAGTGTTATTGAAGTTGATGTAACGAACATGGATGATTCACACCATGAAGATTCTAACCAGGTCGAAAGTCAAGTTTCAGCTTATTTGAACAGCACAATTCATGAATTGAGGACCGGTGAAAATGTCTCAAAAAAGGAGAAAATCGTTCAGGGATTTGTGGTTGAGCTGATGCAATTCCAAAGAAATCCTTCATCTGGTTCGAAAGTTGGAACCAACAATAAAAAATTGGAGGATTCCGATTCAAACCATGATGACATCAAAAGTGACACCAAAAATCCAGGTTGTTACATGTCACAATCAACTAAGGAATGCGAAAGTGATGTTGAAATGGTTGAAGAAGTAGTCACTGAAAACTTGAGCCAACATTTTGAAAAAGCTGTCAGTCATCAAGAATTGATGTCACAAAGTCATGACACACTCATCATGTGCCAAATTTGTGACAAATTAGTGCCCCAAAGTGAACTGAAGGATCATGTCATTTGCTGCCATGTCAAAGCACAATGCAACAAGTTCAATTGTCACTTTTGTGACATTGACTTTGGGGAAAAGGAAGATTTCCTCATCCATCTTTTTGATCACTTGGGCCTTGCCTATGACAGTTGTGACAGCTATGACGCATTTTATTACACTGGCATCAAGAAGCCTCAACTTGACTTCAGTCTTGCCAGTACTCACCATTATGAAGTTGTTATTCATGACAGTGGTGACAACAATGGTGACACAATTCATGACATTGTTCCTGACGTCAGTGACAAAAAAGTGACAATTCCCACATTTGGTGCCGCCTTCAACAACATTCTTGCCAATGACTTTTTTGAAGTTGATAGGCCTGAAAATATCAAAAATACCCATGACTTTGGTGACATCAATGACAACCTCTGTCATGACGTTGATGACAATATTGTCAAAAAATGTCACACTGACATGTATACTCAGTTCCGAGATCAATCTCATGCAAAAAACTGTCATGACGTAATTCAGCGTCATGACTTAGCCAAAAACTTACATGGCGTGGGTCAATATCAAACCAAATACTGTCATGATGTGAGTCAGCGGCATGACAATTACCGTCATGATTTTGGTGACAGTATTGCCAAAAACTTGCACAACATGGGTCAATGTCAAGCCAATGACTGTCATGACTATGGTGACACCATTGCAAAGAACTGTCACAATATAGGTCAACGTCATGACATCAACTGTCATGACATTGGTAAGACCGGAGCCAACTTGGATGTGAAAGTCATCGACAGTCATGACTCCAATCCGTTTGTCAATTTGACAGTTGGACAAGTGTACAAGATGTGTATCCGAGGTGATTTTTCAGGGATTTCAAAGGATTTGCCAACACCTCAACTGAATAACCAGTTTCCAGATGACCCATCAATCAAAGTCACTGCTAAGAAATGTGAGAACTGCCACCAAGATTACCAAATTGGCCATGTTTTTGCCCAGCATGAACTCGAATGCTGGAATCGACCTGATAAGTTGCCAAAGTTGGGCAACTTGTTCACTTGCCAAAAATGTGAGATGGAATTTGCTTTTGAAGCTGCCTTTCAAAAGCACCAAAATGAAGGCTGTCCCTTTTTGAGGATGACTCAAATTGATTTGACCAAATGCAAGTACTGCACCAATCCTGTCATTTTTCCTGGATGTGCTGAATGCCAAAAATGCTGGAGAGGCCTCAATCCTGTCTGGTTTATATAAGTATGTATAATTACGCGTTTCCAAATATATAAACTCTCTGGAAAGACCCACTAATCTGATATTTCCATTTAAAGAAGTCAAATTTAAATTTGAATGAAAGTAATGCTTCCAGGCCAAATTTATGAAGTTCTTTTTTTATCACATATAGTCATGAAAAGGAGAAAGGTGTCAGTGAAAATATTTGCTAAATGGAAAATTCCTTGCATCAGCTTTCCAGACATGTTGCTGCATTGCTTGCAGATGACACAAATAATTCAGAAAGTTGCTTTCTCCTAAAAAAGCAAGCCAACCTCAAGAGCATCCTCTTGATTCAAAATGAGCCAAGTAAAGCTAATTTATATTAACTAGTAACTGAAAAAATCTTTATAAAGGTCAGCATGCTGGTCACATATCAGCTTATTTCAGCTGACATGGCTGAAAATTCAGCTGATTTTAGCTGACATGAGTTAATAATTAAATGGCACAAATTCAGATTTAGCATATTTCAGCTGAGATGACACCAAATTCAGCTGACTTTCAGATTCAGCTGATTTAAGCTGACTTGGATAATAATTCAGATTCAGCTGATGATACTTAAAATTCAGCTGACCTGAGTGAAAAATGTTTTGACTCAAAAATTCAGAGTCAACTTCGTAAGCTGATGTGACTCAAAATTCAGCTGATTTGATAATCAGCTTACTCACAAATATTCAGAGCCAACTGTTTCAGCTGATGTGACTCAATATTCAGCTGATTTCAGCTGATTTGATAATCAGATTTCAGCTGATTTGATAATCAGATTTCTGCTGATTTGATTCAAAATCAGATTTCAGCTGATTTGATTCAAAATCAGATTTCAGCTGATTTGATTCAAAATCAGATTTGAGCTGATTTGATATTCAGCTGACTCACAAATTCAGTCAACTTTTTCAGCTGACTTTACCTCTTACCTCTGCTTAATTCAGGAGACTTAAAATTCAGCAGAAACTGAGTAGTAAAGTGAAAGCAGCATGTGAGAACTTGACCCAATCTTCATCTAGTTTGTTGTCCTTGCTCAAAAAATAGCAAGCATGACCTCAGAGGTAAAGAGAACTCACAAGAGGGGTGAGGTGGCCTCAGCAAAGGCCAGAAGGCCTCTAAGGCTCAGAATAGTTCTGGTGGGAGATGAGCAAACTGGCAAGTCCTGCTTAATCAAAAGATACTGTGAGAAAAGATTTGTCAGCAAATATTTGCCCACCATTGGCATTGACTATGGAGCCACCAAGATCTATGTGGACAAGCATGAAGTGAGAATCCACATTTTTGACACCTCTGGCAACCCCATTTTCAGTGATGTGAGAAATGAGTTCTACAGGGATGCTCATGGAGTCTTGTTGGTGTTTGATGTGCTCAAGAGAGCCACCTTTGAGTCTCTCAGCAAATGGATGGATGAGATCTTTGCTGAGACCAAACTCATCTCAGCTCACTTTGCTCAAGATCAGCATTTACTGAGACCTGTGGTCTTGGTGTGTGCCAACAAGACCGACCTGAGGTAATTCCTTCAAGTCTCGGTTTTGGTTTTCATAGAAATACTATATCAATTGTCAAAGATTAGAACTTTTTGAAAAAGAGTCCAAATTTTCAGTCTCAGTTTTCAAAGGATTCTCAGTTCTATGTCCCTGACGGCAGAAAATGGTTGCACTAAGCTCAGTTTTCTGCCGAAAAAGTCTCATAGCTGATACCAAGTTCAGGATTTGGAGGAAGTCTCAGTATTTTTAGGAAGTCTCAGTTTCCAAAAAAATTAAAATCTCGACTTTCAGTTCAACACTTAAAGTGACACTGTGAATTTTTTCAAAAAGTAGTCTCAGTATTCTTTAACCTCATAACTCCTATAACACAAAAAGAGTCTCAGTCTCATTCCAAAGTATCAGTATTCTGAGCATTGTCCAAGTATTCCAAAATAGTCTCAGTAATGTTACAGTTACACAGTCTCAACAGTTGGCCAGAGCTGTCCCAAGTCCCAGCATTCCGATGTTTGTCTCGGTGTTCCGAAATTGTCCCAGTGTTCCAGAATATGTCTCGGCTTTCCAAAAGGACGCCCGAGCTTTCTGAGAGTCTCAATTGTTGGCCATAGCTGTCCCAAGTCCCAGCATTCCGATGTTTGTCTCGGTATTCCGAAATTGTCCCAGTGTTCCAGAATATGTCTCAGCTTTCCAATAGGACGCCCAATCTTTCCGAGAGTCTCAGTAATGTTACACAGTCTCAACTGTTGGCCATAGCTGTCCCAAGTCCCAGCATTCCGATATTTGATATTTGTCTCAGTGTTCCAGAATATGTCTCAGCTTTCCAAAAGGATGCCCAAGCTTTCTGAGAGTCTCAGTAATGTTACACAGTCTCAACTGTTGGCCATAGCTGTCCCAAGTCCCAGCATTCCGATATTTGTCTCAGCATTCCGATATTTGTCTCAGTGTTCCAGAATATGTCTCAGCTTTCCAAAAGGACGCCCAAGCTTTCCGAGGATCTCAGTAATGTTACACAGTCTCAACTGTTAGTCTCAGCTGTCCCAACTCCCTCAGAAATCAGAGCAGTCTCAGTTTTTTAAGCAGCTGTCTCAATTTTCAAATTTTATTTTCACAGGAGTCCCAATGCTGAGAGCGTGGATGAGTATGAGGGGAAATTATATGCAGACCTGCACGGGTTCACCTACTGTGAGACTTCAGCCAATTCAGGCGCTGGAGTGGGTGAAATGTTTCACACCTTTTTCTCGCAAATTGTCAAGCGCCAAATGGAATTGGACCGAGCTGGAAGTCTGCCAAGAACTCCAGCTTCAGCCAGGAGAGTCCAACCTTTGACTTCCAGCCTGAGCAGAAAAGCCTCAAGTCCTCAACCTCAAAAAAATGCCACGGAGGAAAACAGCTCAAAAATACCAAGTGAAGAGCAGCAAGCCGTTATCACGCGTCTGGGCAAGGGCCTGAACGCTTGGGCGCAACTGGGACTCGAACCCGGGTGCTCAGCAGATGAGGTCAACCGCACGTACCGCAAGCTAGCAATGCTTTTGCATCCGGACAAAACAGCCATTAAAGGGGCTGACAACGCCTTCAAATTGCTGGGCATGGCCAGAAAGTCCATTCTTAGCTCATTTTCATGACTTTTATTGAGTAAACATTCTGCCTTTTAGCGGTTTCTTCTTGTTATTGAGGACATTGAAGAAAGTCTGTGCTATGTACAAAGGGTAAAGATCTTCTTCACTCCTGAGCAATTTTCTCACTTCCAAAAGAGCAGAGTGGATTCTAGATGAGATAATTGATCAAATGCATCAATTTTCTTGGAAGACTTTTACCTAGGCTGGTAATTTTCCCTTTGGTGAAGGTAGAACCTCAATAGTTCCCTGTTAGGTGGCGCCACATTGGAAAATTTGCTTGCACACTGACCATGAGAAGTTAATAAAAGCAGCAAAAATATGACTTTCATGCTTTGATTTCGAGTTTTTCTGGTGCTGCCAGTAGCAAGCCCAAATCCTAACTAACATACTCGAAACAATGATGAACTAATTAGGTTAATTAATTATAATGAGGTTATGCAAGAAGATCCTTTTCGTGGTAGTTTATTTTCTAATTAAGCATGGACTTCCCCTTTCTTGCCAGAGACTCGCTTGAAATCACTCATATTGGTGGTGATGATGGGAGTGCCAATCACTGACAAGTGATCGATTTGAGTCGTCTCCTCTCCACCTTGGTTGTCCTTGAAGAAAAACTGCAAATTGGTCACATTCTGAAACTTGACAAACTTCAAGGGAATTATCGAGCCCTCCAATTGATCCGGAGTCAGCCTGAAAAAAAAGAAAGAACAGCAAATCAGTAACATAACAATAACATTGATGCAGCGCGATCCTAGCGGCGTTTTATGGCAACAGTTGGGATTTGACGGAAGCCGCTACATTAACGTAAAACCGTAAACAAATTATTTCCCAATTAGTTGTAAGCAATCCAAAAATTCTCGAAACTAAAAATTGAAATTAAAGTCAATATTTATGATGATAATGCTACTGTGAAAAATTAAAATTAAACTTGAATTTTGGCATAGCCTCCGTGTGCTACCAAGAAAAATGTCGCTAAATTTTCATACTCGATGTCTTGGACCGAAATCATGGAGTCAGCCTTGTCGAAATCCAAGGTGTTGGGCTGGTTTTGGAAAATCCTCACAGTTTTGGGCCCTTTGTTGGAGGGAGCTTTGATTTTCATGGAGTGCACCTTGAGGGCCTGGTTAAAGGACAAGGACAAGATCAGCTGCTCATCACAATCGGACTCCAAGAATCCACCTCCGCCGGTTAAACAATGGGTGTACGGATGGTCATCATTTTCGTTCAAGCACTCGCTTTTGCTCTTGTCCAGAAATGTAGCCAAATCCATCTGAAACAGACGTTATTACAGGCAATTTAAAATGACGCGTAAAGTAAATTTACTAGGTACATAAAGTAACTATTCAAACACCATGGAATTTTAACTTTTCCATGGAGCGTAAAATTACAAAATATTCATTGGGATTTAAAGTAACTTTAACATAAAGTAACTTTATTTACCAAGGAAGGCAAATATAATTTTGTAAGTTAATTTTACAATATCACAGGAAAAAAATAAGTTCCATGCAAAGAAAAAGTTACTTTACGTCCCATGCGGGACGTTTCTTTACAATTGAATTAAGGAAAACTTATTACCATGCCTTTGACGCCGACCTCCTCGTCTTGGCTGGCATCCGTGTAAAATTGCTTGATTTTCTCCTCGAGGCCAGCCTTGTCAGCTCCCATGAGCAAGGCCAGCCTAGTTTTGTTTCTGAGGAAAATGAAAGTGGGCATGGAAGTGACTCCATAGGCAACAGCTGTCTCTTGGCAATTATTCACGTCCACATTCAAGAAATGAGCATTCGGATACTTGACAGACATCTCCTCAACAAACGGAGCAATATTCTTGCACGGGCCACACCTTTAGAAACGTAAAAAGAACAATCAAAACAAACATACGAAATCTCGCCAATTGGTCAATCCATAAAACTGCCCATTTGGCGGATTAATAAATTTGAATAAAGTGAAGGTAAACAAAGTGAAGAAATATCGCGAAATGAGCGTTTTTCAAGCTAAATCAAGCCCTTTGGCGGAAAATGAAATGATTGTTGACATGTAATGTCAGCGATGACTCGGACATTTGCGGTTACGTACCAGTCAGCGCTGAAATCGAGCACAACCAGTTTACTTCCACCTTGGTTGAGCTTTTCTGCGAAATCCGCATCGTTTTCCACACTGTGAACGACCATTTTGTTTGACAAAACGAAAGGAATAAAGATTCTGCAATTCACGATTTTCGCCGAGTGTTCGTTGACTTGAATTTTCTTTGGGCTCATGAAGTAAAATTTGCAAAAAGGAATCCAGCTTTCTTTGTAGAAATTAGAATTCTTAACTTGTGCAAGTCCAAATATTTTTCTTTTAATTTCTCTATAATTTCATGACTTTCTCTTTTTTATTTTTATTATAAATCAGATATAGTCTTAGTTGTAAAATAGGTGAGCTTCTTGGCCCGATTTGAAGTGCGGCACGCTATCACAAAAGAGAACAGATCAATTTGATTTCTTTGTTTACCAAGTAAGACTCTATATTTTCACTTTTTAAAAAGTCCCAAGTTGCCAACGAGCAACAAAAATCTAGAAAATCTCGTCAAATCGGCGGTGTCACTCGCTCGCTCAATTCGCGGCTCCATCTTTGTTTACATTTGAACGAAGCCGCGAAAAGCCGAGTATGCGTACGCTTTTTGCGTCTGCGTACGCGCGTGTGCGATATCAGCGCTGATCCTCGCGCGCGCGTCAGCTGAAAGTGCAAGTTGAAAATTCAGTCCATTTTGAGCTGTGCGTAGGAGAAAAACAACATTGAGAGGAGATCTCGCGAAATGAACGCGCGTCAACAGCAGTGATCCAGACCATTTGACGGAAATCTCAAAAAGTCAACAAGATTTAGAATACCAACAACAGCAACATGGAGCTGTCATTCTTAAGTAAGTTTGAAATTTTGCTTCTGCATGCAAATGGAGAAAACTCTTCTCCATTCATTTTGGGTTTGGCGGAAAACTTTCACATCTCATTATCATGCAATGTCACTCAATTTCTAATTCTCAGTTTCACATTTTGTCTAATCCTTTGATATTCATTTTGTTTATTCCAGGGTCTTTCATCGGCCTTTTGTGCCTGACATCCCTGAGTTTGGGCCTTGAAGAGCACATGAAGGAAAGGCCAGAGTGCCAAATGTGGGCAAAGCTGGAAAACAAGACGTTGCCTTTGCAAGACCAAGGCCACGCCAATTGTACAACCAACGCAGATTGTACTGGCTTCACTTGTAAGGGCATTTATCAGGTATGATTTAACAGCCTCTTAAAAACTGGACAAAAATTATGTGGGAAATGTCAATGTCAAGAAAATGGCCATTTTTCACCCATCCTTGTTGGCTTATCGGACAAACGTGCTAAAATGACCATTAACTACCAAGATTTTGGTAGCAGCCAATGACAAACTTTCGTGACACTTGAGGATTTTGGCCTTGAAGGTCTCTCACCAAAATATGTCAAAGCTTTGGAACGTGGGGACAGATAAATCTCACTTGTCCATACTTATTTTCAACAACAGCAGCCATTTTGAAGCATCTCGCATAAACAGTTTTACCATATGAAGTACTGTAAAATTAAAACCTTTTTATGTAATGTAATGAGATGAGTTGGTAAAAGCCAGCTGTTCTTGATTTTAAATTAAACATTGCCTATTTGGAGGGAAAATCACTATTAAGTGTGTAAAATTACTTTATTTACCTAGGACTATGTAAAATAACAAACAATTTTCCCCATCTTTTAAGTAAAGAAACCTGACATGCCCATGATCAGTTACTTTATGGTACTTCTGGTTTGTAAAGTAAAATTATGTCCCCCAGGTATATAAAGTGATTCACAATTACAAAGTAAACAAAAACTGACGAAACATGAACAAAACTGAACTTCTTATGCTATTAAGGCACAATGATAGTATTTTTAAAAAAAAACTTAATTAAATTTGCAAAGAGGTCATTAATGCCAAGGAAAATCAGGCATGCAAACATAATTCCTAATTGCTTATTACACTTCCTGACCCCTAAGTAATCTAGCAGGAAATGGACATTATTTCCTGCTGACCAGATTATTATTTCTGGTGTCAATTTTGGGAAAAATTCAGCCATTGTGGGAACCTTTTGGCCAAAAGTAATGGAGCCTTTAGGGGGCGACAAGAAATGCCTTGATAATGGCTTTTTTTTTGCCATTTTCTGGCCTGATTTCACCAACTTCATCATGCAGCCTTTAACTTGCAGACTTGAGCAACCTTAGAAGAAAATTGCTCTTCTTTGTTTGCCTCTTTTTTTCTCGCAGTCATTTTCCCACATTATAATTTGAATTCTAACCTCCAACTTCATATAAAAAAGAGCAGTTTATGTCCTGTAATTCAGTGGTTTATTTAGCCAGTTCATGATTTCCTTCCGATACACATTTCCCATTCATTTATGACCTAGCATTCACAATGGGCACACACACAATAAAAACAATAGGTTTCGCAATCTGTATCTCACATCGGGGGATGAAATGACGCCAAACGCACTCAGTGACATTTTCAAAAATGGCTTGTCGATGCTTTTTGCATGAATTGTTAGCCAAACAGAAACCCGTGAAACTGCCCAAGTTAGCCAATGTTGATGTTTATCGTACCACTCCATCATGATGCAGTGATCAGCTTAGTTTTTAGCTAGTGTTTGGGCGTTTACCCCGCAGTGTGCCCCACTGTAACCGCTACTTCCACTTGCCATACCAATCTAATGAACCGTTTTGTCCATTACCGCTGACCCAAAACTAGCTGAAGTAAAACCTGATTTTCAACCAACCAACTCAGCAGCGACCTTGAGGTGGGAAAAAATTGGAATTATTTTGAGGCGTCTTTAGTTGACATTGAGAAGTGAAAAACTAAGCTAGCTACTGCATCATGATTATATGGTATGCGAAGCATCGACATTGAAAAATTGAGGCAGTTTCATGGGTTTTTCTGGAGTCAACAATTTGTTCCGCAAGCCAACAAAAGCCATTTTTCCAGCATTCGCCAGCTTAAGCAAAGTTTGCTAAAAGGCTCTATAATTTGCAAAGCTGTCCACTGCCAGCATCTCAATGCAATGTGAAGGTCAGCTCTTATTTTAATGGGCCAGGGTTCGAATGTATTATGAATGACTTTAATTTCTATGACCTTGCCACCATAAAAACAAGTTCAGCTTCTTATCCTTAATTTACAGTTATAAACTTTCATGAATTAACTATGATTCATAGAAATCCGGCTGAACATTTCCCCTTTTTGTAAAGATTTTTTGTAGGGAGAAAGTGAATGCTGGGGCCATAAATAATTGTGAAAAGGGGATTTGGAGGGTGCATATCCCCCACTGTGCATCCAGCTATAAATATTGACCCCTCAGTGCACTTCCTCACTGCATTATCATGAGTTATGGCCAATTTAACCAGTAAGGGATCAGCCATATGGTTCAAAAACTACAATTTTTATTTTTTTCATTTTTGCAGGAAAGAGGTCTTGACTTTGGACTGCAAGTGATGCCATGTAGCAACCCCCCAGGGGTCAAGATTTTTGGGTCTGCTCCACAATTCAATGCCAAAAATTTCTCCCACATTTTTGTGCATGGAAATGACTATGAAATTCCAGGTAACTTGACTTCTTTTGTTCCATCTATCTTTAATAGAGCCCAAGGCTGATGACATGGACGTTTATTGTTGCATGGAGTCCGGAAATCACTTGGTTTTGCTACTACTTTTAATTCCTTTTTGACCTTACATTTGACCACCCAGATGATCAAAAATGACTCAAGGCTAGATTTTTCAAAAATCAAACCCAAATCTGTTCATCTGTATTGACAGCACCAAAGCAGCAAGGCTAAATAGATAACAATTAAAAAGTAACTTTATAAGTGAAGGAAGTTGTTCTTTTTCCCGCCAAATTGCCCCAAGTGACATTTTTGACTAATAGGCTGCCATTAAAAAATGCTGAGCATTCACTGAGGGTTGAATCTATGAAAAATAGATGAGATTTGAAAAAAAAATAATAGATTCAATATAAATTCTACTGAGGTCAAATCATGACAAAAATTAAACAATTTTTTTAATTATTATTCAAAAATATGACTTTTAGCAAATGTTTTTATTAAATGTCTCACAAAGTCTTTTGAATCTATCATAATTAACAATTTTTGGCCTGATAATCTATTATCTAACAAATTAGATAACTTTTCTTTTAATAATAATTTAAGAATAAAAATTCAAAAAATAATGTCATTTTGGATTATAGATGCTTTTAATAAAAGTTAAAATAAATCCTCTTTATCAGGAAAAATAGATTTAGATTTGTAATCTGATAGATCCATTTACCTTTTCCAAAGGCAAATTGGGAATTTTGGCGCCATTTTGGTCACGCTGTGGATCAAGTTTAAAAAGAAGGTCTCAATGTTGAGAGCTCAACCTTGACGCAAGATTTCCCTTTAGGCATTTTTTTTTCACTGTGAGTGTCTATCTATTTTGTGTGTGCGGGAAAAAACATGGTTGACTTCAGGCGTGGGAAATGTGAAAAAAATAAGGAAGTGCTGAGCATTGCTCAACTCAGATTTCACCAAGTAGCGCCACTTCTTTGCATATTAGTCATTGAGCAAACAAAAATTAGGCCAAAATTAGCGTGCATCAATTGCCAAGGTCAGCTGATCCATCTCAATTTTCCAAGACCTGCTCTATTATTATCCATCCATTGACTACATAATTTGGGAGCTACCTACAAGAAAGAATTTCAAATTCAGCGCCTTCATGCTCCATTTTTCAGCCTAATTCAGCACTTTTACTCTTGCCTACACAACTGATTATGGAATTTCACTTGGAGCCGTGAATCATTCAAATTCCTTGCTCATGTCTATTTCACATTTCAATGACTTTGCAACATTTTCAGCAGAAAACTGAAAATTCTCAGTCTGAAAATGTACATTGTCAGCCCAGCCCTTCGGTTTCTTTTTTCTGTCTCAGCTGAGTTTCTCAGCTTCTTTCTCAGCTTCTGTCTCAGCTTCCGTCTCATCTTCTCAGTCTCAGCTTCTGTCTAAGCTTCTGTTTCATCTTCTCAGTCTCAGCTTCTGTCTCAGTTTCTGTCTCAGTTTCTGTCTCAGCTTCTCAGTCTCAGCTTCTGTCTCAGCTTCTCAGTCTCAGCTTCTGTCTCAGCTTCTCTGTCTCAGCTTCTCAGTCTCAGCTTCTGTCTCAGCTTCTCTGTCTCAGCTTCTCTGTCTCAGCTTCTCTGTCTCAGCTTCTCTGTCTCAGCTTCTCAGTCTCAGCTTCTGTCTCAGCTTCTCTGTCTCAGCTTCTCTGTCTCAGCTTCTCTGTCTCAGCTTCTCTGTCTCAGCTTCTCTGTCTCAGCTTCTCTGTCTCAGCTTCTCTGCCTCATCTTCTCAGTCTCAGCTTCTCAGTCTCAGCTTCTCAGTCTCAACTTCTCTGTCTCAGCTTCTCTATCTCTTTCTCTATGTCTTTGCCTTTTAGTCTCACAATAAAGACTTTTCAAATTCCTAAGTACCAAGTTCACTAGTATACAGTCTCAGCATTACAGGCCCTAGTCTCATTAATTAGGCTATAAATTTCCTCTCAACTATCATTTTGCTCTGAAAATGAGGCTAAATTTAGCTCAGGTTGTTATTCTTCTATTTTTCCAGGTGCTATATTGAACTCTACAATTCTGCCAGCCTCAGCAGTGCATCCTTCATCAGAGGCCGCTGAGATTAAAGGCCGCCTTGAGGTCCAGCTGAAAATGGATGAGAAAACCAACATCATGACAATGGGCCTATTTATCAAGGCCTGCATGAATGCCACTTGCCTTTACAGAAAGGCAGTTTTTGATGGCACTGAGATTCCAGGTCAGTATATCTTTGTTGTTGCCATTTCGCGGACACAGATATTGAAGATTTGTCCTTGAATGAAGAAGTGAAATCATTTGGATTTCTGCACGATTCACCCAGATCAAAATCAACCTCTTGATTGTTGTCGTGACAGAAGCTTTGAAAAGTGGAGCACTAAGCTGAATTAGCATGCCAAAAATATGGTCTTCACCTTGCTTTGTTTACCATTTAAAAAAAATGAAAATTGTGTGAAAATAAGTGTCATGGTATATCAGTGAAATTACCCTAATATTATGATGAATGATGGTGACATTTTTATCAAGTACCATCATCATCATACTCAAATTACTTGAAAGTTCACGCAAAAAAGAAATTATTATCAAGGCAAGGTCCGAGCTTTGATAAAAGCATTCCATAATATCGTGAAGGTCAACGAAAATGTGCACTTCATGTCATGAATATATTGAAAAGGCGGCGAAATTGCAAGCATTAAATTTTTGAATATTTTATCTTGGTGAATTTTGTGCAGAGTCGAGTTTGGCAATCAACTTTTACCTGACTAGTTGCTTCAGATTTCAACCAATTTCACTACTGCTTTATGTTACAGGATTACAATCTGGAAAACTAGTTGGGCATGAGTTGAGTTTGAAACTAGATTCTGCTTGTGATTCACTCTTGAAAAATATCATTATAAAAAACCTGATCAGGATGAAGATGATAAGGTGCATTAAAAAATCATCAAGGAAGTTATCGATATATAGTGCTTTGTAATTGATACCAGGTTAACCTTATAGGATGCCATTAGTCAATTTTACAACGTTTCGTTGCCAACCGATAAATTATTCTTTGGGGATTTTTATCGACTTGAAATTAACTTGGCACATTTCGCAAGATGACCAAGGATGATCTTCACAAAGAAATGCTTTACAGCCCTATGCACTGAAAATTATTGCTTTTGCAAAGAGTCCCCTGGCTTATCTTTGGCATTGCATAAAATTAATTACAAGCCAGTGATAATCTCGCAAGAATATTTTAAAAACGGACGTTATTTTTCATTTTCAGTTCCGGAATGCACAAATCATATCGATCATGGATTCTCCAATGAGGATGACTTGAAAGACATTGCTGGTGATGATCTCATAGCAAACAAGCTTTGCAACATCAATGAACTCTATGGTTGTGGAGCGAACCAGATTTGCGTTCAAGTCGATGCACGCAATGGGCAATGCCAATGCTTGCAAGGATTCGACCAGCAAGCTGATGGAGTAAGTTGGATTTCATGTAAAGCTGTCCACTGCAAGGACTAATGGGTGTGCGCTCAATCTATTTTTCCAGACTTGCATCTCACTGAAGGAAGAGGATGAGTTACTAGCAGCTCAGCACCAAAAGCCTCTTTTGGTGGCCAAAGAAAGTAACTCAATCAAGCGAAGCAGTGTTTACCCTGGCACTCCAGTGGTTGACACTGCCAACCCAGCTCCACAGGTGGAAGAGTCATCCTCAAGTGGTCCCATTGCAGCTGGTGTTGTGTCAGTTCTAGTCATTGTTCTGATTGTGGGTGGGTTCACATACATGGTGACGAGGACACGCCTTGGGCCACGCCTTCGCGCCCACATCACCAACAAGCCCTATGAGGATATTATTATTAATGACAGAGGGCAACCGATTTCAGCTGCTGCAGCTCAAACCAACCAACAACTAGCTTGATGCAAACTAGTCAAAACTTCACTCATTGACGGGGGTTGTGTGTAGTGTGGGGGGCGATGCATTCGCGCTGACTCCCAACTATAACTACAAAACGTGTATTTTGAAAGACTGTGATGTGTGTCACTCTCATCACGTTGACAGCATAAATGACAAAGAACAGGCAACTACATTGTATTAATTTATTAATAATATGTTTTGTTGTGACTCTTGTGTAAATACAAGTCTACTTTTTTTGACTATTTTGTGTACATTTTGCACTGCTTTTGCAGCTCTTCCTTGCTCGTTTTGCCAAAAGTGTCCTCATTTTCCCTCAGCAGAGCAAATATCTTCTCCAACTGCTGCTGTTTGATCCTATGAAAAATTATATTTTTATAAGGTTAATACCTAACGAAATTATTGTATATAGTTTACTGTTCTTCAGAGAGTTTTTCCTCTTCAGTCATTTCATCCTCGATTTTCTTTCTGATGACATTTTGCCTAGCTTGCTTCATTCTTGACATGAGCTTTTTGTCACCTAAAAATCTTAAATTATAAAAAAGGGGCTGGCATCTTATTTTAATATAATTTTACCATCATCAGCTTTTGGGCCACTTAAAAAAGACTCAATTTGTGCCTTTGGATTTTTCTTGTTTAAGGGAATATAAGATCTGGAATTTTTGGCAATTCCCTCATCAATTTCCTCTTGGCTCAATCTGGACTCAAAGGTGACTTCATCTGTCACACTGATATCAAACTTTTGCCCTGAAATGACATAATAGAATAAAAGACAATTTAATAGCACGCAAATTGTTTACTTTAAGGCCAATGAAACGCTTTTGGTTTACATTTCTTGATTTGACAACAAATATAAAGCGCACGCTTTGCCGGCGCGCGCTTTTTGTTTACATTTCTTGATTTGACAACAAATAAAAAGCGCACGCTTTACCGGCGCGCGTTGATTGTTAAAGCAATTTTTTACCTGCTTTTTTGGTAGACTTCATAACAGTGAAGAAGAACATGAGTAATGAGATGGTGACATAGAAAACCAGCGAGGTTGAAGTATTGGCAATAATGGCTGGCAAATACCGAGGTGAAATTTGAGTGAATTCCTCGCAAATGAAGAGCAAAGTGGAGTAAAATTCTGATATCAAGTCCATCTTGGCGAAGCCCTGAAAATCAAATGAGATGAAGTATGACAGAAAATCGATATAATCTGCTGATGTCGTGACATCAAATAATCCATTAACTTCATTGCATAATTTTATAAAGACAGATTATTTTTAACCTTTATTAAGTTTAAATTCATTTTGCAAAAAGTAAAAAAAATCTCAAAAACATCATTAAGTGCGTCAAATGAGCTTGCTTTAAGTTCAAAATAAAGAAACTGAACGTTTTCAGGTAAAATGTATACCCATAAGGTTTAATGAAAAGTCATTAAAAATTACTTACCAAAAGGGCTATATATTTATGCTTAGCGGGGAAATTTTTTAAAATTAAGGAAAACTTTTTTTGAGTGAGTCTGCCAAATGTCAACTCTTGCAATGTTTACATTGATTACCACCAAAACGCAACTCGAAATTACGAAACTCGCAACCTCGAATACGAAAATGGCTTGTATTGAAATAAAAAAAAGTCAACTTTATTATTATCTTTTTTAATCATTATCAATGATAGGCGTCCAAGGTGTACCTTAAGACTGCATAAATGGAGTAGAGTCATCTGGAAACCCGGATTTCCTTCCACACATCTTTAATTAGGTGTCTTCTCTAAATTCACTTTATAACATCCAAGAATGTTCATAAGCCAGACTGAGTACTCTATAAGCACTGATCCATTTATTCCAATTAAAGCAGCATTTTGATTCTACAAAAATGCTAAAACTAAATTGAGGATTATCTTTTTATATTTCTGGCTTTCCACTTGGCTTTCCAGCGTTGGTAATTGGCTCCATTTCAGTCTAGCGATTACGTATAATATCTAACTCAGTCAGCTTGGCCTTCAAAGCGGCATTCGGCGGCTATAAACAAGGCCTCCAACTCAGATAATTGAGCGTTGGGATTCTTGCTCCTGTAGATGTACAAAACAAGAAGCGCCAATGAGACCTTTTCCATCATTTCTTTATTGAGCTGAGCACGAACAACATCATTGATAGCTTTTTTTGCCTTTTCAAGGCCTTCCATAAATAATCTAATTTTATTGACTAGGAAAGCTGAGGGTATATCTGCCGAACTGCAAATCCAACTAAACGCAGTCCACCTAAACACAGTCCGCTAAAACGCAAAACGCTATCTGCCTAAACGCAGTCTACAGCAATACACAGACATAATAGTTTCACTGTGAAATTATTATCTGATGGGTCATTTTTCTGAAGGAATGAACAGCATTGACCCATTCTAAAATTCTGACAACTAAGTTATTTGAACTGATAAGGTAATTGCTAGATTGAATAAGAAAGGAGAAACGGGCTTATAAAAATTGTTGTTAGCAAAAGTTGATTGCTCAGACAAATAGAGTTTCAGCTTAGCTTGAATATTTCTGTTTCTAAGTATTCGAGAGACTTGAAGATTAGATTTAAGGTTTAAAGATTTTTCTGCATAGTTAACTCATCATCAGTGCTTATAAAAAAAGCTTGGAATGTTTAATAGTTATGCCGAAAGATTGACTGCATTTAAGTAGACTGCGTATAAGCAGATTTGCGAAAAAGTGGACTGCGTTTAGGTGGATTTGCGGTTAGGTAGTACCTTCAAGCAGTGAGATTCAATAGCCTTAACGTGAATAAGCAACCATTACATCGACGCTTGAAATATTCATTTGTGAAGGCTACAATGCTTTGGGAAGTTCTGCTGACCACTTCTGCAAATAATCGCAGCCATTTAGAGAAAATCACTGCAGCTAAGCTTAAGAATTCAGCAGCTTGAGCGAGTATAGCTAGAGTGATGCAATAGAACTACTACTTCAAAGTCTGTGTCGCTTTGCAAGAGTTTATCAACAAAAAAGTTAACTAACTTAGTAGGTTAACATTATGAAGCAATATATAGGGAAAAAGTGAGGCATGAAATGAGGTAGAATAACTTATATTGCAGAAAGTAAGTTATATACAACTAAAATTCCTAAAAAAGGCGTTCTGCCTAGAAGAAGATTCTCCAAAAACAATTCAGGCTCAAGAATGATTGAGTCAAGTCGTTCGTCACCAAGAAGACCATCGAAAACCTGCAAAATAAAAAGAAGATGTAAGATACAAGCTTAAAATGAGTAAAAAGTAAAATAAAGCTCACGTTTTTCAGTGAGGGCAAGTTTTCATTCACGATGCGTTATGAGCGTATTTAAGATTTTATCATCACTTAAAAAACCCGATTACATAAAAACCTATATATTTACCTATAAACGAGACGAATCCAATTGAAAGAAAGCCAATGCAATGGATAACCCGAAAAAGGACAACAGAACCTAGAAAAATAAAGAAAGCTATAAAAATCCGGAATCGCCTTATTACAAGCAAAAATCCTTGTTAAAAATCTGCTCAGATAATGTAGGTATGTAGGAATCATGAAATTTCATAACCCAATGCTCGAAATCTCTCATCATAAAAACAGATTTAAAATAAAAGACTAATATTTACCTAAAAACCAAGAAGAAGACGAAAGAGGGCAAAGCAAGAATCTAGAAGAAAACAAGAATATTTAGTAAACTAGATATTTGTATGTAGTCATTCGAGCTAAATTTGACTTTGAATTTCAGATAATGTAGGTATAAACAGAAAATCATTGCTATATCATAACCCAATGCTCAATTTTCTCATCACTTTCGAAAAAAGCATAAACTTAAGACTAAAATTAAACTCACCTAATTAAAATGTAAACAATCGGTCCACATCTCGTCTAACGGCAACGGTTCCCAGCCAACTCGCCTTGACCCTCAGCCATTAGACGGAAAAAAATGAAAAGCTTAGTTTAAAAAGAATTGCTCGGAATTTATTTACGCCGTTGAAAAAGGCTTTAGCCGGGCACTTGTAAGGGTGCCATTTAGCATGGTATAATTTTCAAGCGATTCTTTCGAGAAGTGAAAAGAAGTTTTTAATATTGTTTGACTTCTTGGCGTTGAGAAGCCACGGGGCGATGGTTCTTGGCCAAATAATCAGTGAACTCCTGATAGGGCGATTTGGTGAACACGGTTTCCTTCCACAAATCCGGGGTCAAGTAGGAGTAAGTGGCGGCAATCGCGGCATAGGTCGCCTTGGCTGTAAAATACAAAAAAATACAATTAAAATACAATTTATCCTACTAGAAAAGTTATGTTCTTGTTAAGTTTCAAAAATAGATTGTAGATCACATGGTTTAAGTTCCTGATCAAGGCCACAGAATGGCTGCAGAAACGGCAGGAATATATGATCTTAACCGGTCCACAATGCCTCTTCGCGAAAAAAGGCCAGAACCGGCTGGTTGCTCTACGACACTGTGGCCATGTGGACTAGACCGCGTGGGAACGCACGGCTCCTTGGACCACCAAAAGCGGCTTCCAGTCCGGCTACATCGATCCGTTTTACAGGAAAGACGCTGCCTAACCGGTCGCCGAGTGTCGACGCTACATTTTTAGGGCAATAAAAAAAATGATTACCAAAGTTTCCAAGGGTGCCAGTGGATCCACGTGCGGAGGTGTAGCAATCCTCAATTCCGGCCATTTGCAAGAGTTTCTTGGGCACAGGGGCGGACACGATGCCAGTTCCCCTGGGCGCGGGGATGAGCCTCACCCAGATGGAGCCACATTTGCCGGTCACCTTGCAGGGCACGGTATGAGGCCGTCCAATCTTGTTGCCCCAAAAGCCACGCCTCACTGGCACGATGGACAGCTTGGCCAAGATGATGGCGCCGCGGATGGCGGTGGCCACTTCCTTGGAGCATTTGACGCCGAGGCCGACGTGCCCGTTGTAATCGCCGATGGCGACGAAAGCCTTGAACCTGGTCCTTTGACCGGCCCTGGTCTGCTTCTGCACGGGCATGATCTTGAGAACCTCATCCTTGAGGGAAGGTCCCAAGAAGAAATCAATGATTTCGCATTCCTGCAATAAACCAAAACGCATTATATTACGATGTAAACAAGTCGCGGAAATTCCGCCAAATTGAGGAGGGTCAGTACACTGGTTGACATCATTGACAAGGTCAGAAGACCGTCGTGTTGGAATTCATCATTTGGTTGACTACTAAGCAATAAATGCTGACTCATTAGTATTTATTTACCTTGATTGGCAGAGAAAAGAGGTAAATCTCCTCGAGGCTCTTGATTTTTCCGTCCTTGACGAGGCGGCCAAGTTTGGTCACGGGGATCCACTCCTTCTCGTCCTTGCCGCGGCCTCCACGGCCACCACGACCGCCGCGGCCTCCACGACCTCCACGGCCGCCGCGACCACCACGGCCTCGTCCACCAAAACCACCACGGAATCCTCCACGATCGGCCGATCCACTGTCCGCCATACTTTTCAACGAGAAAAACGCCGAGTCATTTCACGCAATAACAAACAAGCCAAAACTCGCCAAATGGCCGCGCGTTAATAAAAACAACAACAAAGCGAAGAAAACTCGCGAAATGCTGATGTGAATAATGTGTAAAGGCTGCGTGTCTAAGCCAAAGAGGTGAAAATGACCTAGACATAGCTTAAACCTTCACGTTCTTTACTCTTACAGTTAAAAACGCCACATTTGCCATTGTAACGACGTAATGTGGAGCTGGAACTGTGTGCAAGCGATCCCTTGTATTTCAACTACCTTTTGAACTTGATTTGAGAAAAGTGAAGCAAGGGATCAAGGAGATTTGCGACGATTTGGAATCTGCTTAATTTTCACTCACCTGATCGAATGTAAGTTTTCGAACCGGAAGACGGAGTTTAAGTAGGATCGAGTCAACGACAGCTGACGCTAGCAAGACTCGAGAACGACTCTCGAGCTTTTTACTTTTTTGTCATGATTCCTTGATCTCAAATGAAATTGAATTGCAGTTACAAATAATGAAAGCACTTATTTAATGATAGCATTTTTTACTTTCATGAAATTCACTTTACGTTACAAGTTTCGTGAGCTTCCGGCTCTTCATTTAAATTCGAGACTAAATTACGGAACTTTTGAATTGATTCATCACGCAACCTCTGTTTGTTATCGATTTTTTCGCGTGTTGCTATTTAAATCTTTCACTAATTTTACGCATAATTCTTGTTTCTTCAAAACTTTAGCACTTTTATTCTGTTAACGACAGACTTTTGATGCTAATTGGCATAAAATATGCCAACATTTTTGTGATTATTCATGAGAAAAATTACATTCTTAGTGGAAATCGTCAATTTTCACGCAACCTCGTGGCGTTATTTTGCTAAAATTCACGTGCCTTTGTTTGTTTTTGCCGAATTATTTAGCGTGGGTAATTTCATTTTCTTTGCATACATAAATTGATGGAATATTTTAGCGTTTTCACTCCCTAAAAGGATAATTATCAAAAGTTCATGAAGATTTTTTCATTTTTATCATGAAGCTTTTCATGATAGACTTAATCTTATTATGAGTTATCCCAATTCTTTTTCTATTTTCATTTAGAAAAAATCCAGAAATATCTAGTGAATAACTTTGCCTGGAAGAAGTTATTCACTATGAGAGTCCATTATTTATTTAGTTTATATTTATTTTATTTTATTTTTTATTATTTTAATTGTTTTTGGTAATCTAAATAAACTCACATTACGCGAGAGCTCAACTGGTGAAATGTCAGCAGTTTGGCCAATTCATGTTGATTATACCTGGTAGCTCTGCAGCTGCTAGTGATGGAACGAGCCGGAAATTTTCAGCTTGATCAAGCTTCAAGCTTTTTGAAAAGTGTTCGAGCGATCCCAAGCTTTTGAAAATTATTATCAAGCTTTTTCAAGCTCAAAATTTCACATTTCAAGCTTTTTTCAAGCTTTTCACTTTTTTAGAATTTTAACATAAAAAATGGCAATTAGTCACCAGATTTGAATAAATTACTCGAAAAGCGCAAATAATGACAGATATAGCTTTAACTTAGATTTAAGTTCTCCCTCAAGTATTAGTTAATTTTAAAATCAGCCCTTTTTGTTTTGATTAAAAATGGATTAAGTTTTTTTTGGGTGTCAAGCTTTTTCAAGCTTTGCATTTTGGGGTTTCAAGCTTTTTCAAGCTTTTCAAAATTTGGTTCGAGCGATCCCAAGCTTTTTGCTTATGTAGCTCAAGCTGGGTTTCAGCTTCAAGCTTTCAAGCCAAGCTGAAACTCGTTCCATCACTAGCAGCTGCTATCTGACGTCTGACAACAAATAACAAAACAATTTTAGACATCACAAATAAAAAATGACAGCCTTTTGCTCTTTTGAGTGCCCAAATTGTGGCATGAACTTTGGCTCTGAATCTGTGCTGAATCAGCACAAAATGTTAATTCACCATATCAATAATGAAAAGAAGCTAAAGACTGTTCCAAAATTAGTGAGAGCATGGAATGTGCAAAATCAAGTGGACAAGTGGCGCCAAAAGACAATTCATCTGGATCACAACTACTCCAAAAAGGCTGACTTGAAAGATTCTTTTGGTGATCATTCTTACTTTAAGATAATTGAGCTTGATGCCTGCTCAGCATTTTTTGACAACCATGAAGAAGTGCATAGTTTTGACCTCTTTTTGTGATCACAAACCCTTTACTGAAAAACCAAAAATAATTCCATCCTGAATAACATAGAATAAACATAAATCATCACTTAGAACTTTTTAAAGTGTTAACTTTTATATCAAACTAATATCTCTCAGGTGTCTGCTTTCAAGGTATCGTGACCTTGGACATTCTATTTTAAAAGAGATTAATTATTTTCAAAGAGATTAACAATGTAAAACTGTGACGTGCATTATTGATTTATGTTTGTTGACTTGGCACCCTTTGTTGAAGAAAATATGTCAGGGATTGTATTACGACGGCTGGCTTCTGTTTCTTGCATTTTATTGCATTACGCCGCAGAAAAAGGTGTTTGTCACCCCTGTTTTTGTACGCCTCTGGCTTTTTCTCCAAGTTGAAGCTCACGAAGTGAAAACATGATCTGGAAACATCCGGATTCTCTGATCAGATGTTGTCATCAAGTTAACCCAACTAGTTGATTCCATAAATCCCATGACGCAAACCAAGCAGCGTCACTAAAGTATTCACAAAATTGTTTCTTGCCTAATTAATAACAACATTACTAAGTATGCTAAAGTACTTTTTAAGTTAATAAGGCTCAGCCAATTTGATTAAATACCAAATAATTTGTAATCAGATGTCTTTCAAGGTTACGTCATTAGCAATCAAGTTATGAGCTAGTTTGGCCAACCAGTCTTCGACTCTACTCAGTTTTGCAAGGGCGTTTCCAGATCATGTTGTCACTCATCGAGCTTAAACTCGCATGAAAAGCCAAAAGTGTGCAAAAAAAAACAGTGCGTTTATTGATTGTTTATCGGCGCTGCAGTAAAAGTGCATGGCCTACATTATTATTGATTCAGTTGAGTGCAAAGCATGTTATCGCTCGCACAAGTGTCCTACTTTGAACTATTATTATTATTCAGCTGATTAAAGCAGCATGAGTAAAACGAAGGGGGATGTAACAGCTAGGCAGTGTTACTACAAAGTGGTTGTCATTGGGGGAGGATTGGCCGGTTTGTCAGCTGCCAACCACCTGTTGCAGCACAATGTCACTGATGTGTGTGTGGTGGAGGCCAAAGGCAGCCTCGGAGGCCGAATCCTCACAACTGCAACAGCAGAAGGCAGAAGCCCTGTGGAATTGGGGGCACAGTGGATTCATGGGGCTTGCTCTGCTAATAGTGTGTTCAACTTGGCAAACAAGTAAGCCATTATTACTTTATTTTCAAGTACTAAACTTTTGTCTTTTTTCACAATGCTTTCAAAAAAGAGACTACTTTCAATTACAAAAGCTAGGGAAGTACTTGCATCTTTTGTAAGAATTAAAATGAGGCTTTCTTCTTTTAATTGGGCTTTTGTGAAGGAGCTTAGCAAAGAAGAAAGCTATCCAAGTTTGTTTGGCTTTATGCAAGAAACTTATTAATGAAGGCTCTTGTTGGTAATCCTCAAGTGATTGTAGTAGTAAATTACCAGAACATGCCAGACTCTGGTATTACAGCCAAGAATAGCAGCTCATTTTGCGACACATTCATTGCTCTTCATCAACAACATCTTCATTATATTGCTGATTGTATGGAAGCATGATATTAGAAAGCAATCAAGGAGAAAAGATGTGTAAGCGCATTACTTCAAGATATTGCCTGTGACATCTTGGTGATACCAACCAAGAAAGTACTTGTAACAAAAAATAGAGAAATTAGGACAACCTTGGATTTGTCGAGCAAGGCTCTGCTTTGAGGCAATGCTAATTGTAAAGAAACGCTTTCTTCTGCTTTTCAACTTCAGTTTTAGGAGCTGAAAGCAAATTTTGTAGCTTCTAATCACAAATCATCAGCTCGCCATTTGATTTGTGTTGCTTGCTTTGCCAAAAAAGTGAAATTCAGGACTTTCAATTAAATGTCGTTAAATTCTTTATAAAGTGCAAATGTAGTGTTTCATAAAATTCAGATCGCCAAATCATAATTAAAACCTGTTACGTCAATAGACTTTTATAAAAGTAAGAAATCATAATCAAAGAAATATGCAAATTAGCTTGATGATTAAAATTGGGCCACAATACAGCCTCAGATTAGTCGAGCTAATCTCAGCTTTGAGGCAATGCTAATTGTAAAGAAACGTTTTCCTCTGCTTTTCAACTTCAGTTTTAGGAGCTGAAAGCAAATTTAGTAGCTTCCAATCACATATCATCAGCTCCCTATTTGGTTTGTGTTGCTTGTTTTGCCAAAAAGGTGAAATTCAGGACATTCAATTAAATTTCGTTAAATTCCTAATAAAGTGCAAATATAGTGTTTCGTTAAATTCTGATTGCCAAGCCATTATTACTAAAACTTGTTAAGACAATAGACTTAAAATAGTATCATTGAAGTTAAAAAAGAAATCATAATCAATGAAATGTGCAAATTAGCATAAAAATTAAAATTAGGCCACAATACGGCCTCGGATTAGTCGAGCAAATCTCAGCTTTGAGGCAATGCTAATTGTAAAGAAACGTTTTCCTCTGCTTTTCAACTTCAGTTTTAGGAGTTGAAAGCAAATTTAGTAGCTTCTAATCACATATCATGTGCTCCCCATTTGTTTTGTGTTGCTTGTTTTCCCAAAAAAGTGTAATGCAGGACATAAACTAAAATGTCGATAACCTCAATATGAAATACCCTACAAGTGAATGAATCCAAATTCCCATGCAGAGGGAGTTTTTAGCAGCACGTGGCCAAACTGAATTTCTGCAGATTTCTGCTGTCAAAAAGTCACGTTAAGAGAGAGCATCAAAAGAGTCACGTTTTCAGTGTTATATCACAAAAGAGCCAAGTGATGCTACCAAAAAATAATCCCAATGTATGACATGATTTGCTATGAATTTCAGATTTAAGTTGTGTAGTGATTCAAGGCTGCATGAAGAGGCTGGCAGCTCAATAAGGCGGTGGCCTTTGACCCCTGGTTACATTTTGAGGCCAGATGGAATTCCCCTGGGGGAAACTGCCACAGAACAGGCCTACGAAATCTTCCATGGCATTCTAGATGAAGTCCAGTTTTTGGCCAAACATCATCACCAACTTGCTCCCAGACAAGTAGCGCATATCAAATTACAATATTAACTAGATAGTCCTAGTGTAATCTGAGTCAGATACTGCATATAGAGTCTGATTCGATAAAAAGCAAACCAAGACTGATTCATAAAAAATGCCACTACCCCAAATATGTCTATTTAATAGAATCTGATTCTACAAAACAAACTTTGCCAGCTTGAAATTAAAAGCTGATGCTTAAAAAAACATTTTTAAAGGAATGAGAGTCTGATTCTAAAACAAGCAAACTTTCCAGAGTCTGATTCATTAAATGGACGAAGATTATTATTTTGGAGCAAATATGTTTTATCATGGCCTTTTTTTGCTAGTTTTTTGCCAAAGCACAATTTATGTCCAATTATTTTGGTGAAGGCCAAGTCCAAAGAAAAAGGCCACCAGGGAGATATTACCTTAATTTCAGACAAGTCGACTGTCTATCTTTTATAATGGGAGGAAGAAGAAAGCTCTTGAGGGGCTGAGAAAGGCTCAATCTGAGCATCTTGCCGAAGTTGACCTTGCTCTAAATGGCCTTCAACGAGCCTTGGCCATCGAGGCTGGCCATGACCTCAATAAAGTCAAAATGGAGGCCTTTGCACATGTCACTTTACCTGGAGGAAGTGCCAACATTGCCAAAGGAGCCAACTTGCTTATTGAAAAATTGGCCCAAGACATCCCCAACATCCTGCTAAGTAATTTGCCCTGGGACTGTAAAGCAAATTCAAAAAGGAATTGAAAGTGCATAAAGCGCTTGCTTCATGTTATTTACTCATCTACTATATAAAGTTTTCCATACCAGTGCACCCTGCAAAAGTTTTACTTTACATAGTGGGGTAAAGAAAAACTTTACACAGTCTTGTAAAATAAAACTTACCATAGCCTTGTAAAATAAAATTTTACATAGCCTGGTGAAGTAAAACTTTACACAGTGTTGTAAAGAAAAAGAAAAGAGTATTGTAAAGTAAATCTTTACACAGTCAGATAACTTAGCCTAGTATGGTTAAACTTTACATACTCATGTAAAGTAAACCTTTACATACCTTGGTAAAGTGGTTAATTGCTCAAAATTAGGAAAATTAAGTAGTGAATTGTTAGTTACACATGCAAAAATCACTTTCATGGCTGTAACAAGATGATCTATAGTAATAAGGTGAGCTCTTGTCGCTGCTTTACTATAGCACACAGTCTGACTGAGCTGTGGTAGGCTTCAAGACAAAATTACGATAGAATTCTGTGGATTTCACTTCCAAAAATTTCCATAATCCGCCTTAAATTAGTAAAAAGTGCCCAAATCGCATACTTTTTTTTAAAAAAGACAGAACTTATCTAGGAGCTCTGTTGAAAACGCGTGAGATTAGCCCGCTTGCTTCCATGTCTGACACGTCACTTAAGCTCACACGCTATGTAGTAAGAACAACTAGCGCCACCTAGGCTAAGACAAACAGATTTGGTGATTTTAGCAAGCAAAACTTGCGTCAAGAATTCACTTACGAGACCCCCCTGGGCTGTAATACAAGTTGTTTATAGATGTTGAGGTGAGGAAAGTGGATTGGTCCTTTTTGACGCGCGGCAGCCATTTTATGCCGGACAAAATCTCATTAGAAATTCAGGATCTCGAAAATGACCGGAGCGGCTTCTTGGCAGCTGACTTTGTCATCTGTACCATGCCTTTGGGCTACCTCAAAAGACACCACCACTCCATTTTTGTGCCAAGATTGGATGACAAAAAGGTATCATCTTTCATCATTATTCTGCAGATTATTATAACCGTTTTTTGTCTCATTACGCTTCGATTTTGCCAAGACATTTCCTGGTTTTGCCTAAGTTTTCATTTCTTTATAGACTTGTTACCTTTGAAGCTTTAGCTAATTTTGATGACATTTCAATGTTTGTTAATATTTCATTATGGTTTTGAAGTTGTAGCATGATTTTCAGGTTTTAACATGATTTTAAGGTTTTAACACGATTTTTAGGTTTTAACATAATTTTTAGGTTGTGACATAATTTTTAGGTTTAACATAATTTTCAGGTTTTGACATGATTTTTAGGGTTTAACATAATTTTTAGGTTTTCACATAATTTTTAGGTTTTAACATAATTTGTTGGTTTTGAACGTAACTTTGATGTTCTTACTTAGGTAGCTTAGATACTATTTTGCTTTTGTTTAGAGGCTTTAACATAATTTTTAGGTTTTTAACATGATTTTTAGGTTTTTAACATGATTGTTAAGCTTTTGCATACTTTTAGGTTATAACATAATTTTTTGGTTTTAACATAATTTTTAGTTATAACGTAATTTTTTGGTTTTAACATTATTTACAGGTTTTAACTTAATTTAGAGGTTTTAACATAATTTTTAGGTATTATTAATATGCTTTCAATATTATGATACTTTACTAGATTTATGTTCTTTTACACCTTAAAAACAGCTTCATAATAAACACAAATATATAAAGTGTAGTTTTTGGAAGCATCAAAGCCTATGAGAGCCTCGGTTCCTATACATTATCGAGTGTGTCCCATAATTGAGTTGCAGCCTCATACCAAGATTTGGCCTATTTACTGCAGAGTTCTCCAGTGCATGTGCTCAAAGAAGTCCATACTCTTGCAGCTCTTGTTTTTCAGGTGAAAGCCATAGAGAGCATAGGAATGGGTCAAATCAGCAAATTGTTCCTTGAATGGGCTGAGCCTTGGTGGGCAGCCAATGAGGGTGGCCTTCAACTCGCTTGGCCTTGTCCACTTGTCCACTTTTCTTCAGAGCACAACAAAGAAGAATACTCAGAGCAACAACAACATCAATGGTACAGAAGTTTATGCAACTTTGCCGAAGTGGAAAACCAGCCCAATTTCCTCTGCACTTGGCTCTCTGGGCAGGCTGCACTCACTGTGGATCACCTGGAGGAGGAGGAGGTGAAAAAAAAGTCGAAAAAAGTAGCAAATTAGGCCGTCTATCGGCTTTGTTTACATTCCCTAGCGCGCACGAGTTGCGCAACATTTTCAAAACAGTCACGCGCAACCTTTGTTTACCTTTCAGATTTTGGCCACAATCACCGATGTGCTGAGGCGTTTCACAGGAGATCCAGGTGCCTTCTCTTGGTTTTTCATGTATTTTTCAATTTGGAATCTTTTTTCAAAGGTCTGCCAAGCCCCAAGAGGTTGATAAGGCATCAATGGAATTTGGATAGGTTCACTTTAGGGGGTTGGGCCTTCCAATCCACAATGACAGCTAATGAAGACCCAGACATTTTGGCGGCTCCTCTGCCAAATGAAAATAATCCAAAATTGCTATTTGCTGGGGAAGCCACTCACCACAACTTCTTGGGAAATCTCTTGGGAGCCAGGTATTAATTGAATCTCCCTCCCGCCACAGTGGACTATTTCCCCGCATGAGCACGCAGACCTCCTAATTTATTTTTTCTACGGAAGCTCAATTTTTCATGAATTTACCACAACTTTTATATGATGCTATTAGATTTTAATAAGAAGTAAACAATTTAAGCCAAATAGCTGCGTAAAAAGGATGCTTCAATATTACCCAAGTTGAAATTGATATTTTTGAAAGAAATTTCAATTGGATTTTTTTCAGTTGCATATTAGTGAAAAGTTAAGTGAAAAGTGCATTAAATTGATTTCATTTACTCCATTTGTGGACTTTTTTGCCGTTTTGAAGCCTGGGCTAATATACTGCTATTTTTTAACTTTTAAGCATACAAAATGCGCGTCCAAAAGTCTGAATAACCCACTGTGCGCGTGACTTAAGAAAATTGCAACTTTCAATCTTTTGGTACGCAGATTAACGTTGATTTGTCTTTTTTAAAGGCTTAGTGGACTGAGGGAAGCTGAGAGGGTGATCCAGAAAATCGAGTCGCTGAACCGGTTAAAATCCTTGTCTCTCAATGGTTTCATCGCCAGATAATCCATGGCTTCTATTTATTAGACATAAAGTGGCATAAGAGGAAGCACAAAAGAGAACTGGATGGTTTCCCTAGCTATAATAAAGTGGCTTTTTCCACCATCAATCTGGCGACTATTTTTCGTTTATTCAGCACACTGATTTTGTTACGCGCGAAACTAATGAGGTATGTTAGTAATGGTATACAAAAATACTGCACATGCACAATAATAATTCATATTTAGCTAGGTTTTATTGTTGGCTGCAGCAGCAGTTTTGATGCCAATTCTCAGTTTCTTTTGAGGCTGAAAGAGAAAGAAATGATCAGTATACATCTTGGGCGGTACTGTAAAATAGCTGAGAGGTGTGTAAAGTGGAATGCTGAGCTTGTGCATGTATTTTACAAGGACTTGCTTAAGCATCAGGTTCTTCAGACTTTCAGATTCTTAATTATCTGTAGGGGGGTGTAAAGTAACTTTACTGCCCTACGGGGATGTAAAGTAGCATAAACATGTCTAAAGGCGCATAAAGTAAGCTTAGCAAAAATCTTCACATATGGGAATTGAATTACGCAAAATTCATTTTGAGGTGATGCCAATGAAGTAAAGTAACTTTACAGTCCCTCGGGGGCGTAAATCGCTTCAAATGGGGAAATACTCACTGTGAGGATGGAGAATGAACAGGTCAAGTCTTCCTTCACCATCATCATGGCGCCCGCGTTGTCGAATTGCCCGCAATAATTTGGCGCGGAAAAAAGCGTCACGAGCGCCCTCTCGTGGAAGAATTCGTAACCATCCTCGACGACCTGATGAGCGCGCACAATCAAGCTCAGATTGTTTTTGGACAAGAATGCGTCGACAACATCCCGACCGAACCTGTAACTGACTCCCCGATCGGACGGCTCCCAACCAGTTGTGTCCTAGTTTGAAAAAAGCCAGGATTAGTGCTAATGATAATAAATGCATTTAATTTCCCCATTCCTGGCCTGGGAAGGGCCTTAATTACTTGGCAAAGAAAAGGTTAACTTAATTTGTCGACTTTTATATCTGCAATAAGGCCTGGGAGTTCTAAACTTTCGCATTCAAATGCATTGAGCCCAAGTTAAAAATAGACATGCACAATATATTGAATAAACAAGCATACCACAAAAAATCGCTTAAATGTATTATGAAACTGGTGAGAAATAAACCGCAGATTTGTTTCGGGAAATGATCGAAAATTCATGATTAAATTTGAGATAATTTTAAAAGACAAACAGAACAAAACAATAAAAAACTTAATTATACATAATTGCCCAGTTTCTGCAAAAAATTAGTAAAAATGGTCTTGCAAATGGTATTGATGAAAATAATTTTTTTACAGCTCTTAGTTTTGTCGCGTGAGAGGCGCTGAAAGAATGCTGCGAAATGGAAAGGTCTACTATATTGCAACATTTTAGTCGACCCTAGCCGCCCTATTGTTGTTGCCATTCTGTGAGGCCTTTCATAGATAATCAAGCTTTGCCCTAACTAAAGGATAGATGGCTCTTTGTGATGAAAATGTATGGATAAAACTTTAGCGTTTTTGAAGCTTTTATAATTAAAGCAATTACACTGTAGTAGGTCTAGCAAGTAAAATACAGTGTACTCACTCTATCTGGATCTGACCACAAGATATCACACAGTAAGCCTTGCTGCGGGACTTCAATTGGCCTTTGTATATCGATAATCTATGGAATCAATGCATTATTAGTGATGTTCCTTTTTAATTATTGAGTAGGTCTTACCAAATCCAAGTCGTATAATTGAGGAGAAAGTCCAGCGTGCGCGCAAAAATTGTGCCTTCAACCACAGCCGCTAAAAATACAAACATTCATCACTTTTTCCTGGCTACCATTTTTCGGGCTCATTTTCCGCCAATTCTTACCCACTGGCAAACAGTTGAACACATCCACGAACGATTTCCACAATTTGACGCTGTATTTCCTCTTGCACTCATCATAGAACCCATAAATGCTGCGAAAAAGGCCAAAATTACGCCATGAATTCAAGGGTTTTTTTTTGCGATGCTTTCTTGCCAATCAGTATTAAGAACTTTCGATATCTGCATTCATATGTTATGTTTGAAGCATGTACTTTACTACTACTGAGGGATATAAAGTAACTTGACATCTCCTGAGGGACAAAAAGTAACTTTACATCTCCTGAGGGACATAAAGTAACTTTACATCTCCTGAAGGACATAAAGTAACTTTACATCTCCTGAGGGACATAAAGTAACTTTACATCTCTTGAGGGACATAAAGTAACTTTACATCTCCTGAGGGACATAAAGTAGCTTTACATCCTTGTTGAGATTTTGGTCATAGACTCTGCGTGCTAATGAGGGACTGCAATTTAATAAAAAGCTGATTTCAGGTCTTTGAAAAAAGTTAAAATTACTTAAGATTAAAAGATTAAAAGATTTGGGTTTGTTTCTCTTAAGCTGTATTGCATCCCTACTTTACAGCCCCTCGTGGAATAAAAGCATTACCGGTTGAGGCCAGCACACTCGTGGTTTCCTCGGAGGAGAAAAAAGTTCTCTGGATATTTGACTTTGTAGGCAAAAAGCAGGCAAATTGTCTCAATAGATTCTTTGCCTCTGTCAACATAATCTCCAAGGAATAAATAGTTTGCGTCTGGTGGGTAACCGCTCTTGTCAAAGTGCCTTAAGAGGTCCACAAATTGGCCATGGATGTCCCCTGCAATGTGAACTGGAGCCTCCAGTTCCAATAGCATTGGCTGTTGCAGGAAGACTTCGCGAGCTACCAGACAAAGCTGTCGAATTTGATTCTCAGGAATCGGCGGGCCCTGAAAAACACACTGATCAATATCTCACTTCTCCTTGCTCCTAGCAAATTGGTTATGCAGCACAAAAGTATTGATTTTAAGGTTTTAATGGGAGTCATTGAAGTGCTTTTTTGCTATAAAATTAATAGTTTTCAATTTATAGGCCAATGTTTCAAATCTGCGAATTAACTATGAACTACATGATTGAATATTTTTATTCAGTCCAGTGAGTTCTCTTGATAAAAACAAGAAGTGGTTTGAAGCAACTTTGAGTAGGAGTCTTAAAAGTAACTTTTTGCAGAAAAAAATTAAGCGACAAGCTTACACAATTTTAATCTATGATTAGTAGGATTAAGGCTCATCCTATGAGCTTCATTATGAAATACTTAAAGTTGATTTATGCAGTTTCAAGAAAAGTCATTGAAGCAACATTTGCTGAAAAATCAAAGCTGCTTCAATTACAGGCCATCTTTTGAAAAAAAAATGATTTGTTAGCAGTTAGTTTTAAAATGACCGGGGGAGTTGTAAAAGTAGCCAGAAGAGGTTGTAATACACATGTAATACCATTGTGTTTTGCCCTACTTTCACCACCTGAATAAAAAGTAGCATGGAGATCATGCAAAGCCATGTGGAATAAGGCCCAGAATTTTTAGGCCTGTTTTCCTAGTCCAAAAGTACTAGTACTACTACAAAGGCAAAAGTTTTATTCTAGTTGGGCTTGGCTGTATCTGCTTCAATTACTGCAAGCTTTGTTTACCACAAGCAAACCTTTTTTGATAATACACACTAGCACTAGTACACACACCTTATTTAGAAAAGCATGTTGTAATTGAGATAAAAAAACCACATACAAGCACTATTAAATTGCAGAGTGGGGCTTTTTGTGACCAAGCCCCCGCTGTGGTCAATGTTTTTGCTAAGGCCTAGTATGCAATGCAAGCAGCTTTTTGCTGACCTTGGCCTTCTGATATTTGAGTTCCAATAATTACTTTAATGGACTTGGTACACATTTTTTTCTCTCAGCTGAATGGTGGGAAAACAAAAATAATAGTTATTTATTTCGAGCTGGGGCACGTAAAGTAGGGTCATTAAATAGCTGAGCGAGGATTTTAAAATGGGAAAACTCGAGTACAGCTTTACTAGCCCGAGCCTGCGAGGGCTGTAATTGTACGAGTGTTTTTCCATTTTAAAATCCGAGGTCAGCTATTTAATGACCCTACTTTACGTGCCACAGCTCGGAATATACAATTTTATATTCTGTAATACGATTTTTGAGTGTTTTAATGAAGTTACCGGGCTGCCCCGTGCCCTAGAAAATACTGCTCGGTTTTTAGTTGCTATGTGAATATCACTGGCTCTCATTAGCTAGCATCCAGTATTTTGGGAGCAATTAAATAGACTTTTAAAATCCATTTCTTCAGATGTGTGCCTATGGCACAATGGTTAGAGTGCTAGGCTCTTGATTCAGGAGTCTAGGGTTCAAACCCCACTCACTCCTTAACTTATTTTTTTTCTTTATCTGGCTTAAATTATGGTTAAAGTCCTATACATAGCATGCAATTTTCATCATGTTTCCATAGCTCAGTGGTTAGAGTTTTGGGAAACAAATCCAACTGTCTGAGGTTCGAATCTTGGATGATCCTCTCTTTTTCCAACTTCTTTGGAATTTGGATTACTTCCATGGAATATGAGGGGCATTAAATTACTTAAAATCCCTCAAATTTGATTCCAGGGCTGTTGAGTATTTAATATCCCCCAAATTGCTTAGAAAGAACTGTGATATAAAAGAGCTGAGTCGGATCGGTAAACTGAATTATAACACGAGGAAATCGTATTACAGTATATAAAAACTTAAATATAGCTCTTCTATTCGCAAATTGAAGCCTTTTTTCAGCAAGGGGCCTAAAAATAGACCTTTTCATGTCAGAAGGCTTTGAGACATTTCTCTACTCCTCACAGTTTTGCAAGCACTAGTCAACTGAATTGTGCTGAATTTCAATTTGGCAAAAGGTAGCAGAAGCCTTTTCAGCTGCAATTATTTTTCTGCCAAATGGTAGCAGACATTCATGCTGTTACGTCAATATGAATCGATTTCTAAATGTACTGCAAAGATATTGGACTTACTGGCACAAATACTACCTATATTGGATAGTTTCGGTTTGTTATGATGCCAACATATCCCCCTTTTTTTATTAGGGCTAGGGCGTGGATAAAACATTATTGACTAGACACTTAAAATCAACTTTTTTGCTCTCTTGAGAGTTTGTTTACTTCCAGTGCATGTGCACTCGCCGGGCGCACCGGTCACAGTTAGATGTAAACAAAGTTTTTCTTTAAATACTTGAATTTTACCAGCATTTTAAAAATGTAACACTTATGAGGCAAAAGTAAATAAATCTCAGATTTTAAAAGATCCCAGTCTGGTAGCACTTTTGTCTAAGAAATGATAAGTTTTAGAAATTTGGTTATCCTTTTTCCCGCGTAAAAGTACTTTTTTATGAAAAATCCATGCGTGCTCTTCAGTTCCGAAAGAGCAATCTGGTAGCACTTTATTTGCTGAAGCGTTACCCCAAAAAGGAAGAGCGCGTCTCCCAGCGCTCTTGTTTGGGTTTAGCGTTACCTTTTTCTTGAGCTTCATTTTCGCGGTAGTTTTGAGCGACGCAGATCGCTGCAAAGTCGCAGATTTGGGCTTGTTTTGTGGCGACGCGGTTGGCGTTTTTGGCAAGTTTACGGCCATTTTCTCGTGGCCATAAGTGATGAGCTCCTGGATGATCCAGTCAACGTCGAGAAAAGAGTTTTCTTTGTTTCGCTCCGCCGTCAATTTGAAGTCCAAAAGGCCGCCTTTGCCGCGCATTTTCATGGTGAAAGCCAGCTGCTGCTTCAACGGTGATTCCACCAGGACTGAATGCTTTAGGAGAGAAAATACCAGAAAGAGGAGCGCCTAAACAGAAGAGAAATCTGGCTCCGTTTTGGCTCTTTTGTCAACTAGATGGCGCCACTCCATCCGTGAAACTTGATAGGCTTTTTCATCTTCTACTTGGCAGGCTTTATTGCATTTCCTAGTTAAATACTTTTCTAGCCAAAATAAACCCAAGTATTTTTCAGCTCCAATATTGGTTTATCCTTTTTTGGTAGCAAAAACCGAGATTTGATTTCAGCTTGTGCCATTGAAAAAGGTATTTTTAGGAAGCTTCATACTTTCATGGTATAACGCAGATTATTATAGCAACTACATACAGAAAGCTGGACATGACAGCCTCAAAAGGAAGTGAATACCTTCATGATATAACATCATAAGTGGATTCGTTGAGTGAATACACATATTGCTTACACCTGAATACATCGTAGTTTCTTGCAGTATCAAGATTTGCTTTGAAGTTGAGCCTGATTCAAAAATAGTAAAACTTCTTTTTCTTTCATTGTTCTGTATTATGTTGTTAAGCCAAAAATAACTTTAAAAGTGAATACATTTTCAACCCTTGATTTCATTGCTCAAAAACTGACAAAAATCAATGTAAACCTTAGCAAAGACTCAGAATCAGACTTTAATATTATGTAGCAGATGTCCTCTCATGTATTTTCTGTTAAGTACATACTTATGTTTTGCAGTAGTAGTAGTAGTAGTAGTTGTAAAATGACAACAATGTTTCCTGTAATAAGTTGGGCAGCTGTAGCATTTGAAAAACAAGCCATCATTTGTTTGCTTTGCAAAGTAGATATTATAGAAAAAAGCCACTTTCTTTGTACGATTACGATAGTAGTAAAGATGAGAAAGCTAAAGAGTTATTGGTAATGTTAATAGAACGTGTGTAACAGTCATTGAAAAATTCAACAATTTTTTGGGTCTCTTTCCATGTGTAGCATGGCATCCAATTCGTCTGTCAAATCTGCCAACATGCTGCCAATATCATTCAAAACATCGCCTGCTGTGCGTTGACTGCCATCTGTCGACAGCCTGAAAAGTTAAAAAAAATAATACACATTAGTACCATATCAGTAACATTGATGCAGGGCGCTCCTAGCGGCCTTTTAGGGCAACAGCTGGGATCTTCAGCTGACGCTGCTCGAGAAAAAAACTGAGTTACCTCGTTTTTGTGACTCGAGCAATAGTTTAAAATAAATACAGAAGCAAATTAGTGTCATCGAACTTTTCAAAGGATTGCTTCATGACACAAAACTAAAGGGGTTTTAAATCTATAATAACCATAAGATACTTAATATCGATGATAAAAAGTAACCGTTTTAAATAATTATTCGCCCTTAAAAAAGTGGCTTGACTCATGAAAGCGAAACTTGATTTTGAGCTCAACTCCCAAGTGTTTCTTCAAGAATGTCAGTAGATGTTATGTCTTTGTCATCTTTCAATAATGCTTCAGCTTACCAAAGTGAATTCAAGGCATTACTTACTTTCTAGCTTGATTCTGACTAGAGTCTTCTTTAAGCTGAGGAGAGGCTGGCTCATTGTCCATAGCTTGAACATGGCTGTTGGATCTCATCCGGATTGTCCCCACATTGTCTTGTGCAAAGGGGAAGCTTTCTCCATCTCCACAGCTATTAATACTCTACAAAAAAATAAACTGCATTGCATATATCAACATAAACATTTTAAAAAATATCTACCTGAGAACTAGTGTGCTTCAGGGCTTGGCTCTTTGGATCTGCATCTGACAAAGCTGGATTGCTAGAGTGTTCTGTTTGCTGCTGTTCTCTAGTTTTGGCCACAATTTTGGCCACAGGCCTCTGCTTGCCCCCATACCCCTTCCCCAGGCGGGGTAGGGTACCTCCACTGGCTGTCAAGTTGCTGGCTGAGTGCTGGTGCACCAGGATGGGGTTTCTGTTGTTGAGTGCTATGTCCACATCATCATAGCTCCTGGTGTTGTTAGACACCACCCATGAGGGGGGCTGGGGGTATTGGAAAGAGGGGTGGTACCTCTGAAAGGAGGTAGTCAGCTGGGGCATGGGTTGGGGCATGCCCTGCAGCAGCTCAATGGGAGGGGGAGGGGGAGAGGGGGTGGCTGAGGCTGGCCTCACAATGGAGGTCACTGAGGGGGCCCTTTCAATCCTGATGATTTCAGGCTGGTACACCATGGACCTGTACTGGTCCACTCCTGTGGACTTGGCCCTGCTTGGAGGCATTGGGGGCATGGGAGGTTGCTGGTGGTGAAAAGAGCTCATTGGAGGCTTCCTGCTGCTGGCCATGTTGGGAAACTGAGCAATCCTCCTGCCAGACTTTAAATCTTTGGCCCTCTTGATGGCCAAGAGGAGCCTCTTTTGGTGGCCCAGCCTGTAGATGCCAATATCTTCCAAATCCTCAATGGAGATTTGCACAAGATCATCAATGGACAAGTAGCCTTGAGATGCCAGCAGGCCCTGGTACTCATACAGCCTGACCAGGTGCAGGAATTCCTCCAGAGTGGGTGGAATGTAGTTGGGCAGGCCATCAGGAATGTTCAGCTTGACAATTTCAGCCTTGATCTTCTTCCTGTGGTTGGGCTTCTTGATGCCAATGGCTGTGAGGTCTTCAGGGGTCATCTTGGAAATGGTGGGCATGTCATACCCAGCTGAGGCAAAGAGGTCATAGTAGTCCTCAAAATGGAGATCTGTGAGCCAGGCCAGCAAAATGTCCAGGTCTGGCACCCCATTGGCCACCATCTCAGTTATATCCAGGGCGCAAATGGAGTCTTCATGGGCCCTTTCCATGGAGCCGAGGCTGGAAGTTGACGAGTGGTAACTTTGCCTGAAAAAACAAAAGTCCACATTTAGGCTACAAAACATCAAAATTATGAAAACTTTACTAAATATGAAAGTTGTATTATTTAATTGCCTAACAAAGTTATTTATAGTATTTTTCTGTAAAATTACTCATTGGCCAGTTATCTTGATTTGCAAAAAATGTGATTCCAAGTCATAATGTTATAAGTATCAACATATATTCAAAGTTACCTGAAGGAGGTTCCAAGGGAGCTCAATCTTGGTGGCTGTGGTGGAATGGTAACCATGGGCCTATGCTCATGAATGGTGTGAAAGTTGTTTGAAGCTGAAATGAGTCCATTGGACTCTGAATTGGAATTGGAAGCTCTGCCACTGTCCAGACTTGTGGTGGAATTTCTGCAGCCAGATGACACAGACTCCACTGTGGCAATACTTGACTCATCTCCAGGACTGTCCCTTCCAGGACTCTGAATAATACAATAATATTTCACAAAAGTTACCTAAACCACAAAAAAAACATAACAAAACAACTCAAGAAACTCAAAACAACTCAAGAAAAAAAGAGAAAAAAATGAAATTGGAAGGAATTCACACCATTGCAAGGTCAATGCCTTGATCTTGATCAATTCCAGGCGATCCATTGGAATGGGCGCCATTTTGGACTGAAGCAGCTGCTGGTGTTGCCTTGTTTTCATTACTTTTCATATCCTGCAATTGTTGCAAATTTAGCCCTACTCTCTATTCCTCAGTGGACTTTTTCCCAAAAGTTACCTTTGGAATGTGATTTTGGATGCCTCTGCTGTTGGTGGGAAGAACGTCAGCCTCAAACGTCAATTTTGTGAAAGCTGAAAAAAAAGAAATGCTCAATTACCTTGCCAAAAACTTGAAATTCATGAAAAGTGAATAAAATAAGATATGTGTATTACATCAGTGCCCACAATTGTTATTTATATGAATTTCCGGTAAAATCACTTTGAAGAGAGTTATCCATCAAAGTTGGCCTGCATGAATTTGTTAACAAAACTAGTTACCCGGAGAAGATTGGTTGTTGAAGTGTTCTCCATTGTGATTGGCTGGAGGTTTTGCAAAAGTGCTCATCATTGGCTGATTATTTTGGTGGTGATCCTGATGGTGCTGTTCTCTTTCATAGGAGAAATCACTGCCAAAGCTTGACCCTGACCCCCGAGGGTTGTTAAAGGGCGGGATCAGGGGCGGGTTCACCTTTTTGGCACCCTGGCTCAAACGGTGTGATCGATTCATGCCTCCAACTGAAATGGAAAAAGGACACCATGAAAAATCCACAGAGCTCTATATACAGAATAAATAAATTGGCCAAGTACAGAAGATTATCCTGGATTATAAATTCTGGATTTGACCCTGGAACTTTTGTGTACCAGCAGCCAACAGGAAAACTTTTGGCACTGGTACATTTTTTGTCTCCTATGCCAAATGCTGAATTGGGGCAAAAAATGTTTGTAGAACACTGTGGAGAAAAAAACAAGTGCCTTTACAACCAATCTGTAAACTTTTTTAAAAAGCTTTTACAATACAGAAATAAGTGATAAAAATATGATTTAATACTGAAAAAGCTACAACAATTCAGTTTAATTAAAATGTAATCAGGAATAAGTGGAAATTACTCGATTCTTGGAGTAAAGAAATTACCCAAGTCCCTAATTAAATTCAGCTGAAAATTAAAAGTAGTTTAAGAAAATCACACAAATTCTTAGTTAAAAAACAGCATTAAAGTCAAAAGTCAAAGCTGACTAGAGTGCATTTTAACATAGTTGCAATTTGACAGACTTTCCAAATTCATTAAAAATAATGAGCATAAATTACTCGATTCTTGGCCAATGTAGCTGAGATTTCGCCATGAATTGGATCTGAGGTTATTGCTAAAAATCGAGGCTGCTTTCGGCTGAGGCTGGACTTTTTGCTTGTTATTCAAGTCCACAAGAGATTGACTCTTCCACTGCTTTTCTGCACTACACTGGACACAAAGGCCATCAGTATTATGGCCATTATTTTTGGCCTTTTTCACTGCTGATGGCCTCCGCGGCCTCAAAGTCTTCAAGGGCTGACTTGGCACCTTAAAATTCATGTCTTCACTGGAAAATGAGGCACTTCTATGCAGGCTTAATTTTCTGTTGGCCTCACATTTTGGAGGCTTGTGTGAGGCCTCCAAATGCGACAATGAGCCCGAAATCAGCCTCCATTTTTTGGGCAAAGTTGGAAAATGCATGTTTTTCGCCACCACCTCCACCGAAAATCGGTTGTAAACTGACTTGAAAAAAATCCAGGTGGCCAGGTGTATGTTTTGAGTAATACTACTACAGCAGCACTCACCTGTGCCATGCACAGTGGGCCAACAGTGCCCAAAAATGGGCACACTTCAAAAATTGAAAACAATCACTTTTGGCGTTTCATGCTTGAATTGCTATTCTGTTTGATATCACAGCATTCTTTGATGCTCGAATACAAAGAAATTGAGGCCGAATTGGGATATTTTAAATTTTTCCCCTTTTTTTCAAAAGAGAAACTAAATATTTGCAAATGTCAATTTTAAGATTTTAAGCAGAGTGGAAATCCTTTTAATTGCCTAATAAACGTTAATTAGTGGATAGGCTAAATTTGATGCTTTTAATGCTTTTAATTTTGAATAAGTTGAGTATTTTTCGGGAAAATGGGCCGTGCTGTGCATCTTATAAGAGCGTGCCTCTTATGTTACTTTAATGCGCCTCCACCAACGCACAGTGGGCCCTAAAATGCTCAAAAAATCGGATTTTCAAAAGAACTCATTTAGTTTTACGACAATTGTCATCATTTGATTGCCTTCATCATAAAAAAGTAATGAACCACATTAATACGAAAGCACCCAACTTTTTAGGCCGTGGACGCCTTTACATGATATGTCTGGATTGAAATTACCGAGATGTTTTTCAACGGAAAAATGTGAGCTGATTAATTTGAATTTGCAGTTGACAACTTTTAGCAGCCTAATTTTTCATTATCAATTTTTTACGTGGGGAGCAGCGCGAAGCGCCCGCCCCCACAATTCATTTAGAAATTACACTAATAAAAATAATGACTCTTTTGAAATTACATAAATGTCATTTGCATTTACTGCGGCCCTTTTATTTTTAAAGTATTCAAAATATTCCCATCTTTAAGGGAAATATTTCCGAGTGTTGATGATTGAAAAATTATCATCCATAAAAGTGGTTTTCCCGTTTCCTCCTTAGTTTGGCCCATTGTGCAATATTCAATAATTTAATGGTACTCGAGATTTTCCGCTGTAGAAATGCTCAATGACAATTCCAGCACATCTGGCTGCAAATTCATTAAATTACACTGTGGTCAACTTCGTTGGACTTGATTTTTGAGGTCACCTCAATTTCACTCTGGGGGCAACAGGCCAAAAAAAGCTCCTTTTTCAATCATTCAAAAGTTCACTTTTTTCAGTGCAGCTATTAGCGAAATCGAATTTTTGCAGCTTTTAAAAGTCAGTTTAATTAAAATGGACATGAAAATTATTGCACAATGTGGGAGTCTGAAAATTAAATTTTGAGTGCAAAAATGCCATTGGGTGACTAATTCGGTGAGTAACACACAGATTTCCTTGATAAGATCCAAGCCCACACATTTTGCAAAATTCTTGATAAGGTGTGGAAAAAGTCGCCAAAAATGCCACTTTTCGGCTCAGAATTTAGGAAAAATGAAAATTTGAAACTTCAAAATGGATTCATGGTTGATTGGGCAAAACTTTCAGATTCAATAGCCTTAGTGGAACTTAGTTGCGGTATTTTAGCACAGAGTGGCGCTTCAGTCGCTCATCGGGGCAGTCCGAAAAAAAGTCTTAAAAAACTCGGTTTACAATTAGCTAAAAATGCCAAACTCCCTTTGATGCGTCGAAATGTCATTAAGTTTGTCTTATAAGTCCACTAAAAACCCCTGAAACCCTTGAATTGCGAAAATAATCTGCCCCGATGGAGCTCCCAGCGCCATCTCGCGTAGGAATAATCCCTACTCAAAGCTGTTGTTCCACTAAGCCTATTAATGATATTTTTGAAAAGTTTTCACTCTAAAAAAAATCCCACTAGTTTGGCGAGAAAATTGATCAATTTTGATAATCTTAGTTTGTCGCTTTTTTATGGATAAAAATAGGTTAAAAACAAGCTTTTTTCCCCGCTAATTAGTCAGCTTTTAACAATCTCTGATTCACCTTTTTGATAGATAAAGCTCTAGTTTCGTGATGCGATAAACCAGTTTTAAGGCATGCAAAAAGCTGCGTTGCCAAAAATGTATGACTGCAAAATAAACTATAGTGCACAGTGGATTATTCCTTTGCCACTTTTGCATGAATTTCCCAAAAAAATCAGTTTTTCCTGCTTTGAAAATGAAGGCAATAAAGAATAAGAAAATAGCGGAATTTATGCGCGCAAAATTAATCCACTGTGCAGGGGTGTAGGTTGTTGTTCTATTGTCATGTCACGTAAAATCAGTCAATACTCTTGACTGAATTTTGGCGTAGGTGAAAAAACATTTGAGCCTGGAAGATCCATTAAAAAACTAGTTTTTTTCAAGCTCTTGACAAAAAAATAAGAAATCTGCATTTTACGGTGTAATATGAAAGTTATCTGAATTTGGACAAGTTAAGGCAAGATTTTGAGGCGCTTGAATTCATGCAAATTTGAGGAGTGGTTAAGGTTATCATCGCAACCATTTACTACAAAGCAATCACCAGCCCTCCCAGTTCAGAAAAGGCTGGATATTTTACTATGGAGCTCAAGCCAGCCGAATATTTTGCCAAAAGAAGCTAAAAAACTGCCAAAAAAAGAAATCACAACAACTTGGCCAATTTTGTAATGTTTGCTGATTGTACTTTTACAGAAACGCTGATTTACAGAAAAACCTAAAAAAATATAAGGGATTTTTCTACTTGAGAAATTTCGATTTTAGGCCACTCCAAATAGCAAACTTCTGGTAATTTATTAAATAAGAGCAAATAACATTTGAACAGAACAAGATTTTGGCAAAAAATTATACTTTTTGGTGAGAAACACTTTTCATAAGCTGAACGGCATTCCTGTAAAAATGCACAAAAAATCGCAATGTTAACTAACAAGAAATGTAATATAGCTACAATACAAAAAATAGCTTTTATTTATTTTATTTTTATTTTATAAGTTTTTTCAAGGAAGAAAAAACTTATTAATGTAAATTCCATAGAAATATTATTTTGAATTGAGTTTTTAACTCTTCTCTTTTTTTTTTAGGTGTACTCTTGATTGTCTAGCCAAATATGCAGCCTTGATCTTGTACCACATGAAATGCTTGAACAACCCTAAGGGTGTTTCTACCCACACACTTTTAACAAAGGTTTTCAAGCTCTGATTACCTTTAAATTGAGCTGTTTGTCATTTAAGACAATTGAAGCTCAATTTCAATTTCAAAATGCCAGCAAAATCACTTTCAAGTAATTGAGTGCTTTTGCAAAAAAAAGTGAAAAAAATAGTGCTCTCAAGTTTCCTTTGTGTCTGACATCATTGCTAAGCAAACAATCATGATGAAAAAGAAAAACATGAACTTGAGCCTCTTGATCAAATATAAAATATAAAAAAGCTCAAATTTCTTGCATCTTTTCCACTAAAGTGTGAGCAAAAATAAGTAGGATTTTGACAAAGTTTTTAGATTCTGAGTGAAAATAAACATATTAACTGAAAAAGCCAAAAAAGCGGAAAAAAAGAGATAACATTTTGAAGAATAAATTCATTTCTTTTTTGATGTTGCAGTAAACTTTAATTATTTTTAAATTGAATCAAATAAAATGAGTCATTTTTCAAGATAAAGTCTGAGTAAACATTAATGGGATTGCGAACTTTATGCTTTTATAGATAGAGCAACAGCAAAGTTCAAGGTCTGCTTTTTAGCATTAATTGGACTTATGCAACTTCTAATCACTAGAGTGGGCAAAAAATTGGCACCAATTAAAAACAAGTGTCAAATAAAGACAGAGCCAAATAAAAAAGAAGCAAATGAGAGCCCACCTCTTTTTCAAAAAGCTTATTGATGAAAGTGCTCAGTAATTTTAAGGCAGACAAAAGGGCTGATGCCAAATAAGTCAATCCATAAATAAAGCACACAAATTCATTGTTATTATTTCAAATAAGGGCCTGTCCAAAATGCAAAAAGTAACAATTTGTTGGTCCTTTATTATTACTACAAAACTTGTTTACAACTAAGCAGATTCCTGTCAAAAAAAAACATGACTGATCCAACTTTTCTTGGCATGGAATAAAAAAATCAAATTTGAAATTCAAATCAGGGCAGCATTTGTAAGCTAGCTCTCAAGCTTTGTGTTGCCCCAATGATTCAGCAAAAAATGGCAAATTGAACAAGCAAATAAAAAAAAGCCGTTTTCTTACCACTATTGATTCTCCTCATGGTTTTTTGCAAACTCAAACCAAAAGCAACTGAAGAAGGCGTGCAAAAAAACAACAATTCGCCATGATGTTGTGACTCGACTAAAGCAAAAAATCATGCAAAAATAAGCGTCTTTGAGAAAGAGTTTGGGAAACTTTGCACCCACTTTTCAATTGTCCACCATTGTCTTCAAGGCCACTCAAATTAGGCAGTCAAAATAGCTCGGTGGTTTTCCAAAGGGCTCTCCGCTCTCTCCCTCGGTTCGAGTCCCAGTGAGGCCAGAAAATGCTTGGAAACAATAACAAAGTTTTCAGATGGTGACAACAACAGAAAAAGCACTGATGCTACTACTACTGCTGTAGTAGACTGCAGCAAAACTGAGTGTAAAAAGTAAGGGTGGGAATGTGTGGGCTGCCCGGCCCGGCCAATTCGGCCCGTTCTGCCAAAGGGAGTCTGCTACAGCTTCAGCTGCTACAGCAGCCCCTTCTTGGTAGCGCAGCAAAGCTCACTTTTAAATACAGTGTTGCCAGATAGTTTTCACCGAGAAGAGGCCAAGATTTGCTGGAAAAACGCCACTTTAGCGGGAATTCTAGTTTGGCAAAATAATCTTAATTTTGTGCAAAAACGCGAAATTGAGGCAGAATTTGCTATTTTTTTAGGGAAAATTGCATTAACAATAAGTACAAAAGCTATTTTTCTATTTTAATGGACAACAGTGAAAAAATTATTTTGGCCAAATTTTGGCAAAAATAATAATTAATAAAGTAATTAAGGAAAGAAGGCGCCAGTTTTTCTCGGAAACCGCCTGTATTTTGGCAAATAAGGCCATTTTCACCTTTTTTCATCTGATTAGACTGTATTAAAAAAAGGCCATTTTAGTGAGAAAAAGCCGCGTCTGGCAGCACTGTGGTTAACTTGAAGTGGCGCCATCACAAGTGCAGCGGACGTTTGGCAAACCATAGTGTCAACAAGAAGAAAATGCCCGACAGTGTGACCAGAAGAGAGCCGTCAAAGTGGCGTTTTTGGGGATTGCGGGCTGGTAGCACTGCAGCAATTAAAGCTGGGTGACCAGCTGATCTTTTATGCATGCTTGCTTCTTTTCTAGTTATGCATTCTGCAGATGTTAATGCAGTTTTTCGGCTATCTGGAATATCTCCAAGATAAAACTAGGGCTTTTTGTATCATACAATGAATCAGATAAAATCCATACAGACTCTAAATAAAAAGTAAGACATGTTGATGCAATTACTTGACAATGGTATTTCATTTTTCAGTTTTAAATAACTGGTATCAAAAAGATAAAATCGAAATTATTGCACATATTAATGAAAATAATGAATTTCCCAAATAACTTTTTTTTGATATAATTATTTTCTTGTATTTTCACATTTGAAACACTATATATTTTCTAAGTAACCAAAAAATTTCACATCATTGGCCTCGTACCATATCTTGGTTATTTTGCGGAACAATCATTTTAGAGAGTCTCGCAACCTTTTAATCTGGTTTAGAATTTAATTCTTAGGCAACTCAGCCTTTAATTTTTTGGCTCATCATACTTTCAACATTCAGAAAAAATAACTTTTAATCTAAATTCTGCTTTAATGAGCAAAACATAACAAACCTGTTAATTTAAGAGAAAATATTTGTTTTCAACTATAAAGGTAGCCAATGCTTTTTGTTGGCCAGAGCAAAAAGGGAATTTTTTTTAGCTGGATAAAAAATAATTGTCAAGATCACATCTGGGTTTTTCCAAACTTTGGAATGGCGTCCGAAAATCCCGAAATTTCCAGTAGTACGCTTTTATTTCCAAGCGTAGCAATTCCCATGAGGCTTTTTGTAATCCCATCTCAGCCGTCTTCCACGGGGCACTTAAATTCCGCGAACGCGTGCTTGACCCGCGCGCCCTCACACTGGTCACGTCAGCTGACTTAATCAACAGTTTCAGTCAACTGCCAGCCGTTTGACCACAAGGATTTTTCGAGGAAACAGTCCAGCAAAACGCTCCAATTTTCGGGTAAATGAGTACAGTTGGACTAATTGGAGGCCATGGCTCCCTATTTGGCGGAAAATGGCGTGATGTGCGAGGTCATGGCGCCTTGGCAAACCGGCCTTTTAATCATCTTTGGCCTGGCCTTTCTCATCATCCTGTTTTTGTGCTGCTGCAAGAGCGAGGCTGAACATTACGACCAAATTGTCCTCGCTTCAGCCAAAATTTCGCCTAGACAGCCCATCATCAACAATCCATGCGGCCAATGCAGTCCATTATCCAGCTTCCACAGTTGTGGTCACTCAAGTGGTCACATGGACCACTACCTTTGTGGTCACCTTGGCTCGAGTGGTCAGAGTGGTCTTCGCAGGTCTTTTAACCACCACAGCCAATGTGGCTTCAACGCGGACAGCCAGCACAATTTGACCACTGGTGGTCAAAGTGGTCAGAGTGGCCATGACCACGATAGCCATTGTGGTTGCGATGATGTCCGACCAAGTACTAGCAGTGGTCTAGGTGACCACCATAGAACCATGAGTAGTGGTCAGAGTGGTCATTCCTTAAAGAGTGGCCACAGTGGCCCAAGTGGTCACTTACCTTATGACCACATTGGCCATTGTGCTTGCAACGACATTCGACTCAACTCTGGAAGTGTTACGAGTGGTTGCAGCTCAATTCAACATTGTGGACCAAGTGGCCATTTTTGTCACAGTGGCCAAAGTGGTCACTTTCCATATAACCACATTGGCCATTGTGGTTGCAACGACATTCAACCAACCACAAGCAGCGTCCTGAGTGGTTACGATGGAGTGGATTTTCAACATGGCCACTGTGGACACAGTGGTCATCGCAAACAGTCTTACCAAAGTAGCCACAGTGGTCAGAGTGGTCGCCTTAGCAATGGTGGTAGAAAGCACTCCTTCAGTGGTCGAATTAATGCCAACCGGAGTGGACAATGTGGTCGTTACCATTCCTGCAGTGCAAGCCACAGTGGGAAAAGTGGTCGCAAAATGGGCCACAGTACTGACAGTGGTCGCATTCATTTCAACCAAGTTAGCCACAGTGGATCATTGTCTACAGTGAGCAGCAATGGAAGTGGGAATGGTACCAGGCGACTCAAGAGCATTTTCATGACTGTTCGGGCTGTCATTAACCAACAGAGTACAAACAAGGATGACTTAATTTTTGAGCCCGAAGAATTGGAGGAACAGCAAGAGACCACTGGCCTTTTGGCCTCAGCCAAGGCCAGATCGTGAGAAAAATATTCGAAAAAAGCCATAAATGGCTAGGAATATTGAATGTATAACTTTGACTTAACATCCAACTAAAAAACAAGAATAAACTAACAGTACTTTATAAATTGCTCTCAATCTTACTTTTATGAAAATTTTATGGCGAGATGTACAAATGAGCACCTTTGATCAGCTTTGAGCTTTCAGGCAAAATCTGGCTCAAAATAGTGCTTTAAAACTGGAAGTAAAGCTAAGCGTTGACGAATTTTAGAAGGTTTTAGCGATGGCATTCAGGGAGTATTAGTAGCCGACAAAGCACAAAGAAGGATGACTTAATTTTCGAGCCCGAAGAGTTGGAGAAACAGCAAGAGACCACTGGCCCTTTGGCCTCAGCCAAGGCCAGATCGTGAGAAAAATATTCAAAAAAAGCCACAAGTGGTCAGGAATATTGAACGTTTAATTTTGACTGTATCCAAAACAACGAGAATAAATTAAAAATAAATAGCAGCAAAATGTTTTTTGTTAGTGAAGTGCACATGGGAGGAAAGGGGGGAGATTGTAGTTGTTGTTGTTTTTTGAAAGAGACTTTGTAGTATTCATACAAAAAAGCGAAATTCAGGCAGTCTTGCGTAAGTAACATTGTAATCATGATTCAGCTTTCATGCATCAGGGGAAAAAAAGGGATCACAGGTTCTCATATAATGATAAATATTGGTATTTGTATTAAGGCCCTTCTGAAATAGTTCAATCTTGTTCGTTCCATTCAGGTACTCCAGTCTTTCTCTCAGTACATTCACCCTTAGCAAAATGATGGCACAAAAATTAGTTATTATGCTGGCACTGAGGTCCATCGAAGGGCCAGTTGCAGGCGGTGATGCCAGTGTCGTATCCCAGGACAATGGGACAGGGGAACACATGCAGGGTGTACTTTTCCACCCATTTGTCCCAATAGCATTCGTAGAACTTGTCGCAGTCGGTCGGATGCCTGAAGAGGCCAGGGCGGTCGCAAACCTCAGGACCGATGGTGTCGTTGAAATTCCGGAACCCTCCAGGGCCAAACTTGTTCCAATCACTGCCCTGGAATTTGTTGAGCACTGCAGGCTTCTTGGGACTCGGCCTGGTTACAGAGGTCACAGCCTGGTTCAATTCAGGTTTCGAGCCCTCAAAGCGACTGAATTCCCGGCCTCCACGGCCATCTTGAGCGGGGCGTCCTCCATTTGAGCCATTTGGTCCTGCCTGTCCAAATCCTGATCCTGAACCGTTAGGTCCTGGCCTTCCAGGTTGTCCAAAACCGGATCCAGAACCATTGGGTCCTGGCCTTCCAGGTTGTCCAAAACCGGATCCTGAGCCGTTAGGTCCTGGCCTTCCAGGCTGTCCAAATCCTGATCCTGAACCGTTAGGTCCTGGCCTTCCAGGCTGTCCAAAACCGGATCCTGAGCCGTTAGGTCCTGGCCTTCCAGGCTGTCCAAATCCTGATCCAGAACCATTAGGTCCTGGTCTTCCAGGCTGTCCTGATCCACTAGGTCCTGGTCTTCCCGATCCTGAGCCATTAGGGCCAATGCTAGTTCCTGCTCCGTTAGGTCCTGGCCTTCCAGCACCTGATCCAAAAGCACTTGGTCCAGGCCTTCCGGAACCTGATCCAAAAGCGCTTGGTCCAGGCCTTCCGGAGCCTGATCCGAAAGCGCTTGGACCTGGCCTTCCGGCATTAGATCCTGATCCAAGGGTGCTGCTGGGTCCTTGAGGAGGCAGAAGTGGCCTGGGAGCAGAGTTTCCAGAGTTGAAAGCGACAAAAGGCTTAGGCCTGGCCCCGCCTTGAGGCGTAAATCTTCCAGAGTTCCGGAAAGCCTCCGGTCCATTCACCGAGTTGGGTCCATTGCTCAAAGTAGCTGAGGAGAATCCGGAAGGAATAACTGAGGCCACTTCTTTCTGCTGCTGAGGTCTCTGATGAGGCTGATCCACAGGCTTGAATCCATACTCAATTTCTGAAGGCTTCAACTGGCCAGCATAAGCAGGGCTCTGGTATCTCTTGGGCTCTCTGGGCTCATCATCAACCGTTGGAGGTTTGAAGCCTCCATACTCGATTTTGGGAGCCTTGAATTTGCTCCTTTCTTCCTCTGAAGGATAGGCAGGTTTCCTTTCAGGCAATTCCAGGGGATTGGAAGGGACAGGATAGTTGTAGCCACCATTATCGCCCAAAGGCTGTTCATAAGAGGGTGCAGGTGTATAGGCAGGTGCATAGCTGGGGGATGGGGAAGGAGCATAACTTGGAGCATGTGTAGGTGCATAGCTGGGAGCATAGCTTGGTGCATAGGTGGAAGCAACAAAAGGCTTGAGAGTAGGTTGGTAAGCAGGTGTGGTGGGGCTGTAGGCAGGTGTAACTGGGGCATAGGTGGAAGAGGGATAGCTGGCAGGTACGGCATTGACTTCACCTGGGTACGTCAAGGGGTTGGAAGGAACTGGATAATTGTATCCTCCACTAGTGGAAGAGGGATAGGCAACAGGGGCAGGTGTAACCGGGGCATAGGTTGAAGGCACTCCATAGGCAGGTGTAACTGGGGCATAGGTTGAAGTCACTCCATAGGCAGGTGTGACTGGGGCATAGGTTGAGGAGACTCCATAAGCTGGCGAAGGAGCAGGTGTATCGGGCCTATAGGTTGTTGAAGAAATACCATGAGGCTCAACATAGTTGGCACCTGAGTCTGCACCTGGCAGGAATCCAGAGTCAGCATCATGAGACAGGGCAATGCCTGCTCCTGGCTGCCTGGTGGGTAGAACCAGGGGTTGGCAGGAACTGGGTAAGCGTATCCCTCAGACTCATCATCTTCAGGGTAGTAAGGGAGTCTTCATAGTTGGGCTCATAGGGCTCATAAGGTTCTTCGGGGTAAGCGGGGCTGCTGCTGACATAAGCAGGTGCAGCAGTGGAAGAAGGACTGGCATAGCCAGGAGTAGTTGAGGCATATCCAGGCAAAGCTTGACCACCCCTGAATGTCTCAATTCCAGCCTCATTAATGAACCCATTCCCATTGATGGTGAGTTCAGGGGACTCACAGTTGGTACATTCGAAGGACCCAGAGGGTAACACCGGTTGTCTGGCTGGATTGTTTGACTTGAAGGATCCAGGCTGGGTGAAGAACTTGCCAGAGTCAGGTGCAGCACCTGCACCCCCATGGCCTCCAGGCAACTTGCCAGAGCTGGGAGGGGGACGCCTATGGGGCAAACCGTTATTCGGTCTGGCATTGCCTGCGAAAGCTTTGCCATCCCTGACAGGTGCACCTAGGGCACCTGCCCCTCCACAGGCAGGCACAAGCCAGGGCCAGTTACACATGAGATTCTCCTCGTCAAAAGCCAGACCGAATGGGCACCTGAACTCATAGTGGGTGAGACTGCCATCCTTGCTATGAGCCAGGCAAGCAAAGAACCACCTGCAGTTTTCGGGGTCAACGAAATAGCCTTCAGCACTGCATACATAGGGATTCCTGGGGACTGGCCTGATTTCTGAGCTGCCATCGCAGGGCGTGGCCTGGGCAGGCCAAACGCACACCTCCCACCGGTCATCGAAGACCAGACCGGTAGGGCAACCGTATTCGAAGATGGTGTAGTCGTTTTCGTACTGGTTGAACTTGACACACCTGTAGAACTGGGAGCAATCCTGGGGATGCCTGTAGTAGCCCTGACGCGTGCATTCCAGGGTGGTTTCAGAGTTCTCCCTGATCCCAGTGATCCTACCCTCCCTGTCGACAACCCGGACAATCCGGTAAGGCGAAACGTTGACCCCGACAGGGCTCAGGGTTTGCGGAGAGGCCACCAGGTCCTGTTCCAGGCTGTGGACAACCAGCTGCCTGGGCTTCCTGTCCAGCTTGGTCATGGTCTTGAAAATGGCCTTGAGTAGCGAGTATTCGCCTTGGCCACAGAGGTTGTCGACATCATCAGCATCGATACTGAACAGGCCCACTCCTCCCAAATTCCGGAGAATGGCATACTTGGTCTTGATTGTCAGGCTGGTGGCATCATCAAAGGCCATCCAGGCATCAGTATCAAAAGCATAGGGTCCAGTCAAGTCCTCTTCCCTTTCCACAGTCCAATTGCCCTTTTTGAGCACCTTACAAACCTGAAAGCACAAAATATGCATTATTACCTTTAAGTGGAAATCATAAAGATCCCATTTTCTTTGTAGGCTTACTTGTTGGTAAGTGAATTGTGATGGCTTTCCAATGCTGGCTGAGCCTGGAGTGTTTCTGGAGCCTTCCAAAAGGTTGAATTTGCTTCCCTTGGCTGATCCAGACAAAATGATCTTCTCCTCCTCAGCTCCCAGACTGATGACAATATCAAGCAAGGAGTCCTTGGAAACAAAAATGGTTCTTAAATCTATGTTTTATTTGTATTTTTAAATTTCTTACTGTGTTTTCAATGTCAGACACACCCATGAGTCGACTGTGATGGTAAGTGACATTGTTGCTGGGTGAGGTGAAATTGTGGGTTTGCAAAGTGTAGTAGCTCACAAATCTATTGCAGAAGGCATAGTAATTAGTTTTATGGGTTGGAGTGCAGTTTAAATTGGGGTTATTTAACCTGTTGAGCATCTTGAAGTCATAGCCTTCAACTAGGAACTCCGGAATGGGTGAGAGTCTGACAAAGACCAAAAATCCTTCCTCCTCTTGCTTCTCACTCAGCACCTGATCCACAAGGGACTGAAGGTCAGCGAGGTCCTCGAAATCAAGGCCAAAACCAAGGTCATCAAGGCCAGAATATTGACGAGCTTCAAAGAAACAAAAATTAATACAAGACTAATCATAAAACGAGTACTTATGTGACGCATAATTTAATTTAGGCAATTTTGTAGCAAATTTTTTTGGCGGAATAACAAATGAAATTCAAAGCAATCATTAATGAGACTTGCTGTGAAGCTCATCATCTCACTTTCAGTTTGCGAAACTGAAACACGTCCAATATTGTAAAAAAGGCGATATTCATCATAAACATGAGTATTTTAGGTACGATAGGGCTCAGTGTTTTGTGTGGGCTTAGGGCTGAGGGTGGTTGAGGGCTCGGGGCAAAAAAGGGCTCAGGGGCAGATTTTTTTTACCTCTCGACCGGACTCGTTTTTTGACCACGATAACTTTGGAGCCTCCATCAACCTCAGTCCTATTTTGTGAGTGTAGCAGTAGCAAGCCAGAGGTCGCCCTCTGCTGCGCCGTCTCACCTTGCTTGACTTCTTCTTCACTTGGGATCGACTCCTCAGTGTCCTGCTCTAGTAGCTCGCTGCAAAATTCCATTTTAGCACGAAATGGGATGGAGGTTTTTGGAGAAGGGGAATAATGAAAAGAGAGAGAGAGACACACACTTTAGGTCCAATGTTGAGCTAAGCAAGGTCAGTCTCAAGATCAATTTTAGAAGCTAGGGACAGAGAAGAAAGCCAAGGAAGAGCAGTCGATTTTGGGCGAATGAGATCAGCTGAATTTCTTGTCAACTCAAATAACTCAGGTTTTGCATGTCAAGTTTTGCTCCAATTTTACCGCTCTGTGATCATGGTGGTGGCTTCAATGTCTTCCAAAAGATCTTGGTCATCATCAGCCTCTCTGGTTGGCCTGATCAGCCTTTGCCTGGCTCTCCTGGTGACAACTTCCTCACCCACAGCAATTTTGATTTGCTGAAAATTTCAAGCATTTTTCAATTGCAAAAATGAAAATACTTAAAAAATTTAATTTGCTTTAAATTATGATCTAAGTAGATCTTACTCTGGCGTAACGGATCAGCTTGATTCGATCCTTTTTGCCGCCCTCCAAAACTGGCCACTCCCAGTCGATTTCAACGCCATCTATGAGCCCATCTCTGTAATGCCTATTGATGGACTTGGTAAGGTTGGATAAGCTCTCGACATCAGTGATGAAGTCGGAAAAAGTGGAAGCATCGATGCTTTCTCCTCCCATCGAAGCGATCAGCTTCAACCGAGGATTCTTGGCCTTCAAGGCCTCAAGGTCAGAGACAATATCTGAAAATTGGAAAAAATATGCAAATGTGTAAAATTACAGCACTCGCAGGCTCGGGCTAGTAAAGCTGTACTCGTGTTTTCCCATTTTAAAATCCTCACTCAGCTAGATATGAATATATATTTTCAGTTTTGAAAACTGAATGAGAAATGAAGAGAGGGACATCCAGTCTCATGAATTGTTGCTATAAGTGTCATTTGAAAAAGTGCCAAAAATATTTTTTACGAAAATATTTTAAAGCATCGTTCACGCTTTGTAAATTTGCTATTGGTAAACAAAGTAACCTAAGAAATGCGGTTTTTTTCAGCAAGAAAACTTTCCAAAGTAATGTTAAAATAATATTGAATAAAAATAGCAATTTAAAAATGTTCACAATTTTGCTAGGAATTTTTTTTTTGGAATGTCACAGAAAATGGAAAATCCTTCTTTTACAGTCTGAGGTCAAAAGCTATTTTGACACTTTCTTTATTCTCCTTTTTTGTGCCTTCATTCTTTGTGGCCGAAATTTGCAAAGCTTTTGTACAAAAGATTTGTTATCTTGAATGCTAAAAGGTTATGATGATGTAGCAATCAGGCATTTTTGAGGCTATTTTTTATTGGTAGTGCCATAAGGTTTCAGTGTAAGGTCACAGAATGTTAAATGAAGAACTCGATAAATCAGGGCCAACTTCCTGGTGCAATCGATTTTTAACACACTTTTGGCCCAGTGTGCATATCAAAATCGAATAATCTCATTTTACACCATTCACACAAGTGCACAGTGGGCTGAAATTCAACATTGAACGAAGAAGCTCGATTTTGCAAGAATCCCATGACTAAATATTCCACTGTGCAAGAGCAAAAAAGCAAGTAATTAAAAAAGGTCATTTTGGCAGGCAAAAACAAGCTCTAATGAGGTAACTGCATTTTCGCTCCTTAAAAAGTGCATTTTTGCATCTAATTCCGAGATAAATTGATTGTTTTGCAGCACTACTGGCAAGAAATAAACAAAATGCATGTTTTGACATGAGGAAGCAAGCCGAAAAAAAGCACGGTGATTTATCATACTTTTTTCAAACTTGAAAGTAATTTTCGCGTGTGCAATTCAGTTTTTCAATCACTGCACTAAATGCACAACTTTACATACCCAAGGGTATGTAAAGTAGTTATTTTCTGCAACATAAAAAATGCAATTAATCTCTTACTAACTTTAAGTGATTTGGTCATGTTTTGTGCAGTTTTACCATCACTATTCATTTTAAGACAGAATTTACAGTACCTACGGTTTATAAACTTATTTTACAAGCTTCAAAAGGGAAAAACCAAGCAGATATCAGCTATAGCAATTGCCAAGAGACCCTGTAAAGTAAATTACTGGAAATTCCCATTTTACAGCCCTTCTTTCCTTGTTTTACATCCCTGGCCTGAATTAGAATTCTTCATTAGATAGAAAGTAAGTTTCTCACCATTTGTGAAGTCAAGCTGGGCATAGCTATTGATGCCAATGTTGAGATAGATGAGATGAGTGCAGAGGCAAACATTCAACTCAGAGACTGAGCGTTTGCCCTCAAAGTAGCAGACCACGTGTTTTTTGGGATGCAACAGCTGAGTGCTCGCGCAGCCATCTGAAAATGTAAACAAACGATGTTAGAGCCCGCTGAATTCAATTGACGACAAACGCGGTCAGTCATTTTTTAACACGGAGAAGGGTCAGATGTTGAAAATAACAATTATGACCCACTGACAGCTCCTGAAAACAAATGATGCCAATGTCAAAGGTTAAAAATCAGCCAAGCGGAAAAATGCAGCAGCCAACAATAGAATGCTTATATTTAGAAAATGAAATATAACAGAAAACATAAACATGAAAAATATAATAAGAAGCACTGACAAGTGTTTTTATTTTGCTAAAAATGAGAAAGTTCGCGAAATGCCTCGTTTTTACCAGACTGGTCACGATTTGGATCAGAAGCAGCAGCAAAAACTTGAACTTTTTAAAAAAAAAGTTCTAGACAAGGGTTAGACTATATAAAAAAATTGTCATGTCACTTCATGGATCGATGACACTTGAATGAGATTTTCCCAGGGAATTTTCCTCCATTCCCCACCAGATTTTTACTTAAAACTAATTTTTGAAGCCCCCAAGGGAAAATTTAACCTGTCTTACTTTTTTTGAATAACAAAGGTCATTTTCAGCACGAAATAATAAGCAACGTTTTCACTTCTTTGTTTCAGCCTTGCTCCAAATCGGAATTCAAAATTAGAAACTCACGAATTGTTTGCGAAAAAAGATTGCGAATCAACAGATAGCAAAAAAAAATGCATCACGAAAAAATTCCAATTTTCTGACGCATATCTGGCATTCTTCCGGGAAAAGACCACATGCAAATGCAATTATTTGATAATTTTAATTGCTTTATTCCATTTGTGTGAGAGAACAATTTCTGTCACAGTGGGAGATGTTGCCTTGTAAATTACAAGCGAGTTTACAAGTGTCAACAGCTGGATTTTTTTTGCGCGCGCAAAAAGGAAGTTGCGAAAAAATCGTAAATTATGATGCATCAATTAGGCAAAAAAAAATAATTATCAGCAGAAAATCTTGCAATTTTTCCATCTGAGTTCTCAAATGCAGTATAAGATTGCCACAGTGGATTTTTTTCAAATCTGCCGCGCATACTCAGATAAAAAAATAAATAATAAAAATGATATTTCTTTGCCAAAAGTAAGACAAAACCGAATCCACAGTGGGCTTATTTGCTGCTAAAATGCGCATTTGAAAAAAAACACCATTTAAAAAAAATAGAATTTGCAATCATCACAAATAGCGAATTTTCGTGGTTGCTCTTATCAAAGATACCGATTCGAGACTTGAGAGCAAAATGCATAATCCATTGTGGAATAGTTCCTTATCAAAGGAAACACGTCTAATTAGTAGCACGTAGCCATAGAATTGCTCGAGGGCATTTTCATGAGCCTCAAATTATCTAAACGTGGGCTGCTGAACTTTTCCAGTTCCGCAAAACGTGTGTGCGAAAAAGAAGTGCGCGGAAATCTGCGAAAACGCGGATTTGTCATCACAAATCACGAGTGATTTTTCGTGCGAGCAGCATAAATAAATTATGACAGCTCAGGTTCTTTTTTGCTTCCACCGACTCATTTTTCAGTGTTTTTGATTGCCAATTTTTTCAAGGCAACCTTTTTCTTCACTCACATGCACAGTGGACTATTTTCATCTTTTCAGCATCGCCAGTGAATTTAGGTTAGATAAACAGGCCAAAAAAAAACAGAGGAAAATTTGCAAAAATTGGCCAAAGCTCATTTGAGGATGCGCGTAGAAGTTGAAAATTATCCACTGTGCACCCTATCTCTTAGTTGATCCATTTGAAATATTTTCTGGCTCTTTTTCATCCGTCTAAGGAAGAAACCTTGAAGTGATGCAACACTCGTTATAAGGCAACAAGCTAATAAATACACACGATGGGCAACGAAAAAAAACCTATCTGCTTAATCAACGGAAATCTCAGCGGTTAAAAGCGAAACACCTACATGTTTATTTTCAGTTTTGGGAACTGAAACCAAAAACTTTGAAAGCAGGACGAATCTCGTTGTTTCGAGGTTTGTTTTGAAAACGTTGAAAGTTAAAAAAGAAAAACTTGATGAAATAACATGCGATAGTACTTAAAAGCGGTTTTTAATTTTTGCTCCCAGTGTGATGAAGCTTGTTTGCAACGTTGTTGATGTGGTGATGCCAAAGTTCCTTCCTTGCCATAATTAACCTTCCTTCAATAAATGGTGTTGTTATTTATAACTAGATGAATGATGTTTCGCGTGCTCATCCAATTTCCTCAAGTTTCACACGTAATCCATTTTAAAAGCGTCTTTATTGTATTCAATTATTTTTTTTCGCAAAAACTACAATACCAAAATAAATATCAAAACAACGAGACTCGTCATGGCAACAAAGTTTTTGCTTTCAGTCCCCGAAACTGAAAACAAATCAGAAGGCATCGACACTTTTAACATCAATATTTACCCTAATTGTTTTTTTTTTCAAAAATAGATGAACGCCGCCAACTTTCAATTTTCAATTTTTTCAGGTAGTGAGACAACGCCTGCGCATGTCTGCTTGTCTGGGTCACTGCTAATCATTTTTTACCATAGGCTGTCAGTGGTAATAGTTTGGCCCGGGGCCTATTGTAAAATATGGGCTTTTGGCTTGTAGTAGGCCTCAAAAAGATGCAATCGATTGCCCCGGGCTTTTTCACTGAAGCAACAGAATTCCGGCCCCAATTTCCTCATATGGAGCAGAAGAAGTGGGACATAATTGAACAGAGGGGTTTTATGGGCGCGAAAGGGCCCAGTGTGCAGAGTCTGGAATGCGGAGCCTTCAACGCGGATAAAAGGGGATCCCATAAAGGGCTCAGTTATACTCTGCTTAATCTGATCCTCTAAATGCAATCTACTGCAATTTACTTCGGGGCGTATAATAAAAGGCGTTGGTGCTTGCGAAAACCCGCGATGATGATATGGGCCTATGGAATGTGACCTTAACGGGCAAAAAAGGTAAACAGGAACCGAAAAAAATAAAAGCAATTTTTAAAGAGTTTTTGGATTTTGCAGGCAAATGTGGTTTTTGGCCTGAGCAGAATTCTCAAGCCAAAAATATGATCCAATTTTTAAAAAGCACAAAATAAAAGAATGGAGAAGAGCTTTTATTAAAATAAAAAAAGTGGGCAGAATGTCCATTTTTGCAACAGCTGTCAGTGGGTCAATTTGATTCTCGACAGGAGTGATCACGACGGAAATAGTTGATAGCGTGGTGATTTCAACGCGCGGACGACGCATCAAAAAATATCGCATTTCTTACCTTCTGAAAACACCGGTGCCAGGAAAAAAAGAAAGAAGAGGGAAAAAGTCGCCCACATGGCGAGCAAATCGGTGGTCACACCTGAAAAAAAAAATTAAATAGCCAAAATCTAGTGCAATATTAATTGGACTGATTTGAAATCGAGTTTCCTTTTCAGTTGGGGAGGGGGAAAAAGTCCTTGGTAGTGAGGAAGAAAATGTCCTCGGATTCTCATGTTTTCGCAAATTTTGGTCGGGCCAAGGACTTTTTTCGTGTACACCATATTACAACAACAGCATAAAATATGCTCTATATTTTAGCTACTTTTTTGGCCCCCCAAAAAGCTCATCTGCTTAAAATGACAAATTCGAGTATGCGCGCAGCAAACTTGGGAAAAGTCCACTGTGGATGTAAAAAACACCATGTTGATAATTTGTTTATCTTTTGTTGTGGATCAGCGGCCACGTGGTCACAATTGACATGAGTGTAAACAAATCCGGGCCTAATTGTTGACTCTGTCCAAACTGAGAAATAATGACAAAATTGCATACATTTCAGTGCGGAATCCAGTAGAGCACCATAATTGAGCTCTAAATAGAGAGAGTCCCATAAAATATGCGAATTTGCTATACTTTCATAAAAAATGGAGTGGGCTAAATAAAAATTGAGAATTCCTGCTAACTGAAAAAAGCAACTTTGAATTGAAGGTGATGCACAAAAATTGAGATTTTGATGCTGATTAAAAAAAAAAGTGTGATGCATAAAATTTTTTCTTCAATAGTGTTAATTAAAAAAGTAGCGTTTTTTATGGGACACACTTTAAAATGGAAAAATCCTGTCACCTTGTTTTGAGTCGGCCGCAAATTGCCTCTCGTTTGTGAAGAAATTCTAAATTCTGCGGCCTGGAACAAGCCCACAAAATTGAGTGCATGGAAAACTAATGATCATTTGGATGCATATGAATTTCATCATCATAATCACATTGCCTCAAAAACGATATGAAAGTGGGCTCCTGGTTTGAGCTGCACTTTTTGTGGGAAAATCACTTACATTTGAGTATTGTACAACTTCAAGTAGCTGGCAAAGCAAAGTAATTGGTTGTAACTTGAAGGTTGGCTCAAAAAATGAGGGAAAAAAAATAATTAGCCACGTAGCAAAGTGGAAATTTTTCCTTTCCTTTAGCAGAAAAAAATTGTTACACGAATCTTGGCATCAGCCTTTACCGAGATTTTTTGGCTCAAGTAAGGCGGTGGTCATCTACGTGAAATTACATTAACGTGCTATGTTTAGAGTTTAGTTTTTTATGTATTTAAATAGCCTTAAAATTTTCCACGCACAAAAGTGTCTTTTATAGTTTTTGAACAATGAACAAAGGAGTTTTTTGGTCATGGTCAAAGGGTCATTTTCAAGAGGGCCTTTTTTGATGCTTATCTACTTTTGATATCTGATGATCACAGTGGATTTTTTTCTGACAAGTGGCCATCATATTTGAGCCATTTCTTCCAAAAATCCCACTGGAATAGAAATAGAAAGACGGAATCTGCATAAATTCAGCCTTGAGTGTTGTGCAAATAATCATAATGAGTTGAAATTGCAGATGAGAAGGGCCTTTCTGGCCTGTATTTGGCACAATAATTTCCCTAGGCTGACATGGCCTTGCAAAGCATGCATTGTTTATGGTGGTATCATGTTTTGGGCGATTCTGCCCAAAAATGCCAAAATATCAAAAAATTCAAAATCAAAATTCAAAAAAAAATATATATTCATTTTTACAATGAATAGACCCGAAAATTGTAATTGAGTCATCAATACAATGATTAGGAGCTAATGATCCTTTGTAATTATGGCCTTAATTCAATTGCAGTAAAACCACATGAAAAGTAGGAGTCGCGCTTTATTTGGATCAGTCTATAACAATCTCATATGGAGCGCACAGTGGAATAGCTTCGAAGAAATGCGCGCATATGTGCTTGTAGCCTTTGGGCATTTCTTGATTTGTGAGGAAATGGTCAATGAATGATTGATAGAATTCCCGAAAAAAGGGAATTTTTGTGATTTCGAGTGCATGCGCTTTTTTGCTCCCCTTTTGCCCACTGTGCACTCACTTCCTTGTTAGTGTTCACGAATCAACGGATGTTGCTGCACAGTGAGGAAAAAGGCCTCAAGCCAAACTTGCAATCCGGATAGAATGATTTTTTTCAGATCATTTTATTTTCTGCTCTAAATTGTTAAATATGTTATTATTACCATGAATGCCAATTTTGCATCATCGCCAACATCATAAATTCATCAAAATGAAGAGCATGAACTTGAACTTGAGAAATTGCATTTCGGGCTCGATGGAAATTCAGCTGATTTGGGCCTATCTCCTTAAAAACCATCAAAATAGTACTGGAAGCTCAGAGAAAATATTTGAAAAAAGGAACTGACTTTTTTCTTAAATATTAATAAGTAAAAATTATATTTTGTCGTCGTACAGTTACAGAGGAAGGTTCAATAAAATAGATAAAAAAGTTCCATTTTCAATTATAAAATGTTTTGATTTCAATTGAAAATGAAAGCAAATGTTCAATTTCTATTAAAAATGTTCAATTTCTATTGAAAAATGTTCAATTTCTATTGAAAATGTTAAAAATGTTCAATTTCTATCAAGAAAGAAGGTTCAATAAAATAGATAAAAAAGTTCAATTTTCAATTATAAAATGTTTTAATTTCAAATTAAAATTAAAACAAATGTTCAATTTCTATTAAAAATGTTCAATTTCTATTGAAAATGTTCAATTTCTATTTAACATGAGCAATTTCTGTTGAAAATGTTCAATTTCTATTGAAAATGTCCAATTACATGTAAAAATGTTCAATTTCTTTTAAAATGTTCAATTTACATGTAAAAATGTTTAATTTTTTATAGATTTTTTTATACATTGAGTCCATTCTCTTGAAACCATTATCATACTTCGATGCTTGTTTATGCTCAATCAATTATGTTCAAATCTAAAAAGACTCCCAAAAAGGCAGGTGATGAATTGATTATGGATAAAAGCTTGAGTTTGGATAATCAGCTCTTAAAAATATGGACACAAATGATGAATAATGCATGTGGTAGTCAAGTGTAAATTGATATGAAATATGAAATCCCTTAAGGCTTGGAAATGGTTAATGGATCTTTAAAGGTGGCACCAGGGTGTAACTTGATTTATTGGCCAGTATTGTCTTAAATTAAAAGCCCAAAGTGGGCCCAAAATGAAGTTCAAGGCTGTACAGAAAAAAAGCCTCCAAATGGGTGCAACAAGTAATTAAGAATTATTACAATGTCAGACACCCAGCCCATAAATCAAACAGGTCAACACCACTTAGTAGAAGTCTGTGGAAAAATGCTGATGAAGATCTCAACAATAATGCAACAAGGTCATAAGAGCCTATAAAAAGCCAAATGCACTTTTCAAGTAAGCTACTACTTCTTTTGTTAACTTTTGCCAGCCGCAATTTCTTTTCAAGAACTGGATTGGAAGTTGGGGAAAATTTGCAATGAAAGGATTTGTTCTCATGTCGCCATTGAAACAGAGATAAACAACGTCATTTGAAATGCTCAAAATAACATTAACCTTATAACACCTATAATTAAACATGCACATGCTCTTAACTAGAATTATATGGTTATAATAATGATCCGCTCTTTTTGCTTCTCATTAAGACGACATTTGAGCAACTGAGCGCAAGCATCTTTCAAAACATCATTGAAGTGGACAACTTTTAAAAATATGCTCAGTTATTGTAGCTTCCAAATGCAGACTCATAAAATTCCTCCTTTTAGACATCGAAATCCCAAAACTTGAAAACAGCCCTGCGTTGTTGTTGTTGCTCATTGTTATTGTCAATCAATTGTCCTAATGATCCCGTAATTCACGACAAAGTTTGACGCAAACAAGAAAGACTTTTTTGGTGGGAAAATTCTCAAATAATTCCCCATGCCGCCGGGCGAAAACTGTTATTGTTGAATTTAATTTCCATTCCATAGTACAATATAGCAGCAACCACATTTCCGCATATTTCTTGGCAACAGCCAAACATTTTTGCTGACAGGATAAAGTAAGTGCGAAACCCTGAGCAATGCAAGCTATTCGAGATACGCGCACTTTTTTGGCCGCTCGCACATTTTTGGCTTTAACAAAGAGTTTTTATGAAACTGCTCGATAAAGTATAAACACCTGAGCAGGTTTGTTCAAGTTGGCAACTCAAAAAGTGTCGCGACATATTATTGTTTCATGTCGTTAATTTATCGCAATTGCATACATCGCTCAAGAATCACGTCAAATCCGAAATATTAAATATATATGCATTTAACATTAGCGCCACATAAAATAATTAATACAATTTCTAAATGTTTAAAAAAGCGCATTTAATAGAAAGATGAGTTAGTGTGTTAACGTTGAAACATGATTCAATGCTCCTTATTCAGTTGATTTTCTGCAATTTCAATTCCACTTTGAATAAACCAACCAAAACTGTCCGGGCATTTTGTTATAAAGGTCACTTTTTCTCCATTCTATAGGAGTTACTTTGATGGATGAAGGCAGGCATTTTCATACTAAAATGGCCACAGTTTCTTTGGTAGCATACCAAAATTCCTGCACGTTTCTGGGCATTCTAATCTGCCTAGTAGAACTATTATTTTCTTATCTAACGGGTTGTCTTCTTAGTTAGAAGTGACTCAATCTCTTTGTATGTTTTTTCTTTCCCAGCTAAATCACTTAAGATTTCTTCACTAAAATGCCAACGTGCACAGTGGATAATTTCTCAGCCCCGAGCGCGCAAAATCTATGAAATTGGGCCAAAAAATGAAAACATATTCTATATTCGATTTTAGCACAAACATCTAGCATTTATTTTTCAAAAAGTGCCAGTATAGAACACTGTGGATTATTGGCATTAAATTGAGAGTGATTTAATTAGAGTGTATCCTCACTTAATTTTATAGGACGGAGGCAACAACAACAACAAAAGGAATTTATACGCTATGATTGAACACGGTTTTTTTGCAGCTTATTTATGTGACATCCGGATCCGGACCAAAGTAATGATACACACATGAAAAGTGGGAGCACTTTGAAGATTATTATCTCCTTAAAGAGCGCACAGAGGAATATTCCTTTGCATTGCTTACACGCCTTCAAAATTCATGATAATTTTGCTTTTTTAAATCAACAAAATAAGATTTAAAGTTGATTTTGAATTTTGTATCGAGATAGTGATGCGAGCAAAATTAAGAAAAAATCCACTGTGCACAGAGCTTTTTGCTTTTTAAGCCCATTTTGGCAAAAATATAGTGAATTGAGGAAAGAAGAGAGAAAATAATCCACTGTGCCCAAATTCAAAAATATTCATCTGTCCACAATGGGCTATTTTGAGAAATGGTGAGCTTACCAGAAATTGCATATGTGCAGGCACCCGGCGCTAAAATCACTTCCAAAAGCACACACAGTGAATTCCACAGAGGAAAATTGCCTGAAAAAGCAGCAAAGTAGGAAATGTGCACATCTATATGATTCAATTGAATGTATTTTGGCAGCTATTCTCAAAATGACGCAATTTTGCATCGCGCTGAGGTCATATAAAGCCTGCAATTACAGTCATTTCACGGAGAAAAAAACTGCATCTTAACTTGGCAGTAAAAGGGAGAAGATGCACATTATTATGACTATCATTGTTGTGGCCATTGTTTGGTGAAACCAAACTTGAGTAACTTATTTAAAGTGCATAAAACCAATCTTGAAAATTAAAGAAGCTTTTAAAATGGCTGAAAGCGCAAAAAGTAAACAAAAACAAATATTTAAACAAATATGTGTGTTTAACTCTATGCAACGTTATTACTTCCTAATTTTTAAAACTGTTTTCCTAGAAAAAATCGAAAATTCAAAAACTTGAGGAATTGAGAAAAATTCAAAATTAGCTGATGCGCGGCCAGGAGGCAAAACAATCCACTGTGGCTTAATAGAGGGAAACTCACCTCTTATGAGCGAAAAGCACACTGGTCTCGATATCACAAACTTTTTATGCTTTTTTGTTGTATGCAACAACGTTTGTCTGCCTCGAAATCCCGAGTAGGACTGAAGGTTTTGGCTTCAGCATCGTATGCGTAGTTAGTAGTAGTGTTTTGTTTGGTTGCCGGCTCCGTGCACAGTGGAATGTTGACGCCACTCCGACGCGCATTACTGCTACGCAAAAAAAATGCGCGTGTACTGCGAAATGCTCATAGCTGCAGCTCAGACGGAGCGCAAAAAATTGAATTTCGTTTCACTGCCAATTAAAATTATAGATTTATATATGATTTAAAAAAAACATAAATACATTTTTGGCGGAAAATATTGAGTTTTTGGCATAGAACAATTCCGAGTTAAGGCATTCTAAAAAAACCACAATATTCCGCCAAAATGCAACACGATGGCCAATTTTGGGCAAATTTTTGGTCAGTTGTTGCTTTTTTGAAAAAATGCAGGAAGAACTTAGCACTAATTGAGCTCTGGAAAAAAGACATCATTAATCCAACATTGGGCTCTTGGTCAAGGCGGTTGGGGGTCTTTTACGATCCACCACCACTAAAATAACTGAGCTGCCTGCTAACCGGTCCGCACAACAAAAAAAATGGGACAAAATGTCACACTGTGTGTCACTCGCGTGAAAAATTGAGACATAAAAAGTCTATGCTTTGTTGTAGTATTTCGCGTACAAAAAAATAAAAGATTGGGAAGTGTGGCTTTTTTGACGCCTTTGCATGCGACACAAAACGGACCAATTTAGCCCGATACCAATCTGAACAGTTAAGGGAAGTATCAATGAAATGGGTCGCTTTTTTCCGGCCACCCCACGTGGTCAACTCTTGTAGTGATGTACCGACTCTAAGCACGTAATATGATTTTGGTGAATGCCTCAAAAATGACAGCTCGTAGCTCAACTCTAAATTAAAAATTGGTGAAACTTAGCAAATTATTTCAATATCTACTTCACTCTGGAACTCAGCTTAAAATTAAGAATTTCGGAAATGCCCCAAAAATATATGTTCGGTCCATCGCTAAGCCTTAAAAAACGGGAATTGTTGATCACCAACAAAACTCGGCTGGGATCAAGAAACGTCCTTGCATCATTGTCGCGAGCACAGCGGGGTAAACTGGCTAAAAATCATCCTCCCACAAAAATCTGTGAAAAATCTTGCCAAGCATAACCTGAACTCATTTTAACCACAGGAATCGAGTGAAGAAAGCTCGGGCACTGTGATACGGAACCAGACCGACTTTTTTGAGGCCCCCACGCAACATTTTTTTCCCTTCGTAAAATGTTGTCCATTTCAAGCTGCCCTAAAAGGTGAGTGCAACGTGGTTTTTTTTAGTTAAGGGTCAGCTGATTCACTTCTGCAACAGGACGATGATGGATCGTTTTTGCCTCCACATCATGAGAGTGGGCACCTTTTGTTGATGTGGACAAAAAGTGGGCATTTTTTGCGCCCTTGTCTACCCCTTGGCTACAACCGTGCCGCAGAATTCACCCCACAGTAATGTGTTGTTCATCTATGGCAATTTATTATTTTTGTCAAAAATTCAAGTTCGGGAAACTGGATGCAAAATTGATGCAAAATTGACGCAAAATTGGGTGAAAAGTTTCATTTTAATTTGAGCTCGTATTTTTCCCTGAAAAAAATAAGCATAAAATTGACTTTTTTTAATATCTATTTTTATCTAGAGCGGGACTTTAAAACGGGGACATTGAAAAATTTAAAATAGAGGAGGTTTATTTTGTATTATTTACTTTTCCGCTAATATCAGGGAAAGTAAAAGAAAGTGAATGTTTTCCTAATTCTTCTGTAAAGTTTCTCTCCCTTTTGATTCCTTTTTTATGCTACGCAGTAGAAAAGGATTAGCTCGAGCTAGAGTTGTCCATTCATTAGCAATTCTTGGGCAATAATTCTTTTTTTCCCCACCTTTTTTGGCCCATAAAACACAGGTGTATGTCAAACTTTCACGTGGGGGCAAAAAAGTGCTTTTCTTCAACTGGCTTTTCAGCATTCCTCACTTTTTTCGCACTTTCAGCTATTTATTACACTGCTGCAATTAAAGATACTACTCAAGATTCCAGGCCAATCACAGGAGAAATATCAGGAAATAAAAGTTTACAGAGCAAAAAATTCAGCAACAAGGAATTCCACAATACGAACAAGAATTAAAGGACTTTTTTGCCTTTCAATAATAACACTACTTTATGGCCCATGCTGAATGCTAATTTTACCATAAAACAGTATTTTTGTTTCACAATAAAAAACTTGCAGTTCCTTTTAATTTTAAAAAAGTTAGTACTTTTGGGCATCAGGATCTTCATTGAAAATATTAAGTTTTCTTTGACTCAGACTTTAAAAAAATTACTTTTACTTTATATGACTCAGACACCAAAAAAGTAGTAAACATAGAAATCTAAAAAAACATCCAATATTTTTTTTATAAATTACATTTACTTAACTTTACAAGAATTTAGACTCAATCAGCTAATTTTTCTAGTGTCAGTCTCTAATTCGTGAATTGTACAAAAGAACATCATGATCACGATTCTCAAGATTGTTGCTTATGAACTTCATTGGCGATTTTTTTCCGGGAAACAAAAAAAAACATGGTCAACTGCAGCACGTGGAAGTAGATCTCTGCTGTTAAAAATAAGGTGGGGCCAAATTCTTTTGCCCTTGCATTTAACTCACTGTGAGTGTACTGTTGTTGTTGATGCGAGTGTTGCAAGGCCCACAAAACAGGTTTTAATTTTGCACAATTGCAACGCCAACCTTGACTTGGCTTTTGATTACCAGGCCTACTTCTCCCATTTTTTATGAATCAGCCTCCTTTGAGTCATAGCTCAAAACAGTCAATTTGTTATGAATCGGACTTTAAGTTGCCTTTTATTGAGTCAGTTTTAAACTATTTTTTATTTTTATTGTTTTTTTTCTTATCAGACTTTTTTAGAAGCATAATAAGTGTAAAATACACGGTTTCTTAACTTTCATGTTTCGTATGTTTTAGATAAAATATCGAGCTTACCGGATTTTTCCGTTTTTTCGGCCGAATTTCCGCGAAAATCCTCGCTTTTCGCCAACTTCGCCGCCAAAAGTTGTCATTTCACTTTAAAAAGCTTTCACTTTACCAAAGATGACAAAGATTTGCACAGATTTGCGGTAAATAGTGCCGTTATTTTGACCCTCTTCGTTTTGACGAACTTTTTTCACTTTTGTGTTGATCGCGCACGGAAAAATTCGGAAAATAATCATCGAGCGATCTGATTGGTGGATTTGAATTTTTGTTTGGTTGTCTGCTTTGCAAAATCTGAGGCACCTTTACTAGCTAAAATTCCCTCAAAATCACAATATCCTCGCTAAAATTGCCCACATTTTAAATCAACAAGCCTTAATTTAATTTAAATAGCTCAAAAAACAAAGTCTAGCTAAATGATGCCATTTTTCTTGAATTGTTGGCGAGTTCAAGTGAGGCCGTCTTATTTTCGATCTGATCCCAAAAAGTAAACAACCAATGAAGAAGTGAAAAAGGCGATTTTGAGCTTGAAACCAGTTAAGACAAGTGAAAAAGCGGGCTGAAATGCTCTCGGTCCTTATTTTTGCACAATGGCTCATGGTGTGTGCATTTGTAGGAATATTAACCTTGGATTGCTCTAGTGTTGAAAGAGTTGAATTGGTCAAGAGTCTCCTGCTGCAAATTTGATGGTCCCATTCTCATCCATAATGCATCTTGTCAGGATCGAGCCAAAGGCTGAGAAGAAAAACGACGCCCACAAGACTGATAGTAATCCTTTTCTCCACTTACATCCATTCATACCAAAAAAAAAAATCATGGTATGTCAGCATAATTCTGTATTTTTAATGTCAGTTTCTTAGAGCTGAATTTTGATTTCAAGTCAATTTCAGAACTTTCATTTCTTTCCAAAAATATTGAGGTAATTGAAACCATTTCAAAATTTGCTTTTTATTATGTCAATTTCATATGTTAAAACATTTTTAAAATTTGTTTTATTTTTGAACAGATGAACATCACATCCATTTGAGCAGCTGATCTTATTTCCTTTTGAGCTTTGTCAAAAGTTGCTACACCTTTTTTGATGCTGTTGTAATACGGATGGGTTATTTGTTTGTTTCTTTTGTCAAAAAGATGGATGACAACCGACTTGGTGGATCCGGAAGAATCAGAAGACCTTTGGGGATTCCTCCAATTGTTGCAAGAAGAAGAAACACATATCCACCCATCATCATCATCAAAATCTGAACAATGGCGGCCATTTTGAATGTTGCCCTCCTTTCCAGCCAATTTATATGGATAACACATCAACACCTAATTGCCTCCATCAAATCAACCAAGTAAGTTTATTTTTTCAAATTTTTCATTGTTCCCTTTTTGAATACCAAGCATGTTTCCTTTTTTTGGCTTTGCTTCATAACACAAAAAGTGTCCAAGTGGCCAAATTATCCACTGTGGGGCTTAATCCATATTTGTGACATTTCTAAACAATTGCTTTGGAATCTCAAGTTTTGACAAAATTCAGGAAGTTGCAATTTTTGGCACAAAATCTTTAAATAAAGAGAAACTGCAAGTCATGGTGTTCTAAAAACGCTTTTTTTATTGAAAAAACCAGTTGGGGCAAAATTCGAATAATTGTTTGTTTACTAATTTGCTTTTGCATCAGCCTCAAAGCTCGTGATGCCCTTGTAATTAAATGCAATTATGATTATCACTAATAGACCCTATCTAATACAGCACACTGGGCGTGCAAAAATCAGCTCTGTATCTTCGCTCATATGTTAGGGCTTTGGAGGGAGGTTTACCCCGCTGTGCGCGCCCAAGAAGTAATTTCTGTTGCCTAAAATGACGTTGATCGTGAGCCAGGGCGTGAAATCGTCAAAACTGGGAATATCATAGAGGCTCAAGGCTAGATAGACACTAAAAAAATAGGATAAGACCTTTAAATATGATGCACAGTGGGGAAAATGAAATTTTATTTGCTGTTCATCTACTTGTTAGGCAACTTTCGGTTTTTTGGCCCTTTTGTGAATATTGACTTGGCAAAATATAATTTTCTTTTTATGGGAAACCTCAAATGATTTTTCCATTTTTCAGCATGAAAAATGAAATTCCCTTTTTTGGCTATTTTTTAAAGCTATTTCATATTTTTGGCGTGATGCACAGCTGAAATGGAAAACTAAAGGTTTAATTTCATTTTCGCTTTGCTGTGCACAGTGGGCTGAAATTGAATTAATTACAAGGAGTGTGCAAAGAAATGGGTGCTGTTCAAACCAAGAAATTAAGCTCATTTGTCTGTAGGACCGAAAAAAAGGCAATTGATGCCTACAAATCGTGATTTACAAATTGCTTAAAGCCAATTCATTTTTTAATGCGTGAGGCAAAAAAGGCAAGCAGGAATCGATTTTGTAGCAGAAATCAAGTCAAGCAAACAATGGCTGTTTTTTAGCATTTCTGGATCATCTGCAAGTTTGGTGGGGATCTGACCTTAAAAATAGATTATCAGTTCATTGTTCCCTTGTAATAGTTCAATTTTTTTACGCCTTGGGTCAATTCAATTACAATACAGTGAATGTCTCCATTTGGAAATGTCGGGAATGATTTCATTGTAATCTAAAAAATATGGGAAATGTTAGAGGTGTTTGAAAACTGGTTGAAAAATGTCAGCTGTTTGTTTACTTTTTTCTTGACTTATTTTCAAGAGTGGCTGAAAAGATTGAATGTGTCAGCTGTTTGTTTACTTTTTATTGCTTATTTCTCAATTTCTCAATTTGCTCCAAATGAACTAAATTTCAGCTGTTTGTTTACTTTTTTCTTGACTTGTTTTCAAGAGGGCATGAAAAAGAATGAATGTGTCAGCTGTTTGTTTACTTTTTTGCTTAGTTTGACCTGTCCCGAAATCTGCTGAAAATAAAAATGTCAGCTGTTTGTTTACTTTTTTGTGGCTAGTTAACAGCTTTTCTCACTTTTTTAGACCTTACAAAAAATTCCACGCATGGAAACGTTTAGCTTTTTGTTTACTTTACTAGAGAAAAATGTTTGAAAAAATGAGTTCAACCCGTCTGGAAAATATGAAAGTGAGAACGACCTCATGAATATCAGGAAAGGAATTTGAACTTGAAATTAGAATTAGGTGTTAACTAGGGAGCACACTGGGGTAAAGTGGCCTTAAAAAGTCCCATTTTTAAAATCTCATTTTCTGCCTGCTGCAATTTAACAATTTTTTTGGTGACACTAAAAAAAGGGGGTATGTCAATTTTTTAAAGCCCACTGTGCAATTTTTGGGCTCAAAGGGTTAACTAAGCTGATAGAGAGATAAGTCTATAACTGGCGGGCAAATGTCCAGACTGTGTACAATAGATGATTCTTTAATGGCCTTATTTTTAATAGGCGTTCACTTTTGGCACCCAAATTATTGTTTTCGGGTCGAAAAACAAATGACCAATGGTCACGTAGCCTAATTTTCTCGCGCGCTATCTCAAACAAGATAAGCTCTTCCATCAGCAGCAAGAATTGACTAGTTGTCTTAATTTTTTGTTGTCATTTTGATGTGATGTTCATCTATTTTCTTGACAACAAGTCAATTTGAGCGCTGCTTCATTTTTCTCCTTTTTCAAGGCAAAGTATGTGCTAATGAGACCTAAATGAAATCTTTTGCCTTTGTTTTCAGCCACTTAGACTGAAATTGATTTTTTCCTTATTGCAAATTCTCAACGTCACAATTATTGTCTATTTTCGTTCAGAGAAACATTATAATTTCAACTGATCCCAAAAACTGAATTTTAACTTGTAGAAGAGAAAAATCATTTATTTTTCAACAATTTAGTAATATATTCCATTATATTAAAAATAAGCTCCTTATTTTTTGTTTAGTTTCTTTTTTTCAAATATCAAGCGAAGAAATCTTGTCACAAAGACTTTTTTCAATTTTCATTTCATATTCAGTCTGACAGACTGAAAACAAAAACGGGAGATTGCACTCAACTCTCATTAAGGCAACATTTGAATTGGAAAAAATGTCGAAAAAGGTTCGTCAATTAAAAAAGAAAGAGTATTATGAGTAGATGAGCAGCACATGCTGTTGTTGCATTGCGTGGTAGAGTTCACGGCCATGGCCAGTGGCAAAAGTGCACGCTTCTCAGCTGCTGCTAACGAGGAAATGAGATCGACTGATGCAATTTACTGCGATTGATCAGGACGCGTCGAGACGAGAGCAATTAAAACTGAGATGACCATAATATACCTACTTTTTTATGGCCCAAATAATGACCAGATCAAAAACACGAGCAACATAATCCACACTGGATTATTCACCCCTCAGAATACTGAATGCATAAAAAGATTGAGAAATTGAGTTGAAATTGTGCGAGTGAATAGCTGAATAGTCCACTGTGTGCAGTGTCATTGTCTGCTGCAATTGTGGGCAGTTTTTTTTTTTTTTTGCTGGAAAAATGGGGGCAATTTACAGCTCATTTTCAGCCCCCCAAAAAAGCCATTGCAAAGTGTTACAAGGGAATTACTTTAAGCGCTGTTCATCTACTGCAATTGAAGAAAATGTTGACGCAAAGAAACTGGCTCTCCTACAATTCACTTTCAGTATCAAGAACTGAAATTGATATCAGCAGATTTCAACAGAGTCTCATCGCTTGATCATTTGTCTTGTAAAAGTTACTTCGTTAAATAAAATGATGCACGTCAAAAAATCCAAGTATCGTCAAAATGTCAGAGTTAAACATTCAACCCCATTTTCAAATAGTAAAGGCACTTGAACCGTAAAACTGACCTTGAAAAGCCAAATAAGAGCTGTAGCAGGGAGCGTGTCGGCCTACGGGTCGACCGCTCGCTGCGCGCGCTCGCCTCGGGCGCGCGGTAGTATAACGAGTAGTATAGTGTGATCATCAGTAAAGGAAATAAATTCACCGCATTGACACGTGTTGTCTGCGGCCCAAAGACTGACCTCTGCTAGCCTCCAGGCCCGTCCCCGCTTGACGTAGCCTAGATACGAGTAGTGGCTTGATAAGTCACAGTAGTATATCTCGACCTACTACAGATGGCGCGGGTCGTTGGACCTGTGATTTCATCACTCCACTACCCATTAAGTACATCCTGCCGGAAGCTATAAGTGCTAAGTATACACAATAAGTACAAAAGGGATAATAGTGCTGCTCAAATAATATCATGCTCAAGTCAACTGCCAGAACATGAACCTACGTGCAAGCCACGAAGTAAAGAGAGATTAATGCTGAGAGCATAAAAGGCAGTTGACTATAAAAAGTAAAATAGTGGTGGCTAAAAATGTAAAAATGTGAAGCTCAGACCAGAGCAAAAGGGCAAAGATCACTCTGCAATAGCTGCAGCTGCAAACAATCAAAAAGCTATCAAATAACAATCAAAGGGATTGTCCGTGAGAGCCAGCGGCCGAATGGTCAGCCCGGCCAACGCTGGTGCAAATCATTGTAGATCCTAGTTAAGCTAGGGCCGGTCAACTCACGGGCAAATTCCAACTGCAGGTGATCAAAGAGTAATTGTTATGGGGGGACAATGGCCGAATGGTCGGGGCTGCTAACACCAGTCGCAAATCATTTGGATTTCAGTGAATGCTGGAGCCGGCCACCCCATGACAATGTACAAATAAAGGGGTGGAGAAGGAGGATAGAAGCTCATGACCGCGTGGTGACCACATGACCGGTAGCGGATCAACAGCTGCGAGCTATCAGGATTCCACTGAAGCTAAAGCTGGTCACCACGCGGGTCACGGTCAAAGAAACGATAATGAGAAATGTGACACCAGCGTGGCATTTTCGGTGGTCAGTAAACAAACAATACATGACACGCGACAACTCTCTGCAGTGACTCTGCGAGCGCGTTGGCGGATATATAAGATCAAGGCTGGTGGGGAATAGCCATCAGTTCCTTTCGGGCTTTCCCCCAGTTAACAGTAATCACAACTCACTTCATTGTTGAATCGTAGACCACCATGGTAATTATAATAGCACATTCTCACAAAAGACCGAAAGCTCACTCTTCTCCCCCACGCCTAGGCCCAGCCACCACAAGATATAGCTGCTGCAGTGGCCCTTGAGGTCAACCGCCAAATGAGAGCCAACGCTGCTGTTCAGCGTCGGCCTCAACAACTCCAACTGCTCCGCGAGACAGACAGCCGCTCCTTCCAGCAATGGCGGATGCACATCGAGTCCCAATTCGAGGACTCGATAGAGCCTGAAGTCACCAAGAAGATGCTGATCAAGGCATCTATTGTCGGCCTTGCGTTGGAAATGATCAACTCCATCGACAAGAAGTCGGGCGATAATACGTACACCTACAAGCACTACCTCGACGACCTTGAGAAGGCCTTTGTGGACGAGTCGGCCCAAGAGGCCGCCAGGGTGGCATACGACACCGCCGCGCAGGGTCCCCATGAATCCGTAATGACCTGGGCGGCACGCCTCAAGTCGCTCTACCTGAGGGCTTTCGCCAACGATGCACCGCGGTGCGCCAAGGTCGACAAGGATCCAGAGGTCATTAGGAAGTTCACTATCAATCTGCGGGACCCCCAGACACGCTGGCTGGTAATCGCCAGCAAATATGATACGCTGACGGAGGCCGCTTCCAATGCATCCTCCAAGGAGTGCCTGGTAGGATTAGCCGGCGGCAAGGCCAACCCCCTGGGGCAAGGGGGCATCATGCAAATCACCCAAGAGGGCACCCCAGACCAACCCGACGTCGCCAAGATCATCGCCGCTCTAGGTGACAAGGCTAACATGAGATGCTACGGTTGCGGCGGCTACGGCCATCTCAAGGCTCAATGCACCAACCAACGCCCAAACAGCCAACGAGGGCGAGGAGGATTCGGGGCCGGGGACGTGGCGGCCGCGGGCGTGGCAATAACAATCCATACCACGCCGCCCCGCCGGTCTCGCCCCAAGAATATAATAAATATCGCAACGCGGCCATCGCACATGTGGCCAGTGCCCCCGTGGACGCCTACACCTGGGAGGCGCCAAAAAACGGAGCCAGCCGGTCCTAAGGGACCGGCCATCAATGGAACCATCCATCACCTCACCAAACACGTTCACATCTGACAAGGCCCGATCATTCCTCGCCCATATTTCCAACATTAATAAATCATACGTATCTGAAGTTCCAATACGCCTCAACAACGTCAAATCAAGAGCACTCATCGACAGCGGTAATACGTGGAGGTCGGTCATCTCCTCCACGCTTGCAACCAAATTAGGGTTCACAAAAGCTCAACTTGCGCCCCTGATAGGAGAAACTGTCAACACAGCGGGCCAAAATCAATCTCTAGAAATACTCGGCGAGGTACCAAAGCCATTGATGCTTCACATTGGCACCTACCCGCAACCTTTCCTATTTCGACCAGCTGTCATAGCTAACCTCACCATGGACGTCAACCTGTCAGGGCCCTTCATGAAGGCCCACGACATCGACCAGCTACATAGTGCCAACTCGCTCCGCATTCGAGGACGAATGATCAAGTTGGCAGGGGGGACACTTAATGAAAATGACAGTCGCGCAATCAACGTCCATGCCGTCTACATACGGGGTAAAACCACAGTGGGGCCAATGTCTTGTTGCGCCATTCCCGCAAAAATCCCCACCTGGACCCGATCGCCGCACATCGATGGGATTGTTGAAGGATCAGGGGACTTCATGGAGGCCACTGAGCTGCACCCCTGGCAGCGAGCCCTCATCCGACCAGATGAAAAGGGCAACTGCGTTGTCGGGGTTATCAACACTACCGCAGAGCCTCTCATCATCCACAACAACACCCGGTACGGGCAAGTTGAAGGCTTGAGGCGAGTACCCACCGTGGCCAAGCTAGCAGCTGGAAGCTACGTAGCCAAGCTCGAGGGGGCCCAAACCCGGCCGCAGGGCCAGTACACGGCCGAGATGGCCCAAATCTTCATTCAAGAATTCGACCTAGAAAACAACGACATCTTGAGCACCCCTCAGCTAAAGGCTCGCACCTTGGCCCTGCTGCTACAATACCAGGACACCTTCAGCCTCGATGGGTCCTCGGGCCAAACCGACTTGGCCGAGCACCGCATCGATATCATCCCGGGTACTCAGCCCATTAACATCCGCCGGCGGCCCATCAACCCGCACTTGCAGAAGTCGCTAGAAGAACAAGTCCAGAAATGGCTCCAGGAAGGCATCATCGTCCCTATTCAGTCGCCCTGGTGCGCGCCGCTGGTCCCGGTCACCAAGAAGAATGGGAAGACCCGGTGGTGCGTAGATTACCGCGCACTGAACAAGGTAACCATCGTCGACACGCATCCCATTGGCGACATTCGGGATAACCTCAATCGGCTGGCGCACTCGCAAGTATTCTCTACCCTGGATACGACGGGAGCCTTTCACCACGTTCCCGTGAGGGCCGAGGACATCCCGAAGACAGCATTCGCAGCCAATCACTCAACGTACGCATTCGCCTACATGCCGTTTGGCCTCACCAACGCGCCCCGAACGTATGCGCGCCTCATCCAGCGGGTCTTGGAAGGGATCCCATACGACATTGCCTTGCCATACCTCGACGATGTGCTGATCCACAGCCGCGATGTAGTATTGTATCCTGGACTTCCCAAGATCCTACAACTATGGCGAGCCGGAATGAGCACAACTTGCTAGCTCAAAGTCAGTATCAAATCTATCTCTTTATTGCAGTACTCGCGCTTATATACCTGTCGTGCAAGGTTACGGCACTATACTAAGAGTGTGTGTGTTGTTAGGCGGAAGGAGGAAAAGGGTTAGTCGCGTAGTTATGTAAAAGAGTAATTGCCAGGAAGTCAAAAGTACAATATCCCTCCCCATGGTAAAAAGATTTAGGTGGTGATGTTATTGGGAATGAGGTCATGGTCCTGATTTTTAGTCTGTCGGAAGAAGGTCATTATGCGAAAATTTTTGAAGGCGTAGGAGTAGACCAAGAGAACCAAGACTAGGGAGATGATGGCAACAATGGCGATGATGATTAATGTCTCATTCCAAGTTGTGACTGGCTCAAAATGGCTTTTGAGGAAAGCCAGAGAATGTGGGTCGGTTGGAGGTAAAGTGGAGTTGATTTGGTTGAGAGTTTTGAGAATGTCGTCAGGTGACATATTGTGACCGAGTTGGAGAATTGGGACATTCCATTTGTAGGTTTCCATAGTCTTCTCCACTCTGATTTCAATGCCCCCAAACAGTGTGAAGTGTGGAAGTTCAACATTGTAACCCTCTTCTAACTTGAAATGATGGAAGTGAAGCAGTTGGCTAGTCTTCGTGGTGCCATTGCTGCATGACAGTTGATAGTAGGTCGGATCCTCGGTGAAGGCAGAAAACTCGTTGTTCCCAAATGGGAGAATACAATCGGTAGCCTGTCGTATTGCCAGTTTACAAGTTTTTAAGGCTTGATTGTGTTCTGCAAGATAGAGGGACATTACGCAGGAAGGATGATTTCTTTTGGCCAGATGTGATATATGTGGACAGATATAGTAGTCGTGCACCTTTTCACACATAAAGATGTCCGTGTGGGATAGCTCAAAGTGTGATCCAGATTCTTCGTGTAGGGCCAACATGTCATGTTCTGGGTGAACTTCTGATCTTCGTTGGTAAGTGGCACATGAACAAGTAGGTTAAATCCGTCCACGTCAAAAACTATGGAGGTTTCAAGCTGGTAAAGGTAATGGGGGTAGGTAACAATTGGTTGTAAGCCCTTGTTGCGTGCCATCTTAGCGACAACGTTTAATGAGCTGGAGGCTTCCTCGTAAGAGAGTAAGCCGTGGGCAAGTCTGTGTCGGGCACCGGCAGCTGCTGCAGCGACATATAGGTCGAGCTTCTTTTCAATCAAGCAGGGACCATTAAAAGCTGAGTTGTGGGGTTCTGCGTTTCAGCCAATCCCCTCCCTGTGGCCACAAAGTCTGCGACAAGCTGCAGAGCGATAAAGTATAGGTGCAGGTTCATTTTCTCTTCGTGTATTTCTTGTATTCAACTGGTCTGGAAGGTAAAACCTGATCTTGTACCTCGATATTCTTTGCAGCCGCAGCTCTACGTGTGGTAGCGGGTTGTTCGCTGGGAGCAGGAGCCTTCTTATAGGAACGGGTTTGGCGTTGTGCTTCAGGGTCGAGGGGAACAACCAGGTTGCCTAGTTCAGTACCAAAATCAGATAATGGTGAAATACCTTGCCGTAACCGCTGAAACAGCCCCGTGGGTTGACTTTCAGGAATAGATTCTGGGCTCGGGGGTTCTTCTTTAATGTTAGGCTGAGTAAAGTCAGATGTAGAGGACTGATCAGTATTATCAGTTTTGATCGGGATGGGCTGTGGCGGAGGTTCCAGCGGGTTAAGAATGGTGATGTCGTCGTCTTCAATCCTTATATAGCCAGACTTTGTCTCTGAGGCGTGCGTTTCATTTTCTTCTGCACGAGTTGCGACGTCTGGCTTTGGGTCGTCGGGCAAGGCGCTTGACTGAGTAGGCCCAGGCATGTTGGCTGCGGATTTGCAAATTCGCAACCTGTCTTTGTGCACATATCTTGTTTTCTTTGTCTGCATGTGTTGGATGAGCGCATTCTCATCTTGCAGACTCACAATAACATACATGCCTTCCCAAGGTGAATTAATTTTAGGGTTGATCTTGCGTAATTCAGGTCTGTGTAGCCACACTAGCATACCTTCCCTAAAGTCTTCTTGTTTTACCTTGGCATTGTGCTGTGCAGTGTACAACTCCTTGTAGTGAATGTTGTTTTCTGCGGCCACTCGTCGCGCAATTTGGAGACGTTTTCCAATTTCGTCTTTGTAGCTATCACCGTAATACTTGTGGTCTACCATGTTTGGGTCCATGTATGGGGTCCTGGGGTGTACCCCGAACAGAAGGAAGAACGGGCTCATTTTCGTTGCTTTACTAACGCCCACATTGTAGCTCAGTTGCAATGCTGGTAACATTTCTTCCCAGTCAAGCGTCGAATCCAAATCTAGCGTTTTCTGCAAATAGCTAATGATATGCTTGTTAATTACTTCAGCTGCGGCGTTAGTTTGGGGGTGTCTGGGGCTAGTTTTCTTCTTATCGATTTGCAGTAGCGAGAACAATTCATCATTGACCTTCGCTGTAAATTCCTTACCACCGTCGGTTACCAAAATGCATGGTGATCCATAGCGCGAAATCCACCTGTTGAAAATGCCTCGGCTAACTGTCTCTGGAGTCTTGTCTGGCAATGCCACAAATTCGGCATATTTTGTGAAAGCATCCGTGATGACTAGGATAAACTTCTTTTGTCTACCTGATGTTCGTAGTGGTCCGAAGAGATCACAGTGCACTCGTTCAAACGGCCCTCTAGGTTGTGATAACGGGTTTAAGGGAGTGTTGGGGTGTTGTGACTTTAGCTTGCTTTTGTCACATTTCCAGCATGAGCCAATGTATTCTTCCACGTCAGCCACCATATTCGGCCAGAAATATTGTTCTCGTATTCGTTCACAAGTTTTGTAAACTCCTTTATGGCCAACGGCAGCATGAGCAGCACTAATGATGTCAGCCTGGCATATAGCCGGTGCACAAATAACCCGGCGGCCTAGTTGTCCAATTGTTATCAGCAAGATGTCATCTTTGAGTTCACAATGTCTGGCATATCTATTCACAATTCGCTTCAGTTCGGGAGTAGATGGCGTCAAATTGGTCTTGATCTTGGCGATCAGAGCGGAAAGCACCGTGTCTGAATTCTGCAGCTGCTTCATGACTTCCAAATCCTCTAAGGCTTCTGTAGAGACCCCATACACACAGGCGTTGATTTGGCGCAAGGCCTCGGGCACATTTCTAGAACAAAAGTCAGCAGGATTTTTGTCACCTGGACAATATTGGACCGTAAATGAATGCTGTATCATGAGGTCCTGGAGGCGAGAAAGAGTGCGAGTATGGGTCTTGTTGAGTTTCTCCAAGGGTTTGTGATCACTGTACAATGTGAACTTGGTTCCAGTAAGGTAGACAGCATAGTGTTCAATTGCCCAGGTGCAAGCCAATAGTTCAAGTAGATAAGGTGTGTAGTTCTTCTCGTCTTTTGGAGACTCCTTGATGCATAGCTGATTACCCTAGGCTCATTGTTTTGGTCCTGGATCAACACAGCGCCCAGTCCACCATCCAAACTGTTGTCGACAGTGCCTTGGGAAGCATCCACATATAAATGTTAGTCGAGCTCGGGCTTGGGGTAAGCCAACACAGGCTCACTACACAAAAGCTCCTTCAATTTCTGAAAAGATTGTAAGGCTTGAGGGGGCAGAGGGCCAGAGCGCCAGCTTGAGTCTTTGCAGGTTAACTGTGATAACGCATGTGAGTGCTTGCTAAACCTTGGAATGCAGGACCGAAAGAAATTGCATAGTCCCAGAAATTGCCTTATCTCACGGACAGTAGTAGGTGGAGGAGCGTCTTCTATGGCTTGTAATTTCCTCTTATTGGGTTGGTAACCCGTAGGTGTTAAGGTGAAGCCTAGATAAGTGCACTCAGTAGTTCCAAAGGAGCACTTGGGGAGGTTGATTTTCAGATTTGCTCTCCGAAGCCGCGCAAAGCATTCCTCCAAACCTGCAATCATGTCTTTGTGATCAGTTCCCTTGACTAAAATATCATCCAAATAAAGCAAAACTCGCTTGGGAGTTAGGTGTTCAAACACTTTCATCATCATACGTTGAAATGATAGGGGCATGTTGCAAAGTCCAAACGGTGCCCTGCAGTATTGGAATTGGCCTCTCCCGGGGATAGTAAATGCAGTCAAGTGTTTGGAAGATTCATCCATTTGCATTTGGTGAAAGCCATTGCGGAGGTCTAATTGTGAGAAAAGTTGGGTTCCTGACCTTCCAATGTCATCGATGCATTCGGAGATGAGTGGGAGGCGATAGCTTGATGGCTCTGTTTTGGCATTCAGGCCTCTATAATCAATCACTGGTCTCCAGCCTGTCTGTCCATCTGGTAGTTTTCTTGGGACACAGAATATTGAGGAATTCCATTCGGAGTCAGATGGCTCAATTATTCCCATTTTAAGCCATTCGTCAACACTTTCACTGATGTGCTCCAAATGTTTCTGAGGGATCGGAAATTGTTTGTTGAACACTGGGTTCTTGTTAGTCAGATTGATCTTGTGCTTCATTAGGGTACATTTACCCAAGTCGTATTCTGAAATGGAAATAACGTCAGAATTGTTTAAGAGCAGTTTTAAATAATTCTGACGCTCATTAGGAGTCAAGTGGTCAAGTCTGGCATGCTTGTTAATATACTCCTTCACCATGGGATCATGCCTAGGTGGCTGTCCCGAAGTAGAAATGCTGGAAACACAAGCAAATACATCATTAAACGGTACAAAATTGGATAAATCAACGTTGACAAGTTCACCAATTTTTAGCCCCTTCTTCAGTGTAGTGGGCTCCAATCCAGGGTTGGTAATCTTCACAGTAGCGAGTCCAAATTCGTCTGTTCGGAGAAGGCAGTCGTCTGCGCACACCATGGAATCCTCGAAGTTTCTGAGTTTGAAACATCCTTCAAAATTAGGTTGTCGTTTGCGTTGTTCATCAGTAATTAACAGTTTGACAGTTGCGACGCTTCTGGCTGGCAGAAAGGTGTCATTGTGCACGACAGCAGCGGTTGGCGAAGTTTTCTCATAGTGAACAGCCATAGAGACAGGGTCGTAGTGCAAACCAGCAGCATGGATAATGTCTACCCCTAGGATGCCTTCTACGTTTAAGGAGTCACAAACATAAAAGTTGCACAGAGTTTGTTTTCCTTTGATGTCACATGGCAGCTGATAAAGTCCAAGTATTCGCAGCGGCGTACCGGACGCACAGGTAGCTCTTAGCGGGGATGCAGTTAGCACTTTTTGAGGCCTCTTGTCAATGGGAATCTTTCTAAAGGCGGTGCGTGACAACAAGCTGATATTAGCACCAGTATCGTAAAGGCAATTGAAGTTTGCTCCGTGGCAAGTTACAGTCAAAAATGGCCGTTTGTTGGTAACAGGTCGACTTACAGTCATGGTTGTGAAGTATGAGAGTAGCATCGAGAATGTTGAAGCGGCCAGACCAGGGCGGCGCGTCGGCTGGAGCATGGGACGGCCGCCTACCAGTTTAAATCACCTTGAACTTCATGAGCTTGCTTCCCTTCGCTGGCCCTCTTGCTTCCAGGCTTGGGTTTATATAGATTGTTCTTCTGATCTCTTTTCTTGCTGAAACACTCCGTCTCTCGGTGGCCTGGAATGTCGCAATACCAGCATTTAAGGCGATTACCCTGGGAGGTCCTAGGTGGTCTGCGTTCCCCGAGGCGACCTTTGACAAGGTCAATGAATTTCTCCACTGTATTTTCGAGGCTCTCTTGATTCTTGGGTTGGGCCGGTTGATCTTCCTTATCTTGAATCTTGATGGCATTAACCTCGGGTGGTGGTACTGAAGCCTTCTTGTCATTGGAAAATGAAGCTTCCACTCTTGATGCGAAGCCAACTATATCTTCCAACTTGGTGTATTCTTGGACCACAACCTGGGACTTGATAGTCTTGATGAGCCCGTGTACAAATCGGCGCTTCACCATAAATTGGTAGGCCTCATTCTTCGCCAATTCCTGGACCTCTGGCAGTTTACCCGCGGCAACCAGAGTGGTGGGGGTGTTCTCCAAAGGTGCGAAGTTCTCCATTAAGGTCAGGGTCCCAGTTTTGACCCTATCAAAGAAGTCCTTGACCGTCTCATTAGGCTCCTGTACCAAGGAGTCTTCAATTGCCGATTCTTCAGCCAAGGTGCACACATGGTGGAAACGAGCAAGAAAAATCTTCTTCAATCCATTAGGCCCCTCCCAAGTGGAGGGCGTCCGCTTCTCCTCAGCCAAAATATTATACCACTGACCTGCTTTGCCTTTCAAGGCCAAAGCTGCATAACTTGCAGTGGCTTCATCACTCCAGCGGGGTTGTTCAGCAGCAGCAGCCCCTTGATTGACAATTGTACGCAGGTGATCTATGCGTGTCACCCAGGCTCGAGGTCCAAGCTTGTCCGTCGATCGGTCTCCAGAAAACTCAGGCAAATCGATTGCCTTGATTGCCCTGTTGGCCATGGCAGTAGTGCTGTGACTGCCCAATTGATCCAAATTGCCCGCAGGCTCCTCTTGATTACCAGGCTCCACTGGTACGTCTTCTTCACCTGCAACTCGTCCTGAGCCAGGCATATACACTGACTATATTCCGGCGCAAAGTCTGCTCTTTTGCAAGCAAGCAAAAAGGGCAGAGTCCCTCCCCCAGGTTAAAAACGAGGACGTGAGGTCGAAAAGTCAGATGCCACCAATATTGTATCCTGGACTTCCCAAGATCCTACAACTATGGCGAGCCGGAATGAGCACAACTTGCTAGCTCAAAGTCAGTATCAAATCTATCTCTTTATTGCAGTACTCGCGCTTATATACCTGTCGTGCAAGGTTACGGCACTATACTAAGAGTGTGTGTGTTGTTAGGCGGAAGGAGGAAAAGGGTTAGTCGCGTAGTTATGTAAAAGAGTAATTGCCAGGAAGTCAAAAGTACAATAGTAGAATCTCACTTCGGCCACCTGCAACGGGTACTGGACGCCCACCAACGGGCTGGCCTCAAACTGCAACCATCCAAATGCCACCTGTTCCGCCGTCGCATCACGTACCTGGGGCACGTCATCACGCCTGAGGGCCTCTCTGTGGTCCCCGAGTACATCGACGTGGTCAAGAAGTGGCCCCTGCCACGAACCCGGCGGCAGCTACGCATCTTCCTGGGAAAGTGCGGCTATTACCGGTCCTTCATCAAGGATTACCAGAAGGTCGCCAAGGCTTTGACAGACAAACTCAGCCGGGAAGAAGACGTCCCCGATACCGCCGAGTTCGAACCCTCGCTGGAATACGTTGCCGCTTTTGAGGAGCTCAAGAAGCGGCTGTGCATGGCGCCCATCCTGGCTTTCCCCGATTTTGAGAGCCCGCAGCCATTCATCCTGGACACCGACTGGAGCGGGGACAACCAGTGCGTGGGGGCCGTCCTGTCGCAAGTACAAGGGGGAAAGGAGCGAGTCATCCTCTTTGGGGCCAAGAAGCTGACACGGAGCCAGGCTAACTACTCCGCCACCCAAGGGGAACTCGCTGCCGTCATCATCTGGCTGCGCAAGTGGCGGTATTACCTCCAATATCGGCCTTTCATCCTCCGCACGGACCATGCCGCTCTGCAATGGATTCGCACCATGGAGGAGCCCCGTAGCATGCTTGCCCGGTGGTTGGAGACCATCAGCCAGTTTGACTTCAAGGTCGTCCACCGGGCCGGAACCAAGCACGCCAACGCCGACGCCCTGAGTCGCGCCGAGCACGTCACCGACACCGAGGGCACGGACGTGTCCAATGAGAGCTGCGCGGGCGTCCAAGCGATGATAGCCTCGGCCGAGGCTGCCCTGGACATGGCCAACCCCGCCGAGTGGATCCAGGGGCAAACAGAGGACGAGGATTTGCAACTGGTGCGGCGACTGATCAGCCAGCAGAGCCGACCGAGCCCTGAGCACAAAGAGGCCGCCTCCCATCGAGGCAAGATCCTGCTGGGCCTCTTTGACAGCCTCTACCTGGATGATCAAGGCCTCCTTCGGTACAAGAAGGAAGAAGGACAAGGCCGAGAGGCTCGCCACCTGGTCGTGGTTCCTCGGTCCTCGGAAGAAGGGCTAGTGAGGCACATTCACGAAACCATGGGCCATCAGGGCAGAGACACCACTGTTGACCGGGTCTCCCGCCGGTTCTACATGCCTAACGCCACCCGAGTTGCCGCGGAGGTCGTGGCTACCTGCCGCACCTGCCAGAAACATCAGCCGGAGACCGCGGACCAACGACACTCACTACATTCTCACCGGGCGGGCTATCCCTGGCAAAGGGTCGCCATCGACTACGTGGGGCCCCTCAAGCCCCCTGTCGACGGACATCAGTACCTCTTCACCGTACGCGACCTCTTCAGCCGATGGATCGAGGCTTTCCCATGCGCCTCGGCCAGCGCTGACACCGCCGTGAGGTTCCTGACCTCAGAGATCATCCCGCAATATGGGCTAATGGAGAACCTCCATTCTGACCGGGGCACCCACTTCACCGCCGCCCTGTTCCAGCAAGTAGCCAAAGCACTAGGTGTCCGGCACTCCACCACGCCGGCCTACAACCCTAAGTCTAACTGGGTTGAACGGGCCCACCGGGACCTCAACGGCCTCCTGGCCAAACTGGTCTGCGGGCGACCATCCCGCTGGAAGGAAGTACTGCCCGTCGCCCTGTTCATCATGCGCACCACCAAATGCCGCATGACCGGCTACGCCCCGTATGAACTGCTATTTGGGCGGCCTGCCACCTCGCAACTGGACCTTCTGTTTGGAGACCCCCAACCACTTCTGAGAGAGGCCTCTGAGGCCGGGCAAGTTGCCCAGGCCCTCAAGGCTCGAATCCAGGCAGCCCACGAATGGGCCCGAAAGAACATGGCCACATCGATCAACCGACAAAGGATGGCCTACCACAAGGACAAAACGACGTATGTCCCGGGGCAACAGGTGTGGCTGTACACGCCCACCGTGGCCCGCCACATCTCCAAGAAGCTCCAAACCTTCTGGTCAGGCCCCTGGACCATACTTAGGAAGGTCAACGACGTGACCTTCGAGATCTTGCCTGACCCCTCATGGATTCGAAAGAAGTCCGAGGTCGTCTCGATCGACAGGCTCAAATTGTACCGGGCAACGGCGGAAGATGCCCACGATGGCAATGCCGGCAACCCGCCGCCAGCCAATGCAGATCTATCCATGCGAGGTGATGAGTTTGCTGAAGATGTTGCGCTCCCTTCCGATGATGAAGGCGACAGTGAGAACAACATCGAGCTCCCAACAATCGGCCACGAAACGGTATCAGCACCGTCACCTCGGGAAGCACGGTACCGCAAACGTAGGACCCAGGCGGAAATGCTGCAACAAGAAACAGCAGATTTCCTGGGGGCCGAAGTTGAAGTTGCCCATGGAGCATCATCTCCTGCAACCAGAACCAGATCACGCTCAGGCCAAAAATCAGATCAACCAGATCCAGAGCTACCTCCGCTGGCACCAATCAATATGCCGCCATACAGACCCCTGGTAGCACAGCCTACGGTCACGATGCCACAATTCAGGCCACTGCCTGAAATGAGCGATTCTGAAAATGATGATTTTGCTACACCAACAAATTCGAGCAGTGCTTCAAGCACAGAATAGTAGAAGAATGAGCAGCACAACGAAAAGACGGCCGCAAAATTTTGGGGGCCCCCCTAAGTATACTTTGAAAATTCTGCGGCTTGAAAGAAAGCGCAATTAATAAAGAAATAATAGCAGCACAAACCGGCAGGTGTACAATAATGAGGCAGCATGTCAACACGTTTCCTTTACTCTCTTTTCCAGAAGCAATGTACTTCACAATACTGATGACGTTCACTCTACTACTCGAGGTGCCGAGCGCACAACCCCGGCCTCAACCTGCTCTACAGGAAGGAGGAGACGGACCACCTGAAGACCCGGCTGCCACCTTCACGGTGTTTGACTGCGAGTCACCAAAATCACCCCACGAGAGCGTCGACTTGAATGACCCGGACGAATGCGATGATATCGGCACCACCTATGAATCGGCTGTCAACATCACCGTGCAGGTGCTGCAGACTGCGACGACCAAACCCGTCGCCGCCCACCGTTGCCACGTGACCCTGACCCGCGAAGTGACCAGATGCGGATTCGACAGCGTCAGCTACGGGACTCAGATCGTTGCTTACCACCAGCCCTATACCGTGTCGCCCCAGGCCTGCCGCAAGGCGGTGGAACGGGGCTACCTGATCGTCGAGGGCCAACGGGTGAATGTGACCCTCAACGTGCCCGCCAACCTGGCTTACTTCTCTCGAGGAGGCCTTGACGGAGACCACCGATGCAGGACCATGTCATTCAGCCACAACGGTGTCATGTATCACCGCTCTTACGAGCAGACCCGGATCGACGCCCTTGTCACCGCTGTCTATGGAAAATTACACACCAGCTCTGGACGAGTGGTGTTCGATAATCACATCGTGGCCAATTACCGGGACAAGATCGTCCACGACACGCTCGAAGGCACCATGGTATGGGAAGCTCATGACACCACCTGCATGGAAGAGACCTCTGAGGTCTATCAAGGGCCCGCTTCACTATACCCGCACCAGAACTCCACCATGTTAGGTCAGGTGGGGGATCTGCTCCTGATTGCCCGCGAGGAGGAATCCAGGTACGCAGGATTCGTCCTTAAGGGGGTCCAGTCGACCTGCCAGCGGCGGGTCTTCCGGACTCAGCTGAGGGACATTGCAGTCGTCCTTCTCCGCCCGGGCGAAGCTCCCATCGCCGCGTCAACCCACCTGACGGAAGAGGTCCACCACGCTCACGTGCAGACCCAACTGGCTTTCCTGCACGCCGAGCACGCCCTGCATCTCGACGACCGGTTCAAATTCCTGCAGGACCTCATCTGCAAGAATGAGCGGAGCATCCTGCACACCAAGCTGCAGGACATGGCCAGCGGTGGGTCCTCCTACGCCACGCTCGACTCCCACGGGCCCGGCCATTTGGTCACCCGGGCTGGGGCGGTTGCCTACATCACCAGCTGCTACCCGATGCAGGCCATGACGCGTGCCTTCCCTAACTGCACGCAGGAGATCCCCGTGTTGGTCGGGAACCATTCCCGGTTCGCGGATCCCCTCTCCTTCATCTTGGTGGACCGGCCCAGCATCATACCCTGCGACGCCATCACGCCTGTGAAGTGGAGGATCCAGGGACACTGGATGTGCGCTACTCCTAGCATCCACTCCTGCACGCCGCCGTCGCAATTGGACCCCACCTCCGATCGACAACATGGACGCCCCTACGAGATTGGTCGGGGCCTAGGAGGCGGTATCTACTCCGCCCAGCAGCAGGCCGAGCACGCCCTCTACCTGCAGCTGTACCACGCGCGCGAGGCCGTGGTCACCACTCTGACGTCCAACGTCCTGAGGAACAGCTTCGCACGCGGATCGGGGGCCACCACCCTCTGGTCCGAGGACGACATCGACATGATGGTTGACCAGGTGGGCAACGCCCTCATCCCTTTCTTTTCGACCGTGGGAAAATACTGGAGCTACATGACCGGAGGTTTGGTGATCCTGGGCCTCATCAAGATCATCCTAGGCTCTATCATCCGTATGATTATCCTGTATCGCCGCCGGGGGCTTGGGTGGTGGTTGATGTATGGCCTGTGGCACACTGCCTTCATGGCTGTCGAACTCCCCTGGCGCATGGTAGCCAACCTGGGTAACGACGGACCCTTGTTCCCTGGCGACGACGATGAGGATGATGGCCACCCGGATTTCCGGCGCCGACCCCGCTGGAAGCGAGACCACCGAGAACGAGCGGCCACCGAGCTCAGCGACTTCACCGTGCAAGATGGTTCGGAAACGGGAGAGAAAGACCCTTTGGATGCCCCGGACAAGTCGACATCGCCCCTCAAGGCTCTCCGCCGGTGGACGCGGCCCGACAAGGAGACCCAAGCATATCAGGACCTCCAGGCCCAGATCCGTACGATTCACCAGCAATACACGGATCTATACGGGGTCCTGCAGCAGACACTTCCCCAGGCACGCGCGGTTGACGCGAATGGGACCCAGCCCAGCGCTCCCGCCATGGAGGGTCCCCCTCGGGGCTCCCTGCTAGACCTGACTCAACCCGTCACTGCGAGGACACAGTAACCTTCTAGCGTGGGGTGATGTAGCAGGGAGCGTGTCGGCCTACGGGTCGACCGCTCGCTGCGCGCGCTCGCCTCGGGCGCGCGGTAGTATAACGAGTAGTATAGTGTGATCATCAGTAAAGGAAATAAATTCACCGCATTGACACGTGTTGTCTGCGGCCCAAAGACTGACCTCTTCTAGCCTCCAGGCCCGTCCCCGCTTGACGTAGCCTAGATACGAGTAGTGGCTTGATAAGTCACAGTAGTATATCTCGACCTACTACAGAGCTCATTTACACACCGTTTTCAATAGCTATTAATGGGTGAAAAATTCTAGACAAGCTAAGCAGCAAAAAAAAGCAGACATGGGTAATTGACACAGCAGTCAAAAATTAGGGACCCCTTTTTCCCCCGTTTTATGGCCCCATAATCCCAAAGCCCCATTATTCAATTAAGGTGCTAGAATTTGGTAATTAAGTTATTTTGATCTTTTGAGCATTACACACGGAAGTCCAATGATGGCCAGGCTGATTTATCCCTTGGGCTCTGATAAAACTGGACAGTTAGCCAAATGCCAAAACTCACGCGTTGCACTTGCTAACCTAGTATTTCATTTAGGTCATTATACCATATACTAGTCCATACTAGACAGAGAACGTAATTGCATGCCTAGTTTTCTACCTTTGTTCAATGTTCTTAATTTATGTTAATTTCTTAAAATTTGCTATATTAATTTATTTCACCCAAAATACCATAGAATTTGGATGTTTTTTGGTTTTGACGCACTTTTTAATTTTTTCCATTTTTGACGATTATCAAGTCAAATGTCTAATCGATGAGACGTGATTGGTATCTTTTGATGTCATTTTCAGTTCTCGAGACTGAAATGAAATTGGAGTGGATAAAGTTTGTATGCGTCAAGATTTTCCACAATGTTCTATCTCTAGTAAGGAAAAATGAACGTGTATGCATATTTTTGGGTGGAGATATAATATGATCTACATGGCATTTTCTTCCCTATCACCACCACCAGGCAGACCATGATTCACAATAGGATTTTTTCCTTTCAAGTTCAGCTCGGCCACGACTCGGAAGAAGTGAACTTGACTCCATCTAAGAGAAATTTCAAGTTCATATTGTTCCACTTGTCATGTCATCAGACCCATTGTTCCATCATTTTCTGTCAAAAACTAAAAAAAGGTGAAAAAGCTACTTGAAGATATAAGAAACAACATCTCAATTAGTGTAAATAATCTGATGATCTTAACTCGCGGGCCATTTGCCTTTAATCATATTCCACACTTGACTGATGGCTCTTATCACTAATCGTGGAATGCGGTTGACACATCTCATTTTTTTGCTAGATGTAATTACAAAAAGCGTGGAGATTTCAACGCGCGGCCGCCTTCTCCTTCTTCTTCTGATTGTATACAAAACGTAGCAATAATAACTTTTTACTACGCAATTTCAATTGCAGTTTTTGGAACTGAAAAAAAAAATTAATATTCATTATTCAAGATTTGATTTTTTCACTTATAGATTTTCCAGCAGCATTTTATTCTTATACATTTATAAGGTAGTTTATGTAGTTAGGGTTTCATGTCAAATTTGAGGCCATTTAGATGCTTAATTGTAATTGATTTTTTAGGTTAGGTTATTCATGATAATTTGGGCTATTATAGTTATTAATTTCTTACAGAGTCTCTTGATTTAAGGTTCGGGTGTATTTGTAGAAGAAATTAACAAGGATATAGTGTGCCCCGTTAAAAGCCGTGAAAGACATCTATTACCAACACACACACACATGTCCGAGTGTAAATGATATTAAGAATGTGGCCACGAGCACCACATTATTCATTCCATTGTGGTCAATTTGTGCTGAGAGAGCCGCCCACGCGCGCCCACTGTGGCTCAGCTCAAAAGTTTCTCAGGGCCTCTTAAAAGTACGCCCCAAGGCACCCCAATTACACCTAAATTTATTGGCAAAGCCAGCTCAATATGAGGTAATTAAAAATCAATGATGAGCCATTCAGGGCCTCAAGGCATTCCTTGGAAACAGATGCAATTCCATTGCTAATTGGCGGAAGAAACTGCTGATTCTTGACACAATTTAACACAAATCTGGAAACTGCGATACACTGATTTTTGCCAAGTGTAGGTCCTTTTAGTTGGCTATACTTGTGAAGCCATCTAGAAACTTCCATTTGTCGATTGAATGATATTTTCTAGATTTTAGCTTTTGGATTCGAAATCGTATTATGATAATATACGTTTAATGCACCACCAAGGTTTTGATTATGGCTCAATCGAGCAACTTTGAGATCTTCAATGGCTTGAAAATGCTTGCTGAGCTTTACATTAGCTTGAACTAGGACGAGTTGAGAATTTGTTGACGTTATTCAGTTAAACAACGTTATTGTTTTTGGGCAAAAGTAAAATGTGCTGTAATGGTCTTTGACAACAATTTCATATCAATGCGGGGTGACCTTTGAAGACATGAAAAGCATGTCATGGATAAATCCAAGGAAAAGGATCCTTGAAAAAATAAGGCAAATAATTTCTCGCATGCAATGATGATGATGGTTGATGTCTAATGGCATTATCCAGCAGCAATAAAAGTGTGCTCAAGCTTAATTGTTTTGTCATGAATGGGATCATGCAGCTCTTGAGGAAATGGCCATTTTGTTCCATTTAGACGTTTAGTGTTTCAACATAATTGAGTATCGACAGAGAGACGACAAATTCTCAGCTCGTCCTAGTTCAAGCTTATGCTAAGCTTAACAAGCATTTTTAAGCCGTTGAAGATCTCAAAGTTGCTCGATTGAGCCATAATCAAAACCTTGATGGTGCATTAAGCGTCTGTTATCATAATACGATTGCAGCCATGCCAATTGCCATCCGTCATAAATGCAAATTGCTTAAAAGGCGCATTGCGCCCATTTTTCTCCAAGGTTGTAAAAATGTTATCATCATCCTAGGCCTGGTTTCTGCTTAGTTGAATCTGAATTTGTATACATTTGCAGGGTACATCTTGATGCTACATTTCATTTATGGTCATCCGGTGAAAATGACCCCCAAGTAACAGCCCCCGACCCCACAATGAATATTTTTTTACTCACACTTTTATCTTATTTGGTGTAACATGACACTACATCATCCCAGGGTGACATCCAACAAGACGGAAAGAATCACAAACATTCACGAGTTTATTCAGAATTCCAGCAGCAAAAACGTGTTGACAAATTCCTTTGAAAAGAGCAAAGAAGAAGAAGAACAAAGTGGATGCTAGACCCGCGTCCTGTCCTCTTAGTTATAATAATAATATGTACTTCACTCCACATTTGGCCATCATAATAATGATTTGCAAGCAAGCTCATGAAGTGATAGTGATCAAGAATGCTAGTTGTACTCCTATGAGGTGACATTTGGCCTAGAGATGGCAGTTTTTTTGTCATCAACACTGATGTGGGCAGCAGCAGTAGCACCTCTTGGAATGCTATGGGGCGAAAGTGACCTAGGGCTTCCCAATTCCCGGGAAATTCCGCCCCAAAAAGGGCTAGTCATTGCCACCCCTAAAAAGTGCCATTTGAGTGCCTTCAGCCTAAACTGCACTCTAACTGCATACCAAATTACCCATATAGTCAAATAACGCCTATAACCTAAATTAGAACCCAAAAAAAGTCTTTTAAAAAAATTTTGATATTTGAATATTTAATAAAAGTAGAGTAAATGACGTTTATTAAGCTTTGCATTCAAACTAGGCTCAAAATGACTTACATTTAGTCAAATCTAGCTTATTAACTTAATAAGGAAAGAGAAAAGGTTTTTTTTAAAAAAACCTTTTTATTATTATTAAAAAGTAAGAAGCCCTAATAATAGGTAAGGGGCCATAACAATGGCCCCAATCTATCAGGTGCTTCGATCTGAGAATGATATTTATTCGTTATTCAAGGCAAAATACAAAAAGCCATGCAAATTCGATTTGATTGCGTTCTTTACAGCTTTTCCTACGACCCGACCCCATACTCACTTTTTATTCCCTATAAAAATAATTATGACATGAGGGGAAAAAATCTAAACTCTCCTGGCATTTTTTCAAGCCACGCCCATCATTTTTTTCCAGCTTGGCAGCAAGTGTTTCAAAGTGTTGATGATGGAAAGGCCAGCATTGGGATGGATCCTTGAGAGATATGGATCTATGGTCTTGAAAAATCGTGCAACTACCACATCAGAATGTGTCGCCATGCATCACGCCACATCGAATGCTCTAATTGCTCTTAAAGGCGTAAGAAGCGCCACACTGGGGAAACCTGACCAAAAAATGCACACTATTCCAAGTTAGAAAATTTGCTGGAAAAAAACTTTTTTAAATTATATTTTTAAGAATTAAAAATGTATTTTGGTTTTTTTTGCGGAATGGTGTGAAAAATTTGCAAATATTAAATATGATTTTTTAAATTATTGTGACCCGTTAAGTTAGTTAAGTCAATTTTTTTCATAGTTTTTTGGGAGTAATTTTGACTTTTTATGACTTGTCGTTTTGCCTTTTAACACTTCCTTTACTAATTTAGTTAAATACAAAATTGAGCAACATTATTATACTTAGGTGTTTTTCAGGAACCCCAAGGCCTAATTTAGATAATGACGGCCTAATTATGACCTTAAAAAGGCAACAGCCATGAATTCATTAATATTAACACAGTTCATTAGCTATGGTGGTTTTTTTTCCTCTCACCTCCAATCTTCTGAAATTGATGAGTGGAAAAAATATTTTTATCCAATTGTGTGCTGAGAATGGAATATGGGAAAATCGTGATTTTGCTGGGTAAGTAGTAAACTCACTGTGATCTTATTCGAGTGTCATGACAGCTGACAAGCACTAATAAACAAATTCTGCCTCTTTCAGGATTAAGATAATGTCAAGCGCTTCAAAAATAATTTCAGCTCAAATCTCGATAAAAATGAAGAGACTCGTGAATCACGAGTTGGCGAGAATTTGTTGCAATTTGCTAAGACAAGGCCATTATTATGTACACACCAGCTTTGGTCAAAAATGCTGAAAAGATCTGCCAAGATTAGCTGAGCAAGAGTTCTTACATATATGAGCTTTAATTACTACTATATGTGTACTAATGCATTTGTAAAAACAGAGAAATCTACTACATCTGAAAATGTATCCACTGAAAATCCGGCTCCTAAAATAAAGGCTGCTGAGGTAGCTGAGACAACTGATAATGCCTCAACTGAGAATACCTAAATTGAGAATATCTCGCTTAGAATATCTCAACTGAGAATAACTCTAGTGAATAAATCAAGAGAATGCCTCAATTGAGAATAACTCAACTGAGAAATACTCAATAGGGAATACCTCAATAGAGAATGCCTCAATAAACATTACCTAATTGAGAATACCTCAATTGAGATTACCTTAATTGAGAATACCTCAACGAAGAATACCTTAATTGAGAATACCTCAACTAAGAATACCTTAATTGAGAATACCTCAACTAAGAATACCTCAACTAAGAATGCCTCAGCTCAGAATACATCATCAAACCAAATCTCAACTGAGAAAGCCTCAACTGAGAAAGCCTCAACTGAGAAAGCCTCAACTGAGAATGCCACTACTGAGACTGCTTATAAGACATACTAAGGTATATCTATTGAGGAATACCTCAACTGAGAACGGCTCAACCGAGTGTCTAAACTGAGAGTGTCTCAACTGAGAATACTAGCTGAACTGAGAATACCTCAGCTCAGAATACCGCTACTGAGATTTCTGATGCTTAAACACATTTGAGAAAACCCCTTCTGAGAATATAGTAGCATCAGAGAATACCTTGACTGATAATGCTGCTGTAGAGAATACTGCAAATGATAATACCGCAACTGAGAATACATCAACTAATAATTCTACTGCCGAGAATATTGTAACTGAGAATACTGCAGCTGAGAATACTGATACTGAAAATACAGCAACTGACAATACAGATACGGAGAATACCGCTACCGAATATAACTCAACTAGTAATTCTGCTACTGAGAAACTGATGCAGAGAATACTGCAACTGAGAATACTGCAACTGAGAATACTGCAACTGAGAATACAGTCTGAGAATACTGACTCTGAGAATACAGATACTGAGAATACTGCTACTGAGAATACATATACTAAGAATAATGTAACAGAAAATACTACATACATCTAAGAATACCTCAACTCAAAGTGGAAATTTGTTAGGTGAGAATATAGTATCTTTTTAGGATAAATGAAAAACTGAGACTGACTTTTGAAATGAATAATTCATCAATGTCTGACAACATCCCACCCAACTCAGTGACTTGTGAATGCTTTAATGAAGCTTTTGACCAAAGTGCTCACAATTCTCTGAACCAGAGTGTAAATGGAATGCAATGCTTGAAAACCCATTAATCAATGAAATGTAGTCATGTGGCTTTTTGAGCTTGAAGTTGTAATATGTCAACTGAGAGCACACAAGTGCCATGAATATTGAATTCTGAGAGAAAAAGAGACGCGCCTGATTTTGCTTGGATGACTTCACTTTTTATTAGGAAAAAAGAAGGAACGAAATGTGACATCTTTTGAGAGCCAGGAATGGAATGCAATTGTGCTGGCATATTGAGAAATGGTGTCCATTTGTGTCAGCTGTTGATCTGGTTGAGTGACCAAAGAAAATGGAGGAGAAGATCTGATATCACCACTTTTTTAGCCCCCATATTATGATTATGGTAGTGGTCTTGACATTGACCTTTTCCAACTTATTTATTATCAGCCTGAGAAAAGAAGAATCTCTAAACCAGGACGAATTTGATCATACACAACATTCAGCTGATTTAAATGTGATTGCCTGGAAGACTTAGCAATGCAGAATGTCACCATTGCCTAATTTAGATGTAGAATGCAACAACAGCTGGTTGATGTGTGCCTAAAGCAACCTTAGCATAATGGATGATATTATAATAGGGCATGCAGGTATCAAAGTTTTTTTTCTCTTTATGCTGACGTGTTCTGACTCGATTTGGCATCATTGGTCACCATAGAAACAGGAATTGCACTGAGATCACTTCATAAATGCATTTTGCTTGGCAAATCTTTAAAAATCTATGTTGCTTTTTTGGCCTTGCAAATCATGCCCAAATACAAGCAAGATATAGTATACAAATTGATGTACATTAAACTGCATGAAGCTGAGCAAAGCTGTATAAAGCTGAGCAGAGCTGCAAAATACTGAGCAAAGCTGCGCAATGCTGAGCAAAGCTGCGCAATGCTGAGCAAAGCTGCGCAATGCTGAGCAAAGCTGCGCAATGCTGAGCAAAGCTACGCAATGTTGAGCTAAGCTGCACAGTGCTGAGCCAAGGTGTGTAAAACTGCATTTAGCTGTGTGAAGCTGTGCAATGCAAAGCAAAGGTGATCAATGCTGAGCAAAGCTGAGCAGAGCTGCGCAATGCTGAGTAACAGTCAAGGTGGGCAGTGAAGAGCGAAGGTGAGCAAAGCTGGGCAATGCTGAGCACAGCTTGGCAATGCTGAGCAGAGCTGGGCAATGCTGAGCAGAGCTGGGCAATGCTGAGCAGAGCTGGGCAATGCTGAGCAGAGCTAGGCAATGCTGAGCAGAGCTAGGCAATGCTGAGCAGAGCTAGGCAATGCTGAGCAGAGCTGGGCGATTTTGAGCAGAGCTGGGCAATTTTGAGCAGAGCTGGGCAATTTTGAGCAGAGCTGTGAAATGCTGAGCAGAGCTGTGAAATGCTGAGCAGAGCTGTGAAATGCTGAGCAGAGCTGTGAAATGCTGAGCAGAGCTGTGAAATGCTGAGCAGAGCTGTGAAATGCTAAGCAGAGCTTGGCAATGCTGAGTAAAGCTGCGCAATGCTGAGCAGAGCTGTGAAATGCCGAGCATATCTGTGAAATGCTGAGCATATCTGTGAAATGCTGAGCAGAGCTGAGCAATGCTGAGCAGAGCCAGGCAATGCTGAGCAGAGCTGGGCAAGGCTGAGCAGAGCTGGGCAATGCTGAGCAGAGCTCTGCAATGCTGAGCAGAGCTCTGCAATGCTGAGCAGAGCTCTGCAATGCTGAGCACAGCTGAGCAATGCTGAGCAAAGCTGCTCTATATACCGCAAAACTAGATATAACGAGTTAAGGAATTGAGTAATAGATTCAGTTTTTGATGTGCTGACTTGACTTAATATGGAAATGAGGACTGCTCTGATTTCATATCATGGACTACTGAGACTGCAACCCTGACTTTGCAAATCTCTTGCGATCCTTGTTGCATTTTTGGTATTTTCAAATTATGATGATGTATATAGCAAACCTCAATGCCTCACCTCAAGGAAGCAACGAATTTGTGGCATCAAATGCATGCCAAGAAATGAAGTGTTTTTTCACATACACCAGCAGAAAAGGCAACCTTTTTTGAATTTCCCCTTGATTGCTGCTGTGGCAGCAAGACTTGCACTCACCCAATAAACTATTGATCAAGGTCACACTCAAGTCCACATGGATAGGAGTAGTCTTGTTGGCGCCATAAATCATGTACAAATCTCAGGCCTAACTTCTTGGCAATGAGTTCACAATCCATCACATTCAAAGAGAAGCAGCATAGTGGACTTTACAACTTAATGGGCCTTGACACACATTATTTCCAAACAGTATCTCACAATGATGACTCAAAATCCTTCCTGACTCATCCATCTTGGATTAAAAGGGGATCAAAGCAACATATCTGAGTCATCAGGCCTAAAAAGCCTGGTTTCATTATTTCTAAAATGATATCTGAATCTCAAAGATTCTTGGAAGTCTGATCATTCAAATTTTGAATGAAAAATGAAAGGCATATTGACATTCAGATACATAATCAATAACTTTAATGTGCAGTAGACTGGTAGAGCTCTGCATCAATTTGTTCCAAGTCAAAAATCCAGGAAATATTTTTTTATGGGCAACCCCCAAAAATAAAAACTGCTTTAACACCAAGAGTCATAAAAGTCTAGGCTTGATCCCAATTAAAGCTATGACTTGGCACAAAATACCAGATTGGCTCTTGACAGCCTGACAAAAAAACTTGTCAAAAGCCAAAAAAATGAAAAAAAATGAAAAAATGGATGGTTGGGGGAAGTAACGCGCGATTTGCCACGGCGAATCACTCAGATGACTTACTCCATTGTGATTTGACGACATTTCCAGCCCCTTGATTTGAGTAGTGACCTTCACCTATAATGTCATTTCAATAAAACACCTCTATTCATACTGTATACATATAGTAATACTGATTTGCTCCTGATGATCAGTAGTGACCTTCCTGCCTTGCAATTGGTATAAGTTATTCGGGTAAATCAAGTAGATGAACAGCTCATAACTTGTCACACCTTCTCTTTAATAAGCTGTTTTATGAGCCTGCTTAACAACAGCTGTAAAGTCAAGGTTGCCACTTTTTGCTTAAGAATGCACCCCATACATCATGTTTAGTGCTACCTTTATCTGGTCATTGAAATGAACCACCACACAGTCTAGACCACCTCTTTTTGCAGCAGCAGCGCTCATTTTCAAGTCCATGTTTGAGCTAAGAAAGGTGACTTTTTTTGTTTAATGCAAATTATGTTGAACTGAAACTCGGACGTTGCTTTCTGACAATTATGCACAATTTGAGTCCAGAAGAGTGCCACAAAAGTCTTATTCCTGTCACAAACCAAATCATGACCTAAAAAATCTAAAAACGAAAATGTTGTACAATTGCACTAGTGGATAGCAAAGCTAAGCAGAGTCATTTTAAGAAAGAGCAAGGTAAATGTAGAGCAAAGAAATAAAATGCAAGGTAGATCAAAGCTAAATGAAGAAGAAGATAGCAGCATAAAGTAAAGCAATGCAATGCAGGGCAAACAAAAAAGCCTTTCAAATGAAAGGAATGTAATGATCATGAAAGCAAAGCAATGCATGGGAAATAAATAAAAAGTAAGTCATAGGAAAGCAACACTGAGCAAAGAAATGGAAAAGCAATTCAGTGCAATGCAAAGCAGAGTAAAGTAAAGTGATTTATTGCAATCATATCCAGAGAAAAGAAATGCAATGCAATACAATACAATGCAGAGCAAAGCAAAGCACTCCTTAGCGTTTTGTAATGCATTGCAAAGCAATATTGAGCAAGATAACTCAATGCAGAACAAAGCAACGCAATGTGGAGCGATGGAGAGCAAAGCAAAGCAATGCAGTAAAGCAGTTTAGCGTTTTGCAATGCATTGCAAAGCAATATATAGAGTAAGACAGTGCAATGCAGAGCAGAGCTAATTAAAGCAAAGCAAAGCAAAGCAATGCAAAACAAAACAAAAAAGTTAAGCTACGTTGAGCAAAGCAAAACAAAACAAAGTGAAGCAAAGATAAACAAAGAAAAGCACAACAATGCTATGCATAGTAAAAAATACAATGCAGAGAAAAACATAACACAGAAAAGCAATGCAATGCGGAGCAATGGAGACCAAAGCAAAGCAATGCAATGCAGTAAAGCAGTTAAGCATTTGGCAATGCAATGCAAAGGAATATAGAGCAGGACAGTGCAATGCAGAGCAGAGATAATTAAAGCAAAGCAAAGCAAAGTAAAGCAAAGCAAAGCGAAACATAAAAAAGTAAAGCTAGGTTAAGCAAAGCAAAGCAAAACAAAAAAGTTAAGCAAAATATACAATGCAGAGCATTGCATAACATAAGCAATGCAATGCAAAGCAATGTAGAGCAGAGTAATTCAGTGCAGAGCCTTAAACCAATGCAAAGTAAAACATTGAATTAAAATGCAAAGTAAAGCAGGCAAAAGTAGTGCTAAGCAAAGCAGTGCAAAACAACGTGCAGAAATGCCGCGAGAAATGCTAGAAATCGAGCTACTGGGCAGCAGGCAACACGCTGCACTGGACTGGAGTGAGTCCTGCTATCTTTGAGATTAACCGTGACGTGACTCGTGAAAACGAGTCGTGATTGAACAAAAGAGTCCATTCGCCATGCAGGCGGAAGAATCTGGAGTCTCACGTGGGCATAGCTGCAAGAAGTGAGGATTGAGACCTCCCCGAATTAATGTCTCCCTAGTGGCCATATTTCAATAAAGGGGGAATGAAGATAGACTGCCAATAAATACTGTGCAAATCAATAACCTTCACTTGTGAGGCCTTCAACTGTTGCAGTCGAACATGTAGGCCCTAAACCTCAATTAGACTGAGTTTTCATGTCAATCTCTGAGAGTAGCATCAATTTCAGCTGTGTGGCAAAAATGGCCTTGGCCTTCTTATGGCAGCAACACCAAGTCAAAGGGTCATTAAAATTCGATGCATACATCTGCAGATCCGATCTGACACAGTGTGGCCATGTCGGCCTCAAACCCCTCTGCTTTGTCCAGCATCGAGATTTTTTTGTCGAGAACTGGCAATTTTTGGGCAAAACGACCGGTTCAAAACAAACATGGTTGAAATGAGAGGCAAGTGTCGACATTGCAATTTATTTTCAGTCCGAAAAACTGAAATCAAAATCCATTACGTCAATGAACTCTTCGTCAAGATTTTAATTGACGTACTTGCTAAATAAGGCGCATTAGCAGAATTTAGGCTGCAGTCACCCCCATAGTGTTGATCTTTTGTTCTAGCTCACGCAAGAAACGAATTTGGTCATTTTGGCTACCATTTCCTTCATTTGGTGGCTCCAGGCCACGTTTTGTTGTTGCTCACATTTTTTAGAACGAATTTTATGGTGACCTCGTAAACAAACATACTCGCCCAAATCTCCTTAGGCTAGACATAAATGAATTGATTTGATCTCTGGAAAATTTTTTATCGCATCTCTTGACATTATTATGAGGAAATTACTATCTTGCCCCAAAGCCCAGTTCATGTACGCATTCCCATAAAAAACAATTTGGCTGAGAAGTACTTTTCTACATTGGAAGTCGAATTCATTCTAGCGAGCTGAAAACAAATTGGGATGGTGACACTTGCGAGTCATTTCAATCTTATTTTATTAGAAAATGTTGTTTCGACAAAAATTGTTTTTTTCCTGGTGCTAAAACCAAAATGTCGTCAAAATGTTGCATTAGTCAAATGGTAGAATATCAGAGGCTGAAAAGCTGCTGAAAGCTTTGGGTGAAACAATGCCTAAATGATTCTGCTTTGTATATTATTGTTCTTTTGCTGTCATGCTCACTTTGTATTTGGTCTCCTTAAGTGAAATATGACCCAGTCTTTATCTCTCAAGATGGGAAATTTGTGAATATCCTTCTTACAGCAAATTGTCACAGCTGAAAAGCAAGGTCATCCACATAAATAAAGATCTTTTTGTCTTCTTCCAAAGAAGATCAGTCTAGACAACAAAATTGTTGAAGAACATGTAAAATTGGCCCTAAGAGAGCAATTACAGCAATTGGACTATTCAAATTGCCTCTTGACCTTGGCCTACATTAGCAGTGGAGTAGTAATGCAAAAATCCAATCAAGTGTTTCACAAAATGGGTATAGTAGTGGTAATCTTTGGGTGTGTGCATGTGTTTGTTGCAGTTTAGGGCTGAAGCACGAATTAAACACGTGAGCAGGCCCAAATTGCAAAATGCAATATATAAGTAATAAAAAAATTGCTAGACGTAATCTTAAGCCAACAAACAATCTAACCTTTTTAGACTTCCTACACAGCAATATCATCATCATCCGTCTCCGATTTTTTTGCATCAATTGCGTGACAAAGATCATTGACACAGCTCATTTGACAATGACAGCCAAAAAGTATAGTAAAGTGAGGTTTTTCTCGCCGTGTCAACAAAATATCGACATTCTCTGTTTGCTCACTGTGCCAACCAAAGACATTTCCACTTGATCAATTCACAACTGGATTGGTACTCAATTAGTCTCATCATTTCTAATTTAACATTCAACGATATGTATCCTGAAAAACATTGATAAGCATTAAGAAGTAGGGTATTTATATTTTTATCTCTTTTTGTTGCAAACTGATCCATTTAAGGAATAACTGTGTTTCCATTAGCATAATAAACGAGCCCTTTTTCCTGTTCCAAAGTGTAGACGCACATTGATCGTGATGTTTCAGTAGGTTAATAAATCCACAACTCAGTTGTGCATTGATCAAGTGGAAATGTCACCGATTGGCATTCTCACCAAACAGTTAATGTCGGTGACCTGTTGCTAAACTGTCTCCCGTTATCATGGGCACGTTCATATGCTTACTGAGTGTGTGTGTGTGTTGCGGTCATGAATAAGCAGCCATAAGTGTAAATAAACTAAATGAAGCCTTCCGCATCTCTGTTGTGCCAAAGTTAAAGTAGTGCCTACAAGTGTGACATGGAATTGAAATCAGCCCTTAACTTTTACAAGACATTCTGAAACCCACCGAATACCATTTGATACCCCACATTGAATTGTACTATGTTTGACTTAATGATGCATTTCTCTTATATGTGGACGATGTGTGGGCTGCTGCAGTTTGGCATGTAGCATATTTCATACACATGTGAAGATGGCTCCATGCTGATGCATCATGACACACATGTGGAAAAATACTGCCAGTGCAGAGCAAATAATGCTCAAGTTCAAGACCATTTAATAGAGTTTTACCATATATCATGGCAAGGTCCTGTGCTCTGCATTTTATGATTGTGTTGCTCCATTTATGTCCCCTGCTGATATTCTTGGTACTCTGGTGCCAGCATCAGGAATCAAATTCCCCGTTTGGAGATGAAATGAGTCACTTTTTTCTGGCTTTGAACAACAGTTGTAATTATGGTATAGTAACCTTATTATCATGTGGTGATCATGTGCCCTCATATTATTGATATTTTTTTGTTCTAAACTAAAAATAGAAAATTAAAAGAGGCTTTTTGGCTCAGCCAGGAAATGAATAAATATTGTGGGAAAGCCAAGTAGAAGTTGCTTTTTGCGGATTATGAGAGCTTCCTTGTAGCATTTAAAATGGGCATTAAAAGTGCAATCTAAGAAGGTTGTAGATCATTTTACATGGTGCAAAAAAGAATGGCATTTGAGCTTGTTGTTCAATGGTCATAAACGTCAACCAATTTTTTGCCATGAACTCACTTCTAAGAGGAGTCAAGTTCATCTTTAAAAAAGCCAAATGTCTATAAAGCTTCTCCAGAGCAGTATAATCACGACCTTTAAATGCCCATTTCCAGGCCAAGGCCTGAAATTGCCATTCTATTCAATTTCGCGAGTTTTTGCTCTGCTTGTACATATGTTGCGAATCGGGTCGAGGCTCCATTTTGCCCATGACAGATTTTTGGCAAGGATTGCGAAAAGGTTGTTTCCTAGGTGTATAAATAGACTTGGGGGCCTTATTATACTCTGGAAAGACGACATAAATTAAACATTTAAATCATTCATCATTAAATAAAGCCATACTCATGAAATCTTTAAAAAAATTTTTTTCATACTTTGTCAGCTGAACACTCAACTTTTAAGACATCATTTTCATATTCAATTTTGAAAATAAAATGCTATTCTGCTTACAAAAATTGAAAATAGTCATAGTAAAAGGCTGTATTGATAAGAATAATAACTTTTATTTTAGAATTCAAGCGATACAATTTGAATGTTAATTTACCTATAAAATCCTAATTGCTGAAGCAAAAATTAAATATTATTCACACATATAAAAAAGGTGCTTTTTTGAGAAAATAATTTCAGAGTAGATGAACGCCGCATTATTTAAAAGAGACAAGTTCATGAATAATTTTTGCGGTGTGTGTATAGTTAGCGTAACTGGGTTTATGATGTACTAAAGGGCAAAAAAAAATTCGCGCATGAAACGTGATCGCACCCCGCGTTGATGTCACATCACGCGAGCCTGAATAGTCCACTGTGGATGTTGCTGCTTGAGGCCATTTTTGCCTCGCCACTTGTGATATTCACTGAAATATGACTCAGGTGGTTTTTTGGGAGAATAATGCATCATTAAGGATGTCTTTGTTGCTCTACTTTTCGGAATAGAATTACTATATTATTTTTTAATGTCAAAGCCCGCAGGAATTTTTCCATCAACCAACAACAACAGGAAGAAAAATGCTCCCCGCGATTTGGCGGAATTTATTTTAAAACACTTTTTAATTTTTTTATAGACTTAAGTATGCGCGCCAAATCGACACAAATAATCCACTGTGCAGAAAGGCAGCAATTTGCGGAAAAATTTTCCAGTTCACTCAGAGGTTAAAGGGTGATGCCAAAAAAACGCGACCGTTTAATTTCACATAATTTCAGCAGTTTCTAAAAAATCCTGCTTTTGTCCACAGTGGAATATTTTTAAGCGTTTTGCGCATTTTTCGCGGGTGCTCGAGTTAATTTTGCATCATAGGCAGAAGAAGACTGACCATCATCGTATGATTTTCATATTGGATTTGCTTTTAGCCTTGGCATTCTTCCATCTCACGAAATCCGCTTCTATGGCTTCTATGAGTTGTGTAGTAGGCCTCCCACAATGTTTTAAACAGAGAAAGAACTGAGGGTCATTCAAAAAGAATTCGTGAAGAGGGAATTTTTTATCTCGTGTCAATCCGTCATGGCGCTACTTCTTCCACTACTTCTCAATCATGGTATATTCAGATCAGCTGGAATGAAAAATCTCTTAATTCAGATGCTCTTGAAAAACCTCATCAAAATCATCTATCAATTTTTAGCATCATTTCTTTGGCATTAACTCGAAAAAAATAATAATGTGATTTGAAAGCAATGCCGTTTTTTTAGAATCACCCTTTGAAAAAATGACAACAGCTGTTATTTGTTTTTTTTTTTGGCGCCGAGATTTATTTTATGCGCCAAAATGTCGCATGCGTTGGTGCGTGTTGATAAGTTGCAAAATTGTCTTCCAAGTCACGTTTGTTGGTGGCAAAACAGTTTGGGTGTGACCGAGCAAACAGCCCGAGGATGACCTCACGACTCAGCTAACTTGGAAGCAACAAATCCGATTTGTCAACAATTCATGCGACATTGGAATGGCGTGTTTTATTTTTTTGGCCCACACTCTAACTGACACAAAAGCTTTACGCTGTCAAATTTTCCTATTTTTCGACTGAAAATCTCAATCTACTCCTGCATTTTTGGGCTTGGTATTTTCTTTATATTTTTGGTAATAAATCGTAATTTGGAAATAATAATATTTTTGACATAAATCGTTATTTTGACGTATTTTAGACAAAAACATATTTAAAAAATTGCAATTGAGACTAAAACAGCATAATAGTTATTTTGCCAAAAAATCACTATTTTGACAAAAATAGTTATTTTGACATAACTAGTTATTTTTACAAAAATAGTTATTTTGACATAAATAGTTATTTTGACATAAATAGTTATTTTGACATAAATAGTTATTTTGACATAAATAGTTATTTTGACATAAATAGTTATTTTGACATAAATAGTTATTTTGACATAAATAGTTATTTTGACATAAATAGTTATTTTGACATAAATAGTTATTTTGACATAAATAGTTATTTTGACATAAATAGTTATTTTGACATAAATAGTTATTTTGACATAAATAGTTATTTTGAAATAAATAGTTATTTTGACATAAATAGTTATTTTGACTAAAAATCACTATTTTGACAAAAATAGTTATTTTGACAATCACTATCTTTAAAATCATATTGTTGACAAAAATTGTAATTTTGACAAGAATCGTTATTGTGACAGTTGCTTTCTTTAAAAAAATCACATTAATACCATATTAACCACATTCCTTGTGCTGCTAGATACTAATTTTGTTTAATCATAACAATTTTTGACAATGCCTAGGCTTTTTTGACAATAATACATCGCTAATTTTGACCAAAAAAATTAGAATTTTTACAATAAATCTCATTTTCTGAATAAATCTCATTTTTCGACTTTTTAAAGCAATAATGCACGTTTATTGATATTTAATACATTTTATTTATCTCAAAAATTAAGTGATCAATGTTTTGACTGGAAATTCTTTATGTTTGGCCATGAAATCAAAGTTTGGAAATGTATAGACGTGAAAATTAAATATTTGCAGTATGATCCTTATCTAGGTTTTTTTGCATCAGTCCATAAAAGGATAATAAAATTCTGCACTGATGACCATCACACTTTAAAACTTATTTATGTAGTATCACGAGTTCGCCCTAAATTGCAATTGCTTATATTGATGAAATCGCTTTTTATGACTGAATAAAGCCCGCCAAAATGCTTAGTTTTCCCTAAAGGCAAAAAATGATTCCAATTCCGCAATTTTGTGGTGACTTTTCGCTTACTCCAAAAAATGTAGTTCAATTTTGGTGTTTGCGGTTATATCTATTTTTGTGTACTTTAGATGTATATTATCAAAAGCTGAAATGATAAATAATCAATTTTAAAAAACTTTTAATTTAAAGTAAATTGATTTCGATTTATTGAGGTGAATTTAATTTTGAAATCTATTTTGGCAAAAAATAAAAATATTGATAACTTGCCAAGAAAACGTCCCATTTTCAATTTTTTCAATTAAGCATTTTCAATGATTTTTTTTTTTGTTTGTTTAGATGACCTGGACACATTAACTGAGCCACTTTAAAGGTGGAACTGTAACACTTTGGGCGTCTAATCTCAGTGCTCAAATTCGGTAGTGAATTCCCGAGTAACAGCAGCAACTGAGATAAAGGGTGATGATAAATAAACGCACCTAATTGGCCAAGCACATTGAAACAAAAAGAATTTCCAACCTGGGTGGGTTTTTGCACACTTGAGCCTGACCTTGGCAATGATTGAAAGAAGTTGAGAAAAGTGAAGCCAAACAGAAATAAGGTGTCATTGCTGCCTACATGAAACATGCTAAACACTTTATGGCACCCATAAAGTTTTGCAAATGAGGCTGAGCCGAAAAAAACAGTAATAACTGTGAGAGACACCTTCATTTGCAATCATATTCAAGCTTCATTGGATATTTTTGTACTTTAAAAAAAATCAAAATTCATAGTAGTGCAAAAATAACTTCCAAAAACCTGAAAAACCTTCATTTTGCAGTCATATTCAAAATTCAATGACTTAAAATTTATTTTTTGCAATCTAAAATCAAAGCTGAGAATATTTCAGAATATTACAAAAATTGCATATTTTTGCTTTTTTAAAATTAAAAATCAAGATTTTGCCTGATTTTTAAAAGTTTTGACAAGTTTGTGGAAATGACTTTTATGCCTCAAAATATCGTCAAAAAGACATGAAAAACCGTTTTTTTCGGGGGGTGACCTTTTATCATGGCTTTTTTCCCCATAATGAATGCAAACTTTGCCATACTATTTTCCACCATAGTATAGTAGACATATTGTATTCTTCGAAGTTATATGTGTGCCTACTAATAAAAATGAAGCGGGGTTTGGGGAAGTGTATCATTGATGGGTTGCTGTTTTGATTCAGTTTCAAGGCCTTTTTTTGAACCATCATCTCACATTTACTGGATGTGTGTTATAAGCGCGGTCCATGGCGCGGAAATGACATTTGAAATTTTCAGAGGAGACCGATCTTTTAGCTAAGTGAGGCAACGCCTCAGCATCATCTCAGCCATGGTCAAAAAGTGCCAAAAATTCGTATTTCGTATTTCCTAAATGGCCAATCAATCATGAACAGCCTGACAAATGGTCCCCATTTAGGCATTCACAAACACCCATTTTTTGCTCTCATCACTTCACCAGGGCTGAGTATGTACTCGGATTTGTGGCAGTTATCAAAAAAACTGTGCCGAGTGTCCACAAAAAAGGTGAATTGTGCTGGTAAAAAAAATGTCGTTGATGTCCTCACTTTTGGCACCAAACGGCCAAGAGCTTGATGATGATCCATATATGGGCGGCTATATCACTTATGCTATTATGTTGAGCGCTTGCCAACCCCGAAAAGTGTTCCAACGACGTAAAAAGTTTGAAACAAACCAAGATTTTAACGCAACTGCACGACAAAGTTAATGTAAGCATGCAGACTCCTTCATGTAGTGATTCCTTAGGAAAAATAGCGCAACACTTGTGGCAGCATTTAACTGACTCCCTTCACATTGATGCATGATTTGAACCCGGATTTTTTGCCAATTGTCAAAAATGTACACTGAGTTGCCAATTAGACTCGCGTGCAGCAAAGAAACATCATCGAAGAATTGAGTCCGCACACACACTCACTCCTTCGTTCTGTCGGCCTTGCTAACATCAGATTTGGGCGCAAAAAAGTGTCGCAGCACACTTATCTGTACACTCTTGTGTTTTTCCGTGCAATATGCCCTTATACACATGCTCTAATGCGGAACTCTTTTCTGGCCCCCTTTTTCGGCCCAATCATGGACTGATGATGATAACCCGCCCAAAATAGAGCAATGATGAACCAACCTCGTTATTTTCATGGAAGCATGATGAAAAGGTCAATACAAATCTGCCACAAGCGAACGCATGATTTTGTGTCAAAATGCACAACATGTAGGAATCTGCATGCTCATCTCATCTGAAGCGTGCAGTTATGCCCAAATCAATATTGAAATCCTCTTTTGACCGCCAAAAAGACTTTTTTAAAGTATGCGGAATATGGCCTGAAATCATGATTGTAATAAGGATCATCTTCTCTGTATCTAATTTGGGGCTTTGGCGCCAGAGATTCTTTCACATATCATCTTCTTTGGTCATTGCGACTCCAAAGAAGAAGGCTCGCTCCCTCACCATTTCTTCAATACTTGATTATTGAAGTACTATTTTAAATATTGGACAGACTCTACCCTAATAAATCACTCAAAATTTGTGGAATGAACCGGCCCAACTTTCTGACTTGTGCAAACTCGCAAAAAACGTGCGACTGACAAAGCCTGAACATCTTCTTCTTTTGAGCCTTATTTTTTGGGGGGTAAGATGAAGTGCGCACGATTTATTCCCATGTGCCGGCCACAATCACCGTTGACATTTTTCACTCTCATGAAATAGCCAACAACCTTCCGTGTTCATGTAAAAATAGGATAGTACATCTGTAAAACAGTAGGAGGAGAAACAAGTTTGACCTTGGCTACTGACGCCGAAAAATACTCACCATTTGGACTCTTCTCACATTTCTCCGAAGAATCATCTCGAATCTTGAGAGCGGGCTCGTTCCCTCGCTGGCTTTTTGAAAGCACCACTGAAAAACTACAAATACCCTAAAAAGTGTATTTTAACACTTTCTTCTACTATTTTCAGGTCCTTGAATACTTTTCGGCTTACTTTTCAATTTTTAAAATATAAAACTTCTTTAATTTTATACTATTTAGATTTGTCAAAATCTGCTCTTAAAATCATATTTTCTAGCCTTTTAATAGGCCGAGTTTGGATAAAAATGAGTTAGAATGAATACTGTTTTTAGTAAAGTTAATATTTAGCATTGATTGCATTTTTAAAACCTAATGAGGTGTCATCAACTGAGGCTTTAAAAAAATCATGTTTTCCTCAGAGAATGAATGGACCCTTGAGCAATTTGCCAGTTTTCCTCTTTGCTCATTAAAGCCTCTTACTAAAGATTCTTGATAAGGTAGAGGCTTTTTTGCTTTCGGGTGTTTCATTTCAATTTGGACAAAATGCACCTCTTTAAGAGCCGTTAAGAGTGCATAGCTTTGCAGAGTAGAATGCAAATAATGCGGATGTTTTTCGCAACCAAAAATGCCTGACAGCCAAATAATTAAAGAAAAATCCCTTTAGATCGCATGTTTTATCTTTTGAAGCTCAGGTTTCTTACTCAGGATTCCACATTAATTTATTTATGTAGTTTTAATAATTCTTTTTTCATCAGAACTGTTTTGGCTCCTTTCTAAAAATTGCCATCAAAAAATATTTTTTAAACAATTTTCTAACCTATTTTTGTAGTTTTTTCAATGTGCCTTTTTCCTAGCTCACTTTGCTCCTTTCTGGCATTTTGAGGCTACTTTTGGCCCTTTTTGTTATTAATTGGCCGTTTTTATTAGCATGTAAGGGTTTATTGTCAATAGTAGGCTCTTTTTGCAATTTATTCTTATTTTTTGCGTATCTTGTTGTATAGCAGGACTTTACCCCCGACAAATGCATAATAATGAAACTTATTGAGGGTTGGGTCCAAAACTTAACTGGTCAGGCCGCAAAAAATGGCGTCGGGAGCAAAAAATTCGGATTGCCTCACACTGCTGGTCATTTAGTAGAGCTCTTTACACCAAGAATTATGAGCAGAAAAAATGCCCAGTGAAAGTTTTGGCACGTGTGCAATACTCACTCATAAAAAAGGGCAAATATTTACACTCTTTCCTCATCGTTTGGACAATTGCTTCATTTTTGAGCTTTTCCCGTCAAAGGCCATTTCGAGGGCAATAAAACTTGGTTTCACACTTGTAAAAAGCTTTGTGAGAACACAAGGAGCTCCTATTATTATTTCCCCCCATAACTGACCATTAGCATTCAGGTGTCTGAAACAATAATGGCTCGAATGCAGGCCCATTTTTCATGCAAGCAAAGCAAAGTGTTAAAATCCATCACTTTCGGAAGGTGGGCGCGCGCTACCTCAAAAAGAGGAAGAGTCAGCGGTGCGTTCTCTTTTGGAGTACCGCTTTAGAGAAATAAGTGCTACCAGACTCCAACGTTTTCTTCAATTGAAAACCACCCCAAATTGCTGCTTTAGACCAAGATGGCTTTGAAGCCATAAAAAAGGCATTTTTGGCCACCTCAGTATATGTGCTAGCGTTAAATATTAACTGCCTTTCTGACATTGAGTTGCTCATAATCAATGTAATTAAAAAACTAGCTATCAACTCATGAGCACACATCCGCGAATTTTAGCCCTGTAACTTTGCAAAAAAGCCAAAATTCGACAGTTTGTCAGTTTTTTGTTTGCCAACCTGTTTATGCTTGAAAATGTTAAAAAAAAGGCCCATTTTTGGGCGGGTATAAATTAAAGTTTTTCGGGTTTTGAAAAACATTCCAAAAAATCAGCTGTGAGTTTATTCCAATTTCCTCATTTGCCAAAAGTTTGTCAGGCTGATGGCCTTTTTTGCGGCCATAAACGTGTTACACAGCAGTGTAGTAATAAAAGGCGAGTCGCGCGGTGTGACAGATTGATTTACGCTCGGCGCCAAACTCTGTCAACAACAGCCCTAAACTTCTTCACTCGGATCCGCAAGAAAAATTAAGGCATGAGCTCGAGTTGTTGGGCAGCCTTGAAAAAAAGCCTTTTGGCACACGGGCCAAAAGAAGTGGATTCGCACACTGGTCAAAGATTAATTCTTGATTATTATCTACTTGTAGCATCTAAAGGAAGTCGGAGTGAACTCATTAGAACGAATTTTACTCGCAATTGTGCTGTTATTTTTCTCGCGGAAATCACTTTATGAGAAGAAACAGATCACCAATTTAATAAGGATTTCCATTGTAATAAACAATGTTTACCTGCAGGAAAAAGATCTAAAAACATCGACAGTTGGCTCTACAAATTTTACTAAAAAAACCATCAAATTTGATTATTTTTTATTTAAAATGTGGCTCATTTCAAAAAGTAATATTTAGATTCTCTTTTATGTTCACAGAAGCCAATTTATTTATGATTTTGGTTCATTGAAAAAATGCATTTTTTGGCGGGAAACTGGTGTCCATTTTGGCAAGTTTTCAAAAATATGAGTAGATGAACAGCGCATTTTAGATGACTCGCTTACGGTTGCCAAGAGATTTGAAAAAGGCAAAAAAGTGGCTTTTTTAGGCGTAGGATATTCAAAACATGTAATAAGTGCACAGTGGGCCAATGGGGCGTTCAAAGTGGCATTTGTGAAATGTAGTGTCAAAATGGCCGTATTAGGGGCCTTTTTGAGCCATAAATGTGCGGCACCTTATTGTGTTATTATTATAATGGTGCTGATGGATGCAGGGCGGGGAATCGCGACAGGCTCCAATTAAGGTCACCAGCTCGTAGATCTTTTTCAACGTCCCACATAAAAATGCAGAGACAGTTTAAAATTCCTATTTCATTTCGCATCTGAGCTTTCGCAGTTTTTTGCCATTTGTTGAAACTAACAATTAATTTAAATGTTGTAGATCTTTTTCAGCGTTCCACTTAAAAATCAGACACTATGAATAGCAATTCAAAAATAGTTTCAGCTCAAATTGCCCTTTATTAATTCAGTGGGGCAGAATACATAATTTATCAATGAGTCCAAAAAAGATATTTTTTTTGAAAATAAAATTACTTTCTTGCTTGAAGGGAAATTCTCAATTTTGCGTCTACTAGCTGTAATTTGCCTCCTGTCTACTTTTTCCGGAAAAAAGTGCTCAATAAAAAAGAGACCCAATCTGAATTGAAGGAATGCGACGCTTTTTTGCTGCTGAATCGGCGATAAAATGGCACATTTCAATTCCTTTTATAGACTTTTACTATGGGCAGTCAAGCCAAAAATTCGGCCATTTTTCGCCTCTTCAAAATGAAGCACATTCCATCTGTTGAATGACGTGTTCATCTACGTTATTTTCAAGTTTTGAGTACATAAAATAAGATGCCTTTGAAAATCAAATATCATTCAAATGTTACTTTTAAAAATACCAGACAAATTTGACAAATTCAGAACATGATAAAAATTTGCAACAACATTGGATAACTTTTTTTAATTATGATATAAGGTGTAGTATTTTTTAGCTTAAAATAATAATAATAAAGATGCATAATCAAAGATCTTTAATTCAAAACTAAATAATGGCATTATTACATTTTATGTTGAATTCCAGTGTCTAAAATTGAAGTTGTGACAAATCAAATATTTTTAGAAATTCCAGCAGCAGATGACCAGGGCCCGCCTCAGCTGTAAGCTTTCTTATCTGAGGAATGCGGGGAGGGTGGGCGGTTTTCATCTACTTTTGCATTAAGTTTGTATACACAGTATATCTCCAATCATCGTTGTATTGTCTGATGATAATCTGATCCCCCTTTGGTGGTGCATAATAGTGTGCATCAGATGCACCATTTCGGCCTTGCAAATGACTTATGAATTGCAGCTTTGTTACAATTACCCACCTATTCACTGCATAGCTTTGCTACTATTCCACAGACAGCCTTAAGACTCAATTTACTACGGCGCTTGAAAAATGACCTGCTCAGTGACCCTACTTTGCACAATTTCAACTGTGACACTTCTCTCACCTGGCCTTGGGCCGTCATGAAACAATAAAACGACATGCAAATTAGCTACAATTATTGGCAGCCTTGCACTGCTGCAACGCAACGCACTATTATTTAGGAGTAGCGCGCGCGCGCGCACGGCTTAGAAGAGCTCGCGCAGGTTGCGTGATTTTGCAGCGGAATGTTCCGCTCTTCCGCCTTCACAGCCTTTTATTAGCTTTTTATCCTCATTAGCGATCCCTTCTCAGTAGAATTCTTTATTTTACGCGTGAAATCCATCACATACTCTGGGGGATAAAAAGTTAATTTATGTACCTCCTCTGAAAATATAAACAAATCTTTTTGGTAGGTTGCGTGATTTCGCTTTTGATGTTGCGCTTTTGTGCACCTGCTTCAGTAATTTTAAATTTGAAAGAGCTATTTTAAGTTTTAGGATTGAAATATTCATTCTTATCCAGCGCGGGTCCGTAAAAAAGGGAAGCTTTTTAGCTATGAGAATTTATTGCGTAAGACCCGAGTTCAATTTTACGCGGACGAGCCGTAGCGAGAGCTTCTGAAATGTGACGCGTGGAAACGGCTTTATGCTTTGCCTTTTGTGCTAATCTATAAGAAGTCTTGCAATAGCTAGAGTTTTTTATGACCCTTAAGTAGCATTGTTGTTTTGCACTAGCTCAGCTACATGTAGCGTTTGTAGATATACAAACAAGGAGCACAACAACAATAATATCGCAGGCTAACTGATTTTCATGAATACTTAACATGCCACTCAATTGCTCATTCCTGCTGAGCTGCAGTAATGGCTTTCTAATTTGACTTTATCATAGAGCTCAAAGGCCCTGAAGGACATTGAGCCAAGATAAGCAGCAAAAATATACTGAAAATAAATTTACTAAAATAATAGTGCCAAGAAACTGAGCAGGGCTCAATTTTGAGATAAATTGGACAAAGGAATACAGAACACCAAGGCTGTATTAGTATAGTGCTTTAATATGTAATGGTTGTATCAGAAGTATTTGTTCTCAATTACTGCAATGTAAGGAGAAGTAAGCAAGCAATCCTCTTTTTTTCTGGGCTCTCTTTGCTCCTGCTCCTTTCTTTTTGATCCTTCTTTGCTGTTATTGAGATGGTGCCTTAAAGCCACTAAATATTTCCCTTAGCAAAACCCCTGACTGAGTACATTTTTTCATCCTAAAGCTCTTTAAGTCTTTAAGTATAAGGCTTCTTCACAAAGAATCACTTAATGGACTTTCCATATTCCACATATCAGGAAAATGATGCATGACTCTCCATGAAAAACTTATTCACTCTAGAATATCTAATTTATTATATTCCAAAAAACACCATGGATGATCACAAAAGGACATAATAACTTGTTCAACTTGAAATGCTCTAATGTCCATTTACATGCTGCGCACTTTCACACTTTTTGTCACCTCTTTCATAGTTTGGGTTTTTCGCTTAATTAGCAAGTTGTCTCTATGGGTTTCAAAAGGGGCGTGGAGGTACACCGGTCAGCCACGCCCCCATTTTCTTCGAGTGCATGAGCACATTTTTGGCATAGGCGTGGCCCAGGTTTGCAGGACCCGCCCATATAGTATTCGTCATCATAGTGAGGGGGCGGGGCGCCTGAGTGTGTGTTCCCCGCCCTCGCAGCTGCAATCGCTTCCTGGCTGGGGCAGACATACAGCCTGAAAAAGAAAATGAGGACCAATTTGTCAAGGTTTCGAAGTGATGGCAAAAAAATAAATAGCGGTTTTGTCATCTATGCTCTGTAATGCCCTATAAAGACTTGAAAGCACGTCAACTTTTCAGCGCCATCTATGAGTGATAAAACCTGTTTGGTCAATTGAAGTAAATAATGTCGAATGCTCATTCTTCAAGCAATTAACTTTTATGCAGCGCCATCTAGAGAGCGCAAAGCCCATCAAGTTGTAAACTCATTTGAAAGGCACAATGAAAAGTTTTGATCATTAAATAGCCAATAATTTAATCTAACTTTAGGTAAATAAATATGTGTCCTAGTAAAATTAAGGATTAATGATTTGTAGAGCTTTTTCAACAATCTATGTTCTGTTGCGAAACTTTTTATGGTATAAATAGTAACCTTTCTTTTTAGATCAATGATTAGCAGAGACTTACTTGAAAGTATGACAACTTTCAGTGCCATCTATGAATGATAAAACCTATAACGTCATCTGATGTCAGTAATAATAGAGAATCAGAACTTTCAGATAATAAAGACGTCTTATGGTGCATATGAAAAAATCAAAAAAGATCATTAATTTGTAGAGCTTTTTAAACAATTTCTTTTCCTTGCAATGCTTTCAAAATGATGTCAAAAATATAAACCTCGCTTTTTTCATCAATGCTCTGCAATGCCCTAAAAAGACTTGAAAGTACGTCAACTTTTCAGCGCCATCTATGAATGATAAAACCTGTTTGGTCAATTGAAGTAAATAATGTCGAATGCTCATTCTTCAAGTACTTAACTTTTATGCAGCGCCATCTAGAGAGTGCGAAGCCCATCAAGTTGTAAATTTCTTTCTAGAAGTGCAATACCCCCCTTAATTTTTAGCCAAAATTTTGTGTGCTGCTTTCTTAGCATCAAGATTTGGAAACATACAGGGAATTGCTTATCAGCAGCATGAATTGTGCTACCACACTATGAGTACATTTGGGTAGTGGTAGTGGAAAGCTTGTTTTCTCTGTCCTGACCTTGACAGTCAAGCCAGCTCTTTTGGCTCCTTTTGGAAAATGGGCAGAGACAAGACAGGCAAAAGATGAAAATCACCTTTTCCCTGAGTTGCTTTTCCCTGCTTAGTGGAGCATGAGAAATTCCATTAGAATTGTCATTTGACATTTGTCTGGAATGTCCAGAATGCTATGCAGCAGATTCCTGGGCCAAATCTGGATTACCTGTAATAGGAGAGCACTACCACAAATGAGAAGCCATGGAATACTGGTAGCAAAAGGTGTCCCAGGATGAGAATGGCAATGAGCAGGGGAATGAGTCTTGGCCCCAGGAGATATTCAGGGATGAAGAAGAACACCACATCTGCCAGGACACAGAGGGCATCATTGAACCAGTTGTCACCAATCCTGATCACATGGGCATTGTGCAGAATGAAGCAGAGGGCCAGCATCAGGGAGAAGAGGAAGGAGAACCCAGTCATGAGAAACCAGGCCCTGACATAGCCTGGGTTCAGCTGGACAATCCCTGTGATCATGATGGGCTCCAGGATGAGGCCAATGCTGGAGACAAGTATGGCCAGAGCCACCACATAGGCTGAAAAGATATGTGTGTTTTTAAATTTGACGCACTTTTTAAAATAGCTTTTTTTGTTAAGGTGAACTAGGGTTGAACATTACAAAAGCTTGCTTGCCAACTTTCAGTCCCTTGTAAAGGTTTCAAAAAGAGGACAAAATAATCTACAGAGTTTTATTTCCAAGTGATCCCTCAAGGGCTCACAAGGCTTTTTTGCACTTTTCGCAATTCACAATTATTCACATACTTTTTTAGTTGTTAAGCTAATTTGGTGTTCATTGTGATTTGTTTTAAAAAGCACAAAAATGCCAAATATTCTAATGATCTTCAGTGCCCAAGTCTGCAGTTACTTTAAAATCCAAAAATGTGACGTACTTTTTAAAGACTCATTATATACTATATAGGCTTTCTTAATTCAAGTTTTTAAATTGATAACTAGAAAATATTTATCCATGGTTCGCCGTAACTTTTCAATATGGGTATATATACATATATGTACTATTGCTGGTCATTTTGAAAGCTTGCTAGACAACTTTCAGTGCCTTGCGAAGGTTTCAAAGAGAGGCCAAAAAAATCTTCAGAGTTTTCCCCCCAAATGATCCGGAGTGCCTAAAAGCGGCCTTTGCTTCACGCACAATCCATCATTACAGCCCATTGTTATGGCCTTTTCTCCATTATATTCTACTTTGGCTTTGACTTGTGGGCAGGTGGCAAAATCAGGTGGTTCACTACTCTGATCCGGAATGATCTCAAGATCTTCCAAAGTTGGCCTTTAAATCCATATGTAAGGAGATTATGGCCTTTGAAAGGTCATTTTCGATTCCGGCCTTCACTCACCATTTTCCTCAATGTTGATCCTCGCTCTGTAGTGGAAAAGGCCCTTGTCATCTGCAGAGAAGACATGCAGGCAGGTGTAGACCGCAGCTGACAAGACCACAACCCACAAGAGAAGCCTCAAAAAGGCCACTGTTATGCAGCCTGTCCTTAGGTCCAGGCAGCAGCACTTTCGCATCAAAAGCATCATTGTGTTGCAGTTGTTCAGGTATCCTTGTAGTGATTTTTGTAGTATATTTTGAGGGTGGTCCACAAAAAACGAGACAAAACTGCTCGGTGGCCTTCACATGGCCTTGGTGGCCTCGTCTCTTCTGCTCTGGAAATGGGCTTAGGGGCAACTGAGGAATGGAGCGCGATTGGCAAAATCACCAACGAGGCCAGCCTGGCCTCAAAGCTGCAGCCTCGACTGTAACGAGGGCGCGCGCGCGCGCGCTGAGAGCCTCAAAGAGAAGCAAGGAGAGAAAACTGCTCGGCTCGTCTGGAAACTACTGTAGAAAGGCTGGATGTTTGGCTTATATATCTACATTTTGCGCTTCAATTTTTTGCCTGGAAAAAAAAGAAGAAATTGGAAAATTTCGAAAATTTCGAAAAAGTTCCAGCGTCGCATTTTTACTGCATCAGCCTTTATTTAGTATCTAGTTCAAAATGTGCATTGTTTGGCACTGTATTAAATAACATATTTGCTTTCTTGCATTGACATGGGAATCAAGATATTTTTTGATTTAAAAAAATGTGTCTCATTTTTATAGCATCACCCTATAGAATTCAAAAATTGGGAATTTTGGCGAAAAGTAGACTTATTTTTCTTCTCGGGAAACGTCCAGCCTTGCCACTGAACTGTCATGTAGAACGGGACACAGTGGGCATTTCACATCGCAAAAATCTCGCATGTCAATCACCTTGAAATTTGGGGTGGAACTTTCCTCTCCGCGGAAGCTTTCTAAAATAACAATAGGCGAAAAAAAACCTCTTTCCCATTCTTCTGCAAATAAAGGCAAATAAGCGTGGCGGAAAATTTTGCTCGCTCGAAAAAAGGGTCAATCAGGAAAAATGCCCACTGTGCACGTATGTGACCCAGCTTCCTACTTTGCAAAGGCTCGATTTTCTCTTCAGTGTGCGAGTGGAGCCTTTATGGCCTTCCTGCTACTCAACAGCCCGCTTCGCGCAAGCTCCATAAAATACATGCCACAGTGGATTATTTCGGCCCGCATCACACCCATTCTAAACATGCTGATCAAACTGTCTATTTGGGATTTTAAAAATATGCGCGCATAAATAGCCCACTGTGCGAGCTTCTTTAATAGGCCACAGTGGATTATTTCCAAGTTTGGCGCGCATACTTCTGAAATCTTTATCATTGACGCATCAAAAATTGGAAATTTTACCTTTTTTATTATGCGCGCCAGAATAGTCCACTGTGCTAGTGTTTAAGGAAGAAAGCGAGAGTTTTGATGGCAGACGGGATTATTTTTATGGCGAAATGATGTGCTGTTCATTTATTCCACTGTGCACGAGATCATTAGATCCTAAGACAAGAATTGTGCTGTAAGGGAAAAGATTAATTGTCGGCTTTTTGGCACACCAAAAATTCGTCAACATTGTATGTCATTGATTCTTGGTTTGGCGCCAACTACAAAAAATAGTTATCAATAAGGCAGACTCATGAAATGATATTTTATTTATGCACTTAAGGGCAAAGCAATACGGCTCTACTGGGTAAAGGCACCAGGGGCAAAGGCATTATGATTAAAGGCTCCCTGATAAAAAGCACGCTGCTTAAAGGCATAGTGGGCAAAAGCAACACTGGTAAAAGGCAACTTAACTAAAATGGCACTAAAAGAAAAAATGGTATCACAAATTTATTTGTCTGTTTGTAAAAAATCTGACAGCAGAATTAGCATTTGCGTCGACGTTTTTGGGAAATGATATTTGATTGGTCAATGTATGAAAGATCACGATTTTTGCGCTTAAGCTCACTATTTGAAGTGCTCTCAGTTGCGGGTAAGAAAACTTCTGAAGACTCTGGCTTTATTTATGAAGCAATTGCCATCAAGGAATCCCCTTTCAGAGTTGCCAATTGCTTTCATGAAAGTTTCCAAATCAGTTTTGTGCGCATGAAGATTTTTCATAAGATTGGCTTTCTGCATTTTAAGCCTTTTGTAGCATCTTTTGAAAGTCTTCTTGTTTGGATGGCCAAGACATTTCTCATCAGGGAGCCTTTAATCATAATGCCTTTGCCCTTGGTGCCTTTAGGCAGTATACCCAGCAATACAACTGATTTAGCTCAAAGCTGATCTAGGCTTTGAACTTGAACCACCGAGTGAAACTTTGCTAGTCCGAGCGGTAGCGAGGACCATAATTTCAAAATACTCATATAGGCTGGAATAAATGATGAAAATAGGGCAAGTAATGCTGTTTTTTGGCACATATTCTAAGTTCGCGATGTAACTATTACTTGCTAAGTGCACAATAACTTGGAGTACTTTTGCACCATCATTAGTCACTCTTAGCTGCAAGTTTCCAGCATAGCAGCCTACTTTACAGCACAGCTATAAAGCTTGTTCAATGTACACTTCTATTCGTACTCTTCTTGATCTTCCATTAGATGCATTGTCGATCTTTATTGGAAAAGTCAACAGAACTTACACAAGACTAATTTGCCCAATAACGTTTTCTCCCAGAAGCTTCCAAAAACTAACACTAGGTGGCGCAACGCATGAGTGCGCTAATATAAAGCCCTTCAGCATGACGTAATTTTATATTCAAAAAGTTTTGAAAATTAAATTCTTTGCATAATAGAAAATCAATTTAAAAGTGAATAAACATTATGTTGAGTGCATTTCATGTGTATATAGGAAAATGGGGCTTTTTCGGGGGAACCCGCAAAGATCTGAGAAATTTGGACTTTCTCCAATGTTATGAATTTACAGGTACCACTTAACTTTGCGCAGTGGCGATACACTAACCAATGATCGAATTGAGAGGTGGTGTTATTGCTAGTTGAAAACTGAATACCAATACCCCGGCTATGTAGCGTGAAATATCGCTACATAAGCCAATTTCTGCCGGTATCTTCGGGTACCTCTTAATTAATAATTAGTAAGTAATTTGTAACTAACATGTAAATTGTATATTCTCTCCATTTTAAGGTTTTTGAGTATTTATGCGGAAAAGCAATTTATGCACTGTAAAGCGCATTTCCTCGTGAGTAATTCACTTTGCCGGTAGACTCAGCTTTTTTGCGCTCCCGATGCGCTATGAAGTAAATGATAACCCTAGGGATAGTTTTTACTAAGTAAATGGTAAATGAGAACCCTAGGAATATGTTTTACTTAGCTAATGGTAAATGAAAGCCCTAGGGATGTTTTTTACTAAGTAAAAAATACCCCAAGGGTTTTCATTTACCATTTGCTTAGTAAAACATTATCCCTAGGGTCATCATTTTCTTCATAACACATCAGGAGCTCAAAAAGGCAGTTCATCTTATTGACAACTATAGAAGGAGGTCCTAACCCAAACTCTTTACAACACCCAAAAAATATACATTTTCTGAAAGCTTATGTTTCTAGGGTTCATTTGGTAGTAATTTAAAAATCCTGGCCTATGGCTTCCCATAACATAAAATTTTCAAAAACGTCTAGCACCAACAGTTTAATATTTTTTGAGATAATAAATAGCAATGACCCCCTCTGAAAAAAGAAGGTCTAACTTTTTATAATTCATAAGCAAGTCTGTAAAATGCACTCAAATTGAGATATTTGCTGCCAAACTTATTATCCAAAATTAATCAAGTTGGCATGAATTATGTTTTGGTTACTGCTTCAATAAGAAGCTTTAAATAATTGAAAATCAGTCTCTAGACATGTCTCCCATACACGGAAATCTTTAGTAAAAGGCGAAAGATTTATACGTATATGAATGGAAGATTAGTGTTAACAAATAGGAAGTCATTACAGGATCTTCATTACTTAGAATGAGCAATGGTAATTGGTATATTTTCAAACAATTAAATCACAAGTTGATTTGGAAAAAAAATCATTAAATATCCAATTGTTAAACTGATCCCTAATGAGGTAATTGCATACTCATTAAAATAAGAATCTTTTATGATTGAAGAGCTGACTTATTAAACCTTCTAATTTTTGGTACAGTGACGCAGCGTCACCTGGTGTTGGGATTGAGTACTAAAATCTGCCGCTAAACGTTTTGGCGGGCGGAAAATCAGAGGATGTATTTTTTACGCGCGAAATGAGAGGATGTACAACTTTTGGGCGGGGAAAGCAGCCAGAATATAAAAGTAGTATGCTGCTATAGTAAGTCAGCTTTTCTCAAGGTCTTGCTTCAGCTTTGCTCTATCTTACACAGTGAGAAAAGATGGGCACCAACAAACCACTGTGCACAGCTTAAACGCTTAAAAAACTTATCCATTGTAATAATGCTCAAAAATTATAAGAATCTTTTGAATATTATGGTGAAAACTACTCTATGAAATAATGAGTACAAACTTAAGTTTTGGACAAATTAAAGTAAACAGAGTTTTTATTTGCTTTTTTCATGTTGAAGAAATTATTTTTGTAACTTTTGATATTCAGCATAAAAAAAATATTTGCAGTGCCAAAGTTTTTCTCCCATTTTGGCTGATCGAGTTAAGTGAGATTTCATGCTTTTTGGGGGAAAAAATAGTTTCCTTTGGGATGTGCAAAAGTGTTTTGCTATAGGCTACAAAGCTTTATTTTGCACTATAAGAAGCAATATTGCAAGTGTTGTCAAAAAACAAAAGTTTTGCAACAAAAGAATGCAGCTCGGAAAGCAATTAATAATGTGTGCTCTCTTACTAAGCCAAGTCTGCTTTTGACACTTGGCTTTCATTGACATTAGGCAATCAAAAATAAAGTGATGTTCATCTACGACCCATGAAAAAACCAAAAATAGACATTATTTTAGGTTTTCTCATTTCAGATGACATTTGAGTGTAACCCACTTTTTGTCATTTTTCATTCTGTCAAATCAAATTTATTTTCATCAAATATTAAAAGAAAACTTTTTTCAGCCAAGATTTAGAAATATCTTAAAGATGTTGTGGTTAATGTAAATGTATGGCCATTATTTTGTGGGTAAAGAGAGATATAACCCCTTGATACCTTAGGTCAAGCACATTGTCCAGTAACAAGGATAAACAACTGGGCTGACAAAATGGCCACCATTCCTTGCTTTTGGCCTTGCTCTCATTTGACACTGAGGACACAAAAAAGATAAAAGTCGATTAGAGCCTTTGATTGGCCTTTTTTGCTAAGAAAGCCACAATTGGAAGGCCAAGCAAAAATACTGCATTTTTCAGCAATGTTTTGGCCAAAACTTTCACGTTCCTTAACAACCATTTCTTTGATTGACAACAGTGTGCAAAATATTGCTTTGAGTTAACAAACTAAAGTTAATAAACAGTCATTTATTCTCTATTATGAAATATATTTCAAGTGTCTTTTAGTGCACTCTGGCCTTTGAGGTGTAGAAGTGGCCTTTAAGCTCCAAGGTCAAAGCTTAGTTAGCTTTTACCACAAAGTTGGCCATAAAAGTGAACTTTGCCTTGAGGGCCAATCTTTGTCCAGGAGAGGAGTTTTGCCTTCAAGAGATGCAATTGGGAAATAGCTGCAAAAAAGCATTGATTTAATGTTAGAAATAAGGTCACTGAATAACATTACCCCCACTTTGCCATTGCAGCCATGCAGTGCACTTCCACCTTCTCCACAGAGGATTTGCTCATGTTGTGCAACCATCTGAATGGAACTTGTGTGGAATTTCTCACAGTGGATGAAGGCTGGCGATGCGAAGAGGAAATTGTGTATAAAAACATGAATTAATATACTTTTCGATAACTCAAGACATTCTATGGTTATTGCTTAAAATTGCTTGCTGAAGCAAAAGAATGACTAAACTATAATTGCTTGAAAATGCTTTCATGAGAATGAGAAGGCTTTTGCCAGCATTTTGGTTCATATCAACTGCTTGCGCTCTTTAGTGAACCAACATCAAATGCAATTAATAGCCGATGTTTACCTTTTAGTTTTGTTTTAACAAACCCTAAGCAGAAGTATACACAAAGACTCTAATTACTTAGAGTGGAGACTAATGACCCACTATTATATTAAAAGTTAGCTATATTGTCTTAGTATTCAGTTCAAACTTTTTCCAAATTATGAGATGCGATGATTAATGCTGTGTTAGTAAATCGACGCAAGCATCCAAATGAAATGAAATAGCTTTGTCATGCTGTAAAGATACACATAAAGCAGAAACAAGCAAATGAGCTATGTCCACTATTTTGCTTCCAAAAGCAATATGAAAAAATGTTCAACGGCGACAGAGCTTAGAAAGCCGTCTTCAATTAAGGCTAATCTTACATAATTGACTTCTCTGGCATGAGCATGTGACATTAGGTACTTTTCCACACTTGGATTCCATGGCAAGTTCAAAAACTGCAAAATCCTCTCAGCGTTGGTTAACGGATCAGTAGCCAAATCTTCAAAGCGGATTACCCTTTTGAATACCAAAGCGCTAACTATTGAATGCATGGATTATATAGCAAATCAAATAATACCGTAACTTCTTGGGATACTTTTGATGCACTTTCAAAGCTGTCTGCAAGTCATCTTCCATATTTTGGCACAATTTCCCTTCTGATTTGCAATCTGGACTATTTTGGCACCAAGTCAAATTTTGCCTTGAAAACATAGTTGCCCTTGGATCTCTGACCAAAAGTAAGATTTTTGCCTTGTACAACCTGAAAAAAAGGCAGGTTAAATTGTTGTTGCTTTGTCATCATCATCTTGATCCCTTCATTCATATGCAAATTTCTGCCTCTCCCAGCTTTCTAAGGACTTTTTTTTCTCAAGAAAAGAAAGTGTAAGGGGCATGACATATGGTGCAAGGTAATCTAATTTCTTGCCTGCTCATTCACAAAAAGCCAGCAAGGCCTTACAAAATGCCATAAAAAAGAAGAAAAAGTCAGTGTCTGATCTAAAAAAATATCTTTTTATCACTATGTACTTCATATAATTGGCAGAAGAAACTTTGTAGAAAAATTGTCTTAAGTCTTTTAACTTAATTTTTTCAAAATTGCTATTAAAACAAAATTTTTCAATTTTCAAGTCATTTTTTAAATCCATTTGCAGACTATGAAATATTCAAGGTTGTGGCATCATTTTTGGATCAGACTTTACCTGCGACCTGCTTCTTCTTCTCCTTCAACAGCAGACAAAAGTTGGATTAGTAAGGCCAAAGGCAGCCTTACAACCTTCATCACTTGATGTGGATACATTGAGCAGTATTTCTGCACAAGTTTCCTTTTGGAGCCTAGGACCCGTTCATCTGTCAATTTCCCCAGCTTTTTCCTTTTGTATTTGGCTGGCCACAGTGTTTGCCACAAGCCAGGGTTGTGCTCGAATAACGCAGGCATCTGGAAGTGCCTCTGGCTGTCTATCAAGTCATATTGGCAGTGCATCACTTTTTGCAGAATGTCCAATGCTTTCTCTTCACTGAAAAAGTATTGTTATTATGTATTCAAGATAAATACATTTCAGGTCTAATTTCATATTTAATAATACTGTTTGCAGGATGTCCAATGCTTTCTCTTCACTGAAAAAGTATTGTTAAATTTGGCCTGAAATGTTTACAAAATGAATACATTTCAGGTCTAATTTTATAGTTAATAATACTGTTTGCTGGATGGCCAATGATTTCTCTTCACTGAAAGAGTATTGTTAAATAGGCCTAAAATGTATTCAAAATGAATACATTTCAGGTCTAGTTTCATATTTAATAATACTTTTTGCAGGATCTCCTATGCTTTCTCTTCACTGAAAAAGTATTGTTATATGTATTCAAAATAAATACATTTCAGGTCTAATTTCCTATTTGATAATACTTTTTGAATGATATCCAATGCTTTCTCTTCACTGAAAGAGTATTGTTAAATATGCCCAAAATCTATTTATTTTGAATACATTTGTTAATGTATTACTTACCTTGAATACATTGTTTATGTATTGCTTACCTTGAGCCGTTTTTGACATGATTCACATGGAATGCGTCCAATAAAGGTTCATAGATGAAAAAACTCTTGTTTCTGAGGGCAGAAAAGACAAGTTCTGACAGAAAAGTCGACCCAGATCTCCAGCTGGCAACCACGAAAATTCTCTCCGGATTCCCGCCCAAAACCGGAATGGAGCTAGCAGGATCTATTTCTCCGGATTCATTGAGGGCGCGGAGTAATTTCTCAATTCTGTCTTCTAACAACAAATGTTCTTGTATGGGCATTGGCGTGAGTATTTTAGCCTTTAAGTCCTCTTCAAATTTAGAATTTAAGCCATGTTCAAATTTTGAATTTAAGCCATCTTCAAATTCAGCCTTGAAATCTTCCTTAAAATCAATGTCCAGCATAAATGGCGGTTCAACAAGTTTTGGCGGCAAAAATACAAAAAATAGGGCTGTTGTAAAAACTAGTAGAAGAAGAAAGGAAGTCAATATTAGTGTTTTCTTCATCACAGCTTTTTCTGAGTGGTTGTGTTTGGCCAAGCCAACTTTCAAGGTACTAATACTATTATTGGGCGCGTGTATCAGAGAAAGCTCATGTATTTTTCATCAAAAAATTGCCCTTCCTTACAATTCCTCCATAAATCTTTAAAAAAAGGATATATAGGCCAGTTTCTGAAGCAGTTGAAAATCTCTGATTTTTTTATTTTTATTATTGGTAATTTTTTTCGCTTGACTTAAGATTTTGTGTAATTAAGGATCATACAGAGTACAGTATTTTTTGAATCACTCTTTTGTGCTACTGTCAGGAGATTGGCTGGCGGAATCTGACTTATTTCGGCGTCGGCCTCCATTGATTTGGCCCTTCAAAAGTGCATTTTTTTCTTGTAGGGCAACCAGCTGATCTTGCAGCTGCTGCGCGTACATCTCGGGGTCGACTTTGGCCAAAATCCCCACCAGCTCTTTTTGCTTCTTCTCCAGCGAGGTAATTTCTTCAATCAACCGTTGCCGATCCCAATCCGCAACTTGTTCTTGATGAGCACTCTCATACACTTTTTGAAAGTCCCGCTCGGAAAATTCCGCCCACAACGTGTAATCGTCGTCGTTCACCACATAATTCCCCGGCGTGTTTTGGCTCTTTTCCGCAACGCAGCTGGCCTCTTCTGTGGCGGAAACTCGCCGCGAACTCGATCGGGACCTCGTATTGTACTTTTTACTGCTACAATTAGTCGCCGCCGAATTGCCGGATTCTTCGGCGTCGTCGGCGTCAGCGTCGGCGTCGGTTAAAAATGGCGGCGATTCGTGGTCATCGATGATAAACTGGGTCGAGTTTTTGGGGGCATTCAATAGAGGCCCTTTGGTGGGCCTGAGCACCAATTTGCGCCCATTATTGACTAAAAACCGCTTGGAATCGACCAGAGCTCCTGTCGATGAATTCGGGGAGTCGACGGGAGGAGGGTTGGTGGGGTGTGACTGCTGTTGTTGTTGTTGATGTTGGTGGGGCGGCCGGTGGGGACGCCGGCCTCTTTTGTTCGCACGCCGGTGATGACGCCGACGATGGAAGTCATGGTGGTGATCCTTGTCCTTCTTTAGCAGCCTTTCGGCCAAAACATCCTGGCTTGAAACTGAGGACATCTAAAAAATGGAATTTTTTTTTCAGTAATTAATCTTCTTATGTCAAATAGAGCAATTAGAATTAAATAGCAGCCTTCACTTCTAATTATGTAGCCCGTTCTCATATTTTTCTAGCAAGGCTCCTATTATGTTAAGCAAGGCTCTTTGGAGGCGCATATCTCAACAACCACTGAGCTGAAAAGCACCAAACTTTGTAGGATTTGTCAGTAGATCCTAATAATTGTTCATGCCAAAATTCATCCGGATTGAAGGCCGATTCGTGTAGGCCATTTTTTCCAGCTATAACATATTAAAACAGCCTCCAGTTGGTGGCCTCGGATCTCAATCAAATTTGGCTCGCAGCTGTAGATTGTCTTACTTAAGAATCCTACCAAGTTTGGCTCAGCAATTGCTGAGGTATTAGCTTCCAAAGAGCCTTGCTTAACTTCAAAGAGCTTTGCTTACCTGATATGAGAACGGGCTATGAACATCTCAACTGAAATTCGCTAAGTTTGTATTGAAAACTATTCCTAATACAGATTTCCAGAATCTATTTTAAAATTCGTAATTGAAGTCACTTTCCTTTCATAAGTTGAATAAAACAACATTATAATTATGTAGGAGTTTGGGGCGCTCTTAAAAAACAGTGCCAAACAAGTTTTAGAGCGCTATTATAAATGACACAAAAGGCCAATAAGGTTAATCTTTGTTTTTAATATTTTTCAATAATGTTAGCTATGGACATTTCACATAACATTGTTGTAAGTATGGAAGCATCTATTGATTACTTGCTTATCATGTATTAAATAGATAAACGTTTTGGTATCTATTTTTGGAAAACAAGAAAACAAGGCAAACTGCAACTTAATACAAGAAGCCGAAAATAGCAGCCAGCTAAACTATATGGCTTCCAAATGCAACATTGTAAGCGTCAGCTTTGGTTTATGAGAATAACAGCTAAATCCATCCATTTTTTCGCCATGTAAAGAGCATAAATGGCATAAAAAATAGTTACACCATGCAGTGTAATATTGCCCAAAAAGGAAATGAGCTTTCAATAATGATAAATAAATGGCTCAACTTATATGAAACTATTTAAAAAAATTCCTCAAAGCTATGTTATGTTAAACTTGGTGGCAACCTAAAAGCAATTGGGCTTTGCTCACGGAGGCTCTGGTAGTAATGATTTTTGCCGCCAGGAGGAGCTAATGATACCCCAGCTAATAGCAGCGTAAGCTAAGCGGGCAGAAAATTGAATTTCGATCTGTTTCTGTTTCCACCCGCCCCGCTACTAGCCCCGATCTAAAAATATTGAACCTCCGATCAATTTTAAAAGCATCCAGATTTGATATATTTCAACTACTTCACTAATATTTCAGTCTTCTAATTTTTGAAAAGCAAGTTTTAATCTTGTTTTGTAGTCCTTTTAAAGGCAAATTCAGTTATAATTTCATGATTTGTAGAACAATTTGCCAAAGAAAATCAAGCTTGATAAACGGTGGAGGTTGCTGGATAAAGCAGAAAATCTCTACTTTCTTGACAAAAACGCCAAATATTTCGTTTTTTAAAGTCAAAAAGCCAAATGATAACAATTATGCGACGAACTAGTTTAAGCGACTTTGAAAAAGAATCGGAGGTTACTTCTAATGCCATCTTTTTTACATTATTCGGAAAAATGTAACTACATTGTGAGCAAAGCCCAATTAAAGCACAAGGAGCAAATTTGAATTTTCGCGCCCTTTTTGTAATGTGGTCACGTGATGCTCAGTAAAAGCTGCGCGCAACAAAACCTGCCTGCGCCTGCCCTCCCAAGACTGTCAAACTTTGGACATCTATCTCTCCCATTTTCTCACAGAAAAGTTTCCTTTTTAGCCTCGAAACAATTAAGTAGGGTCGTAATGTACCTGATAAGGCTGTTTTTTGGCCTCTATTCGCGGCCTTTGTCCCTCAAATCGGTGAATTTTGGTACGCTTTTATCAATGGGAGATCAGTCATCGACTGAAAAGTTGGCAGTCCGACAGCCAAGCAAACGAGCGCGCGCGCATTTACTTGGAGCGCGCGCGCGCGCTATTTCTGCTCGTGGCTCGTGCGCCACTTGTTCATTTTTGGGCTGTTCGGGCAGAACGAGTGGAGCGCAGCAACGAGCCGAAATCGACCTTACTTAGCCTTTTTTTATACCTTTTAACTTGAAAACTTTAAAAATATCTATTTTTAATAGATCTTGCTATAACAATTGTGAACTATTCTGGAAGTGCTGCAGTTTACTGCTTTTTTAAGGCTAATTAACCTACTTTACTGAAAAACGTTTTTGCCTTATGATTTATCATGCAATGATTTTATAGATTGCTGCAGATGATTGTGAATTGATTTTCCATTAAGCAGAACATGAGCGATAATTCAACTTAAAAAAAACTCCAATAAAGGCTTCGTAATTCTAAAGTGATGCTTCACGAGTAAGAAATGGAAAACGGTAAAACGTAAATTAAAAGTAGCTATAAAAACTACTCAAGTCCATCTATCTTTGGGTTAAAGTTAGCTTATAACAAATTCTGAGCATGATTCCTAGTGAGAAGCATTCTAATTTGTCAGCAGAATTACTATTTACAATGTTAGGATCTTCATTATGAAAAAAGCTCTATGCATACACATTGAAGTAATTTCAAAGAGTCCCTTTGAATTTCGAAAGCCCTCTAAAATATAAGCCCACAAGCACTTCAATGGCATGGGCTGCTAGAATTACATCTGGACCAATGAATTACTGCTATCCCGCTTAAATAGCAGCTCGCCCGCTTCAGTAGCATTGCTCGCTATAATAGCGCTGATAGCTGCTTGTCCGCTTGAATTACTGCTAGCCCGCTAAAATAGCAGCTCGCCCGATTCAGTTCAGCTGGTCCGCTTAAATTACAGCTGGCCCGTTACAGTTGCATAGCTCGCTTTAATAGCACAGATAGCAGCTGGTCCGCTTGAATTAGAGCTGGCCCGCTAAAATAGCAGCTCGCCCGCTTCAATGGTTGCAGGCCCGCTTCAGTAGCATAGCTCGCTATAATAGCACAGATAGCTGCTGGTCCGCTTGAATTACAGCTGGCCCGCTAAAATAGCAGCTCGCGCGCTTCAATAGTAGCAAGCCGCTTCAGTAGCATAGCTCGCTATAATAGCACAGATAGCTGCTGGTCCGCTTGAATTACAGCTGGCCCGCTAAAATAGCAGCTCGCCCGCTTCAATAGTAGCAGGCCCGCTTCAGTTGCATAGCTCGCAATAATAGCACTGATAGCTGCTGGTCTGCTTGAATTAGAGCTGGCCCGCTAAAATAGCAGCTCGCCCGCTTCAATGGTTGCAGGCCCACTTCAGTTGCAAAGCTCGCTATAATAGCACAGATAGCTGCTGGTCCGCTTGAATTAGAGCTGGCCCGCTAAAATAGCAGCTCGCCCGCTTCAATAGTAGCAAGCCGCTTCAGTAGCATAGCTCGCTATAATAGCACTGATAGCTGCTGGTCCGCTTGAATTACAGCTGGCTCGCTAGAATAGCAGCTCGCGCGCTTCAATAGTAGCAAGCCGCTTCAGTAGCATAGCTCGCTATAATAGCACAGATAGCTGCTGGTCCGCTTGAATTACAGCTGGCCCGCTAGAATAGCAGCTCGCGCGCTTCAATAGTAGCAAGCCGCTTCAGTAGCATAGCTCGCTATAATAGCACAGATAGCTGCTGGTCCGCTTGAATTACAGCTGGCCCGCTAAAATAGCAGCTCGCCCGCTTCAATAGTAGCAGGCCCGCTTCAGTTGCATAGCTCGCTATAATAGCACTGATAGCTCTGGTCCGCTTGAATTTCAGCTGGCTAGCTAGAATAGCAGCTATCGCTATTCAATAGCAGCTCGCCCGCAAAAATAATAGCTAACCCGCTCTAATAGAGGTTCGCCCGCCTGAATAGATAGATTCCTTCTTAAAAATTCTCAGCTAAAGTTTCAAGAAATGATAAGCAATGAAAGCTACTATTTGTGGAGTAGATTTTTCAAGCCTTCTTGAATACAAGCCTACGCCCAAATCCTGCATGGCAATGTCATATGCAAGCGGGTACGGTATTTAGTATAAAAGCACCCAAGCCCTCATTATTGAAGTAGCAGCAGATTATAAGAACTGCTATGCGGTTTATGGAGTAAAAAGCTTTCTTTCTCATGTGTAGAAAGCTATGGTCGAGCTGGTTCTGCCTTTGAGGCCTTTCTGGCCTTTCTGCTGTCTCAGCTGCTGTTGCAGCTACAGAGAAGTCGAATCCACGTCTACTTTGGCGATATCATATGCTTCTTCTCTTCTAAGAAGGACCTAGAAGCTTGTGCAAGATCCAAGAAGTTTTAGGGCAAGCCCTTCCACAGTGAAATAACCAAGTCTAGTCCAGTTTGCAAGCAGCATCAAAAAGGTCAGTGGGACTTTTCCATACTAAGGCTGCCATTTGGCCTTCATTTGACTTTGAACCGCCCATTTTTCACTGCAATGCAGATTTTGAATTATCTTTCGGGGCGGTGAGGGCGGATTTGAATTTTTTCAAAATGTAAACAAAAGGGCAGGTGGAAATTCGATTTTGAGTAGGTCTCCTTTAAAAAAAGCCTGGTTAAATGCTCCTTTATTAAGCCTTATGGTTGTTGTTTTCGCCTTTGCATTCAGGGCTCTGAGGGCATTTTTGAATATTTTCAAATAGTAAACAAAAGGGCAAAAAATGCCCCTTTTGAAGGAATTAAATTTTGGGTAGGTCTCTTTCAACTTAAAAGCACATGTCTTGCCCAAAAAAGCCGTATAATTTAAATAATTGAGGGTTCATTTAAGTTTTGGTAATTCTGAAATCGAAGTAAGCTAAAATATTTGGCCCTTTTAAAAAAGAGCTAGGGCGGGTCCATTTAGCAACATTTGCATGCCTTTGCAAGGCTGTAAATACCATGCAAAGTGGCACTTCAAAGTTAGACCTACTAATTGTTGACCTACTTCGTTATGCAGGTTATGGTCGTGTGTGGTCCCAAGGTTTCCATATTCGGTCTTGTCCTTAGCATTTGGGGCATTGTGCAGCTCTCCCTGATTGGCCTTCTGCTACACTCAAGGTCTGTGGCCTTTGTTGAGGACATTGCCCTGAGTGAATCGTCGGACTTGACGGCCGAGGAGTTGTCCAACGACCTCGAGGTCAAGTACGAGCAAGGGGCGCTCAACTGCTGGATTGCGGCCCTCATGTACGTGGCCACCCTCTGCGTATCGGTGCAGCAGTACTGGATGAACGAGCGCGAGGTCGAAATCAAGGCCGAGCTCATGTACTAATAACGAGTCTTTAAAATGCCGAGCAGCCCAAACAAGAACAAGAAAGGCCGCGACTTCTACGCCATTCTCGGCGTAGAACGAACGGCCAACCAAGGTAAAAAAAGTTTATTTACTTTTCAATGAGTAGGCCTAAGTTTGATAGTTCATCAGTAGTTCCTTCCATTGGTACGTGGGTCTTAATTTGAGTTTCGGAACATCACTTCAAACTACATGCAAATCAATTATTTTGAAGTGGAGATCCATTATAAGCGTATTCCTAATATCTTGGAGTAGATCCAACAATGAGTTGATTCAAACACAAATGGGCCCAATTACAAAATCAATTTACATCATCGTGATGACAAATCTAATCTACTCTAGTAGATCTAAGTGTCTGAACTTCGTATTTGTATTTTCCCGCCCCCTACTTCGATCTCGTTTCCTCGTGTGATCAGCTGCCCAATAAACCTCAGTTACGTTCCAGCATTCACCTCCATCACGTCTATTTATTGAAAACTCGTAAGTTTCATTAAAACGTTGAAAACCACTTCGTAGTCATCCGCAATTCTCTCAAAGGCGTAGTACTTTTGCAGCGACATTGCGTACATGGCGCCCAACGTTAACAGGACAGACTCAGCCCCTGTTTAACCGCCGGTTAGAAGTCTTGAATGCCGTAGCTCTTGGGGCTCAAAACTAAACGGCAACAGAAAACCCCTGCTTTCATAGCGGCGTTGGAAATCCCGTTTGGCAAAGGCCAACAGCGATCCTACAAACAGCAACAGAAACCCCTGCCTTAAAAAGCGGCGTGAAAATCCTGTTTGTAGCGAAAGCTCAAAACCAAACCACGTGGCAGCCTTGGCTTTGTTGATCCACAGACGAGTGAAATCCCACGGCAATATTCCAATCCCGTGGCAACAGATCTCGAAAAGCATCATCAAACCGAGCTTCCATCTGGCATATGACCCATAGAGGAGAGACATCCCACGGCAATATTCCAATCCCGTGGCAACAGACCTCCAAAAGCGTCATTTCTTCTTCAAAACTTCCTTTCTAACTTGTAAAACTATCCTATCAAAACTTCTTCTTTCTAAACAGTGAACCCAACCCGGACAAATCCTCAAACTCAAAGGATTGTCAACCTCTATCCACATCTGTAAAACTATCGACTACTTGTCATTCAAACTTCCTCTCTACAATAAACTTCGTGTCTATACGAAAATAAAACTTGCTTGTGATAAAACCTGAATAAAACCTTGCTTATTTCACGAGTAAAATGGCGGAAAAAGTCTTGAACAGCACTTCGCATTCATCGGATGAAAACGAGTCCGGATCCAATTGGACATCGGCTATCAGTGACATTGAAAATGAGCTTCAGGCTCTGTTCAAGGTCTTCGAGGACTGGTACCAGATTCCAATCGAAACTATGAAAGCGAATGTGAAGTCAAAAATAAAAGAATTGAAAGCTCTCAGACCCAAACTCACAGTTCTGCAGGACAGCATCAATGCTGTCTTCCAAATGCCTTACGGAGACTATGAGGACGGTGAAATGAGAGACTCAAAAGCAATTGAATTGGACAAAGAACTTCAAAAACTAATGATTCGAAGGAGAGCTTGGATTGCAAAGTTCAAAGTCTACCAAGCCGAATATGAAAAGCTTCATCCGGACGAGTCACAAGTCTCCTTAGCAGAGTCCTCTTACGTCTGTAGCTGGAACAATGTCAGCTTGTCAAAATTACCAGACATGGGGGACAAAACTATGGAAGAACTACTTGAAAAACCTGAAAAGCTTAGAAGCGATGAGAAAGATGAGTCCTTGCAAATGAGCATCGACAAATCATCATCCACTATTCAAAAACCAGGAAGCTTTGATACTTCCACCCCGGAAAACGCTAAAGCAAGCGAAAATTACGAGGAATTCAAGCAGCTCATAGCAGACCTCAAAAAGACGATTGAAAACTATGAAAAAGATCCGAATCCGGACTTATTCAAATCGCGCACTGAACTGTTATCAGAGCTAGAAAACAAAATTGCATTGAAAGCTCAAGAGGCCAAAGAAGCCTTCAAACATGCAAAACTTGAACCTAGACAGATTAGCAGTTATCAAGGCCACATTACACAGTTCAGAAGTGGGTCAAGCGCGCTAATCCGGAAACTAAAGCTACCTCAACCCGCAGCCCCCACGTCAACTCCAGCTCCACCGAAACAAGTTCAAAAAGAACTAGAAGCGTCCAATCCAGAGGAAAAGGACATGAAAAGCTTCGAAAAAAGAGCTTTTGAAGACCTGGAAAACACGATAATGAGGCAAAATATGAAGGCTCCAAACTTAGAGCTAACCCCAGAACCACCGAAAAATGAAAACTGGCCAATCTCTCAAATAAAAGGCCCAAACCCAAATGCCCAGGGCAATGGCAATGGCAGAGAAAATTGCAGCGGCAATGCCAATGCCAGACCTGAATACTCATACCGAGGACGAACTTCCAGAAATAGATCACCCTCACCTCGATTTGAAGAGGAGGAAGAATTCATCACAATACAAACAAACCGAAACTCAATTTTGAGAAAAGCTCAAAAAGATCCGATCACTGACTGGTCTGACCTCTACAGAAGAGCCTTCAAAATGAGCCAGATATTTGACCAGAAAAAGGAAAAGCTCCCCAAAGAAACAGACAGTCTGAAAATGAAGTTTACAGGAAACATGGGCGACTATCCGGACTTCAAGGATCGATTCTTCCTTAAAGTTATCAAAAACACGTCCATTTCACCTGCAAACAAACTCATGATCCTGGCTGACAGTGTTGAGGGAGAGGCATTGACTGAGGTCAAAGACTGCAAACCTTTGAACCTCACAAACTTGGCCAATGCTATTGAAAGACTTGACACGCTGTTTGCAGATCAAAAAGGACGAACAGGCTACCTCATGAACAAGTTATGTGGCCTAAAACCTCTTGATCACTCAAATAAAGACTCACTTGTTGAATATAAAGATGTCATTTACGCTCTGCGAAAACATTACAGAGATGAAGGACAAAGACTCAATTGCGATCCGGACATGGGCATTCAAACGATCCCATTTGGCATCCAATGGAAAGAGTCCTCCAAAATGGCATTCGAAACATACATTGAGTCCAAAAACCTGAAATTAAATACAGAGTCAGTGTTACAATTCATGGAATGGCACATGTCTCTCAACAGGCTAAATGCCTATGAAAAAACTCTGAAAACGGACGCTCCCACGGGCGCTAAATCGAAAAAGAAAGCAGAGCCCACTTTGCTAGTCAACTCTGACTCAGACACAGAAGTTGAATCTGACTACTCGTCTGACTTTTCAGAAACCTGCTTGGCTACTGCAACCCGTGATGAAACCTTGTCCGGCTGTCCTATTTGTAACAGAGACAATCACTCGCTGCCAAAGTGCAGAGTCTTCTACAAAATGGCGGCCAAGGACAAGTACGAAAAGTGCATTGAAAAAGGCGTCTGCATGCGCTGTCTTACCTCAAAACATAGGAGGAATACGTGCAAAGCCCCAAAGTGCAAAGCTTGCAATGGCCCACATCACGGAATCATGCACAAGCACTTTGATAACAGGCAAAAAGAATCAATGAACAAAAACCTCGAAAAGAAGCTTGACAAAATCGAAACCACGCTGGCAACGCTGCTTGAACGAAACAGTTTTTTAGAAAGCAGCGAACCCAGCGCAGAAATAACATAGCAACTAAGATGCCTGAAGCAGTCGCCTTACAAATGATTGAAATAAAAAGACAGCTAGATCTACCAAAGCTAACTACAAATAAATGCTTTAGAGTAGTTCCAGTAATTGTCACTAATGGCGACAAGCAAGTGAAAACTCACATGGTGTTGGATGAAGCTTCAAGTAATACCTTCATCAGCACTAGTCTACACAAAGCTCTAAACCTTCAAGGCCAAAAAGTTAACTATTCGGTTTCCACTATAAATGACAAAGTCCAAGACATGAAAAGCTACCGTTGCAATGTTAATATCAGACCAATTTTCAAAACAAAGCAAAACTTTGACATTCAAGCTTACACGTCTGATGGCATCAACAAACTAATAAAACTGCCCAATTACGAAAAACTCAAACGGCAATTTGACTTCTTAAAGCCAATAGAATTCCCAAAATTGCATAATGGACCAGTTGAAATACTCCTTGGCATCAACTATCCAACTTTGCATACCAGTTTTAAAGACATCTCGTCCGGAATGGAAAACTCACCTTTAGTCAGAGAAACTGTCTTCGGCAACACGCTAACTTATTCAAATCCGGATTCAAAGAAAAACTCAAGTGCCACTTTGCTAACTCACGAAATAGTGCAAAATGAATGCCCAGAACTCAAAGAAATTATGTATGCACTTTTCGATGATGACAGCCAAGGCTTAAAACTTATTGAAAGTAACGAATACTTGACTGCAGACGAGATCAAAGCCAGAGACATCATCAAAGGCAGCATCCACACTAATGCCAAAGGCAACAAAGAAATGGATGTCCCCTGGTACTCATGGCCTGATCCACCTCCTCTGCCAAATAATTATTATCAAGTTTACACTTTTGAGAAAAAACAAGAGGACAAATTGGGTCCAGAAAACATGAAACAAGTGGACAAAGCCATAGAAGACATGGTCAAACATGGAGCTTTAAGACTTCTTCGTGATGACGAAGACAAGCTCATCGGATTCTATATTCCACGTGTCATGGTGGTCAAACTTGACAGACTTACTATGAAAGTTAGAGTCTGCATGGATGCAGCTCGTCCTTTCGGCAAAAACAAAGTCTCTTTAAACTCACAAGTTATGACTGGACAAAAGCTTCAAGGCGATATATGGTCAATCTGGATGCGCTTCCGGATGGGACTAAAAGGCTATATAGCTGACGCCGAAAAAATGTTCTTAAACGTCCACCTCAGTGAAAAAGACAAAAAGTTCCATAGACTAATACACAGAGGCCAAGCTTATCAGTTTGAGTCCTGGGTCTTTGGCAATGCAGCCTCGCCTTACGCTGCTCTCTATACTATGAAGGAAATATCAAAGGAAGGCAACTTACATCCATTGACAGAATACGTGTTCAATGAATGCCTTTACATGGACGATATTTTGTTCAGCTGCGACAAAACGAGCGATGCACTCGCAGTTTACAATGATGTCAAAAATGTCCATGCAAAATCGAAAATGGTCTTCAAAAAGTGGGTCAGTAATGACAAAGACTTCATGTCACAAATAGAGACTTCAGACTGGCATCCCACGTTTGACCTAAAATCAAAAACTCCAAATGTCAAAGCTCTAGGCATCAAATGGATCTCGAGCGATGACACTATTAGCTTTCAACCTTTAAAAACAAAACTTACTGATGATGACCTCAAAATCGTGACCAGACGATACATCACATCAGTAGTGGCTCAAATTTTTGACCCCCAAGACTTATTAGCCCCATTTACCTTAAAAGGACGCCTAATAACTCAAGAAGTCTGGGGCTTAAATGATACTCTAAAACTTGGCTGGGATGACAAACTCGTAGACTATAAAGAAAAAGACGAACGAGTCGAACCAATCCTTAAAGCTTTTCAAAACTATGTCAATGACGGATGCAGAATAAACGAAATTGAATTACCTCGTTATATATCTGTCAATCCGGAATCGATTACAAAACGTGAAATACACGCTTTCTGTGATGCTTCTCGTAAAGCGTATTGTGTCGCAGTCTACATTAGAACTTTTTATAAAACTGACGATGAAAACGAGCTAATAAAAGCTCATCTTATTGTAGCTAAAAAGAAGCTGATCTCATTTTCAGGGAGATCTATTCCAAAAGCTGAACTAATGGGAGCAGTCTGCGCTGCCCAAATAGTGCCAAACATAGTTAAAAACTTGAAACTGGTCAATTACGAGGTGCCTAAGGACAACATTCATTACTACCTCGATTCACAGTGCACTTTACAATGGATTAAGTTCACGAGCAGACGGCTTGAACAATTCATCGCTACGAGACTTGCACTAATAAGAGAAACAACTGAAAAAAGCCAATGGCATTACGTAAGGACTAATAAAAATCCTGCTGACCTTGGCACTCGCTCATTGACACTTGACGAATTCATCAGTCAACAAAACTTCTGGTTCAAAGGTAATAACCTTGAAAATCCGGATTATGACTTCGATGAGGAAAACTTTGATGACATGCCTGAAGAGGATCAAAACGAAATGAGGAACTCATTCGCAAGAATCTGCCTTTTCAGTCATCTAAAACTTAAAAATTATCATCCTTTTATGTCCTTTGACCATATCAGAGCTCTATTCAAACTAGAAGCATCATGGCATGGAAAACAGCCAAAGGACTTAATAAAATTTGTCTCAAAACGCATGGTCATATTCAACGAAACGTATCTAAAAACCCACTTCAATGACCTTAGCAAATTATTAAAGCGAGTCTCGACTCTAGAAAACGGAAAATTCAGACTTTGCGCAAGACGCTTAGCAAGTCCGGATTGCACTGGAGAAACTCGCAAAAAGCTGGAAAGCTTTAACCTAAAGGCCAAGCGCCCACTACCTCAAAAGCTTCGCTCCGCTCTGATTTTTATCATAAAAGAAGCCCAAACAGCAGCTTTTTCTCGTGAAAGTTCTAACCTAAAGGCAGAACTCACCAGCTTCAATGCCAAGCTCGATGCAAACGGCATCGTGCGCGGGGAATCACGAGTAGAAGACTTCGCAGCTCTGTCAATATACCAAAAAAGGCCAATTATACTTGACAAAGACTGTCATCTCACAAAACTTTTAGTGCAAAACGTTCATGAAGTCAATCATGCATCTTTAAGAGAAACAATAATGGAAGTCAATCAATTCTTCCAAATAAGAGGACTACGTGTACTTGCCAAAAACGCAATCAGACACTGTCTGATATGCAACTTAACAAAAGGAAAACCGTACCAAAGTCAACACATGGCTCCGCTTCCGGATTCAAAACTTGAAACTTTAAAACTTTTTGAATCCATCTCCATCGACTTTGCGGGCCCAGTTAAAGTAAAATTTGGGCGCGCAATCCATAAATATTATCTACTGATCATAGTCTGCCAGCAAACTCACGCTTTTCACATGGAAATCACGGAAAGCATGGCAACAGAACATATCATAACTGCTCTACAAAGGTTTTGCAGCAAACGAAGGACCCCGAAAAACGTCAGATCGGATAACGCAGCTCAATTCTGTTGCGCTAAAAAACTGTTAATACCTGACATGTCCAAAATACAAAATACATTGAATATAGAAAACTGGGAATTCTCACCTGTCTACAGTCCTCAAAACAATGGACTCGCCGAACGAATGGTGGGCTTGGCAAAAGCTAGACTTCCATGTCTAGAAAGCCATGAATTCTCCCATGACGAACTATTGACGGCTTCTGAAATGATAATAAACTTGATCAACAATAGACCCGTCAATCCAATTGAAACTGACGAAATAGAAGGCATTTTATGCATAAATGACTTGATAAAAGCAGGTCTAAACTTTGACAACAGCGTCCTTGAAGTAAAGGACGAAAACAGATTCACAAACCTCTATTTAAATATACGTGACATAATAGATACTTACTGGCAACAATGGACAACTGCCATAGTAGATGACCTGAAAAAGTTCCCTAAATGGACAAAATTTAGAGATAACCCAAAACTCGGTGAACTTTGCCTCATAATGCAGTCTCCAGATGCAAAAAAGACGTGGCAAGTCACACCTCGTTATGACTGGAAGTGGGGTAGAATAACAAAACTCATTCCAGACAAGGACGGATTAGTTCGAAAATGCGAAATCCTGATTGCTCAGGACCAAAGTAAAACCAAAAAGTATAAAATAAAACCTGCAAAACTTGACATCTATTCTATTCGTCAATTGATTCCGCTGAATATACTTTAAACGCGGGGAATGACGAATACTCAAAAGAATCTAATACTCGGTTAGATGCGGGGAAAACAGCACTAAAAACTGCCCCGCGGAAAATCGTCAGTGACGTAAGTTTTCATCGCAAAGCGCAAGTTGCGGGGAAAGCCGAACGGCGAATCGCGCGGCGATCACCCGTAAACAAAGAACTTGCACGGAAAATCGCTTCGCGGAAAACAGCCAAAAATTCGCTAAGTCCCAAAGTACGAATTAGAGGCCGATCAGAAAACGGTAGACAGAAAACCAATGACGTAAAAACCTCATTGCACGCGGACTTACTGAGACACCCCTCGGAGCCGGCTGAACACTATAAATAGCTCACGTGGGACAAGGATCGATCCCCATTGTGTTCTAAAATTTGCACGAGTCCACGTCCTCGCCATCTTTGGAAAACTTCGCCATCTTTGGAAAACCTCTACGTCTGAAAAGAAAAATGGCTCATCAATCCAACATCAACCGAAAACGAAACTACCCATTCAAGTTCAACAAGCCCACCTTGTATAGTGAACTCAAAACGAAGGGTACAGGAATTGCCGAAGTCCTGCTAAATCCAATGAGCCGAATCCTCGGCTCAAAGCTTCAGGAAGGCCACGTCTCAAGGATCCCGATGGAACACCTGAAAAAGAGACTCGACTGGTTAAAACTCGATAGTCTAAGGCTTCTCTATCTAAGTCGAGGCAATGTCAAGGAAGCCATCCACGTATTCGCTGATCTGGGTAAAATCTATGACGATGCTATTAAAATTGTTAGCTCGGCCGATCCTTACCCGATACATAGAACAATGCAAAGCGATGAAAACCGTAGAATAGCGCTTCGCAATTACAATGAGCTCCAGCGCGAAAAAACCGGTCTTGAGGACCTCATTCGCCAAAACACTGGAGCTCCGCGATCCCAAGCAGCCTCTATATTGCCCCCGAGGCCTGCAAAACCAAATAGAGGCAATAGCTTAGCAAAACAAAAAGGAAACGAAATGATCGCAAACTTCGCTCAAACTGTCACGTTTAGAGACCCCAGAACTGAACCAAAGGGGTTAGCTAGCACGTTGACCAGCGAAAAAATTGTCTTAGTTCCCATAAACGCGTTAAACCGGATCCTCAATCAAAATCCTCACATTACAGTCGATAACTTTTTCGAATTGAATAATGACTTTGTGAGAAGGGACCGACGCTGGGAAATCCGGACTGGGGAGGCAAATTTTGTTTCTTACCTCAGAAAGCTCCGGAGCCAATCCACCGAGACAATAAACCTCGTCTCGCCCTCGTCCACGGCAACGTCTGAGTCCTTGGAGGTAGCTTCAGATGCATCATATCGACCCAATTCAGCCGATCTGCTGATGTCATCCTCCACCACCTCCACGTCACTCGAGCCTGGATCGGAGCCTTCAATGACCTCGGGGCCTACTACCACTCCTTCCGGAACTGATCCGGATTCAGCCCCGAGCTCGGACCTCGAAGAAGCAAGGCGAAGAATTCTGCCATTCGAACAGTTGCTTCTCAAAATCGATGACGATGCACCTCCTCCGTCGGCTTCCGTTGCCCTACTGGCTTCGGAAGTAGCCCCGCTGCCCCTTTTGAAGGTGGAAATTCCTCCGCCTCCGGAACTTCTGATGCCACCACCAGCGCAACCTCCGCAAGCTCCAGTTCGATTGGCGACGCCAATTCCGCCTCCACCTGGAGCTAAAGCTGGACCCAGATTATCCGCAGAAGTGCCCGAGGACTTATTAAAACGAGAGGAAGGTGAAGAAGAAGACGATGACATCGATATGACTGACGCCCACAGTCTCATGTTTGACGAAGACGAGGATGACGGCTCAGCGCCGCCAGCGGGGAATGTCTGAACTTCGTATTTGTATTTTCCCGCCCCCTACTTCGATCTCGTTTCCTCGTGTGATCAGCTGCCCAATAAACCTCAGTTACGTTCCAGCATTCACCTCCATCACGTCTATTTATTGAAAACTCGTAAGTTTCATTAAAACGTTGAAAACCACTTCGTAGTCATCCGCAATTCTCTCAAAGGCGTAGTACTTTTGCAGCGACATTGCGTACACTAAGCGACATAAAAAATAGTTAAAAAGCAGTTGGTCCAAGAATTTACTGTAGTCACCTTTCCGGCCTGGCAAACCAAGGAATAAATCGTAGGTCTTAAAGTGCTTCAAAATGTCTTGCTCTTGAGTTGACGGTCTTTTTCCGAACATTTATCGAGTAGGTCCTAAGCTTTCTTATGAATTGTTCCAGGCCAAATTAAACATGCCTACCGTAAGCAAGCCATGAAGTTTCATCCGGATAAGAACCCCGGGAATGAGGAAGCGGCCGACAAGTTCAAAGAGTTGTCCACGGCCTACGCCGTCCTGTCGGACCCGAACAAGAAGCGCCAATACGACCTACACGGCGAAGAAGGGTCCGTAGCGGAGCTCGGGTCCGTCAACGTCGAGGATCTCGGGACCGTCGGACGTCTTTTCGGCGCGCTCGTGAGCAAAGCCGGGATTCCGGTCCCTACGGAAATCACTCAAAAGGTCCTCACCGCAGCGATGCACATCGGTAGCGGCGCTACACATGTGCCCGGATTTGAGCTGCCCAAGGTCGAGACACTCCTCTGGGGGCAGACAGTGTCTGGCACGGTGGACCGACAGTGCGCCCACTTCTTCCGGATCACCATCACGGAGCAGGACTTGAAGTCCGGAGTCATCATCTCCTGCACCTCGACAGGATCGGACAAGTTTAAAGTGGTCTTCTTCGACAATGAAGGCCATGTCACAATGGTAGAGGAGTCTCAGCAGCGAAAGCGAAAGAGCGAAGCCAATCTCTATGTCGTGCCCTTTGCCAGGTAACTTTTGGACCTACTACGCTTTTGCAAGAACTTTATACTTCTAATTGTATTGGACCTACAATCACTTTGACCACTACTTTCAACTACCTTAGAATGTTCTTGGACCTACTTTTGACCATGGTGATTTTGCTAATTTTTGTAGCTGAATGAAAGTTGGACCTACTATTAATTTGACCAATATTTTATACTACCTTAGAATGTTCTTGGACCTACTTTTGACAGTGGAAATTTTTCTTTTTTTATACCTGAATGAAAGTTGGACCCACTATCACTTTGACCTTATTTTAATGTTCTTAGACTTACTTTTGACGAGGGTGATTTTGCTATATTTTTATAGTACTTGAATGAAAGTTGGACCCACTATCACTTTGACCATATTTTAATGTTCTTAGACCTACTTTTGACAAGGGTGATTTTGCTATATTTTTATACCTGAATGAAAGTTGGACCCACTATCACTTTGACCATATTTTAATGTTCTTAGACTTACTTTTGAAAATGGTGATTTTGCTTTATTTTATACCTGAATGAAAGTTGGACCTACTAAGACTTTGACCATATCCTAATGTTCTTAGACTTACTTTTGACAATGGTGATTTTGCTATATTTTTATAGTACTTGAATGAAAGTTGGACCTATCGTTGTCAAGCAAAGCCTTTACCCTAGAAGTTGAACTATGCAAAACTAATCTATATATATTTGATGATATAGTTATATTAATATTTTTGAATGTAGGTACAACCTGAGCGAAACAATGCCATTGTCCATGATGAAGCGGTTGGACGAAGAAGTCCCCCCAGTCTTCATGATCCTCGACACCTTTGACAAGGATGTCAAGAGCCTGTTGCCAGGCACTCACTTGTTCTGTGTGTATGGAGACAACTGGTTCCAGTCTGTGAAATACCAGCTGAGATGTCTGGTTGCAGTTCCCACCTCTTCGGACTGTGTCGTCACCATCCAGGAGTCGGAGAGGAAGTTAGCCGAGAAGAAGAGACATCTGGAGAACTTCCAGACAGAGTTCTGTGACATCAAGAAGAAGTATGAAGAAGCTTGCAAGAAACTTGAAGAAGACATCACTGAGACCATTGAGCTCATGCAGGCCAGGGATTCATCCTACAACGAATACATCGAACAGTCTGGAACAAAGTACAGCCATGTCCCCCCCACCAGGCAACAGCTTAACCAGTCTGGCCCTGGAGGGAGCCTCCTGGGAGGCATAGGGAAGCTTTTTGGATAATTGACACACTCTCTAGATGCACATAAACTTCATTTACAACACTTTAACAAGTATGGATACATCCCAATTCTCCTTCTCGAAGAATTCTTCAACCCTTGATCAAAAGACTTACAGGAGTACACTATGATTTCAAAGTAATCAAAACTAGTCTCGACAGATGAAACAAATTTTTTGCATACAAAACTTTCACCCAGATGGGTGAAAGCAAATTACAGTTGTAAATAGATTTACCTTGAGGCTATGTTATCACTTGAATTGATTGATTCCAGTTTATGATCTTACACTTTTTCAGTCACTCATTCTGTGTATTAAAAGGAAACAAAGTTGTTGTTGGTTGAATGCTTACAAAATGAATAAACTTGTCTTCAATGTTAAGGTTTTAATAAAATCCCTGAATAGGATTGAAATAAGTGTCGACACTTGGTTTTCGAGGTCATTTTATTATTAATAGTTTGTAGTGTTTTGCAAAAAGAATCCTAGCATATGTACTGAATACTGAGGCTTTCTGAGAATTTTTCCAAGTCCTCAAAAGACATCTAAAAAACAAACAAAAAACTAGTCTGAAAAATGGTTCTTCTTCGTCTCAGCTGCTGAGCCACCAAAATTCCAAAATTGCACAGGTTGCAGTAGTAGATGAAAGTCCAATTCCGAGTCTTTTATGCGAGATTTAGTGAAGTGTGTGATGATGGCATTCTAGGTGGGTCTTGTCTTGATGAACTGAAGATGTATTTTTAGCTTGGCTGCAGGTGATTTTTCAGAGTAATTTAGACACATATTGTTGATAGAGAATAGAGATGTAGTTGTAGTAGTGGATGTTCTTCATTTAATGTACAATCTTAGGCTCGCTCTCCTCGGATTCTCCTGGCGAGTTGGATATCCTTTGGCATAATGGTCACACGTTTGGCGTGGATCGCACACAAGTTGGTGTCCTCAAACAGACCAACCAAGTAAGCCTCGCTAGCCTCCTGTAAGTCAATAACAATATATGCATAAGACAAGAATAGACATAAAAGCAAAGTATAAGTAAATTAAAATATATACACGCTAGCCTCCTGTAAGTCAATAATAACAATATATGCATAAGACAAGAATAGACGACAAAAGTATATATAATATAAAAGTTATAATAAATTACCTGAAGAGCTCCAATGGCTGCAGACTGGAACCTGAGATCAGTTTTGAAGTCCTGAGCAATTTCTCTCACCAGACGCTGGAATGGCAGCTTGCGGATGAGGAGCTCAGTGGACTTTTGGTAACGCCTGATCTCACGAAGGGCCACAGTTCCAGGGCGATAACGATGGGGCTTCTTCACACCTCCAGTTGAAGGGGCTGACTTCCTTGCAGCCTTGGTGGCCAGCTGTTTCCTTGGGGCTTTGCCTCCGGTGGACTTACGGGCGGTCTGCTTCGTACGAGCCATGATTTACTTCGATATCAATGTTGTTGAACTGCAAAACAAAGAAAACAGTTAATCTCACATGTTTACAATTACCCTTGGGCCAACTTTTGACATAACAAATCAAATAATATTAATTAAAAAAAAACACATCTCAATTTGACTTCAATTTAATGTCATTGAACTTGAAACAAAAAATTTGCATAGAGTTTGAGGCAAACCTTAACTTTTGACAGCTGATTGTGAAACTCAAAATAACTGTTACCTTGCAAGTTTGAAATTTGAAATTACTTTTTGACGCCTTTGTCACAACCTCATGTGAAGTAACTGACGCCAAATTTGAGAAATGATCAACGGCCCAACCGGCCCGCCACGAGGCTCGGCCGCACTTGCAATGGCCTCGGAAAACGAAAACAAATAACTTGCAAATTTCAGCCTTTGCTGCGGAAATTTCGGCCTTTGAAATATTTGCCTGGATGCTTGACAAGTTCAAGTTGGCGGGCGAAAAAAGTACTTGCGGAAAAAGTGGCGAAAAGATGGGGAAAAACGGGGAAAACCGAAGGGTGCAAAATAATGGCGCTTACCACTCACCTTTGACGACTTGAATGTGACGTCACTTTGAGCTGCGCGCTGATTGGTGCAATTCCAAGCGTTCTCGCTTCTCATTGGTCGAAATAAACGCAGCGCTCATTGGCTCTTTGTTTCCCGTACAAAAACGCTGGATCTCGCTTCTCATTGGCTGCCGCTGGATCCATGCAGATATTTGAAAAACATCAAATTTCTACCAAAATTCGCACTCTTTGATGCAAATTTGAAAAATTGAAAAGGTGCCTAAAGTGCCAATGTATCTACTCATTTTCGGTGTTTAAGCCATAATTGAGGCAGATTTGCTTAAAAACGGAATGTTTTGGTTTATGTACTGCGTTTGCAGGGTTGACTGAGGGTGAAAGAGGCGGGAAAATTCAAATTTGATGAGAGTGAACTAAATTCTACTTTCAGGCATATTCTTACATTTATTACCTTTGTTTGAAATAAGTCTCTTGTTTAATTGTTTGTTCACATTTATACCCTTTATAAGTGCAATAACATAGCAAATAAATATTTTCACAAAAAAAATCTATTTTGTTCTTCTTCATTGAGGAACACCCTCCATTTCCATGGTCAGGAAGTTTCCTTCAGAAGAAAGGTCTCCATTTTGTACCTAGAATTCAGAGGCAAATGAATTTTTGCTTAAGAGCTCAAACATTAATGAGAAAACATACCTGTTGTTGTTGTTGTGCTGGTGTGGTTGTCAACTGATCACAATTTGAGGCTTGTTGGCCTCTCAAAACGTTATTCTGCATGAATTGGTGCTGAGTATTTGTTTGACTTTGCTGGTGAGGTGAATTTTCAAATTGTGGAGGTGGAGGAATCGGACTGAATGTATTCCTGTATTGGTGGTGATTCCTGGGGGAAAAACTCGCACCTGCCTTGTTAGGTGAAGTGGCCATTTTGAAGTCTGAGGTAGACATGTTTGAAAACATGGTCAACGCATCCGGGAAATTAGGCGGAGTGGCTGGAGTATTAGCCGGAGTTATCAACTAAAAAAATTAAAATTAATAAGTATGCGAAAATACAATGATATTCCCTTCAAGCTTACAGAAAATCCTGGCCCATTTTTTGGTATAGCAGCCTCTTGAAAATAGACGCTCAGCGCAGTCTGAAAAGCGAGTTATTTTTTAAAAAATAACCGATTGTTTACATTTTCTCAAAAATTCAAATTTCACCTGAAATTGCCAATTTGTCTGGGACAATAGAGCTGCAGCTTGATCTCGGTTGCAACCAGCTGCCAAAACAAACTGGTTAATCATCACTTGTTCCCTCAGTGCGCCGTTGTTCTCCATGTTGTTATCGATACTGAAGATCGACGCTCTAGACCAGCTGAGGCAAATTTTTTTCAGTCAAGTAAAATTTTGCGTCACCCTTGAATTGCCCAGGATCGATTTTGCACCATCGAATTCACTTGGGATCGATTTCTGCCTAATTTACCTCAGTAACTTCTTGGCTGTTATTTTTAAAAAATAACTCTGAATTAAAAGTTTCTATCTGCTGATTGTTAGCTTACTTGCCTGGCCTGCAACACAAATTTGGCCCTTTAAGCGCTACCAGATGCTCTCCAATTTAAGCAGCCTAAATTAGCTCATGAAAAGTGCCAAACAAGGTTAGAAATGCGGGTGAAAAAGCCATCTGGTAGCGATTTACGCAAGGCGAGAAATCAACTACTGAGTAGAGAACTGATGATTAATTTATCGACTTTTTTATGGAACCAGATGGTTCCATTTTTTAATGCAGAAAAACGAGTCGATGATTTTATGCCATGAAATTTTTTATTTCTGCTGAAATATCTCCCCCTTGTGTTCCACATTTTTTGCAACTTTTACTTTCTGTCAGTAGCCTTTTGGCATAGGAAATATGGCGGTGAATCCTCCATAAGTTCTTGTTTTGATGGGAATTCTGAAAAAACCGAATTTGAAAACATTTCAAATTGGAGGCTGCTATTTTTAAAAGTTATATAACTGAATTGAGTGACTTGAAAAAAACGATAAAAGTGAGTTGAATAATTATAATTGAATCTTCCAAATTGCCGTGAAATTTTATTATACTATTACCCGGGAAATTTGGTGAATCTGGCGTTTTTCTCGTTGGCCTCACAAAGAAGATTCTGTTCATGGTGGCATCATTTTGATCCTCCTTTTTATTGGCACCTCCCGACCTCCGGAGTCTCCAAGATGGATCTGATCTTCCGAATCTGGTTGTATAAAACCCAATTCTGTCCCTTTCTAAGAAAACAACCTTTAAAACTGATGACTTTCTAAAATATTCAATGTTTTACTTTGCCCCTGGCTTGAACCAGGATCACCTTGGCCCATGGCCAACATCATTGCCGATGACATTGTAGCCATGACAAGTAGGCAAAATAGCAACTTGATCATGTTCCTTCTTCCTCAGCAGCTCAGTGACAAATGCAAGGTTTTGGCCTAATCTTGACCGTCTTTTATACCAGATTCTTTACGAGATTGGCCAGTGCCAAAACAAGTTGTCTTGAAAACCGAATTTGCCATTGATCCCCAAGAAGGCCAAGAAGATTTGCAATCCATCATCCCAACTTTCTTCTGCTTTTACAGGGGCTAATTCCATATCCAATCCTGAGTGTATGACGATAATAAATAAGGCCTTTTTCCTTATTAGGATTGTTCCCAACTTGCACAATGAAAACAACAGAGTTTTTTTAACAAAAATGCCCCCAAAATCTTAAAAAAGAAAAATTGCATGTTGTGATACGTACCGGAGGTAACAAAATACGTTTTTCAAGCAATTTTGGCAACAAGCGTACTAAAAAATCTTGGGTAAAATGACCCTTAAGATATAGAAGCCGATTTAAAAAACTAAAAAGTTAAGCTACTTTCAAGAAAAGAAAACAGCAAAATTGAGTTTTAAACGTTTATTCGCTCTAAAACGTCCATCGTATATAGGAATAAACTTCAATAAGGAACTTTAAAACTTCCTCCTGTTTACAGCAGCAATTCGAGTAGATCATAATAAAATGTCCCATGCATTTATGGGAGAATCTTACTTAGACGCATACAATGAATGTCTCAATGCAAGAGGAGGGGGGCGCTTTAAAGTCATCGATTGCGATTTTATCCTTTTCAGTAGTAGTATTTTAGCAAGGTGGGAATCGAGGTGGTCACACTTTCTTTTTTTGTTTCGCAGAAAAGAGTCATGCGTAGTAGTAGTAGTAGTGATTTTCGGCTGCAGTAGAGTACATAGAAAAAATGCTAATAATTAGAGACGTAGCAGTAATAGAATTTGGCTTGTTCTGAATGAATTTTCATCGCTTTTCATATACGGCAAGTTTGAACGCGTTCCTTTCTTCGAAGTGTCATGAGATCTGCTTCTGCTTCTTCTTGATAAATGTAAGTTGCTTCCATTTTTCGATCAATCATCAGGAGGTGACTTCATGTGGTTTGATTTCCATAGGTTAAAACTGTCCAAATTTCGATCTTAAAATTTTCGACCTTGTTTCTTTCTTCGGAGTGTGTTTACTTTTCGACCTTCTTTTCCAGGCACATGCTTGCTTTCCAAGTTTTTTCGGTTTTGGTTCCATGATGTGGGCGTTTCTGGTTCAACGACATGGCATATATGTTTGACGAGAGAATTCCTCAAGTTTTCAAGGGGGGCGGGGCTTAATAGAAAAAGAGAAATTAAAACCAAAACTTGACACTTTCCTCTTCGCAGACAACGACAACGAGTTGAACCTCTTCTTTCTTCTTCTTCTTCCTTTTTCTTTAAGCTCGAAAGACGACAGACTTTCAAAAAAGGAGGTTTGTTTTTCTTCTTTTCCAACAACAACAAGAGCTTAAATTTCCAGTATAGTGAGTGTGTGTGTTTGTAACAAAAAGGCTTGTAGTAGTAGTAGTAATACTCGTTCTTTTCTTTTTTCGTTAAAACAGGGGAGGGAGCTTCAGTTTCTGGTAGTAGTAAAAAATGGGGGGAGACTTTCGAGACTGGTCTTCTTCGGCTTCTTCTTCTTCTTCTGGTCTTCTTATCTTCTTCAGAGGCAAATGAAACGTAGTGGCAACGATGCTGATGACGACAACAACGACGAGACTTTGAAAAACGACGACAATTACGACAATGATTTTGTAGTTACGACTTTTGTAGTAGAGCTTACAAGACGACAAAGAGTTTTACATATGTTTTTTAAGCGGGAGGAGGAGATGGAGGAGCGGGAGGCCACGTGGCTTTGTTTACGTTTTCAGCAAATTGCCGGAATATTTAATAGGACCTCCCGCTGACCGCTCGGGTTACTTAGAAGGAAGGCCTGCTGTAACCGCCGCCACCTCCTTGGTTGCCACCCTGAAAATTGGAAAATAACCGTTAACACATGATGCATTATTACGGAGGTAACGGTATTTCTTACGGAGAGTTAATTGTCATGATTTACCTCGGGGCACTCGCGGGCAATGTGGCCCTCTTGGTTGCAGTTGTAGCAACCTCGGCCGCCACCACGGCCGCCGCCGAAACCGCCGCCGCGGCCGCCACCGAAGCCTCGGTCACCGCCGCCAAATCCACCGCCGCGACCTCCACGGAAGCCGCCGCCGCCACCGCCGCCGCCGCCGCGGCCGAAAGAACGGCCTCCGCGGAATCCACCGCCGCCGCCGGATCCACCACCTGGACGCCTATCTCCGCTGGAGTGGGCGCTATCCACCTTTTTAACGTAATAAAAAAACCGTTAAAACCGTTGAAAGCAAGGAGCTAACTCGCCGTAATACGTTACCTTGATTTCCTGGCCGTCCACAACGGTGCCGTTCAATTGCTTGATGGCCACCTGGGCAGCCTCGTCATCGGCCATCGTCACAAAGGCATAGCCTTTCTCGGTGATGTACACATCAGTGACCTCACCACACCTACAAAGAGCGGAGTTTCAAGAGGATGCCCCGGATATCACGCGATTTCGCCGCCGACATATTGGCGATATTTTACGGCGTCAACAAAGATGGGATTTCTCGTCAAATTACCTGGCGAACTCGCCCTCCAAAATGTCGCGAGGACAACGAGCGTTGACTCCGTAGACGAAAAGTTTTGCCATCGTTGCTAATACGCTTCAGACACGAAGACCACGAGACAAAAATGGAGAAGTGAAGCCGAGAGAAGTGTTATTGCGACTTTTGCAGTTTTGCTTGTGAGTGTTTCAGAGTCTCGAATCCAAACCTCGAGCTCAACTTTCGCCGGATTTCGAAACGCAGCATATTCGCTCAATTCGTGATTCCCTGCATGTTAAAGGCTTCTATTATTTATTGTAGGCTCAATTTAGTCATTTAAAATGATTTTTTATTTATGCTTTTTGATGAAAAACAGAGTTGGAAATGGCCGTGAAGCCCTAAATTGTGTAGCGCGTTTTTGCAGCGCACCCCACTCTCCCGTTAGTAAAAGTTCGTCAAACCAGCTGGGGAAGAGAGGAAGCTGGGTAAAAGGCTGGCGGCCAAAACAGTGTGATGTATAGTGATCTTAGTGAGTGCAGGAACACAACTTTAATACACACGTGGACGAAACACGCGACCGTCTACACTAAATAACTACAGTGAACTTAGTCTTTACTATGCCGGAAAAACATTGAATTGAGTGAGAATGTTTTCATCCAAAAGATACTTTTGATAGACATGTAAACATCAGAATTTGAGAACTAAAATAGTGATCAAAATTTGAGAACTAAAATAGTGATCAAAATTTGAGATCTAAAATTATGATCCTAATTTGAGATCTAAAATTATGATCAAAATTTGAGATCTAAAATTCTGATCCTGAGATCTAAAATACTGATCCAAATTAGAGATCTAAAATACTGATCTAAGTGGTAAACATAGAATTATGATCCAAATTTGAGCTCTAAATTAATGATAGAAATGCTAAACATAGTAAAATTATGATCCAAAATTACTACAATTTATTCAAACGAAGTTTAAGGAAAGATGATAGGGTCTGCATAAAATTAGATGAGTTAAATGACTCGGATGATCATCTTTGTCTGCTATGTTTTTGATCCAAGCAGTAATTAGGATTTTTTTGCTGTCGGGCTCCTACATTAGGATCTAATACGGACCCGGAATAGAAACTACTATGACCAACCCGATCTAGCATCTACACCGGCCCCGGAATAGAATCTACTGACATGACATACCAGGAATAGAAACTACTGTGACAGAACCGAAATAGGATCTTTTGGGCAAGAGAACAGGAATAACATCTACAACAGACCAGTTCTTACATCTACTACAAAGACAGAACATGAATATGTAGTCCTACTAGACAAAACTAGGCCCTCAAAGTTAGTGTATATGTTGTGGATTTGGTGTCTATAGCAATACCTTGACTTCTCTCGTACAAAGCCACAACTGAGTTTATTTCTCAACCAAGCACTGTATATACAATGTACTGTCAAGGTGAAATCGCATTGCACATCCTGCTAGGTGAAAGTGTGGTTAGGCAGCGCAGCTCGTACTATGCTACTATACTACTATATTACTGAAGGATGACGCGCTAGCGCCATGAATGGTGAAAGTTATAAAAACATAACATCCCTCCCAAGCTAAAGAAAGCTGTTGTTAACAGGGGATGAAGGTATTAACGAAAAACCACCACCAAGTCATAAAAGTTAGAAAGTGTAAAGTCAAACTTCGGGTTTGTCAGGTCAGGTCAAACAGGATAATTATGACCAAGTCATGTTAAGGCAGACATCATTTTTTCTTAGGTCGCCCCCGGCCAGGCTTGTATTCTGGCGCCCTGGCTGGTAAAGGCTGGTCTTCTATCAAAACTCGTTGAGCTCTAGCCTGATTGCGTGTCAATGAGCTTGTGGGGTCTCGTCCCCCTCGGAAGCTGTCACGGAAACGGTTGAGTAGTTTCCTAGGAGAGCCAGGGTTACTTCTTGATGGTAAGTCTGGTGGTTCATCATCTTGAGTGGGTTCATTCACATCGTCATGAATGAGTACCTCTTCCGCAGGTGGAGAGTCTGGTTCTTGCTTAAGAGGTGGAGGTGTTGTTGTCATCGGAGAGGCAATGCTGGCAGCTGGTTCCTCTGATTTGAAAGGAATGGGTGCTGGTGGAGGGTCTTGCGGATTCATGATGATAACGTCATCATCTTCAATTGTTATGTAGCCTCCTTTTGAGCCTGTGTCTGGATGGGCAGGATCTCTGGAAGATGAAGTTTCAGGCAGGGTCTCTGGTAAGTCATTTGTTGCTTGAGCCAGTGGCTTAGAAGGAGTAGATTTACAGACACGTAATCTGTTTAAGTGAACATATCTGGATTTGCTAGTGGAAAGATGTTGAATCAAAGCATTTGTGTCCTGGAGACTCACAATAACATAAGGTCCCTCCCACCTTGATCGAATTTTTGGATTGATTTTCAGAAGTTCTGGGCGATCCAACCAAACCAATAACCCTTCTCTAAAGTCTTCTGGCTTGATCTTGGCATCATAGAGCTGCTTGTATGAGTCACGATAAGATATGTTGCTTTCCATAGCAACTTGACGGGCAATCTTCATCCGTCTAGCGATTTCACTGATGTAGTCTTCCCCATAATAGGTTTTGTCAACCAGATTTGGATCCATTAATGGTGTTCTGGGATGCACGCCAAAAAGGAGGAAAAACGGACTCATTTTCGTTGCCTTACTCACACCACAGTTATAGGAGAGTTGAAGCGCAGGGAGAAGGGGTTCCCATTCCAAAGGAGAAGATGTATCAAGCATCTTCTGCAAGTAACTTATAATGTGCTTATTAATAACTTCAGCAGCCGCATTGCACTGAGGGTGGCTAGGGCTGGTTTTGCGCTTGTCTATCTGGAGCAGATCATAAAGCGATTGACTCAACTTTGATGTGAATTCTGCCCCTCCATCGGTAATGAGCACAGCTGGCGAGCCGAATCTTGCAATCCATCGATTAAAAATGGCCCCAGCAACAGTGTCAGGTTGTTTGTTCTCCAGAGCAACAAACTCTGCATACTTGCTAAAAGAATCAGTGATAACCAAAATATACTTCTTTCCATCTGAATCCCTCAAAGGTCCAAAGAGGTCAGCATGGACCCGCTCCAGGGGGCCCTTTGGTTGCTGGTGGGGCAGCAATTCCACATTTGGCTGTGATTGCTTAGGTTTGGTTCTGTCACATTTCCAACATGAACTGATGTATTCCTCAACATCAGCCAGTAAACTAGGCCAAAAATACTGCTCGCGAATTCTTTCACTGGTTTTGTAGATGCCCTTGTGCCCAACGGCGGCATGCGCAGCACTTATAATGTCAGCATGACAAACAGCCGGTGCTGCCAACACTGACTTGTCCAAAGGCCCACTCTTCACAAACAACAAGTCATTCTTGACTTCACAAATAGGGCCGTATCTTCTAATAATTCGCTTCAACTCAGGTTGTCTGGGTACAAGTCCTTGTTTGACAAAGGAAAGTAAGGCCGCAACTACCAAATCTGTAGATTGTAGCTTCTTCATAGCTGCCATGTCCTCCATGGCCTCAATAGCGACACTGTGGGTTTCACCACCTCGCAAAAGTTCAGGAATATTCCTCGAACAATAATCAGCAGGGTTCTCTGCTCCTGGACAATACTGCATCGTAAAATTGTGTTCTAACATCTGTTGCTGCAAGCGGTTCAATGTTCTGGAATGTGTCTTGTTCAACTTCTCTAATGGCTTATGATCAGTGTATAACGTAAATGGGTTACCAGTTAAATAAACTGCAAAGTGATCAATTGCCCATGTGCAGGCTAGCAGTTCTAACAAATACGGAGTGTAGTTCTTTTCATGCTTCTGAAGACCTCTTGAGGCATAACCAATTACTCGTGGACTATTATCTTGATATTGGATAAGTACTGCTCCAAGGCCTCCATCATCGGCATCAACAGCACCTTGAGAGGCATCAACATAGAGATGAAAATCTAGGCCGGGTTTGGGATAGGCTAGCACAGGTTCCATACATAGCATCTTCTTCAGAATCTCAAAAGATTTCATTGCTTTTGGAGGAAGAGGGCCGCCCTTCCATCCACTGTCCTTACAAGTAAGACGAGACAATTCCTTTGAATGTCTGCTAAATTGAGGAATACACGCTCTGAAAAAGTTAGTTAGACCCAGAAATTGCCTGATTTCTTTGACATTAGAGGGTGGCTTCACATTCGATATAGCATCCAATTTCCTTCGATTTGGCTTGTAGCCCTCAGGGGTCAACGTGAAACCCAAGTAAGTGCAAGATTCTGTTCCAAAACTACATTTGGGTAAATTCAACTTTAGGTTGGCCTTCCGAAGTCTCGCAAAACATTCTTCAAGGCCTACTAACATGTCTTCATGCCCACTACCCTTGACAAGCACATCATCCAGGTATATCAATACACGGGAAGGCGTCAGACCTTGGAAAGCACACATCATCATTCGTTGAAAGGTAAGTGGCATCCCTGTTAAGCCAAAGGGTGCCCGAATATAGCTGTATTGGCCCTTTCCAGGTATAGTGAAAGCTGTGTAGGGTCTTGAAGATGGTGCCAATTGCATTTGGTGAAATCCGTGTCGAAGATCAAGCTGCGAAAACAAACGGGTACCTGATGATCCTATGTCATCCAAACATTCAGAAATAAGAGGAGTCTGTAGCTAGAGGGCTCTGTTTTTGCATTTAGGCCTCTATAATCCACCACTGGTCTCCAACCAGTACCCCCATCGGGCAGTTTCTTCGGCACACAGAAAATACTTGAGTTCCAGGGAGAATCGCAGGGTTCCACAATGCCCATCTTAAGCCATTCTTCAATGCTTTTGTTGATTTCATCAAGATGTGACATGGGAATCTGGAATTGTCTGGCATGAACTGGTCGGTGGTCATGTAGGTCAATTTTGTGTTTCATCAGGGTGCAATCACCCAAGTCAAATTCTGAAGTGGAAATAACGTCAGAATTACGAAGTAAACACTTCAAGTAACTCTGACGTAAATTAGGAGGAAGATGATCAAGATTTGCATGCTTTAGAATATAGTCCTCCACCTGCCTAGAAGGCCTCCCCAAAACATTTTTATCATTTAAGAACACATCATGAACAGGGACAATCTTATCAACACTGAAAATTTGCCCCACAAAAGAACCCTTGTCTAACTCAATAGGCAATAATCCTGCATTTGTAACCTTAATATTAGCGATTCCTTGTTGATTAGAGCGGATGAGGCAATCTTCCTTGCAAAGCTGGGCGGCATCGCTTATTTGGAGACATCCTTCAAAGTGGCCTATTGGCGCATTGTCCTGGTTCTTTAGCTGCACAGAGATTGTAGCAACACTTCTGGCCGGTATGTACGTCTTCTTCTGAGTTCTCGCCTCAAGTTGTATCTTATTTGCAGAGCGGATCTCCATCGATATGGGATCATAAAACAAGCCGGTAGCATGGATCAGGTCAATACCCACGATCCCATCAAGTGCGAGTCCCTCGCACACATAAAATGGCCACTTCAACTGTCGGCCTTCTATCATACAGTCTATTTCATAAAGTCCATTGATCCTTAAAGGGTTTCCGGAAGCACATGTTGCACGTAACATCGGAGCATTTGTAATTCTCTGAGGTCTTAGTTGGGGGGCAATTCTCCTGAATGCCATACGCGATAACAGGGAAATATTGGAGCCAGTGTCAAACAACATTTCAAAGGTGGCTCCAAGGCTGTGGATTGATACAAAAGGTCGTTTGGTATTCTCATTCGAGGATAGCAGGCTGAAACTTGTGATTGCGTGAAAAAGTTCAACGACCTTGCGACGACCAGTGGTGCGGAGCCCACCCTGGTCGTTTACCAGTTTAAAGGGTTGGAATGGTAGGAGGCACGAACTTCATTGACCTTCTTTGCCTCTTGCTCTGTTGCTCTCTTACTGCCAGGCCTTGGGTTGTACATGCCCTTAGCAGCATCTGCCTGCCTGGAAAAGCACTCAGCCTCAATATGATTCTTCTTGGTGCAATACCAGCAGACCACGTTGGCTCGGAACTGTCCACTTGCTGGACCCCGCACTTGTCCTCGGGCTTGTCCTCGCACTTGTCCTCGGTCCTGTCCTCGCGCTCCATTTCCATTGATGAGATTCACAAGTGCTCCTAGTGTCAGAGGCTGGTCGTGAGGATTGCTCTCCTGAGCACTGTCGGCTTGCTCCACAGCATGGACTTCAGGGACTGGTACGGTGGCTTTCTTTTCACTTGACAATGAGGCCTCTACACGCTTAGCCACCTTAAAGACTTCCTTAAGGTCCGTGATGTCATGCACGATCACCTGCTTCTTGATGGCAGGTAACAGACCTTGAATGAACTTTCGCCGGCATGCGAACACATATGCGCTCCTCTTGCACATTTCTACGGCAGCGTCATTTGTGGCGTACTCGCCCTCACCAAGGACGATGAAAGTTTCCATTAGGGTCATGACTCCAGTTTTTACACGGTCATAGAAATCCCGCACGGATTCTGATGCCTCCTGCACCAGGCTGTCCTCGATTGCGGACTGTTCGGCTAAAGTGGCCTCATGGTGCCAATGATCCAGGAACTCCTTCTTCAGACCAGATACTCCACTCCACTTTTTAGGAGCAAAACCCTCTTCCTTTAGGGTGTTATACCATTGTGCTGCCTTGGCTTTGAGTGCCATGGCAGCATACATGGCCGTCATTTCGTCCGTCCACCGTTGCGGCTGTCCAGCTGGTATGTTGTCGTTGGCAAGGGCTCGTAAATCGTCGATCCTTCTAGCCCATGCTCGTGCTTGCAGCTTGTCAACTGCCGGGTCCCCACTAAATTCTGGTACGTCAATTGCCTTGATATTACGCTGAGCCATATTGAACAGAAATTGTTGGGAAAATGCGGAGGTTTCTGTAGTATCGTCTTGTGGTGGAGCAGTAGCTTGAATTGTGCCTTCCGATGAAGCCTCTTCGTAATATTCTTCCTCAAAATATTCGTCCTCACTATCAGCCATTTAAATAGAACACAGCATCACTCACTCTTCATTCCCTCCAGGGCTGTAGGTAAGTGGCTGCCACCAGTTGTTGTGGATTTGGTGTCTATAGCAATACCTTGACTTCTCTCGTACAAAGCCACAACTGAGTTTATTTCTCAACCAAGCACTGTATATACAATGTACTGTCAAGGTGAAATCGCATTGCACATCCTGCTAGGTGAAAGTGTGGTTAGGCAGCGCGGCTCGTACTATGCTACTATACTACTATATTACTGAAGGATGACGCGCTAGCGCCATGAATGGTGAAAGTTATAAAAACATAACATATACTTCAACTTAGTCAAATAGGATATCCAGAAGTCCTAAAGTATGCAACAAGTCTCGATGTCTTGGACATGTTATTAAGTCTGTCAAGTACTGAGGCATAAAAAGTCTTAGTGTAACAAGTCCTTAAGTATAGGCCAAGTTCTGAAGTTTAGGCAAGTCCTGAAGTTTAAAGCAAGTCTTGAAGGTTCAGCCAAGTCATTAAGTATTGGTCAATTCCTGAAGAATTAGCTTGGTCCTGAAGTATATCCAATTTTAGCTTTAGTTTTAACTAATTCAAATTACTAGGTCAGTCTAAATTCTATTCTCGTTTGTATCACCAATAGATCCCATATTCCTGGTCTGGTATAGATGATGTTCCAAGTATGTTACAGAAGTTTCTAAGTCTGTACTGTCACTGTAGATCCTATTCCGGCTCCGTCATGGAGTAGATTCTAAGTCTGTACTGTCACTGTAGATCCTATTCCGGCTCCGTCATGAAGTGGATTATATCGAACAGTAAGATCGACTAGTTTGATCAAAACGTTATATCTGAATATAAGAATCTAAATGAAAGAACTAAATTACCAAATAAATGCAAGATCCAAATTCAAAACGGAGATGAAAAATCAAAGTGTAAGAAAGAATTGCAGGATAAAATGTAAGATTTAGTGTAAGGGCAAAATATTTGGTTTATAGGTGCATTAAAAATCAAGAAAAGTGGTTTGCAACTATAAGCCATTGGAGGGACAAACTTTTTAGCTAGATGGCGCTTTTTGGGCAAGTATATTTGGAAAAACTGTCGCGCGCGAAACTTGTCACGTGATCATGGGTGGCAATTTGATTGGCTGATCAGTGGAGCCAGGCTAGAAAAAATTGGTTTCAGGAATGAAAAGCTTGGAAATTTGTGTGAGTTGCATATGGTTTTACGGCTTGAAAGGGTGCCATTTAATCCATAGATTATGTCATATTTGTAATGCTTTTTGGAATTAGCGCACCAAAAGCCAAAAATAGCACATTTGTGATCGCCTATGTAGTGCAGCCATGTCAAATGTACTTGCTCAAGTTTCATTGAGCAAGTTGCGTGAGCTGTTGAAAAATCTTGCGTTAAACACTCACTGAAGTAATTCTTTGATTTTCAAAATGAGGCAAAAATGATAATAAAAGAAAAGAAAAACTCTTTTCAGTTATACAAGATTAGATTTTTCCATTTTGTCACTGTTTTCTAGAAATTATAAACCGTTGAAAGATGTTTCTCAAAGCATTTCAATTTTTCCTATTACTGCTGAAAAATGTGGAAAATGTTATGGAAAACAGCAGGTTAAGAAGATATGAGTGACCACCATTAATGTAAAAAGTCAAGCCCAGATCGTCATATTTCATGGCCATCTTTGTTTGGGATCACATTAGGCTTTGTTATTTGGCTGGTGGGGGGAAATATGCTGATGGCTATCAAAATATGTGTTCCAAATTGCATTTCTCTCTGGGAAAATGGCAATCCATCATCAAATCATCACTAGCATAGCATATAATAATGACCTTGCTTGTATGTGGTCCTTTCAAACTTCAAGAATTTGGGTTTCCTAGGTGAAAATTGCAAAATTCTCCCTAGATAATAAGAAAACTTGGAATTTGTTCATAGTGCAGGTAAAAAGCGCGCTACTTCCAAAAAGGACGTACTGAATAGCCTCGTCTCTTATTGAATAACGCGTAAAGGAAAAAAGTGTTTCCAGATAATGAAAAACCTAGTATGTCATTTCAATTTTTTCCTAACATGACGCGTTAGCTTCAAAAAGGAAAGCTAAAAAACCATTTCTCTTATGAAGTAAGGCATTGAGAGAAAAAGAGCTACCAGAACTTGTAGAATAACTGTTGTTGCCTCAGATTCTTGGTTTTTCAACTATAAGTTAATGATAGCCTTGAGCTCTTCAGATATATTTGCATGTCTTTATGCAAAATTAGTGGATTTTAAAATAGCAAATTGGTGAATTTTGATCAAGAGTGAAAGTTGCAGCATAATTACGATGCAGGGTGACTCAGCTAATAATAGTTTTTCGTGGGCATAAAAATCACCATAAAAATTGAGACCTAGCCCTAAATCACCGTGGGGGTTCTAATTTTTTTTATTATTAGCATGAAAATGATGTACAAAAACAGGGGGAAAAGTCCAAGATAATTAACCCTTTCTCATGAGATTTTCTTGCTTCCAATTCATCATCCATATGGCATTTTTATTATCCATAGACACGTTTCAAAACTTTATGAAATAAAAACATCAATTTTTTGTTAGATTTTTTGGGAATTTTCTTGAAAGCTGGCACAATCAATCTTTGTATAATCAACTGAGATGAATGACATGCAATTTGTTGTATTTTGAAATAGCAATTATATTGATGTTCACATGGTTTCACAATGTGGCATTTTTCTCCCCTTTTTGTCCACTTTCTTGCCATGTCTAATCACAGGTTACAATGAGTGACCTCTTGGTGTACAATTAATTTATTTCTATTACAAGGTTATTTGCTCATTAGAACCGTTTGCAAATTTGCATTTTCTAAGAAAATCTACAGCATTTTGCAAGCATGAAATGTCATAAAGAGACTCAAACATTACATCAAGGTTGGTGAATTATTATTAGCATTTTTCCCTAAAGAATCCTTATATGAAATTTCTCTTCATAAATCACTGCATGCAGATTTTTCTTTTTGTTGGGCCAAACCAAAAACATGATTTTCTGTGGGCGGTTTTTTTTATAGAGAGCGAGAGAAAAAGCGCGCCAAAAATTCGTGCCTTAAAGTTCATTATTCAATTGACCCTCCCTGTAATCATGTCCAAGTGAAAGAAAAGAAACTTCTCAGAGCAATTAAGAAAAAGAGTCATTCTCATGCTGGATCATCTCACACTGGGCTAACAGCACTTGAAAAGCCCATTACTTGGTGACTTTGCACGAATATTTCCTCAGTGTCAAAAGTGTAGAGGGCGCTTTCATTTTTTGGTTATGCCTGAATTTTGCCCCAAAATAGGACATTTTCATTGCAATTTTGAATCATGCAATTAGTTAAATTTTTCCATTTTTGTTTTTTGGTAATTTTTAAGTAATTTCTTTCCATTTTATGTCCAACATTTTAAAAGCGCCCTCTACACTTTAAATTAGTTTTAAATAACTATAAAACTAATGCATTAATTTAAAATTTTTTTAGTTCTCTTTTGATTTTCAATGCGACTTATGATAGCATGGGGCTTTTTTGATGTCATGGCCCCAGTGTGCGAAGTGAAGCAACTGCTCAAAAAGTGGCCAAAATTGAAAGTTTCTTGGCCATTCATTGCCAAATGAAAGAAGTTACAAGGCAAAATGTGCTTCTGTGTTATCAGCTTTTGTTCCCTTGTTTTCCTCAAATAGAATGCTGTGCAAACTCATGATCTTTCCACAGAGTTCAAGGATGATGGCTAATCACTGCAAATGCTGCTTGTGCATAGCAAATTAAAGCAAAGTGACTCGGAACTTTAAAGTTGTAAGAAAAATTGGCATTTTTTCGGACACAATGGGAATTGTTGGATTGGTGAGATGATCATCACAATTTGACAACTCAATTATTGGCTCATCAAAAGTGTTTTTCGATTTGTTATAGACAACACAAATGGAAGAGAACTTTTCCCATCACAAATTCATTTAAAACTGTGTTCTTTGCAATAGCAGCCAAAAAAGTGCAGTTAATGCCCAATGCTAATTTCAGAGCTGCCAGGCATATTTTGGGCCAATTTGACAAAATAATGCAAGTCATTGTGCCCCAAAGCTATGAAAATAAAAAGTAGGCATGCATTTTCCCCTCTACACAGTGGATTTTATTCTGCCAAAAAACAGCCCAAAATGTTTACTTTTCAATAACATAAATCGCAAATCTACTTCAAAACCGGAGAAAAATTAAGTATTGAAGATGCGCGTCAAAATTCCAAAATGGCTCATTGTGCATAGTGTGACAGATGAAACCACTGATTTTGCTGTTGGCACAACATAATAATAATAATGGACGCCAACTTCCGCGCAAATCAGACGAAAGTAGCAGAAAAAGCCATTTTTCTTCCTATTCTTTCCTACTACTGTAAGAGTATGTGAGAAAATTCCGCGTACCGTTCGAAAAACAGAAGTTAATTGTGGTGTTGGCAAATTAGCAGCACTTGTTGCACGCTGGTCTGAATTTATAACTAAATTGTGGCCTTACTTTAATAGACTCCATTCTGGTTATCTGTTGCGAATTTTAACAAGTCTTCTAATTAATTCAATTCACATAAAACCTCTTTTCTAAAAAGGTTAATTATGCGTTCTTGCCCTAAATTAAACAGCTCTCTTTTTTTTGTTTACCAGTTTTTAAGAATTTGAGAAAAATGCATTTATTGTACTTTTGACTTCCTGGCAATTACTCTTTTACGCAACTAACCCTTTTCCTGCTTCCGCCTAACAACACTCACTCTTATGATAGTGCCGTAACCTTGTGCGACAGATATATAAGCGCGAGTACTGCAATAAAGAAACAGATTTGATACTGACTTTGAGCTAGCAAGTTGTGCTCATTCCGGCTCGCCATAGTTGTAGGATCTTGGGAAGTCCAGGATACAATATTGGTGGCATCTAACTTTTCGACCTCACGTCCTCGTTTTTAACCTGGGGGAGGGACTCTGCCCTTTTTGCTTGCTTGCAAAAGAGCAGACTTTGCGCCGGAATATAGTCAGTGTATATGCCTGGCTCAGGACGAGTTGCAGGTGAAGAAGACGTACCAGTGGAGCCTGGTAATCAAGAGGAGCCTGCGGGCAATTTGGATCAATTGGGCAGTCACAGCACTACTGCCATGGCCAACAGGGCAATCAAGGCAATCGATTTGCCTGAGTTTTCTGGAGACAGATCGACGGACAAGCTTGGACCTCGAGCCTGGGTGACACGCATAGATCACCTGCGTACAATTGTCAATCAAGGGGCTGCTGCTGCTGAACAACCCCGCTGGAGTGATGAAGCCACTGCAAGTTATGCAGCTTTGGCCTTGAAAGGCAAAGCAGGTCAGTGGTATAATATTTTGGCTGAGGAGAAGCGGACGTTTTCATTAGTCTTACCAAGGAGGTGTATTATCTTGTCTTGGCGGAAACCCAGCTTGTTGATGTTTCTGGCAAGGTTGTCCATCTTTCCTTGGTCAAGTAATCCGAATAGGGTTGATCCAATGCCCAGACCAGCGAGGCCTGCTAGGAGGACACCAAGGAACCGTTTCTGTCTGGGGCCCTGGTTGTTGTCTGAATAAAGCGTATAGAAGCTAACGACATCGTTGTACTTCAATTCCATTAGGCCCCTCCCAAGTGGAGGGCGTCCACTTGGGAGGGGCCTAATGGATTGAAGAAGATTTTTCTTGCTCGTTTCCACCATGTGTGCACCTTGGCTGAAGAATCGGCAATTGAAGACTCCTTGGTACAGGAGCCTAATGAGACGGTCAAGGACTTCTTTGATAGGGTCAAAACTGGGACCCTGACCTTAATGGAGAACTTCGCACCTTTGGAGAACACCCCCACCACTCTGGTTGCCGCGGGTAAACTGCCAGAGGTCCAAGAATTGGCGAAGAATGAGGCCTACCAATTTATGGTGAAGCGCCGATTTGTACACGGGCTCATCAAGACTATCAAGTCGCAGGTTGTGGTCCAAGAATACACCAAGTTGGAAGATATAGTTGGCTTCGCATCAAGAGTGGAAGCTTCATTTTCCAATGACAAGAAGGCTTCAGTACCACCACCAAAGGTTAATGCCATCAAGATTCAAGATAAGGAAGATCAACCGGCCCAACCCAAGAATCAAGAAAGCCTCGAAAATACAGTGGAGAAATTCATTGACCTTGTCAAAGGTCGCCTTGGGGAACGCAGACCACCTAGGACCTCCCAGGGTAATCGCCTTAAATGCTGGTATTGCGACATTCCAGGCCACCGAGAGACGGAGTGTTTCAGCAAGAAAAGAGATCAGAAGAACAATCTGTATAAACCCAAGCCTGGAAGCAAGAGGGCCAGCGAAGGGAAGCAAGCTCATGAAGTTCAAGGTGATTTAAACTGGTAGGCGGCCGTCCCGTGCTCCAGCCGACGCGCCGCCCTGGTCTGGCCGCTTCAACATTCTCGATGCTACTCTCATACTTCACAACTATGACTGTAAGTCGACCTGTTACCAATAAACGGCCATTTTTGACTGTAACCTGCCACGGAGCAAACTTCAATTGCCTTTACGATACTGGTGCTAATATCAGCTTGTTGTCACGCACCGCCTTTAGGAAGATTCCCATTGACAAGAGGCCTCAAAAAGTGCTAACTGCATCCCCGCTAAGAGCTACCTGTGCGTCCGGTACGCCTCTGCGAATACTTGGACTTTATCAGCTGCCATGTGACATCAAAGGAAAACAAACTCTGTGCGACTTTTATGTTTGTGACTCCTTAAATGTAGAAGGTATCCTGGGGGTAGATATTATCCATGCTGCTGGTTTACACTACGACCCCATCTCCATGGCCATTCACTACAAGAAAACCTCGCCAACTGCTGCTGTCGTCCACAATGACACTTTTTTGCCTGCCAGAAGCGTTGCAACTGTCAGACTGTTAATTACCGATGAAGAACGCAAATGACAACCAAATTTTGAAGGATGTTTCAAGCTCAGAAATTACGAGGATTCCATGGTGTGCGCAGACGACTGCCTTCTTCGAACAGACGACTTTGGAATCGCTACTGTGAAAATCACCAACCCTGGATTGGAGCCCGCTACACTGAAGAAGGGGCTAAAAATTGGTGAACTCGTCAACATTGATTTATCAGATTTTGTACCGTTTAATGATGCATTTGCTTGTGTTTCCAGCATTTCTACTTCGGGACAGCCTCCTAGGCATGATCCCATGGTGAAGGAGTATATTAACAAGCATGCCAGACTTGACCACTTGACTGCTAATGAGCGTCAGAATTATTTAAAACTGCTCTTAAACAATTCTGACGTTATTTCCATTTCAGAATATGACTTGGGTAAATGTACCCTAATGAAGCACAAGATCAATCTGACTAACAAGAACCCAGTGTTCAACAAACAATTTCCGATCCCTCAGAAACATTTAGAGCACATCAGTGAAAGTGTTGACGAATGGCTTAAAATGGGAATCATTGAGCCATCTGACTCCGAATGGAATTCCTCAATATTCTGTGTCCCAAGAAAATTACCAGATGGACAGACAGGCTGGAGACCAGTGATTGATTATAGAGGCCTGAATGCCAAAACAGAGCCATCAAGCTATCGCCTCCCACTCATCTCCGAATGCATCGATGACATTGGAAGGTCAGGAACCCAACTTTTCTCACAATTAGACCTCCGCAATGGTTTTCACCAAATGCAAATGGATGAATCGTCCAAACATTTGACCGCTTTTACTATCCCTGGAAGAGGCCAATTTCAATACCGCAGGGCACCGTTTGGACTTTGCAACATGCCCCTATCATTTCAACGTATGATGATGAAAGTGTTTGAACACCTAACTCCCAAGCGAGTTTTGCTATATTTAGATGATATTCTAGTCAAGGGAACTGATCACAAAGACATGATTGCAGGTTTGGAGGAATGCTTTGCGCGGCTTCGGAGAGCAAATCTGAAAATCAACCTCCCCAAGTGCTCCTTTGGAACTACTGAGTGCACTTATCTAGGCTTCACCTTAACACCTACGGGTTACCAACCCAACAAGAGGAAATTACAAGCCATAGAAGACGCTCCTCCACCTACTACTGTCCGTGAGATAAGACAATTTCTGGGACTATGCAATTTCTTTCGGTCCTGCATTCCAAGGTTTAGCAAGCACTCACACGCGTTATCACAGTTAACCTGCAAAGACTCAAGCTGGCGCTCTGGCCCTCTGCCCCCTCAAGCCTTACAATCTTTTCAGAAATTGAAGGAGCTTTTGTGTAGTGAGCCTGTGTTGGCTTACCCCAAGCCCGAGCTCGACTACCATTTATATGTGGATGCTTCCCAAGGCACTGTCGACAACAGTTTGGATGGTGGACTGGGCGCTGTGTTGATCCAGTACCAAAACAACGAGCCTAGGGTAATCAGCTATGCATCAAGGAGTCTCCTAAAGCACGAGAAGAACTACACACCTTATCTACTTGAACTATTGGCTTCAACTTGTGCAATTGAAAACTATCCCCTCTACCTTACTGGAACCACGTTCACATTGTACAGTGATCACAAACCCTTGGAGAAGCTCAACAAAACCCATACTCGCACTCTTTCTCGCCTCCAGGACCTCATGATACAGCATTCATTTACGGTCCAATATTGTCCAGGTGACAAAAATCCTGCTGACTTTTGTTCTAGAAATGTGCCCGAGGCCTTGCGCCAAATCAACGCCTGTGTGTATGGGGTCTCTACAGAAGCCTTAGAGGATTTGGAAGTCATGAAGCAGCTGCAGAATTCAGACACGGTGCTTTCCGCTCTGATCGCCAAGATCAAGACCAATTTAACGCCATCTACTCCCGAATTGAAGCGAATTGTGAATAGATATGCCAGACATTGTGAACTCAAAGATGACATCTTGCTGATAACAATTGGACAACTAGGCCGCCGGGTCATTTGTGCACCGGCTATATGCCAGGCTGACATCATTAGTGCTGCTCATGCTGCCGTTGGCCATAAAGGAGTTTACAAAACTTGTGAACGAATACGAGAACAATATTTCTGGCCGAATATGGTGGCCAATGTGGAAGAATACATTGGCTCATGCTGGAAATGTGACAAAAGCAAGCTAAAGTCAAAACACCCCAACACTCCCTTAAACCCGCTATCTCAACCTAGAGGGCCGTTTGAACGAGTTCACTGTGATCTCTTCGGACCACTACGAACGTCAGGTAGACAAAAGAAGTTTATCCTAGTCATCACGGATGCTTTCACAAAATATGCCGAATTTGTGGCATTGCCAGACAAGACTCCAGAGACAGTTAGCCGAGGCATTTTCAACAGGTGGATTTCGCGCTATGGATCACCATGCATTTTGGTAACCGACGGCGGTAAGGAATTTACAGCGAAGGTAAATGACGAATTGTTCTCGCTACTGCAAATTGATAAGAAGAAAACTAGCCCCAGACACCCCCAAACTAACGCCGCAGCTGAAGTAATTAACAAGCATATCATTAGCTATTTGCAGAAAACGCTAGATTTGGATTCGACGCTTGACTGGGAAGAAATGTTACCAGCATTGCAACTGAGCTACAATGTGGGCGTTAGTAAAGCAACAAAAATGAGCCCGTTCTTCCTTCTGTTCGGGGTACACCCCAGGACCCCATACATGGACCCAAATGTGGTAGACCACAAGTATTACGGTGATAGCTACAAAGACGAAATTGGAAAACGTCTCCAAATTGCACGACGAGTGGCCGCAGAAAACAACATTCACTACAAGGAGTTGTACACTGCACAGCACAATGCCAAGGTAAAACAAGAAGACTTTAGGGAAGGTATGCTAGTGTGGCTACACAGACCTGAATTGCGCAAGATTAACCCTAAAATTAATTCACCTTGGGAAGGCATGTATGTTATTGTGAGTCTGCAAGATGAGAATGCGCTCATCCAACACATGCAGACAAAGAAAACAAGATATGTGCACAAAGACAGGTTGCGAATTTGCAAATCCGCAGCCAACATGCCTGGGCCTACTCAGTCAAGCGCCTTGCCCGACGACCCAAAGCCAGACGTCGCAACTCGTGCAGAAGAAAATGAAACGCACGCCTCAGAAACAAAGTCTGGCTATATAAGGATTGAAGACGACGACATCACCATTCTTAACCCTCTGGCACCTCCACCGCAGCCCATCCCGATCAAAACTGATACTGATCAAGAGTCTGCAACTGACCTCACTCGGCCTAACGTTAAAGAGGAACCACCAAGCCCAGAATCTGCTACTGATAATCAACCTACAGGGCTGTTTCAGCGGTTACGGCAAGGTATTTCACCGTTATCTGATTTTGGTACCGAGCTAGGCAACCTGGTCGTCCCCCTCGACCCTGAAGTCCAACGCCAAGCCCGTTCCTATAAGAAGGCTACTGCTCCCACCGAACAACCCGCTACCACCCGTAGAGCTGCGGCTGCAAAGAATATCGAGATACAAGATTCAGTTTTACCTTCCAGGCCAGTTGAATACAAGAAATACACGAAGAAGAAATGAACCTACACCTGTACTTTCTCACTCTGCAACTTGTAGCAGACTTTGTGGCCACAGGGAGGGGATTGGCTGAAACGCAAAACCCCACAACTCAGCTGTTGTCAAAAACTTCCAATACAGACTGGTCCCACTATGGATTCCAAAGGGCTGGCAAAGCCATGGTCTCGGTCCATTATGGCCATATCTACATAAATGTCAATCTTCATAATCTCAAGGAATACTTTTCAGTTGCTCTGAACCTCCAGCTCCTCATCTCAAGCGCCGCCACTTCTAAAGCAAATGACTCAGTCCTCCAAACTCTCAGAGATCTTGTCAACGAACGCACTCGCCGAATGGAATTGAAGTACAACGATGTCGTTAGCTTCTATACGCTTTATTCAGACAACAACCAGGGCCCCAGACAGAAACGGTTCCTTGGTGTCCTCCTAGCAGGCCTCGCTGGTCTGGGCATTGGATCAACCCTATTCGGATTACTTGACCAAGGAAAGATGGACAACCTTGCCAGAAACATCAACAAGCTGGGTTTCCGCCAAGACAAGATAATACACCTCCTTGGTAAGACTAATGAAAACGTCCGCTTAAACAGGGTAGACATTGCTAAACTAAGAGAAGCCTTGTCTGCTGTTTCCAACCTGGTAAGCAAGAACCAGCTAGAAATAGAAGTCACTGTTCTAGCCATGCAATCTGACCACATCCTTAGTCTGATTGAAAATAAGCTTGACTTGTATGTCGCTGCAGCAGCTGCCGGCGCCCGTCACAGACTTGCCCACGGCTTACTCTCTTACGAGGAGGCCTCCAGCTCCTTAAAAGTGGTCGCGAAGATGGCACGCAACAAGGGCTTACAGCCAATTGTTACTGACCCCCATTACCTATACCAGCTTGAGACCTCCATAATCTTTGACGTGGACGGATTTAACCTACTTGTACATGTGCCACTTACCAATGAAGATCAGGTTTTGACACTCTATCGCTATTTGCCCTTCCCCATTGAAATCACGCCAGGCCTAACTGTAGAAGTTCATCCAGAACATGACATGTTGGCCTTACACGAAGAATCCGGATCGCACTTTGAGCTATCCCACACGGACATCTCTATGTGTGAAAAGGTGCACGACTACTATATCTGTCCCCATATATCCTATCTGGCCAAAAGAAATCAGCCTTCCTGCGTAATGTCCCTCTATCTTGCAGACCACAATCAAGCTTTAAAAACTTGTAAACTGGCAATACGGCAAGCTACCGATTGCATCCTTCCATTTGGGAACAACGAGTTTTCTGCTTTTACTGAGGATCCAACTTATTACCAACTGACATGCAGCAATGGCACCACGAAGACTAGCCAACTACACCACTTTCATCATTTCAAGTTAGAAGAGGGTTGCAATGTTGAGCTTCCACATTTCACGTTGTTTGGGGGCATAGAAATCAGAGTGGAGAAGACCATGGAAACCTACAAATGGAATGTCCCAATTCTCCAGCTTGGTCACAATATGTCACCAGACGACATTCTGAAGACTCTAAACCAGATCAACTCCACTTTACCTCCAACTGACCCACATTCTCTGGCTTTCCTCAAAAGCCATTTTGAACCAGTCACAACTTGGAATGAGACGTTAATCATCATTGCCATCGTTGCTGTCATCTCCCTAGTTTTGGTTCTCCTGGTCTACTCCTACGCCTTCAAGAATTTCCGCGTAATGACTTTCTTCCGACAAACTAAAAATCAGGACCATGACCTAATTCCCAATAACGTCACCACCTAAATCTTTTTACCATGGGGAGGGATATTGTACTTTTGACTTCCTGGCAATTACTCTTTTACGCAACTTACGGTTTTCCTGCTTCCACCTAACAACACTCACTCTTATGATAGTGCCGTAACCTTGTGCGACAGATATATAAGCGCGAGTACTGCAATAAAGAAACAGATTTGATACTGACTTTGAGCTAGCAAGTTGTGCTCATTCCGGCTCGCCATAGTTGTAGGATCTTGGGAAGTCCAGGATACAATACATTAAAGAAAAAAATATTTTTGAAAGCCCTCTTTTTATCGGATCGCTTCCAATAACAGGTTAATAAAATCAAGATTAACAGGCCAGAAAGCTCCTTTTCTCCCCAAATTTTGTCAATAAAAGCCACTTTTAAAGAAAGTTGCTAATTTTTGGACTGGATGCGTGCCTAGTTTTTCCACTGTGCAACTCCATTTTTCACTCATGTTTAGCGGAAAAACAGCTATTTGTTGCTTATTTGTGGTTTTTCCACGACTAAAGAGGAATGCTTCTTAGTCTATTTCATGGTCATAAAAGTGTCGTTATGACATGAAGACGAAAGTGCAACGCCCAAGCTTTAATCGATCTCAAATTGATTTTGGCTCCTACTTCATCATTGGCCACAGTGGATTATTGCACTGCTTTGACGCGCATCTCTATAACAGTCTCAGAAAATGCAACAACATAAAACTGAGAAAAGTCATCTTTAAACCCAAGCTAAGAAAAATGGATTATGCGCGCAGAATATTCCACTGTGTCCAGTAAGGCGAAGGATTATTGCGAAAAATCGTAAAGTAAATTCCAAAAAAGTTTTTAGAACGGGCAAAAATGCTATTATGCGCGCGAAATAATCCAGTGTGCACATCATTAAATCCGCCTGGGGATAATTTACATTGAGTGAAAGTGTTGATCATCTCCGTTTTTCGATCATTATTTGCCATTCGATCCCTCATCAAAATGGTGTTACGAAAAAAGCGCCCTCTGGCGCCAATTTTTTCGGCACCTTTTCCAGTTCAAAAAATCGTTTAATGGACGTGTGGTTTTTTCACGAGTTAGAGTCAGATTTCAGCAGAAGGCTCAAATTTTGCCTGCAGCTTGAGAAAGTGGTGACAATCACGCGAAATTCGAATTAATCAAAACAACGGAAAAAATATACTATGTGGACAAAAAGTTCGCGCCGCCATTTGTAACACTGTAATTATTACACAATTCTTTCTTCATCGATCTCTGCGCATTTCCACTGTGATATAATTCAAATTTTAAATATTTATGATTAATGAAGAAATTTCGCCTTCAATTATGACCATATAATCAGTTTTGACAAGTTTCACTTATTCCACAAACCAAATTTTGCAGAATGATTAGAATCAGAAAAGATCATTAGAGTTTTCACTTTCGCGTAATATTAATTAATGCCATGGTGACATTGGGCTAGTGTTTATATTTACAGTTATAATTAATGATAAATGGCCGAAATTCTTCGGCTTGTTAAAAATGAGCCCAAAGGCAAAAATGTAAGACAAATTTCGTGGTTTCCAACTTGTGCAGCAACAATAATCCACTGTGGCAGACTTCTAAAGAGCATACTTTTCACAGTGGATTTTTTTTTCAATCATGGCGCGCATCAACATAAAAAATCTGATTATTTTGATTTTAAAAAATTTCGTTTTTACAATGTGAAAAAAAGCTAAATAATCCATTGTGGTTGATTTTGTTTTAAAGATGGCTTTAAAATTGGGAGAAATTAAACCGAGTGATCTCACACCTAAATTGTCCAAATTACTACATTATTAAAGGTGCCAAAAGTAATTATTGATTTCAGGAGAGAAAAAAGTGAAAAATCAAGATAATCGTCAAATGGTCTGACTCAAATTGAAATAAAAAAACAACGGTGCTTATTTTTGAGAGCCTATAACTTTGACAAATGATTTTTCTTGGGAGGAAAAAAGATTTTTTCATACTATAGGTACTTCATTATTGTTTACAGTGAAATTTCGAAATTTGATTGAAGATGAATTATTACATGGAATATGATGTAATAATGCTCCTCTTTTGATTCCATCCTGCTCATCTTGCTTTGAGGGCTCGGTCCCTTTCCGATCCACCTTGCTTCGCTCAAAAATGCAATTTCACCTCATTATTTTTCCACTAGCTAGCTTCTCTCAATGCAGATCATCGCATGTCAATACTTTATTGCCTTTTTTCCGCCACCATTTCTATGCAATTCAAACTGATGGGGAGCAATTTTGAAAAAAAACCTGTAATTTTTGCGCCAAATGACCTGGGCCACAGTGGAGGGTTTTGCATTTTGGGTGCGCGTTAATCTTGCAGACTTTTTTTAATTTGATTTTTTTGGAGAAGAACCAAAACTTTTCAGCAATTAAAAACATATTCTTAAGCCACAGTGGAATATTTTGCCCTTGAATGCCCGCGTCAATTATTTGTTTTTAACATCTCAAATATATTAGAAAACCTAATTTGTATTAGTTATATTCATTATGGTGAGTAAGTTGTTCAATTGCTACAAATTAGAGAAGCTTATTTATTTAAGTTATTATCAATTGGGAAAAACAAATGTTATCTAAATGACAATGTAGCATAATTAGTGCGCGCCATTCGTTGCAAAAATAATCCATTGTGGCATGTGCAAAATTGAGGAGATAAATGACATGGGGAAATAGATCTGATAAGTGTCATAAAAGGACCGTTTCAAATGACTTCTTGGGCAAATTCTATGCTTACTGACTAGGATAAAGTGTGCAGTAAGCTGAGCTAGGTCAAACTTTCACCCCAGTTTTTGCTCCCAAGGATTTTCTTTCACAGGAAATTTGCCTGATAATTGCAATTTTTTGCCGGCCAATCCACTCAAGAATTCAAGTAATTTGCTCTTTAAGCTCGTTTGAAATTAAATTATAAGCAGAAAATTGTTTCTTTTCAAAATCCAGAGGATATCAAAACAAAATCGCCGAGACAAAAACAAAAACACCAAGAAAAAAATTAAATAAAAACATTCAGAAAATTGGAGAATGCCACAGTGGATAATTTTTCAGTTCTGACGCGCATCTTTTAAAATTCTAAAATTCTGAGCTTTCCGATGCGAGTAAATATGAATAAATCGGCCACTGTGCCTTCTTGGGGGAATTTTTTCCTTTCTTTAATTCTGCTTAACTTCGCAAAAATATGATCTTCTGTAAACCATTCGTTTTGCAACAAAGATTTGCAAGTTCCTTAAAAAGGCGGATCGAAATCAGACCCCATCCAGTTTACGGTTGATCTCTGGTAGATTATGCAGAAAAGCGTCATGCTATAATTTTTCCAATTTTATGGCACATTTAAAAGAACTGAAAAACTGGTTTTTTAGCACCTTTTGGCATATGGAGAGACCATTTAGTTTCAGTGAGAAAAGTCCCAACATTCAGTTGGGCTGTGGTTTGTGCTGTTGTTGTTATTATGCTCGACAGTAATTTTCCTCGGTGTTTTTGTGCAACCAGATGCCATGTTGTGTGCTCGGATAATATTAATGCGGGCACCCCACTAAGATATACCACAATAATTCGGAAACCAATTTTTCACTCCATGATCTGGCACAATTTCATGGTTTCCTTCTAGAAATTTAAGCTTCTTTAAGCTTCGCGAGTGCTACTTTAAGTGCAACTAGGAATCCCAAAAGGAGACACTAAGGTCGACACAGTGCCTAAGATAGACACAATACTTTGACAGACACTAATAGGCTTAAGCAAAATATCTGTACTTAGATAGATGCAAGATCAAGAGATTCTCAAGACTTTGGTAATTAAGATAGACACAAAAGCATATAGACTCAAGACTAAGACAGACACAAAACTAAGATAGACACAAAATCAAGATAAACTCTATACCAAGATAGACACACGACTAAAGACTAATATAGATTAATGGCTATGGTAGACTCAAGACTAAGGTAGACTAAAGACATCAGTAAACTAAGACAGACACGATACCAAGATAGAGCCATGAAGTAATAACCAAAACATAGATAGTCTATTGACCAAAGTTAACCAAGATAGACAGAACACTAGATTAAACTAGGTAAAGGCGTCCATAAATGGACAGCGGGGGGCGGGCCTATGGTTTTGAGCAAAAGTTTGTACTAATTTTGTACCATCATAATTATTTTTCTCTACCGGTAACCAAAAATCCCTGATAAGATTTCAATTTCTAGATAGTTCTTAGTTTATTTCTCTTCCAAGGCTAGCACATAATAGGGAAAAACGAAATGAAAACAAAAATATTGGGAAAAAAATTTGACCAGGGGAATCTTCTCATCTTCTTTTGAAGTTGATATTGGGCTAATTTTTTAGTCTGAATAGCCCTTGCAGTCTTAAGCAGCCTCAATTGACAGTCTTAAGCAGCCTCAATTGACAGTCTTAAGCAGCCTCAATTGACAGTCTAGAGCAGCCTCAAATTATCAGTCTTGAGTGGCCCAAGATTATGATATGCTCATGCTAGATGCTAAATGTATAAGGTGAGCTCCATGCGCTAGCACGTCATCGTGCTATACTATTGTAGTGTAGTAGGTCGAGATATACTGCTGTGACTTATCAAGCCACTACTCGGATCTAGGCTACGTCTGACGGGGACGGGCCTGTAAGGCTAGCAGAGGTCAATACTGGGCCGCAGACAACATGTGTCCATGCGGTTTATTCCTTTTACTTATGATACTACTACACTACTCAATATACTACGGCGCGCAGCGAGCGGTCGACCTGTAGGCCGACCGGCTCCCTGCTACAGTAGGGTGCAGGACGAAATTTTTATTTAAATCTGTGGATTTTTCTTTGTGTTAGAATATATGGATTCAAAATTATCCCCAAGAACCCATAAAAACAGCCACAATCTATTTTATGAAGAGCTAAAGTTTGAAAAAGGCTGGTAACGCTTTCAGGCATGTGATGCAAGCGAGCGTGAACGCTCACTCTCAAACTGGTTTATCCAGTTCTTGTATTTGAATTTCGCGATATTTTTATGTACTAGCGCCACTGAAGCGCTCCCTAGGGGAGGACAAAATAACTATCATAGTTTCGTGATTCAAAAGTAGAATGGTTCCATCAGGATTGCTCGTTAGAGATGCCCCTGGAGTGGCCTTAATTTTTAGTCTTGAGTGGCCTTAATTTGTAGTCTTGAGCAGCCGCAATTTACATCTTGAACAGCCTCAAATTACTGTCTTGAGCTGCCTCACTTTGTGGACTTGGGTGGCCTCAATTTTTACTTGGGTGGCGTCAATTTGTAGTCTTGAGCAGCCACAATTTGCGCCATGAAAAGTCCAAATTCTAGCAATTTGTGGTCTTGAACAGCCTCACTTTGTTGTCTTGAGCAGCCACAACTCATAGTTTTGAGCAGCCCTGTATGAAGTCTAGAACAGCTTCAAGTTACAGTTTTAGTTTTATATCATTGGTTAAAAATGTGCGATGCAAAATTGCAATCGCCACATGGCGTCAATCGGCAGTGGTTCAAGTTCAAACTCAGTCTTGGTATTGAGCTAGAAGTAGAAGCGGGCGGCTGTACTTGGATCGACTTGGACGTACTTTCCTTGGATAGACTGCAACTGATCGCCCTTGGATAGACTGCAACTGATCGCCCTTGGATAGACAGACAGAACTCATAGTCCCTTGATTGACAAGACGGATCATCCTTGGATCGACTATGAAGACAAACAGTCCTTAGATCAATGAAACGAATAGTCTTTGGATTGACTACTATGACTTGGTGACAAGGTGAAACAAAGGCCAAATAAGCGCCTAGTCAAAAATCGCAATTCTGCTCAAGCAATTATTCACATTTCTCGATCTGATTTTTGACCAGAAGATAGCAAGACTTGTCGATGCAAATACAGTATGTTTTCCCAATATGACCAAGGCTGATTTGTCCCGTTGATGTAAGTGCTACCCATCTTTTGTCTATCCAAGATAGTCCTCTAAATTGTCACAAATTAGGATGTTCCATAATACCGTCTGACTGTTCAAAATTGGACAGTGCGGGAATCAAAAGTTTGTGTTATGAATTCATGAATTTTGTGGATTAATGGGCATCAATGGAAAGCTAGAACATTTGGACATCTTTTTTGTGTTATGACAAAAAAAAGTATTATTATAAATTCCGCGTGACATCAAAAAATAAATGATGCATCTGTTTTTTTGTGTCAATTTTCTTGGTTGTCTTGGGAAAATTGAATTTTCCCGGCTTTTTCCTCTTTCGATTGATTTTTTCTACTTTTACAAAAAAGATGGAAAAAGGCTCAATCTTTCCAATGATATCATTTAAAAGTCCTGTATTTCTTGAATATCTGACAAAAGTTAAGATTCCTGTACCGTCCAATTTTGAACGGACAGACTGTATATGGCCGCATGAATAATTATAAAGTAACATTCTGTGCTACATCAAGCTACATGGGCCCAAACATAATGTCACACAGCATTATGTCCCATAGCATTTTGTCTCATATCATTATGTCCCATAACAAATTGTCACAAAGCAAATTGTCGCATAGCATATTGTCACATAGGCATTTGTCACATAACATATTGTCTCATGGCATATTGTCACATAGCATAATGTACCATAGCATGTTGGCTCATAGCAAATTGTCACATAGGCTTTTGTATCATAGCATATTGTCTTATAGGATATAGTCCCATAGCATAATGTCTCATAGCATAATGTCTCATAGCATAATGTCACAAAGCATAATGTCTCATACCATATTGTCACATAGCAAATTGTTACACACATAGCATTTTGGCTCATAGCATAATGTCTCAAAGTGTATTGGCACACAGCCAATTGTCACATAGCATAATGTCTCATAGCATATTGTCACATAGCAAATTATAAAATAGCCAATTTAACTAAACATGCTAATATGCATATTGTCTCATATCAAATTGTCACATAGCATTATATCCTATGAGACAATTTGCAAGGTGACAAATGCCTATGAGACAATTTGCTATGTGACAAATGCCTATGAGACAATTTGCTATGAGCCAATATGCAATGGACATTGTACTATGTGACAATATGCTATGAGACAATATGCTACAAGACAATATGCTATAAATTGACAAAACAGAACTGTCCTTGGATCGACTGCTCTGATGTAGAAGAGTTCTTGGATTTGCATTTAAAACATAGTCTATGGATGGGCTAGAAGGATGGACATGATTTGCCACCCATAAAGATACTATGTTATTCTAGTCTATCCAAGGATGATAGTGAACAGTATCATTACAAAAACATGCCATCAGCCTACAATTTAGTAGAATCACTTAAGGGCAAAACTGATACTTATAAAAGTTATGGGGAATGCAAAATTAGGGCTCCACGCAAAAATTCACTTCATTTGGCCAAGGCCTGCTGGAGATATTGGAGATATACTAAAAAAGCTTATAAAAAAGTACCCTTGGGGGTCCGAATCAGAAAAAAGTCATTAATTCAAATTGTAGCCCTGATAAATGGGAGCTGCACACAAAATTTCAACTCATTTTGTTTCATGAGAGCAGAGAAAAATAGAAGTCTGTCATTTGGTGGAAAAAAAATGGCCCAAATAAAGATCCATTCCACCCACTCCGTAATTACTACGTAATGACAAGCCTAAGGCCTGCCCTAAAGTGTTTTATTAAGTAGCAGATAATTTGATTCCGCTAAATGTGGAGGGTGGGCCTTCGGCCCACTCCAAAATAACTATGTAATGGCAAACCTTTGGCTTACCATTGAAGCATCATGTTAATTGGCAGGCCTACGGCCTGCCATAAAGTGTTCAATTAAGTAGCAGATAATTTGATTCCGCTAAATGTGGAGGGTGGGCCTTCAGCCCACTCCACAATTACTATGTAATGGCAAACCTATGGCATACCATTGAAGCTTCATGTTAATTGGCAAGCCTATGGCCTGCCCTTAAGTGTTCAATTAAGTAAGTAGCAGATAAAATTGATGATTATGTATGTGTCTCAGGTGGCTCACTGGTAGAGTGTCCGGCTGCAGAACAGACTGTACCTGGTTCAAATCCCGCTAGGGTCAGAGAAATTTTTCCATTTTTCTGGATCACAATTTACTTCCTGGTCGATATCCTGGTACAGTTTCCTGTCTGGAAATTGGATCCTGACGTAGGTCACAGCGAAATGTGGGGGGCGGGCCTTCGGCCCGCCCCCCAACTAGGATATACTTAAGACCAAAGTAAACTAAGATCAACAAAAACTTAGATAGACTCAAAGCTTTCTAGACCAAAAATTAAATCAAAATAAGGTAGACTCAAGACTAAATTAAGAGCTTTGATATGTTAGAGATTAATGGTGCATTTTTTCATATTCTGCTTCAATCAGCTACTCAATAAGCTTATACCTTGAAAATATTGGCTTTAATAAGCTGAAAACTAAGAGCGACACTAAGGCTAGATTTTTCCATAGCCATAACTGAACTAAGTGTTGGTGAGGTAAACAGATCATGTCTGTTGGCAAGTAGTCTGGCCAATATCCAGTGTTTTCCTACAGCAAAAAATGAAGAGGAGAAACTTTTGGTTTTCGAGTCACGAAATTTTGACTGTTAATTTCTGTTTCCAGTGAAATTCGATGCCAAGAAAAATATTTGCCCAATAACACCTCTCGGGCCACCCCAGAGCAGTACTATTATTTGGAAAAATCACACCATGACTCAGCACTTTTTGCTTAAATCAGCTAAAAGTTGCAAAAAAGCTGACCTTCTCTGCCATTTGATGGGTTGATGAAAACCACCCATTGTAAGAGACTCCATTTTTACTCATTTCCATTCATGCATATTTTCAGACAGACAGACAAGACAGCTGAGCTCGTGCACTGCCTTTTTATAATTCACTCTTTATGATATACTCTATGAGAGAAAGTAGAGACATCAGAATAGTGCACACACACTGTGGGTCAAATTAAGGCCAACTTGCAAGAGACAGGTCAAGGTGCTGAGATAATCTAATGCATCAAAATGCATGCAATTTTTTTTTTCATAGAGCTGGTTCTCACAATTTGGGGCTCAAGTTTGGCTCAAAAGGTGCCAAAAATAATGAGGCTTGCCTTCATAATTTAAGAAAAAAAATCAGTTATTTAAAGTGCCTAAATCGAGGCTATACAGCTGTTCTTGAGGGTTTAAAGAAAGGATTATTTTTGAGTGGTCTTAAAATTAAGATATGTCAGTAAAGTCACACTCTTCAAATTGCTGCCTATTACTAAAGGAGTAAAGGTTAAAGACTTTAAAAGTTAAAAATTATTATTTTAGATATGGTATTGGGATTAAAGCAGAGATCCTTCTTTTAACTTTTTATGAGGTTTATGACCCCCATTGATCTGAGCTAGGCAACGGTACATGACAAATTCCCAATGGGATGAAAAAGTGGTTCCCAGACCTCAATGCTATAATGATGTTTTGAGAAGTCTCCATTTTACTTGAGATGCTTGTGAAAATTGTTTTCCTCCCAAGAAGATTGCTTCCATGTAGATAGCTTTGTTTTTTCAGCCTCGAAATGCCAGAGCACAAAAGAGCAATTGGAGCACAAATTGGAATGTCCAACAAGACTCACATTTGGAAGAGTGAAAATCTTGATGGTAGTAATGGCCTCAAAAAACGTGACAAATGGCTGAGAGTTTGCAAAATGAGAGGAAAATTGCAAAACAGCTCCTCCATGGGCCATTGGGCTTTGAACGATTAAAAACTGACTAGTGTCGCTGATATGCCACTTTTGGTGCAAACAATGCAAAAGCTTTGCGAAGCATTTTTGCACACACCAGTGCCATAAATAGGCAATGATATTCTTCGCTAACTGCTCAGCGTATCCTTGGCAATCCTAGTGACGTAATGAAGTCATTAACTCTAAGTAAAGCATTAAGTTGTCGGGTTTCGATGCCTAGTTTCCATTTCTAGCTGACATGTTTAGAAACGTTGCTGAGACACTGTAACATGTGCAGTGCAATAGAGTCAGCATTAACATGCAGTTCTCAGCCAAAACATTGGGCTTTGAACGATGAGAAACTGACTTGGGTCACTCATATGCCACTTCTAATGCAAACAATGCAAAAGCTTTGCAAAGCATTTTTGCACACACCTGTGCCATAAATAGGCAATGAGATTCTTCGCTAACTACTCAGCATATCCTTGGTAATCCTAGTGACGTAATGAAGTCATTAACTCTACGTAAAGCATTAAGCTTTCGGGTTTCGATGCCTAGTTTCCATGTCTAGCTGACATGTTAAGAAACGTCGCTGAGACACTGGAACATATGCAGTGCAATAGTGTCAGCATTAATGTGCAGTTCTCAGCCAAAACATCTGCTTCAGAGCTGAACATGTCAAGTGCAGGTGTCAATTCGTGTAATTCTGCAATTTGGTCGAGGCCACATTCCATCGAGTTTTTCTGCGTAACCATGGGCCATTCTGGCTTCAAAGTGCATTAATGTCGGAACATGTCGGAATTGTAGCAGCAAGTATGTATATTTCTGTGTAAAATGAACGATAAATAACTTCATAACATCACATCGAGGCCACTTCTGACTCGAACAACAACGAGGCTTCATGAAGCATTTTTGCACACGTCTGCACCAAAAAGAGGAGATGATATTCTTCGAAAACTGTCAATCGGATCCTCCACAGTCCTTGTGTCTTGATGAGGTTATGCAGCACAGTGGCTCGTTCCAAGTCCAGCCACCGTTGCAGGGTTTGCTCCCTTGTCTCCTGGAGGCTGGAGGCATCGAATGCAATGTCGCTAGGGCCCCACATCATGTACTCGAGCATCGCCTTGACCTGACCCAGGCCCATGGATGAGCAGTTGTGCACCAAAATGTCTGCCATGCTTCTGAACATGCCAACTGAAGGCGTCAATTCAGGTAGTTTTGCAACTTGGTCGAGAGCACATTCCACAGGATTTTCGCAGTGGAACAAGAGGAGCATGGCAGCAAGTGCATTGGAGCAAAGGCTCATCTTGGCATTGGTTGCATTATTCTCATGATGTGCCACACTGTCAAGAATGATGATTCTGAAGTGAGGATCTTTGTCTGCTCTAATGAGCAAGAAGTGCTCCAGTGTGGCTGTGACCTCTTCAATGCCCTGAGCCTGCAGTGCCTTGAGCCCATTGGTGAGCTGGAGCAGTACAAAGCTCACTTCCTTCTCCCAGGATTGAGAAGTCATCTTGGCAGAGCCTGCCAATTTCTTTGTGTAGGTTTCTAAAGTCTCCACTTGGAGCCTGCCAAATACTGACACAATGCCTATTGAGAACAATATGTTAGGAGACTTATTTTTATTTTTAGAAGTTGTCATATACCTGATCCACAGCTCAATGGAGATGAGGAGGAGCTGTTTGCTGGCAGCTCAAATGTGCCCACAGGGCATAGGGAAAATGGGGAATTGTTGGGCTGCTCCATTTGTAGCTGATTTGAGGAGCTGACAAGTAAGGTGACTGGGACTTTGTTTTGGCCATAGGTGGCAGCGAAGAATTTGCCAGCTTGAGTTTCAACACAGCCAGCCTCATCAATCAGGGCAAAATCTGATATACACAACTCCCTGTGCTTCAGTGCTTTGCTAACATCAGCTGATGATGCTGGTCTGCAGTTATTGTGGCTGGTCTGTAAAATGTTCCCTTAGACTTATCTGAATTTATGAGCTGAAGAGGGAAGAAAGTTTTACCTGTTCAAGAATTTGAGCCAGAGCCTCATGATTGGCTGAAATGACAGCTCCATAATTGTCCTCCAGGTTTTTATGGACCACACTCCTGGTATTTCTGCTGCTCAATCGTGAATTTTTTTGCATTGCTGATCCACCAGGTTCAACCTCTTGCAGAGTCTATCAAAAAAAGTCATATGAATATTTACATTTAAAGGCTTCATTTCGCTAATATTTTTTTGAGAAATCTTGTCGGAAGGAATCTTGGACCTTCAGCACTAATTTCAGTTTGGACAAGTGAAACCAATGTAGTGCATTGAGTATTGAGACTCATCAATTAGGCGCATGAATTGTAATTGATTTTGTGCCAATAAAATAATATTTCAATTGGAAGCTAAATGTCGTCAATTTCTTAAGTTTTTAATGAAACATACATACTTCCTCAAATGCTGTTTTAATTTAAGAAGTAATGAAAACAGTCAAAAAATATCTTTGCGATTTTGCTGTTAAGTCTATATTTATGATCAAAGATGGAGAAAGAGAGTTGTGCTATAATCACTAATATATATAAAACTTGACGATATTTTGCATTGTTAGAAATTCACCACTTTTTTGGCAAAAATTCAATGACAATTCAGGTGCCTAATCAAAGTTATTCAATCATCCACTCTGGAAATTGTTTCCATTTGTCGAAACTGAATAAAAAAGCAAAGGCGCAAGATTCTTTTCGACAAGATTTTCCTTTTGATTTTGTTGTCGATTTATTGCCATGAAAACAGAGAGGAATTTGCTGCTGCTGCTAATGTGTGGGAGAACTTTTGCTGTTGCCAAAACTAAAAATATTTATATGGTGAAGATTTATGGTACACATGCCAGTTGTTCTCCTAGTAAAGGAAGTGAAACTTAGTTCAAAGAAGAAGCATTTTTATACATGAAGAAGAGGGGAAAAGTTTGCCAAATTGCTCCTCCCTTTTTCAGTAGATGGATGGATGATGATCTTAATTGGCACCACCAAAACTCACCTCACTCAACCTGTTGTTATTGGAAGATACTGAAGACTCAGCCAGGCTCTCAGTTTCTATTTGAGTAATGGAGCTGGAGCTGGAATTGATGCTTCCACTCCTAATTGGCAAGACTTTTTTCAAAGTGTTGGGTGCTGGCACAGAAATGGAGCCAATCTTCATCTTCCCAGCTACAACATACCCACTTGGTGGCAAACTCTCATTGGCCTCAGAATCCTCACCTGAAATATTAAGTGATGAATTACTGCTAGTAATGAATTACTTATAGACCTTTGAAACTCTCTTGACTCATTCACTAATACTTAAGTAAACTAATCCTGTTTTGTCAAAGCTGAATTTCATTAGCCTAAATCTCAAAGAACTCTTGAGTGGCCCATTAAAATTGTTGTACAAAAAAATATGGGTAAACAATTTAAAGTAAAAATTCAGGCTTGCCAAAAGTATGAAAAATAGACTTGACCTAAAAAAGTGAAGATTACAAAAGAGAATTGGAATTCTTAGTTTGAAAAAAAGATGATCAATGATATTTGTGAGCTTCAGGCTGTTGCAGTCTCTTCACGTTTCATAGCAATTATTATTGGGGAGCTCGACTCATTTTCTTTGAGGCAACAGCAGCTGACTTTTGCTACTATAGCAGAATTCACTCCTTACCTAGCATTAAAATCTCATTCTTGGCAGACTTTTCTTCTGGCGACGGATTGCTACTTGGGGAAGCATCAATTGCTTCCTGCTGCTTTTTGCTCTCAAATTTCTGCTTCTCCAGAGAGTGGCTTCTTGGTGGTGGAACGGGTTTAGCCCGACCTAAAAAAATTAAAAAAAATACTAAATACTAAACTCCAAATTTAACATCATGAATATAAGAAAATAAAAAAATAAAAAAATGCACATTTTTTGCAAAATTATTTATTTTTGTTGCAGTGCTTACCCACTGTGTATAGCTTGTTTTTGGTGGTTGGTAGCACAAGTTGACCATAGATGTCGCCTCTGTTTGTTGCAACTGGCTGCAAGGGAAAATTGAATTTGCAATTAACTTTTGATGGATGGTTGCCTTTAGCCAAATATTTGGCTTGACCCTCCTCCTCACTTTTAAAAGGCCAGATAATGATCTTTTCTCCAGTCACTTTTTTCTAATGACCACTTAGCGCTGAGCTTCCAAAAATTTCATAACTTTAATGAAGATGAAGTGAGCCGCAAAACTTAAGGCATTATTAAAACTCATTTATATTAGCGAATCACAAACCGGAAAATAATTTCCAGGCAAAATTAAAAAAGGTCGAATTTTAGCTTTTTTTAAATGGCATCTTTTAGTAGATGAACATCACATTAGTGAGCTGATAATGGTTTTTAGTGGGGTGTACTTCATTAGTCGAAAAATGGTGGTGCACATACCCAGGTTGTTTTTCCACTGTGCACCCAGAATTTGTTAGCGGTACATTTCCTCATTATCATCTCAGCTGTTGCTGCTGCTCTACTTTCTTCTACTATTTTGAGTTTTGTCTGTGAAATTGTCAGAGCCCAAGGCTCATTTTCTTATTGCCTCAACTTGGTAATTTCCTTTTAGCAGACACTTAAAACCACACCCCAAGCTAAGCTCACCCAAAAAATAGTAGTGCAATTTCTGACAAGATCATTTTCCTCTTTTTCAGACAGGAAAATTGTCAAGTAGTAGCTTTTAAAAATGGCAGCTAAGTAAAGCGAGCAGGGAAATTTAGGGCTCACTTTTAAATCTACCCACGCGCAAGACAATCAGCATCCATTTTTCTACGTCAGGCTGCAACTCGAGTGCATAAATTAGCTGTTTTTTCCCTGAATTTCACAGATGGATAAGCACCATTTTGAGCTTAGTAACAACAATAGAATCTAATGTGATGTTCATCTACTAGAAGTTCTAAATAAAGAAAAACACAGTGAATATGCATAAGAGAGTTATTTTGAATTAGGACCAAAAATTGAATTTTTGACCAAAACTTGGATTTATGACCCAAACTTGGATTTTTGACCCAAACTTGGATTCTTGACCCAAACTTGGATTTTTTAACCAACCTTGGATTCTTGACCTAAACTTGGATTTTTGACCAAAACTTACCAAAAGTTGGATTTTTGACCAAAAGTTGGATTTTTGACCAAAAGTTGGATTTTTGACTAAAAGTTGGATTTTTGACCAAAAGTTGGATTTTTGACCAAAAGTTGGATTTTTGACCAAAAGTTGGATTTTTGACCCAAACTTGGATTTTTGACCAAAACTTGGATTTTTGACCAAAACTTGGATTTCTGACCAAAAACTTGGATTTTTCACCAAAAACTTGGAATTTTGACCAAAGCTTTTTTAACAGAACAACACAAATTAAGTATTGAAATACTGAATCAATTTTTTTAAAAAACATCAATTTATCATTTGCGTTCTGAGAACTGAGATGCAGAATGAGAAAAAGTTGCTCATAGACGAACTTTAAAGTTAGCCATGCCAACTTTCCTGCTCGACAATAATGGGGCATATTTATAGATTTGGAATGTCTTTTGAATGGAGAGGCCTTTTTGAATAGGAAGAAGATGAGTCGGGTCTTTCAAAGAGTATCAATTACTTTTCTAAAAGGATCCCCACCAACAGCCATCAAAAGGATCCCCACCAACCAACCACCATGCAGAAGAGAAATTTCCTCATAATTTGTATTCCCAAAAGGTAACCAAATATGAGATTTTGAAAGTGTACAGCTCAAATTGGCATCATCTTGATTGCATTGGAAAAAGGCTGCTCGCTTTTGAAATTATTGCATGTGGGCTCTTCTTTTTGAATTAATTCACTACTGCACAGTGGATCAAAAAGTCGATTTTACGCGCACGAGAAATTACGTCAAATCGCAGATTTCCGATTTTAGCACCCATTTTCAGTTTCTAATTTGTATGACTTCTAGGCTATCTAAAGAGCACAAATTAATGTTAATTGAGAGATAAAGATTCAAATTTGGTGAAGGAAGCATAATTTTTGGGCAAAAGTTGATTTTGGCGAATTCAGTAAAACAGCAACTTTGCACAATTTGAGAAAAAATTTAATCGCCCATAACTTTTGATTCCAAACGACCAAGTCAGGGAAGTCAAGCTAATAGCATAAATTGCAAATCCACCAGAATTGGCTGCTCTTACTTGCTCTCCCGGGTGCCAGGATGCAATATTTTTAGCTTACAGCCAATAAGAAAAGGTGCTACGTTGATTTCGCGACTTTTTTCCGTGCGCGTGAAATCGGCAAATAAACCCACTGTGTACTGGGAAAAAGTGAAACTCATTTGATTTAATTAGCTACGCGCGGCGTTTGTCAAACACAAATAAAAATAATGCATGCAGATAACTTCCACCGCTCTCTACTGAATTTTTTAGCTTAATCATTTCCAAGTGGGAAAAGTATCTATTCTCTTCATGTACTATAAACTTTTTTAAGATTAAAAAACAACAGTGAAACACTAGTAGTTAATTTAAAAGAATGCAAATTACAGCCCTCGCAAGCTCGGCCTGTTACATTTTCACTTGGGCTTTCCTATTTTAAACAGCTAAAGTATTGAAAATTACCCTTTTTTGAGTCGCTAGGTATAAATAAATATTCAATGAACATGACCTTTTTTAGAGGCTGAATTTACCTGTCCTGAGCTGGTGTCAGAAGCAGCTGAAGACGATCCAGTTTCACTCTCAGAGTTGTCAGTGTGAATCGAGGATGTTTCATGCCCACTGTCAACAATGTCCAGCTTTTTGTTGGTCAAAATGGACTTGACACTCTTTTTGGCGTTTTTCTCGTACAAAGCTGGCTGATTTTGAGACTTGGGAGTGATCCTCACCAGCTCCACGCCCCCGCTTTGCAGCTCCAGGGGCAATAAAAGGAGGTCAGCTGTCGTTTGCCTTTTGTCCCGCTCCAAAATCTCCCTTTCATGCTCCTTGTCCAGAGTTGTCAGCTGTTCGTGGCCAGTTAATGAGTTCCGCCTCACTGGGGAACTGGAGTGAGTTTTTTCAGGCGCCAAATGTGGGCTTGAGCCCATTTTGAACAGCCGCTTGATGGAGAACCGGCTGTTTTGTTTGCTCAGCCGTTTCCGGTCATTTTCATAGAGTTCTACTCTGGACTGGCGGTGCACAGGTACATTACTACTGTTGTGACTGGTTAAAAATGTCGTCAAAGGACTCGAGGATTGAGGCTTTGTTTTCGAGCTGCCCAAAATCTCGTCAATTTCGGAGCCGCCGCGGGGCAAAGATTTGGATCGGCGCTTTTTCTCGGTCCATTTTCGGATCTCGTCCGCGTTGCTGTTGTTGTTTGAATTTTGCGCGCCAAAATTCAAATTGGCCTTCTTGTGAATGCCCAGCGGCCTCGGAGGCTGCAATGGCTGCACTGCAATGGGCTGGCCTGTAAACGAGCTTTCCACTACGCCAGCAGCTGAATTTGACCCATGGCCCAGGTCACGGCTGATCCACCTGTTGTAGCTGATTTCTTGGATTTCGCTGGTGTCTGGTAGGGTCACTGTGAAGGCTTCAGGGCTGAATTGGACGGACTTCTTCACAACACTCGGTGGGCTGGACTTGAAGGCCGAGTTCTGAGGCTTGGCCTCCACAATTTTGACCTCAGGCTCCACAATTTTGACCTCAGGCTCAATTATTTTGACCTCTGGTTCAATTATTTTGACCTCAGGTTCCTGAACGATCTCAGCCTTGACACTAGTAGGATTGGCCTCTATGATTGTGACTTCTGAGGCCGCTGGCATTTTCGGAGGCTGAGGAGCCAGAGGTTTAAGAGGCCGTTTGATAAAGGCCTCAATTGCCTCATCATCTTTGTCCTCTAGCTCTTCTTGAGCACTGATTTTGGAGGCCAGTGACTTGCGAATGGCCTCCAAGGCCAACTTGTTTTTGGAGGCCAATTCTTGGTGCACCTTATTGGTAGCAGGTAATTTAGGCGCATCCGGAACATCATCCTTGCACACTTCAATGATCAAGTCATTTTTCACATCGGCCTCAACTGAGTACATCTCAGCATAGCCAACGGCCTCACCATCCTCAGAGGCCGAATTTTCAGAGTTTTCCGAATTCTCTGAATTGCCAACCGTAGATCGTCTCGGGGCTGGCATTGGACTCCCCGGAAGACTTGAGGCCGTTGAAGAGGCCGTTGACGAATTAGAGGCCATTAGAAGCTTCAATGGTTTCTGCGGGATTGGAGGCTTTCTCACGCTAATGGAAGGCTTTGGTGTGCCTTTCAAAATGGCCGCCTTCGGCCCCATCACATATGGACTTTTCCGCGTCAGCTTCACTTTCGGCCGCTTGGCCTCGTCATCGGCCTCATCTTCGTCCTCGGGAGTCTTGACCCAATTTGAGACCACATCAGTGGTAGCCTCACCTTTGGCCTCAAAAGCGATGGTGCTATTGAGGAAGCTGAGCCTGGCCGAAGCAGAGGCCATTTTCTTAGTTGAGGCCGCAGCCTTAAAATTGACGGCCTCGCCGTCTTCAGAGGACGTCTCGGAAGAGCCTCCATCCGAATTGAGGCCGTTTTGCTGATTCCGTGCTTTGCTGTTGACATCTTTGTTTTCCTGAGCGGGAACGGCCTCAGAAATTGCGGCCGAATTTTGAGCACTGTTTCGCATGCCAAACGGCCGCACTGTGATAATGGGCGTGACCTTCTTGTCCACGCCCAGCCTCAAAATAGGCTCATTGTTTGGCTTGAGGTTCCTGGCATTGAAGGTGGTATTTTGGCGGGTTAAATTCAGCATGTTTTTCTCCTCTAAGGTCATTTCTTCGTCCGCGGCCGAGTTGTTGGAATTTTTCGGCCGCGGCAAATCTTCCTCATCATCCGAGCTGTCATCATTTTCTTGGCCTCCATAGCCAATGACTTCTTGAATATGCTCGGTGGGGAATCGGATGGACTTCTTCTTGGGCTGGTGGGGATGTTTGTTGGTTTTCAAAATGCCCGAGGATGAATTTGAGCTTGTTGATGAATTGACGGAATTCGGCCCACTCTCGGCCTCACTGCTGTAGTCTTCTTGGCCTCGGGCCAAAAGGCTGTCAAGGCGAGTCAACACGTCACGCTTCTCCTCCAAGACAACATTGGCACCAATCTCATTCATCATCTTGCCTGAAACAAAATCGTGGATTAGCTAAAAAAAATTACATTGTGATAGAAATTGCCATCAAATTGAAGGATCTAATGACTTTTGAGGCTAAAAGTGTCCTATCTGGTAGCTCTGATTTTACTAAAGCATTACCCCAAAAGAGAAGGGTTTATCTAACTTATAAGCTATAGAGGTAGCGTCCACTCTTACAAAACTCAACAAAAACCAAAAAATAATCAGCTAGTGAGCATTGCAATTGCAAGGAAATTGAATGTTTGCTTACTTTTGTCAAAAAACATCAAAGTTGATGTTGAAGTGCAATGTTTGATTACATCTAACCAGGAGGAAAAGTAAACAAGTCAACGTCTTCTTTCAGACATTTGTTTACATGCTTGAACAATTTTACCCCGATCCTGAGACGAAAAACTTGTTTCTCACAAATAATTATCTTCTTTTTTTGAAAAATTTGAGTGTGCAGTAGACAATGAATGATAAACGACATGAATTAATGTGATAAATCAACTCTTTTTTTCAGGCCCGAAATAAATTCACTCGGTTGACTTGATTTTTGCCGGTCTTTGTTGTGCGACTAATTAGTCAATTCGTGCCTAATTCAAACAATTCAAGGTTGATTCGCGACAATAATAATGAATAAGAAATGAAGTAAACTGTTGCTGTTATTTTCCTTTGTGCCAAAACTACTTTTGATCAGGGCGTGAATAAAGACGAACAATAAATTGAATTTTAACTGTTGCAGGAAGTCGAGCCGAAAAATATGAGGCATAAACAGCATTTTTTGTTCAATTGTTTTGCTTCACTACGTAGCAAGGTAAAATTCGAGTTAAGTAATAAATTAACATGTGTTATCAGTTGAAATGAAGCCATTGTTGCTGAGAAAAAGAGAGGAATTTTTCCACCATCTTCATTAGGCCGAAATTCATGGGAATTTTCATACCTTGGCATCTTATGCACAGTGGATTATTCCACTTTAATTACACCGCATAAAGCTTAAGATTCTTCAACCTTAATTCTTAATTTTCAAGTCCTTTTTTTTGGATAATGTAAATTCGCCAAAATTATTTTGAAAGATTAAGTAATTTTGCAAAATTCCTTTAATGTGTGACTTGGTGATTTCAACGCTAGCATTAACAACAAAAGACTGCAGCGACGCCAAAAATAGCCAAAATCACGCAAATTCAGCCATGCATGAAAATTCAAATCCATCTGAAAAGGGCACAAAAATGCCATTATTCTTGCAGACGGCAAACAGCTGTAAATCCACTCTTAAATGGGTTGAAAGATTTCATCACGTTTCAGGTGTAAAGACAGCTTTTAGATAAGATTTATTACAGTAGAATGGTCTCAATAGGCCAATTTTCAAAAGAAACGTGTGTGTCCTTAAAGAAAGTCCAGCCAGTTGGAAATTGAGCATTGAATTTCCGCTCGTTTGAAGAAACCATGGGGGAAATTCGATCCCTCAAGGCTGAAGGTATTGCACACATGATTAGAACTATCACTATTTCAATAGACAAGATAAAATTACGAGAAAACTCGAGAAATTGCTTGAAATTGGCTCATTTTGGGCCTTATCTGGCAACTCTGATTTCCCGTAAGCGTTATCCCAAAAGAGAAATTTCCGAACATGACTAATTTTTTGAGTCAAGAGTCCACTTTTCATAACTTTGAGGGGAAGCTTTTTTTCTGCATTATCTATCATAAAAAGCAGCAAATTTTATTAATGCTCATCTTGAAAGAGGAATTTGAGCTCAATCTAGCCATTCGGGTAGCTCTAATTTTCCGAAGGCGCTACCCCAAAAGAGAAGCGCCTCATAGCCTTAATTCTTTTTTGGGGTAGCGCCCACTTATGAAATTGCTCGATTTGAATTAGGAGGAAATTGAAATGACTTTTGACACCCGCACAAAAACGAAGGACTTGTAATCATTATTATCTCCTGTGACACAAAAAGTGAATTCCTGAGGAAATGCTCAGCTCAAATGTTAATAATAATAATGGCGCAGGATAAAAGGTGTTATAACTGTGATTCATGCTCGAAATACCCTTGAAAATGCCGAGATTTATTCGCAAGATAGTTCACTCATTCTTTTGTCTTTGCTCGAATTCCTTTTTTGCCATGTCAGTGTGAAATCTTGACCTTCATCCAAGGAGAAACACACATTTGAGCCTTAAAGAAAAAAGCCTCAAAAAAGTGTAACGCAAAAAAACCCTCCAAAATTAAATTACATGAAATACAGCATGTTCTTCAATAATATTGTATAAAGGAGTCAACTTATACAGTATTTTCCTCTTAAAGAGTCTGATGCAAAAAAAACTGAGACTCTGGAGCACAATTGGAAAAATTGGCTTTTTTTGACAAGACATCTTTTGCAGAGTGGCTAAGTGACCTACATATGTCAAACCAGAGTTCTGCTAAGTAAATATCTTTACTACTGAGGCATGTGATGTCTTCTACAATACAATACAAATAGAGTGACATGGCACAAAATGGGAGTTTCTCTTTATCTGCAGATAAGATTCTGCGATTCCTCAAGGATTCCAATTAACTCCTCAATTTTGCACCAAAGTCAGCTGGTGTTGAAAAATTGTCAAAAACATTATAATTTACTTGAAAACATAAAAACCCCAGAAAGTTCAGCTAAATTGGTAGAAGTAAGTAGTCCTACTTTTTTGGGGTCCGCCTCTAAGTAGAAAGTGTAATTAAAGCGACAAAATAAAACCGTTACATATGAGCATTACATTTTGTGAGTGGAAGTATGCTAAAAATAGCCATATGTCTACTTTTTTCCTATTGTTTTTCACTGACAACAGCAGCAACGTGAGCATGGAAATTCGGATTAATTGAAAAAAATCGTGATGTGTAGTCAAGTGGCGCAAAAGTCGTGCGGGACTCTGGCAACACTTTTTCCAACTTGACCTCCATTTTTCAATTAAGCTGATGTCATTTTGACAAAAACATTTCTTTTTAATTTAAAAAAATATATTTTTCATCCTATTTAATTTCAGAAAGTAAAACCGAGAGCACAGTGGCCTATTTTTACATGAAACGCGCATAATCAATTTTGATTTATATATAAGAGAAATATTGCAACGGTTCAATTATTATATTAATCGTTTTCAAATATTTCATTGAAAATATTCTATTAAAAATATTTGTAGCTAGCTGAGAATTTAATTTATTCAAGAGATGGGTGAAACAAGAGCTCTTGTTTACCAGTTTTTAGCCAAGGTTATATGCATTAAATACCGTTTACCATACATACTCTTCTTGTCTTAGGAACACAAATTAGAAATCAAATCTTGGTAAACCGCTAAAAATGGCAAATAACAACAAACCTCACACCATTCCCCCCGGATCGAGGGAAATTCGATCTTTTTAACAAAGCTTCATATTTTACTGCTCTGATTTCCCCATTGTATCAGGATTTTGCCTTTGAAAAACAAGTTTCGAAATCTTGACTTAATTCCGAAATGTCAACCTGAAGATGTCAGCAAAGATTATCAAGAGGAGCGAGCTAGGTAAAATAGGACATAATTTTTTCAGATGCAAAGCAAAAATAAAAGTATGCGCGCACTGAGGCAACACAGTCCACTGTGGCCTTGTTGTTGATTTTTAAAAGGATAATTAGGAAAATTTACTGGCCTTGTTAAAAGTGCCTTTTATTTCTGGTCACGGTTCCTAAATATTTACTGAAGATGTTTTGAGCAATTTCAAACCGCAAAACTATGGCTGCAAATTCACAAATTATCATCAATTGCTTAATTCAACTGAAATTCGGTTGATGATGACTAGCAAAAAAATTCGCCAAATTTCACAGTTTGGTGAAAAAAAAATTGGAGTGCGAAACCACGTACCTATGCTGCATAAATTGCATTTTTGCAAATCGCAAAGGAAAGTGAGATCCGGGGCTCTTTTCGATCCACCAACAAAATTAAATGGCCAATTTCAAAACTTGATTTTAATTTAAAGTTACTATTTGATTGTTAGAGTACACTTTTTTGGCAATTCTTTGTAAAATTAAGTTTTCAAACCTTTAATTACAACTAAATTCTGAAATTAAAAAAATAGCTGCATAAAGCTAAATACTGAAATGAACAAAGAAAGGCATTAACAACGTGAATTAAAGTAATTAACTCAATTGTAAAAGAGAAATATGGCAAAATTATGATACTTTGTAAACAGATGTCATTCAATTTTGGCCAATCAAATATTTTCTGTGTGATATTTTCTCCAACTTCAGATATTCACAAAGAGCCTCAAAAATCCTTGCACGGTTCCCTGCATTTGCATTTTCGTTGAGGAAAAGAAACTCCTCCCAACTTGATGACAAGCACAAAAAGTGATTGCTCAATATGTAATATTGCATTCAAGAGTTCAAATCATCTATTCAAAATTCAAATTTTGTCAAGGTCCAATTTTTTACCGCTTCTGAGATGTGCATCTGCCAAAGAAATTGGGTGCCTAATTCTGGCATCGAGTTAATCCTGATCCATCATCATCACCATGCCTTAATGTAAACAAAATCGAGCGCCTACATTTTCTTCACCTTGGAGCTCTCATATTACGGTTTTTTCATATTACCCCATGAAATTGGGCGATTATTAGTCGAAACAAGGCGAAAAATTGCCTTGAGTTATCTTTGAAGCAAGATGGGAGCAAACATTTCAAAATAGCCCACTGTGCCAAGCCAAAAATGTATGCTATATTAGGTTATAAATGCCACAGCCTAGAAAGTAAACAAACACTAGCGCCATCTCTTGTCAGAAAAAAATTAATACCAATTTACGTTATTATCATAACTACACAAACATTCAACCGTTTTAAAATTACCAAAAAATATAAGCGCCACCTTTTGGCCGAAAATGTAAACAAATGTTGGCGGAATTTTTTAAATCAGTAGCTCTTCAAATAAGGACTCATTCAAGATGAAATTGAATGATTGCCAAAAGTAAAACTTAGTTATAAGAGCCATCATTAAATTTTGCCACTTTCATTTCAAGCCCTTTAATTATAGGTAATTTACCCGTTAATATTAGAGAGAGAGCAATTACAGAAGTTTCATTGCCGGCGATTACTCGACCCCGATTTCCCACTTAATCCGTTAAGATATTTGATGTGAGAGGGCGGCTCACTTTTTGATTGGAATTATGATTATTGCACAGTGGATTCTTCGAGATCATAAACCAGCACGAATTAATTTTTTTTAAAAACGAAAAAAAAATTACACTTCAAAATTATTTTTTTATGCGGGCAATTTTCTTGAAATAATCCACTGTGGAGTACAAATCACGATTTCGAAATGCGCATCAAGAAAATATTTCACAGCTGATCAAGCGTGGCGAAAATGTTGCCTAAAAAATTCCGCCAAAAAGGAAATTGTAAACAAAACGGAAATAGTGCACGGAATTTTCCAATAATTACAGAGAGAAACTGATCATGCGAGGAGTTCTTATTTGTTTTCAGACTTGAAATCACAAAATTGGAGCTTTAATTGTAGCCTTTCCAAATGATGGTAGAAGTCTGTGGAAAATGCGGTTTTATTCCAAAGTGTTCCACTTTTGGATTGACGGAATTTCAGCAAACCTGATTGAGCTACTTGGTTGCACGTTTTTCATAATGTTAAAGACTTAAACCTGCAAAGAGTGGCTAAAATAATGCTAAAAAAACTTAAATTCAAAATGAACCAAAGTGTGCGAAAATTATGCATTCTTAGTTTCATGCTAAAGGCTTAACACAGCAAAGAGCGGCCAAAGCTAAATAAACGTTATGTAAAATTTGCACTATTTTTTGAGCAGCTTTTGGCTGTGATTAGTTTTTGATGGCATCAATTGAAAACTCGTTAACTTGAGTTGGTTGAAAAGAGCAAACCGGAAAAATATCAATTTCCTATTGGCAGACTTTCACAAAAAGTCTATCTTGACTATGCTAATCTTTTTTCGTCACAAACAATTTGTTACATCTAAAAATAACTAGTAGTCAACCGTTTTTCTGGCTGACCATAAATTCCATCGTACCCTGGGGTCAAATTTTACAATGGGGGTAGAAAATGTGGACAAGGGGTCTTACCTGTTTTACTGGGTGATAAACAACTCCATTTTCTCTCTTTTAAAAAAAAATCACAAAAAAGCTGTCAGTCAAAAACTTCTTTTTTTTCGGTGTCCAAAACTGGGTTTTTTTCCTGCTGAAAACTCTTTTATAGTTCACAAAATGTGGAATTATCTTGTAGAAATGTTGATGGTGAGGTGCTCGCTAACCAACTGAATTGGTAAAACTCAGGTGAGTTCAACTTGGTTAGCCGAAGGCGCAAAAGGTACTTCTACCCTAAAGTGCGCGCAGCTACAAGAGATTGGCCACTGTGCACTGCATTGCAGGATTTCCCAGAACTCAACTTGAGCACCTTTTTTTAAAATTGATTTCAATATCCAAGATAAAAGCGACTTTTCTCTTAAATTGATAGTTTTCCAGTTTACTCTGATGTAGTAACAACTTTGAAAAATGAGCTGTGCATTGAAATCATCCCTAATAAATCATGAGTCAAATCTTGTCATAAAAAATATAACCAGATAAAAACTTTCCTTTTGAGTTGCCTCTTTTAGTAAATAAAAAGCATAAAATCAAAATCCAAACACTCCAAATTAACAAAAATACACACAAATTAAAAAAAATGCTAAGCTTTTGTTGTTAAGTGAATGAAGTTGTTAATGAAGTTTGATTTTTCACGTGACATTGCTTAAAGTGCCATTCTTTGGCCTATGTTATTTATTTTATTTTTTTGGCCGCTCTTTGTCGAGTGAGGACTTTAGGCAGGTGTAGTGTGTCTGGAGGGGTTGAAATACCAAAAGTCTTCATCCATTTCATTGGGGGTCGAGATTGCTATCAGCAATTGTCTGAGATTTTCAGCAAGCTGAATTCAAAAGTCAGATAGTTCTGTGCTATAGTGCCATAACATAAATAAGTCAAGCAATTGCACCTACCTAGACATATTTTTTCAAATAACTGATATGCTGTATAGTAGCTTCAAGGAGGGAAAATTGCGGTTGAGTTTGCCTGCTGCAAATTGGCTACATTTATAATACCCACCAATTTCTTCGCGTAGGGTAAAATATCAGATTTTCATGGAGGCGCCATCAATAATTCTTAAATCTTTCTAGAATCTTAGATCAAACATCCAAGCAGAAAAGTAAAAAAAAACCTTTTTTCAAGCATGGCTGAAATAATTTTTTTTGTTAACAAATTTTGCAAAAAAAAGTAGGAATGCAATGAACTTTCACTTAAGAGTTTGATGCAAAAAAAAGAGGCATTTTTATGATTCCTCACTTATCAAGGATAATCTCACTCACAAATAAAGATAAGGCCTTATTTAGTGCTTTTAGTCACTGCATCAGCTGCTATAGTTTATATTTTACCAAATGGGAAAAATGTGGCAGGATAGAACAAAATTATTCTTCCTTTGTTCTATAATTGCTAATGGAGTCAATTTGTCATCATCTCAAAATTGCAACTTATTTGGCACTTTGAGCCCTGAAGACTGGGAAACAGTGCCGAATTTCGGCATTTCTGGTTGCCCTGGAAGTTATTTTCAAATCAACATTTTGCCACAAAATGAAAACAACATTGAATTCAACTACGTTCTAAGCATTGAAAACTTGCTGCACTTTGAAAATGAGACCATTTCTAGAGTCCTCAATTTGGCTCTTTTTGAGGAGGATTTGGCCATTTCTGTGAAGCCACTAGATGGCGCTGCTAGTGACTTGTTTGTGCCTTTCACCATTGAGTACCGAGAAGTAGCCAATAGTTCCTACTTTTATGGCCCAGGAGTTCAAGAAAATGCCACAATTGAACTGGACTCGGCCATAGAGCCCAACAAAATCAGCAACTTTGTGCTCAATGGCTATGGCAAAGTTCACAGAATGGATTTATCATGGACTTTGCCAGACTCGAGCGGAATTTTGGCCTTGCAAAGGGAAAATGGCAGAATTACGCTATTCACAAACCCAACTCAGCAAAATCTAAAGGTCAGAATGTGATAAAATGAGTCTTACCTTGGTTTTCCTGAACGATTTCCTTTTTTAAGCGCTAAGCGCTGGCTTTGGCATCTTGTTTTGATGTTTGTTTACGTTTCGCACCGGTTTTCACACACTTTCTACTTTTGACCACTTTTACGCCGAATACTTATGAAAATAGCCAAAAGCCGGCCAAACTACTTTCATAAGGTCGTTATTTAATTTATAGGATATTTTGGTAGTAGTTTTTTAATGCATAATTTTGCCATTATGTTTGTTTACGTTTTGAACTGGATTCCCATGGCTTCCCGCGTTGTCCACATAATCGACATAAACTTTCAAAAAAAGCCACTATTGCTTCTAGGCCTCAAAACTCAAATCTGGACTAAACTATATAAACTAAAGTGTCAAAGAAACATGAGTCAAAATTAATTATGGCCAAATCATTAAGGTTGCAGTTGTGACCGAGTCACAAAGCTCAAGGTGGACTCTGCTCAATGGGAAAAGGCCAGAAAGCCCCAAGAAGAGCAGCCTTCGATTGAAATACAACTTGGGCCCTGCTTACCCTGTGACCACCACCCCTAAGCCAACCACCACAACCACCAAACCACCGGACGGGAGTGTGACCATCTATGTGGTGGCTGTGAATGAGATGACTTTTGTGGACTCTTCCTTCACTCAGTTGTGGAGTGAGATTTTGGCATTGGCTCAACCCTATGGAAGCTGTAAAATACTCAAGAGTTCAGTATTCAGTTGCCGCAGCGAATGCAGCCTAACCACCAATGCGAACAGAGGCTGTGTCAAATTTGCTGTCACTGTGGAGTCCTCCATTTTCTGCCAGTATTCCACTGCTAGACTCAAATCAGACATGGAAGAAAAGTATGCAGATTCTATGATGAAAACTGAAAGTTTAAAATATTGAGATTTCTAGGCTGTCCGGATGGAAAAATGACTTTGATGCCTCCAGGATCAACTTGGATGACTGCTTGACTCCAGCTCAGGTCCAGTGGATTTCCATGGCCATTCTAGTGCCAATCGCCTCCATAGCTTTTGTGGTCATTTCATTTCTCCTATTCAAAAAGTGGAAGACTCTTCAGAGCAAGCGAAGAGTGTACAGAAGACATGAACTCGAAAACATGAGGGAATCGAGGACTTCCCTCGGATTTGCAAGGCATGCCAGGAACATTTCGCAGTTCCAAATCATCGAAGAGGAGGACGAATGATAATTTCAACTATAACTGCTCAGCCAGCCAATAAATGTATTGACAATATTTTTCAATAACTTCATATGGCTTTTGCTCATGTTGTGATCACGAAAACATCAATACCATAATCATCAATTAGAAATCAAGTCTCGAGGAGATCATACTTAGTTTTAATTGCTGAAAAAAATATTATCATTACAGAAAGTGCAAAATGAAAAAGGTGATAATTTCAGCAAATCCGGAATTATGGCCAACTATGACCATTTGTCGGCTGCTATTGATATGTTCGCAACATACAAAAAAGCAATGCTCTCATATTGGTAAATATTGCACAATGATTCATAAGCTGGCTGAGCAGTAAGCACCGTCATTTTTGAATTCCACGTGTAATTATCAATACGGATTTCATTACGCTCGTTCACACCTAAAAAAGGCCGTTAAAAATCATCAAACAGAGAATTTGCTCGTTCTACAAAAGACGGTACAAATGAGAGAGAGACACACACCTAGGGAAACTGAAAATCTGTGTCAGACAGCCGACAGCTTGAGGAGTCCCACTTGTGATCCAGCATGACTGTTGTTCGATCCAGAAGCAGTGATCACTTCCTTCTCCTCAATGATGTCTTCGGGGCCGGACAAGCTGTCCAGATCCAGTGCAGACCCAATCATTGTGGTCTGATCGAGGTCCACCTTGTGTCCATTTGTGTCCTCGACATGGCCTCGATTGTGGGCTCCAATGTTGGCCTTGGTCAAGCTCATGCTCTGCGATTTCTGCACAATCGGTGGCAGCTGCTTTTTGGTCGAGCTCTTGATCATCGCCATCTCTGGAGCAGTGGCTGAGTTTGGCATTTGTCTGGCTGGAGCCTCCGAAGAGGAAAAAGTCTGCGAAGTATCACTGCTTGACTGCTGCAAAGCATGAGGCTGCTGAGGTTGCAAATGGTGCTGAAATGTCTGAGGCTGAGGAATCTGCTGAGGATCCGGATTCGAGGTCATGATAAGAAAGTCTTCGGTCACATAGCCCCTGGCATCGATGAGGCTGGGATTAACCGGTCCGCAGAGGACCTCATTGCAATTTCGAAGGGCGCCCCCCGCGCTGAACGGGTTAAAGTTGGTGTGGGTTCGTTTATTGGAGTAAGCACCTTTGATGTCTTCATTCGTGGTCAAATTTGAAGTGGTGAGGAACCTGAAAAGAGAGAACGGGTGAAGCCTTCGCCTCTCTAAACGTATAATATTATACACAACCAGAAATTTTCGCAAGTTTTCTGAAAGTTATTGAAATGCTTTAGCACTCCTTCGTTTAACCCATGTTGAGTTTTTGTTGTAGTGTGACATTAACTGCCTGACCACCTATGTTTCATCGACATCGAGTTTATGTCATCATGTAACATTAACAGCCTTGACGCCTAAGTAAAATCAAAAACACCAATTTTCCGTGTCACCTTCGATTTTGTTCCGTAGGTGGTCAGGCAGTTAATCCGACATCAACTCAATATGGGTAAAACGAAGTAACATTAACTGCCTGACCACCTACGTTTTATCGACATCGAGTTTATGTCATTATGTAACATTAACAGCCTTGACGCCTAAGCAAAAACACCAATATTCCGTGTCACCTTCGATTTTGTTTCGTAGGTGGTCAGGCAGTCAATGTTACTTCCTTTTACCCATGTTGAGTTGATGTCGGAGTGTAACATTAACTGCTTGACAAACTATGTTTTATCGACATCAAGTTTATGTCATTATGTAACATTAACAGCCTTGATGCCTAAGCAAAATTAAAAACACCAATTTTCCGTGTCACCTTTGATTTTGTTTTGTAGGTGGTCAGGCAGTCAATGTTACTTCCTTTTACCAATGTTGAGTTGATGTTGGAGTGTAACATTAACTGCCTGACAAACTACGTTTTATCGACATCAAGTTTATGTCATTATGTAACATTAACAGCCTTGACGCCTAAGCAAAATCAAAAACACCAATTTTCCGTGTCACCTTTGATTTTGTTTCGTAAGTGGTCAGGTAGTTAATGTTACTTCATTTTACCCATGTTGAGTTGATGTTGGAGTGCAACAATAACTGCCTGACGACCTATGAAACAAAATCAAAGGTGACACAGAAAATAGGTGATTTCGATTTTGCTTAGGTGTCAAGGCAGTTGATGTTACATTATGACATAAACTCGATGTCGATGAAACGTACAAGTTTCACTGAGGGTTATTTTGGCGTATGAGGGCTCAGAATTTCTGGTTGGGTGCACGTGCGAAAAGCGACATACGTGTGGAATCCAGCGAGGCCCAAGATGCTCCAGACGCTGAAGAAGCAAATGATGCAGACAATAATGCTCGTGGGCGACTCTTTGATGGCCTCGATGAAAGGTCCTTGCACTTTGGTGTTGACTTTGGTCAATAGGACCAAATGAGTGACTGCACACGCGAAGATGAACACACAGTGGACTGCCAATGAGAGGAGGAAGAAGTAGAAGTAGCGATAATTCCGCTTGCCTACACAATTCCCCACCCAAGGGCAATGGTGGTCAAACCGCTCAACGCAATTGTCACATATCGAGCAGTGCGAAGCTCGTGGAGGGCGGAAAATCTTGCAGGTGAAGCAGTATTTCAGCTTGATGCTCGTGTTCTTCACCATCACTTCTTTTGTTCGAGGTGGAGGTCGATATGCTGTGCCATTCGTGCCATTGGCACCATTCGCTGCTTCCATTTGCTTCTCAATGTCCAAGGCCTCAGCCTTCGTGGCCCTATAATGACACAAATAAGATACACATATTGTTATTGCATAAGAGCTTTCTCAAAAGCATTCATCTTCTTTTTGAGTCGAGACAGCATTTGTGCAAAATAACGCACTTGGATGACAAATTTGAGCTAATGAGCTTGCAAATGGCTTTCTCTCGAGTGTAACTTGGAATTTGAACGGATTAAAAAACATGTCTCGTCAAATCTTCTGCATGTTAATGATACGCGAGGGAAGGAAATAGCAATAATTGGGGGGACACAATGCACATTGTTACGAAAAGTGCAGTACTTATTGATTTGCCTGTTTGCATAGTGCATCAATGGACTGACTACCCAGCCTTGTTATCCAATTGCTAATGAGTGGCTTTCGCTCTTCATTAGGCGTACACTTATAATGATCTAGTTCTAGCTAGTTTCAATGAGCTAGACACATAAAACATGTGGGCGATTTGTATCGATGTGCCTTTCAATCCATTCAAACTCAAGGTCGCTTTTTGCCAAAAGCCATCTCCAAGCCGACTCTTTCAAATTCACCACAAAAGTGCGTTATTTCTGCAAAATGCAATAAGGCCGTATTAAATGAAACTATACCTGGGAATGATGCCAGGGTCTGAGAATGAAGTCCGGAATAGGTTCGCCATGACAAGGGCAAAAAGGAAGGCTCCAACGGCTGGAATGGCCGGACTGACATTGCTTGACAAATGCGGGCAGTCAAATGCGAAAAATAGTGCGGATGTGCTCACAATGAGCACAATGGTAAGGTAGAAAATGCCGGCCTTTTGGGCCATCACAATTCGCCCATTGCAATAGAAGGAGTTCTTCCCAGGGAATACCTCCCATTTTCTCTGTATGCGATTGCTCATTCCGGATTCCGGATAGCGGATTTGAACATTGGCTGCTTGTTGTTGTTCAGTCACTATAACTGCACCGTCAAAGTATTCTGGGCCTCTACGCGAATGCCCTCGGGTCATTTCTCAAGCCACCCTGAAAAAGATTTTTAAAAAAGCATGAAAAAGCATGAAAATTGTGCAAAGAGTAAGTGACAAGCATAATAAAGTAATTGGAAGGCCTTAGCCAGCTCATTGAAAGCCATTAGGTATAGTTTCATTTTATGCTCCATGCTGGGGCATGCAAAGTAAAGTGACTTGGCTGCACTACAGGTAATAACATAAAAAGGAAAAGGAACGACATGCTAATGAAGCTATGTCAATAGTATGTAGTCACATGACATGACTGCTTCGTGCTTCTACTCTGTAGGATAAGCTTACAGAAAGGCCTTTAAGAGATTACAGAAAGGTCATTTCACAACACGTCTTGATGCACGAAAGCATGTAAAATACATCATCTCTGCATTACAGAAACATCCAAATTGAACTTTCAATTAGTGACAAGCTTATCTAAGAAACTTCAAAGCCTTTTAAAGCTCTTCGAAAGCTAATTGTTGCTGTTTCATTTAATGCTCCATGCTGGGGCATAAAAAGTAAACGTTTAGGAAAAGTCTCATTTAAAGGCTCTTTTGAGCTCCTCGAAGGTCATTTGCTTTCTCAACATGGTGAAAGTTCCTCTTTGACAGCAGATAACTCTTTTGATATGATATTGATTTTTCAGCAGAAAGCCTAACAAGATGAGTGATTAGCTCCCTTCTTGTGAGTGTATCACAATTATTTACATAATTCAAGAGTCAACGTATACTCACTTAGTAGAGCTCTCAACAAGTGTGCTTTTTCCCCTCTGATCGACTATGAGTCATTTCTTTTTAAGAACTTCTGCGATGACAGCTTCCAAATCATTCGCTTTGAAGGCATCGACAAATCGACTCGGATTGGCAATTACTGTTCGCACTGCTCGCCTGTATTTGGCACCAATGCAAGGCCTAAAATGGGCAAAGAGTCGCTTTTCCAAAGCCTTGAGCAGGTCAAAGTCCAATTGGTACTTTTTCACATAAGTTCTGTTGAGGAGAGTGAGGGATTTGTTTCGAATTCTCTCCGTTTCCAGGTCGATTTTCACGGTGGGCTTTTCGCTCAGTGACAACTCTACTCTTCGCTCAATTGCTTGCTGCCAAGCGTCTTTGACAGCTTGAGCATTTTGGGCCACTTCAGCACACTTGTCCTTGGTCAAAGCACTGACAGCTTTGCCAATGCCAGTTTTGATGATGATCTCAGTCGAGGGCTGCTTTTCGCATAATTTCTGCAAAATTGCAACTTTGTCCTCGTCCGAAGTACGGCTGGATCTGAGCACTTTTTGGTAGTCTTGAATTTTTTCCAACACTACAACACCTCTTAGCTGGTTGAGCTTTTTTTGACCTGCAAAATAATGAAGAAGCTCTCAAGTAAATTAAAGCCAAATGTTTGTCATCCAAAAAATCACATTTTCACAAGAAAAACACCTTGCTTGAAAAAGGGGACATTTTTTATTAAGATAATTTTTGCCATTTTAAGGCTTCTTTTTCAAGCTGTCAAAAATCAATTTCTGCGCCTGAAAAAAACATTTCTTACCAAAAATAGTCAGCTTGAAAGTGATAAAGTAATTGGAAATGTTTGAGCAAATTAGTTTACCTCCTCGGTGATTTTTTGGCGGGTGGGAAAGTGGCGCGGCCTTATTTACAGCCCGTGGGGTGCGAATGACGAATTTGTCCATGCCCAAGAGGAAACGCGGGAATTTCGCGCTTTTCTCATCTTCTCACGCGGCGGCCACAAAAATACCCAGTTTTTTCCGCAGACTTGCGGCCTTTTCGTGGCCTTTATCACGGCGCGAGACTTGTGTGAAACTGTAGAAGTAGAATGAGACTTTCCTGTTGTACAGCGAAGACCTCCAGCCGAGCCCGTCCGCTATTTTTATTTTGAGACAAACGGATCGAATAAAAAGCCCGGTCAACTCTTTAATATCTCGAAAAAAATAAAAATTATATTTTTGCAGCAATTTGAACCATTTAAAACACTTTTAAATATTTATTTGAATATAATTGGCTTACTTGAGAATTTGACTTGCTTTTTAATCGTTTTATATAGGAAAAGACGAAATCAAGATAGCCTCATAAAAAGTAACTCATTTTCGTTATTGACATTTAGGTACTTTAGCGAGAAATCTCGGGCAATTTCAAGCATTAATGAAATGTCAATTGAACACTTGGAACAAGATTAATTTTCCGTGTCATTTTTTGACTCTTATTGTTTTTTATTCATCAAAAAAGCTAATAATTAAAAGCAGAAAATGCTGACTATAGATTCAATTTGGAATTAAATTAAGGATCGACTTGGGTACTCGATGCGTCACTCAAATTTCATAATAATCGCACGTGAAAACAAAACGAAAACAAGACATTGCCATTTCGCGTGAAATTCAAACAGAAAATGGTGGTGTCGAAGCAGAAATCGTTTCCACGTGGCGGCCATGTTGTGCCAAAATCCGAATTGGCGGCGGAAAAAACAAAGACGAAGAAGAAAGAGCGGGATTTGTTTTCGATCTCGAGCAACAATTCCGTTCAATTCAAGAAGAAAAAGAAAAAGTTGAGCAAGAAGAAGAAAAGCGACTCCAACGAGGATGACAACAACGCCTTGAAGTTGAAAACAGTCGAGCCTCTGACCTATGACAAGTTGAACGCGGGCTTCAACGTTTTGGCCCGGATTTCAGAAATCCACGATTTGAACTTGAAGCTGAGCTTACCCGGAAGACTTGTTGCTTCGGTGGCAATCACCAAAATCTCCCAACCTTACACTGAGGCCTTGAAAAAGGTCGCCCAGGATCCCAACCAAGCTGAAATCCTCGGATTGAAACCCTTGAGCGAAATGTTCAAGGTTGGCCAGTTGGTGACTTGCTCCATCGATGAAGTGGAGAAGGCTGAAAATGACTTTTTCAAAGTCTTTGCCACTCTGGCTCCCGCCAAGGTCAATGAGAATGTCAAGCTGGACAAAGGGGCACTTGTCATGGCAGCTGTCAAGGCGGTTGAAGATCACGGATTTGTCATGGACTTGGGCAAGTCGTCGGTTAAAGCGTTCTTGCCATTGAAGAAAGCTGGGAGAAACTTTGCGCCAAGCTTGGGACAAGTGTTGCCCTGTCTGGTGACAAAGCTGGACAACAACATTGCTGTACTTTCTTGCGAGCCCGCAAAGGTCAACAGCGTTTGTGCAAATGTTGCAAAATTGACGGTGCACAACATCCACCCCGGTATAAGTGTCGAAGGTCAAATTAGCAATCGACTCAAGCACGGCTTCAGCTTGAAGTTTGGAGAATTTGAGGGCTACATCAATGTCAGTCATTTGGACGGTGAAGAGCCAGAGATTGGTCAAAATGTCAAAGCCACCGTGCTCTATGTGGTGCCAACTGTCAACCACATTCTGATGAGTTGTCAGCCAGATTTGGCATTCGGACTCCAAGTTGAGCCCTTTGAAAACAAAGGCTGCAAAGTTGGAGATCTTGCCAAGAATTGTAAGGTCATCGAGGCTGATGAGCGAGGCTTGACCATCCGGATTGGTGAGCAAAGCACTGGCATCGTCCCCTTGAGACATTTGAATGAAGCTCAGAGGAAAGACATCAAGTCCAAGCTGAATACTGAAGTCACTGTTCGCGTGCTCCAGTATGATTTCTTCGAACAGATCTTTGTCTGCTCCATGCAAAAGGCTCTTTTAGAACAGGCAATTTTGAAGTTGGACCAGCTGAAGCCAGGCCAAAAGTTGACTTGCAAAGCGAAGAAATTCACTGCCAGAGGCTTGATTGTGGAAGTGGGCAGGAACCTGGATGGATTCATTCCCCATTCGCATTTGGCAGATGTTCCCTTGAAGCATCCGGAGAAGAAGTTTGCCATTGGTGACAACCTCAAGGTTCGCGTGCTCAAAGTCAATGTTGACAAAAGGAGGCTTCACTTGACGCACAAAAGGTATTTTTTCATATTGATTATAAAAAAGCTGCAACTTTTCTCATTGTATGCATAGGCTCCTTGTGGAGACAGACTTTGAGCTGGTGGACAGCTTTGACGACAAATTTGTGGGCAAAGTCACCGAAGGAGTTGTCGTGCAAGCCACAAATGAGGGAGTGCTTTTGGAGCTCTTCAACGACATTTGCGGTTGGGTGCCCAAGTCAAAGATCAGCCTCGAGCCGGTGGAGTATCCGGAGAAGCTCTTCTTCTTGGGACAAGTTCTCAAGTGCAAGGTTTTGGATGTGAACCCACACTCGAGGCGAATGACCTTGACCTTGATATTGACCGAAGAGAAAATGGCGCCTTTGGGATCCAAGGAAAAGAAAGCGGGGGAGGGCATCAAGAAGGGTGTGATTTATGAAAACCTCACCATCACCGATGTCAACCCTGAGGGCCTAGAAGTGCAAATCAGTGGCTTAAAGGCCATCATACCCAAAAACCACCTCACTGATGTGGTTGGCATGGCTGACCTCTTGCTTTCTTCGTACAAGGCCAAGGACACAATCGAAAAGGCTTTGTGCTTCGAAAAGGATGTCCTGCCCATTTTGACCTTGAAGGCCTCAATTATGAATTATGAGCAAGCAAGTATGACCCTGGATGACCTTCATGAAGGCCAAGTCATTCCTGGTATCGTGAGTAACATCAAGCCTTATGGAGTCTTTGTCAAGTTGCCCATTTGGAAGATGCGAAAGAGCTCAGCCTTGATTCCTCTTCGACACTTATCTGGTAAGCTTTATTTTTATATAAAATGAGGGGGCGGCCGTACTTGGATCGACTACTGTCCCTGGATAGACTGCAACAGATCGACCTTGGATAGACAGACAGAACTCATAGTCCCTGGATCGACGAGACGGATAGTCCTTGGATCGACTACTATGACTTAGCAGGACCTAGGTCGACTAGAACGAACAGTGTTAGGATAGACTGACATAACTGACTGTCCCTGCACTGAAAAACGGATCGTCCTTGGATCGACAGCTAGAACGTACTGTACAATGTTAGAATTCAACAAAAACTTTTGTGCGATCCAAGGACTGTATGTTCTCATAGTCGATCCAAGGACGATTCGTCTTGTCGATCCAAGTACATTTCGTTTTTCTTGTCTAACCTAACACATGTCAGTCCTGGTCTATCCAAGGACTGTGTGTTCTGGCAGTCGGTCCATGGATGAACCGTTTTGTCGATGCAAGGCCGGTTCGTCGTAGTCTATCCACGGACAATCCGTTGTCGATCCAAGGGTAGGAGTCCAAATGAGCATCTTTAAGTAATAATAAGCCAAAGGCGTAAAGTTGCTAGATTCGCAGCGCCATCTAGCCAAGAAACTTGAGCAAGTACATTTGACATGGCTGCACTACATAAGCGATCACATATGGGCTATTTTTTGGCTTTTGGTGCCCTAATTCTTACAACTTTATTAATATGACATAATCTACGGATAAAATGGCACCCTTTCGAGCCATAAAACCATATGCAACTCACACAAATTTCCAAGCTTTTCATTGTTGAAACCAAATTTTTCTAGCCTGGCTCCGCTGATCAGCCAATCAAATTGCAGCTCATGATCACGTGACAAGTTTCGTGAGCGCGACAGTTTTTCCAAATATGCTTGCCCAAAAAGCGCCATCTAGCGTAAAAGTTTATCCCTCCAATGGCTTATTGCAATTTTTTTAGATACTTTTGTCGAAGACCCAAAAGATGTTGTCGAAGTCCACCAAACACTGTATGGCAAGATTCTCGAAAAGAATGACAAAGAAGGCAAATTGACTCTGAGTGCCAAGGCCAAAGAAGTGAGAGATGGAAGCCTTCAATGCTCCATTGATGTGATGGTCAATTTGTTCCATGACCTTGACACAGCAAGGTCACTCAGCTCCTTTGCAGACCTGCTTGCGTACAAAGTTGGCCAAGTGGTGAATTCGAATGTCGTCAATGTCAGTGAGTTTGGAGTTGAAACCCTCATCAACAATGGCAAGATCAGAGGAATCATCACAATGTCCACTTTGGGCCTTGATGGCCTTGATTTACCCGAGAAAGGCCAAACTGTGGCCGGTGTGATCACTTTCATCGATTACAAATTTGGAGTTGTGGAGCTCAATGTCCACCCCGATATAGTGACAAAGGCCGTTCATGCCAAGGCCAAAAAGGTTCCTCGTGAAGGCCAAAAGGTCAAGGCTTCGTGTGTCCTCAAGCGAAGTGAGCTCCATTTCGCTTCGATGGTGATCAAGTCACCGCACCAATTCCAAGGCCAAATTGTGCATGTGCCAACCAGACATCATCTCAATGATCAAGTTGGTTTTGGTGACCTTTACAGCCTTTATGAGGTGTATAGTGTGACCATCAAGGCCATCACTAACAGCAATACCATCATCGGTGTCCTTGAAAAGCACGACAAAGGAATCCAGCAGAAAAGGATTCGAAAAGCTTCTACTACTTCTGAGCCTTCCGAAGCTATAACTGTCAAAAAGGCCAGGCTTGATTCCACAAGCTCAATCGTGTCAGTTCAAGAGGAAGACACCATAAAGACAGAAGATGGCAATGATCCTGGATGGGAGAAGGACTTCAATCCTTGGGGCACAGGATCAATCATCAAAGACGCTTCTTCGGGCCAAGATGACAATGTCGAAGATGACAAAGGCCAGGAGAAGAAGAAGGCCAAGACTCACCTATCAAAGAAGGAGAAGAAAGAACTGGACTTGTTGGAAGAGCTCGCGATCAAGCAAGCTGAGCAACGAGTGGTTGCAGGCCAGGATCTGGCTCCAGAGTCGGTCGATGAATTCGACAAGTTGGTCTTGTCCTCTCCAGACTCTTCGCTGTGTTGGATCCAATACATGGCCTTCCATGTGGACAAGAAGGAATTCGGCCTTGCCAGGGAAGTCGTGAAGCGAGCCTTGACCAAGATCAACTTCAGGGAGGAAATGGAGCGGTTCAATGTGTACATGGCTTGGTTCAACATGGAGAACCAATTTGGCACCGAAGAAGAAGCTGACAAGGTGCTCAAGGAAGCTGTTCAATGCAACGACGAGTTCAAGGTGTATGAACAGATTGCCTCAATATACATGCAAACGAGTAAATTGGAAAAGGCGGAGAAGATCTTCAAGATTCTCGCGAGGAAGTACAACAAGGAGATCCAGGCCTGGATCCTCCTCGGCCTGTTCTACTTCAAGACGGGCAACTTGAAAGAGGCCAGATTCACATTGCAAAGAGCCTTGCAGAATTTGAAGAAGACCAGCGAAATTGTGACTGTCACCTCGAAATTTGCTCAGTTTGAGTTCCTCCATGGGGAGAGTGAGCGGGGCAAGACCATCTTTGAGAACATCGTCAGAGACTTTCCATCCAGGATTGACCAGTGGTCAGTCTACGCTGACATGGTGGTGAAGAAGGGTGAAGTCGAGGCTGCCAGAGACATTTTTGAACGCATGATCAACCTTGGCTTGGGACCGAAGAAGATGAAGAGCCTTTTCAAGAAATATTGGGAGTTTGAGCAGAATCATGATGCTTCCAGAGTCGATTATGTGAGGAAAAAGGCTCTCGAGTACCTTGAAAAGCAAAACATTAAGCTTACCGATGAAGATGATCTTATGAGTGAAATAAGCTAACAAACTTAAATAAATTAGAAATGTTCTTCCTTTAAACTTTAAATGCTTTTAACTGTTGCTTAAAGTGAATCCTGCCTCAGATATGCTAAATCCAACTATCAGCAGAAACTGGAGTGATAGCATCAAGAGTTGCTACAAAGGCTGCTCACAAAATTCTTGATTGCATTATCAAGCTTGGATTGGGATCAAACAATATGAAAAGCCTTTTCAAGAAATATTGGGAGTTTGAGCAAAATCACAATGCTTCTAGAGTCAATTGTGTGGGGAAAAAAGCTCTTTGGTGCCTTGAAAAGCAAAGCATCAAGCTGACCAATAAAAATAATCTAATGAGCGAAATAAGTAATAGCCTAAAATATATTGGAAATGTTCTTCCTTTAAACTTTGAACGCTTTTAACTGTTGTTTAAAGTGAATCCTTCCTCAGAGACGTTGAATGCAACAATCAGCAGAAAATAGAGTGAAACCAACAAGAGTTGCAACAAAAGCTGCTTACGACATTTTTGATTGTATGATCAAGCTTGGATTGGAATCAAGCAAGATGAAAAGCCTTTTCAAGAAATATTGGGAGTTGGAGCAAAATCACAATGCTTCCAGAGTCGATTGTATGGGGGAAAAAGCTCTTTGGTGCCTTGGAAAGCATAACATCAAGCTGAACAATGAAGATGATCAAATGAGTGAAATAAGTTAACAGTCTAAAATAAATTAGAAATGTTTTCAGTTAAACTTTGAACGCTTTTAATTGTCTTAAAAAGTTAATACTACCACAGAGACTCTAAATCCAGGATGATCCAACGGTTAGCAGAAAATGATGTGATAGCGACAAGAGGTTAATTTGAGGCTACTTCTGATATTTTCGATTGGATGACCAAGCTTGGATTGGAACCAAACAAGGCAAAGAGCTTTTCAAGGAAATATTGAGAATTTGCGCAGAATCATTATGCTTTCGGTCAAGATTCATGTAGCATAAATTACTTTAAATAGCTTGAAAGGAGCTTAATTTATTCATAATAATTAGCATTTATTCAATGTCATAGTTAATATGCGTCTATGGATGACATTGATGGAATGGTATTCAAGCCAGAATTTGGCAGTAAAAGTTTCTTCAGCCTCAAAACGTCGTCTCTCCTGTTATGAACAAGTACCATGGCACTCCACATGAGATCAATGAGAGTTTTGTCGTCTTTCTCATCTAGTTCAATATGACTGGTCATCAGAGGGGAAAACCTGTAGTAGGAAATGCCCAAGGAAGTGCACCAAGCCCTGGCTCGGTCCACAATCGGTCCATCAGCATCCAACAAACTGAAATTAAACACAACCAGAATCATTTTTGGAAAAGTGAAAATTCAAAAAAATTAAGGTTTTACCTTTCAACCATGATTTTGAACATGCCTTGAACACTGCTGTAAAAATTGATGGCATCGGTGATATTCTCAGGCCAAAAGAAGTCTGCATTAGTCTATGAAAAATAATATTTGAAAGGACATAATTAAAAAATTGATAGTTTCATATAGGCTCACTTTTTGTACTGGTAAGACTCCAGTGCCAAGGCTCAGTAAAACTGAAGGCTCAACCACATCTTCATCATGGCCAACTGCTTTTTGAGCAATGTTGAACTCAGTGATTTCAGTGAGTAAATCAATGGTTGGATTATTGCTGATAATTCCTCCGTCCACATAATGGCCCTCAGACCTGAAAAATGTCGGCGCGGCTCCCGAGGCTCGAGCTGCGCGCCAAACCATCATTTCCACACTCCTTGAGGGGCTTCCGGATTTCTGCAGTTCCGGATGTTCGTACTCAGCAACTCCGAGCATTTCCTGCGGGGCTGGATAGCTCCTGAACAGGTGCAAATCAGGTGGACACCTGTCAGCTGTTGTCGCGGTGATGACAACCCTACAAAATGACATATTTTCAGTTAGGCTAAATTTTTTTGGCTCATCAATGATCAAGTATCTAATTCACTTTTAATGAGACTGGTTAGCCAGCTTTCCAGTTTGTTTTCAGTTCTCGAAACTGAATACAAATTCAAATGGTGAACATTTCCCTACTTTATCATCGCTGAGTTTTTTGGATAAGGAATGATAGAGCATCAAATTAACTCTTGGTGAGACTGGTTAGCTTTCCAATTAGTTTTGATTTCTCGAAATAGATGAAAAATCTAAAAGGTAAACATTTCCTATAATACCGTTAATTTCTTTAGTTTATCATCGCTGAATTTTTTGGCTAATGAATGATTGAGCATCAAGTTCACTATTAGTGAGACTGGTTAGACAGCTTTCCAGTTAGTTTTGCATTCTCGAAGAAGATAACAAATAAGAAAGGATTACTCTTACTCCATTAATTTCTTTAGTTCATCATCACTGAATATTTTGGCTAATGAATGATCGAGCATCAAATTCACTCTTAGTGAGACTGGTTAGTCAGCTTTCCAATTAGTTTTGATTTTTCAAAATAGATAACTAATCAAAAAAAGGTAAAGATTTCCTCTTATACCGCTAATTTCTTTACTTTATCATAACTAAATTTTTTTGGCTAATGAATGATCGAGCATCAAATTCACTTTTTATGAGACTGGTTAGACAGCTTTCCAGTTTGTTTTCATTTCTCGAAACTGAAAACAAATTAAGAAGGAGAGCATTTCTTTGCCTTCTTGAAAGCACGACTTACTTTATGTTCTGAATGTCTTTCATTCGGGTTAATCCGAAAGTCTCTTGAAGAAGTTCCTCTAAAGGCTTAGTGTCATAAGGCCTTGACCCGACAAATATTTTGTCCTTAAGCCTGAAATACAATTGCTGGCATTCCATCACGGATTTCCCAGTGGCCAAAGCCAAGGCCAAAATCCCCCCAGTGGAAGTTCCTGCCATCCAATCAAAGCAGTTGACAACTGGTTCATTCCACACTTTTTCCATGGATAAAAGCATTCTGGTCAAGACGAGGCCTTTGATGCCACCTCCATCAAGGCTGAGCAGCCTTCCACCAGCTCTAGAGGGGCCTTTGCGGCCTTTTTTGGCTGCATTGGCGAGCACATCGTCGAACAGGATCCTGGTTCTTTTGTGGGCAGGCGAATGGTCCTTGGTGGATTTTTTATGCGATTTCAACTTATCTGGAATCTCGCTGTTGCAATTAGCCCCCACCAAATGCATCATGTAGACAATTCCCTTGCGATCCCTTTAAAAGAAAAAAAGTAAAAAAAATACCCAAAAATGAATCTGACTTAATTGACATATTATGTTAAACTATACAACTTTTTAAAGTGTTCTCAGTTTTTTATGTTTTAAATAACAATTTTGAAAGTTCATCCAATTAACTATTGGTGAGATTGATTAGTAATTAAATTAGTGCAATATCTAAATATTTAGATAATTAAAATTAATTGTACTGCTATTTTGATAAAGAATACTTTTTGCCTTGATTCTCATATCTTAGAGTTAAGAAACAGAATAGGCGTCCAAGTAAGATTTGCTGCTCTTGTCAAGTCTCCAAAAATTCGAGCGAAGTAAATTGAAGCTCAATCAAAATGGAAATATGATCTTAGCATTGTTAAAATGCCATAAGCACAACTCTTTGGCTCTCAATCTCATATTGATGAATTGGCAAAAGAAAAACGGCAGTGCGCCGATCGCCCTTCGACGCAGCCGCTCCGCTCCGCTCCGCTCCGCTCCGCTCGAAAATAAAGATTGCACGTGCGTAATGGCGCAACATGAGACGGCCTTGCTGCACTGTGTGCAAAAGTGATGAAATATGAAGTGCAATTTTGAGACTACCACTTCCTTGCTTCATTTTTTTCCCTTTGTGTACGTACTTTGATTGAAGGGCATCCTTGATGTAGCTCTCATTGGTGGCCTTTTCAACTGCAATTTTAAAGGCTGAGTCTCCTTTGTCATTGAGAATGGAGGCATCAGCTTCAAACACAATGAGAGCCTTGATGATGGTCTCAAAGCCTTCCTCGCAAGCAATGTGCAAGCAAGTGTTGCCAAATGCATCTTTGGTGTCAATTTGAGCTCCATGAGCTATTAAGGCCACAACGCAGTCAATTCGGCCATGTTTGGTCATCACATGCAGAGCTGTGTCCCCTTTGAAATTTTTGGCATCCACATGGCCATTGGCTTCAATTAAAGCTACCACAATTTCCTTGGACTTGGCCCAGTGCAACGGAGTTCCTCCATGCTTAATATCCTTTTGAAAAAAAGAACACATTAATAGGTGATTCACTGATTTGTGGCATGGCCTTGGATACTAATAAATACACTTCTGCATGCATAATAATAATTGTGTCTGATGTGCCTCTCTTAATTTTTTGCAGCAGGTTTTCAATTTGCAAATTCCTGTCTACTTAAGTATGACCACAATAAGGTCATTTGTGTTCCATCCGAGTCCAAATTTGGCCTAAAGTAGGAGATTGAACGCATATTCAAGCCAATTAGCGCTGCATGTCATTCGCTTTGAGTTGAACATGGGAACGACTTTTCGCCAACCCGATCAGACTCTGATGAAAATGGGCATAATCCAGCGTGGCGAAATAGGACACAATCCGGATGAGTTTGTTGGTAATTGATAAATATCGTGTCTCTCACTCATGACTTTACGTCAAAAGAGCCTAATTTAATTAGACATTATTTCACAGTGTTTCAGAATGATGCAGCAGCAAAAACAAGTGGAGCAAACAAAATATACTGTATTTTTGTCGAGAATTAAATTATCCACTTTACACACTGAGAGATAATCTTGAGTAAAATGGGGACATTCCTGGCTACTCTTGAATACTTCCTTATTGCCTTGATGAACAATACTGATCTTTTTTGCATTATCCTTCAAATGAGATGGAAAACCAGTTTTACTGAGATCACTGACCATTTCTGTAGGAAATGCTTGCATTCCCCAACGATATGCGGCATTTGTACGCTCTTTTCAGTTTAGCTTAACGCTGGCCATCAATTACTGACAAACTCATTTCAATTGTTTCCGATTACGCATTGATGGATTGCGCCAAGATTCATCCAGATCTGTGCAAGTTGACCGAAAGTCGTCATCATGTTCAACCAAGAACGAACCACATAGAAAAAGAACATTCAGCAATTTCGAGTGCACGCGTACTGAATTGCTGATTTATTAGTCACATATACCATGAACTCAAATACTATAATGCATGAAACTCGTTTTCGGCGGCCTTGAACTGCAAGCCCCAATTTTGGACATGGGGGCAGCAGCAGGATTTTTTTGCAAAGTGGCTCAGTGTGGACCAATGTCAAGGAAGATCATCGCAGCCATTTTAGCCTGAGGCTCAGCTAAGCTGGAAAGACTCGCGTGAAGCGCTCTTTTTGCTACCACCGCCGACAGCAGAAGAGCGTGTGGATAGCAGCTTGTGCGTCACATGACGCAAAAGGAGTGCGTCAGCATTGGAGGGCAACACAAATGTCGTCCCTGCAGGGGTTGGTATATTAACGTGGTACGCTCCTGACCCTCGTTGCTAGTCTGCTTCCAAAGTCTGAGCCGTGACTTTCATCCCAACCTAGACTGCCATGGAGGCCAAGGTATGGACTTGATTACTTGTCGAACATGTTACCAACTTTGCATGGACCCACACAGACTCGCATGAATCTCTGCGTGATCCATCAAAGCGAAATCGTTTCCAATCCGGATGAGTAATTGCGGCTTTTCCTCCCCACAGATCCTCCTCATTTTGTGCCTCGCCGCAGGCTGCCTCGCCGAGGCTGAGCCCGAGGCCACCGCTGTTGCTGAGCCTTTCTTCTTCGGAGGCAGCAGGTGCGAATGCAGGAATTACTACACCAAGGTCTGCCAACCTGGACGAGAACAAGTTTGCGAGACTCACTACAAGGATGCCTGCAGGACCGTCTACAGGGAAGAGTGCACCCATGAGACGAAGCAAAAGTGTGAGACATCCTACAAGGATGAGTGCTCATACGAGAAGAAGCAAGTGTGTGAGACGACTTACACTGAAGAGTGCAAGCCTAGCTACAACTATGAGAAGAAATGCACCAAGATCCCCCACCAGAGCTGCCACTATGTCGATGAGAAGAAGTGCCACAAAGTGCCCCAACAGCACTGCTCCAACTACAATGTGCCCAAGTGCCACAAGGTGCCAGAGCAACAGTGCAAGAAAGTGCCCGACAAGCAGTGCCACTACGTCAGCTACTACACTCCCAAGAAGGCATCGCACCGCGAGTGCCAGAAGGAGCACAAGTATTATGTCACCGAATACAAGACCGAATACGAGAAGGCATGCCAGCAATACGAGGTGCCCCACTGCCAGACCAAGTACAGGGAAGAGTGCACCTATGAGACGAAGCAGCACTGCGAGACGTCCTACAAGAAGGAGTGCTCTTACGACAAGAAGCAAGTCTGCGAGACGACTTACACTGAAGAGTGCAAGCCTAGCTACAACTATGAGAAGAAATGCACCAAGATCCCCCACCAGAGCTGCCACTATGTCGATGTGCCCAAGTGCCACAACGTACCCCAACAGCACTGCTCCAACTACAATGTGCCCAAGTGCCACAAGGTGCCCGAGCAATACTGCACCAAGGAGTACAAGAAGAAGTGCCACGATGTGCCCGTCCAAGTACCAGTCAAGAAGGAGAAGTACGACTGTGTCTGGCCCGAATACAGGCACCACCATGATGCCACTGAGTGCTAGACTCCATCATGCTCAATTTCAACCCTTCATTTCTACCCCACACTCATTTCCTTAATTTATTTTGGGGCACGCGTGCGCTCAAGTTAGCGCGCGATTTTGACGCGCGCACGCGCTCTACGCGCACGCGTCTCACAGCCGTGCCATAGTTGACTCTACAGGCGCGCCTTAAAGTCTTCCCCCAGCTCCACTCTTTCTACCACCAGTTTGTATTTATTTATTTATTCAACAACTGATATTTGTTTACAAAATGTATCTCTTATTTGTCACCCTTCGCGGGTAAACTCTGATGTCAGCTGTCTTGTCAACGGTGGAAATAAAGATAATTTTGTAAAAACATTATTATTACGTCATAGCCTTGCTAAATTATGCATCAATGCAAAATGTCGACGGGCCAAATCAATGCAATTAATGCACGATTGAAACACATGGTTAATTTTAGGCATCCCAACCAGAAATTTTTGAAAATTTTGAGGAGCTTCTGTGGGACTTATGGGTAACTCAGAAATCCCTCAATTTTGGCAAATTGGGGCGAAAACCCGTGACGAATTACAGATTTTTGTGGAACTCAGTTTTGATAAGTCTAAAGAGGCTGTCACAATTCTTGAATAAACCATCCACATTGTGGCTCTGTTACAATTTACAATTCTGGCACAATATGTAATCAAAATTCAGATAGTATTGCTTAGAATTTGTGACTAACTTGTTAGTTCATTTTTTGAAACATAATCTATTACGAAAAAGGAATGAGAGTATCATTCATCTATAAAATTAGACTTTCAGCCAATAGATGGCAGACTTTGCAAGTCTGTCTCACATCAGACAAGATGTGCAAGTGTCCTTCATTTGTAGGACTTGACAGAAGATAAATATTTTTAGTCTACATACTTATCTTACTTACTGGCTTATTGATTTGTTTTAAATATTTCATAGTTCCATAATAATTTTGAAATAAAATTATTTTTGCTTCAATACTAATTTAGTTTGGACTAAAAGCTATTAGAAATGTTTTTGAAACTCTCAAATCATAGCAAAGTTGTTAACATAATTATACTTTTAGATAATATGGGTTTAATAGCAGAGCCATCTCTTAATAATTTGCTAAGCTAGAAAACTAAATTCTTGGATTTTTCCCCAAGCTTCACTGGTGTTTTTGTGACTTACTTAAGAGTAACTCAAATCGGGCAATTTGAGGCTGAAATCCGTGACGAAATAGCATTTGTTTGTGGAACTCGACTTCTAATTAAAAAAAGAGTTGTGTTCAATTTGTTGTCAAATTGTGTGACTCAGAATTTGCCCAACCTTGTGTTACACAAAATTGTGCAACCTTCAATGCTACAATTGTTCCACATATTTGTGGAATGCAAAATTTTTGTTGAGTAGCACAACTTTGTGGTTAAGTTGCGACTCCCAAAAGTCCCTCAAATCAGTCACATATTTTTTGTGGCCGAGTTGATCTCATATTGCGGAATGAAATTTCTGGTTGGGATTAGGATGACGAAAGTTGAAATAGTTACACAGAGCATGGGAAAATCTGGGCTGTTTTCATCTGATAAGTTTTGCGAATTTCCCAGTGAGTACATTCATTAAGAGCAACAATGAGTAATTGTCAGCAAAAAAACTTTCATCTAAAAACTTGCAGTACTTAAAAAATCATGGATCATCTTGCTGCAGGGAAATGCTCAGCTTACTAGTTGATTTTCTGGACAAAACTGAGAAATTTCAATATTATTTTGAAATTATTTTGAATACACAAGTTTACCAAAAAACTGTGTTTCACAACAAATACAAAATCAGTGATACAAATGAAAGATAGTAATTTGATATAATACTAATTATTTACATATTAAAAAAACTTGAAAACAAGTCATGCTTGATGTCATTGCAAATCAGCAGCTGTTGTAATAAATACTGAGGCAAAAGAGTGAAACTTTCTTCCCTTTGGCATTTATTTCTAAATTGAGAAGACCTTGGGTTATTGGGCATCATCTCACTCACATCTGGTGCATTTTTCAAGAGCAGAAGCTTTTGTAGTAGTAGCACAAAAATAATGCTTCAACTAGATCTGAGGAACCTGGATTTCTCTCCCTCTCATCACCTGCAGAGAAACTGAGAAAACAAATTCTTCAGTCATGAAGTGGAGAGCACAGTGTTCACATCTCCAGTAAAACAACAATGTGAACTGCCATTTATTGAAGCAATCATGCACTGGATATGGACAGCATTTTGCTCATCCTTGTGCCTCATTCAAAGTAAGACGATACTTTTTCAAAGAGACGCATTTCAACTAAAAGCTCGAAACTGATTTACAACACAAAGCCATTTTAGAGCTTTCCGCTTTTATGACAATTCACCTTGACTTGGGTGCAAATAATCGTGATTGCATCTGCAAAAAATACCATCAAAAGGTGTCAACTAACAAGCGATGTTTTGCCTTGATACACATATGTAATAACCTTACAAGTTCTTTTATAAACTTTTAAAGCAAGGAAACTTAACAAATAGTGAAACTTTACTTCTTTTTTTATCGCACTTTTTAGAGGTTAAATGCAGTTTTTAAAAGTCCTTATTGTGCTGAATTGTAAACACCTTTTGACGGCATTTCTTTCAGTGCAATCAGGATTATTTGCACCCAAGCCAAGGTGATTTGTCATAAATACGAAAAGCAAAAAAGTGGCTTTGTGCTGTAATTTAGTTTGATGCTTTTATAAGAAACGACACTTTCAAATAAAGGATTAACAGCGACACCTGCTTATGATTTAAATGCTTTTTTAACAGCAGATGACCTTTTTTAGCACACTTCATTGCTTCTTCGAGTATCAAATCATGAAATTTTTAAAGGCCATTTCAGCTGCAAATAATCAATCTGCTATCAGGAAGCTGCATTTTTCATGCATCACGCCAAAAAATGGAACTAAAAAGTCTAGATGTCTGTAGATATGCAGTCAGTCTATTATTACTACACTGTACCTGAAATTTGGATCAATCATCATTTGAGCACAAAGATCTTCCTTGATCTCAAGTTGACCAGTATTAATGGTAAACCTACAATTTGGGCACTGGTCAAGGTCAATTGGAGCACAAACAAAAGTAGTACACAATAATAGCTACTATAATGGAGCTGTTAAAGTGAAGTGCTCATCTGCTGAAAATTCCAAATGCTCTAATCCATTTTTTCAAAAGCTCTCAGGACCTTAATTCAAATTTGAAAAAAGCCAAGTAAATTTTTCAAAGATTATTCTTGATAATTCAATGCCTAAAATTATATATTTAAATACCTTAGCTGAGTTCCAGGAATTGACTTAACTATTTTAGTTCTTAAAAGCTCAATAAGAAAAGAGTCGGAAAGTATGAATTATGAGCAACAAAAGTGCAAAAGTGTGGCGCTACTTATTTTTTTGAAGTGGTAAGAACGAGGTAGGATAATTATTACATAGGGAACCCAGCGGATTTTACCCCAGGCCAATAAGCATAAAAACAGTTTTTCAGGGCCATTCATGTCCTGGGGGAGATACAGTTGCCATGTCCCCTTTTTCACGAAGCAAAACATTCAGCTGCTGTATTATGAAGTATCCAGACAAACGGAAGAAGGTCTGGCCAAATTCATACACTACTAAAAATGCACTGCGCTTTAACAAGATTGTCCGCCTGATTTTTGCACCTGGGAAATTAACTGAAGTGTGTCTGGTTCACTTTGAAAACAAATAGATTTGTATATACTTTGAAAATTATCGAGGTAGTATGTAAATCAATTATTTTTAGCGTTTGAAAGGCAAGATTAAGTGCTCAACCTTTTTTTGGTGCTTTATCACCAGGGCATTTCTTACCAGCCAATGCGGAAATGCATCAACCGGTTTGACTGGACCTTCTTCAGTGAAAAACCCTAATTCGGCTGCTTTTTCCGGCAGAAGATATTCAAATACTATCAATACTTAAAAATGAACACAAACCTCAGTTTTACTCTTTTAATTGTATTTCGAGCTTGTGCTAGGTCACAATCAAAGAAATAACGTTATTTTTTTAACGTATTTACATATTTATATATCCCAAGGTTTTTTTTCTAAGCCAATCGGGGGATATTAAAACTCGTACAATTACAGCCCTCGCAGGCTCGGGCTAGTAAAGCGGCACTCGAGTTTTCCCATTTTAAAATCATCTCTCAGCTCTTAAACGGCTCTACTTTATGATCCCAAGCTCGTTATAAATATATATTCTTTCTTTTCAGGCACTTTGAGCTACTCACCAGAAGTACCTGGTAGCAACTCCATTTTTGAGGATTCCTCCAGGTCAGAATGCCCCATAGCTTTTGTCAAAATTGGTGACAAGTGCTACTTCTATGGCCATTTCAAGCTTAACTGGTTTCGTGCCATGGAGTTTTGCCACTCCTTTGGTGAATCTGTGTCATTGGCATGCATTGAGACCAAAGAAGAGAATGAGGACATCAAAAGTTGGCTCATTCAAAATGGTATTTATCAACAATTAAATTGGGCAAGAGCCTTGAACTTTTCTCCTTCAAAGCCTATAAAAAAGCAAAATGTCTGTTGCCCAAACTTGCAAAAAATGCCCTTTTTTGCACACACACACACACACACACACTCAGCTTTGACCCTGGACACTTTTCGATTGACCAAGAGCAATTACACAGTATTCAAAAAATACCACAAAGTTGTCATAGTGCAATACCACTTCCTCATGGTAGAAAATGAAATGATAATTCACTTTTGGAAATGATTGTCTTTGAAAGTGCTCCACCCAAATTCTAAATCACTTCAAGGGCAAATTCTGGATTGGGGTAAAAATGTGGTCAGCTTCTGCTCATATTGAAATTCTGTCCAAATAGGCCCAAATTGGCACCCAAATAATTGGATTGATATTTAAAGAAGGTCACAACAACTACACTTCCTTAAAAAAAACTTTGGAATACCATTTTTTCTTTATATTGACAATATTTTTTCAAACCATTTAGTATTATTTTTAAGTTTAAGTAAGGTGTCAATACTATACTGTTCAAATAATAAAGTAAAGGGGAAAAAGCTCCATTTTGACCATGAATATGCTATCTAGGTTTATAAATGTCTGGTCAGTCCCAGTTTTTGGCTTCAAGCATGAGAATTGAACTATACAATCCAAAAATGTCAGTTCATAATTATGCTTATTGGAGGGTAAAAAAGCATTTCCTGACAGCAAAAAATGTGAGCGAAATGTTGCATGATCATCATCATTCTGCATCATTTGAGCCTTTGACGAATTTTGAGTTGAAAAATAATTCACAAATCTTCTCTTTAAAATTCAATGAAGGAAGTGCTAAAAAATGTTTCAGGCTTACCCACAACATAAACCGATCAAAATCAGGCATTTAGTTTTCTGTGGCTTCAAGCAATTAGGGGTTTTCAAGAAGAATGGCAAGGACAAAATGTGCAACATTTATTTAGCTCTAAGCAACAGACAAATCACAACAGTACATCAAATCAACATTGATGCTTGGTTTCCTAAGAAACTGAGCAGACAAATGATCGTTGAAAAATAACGACATATTGATTAATATTTCTGTAAATGATTTTTAAGCATTAAAAATGTGCATTCTTGCCATTTAAAAACTAAGGCTTAGTATTTCAGCTATAGCGATAAAAAACTAACAATGAAATGCCATACTGCTTTATAACAGTTCTCACTGCATATAATGCAGTTTTTAACGCTTGAGATCCATTATGGCTCAAGGAAAAGATAAGTGAACATGAATGTAAAGTGGCTAGGAACTCTCTTTGTATACTAATTAACCCTTCCATATCATTTGTTCAAGTGCATTTATGCTGCATCATAACATTTCAGTTGTGATTCAGCATGTGTTGCTGATGATCAGTGTATCACTTATCTTGACCTATTTTAAAATGGAGCTCAAATGTAAAAAATCTGCCCATAAGCAGTTTGCACTGCTTTGCAACAGTTGGGGTTGCGCTTATATCCTCATTCTTCATACGCTTTGATTGAGCTTGGCGCTAAGCCCAATTAACCCTTCACATCACCTAAAATATCTATACTAAAATTGCGATATTTTATCAAATCAAACAAATAATTTCAATCGTCAAAAAACTGCTTTCAATTCAAACAAATCTGGAGTTAATATGAATTTTATGACAGTTAATGATTTGTACTTCAATAGTCGACATGTATTTTTGGCAGGTCCTAAGTGAATCATCTCAACTGAACTTTTGACCATTCATTTGTGTAACAAGAAGTCCAAGGTCAGAATTCTTTCTAGTGAAGCCAGGAAGTTGTAGCAATAGCATAGTAGCTCAAGGTGACCAGAAAACCGGTCAAGTGCTCCTATATATATATTTCTGTATACTGAAGCATGAAGCAGCAGCCCTAGAAAAATGGTGGAACTTACCACATATATTACTACTTTATGGGCAAAGCCTGCAGCAAAGGAATGTAACTACTCAACCACTTTAATAGTGGAAATTACTTTTTCTTTCAAAAGATATTAAAGGAAAAAATATAATTATGCATTTTGATATTCAGCTGCCAAGGGTCAATTCAAAATGGACAATAGGAGACAAAGTGGCGTTTTCTGAAAGCGGAAGAGGAGGTTTATTGAGCTCAAACCCAGATTTGGTTGATTTTATCAAAGTGGGCTCAAATTGAGCTTAATTGAGCCTAGAACTTTGGCACGAAAGAATCAGAATTAGCACAATAAAGGAAGCCTCTTTTGTGCTTGTTTACAATTATGTACGTAGTTGTTACGGGCTAAATCCACGTCGCCTTTGTTGAAGCATGATTTGACAAGTGTGCTGACTTCAAGCCGTAATCAGATTAGACATTTAGTCAAGCAAAGCTAGCGTTTTTGTTGGAACAGTTTATTAGAGCTGAAACACGAAATTAAGCAGTTTGGGTTAAGAATCGAACATTAACTGTTTATAGAGGTAAAAATTATCTTTAATTGAATGCACACCAATTCTCTTAAAATAATATTTAATTAATTGATTATCATAAAAATGCATTAAAATTCTTTGGAAATATGTGAAATAAACCTACTTTAAAAAAAGTCAATATACAAAGTTTAAAAAGTCATTTAAATAAGTTAACACTTACTTATCACCAATTTTACTCTTGTTAACAAGCCAACACATTTTAACGCACTTTCCCCTCATAAACAATTGATGGTATGTCCATTTGGACCTGATTGAAAAAACCATTAAAATAATTGGCTCGTTTGATTACGAGGGAATAACAAGGCAGCAAAATACGGTGATTCACAGTAGCAAATAAGAGGATAGTTTTCCAAGCTACATACCACAGTGGAATAATTTTTCTCATCCACAAAAGAATGTGGATTGATGGATGCAACCACTTACAGATACTGTACTAGTCAAAAAATGTAGGTTTTCTCGTGTTAAAACGAATGATTATGGAGAAAAAAGTGGAATTTTCTCACACGATCGTGTGCCTTATTTTAGAGTAAAATTGTCCCACTTGCAGCTCTACAACAGTTATATTATTCAAAACAAAAGATTTTACTATAAGGATAATAAAAACTTATTTTAGCAGGTTTTTAAAAAAGTATTGAATTTCCTCTTAGAGATATTCTTGATAACTAGAGGAAAGCTACTTGACTAAAAATATTTTACACAGGTGAACGGGTCATTAGGGTATACTTTTTATACCCTTGTAACTCATTTTCCATTATCAACTTCAATGGAGCGCAAAATATTGTGATCATGAGATTGGATACATCAAAAGTTGGCTTTACTGACGCAGTTCTGTCCTTGACAAGAATAAATCATAATTGGAGACATTATTTTCAAGCTCTTTTCATCACTTTTCTAAAGGCTTGAAAAAAGCCACAAATTTCAAAAAAAGGCAAGAGATTTTCAGTGTTGCTCTGCAGAAAAGTGAAGGTCACTTGTATGAATTTATTTGGAGTAGTAATTACTTATAACTGCTGCGTTTTGACATAATTAGGCTTGTGGCCATAATAAAAATAATGGTGATACCACTACTTCCTTTACAAACATAGTATCAAGACAATGGGATGATACATATAACTGTTGTAATATATACCTTGCAATTACACGCCTGCAATTAATCATTTGGCCATAAAAGCAGTTATTTTCATTGAATTTTTAACTTTTCTATCAAAATTAAATATTTCACAAAACACTTACTTATCAATGTAGAAAATAAGATTTTTTAAAAGCTAAAAACATCATCTTAGTATGAAAGTAAAAAATCTAAGTAATGAAGTTCACCTTTTCTGAATTCAAATGAATCAAATTGAATTCTTTAGGAAATGTGCATTCACATTAATAGGAAATTATGAGTGATGGACCTTAAAAATTAAGCACCTTTTGTGGCCATAAATCCTAGTGATTTACAGCTGAATTAAGTGGACAGACAGTATATAGTATTTCAACCAAGGTGATTTGATGGCAGAAATGGATCAGGAAGAGATCCGAAAATTGGTTTTAACCAGATGCAAAATGTTTTAATTTCAGGTGATCACACCACAGGCGTGTGGGTGGGCGGGTCAGACAACGGCCACGTGGGCAGATGGGCGTGGTTCCCCACAGGTGAGCTTTTTTATCAGAAAACACTTTGTTTTGATTCTCCCAAATTACTTTATGGCTTATTAAGTGCAATTAACGCTGTGCAAGGTCAAAAATTGCCAGAACTGCATTTGACCGAAAAAAAATAATTTTTTAGTGAAAATACTGTATAAAATAATGATACAGATTTATTAGATTAATTTTTCAAGTCATGGCTTGATTCTTGGCCTAGATTTCTACTTTTTTCCAAAGATTTGATTATAACCTGATAATCGATACTACATCTGAATTATAATTGGTATCATCAGGGATGACCATGAGACTTTTCCAGCTTTTGACCAAGCAAAAACCACATGAAAAGTAAACAAAAAATATATATATATTCGTTTTATTTTTACTCTGCACATTAGCAATCTTGTATTATGAAAAATGACACATCATTATAGGTAATTTAAATTGTCAACGTTCCATCAATTAAAATTTTTTACAAAATAAAAACTTGGTCACAACTGAGATTTGTCTGAAATTAGGCCAAGTGTCAATGATAGACAAACTGATACCGCCAATTAATGAGCCTCACTTTCACTTGGGTCATTTTTCAGGCCAATTAATCCGAGAATTCAATTGGGGGCCATCGCAGCCAAATGGAGGCGACCAGCATTGCATGTACATTGTGGGCGGATATCTGGGCTACCAATGGGCCGATTTCCATTGTGGATTTGAAATGACATTTTTGTGCGAATACCAAGTCAACAATGTGGAAGCTTGGCGTAGGCGACGACAAATGGTTAATCCCAGGAAGACTGAGGATAAGCAGCATGATGACGTAACATTCCAAAACGAGGTTGAACCGAGGGCAAATGACAAAAAACTAGTGATTGAAGCGCGCAAAAATCAGGATGTGCAGCAAAATAGCGTGCTTATCTCAGCGCCAATTGAGAAAAATCCACATCAGCCCGGCACAAAGTCAAACGACTTGGCCATTCTCAACTTCCTTCGATCAATCGTTATGAAAAAGCAATAAATCTAGTGAATCATCTCTTACGGATTTGCTTGAATATGTTCAAAACGATATATGTATGACACAAGACATCCTTCATGGACTCGACATTGACATGATCACTATGGAGTCGAGGTTGAAATCACAGCAAACTAGAAGTTGATCAGTGCCAAAATCAGGATGTGCAGCAAAGTAGCGTGCTTATCTCAGTGCCAATTGAGAAAAATCTACATCAGCCCAGCACAAAGTCAAACAACTTGGCCATTCTCAACTTCCTTCGATCAATCGTTATGAAAAATCTAGTGAATCACCTCTTTAGGATTTGCTTGAATATGTTCAAGACAATATTTGTATGACACAAGACATCCTACATGGACTCGACATTGACATGATCACTATGGAGTCGAGGTTGAAATCACAGCAAACTAGATGTTGATCAGTGCCAAAATCAGGATGTGCAGGGATGCCTATACCAGGAACTACAAACAGAACGCACGCAAAACTACAAATAACGGATGCGCACATGGATCTACAAAACTTTTTTTTACTAAACCAACCGCATATGGACCTACACTGAACCAAGCGCACTCAAGCTACATTTAGCAGATACGCACATGAACCTACATAAAAAGCTGTTAGCAAAAGGAACACAAATGATTTGCACAGGAAACTACATTTGACTAAATGCACTTTTGAAAAAAGGGACCTCATAAAAGGCACACAATTCCCACAATTTGGCACAAACAATTATTCCAAAAAGTCCAAATATTCCAAAAAGTCCAAATATTCCAAAAAGTCCAAATATTCCAAAAAGTCCTAAAAGATTAAAAAACTAAAAATAGTGAAAAGACCAAAAAGTCCAAAAAAAGCCTAAAAGTCCAAAAAAACCAAATAGTCCAAAATGTACTAATAGATTGAAAAAGCAGAATTTTACCCATATTATTGACTGCTATAGAATGATCAGAGATTACAAAATAAATTAGCAGATTCTTCTAATTACTTAATAAACTAAGAGAGTGGACAACGCCAAAAGTTAGCACTGTGGTTTCTGTTGCCAATTTCAATAATGGATTTGATTGTAGTTTAGTGTGCGTTTCCGTAATTTGTAGTTCATGTGCGAATAGTTGTATGTAGATTCATGTGCGGTTGGGGTTGTTTACATTCTAGGCCAAAAATCTTTGTAGTCTGACGTGCGCACTGTTTTGTAGTTTTATGTGCGATCGGTTGACTGTAGGACAAAGTACGCGCCCCCATATGCAGCACAACTGTGGACTTATCTCAATGCCAATTGAAAACAATCTGCGTCATCCCAATACAAATGCAAACAACTGGACAATTCTCATCTTCTTTAGATACACTGAAATAAAGGGGCTGCTTACCTGTACGTGCAATTGCTTTGGGTACAATTGGAGGATTTCTTTGACGCATCGTGTACTAGAAGACTTCACCGCAGTGACAAGTGGAGCATCATCATCCATGGTTCCAGCCAAGTTGATGTCAGCCCCTGTAAAAATAAAATTAATGGCCCATTGAGTTGTTTAAAATGGAAAAAGTGGCCATTGATTGACATTATCAGTTCATCGAGCATTGTGACTTGGGGCAATTTGCCTCAAATCCCAATTGTGGCCAATCAATTTTTGGTTACCTGAGCACAATAGGGCTTGAACACAATCCGGCATATCCTGGTGACAAGCGATGTGCAGTGGAGTGAATCCCTCTCCATTTTTCTGACTTAACAAAGTAGGTTTCTCTCCTAAAATCTGAAAATGACAGGTCAAGCTTAGATTGCCAAGGAGTTTTAAGTATCTTTGCAAACCTCAATGACATCTTTGGAAGATGTTGCAGCAATATGGAAAACATTGTTCAATTTGCCATCGACAAGGCTCAAATCCACATTTTTTCCCACCAAATGCTTCAAGGCATAGACATTTTGCTTCTTAGCAGCTAACATAATTGGAGTCTGGCCATCTTTGTCCTGCAGATTGTACATTCTGCAATTGTAATTAAGTGAACTGATGACATAAATTAATGGATGTCATTAATAATGCTTACGTTTCAATCATGGTGCTGGTAAGGACATTTTTCAAGTCGAGTGAGACAGCAATGTGAGCAATTGACAAGCTCTCATTGTCCTTGATGACATCACATATTTGTTGTAAATAAGCCTAACATAGAACTCCTTAAAAAAGCACAACTAAAAAGACATGAAAAAAATCTTACAATAGTGCAAATATCACGATCAATGTTCAAAATGGCAGGAATGCTTCGCTTGTAAATCTCAAATCTTTTCTTTGCTTCATCCTTTTCGGTGAATCGACACAAACTATTCATGAAATAAATACTAAAAATTAGTTACAACTAAGTTTAAAATTTACCTAAAGGCTGTGGTATGATTTTTCTCTGACAAGACCACAATGTCAAATATTTGAATTGTTTCCTTCTTTTTAATCGTGACATCTCTGGGCCCATAGAGAACCATGCAATCTTCTCTGTCCTGAAACATGGCGAAATGTTACCTAAATATTAATTAATACATTATTATTAAAACTTACTTGAACAGGAGTGGTGGCAAAATCATTGGGACTCACTGACTTGACTGTGTTTGGGTCGGTTGAGCCTTGGAACAAATCCAGGGCAGATTTTCCAGCACTGACAACAGATTTGAAAAAGTTTGCCATACTTTCCAAGAAAGATAAGTCACTGCACAGTTTCTCTGACAGATGTCGTGCAAATTGCAATGTTTTGGTTTAGGCTGCCCAAAACATGCAACAGCCAAAGCCTGCCTTTTCTTCCACATCCTGATAAAAACGCTTCGAATTCAAGTCTCGACAGTGAGTCATGCTCTCTTCGCCTTAAATAAGAATGACAGCTTCATTTTTTTTATTCTATGTATTAAATACGAATTCTCAAAGCTGTTGTTCCATGTCAAAAGTGAGATTTGTGGTTAAAAGTCGGGAAATTGAGGACTTCATTTGCCGTGATTTGGGCATTTGAACTTGTGGCGCGCTACGCAAAAGAGAAGAAAAAATTGCACCTTTCCTTGGGATCGAGCTAACGTTCCTCTTTTTGTGGATCGATACAAATTCCTCTTTCAGCCGGCAAGAAAAAAGTGGCAAAGCGTGCATCTCTTTCTCAGGCTCAAACTATTCCTTTTTTCTAATTGAAGCTTTAGACATACCCACAAATTTCCTCTTCAACTGTTTTGAACTATTATGAAAATTAGATCTTAATGCCAAATACAACTTTATTAAAACAAAGAAGGTCGAAGCGAAAATATATGCAGAATCATTTAATGCCTCGGGTTCTATTTTCGATCCGATTTCTCGGAGCGTAAATTGAGCTTGGCTTCCTTGACTGTTGTGATTTCGCGAGTTTTTTGTTTTGTAAACAAACCTCTTGGAAACTCTCATCGCTCTCGAGTGAAAATGGCAACGAAGGAGTTGTCTTCGGCTGACTTGAAAAAGCGGATCGCTGACATTCTCAAGGACGCGGACTTGGAAACGACCTCGGCCAAAAAGGTGAGAACTCAGCTCGAAGAGGAGACCGGCACCGACTTGTCCTCGCGCAAAGATGAAATCGGAAAATTAATCCAAGAAGTCATGGACGAAAATGCCGACGACGAAGAGGAGTCCGAGGGTGGTGAGTCAAACACACATTACATAGGTTGTGATTTTGAAACTGATTCTCATATTTCAGGTGAAGAAGAGGAGGAAGAGGAAGACGAGGAGGAAGAGAATGGCAAGAAAAACGGAAAAGGCAAGGCCAAGGCCAAAGCCAAGCCCAAGCCTCAGCCCAAAGCAAAAGCTTCTCCAGCCAAAAAGAAGAAGAAAGACGACACTTCCGAAGAGGATGAAATCTCCGAAGACGACGAAGAAGAAGACGATGACGATGACATCTCTGAGGAAGAAGTCAAACCCAAAAAGGCCGCCGGTGGAACTGGTAAAGGCCGTGGTCGTCCTCCAGGCGGCTCCGCTAAAAAGGCTCCTGCTCCAAAGAAACAAGAGTCTTCCGGCTCCGAGTTCGAATTGGAATCGGATGAAGACGACGAAGATGAAGTTCCTTCGGATGGCGGCGGTTCAGACTATGAGCCCGAAATGGAAATCAAGCCCAAGAAATCTTCCAGTAGAGGCGTGAGAGCCTCCAACAAGAAGCGAAAACGTAGAGGCTCTGACACTTATTCTGACGAAGAAGGAGGCTCCTCATCAGGCGAAGAATGGGGAAAGAAGCGAAAAGGCAAAGGACGAAGGCGTAAGCGAAGACTGTCTGATTCTGACGAGGCCTCATTCTCTTCGGATGGCTCAGACTACAAGCCCAAACGAGGGAAGAAAGACAAAGGCACTGGCTACACCAAGTCCATGAAGCTGTCCGAAGACCTCGAGGCTGTTGTAGGCGTAAAGGAGGCTCCGCGACATGAAGTCATCAAGCAAATGTGGGCTTACATCAAGGAGAACAACTTGCAGGATCCCAAGAACAAGCAGTGGGCCATTTGTGACGAGAAGCTGGAAAAAGTCATCGGGGAGAAGAAGTTCAAATGCTTTGGAATGGCCAAATATCTCAAGACGCACATGTCGTAATTTCGCCTTTTGGTTTCGGACCACTTTTGGTGTGTATTATATATCATTATTATTATCAATCAGTTCCCTTTTGCTTTCTTTGAACAAAGACTATCAATCATCATAATGTGAAGAAATGCTGCTACAACCACTCGACAACTTAATAAAATTCCCTGTTGGCATTTAAACGATGCAGCATAATAACTCACTTCAAGATTTTAACTTGCTTATCCTTTCATTGCTGAATTCTTAATCTGAGCTGATTGAACCTTCTCCTTTTATCTTGCCATTTACTTCTGCTTTTTTTGGTTTCTGCTCAAATCTTTTGGTTCAAGATTGAATATTTTAGCCACGGGTCTAAGCAATTTTTTTACTAGGTTACTGGTTGGTCCCGACCTCGTGGGTGACACTTAAGGCACTACTACTCGAGCTACGTCGGTTGGATCCCTGGTCTTGTACCAGGAAACCGTGAGCACTGCTACGCCGAGATTTACCAGATCGAGGCGAACGTATCCACTTTGATACGAGATGTGTACTGAGTGTAATTCAGTGCAAGCTTAAGCGAGACAGAAAGAATGAATGCATGCACGCGCGAGAGGGGAGTATCTACTATAGCTATAATACACGTGAGAGTCAATATAGGGAAGTATGCTTCAACATGATACAACACCTCCCCCAAGTGGGTACGGATACCCCTGGGTAGCTGTAATCACTAACATATTAGCCTATCAATTGACCTCGAACTACTCTAATTTTGGGGCCTAGGATTTATGATATACCTAGCAAGCGAGAATTTCGATGAGAGCATAAAAAACCTAATGAAATAGAAAAATAGGAAAAATGCATAGCGTATCAAAATTCAGTTCCATCATCCGATCCAGTGTCTTCATTTCTCTATGTTGCTCTTCAAGGCGATGTCGTCAAAGCAACCTCCCCTCCATTGGTGCACCATATGAACATGCCAACACCAATAGCTACCATTGCAGCTACAAAAATGCCGTACTTCTGGCGATCATCTCTGGCCAACTCGTCACGCTTCAAGTCTAGGATCTTGATGACCTCGGACTTCGTGACGGAAGCTTCATCTTCGGAACCATCATCCAATTTGCATGCCTTGTCCAGTTGACCGAATCCAATGAGCTCGGCCTCCAGCATTATGCCTTGACGGGTATATGCCTTACCGGCCCTGGCCGAGAACCCGTCGTGCTTGGCAGATTCCGCGTTCTCGTAACACGGTCTGGAGATTCTGCGGACCCCATCGGCGTCAACAACTACCCTCAGGGGTGTCATGGGGACAATCCGAGTCCGCTTCCATTTCTTGCCAGGCGAGTTCATGGCCTTGTGGATGTTGTCGAAGATCTTGTCCAGCATTCGCCTGTAGCCATTGTACTGGTGCTTCAAATCCGCACGCAGCACATCCTTCGTCCAAATGAGGTCCCTGACCTCCTGGTTGGCCTCAGCCAGATTATGCTCCAGTTCGGTGATCCTGTACTGGGCATCATAGACTTCCTCCTTGGCCTTCGCCAATTCGGCTTTGAGCTTGGCTACATCGTCCAGCTCATTGAGGGCGGCTACATCGAGTGGCGCTGGTGCGATCAGGCGCTCATCTACAGGTGTGTTGGGGTCCCAATCGGGATGATCCCAATCAATGGGGGAACGGTCACCTCGGGCTTCTGACATGCCTGCAACACAGAGAAAAACACTTTAGATATTGTTGTAAGAGATGGCAAAGAGACGATTTCGCCGTCTCTGCTCCTCCTCCTGCAAGGGGGGCGAGTCAGGATGCGAAACCGTTGGTGAACTTCCCAGCGGGGAGGCTCCATAAGCCATGTTTGGCAAGCTCTGTACAACTCCTGGGAAAGGTTGATAAACCATCGGATGAGGGGTCGGGGCGATGGACATTGTCGAGGCGAAGGGCGTGACATAGGGTGACGCATAGCCTGGACAGCCATATGGGGCAGGGGCTTGTTGGGGGTAGACCGGTGGCTGCACATTTGCAGCTTGGGAGTGCATGATCAACAGGGAGTCTCTGGCCCTTTTCCTCGCGCTGGCCTTCTTCCGCCATTTCCTGAACCGCAGTCCAATCCATAGCAAAGCCATCAAAGCGCAAAAGGCCACTCCATAGAAGATCCAATGCGTGACATCTCTGCCAGTTGCCTCAGCAGCTGACTTGTCCTCCTCGCTGGAGCCTTGCGGAACCATGATATCGATGTCCGCTAGCCTAATACCAGTGTGGCTGGTCTCATCAACAACCTGAGTCTTCGCTTTGTCGGCGCTGTTGGTTGTACTTTGACCTGATCCCATTATAACCTCCGACCAAGTGCAATTTACAGGGGGACAATTTTTTACAATGCTTTTTGCAATTAGGGCAGCTAACTTCTCTTCGTTTTTCTTAGCCTCTTCTGCGGTCGGCGTGTTCAAAGTACCGAGCCACTGGGTGTATGTATACATCAAAAAAGACTTACTGAGTGCTGATGGAAATGTTTTCCTGGAGAAGGTGCTGCTGCAAAAGCTGGGCGTTGAGTGAGGTGCTTTACTTACTAGTCATAACGATGCATTTGCATCGAGGTCAGCCGTCTTATGCTTGCGTAAGAAGCGCTTGTTCCTCACACTGATCACGCCATCATCATTTTTGATGACGTAGCTTCTACCGGAATGCCGAACTTCGAGGATGACTCCGAACTCCTCCCATAGCTTAGTAAGTGCATTTTGCATGCGCACTTTTTCCCCCACCTTGAAATCTGGAATGATCTCGTTTGGCAATTGCTTCTTTTCAGCTCTGGGTTCTGGCATCTCAAGCTTTGTCATCTCATGCAAGATTGGTAATTTCGTCCTTAAATGACGGCCCAAAAACATCTTCGCAGGGGATTTGCCGTCTGCTCGTGCCAGATTTCGAAATTCCAGCACAGCGGCATTCATCTCCCTTAGGGTCTTGGTTTTCATAACCAGCCTTTTCATGTTTTTCACACTAGCTTCCGCGGTCCCATTGGACTCGTGGTGATAAGGGCTGCTGGTGGTGGCAATTATGCCATGCTCTTTACAAAACTCACGCATTTCATGAGAGGTGAAGCATCCAGCATTGTCGGATCTCATCACGATCGGGTACCCAAATGTGGCAAAAATGATCGTCAACTTCTTGATGATTTCCTCACTAGTGTATCTTACCATCTTGAAAATCCAAGGCCAACCACTGAAGGTGTCCACAACTATTAAATAGTCTGCCCCTTCATGATGGCCCAAATCCATTGCAATACTCTGCATTGGGGCCGTTGGTACCATGTTCTCGCCTTCTTCATCATGCGGTAAAGAGGCCATGTACTTTTGGCACATTTCGCACTCTTCTACTGATTGTCTGATATCCTTGGTCATACCACTCCAATAGTAGAATTGTCTGGCCGTAGCCAGGCTCTTCGTTTGCCCAGGATGCGCAATATGAAGAGTCCTCAAGATGAATGGACGTGCTTCCTTTGGTACGAAGACACGTTTCCCATCAATGACAACCATTCCATCTTGGACTGAAAGCTGCCCCCAAAGGTTTTGGGGCACCAGCTTTAATGCATGAATGGCCACACCCTTCTTCTTATGATGATGAAGGTCTTCCTGGATGGCCTCAATTAGATCCTGATACTCCTTGTCAGCTCTTGCTGCATCATGGATTTCTTGGAATGCCGGATCTTCTTGTGCTGAGACAGAGAGGGCTGAGATTACGCTGATCTTTGAGTTCTTCAAAGTTTCTGTTTCTTCAGCGTCTGGGTGGTCATCTGAGAAGTTAATGGGATGTCTTGACAAGGCATCTGCAATGAAGTTTAACTTCCCCTCAAGGTAGACCAAATCGAAGTTGAACGGTAGTAGCCTCTCCCTAAGCCTCAAGAGTCTGGAGTTAGTGATCTCTGCCATGTCCTTGTTCATAATACCAAGTAAAGGCTTGTGGTCAGTCTTCACCAAAAATTTTGGGCAGCCATGCAGAAAATGCGAGCTCTTCTCACATCCATAGACTATTCCCAGCAACTCCAGCTCAATAGTTGCATAATTCTTCTCAGCAGCGGAGTTGACCTTGGACCCACAGGTAATCAGGTAGCTCCTGTCCGGGTCTTTTGGGTCATACTGAGTTAGAATGTAGCCGATGCCATATAACCTGCTGGCATCTGTTGTCAACACTGTGGTCTTGTTGACATCAAAATGCTTCACCAACAAAGGTCCGGTCAGGATCTTCTTCAGCTGGTTGAAGTCTTCTTCGTGTCTTGGTAACCACTGAAACTGAACTTTGGCCTTGGTTAGCTCCCTCAATGAAGCTGACATGTGGGCCAAATCAGGCAAGAAACTTCCTAAAGTTTGAGCCAATCCCAAAAAGCTTCGCACATCCGACTGGTTGGCTGGCCTTGGGTACTCCCTGATTGCTTTCAAGTTGTCATCGTGTGGTTCTACACCATTCTTGCTGACCATGAATCCAGCAAACTTGACACGTTCACCCATGTGCAGCTTTTTGGGTGATAAGCTGACACCATAGGTTTTGCAGTTGCTGAGGAGGACATCCAGATTGTGCAGGGCTTCCTGCTCTGTTTCCCCCCAGATGAGGACATCATCGACCAATTTGACTCCCTTTCCGTTCAGGCCAGTCATGATCATGTCACTCCTGCAGCACCACTCATCACTGGAAGATGTGAGCCCCATGGGAGCTCTCACATAACGGAATCTTCCCTGTGGTAGCAAAAATGTAGTCAAGTAGGATGACTTTTCTTCCAACTTGATCTGGTGGTATCCCTGCGCACAGTCTCCGACCACAAACCACTGAGCCTTTGCAGGGATGCTCTTCAACAAATGGAATGCAGACGTAAAGGGGTGGGTTGGTCTCTTCACGTACTTGTTCAGCTGAACGAAGTCCGTAACCAACCTGACTGATTTGCCATCAGACTTGATGACAAAGAAACCTCTAGAGGTCCAATCTGTCATCTCCCCTGGCTTCAGCTTCTTGACAATGTCGGCATCCTCCAAATCCTTAATGCACTTGTCCGCCGCTGCTTTGAGATGCACCGGTATGGCATTGGTTGAAGAGATCCTCATAGGTTTTATGTCCCCATCCACTAGGTGGATCTTCATGGGTTCACCCTTCATAAACCTGGTTTTGTCAAGCTTGTCTGCAAAGACCTCTGTATATTTGAGCTTCAAGCTCTCCAGAGTCATATCCATTGTGGTTGCTGCGATTGCCGTGGAGTTAATGTTTAGGCCAACCACGCCTAATATCTCCAGTGTCTGCCAGTCGACAATCACCTCTTCATCGTCACCAAGTGAAGCGACCACTGCATTGGTTACTACAACCACTTTCATGCCACGTGATATTGCAATCTCACATGTTCTGCTCGTCTTCACTTCGGTGCCATCAACGCTCCTGACGGTCTCCGGATTGGGATGTATTGGCATCCCCATCTCCGCTGCAACTTTCTCATCAACCACAGTAATGGTTGCTCCAGTATCTGGCAGGCAATACGTAGAGAAAGCAGACCCTATCTCAGGGCAAAATAATAGCTTGGCCTTGGGAGTTGGCCTTGATGACGTGACCCTGGTAGCATTGGGTAGGCATGAGGGCCGCAGCCCGCTCACTGCTTTGGAGATCTTCTGCTGCATCTCCTTCTTTTTTCTGCTCTTGGTCTTCGCCATCTTGATAACCCCTGCCCCTCCGTCATCTTCCTCCATCCTCTTGATGCGACTCTGAAAAATGAACGGCAGAGAGTATCTATCTTTTGATTTTTTCATAATGCGTATTGCCTCATTGCAAGCAATAGCGTTTTTACACTCCAATGTGCTAGAAAAATCAAAACTCAAAGGCAACTTAACTGTGAATTTTTTAATGGCTTTCTTCGGGTTCCCATTCGGCTTCTTCTCGCCACCCTCGCCCTTGCCTTTCTTCTTGAAGCACTTGTCCGCCCCATGACCCTTCTTCTTGCAAAATTGACAGGTTGGTGCCTTCGGACAATTTGGTCGGAGGTGCTCTTTACTTCCGCATTCAAAACAACCTCCATGCTTCTTCTTCTGGCTTGAACCTGCGGCCTCAGCCCCAGCATTCGAGCCCATGGCCTTTTTCTTGCGATAAGCAGTAGGCCCAGCCTTCTTCACGGTAGGGTTCTCGTAACCCTCTTCGGTGGCTGTATTAACATCATACATATTGCCAGCCGATTTGAGCTCATCCATCGTTGCTTTGCCGCCAGCTAAGTTGTCGGCCTTGATAAGCTCTTTCCGTAAGGCTTTATTAGCTAGAGAGCTCATATAGAGGTACTTCATTACCGTCTCTATGTCCATGCTCTCGAACTCGGCTGCTTTGCATTTCAGCTCAAATGCAGCCCAACTCGTTCCATGCAGCTCGCTTGGGTTTGTACTTTTGTGACGAAAGCACTCCAGTCTTCTCTTAGACAATGGAAACGCCAGCTGGAACTCGTTTACTACGATCCTCTCCATTGAAAGGATCCAAGGAGTGCCCACATTTTCATCTTGTATGAAAAGGGGCGATTCCGCACTCAACTTTGCTGAAATCTTGGCTGATAGATTGGCATCAAATAATACCAGACTGTAAGTGTGCTGGGCATCGATGGACTTCTTCTGGATCTCCGACTCTTGAACGTAGGTCTTCCAAGTCCTCAAAAAAACCTGCAGCTCAATGGCTGTAGCACCAGTCTTCAGCGTTTTCGGCTTCAAATTTGCATCCGGCTTGACAATTTTTCTGTCCTCTGATGCCGGTGCATTTGATGCCGATATGGCAGTTGGGTTGGCCTTTTCGTACCGGCCTGTGATTGCCAGTGCTTTCAATTCCAGGGCATCCTTTCTCTCGAACATCTCCTTGACCTCGTCAGCTTGAGTGACTCGGGTCTCGTCCGGCAGGTTATTTAGAATCTGCATGATGCTATTCTCCTGGTCGACCAACTTTTGTTTCAGCTTCTGGAGCTCTTTTGCTTCTGAAACTGAAATATCTTTCTGCCTTTCCAGGGCCTCGCATAGCTTCTCTCCGGCATTCATGTGCCTGGACAACCAACTCTTGTGTCCATTGAGACTATGTATTTGTTTGGTGAGGTCCTCGAGTGCTCTTGCACCTCTGGCTTCGGAAAGCTTTCCGATTGCCAATTGCAAGTCAGTTGGATTCTCCTTCTCGGTCATCGCTAAATTTGCTCTGACCGCACTTGTGTCAAATGTGTCCTCGTCACTGTTTGTGGCTGCCAAAAGCGTATCTTCGGGGCCCTCCGCTTCTTCTTTGGCTTCTTCTAAGGCTTTCACTTGCCTTTGAAGTGCTGCAAATACGTTCTGATCTGCAGTATGCCACTCTTCTTCGCCAGCACTTTTAATTGAGTCCTGGCTCATGGACACTTTTGTTGACACTTTTTTGTTGTGATGCTGCCAAGGGTGGCGGAACTTTCACAATTCCACTCACGAAACCTTCTCCGGCTGCTCACACTTTTTGTCGTGATGCTGCCAAGGGTGGTGGAAAATTCCACTCACAACCTTCTTCGGCTGCTTCTCAAACCTTCCCTCTTCTAGGAAAGGGCCTCTTATGCAAAGAGACTGAGAACCGACGCCATGGTTGGTCCCGACCTCGTGGGTGACACTTAAGGCACTACTACTCGAGCTACGTCGGTTGGATCCCTGGTCTTGTACCAGGAAACCGTGAGCACTGCTACGCCGAGATTTACCAGATCGAGGCGAACGTATCCACTTTGATACGAGATGTGTACTGAGTGTAATTCAGTGCAAGCTTAAGCGAGACAGAAAGAATGAATGCATGCACGCGCGAGAGGGGAGTATCTACTATAGCTATAATACACGTGAGAGTCAATATAGGGAAGTATGCTTCAACATGATACAACAGTTACCTCTGTAAAAATATTTAATCTTAAACTATTTCTTAATGGTTTGAATATTCTGTATTTTCATGAGTTATGTTAGTCATCTTTGGTTATATTTATGTTAAACATTGTTAAAGTGAAAAAAAATCACTTGGAGCTCTACCAAATTTGCAGTTTAAATGATGCAGCATCTTAATGAGCTTGAAGATTGGAAATGACCCGTTTCATAATCTAATCTGACTGAGCCTTCTTCATTGTGGGCTGGTTGCACACGCTCCTTTTTATAAAGCCTTAACTTGGTATCGGCTGTGCTCTTCTTAATCCTTGAGGGTTGCAGTTTGCCCATTGGATCCACATGCATAGAGTTGACCTTACAAGACTTGTGCACCAAATCGAGAGATTCAGCCAAAAGAGTGAAAATGACATCCACATTCTTTCCGGATTGGGCAGAGGCTTCAATGTAGTCCAACTTGTACTTGTCAGCCAATGCTTGGCCACACATCGGTGTGACTTGTCGCTTATTCGACAAGTCCACCTTGTTTGCAACAATGATTCTCAAAATTTCTCTCTCATCCAGTGAGAAATTCTCCAGTTCTTCCAGCCAACCAGGCAAGTCGACAAAGGATCTTGCCACAGTGACATCAAAGACCAAAATCACTGCATCAGCTCCCCTATAGTAGTTCTTGGCAAGACCCCTAAAGCGTTCCTGGCCTGCAGTGTCCCAAATTTGCAATTTGACATACCTATTCTGTTCTTCAAGCCTGATGACCTAAATATTGTAATTACAAAACTATGCATTGATTCCAGTAAAAGATGTGCATACCTTTCTTTTGTAGTCGATGCCAATTGTGGCTGTGTTAGATCCATCTTTGCCATCTTTGAATTTTCCAGTCAAGAGCCTTTGTATCAATGATGTTTTGCCTACTCCGGAATCACCCAAAAGTAAAACTTTGAAGGGTCCGGATGAATTGCTATCATTAAAACTGGGCTCTTTGCTAATCGATATCTTTTTCTTCGCTACTAAAATTGGCTGTTCACTTTCTTCTGTTAGGGCTGAAATGTTACCAGACATTTTGTTCAAGAACAAAGGTCAACAATCTCTTTTTGTTCAAAGGAGATAAGAAAAGCTTACAGCTGAAAATGGCCTCTTGTCAGCCTCCTTCTGAGCTTGATTGGGATGATGCGAGGTTTAATTTGTATAAGAGAGGCTGCTACATTGACCAACTGGTTAAGCTGTTTTGTGAGCAAAATGGCAGGAAAGCAAAGCCCTCAAGGAAAATCCCTTTATTTGATTGTTTGATTGTGGTTGGGCTCCAGAATGACCATTCGAACAAGATCTACAGACCTTTCATCAAATTCAAGTATCCTGAAGAGGTAAGTGAACAAATAAAGATCAATGATTTGTTTACTAATTTTAGCTGAGAGAGTTGCAGTATACTGACTTGCCGCATGGCATTGAAATGTTCTGCTTTCCTGATGCGGATTATTGGTCTCCGAATGAGTCGCTTGAAGAAGAAGCCCAATTTGGCCTTGGAAATACTCATTTTTTGGTCTTGACCGATTTGAATGGATCCAGAAGGTTTGGATATTGCCAACGAATCATTCCAGAGGGGGATAATGTGCCTTTACCATTGGCATATTGCATCATTACTTCCATTAGGAGCAGAATTTATCCTATGGTTGGTGCTTTCAGACATTTCTGACAAATTTAATTATTGTTCATTGCAGAGACTTCACAATAATTGATATTCAATGATGACAATTGATGCTTTTTTTAATTTAAGATTCTGAAGGAATTGGAGACTCTTCATGGAGAAGAAGATGATACAACTCAAGACATTTTCAGGCTTTTGCATTCCCAAAGTTTTCCCTCGACTGTCAAGGAACCAATCCTTATTTCACACTCTGGCAGGATTTTCAAGCAAATTAGAAGGCCTTTAGACACAACTTTGGATGTGAACTTGGTGCATTTCATGAGCACGGTGGGAATTGAAGCCTTACTCAAAGTCTTCTTAGGGGTCTTGCTTGAAAAGAGGATCATCATAATTGGTGGCTACATGGCTCAGGTTTCCAACTTTGTAGAAAGCCTATGCTCTCTTCTGTCCCCCTTTGCTTGGCAACATACTTTGGTACCCCAAATCACCTTTAAATGAATTTAGCAATGTATTATACATGATGAGATGTGTTTCAGATACCATTGCTACCATCTCACTTGGTCAACATCCTGGAAGCTCCAACACCCTACATAATTGGCCTTCATGACAGTGAATACCTTGAAAGTGAGTCCTTTGATGACATCGATGATGCCATCATTGCTCATTTGGACTGTGACAGTCCCATACTCTCCTCAAAATCAGATGAAGATGAGTACTTAAACATTGACCTTGTCAATGCATTAAGAGATAGGCTTCAGGTTGTCGAAGTCCTCTCAGACGATGAGCCAAGCAATCCGGCTTTGAACAGCATGATTTCAGAGGCTTTCACTAAATTCTTCCTTGGACTGATTGGAGATGTCACAAAGTTTATCAAGCCCTCAAAGGAAAATGAAAAGCCGGTGTTTCAACAGTCAAAGTTCCTTAAGGATTCTACGGAAGATTTGATGGGGCTCCTTGATGACTTCTCCAAAACTGCAATGTTTCAAGCTTTCATTGAACTGAAACTACAAAGGGCCACAGGGATTGCCTTGAGGAAATCAAGTCCTTATAGGGTGAAGTAAACCAAGTATTTGTGAACTTAACTTTATCATATTATTTGTATATTAGGTACGAAGGATGTCGAAAAGGAGGCTAAGTTCTGTCATACGGCCAGAAGCTAGCCAAGAGCCATTTTCATTGGTTTACAGCAGCGAAGAGTCAGCAGTGTCTGAGTCAACCATCAAAAATGCTGAGGAGCCCAAGTTTCACACTAGCTTTACACCTCATGCTCCAAAGAATAGGGTTGTCATTTCATCGACCAACCCAATGCATCAACATTCTTCAGGAGTTGTTTTTGTCATCAATGAAGTCACTGTAAAGTTGGACGGATTAGTCAACAAGATTTTGCATGTCTCTCCAACTAAGACAGTTGCTTATTTGAGCATCCTCATAGGAAATCAGTACAGGCTAAGAGTGAAGAACGCTATACCTTTGGCATCGACAGCCATCATAGGTGAAGTCTATCAAATCTTCAAGGAAACAAATGGTGTATTGAACATATCGGTGTATTGAATCGTTTCCCTGTTCAGTCTAGCTTTCATTTAGAATGCCTCTTCATAACATTCATCACAGAGGAAATATAAGGGGTTTACTCAATAACTGTATTACTTGTGCGCTTTCCAAGTTTGGTTATGATCCAGTGTCGAATTTCGTCCTGGTTGTTCTCCCTGAAGTGGATGTTTATGAGGATCTTCTCCATGCTTTGGTCCAAAGCTCTTTTGCCTGAGCCCACTTTTTTGCCAGTGAAGAAAGTCTTGACACTGTCATAGTCAAATTCATTTGAGAAGTGAGCAATGACTGACTCTATGATTGACCCCATGGTAAAGGATCCAGCTCCAAATTGGACCAAGAGCTCTTCCCAATGCATCTGAACAAACCTCCAAGCAACCTGGGATCCGGAAGGGTTCTCAGCAATGCCAGCAATCACTGACCTCACATCTTGGTTCCTGATCTTGGCCCTATCAAACACTGAGTCCAAGTACCTACATAATTCATAGAATCAAATCTGAGCACTTAATAGTGAGATCAGCAGACTTCTTTTGCTTACTGTTGCAAAATGTAGGGGTCATTTGATGAGGATAAAGCTCTAAGCCACAGGCTTCTTTCACTTGCAACTTGAGTAGTGTTGTACATGCTCCAGGCAAAATTCCAATCATCTGCATTTCCTAGCCTTACACCAGCAGAGTAGACAATCCATCTGAAATCTGGTGGGACAGGCTTTTGGGACTTTTTCAAGTCAAGGAAGTATTGGACAGCTCTTGACAGTGCCTCTGGCATTTTGGATGACTTTGAGTGGGTGAGGATCAGGTTTCTCATCATCCTCTCATTGTGAGTGCCTTCATCTTTCCAGCCTAGCTTGTTATACATAGGGGAAAGGATGTGCCTGAGGAAATAGTTAATATCTGGGATGAGGGAAGTTTCCTGCAAGATTTGCTTCCACTTTTGCAAGTGTTGCAGTGCCACAGACCATGGCACAAAGTCATTTTCCTTGAGCAGATACAGGCACATCTCCATAGGAACTGTCACATTGACTTGGCCAGCCCTGCAAACATTAGATGGTCATGGCATTTGGAGCCAATTAAGTGGTGAATGGCTTACAAGGCTAATGAGAATGCATCATTCAGAAGTTGAGCCCTGTCAGTTGCACTGAACACTGTGTGTTCCCTCATTAGTTGCTGAATCAAGCCATCCCAGTTATGCTTGGGATAATTGACTCTATAGTATCCAGTGTTGTTTAAATTTGCCTTGAACCAAGTGACATCAGCAGGAAATTCAACTTCATAGGCTGAAAGCAAGAAAAAATCTGATTAGCTCTGCTCTCAAAATGCTTCAAGCCTCTTACTGCTAGTTTTGTTGAGGATGAAGGAGTCCTTGAAATCTGCAAGGTTGGTCACATAGTCTACAGGAATTATCCATCTAAAGTCTGAGCCCTCTTCAAGCCTTCTATTGATTGTGCTATCATTCAGCTGAAAGGAAATTCTTTCAGGGCTTTTCAAACTAGAGACTTTGCCAGTAATAGTTACACTAAGAGCCTGGAAGTATCGCTCCTGCTTGATAGTATAGATGTTGGTGTCATTCTGTTGTTCGAAGACAACTATGGGGTATCCCATTTGATTGGTCCATCCATCCATAAGTTCTTGCACAGTGAAGTTAAACCTCTTGTTACTCCAGGCATCTGAGATGGCAATCCACAAGTCATCAGTGACTGCATTTGCAAACTCATGTCGCCTAAGATATCTTGAGAGTCCTGATCGGATTGTCTGCTCCCCAACCAACCGCTCCAGCATGTGGATGATGGAGGCTCCTTTCTTGTAGGAGATGGTATCAAAAATGGCTTCAATCTCTTTCGGGTCTTTGACTTCAACTGATATGGGGTGGGATGTTGTCAGGGAATCCATGTCCAAAGCTGGAGCAACCATTTCAAGGAAGAACTGATCCATCATGTGCCAATCAGGCTCAATGTGGTCCACCCCTGTGTACTCCATCCAAGAAGCAAATCCTTCGTTCAACCACAAATCGTTCCACCATTTCATGGTAACCAAATTACCAAACCACTGATGAGCTAGCTCATGGGCTACCACAATGGCAATCCATTGCTTGGCCTTGGCACTGGTTTCTTCAGGACTGTAGAGCAAAGAAGTCTCCCTGTAAGTGATCAATCCCCAGTTCTCCATGGCTCCAGCTCCAAACTCAGGGATGGCAATGAGATCCTGCTTTTGCAAGGGGTAAGCCACACCAAAGAAGGTGTCATAAAAGTCCATGAGCTTAGTTGCTGACTCCAGGGCAAAGTTGGCCTGTTCAATTTTGTCTTTGGCAGCTATCACTGAGACATTGACATTCTTCTGGCTGATTTTGCTCACCACTTCAAAGTCACAGACCACAAAGGCCACCAAATAGGTGCTCATTTCCACACTCTCCTCAAACTCATCCCTGATCTGTGACAAAGAGTTCAGTTGTGAGGCTAAAAAGGGAAAGTTGATGAAATACCTGGTCTGGTTTGCCCCTAACATCATCATGGAAGTTCTTCTGAGTGTTGAAGAAGGCAACCAGGTCTCTGTCATGAGTGATTGTCATTAGGAACTTGGCTTTCAAGTGTGGCTCATCAAAGCAGGGGAAGGCTCTTCTGGCATATGTTGGTTCAAAGTGAGTGGATGCAATCCTCTTAAGATTTCCATCCTTGTCTGAGTAGTCTGAGTAGTAGAATCCTTCCAAATGGTTGCTGAGCATGTATGAGAACTTGAGCCTTAGTGCATAGGTGACTCCTGGAACCATGTACTCATCGGTTTCCAGGTACACCTGCTCCCTGGATGGGTATTCCAGCATCCTCTCAACTTTGAGCCTTTCATTGATGGTCCTGCTTGAGATGTCAATGTCCTTTGAATGGAACACTATGAAGTTGGTCTCTTCACTCACAGTGAAGAAGAACTTTTCAATGCCTGAAAAAGGAAGTGAGATGCAATCTTGAATTGTTTTATCAGATACCAAGCTTGATGCCAAAGTGATTTGTGTAGATAGGACCAAACATTGATCAAGGCAGATATTTCCCCTCAATGTTTGATTTCAGTTCTGGGTGCTGATATTTCATTTGTGCAGATTGTTACACTAGCAAAGCAGCTTCAGCAAATCAATTCTCCTTTAGTACCTTTGACCCAGAGAGAGGTCAGATTAGGCGTCAGCTCAATGTCATATCTGACTGGCTTGATGAAGGTAGGCAGCCTGATGTCATCCCAGGGGAAGGGTTCGCCATTGGTGGCAACCAAGTCCTCTTCCTCTTCATAGTCATAGTAGTCTGGCTCCTGGACTTCCACCAGATCAGTGTCAGCACTGGGACACTCTTCGGTGAAGTCGAAAGGCCTGATGAAGGCCAGTGACAGGGATGACAGGAAGATGACACTGAAGATGAACACTGTCAGGGAGATGGCAGTGCACCTTGAGCACTGAGCCACATGGCCCTTGTACAGGTGCCTTTTGTTCGAGTTGTACAGACCTCTGCTGCTTGACTCACCTGCAATGAAGGCCAGAGTGTTATAAGGAAGGAGGCCATTATAAGTATTGGTTTATTTTATTGGGAACCTGAGAGGAAGGCCACATCATCTTCCCCATCTCCCTCAGTGTCCAGGAGCATTTTGTTCCTGCTGCTCCACATCTTTTGGCACCACTCCAGTTTTAACAATTTTATTGAAAAGCTATTACTTTTTTAACAAGTCCTTCTGACTACAAAACCTAGCAGTATTTTGCTAGAAAGCTGCTGGCCTTTGCATCCATCTAGGTTGGTACCAGGCCGCGTTGGGACACTGTTAAGGCCACAACCACTGGCTTTCCCAGACTGAGCACACTGGGGCATATCTGCCTAAAAACCCCTTTTTTCTTGTCTTTGTCTTGCTCTGCATTCTTTAGAGTTTTCTTTTAATAGTAATTTTAAATGGTTTTACCAGGAAATGTTTTTTAATGATTTTTTCACCTTGTGTTCAATGGTATCAAAAATACCCTGGATCTTGGTGGCCTCTGAAGAGAAGAGGCCCAAATTATGAAAGGAATTTCTCCTTTTGTCTATTGGCTCTTAAACCTGGTTCCAAAGGTCATTCTCACTTTCAAGACTTTTAAATCAATATAAACTGATCTTTTTTTATTTATTTAGGGAGAAATCAATAATTAAGCATTCAAATGCTATAAATCAACTCATATTTGAAATATGCTTTGAAATTGAGCGAATTATCAGCAGAATCCACTCTTGGTGGGAAAAGCTGAAGTGGGAAAAATCATTATGCTCGATAATAGTAATAAAAGTTGGGAAAACAAAGGCAAAATCGTTGTTGGAAGCTTCAGCACAGCGGGGGTCTCACCATTTTAAACTGCCTCATTTGGTGAGACAGCATTTTTCATACCCCTCAAGAGGGAATAGAAAAAATGAAAATAAAGCTAAGAAGCGCCACTCAGCAGCTGAAATGTCAGTTTTTGTCCACTTGCAGTCAATTTTCCATTTTCTACAGCACAAAGTCACGGTTAAGCAAGTTTCAATGATGATAGGAAATGATTCTCAAATTCTCCCCCTGAAATCAAGAGAGGCAAACCACAGTGGATAATTCGGGAGGCGCTCGCGCGCACATAATTGCGCGCCACTCTGCAGGTAGTTTTTAAAAGGCAACAACAACAACTTCAGTACTTACGCCTCGCTTTGCTTTGCTACGCGAGTTGCCTTGCTTTGCTTCTTATACAGGGCCTCTTTTTGGTTCTCCTCAGTTTTGCGGCCTTCAAGGCCGCGCTCTATTGCTGCTGAAGGCCATTTAAGCAACTGAGAAAGCAGCTGAACAGTCAACGACCCAAGTTGAGAAATAGCGTAAGTTTTTCCCTTAATAATTCCGTTTTGCTTAATTATAGAGCAATTTTCATTGCCATTTTATTTGCTTTAAGCGTTTTACGTTTTTCGTTTATTAGTCTCTAATTTTAGGCTTTTTTGTTATTTTGTTTTGAATCAGGCTGTCAGTTAAGTTTGCTTCCTATGAAAATCTTTTTAATTTTTGGCTCATGCATTTTTGAATCAAGCTCAGCTTTTGAGCAATTGGCTTTTTCATGAATCAGACTCTAGACTGTCTTGAGCAAATATTGCATATACTGCTAGTGCACTATTCAGCTTTACGCAAATAATGCCATAGTAGGGCTAAAATGGTTAAATAATAATAAATGAGCTTGATTATGCTATAGTTCAGTAACCTTTGATCTGGTATTTTGAGCTTAAAGGGTGTGAAATAAAAATCGCCCGTAATTTGATGCTGATAACTTTTTGCGCCGTTTTCTCAGCGCGCGCGCGCGCGCTTTTACGTGCAGCTGCTTCTGTTATCAATTAGACGCAAACGTGCAGCTACAGTGACCCCGTGAAATTCGAAATCTTGAACTTGACACCCTCCAATTCGGCACAAGATTTATGAACTTTACTTCTGGGGTTGAAGGCATAATTATGCTATGAGAACCAATTGTACCCTCATTGAAATAGCAATTTTATGATATGAGCACAATGTCATTTTTCAAGCATTTTGGATCAAATACTATCTTATATTTTATTAACTGTAAGTAACCATCATTGTTTTTTTAACGTAATGAAAATCTTTGCATTGTTTTCATCTAAGCCAAACTATTTTATTTTAAACTACAAGCTATTTTCGAGATAACAATTTTTTTAAAAAAAAACCCTGCATTTAAAAAATTCCATTTTCACAAAAAAGCAATCTGAAGAAAGCAATCTTTTAAGAATGTTTCTCAAGTACTATTTTTCCATTAGAGGCTACTGCCCACGTTTATGTTGGGCCTATAAGTCCAATAATCGATTTTGCACATAACTCAGCCTACATTTACATTGTAGTCTCTATGATATAGTCCGTCAAAGTTGCGGCCACTGTGGGCTAATATGTACACATGAAGAACAACTCTCTTGGAAGCGCTCAAGTCTTTCTTCTACTCTTCAGCTTGTAAAATCAGCGGCAGTCTGTCGCTGGCAAGCGCCGAGGAAGCAGCAACGAGTGACTCGTTCACTCGTTGTCATGTTGGATACGAGTGGGTGCCAGAAACCCGCCGAGGGCGGCAGGATGCATTTTCGCGGAATCCGTTCGAGCAAGTTCAAGCATGTTTTTGGGATGCCCGCGAAAAAGCCACTGTGCTACGACAACATCAAGATCACAAGAAACGCCAGTGATGCCAATTTCTGCGCTGTCAACCCCAAATTTTTGGCAGTTGTTGTTGAAGTTGGGGGTGGAGGAAGCTTTCTAGTCTGGCCTTTGGATCAAACTGGCAGAATTTCTCATGCTGTCTCAAAGGTGAGTTGCAAAAATCTGAGCTTAAATTCAAGAGTGCTTCTAAATCTGGCCTGAAAGTTAAAATCAAAGAGTTGCTTTAAAAAAGCTTAAATTAAAGATGGCTAAAAAGCTTCAAATCAAGTGTGCTAAGAAAAAGGCTTAAATTCAATTATCCCTGAAGGCTTCAATTCTGTAACAAAAGCTAAGCAAAGCATGTTACTAATGAAGAGTGGTTATAAATGAGAATTAAAATTTTTTTTTGTCTTCAATAAGTGTTTTGCTGTAAAAAGTTACAATCTAAAAGTCCTTAATTAAAAAAGTTGAATGCCACCTGCTTTGGGCGTTCAGTATTTGTGGGAAAAGTATTATTAATGCTTTGTTGTGACAGCTCCATGTATGTTCATAGCATGAAATTTGGTGGCTTGGTAATCGATTTTGCCCCGCGAAAAAAGTAAAGCGTATTGATCACCACAATTTTCCCTGGGTCAACCGGAACGTAAAGTATGGATGATTCTCAGGGAATTAATCTAATTGTAAGAGTCTTTTTCAAGGATAATTATTTTTTAAAGTGTGTGTGCGTCACACAAAAATCCTTGTAATTATAACTATCAAAGCTAGATTATCTCTATTATTTTACAAAAGACAATTTGAAGGTGAAGGTGCAATGTTAAGGAAAGTATAACGGCAACTGAGAAGCCTAGCTAACCTTAAAGGTTGCTTAGCTTAGCTTTTGGGTTGCTTAGCTTTAAGGTTGCTCAGCTTAGCTTTAAGGTTGCTTAGCTTGGCTTTAAGGTTTCTCAGCTGAGCTTTAAGGCTGCTTAGCTTAGCTGTAAGGTTTCTTAGCTAAGCTTTAAGGTTGCTTAGCTGGGATTTAAGGTTGCTTACAAAACTTCTTGTGGCTGTAGAAAAAAATATTGCTTGGAGACTTTTGTTTTGATGCATATGACAAAAAAAAAAATAATCCTCTGTGGCATGCATAGATTGATGATGTAGATAAATGCAGCTGTCCCCTTAGTTCCTGTGCGTTTCATGCCACTGGCTCAATTCCAACATGCTGAAGCTAGCTAATGTTTTCTGCTTTCAGGTTGCTGGACACAGCAGGCCAGTTTTGGACATAAAGTGGAACCCTTTTAATGACAACATTATTGCTAGCGCCTCAGAAGATTGCACAGTGAAATTGTGGTACATTCCAGATTGCGGCCTCGGTTTGGCCTCGGATTTGAACGAGCACCTTGTGGAATTAAAGGGTCACAGGTAAAGAATTTCACTTTTTCGTAAGTTGGCCCTTACCTCAAAAAAATGAATATCAACTATGTTCTCTTCTCTTTTGGAGTAACGCCTTTGCAGAAAAAGAGTTCCCAGATTTTGCCAAATTTACATAGTTTTAAAAATTGAATGATGCTCTTCTGAGCATATAGGTGTCACTTAATTTTTTTCAAGTGAACTTAAGTCCAAAAGGTGCTACTTATTAAAGACTTTTGAGGAAACAATTTAAAGAAAAACGAGCAACCGGATTATTGCACATTGATAACATCTTTGGCTAATTATGCCAAATTAATTGCAATTACAAAAAGAATGCCAAGACGAAAAACAAGTTTCTTTGTTCTCTTGAAAAGATTTGCCAGAGGGAAGGAGTGCCAATATTTTTTGTTGTTTTCATAGAAAAAAAATCTTTGCTTCTTTTTAGGCGAAGAGTTACCATGTTAGAATGGCATCCAACAGCAGAAAATATTTTGTTTAGCACTGGATTTGACCACAGAATCCTCATTTGGAACATTGCCAAGGGACAGTCAGTCAAAACCATTGAATGCCATCAAGATGTCATCTTCTCAATGTCAATTAACAGGTTTTGTTTATCTTTTTTCACAAAAATAAGGGATAATTCAATAATAGAGATCCTGATTTAGGACTGGTTCACTTTTGGCAACCACTTGCAAAGACAAAAAGTTGAGGATTATTGATCCAAGGTCAGGAGAAGTTTTAAGAGTTGGAAACAACCACCAAGGCACCAAAGCAAGCAAGGTAATGAGTTAAGCAAGGCTTCGCCAAGCATTGAAATTGACCCTTGTTTTTCAACTGACAACTCAATTCCCCTCAATTATCCCTTTTGAGACCCATTTCAACAGCACTGCATTGCAGACTCCAAACTAGCTAGCATCTTTGTACGCTAGAAAGTGAATTTCACAAGTGATATTCATTTTCTTGATCAGAGCTCAGTTTGATTACTTCTTTGACTTCAACAACACAAAATGCCACCAAGGAAAAAATCAAATTAAAACCCGTCGAAAACTTGATAATTCATGAATAATCATAAGGAATACTGTATGGCTCTCCTTCAATAGTTAATGTTGTATTTTTGAGGGGCATGCATAGTATTATTAGCGTTTAAAATGTTAAAAAAGATTACAAAAAACCCTTTTGTGAAACGAGCTTTGCAAGCTTTGTTTGACGCACTTTAGAAGAAGTTTACCACTTTCCCGCCCTGGATCATAATTTTTACATCATCATAACAAAGTGCGTAAAGTATTTTCTTTCAGGTGGTTTACTTGGGCGACACTGGCCGCTTGTTTACAACCGGTTTCTCCAAGTTTTCTGACCGCCAAATTGCCATTTGGAGCCAACATGACTTGTCAGAGCCTTTGAAAATGGAGGACATTGACAGCTCTTCTGGAGTCCTTTTCCCTTTTTATGACCATGACACCAAAATGATTTATGTGGCGGGAAAAGGAGATGGGAATGTGCGCTATTTTGAGCTGCTTGAGGATGAGCCCTATCTGTTCTACTTGTCCCAATTCATCTCTGGAGCTCCACAGCGGGGCTTTGGAGTCTTGCCAAAACGAGGTTGCGAGACTGCCCACTGTGAAATCTTCCGCTTCTACAAGCTCCATGCTACCAAAGATCTCATTGAGCCCATTGCCATGATTGTGCCCAGAAAGTCAGAGAGCTTTCAGGATGACATCTACCCTGAAACGCAGGCCCCAGTGCCTTCCTTAACTGGTATGACCTAATTTAAATACTCATACATACCATATTTGAGTTTTTCCTTTTAAAAGCCTTTTTTATTAAGCCAAAAGTTCTTGTTAGAGACTTACTTAAAAATATGAAGGTTCTATTCTCAAAATCAAGCCAGATCTTGAAATCAAGCCTGTTGTCAAATTCAAACTTATTCTCAAATTACACTCAAAGTCAAGCTTATTCTCATAAACTAACCTAAAATCAAAATCAAGCCAGGATTAGCCATGGATGATTTAAATATTTCTATGTGGTGATGGAGTTAATGTAGCATGCTAATGCATTAATGCTTTTGTAGCCGAGGAGTGGATTTCCGGGCGAAATGCTAGTCCCATAATGATGTCGTTGAAAGCTGGCAGCCGGATCCGGACGTACAAACCGGTTGTGTACAAGCCATCCGAAAACGCCATTGTGATCTCTGACAAGAACAACGACCGGAAATTCATGTTCCTCTCTGAGGAAACTCAGCCTGATTACAGGCCAATCCAGGTCAGAAACTCGGAGCAGAAAAAGCCCTGTCCAAGAATTGATCATCGCCCCTTGGGAGCTGACTCTTACTTAAAGGTAACCAACATCAGTAAACGGACTTTGTAATGAGGATGTAAAAATTATGATCTAGGACTGGAAAGTGGGAAACTGCTTTCCAAGTGCGATAACCCAAGCTTGCAAAAGCTCTATTGAAAAAAGGATTTTTTCTAGAAGTATTAGAATTTAGGCGATGTAATTTTTGGCTCATAAGCCAACATGTTTCAGCTACTTGCAATTACACTTTTTAAAATATTTACTTTTAAGCGTTTTAATTATGAAACATCAAAGAGTGTTAACTTTATATCCCTCTGATCGTGTAAAGTTGTTTACATCCCAATACAAATCAAACTGACTTATGATCAAGGAAATCATGGGTCACAAGTGAAATTCACTTTGCAGTTTTGAAACTTCCCAAACTGTCTTTCAGAGCCCAGAGCCAATTTTGGGCGGTAAAACTGGAAGTAATGAGCCAATGCTGGTGGCTCGTACTAATGGATGTAATAAAAACCTTGGCTCAAGTCAGAGCAAATTCCAAGAGGTCCAGAGGAAATGGATGCTTTCTCCACCTCCAACAACAATTTTGGGTGAGTCAGATTCCTCAGACTTGGACTTGGATCCAATGCTTTCAAGCAGCATTGCCAAAAGTCAGTCTGCAATGCCATTAGGACACTCCTCGGTCAAAAGCTTGAGCTCAAAGTTCCAGAATGGAGGTGGACAAAATGGCCACCACCACAACAACAACAGCAACAATGAAAAAGAGTCCATCATTGAAGAGCAAAAGAAAGTGATTGAAAGCCTCAAAGCTCAGCTCAGTGCAAAAGAAAGGAAAATTAGGCAATTGGAAGACCAAATGAAATCACTCAAACCATCTTATTAGAGCTCTTTCTTACATCCTTAACAAGTGACTTAAGGATGAAGTTTCAACTATTTTCAATATTAATGCACTATGTATTGTCCTAGTACAACAATATTATAATAAAGAAAAGCACCTAATTGCCCTACTACACTATTGTGAAATTTTTACCTTTGATTTGCTGACTCAGAGCTGCAATGGTGGCAACCCTCAACTCTTGATGTTGCACATCTTGCTTCCACTGTGAAAGGGCATCCTTCAAAGAAAAAAAAGCTGCAATTGGGTGAAATTCAGCAATTTTACAATAATTACCTGAGTGGCTTTGGAAGGCCTGATGTTGCTCCCTGTCATGGTAAACTCTGAAAAATACTAGTACTTTCAGCAATAACCCAATAGTATCTGGTTTCTATAAGGCTCAGCAAATTAGCTGTAAAAGCAACCAGCTTTGGCATCACTATGCCAATCGATAAACTAAGATAAGGCTTTCTGCTATAGCATTGGCATGGCAGCATTAATTAAACGGGGTAGCAGAAAATGAGGTTACGCATAATACAGAACACACAGTAACAAAACGGCCAAATTACATTTTCCATGCGTGGAAAGCATGTTGGTCAACAATTAGATCATCTCATTTGGTAAAAATCTGCACCGAAACAACAAAGGCTACGGCATTTCATGGCATAGTGGGCACAAGTATGCTGCTACTCTTTCAGCCTTTTGTAGTATTCGACACAATACTACTTCAGTGTGTCTCATCTGTAAGATACACACATCCAAATACATCTGACTTGGCATATGGTCAAAGACGCCAGGTCGAACAATGGCATACGATATACCATGCAGTTTCCCTACATTTGTTCACATGCTCTAGTTTCCTAGTCACATCAGCCATTTCAATTGAGAACTAGGAAGTTGTAGCTGTACAGGTTGCCCCTGGGAAAACGCAATAGCAGTTAGGCCAAGCTGCGCTAAACATTGTTTACATTTAGTGCAGTTTCCGTGAGCCGGACTGTATTTAGCAAGGTATATTGAGTCACAATGGTTGAACAAGTGAGCTGTTCAGGCCATCCATTATACTAGTGGAAAACAACAATGAAGCAGGACATGCACTGGTTTTAACAGCAATGCGACAAAAAGTGCCAGAGATTGCAGAAAATGCTCCCACAAGGAATGAATGTGTTAAAACTTTCCCCTTCTTGAAGTCCAAAAGTTTATTTACTACAAGGCGACAGGGATCCATTTTTGGTACCATGCCAGCATTACGTTCATAATAGGATCTTGCTGAACTACTACCATATTAAAGAAGATTTAATTATTTATGGTCATCGTAGCTAAAAACTTAAGTACAGCAAAGGAACAGCAGACTTGTTGTCACAGATTAATGTTCTGGCATGACCATTGTTGATTTGTTACAGATTTTTTTCAAATGAGCTGATTTCATAATGCTTTTGTAACATGAAAAATGTAATTTGTCGTAATGTACTCTGATGTATCATGCTTTTTGCTTACTGAATTTTTGCTTTTAAGGAGCGTTTTTGTCATTGCAGCAACCTATGGCCTCTCTGCATTTTTGAGTGTTTCTGGCCAAATAGTTTCTACATTTATTTCCCAAGGGAAAGCCATGAAAGTCATGCTTGATACATTTCACAAATGTAATGCTAGCAATTTGTGATGTAAGCAATTTTTAATTCAATGCAATTTTAGACTTATGGGCCTGTTTCTGCAAAAAAATAATTGCACCATGGTGGCAAAAAGTTTGTTTTTTAGCACAGCTGATCCCTTTGGGACTTTTCTCTATTTTTCTGATTCCAAGAAAATTATTATTAGCAAGTATAAGAGAAAGCAATAAAAAGCTTTTTTTAAAGAAGAATTTCAGACCAAAAAAGCAGCTTACCCACTGTGCCCATGGCATGCCATAAAAAGTGCAAAAAAATATCATCATAAAGGCAATCCATCAAAGTGGAAAAAGAACCAGATTGTGAAACAAGCGTATGTTTTAAAAAAAGGAGAAAGGAAAGCCTTTCAAGCAATCCTTGAGAATTTTTCAATTACTGAATATCAGCCAAATCCATTAGACTCCAATTTTCCAATTAGGAAAATGGATTAGGGCTCAAGATGCTCAAGTTGGTCTTTTTCAAGTAATGGTGATTAAAAATTGCCCTTCTGGGACCTAATAAACCTTAATGTGAGGAAAGCTGAGCATTTGTTGTTTACAGTGCCATTACCTACCTAAGCTGGACATGTTAATTTAATAAGAGCTCGCTAAGTCTCTACACAAACATCCATATGTATTCTTAATGTTGTCCAAGTGTTTTGATAGAAGAAAAATGCTCAAAATTGGTACACACTTAAAAAATATTTTCTTTATTTGTTAAAAAGATTATTCTAATGTTAATTAAGGAAATTATTTCAAATTACCATTCTCTGGTTATCAAGGTAACTATACAAAATAACCTCTCTCTGCGGATGTAGGCAGCTCACCATGGAAATTGAATTTTGCCTCAGATGAATATTTAATGCACACTAGGTTAAAATGGCAGTAAAAAAGATGGGGGACCACTGGCTCCACTGTGTCTCAAGTCAAGACTGAAACTGAACATCTTTCAGTTGCGCGGCGGCCTTTCTCCCACCAAAAAAAGAGAGAAAAAGGCCGGCCTTTTTGGCCATTAACCATTCATTGTGAAGGCTTTTTTAATTGATGTAAAAAGTAGTGGCATAGCTTGGTGCCATCATCGTCAAAATTCCGAGAAGAAGCCTTCTCCTCCTTTTTGTGGCCTTGTGGGCCTTTTCATGTTGGCAGAGCCTTCTTCTTCTCTCTTAGATCATCTTGATGATGTTGACTTTCTCAAGCTCCATTACATTTGCCAATACGCAATGCTTACAGCAGTAATTCTGAACTGCCCGTAACTTTCCTGCTTTTTTGTGGGGACATATAGAATCATCATTACAAAGACCTAAGTACTCTTTATTTACTTGAAGTTGAGGTTAAAAGACAGTTCTTTACTTTAGAGTTTTTCGTTTAAGCATTCTCTGTATTCGGATTCTTTGAGCTATTGGCCCTTAAATTAACCTAGATCTCTGAAAAGTTACAATTTCTCCTTGAAATTGTGCTTTTTTAAAACTTGGAAAATGCCAAGGAAAGCTAAAAAATGCTATAACAAATTCAAGATACTAAAGTTTCTAAGTTTAAGTAGCAATTTCCTGCACTAGTAAACAGTAAGCTTGGGCTGCTGTGAGAAAAGCTATAATTGCTTTTGGAGTTTTTGGTCAATGATTTTAGTTGGGAAAAGTTCCAGCAGAACATGAGAGAGAAAATGGGAATTTTATGGATGTAGTAGTGCTAGGCTAGTAGTTTGCCAAAAGGAATTAGTCTCCTCGCAAATAATGGAGGATGATGATGAGGGGAGAGATAAGCTCAGAAAATTAGCATACCATGCCCCTTTCCACTCAGCTGGATACTTATATTTTTGTACCATAAGATTGTGCTTGTAATTTCTAGTACAACAACCGGTAGTGCAGAGGTTTATGGCTGTACATACCAATTGTAGACAGCTTGGCATGCAAAGCAAATATTGCGCAAACTCAATTCAAAAGAGTGAACAAAATTTGCTTTGGCCAATTCAACAGTGATGAAATGTGTAAGCACTGCTTTCATATGCTTTTTGGTGATAAGCTGTTTTGGTTTTAATGAGCCAAGAGGAATCAAATCTTGGCTAAAGCAATTTTTTTTGATAAATTGCAGATACCATATGGGATGTGATGCAGAAAATCTAAGGATCACTAATGAAAATGTGTTCAAATAATGTATCAAAATCAAAATGGATTGTATCGATAGCCAAACAAAAGATGCCATCAATGCTCAACGGGTATACTGGTAAAAGGCACTTTTTGGGAAAGGCACCTACATAAATTGGCACTACTATAAAAGGCACCGTACGATAAAAGCACTGTAATAAAAGGCACTATATAACATTATTGGCACCCCTAGCATAAGCCACCCAACTGAAAACTATTTGATCGCTCTGGTTAAAAAAAAAGTGTTCGCATCCTTTTGTGTAGGGTGGCACTGACAGTGAAACAAAATACTTTATGGCACCAGCACTTTTTCCACTTTTTGTGATTTTCTTCTCATAGCCAAAGTTATGAGCAGGAATGTTAACATCAGACATTTTGCCAAATGAAACTGTTAAAGCAAACTGACGCTCAAGAAACAGAAAATGCCCCTTTTTCGCACTTAAAATCATGTAGTATTAGTCACTTGATATCAAGCGAACACCTCAGCAAGCTATTTGCCACCTTGCAGAAAATAGAGTCCATAATAAAGCTCATTTTGTCTTGCTTGGTATTAGTTGTAGCAGTGCCTTTTATGAATGGTGCCTTTTAATGCAGTGCCAATTGTTGCAGTGCCAATTTATGTAGGTGCCTTTCCCCAAAAGTGCCTTTTACCAGCAGAGCCTGCTCAACTGCCAATGTATTGACACTCGAGAGATCAATCACCACCAACTTGACTAAAAAGCAGCTTTCTCTCCCTTTAAAGAAGAAGGCCAATTGCACCTTTAGGACCCATCAAATTCAACTAACTGACTATAGTCCATTCAAATGTATTTAGCTTGAATACATATTACAGCACTTATTGATTAGAGAAACTCCAATAAACTAAGCCCAAGCTAATCCCTCAGCTGGCATGAAATATCGACATTAAGAATGTTTAACAATCGAATGGAGGAGAAATGTAATGCCAATGTTTTGATCTGCTTTCTGCTGTCAAGCCTTTTTGGTTTTAATGAGCCAAGAGGAAAATAATCATGGCTCAAGAACTTTCTGCGGAAAGTTGTCGATACTCAATGCAGACTGTTTAAGGTTTCTTCTCCTTCTTCCTTGGCATCAAGTCAATCAATATGCAATGGTAGTCTTCTTTGTTCTCCTTGTGCTGCTAAACCATATTGTAGTACTAGTGGTGGTGGTCAACCATTGTGATTGGCCTTTCTTCTGACCAACTGAGCAGAAAGCCACCACTAACTTTGACACTTATTCAGAGAACCTCTCAAACTGCGCGTATGGCACCCAAATCTCACTGGAAAATGTTGACAAATGTTGCATCATTTATTGCCATAAATATCATAAGTTACATTCATGATAGTATTCTGCAAAGTCATTCAGAGTTAGGACATGAAGAGCATACTCGTAATAAGTTTCTGGAAGAATCTCAAAAATCATTAAAGATGATCATGGCCAGTTGACTTCATCATGCCTTCCATCATGATGTCTAGATGGTTCTTCTTGGGCTTCACAGCAGGATGTCCTGAATAGACTTTATTTCTGCAATAATAAAAAACAGCCTGCATAGTTAACAAGTTTTTCGACATTTTGTTAACTAGGTCCAGATTTTCTTCCTCAAAGCTCATTAAAAGCTGAAAAGCTTGATGCCAAAAAGCATATCTGAACATCTTCAAATCATGTTTCGACAATTGGGTTGTCCCGTCAAATTTTTTTTAGCTTCAATTAACCAATGTTTAAAACTTGATTCTAGTGCAAATTCTAGAATGACCACATGCTTTAAGAAGCAGATAAAATAAATTAACGCAAGATTTAAAGGCAGTGTCACTAAACCTCGCTTAAGAGTGTACTCAATAACTTGGCTCACAAAGGACACAAAGTATTGCAACACTCTTGACGGTCAAGTCTGGTCCGAAAGAACTGCGACTCGACGCAACAAGTTGTTGTTGCATTTTTTTCTACTCAGACTCTAGAAGTTTTGACCTCCCAGTTCCTCTTGGTGATACGGCATAAAAGGGCATTATTTTTTGAGCCAGACACTCATACCGGAAATAGGAAGACGAATTTTAGTTTTACCTGTAATCGTGGCGGGTCATGTATTCCTCCCTGAAATATTAGAGAAATAATTAAAGGTTTTTTTTCTTAAAAAGTATTTTTTTCTCTTACATGTTGCAGTGCAAAAGACAGTGGATCCAGGTGCTCTCGCACATGTCACACATGAATTTCATGGGCATTGGAGAGGCTGAGGTCATTTGAGGCTGTTGAGTGGCCAAAATGGCCAAAATGAGGCCCAAAGAGGCCAAAATCAGGGGTCGATTCATCTGTGGAAATAAGCACACTTTTGAGCACTCTCAAGGTTATTCACTATACATATTCATTATATTTGGCTAAAAGTAAAATAAATTAAGAATAAGCACTTAGGGAACTTTAATTTTAATGCATATTCACCAAAACTAATTAATTCAAATGTAGCCATGCTAGAAGTGTTTTTTATTTTAATTGTTGCTTAATTCATCCAAAAATTCACATTTTGAATGACAATTCAAAATTCTCACTTAATTTTGCTTTACTTAAGCCATGAACGTACTTTCAAGTCACAAAGCTTAATATTATAAACTGTGTTTCATGATTCTTAAATCAAGCAGAATCAAAGCTAAAAATACGATTTGCATTAGCCAAGCTCAGCTTAATTGTAATAATGATCATTATAATTGTGCTTACCATGTGAGTAGTTTTTGTGGTTAGGTGATAATTTAGTGTTTTTGTTGTTTGGAAATAAATATGGATGGTTTTCTGGCTTGCTTCACCTGAGGGCTGGCTTTATACTGACTTGAATTCCGTCCACTCACCAAGGAGAAATATTAAAGTGGATCGAGTACGACGCGTCGAGTCGCGTCAAAACGCGTTGCTCACCTCAGCTCGATTGCGGGGCGCTCAATTTAGATCGACGATTCGGAATCCGATCCAAGGACACTTCGAGTTGAACCTAACCTACGACGACCGGACAGCTGAAAAACTGAATTGACCAGAGGACTTTTTTTACATTGTTTTGACTCGCATTCAAATTAGGCAAAAAAACAGGCAAATTACTTTTTATTGTTTGTTTACATTTTTGAAAGATGGAAATTGGCTGTTCTTATCTGAAAATCCTAAAACAGAAAACTTATCAAGTGAAGAATTAAATTTTTTGTATTCAGAGTGTTTTTTTAAGTGGATTTCATGGCATTTTTCAGACTGTTTTTCACATTGGCTGTGCGCCGCAAAAAGTGGAGGTTTTTGAATCGAAGGAAATTTCCTCTTCTGGAATGCAAGTACTGGAATCTGCGCATTATGTACAGAAAACCTAATTGGTCAAGGTGCCTGAAAGTCAGCTGCTCGCTCTCAACTTACCTTGTTTTGTTTCCAGAATGATCCAGCTTTGTTTTACTGTAAGCATGATGGAGTACAACATTTGCAAAGAGACAAAGGACCAAGTACATTTTTGGGAGGAGAATTGTTGTGTGTAGATGTAAGCTATTCTTTTGGCTTGTTTTTGGTGCAAATTGTTGCAAATCATCTAGGGCCAATCAATGAACTGACTACCTTCTTGCAAACAGTTACACATTTTTATTTTCCTTAGTTATTAGGTCCTCATTACGTGCTAGGTAATTTCTTTCCAGCAACATTTTCATTGATGAAAAACTTGCATCTTGATTTGACATTGATTAGGGAGTTAGGCAAATTTTTGGGGCTATTAAATTGAGGGAAAATTGCACTTTTGCTGAATTTTCATATTAGTTTTCAAAGATGAACAAAAACTGAATTAAGAATTGAGAGCAAGAGGGAAAGCGATTATTCGGCTGGTATTTGGTTATTAAAGGTGATAATTATTGCCCACTCTTTGTGTTTTTTTATTGTTTACTTTTGCTTTAGCTACCTCTCTTTTTGGGATGAAGGCATTTAGCCTTGCCACTCTCATTGTTTAATCGAGCCCAAAATTGACGTTATAGAACTACACATTTCACAGCAATTCTTTGTAGCTTCAACCAATCAAAATAACTCAATTTACCAAGATTCTTATTCTTGGATTTCCATGAATTTTTTTTTACACAAGTTGTCTGAATTCCGACTAAAATGGGTAAAAGTTGAAGTAAATAGTTAATAGAAGTGCCAAATAAAATCCGAAAAATTCAATTTTGAATCAGGAAATCAAGAATTATTTATAGGGGTTGTTTCATGTGCACTTGAAAAACAAGGTAATGATAAATTTGATGGATGACATTAAAGCTCAAGATCAGGCGCACAAAAACATGTGAACTCAAATGTAACAACCAAGGATCTTTGGATGTGAACATTAGTGAATGACACTAATATTGCAATTTTTAATGTAATTGTTCTTTGAAAGACAATATAAGACAGCTTGATTAACTTTCAGACTTACAAGCTATGTTAAGTTGTCCATACATACTGTCTTCAGTCACTAAGCTCCCGCAAGCCACTTAGCACTGAAAAGTCACTGAGCACTGACAAGCCACTGAGCACTGACAAGCCACTGAGCACTGACAAGCCACTGAGCACTGACAAGCCACTGAGCACTGACAAGCCACTGAGCACTGACAAGCCACTGAGCACTGACAAGCTAATGAGCACTGACAAGCCTCTGAGCACTGACAAGCCACTGAGCACTGACAAGCCACTGAGCACTGACAAGCCACTGAGCACTTACAAGCCAATCAGCTCTGAGAAGCCTCTGAGCACTGGTAAGCCTCTGAGCGCTGACAAGCCACTGAGCACTGACAAATCAATAAGCACTGACAAGCCTCTGAGCACTGACAAGCCTCTGAGCACTGACAAGCCACTGAGCACTGACAAGCCATAGAGCACTGACAAGTCTCTGAGCACTGACAAGCCTCTGAGCGCTGGCGAGCCAATGAGCACTTAGAACCCTCTGAGCACTGACAAGCCTCTTAGCACTGGCTAGCCAATGAGCACTTCAACCCTCTGGGCACTGACAAGACAATGAGCACTTACAAGCCTCTGAGCACTGATAGACCAATGGGCATTGACACCCAACAAGTGCTGACAAGCTAATGCGTGCTTCCAAAATATGCGTCTAGCCAGTTACCTCTGCTGACCTGCCACCCAGTTTGTGGAGTCAGGGAGCTGAGTTGATGAGCTATGCTCAGCCACTGAGGAGAGTGGAGTCACAGAGCTGAGTTGACGCAAGCTGCATAGTAAATGGTACCATTTGCTGAGCTGTACTTCATACCTATGCAAAACTCTGTCAAGTCACTGTGCTGTGAAATTTGCATAGCTATTTTGCTGCTGACCTATTGAGCCTCTGAGCGATCAAGTCTATGAGCTTGAAGCCACTGTGCGCTGTTAACTTAAGTGTCAGAGCTGTGCTGATTCTCTGAACTGTGCAGATCTGCCAGGCTGTGCTAATCCTCTATGCTGCTCTTTTGAACTTTGCTGATCAGTTGAGCTGTGCCAAGCCACTGAGCTATAAATAAGACTGAGCTGTCAAGCGCCTGAGTTACTAAGCCGTTGAGATGTTGAGCTGTGCAGATCTGCCATGTTGTGCTAATCCACTACGCTGCTCTATTGAACTTTGCTGATCAGTTGATCTGTGCCATGTTACTGAGCTGTCAGTGCGACTGAGATGTAAAAAAGCCAATGAGCTGTGCTGAGCTTCTTGGCTAAACCTTCTTGTAAAATAAAGGCAAGCAGCTGAGCAATTTGATGAGTATATGAAAGAGCTCTCAAGCTGAGGAGAAAAGGACTGAGCTCCATGTTTATTATCCCAAAAAACAATGGCACCAACACAAATTATGCTAATTTACAATGATTATGTGGATTGAGGACGAAAATGGATAAATATGGTCTTTCACACAGAAGGTATTTGTGATTTTTTTGTGGGGTCAAAAGTAGTTTAGGTTGACACAAGACATAACTTACACTAAAGATACATCGAAGGAATGTTCAAAACCAACATATTTGAGATCACAGGAGCTACAGCTATAAATATAGTCTCTTTTTGTTCAGCTCACTTAATCCTTAGAATATCACATATGATCATTGGAATGGCAGCTCCAATGAAGATAACAATGAATTCACTGAAACTGTGCTCGACTCTGGAGCCCTTGCAGACGATGGAGTCATAGTGGTAAGCATGTGTCTTAGGTGGGACCATGCCAGGCCTGCATTTTTGGCCAACCTTGGTAAACTCAGCTCCACAAACTTCCTCACAAGGTGGGCAAACCAGAGAGCCCGAATGAAGCCAAGAGTTGGCAATGAGGCTGACTTCAATTTCTTGTTGGGGGTAGAAGCAGGTGAAGGTGTGATTCATGACTTCAATGTGCAGCCTTCCATTCCTGCATTGGTAGTTGTAGCATCCGGATCCCCAATGCTGCCATTGCCTCACTTGTTCGCAGTTCAGCTCAACCTCCTCCCACATCTTGTCGGTGTGATCAAAGCATTTGGAGTGGGTGCCATAGTTCTCCAGAGCAAAGTTTCTGTCTTGACCTGAAACAGATTTATTAAGTTTTTTATAATCATGAAATCGATGAAATCAGTTTGAGGATACAATTAAGATCATAAGAACGTATGTTTTTAAGATCATTTGCAAACAACAACTTCATAATTGAAGCCAATTGATTTGGCAACAATCTTGATTGAGATGAAGGTTATGCAGTTCTCAGACAGATTCTTGCCATCCAAAAGCAATATACTAGGATTGTCCTCCTCATTCGTGAAGTGAACGATTTGAAGTCTTTAGCAGACAAAGCTCAAAGTTGAGCTGAATACGTCATATTGATTAAATTGAGCCTTATACATTTATGCGTTACTTGATGTTTTGCCTAATAGTCATAAGCTCGTCATATCTGAAAACTTATCGCAATAATCATTTTTATGATTTTATGATCTAAAAATGCACAAGAGTTAAGCATTTTTAAGATCCTAAGCTTTTTTTTCAGCCAAGTTGCTTCGAAAAAAGTCACGATAGCATGATTGAAGCCAATTGCATTGGCCATAATCTTGATTTAGATGAGGCTTATGCAGTATTAGGGCAGATTCTGGCCATTCCAGAGCAACATACTTGGATTGTTCTCCTCATACATGCAATGAGACCCTCGAACCACGACATTATTGGACCTCCACGTAAACTCTTGGATGTAAGGGCAATAGTCTGCGAGTGCCACAGATCCACCATAATACCCCACTTCAGACTCAGCTATGTGAGGTATTTGCCTGAAGTTCTGCAATTTGGAAGGCATCAATAAGAAAGTTATTCGAAGAGTAAAAGAAAGCGTACTTGAAAGTGAGGAGGTAGGACATTGTCATGAGCCACCAAGTTGCACAAGGCCACTGAGGACCTATCATCAGTGCACTCAGTCTCCAATGGGTCTCTTTTGACCTTGTTGCAAAAGGGGTGAATACTGAGGCCTTTCCTCTGCCTGCTATCCATCCACTCGAGGCAGCTGGTGTTGGTGAAATCGCAGCCCAAATGCCTGCCCCATTTGAAGTCATCTGCCATGTCATAATCAGGTAAATACCAGCCAGTGTCCTCCATCAGGGCCATGGTGATTCTGGAGTAAATGGGGTTCTGGGTGTGGGTTCCAGTCATGGCCTCATTCTGGAAAAAAGCAAAAACAGTTGAAAGCCTAGAAACAGAGCCATTAGGTAGCACTCAAAGGGGATTGTGTGGATTATAGGTGTAAACACTACTTCATCATCAAGGTAAAAAAAGTGGAAGAAGAATTTTTAGAGAGCTTTCACTACCATCTAGCTAGCAAGATTGGCTCTATCAAATGACAGCAAGTAAATTGCTTATACCTAGTACTAGGGGGGGTAACTCAATTATCAGGTAACCTTTGATTATAAAAGGCAGCTTTCTACATCCTACAACATTAAGCCTCATAGGCAAGGCCAATGGGAATCTTTTGAATAGGTAATTAGATGCCTCGAAGCTTACACTCAGTTTTGGAGACTGAAATCATGTCAGAAAGATGTGCATCAGGTGTCATTAACTTGATATATTAGACTTGAGGCCATGCAGTTGGCCAAAAAATGTATCTTACGTCAACGTTACCACAAAGTGAAAGCCATTTCAATTAGATGAAAAAAGAGCCTTGAAGAGCTGATTGCTCAATTGTGTGGCCAAATGTCAACTCTCAAGAAGGCAAAAAGAGAGAACCAACAACTTGAGCATTGAGAGCCTTTGGAGCCTTTGTTCGTGACCTTGCCTTCGACTCGTAGGAAAATGCCTCATCCTCCACATTATTACTCCAAATTAGAGCTAATACCTCAAAAAGCCTCTTTTCCCAGTGTGTCAATGCAGTGCCCTCCTCTCCCTGATCCTCCAATTCAGCTCCAGAGAGAGACTCACAGCCATAATGCTTTCTGACTTCTTCCACAACTTTGGGAGTGACCACGACTAGAACTTCTTTGGTTGTGTAACCACCCCGAACCTTCCACGAACGAGTCTCCTTCCGGATCACTCGTTCACTCCATTGACGAGTCTGCAGCTCCTCATTCAACTTGGGCTTTCCATTTTCGCCCCGCGGGGTCAACGGTCGCCCTTGGGCATCCCGATAGAAAGCGAAAAGGCTGACCGAAAAGCCCAGGGCGTGGAGCATTTCATGTTTGACAGTGGACAGCAAGATATCCAATTCTTGCCTCTTGGTTGAAATCGAGCCTGGACAGAGGTTAGCATGTCCTGCTATCGGTCTGGAAGATAAAATAGGGTTTGCTTCAGTTTGGGTTTCAGCGCATAAATGAGTCGGGCAAATCAAGTAGATTGCTTGAAAGAGTGCTAAAGTTGGAATTTGACTGCTTACATAATGTTTACAATGCATATTCGAGCCATCATATTTGGCCTCATCAAGTTGCGGAAACTCTTCATATAGCTTTAATTCACTGATTTGTGTACGCGTAATAGATTGTCTTTAGAAATTGATAAATAACAGATAATGTCTTTGGTTTCAGTACTTAAAAGAGTCAAGCAAATTAAGTAGATTGCTTGAAAGAGCCAACATGTTGGAATTCGACTGCTTTCATAATGTTTACAATGCATATTTGTGCCATCATAATTGGCCTAATCAAGTTGCGGAAACTCTTAAAAAAAGCTTAAATTCATTCATTTGCGCAATAGACTTGATAAGAAACTAATAATGTCTTACATTAAGGAGTCAAGCAAATCAAGTAGATTGCTTGAAAAAGTCCACATGCTGGAATTCTACTGCTTAAACGATGTTTATTTGAGCCATCAAAATTGGCCTCATCAAGTTGCAGAAACTCTTAAAATAGCTTAGAATCATTGATTTGTTCATTTAGCATGTCTTGATATTTGCTTATGACATTGTTAAGCATCAAGTTACTTCTTTGGTATCAGCACATAAATGAGTTGAGCAAATCAAGTAGATTGCTTGAAAGAGTTCAACTGTTGGAATTCGACTGCTTGCATAATGTATGCAATACATATTTGAGCCATCAAAATTGGCCTCATCAAGCTGCGCAAACTCTAAAAATAGCCTTAGATTCATTGAATTGTTCTTTTAGTGTGTCTCGCTGTTTACTTTTTATATTGCTAATGCCTTTTGCGTCAGTGCATAAATGAATCAAGCAAATCAATTAGATTGCTTGAAAGAGTCCACAGGTTGGAATTCGACTGCTTCCATACTGTTTACAATGCATATTTGAGCCATCATAATTGGCCTCATGATGCTGTGAAAGCTCTAAAAATAGCTCGACTAAGGCTTTTATAACGCTAACATGCGATGCTTTTTAAGCTCAAAATGTAACTGGGCATTAACCAAAATAAACACAATGAATGACTATGCTCATCCGCAGTAAAAGAGTCTAATAATTTGCCTTTAAGATTTCTTAATGTTAGATAATATGTTTGGTTTCAGCGAACAAATGAGTTGAGTAAATCAAGAAGATTGCGTGAGATGTTCCAAATGTTGGAATACAGCAGCTTGCAAAATGTTAACAATACATATTTGAGCCACCATAATTGCAACTTTAAAGTTGCGAAAACGCATAATTTAGCATAACTGACCAAAAAGCCTAAGGTACGGAATTGGAAGCAATTTGTTAATGAAACCTAAAGTACAATGGAAAGTTATTCATTATGTTTATGAAAAGAAAACATTATCAACATATTGATGAAGGCCAGGCCTAAAAGAATATCTAACAAATACAGTTTTTTATGTAAGCAACTGTTTTACAAATTAGATCACTTAACTACTTTTAAGGCTATAAAGGCAATTGTTACAATTGCTTTGAGCCTTGTTGCATGTTGTAGCCTAAAAGACAATGGAGGACTCGAATTGATGATGTAACAAAAAGCCTCCAATGCCTCACGTATCAAGTCAATTAGTAGCCAGAATTCTCTACTGAAAAGAGCATTCTTGCTACAAGCAGTTTTCAGAGAAAAAAGCCCAAAACCCAATATTTACCATTTTCAGTTGGCATTTTTTTTTATATCTGTGTAGCTCTAAATGTCAGCCTTTAAAAAAGCACACTTTTCTTTTTCTAGAAGCTCATTTGATATCTATTCAAGACACATTTTTAACAGGCTGAAAATCCTTCCAATTAAGTATATCTCACGCAGACTCTAATTTCTTAGCAGCCTTTTTCCTTCATTGGTAATTTTGGCAGATTCTTGACCAAAAAATGTATAATTTAGATTTCTTCAGAAGACTTTCATAATTAACTACCTTTTTTGTGCTTAATTTTGAAATAGCATTCCTTGCATTTTTTGGGGGGGAAATTCTGAGGCTTTTCAAATTAATTTTTTTGAGGCATAGTAAGCCATTGATTTACCTGTCTAGGGCCGCTTCTTGTTGGCAATGTGCAGCATAGGCCACAGTCATGCCCTTTTGACACCTCTCAGTTTGCATGGCAGAAATGTAGAAGACAAAGTCCGCATCTTCAATGCCAGGCCCGGGCTCTTTGGCACCTTTGATCATGCAGTTTTGGCCAAACTCATTGCAAGCCCTGCACACATCCAGGTGCTTTTCCGGCACCTCCACCTCTCCACACATGGTGAACTCACAGTCGTTTTTGCAATACGGATTGGGATCATCCGCCTTGAAAAACACCTGGTTTTGCTCACATTTGCGGCTCAGCCGAATGCGATTCTCAGTTCTGCGCACTCTCAGCGCTTTGCTCCAATAATTGACCGCTTCTGGTAGCACTGTATCCTGTTAAGCAAAATATATAGATAAAAACAAAACAAAAAATTAGTTAAAAGCCTTTCGGAATTTAAACTTACATTGATAAGGGCAAATTGCTTCTTTGTCAGCCTGAAAATAAGGAATAAAAAAGAATGTGATTTTTTTTTTGGATTGGAAAATAATCATTGCACAATAATCTGTGAGCATCTGTCATCAAATGCATTATCAGAGTGGTTTTTGGCCCTACTAGCCGAAACAAAATATTTCCCATCACAATTTCACACTTTACACTATTGCAACATAGCCTAGTAGCATATGTAAAAGATCAAAATCTGACCGCTGATCTGCAGAGAAAATCCAAGGTCAAGTTGGGGAAATAGTTTATCATTAAAGTTTCCCTTCGACAGCTGAAATGCATACAAATGAGAGAACCCATTATTTGGAGCAGCACGTGATGATGCATTTATATTCATTCTCATCCAGATAAACTATCCATAAATATTGATGATTAGAGGGCCATTCAAGTAAGAGTTGGGCCTGGTTTGCCCTAAATGATTATCCCATTAAAGAAATTGCTGAAATGACGTCAAAGATTCATCTTTTCTTTGCCTGGAAATATCGACAGTTCTTAAGATAGAACACAAGCACATGCTATGAAAATAGTCTTATTTTAAATTAAGTCATTTTTCTATAAAAGGCATCTTATTGAGAATACACCAAATGCATTAATTAGAGCTTTTTACGAAAAGCGACAAAGATTTTTAAAAAATGCCATGGAGAAGAAAAAGTAATTTGAAGCATAACCTATTTTTATCGCACAAATCCTGCATAAGAGCTCGAATTAAAAAAGCTATTACATTATTCCGATGGTGCATTTACATCTACGGCTTAGCACTTTCTAGCAAACAGGATTTGAAGAACTCTCTGATCAATATCAGGCATAAACATAAAAAAGCAGTAATTACACTTTTCTCTTTACCAAAAGCAAATTACATACCAGGTTTGGTGATGGCACATTAGCTAGGCCTAGATTTCACTCTTTCAAACCGTGACACATTTCATTGTCTCCCTTCACATGCAATGAACAGTAGCTTAAAAGTGTGAAATTCATTGACTTCAGTGAAGAAACTTGAGTAGGAACAAAGGTTACTTCCTAAAGTGAAAATGAGAGCAAATGATAATTTGATAGCTTGCTAACACAAAGCTTATTTGCAGGAATTTTGAATGAAAAATAGGTACTGCTTCAAATTACTTTTTCCATACAATGTACACCTTTATCCGCTTTACAAAAAATAGCCAAAATATTTATCGTCAATAATTTTTTTAAATAGATTTAAAGTAAACCAGGAAGTGCAGTGCTGACCATGTAATATCAGATATTTTATAATCGTTTAACCAACAAAATCGACAAAACTGCGAATTATTTTGCAACCAACAAAGTGCAAACATTTTCCAACATTTTCACAATTACTTTGATGATAAGTTCATTCCAAAGAAACCGAGCCCAATTTTGGCTTAGATGGCGCTAAGATCATTAAGATTTCAAGCATGAGCAGCTAATGAGTAAACGACATGTGTGGTAATTGGGCCAGAAAAAATTAGGGTGTGACATTGGTTCACTGGAAAAGGTTTCTTTGCCAAGACGGAATGCCTTCAATGATAATAATTCGCCGTGGGTTCAAACTTTCACTCTGTATAGCTTTGTGATCTTGTATATCCTTGTCCAAGCTCTAGTGCACTAGTGTACTAGCTAGTCTGCACTCTACCTGGTGCATGGCAATTTTCAGCCACTTTCCAAGGTCTTCCAAACCAGGTGGACTGTTTCACTAGTGATACCACCAAAGAAAGTGGAGAATCAGCCACAATTAATTAGTATTTGGCTGCTAAAATCATATATGCCTGCTTCAACTTTAAGGTTTCCCTTTCTTTGATAAATCAGCTGATGTAATTAAGGCTCTGATGCTTATCATCCTGGATTTTAATGGCTGCTTTTAGCTAAGGTCAACCTTACTTAAAAATGGTATCATGATGGATAAATTAGACAAACATGCTGAATTTAGTGCCTTCTTTTTTTTGGCTGGGCCAATTACATCCACTTTCACAGCATTTTTTTCACTTTAGGCCAAATATTTGGAATTTTCATGGTCTACTTATTTACCATTATTGGTTTGTTTGCTCACTGATGTACTACTCACTTATAGACGCTGTCATCATAGTACAGTTTTATTCGTAGGTGCTGATCTATGCTCCTTTTTCGCACCACGTGGTGATCCTCAAGGTGAACATGTTGCACCTGAAAAACATAAATAGATAGTCATAAATAAAGTGAAATCTCCAAAAGGGTTTTAGTCTGCTTTGTCACGATAGGAAAGATATCACGACTCATTTTAAATCGGTTACTTGGAATGAAAAAACAATGCAATTGTAAAGAACTGAATACAAAGTTGAAAGTGGACAATTGTGCATTATTACTTTTTGCTGCGCACAGTGGGTTTATTTGCCGATTTCACGCGCACGGAAAAAGTCGCGAAATCAACGTAGCACCTTTTTCTCATCAGTGGTAAGCTAAAAATATGCCATCCTGGCACCCGGGAGAGCAAGTAAGAGCAGCCAATTCTGGTGGATTATCAATTTATGCTATAAGCTTGACTTCCCTGACTTGGTCACTCAATTGGAGTCGTTTGGATTCAAAAGTTATGGGAGATTTCATTTTTGCTCAAATTGTGCAAAGTTGCTGTTCTACTGAATTCGCCAAAATCAACTTTTGCCCAAAAATTATGTTTTCCTCACCAAATTTGAACCTTTATCTGTCAATAAACATTAATTTGTGCTCTTCAGATAGCCTAGAAGTCCTACAAATTAGAAGCTAAAAATGGGTGCTAAAATCGGAAATCTGCGATTTGACGTAATTTCTCGTGCGCGTAAAATCGGCTTTTTGATCCACTGTGCTGCGGTTTCTTCATATTAGTTTACCAAAAATTGAACAGAACTAAGCGCCAAAATTTGAAAAGTACAATTTTTTTCTAATTGTTTGAGGCACTAAATGCTGTATGGTTCATACGGAGAATCTATTTGGGAAATGATGGTAGGAAATTGCTATGATACTTGTACAATTTTCCTTTTAAACTAAAAATTGCGTCACAACTTTATACACATCCCTTTTTGATATGAGAGAATACAATCTGAACATTTTGGCATTGAGCTCACGTCCGTGACAATATGCATATTCACAAAAAAAAATGCGTAAAACCAAAGACATGTACACTACATTTTTACTCTTACTATACTCTTATGGCATAAATAATGGGCTTTTGACATGATGAATGTGGTTGTTATTTGCTTTTAATTTTTTTTCGCGAAAATAATAACAAGAAATCACCTCAACAAGCAATAGAATTCAATTGTCAACTCTCGACTTTGTGTTCAGCTCCTTACAATTGAATTGTGTTTTCCTTATTAAAGTCCCACTTTAACATAAAGCGTTATTTTGTTAAAAAGCACTAAGAATTAAAAAGAAAGGTTATAGATGATTAAAATATCCCTTTTTATCAATAATGTGATGAAGAAAGCGTGGAAATCTGAGATTGGTTGCAAATCGATCCATCACTGAAACTACTTGTCCATCTAAAGCATGGTTTTGTGACTTGAAGTGCTTTAAAGTGTAGATTTCAAAACACTCAAAGGCCTCTTAAAGAATATCTAATTTGTACACAAGTGAGCTAAGCCAATTTTTGTTTCCCTACAATTCTCTTGGAAGTTTGGCCCAAGGCATATCTCCATTTCTTCATATGCTATGCTGTGGTCAAATTTCTTAAACAATACTAGGAAAGTGAAACTCATGTGAAACATGACCCAACAGCCAAGCAAAACTTGGCAAAAATCATAAGGTACACACAAAAGCTCTTTTTTTAGGGAAAAAGGACATTATGGAATGTTCTGGCATCTTTTGTCAAGAGTTGCCATGACATATCCATGGTGAAAATAGAGAGCAGAACTAATTGAAAAATTGATGAATGAAAATCTAAAGAATAATTACTTAGGGAAGGTGTTTTAAGGTTCCACCCATAAAAAGAAGATGATGATCATGAGTATGACCTTTATTTTTGGAACCACAATTGGAAGGTACAATTTAAGGAAACCAGTGAACAAGGCTGGGGCAATTTCCTGCTTAGTGATGACACAGAAAAGGAGCTCAAAGGTGTGAGAAAATCAGGCCTCTCAAAAAAGAGCCAAATTAAGCCATTTTGAGGCAAGAAAAAAACATTTGTTGGAACGTTGTAAAACCTCAACTTTCACAAGGTTTTACTCTTCTTCAAGGTGAATAGCATTTGTCTTGAGGAAAAGCAGATGGACACCACATTTTTTAGGCTTCCAATCTTTTTCCCTTCCAAGATTTGGATCTGTCTACCTACCACAGCTTAATGGTGAAAGTGGACACAAATAATGGTGCCATATGCAACATTGGGAAATCATCTGCTTGGCTGTAATGTGAAACTTTCAGGACATTGCTTTGCATGAAAATTTGGTGCAAGTTTGGGCCTAAACTTCATGAATTTTGAGCATGCAGCCAACTAGAGTTTATTAATGATCTGAATGGAAATGAAAACAGTTGTGAAATTGCAGTTGTACAACTGACTAATGAACCAGGGATCCCAGTTGCCATTGCACATAATGACGTAGAAGAAAAAGTGTCCATACTTGGACCTTGAAGCCTGATGCAAAACATGTACAACTCATCTTACAACTGGGCAAACAAGGTCATTTTCCATCACAAAAAGAGTCGAAAGAGCATGACGAGTTGATCGTTATTGAAGCTGGCAAAAAACCTTCTGGAACATGGATGGTTTGAGTCACTAACAATTCCTAGTGAAAGTAGCAGGCAGTTTTACATCAATGTTCATACACTCACAAAGCAATGTATCAGACCAGTGATTTTATGGGCCTCAGTGTAATGCGAAACAACATCTAATCATTCATTGTTAGGTTGATATTAAAACATTTTTATACCAATAAATTCAATATAGATGACATAACCCCATTTCAATCAACTGACAACATTAATTAAACCAAATTCATCGTTAATTTTAATGAGGTTTTTGTTAATAACCTTAACAAGCTTAGCGACAAGCCAAAAAATGCAAGCTCTGTGTCGCCACTTTGTGAGTGTTCGAACAGTTACGAAAAACTGCTTCTCACTTTCACTAGGAAGCATCAGTGACACAAATATAACATGTTATTGAAGGTTTTTTCTCCTTCTCAATGACGTCCAATAGTTGGTAGCGTAATCAGCTAAAATTAGGTAAAGGCTAGCTGCATCAGTAGGAATTTGGATCAATTTTGCGGCCAGCTGAGCATTTTCCATCATTTTGTAGATGAGCGTGGAACATCAATTTGATGATGCATGATCAAATAATGATTATTTCTGTTACAGGGTTGAACTCAAGCCATTAGATGAAAAACTTGCCAGGAAATAAGGCCAGGCAGCTAACAAAGACTTGATAAGTTCAACTTTGATTCCTCCTGGCCTTTTGGCAGCTGACAAGCCCACACACATTATGGAAACATTATGAAATATCAAAGTTACCTTGGCAGAGAAAATCCTTAATTTAACACATTTATCAAATTCACATTGCCTTAAAGAAATATAGCCCAGAAAGCTTTATCAGTGTTAAGTTAATAAAAAAAGGTAGGTATTGTTTATATTTTCCCACTTTTTAAGGATAATTCTCAATAAAAACTTGAAATACTACAAAAGAATAAATATATTTCCATGCTAAATAATCACTTATACATGAAAAAAATACCAGAAAAGACAACCAAAAGCTCAATTAGTAAAACATTTCAAATTTTGAAAAACAGGAATAATTCAAATCTTTTAAAAGATGCTTCAATAATTGCAATAAGGAAGAAAAACAAGAAATCCTCAGAATTATCCAAAGCAAAGCTTAAGTCAATTCAGAAAAATGTATTGTTAAAGCACAGTCAAAATTCAGCTTACCTCATCTGGAGTGGGATGCTTATGAGAACAATGAGTTCCATGGTGATGCCATGCTTGGTCAGCCAATGCTTGAGCACAGTGGGCAACACATGAGGAGATAACAATGACCAAAAGCAGGGGGGTTGCAGGCGCCCCCGGGTGGAGTGTGCCACCCTTGGCCATCCTCTAACAACTGATGATCAAAGTTGGGATGCTGGTGAGGATTTTTGAGAGCGCTCATTGGAAATCGCGCGAAACTCGCGGCGCTCTCTTCGCTACGTAAAAAATCGCGCTCTTCTTGTCAAATCTTTTTCCATTTTCTACTCTCGTGCGCCACATGTCAGCTGTGCGCAGCGCTACCAGACCTATCTAAGTTGAATCCCACCTAAAAATTGCCAAAAATGCCAAACCTTGCATTTATTTGGTGGAAATTGTCAAATATGAAATGCTGGACTTTCCGCCACTTTTTCAATTTTTACAATTTTGGATTTCATATTTAATTCATTTTAGGTGGTTTTTTTTATGTTAATAGAGAATGGAGATTGAGTTTGGTGGGTGCTGGTAATTTTTAATGTTGTTGTGTACTTTTAGTGGTCAAGGTTGTTTTTGTATCTGATGGTGTTCTACATACCAGTTTTGTGCTAATGGTTTGACACAAAGGTGTTTTTGACATGCTCTATTTCACAACTTTTAGCAATTGATTTTAGCATTATTTTTACAAACTTAATGAAAAGCCGACACTAGTAATTTTTAATTCGAAATACAAGTCTGTATTTGTTTACAGCTTTTTAATGATTTTTCTTCCATGACTTGCTAAAAACAGAGCCCAAAAGATGAATTCTATTTATTTATCGCCCTGGTCAATTAGAATATATAAAAATTGCAAACTGTGAAGAAAATGGCTTCAGAATGGCTTTTGAGGCTTTTTAGATATTTCAAGAGAAAGGTTTTTAACACGCAATTAAAAGAGTACAACAATAGCCTGATTAAAGAGTGGATAAAAAGGCTATTTCCATTTTGGGTGAAGTTGTTATAACATACACATTTTTCTTTATGTTTTCTTTATGGCATAGGTTGCTTATGCTTAATATTTGGAAAATACGTGTGCCTGATTCATATTTATTGCTGGTTCTGTTTGTTTTTTTAAACGGACTTTTGGTAGACCCAAACTGAATCGATGCCTTCTCCTATGGTGTCAACTTGAGTCCAATTGGGGAATTGGAATCTGCAAGCAATCACAGTTGCATCAGCCTTCATTTCTCTGCCCAATTTCTTCTCTAAATCAGCCATCTGCAAAACAATTTTCAATTATGATTAACTCTTATTGAGACTGAACCTAAAAAATATGAGCTAACCTTTATTTTTTACTTAACTCAAAATGAGCTGAAAGATATACTTGAGCAAAATATGGAAAGCTCCAAAACTTTTCTTGACAAACCAAATCTAAATCTAAATATTTTTTTCATTATGCTTGAGAGTGATTTTTTTTTACATCATAAACATCAGTTGGTCATTACAGAAAAATATTGGAGATATTGTCAAAGAGATTGAAATGTCACCTTTCCAATAATTATTAAATTCAATTATGATGCATTCAAGTTAAGAAATTACGAATTGCCTTTTATTTTGGATGATACTCTAATAAATTCGTATAATGTACCATTTGTTCCACTCCAAATATCACAATGTTGTCATAGGGTGCAAAGTGGGCTTTCCACAAATCTTGCCTGGAGAAGGTGGCAACTGAATTAAGGCCAAGTGTAAGCGATTTGTATTTGGAATACATCACTAGCCAAGGATTAAGCTCAATCCCATGTGCTAAGTATCCTTGTTGAGCTGTCATGTGGACAATTCTGCCATCTCCAGACCCAATATCAACTAATCTGGAGCCTTTACCTTAACAGAAAAACATCAGTGTCATAATGGAGCTAAAAAATAATTAACTTTTCCTCAGTAAATCCTGAATTTGAATTGAAGCAATGAAAAGATGAAATTTGAAGCTTGAGCTTGAAATTTGCAGGATTGACAAGTATTTTGTCTTAACTCAACTTTTTTTAGTTTTTCCACCTAAATTCTGTCATGTTGTACAAAATGACTAATATATTTTTAGGATCAGACTCTCTTTATAAGTGTATGTAATCTTGGGTGGTTTACCTTTGCCATAAATTGTGAGTGCTTTTTGAATGTTTTGTAATTGAGTTGGAGTCGCTGGCACAAAAGGAAGGCAAACTCTTCTTAAAGCTGGAGTAACAAAAGGTAAACAAATGGCACTCAGTGCCACGGCAGAACCACCTAAAAAATAGCTATTTGAAAAATTGTGATGCAAAGATAATTTACAGTGGTCATTACCAATAATTGCAGCTATGATTAAGCCCTTTGATTTCATCGGTTTTCCACCCGGATTTTCACTGAGCAATTGCTGCAAATTCTGACATTCTTCGCAACTTTCGGGCTTTTTTAAACTGTCAACAATTTCTCGACATTCAACAGTCATTTTTTGACTCTCTCAATTTTCACAAACTTTTTATTTGTTTATGTTTTTGCAAAGACGAGCCAAAAAATGCAATCAGTTTACATCATCTAAAAAATTGCTTTTAAATGTGCATTTATTCTATAAATTATTCATAAAATGTAATTTATAATTTGAATTGCTTACATTTATTTTTTGACCGACTTTATTTTTATTTGTTTATGTTTTCTGCTGGATTGCTAGGTCGGTTTTTCGTAAGAAACGTCTTGCTAAATTCGTCGATTTGGAAATCACGGAACAACTCAAGATATTCACAATTCAGGCAAATTTTTCCGCAAAAAAGGCACGAGAAGAAACTTATTTTACATCATGATGCTTTTATCTGAATACTATTAAATAAACATTATAATATTTTCAGCTAATTTCAGAATCTATTTTTGATTGTTGAAGCTTGCGAAAAACCGACCATTTAAAGCCGGCCGAATTGACGAAAAAAGCGTCACAAAGAGAAAAGTAGCGACAGAGCAATTTTCAGGCAAAACTCAAAATTAAAATGGAACTTTCACATATTTTAATGACCTTTTTTCCACAACATAATTCCGCTTTCTCAAAATAAATTAAGAACATTTATTAGATGGTATTTATTTCAATTTTTGAGGTATTTAGTAAAGTAGTTTCGAAAATATGTGTGGCTCGGGGTTTTCCCTCGATCCTTGTGATTAGGAGACGCTAACCCCAACAAAAAGTGTTCAACAACTGTGCTGTAATTTTTCAGTATTTTCCAAGACTGATTTTCCCCTAAAATGGGGCCCAAGATGAAACGGGATCGGGGCGTGGCCTCAAGTGCCATGAAAGTGGCCACTCCCGTCCAGATCTCAAAGCCTCAAGACCGACTCGAGCAACTTCAAGCTGACCACGAACTCTTTTTGCAAGCATTTGAGAGTAAGTCTGATTCTTATCGTATTCACTATTTGCAAATCTGGTTCTTTGTCCTGTCAATTTGTTGCTACTTGTAGCTTGGCCTAGGATTAACAATTCCATGCTAGGTCTATGGCATCAATTGGTCATCTTGTCGGTAATCCGGATTTCTTTAAAAACCCTGTGACACATTGAGCTATTACTCAGTTTTAATTTGCACATCACTTTTTTATTTTAATAGTTGACAACATGGCTCAAGCTAAGTTATGCTTGTTACTTAGCACTATTTTATCACTGTTATCGCTTGATGATCGATGAAGTGACAAGATACTAGGTTAAGGTTGATAATCCTAAGCAGTGATAACAATTGATATCAATTGACTTTACAAAGATCAAGATTTGTCCATGATTGATTTCAGTAAGTTTGTTAATTTGCTTCGTTACATTGCAGAACCCACACAAATCTACAGATATCTTCGCACAAGGAACTTGATATCGCCCATATTCCTGAATCGCACACTCACATTCATGAAGAAGCGCAACTCAAGGCCCAACTCTGACCGGAAGCGGCAAGAGTTCAAGGTGGACTCTTTGCTTCAGCGCAAAGAAAATGAAAGCAAATCCACAGATAATGGCAAATTGGACCGTTTCATGAATGTCACTTTCCTAGGCTACTATGACAAAAAATGTAAGTCCCACTTTGATTTGCTCCAAGTTTGCTATAATTGTTATAGTTGTGCTTTCAGTGGACCGTCCTTTGGACAAGGTCAGTGTTGAACTTGTACTGGTCAAGTTGTCGCACAAAAAGAGGAAGGAATCCTCTCCAACTTTGCCCTTTGTTCAAGCTCCTTTGGGCAATGCTGAAATACTGGTTAATCCATCTGATGATCATCCGCCTTCCAAAGTCATGGCCTTGTCAATTCCATCAGAATCCTTCAACTTGGCCAATGGGCATCATATCAAGTCCTGTTCGCTCTTGGTCAAAGTACATCACGTCCCACTTTCGCAGGTACACAATCAAGGACAATTTGGAACAAATACTTGTGGCTGGGATTTTTTTGTCATGCCCTAATTGATTTGTGTCACTTAGCTGACGGCGAATGTAAAACTTCATGATCTTGATGATTCGATAACTCAGGCCAATGGCAAAGCGGTGGCCAATGGTGATAACAATGAGGAGAACAACGAAGAACCAGCTTTAAAAAGGCGAAAACGGGAGAACAACAATGGGATGATTTCCAATGGAGAGCCTAAATTATTGAGTGCTGAATTGGTGGTTTATGACAAGCACGCCCATTGCCTACTCACCGAAGGCGAATATGAGCTCATTTTGGCCGAAATCGACAATGCCAATGACGAAGAGGAATTGGAGAACCTAGATAAAAAACCGAATGCAATGCAACGGAAGAATGCCACGTGGGAAAACATAACCATCGACAAAAAAGACCTGGTAAAAGCTGTTATTGATTTCTCCTCAAAAGTTCAAGATTTTCTTATGGCAATTAAAAATTACTTCATGATAATTCCAGATTTTCTAATCAAAAATCCAGATCTTCAAATGAAAATTCGAATTTTCAAAACTTTCCTTTATTCAGAATTCAACTTAAAATTATTGATGTTCTGATTCAAAATCTGGATTTTCTAACTTGAAATCCCTCAATGAAGAGGTTAACTTTTCTTCACTTTTCAGTCTGTCTATTCGCAATTTGAGGTTTTCGCAAATTCGCCCACGCTCAAATTCCGCTTGTCTTGGTCATCGGAGCCTCTAAACGGGACGGTCGAACGGCCCCGCCCACTCATGTCACGTGACACCAATTGCCACGCCCCTGCTCAGACCAACGGCCACGCCTCCTCAGACCACAACAATCTGCGTCGCGACCGTTCAAGACTTTCTCGTCAATCCTCAACAGTTAGCAATTCCAGCAACGGACAACAACAACAACAACAGCCACGTGGTCTGATTTCGTCCCAAGGGAAAACGCCCCGAATTGTGTACCATTTTCTGTACAACAACAATTCACGCCAACAGACTGAAGCTCGCGAGGATTTGCATTGCCCATGGTGCTCACTCAATTGCCTGGAATTGTATGCCCTGCTGAAGCACTTGAAGCTTTCTCATCCCAGATTTCTGTTTTCCTATGTGGTAAGTGATTTCTTCTTTTAAACGTGCGCTTTTTGATACCACATAAATTGAAAAGCCTTTGAAACTTAGTGGAAAGCCTTTGATTTTTTCACTGGAAAGCCTTGGGTAGTTGGATTCTTTAGGTGGAAAGCAGCATGGGAAACTAGGGCTTCCAAACGGAAAGCCTTGCTATTTTAGTGGAAAGCTAGCAATGTTCAGTTTTTGTGTGGAAAGCCTTAAAAAACTGGATCTCTATCAAAAATGGTTCTTGATTGGAAAGCCTCTTAAACTTTGAAAATATCGGAATCTTGGTTTCTTTTTATTTGGAAAGCCACGAGAACTTGCGTTTTTTTGTCCGAAGAAGCCCTCGTGAACTTAGGAACTTGGGCTTCTTATGCAATGCAATGGAAAGCTCAAAATCTTGAGTGGAAAACCTGAGCGTCAAATTCAATTGTGGAAAGTCTCTTGTTATGTTACTTAATAGCAAAGCAAAATATTGGTTGCCATCTAAAATAGACTGTTTTACTGCAATTCTTGGAGGAATTCTTGCTCCTATTTGTAGTCATCCCATTAGTTTTTAAAAGTCTGGCTAATTAATTGGAAATCCAGCTAATGAGGCAAATCTGACTAATTAGTCTGATTGTCTGCTAAATTCTTCATTACGGCCCCAAGTTTTCCTCGGCCAAACTTGAGATATGACGATTGTAGCAAAAAGAAAAGTTATGAAAAGACTATTGAGGTCACTGTTGGCCTCCTTGGTGGTCCTCGGTGAAATTTTCGTGCAAAGAAGCCCTATAATGATGAGGAGGACCGACTGCTACTATGGACTATGCTACTCACAAGATTAGGTGCAGCTTTCTTCATTGGACCACACTGGGGCTTTCCAATACCAAAAAACGCCCTTTTTGCATTGCGGCTGTCCACTTTTTAATTTAACAATTTAATTGGCTTTCCACTCCAAAAACTCTAAGGTTTTTCACTCCAAAAACTCTAAGGTTTTTCAATTTGCTTTTTCAGTTTTAAAACTTATTGTCGAAATAATTGGATTTCCACTTTTGAAATCGGCGCTTTAATGGGCTTTCCAGTTGAAAACGCTTATTAAGATAAATCAGCTTTCCATTGGCTCTATGAGAACTGGCTTTCCAATGAAAAATATTGCCAACTTACCAATTTGTAACTCTTCCATTTGAGTTTAATAATAGCTATATGGTCTAAAAATTCAGTTGGCCTTCCAAACAAGTCTTTTTTATGTTAGGGATTTTTTGTGGGCCTCACTGGCCCAGTGTGTCGACATTGACTAAAGTTCTTCTTCTTCTTACCGATACACTTTATGTATATACTATGTGGTAAAGTCAAACTCTGCCACCAACTCATCCCATAATTGGAAAGCTTCACTAGCATGATAAACTTACACATCTTTGCCCCATAAAACAGTTGATCAAACAGACAATTTGAATTGCTAATGAGAGTCACAGCAAAAATGAGCCGGAGTGGAATATGAACAAAAGCTTTAAAGGCCGAAAGACAAAAAAAAAAAATCAATGCTCTCCATGAGATCTTTTCGCATGCTCTCAACTTTTATCGACTCGAGTCTTCAGTGACCTTTCACGAAAGCCCCTTCGCATATATACCAAAGGCTGGACATTTCACTGTAGCTTTTGACATCCTCAAGTCATCCAACTGTCAAAATTGGAAAGCCTTCTTTTCAATTCACTTCTAATGAATGGAAAGCTCTGACAATAGAGCTTTCCAGTTAGAGCTTTTTATTGTTGAAATTCCATTTTTAAATGCGTACACAACATCTGGGTCTTTGTCATGACAGCTTTCCAATTTTGATTGAGGTGTTGGTGTAACTTAAAGAAGAATCCTTGATTATTGTGAAATGCGGCTCATTTAGAAAGCTTTTTGAATGGTTTATTAAGAAAGTCATTTAGTAGGCTCATGGGAATTAGTTACATGCTTGCAAAATATCCAGCTGCATGTTTAACATTATGATGATGGAAGAAGCCTTAGATGTGTTTTGTGAGTGGAAAGCTACCTTGTCCCATTCTCTTTTTTTCGTTTGGGAAATGGCACTAGAAAGCCGGTAGTAGTATATTCGACTCTCAGAAATGGGATGTTGGTGGTTGGGTTGCTTTTCTATATAGAGCTGCTGCCCTTTCCAACTTCTGCCTACCTGACATGCATTATTGAAACCTCACCTAGAATAGCTAATACGATTTTGTGTCCATCCGGAAAAAAGAAAGCACACTGGGGACTCAAAAACCATTGAAATCCCATGGGAGGAAAATGTAGAAATGTCGATGCTGGCAAAGACAATTCATATTCATTTCAGCTTTCCATGTTCCTCATGGCTTTGTCTGTAGCTCCAATCGTCCAAATGACGATGTGAATCGGGATTTTTTCGTTAAATTGTCATGATTTTCTGACAAGCCCTGAAGGGTGCATGGTAGTAAAATATGTGGCCAAAAAAAAGAGAGAGTATTTGACTCTGTTACATAACCTTCTTCAAGATTTTACGCCCAAGATAAATTTGGTCTGTTCTGGATTGCTTTTTTGAGTGCGCTCACTGTGGCAAATATGCATTTTGAAGCTTGACTTCTCACAGTGCATCATCGGATGTGTCTTGAAATGAGAAACGCGCCAATTCTCAAAAATCGACTACTCATCATGGCGAAATGGGAAATGAATATTTCATCCCAATTCTCATCATCATCGCGTCGTTTTGCTTCGTGGATTGATTATCGATTATACTTCCGAAATGGTAGTGGCACAACTTTTCTGGTAATTTTGGGGCCAGAGTAGTAGCAGCAGACCACCGGGACATATTATATAGTATAGGTTTTTGTCCTGGTATCGCATGACACTGTCTAAATGTCATCCATGACATGATCACGCGATCTGATCTCATCTTATGATCCACTGTGTCCAAAACAGCCCCCAAACCTTGATTTGGCCACTTACAGAGACGCTAACAAGCATTTTAGTACTCTTACTATTGAAACTCATTATAAATTAAATCGTTCCAGCCATATCACAAAAATACGCCTTTAAAAAACAAAAGCTTTGAAAAGAAAAAGTCAGGATAAAGTATCGCAACACATTTGATGAAAATCTACGAAAACTAATGGACGTTTCTTCCAGCATTGGTGCGATTGTGAATTAAAAAAAGCCATGCAAAACATGGCTGGCTGTTGACAACCTTGATTGGCTTTAAAAGCTTTCATATTGTTTTTTTTCCTTTCAATAGCCGTTACAAGATGGCGCTCGAATCGATGTTTCCGTCAGTGAACTGTACGATTCAACATATGTGGGCAATCCGCATGACATGATCTCGCAGCCTCCCGGATTTGCCTTTTCGAGGAGGGGACCCGTGCAAGGCAATAGCATCACTCATATACTGGTTTGTAAGCCCAAACGAGCCATTCCTAGTCTAACTGAATTCCTGGAGATTGAAGAGAATGATTTGAACGGACCCTATCACGTGGATGGTCAAAGGCCATTTGTGTCTGGTCACAGCAGGTATATAACAGTCATTTCAATTTCTGCTATATTCATTTGGAAATGTGAATTAATTATTATTATTTAAAGGCTGTATCATTATTCCACGACTTGCCTGCCTCAACCACCCTATGCCATCAATCAGCCATCAACTGAAGACCAAGTGGACCCTCCCTGGCTGATGAAGAAGATTTGTCGCATGATTGATGAGTTCTCGGATGTCAATGAGGGCGAGAAAGAGTTCATGAAAATGTGGAACCTCCACGTGCAGCACTACACGTAAGCAGATGCGGAGTAGCGCCACTCCCTTCCACTTTTGCGCCACCGCTCACTTTTTCGCCACTTTTTCAGCTACGTTGGCGACTGCCAAATGAACATTGCACTCCGGAGGTTCATCGAGGAGAAGGGCAAAGACCTGTTGGCCAAAGATTTGTACCGCAATTTTGTACTGCATGCCTGCAATCTGTTTGAATTTGGAGTCCTCGGCCCCGCCCACGTGTTCGCGGCCATTTTGAGGCTGCAGAAATTTGCTCAAGAGCAAGGCCACGCCTTCGAGGATTGGAGTGCACACAGGGACTTTTGGGTGCAGAATGGGCCCAAAAAGGAGGCCACTGACACCCTTGAAGGCGGGATGAAGGCCCAACGAAAGGACTTTTCTGGCCTTTTCAAGTCCAGGGCCTTGGTCGTGCTCAAAGACATAATTAGCCATTCTTCGAGTAGTGGCAGCAATTTGATCCTGGCTCAAACTGAAAATAATGAAGAAGACAATAATGAGGGTGGGAAAGAATTGAAGGAGCAACAATAGCAACTTTTTTAGCATGATATTTTTTAAAAATACTACTTTTTGGCTTTTTGTACTTGTTGTCTTGGAGTGGAAGAATGTGAAACATGAGCCTCACTTTAACTCATGTGATAAATGTGACCGCTTTCTTTCTTCAACTGCCTACTACAGCAGTTGTAGCTTTGTGTGATGATTTATTCAATTTGTAATAATCCACTCTGTGTGTATCATATCATCACTGCCATGCACTTGGGAAAAACCTCACTGTTCAAGCTGACCAAATATATATGCACATCCTAGATTTTTTTTGTCCATTGAATATCCACTTGTCACATTGGTGTTCTTCTTCGCAAGGATTACAACTTTATAATGTGTGCGAGGATCATCTAGTTTTAAGGAACGATAACAAGGCAAAGTAGCTTTTCAGTGGCATGAACTGAAAGAAAAATGTTTTTTGGACAATTGAGTGTCATTGGTAGCGATATTTATTTTGCTAAATTGTTATCATGTAAAATTGGAGTTTGCGTCAAAACTGATTTTAATAATTAATTTACGCATCAAAATGCAAATTGTTAATGTTTTAGAGCCAATTCAAGATATTTTACTCCTAATATGTATTTTTTTAAATTAATTAAAATGTAGCCCTATTTCAAAAACATCCAATTAGAAATGAAGCATATTGTTTAAAGTAATTTATTTTTAATGCACCGTATTTATATATATTTATATTCACGCACATAGTTGTAAAGGACTTTCGTAATTTTGTCCAATCTAACTAACTCGAAAATCTAAAGAACGGCGGACAACAAAAAACTGAGAAATGTTTTGAAATCACTCATACTACGTCTGGTACTTTTTTAAAACAGGTCTATGAATTTAAGGCGTATGGATTAGGGAAAATTAAGATTGCTTGCATGCATATACAATTTGATGTCTTAACACATACTCAGAAAATCAATGTTGAATGATAAAATCATAATAAAGAAAACATTCATGGAAATTGACACAAAAATCCAGCCGAAGAGTGCACATGAGAGTTCAGGCAGAAAAAGTCGAATAAACAATTATTTGAATTTTACCGCCTTTAATGGTTAGGTTGCGTGAATCAAAGTACCAAGCAGGTTTTGTGATTGTTGTCCGCCGCTCTTTAGTTTTTCGAGTTAGTTGGTCCAATCCCACTTGAAAACAATATGTAAAAATAAATTACGCTACAACTCTACTCAATTGTGAAGTAGACATTTTGCTTTCAGTCTGCCACACTGAAATGTAAAGTTGCATATAGACGAACGGGACATGTTAGAGTATTCAGGAATGGGATGAGCCAAAGTGAAAGCTACTCGTGTCCGATAAGCTCAAGAAGACCCCCATGTGCTTAGTCTTAGCATACATTATATCCACTGTGCAGCGCTTGGCTTTTATTTAATCACCAACTGGCACCAATCTCTCTATGTTGAGATATCTTAGTTTCACTCATAAAGTCTGAAACGGAAAAAATGGCACACCATTCTTTTGTATTGACTACATTGGAAAGCCAAAGTTTAAATGAAAAAAGCTCTTTAAAAGTCTGCATATTCAAAAAACATTTTCCAGTTTTCGTGGTTGATTTTTTTTTTTTTTTTTTATTTGATCAGACTCTATTACATATTTGGCCTGACTCAAGCTATTTGACTAATGACAGAAATCTTTACGACCCAGAAATCGAGGAGAGCAGTTTTCCTAGGCCACCACGCAGCCCCACAGTGGATTTTTTCGGCTCGCATGTTCGTCAGATGCTAAACTGAGTCGAGCCTCATTATTTTTTTCCATAATAAATGTGACAAGCAATGGTTTATGTACAGTGTAATTACCCCATTTTCTCGAATTATTATGCAAAGTGTTGACCACACGATGATGATGGGACACTTTTCCCCCAAATAGAGAAGCAAAACGGCATCAGGAAATTACAAAGCATGTTAGTTAGGCGTCCAAGGAACTTCGCCCCAGATTATTTCCTACAATTTCGATGCATTTCTATTTAATCCCACATACTCTTCATTTTCGGAGCAATTTGTGATTTTCGATAAAAAGTGCAATAGCATGAAGTCATAAAAGTTGTTCCGCTTCAATTTCTCGGCTACACTCAAAACGCTACACTTTTTACGCTACACTTATGAAAACGAGACAATTTGAGATTGATTGAATTTAGCAAGAACACTCCGCTACACTTCACTTCATTCCACTACGTTCCGCTACAACACTCCGCTTCATTCCACACCAAACCGCTACAAAACTCCGCTTCATTCCACACCATTCCGCTACAAAACTCCGCTACAACTCTCCGCTTCATTCCACTCCATTCCGCTACAAAACTCCGCTACGAGTCTCCGCTTCATTCAGATACATTCCGCTATAACACTCCGCGTAATTCCGCTACATTCCGCTACACACAGAAAATAGAAAACAAAAAAGTCAAGAACAGCTTACATAAAAAGCTTTCATAAAAATGAGCTGATCTACTATACACCGCTACACCCGCTACGCGCTACATTCCGCTACAATTGAAAATAGCCATTGTTATGCACGAATTTATCATGCAAGAAAATCTTGTATGATGAAATCAAGCTATCTAGGCAAAAATAATGAATACGCTCCACAGCCTGGCTCCGCTCCGCTCGAACTGGGAGCAAGTGGAAATGCAATAGCCCATTCTTTTCGTGATGTCCACCATCATGAGATTGAATGTAGCAATTGCCCATGTCCCTAATGAATTGTCCTTGATACCTCCTTATAGTAATAGGGGATCTTAAAGGGCCAGCTGCTCTAATTTTTTGGCCTTTATCATCATCATACTGCCATGTCGCGGGAGCATGAAAGTCCAATAACTGGGCAAAACTCGATACACACGAGCTCCAAATGAAGCCTGTGTCTCGCGGATTTCAGGCTTGTCCCCGGGGACTCTGATTATATGAGACTTGCCTTGAAATCTGATCACTCCTCGATTAGTCACCAAGGCAATTCAAACATTTATTATTTATTGGCCCACATAATTCATGTCATGCTTAAAAACACTGCAAGGCTTGAGAGATGATTATAGCTAACCTTGCAGCCCATCTGCAAATTATTACTAAAACTTTAGTATAACCAAAAATAGTACGATGAATTGAAACAAATATGAAAGTTATTCAAGCACTGAGAATTGGATTGTTTTTAAAAATATCTTAAGTAGCGTGTAGAAGTATTATGCAAATTTTCAAATAATCACATTTCATTAATAAAAAGCATATAAATGGTAATTTTTGGCTTTCGCATGCTTTCTGCTAGCAAGCTTTACAACTCAAACTGCACAACGAACAAAAAAGTTGGCATCAAACGTAGCTCAAGGAAATTGATAAAAAAACATCATTTGCGAATACTTGTACTACGTACATTGATGATAATATGCAGTGCACTACTTTGGTGAGAATCTCTATTTTCCATACCTGGCTTTCACTCGTTTTGACAACTCAAACTTATCTCTGATGCCGATTTGTGTGTGACACACACATACACATCCAGGTATGGGACTTTCTACATCCCATCTTTGTCATGATCATCATCATCATCAGATGAGTATTGACTTTTCCCGAAACTGACAGCTTACTTTACATGAGGAGATCCATGGCCCCAACATGCGAACCTTTGCTGCTGTATCTGCTACAAGCAGACAATAAGCTTTGTACAATGTGATATTTATATGCGTGAATGGAATTCAATATGAACGTAACGCATTTGGGGCCAACTTTTTTGCTCGCTGTGCAGTTTGACTTGTGAAGCTCGATGCTAAAAAGCAAGCAAAAGCCAAACTTGACCATTTCAATGCTTTATATTACTCAAGTGTGATATGACATTAATTATAATGAAGTAAAAAAATGAAGACGCAATGCAATTTCAAACCTTAAAACAACAAGCATGCATCATTTTGACGTCAATTATTAACTTATCAATATCTTGATTAACTCTTTAAAGTTTATTGTTTATAACTTCTTTGTACCCTTTTTTCCAGTAAGCAAAAGCAGGTAACTGCCTACTGCAAACTGGTAAATTTCAATTGCTCCTCCAAAATAAATTGATATGAGCAAGCTAGCTGAAAAAGCATTTGATGATATTTTAAAGGGCAATTGAGCTCTTTTCAAATAAAGCACTATATTTTAGGCTGGCGCTGCGAGCAGGCAAATTTGAGATTTATAGCTTTCTATTTCAAAAGTAGTAGATTGCAACCAAAGCAAGAAAAGTGGGCAGAGATTTGGTAGTGATTGTTGTGTGTGTAACTAAATTACCAGTTCTAATCTGGTATAGTATACCATGGTATACCTAATGAGAAAAACCCATTTTATTGCTTTTGCACTGGCTTATCATGCAAATTCGCACATTTCTTGCAAATAATGCCTGAATGCTTTCTTTTCCCTGCCTTTTGGCTCTAAATGCCAAAATGAGAGGCCCAAAAGTGCATACTAGTAATATATTATACCCCTGGTATACTACAGCTGGTATACCAGTGTTCCAAATCAAGCTTTAAAGTGGGCTTGGCACTACATCTATCTTGAAAGTTTTTGGCAGTCGGCTGGCAACTTTTGCACTACCTTCAAACCAGGCTGGCTGTAAAATTGCCCTAACTTTGTTTTGGGCAAGCAGAAAATGCCGCATTATATTATAGAAAATACCACTGACGAGAGCCATTAAGTTAAGATCTGTGCACCAAATTACACTAAGGGGCGGGAGAAAAAATTAAGCCTTATCTTGAACCATTTCTGCCCTAAAATCCCATAATCATTATGTATCAAAACTGGACAATTACATTTTTAGCAAAATCAAGAATTCCACAAAAAAGCCAATAATTTTCCAACATGAATCCTATCTGAAAAAAGTCCCAAAATATACCGTTTTCAGCCAAAAATTAGGCCTAATATTTCTATACCTCCAAAATGTCAAGAATTCCCATATAAAGCCAATTTTGATTAATTTGCTGAGTCGTCAAGTTTGCGCTCCTCGAAAACTTGGTTACATGCCCACTTTGCATTAATTAGCGGCATCACATAGCATGGTATTAGGTATATTTTTGCCGCTGGCTTTCTTCCACTTTGCAGCAGTGTTATAATATCAGTGGTAGTAGCTCAATGCCAAATAACATTTGAGCTCTGGAAGGGTCGACTAGATTGTGTCGTGGTGCAACTCGAAATGTTAAGAGTCTGCCAATGCCGTGGCACGAAAACGAAGATAGGTAGGGCACGCACACTCACTAAATAACACTGTTTGTGTCAGCCGCCCGACAACCGTAGTCTCACTTCGAGCGGAGCGGAGCCAAGGCTTCCCTGCTGAAGCGGCCACCTTCACACCTCAAACGCTTCAAATTTGAAAAAGAGCGCCAACTGCTGAGAACGAGGAGCTGCACTCCGTCATCTGAACACCGTTTCACATTGACGAACTAGCATAGCAAGCATTTTAGGTTGAAGCAATTTAGTTTTAAACTTGACACTAGCATGGTCTAAGTAAAACTAGGTATTGTTCTTTATAAACTAGCTCCGCTACTCTCAAACTTGTAAACACAGCTTCACTTCAAAGATGGAAGCTGATCATGAGTTGAGGTCCACTTATATACTATGGTGTTGTAGCGGAGTGTAGCAGAATTAGGTAGTTAAGAACAATTACTATACCATTACAATGTGTAGGTTTGAATTCTAAAACTACTTACCTAAGCTGCATACTTTTGTTCGCTCAGCTTCCATCTATGAAGTGAAGCGGTGTTTACAAGTTTGAGTGTAGCGGATCAAGTTTACATGGATCAATTCCCAGTTTTACCTAGACCATGCTAGTATTGAATTTAAAACTAAATTTCTTCAACCTAAAATGCTTACTATGCTAGTTCATTTATTAGAAACGGTGTTCAGATGCTGGAGTGCAGCGGAGTGAGTTAGAAAGAGTTGTAGCTTGTAATCAAATAAATCAGGTGGAGTAATCCAGGGAGAAGGGATTAAATCCCCGGCTTGGACGCCTATCTGCATGCTTGGCACCAACAATACCAACTGGCCAACACAGTGTGTATACCAGAGGCAGCAGCAGCCTCCATTTTGAGGCCAAACGGTGGCCTCAAAATAAGGCTTTTACCCGCGAATCCACTCGAGCTGATGACCGCTTATAATGGCTTTTTAAGCTGAAAAACACTCATTATTAGAGCCACATACGCAACGTCATCCACCATTTTTTGTAGTGCAAGTGGCAAAGTGATTAGGACAAAAAGTGGAAAATGAGAAATTAATTACAGGCTCGCTTTTTTGCTCAATGCAAATGTTTGCGAATGGAGGAAGTTTGGCTAGTTACAATTTGGTGGTATTGGGCGCTTGGGAAGCTACAGCTCTCTTCTCTACAAGGGAAAATGGTCCACAGTAAAAGCAAAGTAGGATCGTGCACGAAAAATTTTGCCTTGGCCAAAGTTCCCCCCAATTCTCGAGCTGTGTAACTCTCAAACCTTTGCAGCAGATCAATGGCATATTGGGGTGATATTTTCACTTCCCCGCTAGATGGCGTGCTTTGAAATACACTTGATTGATTTTAAAAAGCATTCTGATTACGCTTAAGTTATCTTTGCTGTCTTTCCTCTTCATGTAATTCATCGATTTTTAATAAGTGGACGAGCACTGATATGTTAGCTTTTTTTAAAGATAGGACTCGCCACCAAAAAGAAGTTTTTTAAAAAAAAAACCATTTCACAGTGGGTCAAAAAGCCATTTTCACGCGCACGAGAAAATCCGCCAAATCGCCCGAATTCTCATTTAACCACCAATTTTCAAATTCTAATTGGGTTGACTTCTAGGCAATGAAAAGAGCCAAAAATGGTTTGAATTGACAGATACATATTCAAATTTGACTTCGTAATCAATCTTTGCTTCGAAAAGTGTTCAGCACGAAATATGGTAGAATTGTCATTTTTTGCCATTTTTTGGGCATTCGTGCCTTTTAAGTGGTATCGAATTGAATTGTTCTTTTATGGCTGAGAGGTCAATCAGACCCCATTTAATGATTATTCATCAAAATTGGCTGCGGAAATTTGCGGACTTGGGAGCCCAGAATGATAGTTTTTAGCTTATGGTCCTATGAAAATTGACTCCTACTATTTCGCGAGTTTTTTTCCCGTGCGCGTCCAGAAGGCATTTTGAGCCACTGTGCATTTGGTCAAAATTAAGAAATTACAACAAAGGCTTTAAGATGATGGATCAACTAAATTCTGAAAAATCTAAAGGTTTTTAACATGTGTCAAATGCCTCTGCATGCTTTTTTAAACGGCAAATTTCGTTCAAAGTATTACACTAGGCCGTTCTCATATTGCTGGGAAAAGCTAAGCTAAAAACAGTTAAGTATACGCTCAACATTTAAAACGAAGCAGCTGCTTATATTGAATATTGAATGAAATTAGGCAACTCAAACAAGTTTACATTGCTGAACATTTAAGAGAAGCAGCTACTTTGCTTAAAATGTTGAGCGTTTACTCAACTTTTGTTTTACCTTTGCTTAGCTTTTTCAAGCAATTTGAGAACGGCCAAGTCTTACTTTGAGCACAATTTGCTATTTTCAAAAAGCTTACCGAGACATTCGGCAAAAATTAAAAACCTTTTGATTTGTCAGACTTTAGTTGATCCATCATCCTTAAGCCTTTATTGTAATTTCATAATTGTGACCAAATGTTTCTTTTTTAAACAAAAAACATTTCTTTTTGGCTCTGGATGAACAGCAAGCTATTTTTAAGTGTTAATGCATGGGCAAATCATTCAAAACAATCTAATTGAATCCTCGTTAAAATTTGGTCAAATTCAATTCGTTACTACAATGTCCTCTAGATGGCGTACTATGACACTTGGCTATTTTCTTATTGAAAATCTAAACTTACTTTTAAATTACCCTTTTTGGTCCAATTAGCTAAGGATAACAGCATAAATTCAGCATTGAAAAGGTTTTCAGAAATACATGGGGATTTTTCCCCTCCGTTTTCCCCCATTGTGAATTGTCGTTTTCGTAAAATATTCATCAGATCCTCGCAGTTTTTCCCTGACTTTTGCTCTTTCCCTGTTTCAGCAGCAAAAGGGAGCAATTTCAACAATTCACGCGCTGACAAAGGCTCAGTCTCTGCACTAATTTTCTCACATGAAATTATGATGAAAATATTACAATTGATTGCAAACAATTTCCAAAACGGCAATTTTTTATTGATACCAGTATAAAGACTGAGCCTTGGTAGAGAGCTGTGAAATTGGCCCAAAACCTGACTCTCATTTTCTGAGCCAATTCTCCATTTAATTGAGAGTTTTTGGTCGCCCTGCCAAAGATTAATCGAGCAAAATGGAAAATTTCACAGTGAATCAACTCTGAAAGCTTGTCCATACATATTTTAGAAATCAGCCCAGTTTTTCCTCCTTTTTTTGGCGAGAAATCAGCCAAGCATTTGGCTTGTGTTGCATGATATGATAATGAGAGAATTCAAGCGTGTCCTCGATTAACGGAATTTCTTCCCCCTTCTTTTTATTGCAGCTCGAAATGTGTCTAAAGGCTTTTCGAGCGAAGCGGAGGACTTTCGAGCGGAGCGAAATTAAGAAAAATAGTGGAGATAAGCTCAAGAAAATCGAGCGGAGCGAAACTAATAAAAATAGTGGTAGGAAGCTTAAGAAAATCGAGCGGAGCGAACTTTAAAAAAAATATGGATAGAAGCATAAGAAAATTGAGTGGAGCGAAATGAAGGATATTCGAGCGGAGCGAAATTTAAAAAAATATGGATAGATGCTTAAGAGAAACGAGCGGAGCGAAATAAAGGATATTCGAGCGGAATGAACCCAAATAATTTTAAAGATTTTGAATAAATTCATTTGAAGACTGCGACTTTCTTTCGAATGGAGGAAAATGAGAAGGAGTTTTGAAAAATGGAATTTGGACGCCTATTTGAAGTAGGTATATAGTGGTTATTGTAAAATGGTGGATGCCGTGTCACGAGCTCCAAATATTGCCCACTGCAATGTCTATCTGGAATCTAGAAAGGCCGCTAGCAAGGCCGGCCTTCTTTCCTTTTGGAACCTTACCAAAAGGTCACAAAGCAGCCATTTTGAGCCTGCCATACCAAGATTTATTGGGAAACACAATATTGCGCCAAATTATGACCCGTTCATCTATTCTAAATGAAAGGATTTCAGCTTTGGACACTTAAATGCAAAAATATGAATAATAAAAAATAATTCCAATGGAGGAAACAGAAAATTACGCAAAAAGGATAAAAACGTTTTTAGGTAAGAAATTCAATTGAAAATAAGTATTTTTCTTGGTAAATAAAGTTTGTAGATGAATATCGCATTAGTCCAAATTTAGTCATTTGCGTGAGAGATTTTATGGGAAATGAGGAGAGAAAACGGCAACAGTAAGAAAAGTTTCTCTATAAACTCATCACATGTTCTTGTCCCACTGCAATGGTGGACGAAGAAGAAGATGATGATGGCAGTAAAATGCGTGTGAGCTTATTGCCACAACCTGTATGGCTTCCTCAGTTTGACGAAAAAGGCAGCGGCCATTTATGGAAAAAAAAATCAAGAATTTTTTGGTTTTTCTGCATAATTTCAGCCTCAAAGCCAAATCGAGTTCAATGAAATCTCATTTAAAATTTTTAGATAATCTTAGAGTTACTAAGCAAAAAATGTTCAATTGAATTATTAAATATAGTAAATTAATGCCATTTTCCCAAAACCTGACAATTTCGCAACTTTTTCAGTGATGGCTTTTCAGACTGAATTTTTGCGGCTACTGTGCACACACTTTTTTCTTATACTTTATGGGTGTCAATTTTCAGTTTCCTTTGTTGAGGCTCGATTTGCAAGCCAAGAACATGACACCCTATTGATTAGAAAGCAGATTTTGCACAACTCCAAGGTTAACTATTAATTTCAAATACATTTTGGGGGGTGCCGACTTTTTTTATTGCTCAGAGTGAATAACGATGAAAATGCCTATATAGAAAATGGTGGTGCGCGCACAGTGGATCATTTCGCCATTTCGGCGCGCATACTTGACAAAAACCAAAAGAATAGATCAAAATCACATCGCGTAGCATTATTTTAGGCGAAACGTATGCGCGTTCAAAAGTGAAATAGTCCACTGTGCACGCGGAGTTTTTCCAGCGTAACGGAGCTAGAGTAGGACAGGTAAGTTGGTTTCTCATATTTTGGACATCATAATAAGCCACGCGCACAGTGGATTATTTCTTCGTCTTCAGTGCCCATGAATCGCTTGTCTCACGGCTGCCATCTCATCTCGGCTCATGGCTTCGAGGCCGAAACCTTTCAGCTCGGGTTGGCCTTCTTTGTCCCTCAAATTGTTCACTTTGCTCTTCAAATTCGACCTTAGTGTGTTGATTTCGTTGTCCAATTTGACCTGATCTGCAAATTAAAGATAAAAAATGAGGCGTTTTTTTAATCTAGCAATCTGAATTGAGTGCAACACGCGAGCATAATAATGAGCTATACTCATCTTAATGACTTACTTTGACCAACTACTACGTCCTTTTTTCATTTGAAAAATAACTTTTTCAAATTTGACTCTTTAATGAGAAATGATGCTTTTAGAATTAAAGTTAAGCTGGGTTTTTTTTTATTGTATTAAAATTGGTTGTCTTCTTCTCGCGTGGAGAAATCTCAACGGTCACGGCACATTTGGCAATTTCAGCTTGAGCAGTCATGACTACTTCTCTATATATAGAGGAACTACTGACTATAGGGGCCAAAAAACAATGGCCACTGTGCTGTTATTGTTCCACCAACTTCATAAAGGCCACCACCAAAAGGCTGTCCCACCAGAATATTTGGACCAAGCCAAAAGGCCAAAAACAGCCCTCAAAACGACACAGCTTAATTATGATTAAAATTAATTGATTTTTAACAGCTTTTCATCTTTTAAACCTCATTTTGAAAAAAAAACAGCCCAAAAGCTAAAATTACATGCAAAAACTCTCATTATAAATAAAATTAGAAAAAAGTTTAAATTACTTTTATGCGCAACAACTTGGAATTAATAGAATATAAATTAGACTGTTTTCATTGAAAATAATTCAATTTCGGAATCCCATTCATTCTTTCAGTGTGGCCCATTTTCTCACCGTGTTCTGCGCGAGAATTTCCCATACAAAAATAATAGGCGAGCTAGGGGCTCGAAAATGCTTAACCACACACGTGGCACAACAACTATGATCTACTTCCTTTTCAAATGGGCTGAAATAGTGGCCTCTTTATTCATTCACACGGGACGTAGTAATTAACATCTATCACAGCAAATCAGCCAACTTCCTTCACTCAGGAAATGAAAAATTGTGTTCTATTTCTGCCTTGGCTTTGGGCGAAACTTTCATTTTGAGGAAAAAACACTGTTTTTAAAAATAAGTCTAGAATTTGCAAAAAAAATAGTGATTATCCTACACTACTTCCATTCGTTGTTGTAACGGTATCTATTAAAAACAGTACAAATTTTAGGGTGGCTTGCCAAAAAAATGGACATTTTATCTGCATCTGCTACTGAACCCATGAGCTGTGTTTCGCAGTTTCATATACAGGTGCTGCTTCGGCTACTAAAAGGGGAAAAGCCCGTAGCACGCATACGTTTACGATAGGCGTCCAATGCAAAGCCGCCATGGATGATTTGAGCATCGATCATCCAAAGATCATCTGCGTCTGAGCAAAAAAGCAAAAACAGTGTCAAGCTCTTTTCTGAATGTCGTTTCACACATTGGCTTGAAGGCAGATCTAACCCAAACCAAAAACCCCACCAGGGAAACATACATTTTCTGAAAGACCATGACCCAAGGGTTCATTAGGCACAATTCTAAAAATCCTGGCCTATCTCTACGCATAACATGACTTCATATGCGAGTCTCTTAAATAGAAGATATCAAAGCTGTAACTCTTGATGACTGAAGAATCAACTTGAGCGTAAAACGCATCTTTGCAAGCCTGCGTATCTCCTTTCCTGTTCACTCTAGCGATTTCATTATTAATTCAAAAAAGTTATATATTACAAATTTAGAGGGGGTCAATTTTATTCATTATGCCACAAAAATGTTCCAATTCAGAGATACAGGTTTTTTAAAGATTTTACTGTTGATAGGCCAGGATGTAAAATCTTGTACGAAATGATCCCTTGGGCCATGAGCTTTCAGAAAATGTATGTTTCCCACATGGGTTTTCTATTTTGGGTTAGATCTGCCTTCAAGACAATGTGTGAAACAACAATCAGAAAAGAGCTTGACGCTGTTTTTGCTTTTTTGCTCACGCGCAGATGATCTTTGGATGATCCACGCTCAAATCATCCAAGCTGTTCAGCTGACTCCGCTTCGCTCGAAAAAACACACTGGCATGGTAGCCCGCTTTTTTCCGCCTTTAATCAGCCCATCATATCTGCTATGCAGTTAAATGTGTAGCAATAGATAAAATGGGAAAAAAGAGTCGGGATAGAAAACACTTGTTCAGAGAAAACGAGCTCACCTTTTTCTAGCAGCTTTTTGGCTTTGTCTGTGTGCAGCTTGAAAAAACAGTTACCCATGGCCATCCAGGTATTTTCTTCCTCGTCATTTAAATGGCTCATAGCTCGTATGGCTTCCCTATTTTGGCAGCGTTTCCGGTCCAAATCGACAATCTCCTGTTTGTCGGATAAAACTTCCTCGGCGGCTTCCTCAATTTCACGTATGTGAACCAGCAAACGCTCGTTGCTCATCGCCATCTTTTTTCCAGCTGAAAAATAATACTTCCAGTTTAACCCTCTTTAAGAGTGAAAGGTGCCAAAACGTTGGCGTTTTTTGGCAAGCTCTCAAAATAATTACTGAGGATTTTTTGAGTTACCATAAATCTTAGTTTAATTACAGCACTCTAAAATTAATAAAAGTTAATTAAAACTTTTGTAAAGGTTATTAATTATTAAATTGAAAAGAAGGCTTTAAAGTGATGAGGCCCAACTAAATTTAGAGAGAATTTTCTGCAAGTGGCGGTTATTTAAAGCTGCAAATTGCGCGCCTCTTGTGACGTCACACAGTTCTGGGCCTTAAAAACAGTAGTACACTTTTAGTTACGTAACGAGGTGGCTTTTTTCCATACTTGATTTATTTTCGTCTATACTTTAACGGTTCATTGTTGTATGTCTTGGTCACAGGGTGCAGCAGCTTTACACAGTTTATAGTAATATTAGTAAAGTAGGGACAGGGGGCGGAGCCTAGTATATATATTTTCTTTACACACACACACACACAGACACACTCATTTTTTGAACTGTGTTCACATGATATCAACTATGAAAAGTTGAAGCTTTTTCTTCCATCATGAATAATAATGATCTTAAACCGTGCTTGGAAATCTTGTATATAAACGTGTTCATGTTTTTTTTTCGTTGGAATTATTGTATTACATAATAACATAGTATGAACATGGTGCAAAAAGAAACAAAAATTAACAAAAATTAACAATAAATGGTTGATACGATTTTTGGTTTTCAGGACGCTGAATAATTGAAAATGAAAAAGTCAGCTGACATGTTTCAGCTGATTCATTTTTTGATTTGCTATCATTAGCTCTTGTACTCGTTTTTAGGCAAGGCCGGGGGCATTATTGAAAAGAGAAGCAAAACTGGGGATCACAGGGAGACAAAAAGGAATAATTTCAGTATCGCCAACAACCGCGTTTGTTTACATCTGTTTTTCTTCCAAGAATGGTTGGTTGGTGGGGGGAGCAACTTTTTATTTAGCTGGTGGGGGACTGCTTTATTTAGTTGGTGGGGGGACTCGGTTGGTGGTGCAAAACTACATCATCAGCTGTTTGTTTACAAAACTAATTCTTTCTTTCTTTTTAAGTAAGTGTGTGCAAAACTACAACGCCGTCATATTTCTCATAGTGTCTTTATACTCTAGGCTACAAAAAACCTTGCACAGTCTTTATCTTTGGTTTCTAAGCTCTCGAAAACATTTGATTTCATAATTTGTCTCGGGTTGTTGTTGCTGTTGTTGGTCTCTCTACAAAAGGGCGGCGGCGGTGAATTAACTCGTGAAAATGGACGATGATCTTCTTTACAGTACGTGGATGGAAGTGAGTTACAGAATTGTTTTTAGTTACTTAGCAGTAGGGTAATAGTATCTCTTTTCTTCGCTAATTGTAAGGACTCATGGTTCTTTTGGTATCTTCACAATCTTCATCACAAGTGGTGGGGTGGTATATGTTGTTTTTCTTACGTTATCTGCTCACGCGCCCATTATAAGAGCGCCCGTGAGCACTGTGCGCCGCTCAAGTGAGCGCATAAATACGGGGAGTGTGAGCGCGCAGCGGTGTGCGCAAGTGCTCAGCAGCGGTGCGCGGCGGCGGTGCGCGCGCGCAACTGAGAGGTGCTCAGTGACGCGCGCGCGCAACTCGCCGATCCAATGAGCAGATACAGATAAATAGGGAGCAGTTGAGCACAGTGCTCAGCAGATAACGCAAATAACACTAAGTGTATGATACATGTTCTTTTTGAAAAGGGTGATTTAGGCGCTAATTTATGCAGATGTCTCCATGGGACAAGTTGAGGATGCTGCTGCTGCGTTTGATTGTTCCGTTTCGGTGGATGAGGAGGCCAAGTTGTCCTCGGGGCCACCAGGGCTGAGCGGTTCCTCCTCTTCCTCCTCCTCCTCGTCCTCATCAATGACCAGCTTCTCCTTGGAGGTCTCCAAGTCCCGCTCGGCCTTCACCATCGCCTCCAGCCGCGCCTTCTTCGCCTTGAAGACGGCGTTGTCAATGTCCGGATTCCAGATGCCGTACGCAGCCCCGATGTCCATCAGGCTGCTGAAACCGTTCGAGTTGTCCTCATTGGCAGATGCGGCCGCAGCCGCAGCCGCAGCCGCCGCAGCTGCCGCGGCGGCAAAGCCGCTCAGCGGCGAGGAGTTGGCGCTGGCGCTGTTGTTCCCTCCCAGCTCTTTGGAGTTGTTGTTGTTGCTTGTCGTTGAGGTGGGCATGCCTCTGGAGGAGGCGGGTGTGGTGGCGGAAGTGGGCGTGGTGGTGCCACTCCCGTTGCCCGAGCCCGCCTTCTTCTGTATGCCCATGGCCTTGAGATAGCGCTGGTAGTGCCTGCGGAGCGTTTCCCTGGGGATGTGGTACTTGGTTGCGGCGCTCTGCACCGAGGCGCGGTTATGCATGATCTCGGCGATGGCGAGCTGCAGGCTGTGCGTGCGCCGGGACTTCATCAACTCCGGCGTCATCACCGGCAACATCTCCGACGGGTGCTCGCTGAACTCGCTCATGATCTTGTACTCGGCGGCGATCATGCGCTCGAGGCGCGAGCCGCGCCCACTGTTCTTGCTCCCGCCACGCCCACCGCCCTCGTGCTTGTCGGGGGAGTGGTCGCCGCCGGAGGCGGAGCCCGGCCCGCCGCTTGAAGGCGGGTACGGCGAGTCCGCCGTCATCGGCCGCTCCAGGGCGTGGTCGTCGCTGCCGTGGGGCGGGGGCGTGGCGCGTCCGTCGGCGAGCGACTCGTTGTCGTTGTCCGAGGGGTGGTGGCCGAGGGCGTGGCCGAAGTCCTCGCCAAACATCTTCTTGAGGAAAGGCATCTGTTTCAGTAGGACGGGATTGTCGGGGTACTTGCGCTGGAGGGCGCGGTACAAGTTGGGGCTGCCGAGCCCGCCAAACAGGTCGGAGGCCCCGCCCGAATTCAGGGAGGCCCCGCCCATCGACAGGGGCTCGGTGGGCAGGTGCGGGAAAATGGGGGAGAACTTGCTCAGGCCGGCGAGGTAGGACTTGGCCAGGTCCGACATGGGCGGCTGCTGTGTGGAGGTGGGGGGCGTGGCCGCGACGGGAGGCGTGGCGGCGGCGGAGGTGGGGGGCGGAGCCTTGACGAGGGAGAGCGGCTTGTTGTTGTTGTTGTTGTTTTTGGCCGACTCCTCGCGGTCGGACTGGCTGAGTCCCTTGACCTGCAGGGTGTCTGCGAACTTGAGGAAGTCATTGAGGTAGGACTCCTGGACCTCCACCTCGCCTCTGTACATGAACAGGAGCAAGTCCCGGACGATCTCCTCGCCAGCGTCCTTGAAGACAATGACTGGGTGCTTCTCGGGCAAGTCCTTGAACAGGCGGTAAAAGTAGTCCGAGCAAGCGGCCAAGACCATCCGGTGGGCGGTCACCGTCTTCCCGTTGGAACAGGTTAAGCTGACATCCACAAGTGTGTTGGTGTCGAGCAGATGCTGGAAGCTCGACAACGTGTTCAGGCTGTGGTTGTTCCACTTCAAATGGAACTGCTGAGTCTCCATGGTTCTTCTTCTTCTTCCTCTTCTGGGGCGGCTTTTCGTTGGTTCAAACGGGTTAATCTCCTTTCCTCACAGCAGCTGATGATTATAAGTCATTGCCGACTCTCAGGACGGGTGTGTCTCGCGGGGTTGTTAGTGTCAAGCCTAAATCAGCAGAAAACAGGTTAGTCGCATTCCACATCAAGCAGGTTCAGAGGAGCAGCATACGCTTTTTGTTTACATGACCCGTGCGCGCGGAAAAACCGTTAAGGGCTTGTTTACTTTTGAAAAGTTACTGAAGGTTAGAAAGTTGAGTCTTGCAAATCGGTTTTTCCCTCTAAATTGGGTCATATTGTGGAGGTAAAAAACGTATATTGCTCCTTGCTCGATGATGCTGATTACTATTTGAGTATCGTGCAAAAAATCGTGCAGATAGAGTAAAGGTTGAAGGCCGCCTACTAATAAACAAACATGCATAGGGCAAATTGAGCATGCATTTCACCACCACCAAATCACATATACATATAGATAAGAGGAAGGAGAAAATATCTTATATGTTAAAACGAGAAAAGGCAAGAAGAACAAAAAGAGGTGCAGTACTTACTTGACACAAGCTAAAGGTGCGAGACACTTTTAGGGAACTTTTAATAGGCCAAATCACAAGACATTTCTAAGCTGAGCTGCCTAAAACCTTAAGCTTAAGATGCTTTTTTACGTGGACTTATATGAACTGATTCTTTAAGCTGACCTTTCTACATGAGTTTTTAAGGACATTTTGAGGCTGAGATAAATCTTAAGACTTTTTTCAAATTTGAACTTGGACCTCTTTAAACTTAGCCCTACTCAAGTTTCATAAATCAGGATTTGATCAATTGTACACTTAAAAACTTAAAAGTAGACTCTCCAACACTGGTTTGTTGAAAAGACAATTTTAGCCAAATTTGAAAAAACTCATTAAGTCAAAGTGAACCGAAAATAAGTCAGTTTCTTTCAAGTAATTAAGGTAGTTTGCAACCTGAAGAGGGAATCTGCATGCAAAGCAGGGCTGTAAAAAGCAGTGTGCTGAAAACCCATCTGTTACTCCACTCTGTGAACACATATGAACTAGAAACTAACTTAAAACAGAGCCTTATTTTTTGAGGAGGGGCTTCAAAGTGGGACAACACGTTTCAGCACCATCATGAGCCAAAATGAAACCTTTTCATTTTTGGGAAATCATGCTTCACTCTCACTACTCCCATCTTTTAAACTTATCACCTAATCTAACAGCAACAACCTTTGAAGCTGATTTTTTAAACAGAAGATAACATGAAGCAGCTCAAACTTTAGGAGCAGAAAAAGTGCAGGCAAAAGCTGGAGTAGCAGTTGTAGTAGTTGAATTTAGGTGTGTTTTTCATGATGTGGACCAGGTTAAAACACCTGTTATCGTTGGGCAGATGTGCTGGTAGCATATTGGGACATTGTGCTAATGCATGCCTTTTGCACTATGAGGAGAACAGCCCCCAAAGTCCCTGTTTTCAGCAGACAGATGACTGACTTGCCTGCTCACTGTGCGCTCCTAAGGTAGTAGATATTCAAAGTAAAAGTGGCACAAGTTGTTGTGAAACACAAACGCCATGCACGGGTACTCAACTGAAGAGAATTAAACACATCAAGAAATTGCAGTCCTCCACTACGCTACATTTTCTTCTGCGGAATCTCATGCTCACTTACGAGTCATTGTAAGTGAAGCTTAAGTTGAGCTGAAGGCGAGACAAGCTCATCTTGGGCTCATCTCAGTGTTGAGTCAATCACGCTTGAGCTCATCTTCTCATCAGCCCAGTTGACGCTGCTCAACAGTAGTTAGTGTCATTCATGAAAAATATGTATAATACTTTAGCTTTTTCGTGTGCTAATAGGCCTTAGGGCAACTTGCAGTAACTTGTACTTAAGAATTATTGTCAAGCAGCTAAATACACTTACTATTTAAAGTAACGCTTAAATACTTAGCGTTCCACTCAAAAGTGTGTTTATAATGACCTCAAGCGTGATTGACTCATGACTGAGATGAGCCACTCATGATCCCTCTTCACCTAAGCCTTGGCTTATGACTCACTTATCCCGACTCATAAGTGCGAATGAGCGGTCTTTAGGCCCAATCACGTCTGTAATTCTGCCGCGCCCATCCCTTGTGAAAACTATGTGGATATTCCGCTTGGAGAGAAATTTACAGCTACTTTTTCAGTCTTGGTTCATCCCATATATCCCACACTTTCTTGTCACACCTGGATGAATTTGCTTCTTCTTCTTCTTGGCACACCAGAGCAGCTAACCGCTTTACTGCTACTATATGCCGATCTCTCCTTAGCTCACGAGAAAAAAAGCCTAAATCTTCACCCGAGAAATCTGGCTACGCTACAGAGTGTCTCATCAATCAGCAATTTTACAAACTAGTACAAAAATGCTAGGTTTCTTGTAAATTAGAAGCTATTTCAAACAAGGCCCAATTCTCACTTTCAAGAAGTATAATTTCCAGGAATCAAAAACCTAAGAGCTAAAAAGTTTGAAAAAAAATTCATTCAATTTTGAGGCAGAAATGAAAAGAGGAAAACCGAGCTCATTTCTTGATGAAATCTTTTAAGCTGAGGTTAAGAGGAGTCAATGAAGTTTGCCGGCGTGTGTGACCTTTTGGCCTCAAAATTGCCAGCTCGTGTGACACCTAAACTGTTTCACACAGCATGACAATGGAGGAAGCCTCTGCCATTATTCCCATCAGCTGCATTACTAGGCAGGAAACCTATTTTGTGTGCAATATGGCTGGTGTGTGCTACAAAGATCCGAAAACGGCTAGTAGTAGTAGCAGCAGTGGATGATGATCATTTTACCTGTGTGTTTTTCACGCTGGATTTGGCGTGGGCTACTTTATGAGTGAGAGCTACCGTAATTTCACACACACTCGAGCTACCTTTACTGAAGATTTCGTAAGCCAAACTTGGTCACCACCACTAGGCTACTTCAATTTCCCCTCCATTGAGATAGAGGGCGACGCAAAACAATATGCGAAAAACATGATCAAAATCAGCCATTAATTCAATATCCAGCCAATTTTCCAGGTCCAAACCCCAGTAAAAAAATTGGTTGATTTTTCTTTTTGAATCGCCCTGTGGACTATGGCAGCAGGTGTCCCATCAATTATGGGCCTTGCTTCCTCAAGCGATGAGTGGATAGCGCGCAACGCCCTCTGGCGACCAATTAGGTCGGTGCAATTGTCTATAGTTTCTTCACTCAAAAACGGCTTAACCTACATAAACGCCCACCTACAGCCAAGCTGAGGAGGGAAACACACCCATTTCCTGTACTGCTGATAAGTTTTCACCATCATCTCCTCATTATATTGCATTAATTTAGTGATTTATCTTGGCAACTCTGCGCGCTTTTGGCTCACTGAAATGGTGAGTTTTTCGGTGGCTGGTTTTGGTTGGCCTAGGAAATCATGCAGGCAGAACCGTTTCACAACCACCACCACCACCATTCCGTCCAGAGTTAAAGTCTATTTGTCGGAAGCAGCTGCACACTTTGAAAACTTGGCTCATTTTCCCGTTTCCCATAATAATGACAACAACAACACAACAACAACGGAACTACACGATCAGCCAAAGCCCATTCTACCTTTGCATGACACATGGCCAAAAAAAGGGGGGAACACTCATCACCCTCGCGTTGAACGACAATTTTATGCATAAAAAAGGCTTGATTAGCAGATGGACTTTTTGTTGTCGAGACGAAGCACAAAAGGCTTGAGCTAGGCTTGAAGTTGCTTGAGATTAGTTTGAGAAGCTCGAGAAAGCATCTGGATTTCTTTGCATTGCTTGCTATGCCAAACAAATTGGGATTGTTTTTTTTTGGCTATAAAAAACTCAAAAGCGTGTCGTCGTCATATGCGTATGATATAAACCGTTGCTCATTGAGAGACAGGTAGAGTGTGTGTGTGCGTTTAACTATTATTGCCATCTGCTCTTTTTGGTTTTAAGGGGCTATAATTTTACTACTAGCTGCAGAGAAGTTTGTATGAGCACACAGGTATGATGATAGCAGTTGTATGGGGAGACAGACGGACCAATATCCGAAACGCCACTTCCGTTGCTCAATGATGATGATAGCAATGCCATAGTACTCAACAAAGCATGTCGTGCTTTTGTAGCGTATAGTACTGGCCACCAACCTGACTCAAGTTTTCAGCCAAAAAAACGACGACAAATTCACATGCCCAGTAGAATTACAGCCACCCAACCGAGACTTGGACCACAATGAAAAAATTCCCACATTCATGAACAAAGAATGGGTGCTACTAGAGAACAATATACTTCCAGCTTGGTTGGGCAGACGGCTAGTGGTATAGCAGTAGCCTGCGGTAATAAAGAATCATGAAAAATGCAAATTAGCCGCTGAAAGCAAGCCAATTCGGGAAATCTAAATGCTTGCAAGAGCTCTCGAGACAAATGGCAAGCAACATCAAGCCTCATTCAAGTATCGTCAACTCATATCGTACAAAATGAAATTGCGTCCAAAAAGAGGGGTTTCTAAAGCGAAGGAACAAAGGAGTTTGTGGACCGTACTAGAACAAAGTGAAAGTCTTTTGGGGTTAATAGAGGCATAACCAAGTTTCATCACACCAGAAGCATAATGCGTCAATTTATGCTTCTTCTTCTACAGCTTTTACACAACAACTCTAAGTTGAGGGACACTGCAAAGCCCAAAACATTGCTGCAGCAAACTCCACCATTTATTCCATATACAGCCTTATGTAATAAAAGAAGTGGACTCCATGACAGAGACAAAGAAGAAGTCTTCTTGCTAATATGAAATATTGATGATGCTTTCTAGATTTGAGGCCCCCCCTTGAAATAAGATAGCAGGAGTAGCCTATGCTACATTTGCATTGAATAGTGTCTTCCATTCACTTCTTGCCTCAAAGCAAAGATGGGAAAATCGACAAAGGTTCATATGGCAACTTCTGCCATAACTATTCTTCAAGAAAAAGTGCACCCTCAACTCGAGCAGTAAAGCTCAAAAATGCCTGTAGCAAAACGGTTGTTCTCATATTCAGCTGGGTGTGCACAAATGCAGCACTAAAAAAGTTGAGCTAAGCAAGGGGTGTGCTAACTAGCTAAGCTGAAATAGCCAAATGCAGCAAATTGTCTTCTTGGCTTGTTCTGCAAACAAATAGCTCTATAAAGCTCATAGTTGCTAAAAATTACTTTTATCTCAATGAAGGATCAGTTCAAAAGTCATTCTGAAACATCCTTGATTCAAGGCAATTTTTCCCCAGAAAAAAGGAGCAGAATTTTCGTTCTTAAAGTAGATGAGCACCAAATTTACAAGATAGGCTGGACAATATCCTTGTTTCCAAGTAGTGACTCATTTTTTTTCAAAAGTCGCGAATATGGGGGAGGGTAGCAATAGCTGATGTTGTAAGACGAGACGAGGTGTCATGTCAAGTGATAAGAGTCCGGGACTTGTCAAGAAGTCCTTTGACGATTGTCATTCCTATGGGTTATCAATATGCTCAGCTACACTTAGTTGTGCACAGAGGAGTTTTCTAGTAGTAGAGTGCTGTGAATAACGCCAGAGTCAGCAAAGTCCTCAAAAAATAGGCAAAAGATCTCATCTTGTTGGCTTTTGTGCTGACAGAGCCAGAATGTTTTTAGAGCTGCCTGCTTGTGATTTTTGAACATTATGAGACCTAGAGCAGCCTCAAAAACCTGGGAAAATACATTATGTGCAAATTGGAAAAGTATATAGGTGTCTGTGCAATTATGGTGCAAATTTCGGTTTTTCTGCCACTCACAAAAAAACATGGAAAGCAAAAGAGGTGCACAACAAAAACAACAACAACAGTGTGGGTTTTTTTGCAAAAAATAAAAATTGGGTGATAAGTGTAACAGTAAGGTTCAATATAATGCTAAGCTTACCTTGGTGTTAAGATGAGCAAGGTTTGAGAGTAAGGTTCGTGAGTTGTTGTTGCACGGTTCACGACTCACACTCGACTCGGCTCAATCGCAAGATGACGACGACGACGACGAGGAGCGAAGCGCTTGAGCGAAGCGAGCTCACAAGCGCTTGAGCGAAGTAAAGAGCTAAGCATGGGCGCACGCGCCACATCATCCCAACATGCCAACTGCATAGCGAAACCTGGTCAGAAATTACGGGAAAACAGGTGGTTTCCCAGATCTTCAGGCATTTAAGCTTCTTTCAAAAATTAGAGCCCTATTTTGAAGGACTCGAGTTAGAGGCCCCTTTTTACATATGTATTAGTAAATTAAGGTATTTTTGGGGCGTAAAAAATAGGAAGGGTCATTTATCCTACTTATTGAAAGGAACATTTGAGGAATACTGAAATACTTTTTTAGAACCTTTATTGTGAGGACCTTGTGAAAAAACCTACTTTGCCCAATTTGAGAGACATTAAGGACTTAAAGCTAAAGGCCATTTTCAGAAGGGTTTTTTTTGCCCTTTTAATGCAATATTTGGCCATTCCGGTCAAATTATCTGCTTTCCTTCAAGCAATTAAAGAGGCTTTTTTATGCTCTGATTCAGCCCATTTTTCAAATATTTTTAGCATCAATTAAGGAACATGTGTTAAAAGGCCAGGCAATCTCTGCATTTTGAGGGACGAAATGTCAGATAAAAAAATTCGGCAGCCACAGTGCACAAGACTTATCTGCTATAAAAGTTTTGGGGCAGAGTATGGCAATTTTTTTTCGCAAACACGTCAAAATGATAAGCGAGACAAGTGCTGAGGATAATTTTGCAATGTTAGGTGTAGATAAAAGAATGCATTTAGAACTGCTGTCATTAAGGCCAATTTGCACCGTAAAAAAGGAAAACAAATATTAATTTTTGTGGCTCTTTTTGAGAGGCCTACTTATGAATAAATGTCTTACAATGCAGAATAATCCACCGAGCAATGAAAAAGGGGCTGCTTACCTTGATTTTCAAAGGGGGATTGAAGTGAAATCGGCTCCTTCTTGTTGTGAAATGGTCTGCAGCTGATGATGGAAGAAAGGTGCGCAATTCAATTGGGCGGGGGAGAAAAGTGAGAGTGGGACCCATAAATGTGCGCACGTGGCCGCCCATGCCGTTTCGAACTGAGCCGAGCGTTCAATTTTAAGGCACATTCCCAACTTTTAAAATATTCAAAGTTAACTACAAAAAAGTATTATCCTTTAGATTTAAATTTTCTACGATATTATTTTATTTTGTGTTTCTTTTATTTATCATTTCTTTCCTTATTTCAATTTACTTTATTTTTATATGGTATTTTTGGTTAGGATCGAGCCGAGCGGCGAAGAAAATGTCAACAAACGCTTTGATACTTCAAGTCAATATTCGCCGATTTTTATTGAGAAAAGCCAAATAGTTGATAAAAATATTCATCAAAAGCCGAAAGTAACTGTTTGGAACTGTTTGCCCTTTTTAAGACTGTATTAATCCTTTATTTCATAGTTTTAGTGTAAATTGAGGCACATTTAGCCTTCTAAATCACAATAATGATAACTAAACTTTTTCCTTACAAAAATCGGAAGTTTTTGTTTTTCTGAAGACTTATTTTAAAAATATTGAAAACGGGATGGAATGTTGAGCTTGACTTGGTTCCGATTCGTGCCTCAAATTCAAAATAGTATCTCAAGTTGTTCATCTTCGAAAAGTGTTTTTCTGCTTTTCTGCTTTTTCATGCGAATTTGAATGGTGTAAATAGCGCGTCAGTGAGGTTTCGCATTAAAAAACTCGCCAAGACGCATGGTGTCAACTGTCAACATCTTTGTTTCATCAAAATTGGTAAGTGTCACAGAGATCAATCACAGTTGGGCGCGTTTCCGTTGAAAAGTGATCCGAAAAATTCGGATTTGTTCGTCTTTATTACGCGCGCCCGAAATAGCGCACATTCCACTGTGGCGCGCCGGTCAGCATATGGAGCAGAACAGGAGTGCAGCTGCTAAAAGGAAAACAACGTGGTCATATTTTTAGCACCAAACAACAAATTATTCAAAATGGGCATCATTCGAAGATATAAAAGTAAGAAAACGGTTTTTTTGTCCTTGAGCAAAGAGCAAATTATAGGAAAACTATGATTTAGGCATTTCATATTAATATTATGCTGTTCTAAAAGTTTTATTCTTCAAATGAATATATGTGAGGTTGAGCTCATTAATTTTTAAGCTTTTATTCACTTTTTTATATGCATTTCAGGCTCCCGTAAGATCATCATGGACAGCCACACTTTTTTGCCTCCTCATCCGGACTCCGGGTCTTCCGGATCTTCGCACTCCGGATTGAATGCTGGTGGCTCGAACAACACAAAAATGGCTCCCACAATTGAGGACTTTGAAATACTCAAGCCCATCAGCAGGGGAGCCTTTGGCAAAGTGTTTCTTGGCCGCAAGAGGAGTGACAAGAAACTGTTTGCCCTCAAAGTCATGCAAAAGTCAGAGATGATCAAGAAGAACCTCCAGAGTCAAGTGATCGCAGAAAGGAACGCTTTGGCCTTGACCAATTCTCCATTTTGCGTCAAACTCTTCTACTGCCTTCAGTCAGCAGATAACATTTTTCTGGTCATGGAATACTTGATTGGCGGTGACCTGAAGAGTCTCCTCAACATATATGGCTTTTTCGAAGAGGCCATGGCGAAATTTTATGTCGCTGAAATCGCATTGGCCTTGTCGTATCTGCATAAGCATGCCATAATTCATAGGGATCTGAAGCCCGACAATGTCCTGCTCACCCATAGAGGCCACATCAAATTGACTGACTTTGGCCTGAGCAAAGTGGGCATTGAGAGGGACTTGCAAATTGCTGATTTCATTTCGAGGACTCCGAGGAATTTTGCCATGAGGAAAATGTCTGCGGTTGGAGGTCCCAGGACACCAGGCCAAATTCTCAGCCTGACCACCCATTTGTCTTTTGCATCAAGTAGAACTGCATCAGATTCCACTGCTGACCTGTCAAGCGTGAGGTTGGTTGCTTTTTATTAAATTTAATTTAAATTAATTTAAAATCTTCCTTTGTTTTTACAGCACAATGTCTGATGGAAACATCACCAATCATCACCACCATAGTCCCAGCAAGAAGAACAACACGTCTTTGGGAGCGACTCCGGATAAGCAACGAACCAGGACGACAAGTTCAAGCTCAACTGCAAGCACACATTCTCCAGTGAGGTTGCCAAAGAGGCCACACATGTCCACTTCATCTGAGGAAGAAGAGGATGAAAACAGTGAAAACAAAGCTTTGTCAACTGGAGTGAGTGGAGCCTTTGAGAGCCTCAATTTTCTTTGTAGAAAGTCCCACTCCAGATTGCCCAAGATGCCACGCATGTCGCTAGAACATGTCGACCAAAATGAGTCTGTTGGGGAAGAATCGAAGGAAGAAGACCTCAACAGCTCCACACCTTTGTCAACCCTGCCCAAGAGTGCGCATAAAAAGCGAAATGTTCGATTCAGGGAGATGTCAACGTCATCCTCAATTCACTCAACTGTATTTCCACCTGAAGAAGAGCTTAACATTCGATTCTCTACACCTGTGAGGAACAATGCACCTTCACCTGAACTGTCTACCCCATTCCGGACACCCAAGAGTGTGAGAGGGAAAAAGGCAGCTCTTGTCGAAGACAATCGCATTCTTGGCACTCCGGATTACCTGGCTCCGGAATTACTCTTGAAGAAGCCACATTCATTTATGGTTGATTGGTGGGGCTTGGGAGTATGCTTGTATGAGTTCATGACTGGAATCCCACCCTTCACTGATGAGACTCCTGAGTTGGTCTTTGAAAACATCCTCAACCTGAAAATTGAATGGCCTGATGAAGAAGGCGAAATGCTGTCTGAGCAAGCGGTGAATGCCATTCAAGCATTGCTCACTCTTGATCCGGATCAAAGAGCTGACTTTGATCAGATGCAGCAGATGGACTTGTTTAAGGACTTGGATTGGTCCAACTTGACTGAACTGGAAGCTCCATTTGTTCCCCAGCCAAATGACGAGACTGACACTGGGTACTTTGAGGCGAGGAACTTGGCTCAGAACTTGAGAGTGTCTCAAATACGAGGTGACTAGTATCTTTCTACATTGTGTATGCTATTGTCATTAGAATATATCCTTTTATCAATTATTACACCTTGATGAAAATATTTGTTTACATTTTCTAGAATTGTCCTTTGTTTTTTTATGAAAAATCAGGTAAACTTTTATGAATCATGAAATCATATATGAAGAATCAGAGATTATGCTGCTGTAGGATGTCAAATGCAGTCCTTACAAAAGGAGTCGTCTATCAATTCTTGGCAACAATAGCCACCATCGTAACCACAATCCAGATCATTGGCCAGATCATCGCAAACTCCATCATTGATCCAAGAGAAAAACCTTAAGCTGCTGTAGGATGTCTTGTGTTGTCTTCTTTGCACACACAAATGTTACAGCTGTCAGCAAGTATTTCTGGCAAACAGCAATCCCCACCATCGTAAGTACATTCAGGTTTGTTGAAGTTGTCATGACAATGTCCATCCTTTATTTTCAGAAAGTTGCAGTATTCCGGATAGTCAGACCAGCCAGGGTGTCTAGTTAGATCTTCATTGCAAATACAAGTTTTGCACACACTATCATCAATCGTGTCCATGCAACAATCGCCTCCATCAAATTTGCAACTCGCTGTATTCGTTTCATCATGGCATTTCTTGTCACCAACAATAACCTCTAATCTGCAAGGTGGTATGTCATAGGCAGGATGCACCAAGTTGTCTTCATTACAAATGCAGTCCTTACAAAAGGAGTCGTCTATCAATTCTTGGCAACAATCGCCACCATCATAACCACAATCCGGATTATTGGCTAGATCATCGCAAACTCCATCATTGATCCAAGTGAAAAACCAGCAATCTGGATAATCTTCGTGGCATTGGCACTTGTCACATTTCAAGTGAATAGGATTGGCAAGGCAACAATCCCCCCCATCGAACCCGCAATACCCAGTGTTTTGAAAATCTTCGCATAGCCCATTGCCTTTCTTCGTGGAATGAATGCCATCTTGACATTCACGATTATTATATAAACCAAAATTGGAGACATTAGTTGAATGGCAAATGCAAAAGCCGCAATTGTCTTTTCTGAGCACTACCAAGCAACAATCACCTCCATCGTAATCACAGACATCGATGTTTAATTCATCATCGCAAAAGCCGTTAGCAACCCGGGATGGTTCTTTGCATCGGCTCAAGCCAGGGGGGGATGTTGTAACAGTCTCAGCGAACTTGATTGTGGTTGTATGAGCAACTGGATGCCGATCAAGCGCAACTTCAACACAATCCCCCCCATCAAAGTTGCAAGTTGTAACATTGTTAGCAGGATCACACACTTGGTCTCCATACAACTCCTTCTCCGGACAAACAATGCTTGGATGCTGCTTCAAGTCTTCATCGCAAATACAAATGATACAATTTGCTCTGTTCACATTACCAAGACAACAGTCGCCTCCATCATAGTTGCATGCCCGGATGTTTGCCTCATCGTCACAGACAAAATCACCAATTTTAGCAATTGGCATACAAACTAAAGAAGTACCGATGAAACCAAAAATCATCTAATAACAGAACTATGATTCATTAACTCTCTGTTAACTGAAACTTATCCTGATCGATGTGACAAATGCAACTTGAGCAGAACAGAACAAAAAGGAAATTCAGGCAACAGTCTCCACCATCATAGGCACACATGTAATTGTTTGTATCATCGTCACAAAATCCATCACCAACAAATTCAGGCTCTGGGCAGTCTTTGTTGACAGTGAAGTGCCAATCTACTGTTGTTGAGTATTCATTGCCAGATTGGCCATCTGGGGAGTCAAAGCACTTGCAGAATTTGCAAAATGTTCTTGATGCTGGATCAGGTAAGCAACAATCACCTAATATTCAGCAAAATTATAACTTTCATAGAAAGACAATTTAATAGAAGTGGAACCCAAATCAAATTGACAAGCTGCAACATTGTAAGAGTCATGGCAAAAACCATCTCCAATAAAAATATCCTTACACACCTAAAATATATTTTAGTTTGTAACAAGTAATATATACTTTATTGTATGAAAGTTGAATATTTACAAATAGCTTGAGCTTCTCAGTCTCAGATAGTTTGACAAATAAAATAATAGCAGTTGACACAGCTGCTGAGGGGAGAATGACATAAATGCACAAATTGAATAAGTATTTTTGTGGGCTGAGTAAGTCTCCATTCAAATTTCTTTGCCTAGCTTCTTCCACCATTTTGCAACTTCTGCTTTTTTTCTTGCATGTAGAGTGGCATAGCTAAACCACAATAATACATCAATACAAAACTACTTGTCATTAAGGCTGAAACCTTCGTATATACTAAATACCGCACACAAACGCAACGCAACGCACACTACTAAATAACGCACACAGCTAGAAAATGGAAATGCATTTGAAATAATTTGACAGGCAATTATTTTTATAATACACCCATGATAAAAATAAATTGTTTGACTCAGCGCTTTACACTGCTAGATAAATAATTAGTTTTGGCGCGTAAACTAATTTTCATTGATGGAACTGGGCTATAGCAGTTTATTTGGGTGGCAAAATGAGAATTTGGCGACTAATTCAGAAATTCTCATGCCCGTGAAAAAGGCTTTTTGAACCACCATCAAAAAGACTTGTAAGTGTCAAACAATGATTTTCAGTTGCTTCGCAAGTAAGCCAATTTTGGATAAAAAATGGACACTTCTTCAGCCAAATTTCATCCTTTGATTAATTCGTGACTATATACAGTATATTATAGTGTGCGGTATTTAGTAGGCAAACATACTAAATACCGCACACACTAAAAAACAGCAAAAAAGGCAAAAAAACCACAAAAAAACTGATTCTGATTGAGCTATCGGGATTCACTCATGTATTCATGCTTACTTGTGTTTCTAGTCACTAAAGAAATAATTTGTGCTTTCCTCCAGCCAGTTTCATTTGTTCATAGATATAATAGAATATAAAAAGTAGTGTGCGGTATTTAGTAGTGTGCGTTGCGTTGCGTTTGTGTGCGGTATTTAGTATGTACCCTGAAACTAGCCATGTTTAGTATTGATGAAATATGCATAATTATACATGGATACACAGCCTGAGTTATTAACTTTTGGCTAAAATGTGCACAATTATGTTAATCAGTTTGTTAGCAATGCATCAGTTTGATTGAAGAATCTTTTTTGCTTGCATTTGTGAAAATATTTTTCATGTTTTTGAAAGAATTGTGGAAGAATAAACTTTAATATACCAGGACTCACAGAAATTATTTTGCTGAGTAACAGCAGGTTTTTAACAGCTCACGGAGCTCCCCGCGGCTCTGAGGATATTTTTTTGGGGGGGTTTTTGGTTGTCATTAATCTTTACTTAAACTAGTAAATGGATTTTTTTTTATTTTCACACTTGTTAAAAAAATCAAAGTTAAGTGTTTTATCAATAAAGACAGTCCAATTTTAAAGTGGAGTCAAATTTAAAAAAGTATAAGTTAATTTAAGATCAAGTAAGCTTATTTTAAATAAAATTATTCTCTTGAAAATTCATTATAATGTGATAGGCTTAGTTACAACTGAGAAAGCTGGATATTGTTGTTGATAAAAAAAAGGCAACAGTTTTGAATAAAATTATGTCACTCTTATGGTTAAAGCAAGCGGTTATGTGCCGAAAATTTTCAGTCTTGTTTACAGGTCAGATAGTTGGGTTTGATCACCTGCTTCAATAGCAAAACCCAAAAAAATGTGGGTTGACAGTAATTTCCCAGTATTACTGGTAGTTTTGGCATTTCCATGGCCCTCATTGTCAGAAGGGATTAAGGATCATGAAGGATCTTCTAAGCAATCAAAAACTCAAGCAGATCTGGTCAATCAGGTGCAAAGGTGGATAGAATACATTAGGCAAAATCCTTTACCAACTCATTGCCATGGAAATGATTCAGGTCCTCCATTAACTGATGAGTTATTCATCAAGAATGTTCCTTGCACTGAGGCAAGATCCAAAAAAAGGCAAAAAAGTGAAATTCTTTTGCTGTACTTTTCATATCAACCTTGCAGCCTTTTTTAGGTATGCATTTGATGGCCAAATTGTGGATGGTGCACTGCATGGAGTTGGAACTTTGCAATTTAAAAATGCATTAAAAGATCAAGAAAATTGCTTGGTTGTGCAAAACACTTTTGATTTGCCACCTCCAGATGTCATCAGTGGAGATTTTAGACAGGGAGCTCTAAGTGGAGTGGCCAACTTCACTTGGACTGATCTTGGCTTGAAGGGCAGTTTTCATGTAAGAAGTGGCATGCTTCATGGAATGCTCAAGATTGAAACTACTGATGGTGCCAAAGTCATGATTGCAAAAGCTGAGAGGAACCAATTGGAGAAGGGCTGTTGGATTGTGAATCAAAAGCAGGTTTAAATCAATTGCCATAATACAATTAATGTCAAAATGTAGCAGTGTTCAGGTTTTCAGGTTTATATGGCTGACCTCTGCTCCGGAGTCTTCAAGTTTGATGCAAGTCATGACAACAAGTTGCTCATCTTTTCGCATGACTGGTCCCTCATCACGTCCGGACAGTTCAAGTCCAATGCTGAACTCATTGCTCAAGATGTTGAGCTTGAAAAGGTGAGCATTGGTGAATATGTGCAGCAATGCGACAAGCAAGTGACATTCAAGCAAGTTGGACCCAAGTTCACCTATGATCTTGAGACAGAAACCAGATCTTATGAGTATTCAGCCCATGCTGATTTGTGCAATGGTACATCCCAAGTTGAAGGCATTGCCAAGGTGCAAAAGTTCATCACGGATTACATTGGACGCCTGGAGCCAGCATTGCCCTTGGATCCATCGCCGATTGACTATGACAACTCAATTCAACTTCTGTCTTCGATTGAGCTGGCCAATGAGGACTCGAATGTGTATGAGGCAAATCTGAACCTGTTCTCCAGTCAGGAAGTCATGTTCACCTATGTTGGCAGCCTTGATGCGCAGAAAAGGTTTCATGGCTTTGCGCTTCTGAAATTCTTACCCAATGAATTTTGCTTCAGAGGAAGTTGCCAAGTGAGCGACTTGGGAGTTCTGAAAGGAACATTCGACCATGGACTTTTGCAGGGTTTGGTTTCATTCACATCAAAAGATGATCATTTGATCACCTACATGGCTGTCAAGGATGGCATTGTCCATGGCATGGTCATCACCTATGGCATCACTCCGCTGTACAAAATCCCTGACCGGTCTTCGCTTGGCGAAGGATCTACAAAATTCAAATTCGAGGATTGGAAGCAATCCGGATTAGGCAAATTGGCAAAGTTCCTCAATGGAAGAAGGCTGAAAGATCAACCAGCTTTGCTTGGCCTATTGGGCCATCCGCAAGGAACCCAAGGATATTTATATGGAATCCTAGGTCCCAAAGGCGGAATTTCTGGAGATGACCAAGCTTACATTTACCCCAATGCTGCATTGGCTTTAGTTGGTACCTTCAAAAACAACTACATGATAAGTGGCCAGAAAGCTGACATTGTCAAAGCTACTTGTGCAGACAATATTTTGAAATTGTACTTTTCGACTCCGGAAGGGCCAACCTTCAAGTACAATCCACCCTCGAATGAGAGCTTGGGTGACTCTCCTTTGACTTCGGATCCCTATGAAGCTTCAACAGTGGCAGTTCAAGATTCATCGATTCCACACAGCGGTCAAGGTCTTTTCGCTATTCGCAATGTCCAGCCTGGTGAAGTGTTGGCCTTTTACAATGGCTTTCACTATGCTGGAGAGGAAATTCTGGTGCATGAAGAGCTTTGTCAACACCAAACTGATGGTGAGAGTTTGCTTGAGAAGCTTCGCAAGTGCCAAAAGTACATGATCAATACCCATACTGGAGAGATGCTGAACATTCCTCCAGCATGGGATGACTTGGACAAGTACAATGCCACATTGGCTCACAAGGTGAACAACAAATTTGAGCCTTTCACCAATGCTGGATTTGGCTTCATGGAGCATCCCAGGTTTGGCAACATTATCATGGTGTATGCCAAGAAAGCACTTCAAGCTGGTGAAGAAGTGTTTGTAAACTATGATTATAGTGCAAGGTATTCACTATCCAACCTGAGTCCTTGGTACCTGGAACAGTACAAGATGACTCAGGAGTACTTGAAAATGCAGTCTCTTGGCCAAGATGTCTCCCACCTTCCAATGCCTTGAAAAAGAAATAAATAAGTAATTTCATAGATCCTTCAAAATATTATAAGAGCTTTGAGAAAGCTCAGGTATGGAAAGTGGTTGTTGTCATTTATACCTGCAGCAATTTGAAGAGGTGAACTCGATTTTTTTGAAGTAATGTCTTTTTTGCTTTGCTGCTCAACCAAAAGGTCGTCAAAGCAAAAGAATAACAAACAGCTGACATCAGCTGCCGCCGCGCCCACGCCCATCAAGGTCAGATCGGTCCAATTTCGACCCTTGCCCCTGGAAAATCAAAAGGACTCTACCCATTTCAGCTTTCAAGTATTTCAAATGAAAATTCAAGGTTTAAAAATGAAAGGTTTTTCATGATTATTTGCCCAACAGGAAAGTGACTTGGATGACGTCACAGTTTCAGAAGTAAGAGGTGCAAAAAAGGAACAAGATAGCACAGTGGTCCCAGCTCCCCCTCCACCGCCACCACCCCCTCCCCCGCCTCCCCCTCAGCCCAGTGTGCAAGGCAACAAAATGCCTGGTGCCGCTTCAATTTCCGCTTCAATCGCAAAGGAAGCGGCCTTAAAAGCTGCAGCCATGCAGAAGCGCAGAAGGTTAGCGCTATCAGGTTTCCTGATTAATTCGTTAATTATCCAACTTAAAACATTGCAGTGAAATTGAATATTCTGAAGAGAGCGAAAGTGAGGAGATCAATCCCAAAACTGAGACAATCAAAGCTCAAGTTGAAGCGCCAAAGCCGAAGCAGAGATCTTTCAGGAAGAGTAAACAAACAGCTGCACCGAAGCAGGAGGAAAGTAAACAAACAGCTGCGCCAAGGCAGGAGGAAAGTAAACAAACAGCTGACACAAATGAGGATGAACTCAAAGTAACTTTGAACCCTGAGAGTGTTAAATGAGTTTATGATGCATTATTTATTACTAGGTTTTAAGGATGATGGTGCAAAGGCTAAATTGTGAGCTGAGCAAGTACCAACAAAGTGACAGGCAGCAACCTGGACTCAACTCAGCAATTTGTGACATTTCAAACTTGTCCCCTTTGGTGGTTGCTTATGATGCAGAAATTCAAGAAAAAGATGAAATCATAGCTGAATATGAGGAGAAATTGTACCAATTGAAGCACCAGTGAGTTATCAATTTGCTATCCCTGTTTCTTTGTTTTTTAGCTTTTGTCTTCACAGGGCCAAGAATTTAGTGGCTGAAAATGAGGATTTACTGGGCAAAATTGAAAAGTTCTATGAAATCAGCAAAGTTGACCTGGACAAGCACTTGTTCCTCAAGGAGAATGCTGAGATTGTGCTAGCTGAGAATGAGGCTTTGAAGGCTAAAATCAAGAACACAAGAGACCAAAGCATCATTGTACAAGAGGAGCTCAACAGAAAAATTAGAGAGCTTAAAAAAGATGTTTTGACCTGCAGAAATCAGTGTGATGATATGAAACAGGTGAGCTAGACAGCTTAGTTATAACACAACTAGTTTTCCTGCTGAGTTCACATTCACATGTAAAAATTGGGTTCATTTCAGGAGTATGGCATTATGGCTGATGAGTGTGCAAGGCTGAGGCATGAAAATGCTTTGCTGCAGCAAAAAACGAGGAGTCTGATGCCAATCAAAGAACATGAAGAGCTCACTGCAACCCTTAAGTCAAACAACGAAAAACTAGAGTCAGAAAATGCAGATTTGAAGAAACTAGTTCGACGCACTGAGAGCGAGCTTGAAGAGTCTCAAATCAAAATTGGCAAAAAGGAGCTTGAAGTCCTTGAACTGGAAGGAGAAAATAAAGTCCTAAAGAAGATGGTGAAGAAGTATGACAACTTGTCCAATGGCCTGAGACAAACGGTTAGTTTACTAGGGCTTGAATTGGGAAACTAGTGTTAATTTTATGCTTTTTTAGGTTGTCAACTTGTCTGAAGAGTGTGAAAAGCTGCAATACGACCTCATGAACCAGAACAAAGTGATAAACAGCCAAGAATCCAGGTAAAAGCCACTGTCTGGAAACTCTTATTTTCTTTAGACGGTACCTCAAAAGAGAAGAGGTCAAATAGAGCATTCTCTTATGAGCTTACGCTCTCCTTTCAGGTTGAAAGATAAACAAAGATCTGCCAGTCTGCAAGATGTTACACAAAAAGAGATGAAGCTTCTGGCCAGAATCAACAAAAGGCTCAGTGATTTGAAATCTAATGCTATCAATCAAAATGAGAATAGCGAAGAGGAGGAAAATTGACTGCAGCATCATTCAAATGGTTGGCTTATTAAAATGTATTTTTATGTCGATTTTGTTACACTTTAATAGCAGATTTGGGCAATCAAAATTCATAGGTAAATAGCACAGTTGTAAGTCTGCAAGGTTGTTTCGCAGGTATACAGCTCATAACTCATAAATTAAATAGTGAAAAGGTCCAAAAGCAAAGCTTTTCCTCGAACAAACCTTGATTGATTTCGCATACTTCATTCAAATCATATTATGTATAAGTCCTTCTTTGTCTTTTGATCAGCTGACACAGATCTGTCAAACTCTGTTTCTTATAATATTCTATGACGTCATTGAAAGCATATTAAATATGCATTGAATATCATTTATCATTCTTGCAATGTTCAGTTATTAATAAGTTGAGGCATACAAATGTGGTTAATGATAGAGAAAGCAGGTTACTACCCAACATTCCATTCAGCAAAATGGCGGACACCATTACAGACCAACCTGGCCACACAGGCTTTTCAGCTGGAAAAGTTGAAATCCCAGGCCTTGAAGTTCTGGCCTCACTACAAGAGCTAAAAATCAAGCAATTGAGGCCAGGTTGCTTGGAACGTAAGAAAACAGTTGCTCACAGCCTGTATCACCATTTTCTCACTATCACAACAGATGGCGCCACTGCGCCGTAGAGTAGGGCAAAATTATCCAAAGTGGATTTTTTTGTTAAATGAGCATTTTAGCGTTTTGAGCGGGCAAGTGACTAAGTTATTACTAATATATTAAGTAACTATAAGGATTTATTTACACACAAATCAATAAACATTAGTGAAACTGAACACTTGTATAAGAACTACATATATTGGCCAATTTCACTTATAAAACGCCCAAAAGCTCACAAAGTGAAAAAATCCACTTCTGGTAATTTTTCCTACTCTTCAGTGGCTCCATCTATCGCGCTATTTAAAAAAAATGCCCGAGCCAAAAATCCTGATCCATGCAATTGTTCCCCTAGTGCTCCAATGCTGCGAATTGAAGAATAAGTATAATGTGCAAACTGAACAGGGCACCAGAGTGTTTTTCCTTGAGGAGGAATCAAATTTCTTTATGCGATGTTGCTGTACTAATTTGAGAGAGTTGGAAATCAGCTTTCAAGATCCAAATGGACAAGAGCTGCTTAGATTCTCCAGACCTCTTCGGTGTTCAGGCTGCTTCTCAGACTGCTGTTATCCAAGCTGTACCCAGCTGTTGGAAGTCCTCCACAAGGGAGAGGTTTTGGGCAGGATCAGAGAAGTGCCAGTGTGCCTTTTTACCAGCAAGCATTTGGAGGTGTTTGACAAGCATGATGAGAAAATCTATGACATCTCGGGCCCTTGTCTCCCTATAGGTTTTTTCAAACCCATCCAATTCCAAGTAAAATTAAGTATACTCATAAAAATAATTTCAACAGGGATTAATCCAGATTGAGAACCAAGGTGGGATTTCAGTTGGTGAGATCACCAAGTTATGGGGAGGCTGCATTGTTGAGGCTTGGACTGATAAGGACTCTTTCAAGGTTGAATTTCCTGATTTCATTGATGTGACCAAGAAAGCCCTTCTGATTGGAGCAGCCATGCTGGTGGTATTTATCTATCTTTTAATCCCCCATTTCATGGCTGTTATTAGGGACTTTTTCTCTATCTTCAGGATTACATGTATTTTGAGGAGAACAACAACAAAAATAGCATGCACTTTAGTCTGTAGAAGTGCCTAAATTAAAGCTGAACCTACCAAGTTACTGAACTTTTTTTATTGTGTGCGAAATGCTTCATTTCTTCTTGTTTTTGCCCTTAAAAATAAATTTGAAGGCTTGATTTCTTCAAATACTCTTCAACAAGTAACTTAGATCTTAGATCAGCTGTCAGCATTTTATGGCTACTTCCTAGCTGATGCTTGCTATTAAAAGCAGAAAAAAAAAAAACTTGGTACATTTATAAGGGATGAACCGCTTTGTCTGCTTGAAGCTTCTTTGGAAAAGGTATCATACAATAACCAAAAATCCTTGGTATAGCACGCATAATTTCAAAACAAACATCTAAAAGCTGGATTTGTGACAGCTCTAGAGCCAAACAGTCCAAAAGCTGAGCAATGTGCTGAGAGGTAGCATACCACTGGTAAATTGGAAAGATGGTATAATCATGGCAAAAAAATTAAAGGTATTGTTCAATCTGGTAATCATATAGTATTTCTCTCTCAAAAACCACATAATGATAAACGGTATACAGAAATAAATAAGTCCCTGCAGAATGGGAGATACACTTGCTTTTCCTCGCAATAGATTGTAGAAAAAAAGTATGAAGTAGAAAGAAGGAATTTTTGTAGAAAATCAGTTCAGCTTGTCCTTGATCCATGCCACATAGTTTGCAATGTTGGTATAAACGCCTGGTAGCTTTGGTCTAGCGCAAGCAATGCCCCATGATACCAGTCCAATAAGCGTGCCTTTGCCATCCTACAAAAAAATAAAATATGTACTATGAAATGAATTCAATTGGAGCTGTGTAATGCAAGACTTGAATTTCTGCCAAAAAATTTCCAAAAAATTACTTAAAAAAAGAGGCCATGACCTCAATTTGCTATGCATCATAAATCCTGCATTTCCATCATAACTGCACACATTATGGCACATTTTGAGGGGAAAAGCCACAGATGTAACCTTCATTGGCATGGATGAGTGATCGGATTTTATTACCTTATTAGTAACTAGGGGTCCTCCGGAATCCCCCTGACACGAGTCCCTGCCGCCATTTTCATAGCCAGCACAGAGGAACTCGTGCTTGTAGATGGTTTCCCTCCGGTTGTTGGACTTGAACCAGTCCTGACACGTGTCAGCTGATATGACCTGCACCTCCACCTCTTGCAGAATGGAGGGCGTGGTCACTGCCCCGTGGGCGGTCCGGCCCCACCCAATCACCACAGCTTTGTCACCTTCAAAATTCTCCTCTAAATTGGGTAAGCACACTGGGATGATGTGCTCTTTATAAATCACATCCTTGGCCAGCCTACAAATGCAAGCAGTTAAATTAGGTGTCCATTGCTTCTGCGCCTTGGATTATTTCTAGGCAAATTTGGTTCCTTCCGAATTCAGTTGAATTGAACGTTTTCTGCATCAATTATTCAATCCTTGAAATACCTCACTCCGCTACACTCCGCTACACTCCGCTACACCCCGCTACAATTATTTTATCAGTATGAAACTTTACCCTACTCAAGACTTTTTTTATTAGTTCACTTGCTTCGCTACAATAAGCAACATTCTATTGATTTAGTCCTTTTTTGCCACTACATCGATTGCCACCAAAGTTATTTACATATCAAATTTTGAAATTCAATCCAAATTAAAAAATTAAATTTCGCTTCATCTAACTCGTTCCGCTTCACTTTAAACTAGGACAAAGTTCTTCAGCTCAACGCGCCGCTCCGCTCGAAAGAGAAAAAGGAGGAGAAGCGCCACTCGGTTCACACTTTGGTCTCACCTGATAACAGCCAAGTCATTTTGAAAGGTCGCTGGTTTGTAATCTGGATGCTCGTAGGTTTTTTCAATGTCATAATCTTCATGCGGGTATTTCTCGCTCTGCTCCCGCACATTCCACTCACCCAGGCGCACTTTCATGTCTGACGTGCGGCTACTGTGCACACAATGGGCAGCTGTCAATACCCATCTTTTGCCAATCAGGGCTCCGCCACAGGAAATGCGCTTACTCAAGAAAGACTGTTTGATGATGGCGGCCTGAAAAAAATCGGCTCGGTTCGCGCGTGACCCATAAGCTGACAGCTGACTGCTCCTCACCTGCCAAGGATGCTGCCCGAATTGCGAGTCCGACCCGCCCACAATCCTGGATTGCCTGTCGTCAGGGTGAAGTCCCCTGGAAGTGGATTGCCCTGAGTAAATAGTCCCACACTGGGCATCAGATAATGCCCCGAGCTCGGGGTCAATCCGATCAATTTTGTCCCGGTCAACGCAGCAGGTCCAAATGAGCCCGCCGTTGCACAGATCGAGGCTTTTCCGACCCTGCACTGCACACGTGAGGCTGAGGGCGCACTCATACTTCTCGCCCCTGTACCAGCAATTGTTGGGCACCAAATTAACCCCCCCACCCGACGGGCCCGAGTCCACGGCGGGGCCTGCCCCACCAAACAAAGAGCTGATCCCGTTGGCGATGTCATCAAACACGCCCTTGGCCTCTATGGAGGCATTGCTGGATGTGGTCGTCACATTGGATGGCTGAAAGAAATTCAAAATTCCCGCCAAAATGCAGATTGTCAACAGAGCGGAGGAATTCACCTCAATGCTGTAACTGTCACTTTGGTTGTAAAATAGTTCCGAGCTCACAGCCTCAATTCTGGGCGAGGCCGCCCTCTGACGGTGGTTGTGTGGTTGCAAAACGGCCTCAAAAAGGCTGGCGAAAAGGCCTTTGGCCGACCTCGCATCTAAGGCCGCCACAGTAGGAATGGAAAGGATGAAGGCCAGCAGAAGAGTAAGCAATAACAGAGGCCGCCACGTGGCCGCGAGGTCATGATGGATCATATTATTTAGAGGCTGAACAACCTCATGACCTTCATGACCTCGAGCTCATCTTGGTCAACTGGGCTGAGTGCCAGGCTAGTGTGACCTGAAACAATGTAAACAAAAGTCAGCTGACGTTCAGCATGCAGGTCAACACTCATTTTGACCTCTGTGCCATTTTGTGCGCCGTAATAAAACAATAAAAGTAGTTTCAATGCCATTGAGAAAATTGTGTAGGAGTGGAAACGCTGATTATTTTATGCGTGGTAGCATTAAGGCTGAGGCAAAAAAGCTGCATTCAAATATCAATCAAGGATTTTTTCCTTTGTTACTTCCATTCCATAATGAACTTTACATTTCAGTCATGCAAATACAGTCTTTCCTTCTAATCAAAACTGGCTCTAAAATATATGAAAATTCCTAAAAAAATGCTCAGTACTTTTTTACGTTTGTGAAAAAATGATATTTGTTTACATTTGTTTAAAAAAGTAAATTTTAACTGTCATTGATAAAAAACTGCTGACCTTGGCTGAAGTCAACAAAGAAATTGAGGAGAAAAGGGGAAAAGGGCAAAATGTTTGAGTAAACAAAGAGTCTCAGCAGTTGGGTTGAGCAACTTACTCTCGGGGTGTCAGCTGTTGTTGCTTTCCGGAAAAGCTCCGCAAATTCTTGGAATGTTCACAATTTTTGACACTCACCAGTATTGCTCAACGGAAAGTGAAAATTCGAGTGAGCGCCTTGTACAAGGTAGCGCGCGCGCATGCTTCCATCATGCGCGTATCAGCTGATGCTGAGCTCAGCACGCGCGCGCGCGCGCAAATACTAAGCGTTGACCTTGCCTTGATTGCTGAGTGTTGGCAACGCAGCAAAAGGCCATCGACCTGATTGTTTACCTTCAATCAGCAAAGGTCAGCTTGAAACCGGTTGCAAAAACAAATTCTGGTCTCAGCTGGAGCTTGTGTTTTGTTGCCTTCGATTATTCTCCAGCTGTGGACGCCTAGGAAGCATGCATCTAATTACTAAAAGCCAAACTGGCTTCTGGATCCTTTTTTGCTGAGACTAATGTTGAATTGCCTCAGAGCTGAGATTTGCAACTGAGAAAAATGCTGAGAGTTCAACCTGGGAATTCAGAATTACTACTGAGATTATCATAACAAAATTACTGAGACACCATAAGAAAATTGCTGAGATATGCAAAACAACCAGTGCTGAGATTAGCAGCATAAAATTAGTGAGATTTTCAAACCTGCTGAGACTGGGAAAATCTCTGCTGAGATCCTAGATATTTCACATAGACATTCACAGTGAAACTTGAGCAAAGCTTTGCATGGGCCCAATTCTCAGTAAGGCAGATAGAAGGTGAATTTGCGTACCACCCAGTGCCACCAAGTGTAAACAAATGGCAAAAATAATGGGAAGTGGTCAAGGTGAAATGATGAGTAATAGCAGTTATTTTTTCACAGATCGAGAGAAAAGTTGGGAAAGTTTCAAACTTGCATTCAGAGCCAACGTTTTGTGTGCTCAGTGGTCTTGAACCGATGTTCAGTCATAAGCACAAATACTGAATAAAGGTCAGTGAAGCTTGGCCCCTTTTCACCACCCAGCAGAATAATGCACACTGGGGTAAACTCCCCACCAAATACCAAACCACTTCCATTTTACATAGGAGAATATCCCCAAAAAGTGCTCTTATAGCTACCTGAATTTCGTTACACAAATTTAAGCTGAAAATGACTTAAAAATATTCTAGTTTTCCTTTTGCCCCACTGTGAGCTACCACTGGCTTCTTGGAAAAATTTGCTGTGCCAAATCATAAAGCAGTATCCGGTTTATTTGGCATTTGACCTCCAATAGCATCAGCTGAAGGTTAAGAAAATTGGAAGCTGGGAAACCATTGCATTGGCAGATTTTTATTATACTGCTACAGTCATCAAGGACAACAACAAAGTACTTGAGAGAGTGCAACAAGTCACTTTTGTGGCCACCAAAAATGATGGATCAGAAAACGGGTTTTCACATTGCTCCTTTACATCCAGTACTTAAGCTAAGGCTGAGAAAACCTTCGGTGATTCTGATTGCTAAGCCAGACACATAAATAAACTCATTACAGTAGGCCAAGAATCAAGACTTTCATTATTGATAGACTAAGACTTATGAGACTAAGTGTTGATAGACTCAACACCAAGAAAGTCATGATAAATTCAGTCTCAAGAGAGGCTAAGTCTTAATTAAGAGAAACCACAATCTTAATAAAGAGAGGTTCACTCTTCATTAAGAGAGACTCTGTCTTAATTGAGAGAGACTCTGTCTTAACTGAGAGAGACTATGTCTTAATTGAGAGAGACTCAGCCTTTAGAGACTCGGTCTTAAGGGAGACTCGGTCTTAAGGGAGACTCGGTCTTAAGGGAGACTCGGTCTTAATGGAGACTCGGTCTTAAGGGAGACTCGGTCTTAATGGAGACTCGGTCTTAAGGGAGACTCGGTCTTAATGGAGACTCGGTCTTAATGGAGACTCGGTCTTAATTAAGACTCAGTCTTAAGAGTATGATACTCAATCACTATCAGATTTAAGTAATTGGAGGTTTGATGAATCAGATGTCTATTTTTTAGCTGAGATTCTCTGAGTTTCTCTATTTCAATCATGTTAGTAGGTTCTGGGTTTTTGAGTTTTTAAAAATTGCTAGATTTCAACCATTTATTTATAAGCAATATTTTTACGAGCTTCTTCAGCTTGAACCAACTTCATTTTTGGCAGCAGCATAAAAAAGAATCAACTTTCACTGGGGAAAACATTTTGGGTGTGAGTGAACAATGGTCAATTTTGGGGACAAAGGTCTGTGAGTTACAAAGACATTACCTTGACTTGGTGCCACACTTTGTTAGTTAAAAAAAGTCTCTCCCCTTGGCCAAAATAAAATGCATCGAGAATTTGGGAAATCTGTCTCTTACAAGTTTTATCTCAAACAACTAAAAAGTGGTTTTTATCTTAAAGCAAAAAAGAAGTCAAGGTTAAGGCAAGTTTTACTTTTTTCATTTCCAGGAGATAATTGAATTAAAAAAATGACAGCAAATTTTCGTTTTATTTGATTTGTTTGCTTGATTACATTTTTTTTCTCTTTTAAATTTAGCCCTGCTCTTTGCATTCAAGTTAGATTCTTACTTGTAGCGGAATTTTCACATCCAAGATCACGCAACCTTTGACGCAACTTTTTAACAACAAATTCCCTAACTTAACCAAACTTAGCAATTTTGGCTGCTTACTTAAAATAATATTCAAATATTTACATGATTCATCATATGACTTCAATATTTTGATCCTTTAAGTATTTATGCTTTTATTGGAGGGTTTTAGATTTTGAGGCAATAAAGGTAAAATTTAAAAATTATCTTACCTTTGAAGAGGCCTTTTAAGAATAACCTTATATGAATATACTATGTTAATGGCAAACTCTTATTAACAACTGACAGGATTTCCTTTGATGAAAATGTCAGATTTGGCTTATTTGTGCAAAAGGCGTGAACAAGCAAAGAAAACTTCTCTTATTAAGCAAATATTTTGGTTCACCCATCCAATTTGACGCACAAAAGTTAATTACAGCTTAGCATCATGCATTTTGCTGAGTGTGAGTAATTTTGTGCTCTCAGTTTTTGGCTGTGTGCCAAAATTGCTTGCATTCAAGTAGTATTTAGCTTAGAGAAACCAAAAGAAAAAAGTGCAAAATCATTCATTTTGAGAATAGCATGCATGTTTATAGCTGAAAGAGAAGGAAGCGAAGAAAAATTGCATTTTTCATGCCTGAATACGCATAATTTCTCCATTTTTTGGCTTTGTTCCTACCTTTGTATTTGTTGCTATTCAAAACTTAAAAAGACTACTTTTCATATTGGAGACTCAACTTTTTTAAAGATTGCCCTCAATTTGTTGTCAAAGCCTTTTTTTCAAGAAGAAAATTAAAATAGAATATATTTTTGGAAATTTTGCCTCACCCTTAATTTTCTCTTGTGAGATTTTCCTTCATATTCATTATAATAACTGCATCGGCCTCAATTTTGACTGATGTTATTACTGTGAGTTTCATTTTCATAACGAGATAAAAACTTGGGATGAATAGCAGAATAGGATGGCAAAAACACACATACTTCTTCTAGATCCGTTTTGTGCCCTGCACAGTGGCTTATTTTCCCTTTTTTGACGCGCATCAAAGCAAGCAACAGTTGAGAATATTTTAATGATTTTTTGGCATTTTTTTTGCCGCAGCGAGTGATTTCTTTTTCTGCGAGCGTTTAGCTTGCGAATAGCCCACTGTGCTGTGGTAGTTTTTCAAGTAGTCGAGCAATAAAAAGAATAAGGTCATAACAAATTGAAGCATTTCTCTTTTGTTATTAAAGAGCTTCAATTCCTAATGCACAGTGAGCGACCCAAAAAATGCAATCATCACTTGCATCATGTCCAAAAAAATTCTTGAATTCTTGTGCAATTGGAAGGAAATAATGGATCAAAAATAGGAGCACATGGATTTTTTCATGGTGCCTGAGTTTTGTAATGGACGTGGACCAGTGTGCAATCTGTATTGGTTGAACTTGAATTTCACCCTCCTTTTAAAGTCCACTGTGAGGGAAAAAACGAGAAAATAATTCTTCTGGAATTTTGCCAGTTGACCTTAGTCAAAATTGACCATCCAAGCTCAAATGAAGTAGGAAAGCTGGGCAAGCTTACTTGAAAAAAAGTAAGCCAAAAAATCAAAGGATTCAAGGATTTGTCCAAAATTTGCCCTAAATTATTGCCCAAAAAATAAATTTATTAGTTAATTCTGTATGTGTGTGAAAATGACTTTGTATGCAATTTAAAAAAATATCTAAAAGGTAGGCAAAAAGTGAAAAAAATTACTTTATTAAGTGGAACATAAATCAAAATGAGGCGTTTTTTAAAAAGTTGAAACGCCATCTGGTAGCACTTTCTACGAGATATTCCTCTTTTTAAAACCCTTGTAAAATAACATATTTACAAGGCAAACAGGTATGCTAGTTGAAAAATTGCACTCTACATGTTTTACAGTTAACTGCCATAAATAAGCAATGCTATTTTAAAAGGTGAAGGCCCAGTGTGCAGCAGCATGGCAGCACAAAATTGCATCAAGCGCTTTGTACCTCAACCAAATTCAGTCTATGTCCAGTTTAGTTGAGGCAAAATGACCGAAGAGAGAAATGAGAACTGAATTTCTTGCCATGGTCCTCATTTTGCTCATTCTGATCTCAAACCATGGCAACAGCGGCTATTTCATCAACACAGTGGGCAGCAGACTGCATAAAAGGCAACTCACCTTCGATGAGCATTATGGCCTCACTGTGACAGATTTGTGGCTCAAATGGCTTTTTGACTGGTTCCCTGCTTATTTTCCGGGAAAACTGATGTCAACGCCCATTTTCTTTCTGCCACAAGTAAGCAAAAAGTACCATCTTTGTAATTTTAATTCAACTCTTTTTGCACCCTTTTCTTTTTATGCTTGTTTGTGCCAATTAATGTGTGACCAATTTTTTAAAGTAAGCTTCATGGGCCCACTTTTGATAAAGCTTCATTAGCCCACTTCTAAAGTAAGCTACATTTACCCATTAAAAAAGTGTTTTTAAAAAGTATGATTGGCCTAATTAAAAATAAACATCATTTGTCCATTTACAAATCTGCTTCATTGGCCCATTTTTTTTAAGGAAAAAAAGCTTAATTTTACATAATCAAATTTTCTGGTCCCCACTGGCCCATTTCAACTTAATGCATTGAAATAGGCAATTATTGACCCACTTAAATAGAAAAGCTTGCTAATGAACGAATAAATAGAGACCAATGCATTTAAAAGGTACAAATAAAATTATAGGTTCCAATTTAACAATAATCAAGTATGTATTTTTGCAACTTTTTTGTGAGGAAATACCTGTCTGCAAGCCACCTGTCTAAAAAATATCTTTTTGGCTTGAGTGAGGAATTTTTTCATTGTCAGCAGCTGACACTAATTGTTCATGTATCTTAATCGAGATCAGCTGATCTTTTGGACATTCTGTTAAATGTCCTGGGAACAAAATGCCGCGTAAAGTAAACACCATATTGACACATTTATTTAAAGCTGAAACCACTTTCCCCACATTTGGGCAATGACTGGACAAACTCTAATTTGGATTACTTACTACCAAATTGAGGATTTCACCACATTTCACATGGCAAGATGGGTGGTAGTAAACAGATAGCATTTTCTATTTTCCCTAAAGATGCTTAGTCACCCTGATAATCCCTGCTCTGAAAGCATTAGAGGTGCTAAAAAATGAGGAAAGGCCAAATGCTTCAATTTTTTTAGTGGCAAATCTTTCTTCAGCAAAATATTTTCCTTTAAGCTAAAAAATTGACCTTCCTTCTCTTTTGGGGTACCGCAATAATAAAAACGGACTACCAGATTTTACTCAAATTCTTCAATATACGTTATATAGTATCTAGAATTTATGAATATCTAGTTGGAAAATCAGCTCTTTTTATAAAAAAAAGATTTCAATCGGCCAAATGAAGGATATTGTAAAAGTGCCAAAATAATGATTAGCACAGAATCATGATCAAAAGGCTGAAATCGATACTAATGATGCAAACATAAAAATGGGCCAATGAAGCTTATAATAATTCATTCAGCCATAAAGAACATAAGGCCAAAGAGGCCTATTTTCATATAATTAGTAGAGAGGCCTAATTTGAAAGAAATGGAAACCATCAAAACAAAGTAAGTGGGTCAATGAGGCTAGTCTAAAAAACGGGCCAATGAAGTGAATTTAATGCAGATTCAATGCAGAAATGGGCCTATGAAGTCAATTTTTTGGTAGAAATAGGCCTAGGAAGTTATTTACAAAAGTTGGGCCAAACAAGCTGCAATTTAAATTAATAGTCAATGAAATAACAATTTCACAAGTTTTGGAAGGAAAATTCAGCCAATTAAGTGAAGTTGATAACAGAAATGGGCTAATCAAGTTAGTTTTGATGCATAAAAGGGCCTATCAAGAATTTTTGTAGAAACGGGCCTAGGAAGTTATTTACAAAAAGTGGGCCAATGAAGCCAAAAATTAAATTAATAGCCAATGAAAAAAACAATTTTCACTTTAAGGTCTAATTTTTATAGGTGAAGAGGATTCCGTGGGACATTTTGAAGGCATTGAATCTGCCCGTGCCCGTGTACGAGTCCAGCCCGAGCACGAATTCGATCCTCAATCTGTTGCAGTCCTTGGTGGGCGTGGACATTTGGACTTTGGCGCTCATTTTAGGGCTGTATTTCCTCGCCAGCCTCGCGCTGGTCTCTATAGTGCTGCCCAGCCTCTACTTTCGGCTGATGTTGTGGGCAGACGTTTCTTCAATGCATGACTACGACTACGACGACTATGAAATAGCGAAGCGATGACTCAGTGGACTCTTGAAAAGGTGGAAAGCTAAGAAGGCTTTCCAAATTAACGCTCCTCGGGTCTAAAATTCGCTTTTTTCGCCCTCTCAAATCCCATTGACTTTTAACGTGAGAAAATACAACGAAAATATATTTAACTCATTTTTTGCTTCCAATTTCACAATTGGTTGATTTTCAGTCTTGTTTTTTTATTAAAGTGGGTTAGCTTTCCTTTGAAAATCTTTTTTGAGCCTTTGGGCCTGTCTATAGTGTTCTAGTGTAGTAAGCGTTCAGCTGTTTTCGCCTGAGTAGCCTAGGTGAGAAAGCCGCTTATGGGGCGAAAGGCGCGCGGCCAGTGAGCGCGGCGCCGCGCTATAAAGTCAAGGAAAGTCACCTATTCCAGCTCACTTCGGTTCAGGCCTTCGCTTAAGCCAATTGTGCTGGATTTTTGAGTGCAAAGGGACATCTATTTAACACCTTACAATGGCTGTGAGTAATTGCTTCTTTTTTAAGTTGAAAATGTTTTAGAAAAAAAAACCCAATTTATCCCACCTTTAGAGCAATAAGGAAATCGGAGAGAAGTGGGGCATCCACCCTAGGGATGTTGAAAGTAAGCCGAGATTTTACTATTTCATGTGATATTGACTAAAAGAAAAGTGATGGGACATCGGAGTATTTAGTAGTGCTTTTCTGTGCTTTTCCCGAGTGAGTTTTGCATGGCCTTTCATGATTTGGAGCAGTGCCAAAAAGTGTGTCTTGAACGCGGTGCAGCTTTCTAAAATCAAGGACTAAAAATAGGAGTTTCAAGCACTCCTTAACTCGCTTATAAATAGCGCGATGCTTAACTAAACAGCGCTCTTCTCTCGCTCCATTTAAACTATTATTTAAAATTCTTTTTTTGATTGAAAAACCTCACAACTGAAACTGCAAGATAAATAAACTAAGCTTTTCAAGTTTTATGGCAGTCCCGTTTTCACGTGCTTAACTATAAATAGACAGCGCCAAAAGACAATACGGCGCCCTTTAAGACTTTTAAGATAAGAACAGCGCAAAGTGACAAAACAGCGCAACTTTGCACTAATGCAAAACACAGCGCCCTTGAAAAAATCTTTTTGTGGCAGCGCTGTAGTTATTTCAAGTTTTCACGTATTCAACTTTAAAAAGACAGCGCCAAAAGACAAGACAGCGCCCTTAAAGACTTATAACACATAAACAGCGCCAAGGGGCAAAACAGCGCAACTTGCACTATTACAAAACTTAAAAATTATTTTTTTTGACTGCTCTGTTATTATGTGCTGAAAGGATATTAAAAGCGCCAAAAGACAAGACAGCGCAACTCTAACATAAAAATTAGCAAGCAGCGCCCTCTACAAAACTGAGAAGAAGGCGCGCTCGCTTCTGCGCCATAACACTCAGCGCCCCTCTCAAATTCTAGAGATCAAGTTCGCCTTTGAGGTGTACGACTTCAAGGGTGATGGCAAGGTCGACGGTTTCTACATTGGCGACCTCATCAGGGCCTGCAACTTGAACCCCACCAACAAGACCATCGACGAGATCGGCGGCATGAAGGAGAAGGGCAAGAAGATGATCACCCTTGAGGACATGTACCCCATCTTCAAGAGCGCCAAGGACTCCAAGGACACCGGTGGCATCCATGACTTCATTGAGATCCTCAAGTTGTACGACAAGAACGAGGACAAGACCATCCTCAGCAAGGATCTCTTCAGGCTCCTCACCAATCTCGGTAAATGCGCCATTTCTTTGAAATCTTGCAAATTTCAATGGCTATTTTTAAATAAATGCAAGTTTTGCCAATTTTTTAAAGTTTTCTACTTAGGCTTATTTTCCAGCATTTTGGCTCAATTTGTTGCTGTTTTAGCAGGGATATCCAATTTTCATGCTAATTTCGGCTGTTCTTTATTGACTTTCAGGAGAGAAGCTGTCCAAGGAGGAGGCCAAGGGCTTGATGAAGGAGTTGTGCGACCCCGAGGACGATGAAGGATTCACCCCCTTTATTCGTAAGTTCTGGTGTTTTTCCGTTAAATGTCAGCTGACGTCCGCGCGAGTTCGCAAGAAGGAGGAGCCGCGCCGCGCCATGACACGCGCACTGCACGCTATTGCAATGGCCGCAGTGTGTGGCTATTTTTCTATTTGTTACATTTTACTTACAGCTTTCTTGGAAAGGATGTGCAAGTCTGACCTTGCTTAAATAACCGAAACTTATAAGCGGTGAGGTGAACAATTAGAGAAAGCAAGGCTCAACTTTTCTAAATCAGCTATTTACACACTATTTAGTTTTGAATGGAAGGATGGGGCCTGCTAACACAAAAATTACTCGATAATTCTGCGGTGAGAATAGAATACAGAAAATACAGCAAAAAAGCCTTCATGCAAAAAGGCCAATTAACCAGTGTACAAAAGCTTTCATTGTGACTTATGATGCTTTGAAGAAATGGGAATTTATTAATAATTCCATGCTAAGTGTGATATCCTTATTAAATTGAAAAACAAAACAAGGGAACTTAATCAGAACTGAATGGATCTAATTGATGATGAAGAACCTCTCTTAGACAAGAAAAACCCATATAGACTCCTGAAATTGATTGAATTTGAAACCTTAAAATATTTTAATCAGTGTGTCACCTTCATAAACGAAAGAATATAACCAAGACTCGGTGATACCAGAACTAACTCTTTCAAGTTGCCAAAACCCCTGCAGAAAATGCCAAAGTGGACAAAACCCAAATAACTTTGAATTCTTAATAATTTGGATTTTTAATTGAAATCTATTTTTTCTTTCAGCCTTTCTTGATCGTGTTGTTTCCGACTAAAAAACCAACACGTTCATCTACTACATCAACATGTTGAAAAATTAGCAAATTAAAAATGAAAGGAGCAGAAAAGAAGAAGAAGCAAAAAGAAGAAAGAGTCGTTATTTCACATTCCTTTTTTAACATCACTTTTTTCTCTCTTAAAAAACCATTGAAAAAACATCCTTCCCCACCAAACAACAACAACAACTACATCAATGAGTTCTGCTAATTTTCAAACTGAATTGTGATACTTTTTTCTCTCTCTCATGAAGCAACAAAATAGTTATTTCTCTCTTTTTTCCAAGCGAAGCTGAAGAACTGAAGTGGAAAAAAATCGTCAAAAGCAAAATCATTCTTTATAAAAAATTAAATGCACTCTCAAAACAACATCTTAAAAAACAAAGAATGATTTTGCGGGGTAACAACTAAATATTTCTCTCTCTGAACAAAAAATCCCCACCAGAATTAAAAATACGAATTTCTTGGCTAAATGTTTTACAACACAGCACGTTAAGCACAAGAAAGTAAATTGTCATTTTCTGCTGATTTTCCGCAAAAATCAACGGCAATTGTAACATTTACAGATGGGTCTGATATGTACATACATTGCGAAAGTTTTGTATATAGCTGTAATGTTAGGTATAGTACAAAAAAAGACGAAGAAAAATAAATAATGCCAACGATGTCCATCACTCTTTGTTACTTTTCATCGCACTCACCACGTGGCTTTGTTGACATTAGCAAATCAGCTGATTGTGCTCTCATTAGAAAAGTAGATCTCCTAACTCTCTAGACTACTCAGCATGTTCAACCATGTTTTCCTCACAAAACCACGTGTCTTTGTTTACATTAGTCAGCTGATTATTGTTGCTCTTAAAATTACTCCGCATGATAAAATAGTTTCTTTTCTCAGTGTGTGTTGTGGAATTTCACATCATTACCAGAAATAGTTGTTGGTAATATGAAATCCTAGAATTCTTGTCAGCTTTGCCATTTCAGAATTTTCTCCATGTTCCTTTTGTTTTTATTCAGGGGCCAAGTTCATATTTGAAATATTTGATATGGATGGAAAAGAAGAAATGGATTTATTCTACTTGGAAGATGCTTTGAGGGCTCTCAATTTGATCCCAAGTCTCGAGCTGGTGGGGAAAATGGGAGCCACAGGCAAAAAGGGAGAAAAATTCATATCAATTGAGGAGTTTTTGCCCATTTTTTGCCAAGTGTACAATGCCAAAGATTTGGGATCTTATGAAGTATTTGTGGAATGCCTAAGACTCTATGACAGGCAAGATAATGGCACTATTATGCTTGGAGACCTAGAAAATATCCTTTTGAATTTGGGTAAAATTGAATTATTTACAAAAAAGTTGAAATTTACTTAGAGCAATGCAGGAGAGAAAATGAATGCTGAAGAGGTTTCTACAATTGTGAAAGAATGTTGCGATCCAGAAGATGAAGATGGCTGCATCCCTTATGAAAGTATGAAATAAAATTATTGATAGTGCTTCAGAAAGCATTTTTTATCTTTCAGAATTTCTGCAAAAGGTCTGTGCTGGACCCCATGTGGAGTTTTTTGAGTCATTCTAATTTTGAGTAGGTCAAAAAATATGCAAAGAAAAAGGTCTGCACAATAAATGAATTTTAAAAAAACTGGATTATAAACAAGGTTGAATTATGAAAGCACCAAATACATTCAATTCTTTAAACACAGAGTTAGATGTGAATTTCACACCTAAGTGGCTGTTAGTTTAATGATTTATTTGATTTTCATTTCAATGTTAAACATATGGTTTTTTATGAGACGAATTGGTAATGTTAACTGTTACATTCCAATGAAGCTATATAGCTTATAGCTTCATATTCTTGTCATAGAGAACTTTGCCAAACTCAAGGCGTGAATCAATAATGGAATTAGCTTCAGTTGTATGTAAGGGCATAAGTCAAATATTTAACAATGTTTACTGAGAAACCAGCTGAAAAAGTCAGCTAAAGACAAAAAAGAAAGGCCCAAAGTCAACCCTAGAGTTCCTCCAATTTCACTGATCAAGCTTTGCCCATCATAGCTGATAGTAGAATCATAATGGGTCACAATGGGGTCATCCAACTTAATGGATATTTTAAGAAAGTCTGACTTTGTTTCATTCATGTCATATGTGATTTCATCATGTCTAAGTTGGTACTTTTCTTGATTGCAAGCTTGCTTAGACAGACACTGTGTTTTAAGCTCTCGTCTTAAGGTGACATTCATAATAACTTCATTCAAGATGTTTTTAGCCTCTTCTTTAAAACATATAGGAAATCCATAGAAGTTTTCCAAATCTTCCAAGTGTCTTCCATGGATGAAGATTTGAGGGCTGCAGGCAAACTTTTGGGCTATCATTGCAAACATAAGTCTTTCAGTACATGCCACCCTGGAATATTCCTGGCAAGGCCTCCTTCTTGTGGCCACATTTGTCCAAGTTGATTTGGAAAAGCCCAAGATTAGAGCTTTGTTCTTATCTGTTGGACCATACATATTAAAAAATATCTTTGGATGCATTTCATCCCCATCAGATAAGTCAAATTTTGAATGCACCATAATTACATTGGGTTGCCAAGGTTGGGCCTTGGTGTCGATGTAAAAATTGATTGATGGGTTTCCCCTTAATTCTTCAATTGCAATGTATTCCCAGCTGGAATCGAGAGCCAAATCCAAGGTGTAGCAAGGTCCATAGTTCCTATGCATTTCATGTCTCCAGGCATGTTTGGACTTACTGGTGGACACTTCCTTCCCATCGATTGTTAAGTTGAAGAAGACTGTTTCAGGCTGAATTTTCATCCTCTTCAGCATCTGGTCAAAGTCAAAATTGTCATAATCCTGGTCAAAGCATCCCTTTAAGTTGAGCAAATAGTTGTAATCGCTTAATCCGGAAGGAGTTGTCGACATTTTGCAAGAAGCTAAAAGGACTCTTTGAGGGTAGTACAAGTTACACAATGTGATGAATGGAAAAGAAATTATGCCCTCAGTGTCTCCAAAAGTCTGGTAAATATCTGTGGACAAGGGTTGGCCTATGTATTTTTCAACTGCTTTGTAACTCCAATACAGGAATAGGAAGAGGAAAGATGAAGCCAAAAGATAGTAAAAGAACTTGCCAGTCTCTTGAGGCTTCATTGCTGACAAACTGAAGCACACCAGTTGAAGAGTCAGTTCATCTATAATTCAAGATAATTGAAATTCAAGTTTAGTGCAAATACAGTGAATGCTTTCTTTGTAAGCCACTATGATTAGGCTCACTATAAATTGAGTGGCAGTGGTGACAAACAGTCAAAGTCATGGAAATATGTCAAGAGTTGTCCCATTGTTTGCCATACTATTCTCAGCAACACCCTGCTCGTTATGTACTGCAATGCCCAGCCCAACAACAACAACTTGCTCCGCATTAAAAATATGTGATCTTTGCTGCTGCAGTCCATTATTCCATAACATAATATTTCAAATAAAAATTATTATAAAATTATTTCCCTTTTCTACTTTTCCCCAGCAACTTTTGCCAAGAGAGTCACAAAACCTCTATTGTAAGGTTGTTTTTAGGTGGTTTATCCAAAGATTGTCAAAAAAAGTGATGGTTTACCTTCTTTTGTATCATTATTTCCTAGATGAACTTAAAGCCTAGATGGCTCATAATTCCCTCATCAGTAAAAATAGAGAGCACACCTGTTTGCAACTTATCATGATGCCATTTCAGAAAGGGCCAGAAGTTGACATAAAATGCCAGAAGTTGTCCAAAAGTCAATCAGTTGATGATCAACATTCTATTTATTATTTAGGGTATTTAGTGGTATCAAGCAGATGCTCAGTATGGTGGTGACAAAGTGGGCCATGGTAATATTTTGATCAGGAGGAAAGCCTCATGTTAAGAACTTGTTGTACTATTTCTAGCTCTTCTGGAATTACATAGCTTGCCTAGCCTTACCAGAAGAGGAAAATATGCGTGTGAATGGAAATATTTAGGTTTGACAGCAAGCAACATCTTTTGTGAAAGCCTCAGCAACTTCATCAAAAGGACAAAAATGATTTTTTCACATTTTTTTCTCTTTTGACTTTCAAGTGCAATTACATTGAATTCACCCACTAAAACTGTAACAACATAGCTTCACAATTCATAACTTTGGCCTTACTTAATTGGGCTTTAATAGAGTGGTTACGTAATCATGCCACATGGTTGCTTTCTTTGCTTTTATTTATTGAGCATAAAATCCATTAATTATGTCATAGCATTAAGTAAGCCAGAAGTGTACTTGCTTGAGTAGCTCCAAGAATTAGGAGGGCTCTTTTCACCTGGTATAGAGCAATTAATTAATCACGTTATCACCCTTTCACTAAGCATCCACTAAAAACCTGATTGCATAAGTACTTATACTAATTACTTCTGCGCTTAAGTACAAACAGCATCAAAGTACTATGTCAAAAAGGCCTAATTTTGGCATACAAATGAGTGATGTTTGATAATTTTAAAACTTCAAGCATGAGCAAATTTAGCTATTGATTGAATTGATGACGGAGTTTTTAAGTAGGTAACAACTTTGGTGAGTAAACAGGCATTTTATAAGGGCTAGAGCATCAATTGCGCTGGTGAAGAGAAGAAAGCCCTTCGGTCTATTCACTCCTCTCAGTCATCTCTTAAAAGAGGCAAGTAAACTACTACTGTAGTAGTGCTCACTTACCCCTATTTGAGCGTGAAAATATGGGTAGTTTGCTGACACTAGCAGTTTCCTAGCCCATCCATTAAAATTCACTCTACTAGTTAACATCACTAGTTTTTTGCAAAATAATCAGTGGTCATTGATGAAGCAAAGAAATATCGTCAAAAAAACAAAACATTAATCAATGTGTCCTGAACATACAAGAAAAGTCTAGTGAGCACTTCAATTTGTTTTTGCCAAAAAAGAAACTTAAGAAGCAAACTCTCAAAATTCAATCAATTTTGAAGCCTCAGCGGCATCAACTCAGTTAACGTTAAGCATTGCGAAAGGTGAGGAAAATCAGCATGCTTTTTATGCCAAAAAATGTTGAAGGCTCTCTATGAGTACACCAGACTCAGTTGCATTAGCAAAGTCAGACTGGATCTGGTTACTCAAAAGCTTGTACTGGCTATGTAATTTTTCTGCTTTTGAGAAAACAAATAGCTATTACCTTATGTAACATTTCTTAGCATTCACAAAGTGAAAGGAAGGCTTTGAGCATTCTATCCTCTCATTTTGCAGCCCTCATTAGTTGCAAAAGCATATTTTCTTACAGGATGTTAAAAAAAGCAACACAGGATCAGGTCACATGAAAAGCTCAAGGATTGCCAGTTGATGTCAGTCTTTTGCAATGCAACTGAGCACCACTTACTTTCAAGGAGCCTCTGACATTTTTTGTAGAGAAAAGCAAAAATATTGTTTTATGATTTTATGCAAAAAATATGCCGATGATCTAATCTGATTCTCCATAGATATACATTAAGTTATTCACACATGCATCTCAATGCCACTAGCCTGAAAATGAGCCCAACCAAGCAAAAGAGGCATGTGGTGATTATGCCAGGGGAGCATCCAACAGTGAAAAATACATTCGAAGACTTTTGTGAGCACACTAGTTTACATGGGTGGCAGCATATTGGCAGGGTTAAAACTAGGAATGGTAGACTAGTGTGGCTGGTCATAGTGGTTGCTTCATTAGGCGTGGCCTCAGTGTTTCTGGCCACAGCTGCCAAAGACTTTGCTAACCGGTCTGTGGTCACAACCATTGACACCACCACAGCCTCACTGCAGGTAAGCTAATTCTGGCAAGGCCCCCAAAACCTCAGCTGAATTTTCCAAGTCATGGTCTTTCCTTCATTGGGCAGCTTCATTTGAAATCCCAGCAAGAAAGTTTACTGACAGCAAGTAGCTGAACTAGAATTTTGGAAAAATCAACACTTCTCATTCAGCTGTTAAGGAGTCTTTTTGTGCCAGCTAAGATTTTGGGGGGTCAGGCTGAATCCCTGAGGGCCAATGAGTAACTCACAACAATAAAGCAAGAATTAAGCAGAACTACATTCAAACATTTCTTTTGTGTGGAAATGTGTGTGGTGGCCTTCATCAATATGAAGACATTTATTGATGGGTTATATTGGCCAATCCTCATACACACAAAAAATTCCATCTTCTAAAATCCATCATGCTGAAACTAGAGGACAAGTGTTTGCTTTCCATTCTTATTTCCTGAGATTTATTTTCTCTTTCAAGGAGTCCAGAACTTCTTGGTTTTCAATGAGCTCTCACATTCAATGGAAATCCAATCCCAACAAAGCCAAAAATACCCTAGAAGGCCTTTATTAGACTTTTTTCCACCACTTGTGAAAAATTCAATGTGGCTGTAGCACTCATAAGAAAGCTCTCAAAGTGTCACTACAATAACATAAACTGACTTTCCTCAGGACACTCTAGCTTAAAAGATGCTACCTACCAAAGCTGAAAATGATGTAATCTTTTTTGAAAAAGAGAATATTTCCGGTTTTATCAAGCATGTAATCCATCACTCAGAGGCTCAGCTTTGTAAAGCCACTGCACATAAATCTCAAGATTCAATTTAGTAATAGAAATTGGCAACATAAACTTGGCAACTCTGACTGAGGAATGGAGAAAAATTCCTTAACCAGAATTGTCACTACTGATTTTAGCTATGACTTATTTCAGTTGGATTGCATTTGTTTGGTATGGGAGATTTTTTAGCCATAAGTGACAGAGTTAGGCTTTTATTGTGTATTGACAGAGCTTTGTGCAAAAGTTAGAGCATGTAACTTTGCTGTTGATTGCTTAGTGTTCCTCCATGACTTTTTTTGAACAACCTTAAAGCTTGGACCAAGGCTTGGCTGTCTTATGAATGAGGAAAAGAACCTATGTGCAAATAATGGCAAGATACAACTGCAAATATAATGCTCTAAATATGATCAAAAATAGTACACTGAGATTTTTTTGCATGACAGTATCTGTTAAAAACTTTTGCTATCTTCATGGTTAACTGAGCTTTGTCAAAGAGCGTCAAAGTATTTATGAAATACATTTCCTTTGTTAAGAAACCAGCATTGAGCCGAGGAAAAGTTTTGTAGTTTGGGGAAATATCAGCCATTTACCTCATAAAATTGTAATTCTGCAAAAGTAGAGAGGACAACACAATTCCTCATGGGAGAATTGAGGTCACTTTTCTTCGGTTTTACCAAACTTGTTCTTTGGATGCTCTAAAATTCAAAAAAATATTTTATGCAAAAAAGAATTATTTTAACACAAAGCATCATCAGTTGGTAGCTAGGTCACTTCTTGGCCAAAAATGACTAAAAAATCAACATATGACCCAAGCTAAAAATAAATTCAATAAAGTCATATAGTCTGTAGCTTACATTGATTACAAATGCATCCAATCATAGTAGAAGTGAAGTAAGATACTTCCACAGTCCCCCAGAGATACAGAATTTGTGTGCATTTGCAAATTGAGCATTAATGAATGAATCCAAAAAGAGTTCTTCCCTCAAGGTCAATTTTCTCTCTAATCCTTATAAGATTGCCCAGAATCCTCCACATAAACCACAATCAAGTAAATTGGCCCATTTTTCACTCAAAATCCAATTCCTTTTTTGCACTTCTTTTGCTGAAAATTTTATTTGCAGGCTACTTTTATAGATTTGTTAATTCTGTGCTAGTAGTCTTTTCCTGTGTAGTAACATGAATATTCCAACTTTGGCCCTCTCTGATCTTTGGCATCAGCTCTAATTGAGAATGACTTGGGATCTACGTCAATCGTTGTTTACCTATGAAAAAGGAGCGCCAAAATTCAAATCTCTTATTCACGAACTTTCATTAAAGCATGCCTAGATGCTGCCATATGAGAAACTTGGTATGTCCTTGTGATGAGAGACGCAATTTAATAACTTTCTAGCAAGGAATTGTGGCTATTGTGGAAGTGTTTCATGAGAAAAGAAAGCATTTTTTATTTGCTCAACAATGTTTCCTTTCTTTTGGGGTCACCATGCTCAAATGAGGAGAGTTTGGGGGCCAAACAAAAATCTAAAGAATTGCAATTTTTGCTTCATGAAAGGACTCAAAAGCAGAAACTTCACCATCATTCAAGCGATGATTGAAACTGTCAATGCAAGGTAAAAAAAAGCTATAATAATTTTGGATAATTGCTAAGAGAACATAACGTTTGGATAAGCAAGCAATTTTTCTTTTGTCACACATTGTCAACATCAATAAAAAGCATAATCATGACATGCTTTCTATATCGCTGAACAATGTTGAGTTATAAGTAAGCGTACTGCATTCTAACCACAAATATAATTGAGTTTTTTCTCTCATTAATCATTGTTACATTCCTCCATTTCTTCTACCTCTTTTGACTTGATTTACCTAGTTCTTTTGACTGCCAAGATTTTAAGGCCCTCTTAAGCTTGAATGATATATCAATAATTAGAATCTTGACACTTGATGGCTCAGATGTTCAAAAAACAATTAGTAAGTGGAGAATGATGAAAGCATTGTAACTAAGTGGAGCTATTCATAGGGCAACAAATCTCGCATCATATTTTTTCCGACCATTGTACATCAATGACGCAAGCAAGTCACATTAATGCTTTTTGAGGAGATTGTCACTTGGTGACAATTACCAATTTGCTGCTGATTACAAGCGTACTGAATTCCGAGCAATTTTCTTAAATTAGCTCAGATTGCCAAGTTAATCCACCATCGAGTTACGATGACAGCATTGTAACCTGAGTTTATTGGCATGTTAAACTCAATAGAGGTAAAGGTTGTTCTTAATTTGACCAAGATAATTGATAGCCATGTTGAGCCTCTTAATTGTAAAATGAGCTCCATAAAGAAATGTCAATTTAACCTTATCTAGAAAATATGGACCCAATTTTTCCTATACAAAGCTAAGCCTTCACATTATTTTGTTATTGAAAGTAATACTAGATAAATCCTCAAAGATAACTACAAGCGACTACTTTTTCACCTTTACCAAAGCCTTACAATTGCCATTTTCTTTACATCCAAGCAAATAAAGAAACCTAATGGAGCAAAGGCTAAAGAGTTGAGGCCCGCAAGTGGAATCTATGGAGTCTATTTGGATTTAAAATTTGCCTCATTTTTCAGGATGTCTTTTTCCCAACTGTCATTGTGTGCAATATCAACCAAATCCGGAGCTCACTCTTCAGGAGCCTTGGAGTGTCCAATGAAAGCGATATTGACCTGCTGTACAGCCAATTTTATTCAGGCATGGACAGGAATCTGACCCAAAAGGAGCAGGAAGCTGTTCTCAGAATAGCCACGTCAGAGGTAACATATTTTGACAAGCAAAATAAGAATATTTAGTGACACACTTTCAGAGCCAATTTCAACCCCTTTTTTCAAAATCTTCACTTCACGGTGGTTCAAAAAGCCATTTTCACGCTCATGTGAAATTCCGCCAAATCGCCAAATTCTCATTTTGACGCCAATTTTCAGATTCTTTTTGGGAGAGCTTCTTAGCCATGAAAATAGCTCAAATTAGTGAAAAATGACAGAAAAGAGTTGAAATTCATCTTTAAATTGAAAATTTGTTTGAAAAAGTTTCCATGAGGAAAAACAGTAGAACAGCAAATTTTGCCTACTTTCAGGATTCTATAACTTTCCTTTGACATTGAATGACATTTAGATATTATTGCTATCATGATAATCAGACCCCATTTAATGATTATTCATCAAAATTGGCTGCGGAAATGTGCGGAATTGGGAGCTCTGAAAGTCAATTTTTAGCTTAGAGCCCTATGAAAATTGACTTCGACGATTTCGCGAGTTTTTTCCCCGTGCGCGTCTAGAAGGGATTTTGAACCACTGTGCACTTGAATTTTGATTTCTAAGCCAGCTGCATGTCACCATAACCGGTATATTTTAGATGGTACAAAAATGAGCCTTCTTACCTTGCATTTGGTTCCGATTTTTGGCCTCGGGCTTTAGGTTGGGCTGATCCTCGGGCTCGATCAATATAGCCTCAGGTGTCACAGTTGGCCTGCGCCGAAATTCGGGCATGACGCGCGCCGAAATTCGGGCATGACGCGCGCCGAAATTCGGGCTTGCCGCGCGCCGAAATTCGGGCTTGTCGCGTGCCGAAATTCGGGCTAAACGCACGCTTATTTTCATCGCTGGCCCGATTTTCGTCCGCGATGGGATCTGTTTAGATATTTGTTTACTTTTCGCTTCTCATTGAATCTGGTTTGGCGTTATGTGCGGACTGTGAAGTATAGCCACCAAAATTGACTCAAAAATGCCAAAGTTTGAAAATTTGAGAGTTACTCACGGTTTCCCAAAGTACAAAAAAGCGGCATTTTTAATTTTTGAGCTCATATTTACAAATGGCCGACGTGATGTAATGACAGCGCTTCTTTTGAGCATATTTAAAGTTTGTTTTTTCATTTGATCAAAACATAACAATTCTGCTTCAATTAACCAGTTCATGGTGAAACGGCTGATTAACCACTGGAAGCTCTACTCGCGCACAAACACAACCGACATTGACGTGTCCTCCATTGACTGGCGGGAATTTTTGAAAAACAACACCGAGTTCATCTACAACTTTGACTATGTCAAGGACATGGCAGTTGAAAATCCCGGCGACAGCCCCATCATTTCTGCCCGATTTGGCTCAAAAGCCATCAGGGAAAATGCCACGGACTTTCTCCCATTTTTCGGCACAGACTTCGGCTTCTGCTCGCTTGTCAAGCCCCAGGTAAACAATGCCTTCTGGTAGCACTTTTTTGCCGTACACGCAAACTCAAAAGAGATGCCATCATCAATCCTCTTTCTCTTTTGGATACAGCTCAACTTCAATGCCACATATGACCATTTGGCCTTCAGCAGGAAGATGTTTGGACCCAAAAAAGAGCCCATTTCCTACAGTAGGCTGATAAGGCCTGGAGCCAAGGTTGGCAAGGCCAATGGCCTTCGGTTGTTGCTAGATGCTGAAACCTTCGACTACACCTTCCATAAGAGTGCTTCGGAAGGCTTCAAAATGGCCGTCCAGCACCATTTGGACCAACCCCTGATGTCAGTGAAGGAGTTGGACATTTCTCCAGGCTTTGAGACCCAAATTGCTGTCTCCCCAGTTTTGTATGCCACGACGGACGAGGCCAAGCACAGGTTTGACCCTGAGGAACGAGGGTGCTACTTTGAGGGCGAGCTCACCTTCAAATACTTGCCCAGCAGCTTGTACAGGTATGCTATTTGAAATGGCCAAGCTGGAAACGGTTCCCTTGGGTAGAAAAGGCTTCTTTTTTGCTGTCAGAGCATATAATGTATGGGAAATTGTGAATTCAGGTGGTGAGGTTGTAGGGCTTGACATTTGGCTGCTGGGATTTGAGATGCAAATTTCTGCTGGTCATGTATGTGACACCTTTTGATGACGCAATATTCACAATTTGGGAGCCTTAATTATGATATACTAATCTGGCCCTGGTTATTTGCAAAAAAAAGCCAAAAAAGCCAGGCGACATTATTAGGCCTTTTCTTCAGCCGTTAAGAGGCCAATTTTCAAGCAAGTCACGAAGATGCGATAGCAGAGCTAAAGTGGCAAACTTTGTTGCAAAATTGTGGAAATTCTCCATTAAAGGACATTGAAAATTGCATTTTCTCTCTTAAATCAAGTCCAAAAACTTATGAAACGGCAATTTAGCCAAATTGAGTATTTAGCTATGACTAATCTTCTGTGCACATTTTTCAAAAGACAGTAAGTTTTTTTTGACTTTTTCGAGCCAGCAGGAAATATTAGGACAGTTTTGGAATAGTTGCGAAGCTGGGAAAGAGAGGAAGTGGCTTTTTTGCAAACTTTTAGGCGTAACACACTCAGAAAGTTTGGTTTTTCTCTGGTTGCATGGACTTGTTTTAAAAGTGAGAAAAGACAGGCTAATCTGCTTAAAAAGGGTTCAAAATGTACAAAAACATTTTTTCAAAATAAATACTTCCTTTTTTAAAAAGCACCGTGGCAAATAAGATTTTAATCGTAGCAAAAATTATTTTAATGGTTCGCTAAGATGGCTTCATTTCATACTTTTTTGGCCAATTTGTTAAGCCTCGAATTTAGAGGATACAAGAATGCTTGAAAGTTGCCAAATTTAGCTAATGAGATTTCCCTTTACATACAAAGTACTGACAAAAAGTTTTCTATTGCTTTTAGGGTTATTTGCGCACATTCTGGATTTCTTATTAGACTATTCTAACACTTCATTTGTCTGTCAAAATGAATTAAATTGAAAAGAGAAAATTAGTTTTGAAGTTTCAAAGAAACCGTTCAATTTTCTCACTTTTCCAAAATAAATAAATAAAAAATTACCACATCCAAATAGTAGACAAATAATAAGTTTCCTTTTTATGAAAACACTCATGTATACCTGATACCATCCAGCATAATTTGTTTAACATACCCCTCACGTTTCTGGTATATCATCATGGCTCCTTTCATTGGCGCTCTCTAGAAATAAATCAACTTCCATAAAAACATGAAGAAAATTATGTGGGATCTTGGAGATGGAAAGCCAGAAAATAACTTGTAATGCCCTTTAAACTAATTGGCTCGAATAATTCAAGCCCAGAACTTGGACATCTAAATAGGAGTTTTTTAACTGGATTTTGCAGATATGACATCAGCAATTGCCTGTTTGAGGCCACTTATGAAAAGGTGCTGGATGAGTGCAAATGCACGCCCTACTTTCACTGGGCTGGCGTGAAAGAGCATCGAAATTTCTGCCGTGGACAATCGCTGCTCTGCATGAATGACATCTTTTCCAGGCTGGGAGAATACAATGAAGTCGAGTACTTGCCACCTGGGGCCAAAGAGGCGGAAAATGGCTCGCAGAAAACCATGAAAAAGTGCTTAGCAGCTTGCGAAAATCAAGTGAGTCCCTTAATTTAGCTCTTTTTGTTTGTCCTGAGAAAGTGTCTTTAAAGTCCTTAGAGAGCTTGCCAAAAGTCACATTAAAGTCTCATAATTTAAGTCACACCGAAAGCCCAATGCAAGTAATGAATTGTAACCTTATCTTTTTTAAAGAATATCAAAGTCACTTAAACACTAGCAAAGAAGGCCCTTAGAAATTTACATGAAAGTCGTTAGGAAGTAGCATGAAAGTCAAATAAAAGTGAAAAGAAAGCTGCTTAAAAGTCACATCAAAGTTAAAAGAAAGCTGCATAAAAGTTACATAAAAGTTAAAAGAAAGCTGTATAAAAGTCACATCAAAGTTAAAAGAAAGCTGCATAAAAGTCACATGAAAAACCTATGACAGCAACAGGTAAATACCAAAAGTCCTTACCTATTAAATAGCCCAGCACTTAAAAAGAAACATGAAAGGAATACATTTAAGGTAAAAGGTGAAAAGCACAAGGAAGTACAGCAGCCTGGGTCCTTTGAGAATTACCTGAAAGTACCCAACAAAAGATGTCAAGAGCATTACATGATTGGTTTTGTTTCAGATCAATGAGGTTGCAGTGACAACCTCACGTCTACCAAACAGGGAAACGTTTTTAGAGTGGCCAGACTTTTGCCACGTGATTAGCAAGCTGGTGCAAACCTGCCAAGGCTGGAAAAGGCCAGAATTGGACGACCGCTATCCTCAGATGTGCGATCTGATCCTCTCACTGAAGCAGGAGCAAATTCAGCCCGTCAATTGCGACTACATAAGGCAGTACGACAACGCTACAGTGCAATACATTCTGCGGGACCGGCTGTACAGGTATGCCAGGGAAAACCTGGCACTGGTCAACATTTACATCAAACAACCTGTGGTCACCAAAATCCTCAGGTAATTCTGCACATTTCTTATTTTATGCACTTCTGCCAAATTCCAGCAATTCCCCCCACTTTTGCCCATTTTTCCATTTTTTGCATTCCACAGTACTTTTGTTTTGCAGGGATCAACGCATCCCTATCATTTGGTTTGTGGCCAACTGCGGCGGTATTTTAGGGCTATGCATGGGATTCTCCATTGTGACTGTGTTTGAGGTGTTCCATTGCCTGTTCAAGTCAGTCATCTTTAAAATGTGCATTTTTTGCAAGACATCCATTACACAGCAACATCAGCAGCACCAGCAAACAATGACCTCTTCTTCTTTGAGGCGGCCAAAAAAGGAGGTTGCCATGAACAATGTGGTCATCTCCTTGGAGGCTGCTGATGCTGCTGAGGTCGGAAACGACCAAGAAGAAGAGTCTCCCCTCAGTAGGCAGCCTCTGGCCTCAACTTGCTCAACTCCAACTTACTTGTAGCATGAACAACTCAACTGTCTATATTCTGCTTCAGATGAGAATAGAGCATAAATAAATCGCTAATTTTCAAATTATTTTTCTCTGACATATGCATCTCTTCATGTAATGAGTAATTAAGCCTTTTTTTGAATTATGCTAAGCACATAACCAGTCCGCCTTTCCCAGAAGCAAACTAATTGTACCCTTGCTAAAAGCTGCTTTTCATCTTTGTTGTAGATTTCTTGAGTGCATTTCACTTAGTTATAAATTGTGGCAAAGTTGTCACTTTAGATGCTCCTCTCCATTCTGGCAAAAAATCTCCTGCATGATATGCTTAAATCTCAACTAACTTCATGAGCCAAAAACGGAACAATCAAAAGAAGTAGTCACTCAACCTCTCTCCATGGAATTCCTGGTCAATATTGTCTATAATATCGATAAATAATTATAGTGATTAATAATAGTAGAGTTGTGCTCATCGAGTCAAAATGATAGGTGGGGTTAGGGCGACACAGAAATAATTTGGTGAGTTTAGCAAATCTGGACAAACATTTCATTGCTGCTGCTACTTTGCTTCTGCTTCATTTGCCTCTTCTTTTCCTCAAGAAGCTTTTTCCTCGCTTCATCTCGGGCCTTGGCTGCTTCACTCTTTTTACCTGCAGCAGGCTGGCCTTGAGCTTTGGCCTTCACTTTGCCATTCCTGGGAGCAACAGGGGCCTCCGTTTTGGGCTTCAATTCCTGGAAAAGTTTCATTATAATTGTTATGCCTACTCCACATAAATCCTTATTCACCTCTTCAGGTTTCTTCCAACCGTTTTGTCGAATTACCACCAGCTCTGCGAATAAGCTATGGATGTGTTCGATTTGAATGAAGACCATATCCCAAAAGCCTGCCAAATCCTCAGAAGTTGGCACAAAGGGATCCTCATCTGAGTTGGAGTGCTGAAAAGTGAGGAGAAGGTCATGAGATTTCGCAGTACAACCACGACAGTGAGAATCAGTATTTACAATGTTTTTGTCGCAAAGGCCTCTGAATTGCATGAGCTTCTGCCCCATGAGGAGTTTGGCCTTGCCCACTGCGGCCAAAATGCAGTCTCTGATGTCTTCCGGAATGGCCTCAGCATGGGTCAGATCTTCTTCGAAATCACAGATTTGCTCCTCAAACTTGAAGATTTCATTCTCCAGAATCTGTCGAGTAATTCACATTAATATAAGCATCGCTTGTGAAAACAACTTTTGTAGTGACTTTGCAGGTGCAGGAGTTGGTAATAAGAAAAATGAGGACTCATTTGTTTGTAGCATTGAGCACACTTAGTGATTACTTAGTGGCTGATGCGTCATTTTTTTGGATTCTGCCAACTCATGAACTAGTTCACATAATCATTCAATAAACAAGTATTTCTCAATGCATGAAATGTGGAGCATGAAGATCTCAATTCACACTTGGCTACATAACTACAACATTGTTGGAATTACAGCGCACTAATAAATCAGTTCAATTGCCAACATGAAAAGTGAAAACAGACGAAGAAGCTTCAAGTGCTCGTAAAGTGACTTAATGGGCACTGAGAAAGCACTAAGTGCGCTTTCAAACACAAATAAATGAGGTCTCATTATTCTTGTGCCCAATTCCTGACCTCTCCCCAACACGTTACGGGATTGGCGAACAAATGTGCATTAGATACCTTGATGAAGTAATGGCCATCTCGAACTTCTTCCTCGACGCCTGCATCTGCACCAGAGGCTGCAGATGGCAAATTAGCACCAGACCTTTTCATGCAGACACTGCTCGCAGCTGAGGCCGTTGATTCGGTATCTTCTTCTTGGATGGGGCACAAAAGAGTCCTTTCTCTCACTCCAGCGCAAGGAAATTGAGTTTCTTCATCATCCTGATCTTCAATGTCCTCAGGCTCAGGAAATGTCTCATGGTGAGCAGTAAGATCTTCTTCAATCAGCTCAGAGGGTTTCTCAGCAAGAGATTCCTCAGCATTCTTTATGGGTTCCTCAGAATGGCTACTTGTAGGCTCTTCGACATGCTTGGCTTCTCCATTTGTCGTTGGCTGAGCATCTTCTTCAACAGGCTCTTGGCATTGCAGCTCCAAAGCAATCTCTTTAGCAGGAATTGGAGATGACAAGGGAGATCTCACATTTGGAGATGTTGGCTTTGCTGGCAATGCTGGCTTAGTCCTCGAGGTCAGTGGTGTGCCATTCACTTCCACTGGAATTATGCGATCTGAGCATTTCTTCTTTTCGATTTGAATAGGTATGATCCTATCCTTGGTGATGGGTATGAACCTTCCACCATTGGCACTGCTGCCATTGGTGGGCTCTGAAGGAATTTGCACCTGACAGCTGTTCGACTTGAGCTGTTCCCGGAATTCCGGACGAAGTAGCCGGAACACTGCGGGCACTTTGAGAGTCTTGAGCTCAAGGGGGCTGCCTGGAGACACCTGAGTTCTCCTGCTATATGATTTATCGGCTTCTGGCGAAGAGTCAGTTGAAGACTGCAACGGCTCTGGACTGGTTAATCTCAGGGACTGGACGCGTCCTCCAAAGAGACGCTCAATCTGCTTCTGAACCAGGTTGCCACTGGATGTCGAAGAGCCTATTGACGATGTGTCGGAGCCACCAGGTGATCCTTCGCGATTGTTGTTATTGAATCCCTGCAAATTGGGAAGAAAAACAATATTTCACAATGTTGTCAAAGACCATAGATGCATCACACTTAGTGTACACTCAAGAGCCACTTCAACTATGGCCATCCTAGGCTGGAAAATGACTCGCAACACAAAACAGCTTCAGTTTCAGATCGCCAGCAAGCCTAGGATCACCATTTGTGAAGTTTCACATACTCGTTCACTAATTGTGAGCAGGTAATGTAACTTTTGAAAATTGTTCTCGATTGTTTTACCTTGCGGAAGTCAGTGGCGTCAAAACCGTTCAGCTCCTGGCCCCGAACGGGGGGAGGACTGTTGGCATCCGTTAACGTCTGCTTCATTTCGTTAAAGTTGAGGACTTGAGGTCCAGTCGCGACGTGGAATGTTTGTCCTGGCGGACTAGTCTTCCTGGAAGGACTTGTGTACCGGATATAGGTTGAGTATCCACTCACTGAGCAGGACAGGCCAACATACGATGGTTTTCGGTTCCGGTTGTCTTCATCATCTGGATCTTCGTCCAAGGAACCGTTATTGTTGCTGAAGTCTCGAATTTCAATCGGCACTCGGCGTTCAGTCGTCATTTGCCCACAGTAGTTTTTTAGCTGAAGTTGTGTCAGGACTCGAACCCATGCATACTGAAGATGATACCTGCAAAAAAAATTACGACTTTGAAATTTGCATGAATCCGGATGAAATATCAAGTTGTCATTGAAATTAAGCGAGGCGCGCAGAAAAAAAAACAGTACATTGTTTCATATTAGAAGGTTGGAAAATAATGAAAATAATGATGATGCCCTTTTGAAAGGGAAAAGCAACAGAGTGGAACATGAGAACCAAAATGGCTGAAAAATAAATGCGTTGTGGGAAAATTGGACCAATTGCGGTTCTTTGATTTCCTATCTAGGGCAAATCTTTTAAAATACCTTTAACACTTGGTTGAGAAAGGGGAGGTTTGAACAAAGGAAAAAAAAGGGTGACCTGGTATATACTTTTGTACAGATGGTCACTATGGGCTCTGAAATGTGCACAGTGGGGCAAGAGGGCCCGAAAAAGTGTGCACAGCTCCACTGCAGAGCTGTGGGCTAAAAAATGGAGCCTACTTCCGTTCTCTAAATGGGTGTCACACATTCACATCTGTTTGTTGTGGGAGCTTATGTCCGCGTGGGATAAACCCACACAAAATTAACTTTATATCACTAGAATAAATCACAATATCGATGAAATCCAAAGGTAAACATCCAATCGCGTTTTCGCACAAAATCTAAAAAGTGACTCTTTCGCATGGATCTATGTTATAAATCTTGGCGTAAGCCAATTGGAAAAAGTTTTTTGTCAAAATGTGATAATTGATGCTAGGGTTTCATGAAAGATTTTTCCAAGTATGCGTTACTAAAACTATCTTTTTATTTAACAATATTAGATAATTATTTGATAGTTTAGGCTTTTGTGCCAGTTTTTGATGGTGATCAAATCTATGCATATGTAAAGAACTAGAATAAAACGGAAATGTTCAGTTCAGTTTTACCCAGAGATGAAATGCGGCCATTGTGATATTTTTTGAAGATGAAAGGTTTTTGTCTTCACAGGTGTGCACAACACAAGGTAACTGAAGAAATTCAGCTGAAGAAGTTGAGCCCGGCTCAACTAAAGTATAATACTGGCTCTGAGACTGTCTCAAATGCATGTATTTACTCACATGCCTGCCGTACTCTCACGCACCCCGGCAGCCCCCACACTGGGGCAAAAACTGGCCCAAAAACCCTCGCACCAATTCTCACCTCAGCGCAAAAAATGTGTTTACAATTGCCTTTTTCAAAGATTTTTATCATGGAAAAATGCCAGTCCGCCACCAAATCAACATTCGATCACAAAACAGTTTGGACGTTTTACTGCTTTTATCTTTTTTCCAAATATTTTGAAAATATGACAAACATACTTGATTTTTTCCCATTACTTACTTAAATATTTCAAAACAATTTGCATTAATTATTTCAAAATAATTTGCATAAGAATTAGGTGCAATTTCACTTTGAAGAGTTGCTAGACTTTAAAGGCTATCCTATAAGAAAGTTAAGCAAGGCTTGGTTAAATTTGAAATTTTTTCTTAAAATATTTTTTTGGGGGCATAAGCCACACTGTGCTATGAGCTCCCCAGCCACTTGTAGTGCACGTTGCATTACTGCGGGCAAAGAATATCTGAGAACTTTGCCCCACAAAATTGCTCCTTAGAATTATGATTACATGACTGAAAACGAGATTTTTTGATAGTGATGCCAACCTTTGTACCAAAATGTCCAGAAAATATCAAGATTAGAAATCTCTCAAAGTTTGGGTGGTTAACAGAGTTTCTAAAGTAGGCGTGGTCAAAAAATGCCCAAGTTCATCAAGGCGTGAACGATTTCTGCCTAAATATGGCAAAAAATTAGGAATGCTTCAGAATGTCATTATTTTTAATCATTTTTTAAGGGCGTAGTTGCTAAAATACACGCAATTTGCATTTCAAATAAGCAAGCAACATTTATCCATTTCAAGGCTATTTTCCTGCTTGATTGAACCCTTTCACAGCCATGACTCAGCATATTTTTAAAAATTGCCATTTTTTCAAATAAACAAGCATTTTAACCCTTTTTTCAGGTGTATGTAAACTTTCACCTTTCGCTAAATAGCAGATAGCTTTTTTCAGCTGAAAATTAGTTATTTGAGTAAGTGGGAAAATTTTGAGATAAAGCGGGGAGAATTAGAGGCAAAAAAGCCAATATTTGCCTACCTGAATAATGCGTGTTGTTTTTGCCGAGCTCAAAAAAAGTAGCTGTTCTTCATTAGGAGATTTCACTCAGTTCACTGAATTGTTAAGGGTTGGCAGCTGTGGGCGCGCGGGCTGAGTTGGCCGGCGCGCGGCTGCCTGCCAACTTTTCTTACCCACCCTAACCACAAAATAGCGTTACCAGACGCTTACCATAATGTTAAAATTATAAAAATAGTGCCTATTATACCAATAAGATAACATAAAATCCCACACAAATCTATAAAAAATCACTTACTTAATTGCTCTAATTAGGCGTTTATGTCACATTTCTGGCGACTTTCTACACTTAACTAGTGGTAAATCTTTTTTAAGTACTTTTGTGTTAACGCAACAATCATAATAAAAAATCACGCAACCTCTGTAAAATTATATCCTCGATTGACAAAATGGCCAAATTTGAAGAATTCACGCTCATGTTTTGAATATTTGAATCGATGGATTTTTTTTGGGATTGGAAAGCTGTGCTTTCCAAGATGGCCGCCATGTCATTCATTCACATTAGAACGCAAAAAAGGCTGTAGTTTTATCAGCCTTGCTTGGCACTTTGGCCTTTCTTCCCAGTCTTTTTCAAGCCTGAGCCTTCCCCAAGTTAGAAAGCCTTGAGAAGAGAAGGGAAAGCCAGAGGATCAATAGTCCCCACCCTGGATTTACTACATAGCACAGCACGCCTGTTGGTCCTCCACTCGTGGCTTTCCCTTTGAAAACCAGGCAGTTAAGGCCACTCAATTCTCGAGGTTTCCTTCCACAGCAGCTGAATTATCAATCCTTTTTCAACTTGGAACCAGTCAAATTCAAGCATCAACCTGGAGGTGTTAACCGGTAAGTCATTCGCGATAAGTGCCCCGGGTCGCGGCACCACAATACAAACTGCAATACAGGCCCAGCCTTCCAGCTAATTTGTGGAAATTTCAATTCCCTTTGTACACTGAGTACACTGCTGCAGAATTTAGTCAAATTTTTTTGGAGCTTGCGAGCACGCCTTTGCCAGCTGTGATGATGCATTGCACTACTGAAACAAGCCACAGTGGATAAAAGGTGAAATGCTTCATCTGATTAGCCCTTTTAAAAGACTCAAGTCTATGCATTTTTTAGCCGAAAAAAACAAATCTTCCAAATGTGAGACTCCAAATGCAAAAAGACAATATGCTAGATTAGCATCAACAATTAGAATTGTTTTCTATGGGTTCCCTCCCTGTTTTAAGGAAGTTGACTTAAAATTGAATTGTTTGCCCTTTCTTAAATATGCTTGAAATTTTTTACTTCAATGACTTTTGAGCTAATGATGCGCCACTTTACTTAAGGACTTCACTTTCTAAAAACATTTCTTGAAATCTTTAGAAATGACTAATAAAACTCAGTGAATAATATTAGCAATATTAGCAATATGAAAATAAATAGCATGAGTGTAGTTGGCTGTGAATAGACCAAATAACATTTTCTTAAATTCCTCCAAAAAATGGCTTTTTGTATTTAATCCAATTTGTGACTTTTTGCAAAGATATCTTTTTAGATCAAATGAAGTCCATCAAAAAAAATTCTTTCTACTCTTAAAATTCCCATTTTTGAAGCTGAGCAGCCTTTTCAAGCAAAATTCACTCAAGATCAAATGAGCCTTAGAAGCTGAGAAATATAGAAGTAGAAAAGGGAATCTTTAAGGGTTGAAGCTGACTCATCAATCTAAATATTTTTGCATCCCTGCCCCCCTTGTGCTCGCAGCTGCACTAGTCTGTAGCTGAAGCAAGCCGGATGGCGCAAGCAAACTTGATACTAGTTTTGCAGCCTGAATTCACACACACTCACACAGCTTTGTATATTTGTCAGCTGTTCATCAAAAAGGCATAACTATGACCATTTCAGATCAAGAAAACAACTCCACACTTAGGGTAGTAGTCTCATCAAGCAAGGCCTTTGAGGCCAACTTGAACAACCAAGATCAAGATCCCTTCTACTCAAGGACAGAAACAACAACAAAGATGGATTATGCCTGGCTCGAGCCCAGACACGATCCGATTGCCACTGACACAAATCTGGCTGAAATCGACTTTGAAAACTTCAAAAATGAGGACTTGGCCTACGCCTTTTCTTGCGGGGTGAGTAAGATTATCAATTGATTAAGTTTGTAAGAATAGAGCTAAAAATTATTATTTTTTCATTCTGGGTAAAAATGCTAATCGTTGAGAGTAGTTTAATAGGAACTAATCAAAGTTAATTGGTGACTCACCCTCTTTTTTTAATATGTCTGTGTATTTTTTCTAACATACTGATCTTCATTTTTTTAAAACGTTATCACTGATACTTGAATCGATAGCATATTGCTAAAAGCGGTCAAATTATCATAGTTTTGCAATTTTTCGAATGCATTTTCTCATTTTTTTTAATGTAAAGTATTTTGGTTTAACATTATGTATTGACTCACCCTGTTGATATGTGTATCCAGAGTGAGGCCACGAATGTTTCCATAAATAAAATTCATTCTTTTCCTCGTTGAAGCTGTGACAAACAAATCAAAGCAAAAACTCAATTTCGCGGTTGACATTGGCCGAAAAGCAAAGTTAAACTGTGAAAATATTTGCCTTGAAAATCTGTCAAAATGCCAGAGGAAGATTAAGTACATTTCTGCAGCATCTAGCATGACAACCAAAGATACTTTCCAGATGGAACAACTGAAAGAACTGCAGTACTTTAATGTTCACATCGGGTTTTTTACTCAAATCTATTTTGCAAATACAAAGTCAAGAAAACGCTTTTTCGGGAGTATGAGAGTGGCAAAACAACATATAAAAATTGTCATGCTCATTGTAAAGTAAAATCCCAGGGATAATTACAGTTATAAAGCAAAATAAATCAGTTAAAGATAAACATCAAAGTCATATTATCATATCAAAAGATGTAGCAGGACTGGCACAGTAGATCACCTGGGACAGTAAAACCAGCAAAGTAATATACCTGGATCTAAATGTTTACAGGAAGAGGAATCGGGCGGATCATCCAGCACTGACATGTCCATTTGTCGGTCAGAGCCCTTGTTCTCCTCAACTCTGGACTCTGAAATGCGTTCAAAGGGCGGGGCAGCGGAGGGCGTGGTCAGCCTCATACAAGACTCCATAGATGAGGACTTCAACTTCAGGGAGAAAGTTGTGGTCAACAAAAACAACTACACTTTGACCTACAGCGGTCAAGGCATGATCAGCAGTCTTATAGCGAGCATGGTCATAGAAGAAGAGGGGGAGGGGCCAGAAAAGAAAGAGGGCGTGGCCAGGATGACCACCTGGTCCAATTTGAGCCGGTCGCCCACGAATTTCCAGCAATTGCCACCTCACCCTGTCATATGGTCAAGCAATAACAACAATGCTGCAGTTGTGGGCGGAGACAAGGCCAAAAGTTTGCCTGAATGCGACCTTGAGGCCCAAATGAGGCCAACTACACTGGTCAACACTTTTATGCGCGGCCGGTCCACAGATGAGGATGAGGCCGTTTTTGCAGCCACGCCCCCAACCATGATTCGCAGCAAGGACACAGTAAATACATTTTTGAAGGCCACCTCGAGGCTCACAAGCATCGAAGAAACCACAACTACGACCACAGAGGAAAAACGGCCGCCCAAAAGGCCACACAAACGGCCGCCATCTTTTAAATATCCAGACCTTGATTTTCTGGAAAATGATGTGGGCCTTTGGGACACTTTTTTCGCGAGGAAAAACAGGTTTCAGTCGGTTTTACGGCCTCCCTTGCCTGTGGAAGAGTACCTAAAGAAGAAGGCCGCCGCCGCCACGCCCACGAATGCAGAAGCCACGCCCCCTACTGTTAGACCCCCGCCCATTTCTGACACAGCCTCACTCAGGGCTCTGTTGCCCCCAGCACAAAAGCACTTGGTCCCCATCGACTTTGAGGAGAGAGAGATTAAACAGGCGTGGCCTGAGGCTACTGTGGCCACGCCCCCACCTACAGAGGCTCCGCCTGAGGTCGTCCGCAGGCGGAGGAAAAGCTACCAGGACCGTAACCTCAACTTGCTGAATAACAATGGGTCAGGCTCGATGGAATTGAAGAGGAGAAGTTACCACCCTCAAGATTACTTGTCAAAGTTGCTAGATAGCAAGGTCCAACAAAAAAGGCCACAAGCCTTTCCCAAGGTGAATTTTAAGCTAAATTCTCGTGAATGTCTTTGTTGACAAGTCAGTTCTCAGAATTATCAATGATGGCATAGTCATCAAAGTAGCCAATTAAGTTTATTGCCAATACTAAGTTTTCAGCTGCAGGCATACTGGTCAAAACAAATGAGCAGTTTTTTTATTACAAGCACACTCAAGCCAAAAATCCTAATTCAAATCTAATGGGCTGAGACAGTAGCTCTATTATAAAAACTCGGATTGTTAAGTCAGTTCCATGTTATCAGCTGTCAACATGCAGGTCAATTCTATAGGATAACAGCTGTCAGCATACTGGTCAATGCTAACTTACCAGCCGCCATCAATCTAGCCTATTTCAATCTCTCTGTTGGGAACAAAAAGCTCAATTCATTGCAATTAGCAAGATTTTCTATGATTAGCCATCAGCTGTCAGCATGCAGGTCACAGCTTTTTTCTCAGCTTGTATAACACTGGTTGATTCTAATTGGTCAGTTGTTTAAAAATTACTTTTAATTGCTATTTCAGTCTGGCAGCCAAAATGACCTGGTGGACTCATGTCGAGACTCTGAAGAGACCGAGGACTCATCTGAGGCCACGTGGTCCGGACCCACAAGCAAAAATTTGTCAGCTGAATATCCATTCCATAACAACTTGGCCATGCCAGCCCAAGGCATCAACTTCGATCTCACTCACAAACGAGGTGACTTTTTTCAGCCAACCTCTATTGATAACTCTGCTGTCAACTTAAACCTTTTTTTTTTCACACAAAGGGCTCTTTGTTAACCTGTACACGGCTGTTGAACATCTCCTCATGTACCAAGATGACTGCAGCGCTGTATCTGTCAAATTTGTGCTCTTCCACGAGCTCTGCCCCGCCCTCATGGGCATTATGAGGGATGGGCTCAAGCCAGAGGTCATCACATCCTTTGGCCGCATGAAAACCTCAGTGTGGAGGGTCATTGAGGCTGTCATCAGGCAAGGGCCGAATTTTGGGGGCGGGGCTGCCACCTCAGATCTAGTCATGTTACTCAATGCCAAGTTTCCTGGCACCGCAGAAGATCACAGGAAGTTTTCAGGCTTCGTGGCTGGCCTTTTGAAGTAAGTGACCTTTTGACCCTAGTGAAGGTCATTTTCTAAAGGAAATCTCCTTTCAGCATGTCTGGCTTACATGTCTGGTTCAGCAAGCTCAAGTGGAGCATGGATGTCTTGCTGAGGTTCTATGAGAGGCACGCCTTCATTTGTGCACTGCACAAAGAGACACGCCTCCTCTTCGATGAGCTCATCTTTTGCCTACAAAGGCTCTATGCTCTCCCCACCAACATTGACCTTCCCTTCACAAATGAGATCCTTGATGACATTCCAACCGCTTCCGGATCCATGACTATGACTCCGAGCAGCAATGCAACATCTGATGGTGGACAGACTCTGGCATCCTCAGGAAGAAGTGATTGCTCCAGTTGTAATGACTTTGCAAAACTGAGAAGGCCAGCCTCGGCCAAGTCGCGAATCCCAAGGCCAATTTCGCTTCCAAAGAGACTCGAGGCCAAGCTGTCTCCGGTTCGAACCCCGAGCAGAGTCAGGGCCTCTCCAAATGTGAGGTCAACCTCAGGGGATAGAAAGTCTCGAGTCAGGGATACAGTCAAGCTATTTGACTCAAAAATGGAGGCCCATAATCACAAAGTCATGCTGAGGCGACACACGAGGCCAAAGACCGGAGCTGGAGAGGCCATGGCCTTGGAGGATCATGGACGACAACAGCAGTTTTAACGTAAAAGTGTCGCATGGACATTTCCATGGGCCATGATAGTGGTTGAAGATGTAATGACCCCGAAGGATTTGGGATGGCATACGCAGTTTTAACATACAAAAGCTTTTATCAACAATGATCTCAAGATTATCAGACCAAAGAATTGAACCGAACACAAAGTGTCGATATTGGGCCAAATTCCATTATCTTTTCTTTTGAAAGTTTGTAGAATGAACTCAATACCAGCCTAATTGAGAACACCTATCTGGCATTTTTAAGCATAGCCGAACCGATGCAGAAATGATGACATTAATTTGAAAAACCAAGCTAAGGAGTGAAAGCTATGTGCGTCTGACATCAAAGTACAGAAAAGGTGAAAATGAAGGATCCATTTGAAGTGACTTTCAAAAATTGGAACAGATAGCATAGCCTCAGTTGCGAAACATTGAAGCAAATATCACTTTTGAAAAAGACTTGATGTCCGGATCCAGTTAGCATAGCTTTTTACGCCTTTCAAACCATGGTCCTCGAAAAAAAAGGACACTTGAAAGGCCCATGCCACTGGTTGGAGATGTAATGACCCCGAAGGATTTGGGATGGCATACTCAGGTCTGACATTAAAAAGCTTTTATCTAACAACGATCTCAAAATTAACACACCAAAGAATTGACACTTTTACAAGGCCTCAAAATTGGGCTTGATATTGTTGTCTCTATTGTTAACAAGGCCCTGGATATTCGCTGATATATTAAAAACAATAACATGATGATATTTTAGTGTTTGTTTGCAAAGTCTCTATTATAAATTGTGTGCAATTGCGAAATACAGTCTTCTCAACTAATTTAATTCACTTTTCAAGATTTGTAACACAAATAATTGGAATTATTTATTGTCGAGCTAGTCCATGTGGATACAAGGAAAATCCTCTAGGAATTTTTGCCAGCATTGACTTTGTAATGTGCTTAACTTGTTAAGAGCATTGATTTATTTTTCAATTTAAATGAACTAAATACATTTCAGATTGAGCTTTCAGAGAGCTTAAGGATATTTGACACTCATGACACAGGCATTATTTTCGAAGGCATTGAACCTTGCCTGCTTTGACATTGAATGGTAAAATTATCAGTTTGGTGCTGATTACTAGCTGTTTCAGGCAATGCATTGATGAGGAGGGCTGACAATAATGTTAAAAACCCAGCTATGCAAAGCAAAGCAATGTTTCTATGCAAGAAATCATATTCTCCCATGGTAACTCCAACTATTGCTCCAATTCTTGCAAACCCTGAGCATACTCCAGTAGCTGATGTCCTGTGACGGATAAAATTCTGAATTAGTACATCTGTAAACATAGGATAAAAAAGGTATTTACCTGTATTGCCTTGAGAATACAGCTGGTGTAATGATCCAAACAAGATCAAAGGCAGCAGTTTCCAGAAATGAGGACATATGAGCAACAAAAATCAATGATTTTCTTTGAGGTGGAGATTGCTCTTTAAACTCAAAAAGTACCATAATGAAGTATGCCAGGGCACAGCAAAATTGTAAGACAGACAGTGGCAAGTTGCTTCTACTCACAGATGAACTAAGAAATATTGCACACAATACAGACAATACAGCCAATACAGCAGCAAGCAAATTGTGCTCAAAGATGTTGTTTTCACCATCCTCGTTGAAAGCAGGGTATGAATTCATCATGCCTAGGTTCATCAGCTTTTTTTACAAAACAAAGTACAGCTCAAAAAGTAAACTAATCTTACCATAGAAATTGTACCCAAGAGTGAACCAAGTCAAGCTCAAGATTAGCAAGTTTAACTTTACTTTAGGTTCTTTCACCAAGGCTGAAAACAAGGATTCTTCTTGTCCTTTTTCTTTGAGTAACAAAGGATTCCAAATGGTGCTGTCCAACCAAAAGTAGACCATTGTCAAGGCAAGACTGATCAAGAACATGACCAATTGCCAATCTCCCTTTTTATTCAGGAAAGCAATCAAAGTTATTTGAAATCTTCCTGTGGTCCATGAGAACATGAACAACAAACTTAGAGCCAATCTCCATTTCTTGTTGTGGCACAAGGCTTCAATCATGTCCAAAACTTGCCCAATGCAAAGCAAAAATGAAGAAGAAGATCCATAAGCAACAAAAAACCACATCAACAAAAAAAGATGGGAATTTTCTAGAATGAAAAGACAGGAAGATGAGCATCGTTTAATAATTCTTAGATCTATAATTATGCTTACCACTGACTGTAGATACAAATCCAGATAATATGAGTAACTTTGTAGTCCATTTCAGAGCTGTCAAGTGTCCAAAAGCCTCAGCTAAAAATCCAACTGTGAACTGGCTGAGAGCAAATCCAGAAAAAAACACAAGCTTGAAGCAAAGCCAATCTTGATCAAAACTATGGTACAAAGTTTGATTCAAATGTGAAGTAGAATTGCTAGAGTGATGAGCTTCAGTGAAGTAGGGCACAGTGAAAATATGAGTGACACTGACTACCATCAAAATGTAGCAGGCAATCACCCATTTTACTATTTTCCAAGACTCTGGATTTACAGCGAAATTCTGGCAAATGAGGTCTCTCATCTTAATGCACGGGTAAACTAAGCTGTACTAGCAACTAAGGTAGAGTCATAGTTACCAGGTGCTTCACCGTTTCAGCTGAATGGCAGTTGCAAGCTCAACATCTATTTTTTAAGTGAACCAGTCAAATTTTTTCTGTGCCTTAAATCATCACTCAGATTCTGACTTTTTTCACTAGCATTATTTTCCTATTAGTGACTTTTAGGCTGTAACAGTAAGGGTCTTACTGCATGTAGATGGAAAGAATATATGAGATGTTACTAAAAAAAGAAAAAAATAGGAATAGTGTAAAGGCCTATAAATTCGTAACCAGCAACAGTGCAGCTTTCCAATTTTAATTGCTGGAGAGCTTAGGTTTATAGCTTTCTATATAGGTGATGGGCTTGTTTGTACGTCATCTGGTTTCAGAGATACAGAGCAAGATGGTCAATTTGAAAAAACCTCAATTTTTATAGGTGAAAAGTTGTTTAACCAAACCTATTGTCATTTTTATATCCTCAGGCATTAATAGGGCCCTAATTTTGTCTTAAACAAATGGGAGATCTTCTCAGTATTCTATAGATGAAAGAACTGGGAGCTCACTTCAGCTTGCATTTTGGTACTTTTTTGGATGAGACTCCACTGAGCTTTTATATTCTCTAATTCCAGTACTTGAGCTATCTAAATCACCTTGTAGCATATTGAGGCTTTACTGGTTCCTCTAAAAAGTTATATCTATTTATATATGTAAACAATTTATAAAACAAGCTAATAAAATAGTATATTACATTAGTATTATTAGTATTTACAAAATGAGCTCAGATATTTTGTAAGCCTGTTTTATAATTAGTTTACATATATATACGATTTTATATGATGGAAAGTAATTTTCAAATGTTAATGAAGTTACCAGACCATGCAATCTTGACTTAGCATCTGATCCAATACTTTGAAGGCTTGGGTTGAGAGGCCCTCAGTAGGGCAAGAGTAGTTGAAAGCGTTAATCAATCAATTAAAAATTGTGCATTTTGAATTTGGCACTTTTTGTAGCTTAAAGATCTGTTAGATAAAGTTTTGTCTGGTATCTCTGATAGAGACTCTACTCTTTTACTAAGCTTAGCTCCGCTTAGAAGAAGAATAAAAAGGAATTCTAACAGCAATTTTTCTAACTTTAATGGTGGCTCAGTCAGTAGAGCGCTGGATTCCTAATCCTGGGGTACAAGGTTCGATCCCCATACATGGCATTTTTCCTCCTTTTTTCTGCAGTCGGATTTACTTCTTGGACAATATCATTGTAACAGAGGAGCAACACACCTTATAAAATAATTTATAATGTGTGTCACTTGATAAAGTTAAACGTCAGAGCTTTTATACAGTCTGTCCTGTAGATTTCTGTACACTTTGAAATCAAAAGTTTGTGTTACAAATTTGGGAAATATTACACACAATGGATATCATTGGAAAGCTTGAATCTTTTGCCATCTTTTTTTGCTTCAATGGATAAAAGAAATTAAAAAGTAAAAAAATGAGAAAACTTAATTTTCCTGAGGTACCCTTAATTTTTCTCCCAAAAAAGCAAATTTGCCAAAATCGGCTATTATTGACCAAATTTTCAGCTAAGCTAATCCTGGCTATTTTTTTTGACATTTTTTCATGAAATAAAATCTTGCAGCACTGCGCTGGCTCATCAGAAAGGTGGATGATTGGAAAGGATATTTTTCAGTAAAAAAAAAAGACAATAAGGCCACTGCCTACTAAAAAAGTTTCAAAATTAGTGTTTTAACCATCACATCTTTGGGATTTTTTGTTTATGAAGATCAAATGTTTAACCAATTTCATGAGAAATTGAATAATATCTATTTATATATGTAAACAATTTATAAAACAAGCTAATAAAATAGCTGAGCAAATTTTGTAAAGTAAAAATCGAGTGGCAACTTTGCGGGCTCGAGCTTGCGAGAGCCAAGTAATGCTACGAGATTTTTACTTTGTAAAATGAGCTCAGACATTTTGTAAGCCTGTTTTATAATTTGTTTACATATATATACGATTTTATATGATGGAAAGTAATTTTCAAATGTTAATGAAGTTACCAGACCAGGCAATCTTGACTAAGCATTTGATCCATTACTTTGAGGGCTTGGGTTGAGAGGCCCTCAGTAGTGCAAGAGTAGCCGAAAGTGTTAATGAATCACTTAAAAAGTGTGCATTTTGAATTTGGCACTTTTTGAAGCTAAAAGATGTGTTAAATCAAGCTTTGTTTGGTATTTCTAATATATACACTACTTCTCTGCTAAGCTTTGCTCAGCTTAGAAGACGTATAAAAAGGAATTCTAACAACAATTTTTTCTATCTGTAGTGGTAGCTCAGTCAGTAGAGCGTCGGATTCCTTATCTAGATGATCAGGGTTCGATCCCCATGCAAGGCATTTATCTCCTTTTTTCTGCAATGGGATTTACTTCTTGCTGGTCATACAGAGGAGCAACACACCTTATAAAATACTTTATAATGTGTGTCACTTGATAAAGTATAACGTCAGAGCCTTTATATATGTGTAGTAATATGAACTGAGACAAATTGGTAAACTGAATTATACATGCGAAAATTACTTTCCATCATATAAATAATTTTTTTTGTGAAAGTGACTTTTCATCAAAAAAAATCAGTGAAAATGGGAATGAATTTGGAGTAACTATCAATTTTGTGGTCTAAATCAAAATTTGAATTAATACTTTTTAAAAATCTCAAAACTAAAAAAGATGGCTTAAGTTTCAAGCTTTCCAACAGTATCCATTGTGTTGAGTATTTCCAGAAGTTTTAACACAAACTTTTGATTTCAAAGTGTACAGAAATCTACGGGACAGACTGTATATGTGTAGTAATATGAACTGAGACGAATTGGTAAACTGAATTATACATGCGAAAATTGCTTTCCATCATATAAAAAATATAACACTTTTAAAACACCTTTATAACGGGCATGGCGGTTTCTCTTTTCTGCTCCATAAGTCCATATTCCTCCAAGAAACTCATTTCACAAATTAAGTGACCTTTCAGTCTGAATTTTTCAAGGGTAACGCTTATGTGTTTTTACTTACACCACCACTCGGATGCTAAGGTTTCATGGCTTCCATTGGGACTTTGCAGTTCATATAGTTCCGCAACAAATTGATATTTCGTGTTTTCTTATAAAAATGGCTTCGGTAAAAAATGTCTACAAAATTTGCTTAGCTGCCCACAATAGTTCGTTTCAAGATGCTTTCAAAATAAAAAAGGCAAACTTACGCGACTTTTTCTTTATTTGGTAGTTGGGTGGCATGGAATTGGCGAAACGATCTTGAAACACGAAAAAACGGTGAGAAGGCTTCACTTGAAACTCGGCTGAAGCTTGAATTTTGAAATTCGCTGTTAACTAACAAGTTTCGGAGTTACCCCTTGTTCTCCATATGAAAAGGGACAATTTTTTTCGATAAAAGCCAAAAGTGCCATAAATCGCTCTAAAATTGGTAGCTCTATTAGATCCCAGCATAAGAAATAAAAGTTAAAATTGAAAAAGAACCACTTTGGCTTAAGAAATTCGTAAGATAATTAATAGACGCTTGCGATTTTACTAAATTTGGCTTTTTTTAGATACATTTGGCTGTTTTCGCTACAAATGCATCGAGTTTTATTATCTTCCGTCAAATGCTTGTCATTCCCACTTGACACTGAAACATAGGCAAAAAAGTGAGAATATCAAGTGTGCCAGTGGGAAAGTCGGTTTGTTTAGCCGAAGACAACAACAAAGCGCCGAGTCATTTTCAGCAGAAAACTCGCAAACAAAATTGGGTGAAGTCGTTTAAAAATTATGGGAACTGCCGAGAAAGAAAACAAAGTGGCCGTTGAGGCCTCGTCTGAGTCCGCAAAAGAAACGGTGGAGAAAAAGGATCCAGCGTTGCTCACCTTGGAAGATGTGCGCGAGCATTGTCGGCTTCTGGAGAGGTCGGTCGTGAGCAAGGAATCCAGATTTGCCGTTCGTGTCCTCAGAGGATTGCCAGCCACTCGAAAAAAGCTGAATGCCGCCATTTTGAAGAAAATCATCAATGGCTTTTACACTCACTCAGCCGCGGATCGTGACTCTCTTTTGGGCTACATTCCTGATGATGTGAGATCTGTTTTAAACTGGGAAATCAGAACTGGACATGATTTCAGTTCTATGATAGCTTTAAGTATAGGCATCAGTTTGTATTTCATATAAATTCGGCTCAAAACTTCACAGAAGTATTTTAAAAATTAAGCTATAGTCATATAAAAACTTTCAGGAAACTCGTAAGTGTCACAATAAAAACATTAGTAAATTTGGCGTTTAATAACCTCAATTTCAATCCTCGTTTAATCCTCATAACCTGTTAGAAAGCTCAAAATTTCAGTGAACTATTTGTTGTAATTTCACATATTCTCAGGCATCAGCTGGCTGGAATTACGTTTTGTCCAGTTAAATCAGACATTAGGCCTTGAGTAACTTCGAAATGCTCCAAGTTGAATTTTTTTCATGTAAAAAATTAATTTTCTCTTGTTAAAGTTGGCTTTTAAAGTGGAACAAAAAGATGAGCCAACAAGGGCAATATAATGTTACATTTCAATTTTAGGCCATGGAAACTGATGAGCCTGCCACGCCCACTGTGCGACTCCGTGGTGCCAAATCAGCGAGCGCTCCTTTGCTGCCAGAGGTCGACTGCTACCTTCACCTTTTGGTCCTCTTATTTCTCATGGATTCTGGTCGCAAAGAGCAATCCGCCAAATGCTCTGATGCCCTGGTCGACAAATTGGCCAGCCAAAATCGCAGATCTTTGGACCACGTGGCCGGACGCTGCTATTTCTACCACACTTTGAGCCATGAGGCTGTCAACGATTTGGCCACCATTAGAGGATTTTTGCATGCCAGGCTCAAGCATGCCACGCTTCATAATGACTTTGAAGGCCAAGGAGTTCTGATCAATTGCTTGCTGAGGAACTACCTACACTACAACCTCTACGATCACGTAATTATTCTCGGCCATTGAGTTAAATCCGAAAAAATCGACATTTTTCTTATGTCTTCAAAGCCCAGCTTCAAAAACCTAATAATTGAATAATTTGGGAAAAATATCCAATTGCATTTCGTTCTTGTCTAATTTGCAAGTTTTTTTTTCAAAAAAATCATGCAGAAATACAAAGAAAGTTTTATTTTTAGGCCAACAAGTTGGTGCTGAAGGAGACGTTTCCGGAGCAAGTCAGCAATTCTGAATGGGCCAGATACTTGTATTATCTGGGCCGCATCAAGGCCATCCAATTGGACTACTCCGAGGCCCACAAACACCTTGTGCAGTCCTTGCGAAAGGCCCCTTCCTCTGCAGTTGGATTCAGGCACACTGTGCACAAGTTGAGCACCACTGTGCAGCTCCTGCTTGGAAACATCCCCGAAAGACAGCTGTTTTTGCAGCCTGCCAACAAGGAAGCCTTGGCTCCTTACTTTGAGCTCACTAAAGGTACTATTAAATCAAATTTACATTTATTAGAGTCTTGTCAAAAAATTATCCGAGTTAATCTTCTGTCATATACTGAAAAAAATGTTGTTACTTTGAAGATATAGAGCATAATTTAGGCTCAAATTTGAATAACCTTGAAACAGTTTAAAAAAGAGAAATAATGTCTTTTTTCTTAGTGAATTAGTAGGTTTGTTATTCTAGAGCATTATTTTCGGTTTAATTAACTTTAGTGGTCAACTTTATATGATTCAAATAATGCAAATTCTGAAAATGCTTCTTTTTAAATATTTGTTTTGTTGAGTTGCTCAGTAGTGCTAGAGTTAAATTAAGGCCATGTGTTAATTACTATTCTGCAGCATTTTATGCTTATCTTTGCTTTGCAGCTGTTCGGTCTGGCGATGTCGTCAAGTTTGATTCGATGAGGACCAAATATGTGGACCAGTTCAAAGCTGATCGCACTTTTACCCTAATCTTGCGACTTCATCATAATGTCATCAAGACAGCGATTAGGAGGATTTCACTGGCCTACTCCAGGATTTCTCTCGCTGATGTGGCAAAGAAGCTCAATTTGGAGTCTCCCAAGGATGCAGAATACATCATTGCGAAGGTACATAAAAAGGCTGACCCACAAAAAATGGCACTCCTATTTAAATCATCCATAAAAAGTACAAAAATCTATTATTCATCAAATATATTTTTTTTTCTTTTGCAATTGTGGATTTTGTCAAAGAAATTGCTGTTATTTAACAATTTCTTCAAGACTTGAAGTAATTAACATTCAATTTAAAAAAAATCCTATTCAATAGATTCAACTTAAAATTGGTTCTAAAAGATATTCATTCAGTGAAATCGGAGTAATTTTTGTGTTTATTAAAGTGCTGAACCTTCTTTTTTTAACTTTATCTAGAACTTATGATCATACAACTTTAAAAAAATGGAGTGCCATTTTTTTGTGACCAGTCTCTAAATAGTTTGGCTCCTTCACTTGAGATGAAGTAGAGCCATTATGGGCCCACGTGAAATGCATTTTCGACCTCGCATTAATTTTTCAGGCTATCCGTGATGGAGTGATTGAGGCCGTGCTTGACCACGAGCAAGGTTGGATGCAGTCCAAGGAGAACTCCGATATTTACTGCACGCGCGAGCCGCAATTGGCGTTCCATCAGCGCATTCAATTTTGCTTGGATCTGCACAACCATTCGGTCAAAGCGATGCGATTCCCACCGAAAAACTACAACCAGGACTTGGAATCGGCAGAAGATAGGCGTGAGCGTGAAGCCCAAGATTTGGAGCTGGCCAAGGAAATGGCCGAGGAAGAGGACGACCTAATGTGATGTAAAAAAAATTCAAGATGTTGTTTGGTAGTTACATAACAATAAATTAACAAAATCTGCGCTCCAAAAAAAAATACGCAATGGTTGTCAAGTTTGTTTTCTAATTTTGCAATCTGCTCCTCGTAGGGTGAAACTGGTTCTTATTTATAGCTCTGCATAAGATGTCGTTTTTCGGAGACTTGAACGCCCTACGAAAAGTTAGTGCCATCTTATCTGTGACTCCTTTTGTCACTTGGCTCGTTCTCCGCTTTAAATAGATCTAAGCTGGCTAACATTCCAAGAAACTCAGTGCTATTTTTCCTCTAAAAGTGCTAAGAAATAAAAAGCATTAAAAATTGAAAGTATTTCTTAGCGCGAGACTCTTGATAACAAAAAATGACGTCATATATATGGCTGCGTCCCTTTTGCCCTTGGCCGTTTGCCCTTGGCCGTTTGCCCTTGGTACTTTTGCCCATTGAACTTTTGCCCATGGAGACTTTTGCCCTTGAAACTTTTGCCCATGGACACTTTTGCCCTTAGATACTTTTGCCCTTAGGACTTTTGCCCTTGAGGACTATTGCCCTTGGGGACTTTTGCCCATGAGGACTTTTGCCCTTAGGGACTTTTGCCCATGAGGACTTTTGCCCTTAGGGACTTTTGCCCCTGGGGACTTTTGCCCTTGGGGACTTTTGCCCTTGGGGACTTTTGCCCTTGGGGACTTTTGCCCTTGGGGACTTTTGCCCTTGGGGACTTTTGCCCTTGGGGACTTTTGCCCTTGGGGACTTTTGCCCTTGGGGACTTTTGCCCTTGGGGACTTTTGCCCTTGGGGACTTTTGCCCTCGGGGACCTTTGCCCTTGGGGACCTTTGCCCTTTTCGGACTTTTTTGAAGTTCTGTTAGTTTGCTTTTAACCTACAATTAGAGAATAATGAAAATTAAATCTGAATTTTGTACGCGTGCTGTACAAGGCCAATTGATCTACTGGACAAAGTAAAAGCAACCAATAGAAAGTCCTCATAGGCAAAAGTCCCCACAACCAGAAGACCCACAGCCAAAAGTCCCAAAAGGCCAATGTCACAAAGGGCAAAAGTTTAGGAGGGCAAAAGTTCTCAAGGGCTAGAGTCTCCAAGGGCAAATGTCCCCTAGGGCAAAAGTCTCCAAGGCCAGGGCAAAAGTCTCCAAGGCCAGGGCAAAAGTCTCCAAGGCTAAGGCAAAAGTCCCCAAGGGCAAAAGTCCCAAGGGGCAAAAGTCCCCAAGGGCAAAAGTCCCCAAGGGCAAAAGTCCCCAAGGGCAAAAGTCCCCAAGGGCAAAAGTCCCTAGGGGCAAAAGTCCCCAAGGGCAAAAGTCCCCAAGGGCAAAAGTCCCCAGGGGCAAAAGTCCCCAAGGGCAAAAGTCCCCAAGGGCAAAAGTCCCCAAGGGCAAAAGTCCCCAAGGGCAAAAGTCCCCAAGGGCAAAAGTCCCCAAGGGCAAAAGTCCCCAAGGGCAAAAGTCCCCAAGGGCAAAAGTCCCCAAGGGCAAAAGTCCCCAAGGGCAAAAGTCCCCAAGGGCAAAAGTCCCCAAGGGCAAAAGTCCCCAAGGGCAAAAGTCCCCAAGGGCAAAAGTCCCCAAAGGCAAACGTCCCCAAGGGCAAATGTCTCAAGGGCAAATATCCTACAGGCAAAAGTTCCCAAGGGCAAAAGTCTCATGGGCAAAAGTCTCTACGGGCAAACGGCCAAGGGCAAATAGACCAAGGGCAAACGGCCAAGGGCAAAAGTCCTGAGACCTAATATAAATAAACCTACTAAGGCAGCATTTTTGAATAAGAGTTCTGACGGAATTATATGGGCAAAAAGAGCATCTTTTTTCCATGGAGATTTTTCCCTCACGTAAAAAGAAATGGGCTTGGCCCATAAAGTGTGTGTGATGCATCATTCTGAGGGGATTGCAATGCCCCCTTGGTCAATAGCTCACGGGGGGTTTTCAGTCAGTATGCCTAGCCATCATGTGGACCTCACTAGGCACACTCGCATCACACACATACTTGTACGTCATCCTCCTTCTTGGCACGCCGATGGGGTGCCTACATAGTGGAGAGGCGCGCGCAATTAGATCAACAACCAACATGCCAAAAAACTGATAAAAAAATTCCCGAACTTTTAAGGGATGCTAGTGCATGCAATTCGACAAATCTAACATGTAAAGCATGATACAAACTGGTTTTTAATCACATTAACCTAACATGCGCATTATTTATTATGCGCATATTTCAGGCTATCCCGACAAGCTAAAAAACTGGTTTGAAATGTTTGTCGGCCCTGATTTTTAAATAGGAGCTGATTTGGGCATCAATTTTCGGCGCTGGCCGATGTCATGTGATATCCAAGCCAATAAAATAAACATAAAGCTCTAATCATCTCGTTAAAGAGTGGACTCGTTTGTTGCTCTGGGTTATTTACAAGAAGAGCCAACAAAAGTCGAGTCGAGCCAATTGAGCGCCCCGCGCTCGCCTCCGTCTTGTGGCTGTGGGTGATTCATGAATCCCAGTTAGTTGGCAGTGGACTGAAGAACGAAAAGGATCGACGCACAAATTCCTTCTATGACAGCTGCAAAATGGACTTTTCATCTGACAGTGAAAGGTTCAACAGGAAAATGCAACAGAACTGATTGAAAACTCAAGTAAGCCAATACTTGATAAAAACCAACTAAAAGCTACAAAATGAGGCTGATAAGCATTTCATGCATATCTAATAAACTTTCTCACAAAGTTTTTCTTGCCCATATTTTTACCACCTACGCGTTGCGCATGCTGTCGTATACATTAAGCAGTTCTTTATCTTTTTGATGTGTGGTCCCAAAATGGGCAGCAGAGCTCGAAGCTTGTATAGATAATCTGTGTAGGTCTTTTTTTAGATAATGCAAGTACTTTTGGGCTGCTGTCATTGTCGTTATTCATGCATGACCCTGACTAGGAGATCTGGATTAGTTTTATGCAGCTCTAGTTAGCCAGGTGTGACAAAAACCTTCCATCCGCTTTTTTCCACTCTGGCTGGCGATGCCTATCAAATAACCGTTTTTCACCCATTATTACCCGATAACTGATTTGAATATGCATTCCTAAAAATTTGCATTTTCCACCTCTAGCGCGAAAATGCCATAAAATTCCTGCCATCCAAGTTGTAGTGGATCTATATTAGGGGGAAGCACCATCTAGCGGTAAGAATGTGAAGCATTTTTTTGTGTTTAAGAAAATAATACCAGCCAAATCAGTATCAAATCAAAAGTTTGCCTTTTTCAAATTGCAAAAATAAGTTGAAGAATACATTTTACATTCATGATTTAGCGGCTTCTTGCTGCGAAAATGAATGGAAACTGAAAAGCGCCATCTAGCGGCGAGAATGCTCATTAGCATCCAGTTGTCTATTACATTTAAACGAAAAAGTGCATTGGCCAAAACATGCCAAGAATTTCAAAAAAATTTGATAAGTAGCTTAATTAATATAGGTACTAAATTCTGATGAAGCCGCCACCTGGCGGCGAGAATGCAGGGCTTATTTGCATCAAGTTGCTTATGACCATTTCACGAAAAAAAGTGCATCGGCCAAAATTTGCATCTGCACAGCATTTCACTTTCACCTCGTAAATCTCTTTTTCAGTTAGCACTGAGAGAAAAAATGCATCTATTGACAAAATGGTTGGTGTCCCTGATGACCATGACTGCAATTTTGGACACTGGCCAAGCTCTGGTCCACAACATGAGCACCACAGTGGTTGACAAGTGCAGGAAAATCGGTGATGGGTGCAGCTGTCCCCAGACTCAACCACATTATTTGAGATGTCTTGGCCAAAGTGGAGACTTAGAGACTATTCTAAGCAACTTGAACGCTGCTGACCACGATGAGTTCCAAGTGAAGCTTTTAGATGTCACCCTGGTCAACTTGGGAGTGCTCAAGCATGACACCTTTGCCAAGTTTCAGCTCAACTTGTCAGCGTTGGTCATCACTGCAAGTCACTTGAAAATCATTGAGCCTGGAGCTTTGCGCAGCTTGAATCCATTCCTCACTGCTCTCAGCTTGCCCAACAACCTGTTGGACTCCATCCCGGATGAGATTCTGAGCTTGCCATTATTGGGAAGATTGGACTTGTCCCAAAACCATATCAATATTTGGAATGACAAGCTTGCAGATGTGAGTCTTCTCAATTTCCTTGACCTCGGTGATAACCACATCAGTGACATCAATGATGTCAAGATCCCCATCAGTCTCAACAGTCTCAGCCTGAAAAGCAACAAGTTGGAGCTGGAAAGTATCAGAAGGTTCAACTTTTGGAAGCTCAGGGACTTGGACTTTTCCTCCAACGCCTTGAACGGTTCACTCAGCTCCAGATCGTTTGCGAACAAAGCTGACCACTTGAGAAAGCTAGACTTGTCCTTCAATAAATTGGTCAGCATTGGCAGCCAAGCTTTGGCCAAGTTTCCAAGATTGAGATACTTGATCTTGAAGTCCAACAACTTGCAGCTGTTGGATCCCCAAGGATTTCAAGGATTGCCCAAGCTCAGGTCTTTAGACTTGTCTTCCAATGGCATCATTGAGATTCCCAGTGATGTCTTCAGGCCCCTCACGAGTCTGGAGGTGCTTGACCTATCTGACAATTATTTACAAGTGGTTTCAGGCTCACTGACATTTGGGCTGGTCAAACTGACCACTTTAAGGCTGTCCAACAATGACATCATTCGTGTGGAGCCTCTCAAGGATGTAGAGGCCAAACTGACCAACTTGATCCTGGACTCCAACCCTTTGGAGTGCTCATGCCAAATGAGGTCTTTCCAGATTTGGCTCAAGACCATGGTGCACTTGACATTGACTTCGAAGCAATCCGTGAGGTGCTCCACACCTACCAAGTATGCCAATGCAATTTTGAACTCTCTACAAGAGCCTTTGAACTGTGATGATGACGAAAGTAGTGATATCCTTGACGAAGACAATCCCATAGCAATGCCAGATCAGTTTTATTTGCTGTCAAGGACAAGTAGCAGTGCTCAAGACTTGACCCTTAAATGGGCAGTTGTCCCCAGCATTGGCGACTTTAAGTGTGATCAGGTTCAGCTGTACCAGTTGAACAATGCTGGAGATCGAGTCCAATTTTACTCGAGTCCTCTCAGCTGCCAAGCCAACCAAACTGTCTTGGAGGTCAGCTTGGACCTCAGGAAAATTGGTCACTTTGCTCAAAGAGATATTCGTCCGGAAGCCGCCATATTGGCCTGTGCAACAATCCTGGTGCCAACCAGACCTGAGGTGAAAAAAGGCCAACTCGAGCCGGTGACAAATTGCACAAATATCCAATTACCAACTGGCCAGCAAAGTCAGTACAATCAGTATTCAAAGGCCTCGTTAGCTTCCATCAAGGCCACGTCAGCCTTGTTTGGCCAAGTCGATGTGACCTTTGAGGTCACTGAGGCCGCTGATGATCCGGAATGCAAGCTGGCCTTGCAAGTCGAGGCTGGCAGCGATCGAGTGGTGGCCTCTAATAAAGTGGGCTGCCAAGACCACAATGTCAGCCTTTCTGGCCTTCAATTCGAGGCTGGCCTTTTGAGGGTTTGTGGTTGGCTGGAGCTTGGTCCAACGAGTTGGCACACTGGCTCCAAATGTGCCAAGGTTGAACTCCTCGTCACTGAGACAACCTCGATGGCAAGCAGCCTTGCTGCCAATGGCAAGGAAGCACCCATTTTGGCCTTGGTGCTCACCTTGGTCTTCTTGGGCATTGGCATTGCAGCCTTGGTTGTACTCTACCTGATTGTCAAAGGCTACTTGTCAGATCGACAGAAAGCCAACCTCCTGCAAATGAGGCTCTGCCCTTCTGCCATAATGCAAAACAATAACAATGTGTCTGAGCACACAACACGACGAAGGCCAACAAGGCCTTCAATTCTACGGTGGCCCTATCAGCTTCTTCCCTGGAAGCGATGCTGGCATCATCGGCCAGTTCCAGCCTCGGATGAAATGGCACTGAGAGAGGACAGCACCTATGATACCTCAGTTGTGTGAAAAATAAACTGAAGCTTTTCTAGTCGACTAAAAAGTGCTGATTTTGACTGAATAGAGCAAGCCCTGTTATTCATGTATCGCAAGCAGTTGGTATCATTTTCCAGGGGTTGGTTGATAGCTAGCATAAGTTTTAATAAGAAGACGTTGTAAAAAAATCTCACGAAGGAGAGAAGGAGGCACCAGTGGAGTAGAAGATGATGGTAGTAGTAGGAAAGATGGTACATGTATGGTTGCCAACCTCCTGCAAATGAGGCTCTAGCCTTCTGCCATAATGCAAAACAATACCAATGTGTCTGAGCACTCAGCACGACAAAGGCCAACAGGGCCTTCAATTCTAAGGTGGCCTTATCAGCTTCTTCCCTGGAACAATGCTGGCATCATCGGCAAGTTCCAGCCTTGGATGAAATGGCACTGGGAGAGGACAGCACCTATGATACCTCAGTTGTGTGAAAAATAAACTGAAGCTTTTCTAGTCCATTAAAAAAGTGCTGATTTTGACTGAATAGAGCAAGCCCTGTTATTCACGCATTGCAAGCAGTTGGTATCATTTTCCAGGGGTTGGTTGATAGCTAGCATAAGTTTAAAAAAGTAGACGTTGTAAAAAAATCACACGAAGGAGAGAAGGAGGCACCAGTGGAGTAGAAGATGAAGTAGGAAAGATGGCACACGTGGTTGTCATAGCAACAAAGGTGGGTGTGACACTGTTGTCATAAAAAGCTGGAGTAAGCATAGCACTTGGTCAGAGTTTTTGCATGTTCACTTCTTCTTGTTATTATTGTGGGCTCTCGTTGATGTTGTCCCGAATGATGATGACGCAGAGGCCAGGAAAAGGCTGAGGTCACCACCGCACCTTTGGCTCTCCTTCATTGCTCCTCCCAATCTTTCTTGACTTCAATAGTCCACTCCCACTGCAACGATAACATATGATAAAAATACATATTCTTTAAGTGTAAAACATACCCCTTTTTTCACCCCCAAAGTGAATTACATCACTTTTAAAAAGTGCATTCATTTTCTTGAATAATTTTTTAAAGGAGTACATTTTTTTACTCATCAGCCTTAGAAGTATAATTAAGTAACTAGCCTAAATCAGTCTATCTCAGCATGAATTTGAGGGACCATATTTTTTGTCCTAAATGCCCAAAATGCACCTAAAAACACTGAATTGGTCGGAGAAGCACCCATCCACACCTAGAACGCCTGGATAGAAAATTAACTTGCGGCAGTCACCTTTAAATGCTCATTCTTGTCGTCATCGGTGAACACGGAGTTGACGTGATACGAGCCTCTTCCTGTCATTCCAGATGGAGCATCCTCGACTGGAGTCGTGTAACTGTGGGGTGTGGCTTTGGGAGCGTACGAGCCCACCATGTGGGTCATTTTGTCCACTGTGACCCCCATTCGTGAAGTTTTTTGCGTGTATTTCAGCCCAGTGACAATTTCGCGTTGCACCACAAAGTCGATGCGAATGCGAAATTTGATGCCCTCCTTGATGATGAATTTCTGGAACAGACAAAAAACACGTGTTTATGAGCCCACTTTTCTGTTATCTCGCAAACATGTTCCTCAACTTAATGATATTAAGAATTCTACATAAACTGACTTTTAACATAAGAGTTGCAAAGCGCAATTTATTTCATCTTTGAAAAAGGCTGCTCTAAAGTTAATAGTTCAGATTTTGTTATGTCAAATTAATAATTCTGCATTTGGAAAGATGGCAAATTATGCGGGGGTCACTGAAAATACTTTTAAAAAATGATAACTATTCAGCTCCTTTAACGCATTTCAAAACGTGTTTTACTCTTATTTTCATCCTCAAAGAAATTAGATTGGGTAATAACAGCGAGTCAATGTTCACCTTCTTTTTGATCTCGGCCAAATCTTGGGTGAGATCAATCTCCTTATCGGGATGTCCTTCCACGACCAGAGCCAGCTTGAGCACAATCACCTGCCGCTTGTCATCGGGGTACACGACGATTGGGGCGACGGACGAGGCCGCGGCCTCGCCCAGGAGAGCGGCTTTGTAGCGCGCCAGCGACTCGTCCTCTTTGTCCGCGTCCAAAATGTCGTTGAGCGACTTTTCCGCGGGCGGCTTGTAGCCCGCGGTTTCGTCCTCGATTTCCTCGTGGTCAACGGGAGAAGAGGCCGCCTCAGTTCCACTCATTTTCCTTTATCAGGGCGTGTTCGAATGGACGCCGAAGAGTTGACGTGAACTTTACCGATAAGAATTTCTTTATGAATTTCGGTCTGCTAATGGGATCGGAATCAAAGTCAAGCCAACTTGATAATTCTCATTCCATTTCTTTTTAATTGTTTTCTCGCACTTCCTTTGGTTTTTATGGATAATTTTTATTTTGCTAATCATTAATTGATATAAATGGCAAGCAATTAGTATTCAATTTTCGGATTTGCAGAATAAGTTTTTGAAGTTTGTGCCTGAATTTTTGTACGCTCTTTCCTTTTTTCAGATGTGGTTTGACTTTTAATTTTTAAGGCAAACTACCATATGTTTTACGCCGCCAAAACATCGCCTTATTTAGGTTACAAGCATCAAATGATTTTTCTCACCTTTTAAATTTACTTTTAGATATATTCATGATGCAACATGGCCTTTTCATGAAAGCCTTATTTCGAAACAAGAAAAGAAAATAAAGCAGCTCGGGTTAGATTCGACGCGCGTTTTGACGGAAAAAGTAAACAAATCCGAAAGTAGTTCATTTCATAACAAAATAATGGAGGCCTGGGCCTGGCCTTCGGATTGGGGCCTCGCCTCGTTTGACAGCCATTGTTTACAACTTTTGACGTACGCCAAATTCTCAGGGGCGCCATTGGTCGTTCATGAAAGTGGAAATCCGTTTTGGACCCCCAAGGGAAATTTGCCCGTGTTCCGCCACAACAACCTCCAACTCGCCTCATTTCACCAAGTTGTCAGCCACCTGCGAACCATGAATTACAGTGCGGATTATAACTTGACTGCCAAGCAGCAATCCGAAGTTCTTGCGTTTACCCAATTTATGGAGGAGAAATTGGCGCCCGCCATTTCCTTCGTGTTCTGGCTCGACCGCGAAAATCGCGAAAAGCTCATTCGACCGTGGTTTGCCAAGCAGATCCCATTCCCTCTCAATTTGTACTATATTGTAAGTTACTTTATCAATTATTTTTATATTTTATTTACAGCATTTTTTGAATGCAGGGAACGTATCAAAAACAAGCTGCCAATGTCATTGAGAGCCGGTTCAACATTCCCTTCAATGAGGCTGATCCGGATAATGTTGCCATGCTGCAAACTGCAGTGTACAAAAGTGCTGAAGATTGCTTGAACATGCTGTCACATCGGCTGGGTGATGATCCCTACCTCTTTGGCCAAGCTCCCTCGTCTGCTGATGCTGTTTTGTACGGTTATTTGGCTCCACTTTTGAATGCTCTTTGGCCGAATCCGAGCTTAAAGAACTATTTGAAATCCTGTGAGAACCTGGTGAAATTCGTCAACCGAATTTCTGTCGCGTATTTCCCCAAATTTGCAATTGATTTCGAGAAGAAAACTGCGGAGAAAACGAAGAAGGCAACTGAAGCGATGTCGCATCCGGATGCCATTGAGCCATTGGATAAATCCAGAGTTGCCATTGCTGGGTGTGTGGCAGCTTCTGTCATGAGTGCTTACGTTTATCACAAACGTGCTGTTTTTACCGAATATCTGGACACCAGTAGTGGTCGTAGTGGTGAAATCGACGATGATGAAGATGAAGAAGACCAATACCTAAAATACTAGTGTGACATTGCATTAAATGTGTCATTTTCAGTTGGTTCTCACATACTAAGTTGAGTAGCTATTTTTTGTTGTTGCAGATGACGTCGAGAATTGCGTCATTATCACATATTCAACGAGTGAGGCTACTCTACAAGACTTGCCTCAAATTGCATCGTGGCCTGCCAACCCATTTACAAATCATAGGAGATGCTTACGTTCGTGATGAATTCAAAAGACACAAATCAGCTTCAGCTCAGCAAGCAGCAATATTCATGGAAGCGTGGGCTGTAAATATACTTTTTTTAGTTTCTTCAGCCCATTGTAAAATGATCTATTTTTTGCAGAAATATGCCTTGACCATCTCGAAGCAGGTAGATGCGAAAGGCCTCAAAAAAGGTGCTCTCTTTGGTCAGCCCTTGAAGCCTGATGACCTCGATCAATTCAATAATGAACAATTAGTGCAACTTTTTGAATTGTATGAAGAAACCAAAAAACCCAAGACAGACTATCAAAGCTGATGACAAATAGATCGATTTATTTACACAGCTCACCATCACAAAAAGACCGTTCTTCGAAAACAGCTTACTAGCCTTCCTTAAAAGTTGCTGATTATGATATTACATAAAGTAGATGAAGATCCAAATTGTCAAATGGATTTCCTAACCTAAGATTATCTCAATGCCATGATGAGCCATTTAGCTCAACTTTTGAGATACGAAGAAACCCAAGGCAAGCTCATCATAAAAGCTGAAAATCTTTATTTGATCAAAAAGTCTTTGATGCGTTCCTGCATCTCAGCTTGTGGCACCAATTGAGTATTTTCCATCGGCAAATTCGTCATAGGACTCGTTTTCTTCCGACTCACCAGCCATTCTTCAATTGCAGCCTTCTCATACACGAATCCATCACAACAAAGCACCGGATTAATCATCACATCTTGAGTTATAGGACAAATGAACTCCTCGGGAATCTCCTTGTCATCCTTGATGACTCTCGAAGATTTGCTTAATAACTGTTGGGCTTGACTTTTGGTCAGTCCCAGACTCTTGACCAACCTGTCATAGGGGATTTTGGCCAGAACTCCCTCAGACCCTTCAACAAAATAAGGATCTTGAACACCATAAGCTCCATCTTCCATGGTCAAGTTGCATGACAACTTCCAAACGTTGACACACTTGTCATTGGATCCAGAGGCTATCAAGTCACATTTGGGGTTGAATGCACAGCATTTGACATATCTTTCATGGCCTTCAATGACTCTGAGGTAAGCATAGGAGTTGGCATCCCAAAGCCTCAGTGTTTTGTCCAAGGATGTCGATGCCATGATCAATCCGTTCTTGGCATACTTGACTGACATCACTGATCCTCCATGGCCATTCAAGGTGAGGACAAGTTTGATCGATCCTGATTTGCCACCTTGAGTGTAAACTCTCCATACTTTCAGCAAAGAGTCATTTCCTCCTGTGGTGATGGTGGAGTATCTGCAAGTACTTGTCATTGGCAAAATGTCTCCACAAGACACACCAAGGTCATGCCCACCATCCACAAGAAAGCAAGGCTTCTTGTCCTGGCTCCAAGCCTTCCAACCCCAAATCACTCCATCATTGTCACCACAAAAGACAAGAGAGGAGTCATGGGTGAGAGTGGCAAAAAATATGGTGGCCTCAGGTCCCTTAAACTCCTTGACATAGTCAAAGCTTTGGAGGTCAAAGATGTGTGCCATATCATCATCTCCTGCTATGATGACATATTTGCCATCTTGGGACAATTTGCAACATCTGATCACAGCTTGGCCAGGTGGAATCAAGACACCCAAAAGCTTCCAAGTTTTTGTATGCCAAATCATGGCCTGGCCTTCCATGCTCCCAATGACAAGTACATCTTGGGCAAAGTCACAAGCATAGATGGCATATTGTCTTTGGTCCACCAGCTTGTCCATGACGATTTCTCCTTGAGGTGAAACTGACCAGAGCTTGACACACTTGTCACTTGAGCAAGTGATGAGTTGAGTATCACTGATGAATGCCATGTCATTGATGTCACCTTCGTGAGCTTTCACCTTGGCCATGAGTTGGGCATCTTCCTTTTTGGACAAGACTGACATCCTTTGGTCTTCTTCAGCCAAATCTTGGCATCCTGTCATCACAGCATTGGCAGGATTGAGCCATTCAAAGACAGCCACACACTTGTCATTGGAGCCAGTGACAAAGAAGGCTCCAGACCAGGAGAAAGCACAACTGCCCACATACCTGTCATGAGGATGTAGCTTCTTGAAAATGGTGCCTTTGTCCACATGGTAAATGCAGACCAGCTTGTCACCTCCAGTGGAGGCCACAAAAAGGCCATCCTTGGAGAACCTCACACACATGACAGTTCCCCTGTGGTCTTTGGACAGCCTTTTCTTGCTGGTGATCTGGACATGGAGGCCAGTGACAACTGTCCAAAGTCTGACACAATCATCGTTGCCGCCAGTGGCCAAGACAAACTGGCAATCCAGACCTTGAACATGAAAAAATTGAAGTATTTTTCAATTCAGAGAGTACAAATTGATTACCAGGCTCATGCTGGGTCCAAGGAGCAAATTCACAACATAGGACTCCAAGATCATGTGCTTCCTCCACCATGGCCACAGCTTTGTGATGATTGTCTTGAACACTCCATAGCCTGATGTCACCATTGGCATCACAAGACACCAAATGTTCACCATTGGGAGTGAACTCACAGCAGAACACAGTGTGCTCAGCAGCTTGGCCGAGTTTCTTCATCAGTGATCTGGAGCCAATGTTCCAGATGCAAGCAGAGTCATCATCACCAGATGTCACCAGCATTGTCGAGTCTGGAGAGAACCTGCAACACCTCACCCCAAGCCTGGAGGGTTGGACAAAAGTGCACATCACAGTGCAGGTCTGGAAGCAATGAAAACTCAAATAAGTACAACTAGCGCCACCTGGTGGTCAAATCTTACAGCCAGATCCCAAATAGCAGTGGAGCCATCTGTTGAGCCAGTGGCCAACATTGTTCCTTGAGGGGAGAATCTGACTTCATTGACAGCATAGGCATGATGCTTGAGGGGTGATTTGACATCTTCTCTAAATTCCCTTGATTTGAAGTCCCAATGCCATAATCTGATGCTATGATCACTAAAATTCAAAAAATATTTTTTTTACAGCCATAGTTCATAAGTTGAATATTTATGTAATTTATGAATACCTTGAAGCAGTTGCAAGTTTGTCCTTGGGGCCAAAATCACAACTATTGACATCACTGTCATGACACCTCAAAAGTTGGATACAATCTGTTGGTATTTGCTCCATTTTTATGGGCTTGGAATCGATATGCAGTAATCAACTGTCATTGCTGTGCGTCATTGTTTTTATCAGCCAAGCCTCGAAGCTTCAGTGTGACAGTGCACTGAGAGAAGAAGGCGTGCAACGTAGCTGCGGGCCTATAGGCATGCAATTGGGCGGGAAATTCAAACTTGGGCAGCTGAAGAGTAGAGCTTCTTCTTTCTGACAACACTTACTCTTCATCAAATATTTTTCAGACAATTTCACTAAAAAAATGAACTTTTTTGGCCCATTTGTTGCCTTAAAGATTTATTATTTTAGAATGATTTGGCTAAGTTCTGCTGCAATAAAAGGGCCAATAAATGGCTTTCTAAAGATAAGCAAATTCAAGTGAGAGGATCAAATTATTTTTTGCTGCTTCCGCTGTCAGATGATGGATAGTATTCATGTCATGCATCAATTGTAGTTAATCATTCAGTTTGAGCAGCATAAAAAGATTATTATGAAAGGTCAGATAAGAAGATGCATGAGAAGTATTTTTTCCTGCTACCAAGCTACAAAGTTGGCTGTGGACTTGCAAGGGGCAGCCAAAAAAAAATATCATCCCACTCTGAAGCTGAGAGAGAGAGGAGCCTTACTTTAGTATATATGCTATAATGCCAGGCTTTCTAGTAAATATAGTAAGTGTGGCTGCATGACCAGGAATTGAGAGAAAGCCAAGTTGTAGTAAGGCCTTTCCACCACTTGTACGCAAGAGCTTTCCTTGCTCACACACATCCATACTCGATTGAACTGCTGAAAAAGTGCGAAATAATACCATGTTATTTGTGCAAACTCGAGGCTGGCATAGGCCTTGAGGCCTCACTTGTGAGGGCACGTGCCAAAAAGCAACAAATCCAAGAGTGCCAAAAGCCCTTTACCACCACTTGCTTGGCAGACATCCAACTAATCATCAAGATCAGGTACTTGTCAGGGGTCTTAACATTCACCAGGCTAATGTATTCCTAATTATCAGTGCTTCCACCTTCAATGTGCTAATACTAACTAAAAAGATAGCTGGCTTAGTTCAAAAGCCCTTAGCGTCTACATTCCTAGGATGTATCTACAATTTTATAGGAACCATTTGATTACATTTGGCACTTTTTTTCTAATTTGTTATGCTCTTGACTTGAAAGATCACATTAGAGAGGTTATTTTTTCCATGTTTAAGCTTAAAGTCCTCCTTATTTTGCTTCATTCCAGCATTTTTAAAACGAACTATTTAGCATTAAATGATACCAATATTTTTCAGCCAATCAGAGAGAAGGAAATCAAATTCCTCCGCGCGCACTACTTTGTATGTAAAAAACGCCCTCTATGCATAAATCACTTAAACATTTAACTTTGCAGGCCCAAAAATGGAATTGAGAAAGAGGAGAAAGATTGTGCTCAAACTTGCACAAGCTTTGATAGCACTCATCATTTTTAACTGGTCCATTCCTAGCACTGAGGGTTTGCCCCAGGACAAAAAGCATTCAAATGAAGATGGGTGGACTGTGGTGACTGAATCCAGGGTTCAAACTTCAACTGAACCAGGCACGAAAAAGCATGACCCTTTCAAGCCATCCACTGGCCACGTCCCTGGGGGATTGCCCATGATATCAGACTCAGCATTTAGCCTCACAATTTTGATTTATGTGTCTGTGGCTTTTTTGCTGGTGTTTTTCCTCTTTTGCTGGAAAACCAAAACGTCAGGAAATGGCGCCAATGGAGGAGAACCCAAAATGCAATGCCCATTGATGACAAATCCTGCAGAACCCAAAATCATCCCTCCAACTCCAACATGCGACTCAACTTACAACAACGGGGGTTTCTGAACGGAAGCTGCACGAGATAATCATTCTTAAATCTGGATTTTATAAGAAATTGCTTATCATTTCTAGGTGTTTTAATGGCATCGTAATAAAGAGTTACAGCTTGAATGTATGAAATGCAAAGGTGACTCCATTTTCCTCATGGTTTTGAGAGCTTTCTAATTTTTGGAGGCTTTCTAAATACTTCAAGGGATAGAAGGTATCACATGGAAAAGTAGCTTGCAATTTGGTCAAAAACAGGAATCCTGATTGACCTTTATTTTTGTCAAGCAATTGAGCTTCATACACTTGTGGACCTCCAATGTTCCAAGCTTGGCTTATTTTGCTGCTCAATAATTCAACTTGATATTTTGCTTCTGGCCAAGAGCTCACAAAAATAACATCTTTTTCCCTTGGGACTTGCCTTGATCTTGACAAGACAATTTTGATGATTTTGTGTCCATCCAGAGCCAATTGTTCAAATAGCCCATTTTTAGCACTATGTGTCTCATAGCTGGACCTGCCCATTATCCAACAAACCTGACTTTTATCAGGTGTCTAAAAATTGAAAATCAACCTTGGAAAACTTCTTTTGGAATAATATGCTCCATCTTACCTGAATTTCTAGAGATTTGGCCAAGAAATGCTCCCAATCAGCTTTGATGCACCAAGGAATGCCCTGATCCTTGCCTATTCCACCTATTTGGTCAATGCAAACAATTTGATGTATGAGAATTCTGGACATTTTATTGTTTGGAATGTTTTGGAGGCTCTCAAAGAAGCTGGCATTTAACTAAACCTGATTTCCCAATTTTCTGAAGTCACGCAACCTTGCACATTTTACTCATTTTACCTCATTTTGGGAATCTCTTGGGAACTGCCTTTCAATTAATGAAATCCATAGAGCTCTACATGCAGATTCAATTAGTCATGAAAGAGTGAGCTTTTATTCAATAAGAATCAATAATCGTACACTGAAATTTCATCATAAAAGTGAGTGAGTGTAGCATAAGACATCACAGGCTAAATAGTATTTTTTTTGTGTGTGTATAGAAACATTGTAAAAAAAGTGTGGATCACAGCCATGTAACAATAATTTGTAGCAATAATAATAATAATTATGTCATAGTGTAGCATGAATACTGATTATCATCATTTTTCAGAAAAACCCGCATCTCCATCATTGCTCGATAAGCTTGAGCGAACTGAGTCACTTAATGAGCTGTGGACTGATGAGCTTGCTGATATGGATTCTTTTTGAGAGTTGGAGTTTGAATTTCGCCTACTACTTCTTTTAGTCGATGAAGCAGAAGACATTGGCCTTGCGGAGGAGGAGGGAGCCTCCAAACTAGCTGGAGTGTGAACTTCCACTTTAAATTTGGCAGTAGCTGTGACTTTGGTCACTTGTTGAGCTGTGGGAGTTGAGCATCTCGAGGAGTTCCCACTTGCATTTCCCTGCAAAATAAACATTTTTATTGGGTTAGCAACCATGAAACCAAAGTAATTTAACTTATAGCTTGAAATCACTGTTTTACCAGCTTTTGATATCAAGTTTGTTTTAGGAAATACTTTAAATAAAAACTGCAGTGAAAGCTAAGTTGCCAAAAAAGTAGCCACCAAGACATATCTTTGTAAATACAAAATCGCAATATTTGCAAATAGTAAAGTTTTTTTTAAAATTGGCAATTACCAGGCCAGAGGGGTAAGTGGTTGTCTCCACAACCACATGAGGTTCCACAAACACACTGGTGCCATTCAGGGATTGGGAAGTCATGGGGAAAATATTGCTATGTGCATTGCTGGCATAGGATCCTGATTCCTCAGCTATTGTGCTGAGGGACAAGTCAGACTGATGATGAGGTCTCTTGCTTTGGTGTTGTTGCAGAATTTTAGCAGGAATTTGCTGCTGTTGAAGATGGCTGCTGCTGCTGTTGTTGTTGGCTCTTATGTGCCTTTTTGAGCAGTGTACAGCCTCTGGAGTGGGAGGGGCAATGGCATCTCCATTGTCATTGGGAATCACCTCACCAGGTGGACCAAGCATGACCAAAAGGACTGGCAGAAAGATTAAACCATTGAAGATCCCCAGGACTATGAGGCCAGTGAAGACCAGAAAGAAATATCTGGAAAGAAAAATAAGTTATTCAATTTTCTGCATGACAGCATCTCACCACATTCCATCCTTTTGTGTAAAAAGGTCATGAACCGCGAGCAGCTAACCATAAGTCAAGCTCAGTAGGAGGTCAAACTGAGATCAAATGGAAACATCACAACTGATGGCCAGTCAATTTGTCATTACTCACTTTGTGCCAATTAAAACTGGCCAAAAAAGAAGTGAACCCAGTGAGACCACTTGCTGAGCAAGGGTGAGCAGGAGGGTGCCAATTAACTTACCTAACGACAAAATCAAAGTGGGAGAATGCCAGCATAATGATGCCTAAAAAGGTGGACACTGCCCCATGGAACACAGGGGCAAACATGTGTTGAAGGGACAACATAATTCTCCTGTTCTTGCTGCCAATGCTGGTCACAAAACCCTGTAAAGCATAAGGTACAAATGTTATTAAACAAAATCCAAAAAGCGCCATAAAATGTAGAAACCCATGAAGCTCCAAATGTATCATTTGGGGCATCACAGGAGAAAAGTGTATAGAATAAAAAAGTTGCCAAATATAGTTCTAAGGTAGGCCATTGAAGTGATGTTTTGCTCTAAAATTAGTCCTTAGTGGCTAAAAGCAGATTTTTCAGTTCTGCAGAAATACTTACAATGACAATATGCAGGGTAAAGTCCACTCCTAGGCCAACTGCCAAAATAGTGATAACAGCTGGAATGGCAGATAAGCTGATTCCCAGGAACTCCATGAGTCCAAAGAGTTGGATGACAATGCTGCCAATCACTACCACCACTATGGCTCCCACCCAAGGGCTCATCATGAGAATGGAAGTCATTATGAAGACAGCAGCTAGAATGCAGCCCAGGGCAACAAGCAGCCAAGTTCTGAGATTTATGTATTGCTCCCAAAATGTAAATGGCACTCCAGTGGGAAAGTTGGGCAAGCCTTTCTCCTCAAACTTGGCACACACCTCCCTCACCTGTTTAATCATGTCCACCATGACCTCAGTGTCTCCCAGGTTGTTGAGGTAGAATGGAATCTGAGCAAATTGGATGGCCATGGACTTGGGCACTTTCAGGTCCCCATCCCTGGCATCATGCACCCAATTTTTGGGTGTGGGCACAATGTTCACTTGGCTGTGGCTGTAGGCCATGGCATCATTGCTGTACCAAGCAGACAAGTAGTTGTAGAAAGCACTTGGATTGATGATGCCATGTGAGTCCACCAGTCTGTTACGTAACAGCAGGGTCTCATCCACTGGGTAGTCCACGTGGCCAGTTTGCACCATGAGTTTGTAGGCAAGGATGGCATCAGCTGAGGCATTGCCATGCCAGCCATGTTCATAAATTTTCCCCATGCTAAAGTCATCATCAAAAGCTTCTTGCAGCCTCACCAGCCAATTTCTGAAGAGAGGCAGCCAAAAGTCATTGAGGCCTCCATCATCATCCTTGATAATGCTGGGCACTCTGATGAAAGCGTTATGGTAATCATAGAGGATTTTCTGATTTTGGGGGTACTCAAAATGCTCCTGGGTCACTGCATACATGTGGTAGAAGCCAAAGTGGTCGTTTTGGGCCCTGAGAAACTGGTAGGCTGAGGTGTTCCTGGGCACCACTTCAGCCATGCTCAGGCCTTGCTTGATGTGAATCAGCCCGTAAAATCCCACAGAGGTGAGAATGAGGGCAAGCATGACAGTGGCAATCTTGAAGGGAGCCTTGGTCACCCATTGGCTCATGTACTGACTGGCAAAGTACTTGAGAGTCCACTTCCCGTTCTTCTTCTTTTTGGCATCAGACTCTAGGATTGCAGATTCCAGGTTTTTCTCACTGCCGCCTATCACTTTGGCCTTTGCTGAGCTGGCCTTCTCTTCCAAGGCTGATTTCTTATCTTTGTAGCAGCACAGCAAATCTACCTTATTAGCAGACACCCTTCTAAGGTCGAGTCCCAGGAGAGCAGGGAAAAGCAACACCATTGATAGTGCATTAAAAGCACTTAACAAGGCTGCCTGAAAGGCAAAGGCTCTCAAGGCTGGAATCGGGATGATGGCCGCGGCCAAAAAGGCCGCAGTGTTGCAAATTGCCGTCAGCAAAACTGAGACTCCACTCCGCTTCAGGACTTCCCCGATCTTCTCCTGCAAACAAAGCAATGTAAACAAATTAGCAAAACCCACTCAAACAGTGGCGCCACCTAGCGGCTACTTTGCAAATCACTAAAACACGCCCCTGCCTATCCATACTTAAAATATAACAAAATGTGAAATTAGATATAATTTCTATCAGCAGCAAATCATGATTTCAAAATTGCTGGGCTTTTGTGGTCAAATTACATTTCATTGGAGGCATGCAAGCAGGTAAGAATTTGAGCAAATTGCTGCCTACCAAATTTGGAATCTCAGGCCGAATTCCATTGGTGTATTGATGATGGTCCAATGAAGAAGAAAAAATTGCACACATCAGATAAAAAATCCTGGTGTGTGGCCCGTTTTCCCCCCTCATAATCTCATTGTGAAGTGGGCAATTAAACTTGTTTCCGTCAGCATGATTAAAATCTTGGTCAAAGACATCATTAATTCTACTCGAGAACATCATCATTAAAAAGTAACTAATTCAGTGTTTTTTTAAAGAAAAAGAAGCTTTTTCTCCCCCATTTTTGTATACCCAGCAGCCTAGATCTCACGCAAATCATGGGAGACCACACAAGGAGCTGACTTTTTTGATGGACATTACTATGTTTTGCTTTTGCTCACAGAATTGCTGTGGGAAAATTGCCCACAGATTACCATCATCATCAACAAGCTGCAGTGGAATAAGTAGCAAAAGGTCAAAATACATGGCAAAACCATCAATCATGTCAATCACACATCTTTTTTCAAAAATGCAAAAAGCCAAAGCTTTGAAAAATTCTAAAACTGGAAAAGATTATTAATTTGACATATGTTGAGGCTAAAAAGGTAATTTAAGGGCCACTATTGTAAAAAAATCAAGAATTGGAAATTTAAGGGACATGTCAAGAAAAGTCAAGCAAGGGTGGTTGGTGGTGGTCCCAGTTTAAATGTCACAAGCAATCACATGGAGGTCAGAAACTGGAAAGAAAATCCGTTGGCTCTAAATGGAGACTTCTTTGATTAGAGACCACCCAGGAAAAGAGTCAGGCAAAAAGAAGGTTCATCACATCATAAAATTGCTGCTGTATACCTGATGCTAGCTGCTATAAATGGAGTAGTTACATCAATAACTGGGTGGTCTGACTACATGTAGCAATGGAGGAAAAAGCCTTTTTTCCACCAGGAAAAAATATGTACATGCTGGCTTTGAATGGGTGCAAGTAAGCCCCTAAATGTATTGGGACCACCCTTAAAGGAATCAAGAGTATTTCCTTAGTGTACCAAACAAATCTTGGCAGGATTTAACACCAGAAGCTGGCACTACTTGGGAAAATCCTTGAAAAATTCAAACCAACTGAAAGCTAAAAGCCTGGTCAATAAGTGAATAAGATGCCTGGATCAAACTTTGTAAATGGGAGAAAAGTTAGCCAACTGGTTTTAAATGTGCCAAACTTTTTCTCCATGCCTCATTGTGGAAAAAATCACAAGGACAATTTGTCTACTTCTAGCTGGTATACTAGATGGAAAACAAGTGTGTTCTATGGTCACTCACTATGCGATGGAGGGTCAAAGTCCTTGGGGCAGATAAGGCTTTTAAAAAGGTGGGATGCACAATAAATTTTAGTGTGCAGTGCTGCTGCAACTTCACTTGTGTGGTCTGTTTTTGTGTCAAATGGCAGCAGAGTGGAGTATACCAAGATGGCAGCCTCTGATATTGCTTGTGTAGATAAGTACAAGGAAAAAATTGGAAGTTGATCCTCTATCTAAACAAAATAACCTCCCAGGTGGTTCCAGTCTGCAATATGGTGTCAGCTTAGCCAAATTGCAAAAACAAGCGAAGATTGACCCATCTTGGCCACAATCCCCCATGCTGGGTATGTACAAAGACTGAAGGAATTTTAAGAGCCTCTTTGCTGGCCTATAAATATCTCAAGATTGAGACATTGATATAAGCCAGAAGCCAAAGCAAAAAAAAGAGAGAGACATCTCCTTTCCATGTTGGAATTTCACGGAATGAGCAGGAAAGGAATTTTTTCAGGTCCCAAAATCCCTCTCATGTTTCTGACACCTTGGCTAAATAAATATTTTCCTCCCTTCGCCGCCACAAAGCAGCACGTTTCATCGAACTATTTCGCCATTTAAAACTGACCAATCGGAGCGCGCGCGCGGAGGAATCATCAAAACAATAACAAAAGGCGGCAGCCAATGAGAGCTCGGAAAAGGTGGGAAGAATGTAAACAAAAATAAATCTTACCTCGTCAGGGATGTCTGAGGCGCAAATGTCAGCATAAGTGTGTGTCATCAAGAACATGGCATTGACGCCCAAGCCCAGAGCCAAAAAAGGGATGATTTGCGTGGTGCTGGCATTGAAGGCAATGCCAATGATGGCACAACATCCGAGCCCTCCAGCCACAGTAATTGAAACGAGCAACACTCCAGTGATTCCCAGACCTGCTTGGGACCTCACCAAATCACTCCACCGAAAAAGGGTAGCTCCAGCATAGACCAACTGAAACAGGAGATTTTAAGCTAATTTTTCAAGGTGGATAACTGGATGATTCCATACCATGAGCACATAGCCAAGAGCAACTTTGAGCAGGCTAACTTCAGAAAATTGCTCCAAAATGTCGTTGAGGTGTGAGGAGGAAAATGCATTGATTTGATATTTCCTGCTGTTGAATAACTGCTTGTCACCAACCAAAGTGGCCACTTCTTGGTTGAACTTTTCCTGCCATTCAGCCAAAATGGCGGCAGCTCCCTCACGATTCCACTCTAAACTGTGCACCTTAAAGGTGTCACTCCAGTAGTCATACAAATCTTTCTCTCCCATCAATTGGATGCTGGACTGCAGGCCCTTAGCCCTGAAAAAACAATGAATGAAAATTGTCGTGGAAACAGGTTCAAAACACCTCTTTATCACTAATTTAGATCCTGCCAGACTTAACCATTTGTCAGATGTCAAAAGCATCAATTTTGATAACATCAGCTAATTTCCAGGATGTTTTAAAGGTCAGCAAAAAAAAGGGTGGAATATTTTAGATAACTCTATATTTATCTAAGTTATTCAGAATGGAGATGCCTATTTGTGTCTCTTTCTCACCTGACAATGTGACCAGTTTTGTTTTTTGTGGTTCCACCAACCACCAATTGCTCAGGCCAGTGCATGTACCTGGTGGCAAAACCATAACAACCACCAGTCAGCTCAGCCCCAATGTCTGGCTTCTGCAAGGAAATTGTTATTAGGAATTGACTGCAAAAACATCATTCGGGGCTTTTACCTGTCTACTCTCCTTATTTGGAGCAGTTGGGGGACAATCAGGATCATGAGGGTTGAGACAGGGTTTCTCTTGATACCCTGATTTGATACCAGCCTGAAACAGTAATGGAAAAGTGGTGGTGAAAAAATTGGCTTTTTCACAGCTTCCAGGGTAGTAGAAATGGGGAGAAAATTGATTGAAAACAGTCAGCTGGTGCAGCTTAAAGCAGGAATTCCGAGGCTTTAAGCCACCCCTATTAATCATGGTGGATCTTTTTTCAGCGCACTGCTGCACCAGGAATTTTGTCGCTTGACACTACTTGTAAAAAGTAGCCTAGATGACTATCTTTGTTCTGTTAAAATGCAGAAAGCAATTTTCCCTCTTGCTGCACAATGGACAGAAGAATTCTTTTCTAGCTTGCATTTTTTACCAGCAGTGGCGCCCTCTTTCCAGCGAGTGGTGATTTTAACAACAAATCAAAACAAAAAAGACGCGCGCTATCTCAGATTCTCAGTAGGCAAACAAAACCGTTAAAAAACTCATTAGAAGCTCTAAAACTGCAATTTTCGAAATAAAACTTTGTATTTTGTTGTCAAAATGCTCTGCCCCGAATTTTGCCTGCATCATCTGTTTCACAAAGTGGTTGAAAGAGGCAGCATCTGGCGACGAAAAAGACCACCCAAGAAGCCAGTGTATTATTCCCCATAATTTCTTTAATCCACTCACCGTGTCCATGAACTCTTCGAAGGAGTCAAAGTCAAAGTTGAAAGATTGCATTTGCCTCACCAAATGCAACGGGTTAAGCGTGGTCCAGGAGAGAAGCATGCTGCCCTCGCCATCTCCGAGTCTGCGCAAGAAAAAATCCGTTCAAGTTTGTTTACATAATCTCACATGACATGTGCGCATCTGTGTAGTGACGCACTTGTGCAAAAGTAGCGCGTCACCTGAGAGAGTCTCGCATTTCTATGTGTAAACAAAACTCAAACTGCAACACCATAGATGGCGCTCACATGACATTTATAAAAAAATATTTTCTTTAGCCTTTAAAAAACATAATAATGACTCTTGGGAAAACGGAAAAGTGGGAAAACCCAGATTTTGCCAAAAGGTAAACAAAGCTTGAAAAATCCGCTTTGATGGCTAAAAGTTAAAAGTCAAAGAAGTCTTTGTGTGTGGTCTATGAGCCCCGGCCACGCCCACAGCGGCTGAGACCGTGTCAGCTCCCACGTGCATGACGAAAAGGCCGCCCATACACATGATGACTCCCACGACGAAGTGGAAGAAGAATCAGTCCTTGGGGACAGAATTTGAAGCAATTTTTGCGCCAGAGACCACACAAGAAGCTGTTAAAAAACGGAAAAAAGCTCAGAGAAAGAGAGCATCCATCAAAGATGCCGAATAAAAACAAAGCAATTTTTGTTGTGGTGATGGTGGCAAGACAATTTGGGCCACCCACGTTGCGCAGGAAGACACCTACTTTCTTACTACACAACTATTTCCGTTACTCATTAAGGGATTTTTTGCTTTGCGTTTCTTACGGAATATGGACCGGGTGGTCTGGTCCCAAAAGCTTGGATCCTTCCCAGAAGCAATCTAATGGGGTGATGATTGCGCAGGGAAACAACTTGTCCAGGATCTGAAAGAAAACGAGGAGATGGAGCCATAAAATTGGCAGCTTGAGCAAAAGTCACTTAACGGGTGGTCCAGTGTACGCGTACACAAAAACGGCGCCGCAAATTGCAGATAATCATAAAGGACACAAAAAGAGTCTCACCTGATCAATTACTTGGATCTCAGTCAAAGGGATCGTTGGAGCGTAGCACAAATCTTTGAGCTGCCATGTCCTAAAAAGCAGAGAATGGAGTCCAAATTAGACGTCCGAGAAAGTAGATTCCGGCTCCCTACTACTAATATTTTTAAAATGTTTGCTTACACATCCTCCTTCTCAACGACAACTTTGGCAGCGGCTCTTATCACTTCCATATGGGTCAAAAGAGCATCTGGGGTCAAAATCGATCCCGCATCTTCGTCTCTGGGCGTCTGGATGATTAATTCATTGGTGGCTCCGGCTCCAACCCCCAGCGTGGATTCCACATAGGCCAGCTCCTTTTGCAGCCTTCCTCCCTCTGAAATATGCAATAGTTGAAATACACACATAGTATTTGTCCGCAAAAACACATTCTGATCTCAGATCTGTCTGTCTGATGGTGCAAAAAAGAGCAGAGCAGATGTTGTGACCATCAGAATGGTGTGAAAAGTGCGATATATAAATATAACGCAAAAAGGGCCATCATGCAAGCCATAAAGCCATAAATGCGTGTTTGTTATTGTTTTGCAGCGCCACCTCGCGGGCGGAATCAAAACGTCAACAAAGTCTCTGCCTATAGCAGCTAGGCCATTAAAGCTATTTAGAGCCGCTCATAAATGCTTATCAGGCAACTTTTGCACCTCGAATGGCTCAAAGTGGCAGCCACGCCATATTTTCCCGCATCAATATCAGTCAAGAAAGGAATCAATGTAATCACTATAGGAAAACTTGTCTCTGACAGCTGATGCTGCTGCTGTGGCATCGGAAAGTTGGTGGAGCATTTTGTTTCATTCTCTGGGTGGTCTCTTATAATAATACTACAACTATAAGGCATCATCATGTGAAACTAATTTGGTTAAGTTAGTGAAAGAGCTCCAGGACAAGTTGGGTGGTCTGGCAAGAAAACATGTTTGAAACAATTCATTTCTTCTTTGGCAAACATAAGTCACATCAGGAGACCACCCAAAAGTCAGAAGACCAGGTAAAATACTATTATTATAATTGTGACTTGGCAGGAAACTTCAGAAATGGCACAATTCCCATTTTGAAAGCTGTGACAAGTTTTTTCCTCTGCTCAATTTCAATTGCAGATATGAAGAAGGGTGATGAATATACAGCAGGATTTTGCCTATGCCATGAAAAAGCAGCTAGCCCTTTTGGGGGAATCCTTTTAGCATTGATTATGGGCAGCAATATTTCAGGCATTTTACAACGCGCTTTTCATATGCAAATAGTAAGTAAACAGAAAATTACAACAAAGCAGACAAACAACAAAGAGAGTGTGGAAAATCCCACAAAAATGCGGTTGATCGGCATAAATTTCAAAATAGAGTTGTTCACAATTTTCGGCAACTTCACAGGGGATCGGGTAGTAAAAGAACGCAGCCACAATTGACGTTTTCCCTATTCTACTTGCGCGCAAAGCTAGAAATATTTCCGTTGACAATATCGCCCTTTGTAACTGAGCCATTTGAGCATGATCCGGACTTTTCGACCCAAGAGGAAACTTCGCATTCAGCGCCTCAAATTGCCAAATCCGTCAAATGCTTTCTAATCATTGCATGCATAGCCGCGATAATGGATATTCGATGGTGCGCACGTCATAAAGGGACAAAAAGCAACCATTTTTCAGCGTGCTTGAAAAATTCCATGCGTCTCCATTTCGAGGCAAATCCGGGGAGAGACATTTTGCGGCAGACATCTTTGTTGTAAATTGTTGTACAGCCAATCGTTTGGGGTTGTTGATGTCTTCATTTCAGTTCGGTGCAGTTTGGACCGAGCCCATTTCTCTCTGTATTCGGAGGGGGTGCCATAAACCTAGCTGGTCCCTACTTAAAAACCAAGGTGGCTCAAAAACAGGTGAACTGCCAGACTTTGCGCCCAACCATCCAGAAAGAAACAAACAAGCGTGGTGATATGGATTGGAACACTTTTGCAGATGAAATGCTGCAGGTCAGAAACCCACATTTGGCGAAATGTCACTAGCAAACGGGAGAAAAAATCGTTTGTGGAAAGGGGCGAAGGGAGAAAAATCGTTGTTGACCAAAACTGCTTACAACTGAGCGGAAGACATCAACAACATTGAACTACGGGCTGACTCACAATTCGCGACAAAGATGTCTACACACAAATGTCTCAGTCAAGATTTGCCTCGAAATGGACTCGCATGGAGATTAACAAACACGACGTTTTTTGCGAAAAGAAGGAAGTTTCTTTGTTTGCGGAGTGTGAACCATATCGAGTGTTGTTTGGCTGGCCAAAAATCTCAAAGCAAACACAATTTTCACAATTTTGTCAAATGAGCAACGCATTTTCACAACCCTTGAGGTGTCTTTTGACCGCCACGCTCCCCGATACCAGCTCACAATTAACAAGGAGAGTTAGAGCTGGTCACACTGGGGCAATGTTCCTCAAAAAGGGGACTTTACCACCCTTGCCTAATGTAGTTCATTAGCAAGCCCCCATTTTAAGGGTGGGGTTTTCCATAAGCTAGTTTACCCCAGTGTGCATTTTAGAGTGACCTGAACGTCTAGTAGAGAGAAAAAAACCCGCGTCTGTCTACATGGGTGGTCTACTGCGTGTGACTGGTTCCAATGAAGACACAATTAGTAGGATTGGCACATTTTCGAACCTTTGTCAAAGTTTGGAAAACAAATCATCCTCATAAATGTCAATTTGCCAGTGCTAATCCCAGATGGATCATCTAGTGCAGTAAATGAAAAAAAAAGTCTCGAAAACAGCAGCTGCTGCATATTCAGCAACAAATCTCCTCCCCTTTCAACAGCAGATATTTGAGCCGCTAAAATTACGGGAAACTTTGAATAATAAATCAGCATATGGAGATGATTTTATGATAAAGATGTGCAAAGGAGCAGTAAAGGAAGCTGCATGAAGTTTCTCCATGTCTTGACAATTAGTTTGCACATTTAGGGGTCAAGATTACCATTTTTGAAATGAGTTCCACAGGAAGTCACGCCTGCGTGGAAAAACAGGCGAAGAAAAGTGATGTGTCGACTCAAAGTACTCAAAGCTCGGCAAAAGGGGAGAGAAAAATTAACTGTGAAGAATTCCTGCATATGCTAGGTACTCTCTGCACACTGTGAAATTCAGCCCTAAAAAGCTGCCATATTTTTTTTTATATTTTTTTGAGGAAAAATTTGCTTGGTTGACTTCAAAAAAAAGCTTTTGCCCCTTTACCGTTCAATTTGCTGAGTGTGAATGAAAGTAGACATAACTTGGTGGAAAATGTCTGTGGTGAGAATTGTACACATTCCAAGTTGACCCATATGTGGCGAGTTGGGATTTGTGAAATTAGCTTACTCAGGAAAAAATGACTGCAGAGAAGCTGTTCTAGCTAAGGAAAGCAATTGCACATGAAACTACATTTGTTTGATTTGAAATGCAACAGCTCCGGGCGAATCCACCAAAATTCATATTCAGTTTGTCCCACCAAAAACGATACTTTAAAAAAATCAAAATTACTGGCTAGGTTCAACATATTCCAGCATTATATGTACAGGCTGTCCAACAATTTTCGCAGTGAATGGAACTCTCTGAAATAGCTCAAACTTAAAACTTAGAGCTTAACAATTGGGGGTTTCATGCGAAAAGGGTGGGACATTCTGCGTGTGATTCATTAGCTTACCTTCGACCCATAATTTTTCCACTCTCGTTTCCAATACTGCACTTTTCAGGCAGACCGAGAAGGAGGCCAAAATGAGGATGCCGACGAAGAGGAATTTGCCAGCGTTTCGCTGAATGCTCGTGCCTAATTTGAACAGCTCGTTTTGCAGTTTGGCTCGCAACCAGAGGGCGCCCTTGTTCCCGCTCGCCTTTCCCTGCAAGCAAAAATGAGAAAATCACAGCTTGAGCCCCCGCAACAAATGGAATAATCAAAAGCTAGCAAGCGTCAAAAATCGCGCAAAATGAGCCCTTTTAGCGCGTTATTTTTTTCGTATCTAAGAGGCTTACTAAAAGAAAAAAATTGGGCGCCATTCAATTTTCCTTCATTTTTTTTCAGCCTAGGGAATTAAGCCATTTAAAGGGGGAAAATTCACGCGAGGAATTCGTAGGAATTTGGTGCGAGAAACGGGCTCAAAATTGGGTTGTTGTGATGAAGTCCGAGTGACTTAATAGAGAGATTTCGGCCGTGGATTGAGCCATCAAGCTAGAGGTGGCGTGCGTCAGCCGACCTACGCGCGCAGCCCTACGCCGCCCGGCCGGCCGGTCCCGTGCAGCCCCGCGCATAACAGCGGCGGAGGTGGACGAACCTGGGCAAAACAAATCCACTACTGAAACCCACGAAAAAAACGCTTTTCTTTTCCAGCATGAAATGCTCACCTTTTTGATTTGCATCCAGGCCACCCTGGCGTCGGTCCAAGAGGTGCGCGTGAGTAGGTCCGGGTCCTGATTGTTGGGCCATTTCCGGCGTTTTTTCACGTGGTGCCCGTGGGCGTGATGGTGGGCGTGATCCCCGTGAAAAGTACTGTGCACTGACACCATGGTAATGAGTCGATTTAGGGCCTTTGCACCATGCTAGCGCGATTCAATCGGTGTTGGCGGGCAACGTTCTCCACACGGACTGACTGAAAATCGGTGCAGGAAGCTTCGCATCGCGGCCGCGGCCGCGGCGAGGACGGCGGCGGATCAACAATTTGCAGCTAGTAGGTGAAACGCGCGTAGAACACGGCTACGCGCCCCTTGCCCAAAATCGCCACTCTCTCGTAACCACTTCATTTTCGCCTCGGCATTCACCGCAAATCACCCGTAAATAAAAGGATGATGAAAACGTCGAGAAAAAATCAGTAATTAAAAGAAGAGCCTTTGAGGAGGCGGAACAATGGATTCTCCTTCTGCTTTTAGCTTCGAGCGGAGCGAGATTAACTGCCTAAGGCGGCAAAATTTGAAAATTTAACTGCAGGGTTTTTTCTTTATTGGATCAATGCAGTTGATATTTAGGCCTTGATGCGATTTTAAAGGGATCTTCTCGGATCAGCATGGGACTCGAACCCTTGGCCTCTAGCGCGAGAGCCCTATCGGCTTTGCCGTTGAGCAACCGTTTCGCAATCACTGTTTTCATATGTTCGAATTGTTCAAAATATAGACAGGACAGACTTGGACACCTAGTTGCTTGGAATAGACGTGAATTTACTTTTTTCTCGTGTTAACCGCACATTGGGCGGAGTGCGCGCATGATATTGCTCGAGGTTGAAAATCACTCGGTCGGGTCATCTGTTACCTTGCAGCCATCTTGATCCATCCAAACTTGCTGGCTTAACCCATAAAGTATTTCGTGAGTTATGACGCGAGATTTCCAGATGGCAAAAAGCATTTGCTTTTTCGACCTTAGTAGCCCCAAAAATAAGCCATGATTTCTTTATGATGTTGGCTCTAATTGAGTTTCCTCGAAGCATGAATAAGCATCTTTAGTTTGTCATCCATGAAGCCATTTACATATCTGCATGCCGATCAATAATTCCCATGCCACAATTTCGCGTAGCTCATAAAAATACCAAGCAGTCAAGCAGCTTTTTTGATCCTACCATTACATAACTCAGCGTCAGCGTGGAAAGGTCCAAATTGCCCTAATACTTGTGATTCTTAGCTACAATTTGTTTAAGCGCTTTTTTGCAATGAAAGAGCAAGCTTAGGATCTGCTGTTGTGTAAACCACATTTGCAATCCTGCATCATGGAAAAAACAACGCTTTTAAGTCCCATTTATGCTTGAAAAAATATTTTAATGACTGAAAAAAAAAGTTTTTTTGACAGATATGAAATAGGCCACATTTCCAAACTTGTACACTTGAGTCCCATTTATGCCTTAAATACAAAAACAATATAATTTCAGGCCATGCCCAAAATTAGCAAAAGTCATCATAGAGGGCGCTACTGTGTAACCATGATGGTAAACAAGCATAAAACTGCTATTATGTTAGCCACATTTACATACTTATACCATTGACAACACACGGTAAATCCAACACTTATAAGACTGAAAAAAGCCTATATAAAATTAGACATAGATTATAGAAATGCATCATAGAGGGCGCTACTTTGTAAACATGAAGGTAAACAAGCTTAAAACTGCTGTTATTTAAGCCACAATTGAAAGCGTGTAAAACTCTATAAATCCAACTATTTTAAGCCTGATAAATTATTCACAATAAGTTTTCCATACTTTACCCAAAATTTAAAAAATGAATCACAGAGGGCGCTGCGTTGTGTTTTCAATCAGATTTGAAATCTGAAAAAGCTGCAGTGATTGATGCTGCATTCAATAAAGCTAACTGCAATGAGAAGGCAAAAAGCCAGTAGAGCTCAAGCAACAGAGCTCAAAAGTTGAAATTGCTCAGAGCGCGTCAAGACCACCCGGAAAGTCGCTTCCCCTCGAGCCAATGGTTTTTCGGCTACCTTTTGACGACTTCATTTTCCTAAAAGCTTCCAACAACTACTTCTATTTCGGCCAGGCTTGCTTCTCCTTGGTTGTGCCAAGCTTTTCAATGAAACTTGAGCTGCGCCAATTCTTCAATTTTAACATTTCCCAGAGTTCTCATGACCTAGGTCAAGCCGATTTTTGTCACCAAATATAAATCTCGCCGCCGGGTCATTTTTGCCTGCTCATAAAGTAGCAGCTTCCTTCATGAGCAGGGCTTAGTAGGTCAGAGCAGTAGAAGGAACGAGTACGACAACCTCATCAGCTGAATTTATAAATTACAAAAGAGCTTTTTATTTAGAATATCAGCCAAGTTGAATAAAAGGGAGAAAACTGCCAAAAAATTCCTTTTCTCACCTTCTTCAAAGAGGCAACAAGCAATAATGAATTTTTTAACGATATTTTGCTGTACATTGGCCCAGATAGAAAAGATACTTTAGTATGTACTCTATTTATCTACTGCTCTAGCTGGGCAAAATATAAAAGTATGGGAAGTCATTTGAGGTTAGGGCTGGGAGCTGGCGCAATATTTTCCACTCCCAATTTCACGCAACTTCCTCTTTGAAATGTGAAAAAGCAAACAAATCGTTTTATTTCAATTAGAGCTAAGAGAAGGCACAATAAGCTCGCGCCACGCTTGCTTTCAGGCTACTGCTCAATGTATCTTTTTCTTTTGAGAAAAAGCTTCCAATTTGGCCATTCAAGGGCTCGTTTATGAGGGTCCCCATCTGTGCACAATGTTTTTACAGCTTCTCTGAAGGTGACAATTAAGCCAGTTTTCATGGTAAAATCCAGCTCATAAATTGCTGAACAACACAGTGTTGCAGCGGCAGCAGCATCATTTTTCGTGCAAATCACAGCCATATAACTGCACAAAAGTGCTTCAGAGTAGCCAAGAAATTCAAGGAGCGGATCATAAATATGAAATGTGGCCCTCACGAGACTCGTTTCTGAAGCTTGGTGGTTACTTTTTAACTTCGCCTTGACAAAAGCCTGCAAAATTTCCAGTTATGGTTTTTATTGATGAAATTGCGGAATCTGGAATGAGCCTTTAATGACTAAAAAGAATTTTGATTTTATGATTCTGACCACCCAAAATTGCCAAATTGATAGAAACCTCGCTATTGTCTTCTTATCAACTCTAGTGAAGATGGCAAAAAAGGGGAGGGGAGAAAATGTCGGAGAGCTTCAACAAATCATTCCTAGTTGAAAACCGTTTCCGTCCAAGTCGTGAATACCTTGGGGCTGATCTAAGATAAGATCACTCAGTGTGCTCTGCACAAAATAGATCGACCCATGTCGTTAATTGCCTGTATAAATGTTCCTTTCAGGGCCAAAATTGGATATCTTTTCCGAGACACTCATTAAAAGGAGTGACATTCGAAAAACACAGTTCGGGCATCTGGCCTCAAAAAAATTAGTAGCGCCACATACAGGCTTTGTTTTTAATTTTTTGTACTGGCACGGCTGGGCGGGCTGCACGGCCGAGCGGCCGGGTTGGCAGGAGCAAAATAAATTCAAGTGGCGCCACCTTTAAAAATGGAAACACCATAACGTTCCTGCTTCAAAATAAGAGTAAATCCTTTTAATTGATGTTATGAGGTTGCGAGAAAATCACTTTTTTGTTGCGTTTTCTCTCCTGGCGCTCAAATCATTCCACCTTGGGCAGTGACAGGCGGAATGTGCAATGTTTATACTTTAGAATTGGCTAGCTGACAAATTCTCCTCATGAGTAAGTAGCACTTGATCCTGTCTGTCCCTGTCCACCTTCAAGAATGCAAGATCGATGTGCAGTCCAATGTCCACTATGAGCTTTGGAGACTCGTTTGTAAGCCGACAAATCGAGGGGAAAGGCATTGGAGTGATAGCAATCAAAGACATCCAGAGAGGCACACTTGTCATCAAAGAAGAGCCGCTCTTGGTCATTCCTTGGTGGGTCAGGCACTCAGTGTATCCAAAGTAAGTTTTTTTTTTATTTTTGAAAGCATCCAAAAAATCAAATAATTTCTTCCAAGGAATGAGCTTGAAGAAACACTCAGTAGACTGCTAGAGAGCTTGCCAGAGGAAAAACGCTGCCTTTTCATGTCCTTGAGTGACTGCAAAGCTGGAGAAGATGAGGAAAAAAGTGAATTGGGCATTTGGAGGACCAACAACTTTGCCCTGGGCCCGACCCACTCCAAATGCTCCAATGGAGTGTTTTCTACCATAGCCAGGTTCAATCACTCTTGTGTCCCTTCTGCAGAGTTCCTGTGGAATGAAAAGGAGGGTAAACAGGAAGTGAGAGCCATTCGAGACATCAAAGCTGGGGAAGAGATTTCACTCTGCTATTTCACTTCACAATGGCAGCTTGAACATGCCAGTAAAAGGCAGCAATATTTGCTGGATCATTATGGATTCCTCTGCAATTGTCCAGCTTGTTCTTATACAGGTATGAAGCGATTTTTAAACTGCGTTTTTCTTGAAGTTTTTTTTTTGTGTGTGTGAGCTCAAGATTGGCTTGAGCGCTTGAACTTAATTTTGACTCTTATCATATAAGCAGAAATGCTTCAAATCCCTTTTTTTCAAGTATTGAAAACTCAAATTTATAATTAAAGGCTAAAATTCGAAAGCTTGATAGCTGGAATTAGAAAGCATCAACAATCTTGTGGAGAAGAATTTAAGAGCTTGGAAGCAAAAAATCAGATAAACTGTCATAACTTTGAGCTCTTTTGGCAAGTTTTAAAAATCCTCATTTAAACCACAATTGAGTGTTTTCAATCTCCTCAAATAAATCCTGGAAAAGAGCTTGCAATTTAACATTTTTGGCTTGGAAATGGCTTAGTAATTTTTCTCAGTGTAGCTCGAGATCAAGCATAAAAATGTCAAGTTCTTTGAGACCTAACCAGAGTATTTAGTATCAGTGCACTAACTAAAAAATTGCATGCGTTTTGTAGGTGCTCATCTGGAACAGGACTCCAAAAAGCGAGACATGATCAAGTCACTGAGGAGCCAATTCAATGAATTGGTTTATGACTTTATCGACATAGATAACGATGACGAAGAAGATGGGACATTGTTAAGCGAAAGTGAATTAAGCCTTGATTTACAAAAGGCTGTGGATATTGGGTTGCAAAGGCTTGCTTTGATGAATGAACTGCATCTGAAATGCAGAGCCAGAATGGACTTTTGTTCGGAATTGCTCGAGATTGCAAATGATTGCAATGCTTCACCACTTCCAATTGCTAAGCAAGGCTTTCAACTTGCTTCCACTCTGCTCGGCCCACACTCACACGTAGCGCAGAAATGGAGGAATAAACTGAATCAGTTCATGTAATTTATTTGCTGCTACCTTCTGTAATGTGCGCCTAATACATCAGGGTTCTTGTTTGTTAATATTGAGATTTTTCATTATTGATTTTTTTTGTGTGGATGTGTTCTTGTACATTATTATTAGCTTCTTCACTTGTGGCTGCTCTTCTTCAATCATTTATCGAGTATTATATAATAATTGCTTGTCATCAGAATAATAGTACACTAAATTTAGCATAATTATAATCATAAGTATTTTATCATAGTTGTTGTTGTAATTTCAGCTGGTTCAAAAAGAGTATTTTGCTTAGTCTCTTCGGATTTCCTTCATCATTCAAGACAATTCATGACTATGAAGACTAGTTTCGTAATTATATAGTATATAATAGAATCTCTTACATTGTATTACTATTTTGTGTGTTGTTGTTGTTGTTGCTGTTTGGGGAGCTTTTTGCTTTGAGTTAGTGATTTCTACAGTAAATATGGTTGTGCTGTATTTTAAAATTCCTTGAGAAATTGAGTGTAGTTGACATTTTTTTTCATTGCAGCAAGGGAGGGATTTTATTATTTCAGGGTGATGGGTGGGAATATTTAGTGATAGCAGTGTGTGAAAAGAAATAACTTCAGTGTTGAATCTTAGCTAAATTTGTTCTTCATATAATAGACATTGTAGTAATAATTTCATGATAAATTGCTTTCTGTTCTTTTCCTCGCAAATAATAGTATTAATTGTAGCTACGATCGAGAGAGAGAGGGAGAAAAAGAAACCGCGCTATTTACACACTTTGCAAAAGTGCCAATATTCAGATAATATCCATCATAGTTCTAGTGATGTATAGTTGCTTTTCAGTAGGAAGACGATTTAGTTTGCCACTTCCTCTGGATTCTTCATCGATGATACTGATAAATTTCCCTAGTAGGGAGTGAACCGTTGATAACTCCTATAGAGAGCAGCCTGCAAAGCAAATATTTCTCTTGGTTAGATTTGTTTGGATCCATTAGAGCTCAATTAAAAGAAGTTTGCCAACAACCAGGATAGCAAACAGCCACATATTGCTTCCATTGACCCTCAATTTTCCTCTATGCATGAATTTTTCACAGCCTTGCTTTCTAGGTGGCGCTTTTTGTTTTGACTCCAGCCGTGCCGCGCCAACTGCTGATAAGCGAAGGCGACGCAGTACGCCAACCAAAACAAATTAGCGCCATCTACAAATCCTCACTCCTCGCTCTAGAGCAAAGCAGTTAAAGTTGTGATTTTTTTAACTGGTAGTGGTAGTAGTTTGGAGGCATTACATTCTGTTAATGCTTTTTGTGGCCATGATTTGGCGCCAGTTGTCTCCATCATTATTTTTCTAGCATAGCAATGAAATAAGGGAATAAGAGAGAAGATGCAACAACATCAGCAAACTTTAACAATGCCCAAAATGCACTTCATGCAGCAAAAATAATCATGGAAAACAACGATGTCTCGTAATCGACAACATTAAGATTAATGAAAAGTTTTTTTTGCATCCACAATTAGAAGGAGAAGAAGCAGCATCAGCAGGCTCCATAAAAACTTTATGACCGTGGCTCTCCCTTATATTTCTCTCTTTTCCTCCTCCTCCTCTCAAAAGGCAAAAATGCTTGCAAAAAAATTGTAGAAGTAGTAAGTGTGAGTGAAAACTTACTCCATAGCCAGGCACCGGTCCTATACTTTGTCCAAGGTAGGGATCTGCAAGCGCTGCTGCAGTTGGGTCTCGAGCAAGTCTGAAACAAGGCATGCAGACAGTTCCAAATCTCGTTTCTCATTTCTCAAGCATCATCATAATAAGTATGCAACATATTATTATTATTACATAGCTTGTAAGTAGAAGAGTGAGTGACATGGTGTTCAATTTTTAAGCAATTCAAAATAGGCTTTCCCAAAAAAGTTGTTAAGCAGAAAGCAGCCTCTTGCTTCTCAAAGGGAAAACAAAAGCGTTTTAAAATGATTTTTTAGTGCTAAATCAACGGTAGATTAGTCTTTCTAGTCTTGAACGGCAGTAAAATAAATCATGCAAAATTGTGTGTGTGTCTGTGGATGTGTGTGACTTTCCATTGAATTAAGCTTTCTAGAAAAAAGATCACAATTCGCAGCATAGCAGGCATGCATAGTAAAAAACAAGCTCTAAGAATCAGTTTGCAGTAGCAGCAAAAAGAACGTTTCTTGCCCAATCAAGTTTTGCGGAAAATCAACCGAGAGTTGCAAAGATTTGGATTATATGCTTACGTTGCTGGAAGGGCCTGTCCATAAGCTGCCTGGTTAGCGAGTGCTGCCTGTAAAGAAAGGCCAGAAGCAGCATGTGGAAGTCCAGCCATGCCAGTAGCAAAGCTTGGCCTCACTCCGATTCCACTGGCGGCCGCAGCCGCAGCCAAATTCTGAATACCAGAAAAAAACATAGATGAATTATCCTAAATAGATGATCCCTTAATTAATGGGGCTACTATTGAGGAACGAGCTTCAAGTCTTAGGCCTTGGAAAAATAGGCTCGGTTCCTCTCAGTAATTATTTACTTCGAGAAAGGTGAGCCAATTTGTGTTATGGTAAGAGGGAGGGAATTTATAATTTTTCCCCGAGAGAAAGTTTGGAGTTTGTGGGGTGACCTCAAAGCCTCTGGAGGTTTGAATTTTTACCTGAAGACGAGGATCGAGTCCATGATTGCCAGCCGCAGCCGCAGCTGCCGCAGCCAGCCCGTTGGCCTGCACTTGCGCTAGGGAGGTAGCCAGGAAGGGATCATACGGACTGTAAATGCTTCTGCAAAGGCAAAAACTGGTTAAAACGCAATTCATCAAGCTAAAATTGGATTGGAGGCTGGAGCTTTCAGGATAGTTTTCAAATATGAGAAACTCATGCCGAAAAAAAAAATTCATGCTTTTCTAGCCCACAAGTCAAAAGTGTGCTGCTGGTAGTTTAAAGGACTGGTTAGCCTGATTTCACATTCACAGCGCCGCTGCTTTCTCGATATGAATATGAAGAACAAGGCTACTACTAAGTCACTTACTGTGTCAAACCATGCAGATGTTGTGCAGCAGCTGTTAGTGACTGAGCATGCTGAGATGGTTGATTTGAGGCCATAGCTGAAGTCTGTTGGTTGTTGGATTGCACCACGCCAGTCGAGGCCGGACCGGTTAAACCGGCAGCTGTCGTGACCACGCCTGCCATAGCTGCCAAATTGCGCTGTTGGGCAGCAGAGAGCGCCGCGACAGCTGACAGTGGGTAGCTGCCGCGCCGCGCCGCCAAATTGGCGACCAGGGCCGCGTTGGCGGCGGCGGCCTGGTTAGCAGCGGCGGCAGCTCTGAATTGGGCCGTTGACGAGTGTTGCGGGCTGCCACCAGAGGGCGCTGCAGTCGCAGGAGCTAAACATGCAAGGAGAGAATGAGTAGCAAAACACACAATCAAGGCAAAGGTGTTCCAAGGTAAATAGTCTGTATATCTCTTAGAATAGCTTCCTTGTTTCTTTTTGTAAAATTAAGGAGTTGTCATGCAATATGAATGTCCCTAATGACAGCCTCAAAATTGACCTTTTGACCTTCTGTTTGAGGGGCATGCTACAATTGATCAATTCAAGTGTTGTTAGTGGGCTTTGTTCTTAAGCTCAAATAACGAGGCATTCAAGTAGACATCCACGTGCTCAATTCGGCTGTCAAGGATGATAACAACAATAGCAAAAAATGATGCAAAACTATCCTCGTGCTCAGACCTCATGATCACTCATATGATTGATCAACCAGTTACTTACACGGCCGGATCGAGCACTCTTGCCTCATTTTTACAAATCATCGGTACAATGGGAAGACCTAAATATGACATAGTAGACGCTAGTAAAGATACATCTAGCCCAGAGTAGATCAAGTTGTAGTACTTCTGAATATCGTATGAGAAAATGCGTTGCTTTAGCCACTTACCATTTGGAATGTTTGACTGTTTCTTGGTTTGAACCCTAGCAGTGGCATTATTAACCTGAAAAAGTGCATTAGTGTATATATAGAGGAGAGATGCTTAATGGCTTTCTAATGAAGCGTGGCAAATTGACTTGCACAAGGCAGCAAAAAGGCGGACAAATCTGCAAGTGAGGCAGCAAAAATCGTCAAAATGAGCTTTCTCCAGCAAAGAGTCTGATCCTTGCAAAACGAGACTAAAGCAATTTAGTGACTGACTCTATATTTGAGCTCTGATATAGAATGTACTGCCAAACTGAGAATCCACTTTTCTGCGAGCCGATTTTCCGCGATCCACTTTTCCACGATCCACTATTCAGCGGTCAACTTTTCCGCCATCAACTTAACCGCGATCTACTCAAAGTAGTGAAGGAACGAGTGGCTTGAAAGCTTGAAACTAAAACCCAGCTTGAGTTACATAAGCAAAAAGCTTGGGATCGCTTGAACCAAATTTTGAAAAGCTTGAAAAGTTTGAAGCCCAAAAAAGCTTGAAAAAGCTTGACACCAAAAAATTTCAAGACTTTTCCCATTTTTAATCAAAAGGAAGAAAGGGCTGATATTAAAATTAACAAATAGTTAAGGGAATACAGTACATGTGCTTAATTGCTGTTCTACTTAATTTGCCAAAATCAACATATGCCCCAAAATTAATTAATTTTTCTGCTCCAAGAATCATGTTGAGTAATTTGGGGCAAAATTATTTTGATAAGTTGCCAATTTGAGAATGGATGAAACAACTTTTTAAAAAATTTTCTTTGAAATTGCATTATGAAATTAAGGCTTATTAAAAAGATTCACCCAAATACCCTGCACTAATTTCTGTTCAGTTATAAATTATGCCATAATTTCAGCCGTAATTTGTTGGTTAACCGGGCCTTAGAAGCTGAAAATCTGATGTAATATCTCATTCGTGTCAAATCGTCTGTTTGATTCACTGTGACCACTAAGCCTTCTGCCATGAAAAAATCTAAATGAAAGATAAATCATAGAAATAGAAACACATCGCGGTAAAGTGGATCGCGAAAAAGCTGACCACGAAAAAGTTGACCGCTGAAAAGTGGATTGGGGAAAAGTGGATGGCGTAAAAGTGGATTCTCGGTTTGGCTGATATACCCTGATATATATTAGCTAAGAACGGTTAGTTGATTCTCATTTTGTAAGGATCACCCTCTAAATCATTACTTTGAAAAGCCTAATGTCCCGTCCATGTACTTCAAAATTCTTCAGCTCAGTTCTTCTACAACTTTAATACAGTCAACAATTCAAGGCAAATGTCTTATGTATAGTCAAAAAAATACATAAGGTTGTTCCTATATTGACTGGCTAGTCAAGTTAAAATAGCAAAAAAAACTTGGCTCAGTTAATTTTATGTAGTACTAGCTTGCTTGCTATGTTAAGTTATGTTTAGAATGTAACTGAGCTACAAAAAGTGTTCTCAGATGTGTAGCAACTGAAGTTTGCTCTATTGAGAAAAGCTAAGTTAGCTCATCAGCTGCTGACGTTCAATGTGTTGGCGTGTAAGCTGAGCAGCTACCTTAACTTGGCTAGAACGAGCTGAATTTAAATAACCAAGAATGGTTACTACCATCTTAGCAAGGTAACACAATTGAAATTTTGAATATGGGATCGCCCTGAATACTTAATAGTTAAGCGGAAAACGCAAGCTAGATTTGCTTTTCTTGGCAGCTCGGTTAAAGTTCATGCTTTTCTTAATGGGAAAACATGGGCTATATCTAGTTTGGCCAATCTTGAAAAGAGTGATTTTTTCAATGATGGCATTTGGCTAAAACGAGCTGAACTTAACTCACCAAGAATGGCACCTATCTTTGCAAGCTAATTAATTTTAAAATCCGGAACCCACAAGTGAACCTTTAGAAAGCTAAGCTCAAATATTTTACTGTTTCCGAAAAAGCACATACATGAACGTAGCATTAACCTTTGAGCCGTCTACATACTGCATACTGGCGCGGTGGTAAGCAAGCGATAAGTGCTTTCGATCATTTGTTTTTGTGCCTTTTTACCTCAATTTTTCTTCCTTCCACAACCGTTGCGTGAAGCTGTTCTCGAGCTCTGTCAGCATCCGAGCTGTTGGCAAACGTTACGAACCCGAAGCCTTTTGATCCCCTCTCGTTGAAGATGATCTCCACATCAAGGATTGGGCCAAATTTCTGAAAAGCAGAAAAAGTGCACCATTACTCGCAGTAATCAACCCTAAGGTTTGTTGCTTCGCTCCAGGCTACTACTGGCTTATGCTATTGCTGCATCGAATAATACTACAAGTTGACTTAGTTGATTGTTCCAACTATCCTCAGGAGACCTAGCCTCGCTTTCCAAGCAATATTGAGCTCTGACACTCAGCGGCTGAAAGATTGGCAGGTTTATTGCCCTCATTTAGGATTATAGGCGAAACAGAGGATTTCATATTTGCTAGGCTGGGCGTCCGAGGCGGGGAATTCCGAGCGGCGCCGTCTCGGATGATTCGAGCGTGCACTTTAAATTGGCTTCTTTCGTTTCATCTGGCCAAGCCCCATGAAATTTTGCAGTGATTTCTAGTACATTTTTTCCTCGTGTTCAATAAAAGGGAAAGATTCGCAACAGAAGAGGCCGCCTTCGGAATGTCGTATCGCTCCGCTCTACGTAGGAGCAACTGGTCTAGTTTGGGAGGAGGAAGCTGTTGCTCTACTTCAAAGTTTCTGGATGATTTTGGAGATGAGAGTCAAAGAAGTGCATTAAAATTCTCTTTGGAGTTGGCAGCTCGAGCAGGAGCAAACTTACACCCAAACTCATGGCAAGCATAGAATGTGTACACATTTTGAAAGGCCTCCGCCGTCAAGCAGAGAAAATCGACTCATTTTTCAGCATGGCAGCGTAAAAAAGAAATTGGCCCCTTAGATATTGGACTTCAATATTGACCCAGTTCTCTCTTCTCAACCAAACAGAGATGGATAAGCAATAGAGCTAGTTGAGCCACATATGTAAAAGCAGTTACTTTGTGCTCTGCCAAGTGCAACGCTATAATATTCACATTGTATTGGTGCTCACCCCAAACATATTCCTCAAGTCCGGATCCCTGAATCTGAAGGGTATATTTGACACGTGGAGCCGCTTGGGCGTGTTGTCTCCCTGCTTGCTTTGCGTTGACAGCGACACAACAGCTGATTGAGGATCGGTTTGACTCACATTTGGCTGAGATTGTTGCTGAGCAGCTGCGGCTGCGACTGCGGCTGCGGCCGCAGCTGCCAGAGAAGTGGCAACGTCTTGAGAACCATCATCACCCTGCAAGGAGAACCCTGTTTACACTTGCTGCAGCGTGCAGTGCGCGCGTCGCGTACTGGCTCGCCACTCAAGCCACGCCGCGCAGGCGTCAGCTGACAACACTCACTTGTGCGCTTTGTTGCTGATCCACCACTCCGTTTGCTAGTTGAGCTGACTGCTGTAGGACTTGCAGGGCAGTCGGGGATGCCCCACCCCCTCCCCCGCCCGGGGGCACGCCCTCCACGGCCTTCATGTCTGTTTTCATGGAAGAGTTGTCACCGCCCGCCCCTGGGCCGCCGCCATTTTGCGCGAACGCTGTGTAAGGGGTGCTCATTCCGGTCTGAACCATGTGCTGCAAAAAAAAATATTTAAAATAATTAATAAAGTAATTCTTGGGTGAAGTAAATGGGTTGATTGAGAAGCGCACCGTCCACTCACAAGAAGAAGAAGGAGAAGAAGTGTCAAAAAGTGGATTTGTGTGGTTGTCGCTGCTGTATTGCTGAGGTAGCTCAAGTTGCATATCTTTGGGCTGAGCACTGAGAAATGAGGTTGAAACAAAGATCTTTCTGGTGGCAATAGAGGGAGCTAGATTCTTGTCAGCTGGAAGAACGCCTCCATTTTGAGGGCCCAAAAGAACTTGTTTACACTCTTTGGTTATATGGTGACACTGCCACAGCTCGCACTGGAGTACACGGAGAAAAGTCAGCTGCAACAGCAGCAGCAAAAAACCAATCTTCTTCTTCTCTCCTCTGATCTAGTACCAAATCCTGGAGCTGCACGCATGCGCCCTAGCCAAACTGTCACGACTTTGAACCAAGGCGCCAACATTGGCGTACTTTCACTTTATACCTGCTTTATGCGCATGTAGCTTGTATATGCACTACTAATGTCCCAGCCTGAATAATGTCAAAGGTGAAAACATGTGGTTTCCCCTTTCAGCTCAAATATGCTGCTGCTATCAATTCTTTTTTTTAGGTCGGAATTCCTTGTGTCAGGATTTCTTTGAGAGTCACGATTTGGAAACGCGGAATGAGAGTTGTGCCTCACATATCTAAATATTTTGCCTATTATTCAAAATAGGTCTTTTTTTGCTGGGGAAAAAATACGGGCAATTTTGGAGGTAACATGGTTGTATACTATTTTTCTTGGATTTTCCCATTGAGGAAATGTGGAAACTGGTGAAAGGCACGAAAACTGCAAAATTGTGTGGAAAGGGTCAGTTTTGTTTTTTTGGCAGTAGGAATGGAAGAAGATATGCCATAATTCACTAAGGACTCCCAAAGGATCCATAGTTGAGCATTTTGTTGTTCCATATATTTGGCAGAGCTCACGTCATACTTAATTGTAAATAGAGTCTGACTCATAAAAAATGCAACTGAAACAGAGCCATCACCATTATTATATGTATTGGCTGAGTTTCCAGCGAAACGAGCGCCATTTCAGGTCAGTTTATTATCATCGTAAAGCCATCAACGTGAAGAAACTGGGCAAAAGAGAAAATTAAATGAATTCACGGTGATCCGAATGTGAAACGATAAAACTGGAAAATGTGGGTATAGACCAACTGAGGTCATCTTTCCGCCTTAATTCAGCTGAATTTATGCCAAGATGGCCGAAAATGGATCGACCTGTCCGAATAAACGAGAATGGTGTCCAATCATGTGCGGGACGCAAGAGGGAAGATGATGGTTCACCTACTTTGCCCGACCAAACGTCATTTTTCATACCGCTTTTTATACACTCACACTCACTTATTGCATTACAGCACTGAAAATACCTTCTTACCCCAATTTGCTCCTTTTTGCCATTTTATCCTACCCCATGAAGAGTTTGGATGTACACACTGATTTTACTTGTTTTGAATGAAGGAACGATTTTGATATATTTTTCAGATGTTTTAAAAGCAGCAAAATTAGAGCCTACTTTTCAGCATAATTCTAAGAATATTTACGAAATTGGATTTATCTAAACTGACTTTTCAGAGCAGTTTTCCCCTGAAATTGCATCCCTAAATGAAGGAACATTGGTAATTTGAAAATAAAAAAACCAGGGCTTCATTCAATTTTCACTCCTAAAAAAGTTTGAATAATTATAGGCGAACTGAGCCTATTTTTTTTAACTGAAGGTGTTGGAAAAGGGCAGGTGCTTTAGAGTCATTAGGTATAAGCATCTTGTCACTACTTTTTGCTCGGCCACAAGAAGTGAGTAAATAGTAATTGTCTGGTGGGGCTTCTTTACTGCTGCAGAATCGATGTCTATTCCGCATTGCAGACTAACAACTACTACACATCTTCTTTACCTTTCTCGTGTGTAATAAAAAATGAAACAGACACATTGAAATTCCGACTCGAAATTGCCCATTTGTGATCGGGTGGTGCCATCAATTTTCGGGCACATTTTTCGGCTCCCAAATGCGAAATTGAATTGGCATGTTTATGGCACTTTTGGTCTTGTAATGGTGGGTTTGGTAGGCATGACCTCCGGCCATTTGATAGACTCTTTTAGGGGCCTTTTAAAACGATCGGAGTCAGGCCTGAAAAAGGCTGATCGAATTTCAAGTCGCGGAGCATGTACATCTTTTTCTTCGCCTGTGACTCGAACAGGGGCAAAAGTGCATTTAAGCCTTTCACTGCTATTATACTGCAAGACTTTTTTTTATGTCTCTTAATGACTTCACATATAAGAGAGCAGCAGGCCAACGAGTTTTCCTCCTACTGGCAAAAATTACCATTTCCGAGGGTGATATGAGCAATCCGCGCGCAAAAACTTAATCCTCTTTAACCGTGTGCTTCTATTGTACAAAAAGAAAGCAGTATCTTTACACACTATTTCCCAGCCTGGGTGCATTTCACAAAGCTCACTTCAAACTCCCTCTTTAGCCACAAAAAGTACAAGAAATGCATATTTCCCTCAATCATAAGTCTTCACACACAGCTGGGAAATTAAAAATTAGAAAGCCTTAGAAACATCGGCTCGATTCAACAATATGTCATTAAGAAAGCAATTACTCATTTATGAGTTCTGCCAAGTTTTTAAAAATCCCCCAAACAACAACAACAAAAAAAAAACCTACAGAATGCGGCGCGGAAACTGCAATAGCGCGGCGGTTAATTGCAATTTCGGCGCCGCAACCTGTATTTTACAAAATACACAATTCATTGCATATTGGTAGAGCGAAGCGGAGCCCAGGTCCCAAGGGCTTTTTCAGCCGAAAAACAAGCCCTTTTTTCTTGGAAAAAAAGTACAACAGCTCCGTTTTGTGCTTAGAGCCTTCTCTCTCTATCTCATGGCCCAATATGTATGCATATTGGGACTTAGTACACAGGAGGATCGTAGCACAGCAGTGCAAAGTGTCGATAGACACGAATACCAATGAATTGCCAAAAACTTGCCGCAGCAGTCACCATGTGCTCCTAAACGCCCTCGTTTGCAGGAAACGAACAAGATATCGTAGTCAAAGTTGGAGAGGAAAAAAAACCTGTCAAATTTACAAGTATCATGATGATGATGAAGATAAAATAGACACAGTGGTCACCACCGCCATCACATCCTTTGGCCACACAAAAGGTAAATGTTCCTTTTGGCTTTCCCGTTACTTCGAAGGGGCTCTTAACGTGACAAGAATGCTCATGGACTGCTCTTCGTACAGTATGGACCAATCCCACAGTGGGAGAAGTGATGGTGGTGTGAAGCACAACCATGCTGGGCAAACATGTGACACAAATACTCCACTGTGCATGATTTTCAGCCATGGCCAAATACGAAAATGAGGCATTGATTTTCAGCTGAACTTAAAAACATCATCCTTCAATTGCGGTACATTTTTGGAAAAAATGTAAAAAAACCCTTCACATTTCAGCGTAATTGGCGCCAAATTTGATGGTTATTTTTGGAAATGAGCCAATTTTTAAAATCAAGATTTGTGAAATCTTGTGTACAACCGAACTCTTGATACGAAAAAATTGTATGCAATCAGATTTCATTTCCACTGCAATTTTTAATGCAGTTAGTAATTTTGAAGGAAAAATTAGGCCTTAATTTAGGAGGAGGTGAACGGAGCCTAATTCTCCTTGATAACGCTAAAGTATGCTCTCAAGATCCATAAATCAACATTTTGAAAATGAAGTTTTTCTCACAAGCTGCTCTAGTTTCTGTGTCACCATCCTCGTCGCTTTCGTCGCGGGGTTGATGCCATGCTTAACTTTTCCTTTGCAGACTTCTGACAAATCTAATTTAAAACTACAGCAGCAGCCATGGCAATGGCAGCAGTAGCGAAAGCTGTTTTACTACTATTACATAAACAGCTGACCACTCCAGCATTGCCATTATTGTCACCTCCTCTGGATGGCTCTTGTTCTTCTTCTTCAAGCACAAATTGTGCTTTTGACTAATGATTTTGCCCCTCAAAAGTATCATAATAGGTTTTTGGTACCACTGCTCTCGTGGAAAATGGTTTTCAGTCTGTGTGTGGCACTCGACCCATCATAGATCATTCTCCCATCTTTTTTGAGCCCCTAAAGGGTGATGCCAAAAAAGTAGTACTTCCATATCCCACCAAATAGGCATAGGCCGTTCTCAAATTGCCGGAAAAAGCTAAGGTAAGGTAAAAATAGCTAAGCAAACAACATTTAAAGCTAGGCAACTTCACCTTCTTAGGCCGTTCTCATATTGCCGGAAAAAGCTGAGCTAAGGTAAAATTAGCTAAGCTAAGGTAAAAATTATGCAACGAAAACCGGTTATTTCGCTCAACATTCACAAAAAGCAGCTACTTTGCTTGAAATGTTGAGCGTTTGCTTAGCTATTTTCACCTTACCTTAGCTATTTTCACCTTAGCTTAGCTTTTTCCGGCAATATGAGAACGGCCTAAGTTATAACTGATTTTAGTTGCTTAATTGCGTTCAAAGTTGAAAAAGCAGCTGCTTTGCTTCAAATGCTGAGAGTTTGCTTAACTATTTTTACCCTAGCTTTGCTATTTGTAGCAATATGAGAACGGCCTAAAAAATTCAGTAATTTCTACGCTATTGAATAAGTGAAAGCCCTCCCTTTTAAGTTCATTTTAGTAAGGCTTTTCATGGTTATTTTCGGGTGGGGATTTTTTTGCATCACCCAGTATGTAAGCAGTTGTCGGTGATATACTAGATGTCCATGGAGAATATACTCTTCTTGCTACCACCAAACTCATCCTTCATTGGCGAGAGCTTGACCAGTGACAAGTTTGCTTTTCTTTCTCGGATACACACATATATAGTATAGTAGATCACTATACGTATTTTTTGCATCACCATCAGGTGAAAGCCAGACATGAGACAATTTGGCACATTTGTTGTTGACCCCATTGTTTACTTATCTGTGACATTCGGGAATTCGCACATCCTCAAAGGACGACAGCTTTCACTTTTGCCCTTTTAAAAAAAGTGCAAAACAATAAATTTAAAATTTAAAATGAGAAAGCCAGCCCAGCCGTAATTTTGCTGCAGTGGGAAAAGACCTTTTTTGAAAATGTACAACGTTAATCATTTCTAATTGCGCCTAAGTTATGACATCAAGAGTTAGAATGGGTGAATTATGGGGCCTATTAAAGTGGTGCGCGCGCAGCCGTGATTTTCCCCATTATCATCATCTGTTTAGCAGAATACCTATACATTAATATTATGGCTGCTTTCCTCCTCCTCTCGCGTGTTTACACAATTTCTGCCATGCCTTGTGTGTGCATGCTCATATAATGAGATATCGGACAAAAGCGAGCAGCTCTCTTTTGAGAGAAGTAGTCGCAGCAGTGTAGAGTGCAAAGTTCTCCTAAAAATGTGATGCTACAAGTTCTTCTTCTTCCATATCTTCAGACAAATATAAAACAAAATGCAGGAAATTGACAAAAGGAAAGCAAGACGAAAAGAGGAGAGCACCAACTTGAAGACGAAGGGGAAAAAGTAATAATGGATGATGGGTTCCTTTTTTTTCGTCGCAGACGTGAGGAAAAATGCAGTTTTCATACAGGTTGCGGCTCCGAAATTGCAACCGCGCTACAGCCGATTCGGCCTATTCATTTACTTCTTCTGAGTAGCCCGCTGCATGCATTATTTGAGCCGCATTCTGTATTCATACAGGTTGCGGCTCTGAAATCGTAACCACGCTACAGCCGATTCGGCCAAATCATAAACTTATTAACTTTTTCAAAGCAGCCCGCTATTTCCATTTTTGGTGCCGCGTTCTGTATTTATACAGGGTACGGGCCGTAATTCCAACCGCGCTACAGCCGATTCGGCCAATTCATTTACTACTTCTGAGCAGCCCGCTGCATGCATTATTTGAGCCGCAATCTGTATTCATACAGGTTGCGGCTCTGAAATCGTAACCACGCTATAGCCGATTCGGCCAAATCATTGACTTATTAACTTTTTCAAAGCAGCCCGCTATTTCCATTTTTGGTGCCGCGTTTTGTATTTATACTGGGTACGGGCCGTAATTCCAACCGCGCTACACCCGATTCGGCCCATTTATTAACTTCTTCAGAGCAGCCCGCTCCATGCATTATTTGAGCCGCATTCTGTATTAATACAGATTGCGGCTCCGAAATCGTAACCACGCTACAGCCGATTCGGCCAATTTATTAACTTTTTCAAAGCAGCCCGCTATATCCATTTTTGGTGCCGCATTCTGTATTTATACAGGGTACGGGCTGTAATTCCAACCGCGCTACAGCCGATTCGGCCCATTTATTAACTTCTTCAGAGCAGCCCGCTCCATGCATTTTGAGCCGCATTCTGTATTTATAGTATTTATATACTATGGTACATTATGTCATTTTGGTGCCATAGTGCTAATTTCCAATTCGACCAATGTCGTTGCGCAGCAGGCAAGAAAAGCATGTTTCGGGGATTTGCTATAGGAGATAAAGGCCTCCTTCTAATATGGGAAACAATTGCTTTTCCAATGAAGAACAATGGCTGTGTTAGGGTAAAGCTCTGGCCTTTTCTATGATTTATGGCCAAATACGCGAGGAGGACTAAAGCAGTCCACACTTGCCTCTTCTTGGACTACTTTTGGCAGCTTCCATTAGCCCCGGTGTCATCTTAATTCCATATACAAGAACGCACAAGAAGATTTATTGGATGCAAACTAAAAAATGCTACTATAACTCAAGAGTGACCATCAGCATGATTTGCTTCAGTTGCAGCAAGACTCACAATAAATCTCGCAGTTGTTGTAGTAAATAAAGAAATATCGGAGCATATTGCGCCATAATAGCGGCGTCAGACTTGGCACAACCTGAACATATCTAGCTGAATTGTTGCCAATAAACTACAATCGATACATGTCATGCTTTTCTTTCGCCCAACACATGTATTTACTTTTGGAAAATGTGCAGCCCAAAAAAACCTTCTTTTCCTAATTGGCACTACTTGCAAGCATCAAAATTATTGCTTGATATCTTCACTTTTGCACAATCAACAATCATAATTTTATTTAAATCAATTCTAAGAAATATCAGAAAGAGCTTTTTAACCAGCTAATTTTGATAGCCTTTCTTATGAAAGCCCATTCAAAATTTTTGGCGCGGCACGCCACGCCGGGCTACGCAGGCAGACGTCAGCTGACCAACCTTGAATTTCCGTCATGATTTTGAGCTTAATTTAGGCTCTAGTTGGAGTTTGTGACAGCAGATTTTGATCCAGGCAAAAGGAGCATAAGGGAGTGCCAACTAGCGAGCTATTTCCCTGCTGCTGCTGCTGCTGCTCTAGTAATGACTAAATTCCTATGAAAATGAGGTTTGCGAAATGCACACCAGCCTCAAATCCTGTCTTAATGGTATTCAAAGAGACTACCAGAGTGCAATTAGTCCTAGCTGCTGGAATGCACATCATTGTGCATTTTCACGGGTTTTTCTCAGTATAACAGCAGCAGCAGCTGGGCTTGAGATAAGGTAGGATTTTATAGGATATACAGCACTAAAACGAATCCTTTCAAGAGTGACACCACTTTGATGGCAACATCTGATGCTGCTGCATTTTTCCGCCAATCCTGCTTTTATTTTCGCCTTTTTAAGAAACTTTCCCCCTCAAACAACAACCCCAAAAGGAACCCAGTTATTTTTCAAATTCACATCTTACTTAGGCTCGTGGCATGCTGCGAAGCAATCAATGCTCTTCTTACTGCTGTTGCTTTCCCATGCTGTTCCACCATCATGACCTAGTTCCTGACCACTAAAGATGCCTTAGAAAAAATGGCTATAGCTATCAACACTCCATTTCATACGAAGAATACTTATTGCTCTCTGCTGAAAACGATTAGAAAGCAACGCGAGGAAAAACCAGGAAGCATCGCGCGTAAGCCTCATAAACCCCATCAGAAATTGACCTTGGCACGCGGAGGAGTAAAATTGATAGGATACACATATATTGCAGCATATTCTAATATGCAGCCAAAATAGGCTCGATTTTTCATAGGTCCCTTGGGAGAGCTTTCCAATATAAGAAAGTTGAGTTTGACTGGCTTAGAAATGGCAGAGATACGAGAGGCAAATCTGAAAACTAGCAAAAATCAAGAAAATACATACAGTGTAGGCTTTTGAGCCAAATCACTCTTGACAGCCTCTTGAGGTGGGAAAAAGCTACTTGGTCTGCTATGAAAATCGTTAATGAAGTCTTTGAGGTAGACAGCTGAGTAATGGATTGCCAAAAAGGGGAGCTAGTTTTGCAGGGATTTTGTCTTTACATCCATAAAAGTGTAGTAGTAGTAGTGGCTTGCTTACATGTCCCTTTGATGGCCACCATCAATCTCAAGCCATACACTAAAGTGGGAACATGAGGCCAGTCGAGCATGTTGTTGTTGTAGTACACTTCTACTGGATTTTTCAAAGCTCAACTTTGCCTTTTGATCAAACACTCAGCCAAGTAAAATTATCTGACCTTTTCAAAGTGAGTGAAAGCAGCTAGCTGACAAGTTAGTCATTAACCAGGACCTGCTGCTGGGGGGGAGGAAAATAGTTGTTTTCCAGCTGCAGCTTTTCTTCTTCCAAGGCACATTGAAAAAGTGTGTCAAGCTATGCTGCAAACACCCAAGAGAGCAAGGCTTGAGTAAAGGAAATAGCAACTGTTTTATCAAGGCTCAATGCACGTTTTCAACAAAGGAGAGGAGTGATGATCGTCAACACACTCGAATGCTTTTGGGCATTGCATCCAGGGGAAAAAAGCTCCTACTTAAAATAGCTTGAAATAATAGCAGCTTCAATTTTTCTATTGTCTTGAGGCATAATAAGCCTGGCCTATTGTGTGTCAGTAAACGATTTTTTTTTCGAAATGCTTATCATGCTCCTTCAACGCTCTAAATTGGCCAAGGCGCGCGCCGGGAGATTTCAACTGAGCGCGCGCGCATCAGCTGCACCGAATCAAAACAAAGCCCATTTTGGAGGGAGTAAAGCACAACAATGTGATGAAATAAATCAAAAGACTGCTTCTACAGGCCATCATCAATGTCTGTGGCCATAAAAGGCGAAATAATAGAAGAAAATCAAAGTCTTTTGTGCGAAGCACAGTAGGAAATGAGCCTTGTGTGAACATCCCATAAAGTTTTGCTGGGCTGAAAAATAATCCAGAGAGTCATAAATGCCAATAGCTTTGATAATAATGACTCCACGGCCACCATTTGAGCAGCAAACTGACTTTCTCCCTATATACTCGAGTTCTGGTGGTGCCATACGTGCAAAAAAGGGCAGCCACTGTTCAAGCAAAACTCTTGCGAGGGAAAACTCCATCACTTTTTCCCTTCTGCAACCTTTGTAGAAACAATTAGTGAGACTTATCAGCTCACTCCGAGTCAACAAAGAGCCACTTCTTCATTGAAATGGAATTCCTTTAATCATGCATCGGTCTCTAGATTTCCACCATCAGAGAGCTTTCTTTTTTCCCTGCTGAAGCAAGAAAGTAAACAACTTCATCTACGTTAGACGAGCATGTGGGCAACAGTTAGGAATTGTTTACACCGAGCTCAAAACAGATGACGCAATGCATTTTGAATATCTGGATTTTAACCAGTCTGTGCATGACTTTGAAGGCACAATAAAGCTTTGAACTCCATGCATGGCTTCAAATGGCCTAGAAAGCTGTAAAATGGAAATTTCAAACGATGGTTGATGCATCTGCTAATTTTGAGGTGAATGTTAAGTCCCCACCATGAAAAAAGTATTTTTGTGTGAGGATGGTAAAAAAAGGGAGACGTCCCCACAGAGGAACAGCTCCCACGGGACTTTACGTAGCCCAGTGTGCAAGCTTGTCAGTTTAGGAGCCCTTCCCACACATTTCCCATGCCAAAAGAGGGTCAAGTTTGCCACTTCGTTCGCTGGGGAATGGAGGCAAAAGATGAAAAGTTTTCCAAAGAGCCAAACACATACCTGCAAAAAAGAAGAAATGAGTTATGGCACAATGCTTGATTTTTACTACTACAGTTTACTATCGGGCTTTTTCTCACCACAGAAAAATTGCGGTCAATTATGATGCTGGCATTTAAGCTCACTGTGCTGCTGTCTTTTCTGCATAAGCTGAGCAAAAAAGGGGCCAGGAAATGAGATCTATGCGTTATGTCTGACTTGATGAACCCCATTCCTCTTTCTGGTTCAATTTCCTAAAGCCCACCTTTTTTTGTTCATGCATACTTGATGCCATATTTTGGCTGCAAAAAAATATCTCACCTGAATAGCTGATTATTTCGCCAAGTTATTATGTCTTGCAAAAATACTAATTTTGCAATTAATAGGCCGATTTCAAATAATAGAAGCCAAGCTAAGATAAGCTAGGTTCTTTGGAGGCTCATAACTCAGCAACTACTGAATCGATTGGCACCAAATTTGGCAGGATTCATAAGAAGAGCATAATAAGCCACCATACCAAATTTCAACTGGATCTGATCATCCCATCCATAGGCTGACTTTACCTGCCCAAAAAGACAAGCTATAGATACTTAGCTTTGCTTATAAAATGGCCTCGACTAAACGGCCTCGGAACTTGACCAAATTGCAAACACAGCTGTAGGTTGACATTTTGATGAACCGTACCAAGTTTGGTGCCAATACAATCAGTATTTGCTGAGATATCAGCCTCCAAAGCTAGCTTAGCTTGCCTTAGCTTCGGTTATATGAAATCGGCCTAATGAAAAAAAGCCTTTTCATAAATTGTGTGTTCACAGCAAACTGCAGTTACAGTTGTGTAATAAAAAAATGATATTGGAAAACTTTTGTTTTGTGTGTGCACCATTTCCAGATTTTTTTCTTCCCTCCCCTCATCAGGCCAATAAGTCTGGAGAAGAAATTGACAGATCTCATTTGGCAAATACAAGAGAAGAAGACCATTTGCTGCTAATGTTGAAATGTCCAAGTACTTAGCTTCGCTTAGCAAAAAGAGAGCAAAGCAGAATCATTTGTGGTGAAGCATATCAGAGAATGTCCAAATCTGCTGCTGCCTCGTAGTGATAAATTGTGTACCCAGAAATGACTCAATGGTCTTCTTCCCCTCGTTTTTTCAGCAAAGTCAGCAAGCTAAGTTGATTTAGCCGACACCAGCCACAAAAAGGCCAAAATGGGCAGAAAAAGCCAAATGTCAAGTCAACGCCTTGATTCATGCACAATTTGCAATGTTTCGATTAAAAAGCTATTTAATAGGCCCGGCTCATCTGCTCAGTAATATGCAATATTTTTTTTGGTAAATATCGCATTCACAGCTGATTCAAGCAAGTTTCCATGTATTGAATTTCTACTTTAAGGCCTGAATTGCTTTATTAATAGTTTTTACAGCCTTACAAACTGCTCAGCAAAAAGTGATATTTTGGCGAAATATTACTGAGCTACAACAGCAAATTCGAGCAACTTTTCCTTCTTTTTCGGGCCAGAAAATTGGCTTTTCTGTGTATGTGGTATGAGAGCAAAAATGAATTGTTATTTTTTTTTAGCACAAGTATCAACTATAATCTGCAACCGAACACAGCCCCAAAGTATCCAAAGTATAAGTTTTTCCTCCAAATTGTATTGCGTACTACTATATTGAGCTTAGGCCAAAAATCCGTTTTGATGTGGGCTTCGCCATGAAGAAGAAACTGGCTTTGAAGAAAACTTTCTGATCCGGTCCCCAATGTGTATCCCATGTTGTTGTAGCTGCTGCAAATTCGCAGCAGCATTTTTTTCGGGTGTCCATACATTTATGCCAGAGCTTTCACGATCATGTCTCACTGTTGTGTATTGAATTGCCATGATACTTTGGTCGGATTTTCCATCCGGAAATGATGATAGATGAACCGGCCACAAAATACTACTGGTACACATGGAGCAGTAGCAGCCAGAAGAAGAACCATATGCGAGAAGGATTTGTGATGGTTTTTTTCACCATAGAAAACGAGGAAAAATGATGCATTACATAGCCAAAGGGAATCTTTCCGTGGTAGGACTACAACGACGATACAGGCTCGGTCCGTACACGCTTTTTACAAATTAAGGCCTTCTTCACCTTGTCAAAAATGTATGGCATTTTGGAATACTTCCTCGCCAAAATTGGCAATTCAAGCCAATTTCTATAGATAGTTTAGCATTTTTTAACTGAAATTGGCTCGATTGCGTTGCAAACTTTTAAAAATCCTACCGTACATTTAAACAATTTTGGCCTGTTTTTAACATTGGTACTCAGCCAGAATATCAACCATAATATGCAGCTGAAAGTAGCCAAAGGGCCTGTTCACCTGCTTATTTTGCGAAATTATAACTCAAAACAACAGCTAAAAAGGTTACAAATTAAATATCATGAATTGCCTAATAAGGGCGATTGTGGCTAAACAAAAGTGGAAAAATAGCGAAAAACGCGAAAAATGGCCAATTTTTAGTAATATTGCCAATAACTGACCAGGAAAATTGCGATTATCATAAGGCTTAAGGAATTATTAAGCAATGGAGCATGCCTTAACGAAAAAGCGAGTAGGGAACGAGCCGCTTGGAGTGGAAAGCATCCCCAGATCTGATCGACTCTTGGGTATCCTTAAAATGCAAGAAGACCCATATAATGCTGTATTAGGCTCAGTGTGCCAAAAAACGCGCGCCCTTATGGGATCAGTTCGCATGATTTCTCAAGATATTGAGCCAAATCATGTGCTCTTCAATTAGGCTAATTTCCCCAGCACACAGCTGCTGCAAAATTGCTGGCAAAAGAGTGTTTGCTTTCAATATCGTAGCAAAGTGGATGTGAAAAATACTATGCACAATACTTATATACTATAGTGAATACTGTTGATGATGGCTTTTTCTCACACTATGCTATACATGCTGAGTATTGGGCTGGCTCCTTAATATTTATTCGTTTTTCTCCTCGGCAATCTTAACAGCATAGATATATGCTAGATGCATGCATAAGTACAATAATGCATATAGTCCATATGCTATAGGACATCTAAAGTGATTTACCCACAAAACATTATTATCATCATGATTTCTTCTGAGCCTTTTCATCTGCAATCTGACAATGACAATGTCATAATGTGAAGCAAGAGAAATTCATGGCTTTCTAATAACTCTCACTTCAATATCGAATATAAAAAATATATGAAAATTTGTTTGAACTGCTTTTTTTTAAAAAAAAAACCACTTAATCATATCAATTTTGACAGCTTTAGAGTGTATGGGAGTAATGCCATTTTCGCCGCTAGGTGGCGCCAGCCTCGAGCAAATATGTAAACAAAACATAATTTATTAGGGAAACATGCTCCGTTTTCCGCCTGATCGTTATTCCCTGCGGATAACGTTAACGGGACACGAATTCTTAGACATCTGGGTTTTTGAAGGATCTTCTCCGCTTGCTTTCTTTTCTCCCTAAAGACTGATGATACCAATGGCTACTGCTATCGCGGTGGATAGGATTACAAGATGGAGCGAGTAACACATTGCAATCACCTAATTCTATTGAGTACTCGGTGGTGCTATATATTCATGAAAGAGCACATCATTTTTTACCATATACCTTCAGAGCTGAGAGTGTGAAGAAAAATAAGGCCGGTCATAAATTTACAATTTATGATTTCACCAGGGCTCTATAGACAAGCCATGAAGTCAACAATTTGCACATTTCCTATGTGCGTCAATACAACATGTAACTTTCTCTAGCTATAAAACTTTTTTCTGTTCACTTTCACTCCTAGAATGACTTGTGAAGAAACTGTGAAAGGTTCAAAGGGGCGGCGCGAAGAAAAATGGGATGCAGTTGCCAGTATTTTTTTCTCTCTCCTTGCAAGCAAGGGGCAAAATAAGGTGAGTTGATTAAAATGTTCTGGCAAAATGTCAGCTCAGGTTATTTATGATTTGATTGGCCCTGTTTAAGTCACCTCTTTTATGCCCTAGGAGCTTTCATTTGCATATCCAAAGTGTGTGTGTGTATACGATCTTTTTGAAAGCTCACTTGGGCTTTTCCATCTCCAGAGATGGATAGAAGAAATATGCAGATTTTCTCATATAGCATAGCTGCGCACAGCTTTTCATGACCTCACCACCCTGCTGCTTAAATTTGATTTATCACACTTCAAAAATGGCTTTTTAGAACAACAACAACATGTTGCAGCAGCAAGGCAATTTTCATAGCGAGAAAACTGATTCGTTTCCATTTTATTACACACACACTATAGGTTGAAAGGTGTCCCATTTGGCTTTGAAAACTGCAATCATTCTGTCATTTGTGATAACAAATCGCTGGTTTTATGGCGATCCTTATCTTTGCCAGCTTCCCAGGAGGTTTCCTACAGCAAGGGAATCACAATAAAGCTCCTCGCAGCGCCACCTGGCGAGCCCAAAGTGAAAAAATGGCTTGAATGCAGCTCATAAAAACCCTCTTGTTCGCCAACCTAAGAAAGGATTGCTCATGAGCAGCTCAAAATTCTTGTGGGGATTCTTTTTGCTCACAAAGGCATTTTGTGGCATCGGCGTAAAAAGCTAGTAGTACCGAATGGCATAGTATCTAGTAAAGTAACATCCGCCACTTGACTTGGCACCAAACTCTGACACAGTTTTATCACTGTCACCCCAAAAAGCACTGTAAAGATTGCCATCGTCTATAACTTCTCTCCAATTACTGAGATGACTTCTTCTCACCCAACCAGTTCAGCTGCTTTGACGTCCTCATATTCCCAAATGGAAACAAATCTAGACACTTACTACTGCGCGTGCACTGCCCAAAAAACGCCGTGCCGGGCCAACCAACGACATTGCTTGTTTGCATCAACAGCAGCGCCACCTACAAAAACTCGGGTGGATTGGCGGCTTTTTTAATAGGGAAAATCCGTCACTCTTGAAGAGTAGGCAAAGCAAATAGCAGAAAATGAATTTTTTCGCCTCTGCTGCTGCTGCTGCTATGCTGATGCAATGCTAATTGGGGTTGAAGTGGCGGCGAAGCGAGGCGCTTTGTTGACACGGTGTGAAGTGATGCATCAGAAAGTGTGTCGGGCGCATGCAAAACTAGTCAGATTTGCCTGAAAAGTTGTTGCACAAGAGCAGCCAGCAAATATGTATTGATGGGCAATATACTTTGCCCACCTATAGAGAATTTGCCTTTCAAGAGTGTCATTCTGAGTGCCAGAGTAGAAAAACATTGATGGTTTGTCCCTCGAGAGAGGTAGAAACCTCCATTTTTCATCCTGAAGGAAGAATAGTGCTGGCTCTCTCAGAGTATACTAGCCCTTATTGTTCTTATTTACAGACCCTCTGAAGAATGACTGATGAGAAAACGGGCTCGAAAAAATAAAGGAGAAACTTCACTCCTCCGAGGTGCAAGGATGATTCTTCAAAATTTGCGCGTCAGCTGACGGTTAAATTTTTCGTACCGACCCGCCGGCTTGGGCCGTTGGCCTGTTAGCCTGAGGCGGCCGTTAATATTTATGTGGGATGGAGGCGCCATCTGATGAGCTTTCATTAACTGGCGTTGAGATATGATCTGCGGAAAATGCCCAAAAGAGGCCGATCCTACACACACTTTGACTTTATGGGTGTTAGTGAAGAAAAGGGGGGCTTCTCCTCCTTCCATAATTAATCTTGCCAGTCTCCTTTTTTCACAGCTCTCTTCTCTTGCCTCTTTCACAAGCTCAGATATATTTATGTGAAAGCAGCAAGCCAGTCAAAACTTTTTTGTTGGAAGGAGGCTTTTACCACACACACACACACACATTTTATTACCAGCACATCTATTTTGTGTTGGCCCGAAAAACTTGTTACATCCATGCACACATAGAGAGAGAGATGGGTTGAGCCTGACATTATTGGCTCGAGCTGTTTAAGCCTATTGGATAAAGTTGGATCCTTACAAAGGACTGCTCCAAAAAGTGACCAGTGAGCGTGGCAAAACCAAAATTGCCCAACAGCAGAGTAAACAAACAGCAGCAGCAGCATTTTGTCAACAAACAGCTGATTCTTGAGTGGGAGAATGTGCAGATCCTACCTCAAAACTGGGGAGCTTGTTCAAACTTCCCAACATTTTGATCCCCCCAAAAAGCTTGTTAATTTAGAAACAGAGCTAGGGCTCACTCAATCCAAAGTGTGTCAAATATGGCAGGACATCCAATGCTTCATAGTGTATATTATATACTGGTGGTGCAATGGAATCTTGGTTTGTTTGCTCAGTATGAGTGAGCCTTCTGTTGACACTCAGCTGCTGCTGCTGCTGTTGTGTACAAAGAGTGTATGAAGTGGGTGAGCTCTCCAAAAAAAGCAATCAAGCGTTGAAGTGTTCCATGCCCTATTATTGTTTTCTCCACTTTCTCCCTTTGAACCTTCCATTTTGACAGCACTCATGCTCAGATTTCAGCAGAGATAGGAAAAACCACAGCTCTACATGTTTGCCCTTTGGACTCTTGCAGGTGAACAGGGGAGAAACTTTTGTATGGAGGCTAACGAGATATAAGAAGAAATCATCATCCCAGCTTGAGAGAAAATTTGCATCTAGGCCAAAATCAAAGGCTCGCCACAGTTACCACGTCCGGAATGCAATTTGGGAAGATGTGGAATGCAAAGGAGCTACTACTACATAGCACATGCACTGGATTGCTGCTAGCCTCTCTAGATCAAAGAAGGAGCCAAATAATGAAAACTTCCAACAAGTAAGGCAAGAAGTTTCTTGACCATCATCATGACAATCCCCTATTCTGGATGCTCCCCTCCCCTGCCCAAACAACAACAACAATTGAGAAGTCAGTTTCCAATTATATATGAATACCCAGAGAAGAAATTGAAGGCCCATCAGCATCATATCTTGCATTAGCAACCACATCAAACTGGAACTATTTGACTGTCAAGATGCTGAAGGAATTCCATGATAGTAGTATATCACAAAAAATGTTTTTTTTCCAAACCAAAAAAGCACTCTTATTTATATCTTCTTACATAAGGATCATGGAGAATTTGAATGACGAGGCAGCAATGACAGCAAGCTTGATGGATCCTGGCAGCCAGCTTATTAACTTAGTTCATGGGCCTCCCTCAAGTGCAGATTGAGAAAAATAAGCCCTAAATTTTGTGGGGAGCAGCATGGGTCTTAAGGCTGGCTGACAGGAAGTGAGCTGGAAAGGAGCCATAAATAAAGGATTGAAAGTAACGCAGGTGCGCCTGATGAGATAGCTACCAACCAAAGAGCCTAAGATCCCAATTCTTTGCCCATGGGGGGCGTTGATTAGCATCAACAAAGAAAATCTGAATTGGGCTGAAATGGCAAGTTGCTCTCAAACGTTGTGTCAAGCTTGAAATCCGGGCGTAAAAGTCAATTAAGCAAAGTTGGCTGTTTGTGTTCTTCTTGGCTTTGTTTAGTCTAGGCGTAGAGGCTTGTTTAGCGAAGCAAGTATTCTATAAATGGTGGTAGAAATGGAACTGCTGATGCCAATAATGAGCCCTCGTTTCGACACCTGCGACCTTATATAGCCAATTAAGAAAGAGATGTGTGCGTGGGCTGGGGCGCGCGGAAGACAAGTTGTGCGGGCGCGCGGAACTCCCGCGCGCCACGTGGTTTTTAGAAGTAAACAAAAACAAATTGGAGAAGTGGAATGTAATCTTGAAAGCTGGCAACGTGCATCAAAGCGTTGAAAATTGTTACATAGCTCATTAGGAAAAACAAGGTCAACTAATGAGGTGAAAAGCTACTTTGACAGCCACAGAAAATGATGTAGAAGTAGTATAGAACAAGGAGAAACTTGATATGACTTCTTAACTATGCAAGAAAGCTGCTCATTTTGAACTTTCCAAATGAGATGACAATTTTATGCCTCCTTTTAGAAAGCAGTTGTTGCACTGCTAATGAAGCCATTTAAAACGAAACTTTCCTCCTACTCCAATTGTGCATAAAAGCTGATTATTATGGCATTTTCCACATCTACTACAGCAGCAGCCCATTTCCACACGAGGATATCTGCTTTCTTTCCACTACAACTTCAACTCCTATTTGTTTACATTGGCAGACAGCTTAAAACAGTATTTTGTCAAACTTGCAAGGAGCATGAAACAGGGGATCAGTTAAGCCACACCCTTCAAAAATGACTGCACTTTTCATTGGCCCTTTGCCAAATGACTGACGAAGCTGCTTTTGAGCAGAGAGAGGGAAAAAATCAAGTCGTTTCAGGTGGCCCAAAAGTATGCACATATTTCAGACCGACACCTTCAAAATGTAGATGAGGCTTCAAAAAAATTTCACATATCAACGCAAATGCACTAGTACACCCAACCAGCCTGGCTCTGTATAAATCAGCAGCCATGAAGGAGGGGCTCTGTATACACAACTGGAAATTGTCTACTCATTTTTGCTAGCCACAAATGTGGTGGTATCTTCCTGGCCAATTCCTGCCTTGAATACTAGATTTTCCTCGAAGAAGGAATAAGTGCAAAAACCTGGTGGTGGTGCTGCTTCCCCAGCAGAATTTACAATCAAGCTCTGTATAAACAAATATCAAAAGAGAAGGAGTAAGCAAGTTTTTCCCTGGCAGCTAGCAGAGCACGGTTGTGCAGCATTGACCAAAACTTCTCAAAGGTAACAAGAATGAGAATTAATATGACACCAAAAAGACGCATTATGACAAACTTCATGGTATACATCTTCTTCAACCACAACAAGGCCACATTTTGATTATACCACAGCTTTATACCACTTTCCCTGGCAGAGCCTGAAAACCTTGCTCTCTTGCCATTTTCCCCGGATTTCTGCTGCTTTGGCGTAGTATTTTTTGAATAGCTGGTGTCAGCCAAATCTGACTGAATTCGGCCCATTGATTGAAGATGATTGACCATTTTGAGCAGATGCTGCAGAGTGACACTTTTTGATATACCAAGTGATTGACTCACGACAGATTGTGCATGATGGCCGGCGGACACATTCTATTACGACAGCTTTCCTTCACCATGAAATCTGAGCTGGCATGAATATTAGGCTTCATTTACACGGCAACATTAGCCCTGCCGAAATGGCAACTTTTTCAATTTCCACAGCCTCGCTTCTACAGCTAGTACAAGAGTTATAGGCGTGACATGTTTTCAAAATGTCAAACGCGAACGGCAACAAAAATCAGTAGCCAAAAAAGCCAAAAAGGCCCATTTTATGGATGTTTAGGGTCATATCTGGTATCTTTTTCGATTCAACAGGAGATTGTGTCAGTGGACATTTTTGTCACTAATGCTTTTTTTAAAGTCTTTATTTGCTATTTTGAATTGGGCATGGCTTTTAACCTTTGAGCCCAAAGTTTGCTTAAAATGCCAAAAAGGTCTGAAAAACAAGCATTGCGCTGAAAAACCAGAAAGTATCTGGTAAATCATTTATTTTTTGGAAACAAGCATCATCACACAAAAATGAGCAATGATCTTGTTCGCTTAAAGAAAGCATAATGGGCTTTTTTATCTGCTCCACCCAAAAAATGAAGAATAAAGGTCAACAGCTCAACTCACCCATTTATTGAGTGCTGACAGTATTTTCTCCTTTCAAAATTATTCCGGCCTTGGCAGACATTTTTGTGCCCTAAGAAAAAGGCCCTAGATGTCATTTCGCAAAGAGGATAGTTTGTGACCACCACCAACAGCCAAGGCAGTAATGGCAAAACTGTGTGACAAATGAGAATTTGAGAATTGCCTGCTCCTCCTTCTCCGGCCATAATAAATGTAATGTTAAAAGCCTTCTTTTGTGAGTCAAGTCATAAATTGTGCCCAGAAAAGCTACAACGCATAATAATAATATTTCTCATACTGGCTGAAGTAAAGCTGCATCGCAACAACAACAGCCCCCATAAAAAGGAGTCCAAAGGTGAGGATGGCGGCGGTGATTTTCCCGGCAGCAGCAGCGAATTCATGAGGCTTGAAAAAGGATGTGAGGATGATTTCAGACATTGTACTATTCTAAGACCGGGGTTGAGAGCAAAAAGTGAGCTTGAGGCAAATAGAGTATTGCCTACCACTACTACTACTACGAGAGTATTTTCTTCTATCATGCCTTGCCTGCAGGCAAAAACCCAAACAAAATAGAGGGGAAAAAGGCAAGCTGCTATCGTTCACTCTCTGCACAAAAGCAAAAATGTCCATAAAATATGGCATGCACAAAAAAGGGATCAGAGAGAGAGAAATGCAATTTCAGCAAAAAGGAGCAAAATGATAGCTTTTGTGGACAAGGTGACTACTTTTCTTGCCAAGAATCAGCACATCAATGGCTCATTTCTCATCTATTTACAGTCTGGAAAGAAATGAAGAAAATGCCCTGCTTGGGCGTCTTGCCAGAAATTACAAATGCGCGCTGGGATAGCGGCAACAACTGGTTAAGCTCCCTCGATTTATGATAACTACTGCACTTAATGTCAAGTCAAATAATGCAGCCGTTTAAGGCAGGAAAAAGCAGCTCTAACATGTAGTGAAACTGTTATCATAAAGAATTAGGAGTAGCTAGCTAGCTGCTGAAAACGAATTTTGGAGGATTTTTTAGCTGGCTCATGAACAGCAGCAGCAGAGTACAGAGTGTCCCACACTTTTCGGAGCAAAATAATATGAACTGGGCTCGCAGATCGAGTTCCAAGTCGAGCCGAGTGGGGTAATGGTCAGAATTGGGAGCAAAGTGACTGCTAGATGATAAGCCTTAAAATTGTGGGCTCGGCTGAAGTGATTTCAATTTCGGAGGGACATTCTGCAGCACAGCAGAAGTGAGCAAGGAAATCCCGTGCTCTCAAAAGTGGTCCTATATCCGAGTAGTGTGGAAAGGCATCACAGGAAAAAATTGCCAACAAGATGAGATGCTTTTGCTGGCTAGGATGGATCTAGATTGGTGCCACTTTCAACATGGCTGCTGCTGCAGATTTTCATCCTGACATGGAATGACTTCTGATCCTTCAATCAAGAATGATGGCTTCAGTGAAGGAGGAGGAGGGCCGAGGAAGGCCGAGAGGACTAAATAAATGCAGTAATGCAGGCAATCAATCTCAACCCTGTGCAATGACACAACAATTATTGGGTCAATCCGGATGGCTGTCCAATTGACCACAAAAAGAGCCCTACATACGTCGCAGTGAGCAAACAACCGCGAGCTCCAGCTGCCTGCCATTCCTGGCTTTCATCGCATCAACGTATTCAAGAGGGATCACTGAGCGAGGAGAATCACCATCAAAGCTTGGCAGATATCTAAGAGTGCATGTGTACACCAATGGCAGAAAAATTGACTCTACAAGCAGTGCATACTTTTCGAACGGCGCCCTAAAAAAAGTGACGCGCCACTGACAGCTGACGCGCAACAACAACAACAAAAGAAAACAAAACTCTGCTTCCGCTTTCTATTTGGCTACTAAGAAATGGTTTGAAATCAAATATTTCTATGAAGCCAATACCCTACTCAATTACTAAATAAAATGCAGCATTTTAAATATATGAAACAGCTGATTCAAGCCAACTTCTGTTTTCACATTTTTGACCAAAATTGGCCTCACCTTGTAAATAATATTTTCAAGCCTTTTTCCACTTTTTCTCACATTGCTATTCTATTAAGGTATTAAAAGCTGAGCAGAAATTAAAAATTGATATTATTAAATGTAATTCGAGTTCAGCATTTGAAAAATGGTAAAAAATTGAATTTCGAGCATGCTTTCAAGTGAATTACACACGTGTGCACAGGTTATATAGAGGGAGATCGGAGTCAGCAAATTCAAAAGTGGCAGTTAACAATAAATTAGACTGGCCTTATCTGCTCATTCAAGAAGGTAGAAAGTGGAAGCTAAATGGGGTGATTTTCTTCTTCCATGGCATTGGGCATTGGAGAAACTGAGCTCAGAGCCTCGAGAAACTTTGAGCCCAGACGTTTTTGGTGGAAAGGAACAATTTTGAGACACATTCCCCGCTCTTGTCAAACAGGACAATGAACATAGCCCAAGGGACTTTGAGCAGAGCATGATTTACCGACTGTGAAGTCGCAGCCAATTTGAACTACTTCCAAAGATTGTCTCCTATTTAAAGAGAAATCGAGGTAAACACAGCCAAATGCCATAGTTGAAAAAATCACTCTTTTCAAGATTGGCCAAACTAGATATACCCAATGTTTTCCCATTAAGAAAAGCATGAACTTTAACTGAGCTGCCAAGAGAAGCAAATCTAGCTCGCGTTTTCCGCTTAACTATTAAGTATTCAGGGCGATCCCATATTCAAAATTTCAATCGAGTTACCTTGCTAAGACGGTAGTAGCCATTCTTGGTTATTTAAGTTCAGCTCGTTCTAAACGAATTGAGTTGATTTTAGCCAAGTTAAGATAGGTGCTTGGTTGACGCGCCAACACATTGAACGTAAGCAGCTGATGAGCTAACTTTGCTTTTCTCAATGGAGCAAGCTTCAATTGCTACACATCTGAGAACACTTTTTGTAGCTCAGTTAAATTCGGCAACTTAACTTAACGTAGCAAGCAAGCTCGTACAACATAAAATTAAGCAAAGTTAGCGTCTAACTGCATATAAATATTTGGGAACAGAACTTAACTTGACTAACCAGTCAATATGGGAACGCCCTTTTAAATATGGGACAAATTGCTGAAGAGCATTTAACTTTTTGCCTCGACGGGGCAAAAAATTCGGGCTTTCACGAAGGTGGAAAATTGAAAATAATAGCTATCTTGTACAGTAGAAAATGTCACAAGCACAGACATTGTTTTTGCCCAGCATGTCCCTTTTTCCCCGAAAGTTCCCGACATTTCTCGCCCACTGTGCACAGTGATGGATAGATTCACCTCTTCTCTCTCTTTTCCTCGGTACAAAAAGTGATTGTTGACCCGTCCAAAAATTGAGGTCGGCACAAAACAGTGTTGGAAAAAAAAGAAAAGTAGCGGCCATCTTGAACGACAAATTTCACATTAGTCGGAAAGTTCATCTGTGAAATATTGGAGCCAATCTTGGGAATGCATTTTTTCACCTCCTTCTCTCTTTTTTCCGCGAAAGCAGCAGCAGCAGCTTCTACTGCTGGCAGAGAGCCCAATAAATCTTGGTTTTCTATCTGAACTAATTGAATGGGGTGACTTTTTTCCTCCTTTTCAGATGAAAAGTAAAAGTTGATAAGAGAAAGCCCGAGATTTGTCTAACCCACTCCTCCTCCCTTTGAGAAGCAATTTCCTCAATATTTATACTATATATAGCATAAACTTTGAAGCAGCTTGGCCCAAAAAAGGAGTTTAATCAGAAAATGTGCAAGCTCGTCCCTTCTCTTCTGCCTAAATGCCCTTCTTCCCTTTCGAGGTACCGCCCCCCCCCTTTACCCTTCACCATCTTTTTTCCAGATGGTTTCCTGCTGCCATTTTTTCAAGTGTTCCTCCATCACCACTTACCTAGAAAAGAGCAGAGCATAGGAAAATACGATTTTTCCCTTTACATTTTTTTGCCTGATCAGGAATGGAGTTTTTTGGCTACTCAGGTTGTTGGTGCACCACCCAGATAGATGACTCAACTTTTTTCCTTAGTTGGCACAAAGTAATCACAATATATCGGATATATACCGTATATACAGGCAGAAAAAAGGAAACTTTCGTCATTTGGGGCCGCGGAGCGCGTAAACGCAGATGTGACTCATGATTCTGCTATTGTTTTCCTTTTACCAGCGAGGAGCAAGTAGTACACATGCATTCCTCCCTTGGGAGCTTTCGAGGCAACAACGGCGGTTAAGTCATCATTTTCTCGGTTACAACCTTATGAACCCCGAGGGGATTGTCATTAGAGTCTTTCGGGAAGTTGGGCTCAAGATTTGGCTCGAATCTTCCTCGCCGCCGCCAAAATAGCCTTTTAAATATGATAAATAGCGCGCGCGCGTACTAGCTCAAAAAATTTAAAAAGTAGGAGAAGATACATATTTCCTGCTTTAAGCCAAAACAATATTTTCAAAAAGTAATTTAAAATCTAGGATAGTTGAGAAACAGTCAAAAAAACCTGGGCCTGAATTAGTAGGTGAACGGGGCTTTAGATGTGTCGTCTGGTGGTAAAGAGTGAAAAGTGCAAAATGTTACAAGCTTTCTCAAGTTACTCAAAAAAAGCATTTTACAGCTCTGCGCAGTTGGAAATTCAGCAAAAAATCAAAGTCAGAATTATAATCAAGCCTGCAATAAAAGAGAATAGTTCAGCATGCAGCAGCAACAGCAGAAAGAAGAAAGTTTTAGCAATTTCATTTTCTGCTAGAATAGTACATATGCAGTATAGCAGCTGAGAAGGGTGAAAAAAGTTCATGGAAGAAAACTTTTTAACTTGGCTTCTGTTTTGCAAAGCTGCTGCTGCTGCTGTCATAAAAGAAGAGCTACACCAACCTCCTTTTTTTCAGTAATTGCTCAAACTTTCCCAATCTAGGCGATTTGAAGCCAATCTCAGAGCCTATTCGGGGAGAAATTATTTTTTGCTCGCACACCTCCCTACAAAAACTCCTGAATGAATTTCATTACAGTTTGCCAACAAAAAAGCCAAGTCATAAACTTCTACCAAGTCTTGCACTCTTTCGCCGCTAGGCGGCGCCACCTCAAATTAGACGGGATTGATATTAAGTCTCAGCTCGCAGAAATGCAAAAAAACGTTTTAGGGTCTTAAATGCTTCATTCTCCTTGGAGTATTATACTGCAGTAGTAGACCAAACCTTGCCCACCTTGAGGTTTTGAGGTTGCAGCAATATTGCAAAATCCTTTTCATGCAAAGATTGGGGCTGCTGCTGCAACTATACTTTCTGCAAAAAGCCTCACTTTTGAGAGAGAGAGAGGATGAAAATAAAAAACTAACTGGATAACTTGCCAACTCATCTTGTTGATACTCCAATAGGAAATGGCAGCCAAATTGATGACGAGCACGAATGAGTGGCGGATAATTAAATCTTTGTTCGCGGAAATATATTGCATAGAGTGGGATATATACTATGTAGGTGTTCAATAGGAGAGACCTCTCAGCATTGATTGTGGGCCAAAAGTTTCACACTTTTGCCTCAACAGATTCAGCACAGAAAATGTACACACAGTTTGTCAAGCTTTCAAAAGGTGCAGGCAAAAAGGGGAACTTTTTTGATCATCTTTCCACACGCTGGATTTTGATTAGCAAGTTTTCCCGCTCTCAATTCTTGGATGTAGGACATATCTAATTTCTTCTACTGCTTTTACACCACTCACAACACACAACTTTTTGATCAGCCTCAACAACATCAAGCTAATTGCATTCTTTGATCTGTTGGATCACAGCAAAGAGGCCTCCTTTCATGAAAGAACTGGAAAGAACAGCAATTTTAGCTGCGTAACTGCAAGCTATTATAGCAAGCAATTTGATTGGCTTGCAGCTGACACGTGTGTCAACTCCGTACTGGCCCGCACGTGCGCTGCCTGCCCAAACAGCCCGCAAGCCAAGCAGCCTAGGCAGGAGCAGCCGGCCGGCATTCAAGCCTATTAGACCGTGAAAACATTTAGCATTGTGTGGTCAAATTCTCAGTTTTTTTTACAACCTGTGACACTCAGAGGCAGACAGGCGTGATCCATAATTCACAAATGTGGTCAGTTTGCCCACCAAATAAAACGCGATTAACTCATTTTGTCAGAAATTGCTCGGGTTCAATTTTGGCTTTTTTCAAAATGCAAGAAAGTGCAGCTCTACTCCATTAGCATTTCACACTCGGAGCACTTTTTTGAGTGAGGAAAATACAAAAATGAAATGCAGCAAAGCAAGGAGGGTACATACTTTCCTGCAAGGCCTTGAGAAGTACTTATCTCAGTTTTGAAAACTCGCGCGCCCTATTTTGCCCCCTCTTCTCATAACAAACACCTGCAGCAACTTCACATTTGCTGGCAAAAAGCTGCAAACTACTCAATAGTGGCATTTAGAAATCCAGTATTCTTCTACTTTCAGCAGAGGGAAAATAAAAATATGTTCATCTCTCTGAAGAAAAGGGAGGAATAAGCAGACCAGGGATATAATGTGACATGTAAAGTGGCAAAATAGCAAAATTGGCTGTGGCGCAATGCCCAAACTTATGTATGTGTGTGTAAAGTGGAAAACAAAAGGATAGAGCCGAATGGGAAACATTCCTCAGAAAGGCTTGCATGCACTTTTTCATTTTGAACAATTAATTTCAAGCACTTTTTTCTGCTTGAATGTAGGCCAAGCAACAATTACACAACTACAATGGGAGAAAGAAGTTGTGCTCCTCTCCTTCTTCTACCCTTTGAAAATGAACTTTTCAAATGCAATTCTACTGCTGAGGAGTGTAGCCAGCAGTTCTACAACTATGACAGTTGGGCCAAGGACAAATGAGCCAACTAGGAAAGGACAAGACGCTCTTCCTTTTTTTTCAAAGCAGCCTTGTAATTCCTAAATTGCTATCACACTTTTCTGTGCTGATGTGAAAGCTGTTCTGATCTCTAAAGGCTTTCAAATAATGCCTTTATGTGGCTGAGCTGTAGCTGTAGCTGCAGCTGACATTTGTTTACAAACAAAATGCACGTGGTTATAAAGCGCGACGGGCCGGCACGGCAGACACACAGGTCACAAGTAGACAAAGAGGCTTACAATTTGAAATATCCTTCAATGAGGCTGAATGCACATTTCTGAAAGCTGCAACATGCTCAGTAACAAGATGAGTGTTATATATAAAAAGAGGGCCCTTAAAAATGAAGCAGCAGAATAAAAGACGCATTGGAATACACAACTGCTTTCGCTTTCACACTTAGGCTTTCTTTTTTGTCCCAATTTGTATAAAAAGCCTGTGTGCCTCTCGCAGCCAGTCGTGCATGGACATTACCAAGAAGAACCCTACTTGTAAATAAAAAAAAACCTCTTGCTTACAAAGTCAAATTTTCCTGGTTGCAAAATGGTTGATTCAGGCTCCTCTGGCACAGGGGAAAAGTTTGGAAATCTACATCTCCTTTGTGAAGAAGGAGTTTGCCTTTTTTCTGCAAAATTGAGAACATTAGGCTGTAGTAGAAGTATCCTGGAAATCCAACAACTATCAAAGGCTCATCTCAGCAGCCCATTGCAGCTAGGAGAGGAACAAAAAGCTACTACTACTACTTTCAAATGGCGAAGGGTTCTTGGGGAATACAGAGCACTTATTTAGAATTTTCAGACACAAAACCGTATTGCTCTGCTGCTCCCACCAACACCACCACTTATACAACATACTACTTTTATACTGCAATAAGAAGAAGTGTGAGGAGGCAATTTTACTGCATCCTTTTCTTAAAAGACCTGACAACTTCAGGGGGCAAAATCTGCTGTACCTGCAATTGCAAAAAATGTAGTAGTATTCTGTTATCCTGCATATTCTGGGTAAGGATGCAATAAAAATAGGCTATGGGAGAGGCTGCTCAATTGTGCTGCCTAATTGTATTGCATTGTAAGCTCTTCGGAGGGAATTTATTATTTACTTTATACAAGGAAATGCAACATTGGTTTCCTATACAAGACAAAAGCAGTAGCCTCAATTTGGTAGGCTGACAAGAGAGGAATTTGCAACCCTCCCAAATATTTAAAGCTCAAGTTCGTACTATGTATGCTATATTATCTTTATCTGAAGGAGACATATTTTCCATCTAGTTGTCCAGTAGGAGCAAGAAATGGTGGACAAGTTGGTAAAAGGAGGCCATCTTCTCGTTCTAGAGACTGATCCTGAAAAAACGACCCTACTTTTTTCATTTATATAGTATCATCATGGCCTAAATAGTCTAAAGCTTTCCAAAATTGCATTCTTTGGCTTTTGATTTGTTTCTAAAAAAACTTGTTAAAATGAAAAAAGGACACATTCACAAATTGGAGATGCCTCAAAAGAAAGCCAAAAAGTATCAATCTTAATTACATGACATGAAAATTAATTTTCGAAAAAATAACTTTGATGAAATTCAATTTTTTGCGGGGCAGACTCTGGTGTATTCCATGTATTGGCAGAGTTCAGTAGGCATTTCTATGAGTCAGCCATGTGTGCAGCCAGTGCCACTATGAACACAGTGAATGCCATTGACAGTTACCTGTCAACAGCAGATGATGAGAGGAGGGACAAAGTTGCTCATTTTTGGCCTGATTTGCAAACAATGCTCTGGTTGCTCCTCCGCAAACAGATTTGACCTCTCCTTCCTCTTGATGTCAGAAAAGTCAATTTTCTGCACCAACAAATATCCAAGATAACTTCTAAAAAGGGACTTTTGACGACGACGACTACGACAAAACTGGACGGAAAACTTTTTCCCAGCCAGCAGTAGCAGCAGCCACTCAAAGGCATAGAAGAGTGCATCACAGTTTTCTTTGTAATTATAAATCAAGTTTGGCAGAAAAGGAGAAAGTTGAGCAGGGAGAAAGGGGAAAAAAGGACGACTGCTGCTGATAACCTTTCACTTTTTTCTGAGTAAAGATAGCATGAAAAAAGCCAAAATACATTTTCAGCCCACTCTAAAGAAAGCCCTGCTCACCTGCTACAAATAAGACAAATTCAATCAAACGGCTTATTCGTTTTTGTCAAAATTGGCACAATTGAGCACAACAAACCAATTTATTCAAGCCAATTTCAGTCAGCAGTTTCAAAATATTTCGGCCAAAAAGTGCCAAAAAAAAGGCATTCCAATTTTTCAGCCTTATTACTATGCAGCTGAACAAAGCCATGAATTTCCAGCTAGAAATTGAAAGCAGTTGAAGATTTGGCTGTTTTCCTAACTGCTAATTCCCACATATCCTGGAATGGCTTGTCATAATAATAAACCAAAGCTCTGGTTTATGATTGCATAAAGGACATGAATTCAAACTGGGGCTCTTCTCGGTAGAAGCTTTGAATTGGGATCTCTGATCTGACTTTGTAGGCATCTTATCTTAGCTTTGGGCTATGTGCGGTATGCACACAGCATGCCAATCACCATTTACCTCCTTTTCTCGTGTTTCAAAGGGTGTTCAAGCACGTGGCCTTTTCCGCGACCTTTCTCGTCAATGCAAAATGGACAGCAAAAATCACAAGTTCACCAAATACAGCTGTGTATTTGTGGGAGCCTCCATCAACTGGGGCTTAATTTCCGCAGACATGTATAACAAAGTTTCCAAACTTATTTCGCCATATTGATCTGCGAAAAACGAAAGCTTCCCCCCTAAACTATGCATAGAAATACATTGTGACAGATTGGAGATGGAAGCTGTTGTCAAAGAAAATAACCATTTCGGCTTATCTACCATAGAGAACCTGGCAACTTTTGAAATTCGAGCTAGCTTTAGGTGTAGTTTTTTCCCCAAGAAAATGGACACTTTTGGTTGTAATACAACAACTTCATTTCGAGAGATCCTTATTTGATAGTAATTTTGCACATTCTGAAAGCAGGATGCTTCAAAGTTGGCCCAGTGTGAAAAGTTCATTTTCCTGCTTGTGCTATTTTACATCAAAGTGTGCGTGTAAACAAGGCTGGTGATTTAGTGCAGATAGAAGTAAGCAATCATTTTTAATTAGGATGACACATGAAGTAAGTAACGGATATGCTACTATGGAATCAGAAGCAGCAAGGAACGCGAGAAAGCATTTTTCCAGCTTTGATGATGCTAAAGGAAACTTTTACTACAACCCTAGCTCTAATATAGAGCTGGCCTTTGATCAGCAACTCATTTCCAAATCTTCACTCGCCCCTCATTCTCGAAATAAAAGGAAGCAGGAGCAACAACAGCAACAGCAGTGGTGTGAAAAAAGGGCCCTGTTCACCTGCTACATAAAATAAGATAGCTTTTCTATTTTGGTGGAAAACAGCAAATTCAAGCAAGTCGCAATTGACTATTTCACATTTATTTTTGGACCTAAATTGGCCTTACTGTGAGTCACCAGATAATCATAACGCACTTTCAAGCAAATTTTTATTTTTATTTTTTATTTATTTTATGTTCAAGTTGCTTATCTTAAAGTTAAAAAATTGTTATGAGGCAACAGAGTTTTGCTATCAAACCACTTAAGAAGGGCACCTCAACTAGTTGAACCAGGAATCGAGTTAACAAATTTAGGGCAAAATTCCGAAAAACTTTGATCATTTCAGCTGTTTCTTATAAGTTATAACTATGCAATTTTTGAGTTGGTTCAAATGAATTCGTGTGATACATATTGATTCAGAAGCAACCAGTTTGGCAATGAATTGGAAATAAACTTTTCAATAGTCTTAAAATTGACCCGTTTTTTTCAGCAGAAGTTGAATTATGTGTTTGTCATAAGACAATTTTTCTCATTTCCGAAAGGCGTTCGGCTCGCATTATCGCAAGGAATTTGAACGTTATATAAGCCTAAGTGATCAACTGGTCCGCATTTTGGCCAACTTTTCCACAAGAACAGTAAATTCAAGCAAGTTTCAGCTTATGTTCTTAAATTGGCCCAAGGGTGTTGCAGCAATTAAGATAATTATTAGTTCAAGCTACTAAGTTATTTTTTTTACATCTAGGTAAAAAGTCGTCAATATGCATTTTTTTAACATCACAAGAGCCTTAAAGGACCTGTTCACATTGACATCACTATTCAGGCGAAAAAATTTCAAACCCATAATTTTAAGCTATTCACAGCCCCAGAGACTTAAAGCCTTGTTAGGCTGAGTTTTGCTCAAAACAGCAAGTTCAATCAAGTCTCAATTGATTTTTCCACATTTTGTTGCTACACAAGTTGGCCTAACATTGTTGCAACATACAATCATATCGTACATTCAAGCAAATTTATCATATTCGTCAGATCAACATTCAGGCAAACTATCAAACCATAATATAAAGCTTTTTACAGCCCTAGAGACTTATGCTTTGTTTGGATGAATCTTGCTCAAAACAGGAAATTTTGAGCATGTCTCAGTTGATTTTTCCACCTTTTGTTTTTACCCAAATTGGCCTAACTGTGTCACAACGTATAATCCTGTCGTATGTCCGAGCAATTTGCACTATTTTATTCGAAGTTTGCCAAAAAACAGCAGATTCAAGCCCAGTTCAGCCAATGCTTTCAGCATTTTCTGACCACTATCAGCCAAGATGCATTGCAACAGACGATCCTATCATACGTTCAAGCAACTTTAACATATTCATCACTTCAACAATCAGGCAAAGTATCAAACCGCTAATATTAAGCTATTCATAGCCCTAGAGTCTAATAGGACCTGTTTGCATGGTTCACAATTTGCTGCATTTTTGCCCCCAAGTTTGCTTAAAAACAGCAGATTCAAGCCAAGTTCAGCCAATGTTTTCAACATTTCCTGACCACTTTCGGCCTAGATGCGTCGCGACAGACAATCCTATCGTACGTTCAAGCAAATTTAGCATATTTGTCACATCTACATTCGGGCAAAATATCAAACCTCTAATATTAAGCTACTTGTAGCCCTAGAGTCTAATAGGACCTATTTACTTGGTCTGCATTTGCACTATTTTTGTCGAAGTTTGCTGAAAAACAGCAGATTCAAGTCAAGTTCAGCCAATGTTTTCAACATTTTCTGACCACTTTCGGCCTAGATGCGTCGCAACAGGCAATCCGATCGTTCGTTCAAGCAACTTTAACATATTTGTCACAACAACAATCAGGCAAAGTATCAAACTGCTAATATTAAGCTATTCATAGCCCTAGAGTATAATAGAGCCTAGCTGTATACTAGGTCCACAATTAGCACTATTTTTGTTGAAGTTAGCTAAAAAACAGCAGATTCAAGCCCAGTTCAAACAATGTTTTCTGACCACTTTCGGCCTAGATGCGTCGCAACTGACAATCCTATCGTATATTCAAGCAACTTTATCTTATTTGTCACATCAACAATCAGGCAAAATATCAAACCAATATCATTAAGCTATTCACAGCCCTATAGCCAAATAGGACCATGTATTTTTGTCAAAGTTTGCTTAAAAACAGCTGATTCAAGCCAGGTTCAACCAATGTTTTCAACATTTTCTGACCACTTTCGGCCTAGATGCGTCGCGACAGACAATCCTATCGTACGTTCAAGCAACTTTATCATATTTGTCACATCAACATTCGGACAAAATATCAAACCACAAATATTAAGCTATTCATTGCGCCCTAGAGTCTAATAGGACCTATTTACTTGGTCTGCAATTTGCACTATTTTTGTCAAAGTTTGCTTAAAAACAGCAGATTCAAGCCAGGTTCAACCAATGTTTTCAACATTTTCTGACCACTTTCGGCCTAGATGCGTCGCGACAGACAATCCTATCGTACGTTCAAGCAACATTATCATATTTGTCCCATCTACATTTTGCTCAACTATCGAACCATACAAAGCACAGCCTTCAAAGTCCGCTTACCGGCTGGTGGTAGTAGACGGTGCCGTTTTGAGCAACCTGTGCATGCACCCCTGGCGGGGCGGCGGTGGCCGTGGGCGGGGGCGCATGCACCCCACCCTGATGGGGCATGAAGAAGGCAGCGTTGGTCCCCCACAGCTTGAAGCCGTAATTGGGCGGTTGCACTCCTCCAAAAAGGTGTGGGCGGGGTTCAAACTCCAGAATGTATAGCGTGTGACCGGCCTGAGCCGTGGCAGCAGCGAAAATAATACAACTTTTTGCAAATACGATGATGATATGTCTGGCTTGTCCAGCGGAGGCTCGACGACTGACGACTCACAGTGCAAGATACGACTGACATCCAACTTTTCCGAAGTGAAGCGCGCGTGCTTTCTTCGCCTTCTCGCACAGTGGCCCCAGCAGCAGCTTTCTGCACCCATTTTTTACTACCGGCCTTTCACGAGGCCAGAGGCCGCTTGCTAAATGTCATCTGGTTTGCAACCAATTTACAGGTTCAATTAGAAGGAGACACTCCCAAGGGACGATACTGCTGCTGCTGCTGCTGTCTGCAATATGCTACTACATATTGTGGTTTGAAAGCAGGACGTGCATGTATAATGCTGCATTTGTGGCATTTGCCGGATAACTTTAATGGTACATATATATTTATACGGGCAGGAAGAAGATTAATGCACAAATTGGGAAAGCAATATCATGCGTGAAAACACCCCTTATTTGCGAAGAACCGGACAAGGGGAATTGAAATTAATGCTAAATCGGTGCACTTTTTCGGCGCAAGAAAAAGCTACGACACACGAAGAAGAAATGCATTCCCAAGCAGAATACATCTTACTTCTGTGTAATCATAAAACCTTGTAAGCTGTAATGGCCGCTTTAGCGTCTGTAAAAGAGCAGCAGACGAATAAATTATAATTGTTGGAAAAAGCCTAATCAGTGTAGCACCATCTACTGAATTTTGGGTCAACTTAAGTGCGTGGGTGTGGGCACTAAATGCTTTGCTTTTTTATATGCGACCCGTTCAAAGTAAATTGCATTCCTATCATTTTAAGGGCCAAATAATTTGTCTGCTCGCAGAGCTTTTTTAACAGATACTCCTTTGCCACTTTTCGTATTAATAAGGCCGCTGTCAGGGGCCTGCTTTACACTTTATTTTTCATAATACAAGTAGAAGTTATGGAAATTGGCTGCTCGCTCACTTCAGAGCCTGGGAGGACAGGGAAAAAGCAAAACACGACCAAGGAAGTGCAATAATGCATTAAACGAATTTATGGCGGCAAAAAATGCATTTGAAATCCCTGTATGGCAATACAGCCGCAAAATCTCGCCAAATTGTGCAATTGAAGCCCACCCCAAAAACTTTTTACTTTTACCTTGATTTTGGGAGTCCTTTTTTTTAAAAGCGAAGAAGAAGAATAGTGCACTGTTGAAAAATATGGACCGGATGAGTTTAGCCTCAATTGGATGATTTACGTCCTCCTCTATTTGCTTGAGCGCGCAATTTCGCCATCACAAAAGCAAAAGAAGGCTTTGCTATTCATGAATTAAAAGGTCAAAACACACAGTGGTGACTTGCAAAAGCAGCAGCTTTCTTAGAAGCAACAAGCATGTTGACGCATACTGTAGTACTGTAACCCCTGCTACTACTACTACTGCTTCTAGAATACAGCTGTAAAAGAAGATATGTGTGTGTGTGTGCTGCTGCTACTGCAGCAGCTATGTAGCACTAAACTAAAGCTGAACAAAGATAAACAAGAACTTTCAGAGGAGCTACTTCTATGTTGTAGTGGTGCTGGTGCTGATGCTGGCCTTCAATGAGCAGCAGTGAGATCTTGAACTGATGCTGCTGGCTGCGAGCTGCACTGCATGCACCTGACAGTTCCAAAGAGAAAACAGAGCACGTAATTATTTTAAAATAATCATTTCCAGACTTGAAAGTTGGCGCTTTTAAGGTAGTTTAGAGTATTTTTGATTTGAGTGAAAAGGCCGAAATTGAACTAAAAGTCACAATATAATGAAATCAGAGTAGAATTGATTATAAGAAATATATAATTAGACCTTTTTAAGTTTGCAGTTTGAAATGTATTGTCTAGATTTGGCTTTTTGAAGGAGGATGACAGCTGTTTGTTTTGGTTTTGGCCAACCACGTGGCGCAAGCACAAAAGTAAACAAACAGCTGCCTTTCCAAGTAATTCATCAGCTAGCTCAACTTAAGCAAGCTAAAATTTGCTTACACCACGATTGGGTCCCTTAGCCTGTTCAAGCCCTAAAAACCGACACCTGACCGAAAATCCCTAATTTGTGAGTGTGTGTGTGCCACCACTTTTGTAATGAAACTTCTATTGCAGCGTCGGGGGATGTTAAGTCTTCCATGAAAAGCCTATTAGAGCTGCGGGATTTGAGTAAACTTTTTAAGCTACACGAAAAGCAACTTTATGAAGAAATTTCTCGTAGAGCTCGTCTCGTTCCTAAATTGCACTCGATTTTAGGCAGTGCATAAACTTAGCACCCGCCACCGCGCCTCATTACTGCTATAAGCTAGGAAAGCATTCTTGGGTTTCCGCGGCTGGGCAAATCTCGCCGGTACAAAGTTGTCGAAGTTTTCTTTGAAATGACCCCGATGAAATGTGCTGTCGAATTTGGACGAGCAAAAATGCTTTCCAACTCACCAACTTTCCACCACACACGCACAATCAATCAACAATGCCAAACTTCTTTCCTGATTTGCCGCGCTACTACTTTTCGCTAAAAAACGCATTAAAAAAAGGGCTTTCACTTTCAGCGTTTGCTTGTCTTTATCGCCAATTACACCTTTGAACTTCACACGCCGAAGACATAAAATGGGATTGTGCTTTACTGCCCATCGAGCGCATTCTCCCAAGGGCTTAACTTTGGAGGAGAGAAAAATTTCCAGGGATTTTTCTTAGCACAAAAAGGGTTAGAAAGCCCGGCAGATCAACTTATCGATACTAAAGAACACTTCATTCTTATCTGGTTGTTGGCCAAAAGCTAGGGGAGAAGTGGAAAAAGCTTAAAAAATATTGACCCGAATTTCCCTGATGAGTCTCTCCCTTTTTCATGCCAATTTGGCGGATAGTTAGGCTCTTTCAATGACTTGTGCGCTGGGAATGTAAAAACTTTGCGAGGAGAGAAGCTCAACCCCAAAAACAACAACAACAACTACTACTACAACTGCAAGAAGAACTGGTAGGAGTCGTAAGAGTAATTCAATTTCACTACTCCTACTACAACTTGGTCGACTACTATCAACTAAGAAAGACCCCAATCAAGAAGTCTATTGACATATACAGCAAGAGCCGAGATTTCCCCGCGTCATTTCAACAAGCCATCGCGGGCCCATTTTCGCTATGTAGATTAGTAATTCGAGCGGAGCGACACTTCCGAAGGAGCCCTAAGTCCCTCAAACAGTCTTGGGCAACTTGAGTAGATCCAAAATGAATAAAAAGGATTGGCCGGGACTCGAACTCGGCACCTCAATCAGAGAACTCCATTATTCTGCCCGCTCGAATAATCCGAGACGGTATTGCCTAGCTCCGCCGCCTCGGACACCCAAGTTGCAACAATCCAATAGTACCGTTCAATTTTTGATATGAGGTTTTTCCACCTTTTTTCCCCCAATGTGCGTTGTTCCAGCCGGCAGAACGAGTGAGAAATTAGAAACGCTTACCTGCAAATGAAGGGGAAAAGTTGAAAGTTTGGAAAGGTGGTGAAAAAAGTGTAATTACCCAAATGTCCTGTTGAAGCGTGTCCCAATCCTGCTCGACGTCTGCTCGCAAAAGGAGCAATTTCAGAAGGCAAATTTCGTATTCTTCGGGATGAAATTCACGCACTTTTACGATAGCCCGTGGGCTCCATTTGAGTGGGCCGAAATGCACAGAAAGGCCCATGATCACGGCTAAATATTCTACTTCTTCGCTTTCCACGTCAATTAACGAAAAAAAGCGTTATCACTTAACGCAGCAGCAGAAAAAGCGAACGCGCCAGACAACTTGGCGCCAATTCGCGCTGCTGCTAGACTCACTGGCAGACGCGCGCCCAATTTAGCTGTAACTTGCGGCCCCTCGGCGCCGCGAGTCTGAACATTACCGTTACGCCAATTCTAAGGCATTTCATATATTAAATTCTTACTTTAAACAACCAAATTACTCATACTACAAATGAGTGTACACCGAGATACCTTTATTCAACCAGGTTCAACTTTAACGCGAAAATCGGCTCTCAAAAAAACGAATAGGATTTGGCTAGTTATTCGATCCGATTTTTCATTAAAAACGGGCCCGCTTTTATGCGTACAAACTAGTTGAGCCGGCTCAGCTAATAAAACTCGTTTTCGGGAGATTGCCTCGGGCGCTGGAGGAAATAAAAGCTTTTGTGGGCAAAAAGTGTGTGTGGTTGTTGCTGTCATTCTTTCACACTCGACTCAAGGGATCGAAAGAGCTCAGAAAGCAAATCGCGGAACACACAGACACTCGCTGACGGACATCCACTCTTTATAGGAAAAAAAGAGGCCCACTCACGAGAAATGTAATTTGCTACATATCCAGAAGAACAACAGTTGAACCAGGCTTGTGAAAAAACGTCCCCATCTGGTTGGTGGTGGTGCCTTAATTTAATTGCACCGCATAACTGCTCCCGCCGGTTCATTGCAGGTAGGTGGACAACTTTTTTGAAAGCCATTTTTCTTAGCCGCGCGAAATGAAAACATATGCCTTTTTCTAATTCATGGGTGAAGTTGCGGCCTTACGGAATTTGACCCAGGCTCTTGTAATAATGTCATTAGGAGCAGCAAAAGCTATAAAACTCGTTCGGCCATTCTAGAAAGCATTCCTGTGCGTCATAAAAAGCAGGAGAAAGGTTGCGTGATTTGTTGACTACATGTTGCGTTACGTAAGCAATGTTATTCTTAAACGTTGATTCTAACCACATAAGCCACCAAACTATCCAAAGATCAAAATTTGGGCTGATTTCAAGTCCGAAATGGTGTGACATTTAGGGTCGAATCTAATAGACTTTTAGATCGAATTAGGTTATAAGATCCAAAAATGAACGCATCGTGAATTTGCTTTAGGATTATAAAGGTATCGAAGTGTTTTATATGCTTAGACGCAATTTGAGGCTGCCAATCTGAATCATATGAATCTTGAATCAGAGTAGTAGATTTTGATGAGAGTATCCCGTACTCAACTGAACTTTTTGTTCAGAAACTAAGGTACAGCTCAAACTTCAGCTCCGATCGGAACGAAAATTTTTGAGGTGTTCTTCTGTGCCCCATTGGAATCACAAGTTCATTTGACAAACTAAAATATTCAGGAGAATAATCCAAGTTTGTAATCCAGAATTAAGTTAATTAAAAATTGAGTTATTTATGATTATCATGATAATTATTTAAAAATAGCTGGTTTTACATTGACATTGACTTGAAGAAGGTCCTAACCCAAACTCATTACAACACTCAAAACATATACATTTTCTGAAAGCCTATGTTCTTAGGGTTCATTTGGTAGTAATTTCAAAATCCTAGCCTATGGCTTCCCATGACACAAAATTTTCAAAAACGTCTAGCACGTACACTTTATTGTTTTTGAGATTATTTATAGCAATGACCCCCTCTGAAAAAAGAAGATCAAACTTTTTTATTTCTCCAGCAAGTCTGTAAAATGCACTCAAATTGAGCGCTCTATTGATATATAGATCACAAAGATCATAAAGATCGTAAAGATCACTGATCTTTGTGATCTATAAATGGACATTTTTTGTTAATACTTAGATTATAGTGGTGGACGCGCTAGCAAAGTGATCTATGTATGGACATTTTCTATTTACAGAAAACAGAGATTCATATTTAGATCACAGTCAGTGTTTATGATCTGCACATTTTTTTCAAAAGTCTAGGGTAAACTAAGGCCTTGTTCACCTGCAATAATATTAACAAAATTAGGTGCGACATAATCTAATATTTGCAAATATGTGGTACTTATAAAATCATTTTTCAGATTTTGACTTCGGAATTGGTCTTTTCCTATCAAAAGCCATCCAACACCAACATTAAAATTCTCAGTGTTTCAGTATTTCTCTCCAGTATTTTGACAAAATAACAGCCATAATATGCAAGTGAACAGGCCCTTAATTGATTTATTTGAAAAGGCAGACTATTTCTCTGTTGGCTCTGGGATATTTTACTCATTTTATTTCACATAGTTTGGTAAGGGAACAGGGTATTTAGCGCTCAGGTTGATGTGAGTTGCAATAAAAAAGAAAGGAACTAAAAGCCAACTAATACTGTATGAAATTGAAATTGCTCTTTGGCATTTTGTCTCCACTGTTCTGAAAGACTGAGTTTATGAAAAATATTAGTAATATTGACACCATTTTGATTTAAGACAGAATAATATTGCATTCTTCAGTCAAGTCTTGCATTTTTAAATAAATCAATGTAGCTTATCCTAGGCTAAGTAAAAAGCTGTGTAGAGTCTGCAATTAATGATCTTAAAAGGACCACTTATAGATCATTAACACTGATTGTGATCTAATTATGAATATCAGTTTTCACTAGCTAGAAAATGTCCATATATAGATAAGCTTAGCTAGCGCGTCTACCACAGTGATCTAAATATTTACAAAAAATGTCCATTTATAGATCACAAAGATCAGTGATCTTTACGATCTTTATGATCTTTGAGATCTATGTATGGATGGAGCCCAAATTGAGATATTTGCTGCCAAACCTATTATACAAAACTAATCAAGTTGGCAGTAATCAACTTTTAGCATAGCGTTATCTCCATTTCTGTTGATCCTAGCGATTTTACTATGAAGTAACTTTAAAAATTTTTTGTTATTGAAAGCGTTAGGCCAGGATTTTAATTTTATCACCAAAGGAACCCTTGGGACATACGCTTACAGAAAATATATAATTTTTGGGTGTTGTAAGTAGTTTGGGTTGAGTCCTTTGCCAAGTCATTGTGTTTAGTAAACTAAGAAATCATTACTTTGACGACATTTTTTAATGCTAGTTTTCGGACGCTCCGGAACCCACTGTGGTTTCCCCATGTCTATACTAAGTGAAAAAATATTTCAAGCACACATGTTTTCCATTGGACATTTTATTATTCATGCAAAGCATTTGTGGCTTTTGTCCCAAGTGCAGGGCTACTCAGACAAGCTGTATCCTAATGCAATACATATATACACATGTCTGGCTCAATTTACACTCACAGCACTGAGAGGGATCTGAGTGAGTGTGAGACAAACAGGTTTCTAATTGAGTAGTGTAATATGAAGGGAAAGCAATGAAAAAAGCTCATGTGAGTCTGGGTCCTTTTTTGCTCCCTGTCTGGTGGCGCAATCCATGCAGCTTTTTTTGTCAAGGAGCAGGCAGACATATTACAAAAACGAAAGTAGTTTTCTCCCCACATATCGAGAAGAAGGGAAAGGAAAAGAGAGAAGCCAAGATGGCCGCCAGAGTGCGCCTCTGTTGCCCTTGAACTTGAGAGCGAGCAAGAGCGAGCAGCAGAGTCGTCACATGTAAGCAGAAAGCCATAGGCAAAAGCAAAGCTTCTATCGATCAACTTCTACTACTACTTCTACGGTTATACCATAGCTTAGAAAGCTGTCTGATGCACCCAGGGCTGTAGGAGAGTGCTCAAAAGGGCCACTTTGACACCCACTCGTGACCCTTCCACTCCTGGCATGGTTTTATATTGAAAACGCACCTGTGCACGGTGGATCAAAAAGCCGATTTTACGCGCACGAGAAATTGCGTCAAATCGCAGATTTCCGATTTTGGTACCAATTTTCATCTTCTAATTTGAACAATTTCTAGACTATCAAGAGAGCTCAAACTAATGTAAATGACAGTTAAAGATTCAAATTTGGTGCAGAAAAAATAATTTTTGGGAAAAAGTTGATTTTGGCGAATTCAGTAAAACAGCAATTTTGCACAAATAGAGCAAAAATTGAATCTTCCATAACTTTTTATTCCAAACGAATCCAATTGAGTGACCAAGTCAGGGAAGTCAAGCTTATGGCATACATTGATTATCCACCAGAATTGGCTGCTCTTACTTGCTCTCCCGGGTGCTGAGATGCAACATTTTTAGCTTACGGACTATAAGAAAGAGGAGCCACGTTGATTTCGCGACTTTTTTCCGTGCGCGTGAAATCGGCAAATAAACCCACTGTGCTGTGGTAAATTTGCCCTTGGGACTTTTTTCTCGGACTTTCACCACCATGTGCTCTCTCACGATACAAAGCTGCTTTCCAATGCAATGGCAACATATCCTGCTATCTAGCTGCTGCTGCTGCAAAGAAATGCTAATTTTCCCCACCATCCAAAGCTGGAGCTGAAGTTGGAGGATCTCTGATATGGATGAGCTAATTCAAAAAGAGAAGATGTATTTGTGTAATTGTGCTTTCTTGTACTATGTACTACCAACGTTTCCTGCCATTAGAAAGCAAGCTTGGCGATGGTTGAAAGCTAGGAAGAGGCTGCTTTAGGCCTAGTAGAACCAGATCAATAATGCCTTTGCTTTTCTTGCTTGCTTGCGTGCGAGCCACCGCTATGTTGCTCAAGTCAGGCAACAATGCCAAGATACATAACATAATGCTCCACTACAATAACCATAAACTGAGGTGACGTGAGGGGCATAATTATCAACGAGCCAATTTTTACGTGGATTTGCAACGTTGCTCAATTATGGGCCTAATTCTGACTATATAAGCTTAATAATTTAGAGCGGAGCGAGCCGAGCCGCCGAATGTCCAAAATTTATTTTTTCGCCAAAACGCGACTTTTTAAAAACGAGGCAACTCTGCAATTGGAGTTTGTATCACTTCAAAAGCCACTGTGCACAGTGCAGCAAAAATGTAACAATACTGTCCTGATGACGAGTCCATATAGGGTTTTTCGCTCATGAGTAGTCAAATGAAAGATCATCGAGTGGCGAAGCCACGAGTGATCTGGAATTTTACTACGAATGAGCGAAAAACCCTATATGGACGAGTCATCAGGACAGTATTGACATTTTTGTCAGCTTCGTGAGGGTTAAAAGTCCCAATAGTACTGTTAAATATTGAAAATTCATTAATTTATCAATTAAATTGGCCTTAAAAACGATAGCTCGTTTGCAGGTAAAACTTTGCGGTCAATCGCGCGCGCGCGCATCTACAGGTTAGTAACACAAGATCTCAACAATCATATGCAATGCTAAATGCGGTGTCATTTCAATAGATGGCACTTTTTCGTGCAACTTTAACTTTAATGGACGAGTAATTAGGACAGAATTGATATTTTGCCAGCTTTGTGAGGTCGCAAGTCTCAAAAGTACTTTTAAATGCTAAAAAAATATCAATTTAATTAAGACATTACTAATAATATATGCCAGAATAATTGAGGTAGTAAGTGTGTACTGATAGTACATTGGCATAGTGCAGACCTTTCACACAGAAGACCTGGGCTCGATTCCCGGTCAAGTCTTTTTTTAAATTGAAGAAGGAACTCTCAAGTTGCCAACTGTACAATAATGGATATTATTTCTTCACATGTGACGAAAAAAAGTCATTATTGTACGGTAGATGCGAGCGCACGCCAAATCTCAGCAAAATACAGGGATTTTCACTTCACTGCCGTATGTAGTGAACCCACCGCCAAGTTGACAAAAATGCTGATTTCTGTAGCCGCTCAAATCATCCGAGTCGGTTAAGCATCACCTTGGACACCTAACTAGCTAAGTAGCTTCAAGGTTATTGAGCAGAATCCAGTTCTTGCGTGACTCGACTTGTGCAAAAGTAGCCAGGGAAAGTCGATCACGTTGATGAAGAAGATCCAAGGCTACCTACTACAGTAGCTCATTTCCACGTGATTATCTGCTAGTGCTACAACAACACTAACAAAGGTCAAAAACAGCCAAGTTGGCCTTCAATAAGCAGGAGCTCTAAGGAGCTCGAAAAACTTTTGATAGTGTCAAATGGGACATTTTCTTTGTAGCATAGACACCTACGTCAAGTCCAGAAAAAGAGCTTTTAGCGTAAAAATACAGGTTGCGGCTCCAAAATTGCAACAACCGCGCTACAGCCGATTCGGCCCATTTGTTTACTTCTTCAGAGCAGCCCGCTGCTTGCATTTTTGGTGCCGCATTCTGTATTTATAAACTATAGCACAGGTTGCGGCTCCGAAATTGCAACAACCGCGCTTCAGCCGATTCGGCCCATTTGTTTACTTCTTCAGAGCAGCCCGCTGCTTGCATTTTTGGTGCCGCATTCTGTATTGATAAACTATAGCACAGGTTGCGGCTCCGAAATTGCAACAACCGCGCTACTGCCGATTCGGCCCATTTGTTTACTTCTTCAGAGCAGCCCGCTGCTTGCATTTTTGGTGCCACATTCTGTATTTATAAACTATAGCACAGGTTGCGGCTCCGAAATTGCAACAACCGCGCTTCAGCCGATTCGGCCCATTTGTTTACTTCTTCAGAGCAGCCCGCTGCAAGCTGCTTGCATTTTCTGTATAGGGGTACAAAATTAGGAAACAATTAATGTGTTTTTTCGTTTATTTCGAAGAATCTGACAAAACTCATCCGTCTTCAATAATTGTGAGAGTTTTTGCTTTTTTGGGTAATTTTGCAAATGATGTGTGATGATGGCTGCTAGCTGCTAATATTAATATAGGGTGATTTTGCTCTACACTATTTTAGTAGTGGTGGTAGGTCGATCATATTCGTAGTGAGATGCTAAAATGTAGTATATAATAATGTTTTTTTGCCTCTTTGGGTGTCTTTTTATAAATATAGTATTGATTACAGTATACAAGAAATGTTGTGTATAGAAAACTTGGGTTTCATGATACCAGCTCCACAAATAGCATATAGAATTAGTTTTAAACATGCTTCGTTTGAACTCAAGGGTTGTGTAAAAAACAGGGAAAGAGCTGACAATTTCAGCTGACAACAGCAATTCTTCTCACATTTTCGTTTTTGCTTCTCTTTTACTCATTTATATATGGATATATAGGAAATAATGATGGTTGTTGCATCATCGATGATTTCTTGTTCTTTGGAGCAATTTTAACACATTCAGAGCAATTATTTAAAAAAACAGGCATTTTAAGTATACACATGAGTATTGTTGTAATAACGTGGCCAATTTGGATAAAACATGTGTTTTCATCGATCCTTTTTGTCAGCTGTTGTTGCGTACACGATTTTTCCCCCTTCTTTCAAGCTACAAAAGTGAAAAATAGTATTAAGGAGGAGCAGCGATGATTAAAGGTTGATTTTTTATTGATTTTTGCAAGTACAAAACTCATATCATACTTTTGTTTTAGTTTTACTTGTAGAAGTATGGCAAAAATTGTTTTTTAACTTTTGCTTTCTCTTTTTTGGGATGTAGCTTTCTAGTTTTATACATAGTGATTTTAATAGATAAAGTACATATAGCACAAAATATGATTAGCTGTATTTTTTCTTCGGGTTTTTTTTCGGGTGGGATCAGCAGAATTTCATGCGATTTTTGGGAGAAGCTCAATATTTCTCTTTTTTAACTATGCAACTTTTTGTAGAATAATTTTACGATTATGACGATGGAGGGAAATCTCTCACACTTACAAATACGGTTGACGTAAATTGCGTCTAGGTAGTATTTCTGTTTAAATAGCTTAATTACCTCTTTCTGGTCGCGTACAGAATTGTTAGTAAAAAGCCGACAGTTTGTAGGATGTAGTATATTTAAAAAGTACAAAAACCATCAAATTGCAGCCTCACTGAAAAAATGCGTGGTTCGAATTAGAAAGCAATAGTTGCTTGAATTTTGACGGGAATTCCAGGCTCTATCCATTTTCCCATTTTACATCAAAAGTTGGGTACTTTTTAAAGTAATTGCCGCGGCTGCCAGGTTACAAGCAAAGTACAGGTATTTTTTTATTTTTTGGGACAGCCTCGAACAAGGTCGAATTATTTATCTGCTATAGGTGAATTAAAAAAAGGGTAGTAGTATTTTTAGACATTTTCTGATATGCGCGTTGGCCACCACCTTTCATCAAGTGTGTATATAGAAAGCGCGAAAAAACTGAAAAAAAACACTTTTTTGTACATTTTGATCACTTCAAACCAGCTGTCATGTTAAAAAACCTTGATCATCATTGGGGCAGGGAAAACGGTGGCAAAATCATAGAAAATCCATCATACATTCGTACGCTATATATGTAGATGTATTATTATTACAAAAAGGCTGCTGCAGTAGTAATAATTGTTTGAAAGAATAAATATTATGTTTGTTATATCTGATGTGCATAACATTGTAAATTGCAGTAGTATTGTCTTTTCTTCACTGGTCTCAAACTGGATTTTCCTGATCACTACAAAAGTGCAATACAAAGCATTTATGTTGTATCTTATAGTAAATATATATATATATAGATTTATATCTCAAAAAGATCCTTCTTTTTGGGCTGCTGGGCATCTAGGGCTAGATTAGATTTGAGGAGGATCAAAATGGGGGAATTGTAGTATAGCTGTAAGTATATAAAGTATTTTCACCTAACGTTCACCATTCAGATGTAGAGACTATATAAAGTTAAAGTGGAAAAGTTGAGACGACTTCAAAATGATGCTGATGATGATGGAGGGCTAATAATTAGTATATGTATCCTACTACACTCACGTATTAATTATTATATTATAAGGAATGATTGTTACTTTATCTTGCTAAAAAAGGGGCCGGGGAGTCAAAACGAAAATTTTCCTGCTTACAATATTTTTTCCTGCTCTGTTGCAGTATTTGGTAAAAAATAATATTGTTGAAAGAGTTGTGCTCTCAGTTAGCCACGAGGACTCGATTATTTCCGCCATTGCTCGCATTATTCGTCGTGGAGGCCGCCGAGGCTGCTGAGGCCACAACCGAGGCTGCCGACTTGCCTGATCCCACCACCCCGTTCAACGAGTCTTCGAGGCCATTGAAAAATGTACTGCTGTGGTTATGGTGGTGGCTTCTGCCCAAGTTGCCCCCACTTCCAGCCGAGGCGGAATTGAGGCTGCCAAAGCCGAGGCCGTTGAGCACGCCCAGTCCCAGTGAGGAAGAGTGCATGCTCGCTCCGGGGCCCAAGTCAGTGACAGCAGCTGCAGCGGCGTACTGGTCATTGTTGAACAGGTTCGTTCGGTTGTTGACAGCCTTGGCGTTGAGGCCGACCGTGAGAATATCCTGGAGGAACAAATCCGCGTCCGCGTCTCCAAACGACCACGGGTTATTCGAGGACGTGGACGAGCTCGAGGACGACCCTGAAGAGCCTGAGCCTCCTGGCGACGGGAACATTTGCTGCTGGCCGTACCCAGGGCTATTATACTGAGGCTGTTGAGGCTGAGGCTGAGGGTGGCCTCGGTCCGGGAAGAGCGGATAGAAGTAAGGGTCGTGCTGCTGCTGCTGTTGTTGGCCGCCATGATGGATTCGCCCGCTGCCGCCACCGTAATTGAGGTTGCCGTGGTTGTGACCTCCGGTCGGGATGGACCTCCCGTTAATGCTATTATTGTAGTTATTCCGGCCTCCACTCGTGCCATACTGCATGTTCATAGCCTGCTGCTGCCCTTGTGGGGGCGGGAGGGGCGGGGGTGGTGGGGGCGGGGCGGTGGGCGTGGTTGACCCTTGCTTCTGCATGGCCCGCTGCTTGATGTAGTTGGAGAACTCGGTGGGGCTCATCCTGTTCGTCTTCTTCGCGTTGGACTTCAGCTTGGTGGAGCCGAATTTGGTCTGGGCAAACGTGCCAGCCGTGTACGTGATGGGCTGGTGAGGCCGAGGCTGGAAGGGGGCAAACCCCGAGGGCGGCGAATTGGGGGACTTGGGCTGCTGCTGCTGCTGGGGTGGTGGCGGTGGCGGCGGCGGAATGGGCACCGAGGCCGGCTGGGGCTGCTGGGGCTGATTCTGAGGCTGCTGAGTGATGTTCGCGTTGCTGTTGAGGCTGAGGCCGCTCAGCGTCAAATTCAGGTTGTCCAAGGGCAAGAAGTTGTTGTGGTGGCCTCCGCCGCCAATGCTGCTGCGGCCGTTGTGAAAGGAGGCCGCGGCCGCGATTGCGGCTGCGGTTGCGGCCGCCACAGCCGCAGCCTCCGGACTGGCCTCCGCCTCGGCGTTGGCCAGATGGTTGGCGCCGAAGAAGCTCGGGTCAAAGTTGCTCTCAGAATAGAGAATTTTGACGGAGCCCTTCTCGCCGATGCGGTAGCTCACTTCTCCAGGATCGATCCATATGGCCAGGTCTGTGGGCAGGTTTTCCACGAGGTCACTCACAGGGTTGCCCGACTCCCTGGCCGCCCTGTTGAGCACGGGGTCGGCCGGGTCGGTCACTTTGAGGCACCTGAAGGCCGAGCCCTTGAACGGCTTGTCGGGATACCAGTGGTCGGAGAACTTGTCTCGCAGCGCGGCCTCCAGCTCCTCGCCAAACAGGTTAACCCTCCGCCGAGGCAGCTTGTTGTACAGGAAGTTGAGGACAAAGTGCTGGGCCACCTTAATCTCGACATGCATGGCGCGCTTCTGATCACAAATATTTTGCTTCTCCAATCCTGTATTCACATGTATTTTCAGTCTGCGTAGATGTATCCCAGCTGTATTTATACTGGTGGCTTCTTCTTCTTCAGAAAGACTTGAGTGAAGACGACAATCGACAAGAGTAGTTGTTGTTGTGGGAGTTAAGGCAAAATTTACTATAACTGCAGAGGTGTCACAATCATGATCCTGCTTTTTTGGAAAACAAAGTATTTATGAAGTTATGGGAGAATGTATTTGGGATTCGGTCACCTTTTTCGTTCAGTTGCTCAGCTTTGGAGATGGAGCTGTCATTTGGGAGCTGGTTGCACAATTTTCGTAGTAGTAGTGAGTCCTACAACGTCTTCCGAGCGAGTGAGAGCTTTGAAAGAGAGAGCGAAACTTCGTTGACGTAGAAGTCGAGGCCGAGGCCGACTACGATATAAAGCGCGAGCTAGTACACTAGTAGCTCCGTAGAGCAGCTTTTCAGGCTGCTACTACTACAGACTACGATTTTATGTCATACTGCTGTCTGTTTCTGCTCCTGCTTTCACTTTTGCTGTATACTTCGCTGCTGTGAAAGCAGCTGCTGCCACTGCAGCACGAGAGAGCCCTGTCAAACGGGTCCCGCGAAATGAGGCCTCTCCAGGGCCTGACAGCTGAGGCCGATCTGCTGGGGACACTGAACTTGGAACCAAGTCCCGCCTCCTTGCCGCCTTTCTAATCCTCTATAGTCGTACAAGGAAGCTAGGCATTCTGCTGCCAGCTTTTGACAGAGCTGGCCCTGCTTCTACAGCAGCGGCTCTGAAGCTAGCTGCCTGCCAGCCTACTTCTCGAGGGCAGGGTAGGCCTACCCTGCTGCTCTCAGGCCTGCTTACAGGGTTCTGCAAATAGACTTTATTATAAATAAGTATAGTAGTTTTTATTTTTTAAGAATAATTGCTATGCGAGATTTGGCAGGTTCAAGCTGCGTGGAATCTATGCGCGCGCTTTTGTTTCGCAGAACGCTGCTTGATTTTAAAACAGCCAATCAGGAGATCCGGTCGATTTTTCCGCCAATCATAACACACGCTCGCGTCCGAGCCGGTACGGCGCCCGCGTGATGACCTGCAAATAAGAGAAATTAGCTGTCAAAACTGCAAAGAACCCTGTATTAAGGAACTACTTCACTGTACAATGAATACGTATACAGATACAGATAAGAGCTATTATAGAGTTTTTAAACCCAAAATACCTGAGGATGTCTCTTTTACAAGTTCTGACAGATGCTGGTATGCATAATTGTGGTACATATTAGATAAACTACCACATATTGGCCTTGATGGGAAGTGCATCATATCCACCACCAAAGATTTTGCAATTTGGGCTGAATCTCTTGGCATCGTCAGCAGGGCTGAAAATCCATTTTCCATCTCTAGCAACCAAAATTGCCAGCCCAGCAAAGCATTAGCATTTGCCTTGAGGTGGCATCTTGAGTTCATCTCTTCAATTTACCTTCTTCCATACGTATCTAGCTGCTACATATGGCATGGAAATATTCGATGCTAGAGAGCTGCTGCAGTATTTTCTTAGTATATGTATCTTACCACTTAATGTCTACTCCCAGGTTTAGCTGGATTATAGCCTATTTTTAAAGCAATTTCTTCATATCTGATTAGATTATCATAAATAGCACCAAATGTGTGCATACATGCATGCTGCGTCCGCGTGTGGTAAAAATGCGATAATTTCGTCTTAGTAATCACATAATACAAGCTTCATGGTTGCTTCACTCTACTTAAGGATCTGTTCACCTGAACCAAAAAAAGCAAAGTGTTTTTAGGAAAAAAGACTAATATAAAAAGTAAATTAGAACCAGTTTTCATTGACTTTTCACAATTGATTTCACCAAAGCAATAGTAATTTTTTATACATTTTATCAAGCAATTTCCATTTTGTTTTCAATAATATTTTTGCAAAATGTGTAGACCAAATGAGCACTTAGTAAATTCGAAATGCCTGGAAAGCGTATTGAAGGCTTCCTTTTTTAACAGTTCAAGCCGCGCAGTTCACATGACAGATATGCTTGCGTAAGCCTTACATTTGTTGGGCTAAGGCCAACTTTTGCTTTCCATATCAACAAGCATCAGCTTGCAAAGCTGAAAAAAATTACTGCGCATCAATGACGACAAAAAATTGAGGAGTTCGCGGCCTGCATTTTTCAGCTTTAGCTTCTGAGCCTATTTACTGCACTTTTTACCTTTTCTTACGAATATGTCGTCATTAAATGCTCCTTTTTTGCTCTCATGTCTGGTCTTGGTTGTAGCTTTTTTGCTCCTATTTTTTGCTGTTCTCCATGTCTAGCAGGATACGTACAAATAAAGAATATGTGAGAATGCAACAGAGGACAATTCATAATAATGGTAAGAAAAAGTGACTTAATCTAGCTAATAGCCCATTTTTTGAGGTGTGTGTATACTACGTTCCACTGCATTGCAGTACAATATCATGTGAGAGAACCAGCTACTGTTAAACTTTTTGGCTCAGAATTCATATTGTTTCCTATAAACAATCCATATTATTTATAAGTAACGAGTGAATTCAAGAATTGAGTCGTAATCCGCGAAAAAATATGATACTTTTAGTAGCTTTTTAGAAAGCAGTGAGCAGCAAAAATGAGAAAAGTAAAAGGTGAAACGTTCTAAGCCTAAAATAGCATTGAATAATTTAAAATGTATATTTGGCTGCTAAAAAGGCTGCCAAGGCCACATGAGCTAAGCATAGAAAAGGCTCTCTTATTTGCCGTTTTAGAAAGCCCTTGGAATACTACACATAATAATTGCTGAATACAGCCAAAGCTGGCTAGCTTTTCTTCGATTCAGTTGCATAACCAGAACAACAGCTTTGTTATACCATACTATACCAGTATTCATGCAGCTGCAGGAAATGGCCTGTTTTTGAAGTGCGATATGTGGGTAATTAAGTGGGTTTCCATAAGAGCACTTTTTCATGCTGTGAAGTAACTAGCATTCACGCACAGCTTACGTACAAGAATACACTGTAAAAGAAGTGTAGGCGTTGCAGTAGGCATGAGAGCTTATCAAAAAGTAATAGACCACCTACTTTGCTTTACATAAGCTATGATAGCAGTCAACTCGCACCAACAAGCCAGTTTTTCTAATGCTGCGCTCAAGCCAAAGTGTTATTGAATGTAACCACTAAAAGTTGGCTTTTGACTTGTCTTTTCTCCAGACGTCGCACACTTTCCTCGGAACTTTCTGGAAATAAGGATATAGCTCTGTTCATCTAGAGAATTTCTGAAATATGACATAACGAAATTTTGCAATGCTAGATCGGGTCTGGATGTGTTTCTTCTCTGGGAGATGAGAGAGGATTTAATTAATTTATGGATGAGCCGAGCTAGCTTAAAAAATGTAGCTAGAAGCTCAGTCAAAAATTACGCAGCTCGTAGACACGTTTCTAAGCAAGCTGTCTTGGCCAAACGTTTTTAAATGCCACGAGATTTTGGGGTGTCTGAATTAGGACAGTGAGGATGTGATTTTATTTTTAGAAAACACCAATCTAAATTAATTTATGCAAGCAGGGCAAGGTCAATGTTAATCCACTTAAGTTGAACTTTCCTGCCATTGCCATGTAAAGCATGGAAGAGTGTTTTTTTCAGCTAAGTAACCTTATACATGATCAGCAAGAAGGAGCAAGCAATAAATTGGAAAAGCAAGGCCAAGGCAACGAAGCTCCCCTACAATAGAAGTGCGTTTCACATGCTAGCAAAAGTATATTATACTATAGAAGCTGGAAGCACAATCTTCGATTGCATTCAGCTTCATGCTACAAAAGGAAAAAATCAAATTTCCTCCAAGATTGCAAGCACATTTTCACAGGCACAGTGGGTCAAAAAGCCATTTTCACGCGCACGAGAAAATCCGCCAAATCGCCTGAATTCTCATTTAACCACCAATTTTCAAATTCTAATTGGGTTGACTTCTAGGCAATGATAAGAGCCAAAAATAGTTTGAATTGACAGATTGGAATCGAATTGAATTGTTCTTTTATGACTGAGAGGTCAATCAGACCCCATTCAATGATTATTCATCAAAATTGGCTGCGGAAATTTGCGGACTTGGGAGCCCAGAATGTTAGTTTTTAGCTTACGGCCCTATGAAAATTGACTCCTACGATTTCGCGAGTTTTTTCCCGTGCGCGTCCAGAAGGCATTTTGAGCCACTGTGGCCACCCTGTAATGTGTTCTACTAGGGCAGATCGAGCGTTTACAAGATTTTTCATTTCTGGGCCTAAAGTGCAATTTGCAAATGAAGCAGGATATTTTGTGTAGGGAAAACTTTGTGAGCTTAGTTAAAAAAGATTTCTGCGTTAAAATCTTGCAGTTGCATTTTAAGCTGCTCAAGCTCACGTAATTTAATGCATGCATTTGTACAGACTGCCCCACTAAATTTGAATACGCAGAGCCAAAAAAATTTTTAGGCATACTGCATTTTAGAATTTATTTCTAGTCTTCTTGGGCCCAATTTCAATTATTGAAGCACCAAATTCGACTTTGAGCTGGATCTACAGCATTATATGATATATCAGTTTTCTGGAAAATTGTGGGACAGCCTGTATTCGTACTGTATCTTGGTAGAATGAAGTGGAACTCTCTATCAAGCGCATGCAGGTACAATAATAGAGCCAAAAACAGCTTGCACAAACTCTTGGCACGAAGTGCACACTTCCACACATGCGAGGCCTAAAAGAAAGTAGAGACGAAACAATTACCAAACATCATCATCGTGTAAGCCCGATATTCGTTCTACTATAGTACAGGAAAACAGAGCTTTCTAAAAGTGAACTTCAAAAGCCATTAGGAAATCGACTTTTTTAAGCCACAATACTGCGGGGCCCACAAAAATTGCAGCCGTCAGATAATAGCTTGTTCTCATAAACATTTCTGTAAGGTAAGCAAGGCACTTTGCGCGCTTATATCTCAGCATCTACTCGTCCGATTGGAACCAAAATTGGAGGAATTCATAAGGACATATTAAAGAATCTTCGTGCCAATATTCATCCGAATTGGAGGACGCTAAGGCCGCCTTACTGAAAGTGAGGCAAATCAGTTAAGCAAAGGAGAAAAATCAGCCACCTCCTTAGAGTTCTCCGATCCGGATGAAAATTGGCATGCAGATTCTTCATTACGCTGTTACGAATCCCTCCAAATTTGGTTCCAATCGGCTCAATACTTACTGAGTTATGAGCTTCCAAAGTGCCTTGCTTTGCTTACCGCCTGCCTTACTGAGTTTTATGAGAACAAGCTAATAGCATAAAAATTAGGGTAGCAACATGAAATGACAAGAAAAGTTCGGTTGACATTTGCCAAAAAGGAAAAGCTTTCCCTTATGAAAACTCCTTCGGTTTTTTAACGAGAACAATCCTGCTTTTCCAGGTTGTTTCACCCAAAATGGACCTCGTCGTGAGAGCCTTCCACTAATTTTTCCCAAAGTGTAGCAAGGTCAGAGCTCCTCCTTCTGCTATAGTATAATATGGCTGGCTATCTATCTATACATATATTCTAGATGGAAATGGCTTTTATATTTGCATTTCAAATCCATTTCCAGCTGGGATGAGAACTTGTGCTACTGTAGTATATGGCTATCGGTCTTAGATATACCGTCTCTATTCAGTCCATTGACTACATCATACGTAGCATGTAGAGCTGAGAACCTGCAGATTTGCTATTTACAACTGTAGTTCATCGGGCTCGGTCCGTCGCAGCTTTTTTGACATTTCAGTCATTTCTAAATGTCATAACCTAGTACATTTATTATTGGCATGTTTTCAGCAAAATGGCTATTTTAGGAATTAATAATTGTTGAGCACATTATTTACCAATGTGTAAAGTCGTCATACACCCATTTTTTTCAATTGACGCACTTTGCTCGGATTTGAGTTCGGTCTTTGATTTACTCCAAAACTTGTGGGACGGTCTGTAGGCCGTCCTCATATTGCTGCAAAAAGCTTAACAAAGCTAAAAAAAAAGCTTAGCAAAACCTGGAATTAAGCAAAGCAAATCAGTTTCATTTTTTGACATTCAATAAAAGCAACTTTCTCTAAATATCGGAACTGCTTTTCTTAGCTTGTTGCAATGTGTGAAAAAATCAATGCCAAGCTGAATGCATTAAGAAAAAATTGACAAGCTAAAGTACCGACCGGAGTTTGCTTAGCTATTTAGAGCTTTGCTTTGCTTTTTGCAGCAATATGACAACGGCCTCCAGTCTGTCACACAATTTTGGGAGTTCATCAAAGACCGAACTCAAATCCGAGCAGAGTATGTCAATTGAAAAAAATGGGTGCATGACGACTTTATAGATGAAACTCAAATCGGAAAAGAGTTTGTCAAAAATGAAAATCGGGTACTTGACAACTATGCGAGTTACAAAATAATGTGCCTAAAAATTGAAATACGAGTTAATCAGAATTCTTCCTGACTCTGAAAGTCACAAGCAATTCTGCGTAACTGCTAAACAAAAGGCGACTGACCGAGCCTGCTGCGTTATACAAAACTAGGTCCACTTATGAAACTTTCATCTCTAGCTGCGGTGGAAGGATAAAAAAATGGAGCTGCAGTTGGTTCAATATATAGCAGTACAGCAGCTGAAGTGGAAAAAAGAAGAGCAAGCTGCAGCATGACAATGACTTTGAAGGCCAACCAACTTTCGTAGTGTTTTGGTGATGCCCTAGTAGTCCAGGAGAGAAAGGCCGCTTTCCGAGAGGCCTTTCTAGAAGAAGAAGAAGACTTGGTGGTCCTTTGTTCCCACAACTGATGCTGCCACTGCTAAGGAAAGGAGCTTAGCAACCAGCTCGTATATGGGCCCCTTCTTCCTGCTGCAGCACACAGTGTGAAAGTGCAAAACTCTCGTAGTAGCAAATGTCCTAAAACTTGGCCTTGAGCTGCAGTCAGCTGGCTGCTTTCAAGTTCAAGGCCAATGTTGGCAGCAGTGTGCTGATAAAGGCCTATCAAAGTAGAGGCAAAACTGCAATCTGCAACCGTCCTTTCCCTGGCTTTGCACACACTTTCACTACTTCTTCCAGTATGATATAACTAAAGGCTTTATGCTCTGAGCTGCATTATTGCATTGCATGATTGGCCATGATTTTTCCCTGCCCTTTTTTTTCGAGGTGCAACGCAGTATATTTTTCGTGAGAGCTTAATTAACACATCTGGATTTGTGTGCCCATTTTCCCTCCAAGGATTCTTCTTTTGGCCTCTGTGGAGCAATTACGAGCCTGGAGTAGATCAAGGAATGTTTTTCTTTTGAGCATGAAAATACTTAAGTTTATTTTGATGCAAATCTTACAATTGCAGGGTAAAACTGCATCGATTTGGAAAAAGAAACTAAACATTTTTGTCCAATATTGAGTTGGAATTTGTTAGAGGTTGCGTGAGTTTGCTATGAAAGTTCCGCTGAAAAAAAATTCCATTTTATTTACGCCCTTTTTTATCGCTATATTGGTCAATGCACTTTCATTTACGAAAAAATCACCAAAATCTATTGAATTAATTTAAGCTATTGTAATAAGTTATAATTTTATGCGAAATTGCATGTGTGAAACTGCATAAAAAGATTAGCAAAGACCCTTTGGAAATCTCCTTTTGTGCTATATTTACCCAGGATGCAAATTGCTTTCGCAATTATAAAAATGGGTTTTAGTTAAGCATGCATTTTCCTAATTTCTGTAGTTATTACAATCTTTGCAAAGTTCCTCTGCAATAAATTATCCTACACTAAACACTTGTCAGACAATGAGTGATATAGTAGTGGGCTCTTTAATAATATATTATATTTACCACGTTTTGTTGACATATTAATTTCATCCATGATTCATAGGTATCTCACACAAACGAATGAAGCTGAACAAATAACCCTTCAGCATCTAAATGCAATTAAAGGCTTTTTTATTAAGAGGTTTTCTGCAGACAAAGATTAAACACAGAAAAAATCTAAGCTGAAAAAAAAAATTAATTTGCTCTTGCTATACATATCTGAGTTTCTGCTCAAAGTGATACAAGTGGATATCAACAAAATTAGATCAAGCTGCCACAACACTAATGGAAGTTGACTTGGCACCTTCAGGTCCAACTACAGAGTACAGAATGGAGGCAATTAAGGCTAAAACTTGGAACTCAACTATGGCCATTTGGTGCATCTAACAATGCTAAAGTAACCACTAATTTCACCAAAATGTGGCAGACTCAATTTGAAAACAAAGAGGGATTTTTGCTAAATATACAAAAATACTAGCAACACACTAGAGGCTTTTCCTTTGGCTTAGCTGTCCACACCTCAGTGGACCACAAAAAGGAGCTTGCAGATTGTCCCACACAAATCATAGTTAACATACCTTGGACATGATGAGATGCTAGCTCGGGCTCCAAGTCAAGCTGAGTACGGCTTTAGCTGCTACTTCTGCGTTGTTAGATGCACCAAATGGCCATAGTTGTACACCAAGTTTTAGCCTTAATGGCCTCCATTATTCTGTAGTCTGATCTATAAAGTGCAGCCTAACACTGCCTGATAATATGCCCTAGAAATGTAGGCTCGGTTTATCTGAAGGCTTTTTTCTAGCTCCGAATAAGGTGGGACACTCTGCATCACCTAGCATGCATCAGATTCAAACACATGATATGTACACGTAAAAACCATCTTGTGAAGCAGATTTGCGTGCAGCAGCAAAGAGCGGCCTTTTCTCTCACACATGCGAGTCGTTCTTCTTCTTCGCAGCTTTCTCAAGTTCATGGCCGCGGTCGTGTGCGCATTTCAGTTTTATTCGGCCTTGGTGAAGGCCAAACCTAGGGTACCATATAACAATATAGCACCTTTCAAAAGTCTTCCTTCCCAAATCCTAGTAGTTGTTTGCGTGGCCATTGACTTTCTATTTCTATGCTTCTGTAGCATAAAAGTGAGGCCATGGGACAAAGTGAAAGCAGCTTTGGCAGTCGACTGAGGTCACCCTCAGTGACTCCTTCCACGACACCTTCAAGGCAGCATTTGTCACCAGCCCATCTTCACCATCCTCCAATGGCCTCCAGCTCAGCTGGTGGAGGCTTGCTGGATGTGCCAAAGCCCAAGAAGGCCAATTCCAGTCGGAGGTCCAGTGATTTGGGTGATGACATCATACGAATGAGGAATCGCCAACGTAGCCCTTCACCACATAAATTGGCCTTGCCCAAAATGGACAATGTTCGCAGAAGATTGTCAGCTGATGAAAACTGTGGTGCTTCTTCAACTGTTGCTGGTGCCATTTCGCGGAAGAATATCAAGCAGCAGGAGATTTTCGTCAATTTGCTCCTGCAGGACGAATTTAAGGGAGCCAAATCGAAGCAAAGGAGGAAATCGAAGGATGCTTCAGCTGCCTTGCCATTAATGCATCTTCCAGCAGGGCTTATGGGCTCTAAAAGAAGCAGAATGCCTGTAAAATTAGAAGATTACTTCACCGTGCCTGAGGTATTATTAGATTCCTTGCAGTTAAGCTAAAACAAGGAAATTTGCTAGCTACAATTTTTTAGCTAGTGTGGCTAGAAAAAATCATCTTGGGAAAAAAAACTACACACATGCTCCTTGTTTTGGTTAGTTGAAACACGAAATAATGCCCACTAATAATGTTACGTAATCAACACACTTAGCATTTTATGATGATGGTTTTTAATTGCTATATTGGAATAATGATTTGCACTCACGCAATTCATACGTAATTCGTGTAATTTTTGGCTCGTGCCAAACTAGTATTACAAATTAAGCTTGACAATAAGCCAGTCAAAATTCACTTTATTTTAACTGAAAAAACGCATATTACATAATTATGAGATGTTGAAAATAGTCATCATCAAACACTTTTGTTTTGAAATTAGAGTTTAAAATATAAGTTAAATATTGCTCTGAGGGTGCGTAAAAAATCCTGCTACACTTTCAGATTCCTGCAGAGGAGATCTTCAAACCATTCCAAGAGTCTGATGAAGAGGATGGAGATGATGCCACCAAAGCTCTGTTTCCAGGCCCATCAAGTTTGAATGCGAGGAGATCTCGTAGAAGAGCCACTTCCATTAATCCCACGGTGGAAACGCAAAGGCAAATAGAGATGGCTGTGAAGAAGAGCAAAAGAAATCACCTCTTGGTGCCCACGGTGTTCAAATACCACTTCAAAAGCAGCAGCGTTGGAAGTGCTCTGAAGAATCCCCCTACACATGTCTACCTCGCAGGCTCGATGACCAATTGGCGAAGTCGCGAAATGGCAACGTTGAAAGACGAGAGCTACTTCGTCTCCATCATTGATTGTCTGCCTGGCAAGTATTACTACAAATTCTGGGTGGATGGCAATTGGTGCCACGACGAGAGCCAGCCTCTCATCATCTCCAAGGATGAAGTGAAGGCCAACGTGATGACGGTGCGGATGGAAGATAGGGAAGTGTTTGAGGCTCTTGCATGCGACAGCTTTGCTACCAAAAAGCAGGAAGCTTGCAAATTTTCCTCAGTCGATGGTTGGAGCCAAGAGGAGCCCACTTATGAAGATATCGGACCGAGGCAATACAATCCGCCCTTTTTGCCACCGCATTTGTCGCAGAACAATGTACTCAATAAGTTGAGCATCACCAAAGCGGAACCGTGTTTGCTGCCAGAGCCTACATCACATGTCACCATGCATCATTTGTATGCGCAGTCCATCAAGGAAAATCTCCTTGTGCTTGCAACAACCACGAGGTTCAAAAGAAATGTGTCACAATCATCTACTACAAGCCTATTGCCGACTAACATGATTATTGTGATTGAAAATTATGAAGTAGCTCAAATAAATTTTAGCAATGTGAGAGACAGGCACATGAAAGATAGGGAAATGTTCAATGCTTTTGCATGCGACTAGTTCATTAAATAAAAGCAGGAAGCTTGTAAATTTTCCTCATTTGATGGTTGGAGCCAAGAGGAGCCCAACTTTGAAAATATCGAACCAAGGCAATACAATTTATCACGCAACAAAATAAGCCCAGTTCCATTAAAGAATATCAGCATAGTTCGAACCAGTTAAATCAAGTAAACTGTTGCATTATAATGCGAACTAGTAAAGTTTCAGGCTAAGCTTAAACGTTCTATTCTCAGTGAAATGAGCATCACCAAAAAGCGTCTCTGTTTGCTGCCAGAGCCTACTTCACATGTCACCATGCATCATTTGTATGCACGGCCCATCAAGGAAAATCTCCTCGTGCTTGCAACAACCACGAGGTTCAAAGAGAAATGTGTCACAATCATCTACTAAAAAGCTCATTATACCGACTAACATGATAATTGAAAATTGAGAAGTAGCTCAAGTAAATTAGGATGTGTATGTGACACACGCGTATAATTAGGACCTAATGGCTTTATGTTCAGTTCAGAGTGGGAAAAGCAGGTTTTTCAACAATGATTCATTAGTTTAGAGGACATCATGGAAAATGTTGTATTTCTCTTTTATGAGACGTGGAATGCAAAATCACCAATTAGCACAGTGCATGACCCTATACTAAATCACGAAATTACATTCGACTCACTCACGTCTAGAAAAATGCTTTTTTAGTTAACCTGTCAGTGAGGCTGAGTATGTCCCTCATTTTTCTAAAATTACTCTTACATTTATCATTTTTGAACTCTAATTTAGATTTCTAAAAATCATTTTCATCAAATGGTCAAAAAGTATTTTTTATTTAGAAGCACCTTTCAAAAACTTTGTACTCAGTCAGCCTGAGGAGCATTTTGGTGTACCGTTTAGCCAGCTAGGTAATCAAGTACAGATCGAATAACTCTTTTCTCCTTCATTATTCCCACGTTGTTTTAAGGCAACGTGATGATGGCCTCTGAATGATTTTGGCACAAAAATGAAAAAACCGTGTCATCTGCTAAGCGTAGTAAGCCCTCTGAGCCATCATCATCATTAGTAGGCTTGATCCCTACGCAGCAACTCACGTTTTATTTATCTCCACATAAAAAAGCATGAAAAAGTACAAAATGGCCTCTTAAAAGCCATCTAATTGACCATTATTAGAGTCATTAAAAAAACACAGCTAGCAACTTGGCTATTCTGAAAAATCTACCAAAAAAGCTCGGTGTACAGAATGAGCCCAAAAATCGACCTGACCATGCAGCATTTTGTCAAATATCAACACCAACTGTTGTACGTTGTCCACAGCTGAGGATCAATCACGTTTCCCTGGATAAAACAACAATTCGATAACAGGCCAGGGAAGCACTTTTTTCGGTCCACGAAAAGCTCCCATGAAGCACAAAAATAGTTCAAAGCTGGTGCCAACCATGATATGTACGGCATCAGCTGCTATCTCCACAGCTCGTAAGTTGGCCAGAAATGAGGTGAGCGAAATTCCCAGATCAGTGTGTTAGTTTTGCCAAAAGTAGTAGGACCTGCATCATCGCGGATCACACACCATCAAAGCGCCACCAGATCAACTCCTAGCGCACACTGGTCCGAATCTGGTGTCACATTTTTCCAAAAGGAGCGAGCGTCATTTTCAAGCCTTACTCACTTTCAAGCCAGCAGCCATTTAACAAGCATCTTTTGACAAATATTCACTACACGAGATATGGTGTTGAAGTGGTGACCGAAAATTAATTTTGAATCAGCTCAAGAGGAGGAAATTCGAAATAGGACAGCAGTTTTGGCCAAAAAGGTAAATATTGTTTGAAAATAGAAAATAGCGGATTTTATTAATGATGAATGATGATGCAGTGAAAGAAGCTGAAAAAGTGGCAAAAATACGCTAATTTGATATGGATCGGTGCAATTAATCATGGAAAAAGGCTTGCGTCATAAAGCTTTTGCAAATGTCTGTTTTCCGTTTTTGCACGTAACGGTCAAGATCCTTTGATGTTTTGGGCCTTATCAGAGAATCGCAGTCACACAATTAAAAGTCTCCTTTTTTCCGCGTCGTCTTTTTGGCTACAATTGCTTTAATTAGCAAAACTCCTTTTGTTCCTTATCAAAAGCATCAATCTCGAATACGGCTGATTATTTGTGTCCACTGTGCGGTGTTCATCTACTAAATGCTAAAAAAGTTAATTTTTATTCTGCACAAAAAGTAAAAATAAAAGCGCGGAAATTAATGTGCGAAACATTTTAATCTTATCTTTGAAATTGAAGCTAGCTTCAAGAATCTCCTATAGGAACTTTAAAGAGTTTTTGGGAAAATAGTATGATTTAGGTGAACATCACATTATAAGCATATGTGGTCTCCAGTGAGACGTGTCAGCAGCAAGCTAACGAAGCCAACTCAGGATTTTGTAACTCGCCAGAATAAATCAAACAATTCGTTCTGCAAGTGCAACTTGGTTGAGCCTTGCCATTTTGAAACAAAAAACTAAGGCCTAAACAATGCCTTCATTTAGTTCGGTCTCGCACTTTCAGCAAAGTCACATAATTTATGCTCAAACACGAGCTAGGGCAAAAGCATTAAAAAAGTAAGATGGATTGCTTTACTCAGCTGCGGTTAAGACACTTACGTGCATTTGCAGCATTTTGCGGTGACACTCGCACGTTTATCCTCTCAACTAGATTTTTGCAAGACATTTGTGTGGCTTTTTCAAGATGACAAAATGCAGCCCTAAATGGAATTCATAAATGACGAAAGTCAGCTCCAAAAAAGTAGTTTTTGAAATGGCTTTGTGTTCCTATGAGACGCAGAAATTAATCGGTTCAGAAATCTTTTTACTAATTGGTGTCCACATTCAATGTTGGGACCGACATATGTTGATCAGCTGATATGATGTGCAACATAGCGGTGGTTGTTCTCAGAGTGGAAAAGTTGCCTTCAGCCGCATTTGGGTACCGTTTTCAAGATTATCTGGGTTACTGCACCAGTCAACCTCAACTTCTCTCCCTTTTAAAGAGGCCTCAATTAGGGCCTATATACTGTATGTAACAGCGCAGACGGAGCAGAAGTTTTAATGGCATGCCATAAAAGCTTGTTCTCATAAAACTCAGTAAGGCAGGCAGTAAGCAAAGCAAGGCACTTTGGAAGCTCATAACTCAGTAAGTACTGAGCCGATTGGAAGCAAATTTGGAGGTATTCGTTAGAGCATATTGAAGAATGTTCATGCCAATTTTCATCCGGATCGGAGAACTCAAAGGAGGTGGCTGATTTTTCTCCTTTGCTTAACTGATTTGCCTCACTTTCAGTAAGGCGGCCTTAACGTCCTCCAATCCGGATGAAAATTGGCATGAAGATTCTTTAACATGTCCTTATAAATTCCTCCAATTTTGGTTCCGATCGGACGAGTAGTTGCTGAGATGCAAGCGCGTAAAGTGCCTTGCTTACCTTATAGAAATGTTTATGAGAACAAGCTAAAGATGCTTTGATCTCGAAGCAAAATGTAAAAAACTGCCAATTGAGTCTGTGCTCTTATTAGATAATATGGTTTCCATTTTTTTTTTTTTTTTTTTCATTTCAAGCAAAATTAGTGTTTTGTTGGCATCTGAGTTAGTTGAGATAAATTATGCTGAGAAAATTGAGAAACTGAGCATTCAAATGAGCTAATTGAGGTTCATTCAGCTTAGGTGATTGGCGAGTCTCAGATTTCAGCTGAGCTAGCATAGAAGCTGAGCATTGAGCTGAGTATTTTAGAAGCTGAGAATTCAGCTGATCTAAAAGAGAAGCTGAGAATTCAGCTGAGCTAGAATTGAAGCTGAGAATTCAGCTGAACTTGTATAGAAGCTGAGAATTCAGCTGATAAAATTGGGAAGCTGAGAATTCAGCTGATAAAATTGGGAAACTGAGCATTCAGCTGAGCTAGTATTGAAGCTAATAATTCAGCTAATGTAAAAGAGAAACTGAGAATTCAGCTGTTAAAATTGGGAAACTGAGAATTCAGCTGTTAAAATTGGGAAACTAAGAATGTAGCTGAGCTAGTATAGAAGCTAAGAATTCAGCTGATAAAATTGGGAAACTGAGCGATATGAGCAAGTATTGAAGCTGAGAATTCAGCTATTTAAAAGAGACACTAAGATTTCGGCTGATAAAATTTGGAAACTGAGAATATAGCTGAGCTATTTAAGGAGTATTAAACTTAGCTAACAGAAAAACTTAGAGTTATGCTGAGCCAACTGAGAAACATTCAGCTGAGCTAGATGAAATATTGAAATTCTAATCGAATTGAGTTGTTGAGAAAATTACCGTCAATAAAGCATATAGTAAATAACTATAAATAACGAATGATAATTATTGAGTGAGTGCATTTCATCCAAAAAAAAAGAGAATTGATGAAAGTTGCTCAAGAGCCATAAACAAGTCTCAGCAAATGACAATAATCCGCGCTTAATTTATTTGATGGCCATGAAATCAATTTGCAATAAGAAAATTAGCCCTTCCCGCCATCATTTTTTTTTGTCCTGAGAAAAGTGTAATTGTCATTTATTGACCTTTCAAGGCCTGGATTTCTCGATATGAAAATTGGGTGCATTTTCAAGGCATTTTTTCAATGGCACAGCTGTCAAAGATGTTTTTGTGTCAAAATTGAATTCATTATTCCCACTACTACATCACAATAAAATGCACTGATAATCGTCCATTTTCGTTGTCAACATTTAATTATTTCTGAATTCTTCAATGCCAATCAAAAGCACTATTATAAATTCACACAAGAGAATGTCAAAGCCATGAATACTTAAATTGATTTCCACACACAAAAACTTGCCACAGATGATGCTTGCTTAAAACTCCAAGTATATAGCTGCCTTGAAAGAATTCCTGCTAATGAATGGCTATGTGATTAATTGCTACAAAATGGCTGAACAAGATCCAATATTTTTCTCCTCTTTACAGTAACAAAATGGCTGTCATGGCCCAGTGGAAGTTGGCCTTTTTCATGAGCTGCCTACTCTGCTCAACTTTGGGCCACTCTGACCAAATTCTCGTGAGGAGTCATGGGCAAAATGCAAAATCAGCCTCTAATGCCCAAAGTTTCGAGGCTGTGCTCGGCCTCGATGTAGTGCCACGAAATGTCATTCGAGTGAGGGCTCGAAATAATCATGGTGACAATGATGACCTGATTGAAAATGAAGCTGTGAAAGCTGCCTTGGTGGAGAGCCAAAGGTCCAATGCAGGGGAAATTCCCCAGCAGCTAAAAAATCCAACTTATAGGGATTTGGACCCTGAAGAAAGCAGCCTTCAACCGGTAAGCTAACAAGAAAAAGCAGAGTTCATTGAGTTACAAAGTTGATGTCACTTTTAGAAGGCTCCATCATAATGGATTGAGCTCCTGGATCTAAAGCAATTTAAGCTACTCTTGAGCTTTGTAGTTTGTTGCCTAGACACAAATAGGTTTTTAGCAATTTTGTCATGACCTTCTTTTTTAGCAAGGCCTTATTATCTTTTGTATTTTCTCCCCATAAAAGCAAAACTTCATCATTGCCTAAGAGATTTGTTAATCTGCCCTTTGTTTGTTGTTGTAAAAGTACAGAGTTACCAGAAATATTTTTCGAGAGGTAAAACAATTCATTTTAGGCATTTTGGGCTAATTTTTGGCCAATTTGGAGGGACTTGAATCTGGTTAATATCATTTTAAAATTGAGGGCTTTTTGAGTCCTCAATTTCTCTCTATCCAATTTTGAAAGATTACATGAGGAAAGACATTTTAATTTCCGCTTCTGCAAAGTAAACTTGGATCCTTACTTGAAAAAGGGTGAAAAAAATTAAATATAACGAAATCGGCAAAGCGTGTCTAATGCTCCAGTGCACTATGGTGTAAAATTCCAATTTCTTCGTTTTATGGACTATGTTCTACATATAGTATAAAAGTACATGTTCTATGGCTAATTCCAGCTTTTCACGGGTCATAAAGGCTGTAAAGTCATTGACCAATATACTAAATTAATTGGTTCTTCTCACCTCTTGCTGTCTGGCTTCTGGTACATGAAAATATTTATTCTAGGTCCTCTATGGCCTCCGGTCTTCAACCTCAGTGCCTCTAGTGAGGTCAACAGCGGCCTCTTCAGACTATGTGGTAAGTAGCATAAGTTAAGCCAAAAACTTTCCCTGGGAAACTGGTCTTGAAAAGCCTTTTTTTTAAATTGTAACACACAGCTTAGGTGGGCCTTTTAAAGAAAGCCTTTTGTCTGGAGAATGCTTCTTGATTTCCTATCCACGATTTTTTCCCATTCTATATCTAGCCAAATGCCAAGAGGAGGCCTTCAAGGGAAGCAGAGGCTCAGCACAGCAGCAGCCAGAATTCACCCAGGAGGAAATATGCAGGCAATGTCAGGCCTGAACCAAGGCCAGCAATTGACAACACCCGAAGGACCTTTCAAATTCTCGATGCAGGTGGAAGGCATGGCAATAATCGAGCACCTCCACCTCAGCCCAATAATAACAATTTCACACCTTCTCCTTCCACAATTGTCCACTACTTCCAGCCCCAAGATTCCCTGGTGAAAAGCAGCAAAGCAGTAGATTCTTCTAGTAGCTATAGCATGCCTGAAAATTCCCAGGAAGAAGAAGAAGATAGCCTAGCTTTGCCTAGCTCTTCAGGTGCAGGAGACTTCCAGCCCACCTACATCACCTACTCGAAAAATAACCCACCTGCCTCAACACCTTACTCTTCTTCTTCTTCTCAGAGCTATCTCAAGCCCACCAATTCTGTGGTACAGAAAACGACCTTTCGCCCCGCTGGAACCTACGACGCGGCCACAAATTCGCTGTACAGAGAAGAAACCTCGAAATTCCACTCTGCAAACCTAGAACATTTGCCCCAACACCAACAGGTGATGTTGCTACTGCACATTTCTCAATTATGACCTCAAGTTGACATGACGAGGAGACGAAATTGAAAACAAGAACCACGTGACAAAAAATGAGAGGAACTGGAAATAACGCAGTCAGATGGAACGTAAACAAAAAACATGCTACTTATTTCAGATTGAAAAGGATGGCCAATATCTGGTTTTTCCTTCTTCTTTTCTCTCATTATCATTACAAGGACAAATTACGTTTTCAAACACATTTGAAAGATCTTTATCAAACTTTGCTTCTCACTTCCTTGTAGTATATTTTTCATTGATTTCTTCCAAATCTGTCCATCTTCTTCCATCTGTTCCACTTCCTTGCTTCCATTTTTTACCCGAATTTTCCCATGCTTTGTGCACATTCATTTTGGGCCTTGCTACTATTTTTGCACCGATTTTTACAAGAAATGACACTTCTTGGGGGGAGGAAATTAACCGACAAACACACTCTATACTATATATAATAATAACTGGCTTCTTGACTTCTCTCTTTGGAAGTAGCTGAAATCCAAGTTTTTGCTCACATTTTCTGCCCTTTCCAGTCGAGTTCAACCTTTGGCGTTCCTCCAGTTGAAGTGGGTGAAGCAAGGCCCAGATTAAACGGAAATCGACCTCCTGTCTACGGTTATTATCCACCTTCAGAAAGGGTGATGCCACGTGTTAGCCGTAAGTATAGGACTTCCTCTTTATTTATGCCTTGTTCATGTATCACGAATGCCTTAAGAGGAATGCAAAAAGTTGCCCTAAGGAAAAGTGAATCTGCCACTCTACGAGTTCAGCTTGGGGCCGAGCAGCGTTTTTAAGGGCATTTTTCGCTATTTTGTCTCATAGTTTTCAGCGTATTTCACAACAAATTAGCTCACTTCTAGTTTCTTTGATAAAAGATGATATTTAACTATTGATTTTGCTCAAAAGGACTAAAATAGGCAAAATTTGATTTGTTTACTCCCAAGTTGACTTAAAGCCGATCTGATTTTTTTGTGTATCAGCTAACGCTTGTCATGAGGCAATAATTTTTCTCCTTTCCTTGAGGAGTTTTTCGTGCATTTTCCTAAGGAGTTTGGGGCGTACATGAACAGGACATTTGTAATACTGGCAAAAAGCGATGCATGAAATATGAGCTTAAAAGGAAGCCTTTCTTTTTTCCAGATATGGAAGCAGAATGCAGTGATGACGTCATGAAGCTGCGCGTTAAATTCAATGCCACTTTTTCGGGCCTGATTTACTCCGCAGGTAATAAAAAGTGATTCTTCATATGCTACCAAATAGTTTATTTCGGTAAAGTGCATACTATTATGCAATGTCAAACTGCAATTACCTGTAGATTAGACCGTGAAACAAATATGTCCATCAGCAGTCAAACAATTACGACCACTGCTGCACAGAAGTTGATCTATAGAAAATAAGTGGAAAAACAGCCCCATTAAAGATCATTTTTTCCCACTCTGCAAAAGAAGTAGGTTAATGTGTCTCCTCGTGTTTGATCTTGACTTCAATTAATTTGGAAAATCGATTAAAAACCTAGCCAAGTTTGACACTAAAGAAGAAGTGTGAAAAATTCGCTGAGGCAGAAAAAAGCCATTAAACGAGATTCCCTTGCACGTGCACTAATTGTGTACAGGCTGTCCCTCATTTCTCGCAGCAAAATCAGCTGCTACAGAATGAGGGATCGAGCTCCAAGTCGAGCAGAGAGGCTCTTTTAAAATATCCGATTATGTGAAAAATTATATAGGCCTGAAAATTGTTGGCTCGGTTTGAGTGACATTTGGTTAGCTCCGAAAATGGTGGGACAACCTGCATAAATAACGTTTTTGTGTGTACAGCGCGTAAGAAGTGCACACTTTCAAGGGTCATAATGGCAAAACGATCACATAACGATTTCCTCTCTGATTTTTTAGGCTACTCCTACGACTCGGATTGCATCTATATTAACGGGACTGGAAGTGAAGAGTACGAGTTTTACATCCAGCTTAATCGGTGCGGAACTTTAGGGGGGTCAGACCACAACAAGAAACGGGATGCCAATTTCAAAAACACCGAACCAACTGTAAGTCACTCTCATGATAATGTTGTAATTATGCTGACATCAAATGTGAGATCACTCACTGTGCAGTTTTTATGGACCGTTCATATATCAGCTTTTCATAAAAGAAGGTTATATCAGCTGAAACACCAGTTAAGTACACTTTTCTGAACTAGTTGAGCCCAATACCGAGTCGGCGAGTTTAAGGCAAAATCAGAAAGAAATGTTCAATATTTTTGTTGGTATTCTTGTATAATCATGCTAAAATTAATTTAGTTGCCTCATAATAATTATTTCTGCTGAATGTTGATGAGTTTTTTAAAGTTATATGCAGGTATGAGCTATGACTTATAAAGTGGACTTAAATATTGACCTGTTACTTTGAAAAGAAAACTTCAGCAGAAGTTTAAAATTTCTATCCATTTTACCTAGTTTGTGTCATCAATTGTAAATTATAGTATATTTGAATACATGAACGGGACATTTTAACCCCCCTCTGCATATAATCATACGGATTTGCTCTGGTGCAAGTTGACCCCACCTCGACTTTGACCTTCACCAAAGACTTTTGCATTTTTATAATATGATTATATAGAGTGAAAGTGTGGTTTGCTATTTTTTTTGCAGAAAAACTTCATGTGGAACACAGTGACAATTCAGTATAACCCACTCATAGAAGAGGAATGGGATGAGCACTTCAAAGTCACTTGTGAATATGGCTACGATTTCTGGAAAACGGTCACATTTCCATTTCTTGATGTTGAGTAAGGCTTGCTTTTTTCACGAATCTTTGCCTAATTTTTATGATACTATATGAATAATATACCATTTTGACAACTTTTTCAAGCACGCAGCACAAAAAACGAACGACCTTAAAAATGCAACTGATTTCCAATCTTCCTTATAACACTGATTTTCTCACGAGATTCGACAATAGCAGCATCTTCTTCTTCCTCTGCTTCGTTTGGTGGACGAATTCCCATGGCACAAAAATGTGGACTCTGATGCTCTGGAACCTTCACAAAAGTAGCCACTGCTGTCATGACACAAAAGGAACTACTCCATAAATCATTTCCCTCCTTTCTTTGGCAAAAAAGGGCTCTAGATCAGTTACTGGAACAAATTGCTTTAATGTCAAACGTAACAGGCAAAAAAAAAGTTCAGCCACTGTAATTGTTTTAATTAATGCCTACATTTCTATTTTCCACTCTCTATCAGAGCCATTTGTCAAATTCTGGCACCATCCTTTGATTATTGCTACTACAACGACTTTTTCACGTACTTTAGTAATTCTCATGCACTCTGCACTCTGATTGACAATTGCTCGTGATCCCCAACCAGAAATTTTCCTAAGTTTTCTGAAAGTTATTGTAACGTGTTAGCACTCCTTCGTTTTACCCAGGTTGAGTTTATGTCATTATGTAACATTAACTTCCATACCACCTAAGTAAAAAAATTGGAAACAATCGAATGTGACAAGGAAAATGGGTGTTTTCGATTTTACCTAGGTATCAAGGCAGTTAATGTTACATAATGACTAAAACTCAATGTTGATAAAACGTGTAAGTTTTACTGAGAGTTTTTTTGGCGTATGAGGGCTCAGAATTTCTGGTTGGGGAGTAGTAATGAACGTTTTTCTCCAAATCACTCAGTTCTGCTTCATTTGATGTGATACATCTCGTTATAGAGTAAACACAGCTGATCCCGTCCATTTCACGCTCACTCCGCCCGAATGTCACATGGAGATCAGAAATGGCTATGGCACCACAGGATCACGTGTGACTGGACCAGTCCACGTGGGTGACCCTTTGACACTTCTCATTCTTATGAGAAGCCAATGGGGTGAGTTCTAATAAAGGATGAGCCGGCCTGAAAAAATGAGCTCTTTTTTAGCGGATTATTATTTTTTGCGGCCCATCCTCTACGTTTTGCAAACTTGGTCCAACTTTTATATTCTATAATAATTTATAAAGACATCTCTAAAATTGCACTTTTTTATGATGAGTTCATTTGAAAAAAAACTTTTTTTCTACCCTTAAATTACGTTTTTGTTTGGTTTCCAATTTTATTATTACCTTTTACATTCTATTGTAATTTAAAGATAAATTCACAATTGCACTTTTTATGCTGTGTTCATCTAAGAAAAAACAATTTTCTACACTTAAATTACGTTTTCGTTTAGTTTCCAATTTTGTTATTACCTTTTACATTCTATTATAATTTAAAGACATCTTTAAAACTGCACTTTTTATGCTGTGTTCACCTAAGAAAAAACATTGCACTTTTTAAGCTGCGTTCACCTAAGAATTTTATTTTCCCTACCCTTAAATTGCGTTTCCGTTAAGTTTCCAATTTTATGATTACCGGGCATTTCAGCATGCAGTGCATGATTTTTTGGAAGCAAATGGCATTATTCGCCTGATTGGATCAACAACAAACCGCGATTGATTGCGTGGTACTAAGTGGTGAAATTAAGCTGTCATCATCTATTTTCAGACGGATTCGATGTAGTCGTCAACGACTGCTACGCTCATAATGGTGCCAACAAGAAGATCCAGCTGATTGATCACCACGGCTGTCCCGTGGACGACAAGTTGATATCTCGCTTTCAAGGCACCTGGGGAACCACGAATGACATGTATGACACACTGGTCTACGCGCATATGAAGACGTTTCGTTTCACCGGAACTCCCGCGCTCTACATTGAATGTGACATTCGAATGTGTCACGGAAGATGTCCGGTAAAAATGCAATTACTACTTTTTCGATTCCAAAAAATTATGAGGCAATTTTCGCCGCGGCCTCGGGGAAGAAATATCTCTTTTTAAAATCTTTTTTAAAGGCGCGTAGCTGATGATACACTTGATTAGTTTTCTGCGAGCTTTACAGTTACAGCAATGAAATTAGCCGAAAAAATCCGCCATCATCTCGTACTTTTTTAATTGTTCATTGGCAAATCAACTATGTAGTTTTCTTTGCAGTGATTGCAAGTGCCAATGTTTTTCCGAGCATTTTTTAAAATACAAAAAAATGGGAATTCGAACATCTTCACCACTTTTTAAATATGGCTCTTCGCACATTTGTTAGGGTGGAGCTATTGGTGGTGGCAATTTGTCAGCAATGATGATATTTAGTAGGCCTTGATATCAAGTGGTGAGAGAATGCCTTGCGACATCTTCGAGTAACAAAGGTTAATTTTCCTATCAATTATGATATGACAGCTTTAGGACCAGTGTGCTGCTGCTGCTGCTGCTCTTTTGTCACATTTCATGATTGGCATGAACTATTCTGCAATACGTTTTTTTTTTCCTCCATCCCAGACTCAATCTTGCAATTGGAGAAATCCGAAATCATCATCAGCCACTGTGCCCTCACCAAGCAGGAGGAAAAGAGATTTGCTCGAGGAATCTGACAGCAGAATCAGACCCGAAGATTTGCTGGCACTCAATAAGAGTCTGTCTGAATCTGTGAGCCTTTTTCAAGCCATCCATGTTGTCCAGTCTAATGAGGATGAAGTGAAGCAGAACGCAACGACCGCAGGTAATAAAAAGCTCATCCATATCCATTATTTTCCACATCCTTGAAAGTCTTTCGGGCTTATGCAATATGTACACTTTTCACTATGTAACAACGCCCAGTCCCCAAAGGCAAAGAGCAATTTACTTATTTATATTAAAGCAAACATGCAGCCCAAGAAGTTGCTGATTTGGCCGCTGCGAGAAGTGGCGCTTTTGCTTATTGAACGGGTTAAAAATGGAAAAAGTTAAATTATTACTTGAAACTTTGAAAAGCTAGTGTATATTCAAGACTCAGCCTGCTGCATTTTTTGTTTGTGATAACAACTAGTTCATAATTTTTGAACTTATTTTGGCCGCTACAATTGAGTGGCGCTGCGTGTTTAGAAATGTAAACAAATCATGACATCTATAGCGTTAAAGGCGCTACTCGTAGTATTTTACTAATTTGTATGCCTTTCAGAGCCCTACTTTGATTTGGATACCGACTCAGTTTGCCTTGGGTCTGTGGTCTTTGCTGGAGTCATAGGCTCCCTGGCCTTTGTGGCCTTGATGTCAAGCCTGATTGTGTCTGTGCTATGTTTACGAATGCGGAGGTTCAAAGATACTGAGGCCACTGTGGATGCAAGGCTAGACGCCAAAAATATCCTGGTGCGAAGGGGAGGCTTCAATCCAGGATCGGGAACGAATTCAGTGGCCAGCCTCGAATCAAGCTTGAGGCCGAGGTCATCTATGGTCAAATCTGAATATGTCCACTCCGCGCAAGCCAGAATCCCTTGAGCCAAAAAAAGGAGATTGTACAACTGTTAATTGTGTGTATTTGATTTTCTTTGATGATAATAGTCATTTCAGGTTTTCATCATCAGCAAACTTTGTTCGGTGTAACTTATTTTAAACTACTTTTGCAGCTTTGATTATGCTTCAAAAGGTATTTTAATAAAACACGTATATACAGTGTGAGGTTATTATTAATTATTAGCTTGTACAGAGGAGAGTCACGAATGTAGATTTTTAGGGCATGGAAAGGTAGTATTTTTCTCCTTTGTTGCACTCTCCTTTCAGCAATGTACTGACTACGTGATGAAAAGCCATTCTCACTGAGCTGCCATTGCTTTGATAGTGATGTACACCGATGGCCAACCTGAAAGTATAAATAAGTCAACGCACGAGCCGACAATTCAGTTCGAGCCTCCAAAGCTCGACGCGATTACTCGATCAGCCGTCTTTTTTCGAAAAACAAAACAAAGGATTTTTAACTGGTATTTTCTATCAAGTTAGCAAATGTAATTCACCTTAGAACTGCAATAAGTGAAGTTGAAGGCCAATTTCGGTTATGGCTGCAAATGACAGAATCCAGCCTGCTTTCATCATTTTCTTTTTCCAACATTTTGAGGTCGTGATGCAGTTTGAGCAATCCATAAATATCAGGCCAATCCAAGCTCCACAGAGAATTTGACAAGCTCCTTCCTATTCCTGCGAAGGGAAACAAGCCTCCAAAAAGTGTGGTGCCCAAAGTAAGGCCAGTGGAGAGGATAGGAAAGGCTGCCAATGTTCCATTTGTGAATAGGAAATAGATCAAAGTGGGCTGGCTTGAAGTTGCATTTGAGGTAGATCCAGTTGAAGTTGTGGTAGCAGTTGATGTTGAATTGACATTTACAATTACGTTTGGTGTGGTAGTTGTAACAGCAGTTGAGGCTGATTGGCCAAGGCCAAGGCCAAGAAGAGTTCCCACAGCCAGAAAAAGTGGGAAAAAGGCCAAAAAGATGGGGGTAAAGTCCACATCCATCAGTGTCTTTTGTGGAAAGTGATTAGTGGAAGGGTAATAATAGGCTGGCCTTTCGTATTGGTTGTTGTCCAAATGAAGGCTTTTGGGGCTGCTGTACTGCTCAGCTCTAAACCACGAAGCAAGGTCATCAAGGCCAAATTGCCTAGCTGAGGCTTTTGCTAGTTGCACTTGTTTGAGCTCCTCCCTAAACTTTTCCATTTTTTCATGCACTTCCTTTTTGCTCAGTGTGAAAGGCCTCTGGCCTTTTATGGCCTTAAGGCCTCCTTCGATTTTGGAGAGCCTTTTCAGCAAACACTTGGAACAGTCACTGTCGTCGTGATCAGCCGAAAAAAGGCTCGTGCTAAAGCAGTTGCCACTGCACGGTGATGATAGCAAAGGCCTTGTTTTTCGTGGTCTTAAATATGGCCTTAAATTAGCCCAGTCTGAGTACCACTCCATAGCAGAGAGAAGAGCCAACTAAAATGGCAAACTTGGTCATCCAAAGGAGAACAAAGAAAAAACATGATGACGATGGCAATTTCACCAAAGACTTTTGTGTGTGAGCTGTCAGTACTAGTCGATCAAAATCACTTTCATAAGATACAGTTTACTCACAGCTGGCTGAGAGAAGCTGCAACCTCTAACAATTTGTTTTTCAATCTTGGATCCAATTTGGTTCCACTCGTCAATTTGAAAATATTTATGAAACTCAATCTTGGATGCTCAGTGGCATAAGAAACTGCATTGATGGCTGTTGTCGCACAAGCCAAGGAAATGTGCACTGGACACACTTGCTCAGTTGCCATCAAGAAGCTGATTTCAGCTTTCGTCGCGCCTTAGTAAAATGTGAATTCACCCTCTTTCAACTTACCAGCAGTTGTGTCCTAAAGAGATGCATAGGACAACAGATAGCATATCGTGTCCAATGCTGTTTTGTCACACCTCAGTGAGCTGAGAGATGCTACGAGCTAAGCATTGAATTGATTTGAAATCGTTGATGCTCGTTAAAATCAGTTTTTTTATTTGCTTTAGTATCCAGCTGGCAATGTAAGCTTGATTTCTTTCACAAAAATGTCCAATTTGAATCCAGTCCTCAATTTGACTCCATTGAAAACACTGATGACATCCAACCTTAATTTATCAGTTGCAGAGGAAACTGCAGTAACGGCTGTTGTCGCACCAGACAGGTTAATGTGCACTGCACACACTTGCTCAGTTGCCATCAAGAAGCTGATTTCAGCTTTCGTGGCGCCTTTGAAAAATGTGAATTTGCCCTCCTTCAACTTGTCAACAGTTGTGTCCGTAGCTGATCTGACGATGATGCGTTTGACCTCTCGAGGGCCTCCAGCGAAGGTCATTTCGATGTATTTGACCATGTCACCAGCATTGCTCCGGAACGGCTGACAGTGACATAATTGGATAATCAAATTGTCACAACACACAAGATGAATGCAAATTTAAAAATAGACTTACATTTTGATTGACATAACTTTTCTGGAATGCCAAATCCAACAGAGCCTTGCTGGTGTCATTGTTGATGTTTGAGGTTGCCACTTTGCCCAACAATTCACACTGGAGGATTCGATCTTCTCCCTCACATTTTGTGTCTGACAAGATTCCCACCGTGCCTATGTAGGTATTCTGCACCGCAGTGCAATTCCTGTAAGTTATCACGTCTGGTGAAAAGGCTGAGCAGTCTGTTGCACTTAACGTGTTGTAGTCTTGGTCACATGGAGGTTCCAGAGCATCTGGCCTTGGAACTGTCAGTGAGCCACCCACTTGCTGAATTAGGGGAAAAATGCTTTTAGAAATTATAAAAAGATAGTGCACTAAAACAACATTGTATACCAAACTTCTACTTTGATGTCAGGTGAAAAAAGGGAAAGTATAACTTTTCCTAAACCCAGAAAACCCTTTTAGAGCTTAGAAAGCTTACAGTTTTCACGTAGTAGACAACTTGCATATCTTGACCATATCCAATCGTGCGATTGACTCCGGAGTTTTCGTTGACCAAATGGCATTCGGTGCCATCAGCTTCAGCTTTGATGTAGAATGCATCGCACTCGTTGCTAGAAATGGCACACCTATTCGCACACACCTGAATAATTGTGTCTTCGCCATCCACATCGATGTCTCCAATATCCAGATGCTAAAAAATATCCAATAATATGATGAATTATGAAAATCATAATGGTGTTACCTGATGATCTGTGCCATCGTTCCAGACATTTCTGTAGCCAGTGAATTTGAACTTGGACACAGTTATGTCCTGAGCCAAAATGGTGGCAGCCCAGGTGAAAATTAAGGCAATCCGGATCTTCATAGCTGCTTTCTTATGCTGAAAGTTGACTGATATTCAGTAAGCCTTGGCTCGCGAGCCTTTCAATAATGCAAAAGCTCCATATCTTGGCAACCTTGAAACTCAACGAAAACACACAAAAGGAATACTATCTCTACATACAAGTCAGATTTTTATTTTATTGTTGCCTCAACATTTTGTTCTTCATGTAAGGGTCTTCAAGGTCGTCAAACGGCAAACGAGTTTCCATATCTTGAGGCTTCAAATATGGAGGTTCTCGACCAACATACGGCATTGGATTACTATCCTGCCCAGGATTGTTCGATTCTGATTCTGGACATGGGCCAGCATTGCAATCTTCCCTTTGCTCCTCCAGATCTTTTCCACCACAAAATGCAAACTTGTCCTCCTTGGCATTGGCTTTGTTGGAGTTTTGGCAAGATCGTTTCCGAAGCACTTGAGCATTTCCACAAGACACTGGGCAATGCGTCCAACTCGTCCAATCACTCCACCCCACTATAGAAAAAAACAGCAACTTATAATTGTAATAAAGCATAAATTGATTGATTTTAAATATACCAGGTGGGCAAAAGCTGTCACATTTCATTTCCTCCGTTTTGGCCACTTTGACCATTCTCCCTTCGGAGTTGTAAATGAAGCTTTTTCTAATCCGGACTCCTCGTTTGCCACATGGTCCCTGGCAGTCTCCCCATTCGCTCCAGAATCCAGCATACATCAAAGGATCATCACATTTGGGAGGTTGGTTGGGATCCTTGAGCTTTTCAGGCGAATAGCAGGGGGCTTTCTCCTCACCATCCTTGTCATGGCAGTCCTGGCCTCCCCAAAGGCCATAATAATTATTGTCTTTTGGCATCCTGCTTCGAACCTTTTGAGTTGTGATCACTCTTTCTCTCGTCAATCCTTTTTTGATGCATCCAGGGCACATTCGTTCGTTCCAAACCTCCCACTCAGCCCACACACAATCCACAGGGCAATAGTTGATCATTTTCTTGTCAGCTCGAGATTTCTCGCTCATATTCTTGACCTCTGCATGATCCACGTGGTAGCAAATGATTGTGTTGCTCTTTTCACCGCGACACGGTTTGCCACCAAATGCGGCTTCCTGGGCCACATTTCTGTAGCGAGATTGGCGACCTTCTCCAGGATTGCCGCAGGTGACTGAACACGTGTTCCAAGGGCCCCATTCGGTATACTCGCAATTGACAGGGCAAGGCACGACATCCACGCATTCCCTGTATTCTTCAAAAGGGCCCTCGCAGTCTGCACCTCCATTTTGTGGAATTGGATTGGCACAATATCGACGCCTTATTTGCTTGCCACCTTCTCCACAATCCACGTTGCATTCCTGCCATGGACCCCATTCGGTGAGACCACCAGCAACTGAAGGACAATAACATCAAGAAATTGCTTTTAAAAATGCCTTCATATCAGCTTATTTAACCTGGGCAATATTTTTCTTCGCACTTCACAAATCTTGTCCATTCTCCGTGGCATTCAAGTGCCAACGGGGTACCCTGCTCAATTGGCTCGTCAGTCCAGCTGTCAACGCATTCTCTCGTCAGGATCTTCCTACCTACTCCACAAGTGACACTGCAAGGTGCATCTGTCCAAGCTGTCCATTCCGGATCTGTGAAGAAATGATGGACTCCTACAAAATAGCTCTTCACCCTTTTTTCGTTAATCTCTGACCTGGGCAAGGACAAGGATTGCAGTCTTTGGTTTCGATGTAAAGCTCACGATTCTCCCTCTTCTTTGGGCAAGGCTCACTGCCCGGATTGCTTGAATCAGTGCAGGTTCTTTTTCTTACAGTCTTTCCTCCCCCGCAAGTGACTGTGCACGTTTCCCAACTTGACCATTCACTGAACTTGTAATCAGCTAGAATACGAAATGCTCATTAAATTAGGGCACATAATATGTTATAAGGCGGATGATTTACTAGGGCACTCCTTCTGGTTGCAATTTCTCACTTCTTCCTTGAAAATTGAATATTTTCCACCCTTGTAGTTTCCATTGCAAGTCTCCTGCCCAGTTTTAACAGGACAATCTCGACTCCTTCTTTGCGTTCCGGAATCGCACGTTTTGGTACATTCGCTCCATGGTGTCCAATCACCCCACTGTGCAGGCGGATTTTTCTTGCAGCAGAATCTCACTTTGAAATCTTTGCATCTGGTGCCGAACATCTCATTGTTCTTATTCAAGCATAGTGTTCCGAACCTTTAAAGTTAGAGCAACATCTGGTATTACTTCAAAAACAGATAGCAAAATGAAGAGCTATTTCTCTTTTGGACAACACTTTAGAAAGAAAAGTTAAGAGAGACTGAAAAATTTTGGGTTGACTACCTTGGGTGAAATTTCAGTGAGCTCGGAGTCAGTAACGTTACTTCAAATTAAAGTGGAAGTGCATCTCGTTTGGATAACGCTTTAGCATGAAAAGTGCTGCCAGGCTGGGCATTTTGAGATATTCCTCTAAATTGCGAGGAGTCTGTCACGTTACTTCAAAATAGATAGTGCTAAGAGGAAATTAACCTCTTTTGGATAACGCTTTAGCAAGAAAAGTGCTGCCAGACTGGACATTTTGAGATATACCTATCCTAAATTGCGAGGAGTCTGTCACGTTACTTCAAAATAGATAGTGTAAAGAGGAAATTAACCTCTTTTGGATAACGCTTTAGCATGAAAAGTGCTGCCAGACTGGACATTTGGAGAATACCTATCCTAAATTGCGTGGAGTCTGTCACGTTACTTCAAAATAGATAGTGGTAAGAGGAAGTGCATCTCTTTTGGATAACGCTTTAGCATAAAAAGTGCTGCCAGGCTGGACATTTTGAGATATTCCTCTAAATTGCGAGGAGTCTGTCACATTACTTCAAAATAGATAGTGCTAAGAGGAAATTAACCTCTTTTGGATAACGCTTTAGCAAGAAAAGTGTTGCCAGTTAGGACATTCTGATACTCACGTGGGTGTGATTTTAGTGAATTTTGAGTCCGTCTCGTGCCATGGTGTGTCATCATCCACTGTTCTAACGTCAATGTACATCGAGTCAACCACACTGCTTCCACACACGTGGTTCCTCAAGGCTGGAGTCCTGACAATTGTACCACGATCCTCAGCGTCCCAAGTGCCATTATCAGGTGTGGTGGTGTCCAAAAAAGGCTTCCACTCGCACTCGTCAAAAAGTGTGGTAACACTTGGTGTCACGATTTTAATGGCATTGTCATCGCGCGCTCTGTTATTCATCTCGTTGCAGCCATACAAGCATCTGCATTTATGCCTCATTTTGTAATCCCTGCACTTCACCTTTTTGTGAAACCAATAATGAGGCGGTGGAGGCGGTGGAAGTTCAGCCTTGTTTGTGCAAGTAATGAACTCTTCGTCAGTGCTATAGTCAACATTCTTCTCTTTGGTCACTTCTAAATTCATGGTGGTTAGAAATTCCGGAAAGCCTCGATTTTTCTTGGCGCAGAATCTGAAAGCGGCGGTTTCATTGAAATTGAGCACCCACATCAAATTCTGCTTTGCATTCTCGGTATCTCCAGCTAAGCAAGGCTCATCAATGTCGAACCACTCGGTGAACAGATGCACTATTTAACGGGAAAAAAACACGTCAACTGGAAGTCAATAGAAATTCGTTAAGCATATACCATCATCATTGAAAAGTTGGCTGCAACTGCCCAATCCGATATGTGCAGTGACAACATCGGAGGCTTTTCCTTTATCCTTGTAAAACTCGCAAATATTGTCGTAGGTTTTTGCAAGCCCATTCATAGCAATGCACACAGTTTTGTTGCAAACTTCATTCTGGCTGCACGCACTGCAATCACGTGGCACCGTTCCCCACTCAGCATCATGCAAATTGCCATCAACTAGGAGAAATCAGTTTAAATGTCCACAATTATGGTCGAATAAGGACAAAATTACTGGCATCAGCACAGTCTCCCTTTTGGATGTGCAGAATGCGAAAAAACAGGCCGTTTTCCATATGCTGCACAAGCTTGCACATTGAGGAAAATCTCCAGGTTCTGGCATCAATAAGGGTGCAAATTGGGCGACCACAGCCCTCTGGCTCATTAGGGTCAATTTTCTCCTGATATGGATGCCTGTTGATTTTCCGTTGCAAATCCTTGGGTGGATTTTGTGAACCCTAGACGAAAAAATCCATGCAGTGCAGGAATCCGGATTTTCTGTACCTCAACAAAAGCCTTGATATTTTTACTTGTGGGCCTTCCCCGTCAATTTCGGGAACAGCAACTTCACTAATTATGGTAACTATTTCATTTTTGCTTGGTGGCTTTTCCTGAGCCTCTGATTCCAGCTGATTGAATCCAGTCGTTGGACTCCAGCCAGCTTGACCAGCACCCTTTTTACTTGCAGCTCTTCTATCTAATATATTAGTGATGGTAAGTTAACCGTTACTGGCATTAAAAACGATTGTATTACTCCTTATGTAATGATCCAGATCAAAATCGCTCCCTCTGGACGAGAGGAAAGCTTGATCCTCAATTCTAACCTCCATAAACCCACTAGCCAAGTAAGGCATTGACACCAGCACTGTAAACAATCATCTGTATCATGTACTTTTTTATATATAATTAGGAATTTTTTGTACCTGAGCATATCAAAGCTAGCTTCAGTTGCATTTTGCGCAGACGAAGCCGAACACTGATTAATTAGCTGAAGTTGTTCTGTTTATATTTATAGCCCTCGTTTCAATGATTGATAGGTAGAAGTAGTACATGTGTTTTAAAAATAGGCTATTTTTGGGAGATACAATACAAGTAGTATGACGTCACACGAGCTTCATGTTAAGCTGGAGTGGCTTTTTTAAAGAGCTGAAATGGCTTTCTTTGCAAGCTATACAAAAGCTTCAGCTTTCAAGCCAAAAATGGTGTGATTCTTGCATAAGTCCCAAGGAAAGTAACTTTTAAAAGCTCTTGCCAAGAAAGTCTTTCCATCTTTCCATAGACGTTCTATTTTTATTGGCCAACAAATTATTAAATTAATATTCTACATATTCGTTGTCTGATTCAGTTTCTTCTTCCTCATTTTCTGGTTCCTCTTTTTCACCTTCCTCAATGTTTTCTTCCTCTTCGATGATTTCATCTTCTTCCCCGGTTTCATCCTCGTTACTATCTTCAGCAGCTTCAACATCAGCTTCTTCTTCCACTGAGGATTCCTCTTCGGTTGGTGGCATCAACTCACCATGAGGAGAGTTCACCTCATAAGTCTCTTCTGGAGGAGCTTCAGTCACCATCATACCTTCAGAGCTGCTTCCACAAGGACCCAAGTCGCATTTTTCAATTTGTTCATCCTGCTTTCCACCATTTCCCACTACTTTGGTTCTCTTGAACTTTCCAACTCCACAAGTCACTGAGCAGGATGACCAGGCACCCCAAAAGTCTAAATTAACCACTCTTAAGAATTACATATGAAAAATGCTAATATTTTACCATCTTTGGTCAAAAGGACTTTGGGCGTGCACTCTTCAGTTTCGACCAAATCCTGTCTTTTGCAAGGCTCGATGTAGCAGTGTCTCCTTCTAAGTCTCGTTCCTTTTTGCTTTGCCCCATCATTGAATTTACGAGTACCACCAAATGATCTATCAACGCAATCTTTCCATTCACCCCAAGGCCCATGAGCAGCATTCGTATCCGTGCATCTCTCCTTTTGCTCAGCGCCAGAGCAAGGCTCTTCTTCTGATACAGTGCCAAAGACTTCCTTGCCATTTTCATCCTTGCATTTCTGGCCAAGAGCATTGGGAAATTGCTTGACGGTCCTATACCTATCTTTGACTCCGGTCAGCTTGGCTTTGTTTGAGCATTCACAGCCAGCCAGGTTCCAGGGTTCCCAGGGGCTAAGCTGACAGTCAACTGAAAGTATTGTTTTACCTTGTGTTATTCATGTATGGCAGCTAGGTGAAAGCAGGTAATATTACTTGGACACTCTTTGATGCAATTGGTCTGCTTGTCATCTTTTTCCTTTGAGCAGAAGGTGCAAGCTTCACTGTCCTCCAATGGAGGACAGCCCTTCAAATTTTCCAAGCCTTTTGTAGTGACATGCCTGAATCGAGTGCGAGACGCTGAAGTCTTGTCTGTGCCCAAGGGCACGCAGGTTAAGCTGCAGGGACCCCATTCTCCCCATTCGCTGACGTCACAGGATGCTGCAAAAATGCTTGAAAATTAGCCTGCTCCAACAGGGCAAACTGGGCAATTACGTGGACAATTTTTGATTTCTTCACAGGGAGCTTCCTCTTTGGCCTTTCCAAGAGATTTGCAATCCTTGCCTGTTCCTGCTGGTTTGGGGAAAGCACATTCACGAGTTCTTCGCTTGGTTCTACTTCCACATCTACAGGTTGTCCATTCGGACCAAGCAGAGTATCCCCCGTCAACTGGGCAGGGCTTCGGTTCAGGTGTGCAGGGTACGGAGTTTGAGAGTGGATTTACGGTCTTGTCTGTTTGGCAAAGGCTTTTAGCGACAATGCTACCACTCACTGTATCTTGGCACGTTCTGGTGCGAGTTTTCAATGCAGGTGAGCAAGTCCCAGAGCATTCGGACCATTCGGACCAAATTGACAGGGCATACTCTGGATTGTTTGATTTTTAATACTACAATATTTGGTTAGGTGACAATTGTCATATGTTCACCTTTGCATGCTGTGGCAGTGCATGCCTTTCTTTCGACGTCTTGCGACTTCTCACATTTTTGCTCCTTGGAATTACACGTGCGTTTCCACCGAATAATTTCCCCTTGGCCACACGAAACTGAACAAGTGGACCATGGCATCCATGTTGATTCAGTTGCCTGTGAGCCAGCTTAAAAATAATAAAACCTACTTGAAAGTCTTCAAAAAAACACTGGCTATAGTACCTTGGCAGGGCTTGTGACATGGCATTTTATCCTCCAGGGCTATTTGATCTATGCAACAAAATTAGCATTTTTCTAAATATGCGCGCTCAAATTAGACTAGTTATTATTACCACACTGCTTTCTCTTTCCCCGACATTTCCGAGTCCTGACTTGGAAGTTTTCAGAGTTGCATTCTCCCTGGCATTGCGACCATTTACCCCAAGGGCTGGTGGCCATTTTGGTTTTGGAGCAGCACAGACGAAACTTGTAATCTGGGCAAGCTTTGTTATTGTTGTTTCGCCCATCACAGTAAACACCAAAGCTGTGAGAAACAATATAAAAGAGTCTAGCCCAGAAATGGGTTTAACTCACAAAGGTGACACTTTGTTGAGGAAGAATCCAGTCTGGTACCAAGGTGTCATTTCTCCGTCCACAGTTCTCGCATCAATGTACAACGTTTGGGATTTCTCCAAATTGCACACATTTCGCTTGCTCCGTGAGTGGCTCGTAATTGTGTTAATATCACTTTTGCCATATGTTGGATTGCTACGCGAAAACACAGGAATTTTGAAGGCTTAATCAAAATCTCGATTTTTCTGCAGAATTCACCTAAGAAATCCTCCCCATCTGCAGTCCTCGAAAAGTTCCCTCTTGAGGGGCATATCAACAAAAACATCAGTCTCGGTGATGGGCCTGCCAACAACCTTGAAGTTGGCTTTCTTGCTCAAGACAGCAAAGGAGGCCGGGGTGCCCCACATGTTTTCACAGCAGTATCGAATCTTCCAATCCCTGCAGGTCATGTTTTTCTCACTGCCAGGGATGTTCCAGGCGTAGGGCACCTTGAGCTCATCCTCGTTCTCAGCATTGACGCAGGTGAACTGATGCGGACTTTTGTCATATTTCTCAGCAGTCTTGGCCTGGCCCTCCAGAGTCCTGAACTCCACTGGGTAGTGGATGTAATTCATGGGGCAGGATCTGTGCACGTTTTTCCTGCTCAATCCAGTCAAGTAGTTGAACACACTTTTCACAGACTCTCGTTCAGTCTCATCAGACGGATCGTCCAAGTCGAACCATTCGGTATGTTGGCAATCTCATGAAGATAAAAAACAAATTTCTACAAATCAAGTCTAGAATATGTGAAATTGTTTTTTTTTACTTGAGAAGAGAGATTTGCAATCTCCAAGGGAAATGGCGACGACTTTCCGCTTTCGCATTCCTGCTCTTCTCAGGTGTAAATAAGTGACAGCCTCGCACACATTATCGAACGTTTTGGCATGCCCATCATCGTTGACGCAAATTGGCATGCCTTTGCAGTATTCAAGCCCGTCGCAATACGAGCACTTATTTTCTCCTTTGCCCCACCCACGTCGGGCATTTTTGACCAACGCTCGCTTATTGCCCCAAACTAGCATCAATAATTAAAATTACTCGTTTCTATCCAAGATACGCTAATTCGCGCAGCTTACTCAGCGTTTCGCAGTTGCCACTTTGAATCTCGAAAATCTGCCTGTATTTGCTGTTTTCATTGGCCCACGCCACGAAATCGCACAGGCTGTCAAATGACCTCACACTTTGGTCCACCGTGGTGCAAATGGGGTGGCCACAGGGCTTTCGGCTTGCACTGCGGCTCATGATTTCAGGCGGGCCCGTTTTGGGGTCTTTGCTCACGGCCTTTTTGTACTCGTCTAACTTGCTAGGCGTGAGTTTTGTCCGGTGCGATTTTACGAGCGGGTTATCGATGACCGGACGATACGTCTCGGCTTTCCCAGTTAATATGGAAACTGGCAAGTCATTGGGCAGCCCAAGGGATCCAGGCATTCGTTTTCGCATGTACACATCCTCGAAAGCCTTGCTGAAAGCCTCAAACAAATCTCGTGATGGGCTCTGTTGCCTCTGCCTCGATTTCTTCGCGGCGGCTGCGTAAGTCTCTAGCTGGTGCTGATGCAAAAGCAGGAGAACAAAAAAGAGGATTGTCGACATCGCAACCCCGGATTTCGACTTGACAAGATAATTAATCTTATTAAGGTACTCGTGTGGCAACAAACTAGTTCGAGGAAGATTGATGGCAAATATTTATGTTCATGTTTGCTCGCCTAACGTCGCATTCTATATAGGCCTTACTTATGCATATCTTCTCTGAAGAAGGAAATCGAGCTACTTACTTCTTATGCTTTTAGTATACGTACACACACTACGTATATGTTCTCATTGACTTTAAAAATAAGGGAGGCAATTTTTTTCACAGAATGATTGATTTGACGCACCCCACCAGCAATCACAACGCTCCTATGATAAAAAACTAAAAAAAATTCTAGAGCTTTCTAAAACCTGAAATGAATCAGATATAGGAAAAACTAGCACGCTACTTTTGCGCCGTGATCACACAACCTTAACTGAGGTTAGTTAGCACAGCCTCAGCTAAACTCTCAATCCAAGGGCAAAGTGTACTGACACAGTGATCTTTTCCACTACTTTAAAGATATGCATTCGATAATCATCAGGGGTCAGAGGAGACGCTAAATTATTCCAGTTGACATTTTGATTAATGCAGTAAGTTATCTTAAGCAAATGAATAAGGTGTGCTTACTATATAAAGGTCGGCTTTAGTTTGCCACGCTACTTCAGTAGCATCATGAAGGTCCTTGCACTCGCTGTGCTAACTCTGGCTGTTGCCTCCAACGCTGACCAGTATTGGTACAACTTCAAGACCACGTGGTCATTCTTGCCATTGACAGGATTCTACGACAAACCTCGCACTGAAGCCGAAGCAAAGGCCGAAGGATGGAGACAAGTCTCGAATGATTGCTCCGAGGGTGCAACGTAAGATCGTATTTGAAAAAGTTTTTGCCAAATTAGGAAAAATGCACTTAATTGCAGCTTTTTTGGCAACCGCTACGCTCCACCTGAGGATAATCCCGAACTGATCATCATTTATGACGTCAATGGCTTCATCGCTGGCATGCACTCTGTGGTAGCCAAGAAGTTCACTGCCAATGATGCTTACTGGAGCTTCACCAAGTCCAGCTGGTACAGAGATGACGTCGTTTTTGGCGAAGACGTCTTCCTCACGACTGCTTACTTTGTCGACCCCGAGGTGATTTGCGGAGCTGGCAGAACTCAAAATGACTTTGACGTTGATGGAACTGGCTACGTTTTGCACTTCCAAAATGGCCCAGCAGTGACTGACCTCTTAACAGCCCCGAATAACTTGGAAGAGGCTGAGGCTGATGTAAGCTCTTCTTTGGTTTTCTTGCACTATCCCACTTTCGCCCTAGTTGACCTCCAGAGATGAACAACTTTTTCCCTGATTCTGTAGACTTTGCGAGGCTCTATTGAACTTTGGTGTGGCTGGCCTTTTGAGCGAGTTACTCTGCCAAATACTACATTAAAAAGCCGGCTGCTGTTGGCTTCAGTAAGCCTATACCAAAGTTCAAATGTAATTAAGGGCCTATATTTATAACAGTATCTTTTGCCAAGCTGGATTGAGAAGTATTACTTTTTTTCGCAGTCTTTCTGGTTCAAACACAAGTGCTTCGCTAACATGGGCCGTCACTACTTCAACTTGAACTACGACGTCAATGCGCCTTGCGATGACCTTGCACCTATCCAAGTTGTCTTCAGTGATGGCGTCTTGAATGCCTTCGTTTGGCAGCACATCGCTCCCCTCAAAGGAGGTGGCGATAGGTGGGAAAGTGTCAACAGTTTGGCCATCACTGGCATCGTCGAATCTGCCCCCAATTGCTTGTATGACTTGGTCGAATCACCCGGAGTCACCACCATGCATGTATACCTCAGAAATTACGAGACTCTCTGCATTATCGATAAGGAGGCAGACAAACATTAATACCCACTATTGCAATAAAAGTCAAGTTATTCCGAGGTGACAGCAGCACAAATTGACATTTTATGCTTATGATACTCGAATTATGTTGGTATGGTGATCTATTATCATTGGGTAAAACCTGAGCTTCTTGGTATAAGAAAAATGAGCAGATGCTCACCCCAGAATCGATCAATGAAGTGATCTCCTGGGAAGTTAGGCAATATCACGCAAAACGGAAATCAGGCGGTGAAAGCAACGCTGAAGAATACACTAGTGGATACATGATGAAATAAGCTAATAATTCATTAGATCTCTTTGTATAGAGTACACACAGTAATTAAGCTATTATTAGCTACAACGTTTGATATTTGAGCTGGCTTAATAGATACTTTCGGTGGTATATGATGATACCTCCATTCTTACAGCACACTTTTGGTCCCATTTTTTCACAATATTGGTATACGCGCGCGGTTGGTCGACACATGCGACGAATGTGACAAAAAATATTGCATTACACGAGCTGCTGAGAGGATTTCCTCGTAGCAGCAAAATCCTTGATGATAATAAAGTTATTGAATAGGATACGCAGAAGCAGCTATTCTTTGAATAACACCAATTTCTTATATCGGCTTTGCGTTGTTTGATTTGTTATGTCAGCTACAAGCTCGATACACAGCTGTCAACGATTCAATAGGGAATTCGCAGTACAGAAAGGTAATGATCACTGACATCTACGTGCCATTGGATTAGGATAAGGGACAGGATGTCAGCAGCCACAAAACTCTCCCGCTCTGTCCAATAGAAGAAAAAAAAGCCAGCTTTAAAGTCGATTCTTCCAAGATGAAAACCATACGTGTATCAATTAGCTAAATATTGGAGCATTGGCTAAATTTTCTCCTCTGGCCACAGCCAACTATATAAAAGGCGAGCTCCTTTCTCTGCACGATGCACTAAAAGAGCGGTGGTAAGTTACCTATGTGTATGCTCTTGAGTCGTCAGTCTCTGTGACAACGCGCAGTGCTTAACATATCCACTTTTTACAATGAAAACGGTAAGCATTAAAAAAAAAACTAATTTCTGAAACACATCAAATTTGAGAGCAGAGTGAACTTTTTCGGCTCTATAACTCAGTTTATAACTGAGTGAAAATCTGAGTTAATCACAGAGGCATCAAAGGGAAACAGCTCGCACGTGAAAAGTCCATAGAGGAAACGATGATGTATCCGAAATGCAATTAATTCTAACGGCTTGACTACAGCTACTGCAGAGGCTAACTTTCACAACAAGCAGCTATTTATTTTTTCCGCCGAAATCTTTGTAAAAGTAGTTGCTTCTGGCGGAATCCAACAATATACTGTGCTGTATAGAACTCGAAAGTTAGAGCTTGTTTGTGGAGCTGCCAAAGTTATCGAAGCCTGCATTTTGTGCGATTCATTGGAGCCTTAGCAGGTTGACATTAAGTTGGAAGAACAATTATTTCTGTCACTTAACGAGTTCCAATTTCCAAGAAGAATAAGACATCATAAGCCTTTTTTTGCATTGAGCCAACGACAATGGTGGAAGATTAGGCTTTAAAGCATTATCTGAGTCAGAGGACTTTTCATTCGAGTCAAAGGACACTTGGTAACAAAGCAGCACCACTCTAGCATCGTCATCATCATGAATTTGAATGGCGGGGAATAATCATTTATGCCACCACTATAAGGGCCAGATCCTCACTTACATGATATGGCCCTCATACTCCGAGCAGAGAACTACTCGGAAACAATGCAGGAGTTGCTTAAAGGCCCAATTGGTACGGTGTTAAAGGCACCCCATGCTATAACTTTAGGCCTTCCAAGTTCACGACCAAGTTCGAGCAAAGGCCAAATCTGAGAGGGCCTTTATTCCTCATTTGAACTGACACTCCCATCACCAAGAAAGGTGGGCCTTAAAGAACAAGTCACCCCTAGTATTTAGCTGTTAAAGTAAACTACCCTTTACACACATATATATAGCTGCAAGTCCTTGATTTAGAGTCAATGCCATGTCGAAAATTGGCCTTAGAAGTTTATTGGCATGCTGCCGAGCCAAAAGGCCAGCAATAAATAGGCCCAGAAAAAATTGCCTCCCAAGATGGAATACCAAATGTCTCTAATAAATACAAGGTTGAAATATGGCGTTTTTAGCAGCCTTATTTGTCGTCAAAGGCTAATGAAAAATGCCTGAAATCCGTCATCCTTCTCAGTCCATCTTCATTAATGCACATTTTATGCTAGCCCAAAAACTCCATAAGAAAACGAGCCTTCAGCTGAGGCCAAAATCAAATTAAAAGTTAGCTTTCAAGTAAACAATATCAAGTTTCGCAAGTTTTTAACTTCAACCTACTTAGGGCTAGAAAGCATTGTAAAAAAATGAGGATTTAGATGAGCAAAATTAGCCAAGCCCAACAAAATACTTCTCGCTCTCAAGCTAAATTCGTTGAGAGTAACGCCTTTTAGTAGTCCGCAAAAGATTCACTTAAAAGTTTATTTAAAACTAAGGGAACTTTTCTTGTAATTTAAGGCATTCTAGATACACATTCCAAAGGAATCTTTCAAAAGCTAAATATATAAGCTGGATTTCTTGCATGCAAAAGAATAAATCTTTAGAAGAAGCTGTGCAGTCCGATATTCAAATTTCTTCAGCTACCAACAACACTAAGTCACACTAAGCAGTAGTACGCGAGACGGCTCTACTGGTAAAAGGCTAAACGGTTAAAGGCAATTTGGTGTCAGGCTAATTGGCCAAAGGCTAGATTGGAGAAAGGCTACCAAAAAGTAAAGGCTAAATTGAAAATAATACAAGTGTACAAAAACATTGAATGACATCTATTTCGATCATTGAAGTTCCAGCATTGAAAATAAGTTACGTCCTAGCAAGTATGTTCGCTCATCTGCACCATGCTTTGATGGTTAATTGAAATATATGCGCTAAACTAATCTTTTTAATGTCTGGATTCAGAAATATCCCCAAAAGCTCCTTCAAACAGCCAGAAGTTTTGTAATTCTTAAGTAGAATTGTCTGTCAGGATTGCTCGGTAGAGATGGCCCTGGTCAAGCTAGCTTGCATGCTCAGCTTCATATAACTGGCTATCTGTTCTTTAAATACTTCACTGATTTGGAAAGGAACATTTAGGGAAGTTCCTTGGTGACTAAAGGATCAAATCTTGCTTATTCTTAACAATCTAAATCAGCTTGGTCAGCCAAGCCTTGACAAGTAAGTCTTGTTTGTAAAATGAAAAGTGGAGATATGTTGTCTACCAATCAAACACTATCACTAATGAAATATCTGCTATTTGCTTTTTTTTATATAGCCTTTTACCAATCTTGCCTTTGGCCGATTGGCTTTTTACCAATTAGCCTTTAACCTATTAGCCTTACACCAAATAGCCTTCTACTGATTAGCCTTTAACCAGTATACCCCGCGAGACTCATCGAGGAACTTGGTAAAAACATGGCACAAAGTTAGTAGTATGCAATCAGAGGAAGATATAACTATTGTTGATAGTTGATTGGAAGCTGGTGAATGCAGCAATTGATTTTTTTGCTATACGTGAATGCAAAAGGCTTCCTGCTGAGTTGAGCAATTTTTTATTGGAATTCTCGAGTGGCACACAAGGATGAAACATAATAGAGAGTGAAGTAGCGATCGAGTTATTAGAGAGTCTTTTATTGCACAAAACGACTGGCCTTTTGCATTGTCAAAAAGGCTCGGCTTTTTTGCCAGCTCAACTTGGCTGTCATTCGAGCAAAAGTGCTCTTCTTTACGAGAGCACCACAAAAAATTACACTAATGGCTCAAGTGGAATTACACTTGTAGAATGTGTAAGTTGGGCATCAGTGCATTTTTGAACAATGCCACTCCAACTGAAGATGAAGAAGAAAAAGCATCTAAAAGATGCATTGTGCTTTCCCAAAGTTTGACTATTATCTGGCAAGGACGAAATGCGAGGAGCGAAATCATAATGTTCCAGTTAAAATTAGCCTATTAGGCACAAAATCCCGTTGATTGCATGGCTCATTTGACGAGATTTAAGGGGGGACGACTCAAGTCTGTAGCAAAACTGCCTAAATCTTTTAAAATGCAGTCCACAATGGCGCGTGGCTACTTACAGACAATTGTGGGAGCAGAAAACTCCCTCGGGATTCAACTTCTTTTGATCAATGCAATGCAGTGAGGAAAAGTTACCTTCGTCACATTCAATCTTCCGCCTTTCTGTCAAAGCCAGCAGCCTCTCAAAGTTTATGGTATTTTCCTGGCGATTGGTCTGTTTCCAAAATATGCCAAAGTTTAACCTTGAGGTCGATATAATGCTGTTCGGGCTTGGAATTAGCAGGAGGAGGGGAATGTATGCAAATGAATTACAAGGAACTCTCCATATGTTGGCATGACAATAGGTCGAGGTCTTTATTGAAAGGGCGAGAGCATTCATATACCAGAATTACCAGAGCAAAGTGGTGGCCTTACTTCGAATCAAAGAGGAAAATCAGCTCGAAAATTGCATTATGCTAACGCTCTGAACTGCGCATAATCGGCTAATGTTACCAGGTTATCAGGTATCTAAACTGGTATAAACGCTAACCTTTCGTGAAAGGTTATAACTAAAATATACCTTAACCAAAAGTGGAGACCTTTTGATCACTGTGTGTGTGCACTTTTGCTTGTGTGGCAAGGAAATTGGTAACTTTTTTGGCTTTTACCCGATACTGCATGCACCTGCTTGCTGTGAGCAAACACAATTTTCTCCTCCTGCGCGAAATCCAATGCGAACATTGACTCAAGCGCGTTATTATTGGACCATGATGATTGGATGACATCATCTTCATCCGAGAGAGAGAGGAGGCAAAAAACGAGCCTAAAACTTCCGTGTCTTTATCTCCAGCCAAGATGATGGCCTTTAGATACTACAAATGTCGTTTTCCACCTTTATATAGTTGTATAGGTTTTGGCACAACTTTTGGCATTATATTAGCTCTCATCGTAGCATTGAAAGGTCAACATGTGTTGGAAGAAAGTTGCCCTAAGGCAAATAATGATAAGGACTTTTCCTTTCAAGTCTTCGAGTATCTTTTGACGGCTGGAAGTAAAAAAACCCTCTTTTTTGAAAAGTTGAGTCAGGTGCGAGAGGCCGACAACGGTTAATGGCGAAATCTGGCGTTTTCTTCAAAGGCCACTTTCTAAGGCCCCGTTTGGCACTTTCAGCTTACTCAATCAGTCATTCAGTGAGGAAATGCGGTCATTCTTCTCATAATGTTCAAGGAAAAGTAACCCAAAATGGCTATTTTCCCGCTCTCTCTTTGCTATTCTAGCTTTTCTTTCAATTTAAGAATGACATTTTTCAGAATGTGCATCTAAGCAGGAAACGTGATTTGCACTAATCCTGCATTGGCATGTCTGACTACAATTGCACCTAAACGAGTGAATGATTGAGAAAAAAAATTGGGAAATTGATCATTGGACTCACGCGCTCCCCTCTTAGCAATTAGTATTTGAAAAATGGAGACTTTCATTATTCCAGCCCCAGATTTTTCATTATTTGAACAAAAGGATTTTGCATTTCCAGCTCCACAGGAGAGTTTGCTGGAAAGGCGAAAATAAGTCAATAGCCAAAAGGCAAATTCGGCTCGAGTTTTCTGGCCTGCATCCAAACCAAACTTAAACTATCACACTCGCACAAAAATCTGGGAAAATCACTACATTAAGCAAAAGGCCCCTGGTGGAGAAAGACGGCAACTTAAGGCAGCAAAATTCCTGCTGTTCAGGATACTAGATTGAAATTGGATGCACAAAGGGAGGAAAATCCGCTTAGTAAAAACCCAGACTCGCGAAGGATCTTGGTATAAACTATACCGTGTGGTTTTCGATCTGAGCGTGCAAAATGGAAATGTGTTGCTTTCGTACTACAGCTGTATTGCTCGAGCCAACAAACAAACAACTACTAGCTGCTACTACTACTGGGACCTTTAATAAAAATTCCATGAATCACAGCAGAGGAGGTAGAGAAAGCCCTAAAGACAATTTGAGCTACTGTAAGGCTGCATTTTTTCCCAGAGAAAAAGGGAACAGAAAATGAGCAAAAAATGTAGTAATTGTCGCAAGGAATCAAGACATAGTAAAAAAACGATAGTGGAAAAGAAGTAATGTCTCCTCTTTCAGCACCAAAAGCAGGCACGTCATAAAATAAAGACTCCCAAACATTGTTGAAGCAAAAATACCCCGCACATTGAAAAAGGCCAAAAAAACCACAAGATGAACGGAAAGGATAGAGATCGCAGTTGGAGTGAAGTTGGGGATACGTTGCGCTACTTGAATTCCATGGCGAGCAGTCACTCGTGGTGCTGCGCGGATACAGACGACCAATCGAGCTCGGCCTTGGCCTTGATTGGCCTTAACCAGTTGGACATGCCCATCGAAGGAGCAGCCATGGCAACAGCGGCGGCAAAGGCCGTGGCCGTCGTAGCAGCTGTCAGTTGTGACAACTTTGATGATCATGACGAAGAATCGGAGTGTATCCAGATGAAAAAGTTTTCCACGGCCTCTTTGGGAGTCTCCAAAGCTGAGGTCGTTGAATTGTGGTGAGTTTTACGATGTCAGCACTTCGATATAATGGCGTTTCTTGCATGCCTAGGATTTATGGCCGTGAATACATTACTTTTTATCAATAGAAAAGTTAGATTCCTGGCTGTGGCTTTTTGTTTCAACATGCTGGAATGTTGTACCTATTTGAGACTATTGCTTAAAAAACACATATCCGTATTTTTTTGCTAACTTTCTTTGAAGTGCTCAGACATTCAGGCTGCCAAATGAATGGCAGGTTTGAAAAAAAGTTACAGTCAGCAGCTCGTACGTAATTGCACACTTTTTCACCGTCCAATTTTGGTAAGGAAAGAAAGTTTATGGCTGCCTTGAATTGAGACAAGTCTGCGCAGGCCATTTGCATTCGCGTCTACAAGGTCCAATAAATTATGTACCTCATTCGTCAGGAAAGTCCAATAAATTCTGTACTCCTACGCGCAACATAAGTTTGAAATCGTTGCCTAACGCTTCTGTTTCATTCAGTTTTTCTAGCCTTCAATTTCCCCCTAAAATGATGATGGATACTTCCATGCAACAGTCTGCTAGAATTTCACAATTTAACTAGTTTTTTCAGCTTTGTAAGAGTATAGTATATGGCATGATCAATCTTTGCAGTTAGATTGAAATAAGAAGTCGAATCAACAACTTCTTTCTGTTTTTAGTAAAATTAAAAGTCATCTGCTATTTACAGCCAAAGGCATTGGCTTTCACCACCCTCTTCCACGATGGCATCCACGAGCTCGAGCACCTCCAAGGTCAACGAGGCCAAAGGTCGTACATCTTCCAAGAAGAAATCCGTGTCGATAGTCTTAAGCGCTCCCAACGAGGACACCATCGGCCTCGATAATATGGAGGAGTCGACAACCTCGGATCCGTTGCTCAACAAGTCTGACAACCTTTTCCAGGGTTCATCCATCGTTGGAGGGCTGAGGCGAGCGTCAGATGATTACCCTTACGCCAACGCAGCCGCAGCCAATTCGAGGTCAAACATGCTCCAGGTGATCAACGTGATTGACAACCCTCTGTTGTACAACCGGCAAGACAGCGATGGCCTTTTGGCCCTTCGAGCAGATCGAGAAAGGCTGCGACGTCATAGCATGTGCCCGGACAGTCATCGCACAATCAGCAGCTCAAAATCAATCACCACAAACGTCAAGTGAGTAGCGAATCTGGATTTTGGAGCAATTCTCTCTCGGTCTCATCTCATGGCTTAAAAATTGACATGGCAAGCCCAAAAAAGGAAGGCGAGCACATTTTCCATGAAAAAGTTCTAGCTCTGCAACAAGCGCGACGAATCGGAAAAATATTGGAAATGTACTTTTCCTACCTTGATCCTCCATCAAATTATAGCCTTCCATGGCTGCACTGGGGACACTTCACTTTTCAGTTTTCACCGTTTCCTTTTTGCCAAAAAAAGATCACTTATTAGGGGTTCTTGGATCCACTGAGCTGCGAGGCAGTGAGTTTTTACTTTATAGTTTTAGCGCGCTGCGATTTGACGAAAAAACTGATCTAACTGAGCGCGCCGCTTAACGCGGGGTCATTTCGCAACTTTTTTATTTGGCCAAGGTTGCGTGTTTAATTGACTAATGTTGCGATTGATAAATTACAGAGGTTGGCTCCAGAACCTTAATCACGGCAGGGAAAGCCGGTCTCTCGAGGGCATGGACAAAAAGACGCGTTTCCCTCGATTTTCCGAGGTTCCCGAAGTGGTCGTTTCGCATCATTTGTCCCCCGAAGAGCCTACCTCCGTTGAGGCTGACAATGAGGATGTGCAAATTGAAAAGGCTCACAGAGACTTGATGGTCAAAACTGTTCAGAAATACCTAACATTGGATCCTACCACTCCCCTCCGGGACAAACTGTTCACGGCTGGCCTTTTGGCCTTGACGATGGTTGGGATAATGGTGCTTTTTTGGTATCAAAACTTCGGACCCGGATTCACCACCAATAACACGCATTAGATATACTAGACTAAAAATGGGCTGTGATTCTATAAGGAAAAAATGACGATAGAGTCTCGCAATATATCTCTATATAATTAGTATATATTTCTTTTGCTCTTCTGATGGCATTGACATCATCATCATGAGTTTGGCACGGACCTTGGTGGAGATATGGAACAGAGATTTCACAAAAAAGAGAAGACAAGTTAGTGGTAGTAATTTCTTTTTGCAATGCAGTATCACAAAAGTGGGCTGTCGCAGTTCTCTCTGAAAGTCTTCGCTGATAGATCATATGGCAATTTTTCGTTTAGATATGTACAAGACCTCGCGAGATATTATTATTGCAGTGAAAAGGTATGGTAACTTGAAGATTGTCCTTCCGGATCTTGGGTTAATCAGACAGGTCTAGTGAAGTTGGCAGGGAACATGCCCTTTTGGCCCGTGCTCTCCTTGTAGCCCATGAGCCAGCCTTCCTCCTGTTAAAAAGCCATTTTTAAGGGTTCACGATTAGGCCATTTTGTGAGGTGTTACCTGGTCTTCCGGATCCTCATACTCAACAACGTTAATGACCTCTCCGACCTCGAAAGCCAATTCGTCCACGTCCTCAGCTTGATACTTATACGAAGCTTTCACTCGATACAGCACTCCGGGTGGAAGATTATCTGTCGAAGCCCCTGAAAATGTGATTTAATGTTAAAATCGAGAAATGTCACCCAAGCGCAAGTTTCTTGCCCTTTCAGCTACTTTTATGGGTCGGAACTTGAGTGTCATGCAAAAAAGGGGCTTTTTAATACGGTTAGTGCCTGTGTGAATTAACGTACCAACAGGGATATCATACATCTCGTTATTGCCATGGTTGGCTGCTCCCGTCGTGTTAGAGTATCTCGAGGCCCCATTTGAGGCCCTGGGAGCTGTCGAAGGGCCCACGGGCTCGTACTCTCCCCTAAAAGAGGATCCGAAGTGTCTGGACGGGCTGGAAGTGCCATTAGTGGCTGGAAAAATAGAAAAAAAACTTGAACCTGCGACGCGAATTTTTGTGCCCAATGACGAAAAGCAAACAATAATCTGGCCTCTTAAAAAATAAGGACACCAATATAATAGTGAAATATATGTGGTGAACATGCAAAGCAAAAAAGTGGAAATCAAAGCGAAAAATTTAAAACGAAAACATCGATTTCTTTTATAGTTATTGAGTTACTGTTGCTGTAATTGTAATTGTGAATTTCCAGCTCAAGGTCTTGCACTTCCAGAAGCTCGCATTCATCATCACAGTTAGTAGGCGAAGCAGCAGCAGCAGCAGTTATTTTTGCACTAGGAACAATTTCAGGTCTCGAGAGGCCATTTTGGGGCACTGCCTTTGTTGACTCAACTACTGCACAAGTGTTATAGGATTCCAAGTCACTCTCGTGGATGGGAGACAATGGACCCTGGTAGAGTGCTTGACGCACTTCGATGAACTCACCTTTTGGAGGAGAATTTCTGGAAAGAGAAAAAACACATACGATAATTAGTGGTGTCATTAGTGGTCAAATCCTCTTTGAATTGGGCTTTGCTCACGGAGGCTCTGGTAGTAATGATTTTTGCCGCTAGGAGGAGCTAATGATACCCCAGCTAATAGCAGTGTAAGCTAAGCGGGCTGAAAATTGAATTTCGATCTGTTTCTGTTTGCACCCGCCCCGCTACTAGCCCCGATTTAACAATATTGACCCTCCGGTCAATTTTAAAAGATTGCAGATTTGATATATTTCAATTACTTCACTAATATTTCAGTCTTCTAATTTTTGAAAAGCAAGTTTTAATCTTGTTTTGTAGTCATTTTAAGGGCAAATTCAGTAATAATTGCATGCTTTGTAGGACAATTTGCCCAAGAAAATCAAGCTTGATACACGGTGGAGCTTTCTGGAAAAGACAGAAAATCTTTCCTTTCTTGACAAAAACGCCAAATATTTCGTTTTTTAAAGTCAAAAAGCCAAATGATAACGATTATGTGACGAACTAGTTTAAGCGACTTTGAAAAAGAATCGGAGGTTACTTCTAATGCCATCTTTTTTACATTATTCGGAAAAATGTAACTACACCGTGAGCAAAGCCCAATTTCAATTAACTCGAGTTTTTCCGGACGCAAAAATATGACTATAACATCGAAACGCTACCAAAAAAATAACTTCTTCCGAAATAGCCTCAAAAGCAGCTTTGGTCACTTGTCCATTAAAAAAGCCATAATTCTAATTTATGCACTGAAAAAATCCACATCTGGTAATTTTTTCCCCATTTACAGCGGTGCCAACTTTTTAAAATGTCTAATAGATGCAGCCTATACTATAAAAAATAGAGTTTTCATTCATAGATGGCGCTGCTAAAAAATGCCACTTACAGCGTTCCAGTAGAACTGATGGACTGGTTGAGCTGCTGAGGCCTGGGTGCTTTTTTGGGCACGGTGCCTTTTTGAACATCTTTCGCCAACTTGTCAATGATGGCCTCCAGTTCACTGTAGACCTTGGCCGTTTCTGAATGGAAGACTTCCTCGGCTGCGAACAAAGTTTGCATGTTTGTCACCAAAAAGAGGACGCGAGAATCAAACAGAGCTGGCAATTCGACGTGCAGCTCCGAGTTGAGGATCTCATAAGTTCTCTTCGCAGCCTCCATGGCCTCTTTTCCCCTGCACGAAACGAACAAAAAATTGAAAGCAACATCTTCATAATTAATTATCCTAATTAAAGAGTACCTCGCGAATTTCGCCTCGTTTCTGGTCGGGTTGGCTTGCAAAGTCTGCACGTTGTGCCTCTCTTTGTCAAAATCGATTAGTTTTCGGCCCCGCTTCTCAATCTTCTTCCTCATCTCTGGAAATTGACCCTGGTAAGTGTTGAGCGGGATGAGGACCTGATCTGACAACTTGTGGGCCAGGTCAGCCCATAACATCTCGGAATTTTGGCCCTGGACGGTCAGGAGATCTTGACCAGTCCATTGAGGCTCGTACACCTCTGTAAGAGTGTCCATGAGGTTTTTTGAGGCTGCTTGCATTGCTGCAAAAAGGAGGAAAAACAAGAATTATTGGCAACGCACGCCGGCAACGAGAGCGCTCAATAAAGCGTGCGCGTTAAGTTAGGCCGCGCGTGCTTGTAGAAAAACAACAACTAAAGAATAAGCCTTGCATTTGAGCGTAAGAAACTATAGAGGGAGCTCATTTCCGGCATTTCAGAAAATTCCTCCGCTGATCTCAGGACCCTGGAATGCATCACCTTTCCTACTACTTTTATACAAAAACTGATGATGAAATGGTAGCATAAAACCAAAATATGAGCTGTCATTTGAAGACATTTACAAAATGTTCCTGATTTCAGAGAATCTTCTCTTTGCCGCAAAAATAGTTCCGATGGATATTGAGTTCTTGGGTGAATATGACATACACAAAAGGTGATTTTTTCACTAAAATTGCTGTTGAGAAAAATACTTATGAGTTTTTTATCTTCATTTTTGAAAATACTGCATAGGTTTCAAGAAAAAGTCAAAAAACGTGATTTCCCATTGCTACGCCGCTGCGTTGATACTAGCTCTATTTTCACAATAGGGGGCGCTGTTTACCCTTGACGACAGGGACTATAGCCCCTGCCGTCGAGGGTAAATAGCGCCCCCTATTGTGAAAATAGAGCTAGTATCAACGCAGCGGCGTAGCAAAGGGAAATAAGGATTTTTGAGTTTTTCTTGAGACCTATGGAGTAGTTTCGAAAATGATGAAAGTAAACTCATTAGTATTTTTTTTCAACAACAATTTTGGTAAAAAATCTCTGTTTGTGCATGGCATATTCACCCAAGAACTCAATATCAATTGGAACTATGCTTTTGGCAAAAAGAAAATTCTTTGAAAACACTAACATTTTGCAAATGTCTTCAAATGACTGCTCATGTTTTGGTTTTATGCTACAATATCATCAGTTTTTATATGAAAGCAAATGGAAAAGGTGCTGCATTCAGAGGCCTAAGATCAGCGGAGGAATTTTCAGAAACGCAGGAAATGAGCTCCCTCTATATTTTCTTACGCTCAAATGCAAGGCTTATTGCGCCAAATCAGCTGATGACCAGTTGACCACGTGATAATATGTCATTAAGTAAAGAAAGTATTTTATATGGGACCCAAGTGGTGGAATGTACAGCTTGATGGCCATTTCACATGGTTTCTTAATACGATCACAACATGTGTTTGATAAGTACTGCGATTTTCTCTTTCACAGTAGTACGTATCTTACCTTTTATGCAGCGAATGTAATTGGAGATGTCCTTTTGCAGCCTTGTTGCATTGGCCTGCTGCTGATTGAAATTGAGCAGATGCTCCTCGAATATTTCATCTGTGGTTCTGTCAGCTTTGCCGAGATTTTGGAGAAGCTGCAAGGAAAAAATGGACCTTTTTGAAAACAACGCCCAAATCTCGACTGGTTTATTTCACATCTGTTGCCCTCACAACATTCTTATTGACAGCAAATGCAAAAGATTGAATTTTAGAGTTGCGCTCTACGTCCAAAGCTAGACATTCTGGCTAAAAAGGAAATCAAGGTTTGGATCTTGGTTTGATAGCCCTAAATGTGAACGCCCACGGCATTTAAATCAATATAACCTATTATTGGATATAATTGGACAGATTAACCAAGAAGGTCACATCTTTTTTAGTATATGGCAATTTGATCCGTATTTGTCGTGAGTTTATCTTGCTCTGAATCCGCCATCAATTAATAAAATTGCTGACTGACCTCCATTTTGCATTAGCATAATTGCTCAGAATACCATCAAATTAGGGTGCTTTCGTCCACGTGGACTTCTCAGAAGAGGGAAATACATTTATCTATTTAAATATTCTCATATTGTGAGCATGCTTCAAAGAGCTTAGTAGACCATTCACGTCATCCAAGGAAATTTATAGACAATCCTTCAAGCAGATTGATAAAGCTCTTATTGGATTATCACGTGATTTAGCCATCCCTGGCTAAAATTAATGTACTTTTCTTTATAACCAAAAGGAGCTTTAAAATTTTTTCTCTCTCTATTCCCTGTAGGCTAAATGATGTAAGACCATAAAAAAGGGTTGAAATGCATAATAGCGTGCATTTTTGCCCAAGCTTTTCGAGAATTTCTGGCCAAAAGGCCAAAAAGGCCGGATAGCATTTGCGATGCTAGTCTACCTTGACATAGATTCTTTCTATGTGCTGTTGGCCCACTTTTGGCTTCATAATTGTTTCGTCAAATCACTGCACTAACTCAACTTCTTGATAGCTAATCAGGGACTGAAATGGAGCATTTCAAAAGGCACTATATCCCTATCTATTAAAAAAAGGTGCGTTCGGGCGCGAGAACGCGCGCGCGCGTGAGAAATGTGAACATATCCAAGGGGGAAAATTAAATTCGCAGCTTGGTGCATTTTCCCAAATCCTTTTGGCAAAAGTCACGCATTTTGAATATTCATTTGTATGTGTAAATGCCCGAAAATTGAAGGATTTATTATGGTGTGTCAAAACGAGCTTTTTTCACTCCTCGTAGAAAATCACGCGAGCTTGGTGGTCTCATATTTGACGATTGTAGCAATCATCGTCAAGGTTTATGGCGAAAGTTGTAATATGAAACTGTCAAGCAGATGATGATCGCCTAATTATTCTATTTTATTTAGTGCATGCAGGCTAACAAGAATTTGCCCTGCTTTTATTGAAGTTCGCTTTGTTAGCATATCTAAATATAAACTGCATAGGGGAAAAATGTAGGAAATCTTTGCGTCAAGTAAAAGTTTTAGCCCTCGGGTCATCATCACAGCATAACTTCCACAAAACTTGGACGCAACTCGGATCCAGGCAATAATTTGAACTTTTACTTTGCAGCTTGTATAGACACGAAAAGGATTCTCGACACTTTGAAAGGAGGGTTAACTGCAGCTGATTTATTCATGTTGGAAGACTAGGTCATATGTGTTCAACATGATTAGCTACGAGAGGATGATGGCAGTATCAAAATTGGCCTCGAGCGGACATTCCTTTTCCAGGCCAATAAAAGGACGAGAGAGGAAGAGGCTTTCATAAAAACGTGTGCATAACTTATGCAACTAAATGAAAATTCACTTTCCTAAAGCCTACATAAATACGAGAACAAAGAAAATATCGTAGCTTTTTGAAAAATCTCACAGTAGTGCTAGGCTTAACTTTGGTCAACTGAACTGAGCGAATTGTAATTAATTTGTGCCTAACTGAGCTGAGCATTACTGAAATGAGTCTTCCTCAGCTCAGCCCTAGCTAAGCTGAGCTTAACTTTGCTCAACCAAACAGAGCCCATTAAGATTGAGCAGAGCCTAACTGAGCTTAGCTTAACTGAGCTGAACCTTACTGAGCTGAGTCTAACTGAGCTGAGCCTAACTGAGCTGAGCCTAACTGAGCTGAGCCTAACTGAGCTGAGCCTAACAGAGCTGAGCCTAACAGAGCTGAGCCTAACAGAGCTGAGCCTAACAGAGCTGAGCCTGACTGAGCTGAGCCTAACTGAGCTGAGCCTAACTGAGTTGAGCCGAGCTAAGCTGAGCCGAGCTAAGCTGAGCTGAGCCGAGCTAAGCTGAGCTGAGCCGAGCTAAGCTGAGCTGAGCCGAGCTAAGCTGAGCTGAGCCGAGCTAAGCTGAGCTGAGCTGAGCCGAGCTGAGCTGAGCCGAGCTAAGCTGAGATGAGCCGAGCTGAGCTAAGCTAAGCCGAGCTAAGGATATCCTAAATGATTTGAGTCTAATTCAACTGAGCTTTGCTGAGCTGATCTTGGCAGGATTGAGTCAGCCATGGGAAAAATTAGTTTAATTAGTTATCAAAAGCAGAGGAGTGATTAAGGAACTAATTGATTCCACGCCACATTATATAATTTTGGTTCAAGGTACGTGATGAATAAGGCGAGATTTCTGGCGTGCCACCGATTTAACCTTACATTTACATGTATATAGTTTATCTTTCTACGGCTTCTCCGCTGGTCTAGAAAAAATTGCCCTATAGCTGCTTTTGCGTTGTGTGTTCGTGCCACTTTGCATGAATATGTAGATGCGTTGTGAAGTGCTCAAGATGCACCTCGCAGCAGCGGTGGAATTTCAAAAAGTTTTGTTCGCAGTTTTACATTCCGTACACACCGAATAATGCATCCACTCCGCAAAGTGAGTGAAAATCTCGGTTTCTCATCTTTTTCGGTACTTTTTAAAAAGGCTCTAAAGAAGTGAAAGCCACATTTCGAGGATGTTTACATTTTTGCATGCAAACTTTGCTTTAGCTTGGGGGAGCGCGCGGATATTAATTCTTTTAAGATACACAAGCGCTGGAAGAATATCTTGCACGCATATACATATAACCAAATCTTGCACAGTGGGAGTGATTTTCGCACCTGGTATGGCACTAAAAAATTTCAGCCATTACGTCATGAAATAAAAAACCAAGAGTGAACTGGATTTTTTTCCTGCAATCGCAATAAAATTTAGCTATTTGTACCATTTTTGATCAATTTTCCACAGAGTGGATTTATATCAGCATTTGTCTTCTTCTAGGCTGAATATTCTGCTCAGCTTGAGAGATGATCTGGCCTTGGGAACGATATTTCACTAAGCACCAAAATGGGATGGGCACACAAGGAGAAAACACCTGTTTTCATCTACATGCAGACCATATAGCAAACAATCAGACAATCATATATATGTAGCATCAAAGCTTGATCATCGATCCATCTTGGAAACGTCCAGCCCACTGTGCTTAAGCAGCAAGCATTGCATAAATAACATTTGAACCACACTTGAAAATTCTGCTTTTTTAAACAAAACCTATAAACCTGTCTTGCTACCAAAACATGGGCATTTTGTGGGCCTTCAAACATGCATTTTGTAGGGTAGATCACATAAAAGCAAGAATACCAAAGAAAAGCCAATTTCTCCCATTCTAAAAGGTAGGTGACTTGAGCAAATTATTTATTTTTTCACTTGGAAAAACACTTGGGAAGAAGAGCCTAAAAATAGTCAACAAAGCCGAGGTGATTTCTCCGAATCACGGGGTTCTGCAAGCTTGGAAAGTTTTCTTGGCCTTCAAGATTAGCTAAAAGTAAGAAAAAGCTCCCACTTTGTGTGCAACCTTTGGAAAAGTCAAAGAGGCTCTCTTAAAATCAGGAGGAAAACTGCTATGAGAAATCCCGAAAAAGAATTTTCTCTTGTATTTCATTCCAGTCTCTGGGGAAAGCAGTAAGGGATCTGTATTTGTCCTGAAGAGCAGCAGCAGCTGCTAAATTCAGGCTAGGACATTTCGTCTCGACTTCGCATTCAGTTGTTGCTGCAACAATCGTGGATTGAGTTGATGGAACTGAGCCAAAAAAAAAAATTCCTGGCCAGCTCTGAAACTCTGAAAGAAGCCGGCCGCTTTCTAAAAGCTCTGCATTGAATAAAACACAGTGGATAATTATTTGACAATACACCATAAAAAGTTAACATTGGTCAGGGCCAGGATTGAAAATGAGCCTTCATTTCACTCTTGCATTGCAATTTGGCTCGATCATTACAGACTTTTTTGACCCCATAGTGCATATGCATGAATGTCATGCAAACATGTGTGAGCCAATACCTACAGAGTTTCAAGGCTGTTTCAGAGATTTTATTTGAGATTGTTCAGAGCTAAAGCTACATAATAGATAACTCATAGAGGAAAGAGTTTTCGATTCCAGCTAGTAGTGGAGAAAAGGTTACACATATGGTACTTATGATGCATAATGCTATTTGCAGTCTAAAAATACCAGAAACGTGGATTTATGATGTCATAGAATTATTGTGAGTGCGTCCAAAAATAAACATCTTCAAGATGTGTAAGCAAATAATTTAGGACAGGGCTGATTAAAAAGGGGAAAAAAGAAAATACAAAACTGTATCATATGTCACCCATTTAGCAAACAACTTGTAGCCGTCCAAATTTCTTGGAAAAACAAGGAGAAGCAATGCACTTTTGCCAACAACTCGTCAAGTGTCAATTGTGATGAAGAGGTGGCGTGATTGAGAGCTTGGTGAAAATTTGCGCCTGTCAACACCCATAAAGTTAACTGACAGCTGTTGCAGCGCCACCTACGTGCACAAAATCAGCAATTACACGCTTTAAAACACTGGCTAGTATTCGACCGAGATGTTTTTAAGGTAGCATTTGCAGCATTTTATGCTGACATCAACAGGAAGTTCAAAAGTCACTGCTTTGCTAATTTGCAAGAAGAAGCAACTTGCCCACTTGCATCATCACCAGCCGCAAACTTGTTTTTTCTCCTCAGCTTCTCTTAAGTCATTATTTGTATGAAAATGACATGATAAGCAGAGTTGGTCAATTTGAGCTGAAGCTTACTTTCATGCGTCAATTGTTGTGCTTTCTCACCCTCTATGTATGCATTGTAGCAGCAAGTATTGCTTTCGTACAGTTTCTTAGAAGTCTTACAAATACAGCAAGGGTGCAGGCCGAAGCATGGAAATAGACCTTCATGTCAAAAGTGGAGCACAGATTAGCTAACGAATTTTCCCCCTATCCGCAACAAGCAGAATCAACTATCCGCGTCTCTTCTTTACTGCTACTACAAATCTATTAAGGCTTTCTAAAGGAGAAGAGCTTTTTCTCCATTAATGAAGTGGAAGCAGCAACAAAGATAAATGATGACAATTCTTATTGTTGGCTTCAGAGGAAAAATACCTTTTTTTACAATCCTTCCTCAATAAGAAAGCAAATTGGTTATGTCATCCCTGCATAATCGGAGCAATCAGACAAAAATGAGGTTGGAGCGTTGCCAAGTCATTTTTCAATCAGCAGGAAAAATAAGCATTTTTTGCCACGTTAAAATATTCCCTTTTCAACTCGTGGGCATGCAGCAATGCTAAATTCACAGCTGATTGGGCTAAAAGCATAAAAATCCCATCAAGTTTCCTGTTTCGTGATAAGCCAGCATTTGCATCTAAGGTTGCGTGACTGCCAAAAGCAACTTTTTTCGGGTCGCGGTAAAAGGCACACTCAGCGCACTCAGCACACTAGGCACACTATGATATGGCAGGTAAATTTTTCTTTCATTGTGCTTTTCACTGTTTAGTGTGCATTTTACCAATTCGTAAAAGGCACATTGAAGTGACAAAGAGATAATAAATAGGGAAGTGCGAAAAAATTATCAAGGGTTTAAAAAGGGTGATATCATCCTCAACTTTATTACTATTATGAAAAATGAGAAAATCCCAAGAAATTATAAACAATTTGCTGGAGTAATAATCCATAAAAGTTAAAGAGATTCAGCTTTTTAGTATTTTATTTTGCATGCTTATGACATCCAAGCAAAGGTTTGATACATGGAGCGATATGAAAATGGACATAAAAAAGGACTGAGAGCAAAAACACGAAAAAAAAGACAGCAACATTGCATTACTTAACATTTTGATGCTCCTGTCAAGCATACTTTGAGTAATATCTGAAATAAAAATTGAATGTTGTTGAGATCAGTTCAGCTTCAGAGGATTGCATTAAGATGGAGTATCACACTATTTTGAGTTAATTAATTTTTCGCACTTCCTTATCATGTCTTTGTCACTCCAGTGTGCCTTTTACGAATTGGAAAAAAGCACACTCAACGATAAAAAGCACACTCACAGAGAAATTTACCTGTCATATCATAGTGTGCTTAGTGTGCCGATGTGCCGAGTGTGCCTTTTACTGCTACCGACTTTTTTCCGAGGCCTTAACATGGTAAACAAATGAAAAAATCCAACATATTAAAAAAAAAGCTTGCTGAGACACTACATGTTATGAAGGAAGTTTGCTGTGTTGCAGCTTTGTGGGAAGAGGCCCTAAAATGGTAAAAAACGCGTGGGTGAGGCCCAAATATAGTAGGACGGCAATTTCGGGGTCACAGGCAGAATGTGCGCACGTGGTGGGTTATTTCCGCGTTTTAACCAGGCCTACCTTTTCTTTGGCTCTGCCAGCCTGCTTGGAGACCATGCGTGCAATGTTGGCACCCTTGATGTCGGTCATTTTTGAAGAATCACTTTTGTGAGCGAGGCTGCTACACCATCAAGAAGAGGAGACGCGAGGTTGAGCTCGGACTGATGTCAGACTACTAACGCGTATAGCAGCAGCTCGCGCGAGTCGCGACTCAAACGAGCGGAGCGGACACAAGAAGAGCCGCACTGCTATATAATATGTGCAGCTACCTGGCACAGCATCCAGCTAGCAGCTATGTAATATAATGCACACTGGGCACACGTATAGTGCATGTCCACCACTGAAAAAATCCTATCAGGTCCGAGGCAAAGATTGAATTGCAATTTTCTGCCTAACTGCTTACGCCAAACAGTTCAAAATATGAATTTTAAAATACTTGATATCTTTTTTTGGACTCGCGCCGCTTTTAAAATTCTTGGATGCACAAAAATAGAAAGGCAAATGGAGCCGTCAAGAGATTTGAAAAATAGACTGATCTTCTTTGAAGTAAGTACTCTTGAATTTTCCTTGCCTATTACAGGAAATGAGAAAAAAGGATATGATAGGGAAATAATTCAGTAGCAGTCTGAGGGCTCGCCCTTGAGACTTTTGCGGGGAGGATTGGCCCAGTGTGATTTTTAAAGTTTACTAAAATGACGTCACCTTCTAGTGTCCACTCACTCGGTCCAGCTGGGCTGAATGAACAACACCTTGGCCCACTAAAATGCTCGCGGACTGCTAGTGTCTCCTCTTTATAATACACCTCTTTTTGGCCCACGTTTTTAAGGCCAGATAGCTATTTATGCTCACATGCTCGAAATTGACAACAGGTGGTTGGCACTCAGAGCCCTGCTAAAAAGAGGCCTTGTCATCTAAAATCACATGACAGCAGTCCATAATTAATTAAGAAAGCTCATCATGTCAAGTTGATCCAACTTTTGCCAGCATAGAAAAATTACGGTTTCCAAATGCAGAAAACGAACCTGTAGCTCGTTAGCATAGGCATAATCATCCAACCTCCGTGATGCACTTTTTCCCTAACGAGATCAAAAATCGTGGAAAGCAGCTAGCATAGATACATGAAAAAATCCTTCTCTCCCCATAGAGCATATGATAGCAGCACATCTATCAATTGTGCATTCTCCTCAAGGGTCAACCTTGCTTTTAAGTATATTCATACATATACGTCTACATATCTATGATGGCAAAATTATGGAGGAATAATTTTCTTTCAGCCTCCAGCTTCCCACCAAATATCAATGGGAGGCCTTCGTCGTCCTCCTCCTCTGCGGAAGTAGGCATAGAAAAAAGCCCAAATGGCCACTGAAAAGCAGGAGAAATTGCGCCAGGTCATGGCTTTCCAAAGGAGCACGCAGAAGCTGATAAAAGCACGGCCAATGACTTGAAAAAGGGAGTGGTTGTGCATCGAGGTCTCGGAGGACTCAGATTCACTTTGAGCAGCCTCGGCCTCTTGGCTGACAATTTGTATCAACGGAATGGCCATGATGGGAAGGATGAAGAAGATGAAAACGCCAAAAAAGTCCATCATTTTGATGCAGAGCACTCCAAAAAAGGGGCCAAACCAGCGGTTAATCGAGCGGTCTCTCCTTGCTACTCCATCGGGCTGGGGAGAACAAATCTCTGTGAAAGGAATCAATTTTGATGAATTGATGGGTATTACGTAATTGATGATTATCATGTTGCCGAAAGCCATGGTGACAAGTACGACTCCCATTGTGACATAGGCGAAGGTTGCATCCATGACCAGCGTTGATTCTGGTGCTATGTAGGTGGGTGGCAGCATTGGGATTGCGTCAGAATCCTGAAGGCTCGTTGTGGCAGCCATCGATGCAACAGCTGGGCTTTGAAGCAGTACCACGTCGTGAAAGGAGTAAGGGGTGGAACCCATGGCCTGAAATGGAAATTTATACAGTGGCAATTTAAGCACAACTCCTCGCGCATTCACCACGTTGGAATATATGGCCCTTTTCCTCGGAGACGGAGCCAGAGTGATGTAGCCTCCAATCGCTGAGGCCAGGCATTTCTTCAGATATTGCATACTTTTAAAGCTGTTGAGGAATTGGACTATCTCGACTGAGGCCAGTAATATGGCGAAAAACATCATGTTCACTATGTTGGCTATGACAACTGGGGGCAAGTAATAGGGCAGCAGTTGGACCAAGGCTTTAAGGTAGTCGAAAATGGACCCTCCGTCAGCAAGGTTGCCCCCAAAGGGCCTGCCAGTTATCAAATTTCGCCATCCAGGTCTCCAAGGAAGTGGCATTTCGTACACATCCGATCTCTTTTCTGCTTTCAACCGCTTCTGGTACACTTCCGGATATGATTCGCGAATTGACAATGACAACTCTAAAAATGCATTCTTGAGGTCTCGTTATAGTAGAAATGAGCCAAGTGGTCGTACCTGATTGTGGCTCACAATATGCAATTTGCTGCCTGCACATGGGGCAGGTCGTGTCCATGGGATCCTTTTTGCCGATTCTTCTAAGGCAAGTCTCGCAAAAGATGTGCTTGCATGGGACAACAATGTGAGGCTCGAACAAGAGGTCCAAGCAAACGGGGCAAATCAAGGATGAATCAAGGTTATCCAACTCTGGCTCGCCGTCCATAATCTCGAAAAACTTCAGCAGTCGACCACGTTTTCGTTGATCCTTTTTCTCCAGCCATTTCCTTTCTTTGGCTCGGTTGATCTTTCGTTGACGTAGCCTCAAACGATGCTTCTGCTTTGACCGCTGAATTTCGGCCTCGGTCATGTTGTCAGCCGAGTCTTCGGTAGCTATGGCTGACGATGTGGTTGACGAAGATGACGAGAGTGACGTGGGTGAGGGCGTTGAAGCAGACGAACACGTGTCATCCGTTTCTGAGGTGATGAGGCCAAAAATCTGCATCTCTGACTGTGACGATTGCGAGTACATGCTACTACTCCTATCATGGGATGAAGCAGGGGTACCCATGCCTGACGACGTGGTTGATGACGAGTAAGACGAAGACGTGGATGAAATAGAGTCCACTAAGCAAAGTTTCACATTTATTTACTTGACATCAATTTGATGGCTCAGGATTACCTGGAATAATTTCCTCAACCTGTGATGATGAGCAAGGCCTGGCCCAAAAATCCACCTTGGACTTGATCAAATGGACTTGAGTTTCGGTGCCAGACACAAAGTCAAAGTTGCCCACTCGAGTTTGACATTTGGGGCAGTTTAAGCGACCTTTCGTCCAACCAGCCTAGGCAAATGAGGAAGAAAGTTGGAGACTAGTAAATCAGGTTTCAGCCAGATAAGAAAAAGCAGCTATTATTACCTCTTCTATTTTCTGGTGAACCCATCCAGGTAAGTTGTCCTCTTCCAATAAATACAAATCACGAGTCGACTGAAAATTCACGTTTGAGTCTTGGACTTGAGCGAGAAAACCTGACCGACACTTTTGACATTTCAGCCCTTTTGCTGGCAGCTCCAAGTCATCCGGGCTCTCGACCAGATCGGAATTGATGGCAAGTGCTTCGGCCATTTCGAAGCCACAAAATCACAGCTCTGACATTTGCGCATCAAAAATAAAAGGGCAACCAAAAAAATCCTCCATGCAACAGATTTTGCTGCCTCAAGGCTCAAGTTGCTTTGAGAGTTTTTTAACAGTACGAGAAAAATTTTTTCTTTAGAATCTAAAAAGTTGAAAAAAGAGCCAAAATATGAGTGAATTCACGCATCAAAGTGTCGCTTCTGGAGCTTTGTTTCCTTTGTTCTACAAACTGCTCTAGTCAAATCTCCACGCCATTTGACGAGAATTCTTTTTCTTGCCTTTATTCTTTTCCGCGGCCATGAAAAACGTAAACAAAGTTTCGCGGACTTTCTTTCAAGAGCCTTGTATTTTCTAGTTTATCAAGCTTTGGCGCTTGTTAGAAAATTCCGTCAATTTGACTAGTGCAGTGAAAGTAAACAAACGTTTACAGCAGAACTAAGAAGAAGCTTTTTGACAATCTCGAACTGGTTCTGCAATCGGATATTTTGGTGCTACTGAAAACTAATATGACTATTTGACGACGAAAGACTGCTCGAAAATGATGGGAGGAGGTCAAGATTACGTGGAGAATCCAAACGCAAACTACATGAACGGCCGCGGTTTTTGGCTCTTCTACGTGCTCATCATCGTCCATTTTCACCTCACGTTGCTGGCAGTCCCGTTCCCAAGCTTCACCGTGCCTTGGGTGTGGACTTGCACCAACGTGGTACACAACGTCATCACGTTTTTTGTGCTCCACTGGACGAAATCCACGCCCTGGCTGAGCCCCATCGAGCAAGGATCCTTGAGAAGATTGACGCACTGGGAGCAACTCGACCATGGGATTCAGTACACGCCAACCAGGACCTTTCTGACAATCATTCCCATTCTGCTCTTCTTCCTGACTAGCTTCTACACCTCGTACGATTCTCTGCATTTTGTCATCAACTTCGTCAGCCTTGCATTTGTCCTCATTCCAAAGCATCACTCATTTCACAAAGTGAGGCTCTTTGGCATCAACAAGTACTAGGTGGTTATCGCGAGAGTCTGGCAGCTCTACAGCTATCTTAGAGTACGCATGTCCTCAAATTAGAAGGCATTGAAAAGTGTTTATATTCTACTTGAAAAAAAAATGTTCACTCTGACCTTCGTCTTGAGGACACTTGAAAAACCGGACACCTCGGCTTAGTACACGTAAACTTTTGAAACCCTTTGACGATTGAAAGAAAGCTGTGGATTTCCTGTAGACTGCACTTGCTATGACTTCCATCTGAAAAGAAACAACCAGAATCTTTCTCGTGCCTGAAGTAAAGTATGCCTATTTGTCAAAAAGACGAGCTGTGCCTTCCAATTGTGCTTACAACAAAACAGAAAAGAATTCTCTATTTTCACCAATCACAATTTAAGTACTTTAATAAAGATGAAATAAAACGAAATTAAGATTCAAAGTCACCGGATGTTCACCCTAACGGAGTTTGAAAAATTTGCATGAGATCAGATTGCCTCATCTCGCTGATAACGGCGTGATTATTTCATCATTACTACCCAAATACTTGTCAACTCTTTCACCCTTGCACACTGGGTAAAATGGAGCTAGAAAAACCCTCAATTTGGAAATAATGTTGCGCTTGGATAGCAGCTACTTAGCAAATAGGTGTTTTGTGGTTTTTGCTTTTACCCACTGTGTGATTTAAGGTGTTCATTGTATGGCATCAAGTGACATTGACATTGCTCCATGGTTCGCGAGAAATTTTGAGCTCGTTACGAGGGAGGTAGCTTTTTCCTGCGCTTCAATCCTATATCGTGGGAATTTGCCACCGTCATCACAAGAAAACTTCACTTTAGCTATAAATATAATGGAGAAAAAAGTAGCAATTAATCGTGGTTTCGAAAGTATACAATGTCTGTTTCACTAAAAACGCTTTTTTTACACCTCACCATTTTCTTTGCATTTCTTTTTTAATGTTCCTTTTAGCAATAGTTTTATTTCAATGCTGATTTTTATGTAAGTATATGATGATGTTTCAAAGCTATTAAGGCAGGTTTATATAATCGAAGAAAAATTTCGCCCCATTTTTTTTCCTCCGAAAAAAGTGCCTCCGCGCGCGCATGGTTAAGTAATGTTCGCGCATTTTGAGCATAATTTTCTTACGGTTTATCACGCGAAGATTACCATCACCGCGACTTTGAACTCATTACATCCCAATTGTGCTCAATCCTTCAACAAGCTCACATCTTTTCTGATAAATCATGCATTATCAAGCTTCAATCAGGTAATATTCAAGAAAACAAATCAGGCAACGTATATACCTTGATTTTTTTCATTTCTAGGGTGACTTTATTAGCTATGACAGCTTGGGCAGTTTCGATTGCCCAAAACTACCCAAATTATCACTATGGAGGTACGAATTGTAAATTAACCCATTTTATTTAGTATGCTTAAAACAATTCTAACTTAAAGGCAATAATTATGATTACCATTACCAATATGGTCCTCAGCCTGATCCCTCGAAGAGCTCAAATTATCTGGACCATTACAACTCCATTTCCAATCGTGGCGACTCAGTCAAGGACCATTACAACTCCATCAATTACCACAACCTATCCGGGTACCCACAGCATTCCTCTTATTTCGCCAGCACAACACCTCTGCCCGAATACGACTACTACAACTACGATTACAGCCAATACGAAGCCGAAGTGACCACCAAAAAGCCTGGCACTTACAGCCCTCATCCTTTGGCGGTATCACTCAAGAAACTCTTCAATGGCATCCAAAATCGTCAAGTTGATTTGGGGTTTCTCAGTGGGAATACCATCGTAAGTTGGAAACTATTGACGTAAAAACACCTGTGTAATTTCCTGTTTGATTTTAGTACCTGGTTGTGGCCATTATTCTGGGCATAATTGGAGTTGGTGGCCTCATTGTCCAGTTCGGATCTGGCTTCATTGCCCAATTTACCAAGGAATTTGACGACTTGAAAGCGAGGCTGACAGCGGTGGAAAATCGATCCACGGCCTCAACTGGAGCGACCTCGACTGTATCCCAAGCTCAAGTTGACTCCCTTACTGCCAAGGTTACGGCCATGTGCACCACGGTATAGGCTTTCCCATTATTTGCAGCTTGAAAGGGCTCCACTATTTTTCTTTGCTATTTTTTAGCTTACTGCCGTGACAGGTGTACCGGTGCAAACTACAGGTGCTGACGATACGGCCAACAACAAGCTTTTTATTGACATGGTTGCAGCCATTGCTGATCCCACTTGTTGATCAGCTAGTATTTTATTAGGCTATCATAAAGCATTTTCCAAGACTACCATTTTATAGTAGCGATAACTTTGTATTGTTTGTTGAATAAAAATCAGAAAAACGATCTGAATAGAAATAAGGGCCTTCTTAAATATGTATTCTGATCACGAGCAGACAGGATCAGGGATATTTATAAGCGACCTCAAATATGTTTCGATCTCTCTTGCAGAGGCCACAGGACCAGGTACTGAAGTTATGCTTTTAAGCTAGAATTGCAAAAAAAAAACAAAAAAAAAAAAAAAACACCAACTGATAAAGAGAGAGAAATGATAGTGCATTTTTAGAGTAATGACTTACTGTGTTGCATGTGGAGGACAGGACTGAGGATGAAACCCCCGAAAGAGAAGCTACTGCATTGGAGAGCGATGACACTGTTGAAGCCACTGACGAGAGTGAATTTTGCAGAGAATTGACCGAATATTGCAACCGATTCACGGACTGCCTCAATGTGTCAATTTGCACTTGTAAATCAGAAGAAGTTGTTTTGCATGACAAATAGCTCAGGCCAATCACAGAAAACGTGGCCAACGCTGCAGACACCTTTGAAAGAAATGTGACATTGAAATGCGTTCATTGTCATCATTGTACTGCTTACCTTTCCAGCAATTGACAAGTCTGAGAAATCATCAGATGCGATCTGAATTTGCTTTTGGCTTGAGCTGAACATAGCATCGTCCCAATAATCCACATCTTCTATATTTCTGTTGAAATATCCACCACCACCACCTGGCTCGTAAATGCGTTTCCCTAGTGAATGATGGCATTACTTCTAGTTCACCAGCACAAATCGACGCAGAAAGCTGCTTACTTAGCATCATCCGATTGTAGTTGTACAAGGGAGCACAGTTTGACAAAGGCAGACCTCTTAAAGACACCAACAGAGCACAAGTTGTCACAAACCTACGTGAAAAGGGAAAGCTCGCAGCGTAAATCAAATTGCCCGTTAATACGGTATGAGAAAGCAAATTCTTACCTCCGCTGCGATAGTTTCATGATCTGCTCCACAAGACGGACGAAACGGCAATAGATGTTGAGTGAAAGTTTGCGATTCGACCAGAATAATTGTCACCACGATGATCATTACGGATCCGTCATTTGAGCCTTTTAATTGTCATAAGATCGCCAACCGCGAAAGCGGACAAAAAAATCCTTATTGCCTCGCAGCACGTTATGGAGCAACGCGCGATCTTGTGGAGCGGAAAATCGTCGCCGGGCAGCAATCGCAAGTAGCTAGTCACTCTTTCTCCAAACCTTTAAAAGGAGATGTAGCACAATATGATTTGGGTAGAAAGTTGAAGAAGAAGCCTCCGGCTCAACGTCTCGAGTTCCGTACCTAATAGTAGACCATGGCATAGCATCATATTAGTTCAAAGCGAGTTTTTCTCGTTTTTCTCAGCGATCCCCGAATTTGCGAGGGAAGCCGCATAGATCCAAAGTTTCAGGGTTTGCAGAGGCCGTTCCAACGAGGGGTCTGCGGCCTCTGGGGGTCGCGCATAAGGGTGGATAGGCGAGAAAACATCGGTGGGTGGATTTTTTCCTCCACATACGTACGTGGTGGTGTCTTTGTTGAAGCCTCCTCGTTCGTTGCATTGCAGTCGCTTTCTTTCTTTTCTTCCAGCTGCTCATGTGCTCACGGACGGCCGGTACGAGCTGCAAGAGTCGGTCGGGGTCGACGCCAGCAGCAAGGGGAACAAAGCCAGTGACTGTCTGTCGTCGATTCTGGCCCAGCTCCTCAGTTGGTCCTCGCATCTCGCATCTGCAACACCCAGAAGTTTCCAGGAAGGACACGCGAAGAAAAAAAGGCCGCCGCAGCAGCAGCCGTTCCAGGCCCGCATTGGGGCCCATCCAAAGTCTTCAGCCGGTGTGGCATTGGGGCTTGACGCAAAGGGGGTAAGTCCTTGACGATATCGTGCGGCTGACGCGCGGATTTTTGCATGACGCATAATTGCATAGTACGCGACTTGCGTCACGCGCGGCCTTTAAACGGTCATCTCATTTGAGTCGTTAGCGCTTTTTGCGCCTGGGTGCGGCCTCCGCAGTCTTCTCCGTTGGAATGGGGTGGTTTTTTTCGAACGCATATGCCCATTGGTGTGCGTGGTAGCAGCAGGAGCAGCAGCAGCGGCTTTAAGGTAGTCGTAGCTGCTGTCGTGATATCGCCGATCCAGGTAGAAGCTAGTGGAGGGATTTTTGTGTTCTGGAGCCAAACGACGGTGGAAGAAGTGCAGTGTGTGAGTAGCTGTACATGACAGAAGTGGCGAAGCATCCTCCGCAGTAGCGATCATGTCGGACTTATCGATTACTTGAGCCAGCTGGCTGCTGCTACTACAACTGCTGCTTCTTCTTCCCCTTGCTTGCTTGCTTACACTCATCTATCGGTCTCAGCCTTCGATGTCGAGAGAGCTGCTGCTGCTGCTGCACGCACCGCCAGTTTGGCTATGACGACCTCATCAGCCGGAAACTTGGAAACGCCATCAGTCAACTGAATAAAAAAGCGTCGTCTTCTTGGACGCCATCTTGAGCAATCGAGCCCCGCTTAACTCCACAATCACGAATCAGAGGTTGTAGCCGGGAAAGCCGCGAAAACCGGTCATTTGTTTACGCCGTTAGTTTTTCCGTCAATTTCTTTGTTTACATTCGGCAGTTTCGCGGAAGAATCGCCTGCGTATAATAATGCCTCTCTGTTTAACTTGCAGATCATGATAAGAAGATGAGCAGCGGTGACAAAAGAAGCAACAACGCCGGCAGCCCCGCAGCCGCGGCCTCCGCGGGGCAATACGATCCGGCAGCTCTCCTGGCCTTGTACAGCATGTCAAACGCCTACGGCCTCGCCCCGACGACGGCCGCGGCCACCTCGTCGGCTTCGCCGTCGGCCAACCTCGGCCTCAACCAGTGGTGGGCAATGGCCTCGCAGTTGGCCGCGCAGGAGTACTACACGCGCATCCAGGCCGCCTCGCGCGACCCTCAGGCCTACGCGGCCTTGGCGGCCTCCGGTGTTTTGCCCAACTACGAAATGCTGGCCGGAGGCTCCAAAAGCCACAAACTGCCGTCCGACACCGAGGTGTTCAAGTATACGTCCTCCGCCACCGGCTCCAAGGAGCCCGGCTCGAGCAACCGAGGCCGCAAGAAAACCATCAGCCTCGACACGCACCTGAGCTCGGCTGACTACGCCAACTTGGCGGCCAACGTGTCCTCGTCCTCGAGCGATACGACTCCGCCCTCCATTCCATCTGGCATCACGATCGAGCGGAAGAGGCCGGGCAGCAAGAACTCCACCGCCTCCTCCGAGGCCACTGTGGATCGTGTCGAGATCACCAAGGTCCCCGCTGTCTCCAACAATGGATCGACGAGCTACAAATCGTCGACTCCGAAAGCGGAGAGCCATCATCATCCGCTGAATCTTTCAATGAAGTCGCCTTTGCCTTTCATGAGTCCCATTTCGACAACGTCAGCAGGAGCGTCCTCCACTCTGGACAACTACGGCAGCAGCAGCAGTAAATCGATCGAAGCCTCCAAGATCCCTCAGGAGTATTATGCATGTGAGTTGGGAAAAAAAGCTACTGTGACTTTCTACTGTTAGGAACTTCCTTGTTCAGCTAGCTGTTCAAGTGTGTGTGTGTGTGTGGCGCACGCACGTCGAGTTTCGTAGAGCAGCGGTGGAAAAGCTTTCGTTACCCCTCAAAAAAGAAAAGAATGTGCATACAGAGCAAACTAGGATATTCATATTTGATTACTCGCATGCCATTCTGCTGTGGGTTTCAAATAATCGTTACATTGATCCGATTTCGAGTCCTCTCCCTTGATAAGCGAAACCCACAGATTATTATAGTTGTTTAGGCAGCTACTACTGGAGAGTGAAAGTAGAGATGATCTCACTTTTCCTGCTCTTACTAATATCAACGCTCAGCAGCTTTTCGTATTGGGGTTGCGAGTACAAACTGGCTCTTGTCGCAAAAAGATCACAGAAGATTTAGTGAGACTGGTTTTCCTACTAGTTGACTCATGCGTTCGCGGAATTTCCATTTCAAATGGGAAAATTGAACTTTGACTAATTGCTACTTCCACGAATATTTAATTCTCAAATGTCAGTATAGTACAGCTAAGCACTTTTCCATTTTCAGCTCAAGCTCTGTCAGGAGTGTTTTTGGCTGAGCAAATTCGTCAGCAACAATTGGCGGCCGCTCTGGAAAGTCGTCTTGATTCTCAGAGTTTCTCGGCGATGCAAGCAGCCCTCCTGATGAACAAGCTGAAGGCTGGGGCCGCGGTGGCAGAAACCTCCAAACTTTTGGCAGCAGCTGCTTCTGCTGCAGCCTCCTCCTCCTCTCCACACCAAGGAGAGGAAAAGAAAAAGGCTTCCAAGTCATCGAAGAAGAACAAGTCCAATTTGAGCATGGGTGACAAGCTGAATAAAACGACTGTGGCCTCCCTGCTGGCCAAAAGTCGCGAGCTGTCAACCACTGCAAACTTGACCTCGGAGGAGCTGGAGCAGGCTGAAAGGACGTGGCCCAACTCTCACCACTCTGAGCTCACCATTGAGCCAATATTCAAAGCTCTCAAGCCCGACCAGAGGTAAGCTATCTTTTTCTTTGCTATATGTTTTTTGTAATCTGTGCTATCTTGTTTCAGCGCTCATTCTGGTGACGAGTTTGACAGCTCTGACAACGGCCGGCGAACGACCTCGGTGATTGAGGACGGCAAGCTCAAGATCAAAACCGTCTCGGACAGCCCCGAGATTCGCAACCTCAGTGATGAAGCCGTCAAGGCTCAAATGCATGACTCGGCATCCGAAAGCGACGACGGTACAACTAACCATTCCACTACAACTTCTTCGGGCGGGACAGCCTCCATTCCTAACATCGAAAGCAGTCGCAAAAATAATAACTCTTGTACGCGTGAAAAATGTGCTAAGTGTCTTCTTCACATTTGCGTGGAAAGCCAAGTTTGTTCAGTTTTGCACGTTGATTCGATTTCTGTTCCAAGAGAAGTTATTTAGTTTCTGTTTGATGTTTTCAATGTGCTGCAATGCTGCGTTTTTTGAATTTAGCCCCTTTTTTAACGTTTTTTTAATGTGTTTCAGGTGGCAAGGGATATGGACGGTACGCCACAATCGAGACCGATGAACTTCGTCTTCCCTTGAAAATGGGCTGGAAGCGTGAAATCACCGTCCGCGAGTACTCCAAATCTGGCATTCGAGGAGATGTGCTCTACTATGCTCCTTGCGGCAAGAAGTTCAAGCAATATCCAGATATCATGAGGGTAACGTGTATAACTTACCCACTCTGAAAAGGAAAGCCTTCAAAAGTTCCTGTTGCAGTATCTGGAGAAGAAAGGCATCAAGAATCTCCAAAGGGAACACTTCAGCTTCAGTACCAAAGTGTTCATTGGCGACTTTCTCAAGCCGACCGGCATGTGCGAGGACAACGGCGAGGAAAAGTACGCGCGCCTCTCCGAGAAGCAAATGTACGAAGACATTGACAAATTGCGCAGGGAGAATGGATGGAAGCCGCGTAGGCGCGGAAGCAAGTCTGGATCGTCGTCCTCGAACAAAGGCTGTGACACAACCCCAACCACTTCGTCGTCCTCGACGTCGGCCTCGAATAATCCGCTGTCGAGTTTCGCAGAGACTTTGCTGCACAAAATGCAGGCTGAAATGCAGCTGCGAGGCACGGATGCTCAAGACTCTTTGAGGCTGCAGCAAGAGGCTATTAGGTATCCTGATAAAGAAGCCATGATAATTTCGCTTGCATTTTGCTCCCTTTTTGCTCAGTAGCATCATGTGATACTATAATATCTCGTCGTCTGCAGGGAGAAGGAGGTCGATATTTTGCTGCTGCAACTTTTATTGAAAAGAAACTGCCAAGTTTCCCTTGGCAATATTTCCCCCATGTGTCAAAAGCAAGCTTGTGAGTGTGTGTGTCCCTTTTTGCCTCAACAATTGTTCTTTGCAGAATTTTGGCCGAGGCTGATCGCTACGAGAAGATGGAGCTGAGTCGTCGAGAAAAGGAGGCCAGACAACTGCAACAACAAGAGGCCAAACGTCGTCGGCATGAGGAGCTGCAACGGCACAGACAAGAAGAGCAACTGAAAAAGATCCAAGAGCGAGAGCAAAAACGGCAGCAAACTGCAATCCTCAAAGAGCAGGTATGTATAGCATAGGTCCCCGTTTTGCCCGCCTCCTTTACAAGTTTTCGTTTTTATTATTTTCTGCTCTTTTTTTCTTCTTTTTTTATGTCTAGGCCAAACAACTTAAGCAGTACGAAAAGCTACTTTTCCACCAAACGATGGTACGTTTTTCACGTAAAATTAACCTGAGTTTTGCATTATTTGATTCAAAGCTAACATTTTGTGCAGAGGTTATTTACTTAGTTTATAAAGGCTATGCTATTGTTTTCAGGAGAGAGAAAGGAGAAAGCAGCACATGGTTCTTATGAAGCAACTGGAGGCCAGAAAAAGGAGCGATGAGCGCGAAAAGAAACGCGAGGAGCTTCGCATCAGAACTGAAAGGGAGCGTGAAAAGCGAGTGGAACAAAAGAGGCTGGAACTCGAGGTCATCAACGAAATGAGAAAACCTGTCGAGGACATGTCCTTGGATGACCAGAAGCCCCTGCCAGATTACAAGAGGATCCCAGGCCTACGACTAAGTGGAGAGGCTTTCGCCAATACCCTGATGGTCTACGAGTTTTTGCACAATTTCGGAGAAACCCTGGGATTCGACATGGACTCCCTGCCCACCATGGATTCCTTGCAGGTAACAAATAAGTTTTTATGGCATGATGAGCAAGGTGCAATGATTTTGTTCTCCAGGCTGCTTTGCTGTACGATCAAGAGGCCGAAGAGGAGTTGCTTTCAGTCGTGATTCACTTAGTCGTCTGTGCCATCGAGGATCCGGGTATCCCTTACTTCCACAAGCATACCACCATTCTCGGTCAGAACCTCCGCCAAGCTGACATCACCAACACGAACGTGTCGGAAATACTCAGGATTTTCCTCACTGCCCGAGGTCAGGTGGAGGTGAAGCTCCTGCACAACCTCAACCCTCCTGAAATGCTCCATGCCAAAGACCCTCGACGAGAGACCATGTACACGCCGCAAAAGATTGAGGAGTACAACGAGGTCTTGCGCAAGACCAAAGGCCACACGTATGCCGAGTGGGTGAAGGACAAATCCTTTTTGTGCCTAAATCCCTCCGAAAAATCCGAGGTCGTCGCTTTCATTTGCAATGAGCTGCTGAACAACAAGGCTGTGGTGCATCAAATTGACAACAACGTGGAAAACATTGCCAAGGCCAAGAAAGACAAGTGGGAGGCGGAGGCCAACCTCAAAAGGCTCAAAGTCATCCAGGCCAAAAAGTTCAGGCATCTAGGAGGTGTCGACGACCATGACAATCACCATGACAACAACCATGACCATGACGATTCCATGTCTGTCGTTTCCGAGACCATGGACTCGGTGACTCCGTCGAAGAAGAGGGGAGGAAAGGCTGCCAAAAAGGCCAACAGTAGCAAGAAGAAGCAGCAGATTGAGGATGACATCGACGAAAGCACCAACATGAGCCACGATCTTGAGGAGAATGCTGAAGACGAGAATCTGGGACCTGAAGAGCTGCAGAAGAAGATTGACAAGGCTGTCAAGAATCTGGCCAAGAAGAGAGACGAGTTGGCCTTCATTGGCAATCGCGTACGCGTCAATGATTTGGGTCAGGACAGGTACAGGCGCAGGTACCACCATTTTGCTCATGCCGGAGGAGTTTTCGTAGAAGCCATCGAGTCTGCTGAGCCCTGGAAGCTAGAGGGGAGTGGAATGCCTCATTTTCTCGAGGACAACCGATCTCCAGTGTTTCCCAAGTCACAGAACGGCCAAAAAGGTGATGTTAGTGATCACGAGGAAATCGATGACAATGAAGAGATTAACGATCATGAAGAGGAAATTGATACTGCTCAAGACAACAAGGAGAATGTGACCAAAATGGAGGTGGTGGCCCATAATAATGAGGCTGAAGAGGCCTTGGCCAAACTGGGCCATGACATCATGGTGACTCCGAAAACCGAGGTCAAATTTGAGAGCAACGACGATGTCAAGTGCATGCCAAAAATCACTCCGAATGGCGAAAAGTTGAACTTGTTCAACCACATGTCCAACCTGAACATGACTTTGAGCCCTGTCATTTTGAACGGAGCGGTGACAATCACGCCCAAGGATCCGTCTCAAAACAGCCAATTTCCCATGACCATGCAAAAGCAGCATGATCACCTTGCTTCGGTGGCTGCTGGAGACAAGCCTTGGTTCTCAATCCTTCCCCTCGGCAACAGCCTTGACATCCAGCACAAAATGAACCCGGATCTTGGCAAAACCGACTTCTTCGCTGATACCATCACGCCTCAAATCAATGCCCTCGAAGCCAAACTGGAGGAGCTCCGTGGCATCAATTTGGACAAGTATAGGGAGCCAATACCCAAGGAGTTCACGCGAGGCTGGTGGAGGCTGTCCGGAGTGGAGGCTGTCAACCAGCTGGAAGCCAGCTTGAACTCGCGGGGAACTCGTGAGCAGCATTTATTGACCCTGGTCAAGCGCAACTTTGAGCTGCTCCAGGATGCAGCCAAAAATGCCTCGTCACACGACATGCATTTGGAGCCTCCGGAGGAGTTTGAGGACATGGCCATGGAGGCCGGCGCTGATGCTCCACCCATGGACGAGAAAGGCTCTTGGTCACGTGAGGTCGCTCTACGCGTGGACAAGTACATTCTGGAGCAGGTGGAGGCTTTGGAGGACAAAGTGGCCTCTGCGTCCATGCAGGTTCCAGGCTGGAAGGTGCCCAACAAGGGTGACATTGATTCGCGTTCGTTCCGTCCTGCCTGCCTCTACATCACGGATGAGGCCGATCCAAATGACAAGTTTGGCCCCGAGGCCACCAATCCTGTTGAGGAGGCGAGAGAGCGGCTCCTAGACCTCGAGCTGAATATCGAGCGTCGATACTTGAAAGCTCCTCTCGGCGTCTCCAATACTGTCAGCCTTCAGACCATCACTACCAAGATCATGAATGAGAATGACAAGGAGGAGGAGGAGATGGAGCAGGACCAGGACCAACAGCAGCAGCCCATGGATGAGGGTAGTCCGGAGGCGGAGGAGAAGCCAGCTCACCTCCCACGTGGCCTGCTCATGTGGAGGGAAGGCGTGAAGAATGCCAAAACTGCAGCTCAATTGGCCATGGCCTTTTACATCCTGGAAACGAGCATCGCGTGGCACAAATCGATCATGAAGGCTTTTTGCCAGCTTTGCCACTGTGGAGACAACGAGGACTCGCTGCTGCTTTGTGATGGATGCGACAAAGGCTATCACACCTATTGCTTCAAGCCGAGTCTGGACAATATTCCAGAGGGCGATTGGTTCTGCTACGAGTGCATCAACAAGGCCACAGGGGTCAAGCATTGCCTCGTGTGCGGCAAGCTTGAGGGGAAAAATCTCATCAATTGTGCTACATGTCCCAGAGCTTATCACACTCCATGTCTGAGTCCAGCTTTGGCCAAGGTAATTTTAACCATAAGAATAACAAACTATTTCAATGATCGTTAATATGTCCTACTTGGTTACCCAAGGTAATTGCGGCGGCCAAAAAGATCCGCAAGGTCAGTTATGTCGTCTTGCTTCCAGCTCCCCTCGCTTTTTACTGCATAGTATTCGGCATGAATAACCCGCTTTAGCTTTTGATGCTTCGCTATGGAATACTGATAGTTTGGCGGAAAATTAATCATTTGTTGTTTTTCCTCTCCAGATGCCACGTGGTAAATGGCAATGTCCAGGCTGCAATCAAAAAGGGCCCAAAAAGTCGAAAAGCCGCAAACGAGGTCCGCCCACTCATTTGTTGCACAACGCCAACTCGGATGAATCTCCAGACCAAACTGGGCAGAATAGTCCAGCCGCTGGCTCAGAAAAGGCCTCTGAGAAGGAGGCCAGCCCTGAAAAGGCCGCCTCCGAGGAGCCTCCGTCCCCTGTGGTGGCAGCGGCCTCCGAGGCCGTCAATCCTGGGCCTCCACCTGCCAAAAAGAAAAAGTTGAGCAAAATGGACAAGGACCTGACGATTTGCCACACCGTGATCTCAGAAATGGAGGCCTTGGAGAACGCTTGGCCTTTTTTGTATCCAGTCAATACGAAACAATTCCCCACGTACAAGAAGGTCATCAAGACGCCCATGGACATTGCGACCATCAAGAAGAAGCTGGACAGTCATGGGTACAAACTAAGGGACGAATTTGTCCAAGATGTCCGCCTCATTTTCACCAACTGCGAGCTGTTCAACGAGGATGACTCGCCCGTGGGCAAAGCTGGCCATGCGATGAGGATCCATTTTGAGAATCGTTGGCTTGAACTGACATCTATGTAAAATGTTCAAAAAGTAGCCGTATGTATTTCAATGCTCGCTCTAACAACAACATTGTGTAAAGTAGCTAATTTTTTACTTACGCCCTCCTCCGCCGCCAGTACAATATTAATTTTGATTATTTAGCCTAGTCGAAAATCCGCATCGAGCATTTTTACGGCGAAACTTGACTTGTCTTTCTCACCTATACAAGCCAATTGAAAGTGTCTGTATTTTTTCATCTTACTATTATTCTAATAATGCAGAATAGAGAAATAATGTCTTAGAACCAGCTTATTCGGGACAGAGGAAAATCAGCTCGCAAAATTCCCTCGGGGGAAGGCCATTTGCTACAAAGTCTTCGATGGCTTGGGGAAGGCAAGCCTCCACAAGTTTCCAGCAGACCTCAAAGCCCCAGATCAATGACACGCACAAGTTCTCCACTACATGCGCAATCTGAAAGCAAATTTTGCTGAGGCCTTTTAGTTGACATCAAGTGAAATTATTCTTACAGCTTCTTCAGTGCTGAGGTCGAGTAGGATGTCTTGAATATCTTGACCTACTTGGACGCAAAAGTCACAAACCAGTCCTTTGTTGTCGTAGTAGGATTGCTTAGTAATTTGGGTCTGGTTCAGCTCCGGAAAGGCATCATAAACGCAATCCGGAATGTCATTTTGAGCCAAGCTCACTGACAGCAGGCCAGCCAAAAAAATAAACAGCATATAAGCTAATAAAGAGAACTTTTTTTTAGCAAATAATCAGTTCTTTTAATGAGTATTACCTTTCATGTTTGAGAAGCAGATTAAACTGTGCTAGAAAAATCTGATCTTATCTTGGCATAGTTTCTATGCTAGCAAATAACAAGCACTCATCTCAACAAACTTCTTTTTATTATTTCACGCTTATTAAGAGTGAGAATCCCATAGCAGTGCAGAAGGAGTCTAGTGGCTCCGACAGCTTTTCAAAAATCTTATGGACCATCTTGAGGGGCTACCCCTAGATACTCACTGTACCAAAGGGTTTTGCCCTCGGACCCCTGGGAGGGGAGATACACGCCCCCAAAGTTTGGAGAAATTCTTATGTAGTAAAACTTTGGACCCCCCTGGTGGCCACATGAGGCAACTTTTATCAACCCATTTTTTGTGCATTGTTATACCCCCTAAGGGTCTCTTGGGAAATGGGATAAAAGTTGTCGTTATGCATGCCCACTGTGCTCCAGGGGGCAATATGTTATTTTTAGGGGGTAACTTTGGCGCAAAATTGAGGAACCTTCCCGCGGATGAATTTTTTTCATTTTTTTCACAGAGTCAGCCAATGGTTAGTACTTTCATATAAAAGAATAAAAAAATGACCCTTTTTTGTTTAGAGCCAGATATTGTCCGTCAAAGTTTTGCTTATTTTAGCCAATATAACTTTGTTTTACAGACTTCAGATTTATGGCCTAAAAAAGAAATTTTATTATAATTATTATATGTTGTGAACAATACTTATTTTGGTCATTTTTTGTTTTGGCTGCATCTAGGGGTACTTCCTTAATAAAAGTTTTAGAATTTTTGGAAAAAAATGGTTTAATTTTAAAACCTTAGTTTCTGAGTGATAAAATGAAAATGCATGAACTGGAAATGAAATTTTATTATAAATATGGGGTATAAGGAGCAATTTTTATTATTGTCATACCTAGGTGTTCTCGATTTTAGGGGTAGTTATTTCATAAAAACTAATACATTTACTGTTAAAGTACCCCCAAAAATGATCCAACACTATCATGACAATGATAAAAGTTGTTGAATGTACCACATATTTATAATAAAATTTCATTTTCAGCTCAATATATTTAAGTTTATTTAACAAATATGTAAGTTTAAACAAGACTGATGTATGTTTATTATAAAAGTATTTTGAAAAGTAATCAAACGTTATTTTAGTAAAAATAAAAGTTGCTTACCACTGCCAATAATTATAATAAAATTTCATTTTCAGAGGTGAAAAATGAATTTTGTAACATACAAACTTAATTCTTGCAACTAGCACCAATTTTTCAAAAAATCATATAACTTTTATTTAGGAAGTGCCCCTAGATGCAGCCAAAACAAAAAATGACCAAAATAAGTATTGTTCACAACATATAATAATTATAATAAAATTTCTTTTTTAGGCCATAAATCTGAAGTCTGTAAAACAAAGTTATATTGGCTAAAATAAGCAAAACTTTGACGGACAATATCTGGCTCTAAACAAAAAAGGGTCATTTTTTTATTCTTTTATATGAAAGTACTAACCATTGGCTGACTCTGTGAAAAAAATGAAAAAAATTCATCCGCGGGAAGGTTCCTCAATTTTGCGCCAAAGTTACCCCCTAAAAATAACATATTGCCCCCTGGAGCACAGTGGGCATGCATGACGACAACTTTTATCCCATTTCCCAAGAGACCCTTAGGGGGTATAACAATGCACAAAAAATGGGTTGATAAAAGTTGCCTCATGTGGCCACCAGGGGGGTCCAAAGTTTTACTACATAAGAATTTCTCCAAACTTTGGAGGCGTGTATCTCCCCTCCCAGGGGTCCGAGGGCAAAACCTTTTGGTACAGTGAGTATCTAGGGGCAGCCCCTCAAGATGGTCCATAAGATTTTTGAAAAGCTGTCGGAGCCACTAGACTCCTTCTGCACTGCTATGGGATTCTCACTCTTAATGTTTCTCAAAAAGATTTGTTTTATCTGCTTATTTATATAGCTCTTGTTGGCCCATTTCGTTTTTATCACAAAAATAGTTTCTTCAGAAATAGCTAATAATAGTAGACATAGTTTTTATGTCAGCACGGATAGTTCTTTCTCCTCTATATTTTTCCTTGCTCTTCGTTGCCTTCGTGCAGCTAGTTTATCCTGCAAGGATAATTTGACTTTGTTCTGGTTCTCCTCCAAGGTTTTCTCGTATCGCTCCGCGTCTGTGGCATACTCTTGTTTCAGGGCCTCCATTTTGGCTCCGAAAAGCTCCTCATTGCTCGGTGGTGGTGCCAGCTCATCATTATTATTCAGCGCTGCCAGAGCAGCCAATTCCTCATCAGTCAAGTTCAGCTCTTGCAGAGTTTTGGGGTCCTAAAAAAAGGGACAAGCCTTAATTTTCTCGCGACGGTTCACGCTGTCTGTTAAGCAGCTGGGGGTAGAATTCGATCTGTTGGATCTCAGTTTAAATCAGTTGGCCATGAAATAAACAAAGCGCGCATGCAGTGCCGAGGAAATTTATGGAGCTTGGAAAAAAAGGTAAGCCTCGATTTGGGTCAGCTATTATTAATTTGTAGCCCGCACGTACATGGCAAAACCATCAATTATAAGCTGAAGGTCAGCCATTAATACTTACAATGCCTTCGGTCTTGGCCAAATCATTCATGTTCAAATTGACATGGGCGTCAGTGTTAAAGTCCCCTATGGCAATATCAACATCTTTGCCAAGTACTTCCTTCACCTTGATCTTGATCAGCCTCACTCTCTCAGCTCTGAGGCTGTACGAGGCCTCTTTCACCTTCATATTGATATCATCGAGGTCCTTTGATATTGTTTGAGTAACAACCTGGAACAACAAAGTTGTAGACAACCTGCTACTCAATTTTTTTTTATAAAAATCTAGTGTATTTTACCTGAGTTATCCATTGGAGCAGAGCTCCACATCTTCTTGAAGTCACATAATAACATTCCATGGCATGAGCATGGCGCTCAGAGGTTTGCATATCAGTGAAAATGTAAGCAGTGGCCTTCAGGAAAATTTCATTAGCTGTTTTTTATGATGCTGTACTTGACTATCACCTTGTTCAAGGTCTCCACTTCTGGTGGGGCACAGTAGGGAAATTGAATGTTGCTCAAATATCTCTGAGCTCCTTGGATGTTTTGTGAGGCTGCCACCAAATTGTTTCTGGTTTCAGCTGCCACAGCATATCTCTCTTCCAAAGCACTATATTAATTGGTTAGCAAGGTCATATTTGGGCTGAATCAATATTATTATGGCTCACCCTGGATCAATGGCTTCAATATCTTTCCACTTTTGAACCGCAAATTCTAGCTGCTTGTGGGCATAATCGACCATCATTTGCGCTTGCCTCCATTTGAAATTGGCCTCTACTATGCGATTCCTCATTTCTTCAGTTTGGTCCAGCACACTTTCCAGCCTGTTCTCCTCGTCTGAGCCATAAGCCCCACCAAAGATTTGGCTCAGAAGATCCTCTTGCTCATTGTACAGTTCCTGAAGCTTCAAAGACTTGGCTTCATTGCTGCGAATGTCATTTTCCACGTTGTTCCTTTGCTCTTGCAAGTCAACTAGTTCCTTCTCGGCGATTTCCTTGAATTGAGAAAGCAAGTGAGCAAAAATGCAGAGAAAAATTCAAGACTCAGCACTCTGACAAACTTGACTTTGTCCCATCAAGTCACACTAATATGGATACGATATGTTGGTTTGGCAAAAAGAAAGCAGTTTTTGATAGAGGTGATTTTCTCTAGTAACGAAAATGGCAAAAGGACAAAACTCCTCAATTATTTGTATTTTTCAGACCTGGCTGTGCACAGCAGCCATTTTTTCTTTAATTTGCTCAGTATCCTGGCCCTCTTCCTGATTGTCCAACATGCTCTGGACATTGTCGTCAGAATTCCTGAATGATAAAAGCGAATTAGTGTATTCACCTCTTTATTTTTGGCATCAATGTATTCAGACAATTCCTTCTGTTTCTGCGCTTCAAGAGTGCCTTGCTCAAGAAACAGCTGATGGGTGTCTGGATTCTCCTCAAGCTCGTCCACATCTCGTTTCTCTTCAATGCTGAAATCCTGGCTAATTTATTTTGTACCCCAAAAGGAAAATAGGTTCCTTGGCTTTTACTTTCTAAAGAAATGTGAAGAAGCTATAAAAAAGCTGCCAAACTTACGCTTGCTGTTTGAGCTTTTCTACTAATGAAGTTTGCTCCACGATTCGAATTGTGAGCTGTTGCAGTTTTTCTTGGTTTTGCTGCAAAACCATGACAGGAGCCTCGGACTCTGCATCAGCAATTTTCTCCTCGAGAGCTATGTATCTTTCCAACACATCAGCATCCACAAGAGGCTGAAATGGAAAAAACTTTTAATTTTTTCTTAATCAAATCAAGGATGAGCTCTTTTTGCTTATTTATCAATGTCAAAATACCAAAAATGTGATCATTTCTGATGTTTGGAAACGCTCAAAAACACTCAAAAAAAAAGGAGTGAAAAAACCAAAGCTGACAACTTACATCAATACTGTTTATGATCATTTTGGGCTTAACTCCACTATTGTTATTGTTATAGGGGTCCTGTTAAAGCATGGACATTTTTTGCAAATCATGGACAATAGAAAAAAAATTCACAAGTTTGCCTTACAACACTTATGTAGGTAATTTATGCTAAAAATGTATGCTCACCACTTTTTTTGTGTTTTGGGCCCACACTTGGCCATCAGAGCTTTGCCCACAACCCATGGTCAAAGCTGGTTTGCTTGGTTTTGTGTCACAATTGCAGTTATTGCAACATTGAGCCCTGCAACAGCGAGATTGAGCCAGTAATTAGCTAATTTGTGTGGTCCTCCAATAAGCAAAAAATCAATATTGCCATTAGGCCTAAACCACATGGAAAATTTACAGTTAAAAATAGCCTAGTCTAGAAAACCTGGTTGATTGATATTTTTTCTTGGGCTTGAAAATGGGCACTTGTACAAATGAGTCATTTCTGTGAGAAAAAGCCCGGTCATAAGCACCTTCAAATTATATACCGTATTTCCCCCCATAACATTGAAAGCTATACATTAAGCAACTCTACTAATAAAAAAACTCTTTGATTGCTTTCTAAATCAGAAAATAAAATTATTACTGAATTTACAAAAGGCTATTGACTTTTTGCCACTTGAGAACAGACTGAAACTATATATTGAATTGGCCAAAAAAATGCCTCTTACCAGTTTTATGTAGATAATGAGTGGTGATAAATTTGAAAAATCGAAATGAAAACAAAACTGGGCGCTGTTAGCCCATGACGTGAGAATAATTCACTGAGTGGTATACGTCGTGGGACTCATGCAACGCACAAGTACACTGGCTTGATGCCATGACAACCAGTTGTGGTTTGAGTGTATTGGACTTTCTAAGTCAATAGCAAAAATATATAAACATGGGCCTCCCTGCAGCAACAATTAAAAATGCTTGGAAATCAATTAAGCCTTGGCCTCTTTTACCAGTAATAATTTCTTCAATTTATGGAGCATTTTCAGTAAAAAGAACCCAAGACTTGAGTAACATTGAAAAAACCTAAGTTTAGGTTTGGGTTGTAAATTATGCTTTCACACTTTTTGCGTTGGAAATGCTTTGCCATAAAATGACCCTCATACACAAAAACGTGGTGCTATTATTATTATTTTCCCTCAATCAAGGCAACAAAAAGTAGTGACTTCATTACAGATGTCCCACTTTATTATGTCATGCCTTGGAACAATCAGTAAAAAAAGGCACGTAGCCTTGCTTTTCTTCCAGGATGTATGTAGTATACTATATATGGTTGTGTACGTATATTACCTTTACAAATAATGTGGTTCCATTTATGGTTGTCAGTCCACTTTTTGATCCAATCATGTCAAAAACAAAGGGTTCTTCCTCCACCAGCTCAAGTTATACCACAACAGCTGGAATATTTATATTGATCAAGCAGATATAGCCTCTCTACTTCAATATAATGACGTAGGAAATAAAGAGTGCACTTTTCGTATGAAAGCAACTATTTGATACCTTTAAACTATTTTTGTATTTCAATATCACTATTGCTACATTCTGTACACTTCCTTGAGGTGATCCACAGCTCTGAGCAGGACAATCATGAGTTGAGAAACATGCTTTTTCAATACTTCTTTCCTCTCCAGCTGGACGGCCTCGTCCTGGAGATCAAAGTCATAGAGGTAGTCCCCAATGCCAGGGAAAATGCCCGAGCCATACGAGTCATATTTGGCTGGGGAAATGATGGCATGGCTGTAAATTGGCCGACCTGGAAGACCTTCCTTCAGCAGGAAGACCTTGTCCAAATTCATCATTTGGTCGTTGATGGTCTTGGTGATGAAAGGATCCTTTTGGATCTCCTCCATTTGCTCCTCAAAATTCTTCTGCCAATCCTCTGTGGCATTCTGGAATTTTTCCATGGCACTCAGCAATTGAGAGACTTTGATGTCCAGAGCTTCCAAGGCCTCAATTTCATGCGTGGTCTTGAACTCATCCAGAACCTGATAAAACATTTCTCATATATTTGAATATTTTAGCTGAAACTGTAAGCAGTTTGGTTACCTTGTTGTAACCTCTGACGTCAAAGTCCAATAATTGGCTGTCGGCGTAATCCCTGACCAGGTAAAGGGTGAGCTTGGCACTGGTTGCCATGATGTGAGCTCCTGGATCAACCAGTCTGTTGACTAGGTCAAATGTCTCGTATGCAGTGTGATATGTGGGATAGCCATTTCCAGCCAGTGAAGGGAACTGCTTTGTATCCGGATTGAAGCCAAAATCAATGACAGGAACTCCAGCATGGAAAATGAATGAGGCATGGTCGGATCCTGCACCAGGCAGCCAAATTTCAGGCTCCTCGCCCTCCTTCAGCTCCAGCCATTCCGACCAAAAGTCGTAATAGCTGGCGTAGGAGTCATTGAAGAATGGAATATGTTTGGTGGCCTCAATCACTTTATGCTGCACAGTGGGCGATGCTGAGGAGTCCAGAATTGGGCCAGAGGCACACACATCCACATTGATGTACACAACACCCCTCTCAGTCTGTGATAAAGATGTTTGCATTGAGATTATTGGGCCTTACAGCAGTTCTAGTTAGGAGTCCGAGGCAGGTTTGCCGACTCGGAAAATATGAGCACTATTTACTATTTTGATAAATTACTCTTTTCAATGGCATAAGTAAAGAAGAGTTAGATTAATTTAGTTAATCAGCGAAGTTGCAAAAAAGATGAAAATAGGATTTTTCGGGTAACTTAAGTGCAGGTTTCACCCATTTACCAGCTTGATCCTGTAATCCTCGACAAATTCTCTGGATCCTATCAGTGAAAATTCCTCAGCTCCCCAACTTAGAAAAATGATTGTCCTCCTGGGCCTCCATCCGTTTTGCAACTTTTGCCCCAGGATCCGGGCAATCTCCAGCATTTGTGCAGTTCCGGATGAAGGATCAATGGCACCGAATCCCCAAGCATCCCTATGATTGCCAATCATGACATACCTATCTGGCTCCACTGCTCCTCTTATGTAACCAATCACATTTGGACTCGTCTTTCTCTCCAGTGAATTGTGAGTTTCAACCCTGAAAGCGGGTTATCCATCATAAAATTTTTAAGCTTGGATTTTTTGGGAATACTTACGTGACAAAGCAGTCTGAGCACTCATCAGAAAATTGGCCTCCAATGACGTAATCAATATCAAGGATGCCACCTTTCCAATCCTCGGGGACTTTTTTCCCAGTCAAATATTTAAGCAGCTTCTTAGCACCTCTGTACCCAATAACTTGGCATGGGATCGTGGGCAGAACTTTTGCCAACTCCTCTTTACTGATTCTATAAGCATTTGGCAAACTTGGCCATCCTGGAGTTTCCGGATCGCCATCAAAAAGCCCCAGGGATCCTCTGGAAATTCCAGTGTCAGGCAAAAACTGGGTGGCAGGGTAGATATTTTCTGGGTCCTGGCCAGTTCCTGCTACATCACTGGGATCAGAGAAAATGATCAGTCCAATGCATCCGGAATCAGCTGCATTTTGCTCCTTGTTCCCCCTGAAAATCTGACAAATTCCATTTTGGCCCTGAATTTTGCTGCAAATGGAAAAAAAACTGCTTACTTGGCCATATCTCGTGACGCAAATTTTTCCCTTGACATCTGTGTAATATGGGCTTGTGGCATTAGCCAAAAGCTCAAAATCCTCTTTTGTTCCATAGTTGACATATACAATTTGACCCGATACTTTTCCAGCAGGTGAGTAGGCTAAGTAAGCATCAATGAAGTTGTTGAGATCCAATCCCTCTTCCTGGTGCACACTTTGGTACACAATTTTCGTGCCATTCATCAAATACACCTTATTTGGCTGAGTTTTGTTCGGGTAATCCAGCAAAACATCATAGCTTTTTATCTAAGGAAAAATACTAATTTTTACAAAGATGCTTTTCTTACTTGACAGTATTCCTTAATTACCTCAGCACGATCCAGGCCATATTCTATGAATTTATTCTGGATGAAACCTGCCAATGTGATATCTCTTGCATCTCCAGCCAAATGGGGAACTGCAGACAGATTGGAGAGGAGAACCATAAGGTTTTCAGGGTCAACTTGAGCATAGTCATCATGGACATCATTTTCAGCAAAGGCATTATTGAGGTACTTTTCCATCAACTCCAATTTCTGAGCAGTTTCAGGGCTTAATGATGATGGCTCTTGGTCCGTGGAAGGTTTGGCAAACCATCCTGAAATAATTGAGATGGGAAAATTGTCAAAATCAATCGTGCTAGTATTACCTATTGAGAAAAAGACTGCTCCTGATATTAGAAAAGTGGCAAAAGCTGAAAGCAAAATAGCTTTCGTAGCCATTCTTGCAATTTCACTGAGGGAACTTATCCTAGGATTTGCTCGTTTTATACATTACCTGTGCTGATAAGAAAATGCGGTAATTTATGAGAGGTCAGCAAATATTGACCAAACTTTATAACTTTTAACTGCTTTTAAATCAGGCGGCCAAACTAAATAACAAAGGGAAAAATTCTCCTTTTTATTTTTTGTATTATGGTATTTTTACTATACAATGAATTATCGTTGCTCATTTTTCATTTTTAAATTAACCTTTATATTGAATGCATCATGGGCTGTAGATACCTTCTTTTAAACCTTTTTTTGTAAATGGCTCCGCGTAGTGAGTGTTGAATTATTTCTTGATTATGATTATGTAATCTGTAGCTTCATGCATTTAGAATGTCTACCTATACTTTATATGTTTGAGGACATTGTTATGTGAGCTTATTTGATTAGAATATCACGACTTTGACGTCATATCTTGATATCTCAGTCGTGCGTAATTACTTTGATTTTCTTTGTTTGTATCTTTCAAAAGTGACCAACATTAAAAATCTCAATCAACCAGATTACACTAGATTAGTTGTATCATAGTATTTGATAATGATTTCTTGTGAAATTGGCTGAATTTATGCATAGTTTTCAATATTAGATGTTGAAATAGATCAATAAGTCAGGGTAATGTCATGTAACCTGGTAAACTTGTAATTTTATTCGATATCTTAATGTAGCTAAAAAGTAGGCTGTAAAACAACCCTATTCAATATTCAGTGCCTTAACATATTATTGAGGTTAGGGGCAATGAACTCCCGATAGCTTTTCCTTAGGTTGCGTGATAACAATTTCAGGTACCGTTCTTTTTATTTGACATTTCTAGTGTTATTTAGACATACTCCAGATGTATAGGAGGTAACTGGCAAGCCAAAATAACTATAGCTAGTGGTATTCTTCATGTAGTGTTAAATAATGAGCATTGTGTAGTAGGTCGAGATATACTACTGTGACTTATCAAGCCACTACTCGTATCTAGGCTACGTCAAGCGGGGACGGGCCTGGAGGCTAGCAGAGGTCAGTCTTTGGGCCGCAGACAACACGTGTCAATGCGGTGAATTTATTTCCTTTACTGATGATCACACTATACTACTCGTTATACTACCGCGCGCCGGGCGAAGCGCGCGCAGCGAGCGGTCGACCCGTAGGCCGACACGCTCCCTGCTACATCACCCCACGCTAGAAGGTTACTGTGTCCTCGCAGTGACGGATTGAGTCAGGTCTAGCAGGGAGCCTCGAGGGGGACCCTCCATGGCGGGAGCGCTGGGCTGGGTCCCATTCGCGTCAACCACGCGTGCCTGGGGAAGGGTCTGCTGAAGGACCCCGTATAGATCCGTGTATTGCTGGTGAATCGTACGGATCTGGGCTTGGAGGTCCTGATATGCTTGGGTCTCCTTGTCGGGCCGCGTCCACCGGCGGAGAGCCTTGAGGGGCGATGTCGACTTGTCTGGAGCATCCAAAGGGTCTTTCTCTCCCGTTTCCGAACCATCTTGCACGGTGAAGTCACTGAGCTCGGTGGCCGCTCGTTCTCGGTGGTCTCGCTTCCAGCGAGGTCGGCGCCGGAAATCCGGGTGACCATCATCCTCATCGTCGTCGCCAGGGAACAAGGGTCCGTCGTTACCCAGGTTGGCTACCATGCGCCAGGAGTTCGACAGCCATGAAGGCAGTGTGCCACAGGCCATACATCAACCACCACCCCAGCCCCGGCGGCATACAGGATAATCATGGGATGATAGAGCCTAGGATGATCTTGATGAGGCCCAGGATCACCAAACCTCCGGTCATGTAGCTCCAGTATTTCCCTACGGTCGAAAAGAAGGGGATGAGGGCGTTGCCCACCTGGTCAACCATCATGTCGATGTCGTCCTCGGACCAGAGGGTGGTGGCCCCCGATCCGCGTGCGAAGCTGTTCCTCAGGACGTTGGACGTCAGAGTGGTGACCACGGCCTCGCGCGCGTGGTACAGCTGCAGGTAGAGGGCGTGCTCGGCCTGCTGCTGGGCGGAGTAGATACCGCCTCCTAGGCCCCGACCGATCTCGTAGGGGCGTCCATGTTGCCGATCGGAGGTGGGGTCCAATTGCGATGGCGGCGTGCAGGAGTGGATGCTAGGAGTAGCACACATCCAATGTCCCTGGATCCTCCACTTCACAGGCGTGATGGCGTCGCAGGGTATGATGCTGGGCCGGTCCACCAAGATGAAGGAGAGGGGATCCGCGAACCGGGAGTGGTTCCCGACCAACACGGGGATCTCCTGCGTGCAGTTAGGGAAGGCACGCGTCATGGCCTGCATCGGGTAGCAGCTGGTGATGTAGGCGACCGCCCCAGCCCGGGTGACCAAATGGCCGGGCCCGTGGGAGTCAAGCGTGGCGTAGGAGGACCCACCGCTGGCCATGTCCTGCAGCTTGGTGTGCAGGATGCTCCGCTCATTCTTGCAGATGAGGTCCTGCAGGAATTTGAACCGGTCGTCGAGATGCAGGGCGTGCTCGGCGTGCAGGAAAGCCAGTTGGGTTTGCACGTGAGCGTGGTGGACCTCTTCCGTCAGGTGGGTCGACGCGGCGATGGGAGCCTCGCCCGGGCGGAGAAGGACGACTGCAAAGTCCCTCAGCTGAGTCCGGAAGACCCGCCGCTGGCAGGTCGACTGGACCCCCTTAAGGACAAATCCGGCGTACCTGGATTCCTCTTCGCGGGCAATCAGGAGCAGATCCCCCACCTGACCTAGCATGGTGGAGTTCTGGTGCGGGTATAGTGAAGCGGGCCCTTGATAGACCTCAGAGGTCTCTTCCATGCAGGTGGTGTCATGAGCTTCCCATACCATGGTGCCTTCGAGCGTGTCGTGGACGATCTTGTCCCGGTAGTTGGCCACGATGTGATTATCGAACACCACTCGTCCAGAGCTGGTGTGCAGTTTTCCATAGACAGCGGTGACAAGGGCGTCGATCCGGGTCTGCTCGTAGAGCGGTGATACATGACACCGTTGTGGCTGAATGACATGGTCCTGCATCGGTGGTCTCCGTCAAGACCTCCTCGAGAGAAGTAAGCCAGGTTGGCGGGCACGTTGAGGGTCACATTTCACCCGTTGGCCCTCGACGATCAGGTAGCCCCGTTCCACCGCCTTGCACGGCAGGCCTGGGGTGACACGGTATAGGGCTGGTGGTAAGCAACGATCTGAGTCCCATAGCTGACGCTGTCGAACCCACATCTGGTCACTTCGCGGGTCAGGGTCACGTGGCAACGGGCGGCGACGGGTTTGGTAAATCGCAGTCTGCAGCACCTGCACGGTGATGTTGACAGCCGATTCATAGGTGGTGCCGATATCATCGCATTACGTCCGGGTCATTCAAGTCGACGCCCGGCTCGTGGGTTGATTTTGGTGACTACAGTCAAACACCGTGAAGGTGGCAGCCGGGTCTTCAGGTGGTCCGTCTCCTCCTTCCTGTAGAGCAGGTTGAGGCCGGGGTTGTGCGCTTGGCACCTCGAGTAGTAGTGTGAACGTCATCAGTATTGTGAAGTACATTGCTTCTGGAAAAGAGAGTAAAGGAAACGTGTTGACATGCTGCCTCATTATTGTACACCTGCCGGTTTGTGCTGCTATTATTTCTTTATTAATTGCGCTTTCTTTCAAGCCGCAGAATTTTCAAAGTATACTTAGGGGGGCCCCCAAAATTTTGCGGCCGTCTTTTCGTTGTGCTGCTCATTCGTCTACTATTCTGTGCTTGAAGCACTGCTCGAATTTGTTGGTGTAGCAAAATCATCATTCTCAGAATCGCTCATTTCAGGCAGTGGCCTGAATTGTGGCATTGTGACCGTAGGCTGTGCTACCAGGGGTCTGTATGGCGGCATGTTGATTGGTGCCAGCGGAGGTAGCTCTGGGTCTGGTTGGTCTGATTTCTGGCCTGAGCGTGATCTGGTTCTGGTTGCAGGAGATGATGCTCCATGGGCAACTTCAACTTCGGCCCCCAAGAAATCTGCTGTTTCTTGTTGCAGCATTTCCGCCTGGGTCCTACGTTTGCGGTACCGTGTTTCCCGAGGTGACGGTGCTGATACCGTTTCGTGGCCGGTTGTTGGGAGCTCGATGTTGTTCTCACTGTCGCCTTCATCATCGGAAGGGAGCGCAACATCTTCAGCAAACTCATCACCTCGCATGGATAGATCTGCATTGGCTGGCGGCGGGTTGCCGGCATTGCCATCGTGGGCATCTTCCGCCGTTGCCCGGTACAATTTGAGCCTGTCGATCGAGACGACCTCGGACTTCTTTCGAATCCATGAGGGGTCAGGCAAGATCTCGAAGGTCACATCGTTGACCTTCCTAAGTATGGTCCAGGGGCCTGACCAGAAGGTTTGGAGCTTCTTGGAGATGTGGCGGGCCACGGTGGGCGTGTACAGCCACACCTGTTGCCCCGGGACATACGTCGTTTTGTCCTTGTGGTAAGCCATCCTTTGTCGGTTGATCGATGTGGCCATGTTCTTTCGGGCCCATTCATGGGCTGCTTGGATTCGAGCCTTGAGGGCCTGGGCAACTTGCCCGGCCTCAGAGGCCTCTCTCAGAAGTGGTTGGGGGTCTCCAAACAGAAGGTCCAGTTGCGAGGTGGCAGGCCGCCCAAATAGCAGTTCATACGGGGCGTAGCCGGTCATGCGGCATTTGGTGGTGCGCATGATAAACAGGGCGACGGGCAGTACTTCCTTCCAGCGGGATGGTCGCCCGCAGACCAGTTTGGCCAGGAGGCCGTTGAGGTCCCGGTGGGCCCGTTCAACCCAGTTAGACTTAGGGTTGTAGGCCGGCGTGGTAGAGTGCCGGGCACCTAGTGCTTTGGCTACTTGCTGGAACAGGGCGGCGGTGAAGTGGGTGCCTCGGTCAGAATGGAGGTTCTCCATTAGCCCATATCGCGGGATGATCTCTGAGGTCAGGAACCTCACGGCGGTGTCAGCGTTGGCCGAGGCGCATGGGAAAGCCTCGATCCATCGGCTGAAGAGGTCGCGTACGGTGAAGAGGTACTGATGTCCGTCGACAGGGGGCTTGAGAGGCCCCGTGAGTCGATGGCGACCCTTTGCCATGGATAGCCCGCCCGGTGAGAATGCAGTGAGTGGCGTTGGTCGCGGTCTCCGGCTGATGTTTCTGGCAGGTGCGGCAGGTAGCCACGACCTCAGCGGCAACTCGGGTGGCGTTAGGCATGTAGAACCGGCGGGAGACCCGGTCAACAGTGGTGTCTCTGCCCTGATGACCCATGGTTTCGTGAATGTGCCTCACTAGCCCTTCTTCCGAGGATCGAGGAACCACGACCAGGTGGCGAGCCTCTCGGCCTTGCCCTTCTTCCTTCTTGTACCGAAGGAGACCTTGATCATCCAGGTAGAGGCTGTCAAAGAGGCCCAGCAGGATCTTGCCTCGATGGGAGGCGGCCTCTTTGTGCTCAGGGCTCGGTCGGCTCTGCTGGCTGATCAGTCGCCGCACCAGTTGCAAATCCTCGTCCTCTGTTTGCCCCTGGATCCACTCGGCGGGGTTGGCCATGTCCAGGACGGCCTCGGCCGAGGCTATCATCGCTTGGACGCCCGCGCAGCTCTCATTGGACACGTCCGTGCCCTCGGTGTCGGTGACGTGCTCGGCGCGGCTCAGGGCGTCGGCGTTGGCGTGCTTGGTTCCGGCCCGGTGGACGACCTTGAAGTCAAACTGGCTGATGGTCTCCAGCCACCTGGCAAGCATGCTACGGGGCTCCTCCATGGTGCGAATCCATTGCAGGGCGGCATGGTCCGTGCGGAGGATGAAAGGCCGATATTGGAGGTAATACCGCCACTTGCGCAGCCAGATGATGACGGCAGCGAGCTCCCCTTGGGTGGCGGAGTAGTTAGCCTGGCTCCGGGTCAGCTTCTTGGCCCCCAAGAGGATGACTCTCTCCTTTCCCCCTCGTACTTGCGACAGGACGGCCCCCACGCACTGGTTGTCCCGCTCAGTCGGGTATCCAGGATGAATGGCTGCGGGCTCTCAAAATCGGGAAAGCCAGGATGGGCGCCATGCACAGCCGCTTCTTAAGCTCCTCAAAAGCGGCAACGTATTCCAGCGGGGTTCGAACTTCGGCGGTGTCGGAACATCTTCTTCGGCTGAGTTTGTCCGTCAACGCCTGGGCGACCTTCTGGTAATCCTGGATGAAGGACCGGTAATAGCCGCACTTTCCCAGGAAGATGCGTAGCTGCCGCCGGGTTCGTGGCAGGGGCCACTTCCTGACCACGTCGATGTACTCGGGGACCACAGAGAGGCCCTCAGGGGTGATGACGTGCCCCAGGTACGTGATGCGACGGCGGAACAGGTGGCATTTGGATGGTTGCAGTTTGAGGCCAGCCCGTTGATGGGCGTCAGTACCCGTTGCAGGTGGCGAAGTGAGATTCTACATCGCGGCTGTGGATCAGCACGTCGTCGAGGTATGGCAAGGCAATGTCGTATGGGATCCCTTCCAAGACCCGCTGGATGAGGCGCATACGTCCGGGGGCTGGCGTTGGTGAGGCCGAACGGCATGTAGGCGAATGCGTCGTCGAGTGATTGGCCGCGAATGCTGTCTTCGGGATGTCCTCGGCCCTCACGGGAGCGTGGTGAAAGGCTCCCGTCGTATCCAGGGTAGAGAATACTTGCGAGTGCGCCAGCCCGATTGAGGTTATCCCGAATGTCGCCAATGGGATGCGTGTCGACGATGGTTACCTTGTTCAGTGCGCGGTAATCTACGCACCACCGGGTCTTTCCATTCTTCTTGGTGACCGAACCAGCGGCGCGCACCAGAGGGCGACTGAATAGGACGATGATGCCTTCCTGGAGCCATTTCTGGACTTGTTCTTCTAGCGACTTCTGCAAGTGCGGGTTGATGGGCCGCGGCGGATGTTAATGGGCTGAGTACCCGGGATGATATCGATCACGGTGCTCGGCCAAGTCGGTTGGCGAGGACCCACGAGGCTGAAGGTGTCCTGGTATTGTAGCAGGGCCAAGGTGCGAGCTTTTAGCTGAGGGTGTTCAAGATGTCGTTGTTTTCTAGGTCGAATTCTTGAATGAAGGTTTGAGCCATCTCGGCCGTGTACTGGCCCTGCGGCCGGGTTTGAGCCCCCTCGAGCTTGGCTACGTAGCTTCCAGCTGCCAGCTTGGCCACATGGGTACTCGCCTCAAGCCTTCAACTTGCCGTGCGGGTGTTGTTGTGGATAATGAGAGGCTCTGCGGTAGTGTTGATAACCCGACAACGCAGTTGCCCTTTTCATCTGGCCGGATGAGGGCTCGCTGCCAGGGGTGCAGCTCAGTGGCCTCCATGAAGTCCCCTGATCCTTCAACAATCCCATCGATGTGCGGCGATCGGGCCCAGGTGGGGATTTTTGCGGGAATGGCGCAACAAGACATTGGCCCCACTGTGGTTTCACCCGTGTGTAGACGGCATGGGCGTTGATGGCGCGACTGTCATTTTCATTAAGTGTCCCCCTGCCAACTTGATCATTCGTCCTCGAATGCGGAGCAGTTGGCACTATGTAGCTGGTCTATGTCGTGGGCTTTCATGAAGGGCCCCGACAGGTTGGCGTCCATGGTGAGGTTAGCTATGACAGCCGGTCGAAATGGGAAAGGTTGCGGGTAGGTGCCGATGTGAAGCATCAATGGTTTCGGTACCTCGCGAGTATTTCTAGAGATTGATTTTGGCCCGCTGTGTTGACAGTTTCTCCTATCAGGGCGCAAGTTGAGCTTTGTGAACCCCAATTTGGTTGCAAGCGTGGAGGAGATGACCGACCTCACGTATTACCGCTGTCGATGAGTGCTCTTGATTTGACGTTGTTGAGGCGTATTGGAACTTCAGATACGTATGATTTATTGATGTTGGAAATATGGGCGAGAATGATCGGGCCTTGTCAGATGTGAACGTGTTTGGTGAGGTGATGGATGGTTCCATTGATGGCCGGTCCCTTAGGACCCGGCTGGCTCCGTTTTTAGGCGCCTCCCAGGTGTAGGCGTCCGTGGGGCACTGGCCACATGTGCGATGGCAGCGTTGCGATATTTATTATATTCTTGGGGCGAGACCGGCGGGCGCGTGGTATGGATTGTTATTGCCACGCCCGCGGCCGCCACCAGTCCCGGCCCCGAATCCTCCTCCGCCCTCGTTGGCCGTTTTGGCGTTGGTTGGTGCATTGAGCCTTGAGATGGCCGTAGCCGCCGCAGCCGTAGCATCTCATGTTAGCCTTGTCGCCTAGGGCGGCGATGATCTTAGCGGCGTCGGGTTGTTCTGAGGTCCCCTCTTGGGTGATTGGCATGAGGCCCCCTTGCCCCAGGGGTTTGGCTTACCGCCGGCTAATCCTACCAGGCACTCCTTGGAGGATGCATTGAAGCGGCCTCCGTCCAGCGTATCATATTTGCTGGCGATTACCAGCCAACGTGTCTGAGGGTCCCGCAGATTGATAGTGAACTTCCTAATGACCTCTGGATCCTTGTCGACCTTGGCGCACCGCAGTGCGTCATTGGCGAAAAGCCCTCAGGTAGAGCGACTTGATGCGTGCCGCCCAGGTCATTACGGATTCATGGGGACCCTGCGCGGCGGTGTCGTATGCCACCCTGGCGGCCTCTTGGGCCGACTTCGTCCACAAAGGCCTTTTCAAGGTCGTCGAGGTAGTGCTTGTAGGTGTACGTGTCATTGCTCGACTTCTTGTCGATGGAATTGATCATTTCCAACGCAAGGCCGACAATAGATGCCTTGATCAGCATCTTCTTGGTGACTTCGGCTCTATCGAGTCCTCGGGTGGGACTCGATATGCATCCGCCATTGCTGGAAGGAGCGGCTATCCGTCTCGCGGAGCAGTTGGAGTTGTTGAGGCCGACTGAACAGCAGCGTTGGCTCTCATTTGGCGGTTGACCTCAAGGGCCACCGCAGCAGCTATATCTTGTGGTGGCTGGGCCTATGCGTGGGGAGAAGAGTGAGCTTTCGGTCTTTTGTGAGAATGTGCTATTATAATTACCATGGTGGTCTACGATTCAACAATGAAGTGAGTTGTGATTACTGTTAACTGAGGGAAAGCCGAAAGGAACTGATAGCTATTCCCCACCAGCAGCGGTCTTATATATCCGCCAACGCTCATGAGTCACTGCAGAGGTTGTGGCGTGACATTTATTGATTGTTTACTGACCACGAAAATGCCACGCTGGTGTCACATTTCTCCTTATCGTTTATTTGACCGTGACCATGCGTGGTGACCAGCTTTAGCTTCAGTGGAATCCTGATAGCTCGCAGCTGTTGATCCGCTACCGGTCATGTGGTCACCACGTGGTCATGAGCTTCTATCCTCTTTCTCCACCCCTTTATTTGTACATTGTCATGGGGTGGCGGCTCCAACATTCACTGGAATCCAAATGATTTGCGACTGGTGTTAGCAGCCCCGACCATTCGGCCATTGTCCCCCCATAACAATTACTATTTGATCACCTGCAGTTGGAATTCGCCCGTGAGTTGACCGGCCCTAGCTTAACTAGGATCTACAATGATTTGCACCAGCGTTGGCCGGGCTGACCATTCGGCCGCTGGCTCTCACGGACAATCCCTTTGATTGTTATTTGATAGCTTTTTGATTGTTTGCAGCTGCAGCTATTGCAGAGTGATCTTTGCCCTTTTGCTCTGGTCTGAGCTTTACATTTTTACATTTTAGCCACCACTATTTTACTTTTTATAGTCAACTGCCTTTCATGCTTTCAGCATTAATCTCTCTTTACTTCGTGGCTTGCACGTAGGTTCATGTTCTGGCAGTTGACTCGAGCATGATATTATTTGAGCAGCACTATTATCCCTTTTATACTTATCGTGTATACTTAGCACTTATAGCTTCCGGCAGGATGTACTTAATGGGTAGTGGAGTGATGAAATCACAGGTCCAACGACCCGCGCCATCTGTAGTAGGTCGAGATATACTACTGTGACTTATCAAGCCACTACTCGTATCTAGGCTACGTCAAGCGGGGACGGGCCTGGAGGCTAGCAGAGGTCAGTCTTTGGGCCGCAGACAACACGTGTCAATGCGGTGAATTTATTTCCTTTACTGATGATCACACTATACTACTCGTTATACTACCGCGCGCCCGAGGCGAGCGCGCGCAGCGAGCGGTCGACCCGTAGGCCGACACGCTCCCTGCTACAATTGTAATGCATAGGCTAAAAGCACTAATTTGAGATCTCTTGGATGAAACTTTTTGTGGCCCTAAAAAGGACCGTTTTTGTAATGGTTCAAAGCATTTGCTCAAGACCCATCTTAAGCCTTCTTGGCGGGGGCTTCGGTCTTCTTGGGCAAGAGAACAGCTTGGATGTTGGGGAGGACACCACCTTGGGCAATGGTGACTCCGGCCAAGAGCTTGTTCAACTCCTCGTCGTTACGGATGGCCAACTGCAAGTGCCTGGGGATGATCCTGGTCTTCTTGTTGTCCCTAGCGGCATTGCCTGCCAACTCGAGGACCTCAGCGGCCAAGTACTCCATGACGGCAGCCAAGTAGACGGGGGCTCCGGCACCGACACGTTCGGCATAGTTGCCCTTCCTCAGGAGCCTGTGGATACGACCAACAGGGAACTGAAGTCCAGCCCTGGATGATCGGGACTTTGCCTTTCCCTTGACTTTGCCTCCCTTTCCGCGTCCAGACATGTTGTAGTTTTAGTTAGGTTCGGTTTGGTGAAACTGAATGCTCCAGCCTCGGATCTCCCCCTATTTATATGGAGCAGCGCGCTCCACTCGCGGATCGGCGCGGCTATTACACAAACGCTACAATGAAATCCTGCATTTTGGCGCACACAACGGCGCACTCAATTGGGGTTTCCTTCCAACGACCTCTGTGTACGAGGGATTTCAGCTCCTAGCTAAGACAGACAAGCCTGACAGAACTACACATAAAATGCTCTGTGGTCTATCATTTTATCCGAGTATTTTCCTTGAATGCTTAATGCTATTCCTTCATTATATGTAGATATGTAGTTGTGGTTATAGCTAATTTGAAGAGATACACAGTAGTGTTTGGATTTTAGAATGCAACTAAATGGTTTGAAGTGTTAATTGTATAAGCTATTTATATGATAAGTTGCTATACATTAAATTACAAAAACGCTCCATGTTGGCTTTTTGCTCAAATTCAGCTTCTTTTACTATTATTGAAGGCACACCAACAAGCATGTCAACTAAGGTGATCACAATGCTCTGAATTGTGCTTACTTTAGGGTTATGCATTGTTACATCCAATTCCTACATTTAGCATCATGCATTTCGCGAGAAGCTCGCATCATTGGACTATTTTTATCCGTGGCAAAGGATCTTGAGCACTTTCTTCACCATAGCCAATTTTCCAGGCTCAGGTAGTTGTTCAGGATCCGTGAGACACGCTACGAGAAATCAATAGCACGGAAAGCCGGCCTTTTTCAGCCAATGAGAGCTCAGAAGCTCGGCGGATCCGAGCCGCGAGCCGAGCATTTCAAATAAATAGGGGGGCCAAGTTGTGCTCCAACATCAGATCATCCTCTGAACTCCAACAACCAACATGCCCCCCAAGGTTTCTGGAAAGGCTGCCAAGAAGGCCGGCAAGGCCCAAAAGAACATCTCCAAGGGAGACAAGAAGAAGCACCGCAAAAGGAAGGAATCCTACGCTATCTACATCTACAAGGTGTTGAAGCAGGTCCACCCCGACACCGGTATCTCCTCCAAGGCCATGAGCATCATGAACTCCTTCGTCAATGATATCTTCGAACGTATCGCTGCCGAGGCTTCCCGTCTTGCTCACTACAACAAGAGGTCCACCATCACCTCCCGGGAGATCCAGACCGCTGTCAGGCTTCTCCTCCCCGGTGAATTGGCCAAGCACGCCGTCTCTGAGGGCACCAAGGCCGTCACCAAGTACACCAGCTCCAAGTAAATGCCTCATTGCTCCCACGACTCCATTCCATGGGGTCCAAAGCAAAACGGTCCTTTTTAGGACCACAAATATGTTCATCTAAGAGATCTCGCTAATGCTGAAACACTCATCATATCTTAAAAATCTGATCGGTACAAATAAAACAAGGATGTAAATTAACTTGAGAGAAAGCCTGGAAGTAGAAAGTTCGCTACAGCACCAGATTTAGCAAGGTTTTCTTGTGGAAATATGCAATTTTTAATGGTTTCAAATTCCGTTTGATTTTACACATGTTAGGTAGTCGGTACATGATTGACGCTATTTTTTCCGGTTCGTGACGATAGGAAAAAAACTAGATTTAAGCTACCCTAAGCTTGTTTGTACTGAATTATTATGAAGGAGGTTATACTTTTGGTGGTATAAAAGATGTAATCTGAATAGTTGAGAACGTAATTACATAGGGGACAAAGAAGTGAAATGTGCGTAGCCGCGAGTTTGCAAATGCCTAGATGTTTTACCGTACATGCGAACGTTTCATATTTCTGAAAAGTTAATGCACAATGCTAATCAACAGATTTGCTAAGTATCCAAGCTAGGCACATGATTGATGCCCCGCCTCTAGAGGCAATAATGAGGCATAAATAAAATTAGGCGGGGCCTTGTAATTGTTTACAGTGCATAATTCTATTTTTTTAAAGGAAGCCGAACATATTCGAAATTATACCACTGCATAATTATTAATGTACTACAAAATTCCCACTTTACAAAGCTGCCCGATATTCTGTAGACTTAGTTCTATTTGTCTACCAAAGCTTGCACTGTGCCAATGTAAGTACGGAAAAAATATACTCAATTTAAAAATTAATAAATGGGATGCAGCTATGATTGTAAGTTGTATTTAGCCAATACTTCCATGACAGTGTAGCAGAATAACAAATACTCTGAAGGTGAAAATGTTTTGGCCTTAAAAAAGGCCTTTTAGTGTGTCAAGAGGACAAAAGTGCTGCTTCTTAACCTCCGAATCCGTAGAGGGTACGTCCTTGCCTCTTGAGGGCATAGACGACATCCATGGCGGTGACAGTCTTCCTCTTGGCGTGTTCAGTGTAGGTGACGGCATCACGGATGACGTTCTCAAGGAAGACCTTGAGGACACCTCTGGTCTCCTCGTAGATCAAGCCAGAGATACGCTTGACACCTCCACGGCGAGCCAAACGCCTGATGGCGGGCTTGGTGATACCTTGGATGTTATCACGCAAGACTTTCCTGTGACGCTTAGCGCCTCCCTTTCCGAGTCCCTTGCCTCCTTTGCCTCGTCCAGTCATGTTGAAGTTTCAGATAGTGGAATACAACTGATGACCAAACCGGCTGTTCTCTCCCTTTTTATGTGGAGAGCGGCGCGCTCTTCGCCCTCCGGCTGATCACGTGATCACTCTAAAATGCCGGTTCAGCCCGCGTTCATCTACGCGCGCAACTGGGAGCACAGGAAAAAACGCTTTCTTTGTCAGAATTGCGGCAATTTTTGCGCGGGGATTCCTGCTTCTATTTACTGTAATAACAAAATGCTTACTGTGAAATTATATGTTGCCTTGGAATTTTTGAATGCTTTAAATTATGTGCGTGGAATTAAGACACTTTGTAGTATCGAAAATAATGAGGATTTACCTTGTTCCAAGTGCCAATTCTCATTGAGTGATTTCCCTAAGAATTGTGTAATTTCAAAAGTTCAGGTATTCGGCCTTTGGAGCATGCTATGAAGTATGAAAGTCATATACCATCTTTTCAGAGGAATACCAGAGCAGGAAAAATGTACCATTATGGTAAACATTTCTCCAGTTAATAACATAACAAGCATTCTCAATAATAAAACGTTTAAGCTAATTTTAAGATGCTTTTGAGCTAAGCTATCTTATAGAAATCCCAGCTGCAGTAGCAGCATAGAATCGTTTGAAAAAAGCTCGCCAACGTTTGCGCCGAGTTCTCCGCTCGCTCGCAGGGGTATAAAAGCCGCGCGTTGCTCTCCAGCCAAATCATTCTCAATTCCCCATTTGAGTAGTTACCATGGCTCGTACCAAGCAAACCGCTCGTAAGTCCACCGGAGGCAAGGCCCCCAGGAAGCAACTGGCCACCAAGGCTGCCAGGAAGTCCGCCCCCGCCACCGGAGGTGTGAAGAAGCCCCACAGGTATCGCCCAGGAACTGTCGCCCTCAGGGAGATCAGGCGTTACCAGAAGTCCACTGAGCTCCTCATCAGGAAGTTGCCCTTCCAGAGGTTGGTCCGTGAGATCGCTCAGGACTTCAAGACTGACTTGCGTTTCCAGTCCAGCGCCGTCATGGCCTTGCAGGAGGCTTCCGAGGCTTACCTCGTCGGCCTTTTCGAGGACACCAACTTGTGCGCCATCCATGCCAAGCGTGTCACCATCATGCCCAAGGACATCCAACTTGCCCGCCGCATCCGTGGTGAGCGTGCCTAAGAAGCCCATCAACCTCAACCAAGTTTTGAGGCTGGTCAGGAGCGCTATTAGACTCGACTCGGCTACCACAAAACGGCCCTTTTTAGGGCCACTACTCATTTGCCTGAGAGATGCTTTGTATAATGCTTTCATATTATATAACTTATCCATAGAATCAATAAATATTAGGATTGCAATTCAGCCTTTTTAACATGATATCAGATTAGAATTCATTAAGGGCAGAACAGCTGTGAAATTCGAACATTTCGAAGTAACTTTGAGCAATTTAGTTTAGCTTTCTCATTTGTACTATAATACACATAACTTTTAAACTATTCATTTACAGCAAAAGGTTAGCGCCATCACATTCGATCTATACATTACATAGCTATAAGCTTATATTGACGAAAATTCTAGTTTAGTAAAAAAATACCTTGGCCTTTTTTAGGATTCTCATTAGTAAAGAAGCAAACGCCATAATTTCTTGGTAAATTATCAATATATGCATTGGCGTAAATCATTTAAGCTTTTAGGTATCGTTTGAACATGTAAAATACATGTTATAAATATGTAAGCATGCTCCGAGCTTTATTAACCGTTCACTTACTAAACTTGTCTGGCTGACCATTCTACTTAATGCTGATATCCCTTTTTTGGAACTGTTTTATATTGTGGAAAGACGAAATTCTAATTTAATAAAAAAACTTTAAACTTAACTTAAACCCTTTGAAATGAACAATATTAAAATTGTTGTCCTCCATACTAGTAAATGTGCTTTAGGTAAATGTTTTTTTTATGTTATATTAAAGTGTTGCGTATCTTTCCCTCATCAAATTACCGCATTGGTTACAAAAGATTTTGGAAAACAAGGCTAGTTAGGTTTACTCAGAATTTTTTAATTGTGTTTCAGTCATAATGAGTAAAACCACACAATATCATTTGTTGTGAGCAATAAATGGTGCATTTATTTCAACCTATCAATAATTAATACGTTCGAGTCAGGCTTGTACAACATTCAGGTGGTCCCAAGGAGTTATTTACATGAGCATAAGCTTCAAATCTCTTTGAAAAAATATTTGAGGCCCTGAAAAGGGCCAATTTTCTTGAGTTCGCACCCAAAAATGGTAGCAAGAGATTTACTTCTTGGCTGCGGCCTTGGGCTTCTTGGCTGCGGCCTTGGCCTTCTTGGGGCTCTTGGCCTTCTTTGGAGACTTGGCCTTCTTTGGGGTTTTGGGCTTGGCGGCCTTCTCCTTCTTCTCGGCCTTGGGCTTGGGAGCAGCCTTGGCCTTCTTGGGAGTCTTGGCCTTCTTCTCTCCGGCGGCGGGTTTGGCGGCAGCCTTGGGCTTGGCAGCGGCCTTCTTCTTGGGAGTCTTGACCTTCTTCTCTCCGGCGGCCTTCTTAGGCTTGACAGCCTTCTTGGCGGCCTTGGGCTTGGCGGCGGCCTTCTCAGCCTGGTTCACCTTGAACGATCCAGAGGCTCCCTTGCCCTTGGTCTGGGTGAGGACCTTCTTCTCCACGAGGGACTTGATGGCCTTCTTGATGAATGGTGCCAACTTGACGGTGTCAACCTTGTAGTTGGCGGCCAAGTATTTTTTGATGGCTGGCAGAGAAGAGCCATTCCTCTCCTTGAGGGCCTTGACGGCAGCCACGACCATGACAGTTGTCTTGGGGTGGTCTGGCTTGGCCTTGGGCTTGGCAGCAGCGGCCTTGGGCTTGGCTGCGGCCTTTTTGCCCTTGGGCGTGGCTGGTGCGGCTGCTGGTGCGGGTGCGGCGTCGTCGGACATGTTGACGTTGACTGGGAACTTCAGTAACTGAACTGGTCTGCTACTCACCTCCCTCCTTTTATATGGAGACGCGAGCTCAACAACAATCAGCCCTGCGCGCCCAATTTTCGCGGCCTCATTTCAGGGCCAAAACGGCCTCGATTCGTGCGCCTGAAAAGGCCCATACTAACTTCACAATGCCTAGTTTGTATGGGGAGAAAAGGGTAGCTTTTGGCAGGGGCCAAGGGGGTGAAAAATGCATTTGAAAATTAGCTAAAAAAGAGCGGAAAAGCTGGCTCGCGAGCTCGCCCGGGCATTTTGTCTGCTACATATATATATAGCTAGCTTCTGCTCCTTGAAAATGTGGATTTTCTATATGTTATGTGTTTTAAAAGGTGCGTTTTGTGCGAGCAGAAAATATGGACTGAACTGATTTTGAGAGGATGGAGTCGATTTAATTGTTTTGGGCGACATTTTTGGACGCGAAATTCAGTGGGATAAAAACAGCTTGTGTAAATTACGTAGCGTCGTTTTTCGGAAGCTTGCTAATTGCAATCGATTGAGAATGGCAAATTCAAGAGTGAAAATGATGCTCGAGATAGTAAAGGTAGCGATGATGATTGCTAGTTAATTCCAGTTTAAGGATGCTTTCAGTTTAATTTTGAGCGTAATTTTGGTTGTATTAGAAATTTGGCGTCTCATTGGCAGCAGCTGGAAAAATGCGTCGTTTTCCACTCACAAACAACTCAACATGTCTTGAAAAATGAATTCAACATTAAATTAAGTAGCATTGCCCATGCTTCCCTCAATAATGAGTAAATAGGTGCACGGTGAGCTTTTTCCAATTTTGGCGCGCATATTAATTTCCATTTGATAGTTTGTGACTGAATAGAAAAAGCATTTTTATGCCGAAGTGGGTATATTCCTTTTTGCTGGTTCACATTTAAAAGTTCTTAATAGTCTGACTTTCAAAGCCTTTAAAAAGTACAAATAAGCTTTTTTGAACTGCTCACATCTGGCTGCATAGATGAAAAAGTTGGAGCTGTATTGCAGCCAGTACGCGGCATACAGAGCCAGATACAAAGCGGCCATTTTCTCCCTCTTCTCTAGAGAGTCATCCGGATTTTGGGGAATCAGATTCATAACTGTGATTGGAGTGACAAACAAGAAGTAGCTCATACAAATGAGTAAAAGAGCCTTGGCCAAATTCAGCTCTCTGGCAGTGATGCCTTTCACCATTTCCCTTCAATTGCTCTCGTAAGATAATATTTATCATAATTTTTAAAGCAGATATTGGATTTACTTGGTTCCGTTCCGTTTTAGGTAATTTCCGCTGGAATTGGTCATAGCAAAGATACCAATGATAGAGTAGCTGGCCAAAGTTAAAAACCCCGGCAAAGTAAATCCAATGCTGAACAAAACAATTCTTGGGTTAAATGTTGCATTCGCCAATGGGATGACATCACATTTTCCATAAATGCAGTTGTATCCAAACTCACCAACTTCCTTTAAAAATAGATCATTTTAACCTTCGTAATCGCATGCTTTACAAAACTCCACTTTCTTTGGTGTAGATGGGATACAATAACAAGTTTGCATAAATCCATATGAGCATCACAAAGCAAAGTCCACTCTTTCCGGAAAATAGTTTTGCTCCATAATGAGGGCTTTTACAATTGCTGCACATCTGCTGACAGCAATCATGGCTACGCTCATCCATGCTCCAAATCCATTCTAGTATCGAAAAGCAACATTTGCTTGGCACGACAAGTACCCACCAGGCCATTTGCTTGCAAGATATTGCACAGTAAAAAGAGGCAGGTTAACGCAGCAGTAGACGAAATCAGCCAGAGCCAAATTTAGCGTGAATAATGTGGTTGAAGATGACAGCTCCAGATTGAACCTGAATCTTTAAATCATGGATGAACTTGCAAGTATCGATGCTTAGTGAAGGTACCGGTTTCTTTTTGCTGCATATGGAATGGCCAAAAGTGTGAGCAGATTTCCAGAGAATCCAATGATGGCATTTAAGATGCACCAAGCGCCAGCAACGTTGCTGTACAGCTTGTAACTGTTTTGGTAGGGAAAGCATTCACTGTCAGTGGGAAAATTATTGCTGATGCAGAAATTGCTCATGAAATTCACACTATCAACTGTGCACTCCATTGTTTTCTTGATTGAGATATTATGCTACAATTTACGTTGATGTTCAATCGCGGCTCACATAAAAGGAAAAAAATAGGTACATATCTTGTGAACTCATTCAAGTCAATCCGGAATGATTCGGATTTTATTCACGGAATAAAACAAATCTCAAATTGAGCTCCGACGTCTGGTATTATGCTCTTGTCTCCAATCCTTGGGAGCTTTCATGCTTCGATTTCTTGCCATAGGATGATGGCTTTCGTCCCGAACTGTCAAGTGATGTCCAAATCTTATGATGCAGCTTTCATCATAGCAGCTAGTTTTCGGCCTTTGACTGCCAAATCTCCAGTTCAGCCTTTCTCGCCTGAAAAAGGAGGGGAAAGGTGGCAAAACACTTCAGAAAACTATACATGCATTGAGTACTTTGTGAGTATGATGACTGCTGATGACTCTCCACATTTTTGGAATGATTGGTTGGCCACCGAAATCGACTCCAAAATGGCAGATGCCATATCTTGATGATGGAAAAGCTGGAAAAAATTCTGATGGGAAAATCAAAATATTTTAAAATGTAATTTAAAGTATACGTGGCTGTTGAGCTGTTCCACTTGGGAAAATATTTCAGGCAGCATTCTTTGATTGACAACCAAGAATGTCGTGGTTGTTTTCCATTGGGAGGTTCCAAAAAAGTAGTTTTTTAGTGAACGAAGCAGGTAAATGTAGGCTTTTTGATACTGATCGCATCGTGCTGCATAAATCATAAAGTTAGCACTATATTGAAGCCAATAAAGGCAAAACAAAGCTAGGTATGTAACTTCAAGCTCTTCAATGCTTTTGGTCGGATCGAGTGGCAACAAATTCATAACTGTCATTGGAAGCACAAACAAAAAGTAACAGAAGCAAACTGTGAGCAAAGCTTTGGCCAGCCTTTTCTCCCTCTTGTTCAACAATTTCCTCAAATCACTGAAAAACGTGCAAGAAAGAGGTCAAATGCCAATCATAGTATATTATTAAGATAAATTCACCTTGTCCCAACTCTCCTCAAGGCATTGACTTCAGGTCTGGAAAAAATGAAGCAACCAATGATCAGGTAGCTAGTCAGCGTTAAAATCCCAGGTAGCAGAAAACCAATTGAAAACAAAATCACCCTGGGGTGAAATGTTGAGTTTTTCAGTGGGATGAAGTCACATTTTCCATAGATGCAGTTGTACCCAAATTCACCAATCCACTGTAATGTTTACAATCGAGATTAATCAAAATTAAGCCATATCTTAGTACCTTTGTGTAGATAGGTGTGAGCATGACATTTGAATAGACCCAAATAAGTATCGCAATTGAAAGACCACTCCATCCGGAGAACAGCTTTTTTCCATATTTTGGACAGGTCAGAGTAGCACATCTACTGACAGCTATCATTGCTACACTCATCCATGCTGCAAATGCTATCAAGTATCGAAAGGCAGCATTTGCTTTGCACGAGGCTGAGTTCCCTGGCCAGTGACCATTCAAGTATTGAACAGCGTAGAGAGGTAAGTTGATGGCACAGTATGAAAAATCAGCGAATGCAAGATTAAGTGTAAAAATGGTGGTGGGAGATCGCAATTCCAGACTGAATCTAAAATGAATGTTACATGCAAGTATTTTTACATTTACATTCAGTATCAATTACTTGTTGCTCATTGCTGCATATGGAATGGCAGTTAAAGTGAGCAGATTTCCACAAAATCCAATGACAGCATTGATAATGCACCAAGCACCAGCAATGTTGCTGTACAGCTCAGTTTTTTCATGGTATCTTAGGCATCCACTGTCCTCAGGAAAATCATTGGTCAAGCAAAAATCACTCATGAAATTCACGTTATCTCTTGTACACTCCATTTCATGCTCATATCTGCTCCAAACTGCGTCTGTTAGTCATTGGTGCGCAAATATAGTAGAATGCATGTACTCTCTGAATGAATTGAAATAGATAGCCCATTTTTTTGGCAAATCATGGGGAGCATGCCTTTCCTTGGATTGCTTGGTTCATAGAAAAACAATTTCAATATCGGGCCGGTTTCTTTATTTTTACAAAAACTGTGATCAATTGCGATAACTAAGCCTTTACCCAGAAACAATACAAAGGTAGAAGATTCTAGTTTTTTGTGATTGGACAGATAATGATATTTACCTTGAGCTCCAAATCAAAAAGCCTTTCTCATACGTATGCCTGCTAAATAAGTATATAAGAGCATTTTGCATTAGAGCAATTCTCAAAAAAGTGAGATAAGGTAGGCTTGAAAAACAGAATTTTTATGGTCCAAACGTTATTACTAAGCTGTATTTGCATTCTTCATAGTTTCAGAATAGGCACAATTTTATAATCCTCGTTATAGATGTGCGGCAGCATTTGCTTCCCCACCAACTTAACATGTCCAGGAACGTACCTTTAAATAATAAACAATCTCAAAGTATGCCCATGGCATTAATTTAATCAAGTACCTGGCAATCCATGCACAACGTCGTTTATCAGACAGATTTGGAGGAGATCCATGTGCAATGAATCCATCATGAAATTCGGCCTTATAAACAATGTATGATGTTGTTTTATCAGTGTCATAAATTAATAATAGCTACTTCGCCACTCATCAAATCCATCACCATGACATCTTCGTCTTTGATGTACTTAGGATCAATGGCTATCAAGAATATATTTCTTATGATAATACGCTTTCATAAAAGGAATTCAGCTCACAATTTGGAAAGCCACCCCTGTTGTCCCTGACCAACGGCAAATTTTGCCTACTTTCTGGCAATGCAGTATAATTGATCATATTCATTGCTCCATTTTCGGGAGAAACATCGTCGACAGCTTAAAAACTGATGTCGATTTGAACATGAATTTTTGAGCCATGGGAAGCTTACCTATCCAGAAGTTGACCATTTTCGGATCATTCAACGTGTAATATCGTGAATCTTGATGCCATGGGATTGTCACACCAATTTTTGGCAATTTGCACAAGAGTCGAGTGGCAAAAATCTTAATGTCTGAATTTCCCCCAAGCAAATCGGTGACAACCTGTATAACTTTTGGATGGCTGGTGAGTCGCATGATAAAGTCATCACTCGTATGCAGATTCCGGACTTCTTCAGCTCTGCAATTTAAAAAAAACCAAGTGAACGAATTAAAATTACGCAAATGAATTTGACGATCTGACTTTGTATGAGAAGATCTGTTATTCAGTCGAATGTCTAGCTCAACTTTGATCTTTTCCCATTCTTCTGGATTAAAAAATTGCTCTCTCCAAACCAGGATTCCGGATTCTTCGTAAGTCGCAATCTGCTTTCTCGTTAGTATCACTCCTCCCCATTTCCATTCTAGGAAAATATCGATCAAATTACTAGCAAAGCAGGCAACTAAAGTCAAGTAGAATAGCTTGTCTGCTACTTTCACGTCCATGTTTTAGATGCTATCACAATCTAAATTCTGAACATGTGCGCTGGTAAACATGGAATAGTACCTTGTGCTTGCATTGGCTGAACAGTCAAATTATTATTATTAATTTAATTTCAAGGAAAGAACCAATTAAAATGTATCACCACAAATTAAAAAGTACTTAATGCTTACACTTTGAGCAAGAGAAGTAGTTAAACAAAAGTATGGAGAAAGGTTGCGTAACTTGCCTGATCCTGAAAATCATTCCGTAAAATAATGCTTAGTAGTTTTTAGAATGAGGTACTGGAAAAGGCCAATAATAGCGTTTTTAAATGCATCGCCTTTTTAAGAAAACTTGCCACGATATAAGGTTATCAATTATTGGTTAACAGGAACTGCAAATATCTAGTTGATACATTTGACAGCTTCTAATTCTTTGTTTCCAAGTCGGTCAGGGTCAATGATTCTCAGCTGGCCAGCATTATTTGATAAAACGTTCTTACAATTGTAGAGGGGATATTCACAAGCGCACATTAGCTATTGCTTTGAAAGAGAAAGGGATTTGTTAGATACGGAAGTTTTGGCACGTCAAACTCAGGCAGGAACGCTGAAATTGGTCGATGAAACGAGACGATTTTTTCAAGGCGGATTTTTTCCTTGGCGTAATTCGCTACTTGCGTCCTTTTTTCAAACAGCAATTTATCATATCGCTCATTTTTACAGCTAAAAAAATGTCTTTTTGCACTAAATAATCAAATGCAATGCAACTGCATTAAAATAATTCTACCGAAACTGGAATTGTATCAAAATATTTGCGCTTCACCTGAAGGAATTATTTCATTTGTCGTTCACAGAAAAAATAGGCCTACATGTTCTGCCTGAATAAATGACCCGAATTAGCCAGCTCATAAAAAAGCGGGAAAGCTTCATGCTATTTCTGTTAAGTAGGTCTTTCGAAGTTGGGCTCGAGGTCGGCTACGATCCGTCAATACTCCATTCTTTTTTTCGATCTTGTTGGGCAGAAAATTTCCATTTAAAAATTGGCATAAATCGCCACGTTAGCTCACCAAATCAAGTTTGGTGACTCTGCATCCGGTCAGGCTTGGAAATCTGACGTTTTCCCCTCTTTTCCTCCCAGTGTGACCGAGTTTGGCTGGAAAGTTGGCAAAACAAAGGCAACTACGTCGTTTTTCCCCGAGCCCTCGAAAAGTGGCAAAAAACGAGGCCAAGACAAAAAACAACCTCGAGGCCGGCCGGCTCATGTGGACTCTAACAAGGTAGAGTAGCCGATAAAATGTCCGAGAAAATCCGGACAAAGCACCCATGTAATTTCCGGTTTGCACTCCTCTCTTAAGTCTGCTTCTTTAACCCCTTGCAATTTCGCGAACTCTTTCAGTGATGTAAACATTATATAAATAATGAATAACGCTTGTATTTTTCCTGCTGCGAAAAACTCGCCAAATCACCTGGCGTCATACCTCTTTGTTGTCAATTTCAACGCAATAGTGAAATTTTGACAGTTTGGTTTCTGCGCACTTATTCTTGACCTTGTGCACTTTTACTTTGCACTTGCATGAGTAAAAAGTTCTTCTCCGGGATCCGGAATGATCTCCGATTGACCCACTCTAGCAAGCGTCAGCCTTTAACGTGAGTGCCTTTTTTTCAGGTGTAGTTCGCGGACGCGCATCCTCGTTCCTTTGTCAAAGGTGGCTCGGCTAAGCGCGGCCATCTTTGCGGCCTCTTCTCATGTCGTCTCCACCCCCTCGAAAGCGGGTGCGTCAAAGATCCTCAGCAGTTCATAAAGCCAAGCAGCCAGAGATGTTTGACGAGGCTCCACCCACCAACGCGTCAGCCACGCCTACTGGCACTGCTGCGGCAAGCAATGCTGCCACTTCAGGACAGTCCAGGTCTTCACGGTCAAGGATGAAGATGCAAAAGACCAAGGCCAGCAAAAAGGCAAACGCCAGCAGCAATGGCAGTAACAATGGGGTGAAAGCAGTTCCGGACTCTAGCCCTGGCTCGACCTCGGACCTCGAGGACGCCCTCGGGTCTCCCAATGAGTGCACCACTGCCCTGATCCGTAAGGTCAGACGTAGGTCAGGCCTCAGTATGTTCGACCAGGAGCTCATGCGGATCGTGGGCCAACATTTGCACAATATAGGCCTCAAGACCAGTGCTGAGGTATTGATGGCCGAGGCCGGCATGCAGCTGACTCATCCGACTGCTGAAAGCTTCAAAAAATTAGTCATTTCCGGAGAATGGTCGCAAGCAGTGAAAAGTAACAAAGCCTATTTTTAGAACTACAAATAGTGGTTTAATTTGATTTACCTCCTAGCACTTGACGAGTTGAAAAACCACCTTGAGACACCAGGGAATCTGACTGAGATGAAGTTTCTCTTGCTCGAACAAAAATACTTGGAGCTCATCTACAAAAAGAGCACCATCGACGCGCTCAAGGTAATAATAATGGAGCAAAAAAGCCAGGCTCAACAAAGATTAGAGTGGGTGGAGCGAAACCAAATACGTAGCTTCCGACCTCATTTATAGCAGAAGTGGAATCACGTTCAGAAAAGTTTTTTCCTCCTAAGATGCATTTAACGAATAAGATCTTAAAGCTCTGGATCTTGATTGCAATATCAACTTTGTGCATCGTATTCTTTCAGGTGCTGCAAAGTGAATTGTCAGTACTTAAGCATAACCAAGCACGTGTTCACGAACTGTCCACATATTTGATGCTGTCAGATCCGGATGAAATTGCCAGGGTCACCCGTTCTCACCAGGGATCCAAAGCCACCGATCTTCAGGCTCGTGTTGATTTAATGCATCGATTGCAAGCCTTCATCCCGGCCTCGGTCATGCTGCCCCCCAGCCGACTCATGACGTTGCTTGATCAGTCAGCCGAATTCCAGACTGACCGGTGTCTCCGGCATAGTCTGCAGCCAAACGGGTCTCTGAGCCCCCTCGATCCGTCCTACTTGACAAAGGACCACAAATGCGCCGAGGATGATTTCCCCTGCCAGACCATCCAAGTTTTGACTGAGCACTGCGAGGAAATTTGGTACTGCAAGTTCTCTCCGGATGGCCTCAAATTGGCCACTGGAGGCAAGGACAAGCATGTCAACATTTTCGACTTTGACCCAGAGACCATGATGCTCAAGCTGTCCAAAACGCTGGATAGGCACCCTCACGGAGTCGCTTTCTTCGCGTGGAGTCCGGACAGTACCAAATTGGCTGTGTGTGGTCCCGAAGACACTGACGAGGTAGCTTCAATCTACTAAACTCAATTTTCAAAAATTTTTCATTCATGACTTGAAGGTTTGTGTGTGGAACGTGGAGACCGGAACCCCGGAATTCAAGCTAGCCCATTCCTCCGAGGACAGCCTCACTACTGTGTCCTGGTCGTCAGATGGCCGTAAAATTGCCTGTGGTGGCACGCGTGGCCATTTTTACCAGTTCGATTCCAAAGGGACTCTGCTCGACCATAAGGAAGGTGTACGAGTGCAGGCGTTGGCTTACCGCAAGGACAACAAGTTCATCCTGGCCGCAGACTCCCACCATAGGATCAGGGCCTATAACCTAGAGGAGGAACAGTCTGATTACACAGTTCTCCAGGAGTCTCATGGTATCATGAGTATGAGCCTTGACGACACGGACAGATATGCGCTTTGCAACGTTGCCAATCAAGTAAGCGGACTCCTTTTCCATTTTTTGATAATCTCTGTCAGCGTTAGCGTTAAATTTCATTGTGACAGTAGTTCTAGACTCGGACTGAGTTATTAGGGCTACTGATCTAAATTGGCTTTTTTCCAGTCCGTGCTGTAATGAAAAATCGATATTGCCTAAGGTTTCTTTAATTTGGTGCCCTATTAGCACTAAGACCTGTGTGTTTTGCAGGGAATCCATTTGTGGAGCGTGGAGGAAAAATGCCTGATTCGTCGCTACTGCGGAATCACCCAAGGTTTTTACACGATTCACAGCTGTTTCGGGCCGGACAACAGCTTCATAGCGTCGGGTAGCGAAGACAACAAAGTCTACATTTATCACATTTTGCGTGAAAATCCCATCGCCGAGCTGACAGGTCACACCAGAACCGTGAACTGTGTCACTTGGAACCCCGTGTACCCCAAGGTCCTCGTGTCAGCCTCCGATGACAGCACACTGAGGGTATGGGGCCCTAGCTCCAGATTTCGCAAGCATCAAGAAGAAAACCATTGCGGTAACAATGGTGTCGTGTAGCCAATTCTAGCTCTTCTTGCATTTTTGCATTGACCTACTACTCTTTCCTCCTTGGTGATATGATCTCCCAACCAAGATTTGTGGGGTAATAATTGATGTTTGTACATATGTAGTGTACTGTACAGAAGGTTTGTTGTACAAAGATTTATATATTCATCTCTCGCGAGCAATACTACGTTTCCCGTCGTTTCTTTTCGTAACTTTTTCCAACATGATACTACTGATGCTGTGTTCATCTTATGCTGCAACAAAATTAATCCTTCAAACATCAAACCTGCCCTGGCCCCCTAATCATCACACATACACAGACCCAAAACATACAGAATTTATTGTGAATATTATGATAAAACCTATTGTAGCTACAACAGAATAGTAACAATAAAATTATATGCAAAACTCCACATCTGTGTATATATTTGTCAGTTGTTTAGGTCAAAAAGTTGATCTCGTTGGTCAATCTGCTGATGATCCAGTCGGGTTGGCTCAAAGTTTGCATGCAACTTTTATGGTGAATTAAGGCTGCTTTCAGCACTGGATCAGTTGCAGTTTTGCCAGAAAGAGCATTTTTCAGGTGATTTGGGCAGCTTGAGTGATAACATTTGCCATCCGGATTGTCATCAAAAATGTCGTGGCACCAGTGCGTCAAAGAAGCCATAACTGCTACACCTTTGGTGGTCATTTGGCTGACGTATGGATTAATGCGTTTCAAGTTGAAATCCTGAAAGATTTTTCACGATTGGTTCACTACAGCAAAATCAATTGAGTGATGAATTTACATTGAAAACCTTGTCAAGGTTGACGGCTTCCTCCAAGGTCAAAACGAGGTTGTTGGGGTCCAAGCCAGCATTAATGGCCGCACTAAGAGTTTTCACTCCTAAATACGGCCTGACTTTGACCCAAAATGATTCTGGAGCAACCAGGCCGAGCACTGATTTCAGGTATGCTTCACTTTGTTGGCCTAAATCCACTCCGGTTGCGATGGTGACTCCGGATCCAGAGGTTGGAATGTAGCTACAAAAAGCGAGGCATGAAACACATGCTTTTCAATTATTTAGCTTCCAAACCCTTTGAGAAACATTCCACCCTCCTCCTTGTTGACATGCTTGAACACTTCATCCGAGTCATCATAGTCAGGTTTGCAGCATTGGACCGAAATCGGTCCAGGACAAACACCACCAATGACCAATCCAGTACACCTAGTATAGAAATAGCCGCAAGTTCCTCCATATGAACTGCAGGTACCTATATTTCAAAATAAAGTACTAAAATCAATTTAGTATGCTCAAATCTGTTAACCTATGATTGGCGCTGGAACAGGGACACAACATTTCACATTCGAAGGTTGAGTTGGGCAAAATCCGGATTGCACAGCTCCAAAGCAAGAAGTTGCCAAAAGGCACTCTCCTCCAGCATTGACGCAAAGAGGTTCATCGTAGGCCGCACCTAATTAAAAATCATGAATGTTTAAGGTATTAATCAGAATTCATGAATTGAGTTTGACTTACACACATCACCCAGGAGAAGAAAGCCAAAAGCCACCACACTGAAGGCCATCATAACCTTTAGGCGTAGTACACTTTAAAATGTGCGGTTTTCAGCTCAAAGTAAAAAGCATTTTGAGAAGAAGCAGAAAAAGTTGGATAACAACACTCTAATCAGCTCGAAGCTGAGAAGAAAAACCTCTTTTTTAACACAAAATACTCTTTAAAATAATCATTTAGAATCTTTAATTGAATCTTTAGAGAACTTTAGATAGTTAGTCAAGTAATTTATGATACATCTGCCTTTACAGCAAATTAGGCTCGAATTATTACTCAAATTAACCAGACAGCAGAAACAGTAATTAAACGGCTAATTTCAGTACATGCATAAATTAAAAATGCAGAAAATCGTGTACAGTTGCTATAATACATGAAATCCCAGACTCTCGAAAAATATCCAATATCATGAGGCTAATTGCCAATTATTCAATTAAGTCTGCATATCAAAAAGGGGAGCATTATAATTCTTTCCTGGAATTGTAGAGGAGCATATAATTGCTTTCCTTTTTTTTACCACTTCAAACCGAGAGAGTAAAAGGGCAAGGCTCTTCAAATTTTATTGGAGGTATCATGACAGATATGTTCTTTGACGGGTATAGAGGATATCAAGTTTTACAGGCCTTTTTATCTGGAAGTTGAGTATATACGTACTACTTCAGCACAGCAAAATTCAGAAAAGCAATAAAGTGGGGAAACATGCTAAGAAAAAGTTACGTGATTCAACTGTAAAGGAAGATCCATTTTGTGGTTTTTTCCCATTTGCAACTTTTCCTTAACCCCAAAAGTGTGTTAAGAGCAAAAAACACCTTAGTTTTGAGGTACTTGTGGAAGAAAGCTTTCACATATGAGAAAAAGTGGCAAAATCAAGCAGAATGAAATTTGCGCTGATGGAAGCAAGAATTTCTCATTTTTACCCACGCTGCAACTTCATCAAAAGTTTCGCCAAATTAATTACATCCATCTTAATTTACCTATGCAACTGCTGGAAGCATCTTTGGTAATTTGCATACAAAAAAGTCCCTTTTTCAACACAATGCTTAAAAATGATCAACGACGAAATGACAAACTACTTTTTCATTTCTTCCAAATTAGACAAAATCGGGCAAAATAATCTTTAAAAAAATGCTAAAAAACCTTATAGGCTAAGGTAAAAATTATGCAACGAAAACCGGTTATTTCGCTCAACATTCACAAAAAGCAGCTAATTTGCTTGAAATGTTGAGCGTTTGCTTAGCTATTTTTACCTTAGCTTAGCTATTTTTACCTTAGCTTAGCTTTTTCCGGCAATATGAGAACGGCCTATAAAATCCATTTTTTGCTTGTTATGTTACTTTTTTAATTGCTTTTCATTTTTCGACATCAAGATATGTTTATTCACGGTTCACCAGCACAATATATTATCATCATACAAAAAATCAATCTTATTCAAGAATAATTTTAATGTTTATATTTGTATGTATTTGAGATATGTGTATTCTTTAACTGAGTATTGTAATGGTGCATCTTTCTTCATATGATGATACAGTTTTGTTAAGTGTGTTTCTAGGTGGGACAAATAAATAAATCAGGCCAATTTTCGGACAGCATTTCCATTGCAATGATAGAGTTTGCATGTTGCTAAATTGTTGCACAATCATACCATAATGGCTCTTTTCTTGCATTTTTCAAGAAAATGAAAGACTTTTCCTCGGGAAGTTGATAAACAAAAGGGGTTTTCCTTAAGAGACCACACAATCATCTGGATTGTGCACATTCTGCACTTGTTGCTTTGCTTTCTTGCTTGACCTCCGAATGAGAGAACGACTTCGTTTGGGGGACTTCTCCTTCAAAAAAGGATCGATTCCATTCGGCTTGGCGATGATCAAGTGGTTCTTGTTGCTGCTCTTGATCGTGGGGCTGCCAAAGGGGCTAAAGTTGAAGCCCAGAAATTTGATATCTCTTGGAGAAGTTTGAGGACTGACAGTCGAGCTCGGAGGCCCAGAGCTTCCCTACAAAGGCCAAATTGAGAATAGAGAGCAAGGAAGAAAAGAATGCGCTGTTCATTAGGTATACCTGTTTGCCAACCCTGGAGTGGCCATTTTCTGGAGATAAATTGTGATCAGCTGCTCTTTGGTGGCTGTTGAGACTTTTCCTTGGACTAGTTGCTGGTGACCTCAGCCTTCCATACGCTGAGAGATTCCTTCTGAGGCCTCCACCTCTTTCAGAGCTCTCTGAGGACAAAAGAGTCATTGGCACCACTCGCCTTGGTGGCTCATCAGGCGAATAATTGCCGAATTTGGGGGTGGCCAGCTTGGACAGGATCAAGAATGTCTTGAAAATCTCAACAATATTGAGGTTCTCAGCTGCTGAGCACTCCAAAACGCGTGCCCTGCAATTGAACAAAGTTTGGCTATTACTGAGAGTTTTGGGCGTTTTTGTTGTTGTCTGTCTGGCCTAGTCTAGTTTGTTGTGCTCTGTTTTTTTTGGCGGCAAAGAAGTATAAACAACAAAGAGTTATGACAAAAGCTCATAAAAGAGAGTGGCACTTCATCAAGATTTATCAAAGGTAAAGGCATTTTGGTACTTCATCTTGCTTTTTCTTAATTTGAGCCTAGTTGATTTTTTTCGGTTTTGATGCTTGGAATTCTTACCTCCAAAAATAGAAAGGCTTCTCACAAATGAAAATTTCTGTGTTTTTCTTCCTGCGTTTGAACTTTAGCAGCAGGGAAGAGGAAAAATGGAAAATGGATCTATGATAACCCTTTTAAGGGGAGTCATCATCTATTCTAGGCCATCATTTTTGACATCTTGGCAGGGAATGTTATGGTGAAGAAGTGATAGTTGACATTGACAAGACTATACACTCTCTTAGCCATGAGACTTTCAGACATCTTTTAGCATACAGTCTGACCGTTCAAAATTGGACGGTACGGGAATCTAACCTTTTTGTCACATATTCAATAAATACAGGACTTTTAAATGATATCGTTGGAAAGATTGAGCCTTTTTCCATCATTTTGTAAAAGTAGAAAAAAATCAATTGAAAGAGGAATAAACCGGGAAAATTCAATTTTCCCAAGGCAAACCAGAAAATTGTCACGAAAAAACTGATGCATCTTTTAATTTTTGCTGTCACGCAGAATTCTCAATAATATTTATCATTTTGTCAGAAAACAAAAAAGATGTCCAAAGGTTCAAGCTTTCCAACGATACCCATTAAGCCTCAAAATTCATGAAATCATAACACAAACTTTTGATTCCCGAACCGTCCAATTTTGAACGGTCAGACGGTATAACTACCTCACCTAATGGGCCTCTCATAAGCTAGCTACAAGGTTATATAACAGACGGTTCGCTAAGATATGCATTAACCTTGTCATTTTCTCCAATTACCTTTCTTTTGGAAGATGGGATTGAACCCAGTCTTGTATGTCTTCGGGCTCAATTTCTCTCACGACATCCACCTTATTTCCAGCCACAACAATTGGCACATCCTGAAGCGAAAAGAAAGCCCATGTTACGCAACAATTCACCGCGAATTCGGCTAAAAACGAATAGATTTGTACCTGAAAGTCCTCTCTCTGTTCGCGTATTTCTTCAAATCGTTGCTTCACTGTGACAAAACTCAAAGGATCGGTGACGCTATAGACGAGCAGAAAAGCATGAGCTGAGGCTATGGACAACCTAAAATTAAAATATCAGTTATAAAATGTACAATGAACTGTAAGAACAAGGGGGAAATGTTTCAGGAGAGGATAGTTAAAAAATCATCAGCTAGCCTATTAATTATTCCAGAGATTCCCTGGTTGCATTCTAGATCCGAAGGCAATTAAAAGTTGTTTTCCCATCTTCAATATGAAATAGTTTGCAATTTTCCTGCAGAGCCTAAAACCTCTCTTTTCATTGGAGTGGCACAGAAAACGTTCCTTTACTACCTTACATAAGCTTGGCGAAAAAAGGATGGGGAAAGTTTCAAAAGTTATACTATATTATGGCATACCTTCTCATGGCTGGAAATTGGGCATCGCCTGCTGTGTCAAGAATGTCAACTTTGAGGCTGGTTCCACCGACCTCGAAGTCTCGACTGTATAAATCCTCCACTGTGGCCACGTAATTCGTCACAAAGTTGCCAGTTAAGAACCTTTTAACGATGGCAGATTTGCCCACATAACTGTCGCCCATTACCACCAATCTGAACCGGTTTTCCCCCATTTGTACGGTACGTAATTCTGAAAATGCATATATGTATCACATTGTTGTTTCGTTAGCATACGTGAATACATATTCCATATCTACATATAAATGGTCCCATTAAAAATGTAGCAATCAAAGTACGCGAAAATTGCCTTGTTTGTGTTGCTTGCAGGTGTTTCCACATTTGCATACCCTGGTATACATCGTATAATACAATACTGGTATTATAAAAGATAGATGGGATTTTAAGCTCATGATCAGCATCATATCACATGTTTGATGATTATTTCAGTGAAAAGCAGCAAGGTTTTAATAAGGCTTATGGAGCTTTAGAAAATTGTCTAAAAATTGGAAATTAGCTCCAAGCAGGAGATATAGATAAGAAACTGGGTAAATAACGCCGAGTAATTCATGCCCATGCCGCAAAAATACGATGATTGAAGGGTAATCAGCTTTTGGGATCCCCCAAATAAGAATGCTACTTTGCGTTGTAGTACTTCCAAGTAATTGCTTTTTCCTGTCAGCATTCCTATAGAGTATAGCTCAACAAAATACATTTTGCTTCCGTAAGATACTACAAAAAAATATGTCCATGAATGCTTGGCTCTCCGGCTAAGAACTACCAAATATTGAACTTTACCTAGCCCAAATTCAATGAAAAATGCCATTTCTCTCTCAAATTATCAACTTTTATGTACTTATAATTTGCTGTCAATTTTATGGTCAACATTGCTAAAGTCGAGCTTTCTCTAAATGAAAAAGTGAGCGCTTTGAAGTTTTCCTCAACTAACCTGCTTTGTGGAAATTGTGGGCTAACCTTTTGACTGGTATAGTGGAACTGAGGTCGTGAGGCTGCGAGGTTGGCAGCTCTTGAAGCCGACGACGCGAGCTGCTGGAGTTGTGAGAGCTGTAGCGCGTGCTGTTTTACGACTTCCATTATGCTCTCACCTTTTTCTTGCTGATCTCTGCTACTGCTGCAATAAACTTCTGGGTGCAGCGTTTTAGGCATGCTAAAGCGATTACGGAGGAGATAAAGGTATGACAGGCTAGCAAAGCATCGGATCAAAGTTTTTCGTACTAACGCCGTATTTCATAGTATTTTGCTATATGCTTCAAGGGCGTTCTCATATTGGGCTTTTGGTCAATTTTAAAAAACCTAAATTTAGCTAACCAAAAACCTGACTACTTTTACCTAAAGCAGGTTTTTGGTTAAATTGATAGTATGTCAAAAAATAGCTTGCATATTTAGAATTAGAGGAAAAGACTTGCTTATGACTCATTTTTTGCTCATTTAGTAGCACGTGGTTGTATCGTGCATGGTTATATGCATATAGCACATATTATGGACATGAGCCATGCGTATTTGACGTGATACAGCAACTTTGCTATGGCTAGGTAATCCTGGCAAAACATGGGTATTTGGCAATTTTCTCTGTGTAGTCTGATGATAAGAGAGTACAAAATTATAATAATAACAAATGGCGTTGCTAAGCAAACACAATCGTAATGATACACTCACGTACTGTATTTTTGTTTCATAAAAGAAAGACCCAAGAAACTTTGGAATATACTTCTCAGCAAATCAAATGTCAGTCAGACCAGACCTTACAGGGTTTTGGTTAGAAGTTGGGGGCTATCAAATTATACTCTGTGGAATTGGATTATATAGCATATATCATGAAAATATGATTCCTAACCACTATAGTCTAGCATTTAATGTTTGAAATTGTTTATACTATAGTTTAGTGAAAATCATTTTCCTTGAAAAAAGCCTATATTTGTCAAGGCGCGTGGAATTTTAACCCGCGAGATGGAGCAGCAATGTCATCAGCTGTTTAAGCCGTTCCATCATCAAAAATGCCAAAAAGCGTTATTTGAAATAATCCACTTCTGGTATTTTTGTCCCCCTCTGCGGTGGCGCCATCTAAAGTGATGAAGAAATAACGGTGTTCAAAGCAGAAGATTATTTAAGAAAGCTAAGTAATTTCAAGTATTACCTGGCATTTTTTCAGTGACTTTTCTTCCTTTGATGCGAGATCAAAAGCAACCAGTGAATTGGCACGGATTACCAGCAAAATTGGAAGTTGACGGACAAATATAAAGAAACATTGGAAAAAAACACGTTTTCAGTGCATATATCTTAAGAGTGCATTTTTGGCCTGTCATCTATTTGGAAACAGCAATAAGTTATTTTCCACGATTTCCTCTTTGATGCCACGAAATCTCGATAAGCAGAAGAAAAGAGCTTTTCCACTGAAGATGGAGGCTCGCCGATTATTTGAGTTTGCCGTCGTTGTATATCATCAACATGAGAGTTGTGATGTGGATTTGCAACAGCCAAATCGAATCCAATTATAGCAACTGAAAGCCCCCATATCAGAAAAACTGTGAAAAGAAAACTTTGGCCAAAGTTTCACGTTTTCACCTTATGCGTGCCTATAATAGAAGAAGAAAGTCTCGAAAATAGGCAGATTATTCGCGTGAACTTTTCTTATGAAAACTGCCCATATCAAACGAAATTTGAAAAAGGGGCTTTCTTAGAAGCTTGAAAAAAACCTTGAAAGCCCTCAAAGTTGGAAAGCAAATTATGACAATTGAATCAAATTAGGAATGAAGTTTAAGTTTTGCCACTATAGTATAAATTGCAACGTAGAGCCTCTATTTTACTATATAAAGGTGACTGGAAAAAAGAGGTTACAAAACTGACATCAAACAAGGCATGACAGGTCATTTTAGATAAGAGCAGAAGGCCCCTTTTGTATGCTTTACATTTGGCGAATACAATGACGCATCCAGTCGGAAATTACCCAGGGACGCCAAAATGGCCAAGAAGTTTACATAACTACATATTTGTTGCAAATACATACAATACATCCTGATACAGTGAGTACATCAGCAAAGTAGACGAAAAAAGTGATTTAGCCTTTGATTTAAATTAATACAGCTTATGTAAGCAGGGAAATGAAGACTCGTCAGTGCAACTTTTCTTTGCAAAAAAGTAGAATATGTCCAATTATCTACTTGACGAAGTTAACTTTGCTGTACACTGAGCTACATGAAATACATACATTAATTTGCTAAAATACTAACGAAGGCTTACAATTGAATAATTGAAGGTTGGGAGAAAAAGAGTCTAGTTGTCAAAGAGGAAACAAGTTGCATCACTTGCTACTCTGTAGGTGATACATCCACATAAATATTTTATTAGAGCTTTCTTTTGTTGTTAGGTAATGTTGAGCTGAAATGTTTCCATGCGTGGATAGTTTATACAGCTCAGTTGTTGTACGTTTATTATTTTTCAGTAAGTATCCAAGGCTCTGTTTTTGTCAGCTCGCTTTTCTTTTTCTGTTTGGCAAATTGAATTGCAAAAAGAGAAAGCATAAAAGAGAAGTACCATATTCCGCGAAAGCAGAGTGTTCAAAGATGACTTGTTTTTCCTTGGCAGATTTTGCCTTAAATGAGAAAGAATGCTTTTTCCTGACATTTCCCCAAATCATGAAAAGCATTGAGGGATACCCACAAATATCTAGGGGCTTGCTTAGATAGCAATTTGTAATTCTCCAAGGACGAATCATTTCCTCAGCTTTGGAAGAAAGTTTTGGCAGAACGGAGTACGTTTTGCTTGATCCATAAACATACTAAAATCACATAGTACTTGTAAAATTATTCTTATGCTACTAATCTTCATACGTGGAAATGATTACCATATGCAGTCCTCTGCATGAAAAAGTAATGGAAATGGATGAAACGCGAGTGAACGCACGTGTGATTATTATTGTTGCTATTTCAGAACACAAAGTTAAAATAAAGTTTGAAATATTTTTGGAGGCCTTGTTGTACTTCCGTGGAATATTACGGGTGGAAAAATGTATTTTTAATAGATGGTTTATTGAAGCTTAAATGTTCAAAGTACTTACTTACACTGAGCCCATGAGTACTCATCACAATAATCCTTAATCTGCTTTTAAACCCAGAAAAACGTATTTCTGAGGTCAAGCAGAATCGTTTTCGAGGTCCTTTTTAACAAAGATATTGGGAACCACTTGGGCCGTTTTAAGTGCACTTAAAGGCCTTATGTCCTGTTCATGTGCGCCACAAACTCCTTAGGAAAAGGCACGAAAAACACCCTCAAGGAAAGGAGAAAAATTGTCTTATGACAAGCGCCAGCTGATGCTAAAAAAATCAGATCGACTTTAAGCCAACTTGAAAGTAAACAAATCTAATTTGGGCTATTAAGTGCTCTACATTTTAGTCCTTTTGAGCAAAAACAAAAGTTAAATTTCACCTTTTATCTAAGAAACGTGATGAAATATAGTTTGTTTTAAAATATGCTGAAAACCATGAGACAAAATAACAAAAATTGCCATTAAAAACGCTGCTCGGCCCCAAGCTGAACTTGTAGTGAGACAGTCGGCAACAGATTCACTTTTACTTAAGACAATTTTGTCCATACCTTAAGGCATTCTTAATACATGAACAGGGCATTAACCTTGAATAAATACTACTAATTTGACGAAAAACACAATAACAAAAATAATTAATTCTACGTAGCATGCTGACACTTGAGCGGAATTGGTAGCATCCAATAAAATAGTGTAAGTAGAAGGTAAACACTTGGGATGCAATAATTGTCTAGGATCAGACTATTATTGCGGCCTCGAAAAAGTAAGCCATGAAAAAGGTCGGCAAGTTCTTTTGTTCACTGTACTGTAAATTACCAATTATTGCAGAAAATTAAGCTCATATTTGAGAGCACGTAATTATGATGTGCTTCACAATTGCTCACCCATGATTGGGTAATGTTTTTTATATTTAATCGACTATTGACGTGTCTTCGTCTATTTTCAGAGAAACTGATAATATCAATGTCAATTTTGAAGGATCGAGTTTCCACAAGTTCAATAATCTGCTCTGAACACAACATACGCAGCACTAAAATTGAATTTACTTGAAGGCAAGAACGGATTGCTCTCCTTTTCGCGAAGGGATGAAAAGTAATCTGATCTGGATTTCCTGTGTTACCATCAATTAAAATCAACGTTTAGCTTCTTACGTAATTCTTCCTCTTGTAGCAAATCGTATTTGTTTAGAAAGCTGATTAAGCAATGGGCTCAATGTAGCATATAGCCTTTGATATGATCAGGCAAAATGTCAGCTTGAAAAGCAAAGCAAACCTTGTATAACCTTTTGTAGGTTTAAATTGAGCGTACTAGGACTAGGTTGCTGATTTGACTGGCTTAGTCTTTCGCAAGTTTTGTATAGTCACGCTATTTAAATAGCTCATAGCATAAAATGTATTTAAATAGCATCTGAATGTATAGTGGCTGCTATATAAATACATTTTAAGTTATGAGCTATTTAAATAGCGTGACTATACAGTGTGCGAAATACTAAGCCACAGGTGAACCTACTTTTTATAACATTGCTTTTTATTTCGACCGCAACAAAAGTAAGTGAAACGGAGTAGCCAAAGTACATATTTTCTCTTAAGTGGAGATCATACATGTAATAACGCATTCCAAGCAGAAAGGCATCTTCCTTATTGTTTTCCTTAAGTGCTTTTGAAAACTTAGCTAAATGAAAAAAGTTACTTTTGCTTAATAATAATAAGTGTAATGCCCTGTTCATGTATTAAGAATGCCTTAGGGTATGGAAAAAATTGTCTTAAGGAAAAGTGAATCTGTTGCTGACTGCCACTCGACGAGTTCAGCTTGGGGCCGAGCACTGTTTTTAATGGCAATTTTTGCTATTTTGTCGCATGGTTTTCAGCATATTTCAAAACAAACTATCGTTCATTGCCTTTCTTTGATAAAAGATGAAATTTACCTATTGATTTTGCTCAAAAGGAGTAAAATGTGGAGTACTTAATAGCCAAAATTAGATTTGTTTACTTTCAAGTTGGCTTAAAGTCGATCTGATTTTTTTAGTATCAGCTGGCACTTGTCATAAGAAAATTTTTCTCCTTTCCTTAAGGTGTTTTTCGTGCATTTTCTTAAGGAGTTTGGGGCATACATGAACAGGACATAAGTGGCCGAGTAGAAACACGTGAACAGTGCACGAATGCTTTCACCTTTATTCAATATTAATTTCTACATTCTGTCTCGTAGTATTACAAAACGCTATTTTCTCAATGCTTTACCTAGATTACTTTACCTTTTTTTGGGGGAAATGCTAATACCTCAATAAAGATCTGATTGTATTTTGAGCTTAAGCTCATGATATTGATGGAAATTCATGTACCCAATTTTTTATAGCAATTTTTGGTGGAATATTTCGAATGAATGTGTGACGCACCTAAGCAAATATGTAAGAAATCTCCTTATAAACAGCACTTGAAATTGCTGTTTGTGGCATATGGCAAGTAAATGAGTCTCTAATGAGACCATTTCTTAAAAATGGGGGACTTAAAAAAAATGAATGCATTCACTAGACCGAGAAAAACGTGCTCAAGATCTCCGTTTTCTTTTTGCCACAAAATCCACCTGCTTGAGTTCACTTCCAGTTATTAATTGCCAATTTCATAATTGACCAAAGTTGAGCACCATCTGGCACTTTTTGACGACCTTCCTATGAAACTTCCATCATTTATTACAGTTTTACTGCCACCTTTTTATTGCCACATCAAGAATTCAAAATGATGAGATTTTCCACTGTCCGTATTAACCAATAATATCTTTTGGCTTTTGGCTTCCCTCCAAAAATTGGCCATTTCCACTCCGAAAATGCTGAGAGCTGATAACGTTGAGATATTATTGAGACAATCGTCACATTTCATTGAGGAAAAAATTATTTCTTTGACCTTACGCGAAATTGCCTTGGGGCAAAAAACTACTTTGGTCAAGTATAGCGCGCAGCAAACACGTATGACCGCTGTTAGGAATCATGTGGAATCATGTATATACTATTGTATTTTCCAAGAGCATCACACTGGGGAAAACCAGCTTGAAAAACCACTCTCGGAAAAAGGATGATTGATCGACTAGTTTTAGCTAGATTTCTCCTCCAGATGCATGAACACTAATGGACCCTTCTCATCTGGGATGTCAAGGACATTCGAAATTCCGCTGTTATTTTCCCGCAAAATTGATTAATAATTAATTTTGAAATGGGGAAAATATGGACCAAAAGTGGGTAAATATTTATGAGTTCTGCGCAGGAGAGACATGTGGGGCTTATAGGACTTTGTGGAGTTCAGAGTGAATTAATTAAAAGAGAATCTTTTGTTTTCTCAAGCGTCTTGAGACTTTTTTCCCATTTAGAAAATCTGCTGAGCCATGAATTTTTTTTAAAGTAAAACGTAGTAATTCTATTCTTTTCCTCAAGTGGGTTTTATATAGCAGCCAGCGCCATCTCTGAAGGAAAATGTGAGTTGTGAATTATTATTTCTAGAAATCCTATAGATGAGAAGGGTCTAGCAAGTACCAACAGTTTCGGATAGATCCGCGACCACCAGTACAGAATGTCCTGCAACCTTGGACGTGAAACTAATTTTCAAAACTAGGCAAAAAAGGGACTGGTGGTATTCTACACCCAAAGCAGCGTGCAATGATTCTTGGTAAAATTCTCAGCTCAGTTTGATCATAAAAACCGGGTACATAACAAGGATATTTTCAGTGCTTAAACTCTATATGGTGAATTAAATATTTGTCCTTATGACTGACTTTTCATCATGTCAGCCCACAAATTGGTGATAATAGTGTTACTTCTGTGTCTCAGTGAACTCAATGGACTAGAAACACACATACGAGCCAAAAGAGGAGGTAAATTGCCATTTTGACATAATTTGCATTGAAGGCTTGACTGAAATTAACTGTTCAATCAGCCTTTGAAAGTCACTGTAAGCAAGCGCTAATTGCTCAAATCCAGCTAGTTTGGAGGAAAAGGAAAAAGTTCTCTTGTTAACTAGATTGTGGTCAACTTAAGACCCTTAAAAAAGCAAAAGGAAGGAAATTTTAGCTCAGAAATGAGGAAAACTGTTAATCTTTCTAAATCCAACATTTGAGAAATTCGTTTGAAATTGCCTTTTTTGGGGGGGCCTTTTTTCATTCTAGTGCAGGAGAAAGAAAGATTTCTGTGAAAATTGAGTGTAAGTTTTCCCTTTAAACCATATGGCCGCTCACAGTGCCTTTGGGGGTCGTTTAAACTCAGGTTAGCATTGATTTTAAAGGTCGTCAAATTTCTTTGCTTAAATTGAAATTTTCCTGTCAGGCATCGATCATGGATGACTAATTTGGAGTAGCAAAGCCCTTTTTCAAAGAAATAATTGGCTTGGCTCATGGCATAGAACAAAAGGGAGCAAGGCTAATTAGGAGTCTACACAATACTTGTCAAGGCAAGGGGAAAATTGCATAATTTGGAAGCATAACAACTATCCCCCCAAAATTTTAGGTAGTTATGTAAGGCCAAGGCTGCAGCCAAGATCAGAGTCAAGATTCTCATTTGAAGTGCCATTTCTCTCAAGTTTGGGACTTGAGGCTCCAAAAAGTGAGTCAAAGTGCATGACAACATTGAATAACAACTTGACCATGAATGCATACTAACTTCTTCACCTAAAATACAGCTGCTGGTTATTTGTAAGCCAAAATAACGCCAACTTGACAGCTGTATCTGTATTTATTGAAAGCCTGCTAAAAATAAAAATGTAATCAGCAGACAAAGGCTAAAAAAGGCCGTTAAGTCTCATCAACAACATGGCTTAAAAATAGGCACCAGCTTATAAGATCCTGATTGATTGCCAATCAAATCCACTCAGGCTATTCTTAGACGCCGGACTTTCCTTTCCTTTTCCTCTAGCCCCAAAATGTAAACAAACCCACGTGGCGCGCTACTAATGTGCTAATTTTCAATAACAGCTCGGACGCCATCAGGCTTCAATCGACGAAGGCTGTTGCAGCCTCGAGCCGAGTCCTCAGCCTCGTCGTCTGGTTTTGTCCCCGCAGTTGTCAAGGTTGTCAATGTCATTTCTGATATTGGACACGGAGCCCAAAAGGTCGCTCGGAAGGCTGCAGTGGAAGCTAAGCCAATAATAGACCTATCTGCAGCTTCCTGGAGAAAAACTGTTGATGATCACATTCTTCCGAACGTCAAAGAAGGCCTGGCCTTTGTTGGTGGAAAGGCCGTGGAGGGCGTGGACAGCCTTGCCGAGGCTGTGATGGGCTCAGAGGCCAAATTTGAGACCTCTGAGGCTTTGAAGACTTTGCAGGGAGCCTTTTTGGTTGATGGCCAAAATTCAGCCAAGCAAGGCTCTCATTACAACGCTGTAATCTCGCGGATTTTTGGCATTGCTGCTACCTTTTCATATACATCTTCTTCGCAATTGAGTTACAGAGTATTTTTGAGCCAACGAGCAAAAAGAAATGTCTAAAACATCGTTCCATGGAATAAGGAAAAGTAGATAAATCCCCACGAGGTTTTCATTTCTGAGCAAATATACCGCAACTACATTTGCGCGCAATATTGCATTACATGGATTTTTTTGCAAGAGTGACATAGTACGTGATTTGCGTTATTGCATTTACTATAGTGCGTTATAGCAGTAGATAGATGTCCAAGGACAATTAGCTGATTGTCAAGGTTTTTCAATGGCAACTTTGGAACAAAAACTGGATAGTTGACTTGAGTTACATCAGCCACTTTGAGTTTTTCAAAAGCTCTTAAAAATACAGAAGTTGCGTGCAAAATGCCAAAAATCCAGGATATTTTCAAGTACCACCAATCCTTGCCAACTGAGGAGGAATTATACTACTCAGACTATTATAATACAGCCCCAGCTCACTACTACTCATCAGACTTGATTCAACCCAGACGAGAATATCCTAACAGCGTACGCCTTCAAACTCCACTCAAAGCTACTAACAACTCCACATTAACTGTAGAAGAAGCCCTGTATTTGTTGGGGAAAAATTTTCTTGGCAAAGATGTGACAGATAGGCTGTTTCCCGTCGCTAAAACTTTGGCAAAGGGCATGGGTCAAGTTGGCGAGGGCCTTTCAACATTTGGTGAACTTTTACCTGCAGTTGAGTTTGATGGGTCAGCTTTAACTCTGCTGCCAGCGACAGCTTCTAACAGCGCGGAAGCGGAAGAACAACAAACAGCTGCAAACGAAAACAACCGGCCCAGAACCGAGCGGGAAAATCTTGGGCAACAACAGCGGATTTCCAATGCTCCCATTTGCACCACTCCCACTGGAGGATCTGGCAAATGCATGGATATCCAAAATTGCCCCATTTTATTGGCAGACTTGGGCACTCTGAGAAAATCGGTAAGTGCATTTGCCCACTTTTTTTTGTTTTCTGAGTGAGTGCAAAACTGATCCATTTTCTGGCATTGCAGATATGCTTCAAATCACTGTTTGTGCCTGGTGTTTGCTGTCCAGACAAAGGGTAAGTCAATGAAATTTGCAGGAAGGTCACGCAAATTAAGTCTGTGCTATAATGAGGAATTAAACTCACGTGGGATTCATAGCACGAGCTTAAAAAAGTGTGTGTGCTAACTAATTTGCTAAAAAAAACCACGTGTGTCCTGTAGATCACACGCGCTTGCCTGGTGTGCAAAAACCTTTAGACGAAATTAAATTGTTTTTCTAGTATAGTTTAGAGCTGATGCATTTCCTTTGCAGGGTGACTTTGATCGATTTTGACGAATCCTCCACAAAACGACCTCAAGAGCCTCCAATTAACGCCGTGTCGGCCTCAGAGGCCAATCAAGACTTTGACATTCCACCAATTCAACCACAAGGCACAACTCGAAGGCCAGCAGCCTTTATTGGTAGTGGTAGCACTACTGGTGAGGCTTTGGTGCCATCTTTGGCTGATTTGGCAACCACAACGCCAAAGCCATCTCCATTACTGCAAGAGTCATTCCAAACTGTGCCTGGCACCAATCAAGGTTTGTACCGACAATATTGTACTGTAAATCTAATCAGAACTTTTATGAGTAGTATATAAGGCGAATTAATGCGCTACTTTTTACAGCTTACAAAAGAGGATACTTAACGTAACATATGATCCCACTTAAAGAACTACACTAAACGAAAAAGTTATCTACTTTTTCTTGGGTATGCGTACTTTTTCTCATTTGCATTGCTCTATTGAAATAAGAGGTAAAATTGAAGCCTTAGAACTCAAAAGCATGCACGGAAAAGTACACTTTTTTCAAGCTCGAGTGGCTTTGGAAAATACAGGCAAGAGTACAAAAGGAAAATACTACTTTTCAGAATGTGGCGCTGGCAAAATTCCTCAGGGCAGAATTGTCGGTGGAAACACCACCTTTGAAGGTGAGCACCCGTGGATGGTTGCCATCTATCTTCATGGGAACAATAAACGCGAATTTTGGTGCGGCGGCGCATTAATTTCCAGAGATACTGTCATAACAGCCGCACATTGCACAAAAGATGCCAAAAAGAGGCCGTAAGCTCTATCTCCTACCTCTTTCAGAAAAAAAGGCCTTTTTCCCTATTATGTCTTTCTTATCTAGGTTCCGGCCTTCACAGTTCACTGCTCGCATAGGTGAATGGGATTTGCAAGACTCCGATACATACAGCGAAGAGCTTAGAATTGTTGAAATCAACGCGCATCCGGATTTCAAGCCAAACGGATTCTACAACGACGTGGCCTTATTCAAGCTGGAGCAGCAAGTCAGATACACCGAGTAGGACTCTTTGCAAAGATATGATATAAGTAGTGAGATGTATGCAAAATTTGGCCCTTTCAGATACATCCAGCCTCTGTGCTTACCCAGCGGGGAATTGCTCAACAAGGACTTCACTGGGACCTTGCCAGTTGTCCTGGGTTGGGGCACTACGTATTATGGGGGTGAAGAGGTGTCCAAATTAAGGGAGGTTGCATTACCCGTGTGGACGAGTTCGGATTGCGACCAAGCCTACTTCCAGCCCATCACGGAGGTGTTTCTGTGCGCCGGATTTGCTGAAGGAGGTCGGGACGCGTGCCAAGGTGATTCCGGAGGTCCTTTGATCCTCTATGATGAAAGGCGACAAAGACACGTGCTCGTTGGCATCGTTTCCTTCGGTAACAGGTAGGGAGTTTTTTTGGCTCTTCAGCAGTACATTTATTTCTTCTCTTCATCGTTTGTACAAAGACGTTCAATTCGCTTTTGGGATAATGAGTATATGGAGAAAATCAGGCGGTCGTAGCTGCAGTAGTACACATTTAAAAGGGAAACGGGTAGTACGCACGTTATCAGATTTGTAAGGGAGGTTACAATTTTAATTTCCGTTCGTGGCTTAATGCATTCAGTCTGGCTGATGTTTTGACATTTCTAATCGCGGGACTTGGACCTTGACCTCGATTTGGATCGGGACTTGGACCGAGACTTGGATCGCGACTTGGACTTGGACTTTGACCGCGATCGCGATTTCGATCTTGATCGGTCGCGGTCTCCGTTGGCGCCATCGCCATTCTTCTCAGGGGACTTGGACCTCGAGCGAGACCTGGAGTTGGACCTGGACCGAGACTTGGACCTGGACCGACTCCTGGACCTGGAGCGAGACCTGGATCGGCTCCTGGAGCGAGAACGAGACCTGGACCGTGATCTGGAGCGGGTCCTGGATCGTGACCGAGATCCACCCTTCTTCTTTTCTTCGTAGACACGCAGCCTGCGGCCATCCAGCTCGAGTTCATCTCGGTGATCAATGGCGTAATCCAATCCTCTTTTCGAGGCGAACTCCACAATGCCTTCACCTTGACGAGGCGTGTGAGCGTTGGTGTAGGTGATTTCTCCAGCAGAACGGAAGTAATCCTTCAAATCCTATAGAAGAGAGGCGAAAACTGTAGAGAAAAACTAATCTGGTGAGAACAATGAGAATCGCGTACCTGCCAAGAGGTTCTGGAGGACAAGTTCTCCACAACCAATCTGTAATTGGTTCTTGGACCTGGAGGATTTCCTCTAGGTCTCCTGTCTCCTCCTCGGTCACCTCCACGATCTCCACGCCCACCTCCAAACCTGCCACGCCCACGGTCACGTGGGTCGCGGGCGAGTTCGACGCGAACGCGCCCTCCTTGCATGTCCTTGCCATCCAGATCATGCACTGCATCATCCGCATCGCTGAAAAGTATATCAAAATTGCACATTAGCCCACTGGGGACAAGAAACTTGCTCTTTTGGTGAGGCAAGAAAAACTCCACTCCGAGGAAATCCTTTATACGAAAAAGCCAAGTGCCTTTTTCGTCGCAAGTTGTTTGGTCATCATCGTGACACCCTTTTTTGATCATCACAAACCTTTGACACGACCAGCAGCAGGAAAATTTGATTGGCCAAGATCGAGTCACTCGCGATGACCTCAAGAAGAAGTGTTACAATCCTCGCGATTTACCCCCAGAGCAACCAAAGAGATCGATCGAGATTCGCCATTTAAAACCGGCCTCGGTAGGAATCGCAGCCTCAAGGAATTTCGACCTCATAAGACGTTCCGCCGAGACCACGACGATACGTCCTAGTTTTGATTGATGAAAGTTAGCTTAAATCTCTCTTTTTTCTTGCTGCCAAAGATGCCCAACATTTCGAGAAAAAAAACTCAAAAAGGGTATTTTCCGAATGAAAAATCACATCTTCTCCCAATTTTTTTTAAAACAGTATGAAAATAACAGAAAAACTGAAAGGTTTCTCAAAGGAATGTAGGCACTCCAGTGGCCTCAATGCGAGGCTGCTTTGAAAAAGATTGAAATGGCTACTTACCGGTAGTCATCGAACTCAACAAATCCGTATCCATTTTTGACGACGACCTCGCGAAGTCGGCCGTAGCCCTTAAAAAATCGCTCGAGGTCACGCTCGCGGGCGTTGCTCGGGATGTTCCCGATGTAAACACGTTGTCCACTTGGCATTGTTACTGTCTTTTTTTCTTGGAAGCTTTGTTTCGATGTTGATCGATAAGATGCCGATTCCAAAATGGCGGTGGAAAGCTGCGCAGCTGACGAATGACGCCGAGTCCATGACAAGGCACATAAAAGCAAGGTTGGCTCTAACTGAAAAAAAAACCGCCAAAGAATTTGAATAGTCTAAATGATTTCGGTACATTGCTTCTTTGGCTGCATTTCGTCGTTTTTTTGCTATATTATCTATTTGAGGTGTACTAACCTTGTTTTAATGCACTTTGCGAAAACAACGTGACGCTGCGCAAAACGTAAACAAAAACGTTTGTTGATGTTCGTTAAATGAGAGCGCGCGGAAATTCAAACGAATATTTTTCTCGTCAAGGCTCGAGCGCGCGAAAATTCAAACGCTCTTATTTCCCATTTCAGATGCGCTGAGCCTGGATACCCCGGAGTCTACACGCGAGTCACCCATTTCATGCCATGGATATTAGCAAACATGTTTCAGTAAATATCATGTATTTATTTGCCCACAACAAGAAACACTGTAGAAGTGTCATCAAATTGGATTTCTTGCGCACATAAACCCATCTCATCATTACGTTTTCTCTTTTGCGACGATGTCTGACAATTCATGTGATGATCAGTACCATAAGTGTATTCAACTTGAGCACCGACATAATTATGCCCGACTATCGAATGGAACAGCCGACATTCTCTTCTTTGAAGCTCGTCACGTTCAGGTACATGTTCATTGGCAAAATCATCTCCAGCATAACCTCTGAGGGAGCCGGTTAAGGCCATGCCCCACGTGGTCTCTGGATGAAAGCCCAACTTTCGAAGGCTGTCAACCTTTCCTTGTATGTCATCTTCAAGTCCAAGGACAACTGAAGCAGTCCGGATTGTCTGATATGGATGCTCCACTATAATGAATCCGGATATGCTCGATAAATAATCCTCGATGCCCACCATGAAATCCTCTTTGCCGATGAGCCAGTTAAGACCCTCATTTTCACAGCCAATCATGGGAAATGGCCCATAGTCTTGCCATACCCGTTTGAAGAAGGGTAAATAATACCATTTGAGATTTATCACCACCATAGCTCTAATTTTCACTTGGTCCGGATCAATTTTGGTGATCTTCTTGAACATGTCAATTTGGTACTTTCTCGATTTCCACTTGACTTGATCCGGCTCAGCGTCCATCTCGAGTGTTGTGTACTGAAAGCAATGCATGTTGGGCATCTTTGGCACCTTTAAAGCTATGACATCGCACGAGTCCTCGATTTTTTTCCAGGCGGAGTTGAATTTCTGGCCAGGACTGCAAGACTCGCATGACATGAGTTTTAAAGCTGTTAAAAAGAGCATGGAGCCACGCAGCATCCAGTTGATTTTGGCTGCTGCAAACAGCTCCAGATCCAGGACGTAGCTGTAGCCCTGTCCAATAATGCTATTGACATATGACACTCCGGTGGAGAACAGGATCAACATTTCCTCATCTCTCTCCTCCACTGTCGATTTATTATGTTTCAGCCTTTTCATCGGCCTCTTGTTGAAGTTGTTATTGGAGTCATCATTGATGGCAATCCATTCCCTAATCTTTTCCAATGCTCCACTCTGAACGTGGTGAGAGAATGCAGAGTTGCCCAGCTTTTTGTACCACTTGTGCTTTTCTGCTAGGGGATTGAGCCACCTGAAATATTGGGGAAAAGATTGTGAAATTGCGATCAGAATGTCATGCTTCAATTTGATTAGTAGCGTAATTGACAATTTTCACAAATGTTAATCCGTTTAACATTATTCAACAGTACATGCATGCCAACGTTTTATTACTTCTAATTAACAATGATGAAAAACGAAAGAGGCATCTTTTATTATGGTACTCGGAGTTTAGAATTTAAATAATTCTTACGAAATGTGCTTCGAATTTCTGTAATTCAGCTCACCAAGTGGAAATCAAGGTTTTTAAAATTAAAATACTCCTGTGTCCCTGCATCGAATTCAAATATGCTGTAGAACCTTACGTAAGTGCGACACAGTTTTGTTAGTTTTGGGTTCAAGGACGCGCGTATGGCATATACCTGTATATATATTGTATTTACTTGCTGCTTAAAGGAAGTTTGGCCAAATGGCATCCTTATTCACTAAAAACGATGGCAGACTTTCAAAGTCGTAGAATTGCATTAACTTTTCTCACAAGTTAGGACACATAATTCAAAAGTGAAATTTGCAATATTAATGTTATTGCTCTGTCATCATTCAAAAAAATCACTATGCAAAGCGAATTTTGCCAGAAACAGATGAAATATCGCAAAAATGTCCAATTTACATTTATGCAAAGCATTCTATTTGCTCGTTTCATTAACTATGTTTCATCCTTTTTTTTGAGCCGAGCTAATTAGACCACTTTTGACGAGCAGAATGAAAAAATGAGCGTGGATGCACACGCCTTGGGCTGACAGTTAACCCAGCAACAAGAAAACGTGGCCAAAATTAACAGCTACTTATAAAATATAGGGCTTCATTGCAGCAGCTAGAGCAACGAGGAATAAAATAGATTGTTTTTGAGAGACCACGTGCGATGCAAATGTGTCACACACACCTCTTGTTTTGTCAGTGGAGTTGCATATCTACTTCAGGAGGCCAAAAATGCTTCCTCAACGTACTTTTAATGCTTAAAACACATCAAGCAGTTGCTATTTAAAGCACAAAGAAACACAGCGAAGCTGAAATGACATTATCCTTGACAAGTGATTTTTTTAAAGCAGCATTATGAATGAAACAACTTTTTGCCAGGATGATCATGGTGATTTTCGCACCCACGCGTAACAAACTAACGTTAAATTGGCTAATTATTCAATCAATTTACCTGAGAGCTGCAAAGAGGCATTTTCTCGTTTCGATTTCTCGAAGAGCGGAGCTTTGCCAAAGGCTGCAAACAAATTGAGCGTTTTTCTCCAGGTCATCTTTGGACAAGTAGATGAAGACTTGCTCCACGATCTCTGGAATGTACAGTGGGTTGATGCCAGCCATATCCTCGGTAGCCTCGTCACCGCTTAAAACGAAATCAGCATGTTTTTCCTTCTTTGGCAGCTGAAGCTGATCACTGTAACTTATTGGGTGGTATCGACAGACTGAAGAATTGAGCTGAGTTTTAACCCAGTTTTCCTTGTGGAGCAAAACGGTCAGCGCGTCACCAGAGCGACTAGCGCGCCGGTCAAGACGCCAAAAATCATTGATTACGGCTGGAATTGGATGAGCATAATCCCCAAGGAGGCGATTTTCCTCAGCGTGGTGGTCAACGCTAACCAGCACCAGGTGCTAATTCCGAGGTGAATTCATCAACATTAATTTGACCACTCAAAATCGAATTTAACCAAGGCGCTCGATCGTCCACTGCATCATATGCCCGGCATGCGTTCCTAAAGTGGGTCATTGATTCAGCTTGAAAAAAAGATCATTATGGCTACGTTTAGCTTTAGGTAATTTTGGAGGCGTTGTGGTCTGTAACAAGTGTTGGAAAACGTGCGTGTTGCGGAGAAAGTCGGCTCGGCAGGAACGTGCGCGCATTCTTGCAAACGCTTTTTCCAACATGTGAAGATGCCATTGAAAGTAGGACTCTTGGCGCCCGCAGCCACAGCCACACCAAACGTGCAAACCAACAAAAGTTTCACTTTTCCCAGGCCTTCCCCACTTTCACCGGCCAAGAAGATTGCCATGAATGAAGCAAGTCGCGCTCAGCAAACGTCACGTGTTTTTGTTGACGTTTGCGCGGCGTCCGATAAATTTTCCGCCAAATCGCGGAGGGTCAAAATCGGACGTCAACAAAAGCGACCCAACGGAAAATTTAGCGTGTGTGGCCTCGCAAATACGGGCCTTTAAGGTTCTTAGGCCACTTTTGGGGCCTTTTGCTAGCTCCTTCTGTCAAAGTCGCGCGCACGCGGAGCGCGCGCTCGCTCTCGCCCTCGTTGACGGCAACGTGCGTTTTGCGCGCCCAAACGCCACAACCAAGCTGCTTGCTATCTGCTCGTGCTCCAGTCAAATTCCAACCTTTGCAAGGCCAAAACGCCTTCCAGCCAGCCTTCGCCACACCCTCCCACTCGAGGGACCTTTAAAAGGCCACATCTTTTCCGGCCTTTTCGGACTCTGGTGTCGTGCGTGCGAGCACTGAATTGTGATTTGACCTTCAGCGGTTCCTTGTTCATTTTGGTGGCCCGTTATCCCGCGGATTCGCCTTTAAAAGATCAGGAGTGAATGAACTTTTGAAGGCTCCTCGTCGCACGCTCGCGTTGCAACGTTTGCCATTTTGACCTTGGGAAGAGGCTGGCGTCACTCCAGTCCACCTTGCCATAGCACCGAGGAAAGTTATCATTTCGGTTCTCGTCAGCTGGCCGCCGAAGGCCAATCTAGAGCTAACCACCGAGGCTGCCATCTCTGGCCTTCAACGGCTGGCCTTGACCCAATAGCAGAGTTGCATCATCGTCCTTGAGTCGATCTCCTTGGCCGTGTTCGTTGCCCCTTGGCCTCGTTTCGCGAGGAAGGAAAGCTGCGTGTGCCAAAAAAGTGCCGGATTCGTGCAAAAAACACCTATATAACCAAGAACAAAGAGCCATGCCCTCGTGCGACTTCAGTCCCAAAATCAGCACCGACATGGACACAGACGTCGACGATCACGTCTCGTTGGGCGACTTCAAGCTGCTCAAGCTCCTCGGCAAGGGCGCCTATGGAAAGGTGTTCCAGGCCCGAAAGATCCGAGGCTCCCATGCTGGGCAGCTGTTCGCCATCAAGTCGGTGAACAAGTCCAGGATTGCCACGAGCCAGACCGACATCAGGCACACCAAAGCCGAGCGCGACGTGCTCGTCCGCACCAATCACCCCTTTGTCGTCAAGCTCCACTTCGGATTCGAGACGTCCAAAAGGCTCTACTTGGTGCAGGAATTTTGCAGGGGAGGCGAGCTCTTTCGGCGCATGGAGGTGGAAAGAATGATGTTGGAGGAGCATGCGAGGTTCTACCTATGCGAAATCGTCTGTGCGCTCGAGTACTTGCATTCCTTGGACATCGTCTACAGAGACCTCAAGACGGAGAACGTCATGCTGGACCAGAACGGTCACGTGAAACTCATCGATTTCGGCCTGAGCAAGCTGGGCATGAGCGAAGGAGCTTTGACCAACACATTCTGCGGCACAGGTAAGCCTATATTTCTATGCAATATGTAAGGTCAATCCGCATCCAAGGTCTTCTGGCAAAAGTGGGATTGCATCATAGCGTAACTTGCCTTGGCGATGCATGCCAAGATGGAGCGCCCTTCTACTGCTATAGTGCTTCCCAATGAATCACGCACGTATATAGTACGTTCAAACATCCCAGCTGATATTCTAAGAATTCTGGGATTTCTTGTATGTACCTTACTATCTTCTAGACGTCAGCTCGCTTATGCAACGAGACTCTTTGATGCTTTGGGGTCTGGAGGGCAAATAAGTACGTTTTTTGTGGAGTAATCATCTTGATGATCAGCTGTCCTCTTTGTGAGTTAGGTGGCATTTTTCGCACCGTACCGTAACGTACGATCCTCAAGTGAGTGTACGCTGTAACACTCTACCACCAGAGCTGTGTAGCTCACATCACCCGACAAACACGTGCTCCTCAACTAGGAATTCCTTTGTTTCTGTCAAAAATCCTCCCAAACCTGTTTTGGCTGCATACAGCAAAAACAACGAAATTGATCGATGCAGAAAATCCTGATGCCCACTTACGACATGTGCTATTGGAGAAGCTTGTTCCTTGCCATGACAAGCCCAAATATTGCCGTCGAGTTTTTCGCAGTATTTGTAATCTCGCCGCCAGGCTGTTGGGAGCTGACGTCACTTTTTCTAGCAGCCTCCACGAGAGGAACATGAATGGCCTCGACCTTCCTAGAATGAATGCGCTCTCTATATTTTCTTCTCTTAAACACGAGTTGCGTCGCGAGGAAGCCTTCGGTGCTGATGACGCATGTGGAACTTTTTATCCATATAAGCACGTGGAAATCACATCTGCTCCACTGTGATCCTATTAATAATTCTTAAGGGACCAGGCTTATATTTTGAGTACTTTACTTGAGGGAAAGCCCCGCATAAACCCGCGATGACTCATGCCTGAATGCCTTATACAAGCATGCTTCTTTTTGCTTCTAGTTGAATACATGGCCCCTGAAGTCGTCACCAGAAGCCCCGGGTATGGTAAACCGGCTGATTGGTGGTCTTTTGGAATATTCACATTCGACCTTTTGACGGGAAGGTCTCCTTTCCATTCCAACCGTGGTAAACAGGAGACGAAAGAGAGGATTTTACGAGGGAAATTCCACCTGCCCGCTTTCCTGACTCCCAATGCTCAAGACCTGATTCGAAGGCTACTTCGCAGGCCCGTTGACAAGAGGTTGGGATCCGTGGATGGAGCGGAGGATGTGAAGAATCATGCCTTTTTCAATGTCACATGTTGGGACAAGGTACTCAAGAGAGGATACGAGCCTCCTTTCGTGCCCACGTTGACGAGTGAGGAAGACGTGTCCAATTTTGATACCAGATTCACGTCAAAAAGTCCAAGAGAGTCAGATGAGGTTATTGCCAAGGGCGCCCCAGAAATTGCTGAAGGTGAGGCAAAAACGTCGTATTATGCAATCAATTACGATTGCCCAACTTTTGTATTATGCACATCGGTGTAGTTGACGGAGTACAATAGCAAGCTTATTTGGCCTTGATTTTTCAACGCTGTTCAAGCTGATTAGCTATTATCACAAATGTTTAGCTACTGCTGTTGTGCATGATTTGTTGTTCGAAAATGCACAAATTCCTGGAAAAATATTTCCACCAGGTGCTGGCAAGTGCAGCAGTGCATGTTTATTTTAAGTTTGCACTGACCCCAATACATAGAGGCAAAATTAGGCCAAACTTGCACCCTCTGCGTACTGGCAAAGTATTTCTTTGAAGCCACGCCAATGAATATTTAAAAGCAAGTTCTCGAAGCCAGCTGACGATATATAGACAATAATTTGCGTCCTTTTTTGTTACAGAACACGAGGAACGCCGCATGTTCAAAGATTTCGACTACGTTTCACCCGAAATGTCAGCTTGCACCGAGGCTTCAGCCAAGCCCGCAGTCGAAAAAAGCGAGCTAGAACCAACCACAAAATTGCCAGAGGAAATGCAAGATTTGCGTATCAGGGTATTCGGCCCATAGAAGAAATGCGAGAGAGAGGGAGAGAAAAAAGCTGTTTGAATGTGCTGTGAAAAATTGACCATGCATTTTGTCAGCTTTTACTATTGTCAACGATTCTTTTCATGACTCTTAATGATATGTAGGTACCTATGCTAATCTGCATGTACATGGATGTACTGCAAAATCAAGAGGAAGCATTTCATCAGTCACAGAGCTCAGGTTTCCTGGGTGAAAATGCACTTTTTGTGAAAGAGAATCTCATACTACTCCCCAAAGGCAACATCATACTGCTGCATTCACCATCATTCCCAATCTAGAAAATCAAAAGCCAACTGGAAAAAAACCTTCCTCGCTTTCACAATTTTTTTTCCAATTGCCATAGTAAAAATAGACTCGTTATATATCATTACCACATTATTGTACAGAAGCTAAAAAAAGGAAAACGCTATTGTTAGGACTACTTAATGGTACATATTATTTTTCATGTTGATTTCCACTGATGAAATCAAATATCAGGGTATAGGAAAATGTCTACATATTCAAGTAACTATAATATGGCTTATATACTATAAAAGCAATTCGGGCATACATGTAATTCATGCAGAAAAGACAACTTACGACAATAAAGAAATAAATCATTTTGGAACTCGAGCTCACAAATTATTGCTTTAACATCTCAACTGCGCATTGATAAATCATAGCAACCTGATGAAAAAATCCAATATTTCCGCGGAATATTGGTAGAAGAGAGAAAAAACTACACGAAGACGTACCATAGAACACGTAAGCCAACTTTTGTCATCTGCTAATTCTTGAAAGATTTTGCTAAAGGTTATCGATAGTGAGTACACTTTTTTCTCAATATGATTTTTAAGGCGCAATAAGGTGACCTAACTATACCCGAAATTGGGATGGAATCGAGGTTAAGCGATATGAATTGCAATGACATTCTTATTTTTACCAAAAAGGTAATTATTGACCGCTTTGAGCTACAAATCCATCTAATTTTAGGCCCTGATTTCGCATAATTATTTGGTACTATTTCTGAAGCAATTTTCTGGCGTAAGTGCCCAAATTGGGCTGTTATTTCATAGTTAATTATAAAGATTGCTTTCATAAAATACGTGGAACGAGGAAAAATGATAGTTTTCCTTACTTTTGCATCCGAAAAAGACAATTCTCCAAGCCAAGTGCGTCATTTAACTTTTGGATCAAGTTCAGATTTTAGCCTTTTTTTATTATTCCGCGCGTTGTGACGTCAAACCAATTGGGTTAGAAAGCTGTACTTATTAAGTGAAACGTTTAAAGAACACTTCGTGCTTAGAGAGTGCTAGAATGAAAAGTACATCAGAAAATTACTTAACCACAATTTTTACTTGACTGAAGTTCTTATAAAGCCTGTTTTTGAACAATTGCCAAAGAATTGGCCTTGCAAAGAATTATAGCGTTGAAATATTTTGCTGCTTCATCATTTTTAGATATTTATAAGCTATTAAAGAACAGACGCCTCAGAGAATGAGAAATATGGCGGCAAAAGCAGAAATTACAAAAAAATGCATTGCAGTAGTATCACAAAATTAATCATATCCATTTGTTTTCAAATTTGTTTAATTGAAATCATTGCATGCGAAACAATTTTCTTGGTGATTCAAAATAAAGTAGCGTCCGCCACTTTTATGAGAAATAAAGTCATGTGAAGCGCAACGTGATTTGCACGTGGTCACGCAACCTCTCGCACGAGTTGCGCCACTCTTGAACTTGACAGCTTGGCGTCGACCTAGTTCTGTGTAAAGAAGCCATCGAAGGTCGATTTCTTAGAGGTTTCGAAATCCTGAGCAGTTTAAAGAGGCTACATAATTTTCAACAGCAATAGACATGTGGCTAAATTAGAGGATGTGCTGATATGAAGTGTCTAATGTAAAAGGAGCGTGGATTGGCTCTGCTTGCTGCTGGCTCGCTCTATCCAGCTGTCACAGTTCCTTCCTTTTAGTCAAAGTGTACTAGTACTAAATGCGCAGCATAGCACCAACAGCGTTGCCAGATATGGGACATTTGCAGTCAATGTGCGCAGTTGATGCGCCCATTAACCTGGCCAATGCATTGTCAAGTTTACTATGTAGGTATGATTTTTTTACATGGTGATCCAGGTATAACTGGAAAATTGTGCTTCTTCTGCTTTGTATTGAATTTAATTTTTTTCACCTTTTGGCCTTTTTGAGAGAGCTGCTATGTTATGCTATATGCCAAGAAGGCCAGAGAATTATAAGGCCAAAGCGTAAATGGGAAAAAGGTCGACTTCTTTTTATCTGTACTATTGGCCTTAGTAACAATTTTCCTTTGTGTGGAACTGGGTCTAAATGAGGGGAAAGTACCATTTCCCCTAAGCATTTTCATAATGGCTTTGAAATGGTTCTTCTTGGTCGATTTTTGCTTGATGCCTTGCTAATTTAAAAAAAATCAAGCCCTCAGGCCTTTAAAAATTGGGTATTTCGTCAGATCATGCGAAGAAAAACTTAAGTAGCCCACGTGAAAAGCATTACAAGTTGCATCAAGCAGATTCAACTCGATGATCACGTGACTCGGCCATGTGACTGCTTGATATTACTTGAGATCTTTGGACATTGTTCAACATTTCTATTTTCTGGCCATCTCCAGATTTGTCCATCACGAAAATTTTTCTTGGAATGAACATAAAGCTGAAGAAGCGTTTTTAATGGCCAAGTAGTCAAGGGCCATGATGAAATCATTGAAGGCAGTTGAATAAAGGTCGAGCTGTACTTTGTCTACCTGGAAAGTTTTTTTTCAACCTCTTTTTACCTGGCAAGCTGATATGGCCTACTTGTATTTTTCCCTTGTGATCAATAATTAGGCAGAAAAATAGGCAAGCCTACTTCATTGATTTCTTAATTATTTTCGTGGCTACAAGAACAGGAGAAATAAAATAGCTTCGATTTTCTAACGTCAGGTGGCGCTTTGGAATTTTGGCAAATTCTTTGTGTTTTCAGCTCTTGACGCATTTTAAAGGTGCTTAGAAAGCTCCAAATTGGATTTTTCCTATCCGTCTACTGTAAAAGCTAAATTCATGGTCATTACCCTGAACTTTCCTGCCGCCATAATAGCAATATTAGTAGAAACGTCATAATTATTCAACTGTGGCCATAGAGTCAAAAGAGAGGCAAAATATCCGCTTTAATTGGAAAAAAGTAGCATTTTCCATGTCAGAAAAAATTTGCTTGGCAACTGACGTAGTAATTTTTATAGCACATCCACTTGGCTGTTTGCAGAAGCGTTTTGGCTCTTTTCCACTAGAGCCGTCTGGGAGCTACGAGTGGGCAGCACAGCTGAGAGCTGCACACAGTGTTCTCGTGAGTGCTTTGTGCCACGAAATCAAAGGACGACGGCGACGACGATACAGTCGAACTCGAGCATCATCCTAGTCAAATTGTGCTTCAATAATTTGACTTTGCTCCCTGACAAGTTCATTTCTCAGCAAGAATGGAGACACGGTTATTCAGTTTTCAACCACAAGGAATCCACTTGCAAAAAACTCTGCAGCCTCATGACTGTAGAGGTCGGGTTTTGACCTCCTCCAGAGATTTTCGTGACCATTTTAGAGACCTTGGAGGGCCCCAGTTGCTCTGATAAGGTCATCAAAAGTGCAATCAGAGACTTAACAGTGCACCAAAGGACTTTATTTTTCAATTGTTTACATCATGAAAACCACTTAAACTGAGACGGTGAGTTGCATCCTTTTTAAGCCAAAATACGTGTAAAAAAGCCAAATTGAGTTTAAGCTCAATTTTGGGCATGTACTTTGTTGCTGTGTAGAGGCAGCTTTTGCTGTTGGCAACAGCAATAGTTTCTTTCAGCTGCCAAACAAAGACCCCTAGCCAGCTAGCTGGTATACTACTATGGCATACAGCTGGATCATGCACGGAAATTCTATCTGTGCGTGGTGGCGGCCAATGGCCTTTTTTCTCCTGCTGCAGCCACCGCCAGTAATGTCCTTCTCCTCTTCCCAAGGCCTTTTTGCTCTTAAGGCCTGCCTTGCTAGACTTTTGCTATGCTTGAGAAGTACTTTACTGCTTTTTCTTCCTGTAAAGCTCTCTCGTCCTCTCTCTCTATATATACTAAAATGATTGCTTAATCCTCTTATACAGAACTATGTACCATCCACTATTCACTAATTTTTCTTTGGTGGTGACATAACTAAGATAAAATCCTCGTTTTATTAACCTTATAAGCCAAAGGCGAGGATTTTTGCTATTTATCATGATTTTTGACGTTTTTTGCCAAAATTTCTCGCCAAGGCAAAGATTTTGTCTTATAGGGTCAAAAAAGCCTCGCCTTTTTTTGAGGGTTTTTTTTTGGCATTTTTAGCGAAAATCCACGCCTTGGCGAGGATTTTTCTACCCTTATGAGACCTTCTTTAGCTCAAATCCTCGCCTAGGCGAGGATTTTTCAATATTTTGGCAAAAAATGTCAAAAAACCCTCAAAATTAGCAAAAATTCTCGATTTTCATCAAGGTTATGCTTGCCTAAATTGTCTTTACTTTATACTGCTGTGAAAAACCTCTTTGTGTACTACCTGGAAAAACTAGTATGGCTGCTGTGTAATAATCCAGCACTGCACTTCAGCTGAAAAAAGTAACATGCCAAAAAAAAAAAAAAATAATTGCCAATAGTCTGCATTTCTCCATTTTCAGTTGCTCTAAGTTCAGAGCAAAAAAGATAGTAGGCCATTATTTCTACTGCTTGACTCCCCTGGCTTTGACCTACTTTATGCTAGTATGTAATATAAATGTGGGGCTACTCCACATTATAATTGTATAGCCTTTTTTTCCGGACCATAAATCGCTCATTTTCACATTATGTGTTGCCTTTGGCTCACCTCAAGCCCAAATTATGCATTGAAAACCAGTTTTTGCCTATTGGCTTTGACAGTTGGAAATGGGGTCTTTTTAGGCCCTTTTCCACACTGTGGCAGCGCGCAGCTTAGGTTCACGCTTTGGTCAAGGTTTTTAAAGGGACAGGCCAGTTTGGGAGGATGGAAAAAACCTGTCTTTTATATACTGTACAGTGCTAGATCGTGTAGTACTAAAGTGCAGGGGAAAAATTGCGTCGTTATTTGAGAAGCATGCAGGCAGCAAATGATACACTATAAGCTGATTTAGCCAATAATGCAATAGTTAATATTCTGCTCATTATTAATGTAATCTCAAACCACAACAGAAGAAAAGGTCACGTTAAGACATTCGTGCCTATTAGTTACGTTACATTTTTAAGGGCTTGTTGTAAATTACAATTCAAGGCCAATCGCACTTTTGAACCTCTCATCATCGCCATCAGCTCGGAAAAATGTTTGCTTTTGTTTCATGTTTATGCAGTGTTGAAACATTTGCCCCACTTCTGATACGATACTGTTACATAGCTTGCAAAAAAATCCATTCTGGCAATCAGCTGTTTTTTTCCATGCCAATACAACCTAGGAAGTAATTTCAGCAAGTACTTGCGAAAAAACGCACGCATAACAAGCCATAACCGTACGTGCCACAGTGGGCAAACTCAATTTTATATATTGTGGATAATTTGTATTTTTTAAGTGGCTTTTCCCCCACTGTGCTAGAAGTACGTGCTTCCGCTCTAGAGAACAAGATACTTTTTTGTGCCTGCGCAGATCTGTCAAAAAACAGCTGGCTTCTTTGGTGCCTTACAGGCCTGACTTCAGGACACGCGCGCGCGCACTTATAAAGAGCAAAATTACTTTTGGCGTACGTTTTACCACACTGTGGTTAAGAATGGTTGCCAAGAGGAGCGAAACGGCCTTGGAGCTGCTCCATCGCGGTCGGAAATAGCCATTTTGATACTGCTCCGAGTTGGAAGGTGATGATGCAGCGAAGGTCAAAATTCTGCATGGAGAAGAAAGTTGACGTAAAATGGCACTCTATTGAATTTCATGGCCTAGCTCTAGTTTTCTGTGGCTCTAGTTAAAATTTGGGCTCGGTCAATATTAGGTTTTTCCCAGACACTAAACACCTAATTAAAGTGGCCCCTTTTAAGGTCAATAAAATTGAATGTTAGTTAAATTGGTAACTTTCAAAAATCTCACTATGGATCGAGCCCAAATGCGCAAAATCTGGGCACAGCTTTGTTACATGATAGAAATGATAACAACGCTCGAAAATTGCGCTTTATGAAATACACACGTGGATTTTTTTGAAGCCAGCTTCATTTGATATTTCACTTGTGTTTGCCATAATAGGCAGAAAAATGGGCTTGGTGCTTATTCTCATTTTCGATTTCTAGGTGTGGAACTATCAAGATGCAGCCGACGAGTCGAGTCGGAGGTTTCGAGGCCGTGGCTGAGCCCACAGATGTTTTTTGTGGCTTGGCCAGTCTCATTGTCGAAGGGCGGATTCCTCGCAAAGATGGGCGTGGCTATGGGGAGGGGCCTCACGTGCCCCAAACTGGGGGCACCAGCAAGGCCTTTTCAAGGCACGAATGCTCCACTGAAAGCTACATGGTAATTTTTTCACCCCTCAAAAAATATATATAGCACGTTTCCAAATCGTGCTCGTTTTTTGTCTTCTCAAATATTGAAAAAATTCGGGGCCAAAGTGTACACTGTGAAAAAATGCTTATGCTGAAAACGAGTCGTCTCTCTTTGTCTGAAGAAACAAGGAAATCAGTTTTATTTCGCTAGATCAGGCCAATGAACTTTGCTCATCGGCCTTCACTCGAGCCGACTTTTTTGCTCGAGCTCAATTTGCCACATATTTGTACCTGGTTGCCTTGCCAAATTCGAGAGAAGCTGCTTCTTCTTCTTTTTCAACCGCGGTGCAAAAGCATATTTTGCGTGTGGGAGTGAGCAGTTGCCAATTGCTCGAAACGAGGCAAACGAAAAAAAAGAGTAAACATTATAAAGCTCTGATTTCGGCTCATGATAAAAAAGTGTTGAACGTAATCAGGGCTGAAAAAGGTGATAAAGTTGCAACTACTGCGTAGATTTGTAAAAGCTTACTCTGCAATGACTTACGTGATCAATTCTCGACCTTCGAAGCAAATCTTGCTTTCTAATCCCCAGAGATGAATGTTAGCTATAGAGTAGTTTGTAAAAGTTGAGACCTTCAAGTTTTGCTTTTAAAAAAAGCCCTATTTTTTCTCACGAAAGTACTACTCTGTGCATTTCTGGGAAGCAAAAACAAAAGTTGAGAGTTGCATTTCATAGAATTAGTATGGCTTTCTCCTTTGTCACAAATATGCTTTCTTGCGTTTCTTTCAAGAGCAGATTTTTCAGGGTGAATGCCCTGGTTTGCTTCTTTGTGATTTTAGGCCAAGGCTGACCAATTTTTTGGTTGGTTGGTATTGACCTCATTTTTTACCTATATTAAAGGAAGCAACAAAAAAGTTACTACTACTGCAGATCTCAGCCCAAAAAAAAAAGCATGTGCTCTCCTCTTCTTGTTGGTTCCACAAGTCAGTCTCACTTTGGCTGTGGCTCTGTCAAGTCTTCAACATAATTTTGAAATTGATTTCAGTGCAAGAAAGATGAGAACTTTCGAAAGCACATGTTGCTTCTGTGGCAAAACAACGTGCCAGTGAGCATCGAGGTCCTGCTCTGCTCCAACTGCAGGGTGAGCCAGCAGAAAATCAACTCTGTCGAGTTCTCCACGATTCCGGAGCCAGGATCAATCCTTCTGGAGCAATGGACAGTTTCCATCCATAGCCAGAGGTACATTGAAGATTTTTAAAAAATATATTACATAACAAAAAAATCGACTGCTTTCAGGCCAAGCAGTGATGACTGTCTGTTCACAAGCCAAGGACTTTTCCAAGCTGTCCGCTCGTATCTGCATTTCTCCCAATTATCTGCTTGGTACTCCTCTTCTCGAGGGCAAGAGCCTCAAAATGTCTTGTACAGAATCACCATTCCAGGAGAGAACTTTGCGAGCAAATTCTCTTGCAAGCCTGAGGAGCATCTTTTCCCATCAGCAAGTAAGCAGCTTGATATAGCAGAATAATCGTTGTCATTAAGCACACATATAATTTAAATCAGATGTTGGACGGATGTCAGCCGTGCACGTGTCAGTCAGATATTTGCCACGTTGTGAAGAAGTGCCAAGAGTGACTTGTCCTCACAACGTGGTCAACGAGTCTCCAGTGGTGTCCCCTGCGGCCTCAGTGGCCTCGAGTTCATCCCTGGAAGTCTCCTCCGACCCGGACCAGGACAAGTTGTCCATGGCTGGAGCCTTGGAGTGGAAATGTGCGGAGCCACCACCCTTTGGTGCCAACATCAGAAAAGCTCTTTTGAAGGCCGCAAGGCTGCATCACGACTGCCAAGAAAAGCTGCCTAGGTCAGACTCTATGGACTCCATGCTGGGTGACAGCTTGCTGGATCCGCCACAAAGCCTGCAAAAGATGCCTCCCAAGAGGTACCAATCTCCATCCAGATGCGGCTCTCCGAGCTTGGAAGCTCCGGATCATTTGCTTTTCGGCATCAAAAAAGGTACAGAAAAAATCGATTTTCTCACTTATTGGGCGTGAAATGTGAATTCAGATGAGTTTTCTCAATTCCACAACTTTTTTACCATTCCGCACGCAAAACTGAGATGGGATTTTTTTGATTTGCAGAAAACAGCAGTAGTGTCGACACGGATAGTCACCAGTCCAGATTAGCCAGGCAAGATCTGCTTCGCAGAAGAGATATCAATATGTACTCCAGCCTCCATCCGAGGCTGCTCCACATGACTTCGACTTCTGGACAATCTCCGCTGAGTCCCAAAGCTACCATGTGCAAGGCTAGCTTGCGTTCACCCCAGCAGCCTTATCGGGCCTTCCATGTACCGCAAATGCCTTCTACCTATGAAAAGGCCGCCGCCAAAGATCCTGAGAATCTGGGCGCCAAGCGGAAGAATCCCCCCCTCAAGTTGAAGCCTTCGTGTAATGATGACTACGAAGAGGACGAGGAGGACGGAGAGGCTGAGGACGGCATGTTGCCACCCGAATTCGAGGCTGCCCTCAGCAGCTGCTCCAGTCGGAGGTCATCCATCAAAGAATCCACTAGCGAGGACTTTTGCAAGAAGAAACCGACCTCTTCCACATTGGAAGATATCCTGGGCATTCATCCGGACTCGCAGATCTTCACTGATCCGGATTTGGCCAACACGAGGGTGTATCGAGCCGAAATTCCACCCTTGCCACCACAACCTCCTCCAATTCTTCCGCAGCAGCAGCAGCAACATGAGGAGATGAGCAAATCTGATATATTATTGGGTGCTTTATTGCGAACCTGTGAGCGCAACCGACATCTGGAGGAAGCTGCCACTGCCAAGTCCTCTGGAGCAGCCTCGAGGCTGAGGACCATGTCAGACAATCCCAACAAGCTATTGGAGCCTTTGGACATGACTTTCAGCAAAGACTGGAGTGAAGACGATGAGGAAGATGAAGATGAGGAGGACGAAGAATCTCCGGAAGAGGTGAACCAGAGCTCCCGTAGGTCCAGCTTCAGTTCGGATGCCAACTACGTGCCAACTCCGGATGAGTGCGCTTCATTCAGGCAGTCATTCGACTCTGCCACCTCCATGGTGTTCCATCGGAGGACAGGCTTGCCCTTGACCTCCAGCCCCGCCCCCCTGAGGAGGGGCAAGGACAAGTTCGACTTTGACGAGTCCATACATTCTCCGCATGATATCAAGAAAGCTTTGTTCGCCAAGAAATCCCTCCTCATGAAGATCCACGAGGACAAGAACAACAACAAGGAGAACAGCAATGACTTGCTCAATCATCAAGGCCAGCAGCCTCTTCAGAACAATGTAAACGCCGTTTCAAGGCCAACTGCGACCATTGCGTCTTCTTCGAGGCAGCGAAGGCCATCGAAGAAATTGCTGTCAGCCTCGGCACCAGCCACACTGACCTCCAACAACCTTTTGGGCAATTTTGAAGAGTCCGTCCTCAATGGGAGGCTGGAGCCGAATTCCACTGTGGAAGGCTTTACTGCCGAGATTGGAGCTTCCGGAAGCTTCCATCCCAAGCACAAAACACTGCCAGTCACCGTTTTCTTCTACACACTCTGCGATAACGCTGCCTACTCCTCACCCTACTTAGGTATGTATATGCTTAAAAAATTACATTATATGGGTTCAACAGTATTTTTGTAGGCCATATCAATATTGGCAAGAAAGGATACAGGGTCCCACCCAAGGGCACGATCCAAGTGACCCTTTTCAATCCTTTGGGCACTGTGGTGAAGATGTTTGTCGTGATGTACGACTTGTCGGACATGCCCCCAAATTCGCAGACTTTTCTGCGACAACGCACGCTCTACACTCCATCGGAAGGAGTGAGTGATTCAGATATGCGAAAATGGCTCCGATACCTTATTCACCTCAGGTATTTTCTTTTTTTCTCTCTCTCTTTTGAATTCTGCCACTAAATTCAGTGTTTTTTTGGTTAGGTTTGCGAGCTCGAATTCGGGCAAAATTTACTTGCATACCGACATCCGGATGATCATTTTCCGCAAGTCAGATTTGGACACGGCCGCGGATTTCACTTCGAGCAAAGGCTTCGAGTTGCGCTCGTTCACGCAAGGGCCAAGCAATCCCAAGTTTTCTCCACGGCGCTGAAAAATGCACCAAGAGTCCATTCAAGTCAATGCTGGAGAGATCATCTTCGATTAGCTAGATGATAACGTGTAATTGTGTGTGTATACTATATAAACGCGCGTCTTTCATTCCAAAACAAGCTGTATAATGTATAGGTCCCAGATTGAATGTTCTATATACGAATTACTAGATGAAGCTATCTATATATATATATCTATTACTATATGTAAATATCTCTGGATTATACACTCTGCGAAAAATCAACTCTTCTCCACGACTGAAGAACATCAATTCAACTACTATAATATCTAAAAAGCTGCTATGATAAAGTGTTTCATAATAAACTGCTGAATATCAAGCTTACCAACTCAAACTTGTCTATCTTCTTATTTTGAGCCAAAGCTGAACATATTTAATTTGAATTCAAACAATCTTTACTATTATCATTTGGTGTTTCAAATTAAAAAAATAATTAATTCCATAAACATAGCAAAAGAGATGAAGCCAAAGCAGGAGAAAGCGCAAAGATTGAGAGAAAATCACGCAACCTCTTTCCCTGAAAAAAAAGTATTTTGGCAGCTTTACTTTAGAAATTGCATGAGGTGTATATCTTTGTGCGGAATTGGGTTCATTTTGAGTTGTTATGTAGCATCTAGAGTCTAGTCTTGTTGCAGAGTCATTTCCCCGCATTATGAGGAAATTTCTCCACTGCACAGTGGCTCAAAATACCTTTTGGACGCGCACGGGAAAAAAACTCGCGAAATCGGAGTAGTCAATTTTCTTAGGGCCGTAAGCTAAAAACTGACATTCAGTGCACCCAAGTCCGCAAATTTCCGCAGCCAATTTTGGTGAATAACCATTAAACGGGGTCTGATTGACCTCTCAGTCATAAAAGAACAATTTTATTCGCTTCCAATCTTTCGCTATGGATGCCCAAAAAATGGGCAAAATTAGCTATTCTTCCATTTTTCTGGCTGAACACTATTTCAAGCAAGGTTTGATTTAGAAGTCAAATTTGACTATGTATCTGTCAATTCAAACCATTTTTGACTCTTTTCATTGCCTAGAAGTCATTCCAATTAGAATTTGAAAATTGGTGGTTAAATGAGAATTCGGGCGATTTGGCGGATTTTCTTGTGCGCGTGAAAACGGCTTTTTGACCCACTGTGCACTGCTGCATCGGCAGCCATAATTTCGTGCTGTTGCAAGGTTAAACTCCGTGCTGTTGTAGTAGTAGTAGTACAACAACTACAGCATGACTCAAACGCGAATTGCTGCTACAGCAGCAGCAGCAAAAAGAGATACACAACTTTTATGACTTAGGGTTATCCTGGTTTTTAGGTTGCTGTAAAACACTTGGCAAAACTGGAAAAGCACTGCTTCCTTCATAACTAGATTTCCGACCAAAAGAGAGAGAGAGAGCAGCACAAGATTACCTTTGCTTTGGTGAGGTGCCAAAAAAAGGCTTCATTTCAGCCAATTTGGCTCCGTTGCCTACACTACACTGGTACACTAAACTAAACACATTCATCTACTATATGTAGTAAACTCCGATTTTCTACCTCCATTTCTGCTCTTCTCCGCTTGCAGTGCTGACTCAGTCAAAGTGTTATAAACCTACGTCATCAAACTGCTCGCGTCGTCGGTGGCTGCAAACTACTACGAGGTTCTGATTGCCTTTCCCAACCAGAATTTTGCCGAAATTATCGGTTAATATTCGGGACCATTTTGATATCAAATTTGATCTTGAATACTTCGCGAATCGGGGTTTAATCCGTGACGGAATTCACTGCTGAGAAATCGATTTGCTCATGAAAAGTAACTGAAATTCAATGTTGATTACTTACTGATTTTTTCATATGCTTGGCCACTTTCAGCAGAATGTTCAGGAACTTTTCAGGAACTTTTCAGGAATTGATTTCAGTTAATATTCAAGGACTTGATTTCAGTTATTATTCAAGGACCTGTCAAAAATTAATTTTTGGGGGAGCTTTCTAGCTTTTTGATTAAGCTTTCTCTTTCTTTAGACTATGATGGATTTTAAGTGTAAGAAAGAAAGTTAGAAAAGCTAGAAAGAAAGTTTACCCATGGTGGATTCGAACCCATGAACCTCAGATTCCTCAGATTTGGAATCCAGTGCCTTGCCTCTAGACCACAGATGTCCCACTCTGATTTAGGCTTTTTTTAGCTATAATATTGTGCAGAATATACTCTAGATGGAGCTAGCTTTAATTTTTAGAGTACTTGAAAATGTCTTTTAAGTCCATTTGTCACTGAATAGTTCTTGAACTATGAAAAAATAACCATTCTGGAAAATTTATTGACATGAACACTCCTGAATTGTAATTGAATATTCAAGTTTCATTCATTATTGAAAAGCTACTGAACATAAGCTCTTGCATAGTTCTTGAATTGTCAAGAAGCTTTTGTTGCTGAAAAGTTGCTGAAATGAACATTACTGAATAGTTCTGGAAAAATTAAGCTTAATTTCTTGTTGAAAAGTTGATGATTGAAAGTTCTTGAATAGTTCTTGAATTATCAAAAAGTATTCATTATTGAAAAGTTGTTGAATTTAACATTACTGAATAGTTCTTGAATAGTCAAGAAGTATACATTGTTGAAAAGTTGCTGAAATCAAAGTTTCTGAATAGTTCTTGAATAGTCAAGACATATTCATTATTGAAAAGTTACAGAGCTAAACCTATTGAATAGTTCCCAAGCAGTCAATAGCTTTTCACACTGAGAAGTTGTTGAAAAGTTACTGAGCTTAAAGTTCTTGATTTGTTCCCGAGCACTCGAGTAGTTTTCATCAATGAAAAGCTCCCGAAAAGCTCATTTTGCCAATTCGGGAACTATTCAGGCCCGAATCGGTAACTAAAATTCTGGTTGGGTTGAGGAAAGTACCCAAAGAGGGATGATGTGAAAGCCTTGTGAAAACAATTTCTGTCGCACATTCTGTTCACGTAAATTCCACAATGAGCCATAGCACCAATTGCCTGTAATAGCCTTTCACCAGATATTTGCCATAATATGGCTGCATTGACTTTTTTGGGGGGATAGTCTAGGATGTTTTCTTTGCATTTGCTGCGTATTATTTGCACAGGGATAAGAGAGAGCTTGGAGCCTGGCCAATGATGGCATATTCATAACATTCTTCTATGACCTTGGGGGGGAAAAAGACCATTCTGGCAATTGGGACTCAGGTAAAACATCATCCATCTGCCACTCACCGTAGTGTAATATTTGCCCATCTGCAGCCATAGCCATCTTTCTTCAAGAGATGTTACAACATGCCCAAAAAAGCAAACTTGAACTTTTTCGTTTGAATATGTGCTAGTGAAAGCCATGCTTCTTGATTCACGGTTTTATGGAAAACTTTCGAGTTTTGGCTGAGGACAAACTGAGAAATACCAAAGATTCGAGCTCCTTCCATATTTTACTTGGGGTAAAAAGTTGCTTTATGCAGGATGTCTCTGCTGTATTTCTAGCAGCACTTCTAATTCGACACGAGCCAAGTTGAGCAATATGCTACAGCAGCTTCTGCTACCACCCCAATTTTGAGATGATCCACATAGCAGTAGTATATGGCGAGTTGTATAAAGGGTTAAGAATTCCAATAAAAGAGGGTGGTATATCTAACATGGTGGTGAGATGGGAAACGAAGAGTGAACGCAAATAAGTCCTAATTCCTTTGATTTTGCCATTTGACAGATATATCAGCCCCTTTTTCATACATCTGATGGCATGGAGCAGCTCAACTTTTGCAAGCTCTGCCATCTTCAGAATTATTTTGATGAAGGATGTGAGTTCTTTTACAGTAATTATAGCACTCAGCTGAAGTGCTCAGCAGACTTTGCTAAGGCCAATAATTTGCATCTCTATACCTGCCATGTAGTACATTATCTGCGGTGCTCATAATAAATTATTGTGGTAGCTCACTGTAGCTGAATAATCCGAACTGCTCATAAAATGCACTACTCAGTAGTTGCACTGCTCTGTTGTCAGCATTGCTCAGTTGATGTACAGCTCAGTAGTAGCGCCACTCAGTAGCTGCACTAATTTGTTGTACTACTCAGTAGTTGTAATGCTCAGTAGCTTTGCTACTCAGCAGTTTTAATGCAAAGTAGCTATACTGCAAAGTTGTACTTAACTCTTCAGTAATTTTAGTGCTAAGTTGCTTGACTACTCAGTGGTTTTACTGCTTTGTATTTTTACATCTCAGTTGTTTTATTGCTTCATAGTTTTAATGCTCCAAAGGTTTGCACTGCCCCACCAGAAAGATTAAGATACTTCACAGTTCACTCACATTGAAAATGGCCAAAGTGTGGTCCTAGTTTAAATGTGTCTTTCATGTGACGGTTACATTACAATTTGGTACAATTTACATAATGTGACCAAAATTTTCTTATGTTATATGATGAAGCTATGCAAAGTTTGATTTGAAGTGTAGTTTAACATTTTGATTTGAATTGTTGTCTCAGGCTGGCGACACATCTCCATTCTAGCCTGTGACTAAAATGTGGAGCTATTGTTAAGTGACTATGCAGCTTGCCCCAAATGTTAAAAAATGCTTTTTCACTTAAACTAAATTAAATTTTAGTGCTTCTTAAAAACTTTAATACATGCCATGATAATTTGGCCTTTTACTTTTTTAGCTCAAAGATTATATGGCTATCTTTACCAAGACTTCTAGCATGTAAAGTTCTATGACCAACATCAATAAGTCATAAAATCATATTGGAGTAGAAATAGTGCATGAAATGCATCTCTTTTTGAAAGAGGTCAAGAGATCATAATTTGTTGGTACCATAAAGTATTGATACCATCAGCAACAGCATCTCAAAATCATATTGGTAATTATGGCTAAATTCCACTTCTTACATTCTTATTTTTGCCAAAAAAGCAAAACATTCAGTAGGAACTAAGTTTTACGTACTCCAATAAAGAAAAATGAAGTTAATGTTTAGATTTACAATTGAATTGTGTAACTCTTTTAGGAAAATTCTGAATACTTCGATTCAAGCGCCATCTCTTAATGTTTTTGGTAATTAATTGTTCATGATGACGTCATGGAATAATCTAACAGAATGATGGCAATATTTGAAATTGTTCAAACAGTACAGAAATATTGAAAAATTGTCATAACATGCACAGCTCAGCCATGCTTCAAATTCACAGATCAAATTATTCAGAAAAATTGCATTTAAAAAAATTACATGCATTGTCATTTCATATTAAGATAAATTTGAACTATTCCATAATACAAATCAATTGTCACATAAAGTTTTGATATTAACTATGACGCAACAATCCACATACCACATTTTCAACAGGAACTTCACATTTCAACTCGGTCTCTGCACATTTCGATTTTTCGGGTGGGGTGCTCAGTAGCTGTGCTCCTAAATTTTTAAAGTTTTCAGTTATTGGAGTGCTCAGTAGTTTATCTTCTCAGTAACTTACCACTCAGTATATGTACCACTCAGTAGATACACCGTTTAGTAGTTGTACGGCTCAGTGGTTGTACTCTGAGTAGTTGTACCACTCAGTAGTTGTACCGCTCAATAGTTATACTTCTCAGTAGTTGTACAACTCAGTAGTTGTATTGCTCAGTAGTTTTGCTACTCAGTAGTTGTGCTACTCAGTGGTTGTGCTGCTCAGTGGTTGTGCTGCTCAGTGGTTGTACAACTCAGTATTTGCACCACTCAGAAGTTGTACAACTCAGTAGTTGTACCATTCAGTAGTTGTGCTACTCAGTAGTTGTGCTACTCAGTAGTTATAGCACTCAGTAGTTATAGCACTCAGTAGCTGTGCTAATCAGTAGTTGTGGTACTCAGTTGTTGTCTACTCAGTAGTTTTAGTTCTCAGTAGTTTTAGTGCTCAGTAGTTGTATTGCTCAGTAGTTGTACTGCTCAGTCGTTGTACTGCCCAGTAGTTGCATTGCTCAGTAGTTTTACAACTTATTCAATTCTTGGGCTGCTGTTCCAAAACACTACACACCTTTTAAAATATCATAGAAGCTACTACCAACTGAAAAACTGCATTAGGGCGCATTCTTGGTAAAAAATGGTTCTTATGTCAATATTGCGTTTTTTGCTAATAATGGCAATTTGCTCATCTCTGACTCACCTCTCAAAAATTCCACTTGCGTTCTTTTGTGCTCAAGTATGTATATGCTGATAAAATTGCCACTTTTTTAAAGGCAGCGAAAGCGTACCGAATGGCGGGGGGTTGGTGTCAGCCAGAGTTGTGCCAAAGAAGCTAGGGGTAATAATATGTGATATTGCGCATGGTGTAGTTGGAATATTGGTCTTTGTAAGGGTTTAGCCAGCCGAGATCCTTTTCTGGCAGCAGCAATCACGACGGATGGAATGCGGCAGAATATATATTTCACACCCTGAAGCCAGATCTCCCTGTAGACTTTTTTTTCTTGGCTCTACAGCCCTTTAATGTGAGTCAAGGCTCGACAGGCGGGATTAACTGGCTATAAGACTGGGATGTTGGTGGAAAAGTGGAAATGACAATATATATTGCTGCCACACACGTCTCCTTTTTCTGCTTTAGGCCAATATGTGACTAACGCGTTTGATATACTTTCAGTTCCAATTGAGCTGCCCTGATATGCATTTCAAGGCTATCTCATTTACTAGCTTCAACGGGAAGCCGGAATAGGATCTACCAGGACATACTGTACTAGAAACTACTGTGACGGCACCGGAACAGAATCTACTTCATGTCGGAGCCGGAATAGGAACTACTGTGACAGTACCGGAATATAATCTACTCCATGACGGAGCCGGAATAGGATCTACAGTGACAGTACAGGCATAGAAACTACTGTGACGTACTAGGAACATAATCTACACCAGACCAGGAATAGAATCTATTGTTAATACATACCAGAATACAAAGTAGGCTGACCTACTTGAATTAGTTAAGACTGATAAAGCTAAGATAGATATACTTCAGGACCTAGCTATACTTCAGGATTTGACCAATACTTAAGGACTTGGCTAATACTTGACTTGGCTGAAACTTCAAGACTTGCTTTAAACTTCAAGACTTGCTTTAAACTTCAAGACTTGCTTCTAACTTCAGGACTTGCTTCTAACTTCAGGACTTGCTTCTAACTTCAGGACTTGTTTAAACTTCAGAACTTGGCCAATGCTTCAGGACTTGCCTCTAACTTGTTCAACTATGACTTTTTATGCCTGTGTACTTGACAGACTCAAAAACATGTCCAAGACAGAGTTGTTGCATACATAAAGACTTCTGGATATCCTATTTGACTAAGTTGAAGTATACACTAAATTTGCTGGGCTAGTTTCTGTCTAGTAGATTATATTCCTGTTCTATCTTTGCAGAAGATGTAAGCAATAGTCTGTTGTAGATGCTATTCCTGTTCTGTTACCCAATAGATCATATTCCGGTTCTGTCATAGTAGTTCCTATTCCTCGTATGTCATGGCAGTAGATTCTATTCCGGGTCCGGCGTAGATGCTACTCCGGGTCCGTCATAGTAGTTTCTATTCCGGGTCCGTAGTAGATCCTAAGGTAGGAGCCCGCTTCAACAGGCCACTTAAAAAGCGCGCTAAATATTTAGAAAGCAATTAAAAGCTCTGTGCTATAGTATAGTATACAAAGTTGGAAAATGTGATTTATGGTTATACTTTTGAAGTGAACTCCTGATGGGAAAACTTGAAAGCGGCTGTGAAAGATGAAACATCATGTGCAAATTTTTGTATTATGCAAGTAGCTTGTACTGAGCTACCACAACACCAAGTGAAAGCAGCCCAGATGAAGCCAGTTTTCCCAGTGTGAAAGCTACTTCTTCATGCTTTTGCTGCTGACGACTGCGGAAAAAACCACTCTGATGTCAACTTCCTTCCTGCTAGAATAATGCTGCTTTTGGCTTGTTGCCTCCTTTTTCTGACAATTTTGATAGGAGTAAGCCTTTCTTTTCAGATCTCAGGATATTGAGTTTATTCGATCCCATGCCTTGTTGGTTGGCCCGAAAGCTGAAGGTATGCTACAGCCATTTTTGCATTAATGCACCGCCATGATATGTCGTCCCCTTTGTTGAGCTCATGAGCCGGAGAAGAAGAAGAAGAAAAATGGAAAGTTTGCTCTACGAGACTTTGGGACCTCTCGTGGGACACATTTCGCGGAAAATTACCTCGTAGTCGAGACATGATACATCTCATATTTATGGCCGCTCCGCCGCTGCTAAATGCGCTTCGCGCGACGCGCAGCTCATGGCTGCTCACTCACCTTGCAAACTTTTTCTCCTCATATTACCGACATTACTTCACATTATTTCACATTAGACCACAATCTTCATGGCCAACACGTTTTTCCTCCTGGCTTATAAGGGCTGCTGCTTTTTAACGAGCACCAGTTTCTTTTTGCACCAGATTATATTATAGTACATATCCTTCTTTTTCTAGCAAAGATTTTTTCTAAAATTAACCTACTTTTCCAAGTAATTGAGCCGCGTAGACTCATCTTTATCAACGCAGTGCACCGCGTAGAACCTTTGTTTACAAATCGCTCAATATTTTGCCCGCTTGAAAATGAGCCGTTTTAAATGTATTCATAGTTTTGATTTTGCCATATTTAAGCTGGGAAATGACCCTAATTATTCTAAGATGAATAATGGGCCAATAAATATACATTTATTGCTGCTTAGAAAGCTCTCAGAAAACATTTGTACTATTAGTAGCCCAGCCGAAATAAGAGAAGAACAACAATTCAGCATTTGGTGGTGGGAGTGGCAATTATCCCTTTTTGCTCTCTGGTTGATGATCTGCCTTCCTCTCCCAGGAGATTTACACTTGACATCGGGAAAGCAGGAAAGGATCAGGGTTTATCCCTCTCACACTCCATGTTGGTTCCATTCCCAGGTGGCTTTTTTATCTTCATGAAGCATCATTGGTCAGCAGCAGCAGCAGCAAGACTAGCCGCAGTCTGGAACAGTAGCAGTGCGGCAATCTTGAAATATTCAGTAAGAAAGACAGATTACTCCACCACATATATATAAACTAACACTATAAGCCCGTTCTCATTTCCCTGAAGGTAAGCGAAGCAAGGCTCTTTGCCAAATGATAACGTTTCTTACATTAATAATAGTCCTTTCATTTCGCTATACCCTAATTAAGAAACAATTGCCAATTACTATGCAAAAATTCAGCTCAGTAATGCCTCACTGTGCACTTTGCCTTGCTTAGCTTAGCTCAATTAAATTGATGTGAGAACGGGCCAACATAATCCGTATACCTACATATCGAACGTATGCCATGTAATTAAGGCTGCTGATCAGCTTAATAACCCAGCCTTATTTATGTGCTCACCGCCGTCGAGTCTCGTGGTATATATATGAAGCTATGGCTGCTCCACTTTTGTATTTTGTGACTCTTGGAGGAAACACTTCAAAGGTTTTTGGCGCAGTCCGGATAATGTACACACATGGCACACTTGGGTCCCCTCAGGCAAAGATACTTATCAAACATTCAACTGTCGTAAGACCCTACATACCAAGCATGTATGACTGGAATTTAACCTCAGCTTCTTCCTACTTGAAGTGAAATCAACTCTCATATCTGCTATTTACAATGTAGTAGAAATGGTGGTGAAGTAGAAGGCTGGTCCATCATCATGAAAGGAGGGCCAGGGCATTACAGTAATTTAGCAGCAAATTTATTACCCAGAAAGCAAGACAAATGTGGCCCAGGTGCTACTTGGCACACTAGTATACAACGTATACACTACTCCACCTTTTGGTAGCTGCTGCCACGGTTTGACCTTCATTATTGGAGATATGACTGCAGTCAGAGCTGCTATACTGTGTATAGGGTCAAAAGGAAGAAGAAAAGAGAAAGTAGGAAGGCCATATAGCAATCAGTTATGCGCCTTTTGTGGCCCCCTGTGCAACAACGTTTGCCTTATGGTTTTTTCCTCGCTTTCATGCATGACTTGGACATGAATACACATATCAGAAGAAGAAGCTGAGACAAAAGGCCTGCAAATAATAGACAACATCAGGTGTGCTATTATACCTATAGCATAGATCTTGTCAACAATAAATCCATGATGGACAGAGCTTTGTGCGAGAGCCTAATGTTGTTATTGCATCCATATCTTATGCGTTGAATACCAATATAATACACACGAATTCTTCCAGCTCGCAGACCAAGTGCAGCATTCAAGCCAGAGTTGGTGAAAAAATAAGCCTAGCTCATTCTTTGTACGCATGTAGGTTTCCAAAATAAAAGAGGCGAAAGCTGCAGTGTCAGCAAAAAAGTGTGGCACTTTTTCGTCAAATCACCGAATAATAAAATTTCGCAAAATTGGAGCTGTTGGCAGACGTGGCAAAAACGTTGGCACAAGTATGATGATGGCCTGGCATTCACTGGCTGCAAGTTGCACTATAATGCAAACTTTGCTCTAGTACTTTCATAACGTAGGAAGAATTTCAAAGCTTTTACATTAAGTCAGCTTGGTGGCTGCCAGCTTTGTCAATCCTACATGACAGCAGGGCAGGCAAGAGGCAAAATAATGATCATGATATTGCTCGTCCTCAACAGCCATGGCGGTATATAGAGTATTAAAGTTCTTGCGCGCGAAGGAGCTTTATTATTATGGTAAACGCAGGAGCAGCTTTCATATTGAAAAGCAGCTGTTTGTTTTCCTTTAGAGTTACAGCAATTCTCCTAGCTAGCCCTCCTCCCCTTGTAGTATATATAGTATATACGTGTAGCAAGAAAATCTATTTGAGGTGAAGTTAGAAATTAATGATGCTGCCAGTCCTGAACCATTTTTCTGCGTCATCTGTCTTTTGCTGTTGCACCAAAAAATGTGCTGAGAAGGTGCAAAAAAAACCCGGAGTACTAGCGCCATTCAAAAATCTCTTTGCGTGCTCTAGGAAGAACAACAGTTCCCTTGGGAAGCTTTGCAGATTGAAAAAATCATCCCCTCCCACAAAAGCAACAATAACACAAGAAGAAGTCATCTTGTGGCTGTGGAAATAAAAGTGGTACTATAACAGGGATCAAACCAGATTCCCACACAACAACAAGCAAGGAGTATTGCCCCCTTTTTTTTGCTGTTGCCATGAAAAGGAGCCATCATCGCCATTTTGGCCAGATTTTGTCCTTTTGCAGCCAAAACCCTAGCATCAGCTGCATGCCACTGATAAACACTGCCACACATCAAAATAAGACACAAAAACCATCAAAGAAGCAACAGCGCCACAAGCAGACTATGGCAAAGTCAAGTGGTTATTTAAGGATAAACACAAACACAACAAGAGCACGTGGAGTTTTCGAGGGGGAAAAGGAAGTGAGAAGATTTGTTTACATTAATTAATGGCTAAACAACAAACGTGGCGATTCTCGCGCTCAAGTTGAAGCATGAAAGGAAAAAGGCTTATCTTGGCAAATAGAAACTAGAGCCAGCCTTGAAAAATATGATTTTGGAACTTCTTTGATCTAGCCTTCTTTAAAGAAAATTTGCAGCCAACTTCAACCATCATCATCTCTTCTTTTCCAAACTAGAATTCTCATCTACTCAATTAGTATGTCAGTTAAATAGTGCGTAATTAAGGTGACTGTCAGCCCCCTTTAGGCCAGCTATAATACACAGTTACATGGGGTGATAGCTCAAAGTTAAAAGTCTGCCAACAGCCTCTAATCCCTCCTCTCAAGCTCCATGACCAGATATATCGGAGATATTGGCCGAGGCTAGAGCAGGAGCATCAGCCTCAAAAAGGTTCCAATCTCCTTGAAATTGCACATGGGTCCCCCTTGCTCCAAGACGTCATTTTTAGTGGTGAATCCATTTGCAGCAGCCTTCCCAGAAGCTCTCATGGCCGATGCTCTGACACAAAGAAAGGCCAAACCACACATAGCACTACTACTTACCACAAGGCCAAAAGTGGAATGATCTTTTGCGCACAGTCGCGCAGCTAGCAGCAGAAACAAGCTTTGAAAGAATATTATGGTGGATTTGGCTTCGTCCATTAAGCAATGTCCCAAGTCTAGCAGCTGTGTTGTAGCAGAGTCAGATCCTTAGTTCTGTCAAAGGCCAAAAAGGCCGAAAGCTTTTAGCACACTATGACTATGCCTCTACCACTGTAGTACTATATACACAGTTCCTAGCTTAATGATCCTGTCAACTTTTCCTTGTTGAGTTTCATAACATGATGATCATGGACAATTGTGTCAAGGTTTATTATGGGGGCCGATCAAGTAGAAGTCAGTGGCTTGATTGAAACATGATGGTTACAAGCAAGGCAGAAAGTATTTCCAAAAAAGAAGGCAGCTGCAAAGGCCAAAAGTTGGTGGTCAGCCTTTTTTTCTGATTTTCTTGGCCTCAAGAGTTGTAATATTGGAAGTAGCATTACTATAACGTGTTGTCACACCACACAAACCGGAAAAGGCCTTGAAGGCCACAATCACAAGTCTGCCATATTGCTCCACGGATAAGATTCATAAGATTCATGGCGCAAAACTCAGTTAGTTTTAAGTTCTACAGCATCAATGTTTTTTGGCCTTCACAGCTAGCTGCTGCTGCTGTCGCACAAATGTGACAAATGGAAAAGCTCTTAAAGGCCATCAGAAGGAACAACAAGTTTAAAAACAGTGTAGCTAGCTCCCAGTGTCCTGCATAATGAAGGTCAAAACAAGTTTGGTCTTGCACAGAGCCTTCGTTGTCGTCGTGGTGGCCTTTCCTGTTGTGTTGTCTGAACCATCTGGTGGAGCCTTTGCTCTACCACGCCGATTTTGAAACTTTCCCCATTAATTTTCACAGTAGAGCGGCTATCATGGTTGTCCTTCTGAATAGTAATGTAAAGATGTAGGCTATACTTCTACAAGTGTAGTGGCAACAAAATAAGTCTTGTAGGAATAAACTGAGCCACTCTCTTCTAATCCTGCCTAATTGTTACAGCCCAAAACTAAGTACAACTGCAGTGAAACCAACAAAAACAAGTGCAAAACTTGATTTCGCACTATTTTGATGGCAGAGCGCTACTCAAAAGAGAAGCAGCCAATTATACAGCTGACTTTTGCGATAATGCTTCACTGAATCTGCTTTTGCTTACTTGTACTAGATGTTTACAATGCCTGGGCGTTACGTTAAATGATAATAGGGCTACTCGTCTGCTTCCGTTTTGGGGTAACACCTATGGAAAAACAGAAGTACCAGATAAGTGAACAAACGTGGCACAATCCCTTCATAGTTATTGTAGAGTTACTACTCAAGTGTCAGAGCTACCAGGAAAGTATGCAAACGTCGGTTTTGACCGCTACAAGTGAGTACATTGTCTTTTTTGTAGTTTGGTTTATGTGCACTATATGGTATTTGCATGTCGCGGTTATTGTTTATTGTGTCACCCCCACGTTAGTGTCCACCAGGGCAAGAATTGTTTTGCTACAAAAAAAGCCTATGCGGTATAGCGTTCTTTGTGCTCATCTGACTTCATTGATACACTTCTACTAGTACATATAGCATGGCAGCCCACAATTTGCATTCGGTGTTGGCGTATTGTTATGCTAGGGGGCGCTGCTAAATCACGCCAAAGCATGAAATACGCACATAACATGTAAAATACATTTTACATGGTGGTTAATGGCCGAAATACAACGCTAAAGCACCAATAATAGACGAGCAGAAGTGCATAATTTGTCAAAAACAAGACAACAATGCAGCTAGGACAATTTTAGCTGTTTTCATGACAAAAGAAGCAACAAAAGAAGAGTGAGGCCATTATATTATATAGTAGTATAAATATAGCAGCTAGTGGATGCTTTATGACATGTCACTCCTTTCAGCTCATCTTAGCTGTAGTAGCTTGAGCCAATTTTGAGCATTGCTATGCAACAACATGGGTGATCAAGGCTATAGATACAGCTATCAATGGTGCAAGGTGAAAGCAATAAATTACAGAGATCTTGTGACCGAAAATCAAGGTCATATTATTGCCTGCCAAAGTTGATTTACGACTCGATGTGGCTCGAGCACTTCATCGGTCACTGTCCTCCTCCATTGATGTCCAATGCAATGTCCATGAAAGTACTGACATGAAAGGGGGATTTTTAAACAATTGAAGACCAAAATCAATTAATAACACCACCCCCACCAAACAAATCAAGGGTGTTTGAGAGCTTTTTGGAAAATCAAAAATACAGCCAAGGTTCAGCATTTCTCAAAAAAAAAAAAAAGCTTAGTTACAGCATTGACAAATTATTAAAAAAATCAGCACATATTTTTTTGAATATTGTCATTGTTACACGCTTTTATAAATTTTTATTCTTCAATTTAAGTATGACGCTCTATTTGATCTGACAACATCGCTCCTTAACTCCAAGTCTCTTTTTTGTTTCAGCTTTCTGTTACGCTTCAACATGGACGCTATCACACATAATTCCTCTTCTCCTAAATACTATATAAAAATTTCAAGTGCAATGATTCATTTGTTTTTATTGTCAAAGTTATACTGCATAGAAATGGATGAAAGGTAAAAAAGTAGCAAAATAAGTAATCACTTTTTATTTACTTCGCAATAATACATGTTTCACGCTATATGTTTCAAGCCATTAATAAAGACATAGTTACAGCACTAATGACATCATTTGTGATAACAGCTTTACCAATGACATTTTTAGCTTCAACTCTGCTCAAAAATTCACTTTTGCAAGCGATTCTATAAATTCCAGCTGCATTGAAATCTAAACCTTCAAATTGCGGATCAACATATGGGAAGGTAATGATTTGTTTACAAAGATAATATTCGACCTCCACTCTTTCAATTTCAAAAAATTGTTCAGTTTTAGTAAATATCAGATTGTTGACATGCAAAGATGTTTCACGCTCAGCTTCAATGTTGACAACTCGTCGGCATGAATGTCCCAGTTTAGCTTTCTTCAACGCTTTCATCATTATTTGTTTTCCTACGTTGGGTGTTCCAGTTGTGAAGTACTTATTCATTTTGGCATACCACGCTTCGTAGGGCTCAGCTGATATTTCATGAAGTGGTGCAACTTTTCTAATATCTTGAAGATGAAAGAAGACATATTGATTGTAATTGCAGTAAAGCTTCCCCATGTTCTTCTCATAAAGTTTGTAGTAGCGTTGATGTAAGTTATCAGCATCAATCAACTCTTCATATTTTTTATACAAAAAATCTGGCATAAATGCAAATCTAACCAAGAAAGTGAACAGCACCCAAAGTTTTCTCAATGAGTGGAAGAATCGGTCCTGATACATTGCATTTGCAATGATGTGCATGCCACATCCAATTAAACTTTTGTATTCACTTCCCTTGAAGTGAATTAAGTTTTCCACAATCGATCGACTACCTCTTTGAAATTCACTAGGCAATTTTACATGGATCCACTCTTTGTCGATTGATTCTGCCAATTTTAAACCCATTGAAGTCATAGTTGTTCTCTTCTTCCCCATGCCAACAAAAGACTTCATCAGTGTTTTGCATAGTCCTAGGAAGAGTAGATGAAAGGGATCTGGAAGCAGTTGTTTCACTATGTCAAATCCAGCAATTCTTAGGAAAGGACTTCTTCCCCAAACACCAAAGGTTTCTTCCGGTTCACTTCCTTCTTCCACGCTTTGCACAATTTGACGATGCTCCTTATCAGTCCTTGCTTTTGACATCATTGTATCTTTCAGAAAGACATGTGTCCGCTCAATCATCTCTCCTTTTGCATAGCATAGCTCACATGCAAAATCAGCGTTATGCTGCATTGCGCATCTCAATTTAGCTCTAATTGGAGCGTCGCCAATGACAAATCTGATCGTGAAATCGCATATCACCACTTCATCAACTAAAGCCTCCAACAACGCTTCAGCTGTGTCTTCTGAATTCAATTTGTACAAATGACATACTATTGGACAGACTTCTTCACAATTCAGAAATCGGACACAAACAAGCGTTAACTTAGTCTTTGTGGACTTTCCATAGGGAACACCATCAACATGAATGTCAATTATCTTAGAAAGTTCAAAGTTATGACCTTTTCTATCTCTGTGACACGCTTCGATGAATGAATGTAGCTGTTGTAGTGACAGCTTTGTAAATGCACTCACAAGTTCATATGCTGGATCAACATCGTACTTATTCTTCTTGTGTAGTTCTTTCTCATCTAACTGCACCCTGTCACTCTTCGATTGTGAAATATATGTTCGCCGAAACAGCAGCTCTGGAATGTCTTCATAGAACTTTCTCTTGGCAGTGATGTAGCTAGGAAGAGTGACACCTGCTTCAACTGACATAAAATTCCAAACGGTCATCATGGCTGATTCGGTCATGTCAACAGTGGACATTACTTTGAAGAAGCGTTCAACATAGCTTTCAATGAAGCTACATCCGTATTTTGCTTCATCAGCTAATTTCATTGCCATCATTCGATCACGTGTCATCGCACCGGAACGATGAATCACTTCTACCTAAAAATTGTATTTTTTATATTTTGTTGATCTAACTATAACGCTACTTCAATACCATTTCTGGATCTCCGATTTCTACCGGTTGTAATGGCTGGGACACAAACGAATCAATGTTCAACTCTTCCACATTACACCTCACTGATGATCCAGACGATGAGATATAGCTTGGTCTAGCACGCCCGTATATTTCATTCCTCTAAAAAAAAAACAAATTTCTTCAAATTCTGTTTATTCACGCTTTTAATTCTTATGCAATCAAATTACATATCAGTTGTGACAATCCAATGATGCCACATTAATTAAGTCAAAAAAGTACCGATTTAGATGTGTTCTTCTTTCCTTTAGCGTTGTGGTGATCTTTTCTTGAATATCTTGCATTTCCATCATTGCCACAAGCTTCATTGCTTGCATTAGAGTTTCCTTGGGCAATGGACACTGGAAATGACAACATCTATTTTACTAAAGTTATTGCATTTATATAATTGTTATAATATTACCATTACTCATTGAATGAGTTATTGTCTCACGCTCCATAATGGGATGTCCTCCCATGTTTGGCTCAGTTTCACGCTCGACATGTTGATTCTCTGCAATATCCATGTCGCCATCACTTTCAGAATCATATTCGTTTCCATTTTCATCCACAGCTTCATACCACTGATCGTCTTTGTCATCATAGTTCCACCTTTCGAAAAATTGGTCAGAGAAGATTGGGCGCTCAGCTGACGGCATTCTTGGTATTCTATGTGGAGCGACATAACCACTCCTTTGACGCTTCTCTGCTTTTGCTGAAGCGTTAACGTCTGGGTGTTGTCTTTTCCCAACATTTACTTGGCTGCTGCCATCACCTCTGCCAGATGGAGTCTTTGAAGCGTTGGACTTATCTTTTCCCTTGCTGCATGAAGGAATTGGCTGCGACATCTGCAAAAAAAAAATGCTTATGAACCACCAAAAAGTAGGATTAACATGTCCTTTCATATTTAATTTTACAATCCAAAAATTACATAACAATTGCAATGAAAGATGAACTTTGCAATTCAGTTAGCTGCTGAATCCCACAAACACTGAATTTTAACACATCCGCATGGCAACACGCTACGTATTTGTATGCGAGATGGCAAGATTTGCGAAAAATCAATTTCAGCAGACTCTTCATCAGAATCATAATCAATCCAGTCGTCTGATTTGTCGCTGAAATTCTCCTTGTCGTCATCGTTTCGTGAAAATGAAAATTCCTCATCTTGAATAGCTATCAAGCGTGGCAAGCCAGTAGAACCTGATAATTAATAATATCATCATATGAATTGAAAAGTCATGATTAACGCTTCAATATTACTTGAATAGCATGAGCAGTCATCCTCATGAAGGTACGATTTGTTGTCCTTTGCAAGCGTACAATTCTTTGTCAAAAGCTGAGATTCACGCTCAGCTTCCTCTCGATCGGGGTCAATATATACTTCACTTAGCAGAAGATCTTCAACGTCGTCCGAATTGCTGTCAATGCGCTCAATTTCATTGTTAAACGCTTCGTAGACAGTAGACAATGAAGTATTGTTGCTGCAATCACGTCCAAGTCCCAAATCAGAGTTGGGAAGCGACTCCGTATCGGCCTCAGATCCATTGTATTGGAATTGCTCATTCTCATCGACATCATTGATCAACGCTTCGTTGAAGGCATCACCATTGTTTGAATGTTTGACATTCATGCCACCATTTCCACTGTAATCAATTATTGACAATCAAATTAAACAGAAGTAAAAAATAATATAAATAAATAGTAATTATTAAATATAATCAATTAAAGAAATAATACAGAAAGTTGTCAGGAAAGTATTACTTTAAAAAACTTTAATAATAAAGGTTACCTTTCTCCAGTGGCCATAACGTCAGCTTGATTTTACAAAAATCAAAGTTCAACTCTTCAAAATTATAGAATTTTTATAGTTGTGCTCTCTGCGATGTTCATAACTGGACTGAATGCGGCAACAGCGACTTTTTAGCTGAGATCTCAGTTGCACTGACACAGCTGCTGTTGCAGCTATACATTTTGTCAGTTGAAAGTGTGACGTCACAGGAAGCAGACGTGCCGGCCTGGCTCAACTGCATCCTAGCTGAGACTGAGACAGCAGTCAGCTGTCAGTCTTCTGCTAGCCACCAAGGTGACAACATGTCGCGATCAACAAATGCATCGCTAAGTCAAAAACCTGAGCGAATTTATGATCAAGTCCTAGTTTTTTTTTGGACTGACCCCAAGTCCCCTCTCAAGCTGCTGCCCATGGATTTTTATCTTTTTCCGTTTAAAAGAGTGCGAGATGTCTTTTTTGACATCGACCTTACCAAGAAGATGTCCAAAGAAGAGAGAATGAAGAAGTACTATGTCACTACTGACAACAACAAGAGGAAGCCTCTATCCATCTTTTTGCGCGTGCAACAAGGTAATAATTAATATTCATGTGTGAAGAGTAAAGGTTTGATTTTTCATTACTTTACTTTTCAGGCACTAGCATGGAGCAAACGGAAGAGATCATTTCCCGGTTCAATGACGCAATGAGACCTGCAAAAGATGTCGAGGAACGTGAGGAGTTGTATAAACCCTTAGTTGAACGCTACGAATGCCGATTGATGCGTAAATGTACGCTCGGAGAGATCAACGATCAGGGGAAATACGAAGTTCGAAAATGGACCAATGGAATGTTCTTGCGTTCAAATCAACCTACAGTGGTGACATCAACTGCAACAGAGCCAGAAATCGAAAATCCCACACAATTACGCTCTCAAAACGTCTCACTTTTCTCAAAGAAGTCAAAATCGTCAATTACGGCTCAGGAAAAGGATTCGCCTGCTAAAAAGGTAAAAAATCAATGTTACACGCTTCAATATTTATGTGAAATGTTTCCTTAGGCGAGGATTGACGATTCCAAGTCTAAGACAAAATCGAAGCGTGGAAGTGGCGGGAGCTCAAGTGCCACTTATGACAGTGGTGAATTTTTGGCGACATCAACGCAAAATACGGAGTCCGATACAAATCGCAGTGCTGCAAGAGACATTTTCTCGCTACAAGCTGAGTCGTCAAGCTCTACAATGAAGAGTGCATCTTTGATGTTTGAAAATGAGCGTGAGAGGAGGCAACTGCATGAGTGGATGCGGGCAACAAATACTGCACTCATTCAATTGAACAAGGATCTGTCTGAGAGGATCTCCAAGCATGACGAGCTGGTCAAACAGATTGGTGCAGCAATAGTCAGTCTCACAACCAATGTCTTTGACTTGTCAAAGCGCATAACTGATCAGGAAGACTTACGAAAGGTAACAATTTAATAGATCAAGCGTGGACCTATGTGAATGATAATATTTTTAGGAGATGGATGCAAGCGTTCCAGCTGAACTTAAGGTTATTGTTAAGGAACTGCAAACACTGAATGTTGGATTGAAGATGATGCATTGCTCAGAAGCGTCAAGGAGGGCAAAAGCTGTCTCAATGGCACTTGGACCTCTTAAGTTCCACTTTCTGAACAGATATGTGGATGTCTATCTCAGTTGCATTGACGTTTTGGAACTCATCATGGAAAATTTGAAGCCAAGACTACATGCCATTAAGGTGAACGAAGAGATGTACTACAACATCATACGTCTACTCCTTGATGAACTTTTTGACAAGTGTGCAACTGCTCACTTGGTCCGTGGTGCTGATGAAGGGTGAGATCACTAATTATGGAAGCGTGTTACAAGGATTAGAATGAATTTTATTTCAGGACTGGAAACACCAGTTGGTTTAAAAGAAAGTTGCCAAGAGGTGTGATGACACTTCTCTTGATGCACATCATGCCTTATTTCCGAGAGTTCAACAAAGACGTTTCAGCGGCTGAGTGGTCAATTGCTGATACACCTCAGATCATGAGTCGTGCATTCGTCAACTATTTCCACAACCAAAGGAATTCGTGGATAACAATGATTCGCAAAAATGTGGAGACTGATGAACAGGCTTTTGCATTCTGTTACGCTCAGGACAAGATGCTTTATGAACTCAATCGAGTAAGCCAACATATACTCTTTCATTTATTGCTTAAGAGTTAATGTCAAATTTTTAGCACATGATACCTGAAACATTGGTGCCCGAGTCCTTCGAGGAGTATGTTGAGTCCAGCAACAAAGAGATTCTGAAACCCAAGCGTGGAGATCATCCAAATGAGCCTGAATTTGGTATGATTGAGTATGCCAAAGTCAACTTCTATGACTTGAAGCATGTCATGAATTACTGCTCTGAAATCGCGAAGCTTTGGGATGGCGAAGGTATTCCAAGATTCCTTGACGTTGAAGAACTGCCTGAGGTAACAAAAGCGTTAATGTTTGATTTCATCATATATTAACATTCATTTGTTAGATCAAAGAGTATAATGCCAGGCGATATGCTGAACCAACAAGAAGCGTGGAGGAAATCCTGCAGTCAATTGAGTTTGTTGATGAAAAGGTCTCCAACGACTGGAAAGACTACTTGATCAAAGACTTTGATGATATCAACATCAAAGATATGCTCAACTCTAAGAAGACAAGAAAGAGAAGAGGTAGCAAAAAGGAGAAAGTGGATAAGCGAACTTTCAATCGCCAAAGTCGGAAAATCTCAGATTCACTCTTTGGGAAGAAGAAACAACCGTATGCTAAAAAAAGCAAGGACGATGATGACGACAAGGAAACAGTGGAGTTGGACGATGACGATGATGAAAAGTCGGAGGACCCTGACTTTGATGTTGAGAGCAGCAGTAGTGGCGATGATTTTGTGCCCCAACCTGGCACATCTGCAAGTGCCAGAAAAGCTCTAGATGATGAAGCAAAGGAAATGAAAGCTTCTAAGGATGTTTCCAAAGAAAAGTCAAGGTCTACTTCTCCAGAGTTCAACCAGTCTTCAGATGATGAAGATGATGAGACATCAAAGAAGAGAGAAGAAGAAATGATGAAAAAAGTTGAAAAAGCCAAGCTAAACGCTTCTCTGTTTCTGAGCAGAACTTCTCAAGAACAGCATGAGTTTGCACACAAAGAGTTGTCCGATGAAAATCCAAATGAAAAGGAGTTGGAAACAGAGGCTGAACTCAACTTGAGGAGATCAAAGCGTCAACAAGGGAAGACAATGCCACCACTAGATCCTCATGAAGTTGAGGTAAATTAATTTGCAAAAAGCCTTACATTACTGTTTGTATAAAAAATTTAATTATAGGTTTTTGACTTAGATAGCAATGATGCAGCCAATGCTGAGAGTTGTGCCATTGACAAAGCAGCAACTTTTAGAGCACAAAATTTCTCTGTAGGCATGACGCTATCACAATTGGACCCATTCACTCCACCCTACAGTCCGCCTTGTCAAGATCAGCATTCAATTGGTATGAAGAGTTGATGTTTGATTTTTTAAATTTCTGATTATCTTTAACTAATTTTTAGCTGGCCCTTCAAAAGAAAATGAGCTGTTGCTCTATAAGTTCCACAACCAGCAGAGCATTATGACTCCACCAAATAGTGGAACGTTTGGACGTGGAAGCGTGTCACAAGAACAGCTAAGTGACGATCAAAGTGATGCTGATTTTGTCAGGTCGGATCCAAATTTGGGAAAAGAGGCGTCAAACTCTGAATCGAATGATAACATCTTTCTTCAATCACAGGTAAAATATGACATATACGCTAGTGAAAAAACTTATTCATTTTTTTATTAGTTTGATTGTGATATCAACGATTTAATTTGCGCTTGCCAAGCACAAGATGGACTACTTGACTTTATTGACAAGCTTTAGACCTATTGAAAGCATGCAATAATTAAATTAGAAATTAGCAAATTAATTGAGAAGAAAAGCAAAGATTTACTCTAATAGATGTATTATTGATTTCAGAAAGATTAATGTATTTTTGGATATTGAAAAATATGTGAAGAAAATTTGACTTGACTTATGTGAAATGAAAATCTCAAAGGATCAAAAGATGTGCCCAACTCTAATAAGAAGTCCTAAACTGCGCAAGGTGAAGAAAAGAAGATGGGGAAAAAGAAAATTCTTGATGCACGCTTATGTATAATAAAACATCTGTCAGCCATTGCTGAAAGATAAATATAACATGTCAAAAAATAGCATGTATGTTTAATAAACAAACAGAGATAGAATACAAGTACAACTCTAGCAATTCCTAACATTTGTGAAAAATTACATCATCTATTCACGGCATTACATTCTAGACTTGCATATTATATTTCGGACATATAAGCGTTATACAACGAAACATTCAAAAATGATAATAACATAATGTCAATGCTGTTAGTTCAGAAGCGTTTCAAACGAAATAAAGCTCTGAAATATTTTTTGGTGAAGCGTGGATGTTTGATGGCTCTCATAAATCTGAAAATATAATCATAATTTTATGTTAAAAAAGCATTGTAACACTCTACTTTTTTTACAGAAGCCAAGGTTTAGAGTTTGCCAAATTTTAGCAATTTTGTGAAGAGTGAAAGTTAATATTTAGCTTAAATAGAAGATAAGCTGCACTTTTCAGAAAATTGTAAACAGTTCATCTGATCTTTTTTCAAAAAATCTTGTTTGGTGGGGACTCTTGTAGTAATTTAACCATAAACCATAATTGTTTACATGGATGTATTTTGTATAGGCCCCTGATCATCATTTATGAATAATGATATACATTTTGGGTTTTATTAATGAGCAGCTCCAACGGATCCGTGATGGCCAAGGCCATTGGAGGATGACCGCAATCCACTAATTGTGTGAATCGAGTAGAAGATCAATAACTTTCCTCCTCAGGCCTCGCAGGCATAGTAGTAGAAAATACATATAGTACCAATTTAGTTAGCCAGAATAGCTATATACGTGTGTAAATGCCTACACAGGGGAATAATGCTCCATATGAACGTAGCTTTGATTAGCAGACTCAGTTGCAACGCAAAAGCCAACGCGAGAAATGACTTGATTAGGGTTAAGTATCTGTTTACAAAATAAATACCACTTACAAATGTAGTATGGTACTGCATTGCAAAAGGAAGGAAGTTGGTGACTTTCAGGAAGGAAATCAGATCTATAGCTGTATTTATTATATACCAATAATAGAGTTGTATTTTCGCTTCGCAAGATCCATAGCCAAGTCTGTTAAACGCTTCAAAATACAGAATACATAAATATGAGAATCGCGATGTATTCTGCCCGTGAATACAGCATGCTCTCGTATCCGTAGTCTGCTGCGTATTTGCCGGCGTTGTATTCTGCTAGTGCTGCTATAGTGTGTAAAGCGTGGAGCGCAGCAGTATTTGGCTAAAGGACAACCTTTACACGCCCGGCCTCGACGAAGAGAAGTCCGAGGCTGGTGATGCGGCCTCGGCCGCAATGAAGCCCTCAAAGGAGTCACTAGTCACGGAGCAAAAGTCAGCGCAAGACTGATTTTTCCTTCTTCCTCAAAAATTATTATATCTAAGTGAGTTTTCTGTCCATGAAGAGTCGACATCGAGATAAAGGAGTATTCACACGAGCGCACAGGTAAGATACACAACAATAATGCCCTGTATTGTGTAGTGTTATGCAGTAAAAGCATTAATAATTGTTTGCTACAACTTTGGCAGCAATGCAATGCGCAAACAATGCAGGAATTGCGTGTAAAGCACGGTTCACCTGGTCGAAAAATGCATTACTTTACTGTTATTATACACCATATATAAAACAGAGGACATAAACAGCTCAGATTTGATCACTTATGTTAGGTTTTTTTGTGATTACACACTTTTTTTTCTTCCCAAAGCTGTGAAGAAACTCTCGTGGTGCGTATGTATAGTATGTAGCGTACAAATGCCTGCAGTAATAAATGCAAATGAGATTTTGAAGTAAAATACGAATGGAGTTGTTGTGGACTTTCTCTGTTATAGCTTACGTACGAAGAATTAAAATTCCCTTTAATTAATGGAGAGTTCTTTCGCGAGATCCTTCAATAGAGGTTTTATCTTTTTTCTTCTTAAGGGGGGAAAGTAGACTAAGCAATAACCTATTCATCATTTTGAATATTTTATTTGCTCTGTTGTGGCAGCTGTATTCTTCAGAGAATACAGCTGGCATATATGCAGAATGTATGGTACATTTTTAAGGCCTGGTTTCATGTAATTGAGGTGATGGCCTGTCTGCAATATTTCCAGCCATGCAAGCACACCGGATTATAAATTATGATGGGCCTTTTTCCAATGTGCCAGATACACCAATGTGCACCAAAATTCTCTGCGTATCAATGCTACTATTTTTCAAATCCGTTTTAGGAGCAAAAAACGACCCCCAATAACTCAATTAGACAGGCCGATATTGCTGACAATGCAATATATTTATGGCCGCAGCGGCGAAAAAATCCACATTTCACTTTGAGCTGAGCGCAGGTCAAAAAGCAGCTTTTTCTTCTAATTGGAGTAATGAGGAGGGTTATTGTTACTTACACAAATTTGTACTAGTACATATTTGCTTTCTTCTCCTTTTGGCCCTTTAGTCTGAGGGGGGAATTAGGGTCTCATTTCCCTTTTGAGAGGCAAAAATCTCGGTTAATTGAAAATGCCAGCCCCACCCTGAGGCAAAGTTGGCAAAATACTGCGACGCCACTTCAAATTTTGTTGTTGTTGCAAAAGCTGCGGCATTTCAAGCTGTCGGTACACTTGTACCCATTTTCCTTTGAGTGAAAAGAATCGGAATCGATTGATGATACGAGGTTGCGTGACTCTCTGCATGTGAATAATTGCGCAATGACTGAGCCAGTCTTTGGCGGTTTTTTGCCAATTTTTGCTCACTTGGAATGGCCAAAGTTGCTGCAAAAACAGTTGCAATTTCCTCCTCACACCTCTGAGAATTGCTGTAGTTTCTTTATTTACAACTTATACTTATGTATGGCATCTTTTCTGATTTATGGCGCAACAGGGAAGAAGAATTGTACTAGAAAGCATAAAAAGAGAGTACAAATAGTAATGATTGTGTGGCATTGACTGAGACACACACTAAGCTGCTGGATTTACGAGAATTACTTCTTGTTCTAGCATAGCAAATTAGCAGCTAATTGAATGCCATTACTCTATATCCATATATGCAACACAAGGCCAAGCAAGGCCGTATTCTGGATCAGTCTAGACCACCAAATTGATGCGCCTAACCCAACTTTTGAATAGCCGACAGGCTCGCGCAAATTGTGGCATTTTCCCTCAATTTTAGGCCGAAATTCTTGCCTTGCGTTCCTGCATCCATAACACTGCAGCATGGAGAAGCTAGGCAGGTTTCCATTTGAACAATTGTTTTTTCTGCTGCAGCAGAAGAAGAAATTGTACTCTTTCCAATCTTAAGATTTGAGTGGAAAAACGAGCCGACCGTTTTAAGGCACGATAATGGTATGCAAATGGTGAGAGCACTTTTGCAACAAGTAAAATGAGCATGCATTCAACGAGTTTCGCAATACTTTATACCATACAACAATGGTGGCTTTTCTTTGCCTGGGAAAAACCAGGACAGGAGGTCTCTTTGTTGGGGCTCAATATTTATGTGGCTTTTCAGATAAAAACGCAGATATAAAAGAGGGCCCTTCAACAGCCATAATCATCATCAGCTATGCTTTCAATTATAATTTTGCACCCGCGTTGTAAACACGAGTGTTGACTTTCTACTTGGGTGAAAAAGGTAAACTTTGAGATGGATGGCTAAGATTTGTCTAAACTTTTTTGCTAGGTGTGTTCGGTGTAAAAATGGAAAAGTTCACCACTTTTTGTGGCAATGTTTGTTTTGCTGCCATAAATTACTTATTTCTATGTAGTATAGTATACTGTACCCAACTCAAGAGGAGCCATATTGATTATTTGATATTGCCAGAATTTCAATAATCCCTCTTTTATCCCACCTCTCATTGTTTAGCGATGAGAAAAACACGCTATTTTTTTCCTTGATAACTTGGTTTTCCTCAGCTGTGCAAAACTTTTCTGTCTTTTTGTGAGTGTGTGTCATAGCAGGTAGACTATACATAGTAGTACTGTCCTAGTTTACAGCCAAGTTTTCCCTCAATTTAAAAAGTTTTGCTCTATGCACATTTCAAGTCATAAGGGAGGACAAAAACGTCCTCTAATGACAGGACTCGCATTGGAGCGCCACCTAGCGGAGAACGAAAAAAACCTGACCCAAAAAAGGGCATTTCTATGGAAATGAAGCACACACATGCACTTTAAGCTCAAGCCAAGAGTAAAATGGAGGAGACATACCATTATTGAGGCAATATGATATGGCACTACTGTTTCCCCTTTTTTGCCCAGCTGCAGTATTGCTGATACCTGCTTGACCACCACCATCTTTACAAACCACCGAGTAGCATGATAATAACAACAACTTGGCTTTTCAAAAGTAGTTTTGCCACCTAGAGATCGAGGAGTGTAATTACACACTTGCTCTTTCCAAAGTTTAATTGCATGCGGTCCAAGTCATTTAGAGAGAGAAATTAGCATTTTTAAGGATCCAACTCTGGAGTGGCGCCATCTATGCGAGGGGTTGAAATTGCGGAACTGCAGTTTTTCGGCTAATATGCTGGTTACCCATAGTGGCCTTTAAAAATACGAAACGTGTCCCATTTTTTGTCGTCTTCTACTCTAGCTGGTTTGGGTACACAGTGTGGCTTTCTTTCCCACATGAAAAAGTAGCAGATGCGCAAAAAGAATCTTCTTGCGAGAAGGAAACCGGAATTCCATTAAAGTGCTGTAATACTACTCTACTTTAACGAACTTTGCAGAGTGTAAGAAGTCGTGATGTGTCATTCAAATGCATAAATTATGCATTGCCACTCTTTAGTAGCAGTGAAGTAAGATTTATTCAGCTGTACACTTTTGCCTGATATTATTATTCCCAGGGAATTATTTATAGGTCAAGTGTCCTTGAGATGTATTTATGCAAATAACCAAATCAAGCCAGTTGTAAATGCAAATAAAAGTGCCAGAAAATGCATTTGTTTATGATCAAGCTGCAAGAAGCTGCCAAAAGGAAATTCTTGCACTTTTATCCCACATGATAAGAAAGTCAGAATAAAATACTTATAATCCAGAAGAATTAAACTTTAAAAAAGTCTGATTGTAGAATTAAGCAGAAGAAAGCTCATGGAATGGCAAATATTGCAAATATCCCAGCCATTTTTTCTATTCAGGGCCCGAATCGACAGAGGACAGATGAAATTCACTTGATCTGGGCAGGTGATAAATGCAGTACTGAGAAATGCAATTTTACCTCGATTTATGGCTGCTTAAACCCATCAAGATTATGTGCATCAGAAGTGTGAGGTGCAAAAATGCACTAGCTGCTGTGCAGGTGTCACACTAGGCATTTTCGCCAACTTCAAGTCTTGGCAGCTAAAAAAGCTTAAAAATGTTGCTTCCACTTTAAATCGACTGATAAATCACTGCATCACCAGTAATCAGACCTAAAGAAAAGTTCAGCTGATTTTTAGCCACTCTAGCCAATGAAAATTCAGAATAAGAGTCAGCTGATTTCCAATTCAACCAATCAATTCACAGAGTTGTCAGCTGATGGAATCAAGTTGATTTTTTGATCACCAGGTGGCGCTGAAGCACAACAATAGAAAATTGAGGCGTTTTGAGTGCCTACTTTCGCCAGTGTGTGCGCGTGTAGATTGCCGCAGTCCCTTCAGCTTCTCTGAAACTGTTGTAGTAGAAGAAGTACAGCTAGCAAATGCAAAATTCGGTTAGGGCAGAGATCCCAATAATCGAAAGTTCTTGACCAACAGCTCGAATCAGCTGTAGCTCGAGGGTTTCTTAAGAAATCCGAGGAACTTTCAAGGGAAAAAACGAAGAAGGCCAGGATTAAAGGAATTCCATGACGGCAAAAAGTGCAAGAGCGTTTTTCTTTTTTGCTCTGCTTTTCTGTGCGCGTGGTGCGACTTTAATTATTTGACCAAGTATAAAATTACATCAATAAAAATGCTTTAGGTTGAAATTGCGCTTTGAGTGGTAATGCCAAATTCTTCAAATTAACATTATATGGCCATAAAAAGAGCCAGTTTTTTTCCAGAGTGCCATGAAAATATATGAGCCTGCACAACGCGTATTTTTCATAATTTCCTGCTTATCCAGGCAAAAAATTAGCTCTTGATGGAGTTAGCCCAATTGAGAAAGCTAGCATAGCATTATAAGCATAGTACAATGAAAAAGTTCACTTAAAAATGTGGTGCAACAATTTATAAAAGAGTTGCTTTCCAATTGCCTATGTAGAGCTTTTTTGTAGTAGCTGTGCTTCGCTGGTAGTGATATGAGTATGGAGAAAGTTTTGCCATGCTAAATGTCACTTGCACTCTCCACCACAAAGTCTCACGCATTTATAGTATTTTTTGCCCTCCTCAGCACTCGGCCGTCAGACCTTTGTTATTAGGGGCAAAAAGCGAGGATCGAGGTGCTATTATATATTGTGTACTGTAGTAGAATAGCATGAAGAAGCGGAGATGATCAAAGAATGTCCGGAATGAGAGCAATAACCATCCAACCCCCAAACTTGTATATTTATGGACTGAACTATGTATTTGCTGACATTTTATTGACCCATCCTCTCCCTTTTTTTCCAGAGTCCGGAATTCCTCGTCATCATCTGCGATGAAAGCATTTAGAAAGCCATCAAGCCCTACCTACAACAACAATAATAAAACCCATTGATTTGGCGGAAAATTGGCTTTCATGGTGAACCACAGCAGTGAAACTCAGCAGCAGCAGCAGCAGTTCACCAAAGGCCATGCCAGTTGTATTTATCGGACGAGGATGGAGGCCGTTGCGAAAAGGCCCTCCTCCCTGGTGGCCTCCCTGGTCGTGTCAAGGCCTCTGGTTGTGATTTTCTTACTCTTGGTCTCATTGTCAGCTGCGAGTGGACTGCGGTGTTACGTTTGTGGCGGATCCACTGGCAGGGAATGCGAGGAAATTTACACACGAAGGTGGTCACCCTATGTGCGACCGAGGCCAGTTTTGTCTGCAGATGGCAAAAAACAATGGGAGGAGTGTAATGATCTCATCAACAACAAGGGGTGCATCAAGCAAGTCGTCAATGGGGGTAAGATCACCTATACTCATCCCAGAAATTGATATTGACAATGTTCTGTTTTTTGCCACTTCTAAAGCTTGTAACATACTCATGTTTTTAACTAAAGTGGGTGGTCTGAGTCTAATGCTTTCTTTTTCACAAGCAGAAGCTGCTAGGGTGCGATTGTAGCAGCAAAAAGACAATTATTCAGTAGTAAAACAAAAGGGAAGAATGCTAATGAGGGACATTTTATGCTGGAGATAGCTAGTTAAGCCACTTCAAAAATAAGGCCCAAAGAATTAAGAAAGCAGGGCTTAGATGGCAAATGCACTAATCCTGTATACTTAAATATTCTGATTACTACTGTGCTCGTGTTTCGCCGCCAGATGGCGCTGCCAACTGCGAATGGTTGATTGTGTGCTCTTTTTGGCAGTTGGCAGCTGATTTCGTTTCTATTTCTGTTTTTACATGCAACTTCCGTAGCCCCAAGTTGAACAGGAAGCTCAAGGCGGGGAATTCTGTAAGCCCGAGGTTCACAGGAAAAAAAAAGATTTTCAAGGACTTTTTTCTTGCCAGCTTGATTCCTGCTGCAACGCGAGGATCAGATCAAGCGGGACAATAAATCAAAACAAACCGCAGCAGCAGCAGCAGCGCCACCTAGCGGCAAAACTCACGGAAGATGGCAGAGTGTCTATAAAAACAAAAAGTTTGGCATGCAGTTGTTTGCCTGTGCCAACTTTACTTAATTAGGCTTTATTTGATCTTGCAACCTAAATAAGAAAGCAACTAATTTACCAAAGGAATCATTGCACGTTTTCAAAGTTGAAATCTGGTTCAAATTGGCTTCTTCCCGGGCCTGAAGAAGATCGAATTTAAGCCAATTTTCGAACTTTTAACCATGAAGTTTGGAGTGTATGGCGGCATGGAGTAAGAGGTAGGAAAAATACCACACACTAGCTGTTGGATTCGAAGAAACTGTTTCAAGTTTCAAGGCCAGATTTTCAGCATAAAAGTTCCTGCTTTTTGTTGTTGAAGCCAGTTGTGCTGCTGGACTTGCAAACACGCTCAGGTTAGCTCTTGCCAATCCTCTCTCCGGGAGAAAAGGCCAAAAAATGTGACCTGACTCTTGATGGCTGGATATTGATACCCTCAAGGCCATTATACAGCTGTTGTGGCCTTTTGTCACACCTGGTCCAAATAATGAAGTAGAGTGAGAGGCTAAGTTGCAAATGCAATTCCAACACTTTTTTAAAAGCCATGGCAGCCTTTCACACAAAGGGATTATTTGGTGTGCACAAGGAAAATTGCTCTTCTTGTGTTTTTTCCACAAAGGCTTGAGGTAAACAACAGATGCTCGTAGGGTATCAATGGTACCATATAGATTTACCTGTCAATGAAATACCAACAGCTAATACCAGCTTATGCTAAGCTTGTGTTATTTCCCGCAGTACTAATAAAATACTATGTTGCAAAACTCCCTGATATGAGGATATCTCTCGTGTTTTGATAAGAAATGTGGCTTAGAGTCGTAATTGAGCAAGGTCCTTTTTTCCCTTCAAAGTAATGGCCTTGCAGATGATGAGATAAGTTGTACCAGCAATTTGGTCACCTACCATTTTTATAGTATGCACTTCTCTATCACAGCGTGGCGAAGGCTGGCTGAGCCGTGGAGAAAAAGGCTTTGATAATTTCAAACCTGGCCTTTCCCACTGTGTACCAAGTATGGGAAGGCCACGGTGGTGGATGGTCCTAAAAGCACAGCAGCAGCAGCAGCTATTTTGGAAAAAAAAGTCTCATTGGCACGCAATGGTTTCACATTTCGCCCGCCTACAACATTCTGCAAAAACTTTCCTCAGTGCTTCTATGTATTAACCTAACATAAAAAATTCATGCTTTGCATGAAATCAATGAATGAGGCGTTTTCCCCCCTTGATTCGCTGCAATGCAACCAAAAGAGGCTTTCCTTCCAAACCAGATGATTTTTTGCTCCAGAAAGTTGTTTCAAATCTATGCACATGCTAAGCTGAAGATATCCTCTTAAGTTGACTTTTGTGGAATGAGAGAATGATGCACAGAGAACTCTACCAAAAAAACCTCACAATTTATTTCATTTTATTGGTTGCTAAATTTACTAACAGTATTTTTGGCAGAAGAATTCAGCCCGATCTTTTGCTGACATGTACTACACTGAGCCACTGTGCATTTCTGGTGTCGGAGCCAAGAAAGTTAGAGGCTGAAATGAAGCCCTTTCAAGTAGTTGTTGGGTTTTGCTGAAAATTGCAACCTTTGTCGAGCACAATGGACACGCAAGGAAGGTAAAACTTGTCTTGTGTAATTGGGAGACATGCAATACATTTTATTAGATTTGCGACCAGAGAGGGTAGCATACAAAATGGTGGAGCCTAATAATGTGCCCGCCAAAATAGCGCAAGATTTCCTAGCTTTCGAACTCTCGCGAAAGGATGATATAACTTTCAAGGCCGCTGAAATCCAAAGAGAGAAAAATGTCGTAAAATTATGCCAAGCTGCTGGCTGCTGAGCATGAAATGGGCCTCAATTTGTACAGAGGTTAATGGTCTAATTTGAAAGTTCCGCGAGACAGAATTGTTTACTCTTCTATGAAGCGTTACCAGACTAAAATCTCGTTTTATGGCCATTTGGCTACCAAAAACGCCAGCTTTCTTTTAATTTAGAATCTTATCTGTAAAGACTGTTTAACATTATATTTTCTTTTCAGTGGTTTTGCTGCGAGCTTGCTGGATGCAAGGAGCTGAAAAGTGCATGCAAGATGGCGACGCCACAGTGTGCACGTGCAGCGAAGATTTGTGTAATTCGAGTACGCGAAGGACTCCATCTTGGATGCTACTCCTAGTGATCTTAACCAGTACTGTGTTCAGCCTAAATCGGTTAATCGTCACATAACAACCAGAAGACAAAAAACGTCGTGCATTTGTGATACAGCCCCAAATGTGATATATCTCTACAGACAGACAGCAGACAATGAAAAATACTTTAAGAAGGAAGCTGAGAAAACCTAATGACGGTAGACGAAATGTAAACAAAGTGGACTTGGCGCGCCGGCGTGCGAGCGCGCGCGCCCGCGCGCCAGCGGTAACAACCCAATCCGAGGCATTCTTTAAACTCATTAGTCGATTGTATACTAAATAATAATAATATCCAACTTGTGCTACTTATATAAGACAGATTCACGCACTCAAACGTACTACTATATTGTAGGTATATACTATGAATGAAAATCCTAAGTTCCTTCCTTTGTTTTTGGCTTTTTTTCATTTTTAGCAGAATGGTGAACATATGCTGCTGCTTTCAGCCAAAACTTGAGTCACATGCACACACACACAAAAAAAAGCAATGACATCTGTTATTCAAGCAAAGTTTATTTCAAAGATTGGCCTGCTGAAATGCTACATAATTTCAAAAATCCTTCTAACATACTCAAGCTGTTTGGAACTTTTCTGAAAGTTGTTAAGAGATAACTTTTTGCAAGTAGATCAAGCAATGCCAATAATGTTTGACAATTTTAGCAAGCAGTAAGCCAAGCCAAAGAAGAAAAAAAGTGGAAAGCTAGCTTTTCATATACTTGATAATTTAACAAAGCTAGCAGCCCCATCTACAAACATATCCCCAACAAATGTAATTTTCTGTTCACTTATTGTGATAGGCAAAAAATCACTATGCTGCAGCGATGCTAAAGAAGCGTAATGCGAAAATTGTGTTCGTTAAGGCTCACTGCTGAAATATGAATGAGCTTATTGACTGCTGCAGCCTTAACGCGCCAGGAATTTTATTGGAATCATTTCCCACTCTCTTCCCTCCTTGATTGGGATATACCACAATACAACTACATGACCCCACCAACCAACCGAAAAACATGATCAATTAAACCCAACTATTGCAATCATTTTTTAAAGATTATCATTTCCTTGCTCAACATAACTGCCACCATTGTTGTTGGTACATTTAACTCAACTGTAGAAGAAATAAAAAACCAACTGTTCAGACAAAAAAAAATTGGAGGTGTGTAACATGGTAGGTTTTTTTTCGGCCAAAACCACTGTGGAAATTCTGCTTGATATGCAGCCTTCATCTTAAAAAGTGGACCATGACAAACTGGCCAAGGGAGACTTGCTGAATCAAATACAAAAGGGAGCTCCACAATGAGAATCGATGACTACATATTTCTACTCAATTTATGGCGCTCAACTTATTCCCCAAAGTGCAAAGCATTTGTCGACAGTCTGCAAGTGTGTTTTTATGGCTTTTTTCAGCTTTAATGTCACACCCCAATTAGTAGCCCAAGTAGCCTGACATTTTCATTAGTAAAAGTTAAAGAAACAGTAATTAGAAGAAATGCTATAAAATGTGATAGTAAATAATGCGGCAAAAATATTCAGCAGCTCATTTTTATGGGACCTCTAAGAGACGGAAGAGATACACATTAAAATGCTAATGCTTATGCAGAGATACAAGTGATTTCGCGAAAAAAAGAAGCAAAAAGCAATGCTTTCTAATTTATTATACATTACTGGTTATAATATTCATGATAAACCCGTGACAACGTTTGGCCGTTTTCATAGATAATATTACTCTAATTATCACAAAACTGATGGAATTCTATTGAACTAGACGGAATACTGCTATATAGCGCACACATTAACTCGTGCTGGATGGTTTTTTTTTGTAGCTTTCTAACAATTATCGCTTGGCACATTAGATTAACGTATCCTCATCATTTTGCTCGAAAATGATGTAGTTTTTTCGCCTGGACTGCGAGGAAGTGTAGAGGTTATCCCTGGTCGTTTGAAGCACCACACTTGACGTTGAACTACTTGATGGAGTGGCTACAAGTGTGGCTGAAGATTGTGGCCGATCACTGCCAACAGATGTGGCAGTTGAGCATGTGGACTTTTCTTGCAGAGATAGCAATCCACCCTCTTCATTTTCGCCGAAACTATCCCTGTGGTGCGAAGGAAAAGGCCGATAAAATCGATTATGCCGTTTAATATATTACATCACAGAACATGTCAATGCTGCTGCAGTTGAGCTCGATTTATGACAAGAGGTCAACGTCGATTTTGCCCATAAAAAGGCTCTCGAAATTATTTTTAACTGGTGATGTACGGGACATAAATCATTTGCACAGTGCTTTCAAGGGCTACACGTGCCAGGGTATAAAAATAGGAGGTGTTAAACAAAGCGCGCGCGCGCGTTTTGACTCGCGCGCGCAACAGCTGATAATCAAAACAAAAACACGTGCTAGCTAGAAGGATATAGGAATTATACTGACATCTGAAGACAATGATGGGAAAACTAACATTTCTAATTGATCAGAAAGGCTGCTTCTGTGATGATGACCTTGCTGAAGATGAAAGGTTTATGAAAAGTTTCTGATGGCTGGCTAATTAAGACACACACTAACACACACACACAGAGTTCGGCGAGCAAAAAAGGGCTCTCAGTGATTCCCTCAGCTCCCTTTCAAATCTCTGTTTTGCCCACTGTGTGCAAAAGTCACACTAACCAGCCAAATAGGAGCATGGAAGACTAGAGAGACAAAGAAGTGAAAAAAGGGTGACTCCATCTCCAGCTCCTACTAAGAAAAAGTTGGCAAAAGTCTATCTTTGCTTCGTTACCGGGATGGAACTACCAAACAAACAACTTTCCTCCCCCCTTTCTGCGCACACCACGGCGGCCTCAAAGAAAGGCCATTTCAAGCCATGGCAGCACACTTCTTCTTGCAAAGAGATTGCTTCCCAATAAACTTGAGCTCTTAACCATCAAATTAGTCTGGAGCTGCTTAATAAATTATACGCTAGCGGAAAAGTAAACAAAAGTAGCACGTGGCGCCCCCACAAGCAGCGCACGTGGCAAAAACGTAAACAAAAGCATAGATTTCTTAATAAGAATCGTGCATGGCAAAAAAAAAAAAAAAAAAAACAATTGGGAACTAGGTTACTACTTTTTCTCTACATCTATATATTAAGTAGTGCAAAAATCCCAAAGCGTCCCACAACTTTTTATTGGGCAGTTTTTTGAGCCGGTCACACACTTGGTTGGGGAGGTAAAAATCTCACCATTTAAGTCCATCTGAGACACTGCATGCACAATGTAGTAACAAAAATGGTCAATGTCACTCTCGCACTTAATTAAAGTTTCAGTATAGAAAAGTTTGCATAGAAGACTCGATTCTACACAGGTTTTTTCAATTTTTTCAATTGTTCAAGGTGACGGATCAAAATTGTACCTGTAGCCCACAGTGGAAGAGGTGCCTCGGGAAGAAATGCTCAAATTGTCTCCCCCTTGTTGCATCTCATCTTTGGGAGAGTGAATCTCGATGTCGGGAAAGGTGACTTTCCAGCTTGGACTCATGCCAGTGATGCCACCACCTGAGTGAGGTCCAGCCGAGGAGAGGGAAGACATCAAGATGGAGTCCTTGGTGAGGACCAGATCCGGAGGTTTTTTGCCAGCTGCTGTTGATTTGCGAGGCCTCACCGAGGACGGCCTTTTGGAGAGATTTCCCGCTGCGGAATGCAAGGCCGGATTCAAAATCACAGTATTTGTCGAGGAAGACGAAGGCTGCTGCTGCTGCTGCTGCTGTTGGCCTTGATTAGGCTGCATTTCCAAGGCCGAAGACGTCGTCTCCAAAGGCTCTGATGTGGTCTTTAATTTTCGCAGCTGCAGGGAAAACAGGATATCCTAATATTCGAGCTCAATTAGAGCATGAAATCCCGCTTACCTCTTTTCTCGTCTTCCTAAACTTGAAGGTCTTTCGACTCTGAGCCTTTTGTCTTTGAAGTTTGGATCTCTCAGACATTTCGGAGCCGTCCGAGAAATGTCGCGACGCGTCGCTCGTCACTAAGTAAACAAAAGCACGTGGCAATTACCAGTTCACCGGAAATGTCAACAAACAACGCTTACCCGAATCCTGCTGATGGAAACGGAAGGTTTGCCTCAACACTTTCTGCCTCGAAAACACATTTGTCTTCATGAATAATTTGGGCTCTGACGCAGCAGTTTTGGATTGGCGCGTAATTTGAATGATTGGAGCTGGGAAATGAAGGTTTATATCCGATTCCAGTTTAACAAAAGAACAAAAGTCTTACTCAAGCTATCCGATTGTTCGCCGCCATAGCTGGTTCTCCGCAAAATTCTGTCAGTCATTGTCGGCCTCGAGCCTAGAAAACGTGGAAAATTAGAAGGGCAAATATGGAAATTTTAGGCGGAAATTATGATCAGCATATAGCTATGATAGTATGATAATGGTGCATGAGAATAGGACAGATTCCTCAACCAGAAAATCTGATTTCGCAGAGAAAAGAAAAAATCGAGGAATTTTTTTCCATTCGGGACTTTACTATACGTAGTTGGGGATTAATGACGTCACGATGAGTATTAATTCAGTCATAATAATAATAAGTCTAATTATTATGCAATTGAAAAGAGATTTTTTTGCAATAGTATAGCATGGTAGAATGTGTCTCGTATTTGTGTTTTAGCGCACACCTCTCACTAATATGGCAAAATGTAAGCAGTTAATGAATAATGGCCCAAAGGGAAGTAATGTTAATTCAGTGTTATCAAAAGTGGGGTAATGCAAAATCATGGCGTGGAAAATAGGCCACAACATAGTAAAAAAAGCTCTCGCAATTTACATTGAAGGCTATGAATAGCTTTTTTCCACGCCATGCTATAATAGCAATAACAAGGGTGAAATGGTGGTATACAGATGTAGGGGAGGTTTTCCCAAAAAATCACGGAAAAATCGTGAGGACACATACGCAAGGTATTTTTGAATAGCCTTGCGCGTTTCCGGAGGACTTCACTGCAGAGAGGGACAAAGTGAGACAATTTTGACCAAATCACTGAAGCAAAGGACAAACGTGGACTGTGTAAGTGCACTGGAAATATCTTGGTATCAGCAGATAAGAAGAAATGGAAGAAGAAGGTGTACTGTGGTGCTCTGATGAAGTCAAATCGGCCAGGTTGGTCTTTTTTGCTCAGATTCTTACCCCAAGGTGACAAAAAAGTGGATTTGACCACCATCATTTCGGATCCCCTCCGTGATCCGGATTTGCACATTTCGCTTTCACGATCAAAGCTCAGTGAGAAATCTTCGCATGAGGTGTCCTCTACATTATATGGCATATATATATATGGTGTGATGATCATATAAAATCGTCTGTGTTTTTTGTAGCTCAGCGTTTCTTATTGAAGTATTTAATTTTCTTTGATAGTCTTTGAATGGTACAAAAGGCTCAGTCTCTGAGCATGACCAGGTTCCAAAGTCAAGTTTGGAACTATATATATGTATTTGTTGTAGCATACACCTCAAATCTCTAGAAATTCATGCACAAAGACTGAGCCAAGAAAAATAAAAAAGAATTAGGACTAGTTTTAGAGCGTACCTGCTGCCAATCTCGCACTTTTGGTCGCATCTCTGGCTCGAGGTCGTCCACTGAGGACTCGATTTGAGTGGACATTCTCGCTACGCACACTGAGGTCGCGAGCGAGGCTGGAACCTGAGGCCACGCTGCTTGAGGACACCGAGTGGCCTCGAACCGAGAGGCCCTCAGGATTTCCATGTCCGGTTCGGCTATTGTACACTTCCGAGACGTAGTCAATGAAAGACGTGCGGTGAGTACTTCCACGTGGAGTTCCTCTCATGATTGAAGATCCGGATTTGTTGTTGACATCCAAGTAGGCTTCTGCATAAAAAATACATACATGCATATTCACATTTATGTAGGAGCGGGCAGTGCGCGCGTCACGGCCCGGCCCGGCGTGTCAGCTGACGCCTGCCTTAGTCAGCCTAAGCTACCAGCTAAATTATGCTTTATCTGTAAAGAGAAGCTTGGGAAGTTGACAAAGTGCATCATCCTCTGCCAATAATTGACACATTTGATGCACTTTCGAATATCCAATCATTTTTGCCGCAAGTTGCCAAAAAATACAAAAGCGACGAGGCTTTGCCACAGAAGTGGAGAGAAAAGATGCACTTCGCCATAAACTATTGTATAGCGATGCCAGGCTACGCACACGAAAATGGATGAAATTTACCTTGCAGCCTCTTATTTATCGAGTCCCTCTGCGCAGCCAATTCTTGGCCAAGTTCTGCCAAGAGCAAACTTTTACTTCTCCCCCCTTGGACGACACTTGAGGCAAGCCTCTCCTTGGTCCCAACCTGGAACGACTTTTCGTGGTCCGAATCAGCTGGCATATGCACACGAGCGTGAATGAAGGGAAGGAGCAGAGTATACAGAGGACTGCGGTGCATGGAAATGAAGTCCAGAAACTTCCAAAGAGGGGCAATGTCTCCGAGAATCACGGTTTCACCCTGGGGGCCTCCACGATTGCCCATATCCTTGATGGTCCTGGCAATCCGGAACCACTCCTTGTTCAACTGGGACTCGAAGCAGACCAGCAGTATTTTGATGCCTACCAGAAAAATATTGAATTTTTCAATTCTATAAAGCAAATGTAGATTAAAAGTACCTAGGAATGCAATTTCCAAGGAGCTTGTCTTGATGCGAGTCCTGGTATCTCCATGATATTGGACACTAGAGCTCCTGTTGGAGCCTCCAGCTCCAATCATGGATCCGGGTGGCATAGACAAGGAGGATCCAGTATTGTTGCTGCCAGCCATTTGCATATTCCCGTTGGCATTGGAGCGATGCTTGCCAGCTCCAGGATTGAGCATGTTGAGCAGCAGGTTCAAGATGAACTGGATGTCATTCTGCCTCAATTTCGGATCATCCTTGTTCCCGCAACCAATCTTGAGACAAAGGGGCAAAACCAAGTTGAGCATCAGGGATTCTCCTTTATTGTGCACGAGCAAGTTGTGCAAACTGAGGCTGCCTTGAACTTGATGGTCCGACAGCTGGAGCCTTTGCTCCAGAGTGAAGGCACTGCCCAAGACAAGTACCTACAATGACAAGTGTCTTGATCAGAAGCTGCAAGCAGACTAAATTGCTTTCACATAGACACTTTTGGGAGCAACACGATCAAAGTAATCTACTACTGTTTTACAAATTAGTCCATTTATAAACTCAAGTCGTGGTTGCTGGTAAATGGTATATATATACCACTTTTTTAGCTATAGTATAATAGCGTATAACTGACACTTGGTGAGATTACAGCGGTGGTTCGAGATGGTCAGAGGGGTTTGTTATGTGCGCTATTTGATTAGTCGTGATCGGGGTAGTTATCGTTTTTGAAGAGCCACACATTGGCATAAAATCAGTGCCAATGAGGTCTCGTCAAAAAGTTCACCGAAAAAAGGTGGTGTTTTAGGTTAGGTCAAACTATGATGATTTTTTTAGGTGAAGTCATCCTGGAGACTCTTCTTCGTCGAGTTTTACTTTAGATTCATCGAGAGTCTCTTTTTTAAGTTCGTGTGCATCAAATAAAGTAGAAAAAAGTAGAAAACACTCGAACTCCAATAATAATAATTATGATCAGTATTGCTACTACGACTAAGTGATATGTGGTAACAACATGGTAATTGGCACTTTTTGAGGCTAGAAATACTTCGTGCTGTTTTTTGGTGGCCTCTCCGCGAACCAAAGATTGGAGCATCGTCTCGCACTTGCCGTTTCGCCATCGCCACTAAATTCATTAATCAGAAAAGTGTTAAAATCATCAAGATGGCGGCTGTTGCTGCAGAAAGTGTAGCATCACCTTTGAAGAAAGAGGTGCAAAATAGGTTGGGGTGCGCAAAGAAGTGTTGACTTTTTTTAGATTTCCTTGGACAAAAACTACTAAAAATCAGAGTGCGCTCAAAGGCCCATTTAGATTGTCTGAATTAGCATGAAATTCGTGCTTTGGGTCGATATCAAAAGCAAGTGGGAGAGAGCAGTCGCAATTTTCACTATAAACCTATATGCTTAAATTGCGGATTCTTAAAAATGGCTGAAGATCCGGAATGCGAAAAATCCGGGAGATTTACCTGCAAGGCTATCAGCTTGAAGACTATGGAGCAAAAGCTCTGAGGTGGCAGCTCTGGCCTTCGTCCCGTAGGTCCGTGGTGGTCTGTCAAGGATGTCAAGGACTCCTCGCCAACGACCAGACATTGGCAAGTGCCGATCAAGCTCTTCAAGCAAGGCACGTTGACAATGTATGGATGCTTCCAAAGGGTGATGTAAACAGCGTTCAACAATCCAGCTGCTGCCTTCCACTCCACAGACTGGTACAATTTGACACTCTTGTGCATCTTCGAAAACAACTTGTCCAACCTCCGGATTATAGTCGTCAAGGACGGTCTCATGGCCTCCAATGACCAATCGGTCAATGGGAACACCTAAAAAATGCATTCTAGCTAATATCTAGCGATTTTAAATTGAATATTCACTTGGTTCATGTATTTTTGAAGGCCCTTGCTCTTGATGCATTCCTGGTCATAGGGAGCCATCTTGAGGAGTGAGTGCGCAATGTCAACCAGCTTCATGTAGCATTTGGAGTCGAGCAACTCGATCGATTTCTCTTGACGATCTTTCTTATTGATTTCCGCCAACTTTGCCGAGCACTTGACCACAAAATCTGATATCAGCGATAAGAGGCTATTTCGAGGCTGGCAGTATTGGTCGAGCCTCCATTCAATGTCCTCGGACTCTTCAGCGCCGGGACAGCCGGAATTGGATCCGGCATGTCGACCTCGTAATCCTCCGGATTCGCCCACGAATTTCGAGTGCGAGTCCTCGTCGATTTCAATGACAGGTGAATATTGGCCTCGTGATCCGTAGCCTCTGGACCTCCGCTCATCCACGCCCTGCGTGGTAGGTCCGGTGTAGTTCCTGTGGAAAAATCAATTTGTCTTGAATTCTTATCACAAGCTCAACTTGTCAGCCGAAATGGCTCCCAAGGGAACAATGGAAAGTTTCTACTTTGTACTTGCAAATTCCTGGCTTGCTGAAAGTAGCTGTAAATTCCCAGCAGAGAAGAAGCAAGTTTTATCTCTTTGACCAAATTCCTCAAGGTGGAAGAGACATGATGCCGTATAGCACTGCAGCAGTCCCAAGGGCCTCGCGGAGTGAAAGCAGCCTTCTGTTGATATCATTCTTACAAAAGCATGAAGAAGTGAACCTCGAAAAATGAAGTAATTTTGCAGTTGATGATATCTGACCGAAAGTGGCCTGGTCAGGTTGACAAAGAGGCCGCCTGGCTCTCTAGGGAAATGCATCCCCAGGCAGGCAAAAAAATTCCCTTTCAGCTTCCCTCATGAAAAATGGTCAGCTCAATTTTTCTCTTGCACAATGGGAAGAAGAGGAGCTAAAAAACCACTAGGAGCACAAAATATCGCTGAAGAACCCCAAGCTCAAAAAAGAGAAAGCAGTTGGCCATTTGTCAAAGTAGTGACTTTTTGATGCTGCTTCAAAAGATAATCTTACTTGGTCAGCTCATCACAATTGTTGACAAGGGCTTTCATCGTCAGGTTAAGCTGATGGATGGTCTCCCGAGTAGCCTTGGTATCAGCATTGGTCGTTTTCTTCCTGCTCAAATCTCGAAGGAAATACGGCATGATTGCGTCCAGCACTGTCAACATTTGTCTGGCTCTTTTGGTGCCAGAGTCGTATGCCACGACGAGGACAGCCAAGCTGATGCACTCGAGTATCGTGATGTTTTCTGGCTCCTCTTGATAGCAAAAGTCCAAGGCCCTAAGAGGCTTCTTCATCCTCACCAATTCCATAACGTGCAAGAGGTCCTTGTGGGTCTCTCCAAGGGTACATAACAATTTGTACAAATACTTGGGCTGGACTTTAAAAGCATCGCCATAAAGGCTCTCCTCGTCGTCTTTGTCCAAGATGGGCGCCACCGAGCCGAACATTTGCAGCAGAAAAGGCTTACGGTGCAGAATGTACAGCTGCTTGCACACGAACTCAATAGTCCTCGTGATCAACTCGTTGGTCTGGTTGTTGCTGTAGATTCGCAAGATGTTGGGCATCACCAGGAAGTATCCGTTGTGGCTGAAGATGTTCTTGAACTGGTGCGACGCATTGATGATCGTGGCCATGCAGTACCTGAAATATTGATATTCACCAAGATACCCCGAGTGAGCATGGCTCGGGCAATTTCTGCTAATTTGCGGAGAAAGCAACTTTTCTGCACCTCACAAAAAGCCTACGAAAGCCTCGCTTTATAAGAAATGATATTAAAAATACCGTAGGATGCAAGCGTCCTCTGCGTGCAGGGCCAGAGACCCATTGATGACATTGAGGAACAATTGGATGTCGGAGGCATAGGCAAAGTTGCCAGCCATGGCTTCGAACATGCGAGCAATCAATCGTATCCAGTTGAACTTGTGCAGCACATCGATCCCAAGCAGTTCCTGGAAAACAGTACATCATTCCATACTTTGTTAACTTTTCGAGCTTCGAAGGAGAAACTTTTTCTGACGCGAGTGCCTTTGAAAGTTTTGTCTGACCTTTCCTATTTCTCCATTGGCATACAGGTCAAGCTCAGCTTCAAGCGCCTTTCTGGGAAATGAGGGCAATTTCATGAGGTCCTCGTGGAGGAAGACCACCCGTTGCACCACGTGATTGACATTCTTCAAGATACCCCAGGTGAGCATGACTTTGCCAATTTCCACGAATTTGAGCAGAAAGCATTGTTTCTGCAGCTCGGCAAAAGCCTGCGCGGGCTTCTTGTGCACCAAGGCCAATTGCGGATATTGGGCACGCTTGAAGAAGTAAAAGTCACGCGCATAGTGCTGAGGGTTGTGGATCATTTCTGAAAAAAAAAATATGCAAACTTTATGTAGGATTTATTGAGGCCATTTCGGCTTTCTAACTGGCCTACTATTGTATATATTGTGGTTTTACGAGGGAGCCCTTAAAACGCAGTAATCCCCGAGTGCGAGGGATCTCATTAGCAATAAAGACGCCAATTATCAGTAATGCCATCAGTCGTTTCAGTAGATGTGTGCAACATTCATTATTTTCATCTGACACACACACACACCCGAATAATATTATAGGCCATGCACCACGCATACACAAAAAGAGAAAGCACTTGTTGCAGTTGCTTACTCGTTTTATGATCCACAAGGAAGTACTCCTTGGCTTGCTCCTTATCGATTCCGAAAAAGTCCTGTGACTCGACTAGAAGCTGAATAAATTGGACGTCCTCGCCAATGGGAAATTGGCTCGGAATTCCCCCCTCCTCCGGTCCTTGGGGGCCGTGCACGATAATTTTCTTGGCGGAGGGCACATTTGCAGTGAGCAGAATGCTCGCGTCCACCTGCTCCTTTCGCAAGATTTGCTTCAGGTCCTTGAACATGATGCCTTGCACCGAATGCACCACCATCCACAGCGTGGACAAGGCCTGGCCAATCAACTCGAGGCCTTTTTCCCTCGGATGCCTCACGTAGAACATGATGTAGCCAATGATGTAATTATAGAGGCTGAAAGCAGCTTGTGGTGGCAGCTTGGGGATGAATCTGATCAATTTCCGGATTATCTGGAAGGTGGGCACTGCATTGTCTCGCGTCAGCTGCTCCATGAAATACTTGAAAAAGAGGTTGCTATCCTCCACCAAGCACGACCAGATGATCTATAAATCAATTCTGCGGTGAGCTTTCGAAAATATTTTTGCCAATAGAAAATCACCTGGTAAGCCACTTCGTAGACGGCAGTGCCATCTAGTGACACAGCATGATCATCGAGTAGCTCGATGACCTCGACAAAGGACGTGCAGAGGACGGAAGGGAACAAGGCCTGGGCCATGTGCAGAGTGGCCTTCGAGGCCGTCGGCTTCTCTTGATCTGTTGATTCCTCGTCTGCTGGAAGAAGAAAGCAATCAAAGCCATATAAAACGGCTTTCTTCCCAAGGGACACCAAAAAAACCGTGCATGGATAAAAGTACCCACACCTTTTCCGGAGATCTATGTGCCTTGGAACATTTATGCTTATGAACCCGGAAAAAGGTGGGACAATGTGTGTATACTATTTTATTGGTCTTGCCTTCTTCGTCGTGCTCTTCAGAGGTGCCACTGTAAAGGCTCGGCTCATGTGCAGCCCTTACCAAAATGGGCACTGACGTGATGTGAAAGTTTTCTCGTTCTTTCCTCCTCTTTTCTCCCTCTGCATGGATGACACATTGGACAGCCTCAGCCTGCTGCTTTTTGCGACTCTTTGTAGCTGACAACAACATCTGGATCACAGACAGAAATTGCTATTCATTTACTTTTTGCATTTATTCGTGCGAGTACCTGGCCGCTCTCGTGAATGGTGCTGATTTTGGCCTTGGTCTTTGGAATCCAGGGAGGATCAATGACAGGGATAGATTCGATTCCCAGCTTTGGGCTCGGCAGAGTGAATTCGATTTGCGAGGGAACGACCTTCATTGCGATCTGACCATTCTCCTCCAGCCTTTGCCACACTTGATGACGATTCCGCCAAAGAGCCTTTAAGCAGACAATGAGGCAATACAGTTATAAAATCCTCAATAGTTGATATGGTGCTTAACTTATTTTCTTGGCATGCAAAGCATCAGTAATTTTTTTTTGCAATTTTAATATCAAGAGTTTGAATAAGCTGAAAGAATTCTAATTTGGTGTATCTCTGAAAAATGCCATCAAACATAATTTTGCCGTTCACTAGCCAAAAAACGCCCAAAATTAAACACAACAGAAAATCCAAGTCTGGTACTACTTTCCATTTGCTACACTAGCGCCATCTTCAACATCGTGGTAAAAACCTGAACTAAACTTCCACACAGGCTATAAATAGGAAACGCACTTATTTATGCAGTGTATGTACCTGGAATCTGAGCAAGGCATTTATCCTCTGGTCAGGCAATTGGTGATGCAGCTCGCTCTTGATGAGCTCAGTGGTCTGCGCGGCCACTTTGACCGAGCTCACGATGAAAATGGTCGCGGCCGCAGCAACCACATCACGGTCGGACTCCCTGCATGGAAAAAAACGAGGATTTGCAATTCACAACACGTAGCTCAATGCTCTCCCAAGGGAGAAAAAGAAAGTTTAGAATTGCCTCAGTAGTTGTGCTCACCTCAAAAGTTCCCAGGCAACAGGTAAAGCCTCGATAAATGTCTGGTCACTCAGGATGCACGCCGACTTGTTGAGCACAGACAATGGCACGTGGAACAAGTTGCGGATGCGGATTTTCATGTATTTGAGCATGGGCGAGCTGCCAGGCCCGCCAGGCGGCCTTTTAGGGCTGACCCTGAGCGAAGACCACTCAAGGTCATCCTCGTTCTTGGATTTGCCCCCTTTTTCGCGCTGCTGCATTTGCTTCAAGTGCAGCATCTGCGATTTGTGCTCGTGTTTCCCCTCGCTCATTCCACGCTCGATATCCTTGTACAACAAATATTAAAATATGTCTTACTACTCAGAAAGTGGAAAAGCTACGTGAAAAATAGAAAGCTTGAGAAAATTGAGCTAACTCTTTTCTTGGATCAGACTCTATAAATAAAGGGCTGATAAATTGCTTACCAGCTCGTCTTTTCTGTTTCTCTCGGGAGACGTGCTACTGCTGTCCCCATGATTCGCACTTTTCCCCTTTTTGCTCGATCTTCTGCCAATTCCCCCTGGGGGAGACGTGAAGATATCCTCTGCGTATTCGACTTCCTCTCCATACACCTAGCAAAACCAAAATTAAGCCCAGACAGAGGCACCAAATTAATGATCATCAGATTTATATGTCTTGTCACAGATCATTAATTCCAGCCAGCAGCAGCGAAATGATAAATCTCGTCACAAGCAAAAAACGGGCTAGTGTCCTGCTCATGTACGCCACAAACTCCTTAGGAAAAGGCACGAAAAACACCTCAAGGAAGGGAGAAAAATTGTCTTATGACAAGCGCTAGCTGATGCTAAAAAAATCAGATCGACTTTAAGCCAACTTGAAAGTAAACAAATCTAATATGGTAGGTTATTAAGTGCTCAACATTTTGATCCTTTTGAGCAGAATCTAAAGTTAAATTTCATCTTTTATCAAAGAAACGTGATGAAGTATAGTTTGTTATGGAATATGCTGAAAACCGTGCGACAAAATAGCAAAAATTGCCATTAAAAACGCTGCTCGGCCCCAAGCTGAACTCGTTGAGTGTCAGTCAGCAACAGATTCACTTTTCCTTAAGACAATTTTTTCCATACCTTAAGGCATTCTTAATACATGAACAGGGCACTATAGGACTGCACAGTAGGGTCACTCCTAATAAAAAAGTCGCATCATTGAAAAGTACGTGAAAATGCGCCATAACTTTAAGAATGCCAAAAATTGGCATTTTCTTGATAAATCCCCTTCTAAATCATATGAAAGTCATTCTAAAGCCAGAAAAATGTAAATTAATTAGGTTTTTAGGCAGCCAATTGCCTAAATTGATCAAAAACATACCAATTTTAATAAAAATAGCCACAAGTTTGGTTTGCAAAAACCCTGTCGAATCTCACAAGAATGTGGATATATGAACACAACATGGGTACAAAATTATTCCATGGTGTCCTACTGAAGTTTTTTGGAAAGCATCTTTGAGGAATGCTGAGGTCCAAGGGATCTAGACTCATATGAATTTTTTCTGATTTTCGTGCAGCCTTTTGAGACAGATTTTCATAGACAAAATCTGAGTTTGATAAAATAAAATCTCCAAAGATAACAATTTAGTAGCCCAAAAACATCATGGAAGTCAATTTTGAAGTGTTAGCATCAATCTAGAGCCGAATTAGTGATAGCCTTTTTCGCTTAAGTTTCAATCAAAACGATGCGACTTTTTTGTTAGGAGTGACCCTTCTGTGGACTGCTGCAAATATAATTACATGTCTGGCAGCCTCCATGATCCTTTTGGCAGCCCTCATTTGTCTTCGGTAGCATTGGGGATGGCAGAAATTCTGGTGAGTGCAGTGGAAATTGAAGCCATTGAGCAGCTTGGTCATGACCCGGAGCCATGGCATGTTTTGCTCCAAATGATCCTCCTCATCGGGAAGGTCAAAGAGGTGGCTTTCATAGAGGTCTTTTTCTTCCGCGAAAACGCCAGGGCTTTCTTCGGCCCCAGGAGAGGCTCCATCCGCGGCCTCGTGATCAGAGGCGTCAGAGGCCGAAATGGAGGACACCTTCCTTTTCGAAGCACTCGAATCCGCCCTCTTGATGGCTGAAAAGAGGCCAAAAAGTATGAGAAAAAGCCATGCTACATACACAGCATTCATTTTGTCATTTGCAATATGCAAAAGTTCTCGTAGGACTTGCTTTTTTGCATAAATTACCTGATTTTTGGACTTCATGCAAATCTAGAGATTTTTTTCATAGATAATTTTAAGTGGTGAAGTAGTAGATTTTAGCTAAATATTAAGATTTGCCCACCATGCAAAAGAACCTGTACAAAGATAGTAAAACTGATGTTGGAGCCACGATGCCAGCAGATGAACGCAGCCAACTATTCTAAGATGTCATGCCTCTGCAGTAGATGAGGATGTTCTTTTTAAAACTGTTTGGAGATTAATAATTTAGTGATTTTTGGTCTACAAGCTACGATTTATAGGCAACCGAGTTGAAAAAAGCGACTGTCAACGCAGCGCCCTCTTTTTTTGAGTTTTTCGAGTCAGCCGGTTTCAGCCCTTTTTTCAACCCACATTATTAGGCCTACTAATTATGAGAGAAGAGAATTTAAAGAGCGTACTAATGACTATATATTATTTAATACTACAGCTGTTTGCAGTCAAACGCAGTCAGGGCCAACGAGAAAATGGTGAATTAATTAGCACGAGATCAGAAATAAATTATTAGCCCTGATCTTACAGCTGCATACCAAAAATTGAATTATATCAAAATGCTCATAAGCCACTGAGCGGAATCTCGCCATTTCCTGCCTGAAAAGGCCGAAATTCCACTCCGTGGGCCCAGTGTGTCAAGAGAAGTAGAGAGAAAGTGAGAGAAAGAGTGTGAGAAAGAGAAAAGTGGAAAGAGCCTCAAAATAATGACCCATTCAACTAGCAGTAGCAAAATATGGGATATGTCGAGGTTTTTTGCTTGCAGTCTCATATTCATCCCAAATTGTAGTAAAGTATCATCCACCATGCTTGAAGAAGATCCTGAATATGTGGCGCCATCTTACCCAGCCTGTTAATAAACATGGCGGTGCCAGTCAACTTTTTCCACCGAGAACGAGCGTTGGGCAATGGCTTCTTGGGCTGCTGCTGCAGACCAGCCCCCAGCCCGCCCACAACGGGGGCAGCTGGGGCTGTGGGCGTGGCAGCTGCAGCAATGGGGGGCGGGGAAATTACCCCGCCTGAACCGGTCACAGCCACTGTCGGGACAACGGGGACTGATGCTAAATGTTATAATAATAAAAAAGGTCGTTGCAGGGGATATCCTCAATAGTAATTAGGTATACATTATAAGTTCTAAACGATGTCAAGATCAGCTCAAAAATAACTAGGAGTACCGTCATTGCGTCTAAACCATGTGCAATCTTTGTAGTGCAAATTTTGATGGTAATTTAAGGGGGGGAGAATGTATGTGAAAAATCCGGCAGTTGTCATAATATTTCACAACTGGAGAGAAGATAGAGGGGCAAAATGGTATATTTGGTATACTTACAGTCCGAGTCAGGATCTTTGGCCTTTGATCCGCCGGCCTTTTTGGAAGGAGGCTCATTTTTTTTCAGTCGAATGCTTCGGCGTCGAAAAGAGCCCGAACTTCTGTTGCTCGAGCCTCGCTTTAGAAATGGTTTCCCTTGAGTGATTCGCGCGCCTCGTTTTTCCTCTTCGGCCTATAATGGACAAAAAAGTCAAAAAAAGGCCAAACTTGCTCAGTTTTCGGAACGGTAGCAAAAGAAGGAATTAATTGGGAGGAAAAACGGGAAGTAAAAGTTTATTTTTATCAGGGCATCTCTCTTTTGTTTACGTTTTTGTTGACAACAGGAAAAGGAAGCTAAGAACACGTGGTTGAAACGGTTGTAAAAGCAGAATGGGTGAAAGGACATGCTTTCTTTATTCTGGTGGATATTAATATTAGTTAAAAATGGTCAGCAGGCTCAAGAAAGTTGCACATAATGCACAATGATAAGCATGCAAGTTTTTAAAGTAAGATGTCTTCTCCTTGTTTTTAGAGCAGTTTTTATTTAGGGCATCACCAACCAAAAATAGGGTAATTTTTTTAAATTCAAGGCAGCAGCTAAAAAAACAGTCTGAAAAATTCTGTTTTTCTGCTTGTGGCATTTTTCCATTTGGAATTGAAAGGTAGTGAGCATATTTCTTGACACTTGAGTAGTAGTTCAGCGCAAAATATGCTGGTTTTGTTGAACAAAATGTGAGAAAGTAATGCTGCAGAGATTTTCTCTTTTGTATCATAATACCTCCAGAGCTTTGAGAACCAAAGCATGAAACTTGGAACCAGCAGCTGGAGGAGCTGGTTCGTCTACTACTCCAGACGATTTGGAGCCATCCTTGAAGAAGTGACAAGTAGCAGAAATGACAAATATCATGCAACACAATTTAGCTCATGTTAATATTCAAACCCATTTGAGCCCCCATTAATTAATGCCAAGATTAGAAAGCCCTTCCCCAAAATATACTACAACCTGAATCACTAATTTTGCTCACCTAAAAAAAACCTTGCTGATTCTATGATTTCTCTTTTTAAAAAGTATTCTTTGTAGCAAATTTTTAAATGATTACACTTGGCTAAAGAGGCAAATGTTTGTCTCATCATTCTCTACAATTTCCCAAAATAAAAAAATAACGATACTCTGTACCATTCCTAAAGGCAAATTTTCTACACTACATTAAATTTGTACACCGTTTTCTGCTAATGGAGTCCCCCAATTTGTACAGCATGTTTTCTTTTAAAGTAGTCCGAGCTCTTTAAGAAAAAGTCACTTTTAAAGAGAAAGCAGTCTTGGTGTCACAAGTTGCGAAGAAGGAGAGAATCTTCAACAGCAATTACCTGCATGGCCAAAGTAGTTTGACTGCTCGTTCTGGACTCGCTGTCATCTTGAATAACAAAGCTGATTTTGCGACCTTCGCCAGTTCCATTAGCCACTGTGTTGGAGCACAAGATAGCCATGGTTTCCGGTGGCACTTGAGATTGCAACGAAGGCTGCTTATCAAGGCTGGACTGGTGTAGGGTGTGGCCTCCACTCGAGGTTGAGCTCGCGTTCGCCACAGATTGAGTGGCCATTGACCATCTCCTTGATGAGGTCGTGGCTGGCACCAAGTGAGGCACTGCCACAGCCTGGCTTCCTGACCTGCCAGCCGACTCAAAAGAGGTCCAAGCATGTGAGGCTCTGGAAGAGGCCACATTCATCCCACCAACAGGCCCGCCCCCAAAGAGAACTTTGTGAGCCTTTGGCAAGTTTTTGTACGTCTCCCGCATGAAGGCTGTGATTTCCAGCAGCAACACACACGCGATCAATCTTAGAGCCATCGGACAACTTCCGCCATTTGGATTGACACTTGCTGTAAATACAGAGAGAGGACTTTCATATGTCGTTGCCAGCAGAGTATTTTTGTGTTCACGCGCAGTCAGAGTGACCATTCTATAAAGTCAATATGGCATGCATTACAGCTCTTTGTACACAATGTAAATACTGTACTGAATAGATCATGTGCACATCACTCAACTTGAGCTGAACATAACTGAACTTGAGCTGAACATAACTGAACTTGAGCTGAACATAACTGAACTTGAGCTGAACATAACTGAACTTGAGCTGAACATAACTGAACATGAGCTGAACATATCTCAGCTGAGTGTAACTTGGCTGAATAGTACTCAGCTCAACGTAACTCTGCTGAACGAAAATCAGCGGAACAAAACGCAGCTGAACGAAAATCAGCGGAACAAAACACAGCTGAACGTTACTCAGCTGAACGTTACTCAGCTGAATGTTACTCAGCTGAACGTAACTCAGCTGAACAACTGAACGTTACTCAGCTGAATGTTACTCAGCTGAACGAAAGTCAGCTGAACAAAAGTCAGCTGAACAAGAACAAAAGTCAGCTGAACAAGAACGAAAGTCATCTGAACAAAAATCAGTTGAACGAAAGTCAGCTAATGAAAGTCAGCTGAACGAAAGTTAGCTGAACGAAAGTTAGCTGAACGAAAGTTAGCTGAACGAAAGTTAGCTGAACGAAAGTTAGCTGAACGAAAGTTAGCTGAACGAAAGTTAGCTGAACGAAAGTTAGCTGAACGAAAGTTAGCTGAACGAAAGTTAGCTGAACGAAAGTTAGCTGAACGAAAGTTAGCTGAACGAAAGTTAGCTGAACAAAACTCAGCTGAACATAACACAGCTGAACAAGTCAGCCGAACAACATCTGCATGATCTAAGCATAATCAGTATGAACTGAGCATGACTAGGTGCGAAGTTAGCATTGCTAATCATGAGCTGAATATCGCTCAGCATGAAATGTGCATCAGACAGGATTAGCTAGGCATAAGTCAGCATAAACTAAGCAAACTGATTATTACTCTGCATGAACATAGAGTTGCTCATCATAAACTGAAAGCTACTTAAATTGAGCTGAGCACCACTCAGCATTAATTCAACATAACTCATCATGAACTGAGCATCACTCAATGAACTATGCATCAAAAGCAGGTTATTGAGGCGTTAAAAGGAGCAGAGAATTCATGCCTTATGCACTTTTGAGGAAAAAGTCGATTTTGCACATGATTTGTGGCAACTCAGGAGTCGAGTAGCAAGAAGTTTAGAAAGATGTCGCAATAAATATTTTAACCTTCATCCATAAAGTCCTCTTCCTCGTCCTCGAGCAGAAGCAGCCTCTGTTTCGATTCGTCGGTAAAAACTGCAGCAGAGGCCGAGGCCGTGGCCTCGAGATCGGCCGCTAAAAGCTCCTCAATTCGAGAGCCCAACATCTGTAATAAAAAGTGAAAGCAACATAAAAAAGAAAGGCAAACGTGGAATCACTGACCTCGCCCCATTGATGAAACATTTTGCTCGCTTGAAGTTGCATGGAAATGGACCTTCTCTGGGCCAAAGGCTGCGTGAGGACCAAGCTTGGGCCACCTCGGCTTGGCCGACCTGTTGGAAGGTTGGTCTTCAGCCACGAAGGCCACTGACCCCGATTGCACTGGTGTACAAAGTGGGCACACTCAAGAATGTAGCAAGCTCTCGTTACAACAGGTGCTTTGGGCTGAAAATGGAGAAGAAATGAGAAATCTTGGGATTTCATGCCAGTGAAATGCACTTCTGAGGCCTTCAAATATTGGATTTGACTTTTTTGCTTTCATCTTTGAAAAGGTCAAAAAGCTAGCCTTTTTGCTCCTCATTCATTCACAGTGTTGAATGAAAGGAAATGCCTTTTGGATGAATGGGCTAAATTGAGGCTTTTTCATTACCAAATCTATGAGGGCTGCAATCAGCAGAGGATCAGGAATTGTTCCTGGCGCACTCATGTCAAGCATCAAGTTGAATCTGGCCAGGCCAGCTTGAACGACCTCGACAGGCACCAGATGTCTCTCCTTGAAGCAAACTGTGTCCGAGTCACGGGTCATTCCGGCCTCGAAGTCGTAAGAATTACACCGAGAGACCTCGTAAAGCGCATCCTCGCTGTCCATTTCACGTTTTCGGCCTCGGGTCATGCCCATCTTCTCAGTAAAAGTTTTCTTCGCCATTGTTATGATTTGTTTTCTGCAATAAGCAACAACAGAGGCTCGAGTTAGCTTCACGATCCGCTTTGTTTACACTAACGTCTGGCGACAGCTGGGCGCTTAGCCAACAAGCAGAGCCGAACTAAGTGAATTAAGGCTGGCCAGGATTTTTAATATTCACCTAGTTCCTTTTTGCAGTTTAGCCTGTTGGCCCTTAAGGTAAGTGGAGTATTTCCTCTGAGGAGGCTGGTTGGGTAATTGGGCGCCTGGCTCTGAGGCTGCGACCTCAGCTTCCAGGGCTGCCTCAATGCCAGAACGATGATTGTGCTCTTCATGGTCTCCTGACTTTCCTGTGATCCAATTAATGGCTGCATGGACGAAAAGTTTCTGTTTATAGTTCTCTATCAAGGGGAAAAAGCAGCAGAAGCTAGAAGTTCCCCAGCAGCTCCTCTAGGAAATAGAGGAGGAAACTGCTTGAAAAGCCATTTCTTTTATTTTTCCCTCTAGAAATCGAGACGATTTACCCATTTGCATCCGTGAGACTTTCCGGTCTCTCTCCTCCACCGACCTCGAATTGAGCACGAAAATCTTCTTATTGAGGCTGCCAGCGGGACTTCCTCGGGCCAAGGGACTATCCGCCCCTTCCACTAGGCTCTAGTTTAAAACAAGAAAGAGAATTTATTGACCTTAGCCCACAAAAGAAAGGCAGTAATTGTGACTTTCAGCCCCATTTAAAGCACACAATGGATGTCAGGCTGCTATACCCAAACTTCGTGGAGTTACCACAAAATTTGAAATAGCACCACATAAATTATGGGCCTGCTTAACAAAGAGGCTTCCAATTCCTTTTTTCTACTCACAGTGGCAGTGGAAGATGTGGACTTTTTCTTGAACACAGACTTTTTGTAGATCAATTTGGACTCTGTCTCATCCACGTAATTAACTGGTGAGTCTCGCGACTCAATGTTGGGATAAGATCCAGCTGGAATCCTGAGCAAACAACCTCGTGTTAACCTACTACTTTCATTTAAGCAGTAACTACTTGGGATCGGGGCGAATGACGATGCGGTTTGTTTTTGTTTTTATCTCAGCTGAGCGCGCGGCTTGAGTGGCGGGATGAACCATAAAGAGGAGCCGTCAAACAAATTTAAGGGCTTTAAAAATGCAAATTTCTAGCAGGAGCTGAGTTTAAAAGCGCGGCCATTAATCAATTATTCAGCAGCCATGTAAAAAAGTTTCTAGCAGCAGAACGTTCAAAATAATGAGAGTTGATGAGGAGTGTACGAAAAATCTACCTGGCCGCGTGGTTTCCGTCCACTTTGTACTGAGTTTTCACCAGCTTCTTGGTGGAATCCATCAGACCACTAAGTGCCACTCTGCGGAAAACACTGCCATGGTTCACTTTAATGTAGTTGATGAGACCACGGCAATCATTATAAAGAATGGCATTCTCCTGGGACTTGATCCAAGCCATTTTCTCAGTCATCTTGCTTATGAGCTTCTTGAACATGGTAGTGACGAAAATAACCTCAATGCTCTTGGCTGTGCTATTTTCAGCCGAGAAATTGCTAGAATACCCAGAGCTCAACTCATGCTCCGATTTGAAGAACATTTTGGGGCCTAGAGCCTGAAGCAATTTGGGCCCTGAAAAGAGAGGAAAAATTGTAGGAAGTCACTAGACCAGAAGTGTAACATTGTCACCACCACACTATATGCTATGTATATACAGTGTTGGAATATAGAAAGCAATAAAGAAAAGCAGCTTTTACGACTCACTTGGGTGACCTCCCGAGGCCGTACATGTTGAGCCTGAGGCCGCCGAGGTTGAGAATGGGTTATTAGGATCTCCGCAAAAGCTCAAATATCCATGCAGAAATGGGATGAGGAAGGGCAAGTCTCTGCTCTCGACCAACATTGTCACAAATTGGCGAAATTGCTTCTTATCGTACCACAAAAGCCTGGAGAGCAGGGCCACTCCTCTGGCCCTCAAAGTTTCAGTGTTGGAGGTAGGAATTTGGCCTCCAACGCCACTACTTTGGCATCCTTGAGGTCTCAAAGTGTCGTGACAGCCATGTTTGCATCCCAGCATTTTGAGAACTCTGCAAGAGGGAGAAGAAGTGTCAATCACATGACAGCATCAAATTGAGCCCTTTCACCAAATACAGTCAATATGCCATCACCAAAGCAGAGAATATCAAGGTTGGCTACATTCAAGTTGAGATGTGCGTACAGCAAAAAAAGAGAAAGCTCAAGCTTTTATTCGTCTTCAAAAAGGTAGGAGCAAGCAAGCATCCTTGTTGAAATGGAAGACTTGCCAGATTGCTTTTATTATTTCAGGCCCCACGAGGCTCATAGAAGAAAACTGTGGCTCTTGAAAACTGACTAGAAGACCTGCTGAGTGGTCTCAACAAAAGAGTTTTGAAGGGCCTTGGATGGAAAGTCACATATTTGAGGATTTCCAATACAGCCCAGCAGCTGCGATAATTAAAAAGCTTAATTTTGCGGAGCTTTCTAAAGCTAGGTCACTTTCACCCTTGGGAGCAGCAAGCTAAGCAAGAAAAAGCATCAAAGGTCAGCAACATATCAGATGTCTGCCAAAAAAGAGAAAAACGCATCTGAATGGAAGAGCCCCCCGTTTTTTACATTGTTTGAGAGTGGCTTTCCAATTTGTTGCTCCCTTGGGACCGATGGCAGCCAAAGCCAACCAAGCAGCTCTCTTTCTCTCTCTCTCTCAAATACCCAACTGATTACAGTGGGATCCTTGTACGATGGCCAAGGGGAATCAAATCTAATTATGCAGAAAGTTGGGCTCTGAAGTTTCAGCAGCCATATAGCCTACCTAATAACAATGTCCATGAAGGTGTTGTGAAGAGTGAAAGCCTTGCAGCTATTGACTTTCGAGGGCTTTTCAGCCTCTTTTGCCCCGTTGGGAGGGGAGGCAGTGGGCGTGGCTTCTTGTGGCATATTTTGGCCTTCGATGATGGGATCCTCGCCTGTCAACTGGCCCAGGATGGCCTTTGTCGAGTTGGCCAACACACCCAGGTCAATTAGAGTTGATGTCAGGGATAGCAGGACTTCGCAAACTCGAACAGTGCAAACATTCTCTCTCAATGAGATTTTATGGAGAGCCTGGAAAAAAGCATGTCAGTGAAATGCAGTTTGGGGGAGGAATTTACATGAATGAGGCACAAATGGGTTTCAACAACAATTGGGGATCTGGATTCCACATAAACGTTTTCCCCCACTTTGCCATGCAATTGCAATAACAAAAATTAAATGAAAGTAGTACAATGTACTACTATTTTTACACTCCTTTATATCTGAAATTGCGTAGAGCTCAACTCGAGCTTTGGATCTCATTCACACGGCTAAAAAGCACTTTGGGAAAAAGCAGCTCTCTAAAACCATTTCATGCTATAAATATGAAAAGTTCCTACATTTATTAGCTACATAAATGGAAGTAATAGAGTGAGAATTCGCTAAGTAGCGCCACTCGATGGCAAAAAGAAAACAAAGGATGAATTCTTGCCACGTTTGTGCCCTGTGTGCACTGAATGCTATGCAAAGCTATTCCAGGCTGATCCCCATTGAGTGTTCCAAGGCTGAGTTCTATGTGCGGAAGTTGTGGAAGGAGGCAACAACTCCTTTTAAAAGATTTTCATCTCGGTTTCTACTCTCTCTCTCTCTACACACGTTCGTGTGAAATGAGATGCAGGGAGGAGGACAACTTTCAAGGCAACACCATTCAAAATGCGGCAGCTCACTACTACAGCAGTAAATGCATCATCAAATGATCGTGTTGTAGTGCAGAAAGCTCCAGTTGTACTATTATAATACAGTTTTTGGCCTTAGCTTCCACAAGGCCATGAGCAATTACTTTGTTGTTGCTGGTAGCAAAAGTTGGTGAATAGTTGGGATCAGCTGGGGAAAGCGCAAGCACTCTCTCGCCACCAAATTCTTAATTGACAAAATGCATTTCGATATACCAGGCTTGCCATTTACAAGTTTTTTGATAGTTCAGCTATTTTAGAGGGCGTTCTCATTTTTTGAGTATTTTCTCCCTAAATGGTTGATTTGAAATAATCCGCAGTATTGTTTAAGCACAATAAGCCTTAACTTTAAAAATACACTCCAAGGTATAAGCCAGTGGAGGGACAAACTTTACCGCAAGATGGCGCTTTTTGAGCAAGTATTTTTTAGGAAAACTGTCGCGCGCGAAACTTGATCGGCGGAGTCAGGCTAGAAAAAATTAGTTTGTACCACGAAAAGATTGAAAACTTGCGTAATTTTCATAGGGTTTTAATGGCTTGAGAAGGTGCCATTTTAAAATTGTAGATTTTGTCATGTTAGCAAAGTTTTCAAAAAAAAGTGCTATAGAAGCCAAATAACTGCCAATTATCGGCTGTCCATGTAGTGCAGCCATGTCAACTTGCCCAAGTGTGTGAATCTAGCGATTTTATGACTCTTTTGGCTTATAGAAGTAAAAGAAATCACTTTATTGGCTGCCTTCATCATCCATTAAATGCATTACACACATAAAAGTTACCTTCAAGAGCACCAAGTAGTCCATATGTCCGTTTTTCCTGATGTAAAAAGTGGATCCCACAGCCTCGCCAATGCAAGGAGGCGTGTACACAATGAGGCTGTCTGTTCGTGATCTATCTAAGGGCGGTGGAACGATGCGAACGTGAGCGTCGCCATTTTTGATGCCATTTTGCTGAGCACCAGTTACACCGCTACAATTTTCTTTGATGTTTCTTTGAGATTCTGTACTGCTCGCGGTGGAACTCATCTGAAAAAAATGATGTCATTACTCCCAATTTTTGCCACCATTTTCCTCTCCCCTTCTGCTGGGTAATATAACGGACATTTCCCTACCAAAGCTGATGAATATGTCATGAAGGCCACTGCATCAAGATGAGGACGATTAATCATCCCACCACTACAGCCTTGTATTGGGAATTCTCATACATTACACGAGCAACAGCGATAACTGTGCCAAAGACAAGGGCTTACATTATATGCATAAGCATATATATAAGTATCCTTGGTTTATTTCCATCTCATATTGCGTGATAAAAATTAAGAAAAGAGGCAAAAGTCACGTTCTCCTGCAAAGCAGCAATTCGCGCCTTAAATTTGCCCCCTCGAGTCAGAAAATAAGTTAGACCGAGTGACAGATCGAAACTGTCTCCCATATTAGTGTATAGAAAAGGAAAAGAGCAATCTTGTGTGATCAAATGGAAATCCAAGCTCAGCCTTGACAAAGGTTCATTTTAGAGTAGTAATATTAGTGCTGAGCTAGTCAGAACTTTGGCCTTGAATCTCGAGTGCTACTATTCTTACCTTGTCTGGAGTATTGCCTGGAGTGAATTCTGTCACCGTGATAATGGGCTTGGCAACCATCTTCTTGGATGCATTTGAGGCCAGAGATATTTTCTGCTGGTTACATTGAGAATTGGTGCTTTGCTTTCGCATCCCGTAGTACCTGCAAAGTTTAGTTAGTAATTACTTGACTCGCCCGTCAAAGTTGCAACTACAAAAAGTTAGCTTTTGGCTCTAAAGCCCACAAAAAGGAGACTTTCACATCAAATCTGGGCACATGCAGAAACCTCTGCCAAACCAAAAAAAAACCGCCACATTCCGTTACATTTTTATATGTTACGCTAACGGCTAAGCCAAGAACAAAGCAGCTAAGAACAAGTTTCAAAAATTGGCATTGTCAGCTGACGTCTGCGCGCGTTGGCTTGAAGTGAAAAATGCCGGCGTGCGCTCGCGCTACTCATTTGCCGGCGAGCTTTAGCACTGAGTTACATAAGAAACAAGCCAATTTTCTGAGGGTAAAGGGAGATGAGTGCACACAATGTGATGATAGATCGACTTACCCGCTTTCACGTCGCAATTCATCAATAAGTGAGCTAATGTGACACGACAGGGGACAAAAAGAAAGATGAGGAACGTTGTAAGAGAGGAAGAGCAGTAGTCATTGTAAAGTACATTCTCAGCACAAAATACAGCCTTGTATACAAAAAGGGAAAGGCTTGAAGTATTTTCGTCCAATGAAAAAAAAATTCACAAGTACTGATTTGCATAAAAAAGTGCCCATTATGCATGCAGAGGTGCTGCTGCCAAGATCACTGCTTTTGCCTCAATTTCATCAATAATAATTAAGGAAGTCAGACACGAAAGAAAAACACACGAGCAGATTGACTCCTTAGAATCTCAAATTTGGCTCGATCTTTCTCCAGCGTTATTGGATTTATTAATAACGAGAGGAAATAAAAATATTTTAAAGATACCTTTAAAAAATTAATATGTTTCAGGAAAAAACTGATGAAAAACTGTGCAAAGAACGAGCCCAATTCACATATTACAGACAAATCATTTCGCAGGCCTGCTCCATAGCATGTTTTTAAAAACCGCTACGGACCATGCCAAAATTACACCAATTTGCAAGAAAGCGAGACAACTCAAGTGAGGGTATATAATGGAGGGCGGAAAATAGGAGAAAAATTATTTTGGCAGGGCAATTGAAGTTTACCTTAAACTTGGCATGGATTTGCCTTTGACGAGACGCGCGTCTTTGCCAGAGCAAGCTGAAAGTTCTGTTTCGGGCTCTTCTGTGGTAGCCGCCTTCTTCTTTTGATTTGGGTCCAACTTTCCGACGATCTGGAAGACGAAGAAGAAGCAATATCAGCAATCTCTGATATATAGGAAGGCCAGCTAGGAAAGCACACAGGTTTGAATAATGATTTCTCGGTAATTTTGCAGGAGGAAAATGCATCATCTTTGCTTGTGCAAACTTGAGTTTTGATAGCTCGAAAATGGCGCAGCAGGAGATGCTATTTTTCAACGGCATTTTTGAAACGATTTATGGCAGCCATTCGGCCATAAATAAAAGTGGACCAATTGTTTGTCATATTATTTGGTAAGGCGCGAAGGAAAAAAACCTATCTCATATAATAAGAAAAAAACTCCAACTTCTGTTATGCTCAAGCTTCTGGGAGGAAAAAAGTTCCCCATAACTTTTTCGTCCCTTAACACTACAACAGTGCTCGTGTAGCAGAAGGCAATGCCACAAGAACTTGAACTTCTCAGCTTACGTAACCTTGGAAATTTTGTGGTCTTCTCAGATGCTCATGCATCCAAAAAACATTTTTTGGGGAAGTGTAGGTACTTTTATGCCCTGTTCATGTATTAAGAATGCCTTAAGGTATGGAAAAAATTGTCATAAGGAAAAGTGAATCTGTTGCTGACTGCTACTCTCCGAGTTCAGCTTGGGGCCGAGCAGCGTTTTTAATGGCAATTTTTGCTATTTTGTCTCATGGTTTTCAGCTTTTTTTCAAATCAAACTAGCGTTCTTAACTTTTCTTTGATAAAAGATGAAATTCAACTATTGATTTCACTCCAAATGACTAAAAAGCGGAGCGCATAGTAGTCAAAATTAGATTTGTTTACTTTCGAGTCGATCTGATTTTTTGTATCAGCTAGCGCGCTTGTCATAAGACAATTTTTCTCCTTTCCATGAGGTGTTTTTCGTGCATTTTCCTAAGGAGTTTGGGGCGTACATGAACAGGACATTAGGCCAATTGAGACTCAAGCTAGCAAAAATCGTAGAGGGTGCTTTTTTCAGCATTATCATGCACGATATGTTTTTTAAAAGAAAATAAGCCCTAAAAACTAAAAATTGCAGAAGGGGCTTATTCAGCATTTTAAGGCATACACTAGCTTATATTGGTGAATCTGCACTAATTGTAGAGGGAGCTTTCTTCCAGCATTTTAAAAAGAAAGCTTTAATTTAGATTGCCAAAACTGTAGATGGCGCTTTTTTCAGCTATGCAAGCACTGGTATTTGTTAATTAACATTAATCCTTTAAAATCAAGAATTGTAGAGGGCGCTATTCTAGCCTCATTGACAAGCAGCTATATCTATAAATGGCATGAAACCTTATTTGGGAGAACACACAAACTCACGTCTACATCAGTGAAACTTGTCCTGGAACTTCTCCTCATGAAGTTATCTCGAGCTGAGAGAGCTGTGCCAGACGCAGTGGTGGGTAGATTGATTTTATTATTAGGAGCCACACCATTTTTGCCACCAGCACTATTCTCAGCTGCGCCATTATTGTGGTGGGCAGCTGACGCTGTGGGAGTCGAGGTGAGGCTATTATTAACCTGTTGCTGGCCATTGCTGAACGAAGGGTCAATTTCCAGTGACCGATCAGACTTGGAGAGAATCTTGGACTCGACAAAAGTCTTGAAAGTCTTGAACCGGTTCACTTCGAGTATGATGGACTTTTTCCTCTCGTGAGCCCTGGAAGATATGCTCGAGGTTCTTTTGACACTGGTGTGATCCGATGACAAGTCACTGCCAAGGCCAGATTTCCTCTGGTCCTCGCAAATGATGGGAGTCACAGCAGCAGGATTGGAAGAAGCTGCATTTCTCTCACTTTCCACACTGCCACAAGTGGTGACCTCGATTTTTGGCATTGGTAACGAGTTGCTGCGTTTCCTTGGCGGGGGGTCACTCGTGACTCCACAAGTGATGCCCTTCAGCCTGAGCATAAACACACACAAACTTAATTAATATGTACTGAATTAATTTCTTCAGAGTCAGTTGAGCAAGCTTTTTATTCTTGCTTTCTTTTCCTTCTGGCTGCAAATGAACACTGACCTTCTGTTTAGGAACATAAGGCCCCAAAATACCCCTTCTTCACTCCAGTGGGAAATGAACAGACACCTGACAACAGCTATGTCCAAAAACGTAGCCAGGGCATTCTCAGTTTCATTGGGCACTCCGGGCACCGTGGAGGGAGTATTGAACTTATCCACAACTTTGGGCGGAAGAGCTGGCTCCTTTTCATCACTGCTGAAAGATGAGCAAATATTGGCAAAAGAACTCGAGAGATTTTGTTGCAATGGACACACGGCAGTCAAAGGGAATAGAAATTTGGCCTTTGAAACTTGGGATGAGAAAGACCAGCCAGGCAAAATATAGTAGTAGTAGTAGAAGCAGGCCTACAACTAGCTTCTGCTCAGAAGAAGAATTCAATTACCTGGCTCCTGCAACGGCCTTCAGAAGCGGAGGCTGCTGCTGTTGTTGGTTCTTGCTGGAGGCTCCAAGATTGCCAGAACTACTGTCCGTGGATTCACTCTGCAAAGCATAAAGGACAAAAATACTTTCCAAGGCATAATGGAGCAGCGACAACATGCTTTTATTTGCGTAGGCCAGAGTCGTGCCGCGCCGTCACCCGCGCGCACGTGTTCAAACGTAAACAAAGGTCCGCGCATGCGCAGAGCGCAACTCCCGCAGAGCTATTCAAATACATGGCGCTTTTGTAGCCTGCAGCTACTCAAGTGCTACAGATAAGCCAAGCAAATTTATGGCTTGCTCTACACCTTCTTTGCTACTTAAGTCCAAGCATAAATCACCAGACTTACCTTTTCCTTGAGGGCTTTTTCGGCCGCAGCTGATCTCAGTGCAGCTACGACAGCTGCAAAAGCTGGCTTTTGGCTGCCTGTCATTGGTGCAGTTTCAACTGTTGCTACTGTAGTTGTAGAGACTCCATTTGTTGTGGAACCTTGAGGAGCCACGACCTCAACAGTGTTAGGTGCAGAAGCACCTGGAGTGGTGGCAGTTTTTTCAGCAGCCTTGTTTTTACTCTCAGCAGCTGAAATGATGAGAAAACGCATGAGTTCCAACTGTTCCCACCAAATTGAAGTCTTTCTCTTTTTTAAGTAGTTTTGCTCTTGTTTTGTCATCAGTTTTATATGGACGATTTTCTCGTGGTCTTGGATCGAATTGAAAATATCTTGCAAGAAGCCATTCCGGATGCTAATAAGAGTCTAGCAAAATATTATGATTATTACATGACATGCCGTCAATCTGCATTATCACTCAGTAAGAATTAATAAGTGTAAAAAAAGCATGCAGCACAGGCAAAGAATGGATCTTTCTTCCGTCTCGTTTTCGCACTATGATATGTACAATCAGATATCGAATCTAGAGAGTGTCTAAGAAGAAATGTGGAGCTGTAAATTGTCTAAGTTGTCTTCTAAGCATGAAAAATCCTTGGATATTTATAGACAAAGAGATATCGAGATATAGTCGAGGTAGTTTTTTTTTGGGACAATCAAATGCAATAAAGTATGAATTCTGTGTTGGGAAACTTTGGAGGCCAAATATGGCCTCTCTAGTGGGTACGCAGGCTAAATAGATATGATTTGGTACTCATAGCCACACATAAATTAGCAGCAGTCGACTTTTTTGCTATAACTCCAAATAGGCAAAACATAGAAGAACTGCTACTAATGCAAGTATACAGAATGGACAGAAGTTGCCGAAGATTCATAGATCAAAAACACCACTTTTGCTAGAAACAAATTTGTAAATATAAGTGCACATCGAAGATGAAAAGTAACCTATGCATTCAACCAGATGCTGCTGCGATTCTTCAGTGGAATCTGAAAAGCAACAGTTCATTTAGCTGACGCCATTTTGTCCGAGGCCTTTCATTTTTTGTTGTTGTTGTTTTTTCTACAAAAAACTGTGCTCTAGTTGAAGGGAAAAGCAAATTGGAAGCAGGAGAAGATAGATGGGGGAAGCCTTTAATAATATTCTAGTTGCATAGAGTAGTAATGGTTTCAAGCATAGATGTTTAAGAAAGTAATGGTTGTAGTGTATGCATTCACTATTTTTTTTTGGTAAGCCCAGACAGAAAAAACAGCAGCTTTGACAGCAGCAGCTAAAAACCTTTTTCTCTCTCTCTCTCAAAAACTTTTATGAAAAAGTAGAAGAATCTCTAGCAAAAAGAAGATGGTGAAAAAGCGCAAAAGTTTTCTTCATCATAATAATTATTATTGTATGGAGTGAGAAAATGTGTAAAAAATTGCTGGTTGCCCTCCTTCCTTGTTAAATGGGGAAGACTCAGCACTTTAATTTTTGTTGTTTAGCAAAAGCTTCCATGTATTCTACTGATTGTTGTAGCCTTAGGAAGCCAATAATGATCTTTAGAAAAATTTTCCTCTTTAGTTAATTTCAAAAGAAAGAAAGTAGAAGTAGAAAAGGAGAAAAGTTAGAGCTGTTTATCTTACCCACTCGACTAATGGCTGAGACGAGCAACCCTTTTCGGGTGATCTTTAGCCATTTTCCTTTAGTTTGTGATTTTGGCTGAGCCTTGACAACTGGTGAGCCTGGAGCATCTCCTGTTAGCATTAGTACAATATTTTTTGGGTATCTTTTTGGTATCACGACAGCTGAATAATGACACACATTGAAAAGGAAATCATCGTAGTACACAAAAGCCCAAGAAGTTATTATAATAGTAGTACAGAGTTGTTATGATTGCAATAATAACAGCAGCTAATGTAGAATATATAAATGTCACTGAGTCAGAGGTCTCAACTAAAACAAACATCCATTGCAGCAGCAGCAAATGATATACAGTCAGTATATGATAGTGAATATTGTACAAGATGAAAAAATACAGCAACATCGAACGAACGTCAATCACCTAGTAATAGTAGCATTAATATTTTGCAGAATGCTTAATTAGAAGCCAAAAATACACGTACGGCTAGGTTAATGACAGCCTATAAAAAGCTGTATGCACATCAATGCAAATACACAAGGCCTCCCTCCCCCAAAAAAGATTATTGCTACATACTGCCTCTATGTATCAAAGGTAATAATTATTAGCATGTATGCACACTGGGCTAATGTGGCCATTTACATACTATACTTTCGACTTGTGGGGAATTTAAGACCGAAATTACTTTGTGTCTGTAGTAAGATACTGTAAAGAGTACTTCTTCTTTTTTGGGTATAGCACATTATCAAGATAAATTGAGTCGCTGATCTAATTTACCTTCAGCCCCTAAAAAGCTCTTTTGGGGGTCACTTTTGGCCTGCTTCTCTCGAATCTTTTTCAGATCTTTGGCGATGGGACGTCTGGGCTTCACCTATAAATAACAACGTTCATCAAATGTTGTATCTTACAATGGAGTTAGTGTAGAGCAATTCTTACAGGAGAAGTGAAGCACTCAGTGTCTGGATGTCTGAATTCCCACATGGCTTGCCAGATCTTTTTGCCAGATTCCAGGCGAAAGTTCTGCATGAAGTCGGATTCGCGAACGTTGGTGCAGATGGGTGCAAACAAGTAGACGAAAGTCTGCAAGAGAGAAATCCAATAGATGGCACCAAAATTCACTTTTTCTCATTCTTTTGGCAGAAAGAACCGCAGCTAGGGAGAAAGTTTTGAGCCACCACAAAAAGCTGATATTGGAAACTTTCGAAATATTGCAGCATATCCTGTAAAAAATGGCCTTCTCTATTGCATTAGGCCCCCAGTCAAAAATTGGTTAATTGCTTAGAAGCTTCCATGCAAGTATTCAGCGGCCGGCATTAATGTAAATGAGTACAAGGCATATTTCCCCCATACATTCAGAATCTGGTAGCAAATGAGGCATGCTGAAAAAAGGCCAGAAAAAGAAAGTGCCATTTTAAGCCAAGAACCTGCATTATTTACAGATTTGTTTTTATTTCGCGCGCGACCCGTGCGCGCGTACGTTATTTGTTTACTTGGTGGAAAAACCAAAACAAACGGGAGACAAATCGTCAATTTGGGAGGTAACTTACCGTGATGGCAGTTATAGGGAAAAGGTAAGCGAAAGCTGATGAGTCCAGTTTTCCCTCATTGCCCATTGCCAGCGCACATTCATCAGCCGCATCCAAAAGGATCCAGTGAAGTGTATACAGAAGTTTGGTTTCTGCACTTCCCAAGTTGAAGCTCGACTCTTTCCTAGCATAGCAGCAGCATATATATGTACCATACAGAGCATAATTTGATATTGCAGCATCTCCAGAATGGAAAATGTCATCTCGTATGATTATTGAGAATGTCAATGCATACAAGACAGCTCTCACTGCTTTCTTTGCCATATTCATGAAAAATGGGGTATTTTCTTGGTTACCTCCAAAAAGCCAGGTGAAACAAAAGTATGGCCTCTCTTAATTATGGAACTCAATTTTACTACCTATGCTGAAGCATTGAGGATGCACAGTGCATGACGTGTGGCAGAGTTGCAACAATGAATCGCCACCTTGGGATCTTCTGGAGAGCATTGGTGAATCCTGGTGACAGGCCAAACAGGACGTTTTGCACGAGGACCTTTTCGAAAATCTGCGAAAAAAGCAAGAAATGAAGCCAAAGTTGAGATAAGTTGGCAAAATACAGCCCTGGCTTTCTCCATATAAAAAGCAGCTCACCTTGCAGGCTTCTTTGATCTCCTAAGCAGCAAATTGGGTAGAGGAAAAGAGAGATTGATAATTAATTCAAAGAATCAGTGGGCGCGTAAATAACATTAATAAAGTTGGTGCCACTGCTGCTGCTGCCAACAACATCAGTCCAACAACTCTATGTATATACTATGTATATGTATAATACACAGTGGGTGAACTGTGAGTGTGAAAAGGTCAGGGTAGCTTTTGTCATATCTAATAATGTGTTGTCATATTTTATGGGCTATTAATTGCAATACTTGGTGAGAGTGTAAAGCAAAATTCATTTACACTTGTGCACAGTGGGGATAATTCACGCGTAATAGAGAGTGGTACTTTTTTCGACGCGTTAATTAATCAAAAGCTCGTTTTTCCCACTGTGCACACCATTATTGCTTGTCACATTAATAAATCTTCTTTTAGGGTCCAGTAACTAAGCTCTACTCAAATATGGTACATGTATTTATTTTAGAGTGGAATCGTACAATTGGGCTCGCGCGAGGATTGCAAATATGAGTGCATCATGCATCATTTGTCCATGTATGAAGAGGCGCTCAATGTGTAATGATTGTAACATTGGCAATGAAGTCAAAGTCAATAGGAGCTTTCAGCCTCAGTCCACCATCATTATTGCAGTCTCAAGAGTATGCTATACACATGCAAGTCGACTCTGAGCCAATGCATAACAAAGTACATTCTCATAAAATTAATTGGACATGGAAGTTGTTTTTATATTAAGATTCACTCCTGCTAAGAAAAATCATGTTTCCCATTTCCCCACTCTTTGTTCACTCCATGCTCTTAAGTGGTTCACATGTCTCATTTATTCTACATTCATGCTAAATGTGCATGCAGGCTTGCTTTTATAATATAAAAAGAGAAATAGTGGACATTATGAAACTGCTGAGGAACAATATTTTAAAAGTCCATGTTTTTTCCACTAATATCTCACATGTCTTGTTTTGTCCTCATTCATGTTTAATTAATCTTTGATGTAGAAGATCAGTGTTGCACTTAGAGTGAAAAAAAATGCCTTGGTAAAGTATGTAAAAAAAGTGGGAACATGCATGTCATCATCATTTTTGGCAACTCATTTCTGGACCCATTATGCCAAAAATTAGGGCACTTAACAAGCTGGAGTAGTGGAACAATGTGTACATATATTGAATAGAAGGCTTATCTTCCTGCCACAGCAAGCCTTGTCATATTTCCTGACAGAAAGTGAATATGAAAGTTGATACAACAGAGTAACAACTATCACCAGTTCTTTTGCCAAGAATCCCACAACCTGATGATGGTGTATAGCAGCCAATTTATCATGAAAGAGAAGAACCTTGAGCATTTCACAAAATCCAGCTCCCAAGTCAAGGTTGGGCTTTTTTCTGGCTGACTTGGTCTCAAAAGATTCCTTAGAATAAATTGTGAGCTTTTACTCTTGATTGCTGCTTCTCATCAAATAGACTTCTTTTCTACAAGGATGAAAGTTGCTAAGCAGCCACAAATTTTCTCTTCTCTAATCTGCACCTTGCCTCTTTTGTAAACAGTTCTTCCAATGTCAACACTTGGGAAAGAGAGAGTGAAGCCTGTGTGAGTTCACATCATCAGGGTGAGTAAAAAAACTCCTCTCTAATAAAGGGCTTATTAGGATACTCTCTTCAACAGGTGTCAAATTTCAGAGCCTCAATGCTAACATATCAGAGGCATTTTAGCTGAACAATTCCCAACTGTGTTTGCCAGTAGAGGTGGACTTGAAAGAGGAGAGCAGAGAAGCAGAAAGCTAGCAGGTTGAAAAGAAGAGAATTGAGGCAATCAGCAACTTTCTTACCATTGTAGCACTACATGCTGGAATTGAAGCTGACCTGGATGAACTGGAGGAGGCAGAAGGTCTTTTATGTAATAAAGACCATTTGGGGCAATATACAGCAGCAGCACACATTTTGGCTCACATGGTGCCACATATAGAGGAAACTTTTAGCCTCTTTGCAAAGATATATAATGCTAGTTCTATATAGCTGCAGGCTAAAAGTAATTGTTATGTCATTTCCTGCCACTAGATGGCGCTGCATCATTTTATGGCACTTTCCCATAAGGAAAAGACCTAATTGAAAACAATTATTTTTGTCACCAAAAAAGTAAAGGTAAAATTGCCTAAAAAAGACAAAATTGGATGTGAGTTTGACAGCATGGATGCAGAGAAGAACTGAGCTAGTAATAAACTATTGTTTACCTTTTTTCCATGCTGTTTGCTGTGTCTTTACTGTCATCCAAACACACCAACTTTCACAGGTGACTTTTTTTCAGAATGAAAAGAGCTCCATTATGGCACATCTCATTCTGGCTTGTGCTTTCTTAAACCTTTTTCTACATTTTCATCAAGAAGTGGTCGTGGTAGTGGTTTTGCAGATGAGATACAACTTCCAGTAGTAGTATTCTTCCTCTACTCAGTATATATTGTAAATCCTTTAGGGATTAGGATCTTCTCACTTTCTTCCTATCCTAGGTTGATTCTCTTTCTAGCCTTAAGAGTCATTTTCCTGCCACTACAACTTTTATTACTTGAATGCACCACAATTTTTCAAAATTTACTTGCACGAGAGCCAAAATTGCCTGCATTCGGTTCGAAACTTTAAAAACTTCTTCTAAGCAGATGCTGCCATAAATCACTCGAAAAAGTTGTTTTTCCAGCCCAGCCTCTTTTGGTGCCAGCTTCAATTCCAGCAGCAATCAGAGATCTAATACATATAAAGCCTAATGCTGTAAGCACTAATGCAAGGGCTCAGAAAGCCAACTTTTATTATTGCACCATGTGGTCAGAAACATAATCCTCCTTTCATATATAACCCAGGTTATTGTGGGCACTGGACCTAATGCACTGCATCACTATTGGTGCCAGCCTCTACATTTCTGAATGGCATCAAAAATGAGATGAGGAGGATGGAGGGTTGTTTAAAATTCATTATTTTTCGTGTGGTGTAGTGGAGGGGAATCTACTCGTATACGGCACTTTGCTGCACACACCGCGTGACAAAGGAAGCAGGCTTCATGGTAATGTTGTTTTTTCAATGAAAGAGAGGCTGTTCCACACTGATACAACAGCAGAAAAATGGCTTCGTTTTGGAAAACGGCTCCCTGGAGTCCTTTTGCCTAAGAATGCAACATGCTCTCCCAAAACTACAGCTTAATTTTTGCTGTGCTCCAAAAAATGGAAAAAGATCAAAATACTATGTAAACAAACACGTGGCGCCATCCGCCCACGTGGCGGCCGAGAAAAACAAAACAAATTTTGAATAACCTAAACAAAATTAATCTTTCCAAACTTGGCCCTTTTCTCCTCTTTTTCTGATGAAGCAACAAAAAAGGCTTTTTGCCAAATTGAATTTCCCATCATGAGAATGTGGAAATGAAAGTTGACTTTTGTCGATTTTTCATGCACTATCAAAATGTCTGCACTTGCTAGTAGTCAAGCATACAGCTATAACACCAAGGATTTGAACGTCAATCAAGAGATGATTGAGACCTTCTCTTCCTTCAAGCTAGGATTTTTTGCCTTAGACATGATGGCAAAAAGTGCACACATACACTTCCACTGTGGAATTTTTGCACTTTTGGTACAGATATCCGAAACTGCTGCTTTCTAATAATCGGCCTTTCATACTACTTGTTGAACTACACAGCTGCAAATTCCACAGATATGATTGAAAATACTGCCAATGCCTCCCATAAATTCAGCTTTGTCTAACCTGCAAAAACAGCCATTTGCAAAGCTGGTGCAAAAAGAGTTTTCCATTTTTGGAAAGGGGAAAAGCACTCAGACAATCTGATCATGAAAACAAATGATCACGAGCAGAGAGGCCGAAAAATCCACTCCTATACTTTACTACACTAACCAAGCAAAAAATTGTGTGTTTCATATTTTTACCAGTCTAGTCTCAAGTCCAATATTATTGGACCACTGCTGTAGTAACAGTAGTAGTGGTGGTATTCAACAGAGCATCTTGGCCTAAGGGCCAAACTTTATCTGACATTCTACTAGTAAAATTATCAATTTACTCCACTAAGCATGCCAAGCTTGTATTTTTATGAAAGGAGGCTTTCTTGCCTCCTATAAATGCATATCTTTAAAAAAGATAAATTAACATGCATCCATGCAAGGTGATTAGAAAGCATCATCCATCTTGCTCAGAAAAATGAAGAAGAAAGGAGGATGGAAGGGAAATTTCCGGAATTTGGCACTTTTCAAGGCTGCTGCTGCTGCTGCTGCTCTTTAGCATAAAAGCCCCAAAAAAGGTGTCAGGAATAAATGCCTGAAGAGGCAGAGAGATTTTGCATAATCAGCACATGCTGGGAAAAAGGGCAAGGTGAAGAAAGCTCTTGTGGTTTTGATGTTGTCCTTTCTCATGTCAACTGGCTATGAAATAATACACTATCTGATAAGCTAGTTATGCTACAAGGTACAAGCCAATAATAGTATTACAAAGGTTCACCTCAAGGCATGCTGGGATACTATTCAATTTAAATCATGTTTTGGCAATCCTCTTTAGTTAAAAAAACACAGTTTTTACTCCTGCTAATTTTGTGAGTGTGGGTTTGATTGGGTTGAGTCAAGCATTCACTTAGCACACTGTGGTGGTCTAATGGAAACATGCTTATTTTGGCAGGGTAGCCTTTTGTACAAAGGGACCACTATTGTACTGGGTCTCTTTTATATTAAGAAGTATTTATGATTATCTGAGGTCTTGGCTACACAACAAGAGTTGGAACACACTTTTTGGCCATGGATACCTACCCTGACGGCCTCGTTGCCTTGGCAAGGCTAAAAAATTACATATATAAACTCATTGACCAAAGGCTCTTGAGAAAAGGAGCTGAACCTGACAACTTCTCAGCTCGAACCACAGAAAAAGAACCAGTTTTGAGGTTATTTTTTGGGCAGAAAAACGCACAAAAGGTGAACCCAGAAAACAAACAACAAAAACAGAAATGGAAGCCTCCCAACTCCGAAATGCTTGCTTTGAGCTCAGAAAAATATCACAAAATGTTCATGTGAGATGGCGCTGGATTCTTTCTCAAATAACGCTGTTTGTGGGCTTTTCTCGTCAATAAATGGCCAATTGCGCTCATTCTCATCAATTGAAAACCAGCACTGTAAATTGTATTATTTTTCGCACTATTAATAGGACGTCTTTCACGAAAGTGCAGCGCCACCAACGCCATCTAGGTTGAATTTGGCATTAAACAAAGAACAAAACAAGGATTCCGGAATTGTTTTTTAGTCAACAGTTTCGTTTTTTAAAAGTTGCAAAAATATTGTCTAGCAATTATTGGGCAAATTCCAGATAAAAAGAAGAGAGGCTTGTTAGCACATTTTGCTGATTTTAGAGAGAGAGAGAAAAGGATAAATCTTACCACACAAGTGGCCTCGTGAAGTTTCCCAAATTTAGGCCGTATAAACGGGCTGAAAAAGGCCATTATAAAGTTTTTTGGTGTTTGAAAGAGCCTTTACGGCTTACCTTGTTTGTCTCCAAAGAAAAGTTTGGATGGCCAAAGGCAGGTCGTCATTGTTGGCTTCATCTTTGGAGGCTGCCGAGTTCTTTTCTCGCCTCGAGGCCGAAGTTGAGGCCATTGGTGGGCCGGATGTTGCCAAGCTAATTGCTGCACTCGCCATCTTGATCTCGCTACAAAAAACAAGGCCAAAAAGGACGTAAACAACAACATGTTGAACGAAATTCACGGAAAAAAACGGAACGGCGCTTTGTTTGTTGTTGTTTTTTGGATGACTGAAACCAGAGACTTATATTTTAAGAGAAGTGCAGATAAAATGTAAACATTGCATGTAGTGGTCACGCACTAAAGCGTTATATTATGTAGAGCTATTTATAGCGCAACCAATAACAAAAAATGCCAAACAAACCTATTTTTTGGCGAAAGAAAGCCTATGTTGAGTAACGATATTTAAAGAACGCAATTTTTTTCCCGCCACAGAATTTGAGTTTTTTAACCATTGAAATTGATCGCAAGAGTTGAGGTTCCAAGAAAGAATCAAGAAATAATTCAGAATGGTGTGTGCTGTGGTAGGCTGTAATACTGGGAACTACAGATATGGTGATCAGGGATACAGCAAGCACAAATTTCCTAAAAACAAACGAGTGTGCAACCAATGGATAGAGCAGCTTAACAGGGTCAGCTTCAAGCCTACAAATCACTCTTACGTTTGTTCCAAACATTTTTCTCCGGGTGTTTATTTGCGTACAGGTAAGATGTCACTCAATCACTCACTTCTGCTTTGATCAAATTACTATTAAAATCATTTCTCTTAGGGGTTGACAAATACGGTCAGATGGCCAAACGAAAGAAATTGAGGCCTGGAGCTATTCCAACCCTTTTCTTGAGGCCTCAACATAGCCAAGCACTGGTAGTGGATGATCCGGTTCAAGTTGAGGATCAATCATCTCATGTTGTGAGGGAACCTGTTCAAGAAATGGAGTCATGTGAAGTTTCAGTTGATGTGCAACCACCAGTAATTACTGCTCAGCCTGTAACCATTGAGGAGTTTCAAGTGAGAATTAAAATCCTTGAGGAGGAGAACAGCCTCTTCAAATCTACAATGAAACGACTTTTCACTGATGACCAAATGGAAAAGCTTCTCCATCCTTCTTCCCGTGCAACTTGGTCTGATGAGACGATCAAAAGAGCTGTACAACTCTACTATGGTCTTGGCAGCCGAGGCTATGAGCTTCTTAGAGATAAAGGCTATCCTCTCCCAGGAAAAAGGACTGTCCAAAAGCATCTTGAGATTGTCCACTGTGAACCTGGAATAAATGAAGACTTCCTTGCATTGATGAAACACAAAGCAGAGAAAATGCTTCCAGAGGAAAGGCACTGTGGGATTTATTTAGATGAAATGCATTTGCAAAGCAAAAAAGAATATGACACTACTTCTGACAAATTCATTGGCTTCCCTACTATCCCAAGAAATCCAAATTCAGCCAAGCAGTGTAGCAATACAGAGAGAGAAGAGGTATTGGCTACTCATGCCCTCGTGATAATGCTATGTGGACACAATACAAGATGGAAACAAGTGGTTGCCTATCATTACACAGATGATTCTATGGATCCAGAGGTCTTTAAAGAGCTTATTTATGAGGTGGTTAGAAGAGGAAGAAGTATTGGCCTCAAAATCAACTCATTGACATCTGACATGGGAGCTGCAAACAGAGCCATCTAGAAACTGCTTGGAATAGGGGCTTCTAAAACAGCCATTGAAGCCACCATAACAAGCACTTTTGATGTTGATGGTGAATCCATTGCAGTGTTTGCAGATCCACCCCACCTATGTAAAAGCTTAAGAAATGCTCTGTTCAACCAAAAAAATCTGTACATCCATGATGAGTTTGTCAAAGCTGCCAATCTGCATACTAATGTGGTCAGCTTCAATGTGATTGAAAGGCTGGTGAAGTTTCAATCTAGACGGGAATTAAAACTTGCCCCACATCTAAATGAAAAATGTCTAGAACTTGGGCAATTTTCGAAAATGAAAGTGAAACCAGCTCAAGCTGTTTTAAGTCGAGCCACTTCAGATGCCATTAAGTTTGCTGTTGAATACTATCCTGAGGAATTTTCTAGTGATGATCTCACCACAGCTTTTTTCATTGAGCAATTTGATGAGTGGTGAGCTTTATTTGATTATTATTTTGAGCCACTCTGCAATCATTCTGTCTCATTTCAGGTACAGTTTAATGACATCAAGATCATCATCCTTGGCTTTTTCATTGGCAAATCTAGAAAAGAGAAGTGAGAAGATTTCCTCCATTGAAAGATTTTTAGAGCTCATTGCCTCCATGAAGCTTCATATCAAGCAAAAAGATGCTTTGAAGCCATTGCAGATTGGAATCTTACTGAGTACTAAGTCAATCCTCAAACTCCAAGAGTACTACTTGATGTCCTGCAACTTTAACTATGTACTTCCAGGGAGACTGACCAATGATTGTATTGAGAACTTTTTCAGCACAGTCAGAGGAAAGAATCCAAATCCAACTCCCCTTTATTTCAAGAGGATTGTCAAAGCTTTAAGCATGTCTCAAATACTAAAAACAAGCGTGAATGGAAGTTACAGCATTGATGACAATGATGGCTTTTTAACTGAATTAAAAGACTTTAAGAAAATGTGGAAACAGAGCTGCTCTGAGGAGGATCAGGAAACAACTGAAGATGTCTCATTTGTCTCTGAAACTTTGGATGTCTATGGTGACTTTGCTGAGGAATGCACTTTAGCCTATCTTGCTGGATATTTCCTGAAGAAAACTATTTCTGGCACCTCCAATTGCTCTATGTGTCAAAGCTACTACATCAATGGTACAGAAGAAGCTCAAGCTTCAAATACTCTTATTCTGATGAAAGAATACAGAGATGGTGCCTTAAAGCGACCTACTGCAAAAGCCAATGCAATATTCAAGCTAGCAGAAGACATTTTCAGGATTCACAGGTCAAGATTCAGCCAAGAGTCTTCAATGAGCAAAAACCTTTCAAAGATACTTGTCAACCAGCTAAAGCAAGAGTTTCCAGACATACCAGCTTGTCATGTGACCCTCATTTTCTCAAGATTTGTTAGAGCAAGGCTTCACTTTTTGGCTGCAAAAACCTCCACAGAACTTCAAGAAGGACAGAGTAAGAAAATTGTCAACGAGGCCCATTCAAGTAGAAGTGGCATGGCAAGCATTAGGCTCAAATAATTCTGAAAAGTTGACTGTTCTTTCTTTGGGAAAGAAATCACACTTTTCGATTATTTTGCTAGCCAGTTTCATCACTCAACCTCACAACCAAAGATGACAATGAAGAAGATTAACACCACAGACTCTTCTCCTTGGAATGGATTATTTAAGGGCAGTATATTTGTAGTCTCGTTTGATTCATTTACTGTTTGCTTTTTCTTTTAGGCTTCTTGGGGATCACGTGCAGATGTCATACCAACATGATTTATCAATTATGCTTAATTTTTTTGTAAGTCTTTCAATGTGCATTCTATGTAAGGTCATGTTTATCAGTTTTGCCACTAGTTTTTTCCTAGCTCCTCTTTAATACATGCATGTAGCTTACATGGCATTGTGGTTCAAAAAGCCCTTTTCACGCGGATGAGAAATTCAACCTAGTTCTAATTTTGCCACCAATTTTCAGCTTCTTGTTTGGAGAGCTACTTAGCCATAAAAATAGCTCAAATTAGTGAGAATTGATAGAAAAAGGTTCAAATTCAGCTTCAAAATCCTTTCATAATTATTCATCAAAATTGGCCATGGAAATGTGTGGAATTTGGAGCTCAGAAAGCCACCTTTTAGCTTACAGTCCTATGAAAACTGTCTCCCCCGATTTTATATTCTAGGTATTTTGAACCACTGCACTATGTATTGTTATTCAATTTTTGTTGCTCTTATAGCTCCTCAGAAAATCACCAAATTCTCTTCTTTCAAATCTTTCAATGTATCATCTTTTTAGTCATTCATGCATTCAATGAATCTTGCACACAAAAGCAGCTTATTATTTTGAAGTTCATGGTTGACAAGATTTCTAGTTGCAAAGCACATAGTTATGACCTTAACCTCTGTAAATATATCCTTTCATTTCTTTCACCCAGTAATATACACATTTTTTATTATTCTTTTACTCCTCCCAACAACTTATACATGTATGTCTTCCTAAAAACAAAAAATCTAGCTTCCCTGAATCATGAAATATATTTTTGTAGATTTGCTAAGAAAACTAATGGAATGCATCAAAATGCGTAGTACTTTGGTGTAACAAATGTGATTGAGAAACTTTTCGATTGAGTGACAAAGTCTGGGAAGTCAAACTTAAAGCATAAAATGATCATGCACCAGAATTGGCTGCGGCCACCTACTCAGGTGCTAGGATGCAATATGTTTAGCTTACGGTAATAAGAGAGGGATGATACGTTGAATTCATGACTTTTTTCCGTGCGCGTGGAATCGTCAAATAAACCCACTGTGAAATGTGCTTTTTCTTAAGCCACTTTTAAAATATATTCAATATAGGCTGACAGGTACATACAATGAATTACGTAGAAAAAGCGGATTTTGGAATCTTCATTAGATGCTGTTTGATGCAATTGGCCAAAACTTCAGCTCCTGTTGAGTTCAAATGGACACCATCTTCAAATAATTCGTGTTTCACAATACCGAAATTCATAAATTGTCTTGAAATATTCATCACAGAAGCAAAGGATTCGACATTTGAAAGCTTAATTAATCCTTCATTCACCTCCTTGAAAAGGCATGAGCTCCAGTTTTCAGTTTCTGGACTGGGAATAAGAGTTGACATTACTAGATGACATCCCTTTGCAGATTTTAGCTTCTCCAACAAAACTTTTAAGGTGTTGATGAATGAGGTTGGAGACTGGTGCTTTCTAATATTATTGTCTCCCAAGATTATTACAATCACTTGCTTTTCTTTAGTTAAGAGAGCTTCTTCGACAATGTTTTGAATGACATCTTGATTCAATCTTAGCCCACCTTTTGCCATAATCTTAGGACTTTGAAATCTTCTTTGATTAAGGCAAGCATGGTGGAGCTTCTGAGGCAAAAAGCGATGACTGAGGCCATGAGAAGAAGTGTAGACACTCACTTTTATTAAAACCATTTGATTGCGTATTTTTTCAAGATTTCCGCGAACTTTCCTAATAAAAGCAAATCCAGGGTTAATCAAAAGCCAAAATGTTTTAATTATTGCTTCAAAGTGGCATTTCTCATGAGTAATTGCTGCATTTTTTTCAGTATCTGGTAACCATGAATTGGCAGTGAATCATTACTCTTTTAACAAATATTCAAATTTTTCAACAAGAACTTCAAAAATACTTGTAATAGAAACGATATATTTTGATCTAATAAGAATTGAGAATAAAAGCACCATTTGGGCTCAGATGAATGCTTTTGGAGATATGATGACTCAAAAGTCTGCCCTTGCCCAGATGTACTCAGCCAGCGCCGAGGGTTTATTATTGTCTCTTTTGGAGCGTGACCACTACGTAGATAACGCACCCTATGACGTCATCACTAATGCACTTCTCTTAAAATATAAGTCTCTGACTGAAACTGGAATTGCACTGCTAGGTGGGTGACGACCGAAAATGGCCAATTTCTTGTCAAAAGTGCCGAAGTAACGAGAAAATAAAGATTGCAACTACAAAACACAGCTTTCATCGCCTGAATTTGAATTATAAGATTCACTTTTTAAACAATCAAAAAAAACATCGAGCATAGATTTACCAAAAATAGTTGAAGAATTCTGATTATTTCAAAGTATCTTGAAAAGAAATTAAAAAGCCTGCGAAACAGCACAGTTTTAGCTTGTTTATTTGGAATGCAGATGAGCTTTGAAATTCCTGGAATGTTTACGAAGCTATGAAATTGCGTGCAAGCTTTTTTGCAAAAAATTCTAGCACATCATGATATAAAAAATCATATCTTGAAAAAAAAGTCACCAATTTCGTGATCTTTCTTTCTTAGACGGAGTACATCAGTAAAGTAACTGCATTTATCTCCTCTGTTATTTTTTCTGAAAAGAAAACTCTGAAATGGATCTTTTTCCACGACGATATGGCAAGAAAAAGAGCTAGTTTCGGGCACTGATTTGATCGGTATGCCCGCACATTCTTACAAATTGGCCTTGCAATATAGAGAAGAAGAGAAGATAGGTGAGCCAACAGACCATGAAATTGAACAAGAGACACTAAAGGCTTACACAATTCTGGTTGGGCAATGAATACTATGTACTACATTTGACTTTCTTAAGTATCTGCGAGCGGCACATAAAAACGAGGGGCAATTTTCCCTTATGCTCATTTCCCAGTATAATAATAAGCTCGTAAAAAGAAAGATCTGTGTTTACTAAATGTATGTAATATTAGTTTATTACCTTACTTATTTCCAGTAATTGGCAGATTTCCAGCTTCCACACAGTTGGTCTTTCCTGCAAATTGACGAAGCTGTTAGATAGTAAAGGTAGTTAGTATCTTGTTTAGAATACTGCTTGTAGCATCACTTTTGCTTGATTACAGCTGTGTGTGTGTGTCTCGTGAAAATTGGGCTGCGATTCATTCACGTCGAAAGTGATTTGATTAGCTCAGCTTACGACTACTATACATGCACAATGTAAAGCAGATCGGCTTACACTGTACATTATTCTGTGGTAGCATGGTATATACTATCTGGTATCTTTTAGGTACTCAGCAGAGGAGAAGTATACCATGAAAATTACTGCTGTTGCATGCAAGGTATAATAGCATTGGTATGAAGTAAAGCAGACCCAAGATTAATGAAGGAAATGCAACAGCTGGATGTACTTTATGGTAGCTGTTGTTCCTGTTGACAACTGTATTTCCACTAAAATACAGCAGTACAACAGGCTCTTTAACCAGGCAGTTTTTTGCAACTGCTATTTGTGGACTAAATGTCAGCATTAAGGAAATGCCAATTGGTGAATATTTCAGAGCGGCTAGAAAAAGAGCAGCATATCTTCTTTGGTAAAATTTCGTTCATCCGCAAAAGAAGAGCATGATGAAAAAAGGCACTTTCCGCGAAAAAAGCCATTGTATTGATAATCTGTCAGAAATCGAAATCAATAGCAGATAATGCCAAGCTTCCGAGAAAGAGCTGCAATTATGTACAAAAAAAGTTATATTTTTGCCCATACTTATATTAGATAAAATGGCCAAATTGAGGATCTTACCGAAGCATTTCACTGTTTTGAATTAACACTATTTGCAGCTGATGGATGACATTTTTGGCCTCAGCAGCATGATGATGTTGAAAGTATGTGCCAAAAGAGGAATTGGCGTTAACTGAAGAGAAGGAGGATTTCGAGGTTGGAGGAAAAATCCGTCCTCGACGTCCTCGCTTCGTCCTCGGCTTTTACTTTTCTCTAACAAAATAGAAGCTAGCGCTTCTCTCACTTGCGGCTTTGCTTCTTGCTCCTCGCGACTTTGGAGAGCAGAAAGCACCAGATTATTATCACCAACTATACGTGCGATTTTGCCTGTGTGAAACAATCCCTTCCACGAGAAAGGCCTGAATTTTTTGTGGGTAAAAAACCTCATCTCGATGGTGTCATTGGCCTAGCCATTTTTCATTAATATTGCTTGGCTCTTATAAGGAGGCTTTCTAAATTAGAAAGCCCAACGGGATTAGACACTGGAGGCTGTTTTAATTGGAAACACTATAGCTCATTTTTTGTGGGGCTTGGGCCAAATCGATAATCATTGGCATCATCTTGGAGACATTTTGTTATGATGCCATTACCTTTCACGAATTGGCCCTCTTTTGGCCTTTTATGACCTTCAACAGCCCATTACACCTTTACTACTACAAGTATAGAGATCTCTTGACCGTGAACGGAAAGCAACAGAGAATTTCTCCCCCATTAAGTAGTTTTACTGCCAAGGCTCTTCTCTGGCTTGTTCGATTAGTCATGCCTGCTTTGCTTCACCATGGAGATTCAGAGCCAACACATCTGTCAATCAACCCATACATTGAAAAAGCCTTATCAAGGCTTAGAGCTAAGCTAGGTGACAAAAATGAGCCAATAACTGCCTCTCATTCTCTTCTATTGTTATTTGAATTAGATTCTCTGGCACTCACAGAAAAAAAGCTTTGTTTATTCATTTATATACTATATTCAGGCCTGGTGTTCAACAGATTGGAATAATTTGATAAAAAGGTTGCGTGAGTCTGGTGAACATTTTTGCGCTTTTTCAGTTGGAGCTGAGAAGCTTCTCAGTTATGCCCAGTTCAAAAGCTTCTTCAGCCAAGTCTAAAAGTCTTCTGTTGGTTTCTTTGAACAATTCGTGGTCTTCCTCTTGTGGAGGCTTGGAAAACCTCTCAAACAACTCTTTTGATGTCTGGCTGTAAGTTTTTGCTGATTGCATTGGGTCAATTTTGGTTGGGCTTAAAATCAAGGGGAGCAAGTATGGCATCATGGCCAATCCAACGCCTCTAAAATTTTGCACTTCCTTCTTGAATTCTTCCAAAGTCATTTTGATTCCAGCCTGATCAAGATAAGTTTTAAATGTTTCATAATACACCCCAAGGCATTGGGCAAAATGGACCTTTCTCCATTTGGAATCAGTGGTGACATACACATAGTTAAGAATGTCCTTGGCTGGGTGTCCGTAAATGAAAAACTGAAAGTCAATCAAAACTATTTGCTTTGATTGGCCTGAGAATATATTGTTGCTCCAAAAGTCCCCATGGATCATGGTAAGAATCTTGGAATTATCCTTGGCCACAGAAATGTTGGCCAATGTTTCATAGGCTTGAGTTTTTCTGAATTTCCTAATTCCATTGATCTCATCTTGAGGCTTTCCCAAAACTCCATATTGATTTTCAAGAATTCTGGAAAAATATGGCTCACATTTCTAAATTAATTAAAGAAATTTCTGGCAATACTTGATTCTGTTGATCATGTCCCTGTAAAACATTTTGGCTCTGAATTTCTTTGGTGGCTTGAAGGCTTCAATGACTTGTTTTTGAGTCAAATTGGCAATCTTTGGAGGACTTGGATTTGGATTTTTCAGCCATGCCAGCCACACTCCATGAAATTTGGCCAAGGTTTGCATGACAGGTATGACATCAGAATAATTGGGTATGACTGTTTTATCTAATAATGACATTGGTCCTCCAGACCTATGAGGATCTTCCAAGTCCTCCATAACAAGTAGTCCTTGGTCTGATTTGCCAAGCATCAGAGTCACCATGATTGGCTGTTTGTCAGCCCATGATCTCCTTTAATAAAAATTAAGTGAATAGAAAAACTTCAACCAACTTTTTCATACTTGTAATTGTCTTGAAATGCTGAGAATGCATGATAGCATTGAGGAGAGATTCCTTGGATTTCACTGTAGACTTGAGACAATGCTGGATAAGCCTCCATAAGCCAAAATATCTCTCTCATAAATGGTTTGGTCAATTTGCCAATCATTTTCTGAATTGAGGTCTCCATGGCTCCTTTGACCACCACACTCAGGCATCTCTCACTATTCTTCAATTTGAGCTTGAGCTTCACCAAGTTTGAGTTGTAGTGAGTGTTCAAGTCATTGAATGATTTGTCATCCTCAAACCCTTCAATTTCAAGTTGGTCATCATGAAGAGCTTGCCTTAGAATTAGCTGGATGTTCTCTTTGGTGAGATGAGATTTATCTCTTATATGATTTGTTGTTATTGAAGAAGAAGCCATGTCTCTATAGACTAAATCATATACAAGGCAACGCCCCTGCTTTGCTTCTTCTCATCTTGGCACTGAATATGCATCATACAGAGTCTGTTTGAAGTAGAGATTGTCCAAGATTTCCATCAAGTAAACATTCATGCCTATAAAGGCAACTTTATAAATACTTGTATAAATACTTGACTATTTTAATCACCTAACCTCTGACATACAAAAGGTAAATTCTTGAAAGCAGAAGTTTGCATATCTTTTTTATACAGTCACTTTAGTTAAGTGTACACAATCACATCGAAGTGTCACTCTGCCCTCTGGCGGTAAAAATGCTCATAATACCCATCTATACGTACTAAAAAGCTTTGGAGGAGCTGAGGATGGAATGAACATAACTATACTAGTAGTAGCCTGAATGAGAATTTTTGAAGTGATAGGAAAATCAACAAAGCTTTATTTTTGCTTTATTTTAGAGGAGACTTTTAAAAAATGTATTTTTTCCCCAAGTTTAGCAATTTTCTTGAAAACTGGGTCATTTTCAATAATTAAGTCTAATAGCTGAATGAAGTTATTTACTTTTGTAATATTTTCGGCTATTCTATTTTTTCACTGCAATGAGAATGGATTGGAAAATTATGCATGATTTTGAGTGAGAGTTTATTTCTGACGTGAGAGAGAAAAGGGCTCTTTTTTTCTCCCCATGATAAAAATGTCGTCACAGCTGATATATAGCATGAAAGAAAAAAGGCAGAAAATTAAAAATTCGTAAGAGTCGCTCCAGAGCCAGATTTGGACTAATTATGGACATTTCTTCTCCCCATGGCGATGACTTTGATTGTTATTTACTTCCTCCCACTTTTCAGAATATTCTTGGGCAAGCCCAGAAGTGAGTTGAGCAGCTCCGAGTTCCTCTTGCTGGGTCTTTGCAATTTGTATCCATTATTTTCTTGAGATTCTTCCATTTGCATCAGTTTGACCACAGCCGCCATAAATTGAGGCTCTTGCATCAGAGATTCCACAACATTGGACCAAGTCCTCTAAATAAATGCTTTAAAAACCTGAAGAAACACTTTAACCAAAAAACTAATATTACCAAGTTATTGGAGTTGTCTGGTGGGGAATTCTCCAGGGATCCGTACAAATCATGGCTAAAGGATCTGGACTGGCACATCACCAGCATGGTGCTCAAGACAAGTGCAAGGGATAATTTCAGCATGATCTATTCAAGTACTTTAAGTTGAGGAGTATCTAAGTATTTTTGTAGTGGTATATTCACCTGTTGTTGTTGTGGATGTGCCTTGTGAGCAACTGTATGGTGATCAACAGCCTTGGAGCCTTTTTATACCATAACAGGAGCAGGAAAGGCCAAGCCAATCAAGGCTCCTTCCCCGCAAGAAGGGGCTGTTTTTCATCCACACTTGGGACAAAGCCAGCAAAAAATCCATCTCTAATTTCAAACGGAGTAACTCTAGAATGGTCTGCCGAAAATGAGGTCCACTGTGGCATTAAAGCCATTTTTGAGGGCCCTCAGGTGACTGTTTCAGCCATATTGTGCATGTGAGACTCCTTTTGGCCTTCATTGTGAACTACTAAAAAAGTTTCGAAATCTGAGTGGAAAGCATCCGGAGAAGCAACAAAGTCACAAAGTGATCTTTAGCACGAATTGCAAAGCTTTTAGTATTGGATGTCCCAAAATAGCTATGAAATTGTGGAATGAATGCGTAAGAGGACGAAGATGCTCATGACAAGCCAATCAGGTTAGGCAACAACTGAATTGAGAAAATATGCTATAACCAATTATATTTCGTGGTTGTAAACATCTGCATGAATCTTGTGTCATTACAATAAAAAGGTACCATATACAATAGTATATACTGAAAAGTGTGCACGTGGCTGCTGCTGAAGATCTCGATGTTTTGCTGATTTTGTTCATCTGTCATTTACCAAGCTAGACTAGTGGGCAATTCTAATTAATATTCAACATTGGAGATCACTTGAGTTCACGTTCCAGAATGACAATGGCATCAGGTCTGTTGATGTCCCTGAGGATTTGAGCCAAGGCTCGCAGGCCACTTTTGCAGTCATTGAAATTGTTCCGGGCTTCCCACAAATTCAAAATGGCCTCCGAGGGAGAAGATTGGTTGGCAAAATGAGCAGAGTAGTGGTTAGCTCCAATGACTTCAGCCAATTTCCTCCAATCGTTGCCCTGGCAAGTGGGCACATCCAGGCAGCGACACAATGCTTGCCTGGTGCTCAGCGACATGATTTTGGACCCATTTTCGTACGTGGCGGAAATGCTATTGAGATCTGTGAGACTGGTGACCAAGACGAAGGCTCCAGTTTGGTCGGTGATCAAGTGGCAGAAAGTGGGATCAATTTGCACGTTGTCCGCTCCGCATGGCAAAACGGTCCACTCGGAGGACTCCGAAGAGTCCAAATCCGGGCAATGGAAGATCCGGATTCGTTTGTGATCCACGTGGCTCAACTGGTGAGGCAGAGAGAGGACCACAGGCTTGGCCAGCATCTGCACCGAGCTTTTGCCAGCACCTCCCCACTGGACCACTGGGGTCATTTGCACTTGGCTCAAAGTGTCCAGCTTGGGCTTATGGATGTCTTGAGTCAGGACAGCCACATAAATGTCTTGCGTTCTGGACGGCATCACGGCGCCCTGCGGAATTGTGAGTGTTACGGTGCTCTTGGGGACCGTGATTCGAGTCCCGGTCTCCGTCACTGTGGCCCAGTTCATGTGCTGGTATGACACACTTTTGGGCAGGGCAAAGCCGACGGAGGGCAACCTCGCGGATTTGGAGAAAGTTGTGGTCGGACTCGGTTGGCCTGATGAAAAAAGAGAAAAGTTGTATTGCGGAAAAATTAAAGTACAGCCAGCGCCACCTGGCGGCGGAAAAAGTCAACATACCCGAAGAGGAGCAGGAGGAGCGTTGTTCGGGCAGAAATGGCGCTCGTTCGTTGCAATCCGGAGAATACTTTTGTTGAACCATTGGCACCATTGGCTGCTCGTAAAAATGCTCGCTGATAGGACGGAATTCCGAGAAGGGCGCTAATGGAATCGGAGTGGACATGCCGTTGATGCCTTTATTATTGTAGGTACTCGAGTTGGAGTTTTTGTCGGAGTAAGTGTACTCATTGGTGATGTGGACACCAGATGTCAAATCTGGAGCGTACCCAAGGGAACTAGAGCCATTTTTGCTCAGTCTTGCTGATGTGCTTTGAGCACTTCCTCCCCCAGATTCAAGACCTGTAAATCAAGGCAAATAATATTTTAGAGACAAATTATGAAGAGTGTGTGACATTTGCCAGAAAGTGTCACTCTCGCGTCGTCCAGAGACTATAAATTAAACTTCTCCCTTTTACAATTTTCGAGCTTGTTAGTAGCCTAGCCAAAATTAGAATCTGAAACGAGCCTCGAGAGACATTAACGGATATTTTGTCGGCCTTAGTAGTGTATATACATCTCGAGTAGATTTCAGCCCAGAAGAGTCCATAAAGTTAATGGAAAAAATCCATTAAAACAATCCTCCTCAGCAAGAAGACTTTGAAGAGTCTGTCACCCTTTCAAGCATTATTGTGCACGGTGTGGCATTTTCGTTGGCAAACCCCCATGCACTATGTGCATAAAATCTTATCTAAGCATCTCCTCCCCCTCAGACTCTCGAAAAAGCCGAAAACTAACTTTGAAGCAGTGAAGAAGGGGAAATAGTATGTTGAAAAATTGTCTTACCTCCTCCTGGGGTCAAAGTGTAGCCAGAATGTGGAATGTTTTTCTTGCGTAAAATTCGTACAATAATTAGTACAACAATGAGGAAAATGACAAAGGCCACCACAAGGCCAATACATAGGGTCAAATCTGTGGTGGCCACAGAAGGCCCAGTCTCTATGGGGGCCTCAGTGCCATAGAGCACAATGGAATGTAGGGTAGCTGAAATTGACGAGAAAAAGTCAGAAAAAGCTTTTTTTAAGTAATTGAAGTACTCTTACGTTTACACATTCCTCCGGTGCAATTTTGGCTATCTGTGTCTTTGCCAAAGCAATATCTGCCTCCATTGGTGGGTTTGGGATTGTTACAATCTCTTCTGCGAAATTGGGTGCAATCCGGAGTGCACGAGCTCCAGGAGCTCCAGGAAGACCATTTCCCATCCACAGAGGGGCACACTTGGTTGCAGGCCTTCTTTTCGATGGGCGGCCCTTCGCATCCCGGCCCATTGTTAATTGGAGCCGGATTATTGCAAGTCCTCGTCCGGATTCGCACACCTCGGCCGCATTTCGCATTGCACTCCGACCACTCTGACCACGTGCTCCATTGTCCTGGAACTGCAATTGGAAAAATTCCGTTAAATGGGATATTGCTTCAGACACACCTATATGCGCGGTTTATATAACGTTACTGGGACATAGAATTGCACACCCGGGCTATTGGGACCCGAATGAACACGATCTATTTTAAGGCCCTTAGGCCTAGAAATTTCAACTTTTTAAATTTTTTTCATAAAATATAGGCCTTCAGGCCCCTCTGGGCCAAATTTCATAAAAATCCAAGGCCTTCATTTTTTTCATGTTTTATTGGGACATGAGCATGTGCAAATTGCTATTGGGACATCAATCCACATGCACTGTTGGGACAAAAATGTGCAAATTGCTATTGGGACATATATGAACATGCACTATTGGGACATATATGAACATGCACTATTGGGACCAAAATGTGCAAATTGCTAGTGGGACATCAATCCACATGCACTATTGAGACCAACATTATAAAATGCTATTGGGACTGAAATGAAATGCACTATTGTGACAAAAATTAACACTTTGGGCCAGTGGCCAGTAGACTTTGGGCCAGTAGACTTTGGGCCAGTAGACTTTGGGCCAGTAGACTTTGGGCCAGTAGACTTTGGGCCAGTAGACTTTGGTGCCAGTAGACTTTGGGCCAGTAGACTTTGGGCCAGTAGACTTTGGGCCAGTAGACTTTGGGCCAGTAGACTTTGGGCCAGTAGACTTTGGGCCAGTAGACTTTGGGCCAGTAGACTTTGGGCCAGTAGACTTTGGGCAAACAAGCTTAAAGGAGCTGAATATCACTGAACTGTGCATTTTTGTCCCAATAGAAAGAGTGCTTTTCTCCCAATAGAAAGAGTGCTTTTGTCCCAATAAAAAGTGTGCTTTTGTCCCAATAAAAAGTGTGCTTTTGTCCCAATAAAAAGTGTGCTTTTGTCCCAATAAAAAGTGTGCTTTTGTCCCAATAAGAAAAGCTATGGAAATTAAGGAGGAGCCATAAATAGCCAATCATTTAATTACCTCAACAAATCCCCACAATATGGGGTAAAACGATTTACTTTGCCTCACACTAGAAGTCAAGCTGCCTCAAAATATCAGCCACAACTGACATTTTGACTCAAATTTGACCCTATCAAGAATTCCGAGTTTCCTTAGCAGTTTATAAGTAGAATTACGCGATGCGCAAGTTTTCGCTCTTGCAAACCAATCATGAGTCAAAAGTTTGACTTTGCCTCACATTTTGGGTCCAATTGCCTCAAATTATCAGTCTCTACTGACATTTTGACTCAAAATTGACTTTATCAGGGATTTCGCGTTTTCTTAGCAGTACATTAGTAGAATTACGCAATGCGCAAGATTTGGCTCTAACAAAATCAGAATGTGTCAAAAGTATGACTTTGCCTCACATTTTGAGTCGAATTGCCTCAAAATATCAGCCACTACTGACATTTTTACTCAAAATTGACCTTAACAGGGATTTCGCGTTTTCTTAGCAGTACATTAGTAGAATTACGCGATGCGCAAGTTTTCGGTCTTGCAAACCAATCATGAGTCAAAAGTTTGACTTTGCCTCACATTTAGAATCCAATTGCCTCAAAATATCAGCCACTACTGACATTTTGACTCAAAATTGACCTTATCAGGGATTTCGCGTTTTCTTAGCAATACATTAGCAGAATTACGCGATGCGCCAGATTTGGCTCTAACAAAATCAGAATGTGTCAAAAGTATGACTTTGCCTCACATTTTGGGTCCAATTGCCTCAAATTATCAGCCACTACTGACATTTTGACTCAAAATTGACCTTATCAGGGATTTCGCGTTTTCTTAGCAATACATTAGTAGAATTACGCGATGCGCAAGTTTTCGGTCTTGCAAACCAATCATGAGTCAAAAGTTTGACTTTGCCTCACATTTTGGGTCCAATTGCCTCAAATTATCAGCCACTACTGACATTTTTACTCAAAATTGACCTTATCAGGGATTTCGCGTTTTCTTAGCAATACATTAGTAGAATTACGCGATGCGCAAGTTTTCGGTCTTGCAAACCAATCATGAGTCAAAAGTTTGACTTTGCCTCACATTTAGAATCCTATTGCCTCAAATTATCAGTCACCACTGACATTTTGACTCAAAATTGACCATATCAGGAATTTCGCGTTTTCTTAGCAGTACATTAGCAGAATTACGCGATGTGCAAGATTTGGCTCTAACAAAATCAGAATGTGTCAAAAGTATGACTTTGCCTCACATTTTGGGTCCAATTGCCTCAAAATATCAGCCACTACTGACATTTTGACTCAAAATTGACCTTATCAGGGATTTCGCGTTTTCTTAGCAATACATTAGCAGAATTACGCGATGCGCCAGATTTGGCTCTAACAAAATCAGAATGTGTCAAAAGTATGACTTTGCCTCACATTTTGGGTCCAATTGCCTCAAATTATCAGCCACTACTGACATTTTGACTCAAAATTGACCTTATCAGGGATTTCGCGTTTTCTTATCAATACATTAGTAGAATTACGCGATGCGCAAGTTTTCGGTCTTGCAAACCAATCATGAGTCAAAAGTTTGACTTTGCCTCACATTTAGAATCCAATTGCCTCAAAATATCAGCCACTACTGACATTTTGACTCAAAATTGACCTTATCAGGAATTTCGCGTTTTCTTAGCAGTACATTAGCAGAATTACGTGATGTGCAAGATTTGGCTCTAACAAAATCAGAATGTGTCAAAAGTGTGACTTTGCCTCACATTTTGGGTCCAATTGCCTCAAATTATCAGCAACTACTGACATTTTGACTCAAAATTGACCTTATCAGGAATTTCGCATTTTCTTAGCAATACATTAGTAGAATTACGCGATGCGCAAGTTTTCGGTCTTGCAAACCAATCATGAGTCAAAAGTTTGACTTTGCCTCACATTTTGGGTCCAATTGCCTCAAATTATCAGCCACTACTGACATTTTTACTCAAAATTGACCTTATCAGGGATTTCGCGTTTTCTTAGCAATACATTAGTAGAATTACGCGATGCGCAAGTTTTCGGTCTTGCAAACCAATCATGAGTCAAAGTTTGACTTTGCCTCACATTTAGAATCCTATTGCCTCAAATTATCAGTCACCACTGACATTTTGACTCAAAATTGACCACATCAGGAATTTCGCGTTTTCTTAGCAGCACATTAATAGAATTACGCGATGTGCAAGATTTGGCTCTAACAAAATCAGAATGTGTCAAAAGTATGACTTTGCCTCACATTTTGGGTCCAATTGCCTCAAAATATCAGCCACTACTGACATTTTGACTCAAAATTGACCTTATCAGGGATTTCGCGTTTTCTTAGCAGTACATTAGCAGAATTACGCGATGCACAAGATTTGGCTCTAACAAAATCAGAATGTGTCAAAAGTATGACTTTGCCTCACATTTTGGGTCCAATTGCCTCAAAATATCAGCCACTACTGACATTTTGACTCAAAATTGACCTTATCAGGGATTTCGCGTTTTCTTAGCAGCACATTAATAGAATTCCGCGATGCGCAAGATTTGGCTCTAACAAACTCATAATGAGTCAAAAGTAAGACTTTTATTCACATTATAGATCCAATTGCCTCAAATTATCAGCAACTACTGACATTTTGACTCAAAATTGACCTTATCAGGAATTTCGCATTTTCTTAGCAGCACATTAATGGAATTCCGCGATGCGCAAGTTTTGGCTCTTGCAAACCAATCATGAGTCAAAAGTTAGAATCCTATTGCCTCAAACTATCAGCCACAACCAACAGTTTGACTCAAGACCTTTCGTGTTCTCTTATGAGTTATGTGATGCGCAAGCTTTTGCTCTAGTTTTTTGAAGTTTGAGTTGGTTGCTTGGCCAAGTAGGAAATTGCACACTCTTTGTTGGGACATTCCTTCAAAGAGCCTTTTTGCCTCAAGTAGACTTGACATATTGTTTAAAGGTGGTCCAAAATGGTCCCTGAGTCATAAAATGAGTCATAGATGGTCAAAGTCTTCAATTTGAGTCATTTAGGCAAACTTGACTCATGTACCAGAATCATTTCTGAAATTTGAGTAGCTAGCTTGGACAAGTAGAAAAATGCACACTCTTTGTTGGGACATTCCTTCAAAGAGCCTTTTTGCCTCAAGTAGATTTGACATATTGTTAAAAGGTGGTCCAAAATGGTCCCAGAGTCATAAAATGAGTCATAGATGGTCAAAGTCTTCAATTTGAGTCATTTAGGCAAACTTGACTCATGTACCAGAATCATTTCTGAAGTTTGAGTTTCTAGCTTGGCCAAGTAGAAAAATGCACACTCTTTGTTGGGACATTACTTTGGTTGCTTGGCCAAGTAGGAAATTGCACACTCTTTGTTGGGACATTCCTTCAAAGATCCTTTTTGCCTCAAGTAGACTTGACATATTGTTAAAAGGTGGTCCAAAATGGTCCCTGAGTCATAAAATGAGTCATAGATGGTCAAAGTCTTCAATTTGCATCATTTAGACAAACTTGACTCATGTACCAGAAACATTTCTGAAGTTTGAGTTGCTAGCTTGGACAAGTAGGAAATTGCACACTCTTTGTTGGGACATTCCTTCAAAGAGCCTTTTTGCCTCAAGTAGACTTGACATATTGTTAAAAGGTGGTCCAAAATGGTCCCTGAGTCATAAAATGAGTCATAGATGGTCAAAGTCTTTAATTTGAGTCATTTAGGCAAACTTGAGTCATGTACCAGAATCATTTCTGAAGTTTGAGTTGCTAGCTTGGACAAGTAGGAAATTGCACACTCTTTGTTGGGACATTCCTTCAAAGAGCCTTTTTGCCTCAAGTGTACTTGACATTATGTTAAAAGATGGTCCAAAATGGTCCCTGAGTCATAAAATGAGTCATAGATGGTCAAAGTCTTCAATTTGAGTCATTTAGGTAAACTTGACTCAAGTACCAGAGACATTTCTGAAGTTTGAGTTGCTAGCTTGGACAAGTAGGAAAATGCACACTCTTTGTTGGGACATTCCTTCAAAGAGCCTTTTTGCCTCAAGTGGACTTGACATAATGTTAAAAGATGGTCCAAAATGGTCCCTGAGTCATAAAATGAGTCATAGATGGTCAAAGTCTTCAATTTGAGTCATTTAGACAAACTTGACTCAAGTACCAGAAACATTTCTGAAGTTTGAGTTGCTAGCTTGGACAAGTAGGAAAATGCACACTCTTTGTTGGGACATTCCTTCAAAGAGCCTTTTTGCCTCAAGTGGACTTGACATAATGTTAAAAGATGGTCCAAAATGGTCCCTGAGTCATAAAATGAGTCATAGATGGTCAAAGTCTTTAATTTGAGTCATTTAGGCAAACTTGAGTCATGTACCAGAATCATTTCTGAAGTTTGAGTTTCTAGCTTGGCCAAGTAGAAAAATGCACACTCTTTGTTGGGACATTCCTTCAAAGAGCCTTTTTGCCTCGAGTGGACTTGACATTATGTTAAAAGATGGTCCAAAATGGTCCCTGAGTCATAAAATGAGTCATAGATGGTCAAAGTCTTCAATTTGAGTCATTTAGGCAAACTTGACTCAAGTACCAGAAACATTTCTAGCTTGGCCAAGTAGAAAAATGCACACTCTTTGTTGGGACATTCCTTCAAAAAGCCTTTTTGCCTCAAGTGGACTTGACATTATGTTCAAAGATAATCCAAAATGGTCCCTTAGTCTAAAAATGAGTCACAAAAAGTTACTGAGCATAATTTGTGTCAGATCTGCTATGTCAGCTGTATGGCTTGAGTAACTTGTTCAAGGCAAATAATGCACACTCCTTGTTGGGACATTTTAAAAATTCCAGTTATTCTAAAGCTTCAAGACTTTTTAATTAATAAACCTATGTTTTAGTGAGCTTATTTGTCCCTTTTTATCCTTAATACTTAATTTGACTTAATTTCATGAGTCTACATTAAGTCCTAATAATTCATGTTTATTTTCAAAAATGCACATGCTTTATTGGGACAAATGCACACGTTTTAGTGGGAAAGGTTGCGTGATAATCAAAAAATAAAAATAGAGCATGTGCATTTTTTGCAATTTTCATGACACTATTGGGACATTTTAGTTTTAGGTTTAAATTAATCAGGGGGGTCCAAATAGCCAGAAAAACACGTTTTTAGAAAATGTCCCAATAGCCCGTCCCAATAGCCCAAGATCGCATTTTTTATGTAGCGCTATTAGGACGCCATGTCCCAGTAACCGTCATATGAGGAACACCAATAAAAGTAGTCTCTATCTTATCCCAGCTTTTTTAGTGTAACTATGAGCAGGTCTAATCAGGCTGAGATAATGGTTGGCTAAAAGCATTTTTTCGGCCATTAAAAGAGAGTCACTTTGCTGTGTGTGCGTTTGTTTGGAACAGCAGCAGAAGTTTATTATCTGATTTTCGGCTCTAGAGGAGAAGATAGCTTGGGCGCCAGCTCGTCGCAAGAATTTTACTACTACGTATACTATAACACACTACTACACAGTTGCTCTTATTGATCGTCATCAGCTTTAGCCACGATTGTCGTCGTCTCTTCTCCTACTAATTTCTTGATGATGTCAAGATGCCGAAAAAAGTACATTCGGCCAAGAGAAAATATGCCTGTAAAGTAAAAGTACTAGGTGCTTTACAGAACCCTACTTTACAATTTTACAGGCCCGCTCTTTTAAAAGTAAACAAGATTAGCTTTTACCAGGACATAATTTTACTGTAAAGTGGCAATACCAGTTGTCGTAAAATCATAGTATTTTACAATTTTACAGGCCCGCTATTTTTAAAGCAAGAAAGAAGAATATCCCATACAGCCCTTTTTTCTTTGAAAAGTAGAAAAAGGGAGCTAAAATACTTTTAAGCTTCGGTTTCAAGCCCAAATTATTTAGTAATAGATTTTTGTGGGTCGTGGGATCGTTTTTGAACCCCCAAAGCGGTATTGGCATGTGAAAGAACAATAATAACCGGCACAGTGGGAAGCAGTGGGCCCCTCTCGTCATTTCCTCGCCAGCTCGTAATAGCAGAAAGATCCCAAATTGGCCCACAGTGATACTTAAAAATGCTACTGTTTTCAAAATTATCTGGTTACTCCCAATGGCAGCTTTAAATGAGGTTTGGCATGAAATTCTCGAAACGAGGCGATCAAAAAGGCCGCGAATATACCAAGTATTTGCTTTGTAATACGAGACTAATTACCCGACGAAGAAGACCAATTATCTGAAAAAAGGGAGTAGAAAAATAATACTGTCATTGCCTTTTTTTAAGAAGTGTCGGTACTTTTACAGTGCTCTCTCACAGAGGGGAAAAAAGTGGTAAAATGATCAGTAAAAAAAAGAAAAAATTATAATTCGATGCTCCATGGCAGAAATGCAAGGGTTGGGTTTTTTTGGTGAGTGTTTTCCCCACAGTGCACAGGTGCAGCTAGTGGTAAGCTGAAATTTCGGTCCGCAAACTCCACTACAGTTGGAGGTAGAAGAAGATAAAGACTATCATTATGTTGGCATTGGTCTTTTGGTCATGTCCGTTGCTGTTATTTTCCAAAGTTTTTAAAGGTTTTTCAAAGACTTGGACGTCACGAATTCAATTCAATTTTCGTGTTGCAATCATCAGTTTATGATGTGGCTGTTTAGGCTCAAATTGGAAAAACTGGACCTTTGACAACGCGTTCACTACAAACAAGAAGCCATAAATTGAGAGATAAAAGAGCCACTTTTTAGTTCTTTAAAAAAAATCATGTAGTAATTATCTAAAGTGCACGTAGCGATCGCATCGGGAGTTGTAAAGTAGCACACTGGGCGGAGTGCACTTGTTGTTGTTGTCCCCACAGTGGTCGCCCTCGTTAAAGCAGAACGCGAGTCTCCAGAATTTATTTCGGAAGTTGATGGCGACAACTGTCTGTGGGATCAAAAACAGTTGCCGGCAAAAACTGGTGATTATTTTCTAGAGTAACAACTCAAATGTTTGTAAATTGTTTATGACAACAACAAATACAAACAGCTGACAAGATTCGAGCAATCCTATTTTTTCTCAAAAATAAAAAACTTCCTTCCCAGCTGGGTATTTGAGAGCCAAAAAGAACCTAGATTGAAAAGTCAAAATTAATGGCGCCATTTTCGCTGTCATCAAAGCTTTTCTCAAGACCTGAAGAACTTCAAACAAGGCTCAGCAGGTGACCACATTCTTTCCAGACCGTAATGAGACTTTGATCTTTATGCACCAGCCCAGTGTGTGTGTGTGTGTGGTATACTTTGGCCCCGAAATTTATGACTCTGGTCTAATTGAAAGCTTACCATAGACTGTAATTGTAGCCGGCGTGCTGACCCTCGTCAATACATCATTGGAAGCTACGCAAGTGTAGTTGCCAGAGTCCACCATTCTGGCCTGAATGATGAGCAAATTGCCAGCCGCGGATTGGATGAAATTCGGGTCCACTATTTTAGCGCCATCTTTGAGCCAGTGAATCACCCGAGAAGCTGGGTTCCCCTTGGGTGGATGGCATCTCAGCTCGGCCTGGCTTCCCAGCTCAATTTGCTGAGAATAGGGCGGAGTGTCAAAGTCTTTCCTGAGGACTGAAAAATAGAAAAAAATTCAAACATGGCTGCCAAGCGTAAAATTCTGATAAAATCCCAAAATTACACAAAAACGCCAAAAAATTTTTAGACTACTAAATCCACCATCTGGTAAAATTTTCTTTACAATAAAAAATCCAGCTAAAATTAGTTCAACTTGACACTGGCGCCCTCCTTTCCCCAGGTGATCAATTGAGGAACTAATTTAGCTGATTCGGCTCAAGAAGAAGGAAGATACTGAAAATTGCAGTAAGGTATGCAGTAATTGGAAGCAGTGGCAGCTGCTCGAATGCTAGTAGTAGTAGTAGTAGTAGTTGTGGCACTCAAAATTCCAATTTCATCCGAGGGAAAAGAGAAAACTCTTACAAGCTTGTTTCACAACTGCTTCGGCGGACGTCACTTCTCCTTGGACAGAAGACGCGTGACATTTGCAGCTGAATTTGCCCAAGACGTCCATAACGTCATCCCTGGATATTTCCACAGTGATCTTCTTGTACTTCATCCCCTTCTCCTCCAGATCTTGCTCGGAGCTGCTCTTTTTCGCCTCCTCGTTGCACATGAAATAGGCTTTTAAGGCATGAGCCACTCGACAAGTGAGGACGGCTGGGGCTCCCCTCGCACTGTAGGTATCTTGCGGATTTTCCAGGAAAACTGGCAAAGCATAGTGGCTGGGATCGACCCCCTCTGGAAAGCTGTCTGGCAAAAAACTCGAGCTCAAATCGAGCGTTGAGCTCTCCACAGTTTGCACTGAGGGCACAGTCGCGCACAAACCTGGAAAAATAGTACATGCTATAGTACTAGTAGGTAATGGGATTTTCTGGCTGAGTGGCCCTATAATCTCTTTCCCAATATTAGAAGGAGATTTACTACTGAAAAGTTGCATGGAAGAGCATATGGAGGGGCAAAATATGGCAATGGGAGACAAAGGGTGGAGTTTGGGTAAATGTTCGACTTCCACTGATTAACCGAGCAAAAATGCTGGTATTCAGGGTGGCCCCCATCCATCCTGGTGGTTTTCACCACCACCACCAGGCTCTCCTGCATTTGATGAGATCAGCTTAACCCATTCTTGCAGGTTGATGGAACACTCAGCAGGTGGCGCCACGACCCAGCATTTATTACCCCATAAACAACAACTCCAAACAATATTTGAACAAGGCTTGTCAGCCAAATGAGTTGGAACATCATTTCACAATCAATTTGAATTTTGAGGATTATAAAGAACTCAATTTTTTTCGTGCATTATTATCCTGGGGAATTTGGCTTTATCTTTGGCCAATATCTCGTCAAACGCCACGTGCATGTTAATAAGGGATCAGAAATGATGCAGGTGCGTTGATGTATGGAAGAACTGGCTAAACCCTTTGCTGATATTTATCTACCTTTATGTATGGACTTTTAATAGCTGCTCAGGTGCGAGAGAGATTTGCATCATCCCTAAAAATCTACATGACAGCTGATGTCAGAACAAGCCATGAACACTTTTTCAATTGAAATAGGAATCTGGCTTCTTCTGCTTCTTTGCAGCAAAAGGTCAGTAAAATAATGCAAGCTAGCTTGAGTAGCCTTCGCAGTATTACTGAGAGAGGAGCTGTAAAACTGGCTCTTGTGTTTTAGGGTCATAAATCCTGAGCCCAACTTTGTTGTGGCCTGCAAAACCAATAAGGTGAAAAAATTCAGCTTTGTTTCTACTTCCCAAAATAAAGCAAGAAAAATAGCCATCTTGATTTTCCCATGGGGAAAAAAGAGAAAAATGGTGTTTTGACAACATTTTGATGAGCTTGTTAAGTCCACTCACACAACCCAAGAGTTCATCATCAGCTGCGCTGTTGCTTGCACTGTGAACCATCATTGTTTACAATGAGGTCTCACTGCAAATATTTCCGCAAGAATGGGGAAAAACACATGGCGGAGTAAAAATGTCATCACTTCTTGCCCAATTAAAGCTAGTAGTAGCTATGTGGTGAATGTTTCAAACCCCACCAAAATTTCGGGATTGAGGCCAAAAGTTTCAAATTACAGTGTGAGTCGGAGCAGAGATTCTTGTCTTCTTGCCCTTGGGTAGTAGAAGCAAAAGTAAGTGACCAGTCCGACCATCTCTCACCCCCAACAGCAGACTTGAATTTTGGATCCAAGGAATGTTTGAACAATCTATTGTCTGCCCATCAGCGCCATCTATCAACTCATTGATTTATGGTTGGCATGTTTTTTTTGGTCATCTGCTCCTTGGCTTTTTTCAATAAAAAATGGCTACATCGTTTTTGAGCTGTTTTTGCTGAGTGGAAAACGACTTGACAGGGGTCTAATTTCGACATTCCTTCGCCTCCCTCTCCTTTTTCCAAAGTTCATTCCCCAACTTTTTTTTTCATAAGAGTTCCCAAGATTAAAAAATGCCACTTCATTCATTTTTTTCTATTAAATAGCGGAAGTTGGTTTTAACTGGTGTTACGTTTTAATTGCAAACTGACAACTTGCTAACATGGCATGTCAAGCCCTTTTGTTTTTAGCAAAAGCTGCAAAAATTCACTTTTGCGGCTGGTGCAATGTTTTGTCGTTAAAATCAATATGCGCTTACCTATTGTCCAAATTGCGGAAAAAGTTTGCAGTGTGAGCACCAATTTTTCCATTGTGATCCACTGATGATTTTTTCTCTGATGGATTAAGACTGATTTTCAGAGTTGTTATGGTTGCAGTAGCTTCGTGCCATGACTGAAAGAGAAACAGGAGAGATTATTTATTATGAGCAGCTTTTTTGTCCTGGTTTCAATTGACAGCCAAGATTTCCTGCTAAGATACTAAAAAGGTCTCCTCGAGTTCCAAACCTTTTTTTCCTCCTCTACTAAAGCCGTCATCGTCAGATTTCAACAGCACACTGGGCAATACACTGACATTTCTACGCTTTTTTCTGGGCTCCCCACGTAACCAAAATATAATAACAGAGACAAAAATACCATCAGGTATAAAGTGAAAAAACTAAGAAAAGGCAAGAAAAATTGTGTGACCTGAATACAATGTATAATATTCTGTATTTCAATCGGGAGAGCAAAAAATTAATTCCACACCGCGCTTTTTTGCAGCTACGTGGCGTTTCTTTGTTTTTCATCAGCTACAGCTGAGATAATGATCAATAATCATTACATGTTCTGACTCGCTGAAAAACCTTCAATCATAGTTGGGCTCAGCCCTTTTTCTAGTATGCTAGTACATTATCATTTCTACAAACCTCAATTGGCAAAAAGAGCCCCGAGGCAAAAGTTCAAATTCTAGGTCTGCATGGTGATATGTAACGAAATTCAACGACGTTTTTGACATGACTTTTGGCGACATTTTTTCCAAATTACAGCCTTGCCAAAATAGCAGGTTTTTCTACACTTTTCGTCAGCAGTCATCATCATCATCCAAAGGATTTTTAACTAGCCACAGAAGTGGAACAATAAGAGGGCAGAAATTACAGTGAGAGAGAGCTGAAAAAAGCCGAGAGTTTCGTGCTTTGTTTCGCCCCCCAAAATTGGTATCCAAGTCCGAAAATTTGAATTGCGTGTGGTGCACATTGGAACACAAACCAACGCACACAGTGGGATCCTCAAAAATATGCTCTATTCAAACTGACACGTTTTGAGGCCACTTTACTCCACTGTGCTGTATTTTCTGTGTCATGCAACATTCGCAGAAATTCAAATGGAACATCATCTAAAATTAACCTGGTGCAGCAAAAGAATCAGCCCAGTGTGTGTGCAATGAAAGATAGGTTGGTCTATGATGTACTAGAATTTACTGCATAGAAATAGTCCTCATTATGATTATTGCAAAATTTGATGATAGCCTTTGGAAGCTCGGAGGTGAAGAACTGAGAAGCGTCGGTGAAACTTGAAAGGATTCCTCGCACAGTGGAAACAGATCTCGTGCTTTTGCCAAAAACAAACAAAACGCGAGCGTTTCCGGCCAAAAATGAGGGATACTCTGTAAAAATTGAATTTTGCCAATCAATTTTGCTGCTGTCTTATCTGATTTCATTTTAAGCCCATTAGCTAGCATGAGTGTGCAGTTTTTGCAATACTATTTGATGAAGCTAAAATACACTCGCTACCTACTTAGAACACTCATAAAGTGTTACAACTCATTTGTCTGTTGGTGTCTGGAAGCAGCCAGATAAATGGCTACAATATTAAAGATGATAATCACAAGCATGCCAAAATCGAGGCTTTAATTGCGCCAGCAGAAAAAAAAAAACATGGCGCCATGAATAAAAATGTGCTCTATAGATATCAACAATAATAAATAATAATATTACGGCACATCCTGACACGCAATCGCAGCTAAAATTACCATCTTTCTAGAAAATTGGCATACAGATTGGCAGCTAGCGAGCTCTCGATGAATGTGCAATAATGACGTCTGTCTGCTGGGCAAAAAGGGGTGAAATTACTGCGTGCATGTAGGTAGGTACACTAAAATGATGGCTGTTTCTTCAACTTATTTTTAGGAAGAGATTCGAATCGCGTGAGCAGACGAAAAGTCTGACTTTCGATTGGCATTTGGAATTGTCGAAAAAAGACGTCGTACCACAGACATGTAATCATACGGCAATAATCATGGGTAAAAAGTGGAGTGAAGCACTAGCATTTTGACCATCATCCCTTTCTTAAGTAAACATTGTCACGTTGGTCTCAAATTGCCAGCTACGCTAATAGAAAACTGCCGGAAACTCGCGCAGGGAATGAGCAGCTGCTAATCTGCCATACATTGCATTATAGTAAGAGGGTGAGGAGCAGAAAAAAGCAAATATCCTTTGTGATCCAAGTGGCTCAAGTTTCATCAACTACCATTCAAAACAGGACTGAATGTGGTCAGAAAATATGCTTGTTATCTTTGTGAGGGATTTTGGCAGTTGCCAGCGAAGATGGTTCAATTCAGGCTCAATTAGCAGCTCCATTAGAGCCAATGTGGCATCAGCTGCTCCCATCGCCCCACGTTGGGCGCCATGTACAAAGAACAACATAAAAATTTCAAATATTGAAATGCAATATGAGGATGACTCAGCCTTTTTCCCCACTTGGCTGTGAACTGTGGGAAAACTGGGAAAGTCGAGTGATTTCGCAAAAATGCTCAATTGATAAGAGACAAAAGTGTCTTGGGGTGAATTAGACAGGATTAGCATTGTCCTCGCCAAAATGGTCACCCTGTTCGCGAGCTGCAGTAGTTTGCCGGTCAATAATTGTGGCCAAAAACAAAGGAATTTGTGTAACCTCGCTGGTGGTGGATCAACAAGAGAGCATGACATTTGTGCCAGAAAAAAAATCACCCTCTTTTGCGGATATTTTGCCATCAATCAAACTTGACTCTCTCCAAATGTGTTATCTAAACAGTCAGGCTTTTTGTTCGAGCATGAAAAATCTACAAAGTAAGAATATACAAAAAGGAGTCTTACCTTTGAGAAAACCAAGGTTTAAAATGTCAAATGAAGGTGTCAAAGCACTAATGGAAATTAAAGTTGGAACTCTGAACTGAAAAGTGGAAAGCCAAAATAATTGACTACGTCTGGCGTCAGCAATTGTCTCAACTCAACTGAAATGGGGAAAATTGACCTGAGCTCTTTTTTCCACGAGCGCAGTTTGCGTCTACGCGCGCGCGCTTTGCAGCCGCGCTTTGCGGAAAAGCCGCGCCGGCCGGTCAACCCCGCTCATTAGGCGGAAAAACGAAAAAACAACAACAAAACAAACAACAATGGATCCGCTGAGTAATTGAAACGAGAGGACAATGGGGCTCAAATTGAATCATTGTTTTTTGGCTTTTTAAGACCTCTCCGCACTCTTTTGTTGCTTCGAGTAATCACCTGATTTTTAAGGCCTTATTCCGGCCACTTTCCATGTGAAAAATCCACCATTTTTTTCGGCCAATATAAAGTAAAGTGTGGGAAGTCAATGTGGTTTTCATTAATGAGATGATGATGCTCAATTCATCATTTCTATTGACTGCTAGAGTCAATTTGAAATGTGATAAAGATGCGTGCTTTAGCCAGCAAATATTTGGCAAACAAACACATCTGGTAGCCCTGCAGCTGGTTATATAGTACAACTGACTTTTATGGCCTCTTCGCTCTCATCAAAGTTGGTGCATTTATTTGCTTCCTCCACTTCTCATGCTTTTGTCATTTGTGACATTTCAAAAGGCCAAATCTAAATTTACTCAGTTGACTCAACCCCTTTTAGAAGATTGGTGCTAAGCCATGTAGGAATTTGCAAATGTTTGCTTTGCTCCTTCTTCTCCTTCTTTTTTGCATTGGAGCCATTTTGTATTTTTTTCAGAGGGTTTTGGAACAATACCAGCAGGTTTGGCAGTAAATGACCGCCGCGACCCAAAACTCAATGAACCATCAACAATGAGACCCCCTAATTAGTGTTTGTCGAAGAAACGGAGTCTGGAAGCAGAAATATTAATCATACCGACCGGTAGACTACTGTTGCTCGTGTCTGTCTGTCGCCAGATAGATGTCGCCACTGAGCCCCAATTTTGATGCCAACCACAAAAATGGCTCAGTTAAAAGAGGACATTTTTGCCATTTTTTTCGTAGCCACAACGCCCGCTGAATTCCGCTACTACCGAGTAAGTTTTTTTAAGAACCTTTTGAGTCTATCGAATGGTTGAGGAAATGGTCGAAATTGACCACCTAGACCGACATGGGCGACATCCTGCAGAGCAGAAAGACGATACGCTTGTCCTTTTTCTGATCACAAACTTGATAAGCTATGTATCGGTCATAGTACTTGCCTCACTGACAAGAAGATGACATCCAGCTGATTATGCTGCGATTCTCACGCAAAAATGCGACTCATTTTACTTCAGTCTGCAGATTGTGGCTGATGATGAATTTTGGGGTAAACAAACAAAGGATGATCTGAAGATATACTATTACACTGACAGAATTATAGGCTCTTTTATTATTTCCAGCCGCAAAATGATGACACGTGTGGATGTAAAATATGTTCGCGAAACTGACGAAGATACATGCGAGTACAAAAACAGTACACCTGGCTTATTGCTATAAAATGTACTTGCAGTATCCTAAAACACTCCATCAAATATCCGTGGAAAGCTACTTTGTCATAATTATCATGCTTACCTTTTTTACGTCAATTGACAACTCTTTTCACACTATGTAATTTTCAGCAAACCTTAACAACATTTTTTGAAATTGTATTTCTACATTTCTGACCTTACTTCCTTAGAAAAAAAACCTACTATATGACAGTAAGTTTATCGAAAAAGCGTGAATAGCTATGATAGTTTGAAAATCGCAATTTTCTCGCTTGAAGAGAGATTGCGAAATGTGGTGGGACACTCGGTATATTCCACTTTGCAAGGAAGCAAAAATGATGGATCAGCCGGCTCTGAACCTGATTAACCTGTAATTATGGACATGCATAACAATACACAGCCTCGTATGTAAAGCTTATTTTCTACTAGAATTGTTTTATTGACTGTTCTGAGTTTGCATGTCCAGACTTTTTTCTGCAAAGACTCACGAAAAAAAATTCCCTCTTTGAAGATGGATGGCACCAGCAAAAGTCAATCATCATCTTTGTGGTGGCAACAATTGAAAAACGTGCAGATTTCCGCCAACAGCTTCAGCAGCTAGCAGTTGTCGATTCTCGTCTGGCGCCATTTATTACCTTTGCGTGCTGACGATCAGAAAATGCGACAGAACCACGACCAAGCTCCACCCGACCAGAAACTATGCAGTTTTTGTCTCGTCGGGCTCCGCTACAAATCCATATCAATCATTCTGACTCTTTATGCCGGGCAGAAAAGTCAGAAGATAAAAATCAGCTTGTAGAGTTGTGGAGTCGCCAAAGTGGAGCAGACGCTGGGAACGTCATGCAAATTGACGGGATTGACAGTTGTCATGCGAAGAAGCATTTCAATTTTACTGGCACTTTTTGACAGGCCCCTTTCAAACCCCGTAATTGCTTGCGCGAGACAGACATCCTCTTATTTGGGAAATTGTTTCGATTCCGTTCCCAGAAACAACTACTGCACAGCCAAGCAATTACAATGCAAATGATCCCGGCAATTTTGGAATTTGGCCGAAAAACCAGTCTTCACATTGAGTAACCGCAGGAGCATAAATGACCCTGAGTTTCCGCCCCATTTGCTAATGTCAATTCAAGAGGAATGAACCAATTTTGAAGACTCCGCCAAAAAAACACAGATGCATTTCGCAAAATATTCCAAGAATAACTACGCCCCACCTTTCGTTCTACTTTTGTATTTTGAATTCATTTGCTGTAAATTATGGATCCTCTCGTAATGATGGCGTGCAATAATTAAAGAGAGGCAGCTAGGCGGCTTTCCGTCAAAACTTCGGATGAAAAACGTCACACGACACCGTACTTTTTAATTAACTGCCTTTCAAAAAAACCAAAATAATCAATCTTGCTTGATTTCGATGCTGTTTCTGCTTTATTTATGCGTGTCAACGATGAGACTTAATTAATGGAAGTGGCAAGATTTATCTATGCAGCTTTCAACTCGAAGAGCATTTATCATGCCTGAAAGGTTGCGTGATTTCCAAATAAAATGTTGCGTTCGCAACGTTGCGGAAGCGCCAGTCGTATTTTACGATGAGGGCATTTTTTCGCAGTTGGCGAAAGGGAAATGAGCTACCCATAAAGTAATAAAAATGGGCTGTCGTATTTCATAAAAACCGCATTTTTCGCGGGAAACCATCAAAAAAGACGCAGATCGCATGCATCTGATCCATAAAAAATGGACCTAATGGAAACTCTCATAAATTACGTAATATCAGGCATCATTTTTCTGCATGTTAAATGGCGGCGCTAAATGCATAGAGGCAGCTTAAGAAAGCCTTAGAAAGCTATGTAGCATTTTGTTGTAGGTGAGCACAACTTGCGTTGTCACAAGATTAATCACTTTTTTAGTTGTCACTGCAACTTCTATAGAGCTTTCAACAGCTTGAAGTATTGGTTTGACGTAATGCTACTCGCGCCCATGAATGTAAGCTACTTCTGCAGCTGAGCTTGTAGTATATCAAGCTGAGAACAATGGAGATTAAATCAACTATTGTTGTTAGAATACGTAGTCAATTGTGGAATAGTTTTGGCCCTTAGTAGTATTTTGCACAAAATACTTGTTGTTATAGCAAACTGACACAATCAGCGTAATTAGACGGGAACTTTTTTCGGCTGAAAAATAGGCAATCAGTATATAAAAAGTAGTACTATAGAGCAAAAGTAAACAGGAAACGGCAAGCAAGTCTAAAAGAGATACAAGAGTCATATTGGTTACTTCTACGGTAGTAAATGTAAGTAAATACGGAAACATAATTGGCTTTGTTTATTATACGACACGTACATCAAACTACTACAGTGCAACAGGTTTATTATCATCATGACTTTTTTTCATCATCATCATCATCCTTTTTTTGATTCTTCAAGCTGGAGCATTTTTTAAGCATGAAAAAGAAAGCTACAGAGCGATACAGTGTACTAGAAAGGACTAATGATGTAGTAATAATAATAATGATAGAAGTATTCTACACATTACGTAGCACAGCTGCAATTAACTATGAATGTAATAAGGGAGGAGGAAATTATGAGAGAGAGAGAGAAAAGAGGAAACATACTATGATGATGACGAGGGTTTTTCCCCCTGAAAAAAGGCTCGTTCATTTTTCAAAAAAAGGCTGAGTGTTGTTATTGTTTTGTGGCACTATAGGAACATGTACAGTATATATACTACTACAAATACTAGTATACTACGAGACTAAACATTTTTTTGCGTCAAAGTGCAAGAGCCAGATTCCTTTTTAAAAATTCCCACCAACAAAAATGGGTGTGTGTGAAGATTCAGCTCTTGGACAATGGCAGTTTTTTCGGTGTATTTTATAGGTAGAGTAGTACAATTGATAGTTTTTAGAAGTGTGCTCTGTTGTGTCTACTAAGTAGTATGAGTATATTGTTAGTGGTTTCACAACTACATAAAGAAGGCTGCTGCTGTTGTTGTTGTAGTAATATCTTATTTTTTCACTCATCAATAATCTTTTTTTTTTTTGGTCTGTTTAATACCTTCAATTTTTCATGGATCATCATTGAACGGAGTATGTATTGTATATGCAGTTTTACAACAATGCTGACTAAGTCATCAGATTCCTTAAATATTTCTCAATAATAATTATCATCTCATTGGAGTCGTAGTAGTAATAATATTGTGTGATTTTCATCATCAAAGTTGTGAGTATGTATGCGGTGTGTGTGTGTGTGTCTGTGTGTGATGATAGAGAGCAAATGCCTGTTGTTACAATCATTTATGTACATAATAACAACAATTGAGAGTAACTTGGGTGCTGCTGTTGCACTTTTGCAATAAGTGCAAATGAGACAACTCTTTTTGGAGGGTGACGCAAAAAAAACCACTATGATTTGGCACTTGCTGCTTTTCTTAAAATTTTGCTTTCTAAGCAAATTTGGTAATTGTCTAAACAATTCAAAGATGGCCTAAATTGACATTACGAGACTTTGGCACAGGCTTTGATTTCAAAATAGTACTACATACACTAGCAGAAGTTAAAGCAAGTTAAAGAAGGAAATGCAAAAAGGGACCAAATTAATAGGGAGGAGGAAGCAGTTTTTGGTGGTGGGAATTTAGAAAGCAGAGAAAGTCTCATTGGGTATGATATTTATATGCATGCTGCTGCCTGCACTTGGAATGCATTTTCTCTTTTTTTTTGGTGGTGGTAGAGCAAGCATAGCATGAATTGTCTCTTATTGCTAAAAGAGTAAAAGGTGCACAACCTGGATGTAAGCATAGAACTGAAGAATCTCTCTCTGGCGGCTCACACACACACATCTTACCACACTTATAAGCAAATAGTTATTGAAAACAGTTGTGTAGTGGTCATTATTGCTGCTGATCATTGTAGTAGTTGCCCAGAAAAAACAAACAGCAAAATGCTGTCTCTCCATAGTAGCCAATAATAATCATGTCTTAATCATATGTTATAGTAGTTAAGTAGTTGAGACTGCTGCTTTCGATTCTGCCGCGGCGGAAATGCTTTTCTTCTATAATTTTGAATTTTAGGATCGACTGACTAGCCCTCGATCTAGTAGTAATGGTTGAAGGACTATATAAATAAAACTGACTGAATCCTCTTCAAGAGCTGCAGTGTTGAAGTCGGCTAGAAAATCAGACATACATGCCCATGCCATAGACAGAGCTCCAATCCACGCCTTGGAAGCCTGACATGTCAAGATTGGTCAATGAAAAGCCTGAATAAGGGTTGCCCGCTGCTGCGGCAGCTGCCGCGGCTGCCTGGGCCGCGGCCAACTGGCTGGCCGCCGCGCCGGACAGGCCCGGCGCGGCCAGGCCGCCCGCGGCCGTGACCGACGGAATAACGGCCGCGTGGGCCCCGGACTGAGCAAACGTTTGCAGGGCCTGGCTGGATGTCAGGCTGGCTAAAGAGACTGCGTTGGGCAGACTGGTTAGGGCCGACTGTTGCTGCTGCTGCTGCTGTTGTTGGGCTGACTGGTTATTTTGCTGCTGCTGCTGTTGTTGCTGGCCGGCGGCTGCCACGGCGGCCTGATGCTGCTGTTGGGCCGCCATGGCGGCGGCGTGCTGGACAGCCTGGCTGGCCGACAGGGCTGACGTGGGCATGGGGTAGGGTGCATAGCGAAAGCTCGAGAGGGCGTTTTGCAGGCCCGCGGACTGGGGGCCGCCGCCATTGGATGAAGTGACGACCGGTGTGGATTGATGCTGTTGTTGTTGCTGCTGTTGTTGTTGTTGGACGGCCGCGGCCTGCATGAGTTTGCTGTAGCCCAGAGCGGCGGCCTGATTCTGCGCGGCCGCCAGGGCGGCCATGGAGGGCGACTGCTGAATCAAGCCCGCGGGGAAGCCCGAAATGGTCGTCATGCCCGGGATCGAGCCCGAGGTCTGGATCGTTGGAATGCCGAGGTTGCTGAGAATGACCCTTTTGCCCAGGAGCGCGGCCGTGTTGGCCGCCTGCACAGCCTCTTTGGGTTGGGCCTTTTTGCACTCGACCTTCTTGTTCTTGATGGTGTGGAAATGGATCTCGCAGACGCGGTCAACCACGTCCTCGTTTTCGAAGGTGACGAAGCCGAAGCCTCGGTGGCGCTTGGTCTGCTGGTCCATCAACATGACGGCCTCTTCCACCTTGCCAAATTGGGAAAAGTAGGCTTTCACCTCCTCCGCAGAAGTCTCCTGACTCACCCCGCCCACGAAGATCTTTTTGGTCTTGTTGGCCTTGGATTTGCTCTTGGGCGTGGCATGCTTGGGGTCGATTTTCTTCCCGTCCAAAGAGTGCGAGGGCACGGCCAGAACCCGCTCCACGGCCTCGGGGGTGGAGAAGGTGATGAACCCGAAGCCACGACTCCTCTGCAAGAAGCAACGAAATACTTTAGCAGTGCTTTAATTGGAATTGGCTTGAAGATCTACTTAAAACATTGGCCTGACCTGAGGCTACAACAACAAATATGTATCTCTGTGTTATGCCTGAAATACATATTACATAATTGCCGAAGAGCCATTTACATGATACAGAGTTGTTAATGATGATAATATCATCATTAGCTCCCGAGCCATGATGATGAATACAGTAACAAATGGTTGTAGTATGTTCTAGCTAAGTCTATCAAATGTAATGTAGTAGCAGTACACAAAACCGAGTTTCTGGCCAAGATGTTTCTTTTTTTAAGTATAATGTTGTTATACATAGTAGTAGCAAAAGTGGACTACTATTCTTCTCATGCAGTAGCAGTAGCAGCAGCTCTTATATGGTACACACAAAATCAATAACAGCTGTATTATACAGAGCTGCTTTTTTACCTGGTGGTACATTTACTCTATAGCAGTATTTTGTGTATGGAACAACGAGGACGCATTATTAATTCATCGCGTTCCCACTCTGGATTACAAAGAAGGCTAGAATACAGCTAAAACCGACGATGATACACAACACACATACGGAGTTTCGAAGAAATCACTGGAAGCCCTTTCAGCATGGCCATTTTTCCTCAGACGTGCTGCTCAGCATAAGTAATTTTTCACCCTGACCTCACTTTTGCCCGAAAGGAAAGTCAGCTCAAGTGCAGCTCTATTGCTTTGACTAATAAGACCTACTACTACATTGAAGGCGAAATTTCCATCTCTTCTTCTAGGAGTAGGTAAAGTAGCCAGCACTCCGTTGCAGTCCTAGAGTAAAGGGAAATGGGATAATGTCCGCGGCGCTCAAGCTCGACATTATTAGCAAGAATCCTATCCACCATGCAAATCCTTTCTAGTCTCGGAAAACATCAAGAGTTCTTAAGATAATGGCCAATGGGGCCATTCTACAACCACATCAAAGCAGTGAAACAGAAGGGGAGAGAAAATTCTCAGCCATTCCAGAAAGAAAATGAACAACTTTCGTTTGTGCCCCTAAATGCTGCGTCAGAGAGGTTGCGCGCGTCATTTTTGTTGACAATTCTTGCGCGCCACGTGGTCGCGAGCGAAATGTAAACAAAGATATTGCGCGAGAGTTTCGATGGAATTTCCGCGCATCTCTCATGTCCGGAATGTGCAAAATTCAAGCATTTAGCCTATATATTTGACGCGAGGAAAAAATCCAGCTGTCAGCTGTATTATTCTAAAGGTCGAAGCTTTTAACCGTTTTTTATTGGGCTAAAATTTGCGGTCCCCTGTGACTCAAAATTCAGGTAAGCCATATAACTTCAGAAGCTTTTTTGCACGATGACCGCGTCGATGCTCGTATACTATATGCATGAGCATCATCAGCTTTTACAAGCTAACTCCCGGCCAAATGGGTCATATTTCATTTTCTTTCAGAGATGTGAAATTTGCTGTGGCTACCACACAAAACACACACTACAACTAGCTAAATTTCATCATTAGGATCGACGCAAAAAACGTAGTACATTTGCTTTTTCTGCCGAATTTTACCTCCTGAGCTGCAAATTGACATGGAGAGCATTTCTTTTGTTTCCCTGCTTCCCAAATCTAAGTAGCAGTAGTATGTAGTAGTCGTAAAAAAGATCCTATTTCACAAGAACTTTGTGAGTGTGTACTATATGTGTCGTTTTTCAGTTTCCTCAGAAATCATTACACATTACTATGTACTTTTCTCAGCTTTTTCTGCCAAACTGCTGATTTGGAACCCATTTTCGTTGTTTGCTCTCTTGTAGCAGAAGTATATATAGTCGTAAATGTGATTAGTCACTAATGACCATTAATCTTCGGATTTTCTCTCTCTCGCTCTGCTAATAAGCAAAAAAGTCAATGGCCTTTCTGGCATTTTTCCAGCCTTCTTGGCTCGAAAAGATGGCCATTTTTGATGTAGCTCCCTCTTCGTAGTTCTACTACAATAACTTGACCAAGTGTGTACTCAAGTGTGAACAACTTCAACATGAAGGTGAGGACCTTTTTTGGGCAATTTTTCAGCCTGGCATCAGGTCGAGCCAATTTTTTCGAGAGAAATTGGTCTGTCCACGGCTTACACACACTGGAATCTTCTTTGAGCTCCTCATTAGAAAGCAAGTTCAAATTTTAGCAGTGCTCTACTTCTTGTCAGGCCTCATCAAAAAGGGGGAGGATATTTCATAGTTGCTTTCACTTTAGAGCTTCAGGATGATGGTAAGCAAAGCTCAATTTCACTCCTCCTTGGCAAAACTTCATGAATGCTACTACTATAACTATAGAAGTACTACACAGAAGCTGGGGAAAGCCTGCAGAAGCAAGAAGCTTCAAAAGAAGCTGTCCTAGTAGAACATTAAGCTACATTCCCCAAAAATGGCTAGATTTTCACCAACAGGAAAAAATTGAAAAATTCCTACTTTGACAGCTGACAAGTGAGCACCTTAGTAAAAACTTGCTAGAAAATAATAGAAGTAAAAGCACTCATTGCACTTTTAATTCAATGATTGCGCATTTCGCACGATTGCAGTTGCCTGAATTAACTCTCAAGGGAGATTTTGCTTGTAAAGTGTGCGAAAAGAGCCTCGCGTTTTTGCAAATTGAATATTTCCTCTGCGTAGAAGCAGGACCTCTATTAAGGCTTTTTTCGTGCCTGACATGGCGACATTATCGGATTTTTTTCTTTGCACCACCAACTTACTGCGATGGTATAGCTTTATACTGATTTTCGATAAGAAGAAATATCGGTAAAATGTGACTCCTTCACCCTTCATAAAAGTTGCATTCTAAGAAAACAAAGCGAGTTCTGTTACTGCTAAAACAGTTGGAATTTGCCAAGTCAAATCCTTTGAGTCTATCTCGATCTAAGGTTTTTGCTGCTGGCTAGAAGCTTCTAATTGATTCGGAAATAATGCTCAACTTGCATGTTTCCAAGGCTGAAAAGCTACTATACTAGCAGCATTTTGCAATTTTTCCCCTCTAGGAAAATGGCCTTGTGCACTCACACACTCGCAGCTTTGTTGAAACTCATGCAATCTGCAAAAAAGTTGATTGACTTTTTTGGCGTGGAAATAATTGATGGCTGAAGTTCAGCTTCGTCTGCTCCTGCTTTTCCTTTCCTATACTAGCACAAAAAGAAACCACAAAACATTTTCTCTCTCTTCAAAAGCAAAAGTTTTTGCTATTGAGAGGTCAGCAGCAGCAGCAAACTCAAAGATGCTCAGTTTTTCTGCTTCTGCATTTCTCTGTCAAAACAAAGCCCAAATCCCGGGTAATTGCGCATATTTGCAGCAAGAAAACGTTATATCTAATCCATATCTGCTTCCATTCAGTTTGTAGGTCACCAGAAGCCAATCAGAAGAGTTCCACGAGAAAGCAAATAAAATTGTCAATAGGAGAAGAAGCTTTGTGTCACTTCTTGCTATAGTAGCTTGTGGCAAAGACCAAACAAGCGACTCTTATATATAAGGGTACGTATATTAAGGCCAAACAACAGCTGCCACTACTGTTCTTTGACAAATGTGTTGTTCATCTACTGCAGAATTCCTACTGGAAAAACCATCTTGCAACTTCCTTTCGAAAACAAAGCTCTTTTGTCTCGATGGCCATCGTTATACTAGTAAAACGGGTTCAAAAACCGTTATATCCTAACGGTCTAAAGAGCTAAAACAATAAAAAATGAATGAATCTCTTTCCGACATTTCAAAAATTGCCAACGGAAATGCTTATTGTTTTTGCTCCAAAAATAAGGTTTGAATAAGAACTCAAAATAACGCTAAAAACCGTTAACCTAAGCAGAAGCTGAGCTAAATAAGTGAGACTGAAATCCCGTTATTTCCCTTCCATTGCCTCGGCATTTTTTAATGAAAAAAGTCTTTTTTCTTCAAAATACAATCTTTCGCGAAAAACCGTAAAAATTCGAATTAACCGTTAACACGTTGTGCCAACGAGCGTATTTAAATTCATAACTCGTTACGTGGTTCCTAAGCTAAAAACGCGAGCGGGAGTCGAAAATTCGTGGCTTGTTGTTGTGTTTTTGCCGTTGTTACCTGAGTGACTGGATCTTTCATGACAAGAACATCGGTGACGGTGCCAAACTGGCCAAAGTAATCTCTGAGCTTGTCAGGTGTTGTCTGCCAAGAGAGGCCTCCAACAAACAACTTTCCTGGCGACGAGTCCGAGCTGGAAGGGGTGGACCGACCCGAGCCCGTGGACCCGTTCTGGCTGCCATTTTCCGCAGTGTTGCCAGAACTCGATGTCCCACCACTGTTGGTACCAGTTGTCCCATTGCTGTTGGCAGCAGCAGCGGCCAAAATGGCGGCCTCCATGGTCACTCTGGAAGAGGGAAACAACCGGATACTAATTAGCTGGATACACAACTGTATCTGACTCGAGTCGAGTACGTTATGCGCGTGTGTACACTTCAGATCACTGATCGAAGATTGGATTAGAGAGCAGCACGTTAGACCAATATAGTAGATAAAGGCTTTTTTTGAAAGGCTTCCATGATGCTTAAAGCAGCTTGGGACTTTTTGGAAGCACTTGAACGACTTCCACGTCCACTTTTATACGGTTTCTTGCTGTATATGGCAGCAATTAGTCCATTGCAAAATAGCTCAGGATCAAGAATGTGGAAAGCAATTTTCATGCAGACGAAAAGCACACTGGGGTCGATTTGGCCGATTCGGGCCTTGATACTATAAACTGCAAATAATGTTAAGTTTTTGGAAACAATTGAATGGAGGTTTTTTTTCGGCTCGTTTTGAGCCCATGTGCAATGGAAAGAAATTTAGCAGGACAACGACATTCGCGTAAGTATGTGACAAGTATGCACATGTTTTCAAGATACTTTTGCTTCGTGCTAGCTCAGCTGCTTTCCTCATTTCTTTGCTCGCTATGCTATGTAGCTTACAACTTTAGCACACACCTTCTTGTACTATTATTATTATGGCGAGCTTCGAGGACTTGCTGTTGTTGCCTCATGACACATTGCTTAGAAACGAGGTTCTCTGTTAATCAATAACATAAAGCTGTATTGCAAAAATGGCTGTGTATACTACATAAAAGTTCTTTTCATCCTCGCATTTTTCACCTTTTTCACCAGGGGCTTTCTAAATCAAGTTGCTTCTCGAGTCAACTTCATTAGTCAAAGTCACAAAGGAGATTGTGCGTGCTCGTGATAGAGTTATGGTATACAGCTCTCTTTCTCCTTTTGGGATTGAAAGTCCATATAGTTGAGTGTGTAGTACCAGTTGGTCATTATTGGCCAAGTTTGCCTGATATACCATCGTGGCACTACAGTTGGGTTGACAGCCCACCAGAGACCAGAGAACGGCTGCTGCTGCTGCATTTAATTATCTCAGGATGAGGCAACTTTCTGTGTCCTAGCTACTTCTACTGAATACTTGTTCCTCCATAGTTGTACCACGAGTTTGTGGTAAAGTCCTACTAATTACCATGACGCCACTCCAACTTGATGGGGATTTTTATATATTGGTTATTCGAGTGCTGCTGTAGTGCACAGAAGGCAGGAGAAAGCCACTTAGCATGAAATACATAATAAAAATACATCTCAGATTTCAGTAGGTATAGCGGAGTAGCCATATAGCAGGCTTATTAGATTATACGAGGAGCCATGCACACATTGAGAAAATCTCACCTAGCTACTACGTAGTATGTAGTAGTTGTGCAGTAAAAGGCACATGTAGCAGTTGCAGTAGCTGGTGGAATTATTAGGAGCCTATTGATAAATTGTATTATATAGCATACACACCCCAGTGCTGTACCACAACACGCGGCTCTGGTTTGCTGGTATATGGTATACTACCAGCCAGTGCAAGGTTCGTGCATAATAATATTTCTTTTCTGCAGAGATGTCAGCCACGACTGGCATCTGTTTGTGTCTATCAGAAATGCATGTTTACAGCACACTGGGGACACCCTGGCCATAAAAATCACGAGTTGTACTACTAGTACATTGCGTGCATTCTTTATGAAGATGTCATATATTGAAAGGCAAACAAAGGAGAATATTTTTTAAAGGCTGCTGTATCCTAGGATGTCACAAATATTATACTATACCCAGATGGAAGAAGCATGATCGCATTTTTCCTTCTGATAGCTTTTGTCTGTTGTTGGATGATCCCCCAGCCACAGCCGCTGCTGTTCAGCTAGCTTAAAAATGTACCAGGAAAATACAGCAAGCAAGCAGTATTTCCTTACGTACGCAACGCAATACAGCCGCGGACGTGGGCTTTAAAAGGCCAAGAGATAATCTTTCATTGTTATGATGATGTTGCCTTTTAGGGGCTCAAGGGGATGCTTCACAATACAGCTGCTTTAGCATGAATAAACAATGCTACAATTCCACCTGGGAGATGTGCCATAAAAACCAGCTTTTCCACACGTTTCTGCCTCGAGCCGCCTCAAAAAGGTAGGTCATCCCCGCTTTTTAATTGATTTTGCTGGTATGAATACAACATATGCAGTTAATTCTCAGATTATTGTCAATTTTCACACTTCTTTATCTGAGCACACAGTAAATATCCTACTGATACTAGTTCTCTCGTTTCTACCACACAAACTTTCTTGATGATGATGGTACATAAAGTATACACACAGAAGTAGAAGAAGAGCTTTCTCTTTGGGACAAGCAGTGTACTACTACTATATTATATGTATGGAAAGTTTCACGTCAGCATCATTGTAGGGGGGAAAAGAGGAGCCTTTTATCAGTGTACTACGTCTATTCAAAGTAAAGGTTATCACACACACGACTGAATTAAATTGGCCCGAGGACGTCAGAGCTGAAGCCACCAAAGCCAAAACGTGAATGAAAATGAAGAGTCTTTTGTGTATTATATGGTCGTCCAATATCCAATATGTGACACTTAATTTCCTGGTGTTCTATGTTATCATTTTTGCCAGTAGATGGCAAAAGCCTGCAAACCTCGATTTCATAATTTAGAATACTGTTTTCGTGCAACAGTGATTGCTCTAATCCTGTGAAAAGTGTGAAGAGAAGCTCCTCTTTTTTCATTGACACGAAGCTCTTCCTTTGTGTGGGGATTCTTTTCATTCTGCATACTACATACTAGTGAACTTATTCTGCAGACACCATTGCATTTGGTGAGTAAAACAGCTGCTGCTGTAGTGATATTTTGTTTATAGCCTCTCTTTTCAAATCTGAAGGCGGCTTAAATGTAAAGTATGCTTTCATATTCAGCTGATGCATATTTTGATTGGCTAATGAGGCTGGCTTGGCATCAGCTGAATTTTCCCCGCTTCTGATTGGCTCCTCAGCGCGCTGCAATTTCCTAATAAATAGTTCGCCTTTGTGAAGTGAAAATCTGACATTAAAAATAATCACCTGGCCATGATTGATGAAGCAAAATAGTTTAAAGGTCGTTATTGCACTTTTTAAAACTGTTCCCATACATGAGCCATCAAGGACTTTTGCCCCCAAATTGCATTTATAAATATGAAGCACAATTATCCACACTGATGAGTCACAACTTTGAAGAATCACAAAAGGAGACATTTTATGCTCTGATTGTCAGCTCACACTGTGTATGTGTGCACCATCATATTATCCATTGTCAACAGTAGAAACTGCTTCAATTTTTTCTGTTAGAAAGTTGGTGGGATTGTTTTTAGAGGGGGGGAAATGCCCACAGTGCTCTCTCCCAAGCACATAGCAGAACCACCTAAAGCTCAGCTGCTCAAAGTGAATTTGCATGAATTTGGTTAGTTGTAGAGTAAACGAGTTGCTAGTCTAATTTACTGCTTGGCTGACTCAATCAGCTCAAGTCCCAACTCTGCTGATGCTGTATATAGTACTATTACATAAAGAGAGGATGTATAGATTGGAAGACGAGGAAGAAGTTGCATCAGACAATTAGATTTGTATTTTTATGTTGTTGACAGCTGTAGAGAAGCTTCTCGTCCACTTCTTCTTCCTTTATGTGAGCAGTCAGTGATGACATGCTTTGGATGCAGATAAATGGGAAAGGAATCTTTTCGGTTGCTGTGACTCTCTCATTAATGATGCCTACTCGTTCTTCTAGCTGCTGCAGTGCCCTAATAGGCTCAGTATGTGTCAGCTTATTCAATAATTACCTCACAAAGGGGTTTCACAACCCATAACTCCAATATGAAAAATATTTCTCCTTAGCTACAACAACCCAAATGAAACGTGAAATGGTGCTTTTTAAAATAGCCTTTAGGGTATTAGGGAAAGCAGAAATATTAGCTGACTTAACAATAACCTGATACACACTGAGCCTTCGAGGTATCTGAAATAGGTTTGTAATATACAAAAGTCCCACAATTTTCAGAAAAAATAGCTTTGTTAAATGAGTATGAGAACTGATTTTTTCATAATAGGCTCGATTTTTAGCTCGATTATTTACATGCTCCGAAAACTACAGGACACTCTGAATCACTGCACTGCAAGGATTTGCTGTTGGTCAATCAAACACACATCTCAATGGCAAACGTGCTATGGAGGTTAGACTACTCTCAAGGAACCCCATATTGACTGCATCATCAGCATTCTTCCAATACCTGCAAGATGTGGACATCTCAACCCAATTTTGTCCCTCGGCGAGCCACAGCATATGCTTATGGCTGCTGGTACACATGGGAAAATGCCAATAAAACTGTCCATGTCAAAATGATCTACATAGCATTACAAGCTCAGATTGCCCGCCGAAGAAAAATCTCCATTTTTCTCCAAGCTGCATCAGAATTTCGAACCTGCTGATGATACGCGTCATAAAACTTAAGCTACTACAGAAAGTAAAAACAGATTGGAGCAAATAGCAGCATTTGGCCAAATGTCAAAGTTGCCTGGAGGAGTTAAAAATGAAATCAGGAGGAGCCTCCAGAGCAATCATCATAATCTGCCATATAATAACAGCTCCTCTGGTCATCACGAAGAAGAAAAGTTTCACCTTAGGCCTGTTCATCTAGCTTTGTCTTTTTTCACGTGAGATGATGCACACAAATTACTACGGTGTTTTGCCCTTTTAGCTGAACCGTTTCGCGCGGTGTGTTCCAATTGAGGGCGTCAGATGTCGCTCAATGAAGAAAAGTTAGCTCACATCCAAACTTGAAGTTTCACTCGTGCTAAGCATATACGTGGAAAAAATGTCATCATCTCACACTTTTTTATTTGCTCGCACTTACGTAAAAGTATTAAAAAAAATGAGCTGTTGGTGCAAGGAAAAAAAGGATTTTTATCCCAGAGCATTTTTACAGCAGCTTCTGATATTTCGTTCAGTAGCTGTCAAGATTGATGATCACTTTGATGTTCGAGTAGAGCCAGTGGGCGGGGCCTAGCAATAATTGCTTTTTCTGAAGAAATCTCACCTGTTGAAGAAGAGGAATAATTGGCACAGTGCATCAGTTCAACTGCATGTTAAGCCTTTTCGGTCCCTCGAGTCAGTTTTCAGGCCTTGGAAATTTCAGTAGAAATTGCACTTAAAGTTGGAGCGCGTGAGTCTCAGCAACAGCACGCAATTCAGGTATACACTGTAGTAGAACAAAAATTGTGGCACACAACATTGGCCTGCTCCTCTAAATTAGGGTCTTCCAAATTGCAGAGGAGAAGCTGAGCTAAATAGTTCCATTTCATGGAAGCCAATAACGTTTTGGCAATTTCGCAGCCTTCAACTAACTTGGGCAGATTTTTATTGGAGATAACAGACTGACGACAGTCTAACATCTGCGCTACAATTATTTAGTGGGTGGATGTCCAAGCCCTACTAAGCCGCGGATTATTCGAGGAAAAAGTTAGAAATTCAATTTCTTGGTGAGGAGAAGGCTTCGCTGCTAATGAATGCATTTTCGCCAGAATATAATGCTGTGCAGAAAGTTGTAATTCAGCCCGATACAGACAGAACAAAGTTTGGTGAGTGTTATTCCCCTTTAAGTCAATGAGCGGAACCGTGTTCACATTCAGGATTTGGAAAGAGAAGCTGTAATTTGAATCCCGGAAAAGTAGTAAGTAGGGGAAAATGAGGATGCTTTCTACTACTAGTTTGTCTTTTGTTACTCAGCAAAACTACGAAATGATGTGAGCAATTGCTCACACCTCTATTGTAAAAGCAATAATGCTTCATTTGTCCACACTTTAGGTTTACAAAGCAAAAAACTCAAAAATAAAAGCTCAGTAGTAAAAACTGCTTTCTTCTTCGACTTCTGCTGCTGCATCCTTGCGGGAAATCTGATATGAAGAGTTCGGATTTCTCGCTCCACTTTTATGTAGCAGAAGAGGATCCATAATTTTTCAGGCTCCTACCCCGCCAAAATGATATTTGAGCCCAATTTCGTGCAGATGCATTGAGTCCAATTTTCGATCAAGCCTCTGACAAGAGAAACAATGTTGAAAGCGCAAAAAACCTACACTCATACAAAGAAGTCCCATTGTGACTCATTCGCTTGGGAATTGAAAAGTTTCGGCTGAAGTACTACTACAAGAGGATTTTTTCCTTTTGAAGTTGAACCTTTTCTATTGATTTTGCTACCCCAGAAGCAGCAGCAGCAGCAGCCTTATTTGAATATTAGAGATGCCATCAGCTTGTGAAAGCTCAGAGTCGTTGAAGAGTCATTCTGGATTATTAGAAAGCTCGCGCTTTAAATTCCACCCAAAAAATGGGGATTATAACAACTTCTCCACGAGCGAGTACAACAAAAAGTAGACACACCCTTCTTGTCTGGAAAATGGATGCTTTCAGACAAACTTCTTTGATATTTCGCCAATGAAGGTACCACATTTCTCAATAATACCAATACTATTCACCTTATCAAAATGGCGGCTAAGGAAAGTGGTTATTTTGAGAAAGTACATCGAGGCATGAACTCGAGAATTCGTGGTAGTTCAAGCCTATATAAACTTTCAAGATTAATGACGCAGACGTAAGAAAAACGCGGAACGCGGAATCGCTGCTCATTTTTTGCTGAGCATCATCTCATTTTCCTCGCCAGCTGCAACAGCTGAAAAATACTAATAAAAACAACAACAACAACTTTTGACGAGAAAAATTTTCTTTTCCTAGCAGCGGGACATTTCTGCTAAGGAAACAATTAGCGTAAATTGCAATCTTTTTTTCCTTCTTTTTTCTTAGAGGGGGCGACACCAACTTTTACAGCAGTGCTGTTGTCAGATTACTTTTAACAAGTTGCTTTTGAAGAAAAAAGGGCCTTTTTTGCGTGTGTGAACGTGGCAATTTTAAGAGCGAGTAATCAGGATAAATGACAGCAACTGTAAGTTTGCCATCATCATCCAACTTTTCGGGACATTCTATATACATGGAGCTTTTGTGAAACACGATCGGAAAATCGATACGAGGACCTTTAGAAAATCGCATGATGTTTTCCAGAGCTGCTAGCAAACTTGGGAACCCCATCATATTTGGTTTTATTTATAAAGAGCGTCAAGCCAAAAAAGGTCACATGATTGAAAAAAAGAAGGATTTTGCTCCAAATGCTCGTTGTAGCCTGAAACTGCTGTCTACCAGCAGCCAGACATCTGGCCTTACTCGACTCAAAATTGACCCATTGTAGTCGTAGACGAGGAGCAAAGTCAATGAGGCGTAGCTACGTTCAACTTCGGTAGCATACATCAGCATGCTACAGCTAGCTTTTCAGGTGTCTTTCCATCATGACCATTAATGCTGCTCACCCCTTTCCTTCTCGCGAAGACTCTTAAGAAACTCAGGTGCAAATGGAGCAAACGCGGCATATTTTTCAATCAAATAATCCGCAAAAAATATAGAAAAAATGGAAGCTTTCACCATTGAGCGCATTTCTCGCATTGTGAGCAACGGATCTAGTTTTTTGGTTGGGGTTGTTGTGGGTGCTTTTGACAGCTTGGAACATCTGCCTTTTGTTGAAAAACAGGGCGCGTCAGCTGATGCGCGCGCGCTTTGTTGTGAGCCGGTCATGCGCGCGGGCGACCGTTAGACTTACGGCGAAGGCTGCTGACCGCAGTGCGCGTCTTGCACTGAGTGCTGCTGCGGCTGCTGAGTCGGTGTCAGCACGAGGTTCATGCTGAGCTCTGGTCGATCAAGTTGACTCGGTCATGGACGCACAATTGGCACTGGTTAATTTCGCTTTCGATCTTGGCGGCTCGGAGAGGGCTCAGAAACTGAAGCCGTCACCAACCGAGAGCAGGACGGTCAGCGTGGATTCTCTAGCAGACGGAGGAACGCGAGGGAGCGCAAGCGCGCGCGCCTACCCTTGGATTTGCGCGAGCAACTCGGGCGAGCGCGCTCGCGCCCCGATCTCCCTTTACCGCTCCATCGGCGAACGGCAGAAGAAAAAAAAGCAAGACAACAGACTGCGTGACGCGAAAATCTCACCCGGGATGCTCGAATGCTTATCGTCCGATCGAGGCTCGAAAAACGCGCGTCAACATCGCGAAATGAAATGTTTTCCCCTGGACTCGAGATAGCCGAAAAACTCTTATTTTTCGGCGCTTTCTCGCATTATGCGCGGCTATTTCAAAAAGATAATTGACTTAAGTGTATAACTTTTGCGATGATGCAGTTTTAAAAGGCAATTTTAAGAGAAAGGTTAAGCAACCCGTTCTTAATAATTTTGATCCTTTTTATTCATTGTCAAGCCATAAAAGTGCTAACCTAAATTTTGGAAGAATTCGCGAAGGATTTTCAATCGGATTACGAATTTCATCGCGGAAACCATAACTTGAGGTGATTTTTTTGGATTGCCGAGCGAATAAGAAATCTCGTCCAATCTGACGCTGCCGTAATGGCAATAAACGCCTTTTTTGGCGTTCTCACCATTTGTCAGCGATCAAAGCGTGGCCGAGCCGTAATCACTTTCGGTTTTCCTTTTGGCGCATCTTTTGCGGGTCACGCTGCGTTCGTCGGTATGTGTATGGTAGTCTCGTAGCGGGCCACGGTGTGCACCGTGCCGTGGTGGATCGCTCTCCATTTCCCCCTCGGCCATGGTCGCGAGTTCGGATTGGGAATCGACCCAAACTTCGACTCCGCTCGCGGCTCCACCGTCATCGCCAAACTCGCATCCGTCACCTCTAATCGGCGCCGAATGAAAGACAACGGCGGAAAAGGTCCCATGGGACCTTTTTTGGGCCTTATCGCTAGTAGCCCTTTTTAATTCGCGAAAATGCCCCGAGAAAAGGGCCCGCTTTCTTTCAGGTAAGGAAAGTCACGAGATGCGACAATGGACTCCTTTTTTGCCGTCACAAAGACTGCTTCGGTCTCGACCGAGCTCTCCCTTCTTCTTCACCTTTGAAATCGCCCGCATGCACCGCGAGGATCCGATTTTGACGTTTGATGACGCCATATTCTTCCGTGGAAAGCCCTTTCTTCCCGGACGACAGCAAACAATTTTGAAAAAAATAACAAAAGCCGCGAAAGTAGACGCGATCGGGTATCGAATCCGCTACTTCATGATCATCGTTAGCAAAGCCCGCATTTCTGCTTCATTCGCTCGCGTTATTGATAAAAAAAAACCCGAAAACCGCGATAGGAGTCGCGATCGGGTATCGAATCCGCTACTTCGTGATCATCGTTAGCAAAGCCCGCATTTCCGCGCCATTCGCTCGCGTTATTGATGAAAAAAAGAAGAACTTCCTTTGTCTCCTCTCCCTGCAGCTCCTTTTATATTCGCCACGAGCCATGAAGCATCAATCCGTAGTGCGAAAGTCGTCCAAGTGGGGAAAAGCGTGAGTCATGCGAAATAGGCGCAAATAAAAAGCGCCGTGTCCATCGAGGCCGGTCGTAAGCCTCGCAAGAGGCCCCCTTTCGCGAGGTTGCAGTCAAGTCGTCATTCCTTGTCTATTGTCCCCCGCTCAATAGAAAGTAACACGCACGTTGAGTCAGCATGAAGGTCGAAATAAGGCCGCGCTCACCCGCCGCAAATTACGCGTTTTGCCAACAGCCGCGAGAACAGCGAGCGAAACGCGCGAAATTTGAATTTGCCGCTTTAATAACATTTGGGCCCAAAACAGGTGAACGGGGCTTGAGGTCTTACTTCGATCGAGGAACAGTGCTAACAATTTGCTCATTTTGGGCTGACGCTCGCGCTTCAATGAGCATTCCACTTATTATAGCAGCTCGCGTGTGATATGCACACGCCAAAGCACTTCTGCCGTACGACTGCAATCAACCATTTCACACGAGTTGCTTTCTTCCTCTTCTTTTTAGGCTGCTGCCTAGCCCCAAAACTAGTTATTCCGCATAAATGCAACCCATGCTAACGTAAACATGGAGATGACAATTTTGGCAGCTGACTCGGACGCCACTCGTGATTTTATTTTACTTCAATAAAAACAGCCAGGCTGGCCATGACCTGGCCATAATTGAAAATCAAGTTCAGCTTTCCTCGCAGCCAGCTACAGAGAGGTTTTTCCATCATTTGGAACTCTGGCTGAAAATGACATAATAGAGCATGGCAAAAATACCAGATTTTGATTTTGCGTAAAAATGCGCGTTTTGGCGCTTTTTCACGCGATATCCGGTGCGCAATGTTTTGATTCAGCATCTGTTTGTTTACATTTTGGCCGCGCGCACGTGGTGCGCCGGTCATGCGCGTTTGTCTGCGCATGCGCGCCGCACTCTTTGATGCAGGGTGGATTTGAATGCGCATCTCCGCTGGCTTTTTTGCAGATTGACTCTAAATGCATTTGCACGCGGCCATGACTCATCTGATGATGGAAGAGCTTGAATAACAAGTCTAGTCGTTTCAGGTTGATGCACAGTCTGTCAAAAAGTGTGGTCCGAATTGCGAGAGGTCGCTGCTTACGTAGCTCCCCCCAGTTCCTTGTAGGGCCATGATTAATGGGACGCGAGGTTTAGCCAGATTTGAGTGCGGGACACTTTGTCATCACCGCAAAAGCCGGGCACATATCATAGGAATGGTTCCATTTGCATTGAGCATGATAATACCATGGCAAGCAGCCGGAAACCATTCCTTTATAGGAGAATGTTGTGCTCGGTGTCCCGCCAATTTTGCCCTCGCCATTTCCGACCCTCCTCCGATTACGTTACAAATGCCATCAATCAAACGCCAAATGTGCGACATTTTGAACTACTACGTGCCCACTTTCCATTACACATACTACTATATTTGCACATGTGATCAGCTGGCTCAAAAACACCGCCGCCCTAGTTAAAAACAAGAGTAATTATTATTATGATCAGAAAGCATGGAAAGCATAGAGAATATTCATTAATCTTGGGTGCAACATACGTTGCAGTATTCTGCGTCGAGCACAATTTAGCAGCTCTTGTTTTGAAGCCATGTAATAATCCCTTGGGACTGGCCAAAACGTTGATAAGATAACAGATTTTTTCCCCACCACCCTCTTTATGGCTTTTTCTACCACATTTAGGTCAATTTGCACTCTTCATTCTGGCCATGGCTTTGTTATGTGCATGTCAAATACAGCAGCCACTTTAAGTCCCTAACTTGTATTGTAAAGTATGTATAAGTAATCTTTCACCTTCGTCTTTTTTGAAGGGCACCCCCAAAGCAAAGTTGGCCATTATTCTCAATTAGTTGCCATGCACATCATATGTGTATAAGTTTGAGACGCGACACAAAGGCGACCAGTGCAGGAAGATTTGAAATGAGATGTTAAATTTTGAATGAGCTCTTCTTCCCCTATTTCAATTTCCGTTGCTTCTTCTTCGTCTCTCCATATGAAAAGATCCTGGTAGAAGTGCGTAGCTCGCACAGTGGGGGATGTGAGGGCCATAAACTACAGCAAAAATACTGCTGCTCTTACGATATAGTACAAGTGCTGCTAAATCTGAAAATCCCACCCTAGAAGAGGAAATGCTTCTTCCAAGGGGGAATTTCCAGCCATTTGCACTTCTATACCTCAAATTTTACCCATTAAAAACACCTTGAATCGCACTTGATATTCATTGAGAATTCTGTTCAGTTCAGTCACGCAATCTTCTTGTTAAATGCACGCAACCTCGATTCGAAATACTCTTAGTTAAAAATGGCTCCTTTGACTTTTTGCCTTTGCTGGCATAGGGGAAAACAAAACCTTTTTTCACTCACTTTTAAGTGGCATTAATCCAAAGAAAGGGATGAGCTGGCTCCAATAATTGGTACTTCGTGGTACATGCAACTGTAAGGATTTCGAATCAACTTGCAATTCTTACATTGTAGAGGAGCGCTCAGTAGTTATGTGGTAATTCAAGGATAGTAAAGTGTATTTTATCTTTGGGCACGTTTTCGCCATTTTTATCCCCTGAGTGGCTTACTTGCTTGCATCTTCGCAAGGGAAAACACTTTGGGACAGAGTCTGCACAAAAAGACCCTAGAGGGGTAATTTTTATGACGAGGACAAGTTGAGAGCGGAGATTTGGGTGCTTAATCAAATACTACTACATCTGAGCCTCAAAATGCTCTCTCTCTCTCTACTTCGCCGTCTCTTTTTTGTGTTTGTCTTTTTGCAGCCACATTGAAGCTCACATTTTTCTGGTGGCTGCACATTAGTTATACTCGTACACTATATTTTAGCTTTACGTATTTCATTGTATTTTTGTATTTTAATAGCAACGTTCGAGTCCTGCTAAAATACTAGTATGTATCTAATTTAAAACTTTAAATACGTAAATGTGTACTTGTTAAAGCTGTATTCAAACTATATTTTCAAACTATATTCAAGCTGGAATGTAGCCACATTTTGGTTGCCACAGACCTTAAGCTGCACTGTAAGCCCAATTTCGCCATTATTTCAGCATTAGAAGAAATGAATAAAAATGGATACATTCGTGAAATGGTTGCACGTATGCTTTATTTTATCGGCATTCTGTAAGGTGTTTTTTTAAAAGTTCTTATTGCTTTTAGGCAGTTTTCTTGCTTAGAAGCAATGTATTCATGTGAATACATATTTTATTGCGTTTTTGCATAATGCTTTTTAGATCATATGAAAAGTACAATACAATGGTTATCACACCAGATCAATATTGATGCAGAACCTCTACAAATTGGCATGATCACACTAGGAGCAGCACGATGCACATTATTGCAAAAACACGAGTCCAGATATTGCTATGATAGCAGAAAAGAAAGGCAGCTCCATCATTATATTGTGCTGGAATGCATTGTGAATAATGCCGTGAATTTTTACCCAAGAATTAGGTGCAAAAAGGAAGTATTTGGAGTACTTTTATATGCTTCTACTCTTCTCTTTTTCCCCTGCGAGTTTTGATGGAAAGTTGTCTGAACAGCAAAAAGTTAAGCGAGTCTAACCTCATATTACGAGTCTCAATCTGGCTGCTACAGCTACATAAAGCTTGCAGTAAAAGAAGTTGTACTATAACGTATAATACGTACATATTGGCCAACTCGAGTTCTTTTATCCTTTGTTCATACATGAAAAACCCTGGAAAACTTTCGATGCAAGGATACTGACTATAAAATTAGCTGTTGACAGTCCCCCAACCAGAAATTTTCCCAAGTTTTCTGAAAGTTATTGTAACGTGTTAGCACTCTTTCGTTTTACCCAGGTTGAGTTTATGTCGTTATGTAACGTTAACTTCCATACCACCTATGTAAAAAAATTGAGAAAAATCGAATGTGTCACAGAAAATTTGTATTTTCGATTTTACTTAGGTGTCAAGGCAATTAGGCCTGGTTCACCTGCGATATTATGATCAAAATATCGAGCGATATTATGCTGATATTTGCAAATATCTGGTACTTCCGAAATCATTTTTTAGATTTTTTCTTCGGATTCGGTCTTTTGGTACCAAAAGCCATCCTACAACAGTATCTAAATTCTCAGTTTCTCAGTATTTCGCTCCGATATTTTGACGAAATATCAGATATTATAAGCAGGTGAACCATGCCTTAATGTTACATAATGACTTGAACTCTATGTTGATAAAACGTACAAGTTTCACTGAGGGTTTTTTTGCCATATGAGGGCTCAGAATTTCTGGTTGGGCGAATCTCCTTTTCATTTTCTCAAAAAAATTTTTTGCAAAAACCTTGAAAATTGGATTGATGTCCTGCCTATGCGGAAAGAATGGAAAAAAACTGTAATGTCTTATGGTTAAGAAAATATGCTGTTGGCTTTATCAAGTGAAGCTCTCAACAAGTTCAGCTTGAGATCAAGCCGCATTTTATTGGGCACACTTTTTACTCATCGGGGTGTTCCCGTATTGGCCAGTTAGTCAAGTTAAGTTAGGTAGAAAGTTAAGTTTAGTTCAGTTCTGTTCCCAGATATTTATGTAGGTAGAACTGAACTTAGCTTTATTTTATGTAGCACTAGCTTACTTTCCCAGCTAAGTTCAGTTGCCAAACTGAACTTAGCCACATAAAGTGTTCTCATATGGGTAGTAATGGAAGCTCGCTTTATTGAGAATAGCTAACTTTGCTCATCAGCTGCAGATGTAAAACGCGTTGGCGTACGTGTCAGCTCAGCGGTCAACTGAACATTGCTAAAACGAATCGAACTTGGCTAGAACAAGCTGAACTTAACTGATCAAGTAAGGTTGCTGTTTTAGCAACGTAACTTGACTAAAAATTAGAATATGGGATCGCCCTATCGTCAAGCTATTATTTTTTCATATCATACCTCCCTTCCTTTTTTAAATATTTGATTCGAAGAGTGCGTTTAATTATGCTGAAAAATTACGACAATTTTCGCTTATTTTAAGAAAAATCCATTTTTAAGGCGTAAGTTGACTCGGAGTTGATCTGATTTTTTTGCATCAGTTGAAGACCCACTTGGCGATTGTCAGAAGGCAATTTTTTCTGTATACATTGAGAGTTTTTGGTGCATTTTCCTAAGGAGTTCGGGGCTTACATGATGAGTAAAAGAATACGCGAGCTGAAGAGAAGCTTCGCGAGGGATTATGCGAAGGTAAGCACAAACTATATACCATTGCTCCATTATGGAATGAACGTGGTATAGCTTCTGCTATGTACTGAATGGATCATTGACTTCTGAGGTGCAACATCATCATCCTAGAGAAAATTCTTTGTTTCCAGCATCACGAACTCGTTAGTTTTACAATGCACATGTGAGATGAGATCCCACTCCATCATGATTACTAAGGTCTTCTGGGGTTGGTTTTAGCTCTGCAATAATAATCCATCCATCTCTTGTCCACTTTGCTCTTGTTGCAGCGTGGTATATTCGTGGTATAACCTAATGTAGACCCTCCATATAGTTCACTAAGAGCTCAGAGACGCGCCCAATTTCAGACTAAGCCAATTGCCAATCTTGTAAAGTCCATCTTTATGGTCTGCAGCAGCTAGAGCCTTGTTCTTGGCCTTATATTGAGGCCAGCAAGCAAAATGCGCCGCCAGACCAAGCAAAAAGTTATACAACTTAGTTCCCTACTTACAATTCAGTGTCATTTTGAAGCTTTTCTTTGAATTTTTGGGGGAATGTCAAGCATTTGCTTCTTATTGATGGTTTGTGCTCAGCAATAGATTATAGATTGCAAATCCTTTGAGAACTTGATATAGTGATTATTTTGCAGGGGGAAACACTGCTACTTCTGGAATATAATGGAAAGCCTGTCAAATGAGCTTTTACCCACCTCTACCATGAGAGATAGAGAAAGTGGTCGACTGCCCTGTTCATCTAAGCTCCAAACTCCCTAAGAAAATTAGCTAAAAACTCTTTGCAAAACGGAGAAAAATTATCTTGGCACAAACGTGACATGAGTATTCAGCTGAAGCAAAAAAATCAGATCAACTTCAAGTCAACTTGGAAGTAAACAATTCAAATTTTTGCAAAAACTCTTGTGCTCAATACGGCAATTTTTCAGCTGCATCAAAACATATTTTTTTTTTTAAAGTTAATAAAGCTGGGAATTATTGAATAAAGAGGGATGATAACGATAAGCAAAAATTGCCAAATTTGCCCAGGAAAACGCTTATCGGCTTCAAGCTGAACTTGACCAAAGCTTCACCATAGGTTTTCAACAGCAGATTCATTTAAGCCATTTTTTCCCATTGCTTGATCTATACATGAACATGGCATACATCTGTCTAAGCTATAGCTTTGCTACAAAAGATCCAAGAGAGCGGAAAAATCTTATTTTGGCGTCCATTTACTGCTGCTTTTCGGCTACTTTCATTTCTTACTTCATTAATGTGACTTTTTTGCGTCCTCGCGTGAAATGTACTTCCAGATTAATTATGATATCAATCTTGACATTAATTGTCTAAGCTACTCAAGGCAAAAAAAGAATTTTCCACATTTCTCCCTCTGGAAATGAGTTTATTGAAAGCAATCGACATCCATTTTGTTTGACATTAAGTGCGGATAGAATAGGCAATTTCGGCTCCTCAATATTTATGGCAGACCCTATTTTTTGTTTGGTAAAAACCCTTCTTGTTTCGCGTGTCTTTGCATGGAAAGTGCAAAAAGTGCGCTGGCACATTTTAGCAAAATGTCAAGGTCGCAGCGTTTTTTGTTCAAGTACAAAGATGCTTTAAGCTGAGCTGTTGTCGAAAATCGAGGCATATAAAATGAATGAGCCAGATTGCTTCACACAATAAAAAAACCTCGATTTATCTATTTTTAAAGCTCAGAGGTTTGGTGATCATTTGTAAATCCTGTGGTTTTTATGCGAACCTGAGGGAGGAGAAATCTCTTTTTTTATTGCTCACTTTAAGACTTTCAACATCACATATAAGTTTATAGTACATACAGTAGCCAAGCTGTTGGTTGTTTCGCGCACTACAACTTTTTTGAGTAGAAAACTTTTGGCAATTACAGTTATCTCCAGAGCAATTTGCCTTTGAACTCATCACTGCGAGCTGCTACAATAGCTTCTTCAGCTTGGAGAAGGAGAAAAGTAGTCTTGTCACGAAAATGCCACCACGTGGAACTTATTTGCCTCACGTGTGTCATAAAGAAGGGTTTTTATGCACTCCCGTTACCTTTGCACCTTTACAGATGAGAAAATCCTAGTAAATGTCAACCTTCAATGTTTTGAGGGAGTCGCGCGAAAATATCGGAGGAAAAGGGCCAATAATCTCATCCATCAAGCCTTGGCCATTAACCCTGTTTTACTCTGAAAATACAGAAGAACATGTTGCCTTCTTCACTGGGAAATGGCTAGACATTTTGACCAAAAGGCCCATTAAGTGAACATTTAAAATTGTCTCTTTTATGGCTTGTGTGGTCTAGCAGTTTTTCCCTTGAAAATCTCCCCTGAATTTATAGTACAACTTTTGTACAGTATTTTAATACTTTATATTTTTTGACAATTATTATGAAGCCTCCGATAGCTCAGTTGGTAGAGCGGTGGACTGTAGTTGATCTGAAGTAGAAATCCATAGGTCGCTGGTTCGAATCCGGCTCGGAGGATTTTTTTATTTTCTGCTCTGATTGCATGGCAAAACAACCATGTATAGTGTGGTTGTGGAAGTGTTAACCTTTTCTCTACACTAAAACTGCGTTCATTATCTTTACCACATATTCATTGTTGCAAAGGCTGCACACTGCAAAAAATATTTTGCAATTTTTCCTCCATCATTAAAGCAAAACTTTATGTGCTCAAAAGTGCGTTTCATTAGCTTAATTGGCAACATTTTGAAGTTGCAAAATTTTTCAGTAACATTTCTCTCTTCTTTTTTTAGCTGGGAACGAAAGAAGAGCTGACAATCCTTAATTTCTCAAGTCATCGAGTCGTGAAATTAAAGGTACCAAGAGTTGAAGCAGCAAGAAAAAAGAAGTACTTCTTCCACTACTTTTGCCAATGAAAAAAAGTCACCATTGAAATTGGCTAAGAAGGCTACTGAGACTTTAGGAAAATATTGAAAAATCAGCTCACGGAAGAATTTGACAGCCAATTCTGGCAATTTGGCTCCATATCCTGGCGTCAGGAAGTATGCTGACGTGAAACAATGGGTAAAAGGGCACCTTAGAGGAAAATTACTTTTACTACACCTCAACATGCATCCTGGCCATAAAATCAAGGAATGCAGGAAGAATTTATCCACGAATGCCAATAGCTAAAATATGTTCCTTTCTCACAGTGCACTGAACGATGATTCACTGAAAGTAGAGTTATTTGCACGATTCCCTCTATGTGTACTTTTCATTTGGCGTTCATATATCACTATTCACCAATAAAAATCCTTACAGGTCTAATTTTTTATGGATTATTTTTGGAGACTGTAAAAAGGCAATTCAATTTTTGACCTGCATTTTTGAAAGAAAGTAAAAAAGGTAGATAATATAAAATATTAGGTTAGATGAACGCCACATTTGGCGGTAGGTGGAAAGTCTCAGAGGCTGAGCCAGCCTATTGTTCCAATTGACAGTTGGCTGTCAAGTTCCCAAAAGTAGAGAGAGAGAGCTGAAAATCCATTTCCAAAGTAAACCAACTCTTTATCGAAGAAGAGAGGGCCACAATAGGAGTTGACATGCAAACTCTCGACTTCATCTAATGTGAACACCTATATGCGCGGTATATATAACGTTACTGGGACATAGAATTGCACACCCGGGCTATTGGGACCCGAATGAACACGATCAATTTTAAGGCCCTTAGGCCTAGAAATTTCAACTTTTTAAATTTTTTTCATAAAATATAGGCCTTCAGGCCCCTCTGGGCCAAATTTCATAAAAATCCAAGGCCTTCATTTTTTTCATGTTTTATTGGGACATGAGCATGTGCAAATTGCTATTGGGACATCAATCCACATGCACTGTTGGGACAAAAATGTGCAAATTGCTATTGGGACATATATGAACATGCACTATTGGGACCAAAATGTGCAAATTGCTAGTGGGACATCAATCCACATGCACTATTGAGACCAACATTATAAAATGCTATTGGGACTGAAATGAACATGCACTATTGTGACAAAAATTAACACTTTGGGCCAGTGGCCAGTAGACTTTGGGCCAGTAGACTTTGGGCCAGTAGACTTTGGGCCAGTAGACTTTGGGCCAGTAGACTTTGGGCCAGTAGACTTTGGGCCAGTAGACTTTGGGCCAGTAGACTTTGGGCCAGTAGACTTTGGGCCAGTAGACTTTGGGCCAGTAGACTTTGGGCCAGTAGACTTTGGGCCAGTAGACTTTGGGCCAGTAGACTTTGGGCCAGTAGACTTTGGGCCAGTAGACTTTGGGCCAGTAGACTTTGGGCAAACAAGCTTAAAGGAGCTGAATATCACTGAACTGTGCATTTTTGTCCCAATAGAAAGAGTGCTTTTCTCCCAATAGAAAGAGTGCTTTTGTCCCAATAAAAAGTGTGCTTTTGTCCCAATAAAAAGTGTGCTTTTGTCCCAATAAAAAGTGTGCTTTTGTCCCAATAAAAAGTGTGCTTTTGTCCCAATAAGAAAAGCTATAGAAATTAAGGAGGAGCCATAAATAGCCAATCATTTAATTACCTCAACTAATCCCCACAATACTATGGGGTAAAACGATTTACTTTGCCTCACACTAGAAGTCAAGCTGCCTCAAATTTCCAGCCACAACTGACATTTTGACTCAAATTTGACCCTATCAAGAATTCCGAGTTTCCTTATATAGCAGTTTATAAGTAGAATTACGTGATGCGCAAGTTTTCGCTCTTGCAAACCAATCATGAGTCAAAAGTTTGACTTTGCCTCTTATTTTGGGTCCAATTGCCTCAAATTATCAGTCACTACTGACATTTTGACTCAAAATTGGCCTTATCAGGAATTTCGCGTTTTCTTAGCAGTACATTAGTAGAATTACGCGATGCGCCAGTTTTCGCTCTTGCAAACCAATCATGAGTCAAAAGTATGACTTTGCCTCACATTTAGAATCCTATTGCCTCAAATTATCAGCCACAACTGACATTTTGACTCAAAATTGACCTTATCAGGAAATTCGCGTTTTCTTAGCAGCACATTAGTAGAATTACGCGATGTGCAAGTTTTGGCTCTAGCAAAATCAGAATGTGTCAAAAGTATGACTTTGCCTCACATTTTGGGTCCAATTGCCTCAAATTATCAGCCACTACTGACATTTTGACTCAAAATTTACCTTATCAGATATTTCGCGTTTTCTTCGCAGTACATTAGTAGAATTACGCGATGCGCAAGATTTGGCTCTAACAAAATCAGAATGTGTCAAAAGTATGACTTTGCCTCACATTTAGAATCCTATTGCCTCAAATTATCAGCCACAACTGACATTTTGACTCAAAATTGACCTTATCAGGAAATTCGCGTTTTCTTAGCAGCACATTAGTAGAATTACGCGATGGGAAAGATTTGCCTCTAGCATAAATCAGAATGTGACAATAGTGTGTCTTTGCCTCAAATTAGGGGTCCAATTGCCTCAAATTATCAGTCATTACTGCCATTTTGACTCAAAATTGACCTTATCAGGAATTTCGCGCTTTCTTAGCAGTACATTAGTAGAATTCCGCGATGCGCAAGTTTTGGCTCTTGCAAACCAAACATGAGTCAAAAGTTAGAATCCTATTGCCTCAAACTATCAGCCACAACCAAGAGTTTGACTCAAGACCTTTCGTGTTTTCTTATGTGTTACGTGATGCGCAAGCTTTTGCTCTAGTTTTTTGAAGTTTGAGTTGGTTGCTTGGCCAAGTAGGAAATTGCACACTCTTTGTTGGGACATTCCTTCAAAGAGCCTTTTTGCCTCAAGTAGACTTGACATAATGTTCAAAGATGGTCCAAAATGGTCCCTGAGTCATAAAATGAGCCATAGATGGTCAAAGTCTTCAATTTGTGTCATTTAGGCAAACTTGACTCATGTCCCAGAATCATTTCTGAAGTTTGAGTTTCTAGCTTGGTCAAGTAGAAAAATGCACACTCTTTGTTGAGACATTCTTTCAAAGAGCCTTTTTGCCTCAAGTAGACTTGACATAATGTTCAAAGATGGTCCAAAATGGTCCCAGAGTCATAAAATGAGTCATAGATGGTCAAAGTCTTAAATTTGAGTCATTTAGGCAAAATTGACTCATGTCCCAGAATCATTTCTGAACTTTGAGTTTTTAGCTTGGCCAAGTAGAAAAATGCACACTCTTTGTTAGGACATTCTTTCAAAGAGCCTTTTTGCCTCAAGTAGACTTGACATAATGTTAAAAGATGGTCCAAAATGGTCCCTGAGTCATAAAATGTGTCATAGAATGTCAAAGTCTTCAATTTGAGTCATTTAGGCAAAATTGACTCAAGTACCAGAAACATTCCTAGCTTGGCCAAGTAGAAAAATGCACACTCTTTGTTAGGACATTCTTTCAAAGAGCCTTTTTGCCTCAAGTAGACTTGACATAATGTTAAAAGATGGTCCAAAATGGTCCCTGAGTCATAAAATGTGTCATAGAATGTCAAAGTCTTCAATTTGAGTCATTTAGGCAAAATTGACTCAAGTACCAGAAACATTCCTAGCTTGGCCAAGTAGAAAAATGCACACTCTTTGTTGGGACATTCCTTCAAAGAGCCTTTTTGCCTCAAGTGTACTTGACATAATGTTAAAAGATGGTCCAAAATGGTCCCTGAGTCATAAAATGAGTCATAGATGGTCAAAGTCTTCAATTTGAATCATATAGGTAAACTTGACTCAAGTACCAGAGACATTTCTGAAGTTTGAGTTGCTAGCTTGGTCAAGTAGAAAAATGCACACCCTTTATTGGGACATTCCTTCAAAGAGCCTTTTTGCCTCAAGTGGACTTGACATAATGTTAAAAGATGGTCCAAAATGGTCCCAGAGTCATAAAATCAGTCATAGATGGTCAAAGTCTTCAATTTGAGCTATAGGCAAACTTGACTCAAGTACCAGAATCATTTCTGAAGTTTGAGTTTCTAGCCTGGTCAAGTAGAAAAATGCACACTCTTTGTTGAGACATTCTTTCAAAGAGCCTTTTTGCCTCAAGTAGCCTTAACATAATGTTCAAAGATGGTCCAAAATGGTCCCAGAGTCATAAAATGAGTCATAGATGGTCAAAGTCTTAAATTTGAGTCATTTAGGCAAAATTGACTCATGTCCCAGAATCATTTCTGAACTTTGAGTTTTTAGCTTGGCCAAGTAGAAAAATGCACACTCTTTGTTAGGACATTCTTTCAAAGAGCCTTTTTGCCTCAAGTAGACTTGACATAATGTTAAAAGATGGTCCAAAATGGTCCCTGAGTCATAAAATGTGTCATAGAATGTCAAAGTCTTCAATTTGAGTCATTTAGGCAAAATTGACTCAAGTACCAGAAACATTCCTAGCTTGGCCAAGTAGAAAAATGCACACTCTTTGTTAGGACATTCTTTCAAAGAGCCTTTTTGCCTCAAGTAGACTTGACATAATGTTAAAAGATGGTCCAAAATGGTCCCTGAGTCATAAAATGTGTCATAGAATGTCAAAGTCTTCAATTTGAGTCATTTAGGCAAAATTGACTCAAGTACCAGAAACATTCCTAGCTTGGCCAAGTAGAAAAATGCACACTCTTTGTTGGGACATTCCTTCAAAGAGCCTTTTTGCCTCAAGTAGACTTGACATAATGTTCAAAGATGGTCCAAAATGGTCCCTGAGTCATAAAATGAGCCATAGATGGTCAAAGTCTTCAATTTGAGTCATTTAGGTAAACTTGACTCATGTCACAGAAGCATTCCTGAACTTTGAGTTTCTAGCTTGGTCAAGTAGAAAAATGCACACTCTTTGTTGGGACATTCCTTCAAAGATCCTTTTTGCCTCAAGTAGACTTAACATAATGTTCAAAGATGCTCCAAAATGGTCCCTGAGTCATAAAATGAGCCATAGATGGTCAAAGTCTTCAATTTGTGTCATTTGGGCAAACTTGACTCATGTCCCAGAATCATTTCTGAAGTTTGAGTTTCTAGCTTGGTCAAGTAGAAAAATGCACACTCTTTGTTGGGACATTCTTTCAAAGAGCCTTTTTGCCTCAAGTAGCCTTAACATAATGTTCAAAGATGGTCCAAAATGGTCCCAGAGTCATAAAATGAGTCATAGATGGTCAAAGTCTTAAATTTGAGTCATTTAGGCAAAATTGACTCATGTCCCAGAATCATTTCTGAACTTTGAGTTTTTAGCTTGGCCAAGTAGAAAAATGCACACTCTTTGTTAGGACATTCTTTCAAAGAGCCTTTTTGCCTCAAGTAGACTTGACATAATGTTAAAAGATGGTCCAAAATGGTCCCTGAGTCATAAAATGTGTCATAGAATGTCAAAGTCTTCAATTTGAGTCATTTAGGCAAAATTGACTCAAGTACCAGAAACATTCCTAGCTTGGCCAAGTAGAAAAATGCACACTCTTTGTTAGGACATTCTTTCAAAGAGCCTTTTTGCCTCAAGTAGACTTGACATAATGTTAAAAGATGGTCCAAAATGGTCCCTGAGTCATAAAATGTGTCATAGAATGTCAAAGTCTTCAATTTGAGTCATTTAGGCAAAATTGACTCAAGTACCAGAAACATTCCTAGCTTGGCCAAGTAGAAAAATGCACACTCTTTGTTGGGACATTCCTTCAAAAAGCCTATTTGCCTCAAGTGGACTTGACATTATGTTCAAAGATAATCCAAAATGGCCCCTGAGTCAAAAAATTAGTCACAAAAAGTTACTGAGCATAATTTGTGTCATTTCTGCTATGTCAGCTGTTTGGCTTGAGTATAATAATGCACACTCCTTGTTGGGACATTTTAAAAATTCCAGTTATTCTAAAGCTTCAAGACTTTTTAATTAATAAACCTATGTTTTAGTGAGCTTATTTGTCCCTTTTTATCCTTAATACTTAATTTGACTTAATTTCATGAGTCTACATTAAGTCCTAATAATTCATGTTTATTTTCAAAAATGCACATGCTTTATTGGGACAAATGCACACGTTTTAGTGGGAAAGGTTGCGTGATAATCAAAAATTAAAAATAGGGCATGTGCATTTTTTGCAATTTTCATGACACTATTGGGACATTTTAGTTTTAGGTTTAAATTAATCAGGGGGGTCCAAATAGCCAGAAAAACACGTTTTTAGAAAATGTCCCAATAGCCCGTCCCAATAGCCCAAGATCGCATTTTTTATGTAGCGCTATTAGGACGCCATGTCCCAGTAACCGTCATATGAGGAACACCACTTGCATGTGACATGACATGAACATCATCATTTTGTCTCTCTCCTTGGCTTATCAGATCGACTCCAACATGCTGATCTTCATCTCTAGCATTTTGATGCATGATGGAATCAATCAAAAATCCAATATATTGACTTTTGCACTGAAGTCAAGCAAGAAAAACCTCTCAAGGGGAATTTCGAGAAGAGTCCACTTTTCAGATATGTTGGAATCCATTCATTTTGTTCGTGAGTCAGCTGATGATGCATCCAAGCCAAGCTAAGAGAGGCAGAAGTTTACATTTACCCACATTTCTTTACATTCTCACTACCTTTTTCTAACTAGGGACTAAGCATTGCGACGAATCGAGCATATATTTCTAAGGCTTAAAATTAGACTTGGATCCCGATCAGTTATACAGTGATTTAACCCGATAATTGTGTTTTCTTCTTCCACATAGTATAACTTTTAATATTCGTTGCAGTAATTAGGTGAAAGCCTCTAGTATATGTGGAAAGGAGCTTGGCATGGTTTTCTTGAGCGCATAGATAATTTCGTTGCGTGAGCATCATTTGTACTACTCAAATCATTAGGAATCTGTTCCTGAGAGCTGCAACAGCACTGATTAATGACCCTTTCGTACCAAATACGAAAATCACTAATAGTAGCACTACACAGCCCTAATTTCCCATTTAGCCAACGCAGCTGAAAATTGTTTCAGTTTTCATGCTGAGTAAAATCAATTTCAGCCGATTTGATATAAACCAGCCTTGCTACATAATTAAGCTCTAAATAGGCCACTTCTGTGGGACATGATCTTTTTTGAGTCAACTTTGACCTCCATTTTGGCTGGAATGGAGCCAGGAGGTTTTATCAAGATTTACCCTTCTGGCAGGACATTTTTGACACACAAAAAATCCGGCCTGGCTGGAAAGCAGGTTTTCTTGGTTGGTCTCCAATAAGCCGATACTTTTTAATAGCTTTTTGACATCACTGCACCATCCTTTTGCTTATGCCTAGCTATGCTCCTATTACAGCCACGAAAAAGTATGCAATGTGCTGCATAAATAATTTACAATGGCAAAAAATGTACTCATTTTTCCTGCAGGAATTAAAAAGCTGGAGATAGCTTTCACGTGAGATTGGCAATCAGGCTTTTTCCTATTGAACATCGGGCAAAAAGTGATGGCTCTTCTCCGCTTTCTGTCACTTGTGATATCAGTTGTCAGGTTCGTGTAATAACATTGTGCTGCTGCTGCTGCTGCTGGCAGCCGGATCTTTGTTTGCTTATACGGTCGCACTTCAAAGGAGGAAGCTTGGCTACCTATCTATCTTACTTACTTACAATGCAGTCAGGTTTGATATTCTGCTTGAGCTTTTTGGCTCCACCAAATATGGCTGATTTCCTGGCAAGAGAGAGCAGCAGGAGGAAATTTCAATTTCTCCCTCCGCCAGGAAATTTTCAGGCCTACATAAGCCTACAGCAGATTTTTACACAGGAAAATCCCCATCACAAGGAAACAATTGTATTTCATAAAAAATCATAGTGCATTTTTTATTGATAGCCGTTTCTAGAATGCTTTGCATAAACGTACTATAAGGCAAGAGATTTTGGCAAGCTTTGAATGCCGACGTTTTTTTTGCCATGCATTTCAGCTTCCTTTGCAAATAAAATAAAAGTGAGCCACACTGGATCCAAAATGCAATTTTTGAAATGGCCATATTTGCTGTGAATTCCTCTCCAGCCACAATCTATGAAAAAAGGCAGAAGAAATAAGCCATTTTCTTTGCTTTCCCTTTTGTGCATTCTGTGTCCAGATAGACTGGTAGCAATGGATCATATTTAGGTTGATCGATCATCGTACTGAAGATACTACCACGATACACAGTTGTACGTAGCTTGCTACTTCTGCTCAAGTGTATCATCATTCCAGGCTTGCTTTGATGCCTGGCTGCATGCAGTTGAGTCCACAGTGGGCAAGGCAGTAAAGAGTTGGCACCTGAATTGAGGATATAGTACTACCATACCCAAATCAGCTGTTGTGGTGCATACAAATTTGACATTTGGTGTCACCATTGTGCTTCTTGACATACTTTTCCGCCAATACACGAAAAAAGCAGAATCTTCAGCTTACTTTCATGCAGTTCAACAAATCTTAGTTTATCAGCTGTTGTGCTGAGTTTTAGCAGGTTTGGGGGTATTTTCTGAGGAGCAGCATGCAGAAGGATCAGAGTACAAAAAGTCTGGCAAAAAGGTCTTGATTTTTGATTGGATCTCGTTTTGGCTCAGATTTCCCGACGCAAAACTTTCTGCTATATATATAGCAGAAGTCTATGGCAGCCTTTAGCAATCTTCTACTTTGATACTGATTGACTTTGGCCACCACACTCCTCCACAGCTGCTGAGCACCATTTTTTCACCAAATTGTACGAGAAGCTGGAGAGGATCTTCCAAAAAGAGGAGATTTTGAGCTATGGGGGACAAATTGATGAGGTTGGGCTTTTTAAAAGTGGTTTTCTGCTTGGAAGGACAAAAATCCAGTAGATGTTGATGATCATCCCAAAAATGCTAAATTCAATTTCCAACGCTCCATTTGTGAAGTGATCGATACTAACTCTGTCAGGCTTCTGACAATCTGCTTAGCGAGCATGAATTTCCCAATTTGGAAGCTACGCTTATATCTGGTACAACTTGAGAAGAGGCTTTCTAAAATGCTACTAGCACTGCTGCTAAGTGACACACGAAACATCATGTGCGCTAGAAGTAGTACTCGGAAGAAGACTAAGAAAAGTAATTTCCATGACATGAAATATTATGCGAGCTGACGAGGCTCACAGTCCTGCTAGCTACAACAACCCATGACAAATTGTTTAGCCACTAAAGTCACCACAATGGGAATCAGGGGAGCCTGAATAAAACTTGAGCATGATTTCCTTCAGGAGGAAGCATTTTTTCACAACCTTTTTTGCTGTTATATCGCACAACTCGTAAAAGCTACACAATTGTCACGCAACAAAAATTACAACAAGTTTGTTGTTTTTACTTACCAGCCACCCGCACGTGTTTTTGTTTACATCGCGCGTAGCGCGTGAGTGCTTCGGTGCATGTGTACCGGCGCGCCGTTTGACCTGTGTGCTCATAATAAAAAAGCTTCACTGTATCCCGGCTTGACTTCACTTGAGGGAATTCGAGAGCTAGTTCTGTTTATTGGCAATTTTCCTCCTCCCCGAGAAGACAGAATGGGTCCAATGGGGCACAAAACTTGAATTTAGCACAGTACTTCTTTGGTACTACAAGAGTAGTTGAGCTAAAACAAAGAGCCTGGCTCCACCACTACCAATATTTGTTGAAAACTTTTCTGGCAAACATTCCTCGGTCTGGGAGTGGGAGCAAAGTGGTGTAAAAAGGGTCATAATATTGCCAAGGTTCAAGCCTTGAAATGTATGAGGCCAAGTCTTATCTCATGCTCTCCAGCCATGCTGTGGGTTTTTTTCGAGGAAAAAACACGAGGAGATGACTTTGGTGGCTGATGCTCTAATGGTCAGGAAAGCCCCCCCCTTGTAGTAGGTTAAAAAGTAACAGATGTGTCCCATTTCCTCTCACACTCTGCCTCTTATTCGGGATATTCACAAAAATCACCAAAAAGCCACATTCTCCCTTTGTGTACACTATACCATATAATCCCCAAGTTATGCCGCGAGTAAGCAAATCTGTGTAATACTTTAGTCCTCTTTTTTCTCCTACTCTATTTCCAGCATTTTGAGCCTCGTTTTTTGCCCTATTTTTCTTAATGACGACGACAAGGGAAGAAGTTTGAGTCTTCTGCTTGGTTACTTTTTTGAGGCCAAGACGACCTCCAATTATGGCCTCTGACGAAGATGAGGACGGAAGCTGCTGTGGAGGAGGAACAAAGAATGATGACATAGAGGAACTCTTGAACAGCCTCAGGGCCTCAAATCTTCGAAACTTCAAATATGGCATACTACTATGCGAAGATTCCAGTTTTCTATTGCACTCCATGCAAATTGAAGTCCTACATCTCAAAGAGAGCCAGACAGCAGACTTTTCAAAAAATGTGCAGGAAAAGGCATTCAACATTGCTTAATTAATAAATTGTAGAAAAGTCACATGGGAATTTCCTGTTTTTTGCAACATATGTGGAGCATATATATCATTCTTTTTTTGGTGCTGAAGCAATTTTGAGTGAAGAGATATGACATCTCTTCCAATGGCAACTTTGGTGGTTATGGCAAGACATTTCTTGACTCTCTTTTGTTTCTCCAACAAAGGAGGCAGAAAACTAGCAAAAAGTGCCAAAACCACATAGCATGTAGTGTACATACTACTATAGTACTAATTAAAAAATCCTCTTTCTTCTGTCAGTAGTCCTCATCAATTTATGTTCTCGACAAAACCCTGCTAATTAGAAACTGTGAAACTTTCTCTCTTATCGTCGTCGTGGCTGGTTGGTGGCAATAAAATGGCTTTCACTGCTACTGAGATCAAGGAGAGAGGTGGTAAAACACAGTAGGTGGAAAAAGCCAAAAAAGTGGCCACAGTCAATTGTGGCAGCCGCCTCAAATTGGATCCAGACACTCGGTCAGTGAAATTATTTTGCCTGAGATTTTGTGGCTCAGTCACTCCTTCGTGTTAGTAGTGGAGAATGTTTCCGGACGCTCAAGCTCTCTCAGGGATAATTAACACAAACCTACCATAATTTTTTCTTCGCCAAGCTGGCTGTCAAGGCGAAAAGAAAATAGACTTCATTCCTGGCTTTTTTCCTCTCTCTCTTGAAATGGTGCAAAATTCCACCCGGCCGCCATCATTGAACTTTTTAAGCTGGAACTTTTGCAAACAAAATTAGTCGAGTGCAAGAAGTTCCTTCTCATCACACTTGCACTTGTTTGAAAATCTTAAGGGCTTTTTCGGCTATTTTCCACTATTCCATAATTGCCATGCAGCCAATTCTGCCAAAGCTGCCGCGCAGCCAGCCTTAAAAAACAGTGGCGCCATCTAGTATATAAACAATAACAGCAGCTTTTCCCCCTCGCTCATTTAAAAATTGATACATTTGCTGTTTCTGGCTTCCTGATTAATTGTTGCCTTGTACACAGTGTAGTGTGAATAATGAGTCAGCTTGCGCTCAGCAAATAGGATTGGACAAGGGCCAACATAGTTGGACATCTCATTTGGGGCCAATCAATAGCACATTCCTCTTCGTTGGCATTTGGCCATTACTGGGAGACTGGCTTCAGTTATACTGTGCGTAGCAGAGATCGAACTTTGCCTTATACTAATGTCCTCCTCCCTTTAATTAAGAGCCCTTAATTTGAATACTAGCTTGGCTTCACTGATAACAAAGCTCACGAGAGCTTGAAAGCCTTTACTACCACTGCTACTACAGCAGCTAGCTCTTGATTCTTGGAACCTGACTCGAAACTTGATAAGTGAACTTTATTGGCTGGCTTCACTCTGGAAACCTTTCAACCAGACATTTACTCATTTGGCAGGCCTTTTCCTCTTCTCTGAGTTCAAACTGATGAAGGACATTGGCTGCCTCAGCTTTTGGCACATGACTTTAGGATATTAATATTTTTATAGCACTGTTTTTCCTTACTAGTGTCCTCCAAAATCCTTTTAGCTAGATGGCGAAGGTAAACAAAGTTTCCGTTTGCCAGAAAATAAGAAGAACTTTTTCTCCTCCTCCACCAACACCATCCCATGAATGTGGCCCAAGCTGTTAGATATACTGCCAAAGTAAGCAATTGAGATTGAGGCTGACATTTATTGGCTCAAGATTTATGCAAATCACCTTTTACAATGCAGCAATTTAAGACTTTCATCCAATCAGGTGTCGAGGTTGCGTGATGCTTGTCGAATGTTGCGCGCCTGGGACGCCTGAGAAACGTAAACAAAGCCCATTTTTACCGTTATTTCCGCAAATTAAGGAAAACCTGATAACTAAGATCTGATTAGTTGGATGGTTACAGCATTTCCCTGATGAATGTGGTGGTGCTGAGAATCACTAATACCGCGTTTGCTGCTTCTGCTCAAAAGGTCTTTCTTGGTTGTTGCTGAGTAAGCTATTGCTGACTGGACCTTTGGGGGAGATTCAACACGATAATCGTAACTATGTTACTTTGACATGGCCCTGGCGTTTTCACTTATGTCGAGTAGAAGCTTTAGGATTTGATTTCTGTCATGCTTTCACCTCTCGTGTAATTCTCAATATTTTTTATGGCACATGGTATATTACCTTCTAGGGTATCTATTCAATCACTGGCTTCACTGCATTGATGAATAATTCAATTTATGTGAACCAACCAAAAGCACGTATATTGAAAGTAGCACCCAAATGGTCACGGGTATTTGGATCAGAGAGTCTCCTCGCTCTGTGAGCAACTAATTGGGTTGCATAATTAATAAGCTGAGGGAATTCTGTTTTTCCCTCTGTGCCTATATAGCATCGAGCAGGAATTTTATTGAGGCCAGCAATTCAATTAAACTGGCCGAATGAAAGCTAGGGCTTTTTGCTCATTTGGATGATTTGAAAAGTGGCAAATTTTAAAGTGCACACTCACCGCCACACAAGTGACCTTTTTTTGCTCCCTTTACGACTCACTCTAGCAGCTAAAAGTGCAACGCCCTTTTCAGCTTCTAGATTAGTTGCTGCAATTGCATTTATCGTCCAGAACAAGGCAATCCCAGGTCATGCTTCTGGCCTTTAACATAACCTCTTATCCCAGGAATCAGGGCAGGATAAGGCCTGCCATCTGGTGGCCAAAAGCCGAGGCTCTGCTATCTTTACAAACTGATTTAGCATAGTATGTGCTATTATAGTAGCACACATACATAGTATGTGGCTCTCACAAATAATGGTGAAAAGCACCAGTGCATTTGGTACTGGGCCTTCATTGATATGACAAGATCCTATTAGAAAAGAGCTCACATTTCTTCCTTTTGCCAGTTGTACTCGCATATCTTGATCTCCTTCCCCACATCCATATAGCTGTATCATAGTAGAACTAAACACACATGTTCTCGAGCAGCCATTATTTCTGGCTCCTATTTTTGGGCTGCCAAAATTGCTTCTTGATTATTACTTCTTCTTTGCTGCTGTGTTGTGCCATGCTAGGGATTTGCATAGGACACAAATTTTCTTGCAGAATAAAAGAAAGCTGTTGGGTGGAAAACCACGAGGTCTTCTATACACAGTGGAAACTTCGAAGGCATATTCACAAAGTTAGATGGAGAGAAGAAGACTCAAAGCATCTGCGAAACGACAACAAACTTTCCTTTGCTTCTGTAGTAGAATAAGGTAAAGATACTACTAAGAGACCTTTTTGTTGCTCCACCTTATTTCAGTTATAGTATACTACGTAGTGAAGACAAGGCTGAAACTTTTGTTGAGCTCTCTTGAACCAAGGATGATGTTGTAAAGTAGAAGTAGATCAATCAAATCAAAGCATTTCTCAGGCTTGAACGATTCTCCTTCTCAGCCAGAGAGCAGCAAAAACTTGAACAACTCAAGCTACTGCTTCTAATTTGCCCTCTGATGGATTAATGTTTTGTTGACCTCAAATAGAGCAAAAGAGTAAAAAAATGAAATAGGAGGGTAAAAAGTAAATCTATGAGGACAGCCAAAGCTGTACAAGTTATGGGCCATTGAGCAGAGCTTATTGGGGATAATGTAGTTGAAAAACGGCCTACGTAACTCGCCAGCATTGTTCCAGTTTTTCGAGCGGAGCGAGGCGAGCCATCGAAGGCGAGTTTCGAGTATTCATTCACCTCTTCACTTTTTATCTTGCAATTTTCCAAAAGGCCGTTCTCATATTGCCGGAAAAAGCTAAGCTAAGGTAGAAATAGCTAAGCTAAGGTAAAAATAGCTAAGCTAAGGTAAAAATTATGCAACGAAAACCGGTTATTTCGCTCATCATTCACAAAAAGCAGCTGCTTTGCTTGAAATGTTGAGCGTTTGCTTAGCTATTTTTACCCAAGCTTAGCTTTTTCCGGCAATATGAGAACGGCCTAAAATTCTTACAGATATGTGCATTAGGCCGTTTTCATATTGCCACAAATAGCTAAGCTAAGGTCAAGATAGCTAAGCAAACGCTCAACATTTAAAGCAAAGCAGCTGCTTTTTTTATATACTGTAATACGATTTCCTCGTGTTATAATTCAGTTTACCGATCCGACTCAGCTCTTTTATATCACAGTTCTTTCTAGGCAATTTGGGGGATATTAAATTCTTAATGGCCCTGGAATCAAATTCGATGGGTTTTAAGTAGTTTAATGCCCCTCATATTCAATTGCAGTAATCAACATTCATATGAAGTTAGCAAAAAGAGAGAGTCATTCAAGAGTTGAACCTCAGCCTGATGGATCAGCATTCCAATACTCTAACCCCCGAGCTATGGAAACACCATGAAAATTGCATGCTATGTATAGGACTTAAACATAATTTAAGCCAGATAAAGAAACCAAAAAAATAGGTACAACTGGGGTTTGAACCCTAGACTGCGGGATCAAGAGCCAAGCACTCTATCCACTATGCCATAGGTGCACCTCACAGGAAATGTATTTTTAAAGTCTGTTTTATTGCTCTCAAACCACTGGATGCTAGCTAATGAGAGCCAGTGATATATAGCATAAAAACCGAGCAGCATTTTCTAGGGCACAGGGCAGCCCGGTAACTTCATTAAAACACTCGAAAATCGTATTACAGTATATAATATCTATTTATATATGTAAACAATTTATAAAACAAGCTAATAAAGTAGCTGAGCAAATTTTGTAAAGGAAAAATCGAGTGGCATTTTTGCGGGCTCGAGCTTGCGAGAGCCAAGTAATGCTACGAGATTTTTACTTTGCAAGAAGAGCTCAGCTATTTTATAAGCCTGTTTTATAATTAGTTTAAATATATCTACGATTTTATCTGATGGAAAGTAATTTTCAAATGTTAATGAAGTTACCAGACCATGCAATCTTGACTTAGCATCTGATCCATTACTTTGAAGGCTTGGGTTGAGAGGCCCTCAGTAGGGCAAGAGTAGTTGAAAGCGTTAATCAATCAATAAAAAATTGTGCATTTTGAATTTGGCACTTTTTGGAGCTTAAAGATCTGTTAGATCAGAGTTCTGTCTGGTATCTCTGATAGAGACTCTACTCTTCTACTAAGCTTAGCTCAGCTAAGAAGAAGAATAAAAGGAATTCTAACAGCAATATTTATATCTGTAAAGGTAGCTCAGTCAGTAGAGCGCCGGATTCCTAATCCTGGGGTACAGGGTTCGATCCCCATGCAAGGCATTTTTCTCCTTTTTCTGCAATGGTATTTACTTCTTAGACAATAACATTGTAACAGAGGAACAACACACCTTATAAAATACTTTATAATGCGTGTCACTTGATAAAGTTAAACGTCAGAGCTTTTATATATGTATAGTAATATGAACTGAGACGAATTGGTAAACTGAATTATACATGCGAAAATTGCTTTCCATCATATAAAATTGTATATTTTGAGCTAGGGCACGTAAAGTAGGGTCATTAAAGAGCTGACCTCGGATTTTAAAATGGAAAAACACTCGTACAATTACAGCCCTCGCAGGCTCGGGCTAGTAAAGCTGTACTCGAGTTTTCCCATTTTAAAATCCTCGCTCAGCTATTTAATGACCCTACTTTATGTGCCCCAGCTCGAAATAAATAACTATAATGTAGAGCGACATTAGCCACCGCAAACCAGTTATTTCGCTCAACATTTCGAAGATGCAGCTGCTTTGCTTTAAACGTAGAGCGGTTGCTTAGCTATTTTTACATTAGCTTAGCTTTTCCCGGCAGTATGAGAACGGCCTATCAATTTTTATGAGGTTTTTTTGCGGATTAGAACCACAGACTTGTCGCTTGAATGACGCGAATTTTGCCTATTGCACCATAATTGAGACTTTAGAAATATTACGCTCAAGAAAATAAGGATACCAATAATCTTACTCGCTCAAATGATCCGAGACGGTGTTGCGTAACTCTCCACATCGGACACCTAGTCTAATATAGAAGAAGAGAAAAAATGTCCTAGCTCCTCTGGCTGCATGCGCTACCATTGTGATCAAATGCATCTTGTAGTTTATGGTTGGTGGATGTCTTCACAAAACTTTTTACTACCAAGTCTTCTCTCATCCCGGAAGCTCCAGGCTTCTTATGAAGCCAGGGACCGATTTACGTGATGCACAGCGGGGGAATTTGAAGAAGAAGAGGCCGAAACAGTTGCCCACTGTGCAAATAAATGGGTGGGAGCAATAAATTGAAAGTGACATAAATCTGTGCTCTTTGGCACATTTCTCAAAATTATTGACCAGTTTTCTTGACAGTTCTTCTAATATGGTCAGCTGGGAAAGCACGAAGCTGAGTGCAAGGAGGCTTGTATAATTCCTTTTGTTGTTGATCTCATTTTCGAGCTTCTCAGAGCATATTTTTGGTTGCCAGCTTCGCTGATATGAAAGGTGCAAGCCTTGCAAAAAATCAGAAAAGAAGCAGCTAGGCTTCTCTCCAAATTGAATTTGCATTAGACCATGGATATCCTCTTTCAAACGGCTCCCTTTTTCCGCGAAAACATTTTACTACATAAGAAAGCTCACACCTTTCTTATTTAGGTTACTAAACTTTGTGAATGGCTCATTCAATCCATGCTCATTCCGAGCTGTGTATCTCTTCATCGTGGATGCATCACAATCCTGCGATAATGTACAACAAATGCTACATAGAAGCAAACTCTATGCCTATTCTATTTAGTTATGACAAAGATGGATCACCAGGCCTCAAATTACTCCTACAATGCTGACACCACAACCAGATGCATTCACGTCTAACTTTTATGCTCCTACTTCTTTTTTGCTGCTGCTGCTGCTGTTGTTGTTGTTGTGAGCTACAACAACAAATAATAATAATAGCAGCCACTAAAGAGCAAAAATGCCTTTCTTCCTGTTTTTGTGAAGCATGCACAACGACCAAGCCTTGGAGCTTTTTGATACACTAGCTGCTATAAGCATATCCACTATTTACTGTTTTTATCTTACCCAACAATTCCACTGTGCGCAGCAGCAAGAAAACTTAGAGCTCGATATGGGTGTGTATGTAGGCTTGGCTCCCCTTCTCACCCGAATTGAGATGAGTCAGGTGACATCCATGTATTTTGTGTGTATTTGTTTATAAACAAACAGCTGACGCGAACAGCTTACCTTTCAGCCAAGGCTACAAATGGGCTCATTATCTTCCGCGTCTTTGATCGTGGCATGCTTACGGTTGTTATCGCTTCTTATTTACTGACATCGCAACCTCGTCAGTAAATAAGAACCATATTCTCACTGATCTCTTTCAGTTACAACTAAGATAGGAGCCTTGCTTAGCTTTGCTTACCTTAATAGATATGAGTTCATTAAAATAAGTTATAGATATGAGTACAGATATGGAGAGCTAGCCTTTTCAATGGATTACTTGGCTTAGCTTGGCTCAAAATTGGCACTGCGATCGAGCCTCCTCTAGCTCCCTTATGAAGAAGAGAAGAGCTGTGTAATTAATTGCTGTCGAATGATTTTTGCCCAGCAGCCTTTATGTCCTTGGCTGGCAAGAGTCGTACATTACATACACAATACAAATACGCAAGTACATATTTAAAGGGAACTGGTGGCCACACAATCAGTGCGCTCGCTCCAAATTCATTATCAATTTGAAACAGTTTGCAAGAAGTTGCGGATGCTGCGATGGCATAAGCCAAAGTTTTTCAATTTGAGCACTTGAAAAAGGAGAAGAAGAAGAGCCAGAGCTCGAGAAGCACAAACACCTGCACTTTGGAAAAGTTGTGTAAAAAACGGGGATTATCCCTAGCTGCCCTCAGGCTACAACAGTACGAAAAAGCCTAAAAGTGAAAGCTCTCCAGCCATCATGATCAACTATATAGCAGTAATTCCTTTGCAATAATTATGAGGAATGTCGTGCGAAAGCACTTATGCATGACGAGTTTGTTGTCGCACACTGGGCCGAAATCGGCTGAAAATGCCACTCTGCCTTTTGACATCAGGCTGGGCAAGTGCCCAGTGTGCAAAAGTCAATGGCGAGATTGCAAGAGAAATGGCATGACAACTTTTTTGACAGTATTGTCAGGCTGAAAGAGAGAGCAAAATTCTCCTATGACCTCCTCAATGTGTCTCCCTTTTCCAACTTGATTCTATAATTTGATAGTCGAATGAGTGAGTTGATTATGTACGTTTTGCGTGGCGGAAAATCTGACCAAAAAGATAAAAAATGCCCTCATTTCCGCTAGCTGGTCATTAAACCACTGTGGCAAATCTCCTCTCGCATTTTTGCACACTGAGCCCATAAATAAAGGCCTTAAAACCCAGCTGCAAACAAATGTGGCGCGCTTTTTCCTTGTAGGGCTGACGTTCGCACTAGGTTGGTGTGTTGGCATGCAATATAGTCAATTTCCGAGTGAATTGCCTCCAAAATTGCCTTTTATGTGGGAATTGAATTGGTGCTTATCTTACTTCAATAAAAGGGCTGTATATAGCTAAATTAAAGGCCAACTGCGAGCTGTCGAATTCTCTCTCTCGCGCGCTCAATAACTGAGCTTATCTCTGGATTAATTGATAAAAAGTCAGCAGCAATTACTCCTCGGGAGTGTTGTTGTAAAAACACTCAGTTTTCACCATGAAATTCGGCAAATTATCTTGGCCTCAAAGCAGCCAAACCTTGGAGCCAGGTCAAGGCAAACGCAGGCGAAAAAGGGACGAATTACGTGAAAAACTGCACATAGATCCGAGCTACGACAGGAAGAGACGTAAGCAATGGCCTATTTTTTAAGTTTCAGACCATATTTCACTGTGTATTTAACCTGTCTGCCTGGCAGCTGAGCAAAAGTAGTGCTTTATCACAAAGTTGAAGTGGGGCTTTGAAAAGCCTTGATTTTGGCGTTTGCTGACAGGAATCCGAGACTTCTTGGATAAATTACCCTTCACTCCACTTCGTCGTTTCGTCGTCGTCGGAGCTGCTGCATAAAAGTATATACCATGGTACATTATGTGACAGCTTGGATGGATTCCTTTTTTCCTCTACTATATAGTAGTGCATGGATTCAAAAAAGGAGCCATAAAATCGAATTTATAACCTGACTTTTTCAAACAGATGTGTAACTTCCCATCCCATAAGGGCTACTTTTGGCGGATTTTTAATTAAATATTGGACGGTTCCCTACTCTGTGCATTAGAAAGCTGAGCCGGAAAAGGGAAAACTTTGATCGAAAAAAACCCTACAGATGATGACCTTAATTAGAACCCAAACACACACACACAATCTTGCTTTCTAAGTGGAAGCCATTCCAGGCCAAAATGGGATCACTATGGGGGAAATAAAGAGCCTTATGACAGCACAGTGTGCTCTAGTAGAAGTACAGTTTATAGAAGTGGCAGCAAAAAATAAAAGGGGGGATTTGGGGGTCCACTTAAAAGCCAGTTGTTTATTTGAAGCAAAATAAGCCATGCATTTGCTGCTCTACTCAAAATACAGCTTGCAAAAATACAAAATCGTTTGGTAGCCATTTGAATTTTCCTGATATTTTAAATGCTGTTGTGTCAATCGGATTGCCAAAGCTTTTCATCTTTTTCCTGCTATGTAAAAAATACGTAGCTTTCACCTAAAATTATTTCCCTTTTTCATATTTGAAACCTCTCGCGTTGCTCCATTTTGTGATGATGTATTTTGGAAAAATTATTAGGAGCAGGCCATTAACTAAATGCCAAAAAGGGGAGTTTTAAAAATCACGCGAACGAGCTTTGCCTCACGATTGATTGACTTTTGCTGCCAATAAGATCCTTTATTATTGTCACGAAATCCGTCAAAAGAATTGAGTCCAATATTACAGCAGCTCCTTCTGCGATCCCGCTTTATATTGTTTTCTTGGCAATTTTGGCAGCAGCAGAAAAAGGAGATTTATTCCACTGAAGTTGCTGCTGCTGCTATTCAATGCCAAATCTCTTCCTCGTCTTCCAGTTTTTGTTCAACGCGCATGTCGGCCCCTCTTTCGAATCCCACTGAAATTGGAACATCCACTGTGGAAAAAGCCGCTGCAGCATCCATCTTTTCTAATTAGCAACTGATCAGCGCCATCTAGCGGCAAAAATGAAAACAGCAGATATTGAGGAATTTGCTTTGTATTTATATGTATTCATGTAAGGCTAGAGTCACATAGAGCAAATTGTTCTGTAGTTGTGAGTGAGGTTGTAATTACTCTATTTGGCACAAATGCCATTTGTCTATTCAAAGTTTGCATTTTGAGAGTCCCTCGTGGAAACATTCAGATACTTCTCCTAATTCTCCTGCGTAGTTGTAAATTATGAATACTTCTACGTACTATATAGGATACAGGCGAAAATGGAGGGAATACTGCTAGTTTGAAATTGGTAGGCTAATTTATGGCTGGAACATTCTCTTCTCGTGATCTTGAGCTTGGAAAACGAGGCATAGTTCTATGTTATACTCAATGTGAGATTTTGGGCCACTTATAGATCTTTAACGATCACTTTGCATTTATTGGCCTTTGACGAGAGTGCAACAAAGGCACGGAATATTTTGCAAAATGACGTGCAGCAAAGATTGGAATAGAACCACACTGTAATGCACAATTTCATAATTTCATCTTGTCAGTGGCTTAGTCTTTCGCAAGTTTTGCATAGTCACGCTATTTAAATAGCTCATAGCATAAAATGTATTTAAATAGCCTCTGGATGTATTTAAATAGCTGCTATTTAAATACGTTTTATGTTATGAGCTATTTAAATAGCGTGACTATGCAAAACTTGCGAAAGACTAAGCCAGTAGTAGCATTTTCGTTTTTTCCAGGATCCAATTATATTTCCTGCTGCCTCTTTATTGAAGAAATAAATTCCATAATAATCCGATTTTCCTAATCCTTATGTGGAAAGTTGAAAAACAGCGGCCAGCTTTCTTCTTTCAGATTTGAGGGCTTTTTCTGTGTACCATTTGACTGTGGCGTGTGTAAAATTGCTCCACTATTATGTATACTCTATAATGGAGAGTGGATGAAATATTTAGTTGACTTGTTTGAACAGCAACAATTTATGGTCTATGCTTGTAGCTGAAAAGCAACTCAGAAACAAGGTCAAAGGAATTGGATAGAATCTCAGATTTGAAAAACTCCCAATTTTCAGCATAAATTGAGGCTTTTTAATATTCTCCTCATCATTGACAGGGAAGCAGTAGCAAAAAAGGGAAGGGGGATTTAAACAGTCTGCCACTCCCCTTTTGCACTCAAGTTTGGCTTTTTCTTCTTGAGAAATCAAGTGGGGTGAGAAGTCAAGAGGAAAGTTGAATACCCATCAATATCTTCTCCCAAAGAAGGAGACACTTTTTAAAAGATTGCTTCTTCTCAATGGTATTCCATCCGTGTCTGGGAAACGACTTGAGCATCAGGGGCTCCTGTTATTACCATTTTTTTTCTTCCCCAAAAATTTACTGTTGTAATGGGGTAGGGCAGGAAATTGGCTGTCTCTGTTAAAGGGCTATAACTCTGGTTTAAAGATGTTAATGCAAACACCCTCTGCTTCTTGGCAAAACCTAATCTGAATTTGATTCCCATTTAGAGGCTCTCAGCTACTACCATAAAGCACGAGATGACGACGTTAAATTGGAGTTCGAATTTAGGCTTTCATGGTTTACTACAGTCCCCTTTCTCATCAGCAGCTGCACTAAGCAGCTAAATTTGGAATTACTTCAGCAAGTTTGATCACAACTGCTGCTCAACTGGCAACATGTTCCAACTGAATTAATTTACTAACTTTCCCGTCCTCGGCACAGATTGAGGGTCAGAAGCCATTTTAAAAAACGCCGCATTCAAATTGGGTTCCGCCCAGAGCGGTACGTTTTTTTGCTGAGACTCAAAATAGCTGAGTTTCAACTGAGTATATACCACCAACTGTGCATGCTGAAACGAGTTTCAACTTAGCTGATTCTCAACAGAGTACACTCTCAACTGAGCTGATCTGAGACTAAACTGATTTGAGCTGAGACTGAACTGAAACTCAACTGAGCTGAGAATCAACTGAGCTGAAACTCAACTGAGCTCAGACTCAACTGAGCTGAAACTCAACTGAGCTCAGACTCAACTGAGCTGAAACTCAACTGAGCTGAAACTCAACTGAGCTGAAACTCAACTGAGCTGAAACTCAACTGAGCTGAAACTCAACTGAGCTGAAACTCAACTGAGCTGAAACTAGCTACTCAACTGAGCTGTACTGAGTCAGAGCAGAACTGAGTAAGAGCAGAATTAAGCCAGTTCTGGACTGAGTCAGTGTAGAGCTAAGTCAGCGCAGAACTGAGTCAGAGCAGAACTGAGACTGTGCAGAACTGAGTGAGGGCAGAGCTGAGTCAGCGCAGAAATGAGTCAGCGCAGAACTGAGCCAGAGCAGAACTGAGTCAGAGCAGAACTGAGTCAGAGCAGAACTGAGGCTGTGCAGAACTGAGTCAGTGAAGAACTGAGTCAGCGCAGAGCTGAGTCAGTGCACAGCTGAGTCAGCGCAGAACTAAGTCAGAACTGAGTCAGGGCAGCACTGACTCAGTGCAGCACTGCCTCAGTGCAGAACTAAGCCACGATGATACTATTATAATGATTTAAAGTAGAATGAATCTCTGGAGCCATTATGCTGTGTGTATAACTGTCATAATTCTGGTTGGTATTTATTCTGGCAAAGTTTTGGCAGCATCACAGCACACTTTAAGCTTTTTGACCTCCCATGGAGACAATTAAGGCTCAACAATATAGTAAAAGTTGGACTCTAATCATCATTATGTAGAAGGTGTTGTTTTATGGGAGCAAACATAAAATGTCGTGACATTTGGCCATTACTGCCTTTTCTCAGTTATTGCATTTTCACCCCCTTCATTTTGGCAAAAAAATAAAATTTTCTCTCAGCAGCCAACAGCACACCATCATAAAGATCTTGCTTGTGTTTATGGTCTTTGGCCTTTGTTAAGGCTCAAAAGTAATAACAGTAGTAGTGAAGCTTCCTCTTTAAAGGAGGATCACAGTGGGAAAAAGCCTTTGGCCATAAACAAGGCTTTTTAGACTACAGGCAACTGCACAGTGGTGGTAAACGTCCAACTTTGCATCGATGCACTTCCTTCTCAGCTTTTTCGTGGCCTTTCTGGTCCACTGTGCACCCATGGGACGCTGCCATATCATGTGACAACCATTTGAAAGCCTTTGGTTTTTCTGGCCATCAAATCTGTTTGTTGTGCACTTAATGGGCTGGTGGTGTGGCCTCTAAAAAAAGCTGGCTACAACTGATTAGAAAATCCACCAGCCTTGAGATCGAACCCACGAGAAGTAGCAGCAGCCTTTTCAAGGCCTTTGAAGTATAAAATGGTGAGAAAACAGGGTGCCACTTCAAAGCTCACACTCAGTCAATCAAGAAAAGTTCTGACGCTTCAGGGATCCAAGAACTTTAGCAACTCAGCATGAAAAATGTGCTTTAAAGCAAGCCTTTCAAGCAATCTAATTACAAGTAGCACACCAAATACATGCTCAGATAGTGGAGCCAGAATCCATAAAAACATGCATGGAAAATAGGGGAAATTCTATTATTATATGTATTCTCCATGCATGTTTTCGGTTTACTAAACGCAAAATAAGGACGATGAAAATGAATTGGGATCATTGAGCACAAAGATGAGAAGATTCGTTTTCTTTAGTTCCCTAAAAATAATCATGCCATACAAAACCACTGAATTTGAGCAACGCTTTTTTGGCAAACAAACTGCAAGCTCATTTTGTAATGCTAAATTATTGACAAGCAAGATACAATGCCAATAACCAGTTGCTGAAGCGCTGCCAGAGCAATCAATCAGTTTTTGGCCCAAACAGCCTCAATAAAGTGCCAAAACTCTTATTTTTGCCTCCTAACAAAAAGAGCCTTTGTTTGTGTATACAGTTTTAGTAGTGGTTGTGGTTATCTGCAAATGAAAGCTGGAAGGATTTTTAGCTATCCAATTGAGAGTTTTTGGCCCACTTTGACGGTTTTTTTGGCCTCGCAGCTTGTGCGTGTGAGTGCAAAAGCAGCTCAACTTTGGATACTAGATCGAAAGTTTGGCCTTCTTAGCAGGAAATGTCATTTTTTACAGGTGCCACCATCAGAGAATGCCTGATATACTCAAAAGTCATGAGGATCTCGTACGTGATTGCAATTTGCTTCACCATCGGATTTCTGGCTCCCTATTTCATCAACCAGGAGATGCAATTTTCGGAACCGAGCCATGATGTTTTGGGCACTTGCCACATCACTATGGGCCTCCGAATGAATTGCTTTCCACATCTGACCGATTCGAGGTAGTGTAGTTGTATAATTTTATTGCCAACTAGCTCCTCAGCCCCTTTCAAAAAAAGGGGGAAAATCCAATGATTGCAACTACGTGAAGCATTGCTTTTTCCCATGCAAAATGCAACAGAAAAAAGGCTTTTTCGGCCAATAGAATTGGAAGGAAAAGGAGAGTTTTTGTCTTTGACAGCTGCGAAAAGTTGTCAGCAAGTGCTAGGAGAAATGCCACATAATTTAAGTTTGGAGCCATAAAGAACAGAAGCAGGAGTGTAATAATTCCGAGTTGAAGTTTCCAAGGATCAAACTTACTTTACAGAGCCATAAATCAGACAAGTTGTGAATCACGTGGATGCTGCTTTCAACCTCTTAACCTGCTCTACACCGGGGCCCCTTTATGCCACAGAAAGATCCCATCTACTCACACAATGAGAATTTTGAGCTCCAATGCCACCAGCGCAACTTTGGCTTATTCTCAGCCGGAAAATCTGGCGGACTGGCCCAAAACAACAACAAAGTCTCAGCAGCAGCTGTTTCACTACAAACTGAGACAAGTGCAGCCTGGACAGCTCTCATTCTACCTTTACCAAGTTTGTGGCTGCTATTCTTCCTCTCTGTGCTTAAATCTAAGCTCAGCTAAATTTCTTTAGGATGGGAAGGATGTCAGTGAGGCTGATCTGGGTGAAGATACTCAATTTGAAGGCATTTCAGTGGAGCCTTCAAGGCCAGACCAAAGGTTGTCCTTAAGAGTGAGGAGAAATGACTCAACCAGCCCACTCTTGGACCTCTCCTATGGATCAGTCATAGTGTCTGACTCCTACTCTGAACTAAGCCTGGTTTTGCCCACAGACATTGCCATTGGTCAAGGAGTGGGAGGTCTCAGTTTTGCTCAGTCTTCTCAGGTTGCCTTTTTCAACAAGTAAACAGAGCAGCTTCTTCTTGCATTTCTTTCTTTTTCATTGTGTTTATGTTAGGACTCTGTTGTACAACTCAGACATTGAGGGGAGACACCATTCTCATCCCATTTTCATGGGGATGGATGCTGGCCACCATTTCTATGGCATTTTCCTAGAGACTTCAGGGGCTCCAGTGGAGATTGAAGTGATGCCTGGGTGAGCAGCAGTAAAAAAGGGGATTCATTCTTATTTGTTGGCCACTGATTAATCTTGAGTAATCTGGGGTTTCAAGATCTCTCTCTAGTCATTAATTTGCCAATCTGGACAAAAACCCTGCCAGATCCTTATATTGGCAGGAATCTATTTCTAACTTCACTTTGCAGCCTGGATGGAGGATACAAGAGGCCTCTAATTGTATACAGAGTTTTGTCTGACTTTTTGCTCATTCATTTATTCACTGGGCCTCAGCCCAAAGATGTGATGAGACAGCTGAACAATTATCTAGGCAGGAAAAGCCCGGAAACAAGGCTGGCCTTTGGGTACAACCTGTGCAGAAAAGTGGGAGAGAAATTTGACTCTGACAGATTGACAAAGGACCTCAAGTCCATGAAGGATGCGAAAATTCCTTACGATGGAGATTGCATCAGTCAAAGCCTCATGTCAAGTGCCTTTCAAACGAGCAGCAAGTTGCTTGCCAATTTTGCAGCTGACTACCAAAAGTTGAGCTCCAATGGCAAAAAGTTCATGCTTGCCCAGCCACCCCACACGGACGTCAATTTGAGTGAAGCTAGCACAGCCTCTTTCCTCAAGGATCAGTTCAACGACAGCCTCAACTTTGAGGCTGAATTCGAGGTAATTCACCTTGGTTTTTTGGCCGATTAGGCTCTCTTTTGTGACCTCTGAAAAAATCCTGGATGTTTCCCCTTCATTCTGCCAGGATTCCTGGAATACCTGAATTTCCACTACTGCCAACAAAGGAGTGTACTAAATTGAAGTTGTGCAAGCTCTGCTAGCTGCGCCAGAACATATCTTAGCAAAGTTTCACCACGTGGAAATAATGACATGCACACAAGCATTAATTAGTCGAATTTTCCACCCTGCTAGAACGGAATACGTGTTCACATGCCAGACTTTGAGGCTGAAAACACGACAATCTGGTGGTCTCAGCAAATGAGCACTTTGTTCCAAGACGTTCTGAAGCAGCAGCCAGACGGGTTAATTCTGGTGCACAATCAGCCCAAATTAGCGAATGGCTCATATTTGTGCTCTGTCGCTGAAGAGGAAATGAGCTTTGTACCTGGTGGCTCAGTGGTGCCCATGATTTTAGGCAACCAAACAATCTGCCCTTTGGCAAGGCATCACAATGGTCGTGCACACTTTAAAATGCACAACAATTACGGCTTCGGCCATGCCCGAGCCACCAATTTCTCCACTGCTGTGTTTTCGCACTCTTCCAGCCCAGCCAAATCCGATTCTAATGTGGGAGTGATTGCAGGGTGAGTGTAATTGATGACAATGCTTTGCCTCATTGAACATCTTCCTCCTTTTGCAATTTCATAACTTTTGCAAGATTTCCCGGATTGTGCAGTTTGCAAAGCCCATTTTAACTTGTTTGACAATTCAGGCAGAAAAATGGAGAGACTTATGCTAGGAAATGCAGGAGCTTGGCAATCCGACCAAATTGAATTTTCAAGCTCCAATCCTTTTTTAAATATTGTTTTGAAAACGGCAAACTTGTTGCGCAACATTACTTCTGAATGGCAACGCAACCTCATTATTTAATATATTATTTTAATTGTCATCTTGCTTTAATCATTAACATTGAAGAGACACGGTAAATTCTTTTAAAACCAAACATAAGTCCCTTAATTTTTGGCTAATTTTTTTCTTCAATTGAAGAAAAAAATTATCAATTGAAGAAAAGAATTAGTCATAACTAAAATATTTTTTGAATTTTCCTCAATAAGGGTGAAAGGACTTGCTTATCCTTCTAATTAACACCTATAAGCATCTACATCTGTATAAAAAAAACTAGCATAAATCTCAACATTAAGTAAGCTTACTAGCCACGCAACATTAAAAAAACCAAGAAGCAACCTCAAACAAAACAATCATCGCGCAACTTAAGTAAGAGCAACTAAAACAAAACAGCTTTTAGAAGAAGAATAGCTTTCCCTTGTAAAGATGTTGTGTGTATTTTTCTTGTTATAGGAACTATTCAACCGAATGGTCCGAGCTGAAGCGGAGCCTCAAAGATGTCCTAGAACTTAGTGTTGCGGGAGTGTCCCTCGTTTCGCTGTCCGGATGTGGAAGTTTTGCGAGCCAAAATGAGACCAAATTCCTGGAGGAACTTTGCACAAGATGGTACCAATTGGCGGCCTTCATGCCAGCCTTTTACTCTTTCTACGAAGATGACCAAGTCTCAAGGCTGCCATTCTCGTGAGTTTTCATTCTTTCCATCATCATCTCTGTTAATCTACGACTTTTTGCGGCTCAGATTTGGCGACTCTTCATCGAGGTACATTCGCTATGCCATAGAGAGGAGGATCAAGCTGATGCCCTACATTATGACCCAAATGAAGTTAGCCAACACCAATGATGGAGTTCCACTAATCAGGTGCCAAAAAAGTTGGGATCCTCTTCTTCTTTAGCAGCTACTAAATCTATTTAGTTTCCTTTCATTTTTTCTTCCCAGCCTTCCTTTTCTATTTCTCCTCCTTCTGCAGCTCCCAATAAAGATCAAAAGATGATGCCCCTTTTTTTGGAAGGAGCTTTAGTGCACAAGCTTTTCTCGATGAAAATATTGAAAAGAGGAGAAAAAGGAGTGCTTAGCCGCCTAAGCCACCCGTTTTTCCCATTTGTTTTGATTACCACCACGTGGTTTTGTTTTTGTTTACATACTCCACACAGTATAAACTTTATGAACTGCTTACAGGCCAATGGTGTTTGAGTTTCCTGAGGAGAGCAGTGTGAGGTCTCAACCATGGCTTCAATGGCAGCAATTCATGTTCGGCAGTTCCATCCTGGTGTCGCCCATTTTGGAGCCTGCAGCCACGTCTGTGGACGTCTATTTCCCCTGGGGATCGTGGTACGAGCTCTGGTCCGGCATCAATTACAGTGGAGCCGCGAGATGGCAGAAAATGGAAGCTTTGCTCTATCAAATCCCCTCCTACATTAGGGGAGGCTCCATAGTGCCAACTTTGGTATTTATGCACTCTACTTTTTTCCAAGCAGCTCTATTTTGCAATATTTTCCTCTCCAGGCTTTCAATGCAGACGCTGGAGCTCTGAGTGTAGAAGAGAGCTATGCAATGTTTGACTTGGCCATTTTGGTAGCTTTGGAGTGCAACTTTTTAGATCCTCGTAACAGAAAAGGGCCGAATTGTCGTGCTTCTGGACATTTGTTTGAAGAAGACACTGGCAATCTGGTGTCCTTAGGGGCATCCATGAATGAGACACAGGGAACCTTTTCTATTGGCACATTGGAAGAGAATTGCGCGAGTAAGGGAGGACTTATTGACACACTGGTCGTTTATGGCTCGATAAAACCCTCCAAAATTGTCATAGCAGGAAATAATGGCAACCATGCGAATTTCACCTTTGATGATGACTCACAGAGATTGGTTGTCAACCAAATCGGCCTCGACTTTTGTGCTCAAACCTCGCCTTTACTTTTGATTGAGTGGTTTAAGTAGGAGAAAGGTTGCGTGATAATTAATTATGTATGTTGCGCTATGTACCGAAATACATATTAACTAAATTCTAGCAGAACCAATTAATAAATTATCATTATAGAGTAGCTCTGATTTAAGCTGATAAATTGATGAATAGAATAATAAAAGAAAGTAGCAATTTAGTAAAATATCAACATGTTTATTAAATTCCAGTTATCATTGCTAACAATCGGATCTAATTTCACCTAGAATATTGGTAAATTCAACAATGTTTATTATTGAAAAGATTATATGATTTCTGTTTGCGCAACTCTTCAATTTACTGATTTCAGTTTGCTGATTTCAGCACCTCTCTTGTCTCATTTTGTCACCTTTTAGAGGGCTTCCGGTTGAACTATTTGTCCTGAACAAATACTGCCAAAAGAACGACGACGTCAATCAACCCAGGAGACTTTTTGGAATGCCAGAAGACCACATTTTTGAAAAGAAAACTGGTTTTTCCGAATTCGTACTCTTTTGTTCTATAACTTCTGCCAGACATCTCACGCGGTATAATTAAAAATATTTTGGTTACTTCAGCTTATCTCTTGGCTAGGCCTCATAATAAAATGCTACACTGAAACTTTTCTCACCTCTAATGTCGAGAAGAAAATGCTTCTCCATCAAGTTTTTTTGGCATGTGAACATGAAACTCCAAATTGGTCACGGGCTTTTAAATTCCAATTTAAAAAGGGGGGCCCCACCTGCATGATTGCGAAAAAGATAAGGGGGTTCATCTCATTATCGAGATGCTCTGACCTTTTTTTCCCAGCAGTGGCTTTTTATGCCATCCTTCCTTGGTGGTGGTGGCTCCATTATAGGTTTTTCCATTTGGGTGGTCCTCAGAGTCCTTCAAAGTGCAGCTAGGGTTGACCAAAGCGTCTGTTGTACAAGTCCAGGACCCTAATTATGGGTAATGAAAATAAGCCTGCTCAACTTCCCACGACTTCAATTTTTGCCAGGAATGAAGCCATTTTTCACTCACTACTAACTTTCAAAGCTCGTTTTCTACTTTTGGAAGCCGAAATGCCAATCAAGCAAAGTTAGGGCACTTTTACTGCTCAGATAATAGCATAGTAGTAGTTGTAACTGAGTTATAAAAAACTGCACCCATTCACCTGATTTATGAAGGGTAATCAAAAATTGTACTATTTTTGGGGGGTAGCTTCAAACTAGCCTTTGTTTTCGCCAATTAGGCCATCAACCCGGGGGGATTAAAAAAGAAACACACACTGGAAAATTCTGGGGAAAAACCCCATTTTGGAATTTCATTCAATTTTTGTGGCAACACAAAAGAATCATCAGTGAGCATGACTTTTGAAAATTCACTTACCACAGTGCTCTGAAAGATCTTATCGGAAAAAGTAGAAGTCTTTGACTTCCCATCATCATCATCCAAGTTCCATTCTTTTAAAAGAATGACATATACGCGTGTATACACGCAACAAAGCCTTAGGAATTTCTTGTCTTCATTACATTGTTTGCTATGTTGTCTGGCTGCTCCATCTGTGTCTGGAGTGGAAAATGTCGTTTTCACTTCATAATCATTAGTAATAATTCGAATTTGAAGAAGTTTTTTGAAATCGCCGCTACTCACTTGAGTGGCGCTGCGATCGCAGTAAATGAATGTGAAGCAAACCCTATAATTTTTGCTGCTAAATTCTGCAAGTCTTGTAGGCAATTTGTTTTTGAACCGCAGAAACATGTTTGTGCTGCACAGCTTTGTATATGCAGCAATTAAGCTAGAATTTCCAGTATACTGAGTTGATTGCACTTAGGTTAAGCAAAACTGCACAATTATGCGAGCTCACCGAGTCAATGATGTTGAGCTATGTTGGCCTAGATTTGCACAAGCATCATTGCTTTGCTTGTTGTTGTTGTTGTGGGGAAGACCGAGCCTAATTCACGAACCCGATCCATCAATTGATTTAAGGGAGCTCTGCATGAATTCGGCTTGACTTTAAAGGTCGATCTTTCACTGCTCTCAATGATCTCAGTAAATCTCTCACTCACCAGTTAGCCAGATAAAAATGATCATTAAGATAATTGTTCCAAACAAACATTGTACACGACTCACTTAGATTTGTAGAGACAATTTTGAGATTTCCCCTTTTCTTCCAAAAATGAAGCCATTACCCGAGATTTATTGTATCTAAATAGATAGTGGATTTTCCAGGCAGGTTGATATTTATCAATGATAGCATACAACTTTTAAAGTTGAATTTCATGTCGAGTGTCCAAAATATATCTTTGAGCAATTTATTATTTACGTTCTAAAAGGGGCTAACGTATTCAGTGAAGCTTCAAACTTTTTATCATACAAAAGGAGCAGGGAAAAAATAGCACATTGTATCCATTTACTTGTGGGTCACCTTGACGTCGTTCTAATTAGCATTTCACATGTTTTAACGAGAACGAAAAAAGTGGCCAATTTTTTATTGAGTGCTCACTAGATTCTAATCTTGTCAGGCATCTGTCTATTAAAAATTGAGTGGCAGAAGCCAAGATACACGTTGCTATAATAAAAAAGTATTTACTTTTCTCACCAAATATCATCAGTGGGCTGAAAATGGAAAATGCTTCTTCATGACTGCACGATGGGAAAATAGGGTCAAAATGAGGGTCTTTAAAAAGTCATGCACACATCATTTCAAGAACAAGTTAATGACAGGAATTGTTGTTGTGAAGAACTTCAACGCACTTGAAAAAACAAAACGCCATTTGCGAGGCAAACCACAGCTTATTATTTTTCAAGAGAGAAATACTCCATTCCTTGATATGTGGGAATTGAGATTTTTGCGGGGGCTTCAACAAATAACAATCTGATAAAGCCATCAAAAGTCAATTGAAAAGCAGACACCGCAGCACATTTTTGCACCTGCTTTGGCATCTCCCTTCTTTATTAGTGAATTCGAGCGGAGCGGATTTTCATGGAGGAGCGGAGGGATCCTCTGTTTTAGTTCTTTATGTGGAATGAATGTAGTTGAGATAAATGCACGAGGATGTCTATTTTTATGACAGACTTATTCTAGTGGTAAAGAGCTCTTGAGGGCAGCAAAAAAGGGAACAAAAGCGAGCCCTCCTCCTCCCATCACTTTTCATGCAATATTCATGTCATTCAAATTCTGGCAGGGAAAAAAACTGGATTTTCCAAAGTGGATTTTCAACTTTTAATTAGTGCACTACGTACATCAACAAATTAGCACATTTTCAGAGAGAAAACAATTTTCTTGGAGCGGGTAGCAAAAACGATCAGAATTGTTGAATTTTTTGCTGAGTTCACTGCGCTCTGAATGTAAATCAGCTTGGGAGGGTTGAAACTGAATGGGAGCGAGTGAGACTACAGAAGCTCAAATCTGTTTCAATTTGTGCTCTCCTCATCTGTCCATTCCATTGTGCATTTTATTGTCGCCAACTTTGACGACGACCACCCCTAAAATGTGCTTCTTTTTTTTTTGGCTCCAGCATTTCAAACTAAAGTCGTGACTTTTTTCAGGGTGGTTTCCAGACCTGCCAATCCATTTATTTTTCCGCTAAAACTCTGCTATTAGGGCGGTCTCATATTCGTCAATTGGGCAAGGTAGGTGGACTCACCTTCCCACCTACCTAGGGTAGGTAGGTGAGGGTAGGCAGGTGAGGGTAGGCAGGTGGGTAACCTAGTAGCTTAGTGAACCAGTTAGTATGCAGGCAAGTTAAGTCAATTTGACCCAGAAATCACGAGAGGACATTTTGTGTAGAAGCAGCTTTTTGTTATGCTTAAAAAATTGACTTAACTTGCCTGCACTAACTGGTTCATTAAGCTACCAGGTTACCCACCTACCCACCTGCCTACCCTCACCTGCCTACCCTCACCTACCTACCCTAGGTAGGTGGGAAGGTGAGTCCACCTACCTTGCCCAATTGACGAATATGAGACCGCCCTATTGTTCTGGATTTTCTTGAGAATTATTCGAAAAATGGTGCACTTGCTCATTGTTAAATTCTTCCACTCGCGTGCATTTTGACCCAAAATTCTTGACACCACAGATGAAAATCCGCGAAAAGGTTTGTGAAAGTGAATAATCTTCAGTTTTAATCACTTCTCACTATCCTTAATAGGAATTATGCACAGTGGGCGGAATTCCTCTAAATCAGCACTTTTTCCTTGTGTAAATTAGCTATTTTGACATTTCCTTGTTCCCTCAGTTTTGCTCACTTTTGCGGCATTTTGGGGCTCAGTCCGCCCATTAATTTATTCAATTACTCAAATATATAGCGTCCTTTAGAGCACAGTGGGCGTATTTAGACCTAAAAATGCGCACAAACTGAAAAGGAATTCTTAAAATTGTAGAAATTTTCTTCGTTCAACTTGGTCTGGGATATTTATGAATTTTGCAAATGCGGGCCAAAGTGGCAACATAATCCACCGTGCATTGGCATAATTCTTGCTAATTGATGACTCAAACTCATAATTAGAATGTAGCAATAAATTGTGCAAAATGTCTCGTATTTAACGCAAGATTTATTAAGACTTTGAAATTATTGTACTCTATGAAAAGGTCGGTTTTCAGTGTGAGATCAATCAAGGCAAAAACCGTTCTTCGTCTCATTCTTGTGTTTCTTGAATTTTGAAACACAAAAGGTAAAAGGAATCCTTTTAAAACACCGCTCGTTTTTGATCAACTTCCATTTAAAGGAGGTTCGAGTCAATTCGTTTCAGATTGTGCACTTTTTGATGACCACAGATTAATTATTTCCAGTTCTCCGCTACACTTTTATTATCATCATTTAGCAGCAAGAAGGGCTTAAAAATCTGATTTTCACTCAGGTTTCCTTTAAAGATAAGGAAAATCACATAGTATGATATTTAGAAAAGCAATGAACTTGACTTGTTAAAGCAAATAATAGAGCTTATCTTTCGAGTCGTGAAGCTTACAAGGAGATTGCAATCTTCAAGTGTATTATTCAAAGGCTTTGATGAACTTGAGAGTGCCAATGACTCGGCACATTTTCAAATATTTAACTTTTGACAGCAAATCTCACGGCAAAACAAAAAGTCATGCTTACCTCTACATTAAAACATTTCACTGCGTAAATTCCATTTCATTTGCATTTTTGACCATTTTTGGAAGATGAAAAAAACTGTGTATTTATGAGGTCATAGCACCCACAGTGGAATATATACCTCTGAGTTTCGCCACCATCATCATGATGAGTGCAACAAAACCACAAACTAATTTTTGTTTGTGCAGCTTTGCAGCAGCAGCTTAGCACATTCCAAAATTATCTCTAAACAAATTGAGTCGACTTTTATGGAGGAATATTTTCTTCCCAAAATGGAATTTTATATTCCCGCAGCCCCAAAAATCTGAAAACATCTAATTTGGGCTATCAGGAGGAGCAATATCTTCCAAATCAGAGCCTTCATGATCAAGTAGTGAGTCTTCATCATACTGTCTTGGTTTTGACCTGAGACAGCTTTTCCTCCGTCTTCTTTTCTCTGGTGGACATTTGTCTTCTTCAATTGATGCATTGGCGAGCTCACTGCTGCCAGAAGGTAGCCAAACAGACATAACTTGGTGCATGTCTTGAATGCACCCACTGTGCATTCTAAACTGTTTCTCAGCCTACCAAACATTGTTGAAAAATGAGGTTATATGAGTAGTAAAAAATTGTACTTACATCTGGAATGGATGGAATGGGGTCAAAATGAATGTCAGTGAGGTCTTTGTCAGCTATGGAGGCCACAACACAGATAAATTCAGACATCTCCTTGATTGTCTTGATGGGTGTACCCACATTCAATCTCATTGGCTTGAACACTTTATCAAGGTCTGGAAAGCACCTTGAGATCTTGCCTTCCTTGGTACTTTCAATTTTTTTCTTAATGGTATTCAATTTGCTTGCCCAAGTCACATAAGAGTTGAAAGTCTCAATGTTGCAGTCCCCAGCCACATGCTAAAATGGATTATGGGAATTAATTCCTCCATTTGGATGTAATTTTTTTAATGCTCACCAAGTTGCTCTGGTAGAAACGAACATCTTCGTTGTACATGGCTGAAATGGCTTCAGCAGCTGTTGCTGAATTATGCACAGCCACTTCAATAAATCGAGTGCGATCTGAAGCAAGCTTGTGAGCTAATTTGATCATCAAATCACTCCAACTCTCATCAAACTTTTTGTTCTCCTTTAGAAACTTTAATTTCATGTAGGGTAAAATTTTGCTCTCAAAAAGTCTTGAAATGCTAGATGGAAGTGGCCTTTTACACCACATTTTGAGTATTAGGCCACTAAAATGGATTACATTAGAATATTTCCTAATATTCTAATTCTAATGACTTACCTTGAGGATTCCCCAATGATCATGTGAGAGAGAGCATTCTGGGTAAACAGCTTTTTCATGGTATTCAGAGCCAATTTTGAATTGGCTGATTTGGGTGGAATTCCATCCAGAATTGGCTCAAGGATGATCAAGAGCAAATCTTGTATGAAATGGCAGCCCAAAAAGAAGTCAGTGGCTTCATTGACTTCATCAAATGGCAAAAGCCTGCTCACCACAGATGCTGCTTGACTCAGATTTTCATTGAGGGGTGGCTCACTTCTGCTGTTTTGAGCCTGCTCAGCAATGACTGAAGTAATCTTGTTGGACACTTTTGAGCTGCATTCCAGCCCTTGCTACAAATAAAGGCAAGTAAATTAGGTGTGAAAAAATAACAAGCTAGTGAGAGAGGGAGAACATTTTCCAGACCTTTAAACCCCAAAGCTAATTGGTCTCTCATGCTTGAAATCACTTGCTTAAAAAGAATCATAAGTTTACCTGGGTAGCCTTCAAGTGATGTGCCTGCCTTTCTTCAATCCTCATTAGCATTTCCATTATTCTTGCCATGCCCTCTTTTATTTGGGCCAAGTCTCCACTTAATTCATCTCTGGCAGCTTTTCTGCACTCAGCATAGAGCCTTTCATTTATGGCCTCAACTACACCCTTCACAGGCTGGAGGTCAATTATTTCTGCCCCATTTAAAACACCCTTATTTTCGGCCTGAAATATCATCGTATTATAAGACCTTTATAAATGAACAAAATCCTTTGAAATAGTGCTTACCTCTTCTCCAACTGAAGCCATTTTATTATTAGCTGAATCCTGTTTTGAAAACACTCGAGAAGTAAGAGTTAATATTGTTATAATCTCAAACTCTTGAAGTTATGTTTTGTTATTAGATTTTCACGCGCGTTGCCTATTGTCAGCTGATGCGTGCGTCGTCACGCCAACGAAGGCGCTCAGCTGCCCCACCGGGCCGGACCGGCCCCACCAGAAATAACAGCCCGTTATTTGCAGCTGCTTTTTCGCTCATAAAACAATGATAAATCCCTCATAAATATCATTTCTGCAAAAATTATTAAAGCATGTATACCGAGAATAATTTTATTACCACTCTAAATTCTATACATGTTTATATAAAAAACCTGACAAAATGTATTGCGAAAAATTGGGGGAGTCATTAGTTGAGATATAGGCCGTTTTAACAGGTTGAATACATTTAGAGTAGCTGTGATGCATTTCTTGTCAGAGATAAAACTTTTATGGGATGTTGTGGCATAGCAGCATGTTTTATAGGAACCATAAAGAATGCAAAATTGAGAGCTTTCCCTGGTGATTGCCAAATTCAGTTACGAGCCAGCTAGCCGAGTGCAAACCTGATTTTTGCAACAAGAGTTTGGGATGGTGAGGAGAGCAAGCTGCAAATCTAGGGCGGTCTCATATTCGTCAATTGGGCAAGGTAGGTGGACTCACCTTCCCACCTACCTAGGGTAGGTAGGTGAGGGTAGGCAGGTGAGGGTAGGCAGGTGGGTAGGTGGGTAACCTGGTAGCTTAGTGAACCAGTTAGTGCAGGCAATTTAAGTCAATTTTTTAAGCATAACAAAAAGCTGCTTCTACACAAAATGTCCTCTCGTGATTTCTGAGTCAAATTGACTTAACTTGCCTGCATACTAACTGGTTCACTAAGCTACTAGGTTACCCACCTACCCACCTGCCTACCCTCACCTGCCTACCCTCACCTACCTACCCTAGGTAGGTGGGAAGGTGAGTCCACCTACCTTGCCCAATTGACGAATATGAGACCGCCCTTCTGATTAGAGAACTTGCTTCTTTTTTGGCTCCATAAGAACCACCTTCAACAGAGCATAATTTTGAGCTCGGGAATCTACAGCCAACAAAATTAAGCTGTTGATTGTTTGCTCTTGCCAGAATTATCTTTCTAAAATAATCTGGGATGCATCATGGATGGATGAATGGGAGGAGACCTCACCCCAAAAGCAAATCCTTTGTTTCATTCATAGCACCAAAAGTCAAATCCTCTCAAATGACTGCAAATTCAACTATAAATGTCACATGATTTGGAATTTGCAAGCATTCCACAAAATTCTGGTAAGCTCCTATGTAAGGAATTTTTTCTTAAGAATATATATATTTTATGTGCCAACTTATTTTTTGCAGCTTTTATGAGGGTACTGATCTCTTTAGCTCTGTAGGACCCATCCAGAGCAGAAATTGGAAGTCATGCTCTGCATAATTTTTGCCAGCATCATCTGATATCCCATAGTATATACTGCGAGAGAAGATGAGGAAAACTGTGCTACATCCAATAACGAAGCAAAAATGCACAATGGACAAATTGCACAAGCATTTCCTAGCCAAGCATCAACAGGAAATCAGTCATCAATAGTTGTAGCTAAATGATAATTGCCCACCCTAACGCAAAAGTCAAAATAAAGTGAAAAATTCGTCTGGACACAGCAAAGGGTTCGACTGCCATTAGAAGGTAGAAACTAAACTATAATTAGAGGACATTCTTCTAAATCAAGATTGATATCAGGTTATTTCAGCTGCTAAGGTCAAGAAACCTCAATAAATTACCTTTAGAGACCAAGTAAGGAAAAAAACCGGGGCATTCCAGCCCCACTTTCGATCCACTATCCAAAGCACAAAACCTAATTATTTTTTTTGTGTATACTAGTGGATGGAAATACAATATTGTACTACTAAATGGAAATTGTAGCTACTGGCTGCTCAAATGATTGGAATTTATTCGACCATAAATCCATTCATTTGATGGGTCATCGAAAATTGCGGAATTTTTGCCATCATCTTATCTACGGTGCACATCTGGCTCAATGTCGGGACGTCGAAAAATCCGATCCCCAGGGACTTCCAACCATCATCCCCGCCCCCACCAAAGATGCCAGATTTCGGGTCAATCAGAAATCAAGAACAGAAGACAGGAGTTGCCGCAAGCAAAAAGAAGCCCGAGTATAAACACAATTTTGGAGCCAAAAACTACTGTGATATGTACAGAGTGTCCCACCTTATTCCGAGTTCATGTATGGATTTCGAGGAATCGAGCTTGCTTTTCTAAGGCTGAAAATCTTGCAACGCACTTTTTTATATTAAGACATATGTATTTTATTTTTATGGGATTTATCCTTATTGGGGCTATGTTTAACTCTGTAAATTGCGGGACAACCTGTATATTTGCACTTTGGATCAAATCATCAAGCATCGGCTATAAAAATATCCAGCGGTGACACCGTATTGACATTAGGCTTCCATTAGACATCTATGACGCCGCTATGAGGTCATGATGCTAGACAGGGGAGTAAAAAATGCATTCATTAAATATTTCGGGAAAAATTAGGGCGAGCTATTACTGTAATGGTCAAGTTGAGGTGCGGTCAGTGACCATGATGATTTTTGAGCTGTGCTAAGGGTCTCTAATTGTGCTCTGTGTTACAAGATGAGTCTTCTTGTCACCGAGGAGAGCTCCAATTACAAATTGGTAACCAACCGACTTTGGAGCAAGCCAGATCAGAGCTTTTTGGCACCCCACCAAGCGGTTGGAGCTGAAAAGCCGCCTCCTTTACATTCAGGGGTCATTTTGCCCGATTTCTGCACTGAGCATAATTCAGGATAAAAAAGGTTGGAACATTATTTTTTCATAAAAGCCAGCTTTTCTTGAGGGGAAAATGTCAATTTTGAAGGGTGATTTTTAGCGGGTTTGAAAATGGCGCAAATTAGCCGTTTTGATGGTCAGCTGATGCGACCAGATGACAATGAGCATTTGTGACACAATGGCCAAGCTGCTGTAATTCTAAACTTGAATGCACGCCTTACTTTTAGCATTTGGCGTACGTACTACGTTGGTGGGTGAAAAATGTCCCATTTTTGGGTGCTGCACTGAGTCACAATGCTGCACAATTGCTTGTTTGTTTTATGCACAGTAAAAGCTGTTAAGCTGAGCGGCGCAGACGTGGCCCACGTGGGCGCGTACGTAATCAATTTGTAAACAAACTGAGAACAACATCGTTTCAAAAACCGAAGATATTTGCTGCCAATTATTTCCAGTCCATTAAAAGCTCCGAAAATTGGGAATTTGCTGTGAGCAAAAAAAAACGCTAGTAGTTTTTCACTTGAATGAATTCCGAAGAAAATTCCGCCCCACCAAACATTTTTTGTTTATTGTTCTTGCCTTGATTTTAGCAACTCCTAAAGCGCTCGAATAATGTGCATTTGAATGCTAAATGTTTTACTCAGGCACTGTGAGCAGCAAGCTCTTTAAAAAGTGGATCGTATTGCTTTCGTTGCAAACTTGACAAGTTTACAAGCAGCTAACAGAAGGCTGTCTGATTGTCATTTTTTCCACTCTGAGAAATTTGTGACTGACAGACCCCCTTGCTTGGCCGAGGAGGTTTTTGGGGTAAAAAAATGCAATATGCGATGAGGAGCAACGTGGTTTGTGGTGCTTTGCTACCTGTAATTTTAAATTGCACTTTTTGTTTAACCGAAGCAACTGAAAAGGTGGTGCGCATGCTGATGTTGTTGTTCTTGGCCAAATTTATGTCTTACCCAAAGACAACGACGATTTTCGTTAGCTAGAAAAGTGATCTTTCAAGGTTAAGCCCGATTTTTTATTGGAGGAATAAAACGGCTGCATTTGGCCACTGAGGCAACAAACAACAAAAGCTAGGTGTTTGATGTCAAAATGCATGAGCAAATGCCAAAACAATGGGCTTTATGCTTTGCTCAAGAAAAATCTCGCAACGGGAAAAACTGGCTAATCATGGGGCTGAAAGTAGCGTTTTGTTGACGCTGATGAGAATTTTTAATGACCGCTTTAAGCCTCGAGTCAAAAATTAATAATTCACCACCTGCGTTTGTTTGGACCAAGAAGCAGTGACTTGAGAGAGCGTGTTTTCCATCACTTTTCGAGTCAAGTAGGGTCATACGCTCAGCCATGTAACCTGGAAAATGGAATTTAAAACCGTGGACTCATCGTGGTTTATTGGGAGCTTGCGCCGTTCGCAGTCATGAATTTATGGCTCCGAGTGCAGTGGTGAGACAAAAAGGAATGCTTTTGGCCATGCTACTGCATAATCAGCTGGAGCCAGGGCTCAATTGAAGCATTTTTTAATTTGGCCCACACCAGGTGGCGCCAAAAAATTGTATACTATATGCACCCAGAAAAATTGACGAGCAAGATTAGCTGGACAGTTCTGATTTGAGTCAAGACTGAAGCTGTATTTTTTCAACATTTTCACTAAACTATATAGAATTTACATCAATGTAATCCTAGAATTAACCAAAGAACCGTCCAACAGAAAAGTAATTATTCATGGTTACAAAAATCGACTCTGTTAACAATTACGAAAAAATCAACAAAGTGCCAAAAAAAAAAAATTTCAGGCACACTTTATCTGAAGCTTCAAAAACAACAAAACGTTCGAAAATTGCTATAAAAAACAACAGCTAGCGGTCGCGCCGGGTCGACCGCAAGCTAAAAAAAGGTAAACAAACCGCCAAATCCCCAATTTTCAAATTCAAATTGCCTCGCTAAATTTTCCAGGTTTTCCAAATTTGAACATTGGTTTGGCAAGAGCGATATTTGGCTGCCTCATTAGCAAATTCATCTCTTCAACTGCGCCGAGTGGAGCAAGAAGAGCCAAGGGAGGAAATTGTCCACTGTGCTGCGGTGGTGTGTACGTTTTAGCAGTTTCCGCACACTGTGCAGCTGTTCGGCTGAGAGCTCGCGCACCGTAGGTAAAGCGGCTCTCAGCGCGCCGCGCGCAGCAACGGACGTCGACGGAGGTCGCTTAGCTTTAGTTGACGTTGGGATGCGGCCATCCTACCACCAAGCAAAGGCAATGACAGTGAAGTGAACGACTACTCAACCATGGAAGACTTCTTCCACATTTTCCGCAAGTTTAGAAAGCCCTCCAAGGGCGACCAGAGCTACAACCTCGACGCCCTGTCCCCCGAGGCCGCTGAGGCCAAGCAGCAGCCTCACCAGGCCAAATTCAAGCTGAAACGGCCTCGTTTGAGTCCCACCGAAAGGAAGATTTTGGGCAGAAAGTCCAAAGAGCGGCACAGCCTCGACACGGCCTCCACGGCCTCGGTATCGAGCGAGGTCGTTGCAACTGCATCAAATAATAGGCCTGGCTCGCCATTTGCTGACGAAGATGATCTTTTTGCGGACAGAGATCAAGACGATGGCGTCTACATGCAATCCTCGTCCTCGTCCTCGCCAACGGCCTCGACCTCAGAGAGGCTGCGGCCCCAACTGCAGCCCCAGCCGCACCAGCAGTCGAGGCCGGTGTCATGTACTTTTGGCCGCGAGGCCGGGCTCTGCAACAGCACTTTCCTCAACCCCAGTCAAGGTAAGCTAATTTGTTTCATTTGAATACGGTTTCCTGTGCAGTAGGATGTCAAATATTTTACACCAGATGGCGCCACATGATCTGAAGAAATTTGAAAAATTACCAGATGTGGACTTTTTCAGTTGAGAAGGCGTTTTGGCTTTTTTGACGGGCGAGCGGCCAAATTAGGTTGTTGTGGTCCAGTCTCGTTGCGCAATTTTCGCAGTGTAAACAAATCGCTGCTCCCTCTTGCGGATTAGTTGGAACTAGCTTTTAGACGAGATTTATGCGTATATATTATGATCTGACAAATGAGAGGTATGTTTTGAGATGCTCATCTTAAAAGCATACCTACGTAACCTGAAAGAGTATCTATTTCTGAAAGAAGGGCTTGAAACTTCATTTTTAAACGTCAACAAAAAACTGAAAGAAATTCAAAAAAACCCATCTCCTTCATGGTAAATTGATAATTTTCAAAATGACAATTAATGAAAATAATAATTCGGCGAATTTATGGCCAAGCCTGAGGCTTCTCAGTTTATAGGTAAAAGTTTATGGCCATTATTAATGGCAAACCGAGGAAACTCGTTTTACGCTCCTCTCTCTTGAACTATTAGCAAAAGATGCGCGTGGTTTACATTCCACCAACGCTAAACAGACTCGATGTCCAACTTGGAGTCTATTTTCTAATTGTTATGAAGCACCGACAAAGTTTTATTGCCATTTTATGGCCCCAAGCTCCCTTTTGTTTGCATTGCTTACGTTTCCCCTGGGAAAACTACAACTATATGCTCGCATTATACCCAGCCAAAAAAGGCTTACACAGAGGCCAAAAAGGAAGGCTTGTCTCATTGCCAAAAGTGCACTCAAGATGGCCTTTTATTTTATTTTTGGCTTCAGCAGAAAAAAGCAATAAAACGAGAATCTTTTTATATATCAGACTGATTTTCCTTTTTACATTAGGCTAATGATGGTTTATTCCTTCTAAGTCGATTACCAAGATATTCTATTAATCAATTGGAGGATCTAGGCCGAGCTGCGGGGGATATATTTTCTTGGCCTTGTGGCCTTTATTTACAAATGAGTGAAAACAATCCTGCTGAGTTGAGTAGAAGTTGTTGTTGTTAGTTTCTTCTTCTCGTGAAGAAGGATATCAAGGTCGAAACTATTTAGTGATTCTGGGCCTTCAGCCTTTTGACGAGCTCTCTCTTCTCGTTTTCTGGCCTTTTCTGGCCTTTTTCTCTGAATTCTTGCCCAAAAACATATGTGGAAAAGTTTTCCCATTTGCAAAGCAGGCAAGGCTACTTAATTATTTCTAAGAGGCACGTAAAAGTTCCTATGATGCTGCCATATGAGCCTCCATTTTGGCCTTGAAACGAGCAAGGCTTTTTGCTAGAGTTGTGCAACGGCTCGAGGAAGAAAGTAATTTTATCGATTTTCTGCTCCTGAGTTGTCGTCGTGAAATGTCGAAACTCTTTTACTTTGTGCACAATGGGGTGGCTTTCATGGGCTTTGCCAGCAAATGAAATGTGTGGCCTTTAAGGCTTGAAGAACAGAAAATGTAAATTTCTCGTCAGAATGACTTTTTTCATGTTTGGGTGAGACTTTTACCCAAAAATAATCAATTCGCACTGTTCTCACTCTCTTTTTAATTTCCACTTACATAGTTGACTACATACTAATTTTAGTCTCTTAGTTTCAAAAATCAAATAAATTATAACATGCTTCTCTGCCTTTAATGTGTGAAAGCAGCTCTGGTTTCTTTCAAGGGAGGGAATTTCTGCAGCATAACTTTTGCCTAACTAAATGAGAGGTATGGACTTTTATTTAGAAAGCCTCGTTTTTGACCTTTGACTCCTTCTGCACGTTCAGAGTCATATTTTGTACCTATAGTTGGAAAACAGCTGAAAATACTTTGTCTTCTTCCAATTTTGCTGCTGCTGCTTCTGATGTCAAGAATTTCCCCAGAATTCCTCAGATGAGACAAAGCCTATTTCTTCCCTCCTCTTCCGAGTTGCACTTGTTGAAACATGTACCTATTCTGGAAATAAGGGGGTGATAGTTTCCAAGCAAGAAGGGGAAATTACCTGCAATTGAAAAGCAGTTTTCAATTTCTCTGTTTGTGCTTGAAAAAACAAGTTTACGAGCTGTTGACTGAAAATCAAGAGCTGTTCTGTTCCCATTTCACCGATTTCAGAGCTTAGAGAAGAAAAAATGACGAGCTCGCAAATTGAATGCAAAATTGCATAATTGAAGTCGTGCCTCTTTTTGAACAGTCATTTGCATTAATCAGCTGATATTTGATTTTTTGCTTGTTCACCCCGTAGCGTAGTGTTTATTTGAACGTTTTGGCAGCAAGTTGAGAAGAAAAAAGCTGTAGTGTTTCTTTCAGTTGTAAAAAAGCATTCCTACACATATATGTATGTATAACTCTCACAAAAAATGGTAAATTGTGATTGTGAATGCGCATTCCCAATGCGCGCTCGTTTGTTGAGATCGAGGCAATTTTCGTTCTGGTTTTGACAAGAGCACGCGATCCATTTTTCTGATTATTGCTGCATAGGATCAATTAGTGATAATCACGATTTTGCATGATATTTAATCTATTGTCCTAATGAGCGAATTCATGCCACAATTTTCTTACCTGAGAACTGCGATGGAAAAAGGACTTTAAAAACTGGTTATGCTAAAAGCTGCACAAAATGCACTTCAAATCGCAGTTGAGCTCAGCATGTTTTCCCTTTTTTTTATTGCTGTTGAGGTTACATTTTTGTTCAGCATTTCTGCCATTCTGCTATTTTTTCTTCTTCAAATTTGTCACGCTATGTGGAAGACAAAATATGCAAATGAAAAACTACTTTTTTCGTTCTCGCTGCGTGTGGGTTTATAGAAATGCCTCCATGGGTCTCATTGCAGCTGCTTTTTTCGTCATTAGCTTCCTTTTTGTGGTGGAAAACTGTTACAACCTAAATAGAGTATGAATCACAAAAAACGCTCCATCTTTCAATCAGTCATCGCCTGGTTCACCTGCGATATTATGATCAAAATATCGAGGGATATTATGCTGATATTTGCAAATATCTGGTACTTCCAAAATTATTTTTTAGATTTTTTCTTCGGATTCGGTCTTTTGGTACCAAAAGCCATCCTACAGCAGTATTTAAATTCTGAGTTTCTCAGTATTTCGCTCCGATATTTTGACAAAATATCAGATATTATAAGCAGGTGAACAATTCCTTATACAACCAAAAACGATTCAAGTAATAAGTTTAAAAATTTCACGTTTTTTGGCGCATGCCTAAATTGACAATGAATGAGCCTCATTTCGGCTTGTAAATGACGCCTCATTTATCTGTGATGGCATTACAGCCCCAAAACGGTCATTTTGCCAACCATATCCCGCTGTGCGAGTGTGTGCATATAAATTGGGAGATTTTTGTTCCAAGCTATTTTTACCAATGGAACACATTGTTTTGAGATGTGTATTGCCATTTCGCCATTGTGGTGCATAGTAACAATAGAGATAATCTGACATAGATACGGTGAGCTCAGCGCGATCGTTAATTTTATTTTCATCATTATTTGCTTGCAGCGTGACAAATTAATTGTAAAACAGAGCACAATAAAAAATGCCACGAAATCGTTTTCCATTTACCAAAAGAGAGAAAAAAGCTTGGCCATATTGAAGCTGCCTTTGCCAAGCCACTGTGGGAAATATGACCTAAAAAGGCTCCTTTTCATTTATAACAGAGTCATGCTTAGATTCGTATTTATCGATTTTTGTCAAACTGATCAGTACTCAAGTGCAGGTGTGTGCGTTATTCAAATGGAACAGAAATTGCTTTTGGCCACACTCTCTGGGAAGAAGTGAAAAAAATCAATTTTTTTTTGCGTGAAAATAATAGCATGTAGTTTATATGTGAAGGGAAACATAATATAGGGAGGTTCTAAGAGGAGCTAAAATGATGAGAATCGATATACTCTTTTTTTTGCAATTTTTCATGAGGTGTTGCTAGCACAAAAATTGACATTTATGTGTGCTAAAGCTGTCTTATTTTGGCCAAAATATTGCTAAAAATATTGCAACATGATACATGTGTGCAGTATTTTTTTTCATAGCTTTTTCTGCTGCATTTTCTCATTATTGCTTTGAAGAGTGCTGTGATCCGTAAGTTTGATGGATCACTAAATATCCCATTAAACACAGCACAGGGGGAGTAGTAATGATAAAGAAAGGAAAGAAGAAGAGGCTTTCTGAATATATAAAGTAATCGGTGCAGTGTTGCATTCAGTAAAGTATAAAATGGAGCTCGAGAGCTTCTTTCAATTTTGAGGTCTCAAGTTTCAATCTGTCCTAAGGGGATGTTTTACCCTCCCTCCCAATGCAAAATAGTACATCTCCATAGTTGACAAGTCACGGTAAATTTCGCGTGCAAATGATGGACAGATGTGCTAAAACCAGAAACTTGTCTGTCAGCACTTGTTTCCCTTAGAAAAGCTCAATCATTCATAGATTATATTGGCCAGGAGCTCTCCAGCTGTGCAGATGCACAGTGGGAAAAGTGGCCGCAAAAAGGCCCTTTTCAGCATGACAACTCTATGCTTGTGCTAAGTACATTGAATTAGGGTCAGTGGTCTTGAATTCGCGTTTTTCTATGGCTTTCTGACGCTTTGTGCAGTTTTGGAAAGATACCACAATACACACACACGTGGTATATGTTGCTATATTGTACGAAGTAATCCTTTGGGAAATCTTTGTGTCAGAAACAGCAAGTGCATAGACTTGAGAGGCTTCGTCTATTATTACTATTATTATCGTCGAAGGCAATATTTTGGAAAGCTCTTCCTGCTTCTCGTCTCCGTATTATTATTATTAGGTGATTTGCAAGAGGTTCTTCACGCATTTTATCGCGGCTTTCACGTAGATGTGCAAGTAGTAAATGCAATTGCTTGCACCAAGAAAGAAAGCACTCGTGATCTAGTTCCACGCCCCACCAGATGCAAAGGCCCAAAAAATAAGCTACTGGGATTTTCTCCCCATTTTTGGAGGTTCACCTTTCAATTATGCAAATGGAGCCATTCTGGGGAGCAATTAGTCATTAACGAGGCAATTTACACTAAACTGCATATTGTAATAATTAATGTAGCCAATATAGCGTGGACAAAAAGTTGGTGTAAACATCTGCTTTCTAATCTTTATTTATTTTTTGTTCTTTAATATCCAATACTGGAGCAAAGCATGGAAACTTGAGGCAAAATGTAATTTGCCTGCTTATGGACGTTACAGGAGATTATCCTGGCAAAAAAGGCTATTTCCCAGGAAACCAATTTTTTGTCTGGTCGGGCAGGAATGGCATTAATGACAAGAGCCAGAAATGAAAGCCACAAAAATAGGCTCGAACGTGACGATGCCATCTGTTCTACTTAACAACAAGGCCACGACGAGAATAACCATACGCTTACTTAGAAAAGTGCATTTTCGGTAAAATGGCCCTTTTGCCCGAAAAAATAGCATAGTATTGATCTGGTGCTGACTCTGGCTGTTAATGCTCATGTCATTTATATTAAGGTGTGACGTTAATTAATGCAGTAGCGTAAATTGATGATCTTGACACATGGGATTAATTTCACCCCTTTTTCCCCTCCGCAGAGTATTCGAGGCCAGCCTCCGTTTGCTCCATGGTATCAGCATTGGTGATTCAGGACCAAGGCCAATGTCCAGTGTGCAATTGCCATTACGACTCTGGCAAATTGAGAAAGCTCGTCGACACGAATTGCGGACATGCTCGCTGCTTCAAGTGCATGTTTGCCATCGAAAGTTGCCCACTGTGCAGCATGGAGACGCGTCAAAACGCGTCGTCCTCCACCGGAGTGGCGAAGAATGGCAAATCCTGCATCAGTCGAGAATCCGGATTTCAGTCCTTCAATGGCAGCCTCAATTCCGTCTACTCCTCCGGAATGATGGGAGGTGGGAACAACATCGAATTTGATCGACAGTCCTCCACCGGAAGTCTGCTCTCACTCATGTCAGCTCAATCTGCATTGAACATGATGGCGCCCCCACCAATAATGACATCCAGATTCTCGATGTATGACTCCGCATCCTCCTCCACTTCTTCCTCCTTTTTGCGGCAGGACCAAAAAAGACACAGCCTGTCCTCGTTGGGCAGGTTCCAAAATCAGCCTCACATGACGGCCTCCACGGCCTCCATCGGCTCGAGGAATTCGTTTGTCAGACGATCAGCCATCATTCCGAGAAATAACCGTAGATTGATGACCTCAATCATCGAAAATGCTGCTCGTGAGTTTTATTAAAGATTTCTTACTGGAAAAGTGACAAAATCCCATTTTATATAGCTATTGAGAATGAAAATTGGCCTTTGAAGCCCCTGTTCTTCGAAATTCCGGCCAGGTCGAGCACCACGTTCGTGGGCAGGAAATGGCTTTTTCGTGAAGTATTGGAACACTTGTCATCGGATCTGCCAACGAGTGGAGGCATGATTATCCAAGGAGCTCAAGCCACAGGAAAATCCAGCATTATTCTCAGACTCGTCCAGGGCAGCTTTTTCGGACATCAAGGTACATCAACTGAAATTGCTATATTTTAGCATGAATTGAAGTCTTAATTGAATTTCTGCTATTTTTCTTGCAGCTCCTTGCATGTCCAATTGCATTGACATTCTGGCACGAGATGTCGTGGCTTTTCATTTTTGCCAATTGGACGACGAACCGACGTGCACCATTCCGGAATTCGTCCACAACTTGGCCGCACAATTGTGCAAATCTCCGCAACTTTCGAGCTTCAAATTGCTGCTGCAGCAGAATCCGGATTTGCTCGCGCAGCTCACCTACTTGGCTTGCCTGGAGAATCCTTCCAGAGCTTTGGTCAAGGGCATTCTGGAGCCCTTGGCATTGCTCCGGAGCCAAGGCAAGATCTCCGGGCAGAAATGCTTACTCTTGATCGACTCCCTTTGCGATGCTGAGTACCATCGTTCGGATTCCGGAGAAACGCTGGCCTCGTTCATAGGATCTCATCTGCACTTTTTCCCAAGGTGGCTCCGGATGATTTGCACCGTCCGGAGCAACATGATTGACGTCATGAAGCCCTTTCCATTCCACAGACTCAGGTACGATTTAGAATAATTAAAGTCCAGCGGATTGTACAATATTTGTTTTCAGTCTGGACAATTTGAGCGTTGACGAGAGGATCTACAAGGATATCCAAGATTTGGTCTTTCAGCGGATCAGAGAGAGCCTTTTGATCCAGAAGAACATCACTCCGATCAATGTCAATAAACCGGAGGAGGTGAAGGCCAGCCAGACGAACTTTGCCCATTACGTCATTCAGGCCTCGCGTGGCAACTTCCTCTACGTTGACCTCGTCCTCAACTTCTTCAAGGAGGGAAAATTGCAAGTGAAATCAGCCTCCTTTGGCATGATTCCGCTCACATTGTCAGAAGTTTTCCTCCTGGCCTTCAACCTCAAGTTCTCAACCCAAGAAGCATTCCAAAAGGTGAATTATTCCAAGTACTTTCACAAATTTTTATGTAATTTTTTTTCTTAAGGTCAAAGATATCATTTGCATTATGGCGGCCAGTTTGAGGCCACTCACTCACCAAGAGCTTTTCGACTGCATTTGCGCCCTGAAACAAGAACCGATCACTCAGCCCCAATTCCGAGAAAAGCTGCTCAGCCTCGGATGGCTGGTGAAAACAAAGGCCAACGGCACACTGGCCTTCTTCCACCCAAGTGTCCGAGATTGGCTTATTGGCCGGCGGTCCACTGCGGACAGCAACGTTTTCATCTGCGACCCACGTGAAGGCCACGCAGCCATAGCTTTGAAGTTGAGCAGGCAAAGGCCAAAGGCTGGCCTTGACGGAGAGCAAACTCTCGAGTTGGGACATCATTTATTGAAGGCCAATTTGTTTTGCCGTGGCTCAAGTCCGTCAAAGGACCTGCAAGCTGCCTGGATAGCCATGGTCTCGGAAGACACAACCTCGGCCTTGGCCCACGTGAAAAACCTCTCAAGTCCAAACGTGAAGGTCTCGAGGCTTCTGCTCCTCTCTGGAGCCTCACCCGAGGGCCTCATCCACAAGTTTGCCTCCAGTGGCAATTTGGAGATGATCCAGCTCCTCGTCGAGTTCGGAGCCAACCTCAGCTCCTCGGACAACCAAGGCGTCACTCCGCTCATGAAGGCCGCCAGAGAAGGCCACTTTGAGGCCGCGGCCATGCTGGTCAAATCTGGGGCCGAGATTAATAGCACCGACTCCAAAGGCTCCACTGCGCTGGTCTACGCAGCCAGGTCAGGTTTTAATGACCTTTTACAATTGTTGCTCTCCTGCCAGTGGCCTTTGGCCGGCTGCAGCCTTCAAGTCACTGCGCGAGAGGCCCTAATTGTGGCAGCCAAAGAAGGCCATTTGGACGTGCTGGAGACGCTCATTAATGCGCTGGGCGACGTCAACCAGCCTTGTGGCCTTAGTGGGGAAGTGGCCTTGTGCACTGCGGCCTTGCATGGCCAATTAGCCTCGTGCCAATGCCTGATCAAAGGCCAGGCGGATGTCAATGTGGTGACCGAGAAGAACGGCCTCAGCCCGCTCTTTTTGGCCGTCAAAGAAGGCCACTACGACATTGTCGACCTTTTGCTCAACAACGGAGCAAAGGTCGAAGGCTGCAGTGGCAGCAGCCTCAGCCCAGTGGCCGTGGCCGCTGGCGAAGGCCAGGTTGGCGTTCTGGAGCTGCTGCTCACGCGGAAGGCCGACATTGAGGCCGTCGATGAGGAAGGCCTCACACCTGTGGCCTTTGCAGTGATCAAAGGCCAGTCACGAGCTGTGGACTTGCTGATAAAGGCTGGCGCGAATGTGGCTGTCAAAGACAAGAATCAGCGCACTTTGCTGCATCACGCCTCAATGGTGAAGAATAATTCGAAGCTGGCGGAAATGATCCTCGGCTGCAGCCTCGATATCGAGGCCATGGACAAGGATGGCATCAGGGCCATCGACTTGGCCATCAGCCACAACAATGAGGTCATGGTGGCCAACTTGCTGCGAAAAGGGGCCAAACTGGGCCCCACCACGTGGGCGATGGCCAAAGGAAAGCCTCGCATAGCGTAAGTATTTAAATTTGTGGGATCCCTTAAAAATAGCAAATTATGCATTGAACGAGACTCGAACCCCAGACCTCTCCCACGAGAGCCTAGAGTTCTAATAATTGCGCCATTCAAAAACAAACAAACATTTCTTTAGAATGTGCAATAACTACTTTTACGCGCCCGCTCAAATTATCGGAGACTTAAGTTGCACAGCCTCCCGCCTTGGACACCTAGTTAGTTGCTCTTTAGAAGAAAGAATCAGTGATTTAGACTGTAAATAGTAAATCACTTTTATAGGTGACACTAATTCCTTCTTGCAACGGTTTTGCATAGCTTATATACTATATCTGCCCCCTGTGTAGTCTATCTATTTATATATGTAAACAATTTATAAAACAAGCTAATAAAATAGCTGAGCAAATTTTGTAAAGTAGAAATCGAGTGGCATTTTTGCGGGCTCGAGCTTGCGAGAGCCAAGTAATGCCACGAGATTTTTACTTTGCAAAATGAGCTCAGATGTTTTGTAAGCCTGTTTTATAATTTGTTTACATATATATACGATTTTATATGATGGAAAGTAATTTTCAAATGTTAATGAAGTTACCAGACAAGGCGATCTTGACTTAGCACCTGATCCTTTACTTGAAGGCTAGGGTTGATAGGCCCTCTGTATTGCAAGAGTAACAGAAAGCGTTAATCAATCAATTAAAAAATTGTGCATTTAGAATTTGGCATTTTTGGGGGCTAAAAGATGTGTTAGATTAAGTTTTGTCTGGTACCTCTGAAAAGGCTCTACTGTTCTACTAAGCTTAGCTCAGCTGAGAATAAGAATAAGAAGGAATTCTGACATTAATTATTCTGTCTGTATTGGTAGCTCAGTCAGTAGAGCGTTGGACTCCTAATCTAGATGATCAGGGTTCGATCCCCATACTCGGCATTTTTTCTCCTTTTTTCTAACATGGGATTTACTTCTTGGACAATATCATGGTCTCTGGTCAAACAGAGGAGCAACACACCTTATAAAATACTTTATAATGCGTGTCACTTGATAAAGTTAAACGTCAGAGCTTTTATATATGTATAGTAATATGAACTGAGACGAATTGGTAAACTGAATTATACATGCGAAAATTGCTTTCCATCATATAAAATATATAGCTTTTTTTGCATGGTGGGTGGCATGGATATGTGGCTTTCCCCACAGTGCAGTGCTGCGCTGGAATATATCTGAGTGTGTGTTTTGTCCCAAAAAGGCTTACAAGTTTGAAACTTCATCATTATTATGCGAGCTTCAAAGTAATTGGACTGTCAAGCCGGCTCTGATTTATGGGAATACTCTCTTGCTGCCATAAACTTTGACTTGCATCCTCGAGGCTGCTGCTTCGGAGGCTGCTTTGCTGGGACAGCCCCTTTGAAATTCATTTTTTGCTCTCTTATTTACGTAAGCATCGTGTCGAGGGGGGAATGGCTGCACTCTTAAGATAACCCTCCAAATGTGCAGGATTTTTCGATTTGGACGTCCAAATCTCTGAGCCTTGGGTTATTTCTAGCCATCCCCAAAAAATCACATTTCTTCTTTGATGAGTTATTTTTTTAGGATGCTTTGCTCAATTACTTAGGCTTTTTAGATAGTCGCTCCGCTCGAAATAATGAGCATATTTGTTTATCTTTTTCAGGCTAACTTTGCTCAACAAACTTTTGGAGGATGGCAACATGCTTTTCCGCAAAGGCCGTTTGACAGATGCAGCTTACAGATACGAGTATGCTTTGAGGCGCCTACCACGCCTGAGGCCAGATGCAGCCTCGGCCTCCGCGGCCTCCGAGGACATTTTCGCACAAATGAAGTCCCACCTACTGCTAAATTTATCGAGAACCAAGCGAAAAATGGGCAACCTTGACGAGGCTGAAGAATGTGCCAAGCAAGTCCTGACTTCGAGGCCGCAATGCCATGAAGCCTGGTGGGCTAGGGCCAAGGTCAGGGCTGACAAAGGCCAATTTCAAGAGGCTCTCGGTGACCTTCGAGAAGCCTTGAAATTAGCCCCGCAAAACATGCAGCTGCATGCTTTCAGCCTCCAAGTCAAAACTCAGCTCGAGGCCATTCAGACCAAAGAGGCCGTTTTGGAGGCCGCCAACAGTGTCCTCGATGAAGATGAAATTTTGACCATTTCTGAGGAGGAAATTGGCCTCACAAACTGCTAAAAATCAACATTTCCTCTGTAGTGAATGTTACTATATTGACCATCCTATTGTTTTTTGAGTTGGCTGTGATTCGAAATAAATGTCTTGTAAAACTACTTTTTCCCCTCTTTTTGGGTGCATTAATGGCGACTTGAGAAATGACTCTGTTGTATTTTGATTGGAAATGTCACCGAACCACCCGCAGATGTTTTATAGCTTTCTCACTGTATGTGGCCTTGTTTTTGCAACTCGTCACCGTTGTCGTGAAATAATTGAAAATGCCAATAAGTAACGAAATGCAACGGACTTTATATTAATGGCATTATCACGAATACTGACATGCAACGAAATAGCATGCCCAGAAAGGCCTATTTTTGAGCAGTAATTATAGTCTTTTCTTGTGAAAAACAAAAAACAGCCTTTAAGTCTTATTAAATAGAAATATCTAATTTTTATGTAATTTTTAAGAGCACATGAAAAAGTGCGGAAGCTGAGAACTTGGCTTGGAAATCATCTCTTGATTGACATCTTCTAATCCTAATTTGAATTACTGGCATAAATGGAGACCTCTTTGATGGAAAAGAGACCTTTCAACTTCTCCATATCCCATGCGATTTTTTCACTCCCTTCAAATGAATAAAGTTTGCCCTACTTTCGGCTGTAGACGACTTTTCTTGTTAATAAAGAAATGCTAATTAGACCGCGAGCAGAACCAGATTGATCGATATAATTGTGACCTTGCTGCACTGATTGACGAAAATTATGGCCGCTCGTCATTAAGGCTGTTTTAGGCATTTTCATGGCCATTAATTCACTCCTTTATTGTTTTCCTATCAAGATTTACGACAGGCCACTTTACTATAACTTTTTCACTTTTATCATAATCTTTAAAGTGCACAGTAAATGTCAATCCAAGATTGACCCAATTGAAGATGCAGTTTTTGGCAAGCGAGCAACTTTCTTTCCTATCTGGAATTGAGCTTTTAACGCATGCAAAGTCATCATTAATGGAATTAATCAAAAGTAGTAATTCACTCAAATATGGACGTTTTTACGAGTGCATCGACGACGACCACACTGATGCCGACAAACGTTTAATCAAGTTGGTTCTTCACGATTTTATGCCCACTCGGGGGTAAAATGGGCTCCCAAAAATCCTCAGGTTTGTTTGCCCTTGGCCTCCCCCACTGTGCCCAATAAATTGTCATTTTTGGCCATCACTGAGCCTTCTTTCGTTCGTTGCAATGGAAGAAGGAGGAAAAAAATGCCTTGTGACAAGTTTTTAGCTTTACAATGGTACATGCTACATAATTGATGACCCATGCTGGATGGATCATCAATGCAGAAGAAGAGTCGCGACTTTTCTCACTTGTACAATCACAGGGTGAGTCAGCAGAATGCTATTTTACGGCTGGTGCAGTCCAAGTACACCCGGTGGTACATGGTGGCTCTAAAGGCTTTAGTATTGGCTAGTTCTGGGCATGTTTGTTTTTCCAAAGGTGCAAAACACTTGACAGCCAGTCCGTCATCATTTGACGGGCTTGTTGCAACTTTTCAACTCATTCCAATGCAGCAAAAATCTCCCCCCTTTTACTGCACAAAATTCACTTTAACAAGCCTGACCTTTTCTCTAAAATACAAAATAAATTGCACTTCTTTTCAAATGTGTAGTATAACGCTATTGAACGCTTTGAAATGGCATAATAATTGTTGTTGACTTGTTGTTTTGGTTTGCTCAGCGCACCGGTCACTCAAGCGCTCTAAGTGCGCGTGCGCGAACACGTGCGCGCGCGCTTTAATCAACACATATGCAGCGAAGCCGAGCTGCAAATCAGCTGACTTGGCCGTTTGGCAGGGTGACCAGATGTGGCTATTTATAGCCAAAGTGGCTATTTTTGACCCGTGTGTGGCTACGGAAATTTAGGCCGAATAGCCATAGCCATTTGTGGCTATTTTTGAAAAGCCCGAAAATTTGATATTTTTACTTAATAAATGCTTGAAAATCATCGAAAAAGCAGGGGGAAAAATTAAATTTGCAAAAACGGCTGACTTTAAAATCTTTCGCCACCAAAACTTGAAGAAAATGATCATTTAATCCTTGCTTTCATCACAGCAATCCCAAAAATTGGATCAAATTTTCATAATAAATATTAGTCATTGTGCAAATTCCTAAAATTGTGGCTATTTTTCGCCAATTTGTGGCTATTTTGAGTCATTTTTCTTAGATAGCCAAATGTGGCTATTTTTGGGGAAAATCTGGCTACAACCCGATCAAATTTTCTGGTCACCCTGCCGTTTGGCTCAACTCGAAGCGAGTCAATTAAAAAACGAATAATTGTGCTAATTCTAGTTTTGCCTCATCTTCTTGGTATCATTTTCGCAGGGGTAAGTTCAGTATTATGTAGTCTTATTTGCGGAGTTACTTTCAATGTAAATATGCTCGGTTAAGTATTTTGAAAGAGGAGACGATCGCAGCGGCCCCCTTTCTGCATGGAAATTTGTCCTTTTTGGCCCAAATTCCACGAGCAGCAGCAGCCTGAAATTGGTTGCTTTTCTGGTGAGAGAAATGAGAATTCACGCGAGGAGGAAATGGGAATTTGGGCAACAACTGTGAAATTGAATAAGGATTGGTCAATGCGTGAAATTCGACTGGAGGCAAGAGATTACCTTTTTTATGATTGAGAGTCCTGGTATGCTTTTGGGCATTCAATCAATAGTTCTGGGTCGTAAATAGATCCCAATAGTAAAAGTGGCACAGCCAGAATTGCCATAAAGTAGTATCTCATTAGCTTGTTCTCATAAACATTTCTATAAGGTAAGCAAGGCACTTTGCGCGCTTATATCTCAGCATCTACTCGTCTGATTGGAACCAAATTTGGTGGAATTCATAAGGACGTATTGAAGAATCTTCAGGCCAATTTTCATCCGGATTGGAGGACGCTAAGGCCGCCTTACTGAAAGTGAGGCAAATCAGTTAATCAAAGGAGAAAAATCAGCCACCTCCTTTGAGACCTCCGATCCGGATGAAAATTGGTATGAAGATTCTTCAATACGCTCGTATGAATCCCTCCAAATTTGGTTCCAATCGGCTCAATACTTACTGAGTTATGAGCTTCCAAAGTGCCTTGCTTTGCTTACCGCCTGCCTTACTGAGTTTTATGAGAACAAGCTATTATTTGAGGGGAGAAATGGACTCCCCAATCTCATTCATACTCACATTGAGGAGTAACGAGGCCATTGTTTTTCCATTCCTAAATTGGCATTGCCTCAGTTTAATTGAATTTTCAACTGCTACACTTTTTGCTCTTGATCCATAATCACCCCCAAAATGGCCTACTTTTGATCATTGACAATTGAGAAATAGCTAGCTTGAAATCTATCATTACTAACCGCACTTAACGATTATTTTCAATAGAATAATTGATCATGCTGGCTACAAAAAACCTTTAATTAGATAAATATTTACCCAAGTGGGTACTTTTGTGTGCTCCTTTCATTGGGAAAGCTAACAAAAGACATTTCCTCTAGCATGTAAAGCTTCACTTGATAAAAAGGGGAGCTTTCTTTTAAAGCCACAAATTAATAAGCTTTTATAAGCAATTCTTCGGTACGTAAGTTGCCAGCCCCTAAAGAATTTCCGCATGCTGTCTTGCATCAGCATTTAGTTTTGCGTTTGCATGGCCTAAAAAAGCCATCTTGAAGTCACAAAAAGTTTGTAGTTATCTGATGTTTATGGTATAGAAGAAAGCTGCATTTTAGCTTGGATGTAATATCCAGTAAACAGAATAAGATGGATAGAAGCAGGAAGTAACACAATTTGGCAAGTTGTTTTTCTGATAAATAACATTACTTAATGTACTTTCATGCACCTATAGTAGCTCAAAACAATTTTTTGGCTTTGCTCTCAGAGCCAATTTATCACTACTCCATTTCAGCCAAAAAAAAAAAAGACTTCCCTTGTTCCATAGGAAAAGTAAGGTATTTATCATTGAATGAAGAAGGTCTTGCTTATCTTCCTTCAGATTAACTTTAGGCCCACACCAATGGCAGCAATTCTTCAGAGAATATTGGCATATTGCGGATATGAACGCTCGCCCTGTGCCATATTCTCTGAATATATCAATTTACCCTCTTTCGGTGGCCGCCATTTCCTTTGTCACATATGGGATAAATGTTATGCTAATACTTCACATTCCTCAGCATTTCCATCAAAAATCTCAACTAAAAAAGTAAACATAAACAAATTAGGAACAGTGGCGCCACCCTAGAACTAACGGCGAAAATTGTCAACAAAATCCTGCTTTACCCTATATTTTTAAACTAAAATTCAAAATTCGGGTATTTTCAAATGTGCAGCATTTTATGTAGGGCAGATAGCTTGGAAAAAACGTAAGTAGAGGCCATAGTGCGTACCTATATAAAAGGGCGCACAGTGTATAGTGAAACGTGCGCGTTCTTCCACACAGAAGCGCTTTTGACAGCAGAAACTTCTCTCAGGAAGACGACGAAGAAAATTCTCTCAGTTTAGTGCGAGCAGTTCACAAATCCACACAGTACACACAAGCATGGACATCATCAAGTCCATCCGGACTTGGAAGCCCCTGAAGAAATCCAAGTCGGCCCAAAGCAATAAGACTACGGCCTCTAATAACAGTGACAGCAGTGATAATTATTGCTACAGTGAACCAGTGTTGAGTCCTGTGGAAAAAGACCACAAAAGCAGTGGCAGCCTCGATCAGGAGAATAATGGCTTTTACAGTCCCTCGAGGCCTCAGTTTCAGCAAAGGCCACCACTGAGCCAACCTCCGCCCCAGTTTTTGCAGCCTAAAAAACAACCCCTCCTCTATCAAGGTAAATTAGCTTTTTAATTACAAATGAATGAGTCGCTTCAAATAACTGATGTGTATCACTACTTAATTTTTAGGGAAAAGTCTCATTTTTTACAGTTCTTTTTCAATTTGGCCATGTGCATTTGTTTACACATTGACATGCTACATAAAAGGCCAAACAAACTTTTTCTGCTTCTGGCCTTTTCAAGCTCGATTGCATGGCAGCTATGTAGTAACTCCTTTTTTGTGTGGTATTCCGAGGAAAAAAAAGTTGCTCTCCCTTGCAAATTGTGGATTTTCTGTGAGAACCAATGGGATATACATTTTTTAGCTTTAGGGGCTATATATCACTTTTAAAGCTCTTTTAGACTCCCTAATAGCCATAAATCATTCGATTGATCTTCCTTTTTTATCTGTGTGTGTATGGGTTCTTAACGAGACATTAATGATTTTTGGGTCAACATTATCTAGAGGTGCATGTCAAGTCAGAAAGCTGATTTCGAAGATAATCCCATGACTTTTTGCCTGTTGTTGTTATTCTTCTTGTATTCCAATTAGAGCTGCTAATTTGGGGAGCTTTAGTAAAATCCCCTCCCAAAACGCACAGTGGACCTATTGAAAATGCAAAAGCTCTTATATTTTTGGGGCAAATGTGCTGAAGCCACGTTTTTATGACATGACCATTTTTGCATGTAGATCTTTAGCCACAAGCAAGATCATTACATTATTCATTATTTTGTTGTAGTCCATTGCTTTGCAGCTCCCACTGTGAATGTGCCACCAGCTTTTGTGCTTTTTTGTTTTTACAACTTTTTTTTGTTGTAGAGTTGCCCACCCCCAAAAAGGGCATGGTCTGTGTCCGATCGAAAAATTACGGGCATGGGTCCTGCTGGGAAAATTCAGGTCTTTTCAGTGACTTGCTTTGAATTTACTTTTCTGGCCTTTGCATGGAAGTGTCATAAAAAAGAGAGCCAAATCTAGAGGACATTTGGGCAAACTCTTAAAAGATTGGAGAACATCGTAGTCGAAGTTTTGACTAAGTAAGAAATAAGATTTACTAAAATGAGCATGCTTGCATCTAGCTTGTTTTTGTAACCAATTAGCAACAGCAATTTAGGCAAAAAACTCCAGTGGATCACAAGTGGTCCAAACTGAGAAAAATTGGCCAAACTCGGCTTTCATACATTATGGATTTGATGGATGAGCGAATAATGGCTAGACACTTTTGTGGCTTCTTTCTCTTTGAAAAGCCCCCAAAATCAGGATTACTATTTATACTACAAAGGCCTCATGCTACTTTTGTATACTATCTCGTTTTGCTTAGGTTAGTATTATCCTGTTGAGTAGTGAAACGTGCTTTGAATATTTACGAGCGCCTACAAAAGTTGGACATTGTGCACATTGGGTAATTTCATGGACTATAAGTATGTCATTGCCAAATAATCCTAAAAAGAGAGTGTATTTTTTTCGCAAAAAAAAAAAATAATGAAAGTAGAGCTTGTCCAATTTTTCTCACTTTGCCCCACTTGTGGTCCACTGGGATTTTGTGTCCAAAATGCTGCTTGAGCTTGATTACAAATATGAGCTCGGTGCCAGCAAGCCCATTTTCGTAAATAATATTAGTTCTTCTTCGCAAACCCTCGATGACGACGACGATGTGATCCATCTTGGCATGAAGAGATCTGATGGACACATTATATATTCATGTTGATCACATGAGTGTCCTAGGGACATAAAATGTCAGACTTGATTGAGAACAGAAAAGAAGCGCAAATTCAAGTTTCCCTCAGTAACATTATTAGTGAAAGTTTGAATTAGCCATGTTTCCATAACGATTTATGCTATAAATACGATTTTGTCCAAGCAGCATAAATTTGCCTTCAAAAATTGATTTTCCAGCAACGTTGCTGCTTGCAAACGCATATTTTTTGTGCATATTGTGCTATCTCGTTGTCTGCTTGTACATTTTTAATCATTTTCCGTTCAAGGGCATTGCTTCCCCATTGTGAATGAGCACTTGAAAATCTGAATTTCTTGGAGAGAAAAATGGCTGATTAGATTTGCATCGCATTTGCATGGTAAGGAAATATTCAGCTCAGGTCTGATCGATGCCTCTTTGAAGGACATTATGTTGCACTACTTTTGGCCGCAGCAGCAGCAGAATTTCCATATGGTGTAAAATCAGATTGAGGTAGAAAAAAACTGGGGGGTTCTGCTAGCTACTAAATAAACTTAGAGAGCGGACAACGAAATCCGCAAGTTTGCGCTGGTTCCTTTCACGTAACCTTTTAAGCAAGTCGGAAAGATATCTTTTCTGTCTACAAAACCTAGGAAGCGGCATGGGGAGCGGGAAAAACCAAAACACAATATTAATTGTTTGAACAATTATTCAAATTAATACTTTTGTTTCGGAAAAATTAAATGCTATATTCTTTAGCTTAGAATTCAGGTTTTTCCTTCGAAAAAATCATTTTAGACTCTAAATCAAGGTACGAAATTGCCTCAGATTTCTTTAATCGCATTCAAAAGGAACCACTATTGAAATTGACAGCTGATACCTCAATGCTTGATTTTGGCGTTGGCCACTCTCTAAGTTTATATAGTAGCTAGGTTCTGCTTTGGTACATAATGTAGTAATCGTAGCCTGATTGATCTCTCTCTCCCCTTCCACAAAATGGCCGAATGATGAGGAAAGTAAACATCAAAGGGGAAATTTCCCAAGGTGTCTTGAGTTTCTCTGCTAGCTGCTAAAGAAGCAGCAGTAAAGAAGAGCAAACACTGCCATTGCTGCATGCATAGGCCTTACTGTCAATGATTACACTACATAGTCAGACCAGGATTATTGCTGTTATTCCAGCCTAGTATATAATATATGGGAGCAAGCTTAGGCATTGTTCTGCACTAGTTGAGCAAACAGAGCTACAACTACCTTCATTCCATGCCACCCAGAAAATAAATGATGACTCTCTTTTTCTTATACACTCGTATTGTAGTTTGCTGCCAGTAAATGTGGCAATCCTACACCTTTATGGCCTTAGAATGGTGGCAGAAAAAGGGATTTCCTCGAAGGTTTCGTGTGGAAGTAAAAAGTGGGCTTCATTTGGGTTAATTTGTGGAAACCTACAATTACACAAGTGAGGAAAGAGCTGCTGAAGGCTATACCAATCAACTGCATTTAAGAAGTAAATTGTTGTGCATTTTCACTCAAAAGTTGGACCACACATCTATTCATCCATGGATAATTAACCCATTCTTTAGAAACTTTCACCTTCTCCTCCTCCCCCAAAACAAACACATTTTTTAGCAGAATACAAAGCAAACTCATTTCAGCAAAATGAGGTCACAAAGAAGGTTCAAAGTAGTTTGTGGGAAAAAGCTAAAACTTCCGAGTTAACCAATTGTCTATTTTGCCTATCTAATGGAAACGTGAGCCAGCAAACTGTCCTTGCTTCAGTTGAGATGACGGGGCGTTTTCACATAAGGAACCATATCATATGTTTGATATGCTTTCCATTGTCTTCTATTGTGGTATCAGGTTACCGCATCTCACACCTGATTGCTCACGTGGGCGTATAAGCCTGCTACTAGCTATCAATGTTCAAAAAGGAAAGACCTTTTGATGGCCGATCATAATTCACTTTGGCACCTCTTAAAAACCTTGATCGAGCTCGTTTTCAAGTCCGCCTAACTTAAGTTGACTTTTATTAAGCAGCTGACTTTGTTTACATTTGTCACGCGCGACCACGTGGCGTGCTGGGTTTTCACCCTTGCGCGTTCGCGCATGCGCAGCAGAGCTTTGTTTACTAATTTTTGCGCTACCTGATTTTGGCACCTTTTTGCTTTATGGCTGCCGATAAAATTCGTGCACTTAAAAAGTGCGACAACAAGCTCCAAAAAAGTGTGAAAGAGGCCTGTGAAGAATGATTTGCAATTTCTTATCTCAACAGCGTTTTTTGCTTTTAAGGAAAGCAGTTCACACAGCTCATAAGTGGTTTTTTTTATAGTGTGTGCTAGCTAAAAATGGCCGTTCACTCATTTTCAGTACGACTATAGGAGAAGTGAGAACTTTTATAGGTCCACATAGTACATTATAGGATTATACACCTCTAGGCTGGAGGATAACACGAATTATTTTTTAGTGTCAAGTGACAGATCACGAGTGAGCGGAGCGAACGAGTGATTGGCACGAGACACTAAAAAATAATGAGTGTTATCCGACAGCCTAGAGGTGCATAATCCTATTACTATTAGCTGCCCCCCAACATTTCAAGCATTGGCTAAAATTGAATTTACGAAAGTTTTTTGGCTTGATTTTTGCAAGTTATGCCTTAAATTTTGCGGCTCGCTTTATTGCAGATAGCGAGCGTGAGCTCACCAAAGCTGACCCAGCGGGCTAGCCTTCAACATGCGCTTGCACTTGTTGGTGTAGCGTCTTGCGACCATGCCGCGCCAGCCCGTTCGGCCATGTTTCTTCATTCGCTAGTCGTCAGTTTATTGCTGTAAGTATTTAACCCAGCTTCTGAGCAATTTTTCTTATCAAACAGGTGGCTCAGTGGTAGAGTGTCGGCGCGCGACCCGGGTGACCGGTGTTCGATTCTTACTACCTCCTTCCTTTTTTTCTATGATATTCAAATAAAATAGATGGCGCAAGGATCAAGTGAGGTATAATGATCATTATCCAATTGCAGATGCATAATTTTCATTATTCTCCTCTAGAGAGGAATTCAAAAATCATGGAAATTATACATTCGGAACTTATGTACTGCTCAGCCGTCTCAGCTAATAGTAATAGCTACTATATAATTTTCCAAGAAGAGGTCAAATGTGATTTTTAACTCTTCGCTTCAGGAACTGAATTGGACTGCAATTTTGCACCTTGGCTCCTCAGACAGGTTTTCGTAACAAAAAACATTCATGACTTCTTTGACTGACAGGGTGTCTCATTGATATGCGACTTCCAAGCTATGGCTCACACGTTGAAATGGGGCAAATTTGAGCTTGCCTGTACAGTATATAAGTTGTGTGTGAAAATTACGTGTCCAGAATCTCAAAAAGTTGGGGGGCAAAGGCAGCCCAAAAGGGGTAGTTGAAGCTGTAGTATAGTAGCTCTTGGCCAATTTCATGCCTTATAATTTGCAGATTTGCAATTCAATTCCAGAGGTCATGGTCTAACAAGCTAGCTTAGTACATATATCCCAAGATGGAGCCATAACTCATAAAAAAATCCATTTTTATGTGCTACCCATCTCCTCCATTTTAATGAGTCTGCTTTTATTGGGCATTTAGAAAGGGGAATTTATTCCTTATCTTTTGTTTGCTGTGGCGCGGGTTCATTAAAAGAGTTGAAATCAGATAAAAATTAATTCATGGCCTGTCAAGCTTTGTGCTCTGGTCACTCTTTTCAATTTGCTCCATTACCTTTTCCCTTTTCTTCAACTAATTCTTTAAAAGGCAGTTTTCCAATATCAGTTTCAATCTTGGTTGTAAACGGATTAAATACCATATAGGGGAGCAGGTTACAAGATAAGCATCTCAGATAGGTATAAAATGTTGTTGTTGTTGTTGGCTGCCTCTGGTGGCGCCACCTACTGGGCATATTCTGCCCTAATATCTCCATAAAGTAGACATAATGGTCGAAAACAAAAGGATACTACATAGGAGGATATTCTGGTTGGCAAAAGCAATGCACTGCTGCAAGGCTGAAGCATATTGCACACATGTCTAGCAATATCATACACTTGGTAGAGCATGAACAAGATATGATGGAGATATCATTATTATTCCTATAAATGCTACTCAAAGATGGAGTTAAACCCTTCATATCACAGGGAGCACAAAGGAAATCAATGGAAAATAGCTACTGCATTTTGGGGAGAGTATATAGTAAACAACTTCCAAATAAGTCGTGCCTGTCCATCAATATTTATCAGAAGCTTCATAAGCGTCATATTTCACCAGATTTCCTGAGGAGAAGCCAAACTAAATAAGCATTGCGTCGGCTGATTGCTGAAGGAGTTTCAAGCTGGGTTTTTCTTAAGAACAGTTTACTTAGTGAGCAAATGATACGAGCTCAAAAATTGATGATGATTTTCTTGGGAAATTTTCTCCAACAGCAAGAATTTGGTCCACCTTTTCAAAAAGGTCCAAAAGCTGTCCACCCCCATGACATTAATTTTCGTTAATGGCTTCTTGGCTGAGCTAGATTTTTCGCGAAATCCACACCTTTAGGCGCCTTAAGGGCTGGTTCCAAGTGGATGATCGCCTATAATAATCCTATACTGTGATGATAGCCAATGGCTTGACCGTCATCGTAAACATCATCAAGGATGACCACAACAATGGCCACTTGGCCAAAGTTATGTTAAGTAGGAGAAAAATAATAAGCCATTTTCGGAACTAGACCAATTTTTGCTCTCTTTTTACTTTTTTGGGGGGGCTGGCTTAAAAGTACGGACAATTAAGCTTTGAAAGCCCTCGAAAGCAGTTTTGGCTGTATATAGCATCCAACAAAGCAGCAATTTGTCTGCTGCCATATTATAAATACATGCTAAGCTTGTTGGAGATCATCATCAAGCTGAGAGCTGCCATTGTTTTTATGCCCGTTTCACGGATTTTCTCTCTGTCCTCAAAAATGCTGAAAAAACATGCTTTATTGTTGTGGCGCTATTTTTCAGGAAAAATAGCACATTTTGCCTTGGAGTGCAAAAAAGGGCCACATTTTTCTGCATTTGACATAATTCATCAACTGTAATAGTTGAGCAAAGTGCTGAAATGTCACCATTATTATTTTCTTCTTCACTTGTGCTAAAAATCTCATCAATCACGAAACCTGAGATGTGGAAGAAGCAATGGCCTTGAAGGTCACAGCTATTATTCATGATTCTCGTATGTGTGCTTCTACAGATGAACCAAAAGCAATTTTTCTCTAGTGTGTGTGTGTGTGGAAAACTATTTTTGTTGGTGTGTGCTACCAATAGACATTTGAGATACTAAATCTACTCTTAATACCATGATAATAATCCCCTTCATCCTGTTTATCAGCCTCCTCCTCATCATTTTAAAGCATTTTCCTCCCAACTTTGCTCTTCAAAGGGTCAGCAGAAGCTGCTGTTACAAGCTTCAATGACCCTTGAGAATTTTGACCATTATTCTGGATCTATGGGGGTTCATTAGTGAACCTGCTACATATTGCCCTCCTTATGCTTTTTAGCCTTCTTTGGCACTTTCACCATGTAAAGGCTCATTTGCCCCTCTGCTCATCTTGATGTGTGGCTGCTCAAGGCCAAAATACAGCTGATACAGCCAAAAAATTCCTAATATAATAATACACTGAGTTGGAGTCACTCTGAATGAAGAATTCAATTAAGGAGCACCTTCTCAAATTTCAGTGTGAGACTTTCTGCCCAATTTTGTCCACCATACTTAGCTTCAAATTGGACTGTTCTTGCATGAAGACAGGAAGTAACTCTTCTCTTTTGGGAGCATAAATATTCCAGCTCTTTTTTGACACTTCTCAATTATAGCAGCCTCAAAGCTGAATATGTGGAGTAGAAGAAGTTGTTCTAATTTTCCTGGCTCCTGCACACTCTCCAATTCATTCTTGATGTTTGACTTCCTTTGCTATACTAAGCTTGAATGGACTTACTAATGAACCTCCTACTCTTTTTAAGGCCTTGATACTTATAGAGAAATGTCCTTGTTTTGGCTGAGAAAAATTCAAACTGAAGCAACTGAGATGTGGCTTTTTTTCAAGTACTCAAATCTGGCCATAAATTCAAATACTTGTGTGTAGTTGCAGCCTTTGTGCTTTTTGAAGGGTTGGACATTTTTATTGCCAAGTTGTGTTAACATGCTTGTGCATCAGAAAGGCAGATTTGTCACAGTACCACTCATATTTTTGCCCCTATGTCCATCTTTACAGTGCAGTAAAAAATCCAGAGAAATAGTGTGTTCTTTGGGAGCCTGAAATCTTAAGGTGCTGACCTAAAATTCGATCCTTTTAAACGTCAGTTGACATCCAATTGAGTTACTTAGATGCATACTTCTATGTCCTTGTAATAAAGCAAGGTCAAGCTGGAATAGCTGTCGCATTCCTGGAAATCGATATTCTGCTGTACCTTTCTGGAAATGGAAAGGATGAATGCAATCGTGGCTGCTCCATCAATCGGGAAGACAAAAGACAGATTCAATGGAGCACAGAGGGAACATTATTCTTTTTAAGGAAAAATCGCCCCCTGGTGGCAAACTAAGGCAACAAAACGTATTCATATATGTTAGGTAGAAGCCAACAAATCTTTCTTTTGAAGCAATCAAAATTGGAAAATGACTTCCGAAAAGCCCAGTTGAGCTCGCTGGTAAATATTTACTCAACTTTTGAACCTGATTTTTGAATTTCGGGGCCAGCTTCAGTGATCATTTGAGCGTGGAAAACAGATTGCCAGATCGACCTCACAGTTGGACACTTCCGTAAAAGTGTGTCGGCAAATTTTTGAGTTGCACTTTCCGCGTTTATAATTTTCCCAGCAGCCCAAAATGTGTTGTTGATGACATCTCATATGTGCATTCACTCTGTTCATATTTTGGACATTTGCTCCACAGCTGCAAATATGTCTTTTAATGCTGGCAGCATTGTCTCTCTTTCTTCCTTTTTTCAACCTGGGCTCTAAATAATGAAAAAAGAGATCTCAGCACAGTCATGAAAAGGTTGTAGAGGATTTTTTATCATGCAATCCCATCTACCTATGGTTGACTTGACAAGACAAGCCACAGCAGAAAATGTCATGATTGATCAGAATTTCCCATGCTTAAAAAAGCTCAAACTTTTGCAACATTTAAGAAGCTCAACTTAGAGAAAAAAAAACTAATTAAAAAAGCTGAGCAAATAGAGCCAGCAAAAAATAGGGGAAGCAGGGAATAGAGGGGCAATAATAGAAGAAGTGGGGCCTTTAATAGGATCCAAAGGTTCAATATTTGCCAAAGATGAGTTGGAAGAAAATCTGGCACTGAAAAGGAGGCAATCAAGGTTGACAATAGAGCTATCAGTCAAGGATTATAAAGCCACTCGTGCTCCCCATTTTGACCCCTTTTGCCTCATACCAATTGATGGATCATGGCCTCTGCCAAGTGAGATTATGCTATCCTTGGAAGAAAGTGAGATGTGTCAAAGCCATGAATACTTGAAGCAAGCAACTGCATATTTTCTCCAATATAACCCATTTCTTGGAATTAACCTACCATTTGGTAAATGGTATACCTTGGTATACTGGCTATGGATATGGAGTATGTGGCCGAGTTCATATTAAAGGAGGGTCATAAAATTGCCATTACTATCTGAGCAATTTCATTCTTTACTCAGCTCATATACTACTATATATAGAGTATGACCTAGAAAAAGGGAGACAAAATGTGGAACAGAGCAGAAAATACACTGGCCCAAATTGACTTAAAAAAGGTACCTTGTATTGCTGGAATTTTGAGGACTTTTGGGGGGCTAGGATTCTCGGTATGTAGAGCAATAAAGTTTCCCTCTGGACAGGAGAGAAGAATCCAATAAGTTTCTCTATGTCCTTAGAGAAAACATTGAGCAGCCAGAAAGAATGATATGGCTGCTGCTGACAGATGATGTTCTTCTTTTCCTGGAAGAATCATCCTTGAGCACCAGTTATTCAATTAATGTTTTTTGGACACCCTGTGCCAGTATTGACATTGGACACCCACTAGTAACTCAGCTGCTGTCCCTAAACTGAGGGAGTGAGAAATGGGCAAACATCTTGAGCTAGCTTCTGAGTTACCACCAAGCAAAGGTGTAAATAGTTGAGTTGGAAACTTCTGTTTACTGATTTTTCAAAGGTTGCATTGTCAGGATAAGTGACAAAAGGGACATTGAAACTGACAATAATTTTGACATGGGAGTCAAGAATGAATGATTTGCTTCAGAGGTCTCCACTGAGAAAAATGTGGTCAAGACCTGAAGTTGATCTAGTACTATCTTAAGATGAGCTAGAGAGTGACTCTACATAACCATAAATTGAAGAAGAAGATGTGCTCTACCTGATATGGAAGAAGATGGGGGTGACCCAGACTCTGACCCCAAGAAATGTGAACATCAATAACACTTGTCAACATCAGCATATCTCCTAAGGTCAAATTCACCCAGATCCAAGATCTCAAATGAATTCACCTGTTTTCCTAAGCAACAGCTGCACTTTTCTTTTAGCCAATTAAAATTTATTTGCTCATGATGGGCATTTTTAAAGGCTGAAAATTTAGGTAATATTTTTTGTATTCAGCTAGACCACACAGTGGCCAGAAATGGGACTAAGAGGGCCTCTTATGAGATGGCATCTATCTAGAATTTCCCTGTGAGAGCTAGCAGTAAAGAAGCTGCAACCAAGTGGAGAAAGAGCAAAGGAGATTTATGCTCAGCCAACCATGTACACTGAGTGTCAGCGAAGTGAACAAAGGGAGGATTTTTGGACCCCATCAAGCCACAAAAAAGGCAACTCTTACTAATATGAATTAATGGCCACAACATCAGCACCTTATGGAATGAGACAAACTAAGTGCAGATTACATTTTGCTGCTCCACAAAAAAAAGCTGAATGGCACATTCTGGTGCTCAACAACTATAATGCCATGTTTGCTTAGCAATCAGGCTATGAAAATAAACTTTATTGTTGTTTCTTGGAGCAACAACTCAGTAGTAGTCTTCTGAGGATCAGAACTGATTTCAACTTTGATTGGTCTTGAAACTTTGAAAGGTGCTCTAAGACTTTGGTGGAAATGATGAGTTCTGCTTGCTGCCTACCATCATGAAAGTTTGTTTGTTTTTGCTGGCTGCTATATAGCAAACTTCTGACTAATACTGCACCCAGGGGTCTTCCTCTGCGTAAAAGTATTCTTATGCTGTAGCCTTCATGTGAGGTTAGGCTGAAAAACATTTCCTTAAACATAGCTGTGCTACAAAAAGTTATTACCTTCCTAAATAAGAAAGTTGCATACCATGCAAAACTAGTTTTTTTTTTGCATAAATGTCATTTGATGCAGAAATTCCTACAGAGAAATCGCTTAATTGATTGCACTCTCAATTTCATAATTATGAAATTTGAATTAAGCGCCATTTTTGTCAGCCAATCAGAAGTCACAACAAGACATCAGCTGATTTGCAAAGCAGGCGACAATTTTAAATCAGCCAATCAAAGCATTCTAATTTAAAAATGACTACTTTTTCAAATCATATTTAGACAATTTTTACCAGCTTTTCTCCACTGTGATCTAATACATAGCATAGTGGTGTTATGTTGTGCGCTGTCAGTACATCTCCTCCTGTAAGTTGAAGTAACTCAATCCCTTCCAATACATGGAATATTCCACACCAGCACCTCAGGGCCACCCACAAAAAATAAATAAAATTCCGGATATTGCATAAAGTACAACATCTCAGGGTTGGCTGCTTTCACCCTTCCAATCCCAAATGGCCTTTTAATGGCTGCTACCATGGCTTTTTTATGACACCAACCTGCTTAAATCTGGATGCTTTTTTCTGCCTGCTTGCACCAAATTTTGTGTCTTCCCTACTTGTACTATATGCCAGCACAAAAAAGCAGCCCTAGAAAATAGATATCATGGCGCGGCTTTCTTGTGTCCCCAATCCCATTTGCTTTTCCGAAGGATTCGCATGATCATAGCCTTAAGCTTAACAGCACAGTGAGGCACACAAGCATCCATTAAAACCCCATCTAGAAAAAAAAATAGTTAGGCATTGGGGATTGTTAGTAATCATTTTGATGGGTAGTAGCTTTCACTTTTGCTTTGATGCGAATTTCACTTGGCGTTTTTCTTTACATGGCACAAGTTAAACAAAGGCAAAAACAGGCACATAAAATTGCTATTGCTACATCTCAATCCTACAGCTAGAACAGCTCCCCTCCTCTCTTTTTACTATGTGATCCCTTCTGCATTAACATAAGTGGAAAATGTTACTGGTTGTTCAGCCCTTTCCCTGCTCTGCTCCTCCTTTTGGCCTAATTATCAATTACCAAATATGCTAGAGTGAATCTGAGCTAATTCAATCAGCATGCAAGCTCAGCAGAAGTTGGGCAATTAATAAATGAGCTGATTTATGACTCAGAGTTCCCTCAGTGGACTCAAATATCATATAGAGCTTTCAATTCACACAAAGAGGGTTTAAGGGGGTATAGTGTTATGCAGGGGGAGGCTGAATGCCTTGAAATCCAAGCAAGTTGTTCCAGCTTTCAAATGACAGCAAGCTGAAAGCAAACGAGATTTGTCTTATGCTGCTGCTTCTGGTGATGACAGAAAAATATGCCCTCTAGAGACAGCTCCCAACTTTTTTCAGCAGCATGAAATTGGGAAATAAAAGACATTTGCTCAATCTTATGATGTGAATTAACAAATTAAAAGTACAAAGAAGACTTTCATGAAATGGAAATTATCCTTCTAAAAGTTCATGGAAAGCTTTGATAAGTTGGAACTAAATGGAAAAATGAAGCTGTGCAATAATCTAATTTTCTTTCATTTTCAGGTGAGAACTTTAAAAAAGTTAGCAAAAAGTTGTTTTGTTGCCTACTACTTGAGTGCTAATTCAACAAAGATAAAAGCACAAGGAAGTCTTTTGACAAACCACTTGGAAGTGTACAACACAAAGTAAGTGGAAGTTTACCAAGTTAAGAAAGCCTACACAATATGGCTGCCAGCTTGCTTCAATATATGCAGTAATGCGAAAATTTGTATGGAAATTTATGCCGAATTGCAGCATGTGAACACTGCTGAAAAAAGCAGCTGAAATCAAACCATCTGTGACGTAGTTGTTAGAAAAGGGAACGAGGCAATTTTTTCAGGCCCTAATTCCGTCTATATGAAAAAAACCCTGGTGTAATACCATGGCAAAGCAGCATATAAATCCTCGGATTGAATCCACATTGAGGCAATATTGGGACTTTTTCCATTAGAGAAGCTGTTGTAGCTTGTGGAGAAAAAGTTGGATATTGTGGAAAAGAGGAGCAGCTCGTATCAAAAGTCATAAAATACTTGTACGTTCATAAATCACTCAGGCAATCTTGAAAAATGTCAACTTTTTCTGCTAAGATCAAGGTGTGTTCTCCTGACTGCTTAGTGAAGAAGACCACCCAACTTTTTCTTGTCAGAAATGAAAACAAACAAACCCTTTGTGAGACTAAAAGCTGCCTTTATAGCAACCAATTTTTCTCTCAGCCTTTATGCAACCCTAGCCTTTTACTGCTGCAATGAAAAATTGCACTTATTCCAGAGGATGCTGAAAAAAGGGAAAAGGCTCCTTGTTCTTTGTGGGGTCAAATTTCTCCGCATGTAGTTGTCTGGATTTTCCTCTTCTCCAGGGTTGGTCTTCCCCATTTTTCTTCTCCATTCAATGCTTGGTTGAGAGGGAAGTATGCCAATGACAGAATGGAAGTTGAGGAAGTAGTTGAAGCACTAGATGAAAAGAGTATTCCTCTGGGTCAACTTCTTTCCCCCTTTTGCCAAAAAGAGCCTGAAGTTGTAGAAAGGCATTGCATTACTTAGTATGCAAAAAACTTTCCATTTCCACCTATAAAATTACACTACCTTTCCAAATGTTGCTTTTGTTTTATCTTATTTGGCCTTGCTGGACTCAAATTAAGCTTTTTGCTGAGCTGTTGAAAAATGGCTTTTTTGTGAGTTCTGCAAAACGTTGCAATAAATCAGGAACTTTTTAAAGTAAGCTCACTTTTTTCATTATGTACCTTTAAAGAGCTGTATTTGATGGCAATGCTTGACCTTTGGGAAATTATGGGCTCATTTCTCTAGTAATTGATGATAGCGAAGAAGCTTATCAATAACAGTGTAGAAGTTAGCTAGAATATCAGGAAGATTCTTATGCAATCCTATTTAAATGGACAACACAGTGAGCTTCATGATCATCCATTTCAATTTTCTGCTTGTCTGCCCTCCAGACCCTTTTTTCCACTATGTATAGTTTATTTATGCAGAAAACCCCTGCTAAAGTGTGTATAAAAGCAATCTAACCTCATGCACCTCCAACTTTAGCAAAAATGATAATAGCAAACTTTTCAGAATAGTTCACTGTGTTCTCAGCTTAGCAACTTCACTGCATTTTTGCTTCCCATTCAACCACCAAAGAATTTTGTGCTATGTTAATGTGCTTTTGGTAGGATATTGAATTACTCAAATGCGTAATCTTTGAGGAGATTGAAATTCAAGAGTCTTCCATGCTTTTTTATGCATATAGTATAGGGATAATCCTATGAAAAAGATCCTCTATGTTGTTCAGCTAAAGAGTCTAGACGAGAAAAGCATTAGTGTGCTGAAAGAAAGACATTTTTGTTTGATGCTGTCAATGAACTTTTGGCATTTGTAGATGGAAAGAAAACTTTTTTTCCTACCTTTTTTTGGCCTTGAAGAAACAAACACACCTTGAGTTGAGAGGAAACATTTTGGGAGTTGTTTGAAAGGTTGAGTGATTTTTGCGCCAAATCTTGAGCAAACTTTACAACATCAGCTGAAGTATTCAAGACAATCTGGCAAATTCAAAGCTAGGTCAAATATCATAGCCCACATTTGTATGTAGGCATTCAACTAACAAGGGTAGTAAGCTTAACTCACTTGAATGAGTACACAGGTAATTGTAAACCATCTCAATTGCTGACCTATTTCTGAAAGCTGAGGGTTACTGCACATTTATACAGGGTGGCTATTTTTTCAGTTTTCAAACCTGATGGAGCCTTTCTGAGTAGCAGAGCAAAAAAAATCTGGGTCATCCAATGGGACAAGAAGGCACTTCTTCTTCTACTCTATCTCATACAGAAGTCTAGGTAATTTAACGAAAAAAAGGAGAGCACATGCTTCAGCTTAAAAAAGACGGGAACCCCTTTTTCACGATTTTCACTCTCTAAATTGACATTTCTCGTCTATGGAAAATGGGGTCATATCTTGATTGGCAAAAGGTGGTTTCTCACCAAAAGAAGCACTAGCTGGAATTATATGGCTTTCTTAGGATTTCTCTCTCTTTGCATTTGAAGTTGGTCTGAAATATCAATGAGGCGTGAATGCATTCACTTTTCATTGGAGAGTCAAGCTCGTATTGAATAGAAATTGCTTTTCTGAGCATCTTTTGCTGAAGACGACGCAAAGTATTGAGATGGATTTATTGCAAGAAAGTTGACGCGCAAAAAAACCCGAATTTGTTTACATTTTGGGTAACAAGGATCGCAACTGAATTTAACTCATTCACGCAACCTATCAAAGTAAAAAATCTAGAGATGGCCCAATAACTTCAATTTATTGGCTTTTAAAGCTATAAATGTCTGCTTTGTGTATCTTGCGTAAAGATAAGCTAAATAACAGCTGGTTGACCATAAACAAAGCCTTTTTTCACGTTGAAGAGCCATAAAAAAGTGCAGTTTATTTTTTTGCATTTCTTGCAGTTTTCACCCTCTTCAAAAGTTTGCTCAGCTTCCTTTCGTCCATTTTTAAAGCCTATTTGGGCTTGATGCACAATTCATGAAGCCATTTCTGAAACATTATTATTATCAGTAGTGTGAGTAATGGTTCTTGCATTCCTAAATATAGCCATATTCTGGCCATTTTAGTGCTGGAAAAACGTCGTGCTGTGGTGTCAGATTTTCTGATTATTTTTTCACGTAAAAGGAGTTCCTTATTTGTCACATATTTCTTTTTGGTAGTGGGTCAAGATTGAATGAGTTGAGTAAAGAAAGAGGCCAAAAAATAGCTGGTCAAACAACTCCAGGACATTTTATATGGTTCACTATCTTAGTATGAGATGTGGAAAGCTGAACTGAAATTACTCTAAAGAGTCCTTGACTCACGAAAATTCGTTGCTCGGGGCTAAAAGTGATACGCTATGCCAAAATGGCTATTTTTCCCCGCAGTGTTTGGTGTGTGAGTCTAAAATAAAGGCAGCAGCTCAACAGTTGTCAGAAAATGGAAATAATCATGGGTGGTTTTTGTATCCTGGCCTGCGTGCCATATCATGTGCAATGTCTGCTGACAGCTCTAAAATTACGAGAGAAATTGCTTGCTACTGATACTTATCAACTTTGGGGTAATTTTCCACGTTCTGTGGCCTACTTACAGTTTGACGATAAAATTGGTTGATTTTTCGTCAGAAGCCACGTTTATGCTGCGTTCAGTTGCACCACTCAGCTTTTGGGGGTAATTGATGACTTTGAATGCTATGTAGCCAAAAATGGGCATACAATAGGGCAAGCAGTGGCAATTTTTCATTCAGCTGAATTCTTGCCACTAACACCTTTCAAGAGAGGCTTTTATATCAAAAATACGCCAAGATGACATGATTTTCTTTAGGAGAGTAATATTATAGTGATCTTTATCTGCCTTTTGGTAAAGTGAGTCATGGTCAAGCTAGCTTTGACCTAGAAAAATAGACACATTTTTTTCCTCTCTCATCAGCTACAGCTGCTAACAAATTACTACTGCCCAGCCGCAAGATTTGTGTGTCACACAGAAGACGCAATTAACTTGTTTCGAAAAATTCCATTTTACGTTGACCATTGCTAGCTACTTTATGAACTTAGAGAGTGGCCAACGCCAAAATCAAGCATTGAGGTATCAGCTGTCAATTTCAATAGTGGTTCATTTTGAATGCGAAATCTGAGGCAATTGTGTACCTTAATTTATATCCCATTCATGTGCAAAGTTGCTTTTCGGAAAGTAAAAAATTGTCATAAGGCAAAGGAGTTTTGCTATCAAACCACTTAAGAAGAGCTTCTCAACTAGTTGAACCAGGAATCGAGTTAACAGATTTAGGGCAAAATTCAGAAAAAACTTTGAGTATTTCTGCTATATCTTATACGTAACTCTGCAATTTTTGAGTTGGTTCATATGAATTTGTGTGATGAATATGGATTCAGAAGTAACCAGTTTGGCAATGAAATTTAAATAGTCTTAAAATTGACCCGTTTTTTCCAAAGTATTAGCATCAGCAGAAGTTTACTTTTGTGTTTGTCATAAGACAATTTTTCTCCTTTCCGTAAGGCGTTCGGCGTGCATTATCGTAAGGAATTTGGGGGCAGATGAACGGGATATTAGAGTCTAAAATGATTTTTTCGAAGGAAAAACCTGAATTCTAAGCTAAAGAATATAGCATTTAATTTTTCCGAAACAAAAGTATTAATTTGAATAATTATTCAAACAATTCAAATTGTGTTTTGGTTTTTCCCGCTCCCCATGCCGCTTCCTAGGTTTTGTAGACAGAAAAGATATCTTTCCGACTTGCTTAAAAGGTTACGTGAAAGGAACCAGCGCAAACTTGCGGATTTTGTTGTCCGCTCTCTAAGTTTATTTAGTAGCTAACCATTGCTCTTTTTTTCCCTGTCAATGTCAAAGAAGTTTGTGTGCTGTTGCAATGTTGCAGCTTTCAGCAACTTTTAAAACGTTGCTTTTGCTCAAATGAGGAAAGTTTACACGAAAACTAGGAGATGAAGTTACAAAGTTTTTTCATTGATCTTCCTTTACTTAGCTCTCAGAGGCTTGCACTGGGTGCGCAACATTTGTAAATTCATCACGCAACCTCACATCAAAACAAGCCATTTTTAAAGAAGAGTGAATGGAAGGTAGCAATTTGAAGTGTATTTGCACACTCTGGCAAGTTTTTTCACCTCAATTTTTTTGCCCTAACTCGAGAACCTTTTGTGATTATTAATGCAGTTTTTGGCGGCCAGGGTCACTGGCATGTATTATTGGTAGATGACTCACACCCATAATTTTTACTCATATGCAAAACAAATTGAAATTGTAATCGCAATCAGAATATGCAGCATTTTGCCAATTTTGGCTGTGTCAAAGTTGTTTGTGTGTCTGTGTGCATTATTTATTGCCTATCCCAAGAAGTCATCGTTTGAAATGAAAACGAAAATCTGCTGACAAGGGCAATATTTAGACCTTAATTAGTATTCCTTATATGTAATGTGTTCAGCCAACTTCACAAGATTTATGATGAGCTAAGCTAGAATCCGATTTGCCATTTCATCACCTCTGAATCTTGGAAAAAATGCTACTGTAATTTACCAAATCAAAAGTGGTCACAACACACACCATCAGCTGGCACAAAAAGAGGTTGTTTTTTCTCCACCCAAATTGTCCTCACTTTAGGTGTACCCGTCTTTGTTGAGGAAAAAAGTGGGATGATGTCATGCTTTTTGTCTCTACTTGGGCTCTATGGTCATTTTTAAGTGCTGGCTGCTTTACAGGCCTTTAAAATTAACATTTTAGTGGACCTCACGGAATTCCGCCAATTTGCGGAGTATTCATTTGTTAGCGTCAATTTCAAGCATTATAATCGCCAAAAAGGCAGGTGCTTTTGATGAGTATAGAGGGTCATTTTTATCAGATCAAACGGAAATTGTGAAATTCGCTCACATTGAAAAACCGGCTTTGATGACTCATCATCATGGGCAAGCATTTTCCAAGCAGCTACTATTTTAAAAGCTTAATTTTGCATGATAAATGGCAATTTGCGATCGTTGAAACCAGATATGAGTTTTTGTGTTTCACCCCTTCATAATCTTGTCAGAAGCACAGTGAGTAATTTGGCCAAACAAAAATACTTCTGAAGCCATCATATTTTAACTGATTCAGCTATATTTGCTAAAAAAAATGGAATTATTCCCTACATTTAGATTTTGGTAATTTTTGCCCACTGTGTTGAAGCTCAATTCAAAGTGATGCCCGTTTGCTTCATAATAACAATACTGAGGTTCCACTGGCATTGTTGTTGCCATATGAAAAAAACTGAGAGGCCTACTTAAGCACAGTGGTCAAGCTGGCATTAAAAATAGCCATTCTTGGCCAAAGCAGATTTTCTTTGTTTCAAACTTTTGACCTCCTTTGAATTAAATAAGCGAGCTTATCACTGGGATTTTATAAATAGTCAAGTCAATCTGAAAAAAGCTGGAGATCGCATCAAAAAAGCCATTATTCAATTTGGTCAAAAAATAGCTCGTAGCCCTAAAAACCTATACTATAGTGACGCACTTTTATGTGACTTATCATGATTGCGTCATTATTCAGATATTTCACCATGATAATCACTTTTTGCTTGCATGTGTCTCAAAACAGCCCACAAAAAGGGGGCATAATAACAATATTGGGAATGAACGAGAGGCCTGTGATGTCAAGGCCAATTTTTTCACGTAGTCCACGTGGCTCAAAAAAGCCAAAAATTGCTCATTTGAACCGTCGAATTTCCTTGGAAAATGGGAGTAGGCCGAGGATTTCATCATCACATATATTTTCATTAGCATAAATACAAGTTAAAGTTAAAGCCCTATAATTATTGACATGATCCCTTGACCCATTAGCGGGGTAAAACTATGTAGAGCTTTGGCCTTAAACGGAAAAATATATACAGGGGTTATGCTCATATATGCGGAAAAAGCCCGTTCTCAGCCATTTTGAACAAAGAAAAAATGCGTGGGTAGAAGAAGTGTCCGTTTGTGTTTTGTTGGCGCTCTTCGAAATTGTTGGCAGTTATCGTTCGGAGCTCGTAGAAGAATGAAGTGAATTTTGAGCAGAGTCATCATCTCTTTTATCTGGAATTGTAGCAGTGAGAAAACTGGTGCATTTGTACATGATCATGATTTTCGAGAGTGCCTATTCAGATCCCTTGGATTTTATAGCCAAGGATGACAACTTCCATGTTTACGAGTCTTTGGAAGAGATCACAGCAGCCAAGTCCCTTGGGAATGTTGCCAATATCCTGGGAGGTCCTGACAAACCTCCCAAGGCTCCAACACCTTTGCTCAAAAAACGAAGGCTGCCCTTGAGTGAGAAAACGACGAATTTGCCTACAGCAGTGAAGAATCAGGAGCCAAAAAAGTGCTCTGCCGAAACTCAAGGCAAAGATAGTTCGTGCAGATCAAGAAAAGATCGTTTCCTCTTTTGGAAATCGAATAATGCCAATTCCAGAAGTAATGAAGCTAAGCCTGCTAAAAAACGTAAGAGCCTCGTAAACCATTTGATAGAATCTTTATTTGGATAATAATGCATTTTTATCATATTCTTACACCTGTCTGGCTTCCTTGAGTGTGGACAACAGTAGCTTTTTCACAAAGGAAAATTTGATTTCAAGACACCGTGTCTTTTGTGCAATCAGAACGCTAGCTACCAGCTTTCAATGAGTTCCTTTTGTGACCATTTTCTGCGAGGAAGAGGGGAGAAAGATAAAAGGGCTTCTTGTAGCATGCAGAGGCTGATTTCGGCACAATGCATAAAAAAGCACATAATACAAGTTCACACATTTCTGAGTTAGAAATGAACATTCCTATTATAGTCGCGTGCACTGATACTATCAATAAATTGACAGCTAACGACCAACCTCACCAAAAGCATTAATTTCAGCTTTTTTACATAAATTGCCACGAAAATTTTCAAACGTGATTTCATTTGGTTTCCACTTTCAATTGGATATCACCATAGAGGTTGCAAAAACGCCACAAAGAGCTCTTTTGTAAACAAAAAGTAGCATCCGTGTAACTTTGCCAATAACATAAACTAAACAATAACAAAAACAAAAAATCCAACGCCTGAAAACCAAATCCCAGAAAATCCTATTCATCTCGAGTCTCAGGGCTTTTTGGGGAGCAATCCCAAAAGAAATACAGGCTTCTAAAAGCTTCTTAAGTGTCTTGTTGAAAGTTTATCATCTCCACTTTTCTTCTTTCAGAGCCTCAAAGTTTGATACGGGCCGCGTCAGCTGACGGCCACAAACATCTACAGCAGCAGCAGCAGCAGCAGCAAGAAAATGTTGTGACAAGTTCAGGCGGCTTCAAAAAGGCCGATTTTTGCCCCAGTTGCCAGGAACCCTTTGACTGTGGAAAAAAGCGACGCCTTATTGACAGCTGTGGCCACGAAAGATGCTACACTTGCATGTTCAGCAAAGAGCTCTGCAGTTTATGCTCAGTGGAAGGTAAAATTTTTTACTGAAAAATGACTGTTAATTATGAAGACTTGACTAGTTTTAGTTTTTTCCATGCCTGTCATATGGGTAAATTGGCCTCAAAGTGGCAGGAAATGCCACTTTACCATTCCCATTCTTGCAGCTTTTGAAAGTGACGTTCACTTAATTAAAGAAATGACATCACGATTTCCTGCCTTGATGCTGATACAGATCGCAAGCTTAATCAAACGAGGGGCTTCTCACGAAAATCGCATTTTGCAGAATTATTTAAGCTAAAAGAAAATGGCCAGTAGTAATGCCACATAAATCACTGGATCTTTGCAGTGAAGCAGGAAAACGGGCTTCTTTTTCTAATTCAATAGGGATAAGAACAGAAGGTGGTGGTGCAATGCACTGAAGAGAGTGATTACGTGATACGAATTTCAGAGTTTTTCCTAGCTGAGCTAGCTGCTCCTTAAGTTATGGAGCACACTGGGCCAAAATTGTGCTCTCAAAATCAGGCCTGAATTATTTTTTGCAATTTCCACCCAGATAAATGTTTCTTTGGCTTGATCGAAGGATATGAGGACTTTTTTGCTTGTGTGTTCTCCTATCTTGAATCAAGGAATGTGAAAGGCAATTTCCTTGGATTTTTTGCAGACTCGAAGTATCAGCAGCCTCCAAGATCCATCGATTTCAGCCCCTTTCGGCGAGCTTATCGAGGTCCAGGAGGTCCACATGGCTCTCCGGCAACGAGGAGCGTCCAATCTGAGGTTTCCCCGCTCCGAAGTTTTCGCAATGGGCTTCAAAATACAGCGGCTGCTGCCTCCACCACCAGAGTTTTTGCAACTCCGCCAGCGCCAAGAAGAAGATATCTGCCAAGCCCAAAATCTAATAGGCCTTCTTGGATGCAACGCCATTTGCGAAGACCGCAGACCGTTAATGTGGACGATTCCACTTTGTCTGGTAATTAATCTTGACTAAAATACAATTATCTTGTAGTAGCTTATTCAAAGTTGCAACTATGTACTCTTCAGGGCTTCTCTTTTTTTATTGTAATTTTCATCAAATGTATCCAGATCTTATTGAGCGTAATTGAAATTACCTTGAAGGGTAGCTTTGAAATTTTGCTACAGAGCTTTGGGCTTGCTTTTCTCGATGATCTTCAAGGCATTTTCCATTATTGCAGCTAAGAAGGTTATTACTCAAGGAGAGAAAGCAAGCTCTATGTATTATGTATTCATATGTATTTGTAACCTCTCGGTGTCGGTATTTTCCAATACTAATTACTGATTCCACTTTAAGCACTCCTCAAGTCTTCTGAGATGAGGCGAATGCCTTTGCAAGTGCAGCAAACATTCCATTCGATGTGGGGAGTAGGTAAAACCCGAGTGTGCGCCATTTTAATTAGTTTTCGTGTGCATCTCCCTTCTTAATCGCATTACTTTTGCCACAGCCTCTTATTTTTCCTCTTGTAGCCTCATAGCACTCATGTATCGTATGTTTGGCATATTTTAACTAATGATCCATTTTTATGCCTAGATGACGCCAGTTCAACGAGTGGCGCTCCAATCCTGCGAAATTCAGCCTCGAGAGGAAGTTTCAACCACCCGAGCAATAACGCAAACGGGGGAGGCCATTTGACCCCCAGCCATTTCGCGAGATCCTCCTCGCTTGGAGGCCACACCAAAGTCGCCAATCCGAGCCCTCTGAGCTCCCTAGGTCACGAATCCGGCTTTCAATCTTGTACTTCCCTGGTCAGCCTCAGCCAACAAAAACACAGCCTCTTTAGAGGCTCCAGTCCTATAAGCGCACGTCTGCGGCCTCCACCGGCCTCAGAGTCCTCGCTGTCGGGCTCCATGGCCTCTTTGGCCTCCGGAGTGATTGTACCCATGATGAGACATTCGTTGAACAATCAGCCGCGGCCGGAGAGTCGCATTTCCGCCATTTCCAATTCGCGTCGCAGCGCGAGGCAATTAACAGTGCAAGAACGCGAGCCGCTGATTGACCCGCGCGAGTCGTTTTCGTGCGTAGAGCAGCCTCACTGGGTATTGAAGCCGCTGTTTTTCGAAGTACCGCAAAGGGACCCCAATCCGCTGTTTGTTGGCCGACATTGGCTGTTTGGAGAGGTTGCCGAGCATCTGGCCTCCAACTTGCCAACTAACAAGGGAGTTGTGATTGTTGGCGGCCCAGGAACTGGCAAAACTTCTCTCCTGCTCAAGCTGGTGGAAATGAGCTGTTTTGGCAGGGGAGAGCCAATCTACCAAGGTATGAAAAAAATTGAAAGCAGTAATTTTTCACATGATTTTTTTTGCAGAGACATCCCCGCAAAATTCCCCCACCAGGAATTGGAGGCTGAACCCACAATTGCTGTCATTGTCCAACCAAGTGGTGAGCTACCATTTTTGCCAGGTGGAAAATGCCCCCACGTGTTCAGTGCCCGAATTCGTCCACTCGATGGCCTCGCAGCTCTCGCAGTCGCCCATACTCAAGCCCTATTACCAACTCTTGGTGTCCAACCACAAGATCCGATCCAGGCTGACCATGGAAGAATGCCTGGCCAACCCTGACGACTCGTTTATCATGGGCATTGTTGAGCCTCTCAGGTCACTCCACGGCCAGGAAAATATCGGCTCGGTCCAGTGTGTCATTCTCATCGATGGGCTGTGCGACAGTGAAATTCACAGGCCTGACCAGGGCGACACCATCGGAACTTTCATAGCCAAACACCTCGAAACCTTTCCGCACTGGCTCAAAGTGGTGTGCACAGTGAGATCTTCCATGCCCCAAGTGACGAGATGTCTGCCCTTCCACCAGGTGAATCTGGACAAAATCTCCCTGGACGAACGCCTCAAAAAGGATATGGTGGATTACATCCAGTACCGAGTGGAGGCCAGCCAAAACATCCAAATCAACATTACCCCCCTGCATTTAGTGAACACTGGGAAATTCCTGCAGTTGCAGCACCACCAAGAGCCTCAATCGCCAGCCGACAGGTTTATCCAGTATTTGACCGAGGCGTCTGGTGGATCTTTCCTGTTCTCCAAATTGGTCCTGGATCTGGTGGAGCGCGGGCACTTGGTGATCAAGTCGAGTTCTTTCAAAGTGCTGCCAGTGTCGCTATCTCAAGTCTTTCAGCTGGAATGCAACCTCAAATTCAGCAGCGTCCAGTCCTTCTCCAAAGTCACCGATATCCTGTCAGTCTGCCTGGCCTCCCTGGTTCCCCTGACAGTGCCTGAAATCTACAATGGAGTCAGGGCGTTGCAAAAAGAGCCAGATTGCAGCTGGCAAGAGTTTGTGGCCAGATTCAATTTGCTGAGTGGATTCCTCGTGAGAAGAGGAGATGATACTGTGATGTTTTACCATCCTCTCTTCAGAGACTGGCTGATTCGCAGGAAAGACAACGAGAGTACAAAGTTTATGGTGGACCCCAGAAACGGCCATTTGGCACTGGCTTTGACTTACTCGAGACAAAATCCCAGTTGCAGCAGCAGTGAGCTGAATGCAGAGAAAATCCTGGATTTGTGCCACCACATGCTGAAAGCTCATGTTTACAGAAACAACATGCATGCCAACAGTTCCAAGGATCTCCAATCGGTGTGGTTATGCCAAGTTGCAGCTCAGGACCAGCTTTTATCCCAGGCATTAGGTAAATTATTAAGCCTTTTATGCAAGTCAACTGCAACTGTCTGCCCTTTTTCGTATAAAATTGCTAATTCTAATGCAAGTGCATATAATATATTTTCGTTCATAAAAATTATTTTTTGTTCACTATTTTGAAAAATGCCTATAGCTAAAATCGCAAAAATTGCTAGTCATTGGAATTCTTCAAATTGTTTTAAATGTATATAATACTTATATAATTTTTTCAGGCTCAACTAGGAATATTTATAGTCCTAATGTGAATGTATCCAGGCTTTTGCTGTTGGCTGGCGCATCTCCGCACTATGTGGGAGGGCTGATGCAAAATGCCCCACTTTTGGCCCTTTTCGCACTCGAAGGCTACGAGGAGATGGTGAATCTCCTGATTGAATTTGGAGCAGATGTCAACTGTCGTAATGCTGATGGCATCACTCCCCTAATGTTTGCGTGCCAAAAAGGCCGCTCCGAGGTCGCGAGGTCACTGGTGCAACATGGAGCTGTAGTTAATGCGGTGGATAATGGTGACAAGTCAGCCCTCGTGTATGCCGCAGAACACGGCCATTTGGACATTTTGGAGCTCTTGGTGGCATGTGATTGGGACACTTGCACACTGCTCGGGTCCGGCCTCGAAAACACCCTCGGCCTCGTCGAGGCTGCCCAGCAGGCCACTGTGATGGCTGCGTCCAAGGGAAACATCAAGGTGAGAAATCCCCATTTTATAGGCACTTGTGAAAAACTTGCCCAATCAATTTCTTTGCAGGTGCTTGAATATCTTTTGGATATGCACGAGGTCTTGATTGATCAGAATGACAGCCTCTCTGGGGAAACGCCCTTGTGTGCAGCCTCAGCCAGCGGTCAGCATGGCTCGTGTCTGGTCCTTATAAGGCGCGGAGCCTCTCTGAGTGCCACAAACCTGAAGGAAAGCCCACCACTACATATGGCCACCCGTCAGGGCCACTGGGGCGTGGCAGACACCCTGCTCAAAGAAGGAGCTGATCCTAACCAATTGGATGGAGGCCACAGGAGCCCCCTGATGATTGCTGCCCTCGAAGGCCATCTTGGCCTTTGTGAACTGCTCCTCTCGAGAGCAGCTGACCTGGAGACAGCTGACAGGGAGGGCTTAACCAGTTTGAGCTGGGCATGCCTCAAAGGCCAGGTGCAGACTGCAGCCTTGCTCATCAAACAGGGCTGTGATATCGAGCATGCTGACAAGTCTGGCAGGACTTGCCTGGACCTGGCTGCCTACAAGGGTAACCCTGAGGTTGTGAGCTTGCTCCTTGAAAACGGAGCCAACATGGAGCATATGGACTTGAATGGCATGAGGCCCCTGGACCGAGCCATCAGCTGCAGGAATCCTGGAGCTGTCCAGTGCTTTTTGCGAAGAGGGGCCAAATTGGGACCAGCCACGTGGGCCATGGCCAAAGGAAAGCCAGATATTATGTAAGACCTTCTAAATCCTGGAGCATGATGTAGATGCAGCTACTTTGCTTTTTCAGGTTGTTATTGTTGAACAAGCTCCTGGATGATGGCAACACCTTGTTCAAAAAGGAGCAGATTAGCGAGGCTGCGCACAGGTATCAATACGCGCTGCGCAAATTGCCCTCTGTGATGACCAACACGTTGAAGCAGGGAGCCACCAAATCCACGTTTGAACAGCTCAACATCCATCTCCTGCTCAACTTGAGCCGATGCAAGAGGAAGTCTGGCCAGCTGGAAGAGGCCGTGGATTTGGCTGCCAAAGTGCTGCATCTGCAGCCCAACAATTTCGAAGCTTATTACGCGAAAGCCAAAGCGCACAAGGCGGCGGGCAGACTCCACGCGGCTCTGCAAGATTTAACGGAGGCCCTCAGGATTGCACCGCAACATCGAGAAGTGCATAAAGTCATACTGAAAATCAAGGACGAAATCAGCTCCTCACAGTCAGCCACTTCCACCTCGTCAACGAGCTCGGAGTCGAGGAACTTGAACAAATTAAAGACTGCCCTCAATAGCACTGAAAACGACTCTACGAGTGGCGTGGACTCGACGGGTTCGTCGAGCTGCAGCACCAAAGACTTTGAAAATGACAATTGCATATTGTCCAATACTCATGTGATTTAGATGTAATGGGTGTGAATATACTGCTGTTGAAAAGTGTCATGTCTTAATTTTTCCGGATTTCAGTGCTAAGCGTAGAATTATTAACCAACTTTGAAATCGCCTTCAAGACTGGCAAAAATCAAAATCTTGTAGGTGCTAACATTTATGCGATTTACTACTGTTTTGGCAAAAGATTACGATTCCGGATTTCCCAGCGAGAATCAGGTTTTCCTTTTGGTGGTCTTCTTCTCTCTGGTAGGCAATCAAAACTTTTGTTCACTCTCGTAAATTGCAGCTCATCGTGGAAAAATAAGAATACCCAAAAAGTTTTTTCCTCCTTTTCTAACTGCCGGTCGTTTTTCTTGCTGCTCCATGGGTAGAAACTTCAGAATTGCTGTGCTACTCTCACCATATTTGTCTCTTTCACTATTTGGCCAACCAAGTGAAATGCCACACATTTCCAAAAATAAACTATTGGCAAGCTGTAATAAGATTATTTTAATTCATGGAGATTGCTCGAGTGTTTTTTTAGCTTTTTTCTTTCATAAGAGAGATTGGGATAATCCAAAGTAAAAGTTGCGCCAAAAAATATTTTTGGCTTCTGTTCTTGAAATTAGGCTACCTCAACATTAATAGGGTGTTCACCTATGCCTCGTTTCCTTAAAATCTTGCGACAGCCTAAAACGAAATGCTTAAGTTTTCGTATTTCTGATTAACCAAAACACATCAAACTGATATGAACAAAAGAAGTGGGAAAAGTGGTCCACTTGAAGCTATGAAAAGGGAGTAAAAATGATCAGTTCTGAAATAGGAGGCTTAAGTAAAACGCAATTTAATGGAAGGAAAAAATTTCCTTTATAGGTGAACACAGCATAAGCCTGTTAAAGTAAAAATTCCATTTTCATAACTTTTTATCTTTTAAATTGATGGAATGACATAATCCAAAGTTGAACTTTAGGAAAATTGCCAGCTCAAGAAAAGTATCTATTTACAAAAAAACCTTCAAAAACTTATGCCACTGCATTAATGAAATAAAGCAATATTTATAGAATGAATAAATGCCGCATGTTCAAAAATCTAAGAAAATGTTCATCTTTTCGTTGCGGTTGGAAATCATCAATTTCGGAAAACCTCATTCTCGTAACTGTAAATGTGTTATACGAACATTTCAATTAGGCCAATCTGTTGCCTCCGCACTACAAATCGTATTGTCAGGCCAACCAAGAAATTTGAAGAAGCTACAAAAGCAAATTGACAACACAAAAAATTGTTCTTCTACAGCAAGATGAGGAGGAGGGTTAGTTTCCGAAATAGTTGTAGCACAGGAGACCAAAGTAGGACACGAATTTCACGCTGTTTCAGAAGAGCTTCGTAAAAAGATACACCCTCCTCAGACCATTCGAATAATTATCGTTAGAACGATGAAGAAAAAGTGCGGTTTCAACCACTAAATACTGGCACATTAATGGTTCTCCTACATGCATCGTAGAACAAATTGTGCGGCTTGAGTGGAGACTAATTTCTGCAGATGCTTCTGAAAAATGTCAAAATGTGTCAAAGAGTTTCACTTGCTGCAATCAGCCAAGAGTATCGACAATTGGTCACACCAGGGCTAAATTACAAAAGCTGAGAGGTTTTATTTACAGTGTAGTATGTATCACAAGCATAAATTACTACTGAAGCACTCGAATGTAGTTTGGCCTGGTTGAGGCCACAATGAAAGGGCCACGTGGAGTTGTGGGCACGATAGCTCCCGGTGGTGGCCTTTGTGGCCTTAAAACGGCCTTTGGCCTTTTTAAATGAGCTCTCGCTCTCATCCACATTGTGCAAGAGGCCAATAAGGCTAGCAGGAGGACAACGAGTAAAATACCAAAGGCCAAGGCCAGCCTTGCTGGAGATAGGCACAAAAGGTCACTATTTGGCTCTTCAGTAATTTCTTTGGGCTGATTCGAGGCTGCCGAGGCCGCAGAGGCCGCGGAGGCTGCCTCGGCCACTTCCAACGAGTGGAACGTTTTGTGCATGTAATTAGGTGGTTTGTCCTCGATTTCAACCCTTAATGGGGTCCTTTGGACTTGGCTGCTTTCAACGGCCTTTTTGGCCTTGCTGGAGGCCTCCAAGTCCACCACTTGAGCAAATGTCTCCAAGTAGAACTTGTCAATGATGTTCACCTCACGAAAGTCCACCTTTTGCTGGTCGCACTTGGCCACAGGGCAATTTTTGTTGCATACCATGACAGTGCAGCGAACGACCACTTTGGTCTCATCCGGGAACTTGAACATTGGGAACGTCGTGGTCAGCCTTTTGACCCCAGTCTTCGAGTTGAACACAGCCCTGAAATTGGGCAGGATGTCGAGGTCGTTGGAGCAGCCTCGAAAATTGGTCAGGTCGTAGAAATCGTCTCCTGAGTGAGCTGTGCACGTGGAGAGCATCGTGTCCAAATTGGACACTTGTCTTAGGCGAACAATCAAGGATACACTTGAGCCCACTGTGACACTCTCCGTGATCGTTTCCTCTGTATTGGCATCGATCAACTCCATCCAACCAGAGACTTTTGGAAAATACTCTGCTGGCTTCTCAGTGATGATTTCGGGCTCTTTCATCTTGGGGACTTGAGTACTTGTCATTGGCTCCATGGGCACCATCAAATCCAGCACTCTTTTCTGCAAGCTCGCCTCGCTGTCAGAAACTGCGTTTTTAGTGCTGATCGTTTTGGACAGGGTTTTCATGGCTGTATTCACGTATTTGGTGTCTTGAGTGGAGACCAGGCCTTGAGCCATATTTGGCCAGCATTGGACAACGAATTGCTCGTCAATCACTTGTTGCACATGCTCATCAAGCTGAACATACAGATTGATTTGATGCACTTCCTCCTCATTCACGTCATTTTCGCTGTAAGCCTGCAACATTAACGAATTTCAATTTTCACCGCTAGATGGCGCCCTAGTCGTTTTCAACAATATGACAGCTAATATATTGCTAATTTCTCGGCTAACTCTCAGTGATTTCACACGCAATTATAGCAAGCAATTTATTTAGAAACTCACCAGGTCCAAAGTAGACATCTGTGGATGGCCTGTCATCGGCTTAACCCGTTCTATTCCACATTCCATAGTTGGGTTGATGACCAGTTTGGTGGCCACTTGGCCATTTCCCACAATTTTGCACGTATTAGCGAATTCGCGGCTGTATAACGAGCCATAAAAAGGCTCACTAGTATGTAAAGTCAGCACAACTGAGCCATTATGAGGAAAAGCTGAGCAGTCAGCGCTCAGCGTGAGAAATTGGGCCGAAATCGTGCGGCACGCTTCGGCCACAAGAGCAGCAATAAATAGGAAATGGTTCAAATTCTTCATTGTGAAATCACGTCATGATGGCAACTAAATAATTTCTCGCTGTGAACGAGCAAACTACGCAGACGTCGCGCCGTTATTGCCTTAAGCGTGAGCACTGTGGGAAAATCCCACCGAAAAAGCGCGCATCTTCGCGAGAGGAAAAAATGACCACTTGATGATTCCACCATTTTGCTAATGGCTAATTAATGGCTTTTTTCAGCGGCCAAATTGCCCACAGTGGACAACAAGCAAATTTTCCTGTTGCTACTGATATGGAACCACAATTTTGGATTCACTCCATAAACTGTATGACCAATTTTGTTGTCCTCCTCTTTTGCATGTTTTCCCGTATTTTTAAGTGTAACCACGTTTTTCCGGTCAACAAATACAACAACAGCGTTCTTTTAAGCAAGTTCACGCAAATGACGCTCAGCTCTCGCGAAAGCAATTAGCATCGTCTATAAATAGGTTGATAACTGTTATTCCATAGAATATAGCCCTCATGTTCAGGTAACAGTTTCCTCATTTTATGTATATGAATGTAGATATTTAAATACTTACTTAATTTATTTATTTAAAATCACCTGGTGAAGTGGCAATTAAGAAAATAATGCTTTTCCTCGATTTTTTGTGTACGCGCGTTTTTAATAGACTAGAACGAATTTCTATGGCCAGTGAACTGCAATTGCCTCCTTTTCTTTCACGAAATTGTCTCTTTATCAAAATGGAGCTTACCCAACCAGAAATTCTGGGCCCTCATACGGCAAAAAAATCCTCAGTGAAACTTATACGTTTTATCAACATAGAGTTCTAGTCGTTATGTAACATTAACTGCCTTGACACCTAGGTAAAATCGAAAATACAAATTTTCCGTGTAACATTCGATTTTTCTCGAATTTTTTTCATAGGTGGTAAGGAAGTTAATGTTACATAACGACATAAACTCAACCTGGGTAAAACGAAGGAGTGCTAACACATTGCAATAACTTTCAGAAAACTTGGGAAAATTTCTGGTTGGGTATTTTCTCTGCTCGTTTTGGTACAGGCCAAAATTATAGTTCAAGAGTATAACGAGGCAAAAGTGAAACGTAGATTTCAAAGGGCGACAGATGCCTATAAACAATTGTTCCATTTTGATGACTTATTTCTTGAGGGTTTCAGAAAAAATGGCCATTTTTTAACTGATAGCATATTACAAGTTTTTTTCGTGGAAATTCATAAGACGCAAAGTTTTGATTGTTATTCAACTTCCTGAATAATCCGTTCAAGTTGTCAATTTTCTTCCGTGGTGAAACTTTGGGCTGATAACAAAAGGAACGGAAACCAAGCTCATTATTGGCATGTCTGACATTCGCCAAAAAAAGAAGTGAGAGAAAAATTAAAATTTCTCATGAAAAATGCTTTGAAAATTAAGCTGTGAACTTGTAATAGTAACATGCAAGAAGCATTTACAGTCTTTTTTTAAACCAGGCCTAATTATTTCTCTAGTAATTAATTAACCGCTGAAATGACGATTTTCGCAACTTTTGCAAAAAAAATCTCGCAACCTATCTCGCAGCATAAGAGATTCCGGATTTGCCACAATGTGATAATAAAGATCAAGCAATTGTTGAAGAAATCAAACAAAAATGCATTTTTATATTGATTAATCACGTTAAGAAGCAATGAAGAGTCCTCTCAAAAAACGAGGTGTTTTTTTTTTTGAAATACCAGCTAGCATGGCATTGACTCTAAATTTGGTTTTTTTTAAAAATATGGTGGAGCTGAAAAAATGCCCGTCATGATGCCAAAAGTCGGGCATTTCTTATTGCCTTGCATGCAGACTCCTTTTTTGCACTTGCAAGCTACATAAAAAGAGGAACTGAGATACCGAAAATCAGCTCATTTCAGTGCTACTTACGACATGGGCAATTCTTTTTCGAGCAAGGCTTCGGACACTTGCACTCCCCATCGACACAGACGCATTCTGAAAGCAGTAATTTGTTAATATTCATTTTTTAATTTCCATTAAGCTAGTTAAATTGCCTGGATTGCAAGGTTTGCACGTCTCTGGTTTGCAATAGCAATGTCCCAAATAGAAAACGCAGTCTGAAAAAAATTGTTTAAAAGCTAGAGTTTAGCGAATAAAAATGAATACATACCTTTCGGACAATCGGAAGTTGCCAGGCATTGTTTAAGGCATTCGCCATTGACACATTCGCAGTCTGATTTGTCAAAAAAGGGGATAATTATATACCAGCTTTCTAATTACGTACACCTATTTTTTACCCTTGGGACATGGAGACTCGCATGGCTGCGGTGGGCAAATACAGTCATTGTAGATACATTGGCAATGCGAAGGGCAATTGTCATTGCAGCAACACGACCCATTTCTAAAGGGACATTCTGCAAAAATACCCTAGTTATTAGCCAATATTGAATATAGTAGTTAAAAGTTGCTTGATTACGATCTCGTTGGCAGATGGATTGTATTCGAGCGTCGCATCTGTAATCATTCCATTGGTCACCTCTGCCAACGTGGAAGTCATTGCAGTCTTCAAATGGTCCCATATAACCACCGAAGTTAGGCTCACCAGGAAACCAGTTGGTATAAGTAACTGGTAAACCACTGCTAGTATACACATACCTATAAACAGATGACAACATGAATCTCTGATCAAGCAAAAATGGGCTTCAACTTACACTCCTTCGCTTGCAATGTCGTTGACACCAAACCACATGCTCGATTTTGCGCCAAGAGCCATTTGAGCAGCATTGAACACTGCTGAGTTTGTTAGAGGATCTTTTGGCTCAAATAGTATTCCACCCTTTGACCTGCATTTATTTCTAGCATCAGCGTAATTAAGGGGAGATTTCTCAAAGAAGTAGCATTTTCCCCTTATTTTAGTCCACCCAGGAGGACAACCTATTTCAACATTAATTATGGGACATATTTTTTTAAAATTGAACTCTTACAGTCGCATGGGCATTGGCAAGTTCCATTTACACAATGGCATCCTTAGGAAAAAAATTATTGAGAAACACAACACTTGGCTAAAAATTAGAAAGCTTCACCTGGATCGCAATGAGGATTGCATACATCGTCGCAGTTTTTGCATTCTCCTTGCTCACAACATAAGCCTTAGTTACAAAAAAAGCTTAGTCTTTTAAATTGTTGTTTTAAGCAAATTTTAATCACCTTGAGGACATGGATTCGTTTCATTGTTGCATGGGCAATTGAAGCAATGGCCATCAATGCAATCGCATCCTTAAAAGTAACTGGTTAATCACGTTCATATTTTCCATGGCAATTTACCTGGTTCGCAGGGATTGGGTTTGCAAGGGCAATTGAAGCAATTCCCATCCTTACATTCACACCCTGAAGCCTCAAAATGTTACAAAATGTCAAAGTAATGTAATAAAATTAGTTTTAGACCTGGAGGGCAAGGGTTTGGGTCACATGGGCATTCACAACGTCCATTTACACATTTGCAGCCTGTAAAAAAGAGCCACTCATGATTACAATCCCTACCCAACCAGAAATTCTGAGACCTAAGTGAACCTGATACGTTTGATCAACATAGAGTTTTAGACATAAGGGCGTTCCCGTATTGGCCAGTTAGTCAAGTTAAGTTAGGTAGAAAGTTATGTAGATAGAACTTAACTTGGCTTGATTTTATGTAGTACTAGCTGACTTGCCCAAAAAATTGTCCTCGTATGCGTTTACAGTAAGTGAAGCTCGCTTAATTGAAAAAAGCTAACTTTGCTCATCAATAGCTGATGTACAACGCGTTGGCGTGTCAGCTCTGCGGTCAACTGAACATTGCTACAACGAACCGAACTTGGCTAGAACAAGCTGAACTTAACTGATCAAGTAAGGTTGCTGTTTTAGCAACGTAACTTGACTAAAAATTCGAATATGGGATCGCCCTTATAATTTAACATTAACTGCCTTGACACCTAGGTTAAATCGAAAACACCAATTTTTCGTGTCACTTTCGATTTTTTCCAATTTTTACTAAGGTGGTACAGAAGTTAATGTAACATAACGACGTAAACTCAACTTGGGTAAAACGAAGGAGTGCGAAAACGTTACAATAACTTTCAGAAAACTTGGGAAAATTTCTGGTTGAGTAATTTGACGAAAAGAATAAATCATTTATACCATCTGGGCATGGCCATGGATCACACGGGCAAATACAGTTGCCATTCTCACAAATACAACCTGTAATGAAAATACAGCATTAAAATGAATAGGCAGTATTTTGCGGCTTTTTTACCTGGATCGCAATCTGGCTCGCACGGGCAATTGCCACAAATTCCATTGATACATTCACAGTCTGAAAATAATACAATCATGATCGAGGAACGCTTAATTCCGAGGTTTTTTATGGCCTACTTGGTGGGCAAGAAGGATCACAAGGGCAATCGCAGGTTCCATTGATGCATTCACATCCTAGATGAAAAGTAGAATAACATTGAAATAGAAGCAAAAAACTGCTTATTTTTTTTACCTTCTGGACATCCAACAATAGTAATTGTCGATGGATCATCGATTGAGACATTTACTAAATGTTTGCAATCGCAAATACATCGATCATTTTCACAAGCACAATCTAAGATGCAAACAATGCTAGAATTGCTTTAAATTCCATAAAAATTATGATTTCATACCCAAAGGACAGTCGTGTACGCAGCAGCAAGTTCCATTTGAGCAAGGGCAGTCTGAAAAAATAAGCTATGAATTTTAGCTTCTAATTTCAACAACACTGTTAATTCGACCTTTTGGACATGGAGGATTACAATCATATGTAGGGCAAATACAGTCATAGCCATCACAGTAACACCCTAAAAATGGTGTAGTTGTCATATAAACTAATTTTTTAACAAATTCTTTAATACCAGGTCTGCAGCTGACGCAGCAGCATTTTCCATCAATACAATCGCAACCTTTGTCACATTTGGGATTGCACTCATCACATAAATAGGAGATGCATTTCTTATTAATGCAAGCCTCGCCTAATTTAAAATGAAATAAAATGTTTCTCCCTAGCAGTTCTAAGCTTTGTAAAAACCGTATTTGCAAGGAGGTTCACATCCCAGGTTGCAAAATTCATCAGTTTCTGGGTTGATACAAAGATGGCCACCTTGAGGATTTTCAATGCACTTGCAGCCTAAAAAACACATTTTATGAGAGCATGACTAATTTTATTGAGAAGCAATAATCCACCTTCTCCACAAATTACTTCGCTGCATGGATCTAAGCAAACGCAGTATCTACCATTAAGGCAATAGCAATAGGGGCTATACCTGAAAAATGGGGAATTTTTACATAGCTAGATAGAATTATGTTACATTAAAATTTTAATTTCAAATATGCAAGTACGTGTCATTGAAGTTGCTGCAGCAAGTGGGACAACTGTCACTTGGGCAAATGCAGTTGCCGTTGACTTCGATACATTCTGAGAGGGGAAATATTACGTTGGAAACGTCCACTTCAGATTTATGTGGATTCGCATAAGTGAGAAAGGGGTTGCAAGTTGCAGCGTTGGCAGAGTTGACTGCAAAAGCTGCCAAAGCTAGAAAAGTAGTCAAGGAAACAACCATTGCGGTTGAAGCTAAGAATGCTACTGAACGACAGTATTTTGAATTCACGTCGCGATCAAGCAATTTGCAAAAGCACATCTGCTGTTGTATTCACTAGATTTGTGTCTGATAAAGAACCACATGCTGAAAATGAAGGACTCTTTTCTGGTAGTTTACCTTTTTGCTAGAGCCCTAATATAGAACCCTACAGCTGGTACAAAATGTGCAAAAGAAGCTTGCATCGAAATGGTTGCTTTTCTTGCTATTATTTCTAATTTCGAAATTGACAGTTCGAATTCTGTCATAGCATGAGCTGCCCAAATACTCTGAGGCTATCGATGTTACGTACTTACGTTATAAATTAATAAATTAAATAGCAAACATATTAATAGTAAATAGCTACATTAAAAGATTCTGTCTATGTACAAGAAGAACGGTGATTTGGCTTGAAAAAATCGACGAATACAATCGATGAAAAAGTCGTATGTGCCCTTGAAAACCCTGCTCGGGTCGAAGCTGAACTCGTTAATAGAAGGTTGCAATTTTGCCTTTCGGCACTTTTCTGAAGGCATCCTTTGCTCATGAACAAGGCTAATGACGCTGAATTTGCTCTCGTCATTACAGATGTGATATATGTATGCACCGCATTTTTTAAGCATCATCGGTACATTCCCAATGAGAATCATTGCTTTTACAATACTACTATGCATTCTTTCTCCTGATTACATATACTGTTCATCTCTAAGAGTTAGGAAAATCCGGCATGAGAAAGCTAATGGAATTATCAGTTTGACACTCAACCGCATGACCAGATTTTGTCCTTAGCGTTATTTGAGCATTATTGGAAAATAGAATTATTTGGCTAAAATATTAGTCTACGATTTTTTTCGAGTTTTGCTAATTCCTCTCTTCTCAGATGGATGTCAGTTCTGTTGGATAATATAGAAATGCATGCTCCCCAAAATAAATTTATTTCGACCACTTGTTTCATTTTTTTGTTTAATAAAAGCTGGCAAATAAACAGAGGACATCTGTATTGGCAACAAATTCAAGTTTGAATGCGTAGTATGTCGAGTCATTCATTGCATTTTTAGAGCAAATGCGCAAAATATTGCAATGTCGGCAATTCGTTTGATCCTTAATACTTTTTAGAAAAATTGAAATCTGATTTCATTCCGGATTGCAAATAAGAGCTCTACTTTTTGAGGCTGTGAGCTGAATGTAGGCATTTTTTAAATGCGGGAAAAAATGAAGAATTCACATGAATGAGCCATTTTGGTCACGCTTTAGCGAATTTACCTATACATATAGACATGAATTTCGGAATTATGAATGAGCGCACTTGTGCAATTTCTTCACTTTCACACGTACACACATGATATTGAAAGATTCGAGTATAAAAAGCAGAGCTCCAAATTCAGCCTCTTTCAGTCCACCATTATGACTTGTCCGAGGAAAGAGTCATGATCGCTTCCATCCAATTTGACACTTTTTAGACTTGTTCTTCGTAGGCTTTTGGGGTAAGTCGTCATAGATTACTATATTTTCACATTCGGTGGTATCCCATAATTTTGGGACTTGCCACGGACATTTCTGAGGATCGTATCCAATTTTCTGTCCAGATCAGCCAATTTGTCCATTTCTTGCTCCTATCATATGTATAATATTGTAGTCACTGAAAGTTTAAAGCATATTCCAAGCTTACCTTAAAGTGTAATCCGAGTAGTAAATCAATTAATACAACAATGAGCAGAATGACAAAGAAAAAACACATCCAAATTCTCACTCTTTTCAATTCCCATTTGAGCTTTTTTGCATTAGAGTTATCTGGCTGTTTTCGCACCTGCTCCAACCGATCAATTTTGCCACCTTTCACAGGCTCAGAAGCATATGCCCTCACTTTGACGAGACATGACTAAGAATATAATTTCTCTATCGCAAGGAGGAAATTGATTAGGAAAAAACTCCTCTTTTTTCCTAGATATGCTCGTCGTCAAATTGGCCTTGCTTCTGGCAAGTGGCCATTTCATAAAGGCTGAACATCATGCACAACCAACAGCTGGACCTGTATACACTTACTATGGAGCTGTGCCAACCACAGCAGCAGCCTCAACCACAACAGTGAAAACCACCACGATTCCACCTCCACCTCCACCACCTGTCTACGACCCATATTCCACCTACTCGGCTCCCTCGAATTATGACTCATATGGAGTCCCCTCGTTTTACGATACATCCTATGCATCTCCTGTTTTTCACGACTCTTACGGAGTTCCTCAAGAGGATTCCGGAACTCTGTATTATTACTATGACACTGGAACGACAGCAAGTCCGGAAACGACACCTGCACCTACAACAACGACGACTACAACGACTGAGGCCACCACTAAAAAATTCCCACCTGAAATCACTTATAGCCCTTTGCAGCAATTATTCATCGTTCTATTCCTGATGAGTTTTGCATTTCCGAGAACGGTGAATGTTCCAGTAGTGGGACGTCGTAAACGAGGTAAAAAACAGCCTTACACTTTTAAAGGCTAATCCGGAGTTAATGGAATCTTGCAGACACGAAGAGTGAGTGGCACTTAATTGATCCTGAAATAATTGAAGGGCTGGCTTCAACGCAAGATTTGATACTAAGGAATATTAGAGAGGATACTGATGTTTGCCTGAAACGCTACATTTGCCAAATGGTCGCTTCCGGAGGATACGAAACGAAGAAAAACCTCTACGTTTGGTGAGCATAAAGGGAAAAAATAGCTATTATTATTACTGCTATATGGAGGCAGAGCTATGCAAATGCATGTGTCCATTGTCCCCATTGTGTACCAAGTTAAGATTTACAACCCCTAATCCGATCTGTGAGTCATCGCAGCCGCGCTTTTTGCCAATTTTCCACATTGGGCCAGCAAAAAACGAGGCACATTCGATCCGCCATGTTTACAACTACTGACGCGCCCTCTACCGGCTAAAAGTGGAAAGTGTAAACAAAAGCCGTATATTTTTCAAGGCATGCGTTCCCCACTGTGAGTTTTTCAATTTTGGCTGACCAAAAGAGATCAGGGTGGTCCAATTTGAACCACACAGGCCTAGCCTTCTTTATTATTATATGCCAAAGTCCTCGTCATCATCAATTCCATTTGGAGGAGATGCTTCAATTTCGCCAATGAGCTTTGGCAACCTTTTTGTTAACTGGAAATGGCGAAATTGGATCTCTTGGAATGAATCTTTGCTTTAAATAGGCTGACTTGTTTGCAAGCTGCACGCGCGCAAAGATCAAACGAAAATTCATTCTTCATGCAATATTTTCCATGGTTTCACTTTTCATGGGAATCAAATTATTTAATGCTCCATCATTTGGCTCAATGAGCTAGTGATCACCGGTCTGAGCATGGGTCAAGCTTGAGTCATGCCAATAATTAAAATGGTAAGATTCCAATTTTGGTAGCTCTAACTATTTCAATGTGTCACAGTGGGTGGCTGCTTTTTGCACCTCCATTTTGGTTTTGTGCTGGGAGATCCAATTAATTTTTTGGGCACTTTGGAAATTGTTTTACAATTTGTTTTTGCTCCTTTGAGCAGCATGTGGTGGCTCTTAAGTGTAGTAGTACTCAAAGTAGGAAAAACTCTCAAGAGGCTGAAAATTGCTCAGTGCTCACCTTGAGCAGCAAAAGGCTTATGCTGGTATGAAAATATGCAATTCTGCAAGAATGACAACAGTATACGTAAACAAACAATGATGCTCACACGTCAAATTAGCTATGGCACGACTGAAACTGAAAAACTGCAACGATTATCCTACTTGACATTTGCTAAATGCAAATTTCTATTCACTCGAGTCGTGACTGGACGCAAAAAACTGAAAATTTCCTCGATTTGATTTGCTTCCAGCAGCAGCAGAAGTAGTACAACACAATTGAAGAAAAGCAGGTCAGCCATTTTTTACCCGCATTTTTTGCTCGCCTTGCTCCCAGAATCGTAATTCGCTTTGCTCCAAAGGAATTAGTGTACTAGTACATAGCTTGCTTGCTTTTTTGTCGCATTATCCGTCTCGCAAGGAATACCACAGCTACGCCTTTAAAAGGTAACCCACGGGCTTTTTACCCGCGAGGCTTCTTCTTCCTCGCGAAACCTAAAATTAACCTTTTTGCACTTTTGCCATTAGGAGCCCAAATTGCTTGGCTTTTTTGGGGGTGATTTGGGTGGAGTTGCTCCTCAGATGATCCGAAAACTCCCTTTTTCACAGCTAATTGCTTGCGAAACCTCCCTTTTTGCTAATGGTTAATGCTTGGAGATTTCAACGCGCGGAAGTATTAGTGCAGCACATTTATATCATTTATAGAGCTCTTCATGAGCGAGGAGGCAATTTCAGGCTTGTTCCTTTGGTTTTTTGCTATAATACATGATAAAGTATAGCAAATGCGAAATGACGTACGGCCATGTCAGATTACACGAGGACTACATAGCCAAAATTAAGCTAAGAAAGTAACTCACATTCAAATCGGAGATTTATGTCTCTAAGCACTTCATCATGCCTGAATGCAAGCTCTATTTAAGATAGTTATACTTTTTTCCTGAGTTGATAGCTGAAAATGCGAGCTATTTAGCTTTTTTGCACTGCAATGTGATCGCTTGGAATGTTGATTCAGGCCAATTTGCTATGCTTTATCAACGAAATTATCCTTGCATCTCCAAGTAAAAAATCCTCGATTTTCCCTGGAATGCCAATTGATTGGCCCAAATTCAGAACTGCAGTTATAGCCTCATTTAGAGCTGCTCCATAAATAAATTCGAGGAAGTTGATGCATTGTTAGGTGCGTTTCAAAGAAATTAGATATTGCAATCAAGGTTTTTGGTACGTTTAGCCCATGAAAAGAACTTAATTGGCAATCAGGCCAAGCAGGTCAAGGAAATCGAAGAATCAATCATCACCTGTCCCATGACAGGCTTAACGAAAAAAAGCCTGCTAATTTATTCTGCATGCACAAAGATGAGGGGCATTTGGGCATCAAAATGGCGTGGTGCTATTCTGGGCCTTTTTCCCCGCAGTGAATTGCAACTCTTGATTGAGTCTTCAGCAACTAAAAGAGTGTGAGAATTGCGTGACTTGTGGCAAAATGGGCAATTCCAGGTTTTTTTTCAGATGTCCTAGAGTGGCATAATGATGATGTGAAATGCATGCAACAACAATGGCTTAGTCTTTCGCAAGTTTTGCATAGTCACGCTATTTAAATAGCTCATAACATAAAACGTATTTAAATAGCAGCTATTTAAATACATCCAGAGGCTATTTAAATACATTTTATGCTATGAGCTATTTAAATAGCGTGACTATGCAAAACTTGCGAAAGACTAAGCCAATAAAAAATTAGCCATAATAGGAATATACAAATGCATGCAAAGTTAGCGTGCAAAAGCTCTGACCCTCAACTTCTCTCTCTCCTTTTTTCTGACATCATTCTGAAGATGCTGCCATGAAATATGGGTAATGATCATCATTTTTGCTTTGCCCCCCAAAAATAATGCGTAATGGACGTATCTAATCACACATCAGAGCTCGCGACGGAATGGATCAAAAGGAGGCACAAAAATGGAAAACACTTATATCAATATATAGATAAGCCTTCATTTTCAGGGATTTCAGTTGCAGTGCCTTCGACCTAGAATTTTATATAATGGGGTCAAGCTTTTTGTTGGCCTCAAGTGGAAAAAGTCTCAAGACACAAAAAAGACTGTGCATGATCATCTGAAACTCATTACACTAATAATACAGTATACTTGTACATTAGATTTTGGCAATTTATTATTCAAATGCTTTTGCGGAAAGCTCACTATTATTATTTTACACTTCTGTGACAGATTTATGTGGTGCTAAATATTTTGAGCAGTAGATAAATCAGCATAAAACCCTTCCTAATGATCCACCAGAAGCCATCGATCAATCTCTATGAAAAATTAGCCTTTTTTGACAATCCAATGGTACGAAAAGATCCTCTTTTTTTCACCTTCCAGGAAGGCCATAAATCTTTCATTGGCACCCAACACATTGGCAAAAAGTCTAAAGTTTTTTGCTGGTGATCCCCAAAGAGGAATTGTCACTGACACTAACTAATGTACTTTGGCATTGCAGGAGTCAAGACATTGGACCTCTTCTGGGCGATCTGGGATTCCAGCCTTGGCAGTACATCGAGCTCATCCAGGACGCCGTTCAGGGAGGCTTCCAAAGCTGCCACCAAAACTACGACCAATGCAGAATAGCTTCTTTTCTGCAAGATTTCAACTTGAAAAGTCTCCTAGGTTCATCCAATCATGTATAGCATTTCAACACAATTCCAAATAATTGCAAAAAATGAGTCAAAAAAGACTCAATTTTAGCTATTTATCATTACTTTTACCATGTTATTACTATGTTGCATAAGAACTTTCGTATTGATGGTTATGATTATTGTTACAGTACAGCAATCATTTATTTTTTGTCATTAGATTTTCCAGGAAGTATCTCATATTGAGTCGTAGAACTAGCATTTTGAATCGAGGCTTTTTCGATCCATTTCCATCTATTATCATACGCATTGTAAATCATGAAACCTATGAAATAAAGGAATTTTGGCTCGTATAAACTTATAAAATGAACGAGCATATCGGATCAAATCACTATCTGTCGAGGCTCATACATCATAGCTTTAACTTGACAGCTCACACATCTCCCAAGAAAGTGTTCTTTACATTATCACCCACAGCGCAATTTGGGATGGCAGGAGTGTGACAAAAGTGGCATGAAATTGAGCCACGTCTTTTAGCCATGAAAAGTGTTCATGAAGGCAAAAATCTACTACTACATACATCATTGATTTTTTGCGCTCTGCCAAAATTATAATATAGCAGTCTTGTGCAGTTAATTGATAGCTTCCATCAAAAATCATCATGCTTCTTTGGTAGTAAGTGCATTCCAATAAATTGATCCCATCTCATGTCCATTTTTGAAGCATTCGTTTCATAATTAGAAACACTGCAGCAGCACAAGTTGTAGTCAAGTGGGATAAAATGAAATGGGTATTCCTGATGAAAATGGTTTTTTTTGCATCAGTTTAGTTTTCGAGCTCACGGAAAGTGATTTAGATGGAATCGAATTCAAGCTGAGCAAATTCAGCTTGAAATGAAGTTTCGGAATTGCCACCAGCAGCATCTGGTATATAAATTGTGCTACTAAAAGACCATGACCCTTCTTCTTCATGTGGTCTGGTATGGAACCAGCCCAAGAAGTGTATGGCAGCTAAATAAAGTCTCTTTTGATGATCATCCTGTTTTCCGACTTCCATTGCAAATTGGGCACAGGAATTCACACGTTCAATCAAAAGCATCATGATATCATAACCTTGGCAAATATACTACTATGGTACACTTTCGCGCGCGCCCATGTCAAAACAACCAGTAAATGAAACTTTTGATGGCTTTTCAATTAAAATGCAAATAGTTCTCTTCCCCGATGCTCAATTTCACATGCATTCTTTTAGATGAGGATTTTCCATGTATTGCCATCATCATTAATGAGCAGATTGAAGTGTCGACTTGATAGATGTGGGGCATTTTTTAGCATGATTGAATGACCTCTTTTGTTCATGATTTCAACCCCTCAAAAAATGGCCTCCTTACCACATGCCATACACGAGCATGCTGCAGGGGTCCAAAGAAAGTTATTTATCAATGATGGTGGTTGGGCCCTCCAATCAGCTGTCATTGGTGATGATGCTTCGAGCTTTGAGCCCGAGCCGGCCACCAAATAAATATTCATCATAATGACCCAGGTCAAGTTGCTGCCAGAACATCATCATGCCCTTTATAATTTGCCTATCCTCCTTTTTGTGCTATGGCCTCAAAATAATTATTGTAAGTGGCCAGTGAGTTTTCAGAAAAAATCCCATGAAAAATTGATTGTTTTACAATGCCCGAAGAATGATGCATGGTTTTTGTTAATTTACCCCTTCCAAACTAATTCTTGAGAGTCCGTTTTTGCCTGGGCAGCATTCGAGTTGTAAAAACTAAATTGCTGTTAATTTGCCTTTGAAAGCGTGGCACGGTTGACTTTTTGTTGTCAACAACAAAAAGTAAACAGAAGAACCCGTCTTCTTGCGCTCCTCGTTATTATTGATAGTTTTTGAGGCTTGGAAGAATCGGGCCTGGGGCCAATGTCGTGAATGTCTTGACAGGAAATTAACTAATGCCTGTCCACCATCAAAACTGCGACCTTTCACTTCTGATGGCGGCCATTTTGAGGAGAAGGGAAAAAAGTGGTAATTATGACTGCAGGTACGACAAAATTGAGACCTTTTTTGAGAGAGGTCGCGCGACATTGACTTCCAATGCCGTGGAACTACTATGCTATTACAAAATTCAAATTGACAAGAGATGAATTGCCTTTTACTAGTGTTGGGTGCCATCTTGAATATTGAGATTCATCTGCCATTTTCTTGTTGATACTTTCAAGCATATATCTTTTGTAAGATGAATTTAAGACTGCTAAAAGTAGCTAAATATTTTAAGGTTAATTTTCGTTGTTGATTCCCCCACCCGAAAAATCGAAATGTGCAGAGACCGAATTGAAATGTGAAGTTCCTGTTGAAAATGTGGTATGTGGATTGTTGCGTCATAGTTAATATCAAAACTTTATGTGGCAATTAATTTGTATTATGGAATAGTTCAAATTTCTCTTAATATGAAATGACAATGCATGTAATTTTTTTAAAATGCAATTTTTCTGAATAATTTGATCTGTGAATTTGAAGCATGGCTAAGCTGTGCATGTTATGACAATTTTTCAATATTTCTGTACTGTTTGAACAATTTCAAATATTGCCATCATTCTGTTAGATTATTCCATGACGTCATCATGAACAATTAATTACCAAAAACATTAAGAGATGGCGCTTGAATCGAAGTATTCAGAATTTTCCTAAAAGAGTTACACAATTCAATTGTAAATCAAAACATTAACTTCATTTTTCTTAATTGGAGTATGTAAAACTTAGTTCCTACTGAATGTTTTGCTTTTTTGCAAAAATAAGAATGTAAGAGGTGGAATTTAGCTATAATTACCAATATGATTTTGAGATGTTGTTGCTGATGGTATCAATACTTTTTGGTACATATAAGTTATGCTCTCAAGACTTCTATTAAGAAGAGATGCATGTCATGCACATTTTCTACTCCAATATGAGTTTAAGACTTATTGACATTGATCATAGAACTTTACATGCTAGAAGTCTAGGTAAAGATAGCCATATAGTCTTAAAGCTAAAAAAGTAAAAGGCCAAATTATCATGGCATGTATTAAGGTTTTTAAGAAGCATTAATAATTTAATTTAGTTCAAGTGAAAAAGTATTTCTTAACATTTGGGCCAAGCTGCATAGTCACTTAACATTAGCTCCACATTTTAGTCACAGGCTAGAATGGAGATGTGTCGCCAGCCTGAGACAACAATTCAAATCAAAATGTTAAACTACACTTCAAATCAAACTTTGCATAGCTTCATCATATAACATATGAAAATTTCGGTCACATTATGTAAATTGTACCAAATTGTAATGTATTGTACTTTTGACTTCCTGGCAATCACTCTTTTACGCAACTAACCCTTTTCCTGCTTCCGCCTAACAACACTCACTCTTATGATAGTGCCGTAACCTTGTGCGACAGATATATAAGCGCGAGTACTGCAATAAAAGAACAGATTTTATACTGACTTTGAGCTAGCAAGTTGTGCTCATTCCGGCTCGCCATAGTTGTAGGATCTTGGGAAGTCCAGGATCCAATATTGGTGGCATCTGGTTTTTCGACCTCACGTCCTCGTTTTTAACCTGGGGGAGGGACTCTGCCCTTTTTGCTTGCTTGCAAAAGAGCAGACTTTGCGCCGGAATATAGTCAGTGTATATGCCTGGCTCAGGACGAGTTGCAGGTGAAGAAGACGTACCAGTGGAGCCTGGTAATCAAGAGGAGCCTGCGGGCAATTTGGATCAATTGGGCAGTCACAGCACTACTGCCATGGCCAACAGGGCAATCAAGGCAATCGATTTGCCTGAGTTTTCTGGAGACCGATTGACAGACAAGCTTGGACCTCGAGCCTGGGTGACACGCATAGATCACCTGCGTACAATTGTCAATCAAGGGGCTGCTGCTGCTGAACAACCCCGCTGGAGTGATGAAGCCACTGCAAGTTATGCAGCTTTGGCCTTGAAAGGCAAAGCAGGTCAGTGGTATAATATTTTGGCTGAGGAGAAGCGGACGCCCTCCACTTGGGAGGGGCCTAATGGATTGAAGAAGATTTTTCTTGCTCGTTTCCACCATGTGTGCACCTTGGCTGAAGAATCGGCAATTGAAGACTCCTTGGTACAGGAGCCTAATGAGACAGTCAAGGACTTCTTTGATAGGGTCAAAACTGGGACCCTGACCTTAATGGAGAACTTCGCACCTTTGGAGAACACCCCCACCACTCTGGTTGCCGCGGGTAAACTGCCAGAGGTCCAGGAATTGGCGAAGAATGAGGCCTACCAATTTATGGTGAAGCGCCGATTTGTACACGGGCTCATCAAGACTTTCAAGTCGCAGGTTGTGGTCCAAGAATACACCAAGTTGGAAGATATAGTTGGCTTCGCATCAAGAGTGGAAGCTTCATTTTCCAATGACAAGAAGGCTTCAGTACCACCACCAGAGGTTAATGCCATCAAGATTCAAGATAAGGAAGATCAACCGGCCCAACCCAAGAATCAAGAGAGCCTCGAAAATACAGTGGAGAAATTCATTGACCTTGTCAAAGGTCGCCTTGGGGAACGCAGACCACCTAGGACCTCCCAGGGTAATCGCCTTAAATGCTGGTATTGCGACATTCCAGGCCACCGAGAGACGGAGTGTTTCAGCAAGAAAAGAGATCAGAAGAACAATCTATATAAACCCAAGCCTGGAAGCAAGAGGGCCAGTGAAGGGAAGCAAGCTCATGAAGTTCAAGGTGATTTAAACTGGTAGGCGGCCGTCCCGTGCTCCAGCCGACGAGCCGCCCTGGTCTGGCCGCTTCAACATTCTCGATGCTACTCTCATACTTCACAACCATGACTGTAAGTCGACCTGTTACCAATAAACGGCCATTTTTGACTGTAACTTGCCACGGAGCAAACTTCAATTGCCTTTACGATACTGGTGCTAATATCAGCTTGTTGTCACGCACCGCCTTTAGAAAGATTCCCATTGACAAGAGGCCTCAAAAAGTGCTAACTGCATCCCCGCTAAGAGCTACCTGTGCGTCCGGTACGCCGCTGCGAATACTTGGACTTTATCAGCTGCCATGTGACATCAAAGGAAAACAAACTCTGTGCAACTTTTATGTTTGTGACTCCTTAAACGTAGAAGGCATCCTAGGGGTAGACATTATCCATGCTGCTGGTTTGCACTACGACCCTGTTTCTATGGCTGTTCACTATGAGAAAACCTCGCCAACCGCTGCTGTCGTGCACAATGACACCTTTCTGCCTGCCAGAAGCGTCGCAACTGTCAAACTGTTAATTACTGATGAACAACGCAAACGACAACCTAATTTTGAAGGATGTTTCAAACTCAGAAACTTCGAGGATTCCATGGTGTGCGCAGACGACTGCCTTCTCCGAACAGACGAATTTGGACTCGCTACTGTGAAGATTACCAACCCTGGATTGGAGCCCACTACACTGAAAAAGGGGCTAAAAATTGGTGAACTTGTCAACGTTGATTTATCCAATTTTGTACCGTTTAATGATGTATTTGCTTGTGTTTCCAGCATTTCTACTTCGGGACAGCCACCTAGGCATGATCCCATGGTGAAGGAGTATATTAACAAGCATGCCAGACTTGACCACTTGACTCCTAATGAGCGTCAGAATTATTTAAAACTGCTCTTAAACAATTCTGACGTTATTTCCATTTCAGAATACGACTTGGGTAAATGTACCCTAATGAAGCACAAGATCAATCTGACTAACAAGAACCCAGTGTTCAACAAACAATTTCCGATCCCTCAGAAACATTTGGAGCACATCAGTGAAAGTGTTGACGAATGGCTTAAAATGGGAATAATTGAGCCATCTGACTCCGAATGGAATTCCTCAATATTCTGTGTCCCAAGAAAACTACCAGATGGACAGACAGGCTGGAGACCAGTGATTGATTATAGAGGCCTGAATGCCAAAACAGAGCCATCAAGCTATCGCCTCCCACTCATCTCCGAATGCATCGATGACATTGGAAGGTCAGGAACCCAACTTTTCTCACAATTAGACCTCCGCAATGGCTTTCACCAAATGCAAATGGATGAATCTTCCAAACACTTGACTGCATTTACTATCCCCGGGAGAGGCCAATTCCAATACTGCAGGGCACCGTTTGGACTTTGCAACATGCCTCTATCATTTCAGCGTATGATGATGAAAGTGTTTGAACACCTGACTCCCAAACGAGTTTTGCTTTATTTGGATGATATTTTAGTCAAGGGAACTGATCACAATGACATGATTGCAGGTTTGGAGGAATGTTTCACGCGGCTTCGAAAAGCAAATCTGAAAATCAACCTCCCCAAGTGCTCCTTTGGAACTACTGAGTGCACTTATCTAGGCTTCACCTTATCACCTACGGGTTACCAACCCAATAAGAGGAAATTACAAGCCATAGAAGATGCTCCTCCACCTACCACTGTCCGTGAGATAAGGCAATTTCTGGGACTATGCAATTTCTTTCGGTCCTGCATTCCAAGGTTTAGCAAGCACTCACATGCATTATCACAGTTAACCTGCAAGGACTCAAGCTGGCGCTCTGGCCCTCTGCCCCCTCAAGCCTCACAATCTTTTCAGAAATTGAAGGAGCTTTTGTGTAGTGAGCCTGTGTTGGCTTACCCCAAGCCTGAGCTCGACTACCATTTATATGTGGATGCTTCCCAAGGCACTGTGGACAACAGTTTGGATGGTGGACTGGGCGCTGTGTTGATCCAGTACCAAAACAACGCGCCTAGGGTAATTAGCTATTCATCAAGGAGTCTCCTGAAGCACGAGAAGAACTACACACCTTATCTACTCGAACTATTGGCTTGCACCTGGGGAATTCAACACTATGCTGTCTACCTTACTGGAACCCAGTTCACATTGTACAGTGATCACAAACCCTTGGAGAAGCTCAACAAGACCCATACTCACACACTTTCTCGCCTCCAGGACCTCATGATACAGCATTCATTTACGGTCCAATATTGTCCAGGTGACAAAAATCCTGCTGACTTTTGTTCTAGAAATGTGCCCGAGGCCTTGCGCCAAATCAACGCCTGTGTGTATGGGGTCTCTACAGAAGCCTTAGAGGATTTGGAAGTCATGAAGCAGCTGCAGAATTCAGACACGGTGCTTTCCGCTCTGATCGCCAAGATCAAGACCAATTTGACGCCATCTACTCCCGAACTGAAGCGAATTGTGAATAGATATGCCAGACATTGTGAACTCAAAGATGACATCTTGCTGATAACAATTGGACAACTAGGCCGCCGGGTTATTTGTGCACCGGCTATATGCCAGGCTGACATCATTAGTGCTGCTCATGCTGCCGTTGGCCATAAAGGAGTTTACAAAACTTGTGAACGAATACGAGAACAATATTTCTGGCCAAAGATGGTGGCTGACGTGGAAGAATACATTAGCTCATGCTGGAAATGTGACAAAAGCAAGCTAAAGTCACAACACCCCAACACTCCCTTAAACCCGCTATCACAACCTAGAGGGCCGTTTGAACGAGTGCACTGTGATCTCTTCGGACCACTACGAACATCAGGTAGACAAAAGAAGTTTATCCTAGTCATTACGGATGCTTTCACAAAATATGCCGAATTTGTGGCATTGCCAGACAAGACTCCAGAGACAGTTAGCCGAGGCATTTTCAACAGGTGGATTTCGCGCTATGGATCACCATACATTTTGGTAACCGACGGTGGTAAGGAATTTACAGCAAAGGTTAATGATGAACTGTTCTCGCTACTGCAAATTGATAAGAAGAAAACTAGCCCCAGACACCCCCAAACTAACGCCGCGGCTGAAGTAATTAATAAGCATATCATTAGCTATTTGCAGAAAACGCTCGACTTGGATTCGACGCTTGACTGGGAAGAAATGTTACCAGCATTGCAACTGAGCTACAATGTGGGCGTTAGTAAAGCAACGAAAATGAGCCCGTTCTTCCTTCTGTTTGGGGTACACCCCAGGACCCCATACATGGATCCTAATGTGGTAGACCACAAGTATTACGGTGATAGCTACAAAGACGAAATTGGAAAACGTCTCCAAATTGCGCGACGAGTGGCCGCAGAAAACAACATTCACTACAAGGAGTTGTACACTGCACAGCACAATGCCAAGGTAAAACAAGAAGACTTTAGGGAAGGTATGCTAGTGTGGCTACACAGACCTGAATTACGCAAGATTAACCCTAAAATTAATTCACCTTGGGAAGGCATGTATGTTATTGTGAGTCTGCAAGATGAGAATGCGCTCATCCAACACATGCAGACAAAGAAAACAAGATATGTGCACAAAGACAGGTTGCGAATTTGCAAATCCGCAGCCAACATGCCTGGGCCTACTCAGTCAAGCGCCTTGCCCGACAACCCAAAGCCAGACGTCGCAACTCGTGCAGAAGAAAATGAAACGCACGCCTCAGAAACAAAGTCTGGCTATATAAGGATTGAAGACGACGACATCACCATTCTTAACCCTCTGGCACCTCTGCCGCAGCCCATCCCGATCAAAACTGATACTGATCAAGAGTCTGCAACTGACTTCACTCGGCCTAACGTTAAAGAGGAACCACCAAGCCCAGAATCTGCTACTGATAATCAACCCACAGGGCTGTTTCAGCGGTTACGGCAAGGTATTTCACCGTTATCTGATTTTGGTACCGAGCTAGGCAACCTGGTCGTCCCCCTCGACCCTGAAGTCCAACGCCAAGCCCGTTCCTATAAGAAGGCTACTGCTCCCACCGAACAACCCGCTACCACCCGTAGAGCTGCGGCTGCAAAAAATATCGAGATACAAGATTCAGTTTTAACTTCCAGGCCAGTTGAATACAAGAAATACACGAAGAAGAAATGAACCTACACCTGTACTTTATCACTCTGCAACTTGTAGCAGACTTTGTGGCCACAGGGAGGGGATTGGCTGAAACGCAGAACCCCACAACTCAGCTGTTGTCAAAAACTTCCAATACAGACTGGTCCCACTATGGATTCCAAAGGGCTGGCAAAGCCATGGTCTCGGTCCATTATGGCCATATCTACATAAATGTCAATCTTCATAATCTCAAGGAATACTTTTCAGTTGCTCTGAACCTCCAGCTCCTCATCTCAAGAGCCGCCACTTCTAAAGCAAATGACTTAGTACTCCAAACTCTCATGGATCTTGTCAATGAACGCACTCGCCGAATGGAATTGAAGTACAACGATGTTGTTAGCTTCTATACGCTTTATTCAGACAACAACCAGGGCCCCAGACAGAAACGGTTCCTTGGTGTCCTCCTAGCAGGCCTCGCTGGTCTGGGCATTGGATCAACCCTATTCGGATTACTTGACCAAGGAAAGATGGACAACCTTGCCAGAAACATCAACAAGCTGGGTTTCCGCCAAGACAAGATAATACACCTCCTTGGTAAGACTAATGAAAATGTCCGCTTAAACAGGGTAGACATTGCTAAACTAAGAGAAGCCTTGTCTGCTGTTTCCAACCTGGTAAGCAAGAACCAGCTAGAAATAGAAGTCACTGTTCTAGCCATGCAATCTGACCACATCCTTAGTCTGATTGAAAATAAGCTTGACTTGTATGTCGCTGCAGCAGCTGCCGGCACCCGTCACAGACTTGCCCACGGCTTACTCTCTTACGAGGAGGCCTCCAGCTCCTTAAAAGTGGTCGCGAAGATGGCACGCAACAAGGGCTTACAGCCAATTGTTACTGACCCCCATTACCTATACCAGCTTGAGACCTCCATAATTTTTGACGTGGACGGATTTAACCTACTTGTACATGTGCCACTTACCAATGAAGATCAGGTTTTTACACTCTATCGCTACTTGCCCTTCCCCATTGAAATCACGCCAGGCCTAACTGTAGAAGTTCATCCAGAACATGACATGTTGGCCTTACACGAAGAATCCGGATCGCACTTTGAGCTATCCCACACGGACATCTCTATGTGTGAAAAGGTGCACAACTACTATATCTGTCCCCATATATCCTATCTGGCCAAAAGAAATCAGCCTTCCTGCGTAATGTCCCTCTATCTTGCAGACCACAATCAAGCTTTAAAAACTTGTAAACTGGCAATACGGCAAGCTACCGATTGCATCCTTCCATTTGGGAACAACGAGTTTTCTACTTTTACTGAGGATCCAACTTATTACCAACTGACATGCAGCAATGGCACCACGAAAACTAGCCAACTACACCACTTTCATCATTTCAAGTTAGAAGAGGGTTGCAATGTTGAGCTTCCACACTTCACGTTGTTTGGGGGCATAGAAATCAGAGTGGAGAAGACTATGGAAACCTACAAATGGAATGTCCCAATTCTCCAGCTTGGTCACAATATGTCACCAGACGACATTCTGAAGACTCTAAACCAGATCAACTCCACTTTACCTCCAACTGACCCACATTCTCTGGCTTTCCTCAAAAACCATTTTGAACCAGTCACAACTTGGAATGAGACGTTAATCATCATTGCCATCGTTGCTGTCATCTCCCTAGTTTTGGTTCTCCTGGTCTACTCCTACGCCTTCAAGAATTTCCGCGTAATGACTTTCTTCCAACAAACTAAAAATCAGGACCATGACCTAATTCCCAATAACGTCACCACCTAAATCTTTTAACCATGGGGAGGGATATTGTACTTTTGACTTCCTGGCAATCACTCTTTTACGCAACTAACCCTTTTCCTGCTTCCGCCTAACAACACTCACTCTTATGATAGTGCCGTAACCTTGTGCGACAGATATATAAGCGCGAGTACTGCAATAAAAGAACAGATTTTATACTGACTTTGAGCTAGCAAGTTGTGCTCACTCCGGCTCGCCATAGTTGTAGGATCTTGGGAAGTCCAGGATCCAATATAATGTAAACGTCACATGAAAGACACATTTAAACTAGGACCACACTTTGGCCATTTTCAATGTGAGTGAACTGTGAAGTATCTTAATCTTTCTGGTGGGGTCCCAAATAGGGACCATATAAAATGCCCAAACTCGCCCAAACTCACCCAAACTCGCCCAAACTTTTTAATCTTAAAAATTTCAATGCAGGTAGATCCAGTGGCATTAGCAGAGCAAAAATATATCATTTTTAATGTCCAAATCCAATAGTAAGTACCTAAAAAAGTCATTTAAAGAATGAAAGAATACTTTATAATAGTCTGTCCGCCCAAACTCGCCCAAACTCGCCCAAACCTTTAGATTTTCAAAATTCCAATGCCAAAAGCTCCCTTATGATGAGGAGAGCCCAAATATAAAGTTTCAGCTTCCAAATCCTATTGGAAGTGGGTTAATTATTAACTTAAACATTGAAATGGCTGCTATAAAAGGAGTTTGGGCACAAACTCGCCCAAACCTGCACAAACCAGCCCAAACTTTCAAGAAAAGTGTTTTTCAAGCTGCAGAACCTATTTGTAGACCTTTTGCCATTTTACTGTTCATAAAATGATAGTTTTAACTTAAAAACTTAAAAAACACAAACTCGCCCAAACCTTTAGATTTTCAAAATTCCAATGCCAAAAGCTCCCTTATGATGAGGAGAGCCCAAATATAAAGTTTCAGCTTCCAAATCCTATTGGAAGTGGGTTAATTATTAACTTAAACATTGAAATGATAGTTTTAACTTAAAAACTTAAAAAACACAAACTCGCCCAAACCAAATATTAAAAATCTAAAGGTTTGGGCGAGTTACAAATAGGTTCTGCAGCTTGAAAAACACTTTTCTTGAAAGTTTGGGCTGGTTTGTGCAGGTTTGGGCGAGTTTGTGCCCAAACTCCTTTTATAGCAGCCATTTCAATGTTTAAGTTAATAATTAACCCACTTCCAATAGGATTTGGAAGCTGAAACTTTATATTTGGGCTCTCCTCATCATAAGGGAGCTTTTGGCATTGGAATTTTGAAAATCTAAAGGTTTGGGCGAGTTTGGGCGAGTTTGGGCGAGTTTGGGCGGACAGACTATTATAAAGTATTCTTTCATTCTTTAAATGACTTTTTTAGGTACTTACTATTGGATTTGGACATTAAAAATGATATATTTTTGCTCTGCTAATGCCACTGGATCTACCTGCATTGAAATTATTAAGATTAAAAAGTTTGGGCGAGTTTGGGCGAGTTTGGGTGAGTTTGGGCGAGTTTGGGCATTTTATATGGTCCCTTCCAAAATATCCACTTTTTCATTTGTAATCCAAAGGTAAAAGTTGTTATTTCAAGTTTTTCAATTTATTTCCATTTGAGGAGCAACTCTAGGTAATAAATTCCTTTTCTAGGAATATGGTGGTGGTAGTTTAATGTTGTCACGCGATGAGGTCACCTCAGAGAGGATGCCGAAAAATTCAAGTTGTTTAATTGTTGATCTCTTTGCGAGATATGCAAAGCACGAGTTTGATTTAAATCAATGAAAAGAAAAGTTCAAATGGGAGGTCAAACTGCATTCATTCTGCAGTCAAGATGCCGCCACTGAGATAAAACAGGCTCCAACTCAGCTAAGCCCTACCGAGCAAAAATTGTCAATTCTTTGCTGTTCGTAGCGTATCTTTTTAAAAAGCCTAATTGATTGCTGTTGAATGTCTGGTCGGTAGAATGATGCATCTTCAGAGACACTTTCTAACTTGCAAATGAACTTTTTCTAGGGTCGTAAACACCATTGTCGAGGCTTCATTAATGCCAGGCCTATGTATTTCGAGAAGAAGGCAAAGGCCGTTAGATAAGAATCTTGCATTTGCCAACTCTTTTTCTGCAAAAAGACTCTCGTACATTCTTGTCTGTAGAATATAGTTTTCGTGAAGAAAACCCCTCTTTTTTCATTTCATCAATGTGGCCCAAATTACGTTTTCCGTGATAAATTACCTTTCAGCAATTCTGATCCCTCTCCCAAAGAGTTTTGTTTAAATGAACTCATTTTTCCACAGTTCCATTAAAGACATGGGCAGCCAATATATGCTTGAAAGTAGCACTGAGCTATCTCGACTAGGATCATCTATTTTCTACCATTTCAGGTTTTTCATCAACTGACGCGGCCACGTGGTTTTGTTGACATTTCAACCACGTGGCGACGTTGTTGTTGTTGTTTACCATGTACCGGAGGAAGGAGGCAGAGAGAGAAATGGAAAGTTTCCTCCTCAAATGCACCATAATGAATGGCTTCTGAGTGAGTCTGGCACCTCCAAATCTTCACATGAGCAGAGAGAGATTTGAAGATGCTAGATGATGGATTCCAACACCATGTTGGAGGCCAAGAAGTATCATTGCTGTGAAGCTATTGTTACATCAGCCCACGCCACGTTCCAGGCGCTGGAGTCGAGTCTGCAGCAACCAAAAAAAATACTCATTTTTCTGTCCACTTTTCACTTTTTCCCACCAGCCTTTCCGGAACTGAAAATAGCAATGAGAAGAAGGGAGGAGGGTCAATTTTTCAAAAGTGTTGAAAATTCATCGCGCGGCTGTCTAAATAAAGCCTTGCGATGCTCAGTGTACAAATTACAGCCCAAAAAATGATGATGACGCGGCATCATCAAAAGAATATCATTCATTACGAATTCGCACGTGGTTCTCCATGCCAAAACAAGAATTTGCCGGAATTGCCATGGCTGACACACCAAAGACAGGCAGCTTGCTTGGCATGCCTTTTAATCATGCCTCTTTTTGTTGGACATGATTTTTTTCTTGGCTTGACACCTTGTCGTGATGCCACATTTCTTGCCAAAATCTGATCAAGAGTGGCATGATTTAATGAAAACAACCAAACATCCAGACAGACAACATCTCTGACAAATCTTTCAATTCAGCCATAAATTCAGCAACAAAAGACTTTTCAAGCCAACCAACCATGGCATTTGCCTTTTTGCCCTCTTTTTCTACTATCTATGTACAAAGTGTCAAAGTGGAGGCAGAAATGAGTTTTATAGCCGAGAAATGTAGGCCATCATTTGGACACATATAATTGCTATTGTAGCCAGCTTTGACAAAGGGATCTTTTTGAAGATGAGGCTTCAATACCAAAATTATATGTGACTCCCAAGGACAGGAAGTTTAAAAAAGTTGGTTGCTGCTGACCAAATGGAAAAAAATATATTCAATTTGAATTCAAAAAGTAGTAGTAGTATATACTGAATTTTGAGATAAATGTGCTGGATGCTTTAACGTGACTTCAACATGCATGAACACCGGGTTTTTCACAATTAGATGACGATAATGGCTTCGAAAATTGCTTTCCACGTTTCATTAAACGTTTGGCTACCTAAAGAAAACACTCTTGGTCAAAGATTATCTGGGAGATGAACTGGAAGTGTACCACTACTCGTTGGAATGTAGTTTCACTACTTGAACCATTCAGAAGAAATCACTCCACCAAAGTCAAAGGGTGTACAATTGCCAATCACACCGCGAAAAAAGCCACTTTTGTTGTTGTTGTTTTTTTTTGCTGCGCCACAACAAAAACGGAAACACGTGGTTTTGTTGACGTTTTCAAACGCTTCCTTTTCGCGCCTTTTTGGAGGCGAAAATCAAATCTTGGAATGCGGACGATCCGTGCAAATCTTCAATTTGTTGATTGTAATCATTTGTTGGGCACTTGACGACCTGCAAATGGGATTTATTGATAAATCTCCTTTTCGAAGATGTGCACTCCTGATTACCTTGAAGATCATAAACTCCATTGAATCTTCTCTCATTGAGGGCGGAGCCGAAAAATACCACTGGGATTTGGCCAAAAATGACTGAGGCTTGGAGAGGTGTGTAATTACAGCTCAAATAACTATCAAAACAGCACTAAAATAGCAGTCATCAAAAGGACGAGGCTCAGAAGGACAAAAGGGCTTATTGCAAGAGGCATTATCTGAAGTCTGAGGCATAAAGATGTCACACATGCTGAATAGTTGGTGGCCATAAATGCGTTTGAATGGACATAGCCAAGGACCTTTTTTGATGACGAAATGACGATGACACAGCTGCAATTATGATAGTCACTCTCGCTCACATCTTAATTTATTTATTGAATGGCGGGAAAAAGCTGTGGAATGCAATGTTGTTTCATTTATGGCGAGGTCTACCTACTACTTTCCCCATTGGTAAATGCTGGAGCTGCATGCTTCCATATAATGCTGCTACATAGTGGTGAAAACGGAAAATAGAAGAGAAAGTTGGTTGCTAATCCTTTAGGCATGTTGCATGTCCCAAAGCAGTTGTCAGACTGGCCAAATGAATGCCATATATTCCCCCCTTTTAATGGGCAGAAAAATGCTGCCGGCCACCAAAACGCATTTTTCAAATGAAGAAAGAACGCGCATCGTGGCCAGAAAATTCCACACTGTGGCGTCAATTGGACCTTTTACGACACTTTTGTCCCCAATTGACACGCAAATAATACACAATATTTTTTTTCCTCCTCCCTATCCTATGTAATAGCTCTTTTGGATATGATGCCAAAACGCAGGCTCAGCATGCCTCCCTCATTAAATCTAGTGTACATTAGGGAACAAAAAAGGGGATGTTCCAAGAGCCATAAAGCATGCAAATAATGAATCATACTTTTTGGCACTCTTCCCTTCAACGTTTTGACTTGCATTGCATTGCGACTTGAAAAAATGGCACTTGCGCGCGCTGCTGTCATCGATCGATTTAAGGCCTGATCTTGCATGTGTAGTGGTAAAACATGGGCCCGCATGCTGGGCCTTGTTGAATTAACTCCCTGGGCCCAAAATGTTCCAACTTTTTTTCACTCTATGGGGAGTAACACGAGGCCGTGCCAGCGGCGGGGGTTCGTTTTAAACTGGGCCTAACTAAATTTAAGAGTGACAAAATTATGCCTGACATGCGAGCCCAATTTTTATTAGCGCGCCATTATGCAAATTTTGAATTTCTTGGATGTTTCGTGCCAATACCAAATATTCCACACATTGGGCATACCATATAGCTAGCATCAAGGAATATACCAAGTACTAAAATGGCCTCCCACAACTAGATGGGGAATTATCTCCAAAGTTGCAATTTCTGTCTTAAACATTGCAATTTGCAATATTGCGTGGGATTGTTTTCATTGCTTGAATTATGAATTTGCGAATTTGCCCCTACATATTATGATTCTCGCATAATGGTCCGGCCGCGCGTTGAAGTCTCCACTAATAACAATAAATTGAGGCCGCGTACGTCGTGCGTTGAAATCTCCATTTTTAAGGCCTGGATCAGCTGGTTATTTCACCGCAATTTTGAGCGCCGTAATTGCGATGCAATTGTCAACATAACAGCGATCAGCTGGTAATTGTAATCCAATTTTTGCCATGCTCAAAAATTACTTCTATATTGGGTTTATATTCAAACTTTAAGACCAAAATTCAAAAATGGGATCATTAGAGCTTAAACTATCAAAAACAGCCTCTGTTATGGCAAATAAGGCCAAAAGTTAGGCCAACTTAAATTGCAAAGGTTTGGTTGACTTTACTGTTAAAGTTCCGCCGCTGCTTTGCTCGCCGAAATTGCGCTGCAATTATCTGTAGTAGCTGATCCACTTAAATTGCAGCGCAATTACAAACAGCAGCTGAAATTATGACCGAAATTGCGCTGCAATAAGGACCAGCTGATCCAGGCCTAAAGCTCAATAACACGTGGCCACGCGCTAGCGTTGAAATCTCCAAGCGGCTACTTTTAAATTGCTCAATTGAAAGGTCGGCTCGCCCGTTGCGCGCGACCTTTTTATTTATTGTTTCAATTCGTTCTGTCCCTTGGGCAACAACATCAGGATTTATGACGTCTCACAGTCGAGGAGGAGGAATCTTCTTCTCTGAGGCAATAAACTTTTGATCTCGCACTTCTCAACCTCGCCTGACATTAGATTTTGCATGCCTCGTGCTCGCATTTTGCGCAGAGAGAACTGTGTTTATTTCGAGGAGGAGCGGAGCGTTTATGGAGCGAAACACACTTCAAAATGCAATTGTACTGGTTCATAAATTTTGCAGCTTTATGAATTACTGCTGAATATTGCGGGAGTGGCGGGAAAATTACTTTTAAATACTTTTCTTTGCGACTTTGGACGCGTAAAGAGCAATGTACGAGTGATTATAAAATAAGCTTATTACTTGACAAAGGAGGCGTTCTTCTTCACTCAAGGCAAAAATGCGAAATGGGTTTTCATTTTTCCTCCTTCTTGGCGCACAATGAGATAGCTAGCAATGCATATTTGTCTGAATGAAAAAACCTTTTTTCTGGCACATTTCTTTTGAGCAGAGAAATGGGTACTTTCAGATGAAAAGTAGGCATTAAAGGTTTTTAGTGTTTTTTGCCCATTGTCCAACTGAGAGCTCCTGCTGAGACCAAGAAAAATTCAACACCAGATTTTCATTTCAGATTTTCTATCAGCTGAAATAATTGCAAGCACATCTCAGATTAATTGGAAATCGCTGGGAGCATCATTCAGCTGGGAAAAGCCCACGTCATAACGTTGATTCTCCCTGCCAAAATGTACCACATGATGCCCCACCAGACGTGGAAATCCAATACTTTTTTCCAAAGATTTCGAGATTGATTTTCCCCCAAAAAATCGTGACCAAGAAAAAACATATATAAACCGGTGCTCATTCCAAAGTGAAATCAATAAAATGAGAGTGTAGCTTCATGCATCATTTTGTGTATGCAAGCATTTGCCCCCCTTGAAAGATCACGACTTGTAATTGCAGCAAAATATCAAAGACGTACGCGCGGTCGAGTTGCTATTTCGAGATGACTCGAATGCGAGTCAAGGCCCAAATTCTTTTTTGATCTCCAATTCAAAATGGGATGTCAACCAAGATGAGCCTGATTCCCATTTCTGAAAAGGTGACCTCCTCCACCTTCTCACACTTCCAGACATTTCTTTGTGCTGCCATTCTAAGCGCATAGATCACACTTATTGATACTGCAAATATAGCATGAAAGAGTTCCCCTGTCAAGGCTGCATCAGCCCATTTTTCTGGGCAAATATTTGCATAGATCTTCTTCTTCTTTAAATTCTTCAGTAAATTATCAATTGAGTAAGTGTGCATATAAAATGTTAATGAGGCAGGCAAAATTGCTGAGTCTTCTCAGTTTGCATAAGGCCTAAAGGCGTGAGCAGGGTAACGTAGTTGTGCACTTGCAGTTTTATGGCCCATGGAACATGAGCAGCATGTTTTGCAATGGCGAAAAGTTTTTGCTTTGTTATTTGCCTTACAATAAAAAAGAAGTTACTTTTACCACTTTTAAACGCGTACCATACATACCAAGAGTTATACAATATTTGCCCTGAGAAATTATGATTTTTACTTTAGTATGCTCCTAAATTACAACGTCCTATGTGCATATCATACTTAATTATGAGGATAAAAAGCAGGTCGCAATAATGTGTGTGTACTGTATGCACAAGGTTTTTTTAGTGTGCTACACTCATAACTTGGGGCATTATTAGTGAGATTGAGCTATAAAAAACTAGGTTGCGTGAGATGGAAAGACATCATTTTATTGGAGATTATGATCAGAAAAGTACAGGGTTTTTCCCCATACTTTTTCCTGCTGCTGCGAGGCAATTTATGCTTGCTCGTAAATGAGACGATTCCATTGTGTTCGTCCTCTTCTTCGTTATTTTAGTCGTCTTCTCGGATTGGATCGTTAATGCCTGCAACACTGGAAGCTCCTCGTAAAAAAGGACGAAATATAGCAGGTATCAAGGGGTGGATGCCATAAATATTAAGAGTAGCTTATCATATTTTGGACGGGCATGGTAGCCAGAGCAGCAAAAAACCACGGTAATTAACAGACTTTTTGCGTCACTTCTTGTCAATTCCAATTAGGCACCCATGACTATTATCATTATGGAGAATATTGAGCAAAAAATACTTATCTGATTGAGGTTGAATGCTTCTTACGAGGGGAGGAGTTGCATTTTCCACTACTAAAATATCTATTTGAATATCTTTTTTTTGAGCTTGCTCCAATTACGGGTCATTAGAAAAGGAGAAAAGTCATGCCAACTGATGACAAAAACCTATCGTGATCAATTCAAGGCTCGACTAACTATTAAAATTGCCTCTACTTTTGTCAATTATCCGAGAGAGCGAGAGAAAAAAAAACACAGGCTGCCAAGTCGAGTCATGAAAGGAAAAAATCCTGAAATAATAATAATTATGATGATGGCCATTTGCAAAAAATAAGATTGACACTGCTTGGCATGAGCCCATGGATCAATTTATTTATGGCTCTCAAGAAGATATAGGATGTGAGCTGGGCCACCCAACATCTCACATTCATCTTGAACTTTTTTCCAGATCTTTGCCATGATCGGGTCACGAACTGGTGGCTTTGATCAACCTCAGCATCTTTCACACTCTTGTCAACAAAAGCTTTTAACAGACTGATTTTTTTGGCCAGGGCTTCGTTTGATACATCGATTCGGGTTTGATTTTTCAATTTTGGGCCCAAACCCCTTGTCACCATGTGGTTTGATGGGGTTTCAAGTTTGGCGGCCCCCAGGATGCTCTAAGGGGGTCAAATGGGGCCTGGTCTTATCAGCTGATTGAAACAAGGCAAATCTTTGCGGGGGCGTGGCTGGAGGAGTGGAGGGCAGCCAAAATCAACTATGCCCCAATTCTTGAGGCCCCTGGGGGGTGTCCAGATGTCAGGGGAAAAAAGTTGGAAAAAGTCCTCGGCAAGGCCAAAAAAAGCCAAAATTTGCGTTTTCGGACCCCACTTTGAGGCTGATTATCTCCAAAGGCCACGGATGGATTTTGGATTTTTTTGCTCCAAATGGCTGATAAAGATCCAAATTAGTACCAAGAAAAAATTTGGGAGGGTGTTATTCCTCGTTTGTCCGCTATGAGCTCTCAAAGTTGGACAAAATTCACTTTTTCACAGTAGTAACAAAATGGCTACTTTTCTTCTGTCAAAAATTCTCGATTGGTCACAGTGGCCAAGTTGATGGCTGGAGTGTGGGCCATTTGGTCTGGAGGACACCTCTAGGGTCTCAGTGGTTGGTATCAGGTCCAACTTCCTTGGTAGGGCTAGGCCAGGCCCAGCCAGGAGCCTTGGAGCCGAGCCATCGCGACGGCCATTTCGATTCAGTGGCAATTCCAAGGGCCTTGCTGCCAATTCTGGGGACAGATTGTTGACCATTTGGCCTTGATCACTCCTTTAGGGTCCCAACAGATGATTTCAAGGCTAACAGTCAAGGTACAGCAAGGTCAGCTTGATCCAGGGGGCTCGGAGTTCACTTGTGGCATTGGTGATTTGGCTACAGAAAGTCTTCGAGGGCCTCGATGGCCAAGTTCTCTGATCAGGTGAGGATTTTTTGAGCTGTATCACTCCTTTGGCATCCCATGAGATGATTTCAAGTTCAACTTTGATGGTGATCATCAGCTGACTGCTTCCAGGGCTACCAGAGCTTATTTGCCAACTCAGCTGCCAATGGTTCAATGAAAGGCAGCATGGATCACAGCCAAGACCAAGGCTGGAGAGTGGATTTTTTAGGCTGAATCAACTCAAATGGAAGCAAGGAGATGAAAGACAGTCTATTTTTCATGGTGTTATGCTCCCTTCTTCAACCAGGAGTGCCAAAGCTTCATGGGAACAAAAGTCGAAAATGGCTTCAATAAAGAGCTCCATTGATTGCAGCCAAGACGAGCGATGACAAGTCACTTTTTTGCTCCAGCTCAGCTCAGGGGGTGCCAAAGAGAATTTAGAAGGTGTAAACTTTCAGGTGTTGTGCACCTTTCATGGTTCTGGATGCGCAAAACTTTCATGTGATAGCCAGAGCTCAAATAATAACAACTACTACTCGCAGATGAAAATGGGCTCGCGCACAGCAAATCGCGGATTGAACTTGACTTTTTTGGTCCAGCTCACCTCCATTGGTGCCAAAGAGGCTGTGGAATGTGAAAAATTTCGGGTGTTCTCCATATTTCATGATTCTGGACTGGGCAAAGTTTTATGGAGTGATGGCCACTATTATACTATATGCTACAACTCGCGGATGAAAATGGGCTCGCGCACAGCAAATCGCGGATTGAACTTGACTTTTTTGGTCCAGCTCACAACCTGTTTGCACCTTCTAAATTCTCTTTGGCACCCACTGAGTTGAGCTGGGGCAAAAAATTTGCATTTTATCGCGGACTTTTTGAGCGCGAGGCGTTTTCCGTTTGCGAGTATGCAGCTCTGGCTGTCACATGAAAGTTTTGCGCATCCAGAACCATGAAAGGTGCACAACACCTGAAAGTTTACACCTTCTAAATTCTCTTTGGCACCCCCTGAGCTGAGCTGGAGCAAAAAAGTGACTTGTCATCGCTCGTCTTGGCTGCAATCAATGGAGCTCTTTATTGAAGCCATTTTCGACTTTTGTTCCCATGAAGCTTTGGCACTCCTGGTTGAAGAAGGGAGCATAACACCATGAAAAATAGACTGTCTTTCATCTCCTTGCTTCCATTTGAGTTGATTCAGCCTAAAAAATCCACTCTCCAGCCTTGGTCTTGGCTGTGATCCATGCTGCCTTTCATTGAACCATTGGCAGCTGAGTTGGCAAATAAGCTCTGGTAGCCCTGGAAGCAGTCAGCTGATGATCACCATCAAAGTTGAACTTGAAATCATCTCATGGGATGCCAAAGGAGTGATACAGCTCAAAAAATCCTCACCTGATCAGAGAACTTGGCCATCGAGGCCCTCGAAGACTTTCTGTAGCCAAATCACCAATGCCACAAGTGAACTCCGAGCCCCCTGGATCAAGCTGACCTTGCTGTACCTTGACTGTTAGCCTTGAAATCAACTGTTGGGACCCTAAAGGAGTGATCAAGGCCAAATGGTCAACAATCTGTCCCCAGAATTGGCAGCAAGGCCCTTGGAATTGCCACTGAATCGAAATGGCCGTCGCGATGGCTCGGCTCCAAGGCTCCTGGCTGGGCCTGGCCTAGCCCTACCAAGGAAGTTGGACCTGATACCAACCACTGAGACCCTAGAGGTGTCCTCCAGACCAAATGGCCCACACTCCAGCCATCAACTTGGCCACTGTGACCAATCGAGAATTTTTGACAGAAGAAAAGTAGCCATTTTGTTACTACTGTGAAAAAGTGAATTTTGTCCAACTTTGAGAGCTCATAGCGGACAAACGAGGAATAACACCCTCCCAAATTTTTTCTTGGTACTAATTTGGATCTTTATCTGCCATTTGGAGCAAAAAAATCCAAAATCCATCCGTGGCCTTTGGAGATAATCAGCCTCAAAGTGGGGTCCGAAAACGCAAATTTTGGCTTTTTTTGGCCTTGCCGAGGACTTTTTCCAACTTTTTTCCCCTGACATCTGGACACCCCCCAGGGGCCTCAAGAATTGGGGCATAGTTGATTTTGGCTGCCCTCCACTCCTCCAGCCACGCCCCCGCAAAGATTTGCCTTGTTTCAATCAGCTGATAAGACCAGGCCCCATTTGACCCCCTTAGAGCATCCTGGGGGCCGCCAAACTTGAAACCCCATCAAACCACATGGTGACAAGGGGTTTGGGCCCAAAATTGAAAAATCAAACCCGAATCGATGTATCAAACGAAGCCCTGGCCAAAAAAATCAGTCTGTTAAAGCATATAAGGAATAAGCATAATCACGTTTTCCTCCTCTTCCATTTTGGTCCGAAAAAATAATAGGCTTTTAGCAAGATTCTTGGCGTGGGGCCGCAAGCTATCAATTAAGGATCTATCATTTTCAGACGAGAACTCAGATTAATTTCGGCCTTGTTTTTCTGCTGCTACAGATATCAATATTCATAGGCCACATTGCTCACCATAGCCCGGTTCCAACAATGAAAATCAGTATAGTATGGACACCTTACTTATAAGCTTGTTCTCATAAACATTTCTATAAGGTAAGCAAGGCACTTTGCGCGCTTATATCTCGGCATCTACTCGTCCGATTGGAACCAAATTTGGAGGAATTCATGAGGACGTATTGAAAAATCTACATGCCAATTTTCATCCAGATTGGACGACGCTAAGGCCGCCTTACTGAAAGTGAGGCAAATCAGTTAAGCAAAGGAGAAAAATCAGCCACCTCCTTAGAGACCTCCGATCCGGATGAAAATTGGCATGAAGATTCTTCAATACGCTCTAACGAATCTCTCCAAATTTGGTTCCAATCGGCTCAATACTTACTGAGTTATGAGCTTCCAAAGTGCCTTGCTTTGCTTACCGCCTGCCTTACTGAGTTTTATATGAGAACAAGCTATACTTATAAGAATAGTATGGTCCGTGCTAGCTCGCGCGCTCAGCTGCACCATACTGTACTGGTTAATCGTACTTATACTATACTTATTTGGTTGTTGGAACCGGGCTCATGATTACAGCAATAAATTCCCTTGTCGGTGATGTAGAGCTACACTCGAGGATAGCATGATGCAATTGTTTCGCATCTCTCACATTTATATGCATTCCTAGAGCAGCGTTGTGCACAATTTATGGGTCAAATGAGAGAAATGACATAATTACACTTAATCATCAACGAGGATCGGAGGTGCTTAACTTGTGACCCAGATAGCCTACATTTGATTTTGGGCTGGTGGAGTTTTGAAAATGGTTAAATAATTAGCAGCCAGGCCACTTTTATGGCCACTTTTCTGCTAATTAAGCTTCACAGCAGTCATAAAGAGCCTTATTTCTTTTACAATCCTACATATAGTGTAGCTGAGCAGCCAGTCTCCCAGCAATATAAATGTGTAGAGGTCTGGAATTCCTCGGAAAAATCCTCAAAATAGCTTAAATTGACGAAATCATATATAAAAAAGCCGCTATGGTCTGGAAATGCGCAATCGAGTGGCGCTGATGTTTTTGTAAACAATAACAGTGAGTTTGAGCCATTCAAACGCTTCATTTGCCTTGAATTCCTTATAGCCTTATAAGTGAGGCACATAAAAGCAGCTCTAGTGTGTATTATATGGGCCAGGCTTCTCGTTATGTGACGAAAATCAAGCCCCACAAATTGGCTCTTTGAAGGCAATAATTTTCTCCCGAGGAGAATTGTCACCTTAATGTATCTTGACTGGAGAATTGAAGGTTTCTGCGCTGCCCTGATTAGCTTCACAATGGCGGACCTCAGATGGCCCAACTGGTCTTAAATGGCAGCTAGTTCACCTTTTTTACTCTTTGTTGTCCCCATCAAGAAGAAGAAGAAGAAGTTGGCATGCAAAATGAATGCAGCGGGCTGCATTTATGATTTATGCACTCAAGATTTCCATTGTGGTGGATAAAACAAAGGCTGCTCGCTGCATTTAAAAAAATGAGCTCTAAATTCCTGACTTGAAAGTTCCTTTTTCTGTCAACACAATTACGAGCCACTTTTACAAGAGATAATTGATAATTATCTTCCATCAAAGTCAAGCTAAGTGGCTACTTAAAAAATAATGCATTTTGGCAACTTTTCTCCTCATTATTATTGATATAAAAATGGATCAGACAGTGCTGGCCAAGGGCAACTATTTGTCAGCATCCATCATGAAATGGCAGTTTTCCCACTTTTTCACCCAAAAAAGTTGAGCAAAAAATTGCAGAGATTCAATAATTTGACAAGATTCGTACTACACATCAGTTGGATAATCCCACGCAGATGCCAAGTTTGCCAAGTAATATTTGACTGAAGATCCATCTTAAATCGAACAATGGGAGCATGACCTGGGTTCAAATCCATTCCAAGATGGATTCCTACCAATAATATTATCAACAAGCTGTGCTAGAGTTTGCTTTCCATCATTTGTCAACTCTGCCTGATCGAATTTTCTAGGTCAAGTGGAATTGACAAATTCAACCACTTCAGCTGCTGACTTTTGTTTTTTCGGTTCCTCAAGAAATGATGGCTTCACTAAAAAAACCAATATAGTAAATGGCTGAGGGGAGAAAGTATAGATTCTTGTATGTGGGCTTCTGAATTGATCATCATCACAACAAAAAATAAGGGCTGCTGCATGCGTACATATATATTGAGAAAAGCTGTCAAAACTTGAGACTTGAAAAGTAAACCCAGCTTGAATATTGTCAAAAAAGAGCTGCGTCATATTTGGTAATCAGATATATGAAAGTTTCCAGGCAGAGCAATTCACTGCTGCTACATGCTGTGTGGTCATTTTTTTTTCACCCATCCAAGTTTTTATAACTTTTGAGATTGCCATCAATGGTCATGAAATTCCCTCATTATTTTCCCTTTTCAAATGAAACCTTTTAGAGTCTCGAGTATGATGACAGAAAAATGGATCAGGTTTTTTTATGAAGCTCTGATCTCTTTGTACATAGCTAGCTGAAGTTCTTATCTCGTTTCTCTCCAGTTTTAGATTTGCAAAGCCCCATTAGAAACAATTGAAGCGTTCAAATCTCTTGAAAAGAACTTGCTAAGAGGATTTCTCTTGAAAAGTAGCTAGAATTGCCTTTTTGGCTCTTTTATGAAAAACTGATCTGGCAGCCCTGACGCCGGTTAATCCAAAGCTCCATTTTATTTCTTATATTGTGGTTTTAATTGCAGTTTGAGACATTTTCTCTTAGAATTGCCTTATTGGCTTTTTTATGAAAAACTGATCTTGTAGCCCTGAAGCCAGTTAATCCAAAGCTCCATTATATTTCTTCAAATGTGGTTTTGATTGCAGGTTGATACCTTTTTCTCTAAGAATTGCCATTTTGGCTCTTTTATGAAAAACTGATCTGGCAGCCCTGAAGCCAGTTAATCCAAAGCTCCATTTTATTTCTTTTACTGTGGTTTTAATTGCAGGTTGAGACCTTTTCTCTTCACATGACCTGGAATGCCAATTTGATGAAATTCTTGGAGTTTTGGAATTCGTCAAACTGGAGTTGACATGGCATCTCTAGAATGCTTTTCTGAATGGCAAATAATCGTGGACATGGTTTTTCTGTTGCTAGATCTCTCAAACCTGCCTTTGCCATTAGGTAGAAGAGGCCAATTCGCCAAGAAGCAATCAAGAGCAGTGGTAAAACCACCTTTAACACGGTTTTACTATGGGTCGTATACCAAACCAGAGCCACGATATCAATCGAGAAACGCTTTTTTCCTCACCACAAGACCTGAAAAGCTGACTTTGCAATTAACCTCTGCTTCTTTTCGAGAGCATGTTTTAATTTTCGTTCGAAGAATTGATTTCACATTGGGATCCAGTATATATAAGCTTCAAATGGCCCTCATTTATCACTTGGCATGTCCAACTCTGAAGTAAGGCACTTTTGAAAATCACAGCTTTAGAGCAAAAGTAGCACTCAAGATAAACAAAAGTCAGGATATGGCCATAAACCTAATTTTTATACTAGGTGTGCTCAGTGTGGTGCTCATTGCATGCAAAGTCCAAAAATCAAAGAGATTGGCCAAAGTTCAGCTTCTTGATCAAAAACCAATAATCACAAGATCGAGGCCTTGAATGGAGCAAAAAAGAGGAGATAGAGGGCAAAATGAATTGGGTTTTTATTCAATTTTCAAACAAGGTGGTGACTGCAAGTAGGAGGGAACCTTTCTGACAAGGCTGTGAGGCCTACTAAAGAGGGGGGAGGGCATCTTTTGGCACAAGTTTTGCACGTGGCCTCCATACATAATTAGAAAGAAGACTTGACCAGCAGCAGCAGCAGCCACACTGGGCCCCCAATTGCCTACAAGTTTGAGGCAGCCCAGTGTGCACATGTGCAGGAGGATAGTTTTTCAAACTAGGCACAATCGGGCACTCAATCAACGCACACTTTATTATTGGGCTTGACGACAGCTCCAACATGGTCAGGCACACTGGAATGCAAATTCTGGATTTTGACAGGAGCCAGGTCACAACCAAAAAAAGGAGCAGTGATTTTTTGGGCACATTTGAGCCAGGACGATGAGTCATATATTTATGCTGATTTCGGTGGAAGGCCATCGTGATGTGTCATCAATTCAAGACGCACAATTCTCATGGTTACGTGCAAAATTGCTAAATTGGACATGGAGTGATTTATGCAATATGCAGCGCATGAAACACGAAACAAATGCTAAATGATGCTTCTAATTGCATTTCAAGATCATCTAGCATGTCGAATATATACAATGGTTGGCATGCCAAACAAGCAAAACACTCTTAAAAGACAATTAAGCAAATGCTAGCGCGCGGGCGTGGAAGATAAGCCAGGTGGCGCTGCTATCGCCCGCCGTGCGGGCTGGGCGGCAGAGCGGCCGGCTGGGCCGTATGTAAAGCAATATTTAGTTAAACTTTATGGGCAAGCCATTCAAGATATGGACATGATTGAGGCAGAATGAAATTAGACCAAAATTACACCGCGCATGATTATATCCTCTATCCCATCATTGAATTTCGCTAGATTATAATCAAGCTCAAAGATGGACAAGCCAGCTCAGATTCCACCCAGATTTTAATGACTGCTCTTCTGCTGTTCTTCCCATAAAGTGCATTGATCACTTTTGGCATTGGCAGTAAATGATGTATCCTATGTAGCTTTGTCTTCCACAATCAATCACCAAGGCCTCAATGCCAGCAATGCATGTCACAATATAGTATACACGAAGCATAGCACACTCTTTTATTTGTGGCTTATCTTTCGATCTGGAGCACCAGAAATGTTTGCTTTTGAGTGAAGGCCACAACAGCTATGTGTACTGTTGAATTTAATTTCTTGTACATCATAAAAGTGTATCCCATAAAGCTTTGATGCCTTATTTAGCAGAGAAATGATAAATGCTGGATCAAGTGCATTGAGCTCATGCTTAGAACTTGTCTCAGTTGGAACTAGGCATCTAAGCTGGTGAACCTATTTAAAAATTCTTACACATTTTTTGTGCAAGCTTTATCAAAGCAAGATCTTCACTTGTACCTTGTATTTTAAAAAGGAGGTCCAAAAAATCCTTCGTCCCAAGAAACACTGAAAAAATGTGTGTATTGACTTTTTACTCATCACGTAGCAGAGAATTGATATGTTTGTTTAATAACGGTTTTTTCTTCTTTATCTCATTGATGTAGCCCAGCTATTATTATTATTGCTTTACACTGGCACGGTCATCCACCTGAGAAAAAATTACATTGAAAAAAACATGCTAACTCATCCTGGATACGATAGCTTGCCAGAGAAATATTTCCTTCTTTGTAATTTGTCCGCCGCTGCAGTCTAAAAAAGTGTGACGAAATGGGCCTTTGCAGTGATTGTCCAGCTCAAATAATCACTTCTTTTCAATGCTTTGCTTAGCTATTAATTAATCTTTTGCGCAGCCAATCAGAATTCAAAGCGGAGTCAGCTGACTGTCAGTGCTCAGCCAATCAGCGCTCGAGAAAGTGTCAACACAATTTTTCGCGCCTTTTTCGTGACTCTGCCCATAAATTTTGCTGAATTCTACACATCCAGGTCAGCAATTTAGCCCATGATGAAGCACGGGGCGATCCATCACTGCATAATGGGCCTAGGTGGGCCCAGACAATTTGCAATAAATCCCTCATGATTTCACTACGTGGGATTATCAAGCCGAAACCGCCGATATCACAGAGAAGAAAGTCTGAAGCCAGACACAATTGGTGACATCTGTCCTCCCACTCTACAGCACAGCGGGGAAATCAGTTCAAAAAATGTTTTTTTTCGCTGAGCGAGACGTCGTGATTTCGCAGTTATGCATGGAACTGACTCATATCCGGACGTTTTCCTTGTTGCCAAGGCAGAACCATCGGTCGATCCTTAAATGGAGAGTCGATCTCTTTTGGGACCATTGTCACACAATTGTGCACATGACACATCGAAATCTAGACACGAGGGCCAAGTCACGACTCTTTTTCAGCAGCTCGATCGTCCAAAAAACCTCACAGCCAGACAAGACAGGCTTATATGGGCCAACAACGTACGTGCTCGCCTATACTTTTTTCGGCCTGTATCAAAAGTGCAAGATAGGGCAGCGCGTAATTAAGAATTGCAAAATAATGTAGAAGTAAAAAAAACATTCACATTTGGGCAGGAACGTTTAGTTTTTTGGCCACTTTTTCTATAGTAGTGGGCAAAATGGAAGGCAAAAATTGATTATCATCAGCCCTTCCTTTTATGATGACTAGATTGCAATTTCGGCTGACAATAGTGAAAAAAGACAAGCTATTTCACTCAATGCACGCTCAAGCCTTTGATTCCCCTTCAATAGACTCATTCACGTTGAAAACATGCACAGTGTTCCATCAGTAATTCAAACTGAACTGAAGTTAAACTGCTTCATATTTTTTTAAGTTGATAAATAGCGAGAGTGTCTTACTTAAAATCGATTGGGTGCACTTGCACTAAGAACACTTGGCTGTCTTTGCGTGCACACTCGTATTTATCAGTACGACGAGTACACCTGCACTCAACTCGCACTCGTGATTTCTTTTGCGCAACGAGAATTCGCCACTAGTGCACTCGTACTATACGTTTAGTGAGCCTAACCTGAACTTGCACCGAACGCACTCGTTACTAGGTGCATTGCACGCTCGCTGAGTTCACTCGTACTCTCAACGAGTGCACTTGCCCGCGCTACGGTGCCAACGTTACTGAACGCACTCGTAGCCAGAAAATTTGCGATATCCCTGAGTGCACTCGTACCTTAATTCAATCATTTAATTATTAAATACTCTAGCTAGGAAATTAAATTAATACACTCATGAATCACCGTAAGTCACTTAAATTTGAAGCGAATATGAGGTTCTGAAATAAGCACAATATGTGCATTATTATTAGGCCGTTCTCAATTCTCAATTGCCGGAAAAAGCTAAGCTAAGTTTAAAAAAAAGCTAAGCAAACGCTCAACATTTTTATCAAAGCAGCTGTTTTTTTAAAAATAAATAACTGGTTTGCGTTGGCTAAATTCGCTCAACATTTCGAAGATGCAGTTGCTTTGCTTCAAATGTTGAGCGTTTGCTTAGCTATTTTTAACTTGGCTTAGCTATTTCTGGAAATATAGTATGAGATCGGCCTATTGAGCCAGTTACTGGCCAAGTAAACTGCCAGCGTGTTAAATATACGCATTCTTCGAGTGTACCCTTTTTTCCAATGGAATGTGACGCTTGAGTGGGAATCGTAGCTAAAACCGAGTAACATGAGAGGAGGAGAAGGTCGTATAATAGAAAGTCGTAGCTCAAGGTATTTAACAAGTCGTAAATCTTGGCGTTGATTTACTGACGCCATTGCATTTTTCTCGGCGATGACGCGAACGACCCAGGTCTCTTTTTCCTTGGACCCAATTGTTAAACATGAAAGATGACTATGTTATTTGCAAACGAACGAGTCGCCAAAAAAAGAAGCCTAAGCCAGACCTGAAAAAAGGCAATAATTAGGCGAGTCCCAGAAGAGCTATAAATATCTGTTTTAATGCATCCCAAGGGTCCAATCAAGTGGAATTAAAATAATTAGTGAGCTTTACTCAGCCCGATAAAAACATGTACAATTTTACTTGCGTTTTTTCTTGTAGCTGAGCATAGCCTTAGATGAAGTTCATCCATAAAGGGAATGATCATGATGAGGCGGTTGCGTGTCAAAACAAGACCGAAACTGACGCCCAATAATGCATTCAATTATGGGTAATGAGAAGGACAACAAAGTGATTTATAGGTACGAGACCACCGCGAAGAAGGCGGCTGAAACCGCCATTTTGCGGCCAAAATTTCAAAGATGATGGAGGGTGGATCCAGGATAAAATTCCTGCATATCATAAAATGCCAGTAAAAGTTAATCATCTTCGACAAGGTGTCAGTCACATGTTAGACTGGCACTCCACCTATTTTACATTCACAAAAACCATTGAATACAATTACTACGTATTTGGAGTAGAGGAAAAAACCCAGGGAGATTATTGACATGCACAAGTGATTTGCAGTTCCCTTTTGCTCCCCTTTCATTATGACCAAAATCTGATCTGAAAAGGAAATGAGATGCAAGAAAAGGAGGTTTTTTTCTGCTCAGTGCATTTGATGATACATCAGCCAGCTTTTCTTTTCATTGCTATAAACTCAATTGGACTATTTTCATTGGCTTTTGCTTTTGTAAACAAAGTGCTGCGCTCTGATTGGCTGGCGGAGTAAAAGAAGCGCGCTGTACGCGGAAGAAAAATAGTCCCTTCAATGTTTAACGATTTCCAGCCTCAATGATCACATGTAACCAGCCACACGTTGCACAATTTGAAAGATCGTTCAATTATCCTTATCATGATTTCCATTTAAAGGGTCAGTGCCATTCAAGTTGACAGGATTTCGCAGCAAGGCAAGGCTTGTGTTGTGACCTCTGCGAGCTTCCAAATTGGACTTATTTATGCAGTGTAATACTGTTCGTGAGAGAGCAAAAAACCTACACAGCTTTTTTGGTCTCCTCTCCTTAGGTTTTTCACACTGTGCTCGTGTGAAGAGCTAGTCCCATTTTTTCCATGCTTGAAAGCACTTGACACACTGTGAATAAAGCACCTCAAGGTGAAAAGTTCGGTGCAAAAGGCTTGAATTGCAAGATGTGGTAGTCAAGATGTCTGGCAGAAACGTTTTGTCAGCCTTCTATATACATTGCCTCATTATTCCTCAAAATTGGCCAACACTAATCAGGTCAAGTTCAGGAGCCAAAGTATTTTCATACATTTTTATTACGACTGCTGTGAACTGCTGTCCATATTAAGGCCTGGTTCACCTGCGATATTATGATCAAAATATCGAGCGATATTATGCTGATAATTGCAAATATCAGGTACTTCCAAAAACATTTTTTAGATTTTTTCTTCGGATTCGGTCTTTTGGTACCAAAATCCATCCTACAACAGCATCTAAATTCTCAGTTTCTCAGCATTTCGCTCCGATATTTTGACAAAATATCAGCCATAATATGCAGGTGAACCATGCCTTAGTCTTCTTGCATCCTTGAGCAAATGTTTGAATATACTTTTTTCCCTCTCTCCAGAGGACGATAATTTTGCCCATAATTGTGAAATCAATGCGTCATTCTGCTGAGGATTTTTTCGTTCGGCAAAACATGAAAAAATGTCATCTTGCCAGAAGTGCGCAGCATCTTCGGCCATTTTTTAGTGGCACCAAAAAAGGGCAGATTTCCCCCCCAGAAAAACACGATTTCGAATCCCCATTTTAGAGGGGGAGAAACATGTGTAAGTGTCATTTTGGTCACAAACTGCTCAATTAGCCTTCATTTACGCCTTATTTGGGTTAAGTAGGCCATTTAAAAGTGAGAGTTGTAAATTGTCCTCGACTACGAGACGTCGCCCAAAATCTTAAAACGATGAATTTATTTGGCTAAAGAATTATCAGCTCTGTATTGCAAAGCATTTGAGGCCTTCTCCACCTAAAAGGCCATATGTGCTGAAATCGAGCTCACAACCATTTATCTATGTAATGGATATACTAGTGTAGCAGCATATCCTAAATGGGCAAAAGAAAATAACAAGAAAAGGAACAAGCAACCACCTCATTACTTAGAGCGAGGAAAATTCATCATTTTTAGTGATAGAGAAGGTCTCTGTTGGCATGAGTTATCGTAGAGCTTGTCAGCAAATATGCAAGGCTCATTAGTCAGGTTGTCAATTAAAAAAAGCTAAAAATTTCCAGCCTGGACAGCAAAGCAGATTGAATAATCTGAGGCTGCAAATGGGCCTCACTTTACCCCCTGCCAAAGCAATCTGGAGCTCAGTGGCTATTAATTTAATGAGGTGGCCAGATTTAATTGCATACCAATTACTTCTTCTATTTTGAGGGGCATGAAAGTCACTTTTGATATAATACTGTAATGGAAGAGAAGTGGCACAAAACAACAGCAGGGGGCAACCCTACTACTATACTAGCTACTCTCACTCTCTCTCTACATTATATCAAAATCCACATCCACTGAGAGGCAAATACTGCTGAAAAAGTCATCTCAGGTGAACGTTTGAGTGACTGGTCAAGGAGAAATTACTATAATTATTGAAGTTTCATTAGGCCAGGAATTTTGATAGAATATTCAGTCTAGCATGCAGCACAGAAGAACCCTTTGAGAATTCATGGCCTGTGGCTCAATTTGAGGTTAAGAAATAAATTGCTCCAATAATGAGAGGCGGATGTGAGCTCAAACACTCGGGTGGCCAATTTCCACTCATAACTCTCAATGACCCCATGAGGCCTTGCAATAATAATTTAAATGATTCATGGAGATCCATTTCAGTAGCAGCCATTTTTCACAGTAGCAGCAGCAAGCCTAATTTTTTAATGCTCGCCTTCTGCTAGTGCAATCAGGGATGAATCAATCATTGCAAAGGGTGGAAAAAGTTGGCTCAGTCAAGGACAATGCTTTTTTGAGCCTCACATGGACCTAACAATGGTAGTATTGTGAACTAACAGAAAAAAGCTCGATTTCATGTCTGAATAGATTTCTTAGCTTAATAGCATTTTTCAAGACTGGCTTACCTAATTTACATCGACCTTAAAATTATAGGCTCGGATCCCTATCAAATTCAGTACTTACAAATGAACCTAACTGAAGAATCTTCTAATGCTGCCAAAAGTGACTAATAACGATTTGAAACCTAGCAATCCTAGCTAAGCTTCAAAAGGCAAAATGCCAAAAATATGTAAAATTGAGAATGATCTTCAAACTTGTATTAGGAGGAATATGCAGTTCACAAAAAATTACTAGGCTTACCAGACTGTAAGGAGTTTAAGGGTGGGGAACGATTCACTTCTTCTTCTTTTTTGAGGATTCAGTCTCACTTTCTCCCTTTGACACATGGTATTGCATTAGATGATCAATAATGCTGAATGGAGAGGGAGAGGCAAAATTGCAAAGCTCACAGCTCAAAACTTGTGAAGATTTGGAGCTGGTGCAGATGTTTGCTTCAATGTGGGACATCAATGAGTGCTTGTGGAAGCTCGTGAAATCACATCGGTCACATTGGTAACGTTTCTCAGACAAATGCTCGGCTCGAGCATGCTTAGCCAGTTCAACAGACTCAGCTGTTGTAAAGTCACAATTGTCACAAGTCAATTTTTCAGCCATGCTAAAAATAGGCAGCTTGGATTTCTTTCCAGTTGGCTCTCTGTGGATTTTGCCATGAATTTGTAAAAGTGAGTTGGAATGGGTGACAAAATCGCATTTGTCACATTTAATCACATGTGTGTCTTTTTTGTGGCTGTCCAATTTGAGTGTGGTGTCAGTGGAGAAATCACAATATTGACATTTGTGCAAGAGTGCCTTTTCCTTGCTCCTCCTCTTCATTTTTTGCTTGACTTGATGAAAATCGCTTGGTTTTTTGTTCACCATTTCATCTTCAGAAGTGGAAAACAGGTCCATGTCATGAACTTCATAGCAAACATGCTGAGAAAATTCCCTTTCATCCAAAGTTTGGAAGCCACAAGCATCAGGGCAATTAAATGGCTTCTTTTGCAAGTGTACTTGCTCCATGTGCAGTGCCAACTTTTCCCTACTTGCTTCATGCTCACAAATGAGGCATTTGATTAAAGTATCATCACCAGTAGTCCTCTTGGCTGGCATTTTGTCATCTTCAAATAAAAGTGTGGTGTCATTATTGTCATTCAGCTCAAATGAATTGATAATGGCTATTTTCATCGATTCTTCGGAGGTGCAAGTGTGGCCAGCAAAAGTGGAAGCCTTCTGAGACCTGAATCCACATTCCGAGCATTTCAGGAAAACTTCATTGGCAGCTTCCTTCTTCTTGCTCCTTGTCCTCTTTCGTTTCCTGGCAGAAAGAGGCTGACATTCTGGATCCATTTCAGCCTTGTTGGAAGGATGCGAGTCTGAGAAATGCCTGATTAAAGAAGCTGGTGTGGGTGCAGAAAAGTCACATTTTGGGCATCGAGCCTCCATGTGGACATCTGCATGCTCATTGGCAAAATGCTCAAGAGCTTCAAGTTGGCCGAAAAAAGTCAGCTGACAGATAGAACAATAGTCATGATTTGTCACTAAATGACTCCTCCATTGGGTTTCAGTCATCAGGGATTTGACAGAACAAAACTGACAGGGTAGCTTTGTTGTTGACAAGTTTGGAGCAATGCACACGTGGTCAGTTAAAGTGGACGCGTCCTTGAACTTTTTCTGGCATTTTTGACACTCCGAGTGGCTTTTGCGGAAATGAAAGCTCATAATTGAGCGACTTTTCGACTGATATTGGCAGAAAACGCACGAGAACTTCTCCCCCGACGGCATGTTGTCAGTGTTTTCCGCGAAAAGGCGAAATCAAAACAAAACAACAACAAATCAGCGCCGTCCAGAACGTGTCAACACGAAGCCGCCAAATGTAGCCTAAAACAGCCATTCCTGCTCTAAAAGAGTCCTTTAGCCCCAAAATTAGCCCTGACTTGAACTACTAATTACATTATCGTGACACCGAGTTAAGACACGTTTACTAAATATCACCACACTCACAATGAAGCGAGCTGGCTTAAATAGGGCTCATTTTTCACTTGGGATGTTAATTGAACTCATTATTATGTTGGCGTTTCTTCGGCGCGGCGAGCAAAAGTCATCAAGGAGAGATGATGATAAAGTGCAAAAGGAATCAAAGATGCACTCGTCACGAATTCCGGCTTTATTCGCAAAACGTGTGTGATAGTGAAAGATGACTATGTGCTATGAGGACATTGTTCACAGCTTCAAAAAAATCGTGCATAATTGTCGTGTCAGTTGACGCCTCTATCTTGCTGTAGAAAAAGCCCCAAAAATCTCGCACGCTTCTCCGGAGCCAACTAAGTCAGCTCAGCTCGGGGAATAAATGGAATGAATCAAATCCAGAGAACTATTAATGCACCTCGTCTTGACTAACAAAGAAGTGAATTTTTAAGCTTCTTCTTCTTCCCTGTAATTCTTATGGTGAGTGGAAGGAAACTTCGTGAGTTAGGGCTTCTTTTGTGACCAAGCACGATGCTTGAATCACTATTAACACTTCATAAAATTACAATTTATTTCATTATGCATCCTTGAGCATTTCCAGCAAGTCTCATGCACACACAATTAGCAATTCTAACCTAACCCTGAGTAATTGCTACAATTTTTGGGTATAATAGCTTGCCCACACAATTTCAGCCCCACAAACACCACACCACCCCATACATACCAAGAAAATGGCATTTTCAAGGGGAATTTACAGTTGTGTGGTAGGTAGAACTTTCGATTTTTGAATATTCAAAAATGGACAAGCTAGCCTCAAGTCTCGAAGCTTAGTAATTCCTGATGACGAAAGTGACAAGTTTGGTTGTTGTCAGTGCCAAAACAATGGCGGAATAATAATTATGCATGAGTAAACTCTTGTTTGTTTTGATTTTGCGCCACGTGGGGCGCTATCAGCAGCTGATGATTCAAGGGAAAAAGCTGCGTGGAAATGTCACTTGAAAATAGTAAAGCTCCAACCTAATATCCTGCCCGTTTCCTGATGGATGTCCTTTTTATGTGATGATAATAGGTGTTTTGAGCAAGTCCAATTTCGGCATCATATCCTTTTGCACCGCAGAGAGCAATATATTTCAGAGCAATTCCGGCCTGGAATCTGAGGGCTCAAACAATGCCCCCCAATCCTCCCCATAAAAGCCAGGAATGGGCTTTAAAATCCCCTCTCCTCAATTTTTTTTCTGCATTTTTTCTCAGAACTCTAAAATAAAGGACGCTAAAGGACTCCAGCCAAGTCAAGATTTGACTAGTCATTGTTTGTAAATAGGCATTATTACGAAGTAGTATCAATTTAATCATTTAAAGCACAATAAAAAGGCAGTCGTGACGACCACAAAAAAATGAGTGACATCGTGACCTATTGATAAAATAAAAATGCAAAAAGCTAACTAGAAGGTGACAGAAACGAGCCTCAATTTTGATGGCTCGATTGCTCACCAGCGTGAGCACAATATGCTACATTACCGCGATGAGGATCAGCTTGCTATTCTTCGTGACTTTGCTCAGTCATACCATTATAATCATCTAGAATAACCTCTTTGCATAATGGAATTTCTTCGATTCGAAATAATCATCCTCGTGGCCATTTTGTCAACAAAATGATTGAATCCTGACTCAGAAATGATTTTTGATAATTCCACTCGCAAAAAAGAATTGAGCATAGTATTTGAAAGAGTCAAGGAGATGTCCAATTGTGGAAGATGACTGGGCGTAATTATGGGTAGAACAATGCTCCGTGTGGCCAGGAAATTTTCTAATTCTCCAGCTGATTTCCTCAATAATAATCTTTTTTCTATGCCAAGTTTTTAATAGACATCTGTCAATATTTGAAAAAGAACTGACATCGCTTTTTCGGGTGGTCTTGGATTTTCCTGACAGTTTTGAATAAAAGAAGTCGTCCAAATGTTACATATTTCCTCATTTCTAAGCCACACAAGACACAGCTGAGCATGTTCTGTAAAAGGAAGCAAGGCCTACCAAGCAAAAATATCAGGGTCTTTTTTACATGACACCAGTCAAAAGATCATGATAGTGAGTCAAGATATGCTCCAAAAATGAATAGATTTCCACTCTAAAAGGAAAAATACAAATTAAATATTTAAAAGAATTTTTACAGGAAAGTCCCTGTAGCGCAGTGGATAGCGCGTTGGACTTCTAATCCAAAGGTCCCGGGTTCAAATCCCGGCAGGGATGGGCATTTTTTTCTGTTTTTTCAATTTACAATTTTTTATTCTCGTTGTCTTTTTCCATTTATCTTAAGTGCCATATTTTCAATCTTGTTTAGGCTGGCTCACAATGGCTAACTCAGATAGGAATCTAGTCATGAATAAGCCAGAGTTGATTGCGTTGCTCATAATTTTCATTTTACAATTAATGAATCAGACTTTAGACTCATAGATCAAACTCGTCGAGGTGTGTGGTGGTGTTCATTATCGGCAATATTCGGGCATGTCGTGCATAAATCTTGGCCAGACCACCTCAACAAGGATTTTCCCCACTGTGCATAATATCTTTGGCTGATAATTCACATTCGCACACACGTACTGTACGGCTCTAAAGCTCCTTTTTGCATCATTCTTCTGCCTATTAGCAAACGGCAATATTCACGACAGAAATTGGACTTTACGACCCTCAACTAATCAGAGAAAAGAAGGAGGAAAAGTCGTGACCAGAATATGCAAACTTTTCAAACTCACTTTTCGCACTTGCTAAGAATAAAGAGCTAGATAATTGGCCATGCAACCGAAAAGGCATCACAATTAAAGTAATTGGACTGTAATTTGATTAACTGAAATTCACAGCAATCCAGTGAAAAATGGCCAGCCTTGAGCCCAGGAAAAAGCCCAAGTCAATTTTGCCAATAATCATCTACAGCAGAAATTATAGCCTTTTGCAAAGTGCATTCGAGTGTAACATGCGCACCAAATCAATGGTGGCAGAAAGCAAGCCCAAAATGCTATGATGCAAATATTCGCAGTGTTTTCACATATATACATAAAATGATGCATGATTGATGAAGTTGTTGCATCATGGAATATGCCAAATAGTAATTTCAAGTAGAAGTAGCTGCAATTTTCCTCAGCAGCTCAGCTAAACTGCGAGCATTGCATTATTGTGGCCGCCATGATAATTTTGGCAGGAGATTCTTCATGAATAATTTCAAGATATGCCTTCAAAATTGCACTCCACAATTACGATACAATTGGAGGAGGACGTGGCTTTTGTGCTTAGCTCGGCCATAATTCAAGATTTGCTTATAAGATGTGTGCAGAATGCATTACTTCGTAGGCTCAAATTTGTTGGGTAAACGATGTAGACAAATTCAGCAACAACCTGCAATTTTTCAGCCCTAGCTTCTTCCTAAATGTAGGCCAAATGGCTAAATCTACTATGGCCGCCTTCGGCCATAATTTCGAGCTCTTGACCATGGCATCATCATAACAATAGAAAAAATTGGCTTCACTTTTTCATAGGAAGAAAAACCACCATAATTTGACCCAATATAGATGTGTTACACCTTAGCATGTAATTTTCAAATATAGTACCATAAGTACAAACATGAATTTTTTTGGGCCAGCAAAAACGGTCGGCTATAAAAAGTTTACCCTATGCTGTACATACATGCATAAAATCCCCAAAGTGTGTATGGTCAACTCTCACCCCCTTTTTATTATTACTATAAGGAATTTGACAGCCCTGCCAAGGGGGCCAGCCTAGCCCTACCCCAAAAAGGCTTCATTAGCATTATTCCCCTTTTCCCGTGGGTTGAAAAAGCATCTGGGATTTTTTACACGCTTTTTACGACCGCCATTTTCTGCGAGCCCAACTAAAACGCACGAGAAAGTATCAAGTGAGGAAGTCAAGCCAATTTCGCTATGCTAATATTATGATGTTGAAAACCGATATTTCAATTTTGCAGATAATTAACTCAGGTCCATTTGAGGCTTATCCAATTCTCACTTCCAATCTCAGGTTTTTGACGCCGCCATTATAATGCCCGAGGAAAAGTTGCTCGGTTCGCTCAACATGTTGACATTTGGGCAGCTGGTGGGAAAACAGCTGGCTTGTTAATTGGTTTGGGAGGAGAGCGAAAAAATCACGAGTGCAAACAAGCTTTTGTGCACCAATTAAAGGCTGTTTTCGCACCATAATATAACATATACAGACTGTCCGACTGTTTTCGTAGCTTTCCAAGCTACTAGCTCTTTGATCGACTTCTAAGACGAGCAGATTGTCCAACGGAAAAATTGGGTACGTTGCGTCGATATAAGTAAGCTCATAACTTGCCAAAAAATGGAGCATCACTTTTTCTTTCTTGCGAAAATGGTGGGACACTCTGTATAAAGCTAGAATCACTGAAGAGAAAGGCAGAGTTATCACGCAACTTTCCATCTGTAAAAATGCCATTCTTGTGGTAACCCTTAATAATTGGACAACCCACTGGAATCAGTCAAGCGCGTGATGAGAGCAGAAAATTAGCCACACCAGCCGCATATCATGCAAATTTTTTTTACTATCCAATTTTTGCATCGCGCGCCAGCTTAAAAAAGGCACCATTCACATTCCTTTGAGCAGGCTGACCAAAAGCAAGACTTATTTGCACAATGTTTCCCACTTATTTATGGCCAACAGATAAGATGTTGTCTACTTTTTAAAAAAGCCCAGGCTACAAACAAGCAATTTATGACCATCTTGGGTCAAGCCTTTTTTGCCTGAATAAGTTGGCCATACTAAAATCAGGCACTTTGCTAGTCTTAAATGGCCACCCTGGTCCTCCAGTTTGCTCCAGTCAAATCACTTAGTGAGTGTATACTTTAGTGGGGCAGGCTAATTGGCCTCCATACCAGTTGACCTCTGTCGTGGAAATCCGGATTTAAGCCCTGTGACAATTCATAATTTCAGATTTGGCTACTCCACTTCTACTACCCACATGGAGCAGAAAATACGTGACTGTCTGCTACATATACTATATACCTATCCTGACCATTTTGGAAAAGTCTTTGAGAAACGTGACTACTTGAGACCCCTTCAGTTTTGAATGAGGAGAAAAAATCTTGCTGCTGCTGCTGTTGAATTTCGCCCCTCTGGCCATCATTTGACAAAAGCTGGCTCATATAAAGACCCTCAGGGAGCCCAGTAATAAACTGGTGGCAGCAGCTCCTCACAATGGGGCAAAAGTCAAAACAAACCTTCAGTGCTGAACAGTTATTCTGGAGTCAATATAATGGGACAACAGTGAGCGGTCTCAAAAACTGATCATCATAGTCTCCCTTTCTTCAGACTTGTTAGATGAATAGTGTTGTCCATTGAGTGAGATTTCTCTGCTGAATAAGAAGTGATTTGAATGCGAGGGCTGACTGCACTTGAGATGCTGAATCACTCAGCTATGCGGTTTCTTTTCTGATTGTCTTTAACTAACCTACAAAGGAGTGGGTATGACCAGCATAAACTCTGGCTAACTAAGAGTACTGACCTCAAACCTTAGGGCAGCAGCAGGTGAGAAAATGTGGTGGCTTGGGGCTCCAAAAGAGAAGTTGGGTGCAGCAGCAGCGGCTCAAGTTGACTTCTGGAATTAGCCTATGCACCCAACTTGATTACCAAGTAGGCCATATAAACAGAACTCCTGCTTAATCATGCTAAAAGCCCGTCTGATTTTCCCCAGAACTCTGAAGCATGAATTTTTTACAGCTTCACCTTAAAAACAGTGCAGCTAAATGAGAAGGAAGAGTGAATGTTGTTTTTCTTATTTCCAAGTGACTGGATAAGATTGTAAACAAATCCGGGTAGCGCGCTAGCTTAAAAGAGATGGGAGCGCTGCACGCACGGGGAATTGAGCTTGCAATCATCAGCAGCAGCTGATGATGCATCGAGTAAAAAACCAGGCCACTTGCATCCAACTCAATATTTGAGCTGGTAGGCCTAGTGCAAGGTAGGTTTAGAAATTGAAAGTGCAATGAGCGAGCGGTTTCTAACGCTATAAAGCTTATTACTATTAGCTGAGACGGCTGAGCAGTACATAAGCTCTGACCATATAATATCCATGATTTTGTTCGATCTAGAGGAGGATAATGAACATTATCTATCTACAAGTGGATAATGATCATTATACCTTATTTGATCCTTGCGCCATCTATTTCATTTACATAACATAGTAAAAAATGGAAGAATTAGCAAGAATCGAACTCAGGGCACCTGATTAGTGCGCCGATGCTCTACCTCTGAGCCAATGAATTGTTAGATACATGTATGCTTAAGTGCCGGGTCAAATAGCGCCTATCGATCACTGCAAATACATGGCCAGACTGGCTGGCACGCGCGGCTGCAAGCGACAACAAGTGGCTGGCAGGATAGACAGCTGGGTCAACTTTGATGAGCTCATGCTTACTTCTGCAACAAAGCGGCTCGCCGGGTCAAAAACAAATAGCAACTGGCGAGCGCTCGTACTGGCCGGCACGGCATGGTGGCAGGATGCAAGGGCAACAAGCGCATGCACAAGTTGCAGGCTAGACCGCTGGGTCAACTTTGATGAGCTTTTGCTCCTATCTGCAATAAAGCGAGTCGCAATATTTAAGGCATTTTTTTCAAAAATCAAGTCAAAAAACACTTTCCTTAATTCAATTTTAGCCACGCTTGAAATGTTGGGGGTAGCTAATAGTAATAGGATTATACACCTCTAGGCTGTCGGATAACACTCATTATTTTTTAGTGTCGCGTGCCAATCACTCGTTCGCTCCGCTCACTCGTGATCTGTCACTTGACACTAAAAAATAATTCGTGTTATCCTCCAGCCTAGAGGTGTATAATCCTATATTTCATACTTACACTCTCTATTCTAGGTCATGGTTTGTGTGTATTGTTGTTGTAAAGTACACTGGTCAGCTGATGCAGCCCAGGGCAGGGTTTCAACAACTCTAAGGCTTCTTCAGCGTATAATTAACATTATGAATATAGAAATTCTAGCCTCCTCGGGCAGAATAGTGCAAACTTGAAGCTACGCGTCTAGTGGTGCCCCTCTTCATCTGTAAGATTTGAGAGCTAATCAATCAAATCTATAAGCAATTTCTGTCGTGATTTTTCACAGCTCGGACAGCTCAAGCTGCTGTTTGGGTCCAGGGCAAACTAGGGTAGACTCAACTGTTAGGAAGAGCTAAAAACGAAAGGTGTGAGTGTTATGATGCCGTCGTAAACGTGTTTTATTGGCTTAATTGCTGACATATCAGATTACCACATGAGTAGAGTGTATCAGTGAGAGTGCTTGTGCAAAAGTTGCATTTTTAATGTGCTACCAATTATGCATGTCCAGGCTCGTTTTGGAAAAAATGCATTCGGCAAAATTTGCACGCAATTAATTGCATTGCAGCTTTTGCTGGCTGCAATGTTATGAAAAAAGGATTCATCTCTTACGTTAGTAATGACCCATTTCAAATTCAGCATAGGTTTTAATGATTTCCCCTTCTCTGCAGCTCCAGCAGACAGCCAACCAGACATTCAGTTTTGCACAGTGGGCCAAAGGCTGGCGAAAGAGGGTCGCACCTCACACCCATGATATTTGTTTGCCCAGTGTGCTGCTGGTGATTGTATTCATGAGTTTTCCCACTACTGGCTTGAGGTCAGGCCTGCATGGAGTAATAATAATAATAGCTATATTGTGTAGTAGTAATTATTGTATTTGCATTTTCATAGCTTCATCTCTTTCGGCTCAACAATATATAATAAGTATATAGAGACATTACAATGATGATAGCAGCTTAAAAGCAACGTTGTAGTATGTATTTATAGTGTGACTAATGCACAAAACAGTTGCACTCGCTCATGAATTGCAACTCATTCATTATTACAGCCAATTTTCTCCTCTCCATTTTCATCCTTCATAGTATCAAAAATAGCAGTAATACAGTATGACCAGTAGAACAACAACGTATTTCATCGGACTTATGTACAACAACAATAATTATTATGATTATTATTACGTTAAAAATTCAAAAGTTTGCTGACTGGGTGCTAACGGCTGTGATGGTGGAGGAGGCGCCATCTTTGGCATCATTTCTGAAGCCCAGCGAGGTGAACCTGCCCAAGGCCCGGATGGCATGGGCAGCCTTCTGCCACCGCCTGCGCATGAGGAAGCTCTTGAGCTTTTCCGTGTTGATCTCCTTCGTGTTGGACCTTTCGCTCCCGCACAGCAGCCAGGGGTGGTTCAAGCACTGCGCCGCAGTCAGCCGCTTGTTCTGGAACTTGACCAGGAGCTTGGAGATGAAGTCTTTGGCCTCCTCGCTGATGCTGTCGAAGGCCTTGTCGTAAAAGTCATAGGCAATGCCGCTGATGTTGGCAAAAGTCTCCGTATCCGAGTCGCCCATGAACAGGCTGAGGCGGGACAAGAGGAGAAATTCAAAAGTTTGCTGACTGGGTGCTAATGGCTGTGATGGTGGAGGAGGCGCCATCTTTGGCATCATTTCTGAAGCCCAACGAGGTGAACCTGCCCAAGGCCCGGATGGCATGGGCAGCCTTCTGCCACCGCCTGCGCATGAGGAAGCTCTTGAGCTTTTCTGTGTTGATCTCCTTTGCGTTGGACCTTTCGCTCCCGCACAGCAGCCAGGGGTGGTTCAAGCACTGCGCCGCAGTCAGCCGCTTGTTCTGGAACTTGACCAGGAGCTTGGAGATGAAGTCTTTGGCCTCCTCGCTGATGCTGTCGAAGGCCTCGTCGTCAAAGTCGTAGGCAATGCCGCTGATGTTGGCAAACGTCTCCGCGTCCGAGTCACCCATGAAGGGGCTGAGGCCGGACAAGAGGACGTAGCATATGACCCCGACGCTCCACATGTCCGAGGTCGTGGAGACGGGCTCGTAGCTGATGACCTCGGGGCTGACGAACTCCGGAGTGCCGAAGAGGATGCGCACGTCCTCGCTCGGCTTCAGCTTCTTGGTGAGGCCGAAGTCGATGATTTTGATCAGGTGCGAGTCCTTGGCCTTGCACAGGATGTTCTCGGGCTTGAGGTCGAGGTGCACAATGTACTTGTCGTGCATGAAGCCGACGGCCTCGCAAATTTGCCGCATGAACAGCACGCAGTCCCGTTCCGTGAGCGTGAAGTCGTCCGCGACGACTTTCTCGAAGAGCTCGCCGCCACCAATGTACTCCATGACCATGATGATCTCCCGCGGGTTTTCGTAGGCCGCGGCCAGCTGGAGCAGCCGGTTCGAGTCGAGCACGTTCATGATGGAGATTTCGTCCTTGCACTTTTGCTTCTCCTCCGACTTGCGACACCGCACAAACTTCGCCGCCAACACCTCGCCGTTCACCTTGTCCTTCACCTTGAAGACCACGCCGAAACGGCCTCGGCCCAGCTCCTCGTAGATCTCGTACTTGGCCTTGAAAATCGACCCCTCCTCGATCTCCACGATGCGGTGCTCGAAGGGGGCCTCGAAGAGGCCGCGGTCCTCCTCGGCCTCCGCGGCCTCGACGGCCTCGCTTTCGGCCTCGGCCTCCTCCTCCTCCTCCGTGCCCGAGAGGCCGGGAGCGCTGCCGAGGCTGACCGGCTCGCTGACCTTGCTGGGAAGGCTGTGGCCTTGGGCGTTCACGGCCTTCACCCTGAAAATGTACTCTTTGCCCTTATCGAGGCCGTGGACGACCAGGGACGTGGACAGGATGTTGTTGTTGAGGGTTTGCCAGTCGGACGCGTCCGGAGGCTGCGAGCCGGACGTTATGGGCCAGCATGACATCTCCACCACATAACCCGTGACGATGGAGCCTCCGTCGAAGGTGGAGCCGTACCAGGCCAGGGTGAGGCACGAGGCCTCAGAGTCGATGAGGCTGACATAGGGGCGGCCCGCGGGCGGCTCAGGCGGGCCCTCCACGCTAAGGCTGGCCGCCGCCGCGTCCGAGCCCACCTCGTTCTCGATCTGGATCTCGTACTTGCCCGAGTCGTCGCCGCGAAGGTCCTTCACTATGAGAGACGATTCGCCCGAGTAGGTCTTGATGGCGATTCGGCCGTCCTCCGAGGTCACCAGTCGGTGGCCATTTTTGATCCAGACCACGCGAGGCTCGGGGTTGCCGAAATAGTGCGCGAGGAAATTGACGGCCTCGCCGATCTTCAGCGTCGCGTCCTCGGGCCCTTTGACTATCGTGGCCGAGGCCACGGTCTTGATGTTCGTGTACTTGCCAGCGGCCTCCTCGGGCAAGCCCTCGGGCACCACTTCGTCGATTGGCCCGAGGCGGTCGCGGGTGGCGTCGTCGATGCTCTCGCATTTGCGCAACGGAGGCTTTTCCGGCCTTGGCCGCTCTCCGGCCACCACAATGCCATCTGACTCTGACCTTTTGACCTTGGACTTGACGCCCTTCGACGACTCGTCGTCCATCATGTCCTCGTCGGAAAAATCCGACAAATTCGGCGATGAAATGGGAGAGACCATGTCCCGCGTGTTGCACCTCTCTGCCTTTGTGGCCTTTGCGGCCTTCACTTCCTCTGCGGGTGGAGGCGGGGACACACTGGAATCTGAGGAAGACACATTGGCCACAGTGGATGAAGGGGACTCGTCTCGTTTCGCCTCCTGCCTTCTTATGAGGCTGGCCTTCGACTGCGCAATTGAGGCCGAGCCTGGAATTGGCCTCTTGTTAGCAGCAGCGGCCTCAACTTTACTATGATTGTTGTTGTTGTTGTTGTTGGCCTCGGCTGGTTTCTTCTCAGTTTTGATACTATTCGTGGAGCTGCCACCACTGAGCTTCTTTTTGGTCGTCGTGGTTGAAGAGGCCGCCGAAACTGAATTTTTACTGGTGCTGGCCAGGGCCGAGGCCGTAGTCAAAATGGACACTCGGCCGCTGGAGGCCGTGACGCGTCGTGAAGGCCGAGTCGAGGCTGAAGGTGTGATGGGACTAGATAGGCTACCTCCTTCATGCCTCTTGACCTCCGAGGCCCGCTTTGAGGCCAAATGGGCCTCCGAGGCCTTCTTGGAGGCCACGCTGGCCTCCGAGGCTCTCTTGACCTCCGAGGCCTTTTTGGAGGCCGCTAGTGTGGGTGCTTTAACCGTGACAGGTTGCTTGGTCGACGAGAAGGAACTAGAACTTTTCTTGGCAGCACTGGATGTATTCAACTGTATCGGTCCTGTGGTCGATGTATTATTGTTCGGTTTACTCGTGGAGGATGTGTTTATCGGTCCTGTCGTCGAGCCTCTCGGATCCGCCATTTTAAGTGCAGTTTTGGCCCTGGCCACAATGCCCGTGCTCATGGAGCCTGACTTTACCTACAATCAGAAAGGAGAAAATTCTCCATTAATAAATACCAATAATAGTCAACCTCGCGCGCCCACGTACTATAATCTAATACGTAAAAGTACACTGCATGATCGGTATTCCTTACAAATTGAATTTGGCCATGATAGCACTTAAATTCTGCATTTTTTATTGATGCACTGCAATCAAGTTTACGATGTGAAAACGGCTTTTTATTTTTTCCTTTTTCCTACGTAGGTGGAGCAAGAGGTAAAAAAGCAAGGCGCGAAACTGATCATCACGAAAAAAAGATATGGGCGTTTTTTATCAATTGGCAGCCAATTGTGAGATCTGTATATGGGAAAAGATGTTTCCTTCGCTTTATTGTGATGGCAATCAGCGCCATGGCACGAAAACGCTTTTTTACAGCCCCAGTCAAAAAATTGATGATGGAACTTTTTGGTGCTTGAAAAGTGCCCTGATTAGACCCAAAAAATCGGAGTACATTTGAAAACGTATGGAACAGAATACATTCGTTTGGCAAACATATTCAAAGTATAAAAAGCACTTCAGAGTACTTTAATTTAAATTAATGATTTTTCCAGTAAAGTGAGCAGTGAAGTATCAATTAATCAATAGCGAAAGTAATTTTATGAAGCTTTTCACCATCATCACCAAAAAACGCCAATTTAACTAAATTTTAAGATGTACCCATAACGTTTTTGCGCACCACAGCACAGGCCAAAATACCCAAGGCACGGTGAGAAAATGTATATAGGCGAAAAGTAGTGCGGGCCAAATGTTCGTGATTTTAACTGCTTTGGATCGTGAACGGAGGTTATAACAAGATTTTGCTCCTCTCATGGTGGATGAGAAGAATTTTCTCCCGGCTCTATTATCGGTTTGGAATTCGTAATTATGTTGGCCGCAAAACTGAGGTCGGTGCTGCTACTACTTTATTTGGATCATTCGCGGTTGAAGCTGACATCGCACAGATCACACAGAGGGAGAAAGTGTCCTCCTCCTACCCAGTGTGTGTCACAATCATCTACATTTATTGAGGTCGCTGAATTATGATTTGGGGCCATCTGTATGCAGGAGACGCGTTTTAACTTTTCATCTCTCTCTCAGTTGAGCTCATCTTTTCCAAAACGGTTTCGGGCCATGATTTTCTCCAAACTGAGACTTTTAATTGAGAGTGCGAAAAAAGTCTGTGTACATCCGAAGCCAAATCAATCAAATTCGGATGATTGACGAAGGCTGACACACACATGCAATAATTAATTCAAAATTCAATTTTGCCCGCGAGAGGGCGTGCGCCTCATTTTTCGCATACTTTTTAATCTTTGCAATAATAACGCGGATTTCTACTAATTGCCTCACGATTTGGGGTAGGCTTTAATGATGGAGCTTGAACAACTGAGAAGCTTGAGCTATAGATGATACCAAAGCTGGGAAAAAATTGATCGACAGCTGAGTGACGTGCCGACGACAGGGTATTGCTAATGCCTTGAGGCCAACTCTAATGTGGCATGAGTATAGGCCAGAGAGCCGCAGTTTTGTACTGCGGCCGCGTACACTGTGATTTGTTGCTGCCTAATTCCGAAAGGCTCTTTGATTATCATTTTTCGGCTGCAGAGCACTGAAGCACAACGATCGGCAGCTGATCTGCATAAATAGCTTTAAATGCGGCCAAAAAGGCAGGATCAGGGCGCTATTCTACGCTCGAAAAAGAGCAGGCTATGCCCATAGGCATTCACGAAATCATTCATAAAAGGCTGCTGAAAAATTATTTACACCTCACGTTTCTTTTTTGTGCTGAGCAAATCAATGCTATTAGCATGGAAACGAGCTCATTTTTCACATCGCCCAATTTATTACAGAAATGATAACAAATAATAGGGATGTGATGACTTGGCATATTTGGCAATATGGGAGAAAAGAAATTGGCTGTTTTTGAGGGCTTTAGGCTACTTTGCGCCCCGAAGTGCAGCCAGTGTGCGGCTGAGAAAAGGTCAACAACAGCTGAGCAGAAAAAAGTGCATCATGAATTCCTTCGAAGGAGGAACGAAAGAGAAATCTGCCAATTGAGCTATTTTTGGCTATAGGCAACGTCAGCAGCACCAGCTTGAAAGAATTATGCTTAACGAATACTTTATGAGAGGTGCAAATAATCTGTGCGCGCGTTATCAAGCCGTGCAATCATTCTCTTAACGGATGAATTAATCGGCTTAATGGGCCCCGAAAACCCGACATCATCACACTGCGGTGAGTACAAGAAAGGTCACCACCAGCACCACTCACAGCCAGTTATTTACCGCTCCACTTGCTCCAATTCTCATTTAAAGACTAATCCTTTGATGCTGCTCTTAGAAGTCATTAAAAAGCACTTATGGAGCTCCCTAATGACTCTCCAGAGTCAGTGTAATTCGAGGCTTGAAGGGTCGATTAAAAGCCCTGATTATGACCTCATTGTTGGGCCGTACGTTCAACGGGTTTGACTGCCAACCTCCATATTTTCACGTAGTGCCAATAAATTGCGGAGAAGCCATTACATTAAATTGGAGCGAGCTGCTGAAGAAGAGGAAGAAAACTCCTTTGGGCCAAATAAACCCGTTAGTGTCAATCGGCTGGGGGTCTGCAGCATTCCACACACGTGCCTTCACCACTGGCAAAATACGAAATCAGCCAGGCAACAGTGTAAATTTGGTGGTGATTTCATTGAATGATTTACTGTGAAAGTGAAACTTGACCCAATGCATAGCATTGCTCTTGGCTTGGTTAGAAGAAATTCTTCTCAGTACATTCTCTCTACAACTATCCTAAATTATTTATCTTATAGCAAAAAAGGACTGAGAGTGATTTCAAAGCATGATTTTTACTTCTTCATTTCTTACGAAAGTAAATCTTGACCCAATGCATGCCACATATTTTGGCATGGTAAGCAGTGCAAGACAATTTGGGTGGATCCCACAACATTAGGCATAATTCAGTCCAAATCCGAGGTTACATTCAAAAGATTGGTTTTAAGCAAAGCAAAGCTGGGTTAAGCAAAGAGAAATTGGGTACCACTTTGCAGCCTCGGATTTGCACTAAATTTGACAACAACAATTATAAGGCAACTCTGATGAATCCTACCAATTTTGGTTCGAATCAGCTGAGAAGTTGCTGAGAAATATGCAAGCAAAGTTACCTTGCTTTTGCTTAAGCTTAGCTGGCTATGTTGTGGGATCCACCTTTTGTCACCAAATCACAATAATTTCTTTTATAGGTCTAAGCACAAATAGTTAGCAAGTGATTTCAATGAATGATGTTTTTGTTACCAGCAGTTCCTTTCTGACAAAAGTGAAACTTGACCCAATGCATGACACAGAGCTAGGCTTGATAAGAAGAAGTTCTCAAGGCAATTTGTCACCTAATCACAATTTCCTTTGGAGAAGTGTAGCCCTTTTGTCAATGTCAGCAAAAAAGAAGCCTTGGCACAATTTGGCTTATCACACAGTGCGCAGGAAAAACGGAGAGTGTTGTTGTCAAATTGGCAATTATCTTATCTGCAACTAATTTTGAACGAAGGAAAACAAGTAGAGCTTTACTTTGCTTAATGTTATGCCTTTTGAAATTAGAACATGATTGCTTTGTTTTGCGCAAGGTGCAATTAAAGCACACTGAATAACAGCAACCCAGCCCTGATGTTAATAACTTTTTTTCCTCTTTTCATTAGAAGCATGAGACAAAGAAGAAATAATAATAACGAGCCCAAAGCTCAATTTGGAGCACACAACAGCCTAGTTCGTGATAATATTCCTCTACATGCAAATTAGAAACGCAAAAAACCGTGAAACAAAGCCAGGCTTGTTTCATATCCCAAATGTCACCAACTGCATATTAATTCTTACCAGTGAAGAAACAACTCAGCAGCTGACCACCCATTGTGAGGAATTCTTCTTCAGAGAAGAAAACTTGGAGAAAATTCAAGTCTTGATAGGCCAAGCCAAACTGCGAGACTGAAGAAGAAACTATCATCATCTTTTGAGCCACAGAAGGGAAGTGAGTGTGTGATAAAACGATCCATTACTCGTTTTTGCATCGGCTCGACTAGAGAACACTGAGGTGTACATTTTCACTATGGAGACCACATTGGGAAGGCGAAAAAAGTCCGTCAAAAATACCAATAAAAGAAACACTCTGAAGGTCATAGCCTTATGCAAAATTGCTTTGTTTACAAGCAACCACGTGGCCTACTTGATCTCCCCCACTGTGCACTTTTGTTGTTTTGGTCAGCTGGGGAGCTGAGCTAGCTAAGCTGAGATGTGTGTTATAGCGCAGCACATGGAGGTTTAGTGATGCTCAAAACGACCTGCTACGAGAGTCAATGGGTAAAAGTGAAAAGAGCAGCATGAAGCCTTAATTTCGTGACAATTATGAATCAGAACTGCTGCTTCGCAGCGTGATTTATTCTTCAGAGTCTCCTAAGCACCTGGGAAAAATAATGGCAATAACTTTGACTTGCTATAAAGGCAGCGTGTGCATTTCACAGTTGGCTCAAAGGGCCCAATTTCAGCAGAATTGAATCTATGCCAGCCACAAGCTGAAATCCGATTAAGGCTGAGCTTTGGCTGCTACCAAAAAGATTTCTTCTTCGTTTTCGGCTCCAGAATGAAAACAGATAGCTTATCTTTTAGTCCTCAAAGAGATACCATCACACACAGCTTTTCAGCTTGAGCAGGAGACATAAAATGAGGGGAGAGAGAGAAAAAAGAGTGATTCTTTTCTTTTTTTCTCTCATCAAAGCTGGTAGGTAGTATATGGCTGGCATTTTTTCACTTCCAGGCTTTTGTAGCACAGTGGCCAGTTTTTGGTAGGGCCAAGGAATGAAAATTCCTTCTTCCACTACTGTGCATCAAAGCAATTTTTCCATACTTTAAGAGGTTATGGAAAATGGCCAAAAGTTTAATCTAAAGAGACTTTTGGGGTAGGTCAGATTTTTGCAGCTGACAGTTTGTGGGTCACTCATTCCCCACAGTGGGCTCAGAGCCTGTTGGCCATTTTTAGTGGTGCTCCTACAGCCCAAGATGCCCATCTATCTATCTTCCTTTTCAAATTGGCATCGACACATCTGCATCTCCTTCTTCTTTGCAAGAAGACAACTCTCTTTTTCCAAAGATGATTTCACACTGGTAAACTCCAAGCATTTTTTCCTAATTGAACGTAGGTTTTTTCCCCTGGCATGTTTTCGAACAAGCAATTTTGCCTTTTATGACTCTTGATTTAAGATTTACAGCCAAAAAAGCTTCAACAAGGACATAAAATCAGCATGAGCATCAAGATTTTTACAATGTGCACACTGGGCCGAAGCACTTTTTACGGTCCAATTAGCAAAAAATACATTTTTGCAAAACAACTCCTGCTCAGTCAGGCAGAGAAAGCTTGAAAGTGGCCCACCCAATTTCGAGCTGATTTTTTCCCATCATAATAATGCATTTTGCTCTTATAAGGCATCAACTAATAATAATAAGGAAGATGATAGCAATCAAAAAGGGGCAAAATTCCTTATTAGGCAGGATTTGTCCTGCTCCCACAGCAAAGCAAAAACATGTCTTGACGGATAATCTATCGTGCATGCAATAATGGACGTTTGCCCACTGTGCTCCAAGCACACATCAAGTGATGAAACGATGCTCATTTTCCCTCGAAAATGGATATTATGACAAAAGAGTAGTGTCCATTTTCATGACACAAGATTCCAGCAGTTTTAAGCAGCAGTGGGCTTGAGTTGAAGGGAAAAAAAATACTGCACCACTTAGCTTTTTTCATGGCAGATCGAATTGAAAAGAGGAAAGAAAAAAACACACAGAGAGTTGTTGGGTTGGCCATTGATCAATTTCTCCTTGGGTGCCAAACTTTTTTGTGCTGCTCTACATTTCATAAAAGGAGCCTTATAGCAGTTTTTACCCTAGCATGAAAACCATTTTCAATGAAATCCACTTTCTAACCCTACTACACTGTGTTATCCAATCAAAGCCCCATCATTAAAAATTCCAATCCTAAAGTGTAATTTTCATTTTATGGCTTGGCCACTTTTCTTCCACCAAGCCATTCATTCATTATTGCGTTGCACAAGTTGAGCTGCTTACCGCTTTAGCATTAGTTGTTGTTGTTGTGGTGGTGGCCACAGTGGAGGATTTTTGCACAATTTCAGCACTTTTCTCACTGGCCTCCACTTCAGAGGCCAAATGTCCTTGGGAAGAGCTGAGTGACGAGGTGCGGCTGGAAAGTGGCGATTTTTGCAACTCTTTTGACTGTTTCAGCAATTCTCCACCTCGAGCCTTGTCGAGGCCGTTGTCACGCTCGAATCGACGCACCATCGAGGCCACACTCAGAGGCTGGCCCTTTTTCACCTCTGCGGCCTCTGTGCTCGCCTTCCTACCCACAATTGGGCTGTTCGAGGCCGAAGGCATTTTTTCCATCAGATCTCGAGGCAGCCTGAAAAGAATCAAAAGAATGTCAGTCTCCGTTGTGAAGAATTGGATTAGTGAGGCTTTTTTGACGCTAAAATTACCCACTGTGATCGAGCTCTTCGAAAATTGAGTGAAACGAAATGACCTGACATCTAGTCCATCATGTAGGTAGACTCACATGAGGCTTCCACAGTGGGAAAAGGCCTCAATTCAATAGCTGCCTTTTCAATGACGGGCCGAAAAGTGGCACGAGGTGCGCCAGTAGCCGCCCGTTTAGCTGCTGACTTGGCGTGTTTTCTATACTTAATAGGGCATGTTATCGTAAAAAATATTGTGAAAATCACAAGAGCAGAAAAAAAGCATTATTTCGTTTCAACACGGAAATTTGCAATTACTTTTATGAGCGTTGTTGAAGTAGTAGCGCCCTAAAATTGACGCGTGCGTTTTTCCGCCAAACCCTTCTTTGCACAAATGTAAACAAACTCAACTCGCTTGGTTGTAGAGTGCAGCAGCTGATGGCGTTTTTAAAAGGAAATTCCGAGCGAGTTGACAAGGTCGAAAAGGTGATTGCTGTAATAATCTGATCATCTGAAAATGTCTTCTTCCTCCTGACACTTCCAATTTAGATAAGCATCCGCGATTTTTTCTCTACACCTACACTCAATTCAAAGCCTAAATGGCTATCCACTGTAGGTTAAAGCTAGCCCGAAAAAAGCCACTCTTCCTGCCATAATTTGTGGAGCTTTAGAGGCAAATCCCGATTTTCCAGGGAAAGTCAAGCTCTGCTTCAGATTATGGGCCACAGATAAGAAATTATGCACTTAACAGGAGGTCACATAAAAGTGAGTCTCCCTTTTCTAAACTAGTTTTTTCCCTCCTCTCTTCATTTGTTATTTTTTTTTCCACCGAAATAAGTGAGAGAATAGCTCATAAAAAGTGCATATGTACCCATATGAAACTATATTGCCAGGCAAGTTCACCTTTTGTGTTTTTTCGCATGAGAACAAAGGGGTGCAAAGGTGCTTCTTTTTACTTCTGCTGCAATTTTGCCATTATTTGTGTCTTACGATTTTTTCGAGCTGAGAGTTTTCAGCTGAGGCCTCAGAAGACTTATTTGGAAATTCAGAGAGTAAGTGAATATTTTCCAGCAAGCAATACAAATACAATGCCAGATTTTTCCCCAAAAACTTGGCAGGGCTCCCCTCCATAACTAGTCAATGATAGTTTCTTCACAAAAATTCCCCAACCAGCAAGCCAGCCAAAAAAAATGAGTATGAAAAAAAGAATTCTTTTGTAGCATTTTTACTAGGATTCTTTGGGCATAAATCTGCCTCTCTTCTATTTTGGCGAGAAACAGCTAAACTCCTCGTGAAATTGTCCATTTGGAAAAACGGCCATAAAAAAGGTCCTGGTTTGCTGTGTTTACGGCCTTTTTCTCAAAGCGCGCGGAGGAGTCTGAGAGTGCCAGAAAAATTAGCATGGCACACATACACAAACTGAGGAGAAGTGTCTTGAACTTTGACTCGGCCAATAAAAGAACAATAATTCCCTTACCTGAATTGTTCTTTCACAATCGACCTCTGCTGCTGCTGCTGTTGGTGAATTTCTGGAGCTCGCACTCCGGCAGCAGACATTTTCTTTGCTGACCTCGCGAGGTCGGCCGAGGCTTCACTGCCCGACCCGGAAGAGGCCACAGATGACCTCTGGAAGCCATCAGAGGAATTGGCCCTGATTGGCCTCTGCAGGTGCTGAACCACTTCCGGCCTCACCATGATCCTTATGGAGGACCTGAACTGCTTTTTCCTCTCGTAATTATTGGTGGAATTTTGGCCTTGGGCCTCTGCAGTTTGGCACAAATGCGACGACAAATCGAGCTCGTATTGGCTCTGGTTGAGTGTCACTCTGGTCGTATTCACTGACTTGCCAGATGTTGGCCTCAAAAGGGCCTCTAATCGACTGCTCGCTTCTTCTTTGCTTAACCTTCGTCTGGGAGACGAAGCCGCTGCCGCCGTGAGCAGTGATGGTTCGACTACGCGAGAGTGGAACACAACCGGCTCGAGCTCGGCGAATCGCGGTTCGGGCCTCACTCGCTCCAATAACAATGGCTTTTCGCTGCCGATTTTGATCGCCGGATTCCTGGAGACATAAGGTGGATCCCACAACATTAGGCAGCTAAGCTTAAGCAAAGCAAGGTAACTTTGATTGCATATTTCTCAGCAACTTCTCAGCTGATTCGAACCAAAATTGGTAGGATTCATCAGAGTTGCCTTATAATTGTTGTTGTCAAATTTAGTGCAAATCCGAGGCTGCTAAGTGGTACCCAATTCCCCTTTGCTTAACCCAGCTTTGCTTTGCTTAAAACCAATCTTTTGAATGTGACCTCGGATTTGGACTGAATTAGGCATGAACAATTATAAGGCAACTCTGATGAATCCTACCAATTTTGGTTCGAATCAGTTGAGAGGTTGCTGAGAAATTCGCAATCAAAGTTACTTTGCTTTTGCTTAAGCTTAGCTGCCTAATGTTGTGGGATCCACCTATATACAAAATTGCAATTATCCAACACATGAATATTTTTGGATTTTTTTCGGCCTTCTAACACCACTAAACAAATCATGGCTTTATGCGATCTTTTCAGTTCGGGGGAGCGTTACTTCAAAACGGAACTACTATTACTAAGCTTCCTTTTTCAATTAAGGCGCCGTACATCGAAAAGCTCTAAAAAAACACGATTTGTTTTGTGGGCAACCAAATACATTACAAATGAATTCACAATACGTGAAAAGGCTATTTTTTGACTGTTTCTATGAGTTTTTGAACACCAAAAAAATTATAAATTCGGTTTTAAGGCGAAACACCAATGTAGCTTTTTACATTGTAGTCATTTACCAGGTAGCCAAATACCTACCAGCCTTTAACCTATTTTGGCTTTTACCAGTATACCCGAAAAAAATAATTTATCCTAGTCTTAAAATTGATTTTTCACTGCAAAGCTTCAAGGTGGCCACACCATCACTTTTTTAACAATTTGATGGAATATTGTCAAGGAATTGAGACAAATGGGGAAAAAATGGAAATATGCTCAACGAGATGGGGAGAAAAACCTTGGACCTTCTTTGACCCAGTGAAAATGAGCTTTTGAAGAGAGAGGCCATTTAACTACAACAAAAAAGGTGGAAAACTGGGACACAATAGTTATGGCTTTTTGTGCCTTGAAAGGCTTACCATGGTGTATTGATCATTAGCATTTTTGCATCATAAAGCAAGTTTGGCCTCATTCTTTGTGAACACACTTTTTACAGCTTCATTCTGCGCCAAGACAAAAGAATTAGCGCCCAAAAAGGTGGAAAACGAGTGATTTTTCTCGCAGTAGCTTCTAATAATTTCCTGACGACTGGATTCCTGACTGGCAAAAAAGGTTGTCAAAGTCATTATAAAGCTTAGCCCTTTGATAAGTTCGAAAATGAGCCGCTTTCACTGATACAAATCTCATTTTTTCCCTTCTTCTAAAGCTGCTTTTATTATCTGAGGCAGCAAGTAATTTTTTTCCTGGGCTGAGTACTCAAAGCTGCTGTAAATGGATTTCAGTAGATGTATTTTATGGCTAACTAACAAAAAACACAAGTGTGTGTGTGACTGCTAAAAAAATCAGCCATTATTTTGACATAATTTGGCTCCACTTTCTAGGACTAGCACATTTATGGTTTGGTGGATTTTTTTCGGCGCATGAGCACTAAAGATTAATTTTTCAGGCTTTTTTCGTCATGCAGAATGTGCAATAAAGTCCGACTTTTCCACCATTTTCTCTCAACAGGAGGAAATCGGCGTAAAATGCTAAAAGTCAAAAAAATTCCCGACAAAATTGGTCACACTGTGCATGCAATTTCACTCCTCTTTGCATTATTGCAAGCTTTTGAAATAAAAACCAGCCGGGAAATATATAGTATTTTGATCACTAATAAATCCTCAGAGTATGAACATGTCACGTGCAAAAAGAAAAAAGTTCAAACAAAAGTTCGCCATAAATTACGTCCTACATGAAATAACCTAGTGCCAACTTCCCAGAAAGTTGTCCCAACAGCTACAACAATGGCCCACTGTGTGTGCAATATAGCAGGAAAAAATGCCCCTTAAATTCAATCACTTTGGAATGGAGCAAAAAAGTCCTCTAATAAAGGTGGCCAGATTAAAAACGAGGAAGGGTGCCCTAAATTTTTTGCACCGCCTCTCCTAACTGGTTATGCATTCACATCTCATTAGCATGATTTGATTTACCTTCCAGTTTGAATTATGTCACCAGGTTTGCGTCTGCCTAAAGAATAGACATTCACATAAACGGGAGTGGAACGTCGAATCTCCATTTTGGTAGTGCTCTTTGGTGGCCGAGGTGGCGCCACATTAACATAGTGGCGCCATTTGGCATTGTCGCCTTCATCATCATTTTTGTCCAAGTCATCTAAGCTGGAGGATTTTTGGTGCAGCTCCAGCCACATTTTGGCCTTTTCATTCGTCACAAAAATGGGCAGTCGACTTCTGGGGCCCAAATCGGCCTCTGACAGATCGGTTTTAGCACGACGCATCCCCGTATGCACAAGCGGGTCAGCCGCTTTGTTGTTGTTGTTCAAGTCAGCTGACGCCAGCCCACCTGCATCGCGGCTGGTGCGGTCGGAGTGATGATAGGTCGAAAAAGGCTCCTCATTCAGGATCCTCTGGGTCCAAGTTGGAATCCTGGATTTTTTACCTAGATGCAAAGGTAGATTTTCTTCATTCCATCCTTGGATTGTCTGGTCACGTAGATTATTTGTCATTTGATTGCAGAGAACATCATCAGAAGTGTGAATATGTAATTTTTTCTCTTTGCTACGTGAAGCTATTTGGTTATTTGAAAACTTCTACGATATACTAACTGGATTTGCATATTGTTGACACCTACCAATTTTTCATGGGCAATTTTTGCCTGGAAGAAGAAAAAATCTCACCTCTGAATGTGTTGTTGTCTTCTGTTGCAAAGTGGCGAGGACAATTGCAAGGTGGTGGACTCGAGTCCTCAACAATGGCCTCAAAATGGTCGTCAACGAGGCCGCTCTTTTTTCGACGTACAACCACAGACTCTTTGTAAGGCTTTTCGTGCACCACAAATCTGGAGCTGAAACTCTTGTTGTTGTTGTTGATTTTTCGCGCCACCATTTTGAGCTCCTGAAGAAGTTCATCGTTGGTGAGGTCGGGCAGAGACTTGTGCTCGAGCCTTTTAAGCTGGTTAACATAAAATTTTCATGGTGATGATCATGATAACTTAGTTGCCAAAGCAATAAAAATTAGGGCTTTAAATCTGTTTTAAAAATGCACTCCGGGGCCCATTGCACAGTTCAACTCAATACAAGATCTCCACTAGAAAAAGTGGAACTTTTTCCAGGGCCCAAAGTCCTCAGTGGTGCAATGGGCATTTTTTACGGTGAGAGAACTATTAGCAAAATGGCAGCCATTAAAAAGAGGCAAAGAAGGTAGCCGAGAAAAAAATTGGGCCCCTGAAGTCGTGATTTTGTGCATCTGTCCTTAATAATCCCTTCGCGAGTTTGCAGACATTTCAATAAATGCTTCCTAATGCGAAGTTGATGGTAAAAATGACCCCAAATGAGCTTTTGGTCGTCATCATGATCATCATCATCATAATTATCATCCCTGATTTTGATGCGGTTGTTGTTGCACTGGAGTCAACTTTCCATTATTATTAAATTGACTGATGCGAGTTGGGTGGCCGAAATTAAAGCCTTCTCTGATTCGATTTTTTCGGTGGGGATGCGGGGAGCCGTGCAGAGAAGTTTGGGGCACTTTGGGGCTCCAAAAGTTCCAAATGGACGACCCCAATTTGGTGGAGTCAGGAGCCTGCAATACAATAGAGAAGGATACTTAAAAAACGGAGTCTCATTACCAAAATGACCCATTTGAGGAAAAAAAAACCAGTCTTCAAAGGGGTTTTCCATGTACTCAGAAAAATGCAAGGGAGGATTTTTTATGAGGGACTCAGGGTGCATTGAAAATCAGACAACAGACGACGAAGGAGCTTCATTAAGTTAAGTGCATTGTCTGAGAAAAAGGAGGAATAAATCAGGAGAGGTCAAGAACTTATGTAACTTTTATCACTTTGCCTTAGTAAGAGGTCAATATTAGGTGGATCCCACAACATTAGGCAGCTAAGCTTAAGCAAAGCAAGGTAACTTTGATTGCATATTTCTCAGCAACTTCTCATCTGATTCGAACCAAAATTGGTAGGATTCATCAGAGTTGCCTTATAATTGTTGCTGTCAAATTTAGTGCAAATCCGAGGCTGCTAAGTGGTACCCAATTTCCCTTTGCTTAACCCAGCTTTGCTTTGCTTAAAACCAATCTTTTGAATGTGACCTCGGATTTGGACTGAATTAGGCATGAACAATTATAAGGCAACTCTGATGAATCCTACCAATTTTGGTTCGAATCAGTTGAGAGGTTGCTGAGAAATTCGCAATCAAAGTTACTTTGCCTTTGCTTAAGCTTAGCTGCCTAATGTTGTGGGATCCACCTATTATCAATGAACTTGTGTAATGTCACCGCGCAGCGCGGCACTAATGTGGTAATTTAGATAAGTTTTTTGTGCTATTATCAGCTCAAAAACTGGATCAATATTCAGTTTTGCAAGGGCGTTTCACCATGGCAGAAGTCAAGGAAAATGGCTACCAGATCAATGAAGAAATCTTGGCACAGGCAATTGCCAATGATAGGAACTGCAACATATCTGATGTTGCAGTGGAAAGTTTCACCAAAATTGAGGGCTCCAACAAAGGTGAAGGGTTCACTTGTGTTATTTTTGCTGTAGACATTAAGGCCAAAGTCAATGGGCAAAACGAAGAGTTTCAATACATTGTGAAATGCATTCCTGCCAGCGAGCACAGAGCCAAAATGTTGAAGGAGGTGAAAAAAATTACAATAAGTAACTTAAAGCACCAAAGCATCAAATAAAACTTTTCTAGATGAAAGGCTTTGAAAGGGAATGCTTTGTATTTGATGTGCTGATAAAAAAGTACCAAAAACTGAGGAAAGACAGGGGACTTAGGCAGATCAGAGTGCCAACAGTGCATTTGACAAACAATGATCTTGGCATCATAATCATGGATAATTTGAAGTCCAGGGGACTCGGCCTGCTTAACAGATTACAAGGAGAAGGTGAGCAATTTTCAGCCTCTATAATCAATGTCAAAGAATCAATTGGATTTTGATTGGTGCAGAAATGAGCTTGGACCTGACAAAGCAGGTGTTGGAAGAGATCGCACTCTTCCATGCTACTGGATACCACTTTTTGCAAACCCATGAAAATGGAGTCCAAGGGTTTGCCAAAGTGTGCCCAGACTTCTTCTACAGAGGCTGGATAGCCAATGATGATGAAGAGTCGAATAAAAAGTTTAGAGAAATGTTCTTCGGCATGATCCAGGGGGTGATTTCTGTCATCAAGACCTATGGAGAAGACGAGGCACTTGTTGAGAGGCTCAACAAGTTCATACCTAATATGATGGACCTCATAGACGAGAAAGCAAGCGCTTCGGAAAGCCACAAATTTCTTACACTTAACCACAACGATCTTCACATGAGCAATGTCATGTACAGGTAACTAAAAAAATAGCCAACTTACCGAAAACCCGAGAAAATCATGCCAAATTCACGTTTCAACTTGCTTTTGATTTAAGTCTTCAAGCTGCCGTCAGCTGACGCGTGCTTACGTTCACTCACGCGAGTGCGCGCTTAGCTTAACGGAAAAAAGGTGATCGGGTTGCGTGACAGGCACGCGCTTCAATATTTACGCAAATAGGGAACAAAAGCCAAGCAAAATGAAATAGATGGTGCTGAATTTTGGGCTTTTTGGCATGCATGTATGCAATTGCCAAAAAATAGTGTATTCGCAATTTAGTTAATCAAACGGCAAAGTAAGTGCTCAGATAGTGCTTGTAAAACTTACAATTAAACAAGGAACATAATTGTACAAAGAGCAATTTTCATAAAAGTTAAGGAATTATGTATCATGACACATTTCACATCCAGGCATGAGCAATGATGGATCCAAAAGGAGAAAATTGCCTTACATTTTCTTACTCAATACTCTTTGAGCTCCAAACAAATAGGTTCAAGTTGAAAGAATTTGATAAAAATAGCCAAGTTTTTGACAAACCAGTCAATTCTTCGGGAAAAAATTGAGCAAAAAGTACACGGTAGTTTTTGTACTGGCATGGAAAAGCTAAGAAAAGTTGGAAAAAGCCAGCCCAAAAGTTGTGATAAGGCCAAATAGTTTCATGAAACTTGGATTAAATGCTGAAATACAAGGGTTGCAAATTAGTTAATTTATCAAGTAATTTTAAAAATGATCATAGCAGATTTTTGACAGCCAAAATGTAAAAGCTGGCCCCGCCAGTTGGAATATGTTTTTTTCTAATTGTTACCTATAAATTAGTAAGATTGCCCTGCATAATCTGTTTGTAATTATCTTCAGGAAAAGTGAAGATAAATGTGAGGATGTCACTTTGCTAGATCTTCAATTGATGAAGTATTCAAGAGTCACCGTTGACTTGGCTTACTTCTTTGGCTCCTCCACTTTTTACAAGTTCAGAGAGGAGCACTTGCATGATTTGCTGAAATTCTACCACGAGAAATTGACTGCTGATTTGGAGAACTTTGGCTACAGGGGCATTTACAGCTTTGAGGAGCTCCTAGCCGACTTTGACGACACTTGGGTCTTTGGATTCTCCATCAGCTGCTTGCATATTCAGGTTGATCTATTTTAATTTTTTTCAGGCCTCCATCTTGACATGTATCGTGCCTTTTCAGATCCTGAACATGAACTTTGATGGGCCTGATTCATGGGACCCAGAGATGATGGGAGATCCAGAAAGGGAAAAGGAACAATGGGAGCTGTTGGCTAAATCTCAGCTGGTGGCAGCTGGAAAAAATAAGTCTTACTTGGACAAAGTCTTTGGTCTGGTGAATGAAGCAGCCAAAAGGAACATTATTTGAAAATAAAATCCTCTCCCACTAATTTAAGGCTAATTTTTGTGAAGTCAACAAATGGGAGTCGTTTCTGATGGCTCCATAGAACCTTTTGAACCTTCATTAATTTTACAGCAGATTACAAATAGGGAACTCATCTATTTGGTGAAAATTGCCTGAGAAACCGGCAAGATTATTATGGTTTCCCCCACAAGTTAAGTTTTGTTTTGAAATTAGATGACGACAGATCGGATCAAGAGTCAAGGTGAATTTAGAAGGGTCAAAGTGGGAGCATTTCCAATCACACATGTCTGACTGGTCGATTTAGGGGGTCATAAAAATGCTACGATTCAGAAAGTCAAGAATGTAGTACCTATTTTCAACTAGATAAGACAAAAGGTGGGTCAAAAGCCTGAACAGCAGAAAAAGAGCTCATTTCATTGTAGCTATAATCAAGATCTTTCTTTATAAAGACTATACCAAGATGAATTCGTCTAGACTTTGGAAATAATTGCAGCAGGGCCAAATTGAAAGTTGGCTCAAGTTTCAGCCTGCGGCCACCAGATTTTCCCAGAAAATCCCCATGCGAAGACAACGTTGCAAAATAGCTTAGATGAAAAGAAGTTTTTTCCTTCGTCTGCAGCAGCTGCAGTCACGAGAATTTGAGATTGCCTTAAACACGCAAACACCTCATTGATGCCTGCCAGCAAGCAGATTTTGCTCTCAAAAGGGTATTATTCTATGGGTAAATAAGATCTTTGAAAATCCAATTATGTACGTACCCCCTCAAATCAGCATGCTTCCTTTGCCAATTTTGCTGCCTAGAACCAAAATTAAATCGGTGCCTCAGAAATGGTGACTCGCTAGACTGATTCAGCTGACTCACTCGAAAGATCAACTTGTTATGAAAATTAGTCAACACTAATGATTGTCTACCAATTTCCTCATGAATGATGAGGAACTCAAATTGTCGTCCCATGATATTGAAGTTTTCAGATAATTATAAACTTCACATAGAGATCCAAATCATAACTTTTTGTCGCTATCTAGTGAAAAAATATGGGAAGTTCTGGAGTGAAAAGTGATGCGACGACTTTTTTGTTGACAAAACGGTACTATTTTTTTCAGGCAAACAATTTTAGAAAAGTCGGTATAATTCTTGTTTTTTATTTGAGAAATCATGCTAACAAAAAGTACAAGAAGTTTTGTAAATAGTCATATCAATTATTGTTAGCTTCAAACTAAAAATTAAAGATTCATTGAAAATATCAAAATTAAAAAAAGGATTGTGGCCAAATCGATTCGCTTTTTGTAGCGCGACATTCTGCCTCACGATAGTGTTGTTTCTTGATATCTTATGCATTCATACAATTTCTGTCAGAAAAGGCCATGTCAGTAGGAATCTTATTGTAAATAGAACTAACTGGTACTGATGATTTCCTTTCCGGATACACGCCAATTTTGCCCATAAAGATCGCGTGGAAGACTAGGGCGTTCTCATATTGGACTTTAGCTTGCCAAAACCTGATTTTGGTTAACCAAAAACCTGTTTTCGGTAGGTAGGCACTACATAGCGCTTGACTAAAACCAGTTTTTGGTTAACCAAAATCAGGTTTTGGCAAGCTAAAGTCCAATATGAGAACGCCCTACATGTCAATGTTATTGTTATGATTTAGATCTCTATTACGTACGAAAGATTTCAAGTTTGATATTATCTAGTTGTTGTTTTTTTTGCTAGTGAACAGATCAATTTCCGATCCCTTTTGATGAGAGGGGCACGACCTTCTCATCAAATCCGGATTTTTGGGCCTCAATAGGAAAGCAGGTGTGAAGCCGGGCAAATGAGTCAAATTTTATTGTAATATCACGTGAGGAGCAAATAATAACACACACTTTTCTTTTCTGGATCACCGACACTAAGCTGATACAGGCTACAGCATTACATCATCAGACTCTGTTCAATTAATCTCATGATGAGGAAGGAAAATATTTCACGCTTGTTTACCTTTTTCAAAGCAGCACGTCTTTGAATTAATGGCATGAAGCTTCAGCCCGAGCTAATTACAATTTTAGAACAATTATCAGCCCCATTTTTCTCTGACTAAAATTCGAGAAAATAATTCAAAAAGTGTCTAGGGTTAGTGCAAGGGGAATGACCTGTTTCAGTTGTGTATAGTGTGATTTGAGGAGACATTTTACGAGCATTGCATACGATAATTTCACACTACAGTATCACACTGGGGGAATTGAGGTTTTTTCGGTTTAAAAGAGTACTACGTTTGTGGGCATAGCATGCCCAGTGTGTCCATGAAAGTCATAAAGATGCCCACTCACATGCTATGACATCCCCTTTCTGAGTTCCAATAAACAAGAGTGAAATTGCATTCGTGAGCCCGTAAAATAGCCAAAGTAGGTGAGAGAAGTTTAAAATTATTGGCTACATTTCGTGATTTGAGAAATGTTAGGTCGGTAATTGTGTGATTTTTATCGTTTGGCTGTAGTGAAGCGATTTATCTTCATATTGTGGACAAGATGTGTTGAGAGGAAAATTGATCAAAAAGCACAACAAAAGGTCGTTCAACCAAAAATCTACAAGAAGAACAAGTTGGTGGTAGTAGCCAAGAGCTGAGCCTTTGTCAAGATGAAGATTTCGATCTAGTGTGTTTAAGTCGATTTTTTCCACAACTATTAACTTGTAGCGCGGCTCCTACTGACTCCACTGCATGCCCAATTTTTTTTGAAGTAGGACAAAAAAGTCTCTCCCTTCTAGCTTTAGAAAAGCCGAAATGCAGCTGACGCGCGCGCGCTCAACGGAGAAAAGTAAACAAAACGTGCGCGCGCGCGTACAGACTTTTTCAGCTGAAAATTATTCAAAACGCAATTGCTGCGACGACTTGGGCATACACAGTGGTGGTCTGGAAACCGACTCTCTGATTAGCACAGTGGGCCCATAGATGGACTTGAGCACTGCAATGCCAAGTGCATTTAAGGCCTGTGGGCCTCACAGTGCCATGACTGATGACACTAAAAGAAAACGCACTCACCTTTGAACTTTTAGCACGCCCATTTGATGATGATGGGTCACCTCCTTGAAGCATTGAGAGCAAAAAGAAGTTGCGGCCTTTATTTGGCGGAGAAGGCCTTCTGCCATGATCCTCGTTTGCTTGGGCTTCAAATCGAACCGTTTTCCGCTTGATGGCATCCTGACTTTTGGATCGACTTCCCAGCCCCGAATTCTGGCTGAAACCAATAGTTTTTCGGGGCAAGGTTGTGCTCAGCCAGTTCTCGTTGCCGTTCATTTTCTGCAGCAAAATAAAAAACGAGGGTTAAATTGTTATTCGTGCTTGTAGTACAAAGGTAACATTAGGCTTCATGGCGGTCGGAAGTGAAAATTAGCATATACTCCGCTAAACCCATTTAATATTGCTCCAAAGAGCATCGTCTTCGAAGTACATACAGGGTGAACGCAAAAGAATGATCGCTTAAAATGGGAAAAAGAAATATCTCGCTGGAGATTTCAACGCGCGGCCGCGCGCGCGCGAACGGCTATCGACTCTTGCCAACAAACATTTTTGGGGAGAGGAAATTGGAATTGCTTAGCATAAAAGCAATATAATATAGACACCCAGTAAGGAGAAAAAAATGTTTTTACGCGCATTGGATAATGGGTTTTCTTCTGCTTCGAGGATTCGAGGCCATCTGCAGCACGAAAGAATAAACAAAAAGGTTCTTTGCAATTTACAAATTGTTGACCTATTCACTTCTATTTAAAGTCCCATTTTTCACGTTGTGCCTCAAACGCAAATAAGATACGGATGAACCAGATGCATAAAAAAATACGAGTGTAAAGAGACAATGCGTAATCAAGCGAAAAAAGGCGTGTGAGCCAAATCAACATTGCATGTCTTATCTCCATGGAGGCCAAAAGCGAGGCCTTACAAGGATTTGAGCGAGTGGGTATCAGCTAATAGGGCAAAAAGCCACAGTTGATGAGATCAAATGAATGGTTTAGGCATAATCATGAAACCCCTCTTTTTGCTGGCATTTTTCAGCACCCTGTAAATCAGCTGATGATAAATGACTCTGCAGCATTTCAGCAATCAAGGAACTTGACAAATGATTAGAATGAAGGCTTTGCATTCTTTTGCAAAGTGGCTCTGAAAAACCACTTTCCATCCTTAGAGCTGCTGCTTTTACACAGAAGGTCCTCTCAGTGAAACTTGATATCACAGGTTGGCCCATAAAAACATTGTCATAAATATTGGGTTTCATTAGAGGCCAAGGCTCCTCCCAATTCCGCTGATCTAGAGTCTCGTGGGAAAAACATCATTTATGGACGCACAAATGACACCTCGACTTTGCCATTGGGTAGATATAAAAAAATAAGCTCAGTTTTCACTCAAAATAAGCTGTTTGATGACATTTCATAAGGAAATACAAGACATACTTGTTAAATTGGGTATTTGACACTAATAAAAAAAGTTTCTTGATGTATGTGGAATCAATGCGTAAAATTGCTTTTTTGGTATTTTTTAATTAATGGGCTTACATGGTTTCGCGCCCTTTGAAATATGACAACAAGCTTTGAAAAAAGCAGCAACTTATTATTTAGTAAGTATTGATGGCTGCAATTATGAGGCAAAGTGTTTTTTAAAAGTGTACAGACAAATGATATCTTTTCAAGAAAGGGTGGTGCTTGTCTATAGTAAACAACTGTAGGAGGACTTTTATCATAGGTTCCCTTTTGAGTAGTCAAAGCTGTCACAATTGACACTTTATTGATAAGGTATCATTATGTCTAAAACTGCTGGCTTTGACAACGCCCAAATGTCAAACAAACGGGTCGTTTAGATCGAAGCACTCCCAATGCACTACCACACTAATGGACCTCCTCTTTGCAAAAGAGAAATCTGATTTTGGCATTTCTTTACTTGTTCTGCTAAACTCGTCGAGATGCATCGAGATAGCTTCAAAAAGGTTACTATACTGCTCAACATCTCAATGTAGTAGGTGTGCTGCAAAATCAGACTTCCCAAGCAGCTACTTTGAAATTGAAGCATTAGCTGCTGCTGCAGGCCAAAATCATGGATTCAATCAGATCTATTGATGGTGTCAGTTGAATCAAGTAGTATCTGCATTTTATTATAATTGAGGCCTTTTAACATTCTTCCTCTGTTTACTTATAATAATATTCTGCTAAAAGCTTTTACTACCACATTCCTGCATAGATAGTAGTGGGCAGTACTTGAAAAACCCATTTTGCACAAATGGCACTTTTAGCTGATTCTCACAGCCCCCAAAAAATAAAAGTCTCCAATTTAGCTTTTGATGAAAAAACATCATCTGGTTGCCTTAAATAAAGATGAGTACTTTTATAAATGTGGAACTAGTACTTTGCTACACACATCATCTGGCAATTCGAGGAAAAAGTCAGCTATTTCATCATCAAAGTAACCTAGAAATAATGGCAATCAATTAACCTTCCTCCATCATCAAAAACCTCAAATTGCCACATTATTAGAGGGCTTCTCCTCATCAGCCATCTAGTGGGGAAAAGTGGCACTACTTCATCATAGCTTTGTTAATTGGATCTGCTGCTGCAATTGAGAGAACTAGTTTTTCCTTCAAAATTGGCCACCCAACCTTTAATAGCACTATTTCTCGAGAGAAAAAGTCATCCATCAAGCTCAATGTATTTCCTAGTAAAATATGGTGGTGGTGGTGGCCAAACCTTTAATACACAACAATACCAGTTAGAGAGAGAGAGAAACGTGACAAATGATGTTGATAGCTTCACTTGGACTCTCACTCGGTGATGGTATCAATCCACATGGTCAAAATGGGTAAAGCCCCACAAAAAAGCTATGCATCGACTTTACATTGTCGCAAAACGCCTTATTAAACATGCAACTGCTATGAGTCACCAAGGTAGACAATGCAATTTTATTCAAAGTTTATAGCCATGGGTCCTTGATGTAGTACTCTTGAACAAAGTGAATTGTTGAGATTAAATTGAGATAGTATCTTTGACTTCAGGGTGGGATGACGGAGACATTAGTCAGTATTTGCATACAAAATGATGTCCTTGTGTCCGTCTTCTGCTGCTGAAGTGAAGAACCCATTGTCCAGTCTCTGCTAGATCAAGACAGGAAGACCTTCTTACATGCCTTGTTACTATCAGCAATAACAAGGAGCTTGAATGTTTGCGCTAAAAGATTACGTTTAACAGCCGCAGCGCTAGCTTCAACATGAAGTTGCGTCAAAGGTTGCGTGACTATGCCTCTAAATTATTGCGCTACATAGCTAACATGGAAATTCCGCCAAATTGATATTTCACAATTTTCTAATTTCTTCTGTTGCTGAAATCATTATATTTCTCACAGCAGTTTTTTAAAACTATTTTTAAATAGTAATGGTTGCTGCACTAGGTATTTTAACCCAAATAGCGCAAATGTAATCAAAAGTATTTATAAGCCTCATGATATCCTAAATGTATCATGCAACATGTTAAAGGATTGTACCAGTTACATTGTAGTGTACATGAATAATTTGCTTATTAGCAAAGATAATTAAATTTTTTTGAAGGTTTTGTCAAAAAAAGGCCCTAATATTGAAATTCCCTGGGTAGGTTATTGAAATATGCCCATATTCTTTTCGTTCAGAAGGTTGTAAGAATAAATTGTTGATAATTCCATTATACTACCGAACTATTATAATCACTTGAGGTAGCTATCAAAAACTTGATTGTACCGAGCCCGATTTGGTACCTTTATTAAACGAATTGGTAAATGCCTAATGTACGGCAAATCTCATCGTCTAAAAATGTGAAAAGCGTGATAACAGCTAATTCTTAGAATACTTAGAAAATTCAGAGGTTTTTGGTTTTTTTTCAAAAAAAGCTTTGACAAAGCCTAATAATAAATCTGTGTGACTGAAGTTTTAATTGGTTCAAGATCGTGAAGATTTGAGCAGATGTTTTCTTGGCTAGTTGTAAACTTAGAAGTGATGTGAGGAAATTTGTTAAGGTTTTTTACCTTGACTTTGGGAAGTTGACACTAAAATTCTCTCGTTTTACGTGGTTAGGCTAAACATAATTTAGCCACACTCCACCGCCCATGAACAATTGTAATTCATCTAAAATGAATTTTCTGCTCTAAGGTTTTTCAGCAGAAAGAAAAGTACAATTTCATCGAAAATTCTTGCACGTTAATTTGAATCGAGAAGAGTCATTACGGTTTTTACAGCTTCTGCCATCAAATGATTTTCCCAACATTCTTGCTCACCATAAAACACAGATAGAAGAAGAAGATGGATGAGCAGAATTTTGTCAAAATAAAATGTACTTTCTTTCAGAGACAATTAATTGCTATTTAAAGGCTCTTAAAACAGCTTTGCCTTAATATTATCATTTTTTAAGAAAGCTGTATTATCCTCTGTCATCTAAAGTTTATTAAAAATGTACCTTAGAGCAATTTTGTTAGAAAAATGGAACCATGAAGGCTAATTAATTATAGGAAATTGCATCTTTTAATAGCAGCAGGAAAACTCAGAAATCCCCACTTAAAAAGCCTTCTAAGGCTGATACAGCTAGGATTTGCAGCAAGATTAACCCACTTCAAGACCAAGCTGGTATTTGCTTACCTTCCACACAAAGATGAGGACTTTCCATGGGTAAATAGCACTTAAAAGTGGTAATAATCCTTCATTGTCACACTCCTCTGTTTTTCGTTTGCTTCACATGTTTACCTCACTTGCGTATGGGCCAGACTGAAAATGCGCGCGTTCACGAGGTTGTGTTCCTGTTTCTTCTTTGCGAAACTTCTTTTTTGAAGCCTACATACGAGCAGTATTAGTATTTTACCTGCTGCTTTTCGGGACTGAGAAGGTGCGGTAAAAATTGCGCGAGTATGGTAAACAAAAAACCAAGACGAATCTTTTCACCGAGCGAAGCGAGGTCAAAAGTGAGTCGAGGTTTTATGTTTACCATACGAGCGCAATTTTTACCGCACCTTCGAAGTCCCGAAAAGCAGCAGGTACAAATTTTATGCACTTAAACCGAATTTCCAAGTGAGTAATGAACTTGCCGAAATCAAGCGCAATTTCAATTTGGCTTCTGTTCATAAGAATTGGCTGATTTGTATTGCCTTCTTTGGTAACTCTGCAGCAGCAGAAGCACTGAGATCTCAGCAAGAAAATCATAGATCTGCTGTGCAGCTGTTTTTCAGTTTTCTTGCTTCATCAGTTCATTGTTACATCCTAGAGAACGTTGAGAAGAATTTCACAAAAAAATGGAAGCTGTCCCTTTTCCGAAGTTCCTTGTTCCAACCAGTAATAGTGTTCAATCTGGAGCTATGGAGGAAGCCCAAGATCAGCAAGAAGTAATGTGCGATCAGGATGACCAAGAAATGCAACCTGACTTGTTGTTGGTAAAAAGTAACCCTAGCTAGGGTTCTCATTTACCATTAACTAAGTAAAAAGTAACCCTAGGGTTCTCATTTACCATTTACTAAGTAAAAAGTAACCCTAGGGTTGTCATTTACTTCATAGCGCATCGGGAGTGCAAAAAAGCTGAGTCAACCGGCAAAGTGAATTACTCACGAGGAAATTCGGTTTACAGTGCGTAAAATAAATTGCTCACGCTCAGTTCGAATCCTGGAAGTTCTAATATGCGCAAAGGAACACTCTTAGTTTTGACAAGTGCCTGGCTGCTGCAGCTAAAACTGCAAGTGCTAAAGCTTCTCGCGAAAAATTCGACTTCTCACTGACTGACAGGGTTCAAGGTGGTTTTTGCACATTTTATGCACTATATCACATTTTGTGGCAGAGCCTTCGATTTTGCCTCAAAAACCATTAGTGGCACTGGTTATAATCACACACTTTTTTTTTATGGGAAATGACGTATTTTTTTCGTTTGGGTGGAGATGACCTCAGAGCTGAAAAAGTCGGCTTTTTTGGATAATTGAGGAAGAATGACACTTTTACTTCAGTGTATGGAGCATAGATTACTTCTCCTTTTTCTTAGCTCAGAAGAAGAATATTTAAAATGAGCAATTTAGTGAGCTCGTATTTTAACCCTTTTTTCAAGGCCTTGATTTGCAAAGCTCGTGTTCAACATTACGTAAGGAAACTGGAGCCTTAATTTTAGCCCAGATTAGAGACGAATTATTGCCTGCAGTGTCATAGTAATTGCAGAGCCAATTAGGGCTGTGCCATTATGGAATAAGTGTGAAGTGTGCAATTTGTAGGACACATGAACTTTTGAGGCTTTTTTCGCTTTTTCAAAGGACATCCTGTGGTATTTTTTCTATAATTGAAACTTTGCTACCCATGTGTGTATGTATGCTCTATGGGAAGGCCATGACCCTCTTTTAATAAATAATGCCCAAAAAGTGAAACCAAAGACTTGCACACATATTGTATAAAAGGTTTGCAGTCTGCAACAATGTTGAAAATGAGATCTTCTCTCTCTCTCTCTCTGAGGATTATTTTCAAGGCTTCCAACTCATTTTACTCCATTGTGCTCAATGGCATGGGAACATTTTTGCTCGCAGCTCACAACAAGCATTCATCACGTCTGGTCGGGATTGAATTTTTTCTCAAGATCCTTGAATATCAAACGATAATAGCTATCTGCCATGACATCATTGTTGCTGTTGTCATTTACCATGAAGAAGTGCAATATCCTGCCAATTATTATTATAGAAGTTTTCATCTGACATCCTTTAATGCTGTCTCAAAGCCTGCTGGCTTAAATGTAATTTTACTTATTATAGTTTCAGTCAAGCTTTGTTGTCTGCACTAATATAGCATGAATGGGTGACCTAGCTTTAAAAATGATGATGGAAAACAATTGATAAAGTGTGAGCTGATCAATCACCATTCAGCTGCTTGGCAAAGCCCATTATTTCTACTTTTCAATACATCAATTCTTCGTAGGTAATTGCAAAACTGCAAGTTATGTAGTATCCTTGAAATGGCTGCTACACTTTAAAGCTGTGAACGTGAAACACGAGGAACTGTTTTTGCATCCAATACTTTTTCTGCACATAATTCTAAATGTACACACTAAGTGGTCACGACCCTCCTCTTTGAGAAGTTGATGAAGTCTCCACAAACATAATTAGGGCAAGCTCACTTATCCTTGAAAATTAGGCAATTACCTGTGTCATATATCGTGAGAAAAGCGCAAAGAGACCAAACAGAAATCACGCAACCTTTCTCACATTTGATAAGTCAATTCTTTCTTCAGTTCTCTCTCTAAGCGACAATTCTGACAATTTGAACGAGTTGATTATAATAGGCATACACTATTGTGGCTTGGTCAGTCTGCATCCACAAAAAGTTCACTCCGGATCCATTTTTGAGATGTGTAAACTTCATCCCAGTCTTCAGAGTTGGTTGTGGCCATTGGAGGCTCCCATTCTTGGTCCTTTTCGTCGATATCTGCCAAGAAAAAAAAAGATGCTTAAACTTGGTGAGCTCCACTGCTAATCTTGTTAGCTAGGCAGAATTTCTTCTTCTTGGCCCTTTGATAATAAGGCATGCCCAAGGGACGCAAGAAAGAGCGAAAGCTCTTAAAGCTCGCATTATTATTTAACTAGGCAGAATCCATTAATGCTCACCTCCGCGTGAAAAAAGGAGCCTTTAGGCATAATTAACTCTTTTTTAAGTTACCTACCAGCCTCAGCAGCCTCAAGCACTTGAGAATTTTTCACTTGAGACCTTCGATCTTCCATTGCTTTCCGGAGAAACCAGTTACTGTGCACTTGTTTTGTTTACAAACGCAGCAGCGCGCGCGCGCGCGAAAATTCAAATGGTCAACTCACCGTTTTCGTCGAAAAACGAGCTCTCCTCTGAAGACGAAAATGGCTCGTCAGTGTCAATCAATTTTGCCCTTACCACGACCATTTTTGGGGGATCTTTTGCCATCTTCTGGACTTTGGTGCCAGCTACTTTCTTCCGAAGTAAAAAAATGTCAAAATGACCTCCGCTACATTTCCAGCGAAGGCCAGGGGAAATCCATTGCTTGGCCTTATGAGGATCAAGGCCATGGCCAAAAGGCTTTGAAGGCCGCCTTCCTTCGATGCTATTGTTGCAAGTGATGCAAAATGGATCACCAGCTCTTCGCTTCGTCTTGCCTGCCATCATCCTATTTTTGACACTTGACTTGGTTTTGTTTACAAACAAACGTTACTCAATCACCCACGAGGTTGCATCCGAGTCGCTCAGCTTGATATTTAATTAAGCATTCCGGAAAGTACGCGACATGCCTAATTTGGGCTCAAGAATAAACGATAGCATTTTCTTTTCCAGTCTCCTAATTAAGGATTCTTTGAAGATGTCACGCGCAGGATTTTCATGGTAGGAGCCTAATTAATAAATCAGTACTTAATGCGTGTGATATGCATCTTAAACTTTGACAGGTTTTGCTTCCATAGAAAGAAGACTATGATGTGAGTTCTGAAGAAGAAGAGAAAAATTTCTTGGCAAGAAGAAGAAGGAGGAGGACAACAAAAGTGTCACTCATGCCAAGCAGAGTGTGAGCTGATAGAAAAGGCCATTACTGTAATGGGAAAAAATTTCAAATTGCTAAAATGGCAGCAGCAGCAGAAAATCCATTTATCTTGACCCTCACTTTCATCTAGATTGATTGCACATTGAATAGCCAGAGTTTTGTCATGTTAGATATCAAAATGCATTTCTGGATCATCAATGGGTAAAATCAGGCTAATGGATCTGCTTCTGTTCCATTTGCTTCTATTTCAGCTAAATCTCAATTAAGCCTTCTAATCTCCACCTCTTCAGTATTTTCAAAGAACATTTCGGCTTGTCATTTTCTTTATACGTTCAAACACATTTGTTTACACTTAAAAAAAGTCTTTTGTTCACTTTTCATTATTCATCTAGCCTCCCATTGCGTAAGCCCACATCCACTTTAATACACTTCTCTGTTATCTGGCATTCTACATCAAATCAAAGCAAGAAAATGAGGAATGCTGCAAGTTAATGTGTTTATAAATGAAGAGAAGAAGAAGCCAGTCATTAGTTTCCATTAGGTTTTGTGGCTCTTCTTGGGGGAACAAATTACCGAGCATGACTCACAGACAAGTAATAATGCTTTAATTACACGAGAAAAGGTAGAAATTCTCTCCTAAGCCATATAAATCAAATGGGAGTCAAGGAAAAGACAAAGTAAAAAAGCCTATTGAGGCCTCAGTGCAAAGTGTAAGAATGCATTTTATTATTGGTTGCAAAGCAGCTGAAAAATGACTCTTTTTTCAGCCAAAAAAGTTGATTGATACACGTTTTCCAGCAAAAAAGAGAATTTGGTGGATCATGCTCCAATATTGGTTTTGAGGGGCAAAAAATATGCGTGTGTCAGAACTATAAGCCTAATGGATATGTATATGCTAATGCATAACTTATGTGAACATCACTCTGCTGCAAAGTAGGTAAGGAATGTTTTTTTCCAATGTTGGGCCTTTTGGGACAGCACAGAAAAAGGCCTTCTCGTGCAATTATCTGAAGCCACTCAGAAGGAAGCATTAGCCAAAGGAGACCTTTGTTCATCACCATTCATTATTACTAATGGATGGCTGAAGCCACAAAACTTCTCCTCTTTTTGAGCAGCCACATGAAAAAAAATTTTCACCTGCTCCTCAAGCTTCATTCAAAACACCAAGTGTCTCTGAAAAAATTTCCTGTTCCTCCACCTTAAAGTTCTTGTAGGGAAAATTGTTTTGTTACACTGCACTGACAGCAGCTGGGTCATGTCATCATTTTTGTGTCATTTTCTAGCAAAGGTCAAAAAGGCTTGATCTCTCATCAAAAAGTCATTTCAGCTATTCCAATTTGCTGTGCAAATGCAGTTACTGTTGCATTTGAATAAGTGCATAAGAATTTCCTTTTTTGGCCTTTGTACATGACAGATTGATAGAATTTGTTTTAATCACTCATCATCCTTTTTTTTGGCTAGAGGGGAGTTACACAATTCTAGTACTTGAAGAACAAGGCGTGAACATCTTGAAGCCCTCCTTTCATCATGACAAAAATGTGCTATTTGTGGGATGTCATAAATCATGTTTTCAGCAGCAGCAGGAAAGTTGACATAATTAAAATGCAATTAATTTCAGGCTCCATTGCTTGGAAAAAAAATTTAAGGAGCTTAAGAGCTCTAAACTACAGCAATTCACAATATCCTAAGCTTGCAAAAATGTCTTCTGTGCCAACAAAAAAAGGTAAAAAAGGACCCTAAAATCGAGGCTTTTACCACGTTGTTGGATAAGGCTGGAGTGAAATGACATTTAAATTTGAAAGTTACGCAAAGCGCCTCCTTTCAGCACAATATGAGGCCTTTTGTCGGGATTTCATAAGATGCTCATTGTTCACTCGAGCACCCTTAACTTTTGGCCTTTTCGTCAAGTATTTGGCGTCTTGCTTTTGCTTACATCCAGCCTCATTCTTCCAGTTCAAAACAATAACAAAACGCGCTGCAGCTCAATAAGTCTCAAATCAAAACAAAACGTGTCAAGTGAAAACGTGCAACGAGGAAAACGTAACAAAGCTGAAAAGTCGCAATGAAATTGAGAAACGCCCATTTTGGCATCGGATCAGCTGACCTTGGCACAAAAGTTTTGGACGGGCACTCAGATAATTGGAATAATTCACAAGGTTATGCATAGGTCAACCTCTTTGATGAATCGAGGTAGAAACTTTGCCAGTCTAAGGGAAAGAAGGCCTTTCTGCCTTTCAACCATGTACTGTGAAAGAAAAAGCCTCTTCCAGACGTTGTGGTGATGGTGCCAAAAGACCAACTCCTGTGATGGAGCTGCACTTCATTAATGAGGTCATTTTGACACCCATAAGGTTCCTAAAGGGCATGAATTTCTTCCCAAGTTCTTGCATCTGAAAGTAAGATTTTTTAGCTATCAGTACCTTTTTTTTTGAATGAATTCACAGTTGTGAGGCCTCTTTTTTTCTTGAAACCACCTGGCTCAGTTTCATCAAATTACCACAGCTCTTAGAACTTATTGACATTTCCCTAAAAACATGAGCAATATATGGAAGAAGGCATGGCGTTATCAAGTAATTGACAGCTTGTTTTTCTCCCTCGTTCTCAAGAGATTTCTTCCTTATTGGACCTCCTTGGCATTTGGCTTGCCATGCCAGTAATTGGAATACAACCATATGCATGGCTAAAAAGCCATAAAAATGGTAGCTTGGCATAAGAAGCAACATTTGTGGTTTCTCAATTTATTCTTCAAGCTAAGTAATTTCTCAATCAAATTCAATTGTAAGGAAGCAATTTTTGCATCATCATATATTTTTTTTATCACAATCAAGCATTGAGTGGAAATGCACTTATCTAAATTGGCCTTGCCTTCTTAGGTATTCAGAACATACATAGGCACCTCAAATCTATGAGATTAGGCAACGCTTCAGTAAAAGTGAATCGAGGAAGCTTTTTCAAGTCGAAAATATGCAAGCTCTATAGATTTCTTCTTAATGCAGCTTATAACAACATCCACTTTTTGGGATGCCTTCAGATTAGCCAGAGGAAAATCTAGTTCATTTAAATGTCCACTTTCTACTCTATTATGAGGTCACTGCACAAGATTGTATCTGTTGAAAATGGAGCTGAGTTTTACAACAGTGCAGTTTTAATGATGCTCTTTGAGCATAGCTACGCCTTTCATTATTAATGCTTAGCAAACAAGCCAAAGAGTGGTCAATGCATTAGTTAACTTGTTGGCTTTGTTGGCTAAAGTTGAACTGCACAATTACAAAATATCTTCAAATTATGAATTACATTACTTTAAAAAGATAACTGGATGATGATATGTGACAACTTGTGAAGAAACTGATTTAAACCAACTATTCTCCATGGATTTGGACATATATCTTCTTCTCTGGAAATAGGAGAAACTTTCAATAGTAAAACTGGAAACAAGCTTTTGTTGAGCCAGAATTGGTATTCTTCATTTTATTCAAAGGTGTAGCCTTTTTAGCATATCAACAAAGAATGGTCAGTGCAAAAATGTAAATAACTCAAGGAAGCTCAAATTGGCTTAAGATTCTGCTTTGAATTGCAGCAGATGTTGCTCTTTTGTTAGCTCCATGTAAAGCTAGTGCAAAATCTCAGCATGTGGAAGGAAGAAGCCTTTATCAAAAGCTGGTTGGTAGTATGTAGCAAAATCCAATTTGCCTCCATTATTATTTGTCAAGCTCAAGCTTCAAAGCAACGCTACACTGCCACTCCATTTCCCTCTGCACATTTTTCAAAGTACACCTAAAATGCCTAGCTGCTCTAAATTGTGCAGCAATTTTAAAAGAGATGAATTGCACAATCATAGATTTAGTTATTACATATAGGTAGATATTGAGGTTTTGCATGCATTGCAGTTATGCTAGTTAAAAGGAGGCTCATGCCACAATTTTCAGTAGTAGTAGCATTAGGGCGTTCCCGTATTGGCCAGTTAGTCAAGTTAAGTTAGGTAGAAAGTTAAGTTTAGTTCAGTTCTGTTCCCAGATATTTATGAAGGTAGAACTGAACTTAGCTTTATTTTATGTAGCACTAGCTTACTTGTCCAGCTAAGTTCAGTTGCCAAACTGAACTTAGTTACAAAAAGTGTTCTCATATGCGTAGTAACTGAAGCTTGCTTAATTGAGAAAAGGTAACTTAGCTCATCAGCTGCTGAGGTACAACGCGTTGGCAAGTCAGCTCAGCGGTCAACTGAACATTGCTAAAACGAACCGAACTTGGCTAGAACAAGCTGAACCTAACTGATCAAGTAAGGTTGCTGTTTTAGCAACGTAACTAGACTAAAAATTAGAATATGGGATCGCCCTATTGTTGAAGTTGGCAGGGTATGAAATGGAAGGGCTATATTTTATAATTTCACGCATACAAAGGGTACATATTTTCTCAGTAGATGTCAAAGCCTATGAGAAATTTCCCCCCTTGATTCCTGCATGAAAAGATGTTCAAAGACACTCACCTAAGTCGTGACATGTCCAGATACTCTGTAGAACCACACAAAAATATGTAATTGCAGTGAAACCTACAAAGTTACTGTTCTCGTCCTGCTAGAAGAGTTAATGCCAATAGTTGTAATATTGATGATGCCAGTTTCAATTACTTAGGCTCACTTCATCAAATGGAATGTGGTGAAATCGTGCACCACCAAAAGTTACAGCAGAAAATCGGAGAAATTTGATGACCGTGGCATCATGCACTACTGCTACTTCTGCAAATGTTTGCTGTTGACTTTGGTCAAGACGAGATCTTCATCTTCAACAAAGTGAAGAAGTGGTTGGACACAAAAATTTCATATGATGCTGCTCTCTTATCTCCATATTGTGAGTGGCCCCTTGTGACCTCCATTTTCCACCAAGTGCAGTTGATCACAAAAATAGAAGACATTTTCTTGCAAGAGTACACTTGCAGAGTGTATTAAAAATTCCACCGCTCCAACTCCAAGATGGAGAATTTAATAATCATATCAAAGCAAGGTAAGACAGAGTTCTTTTCCTTAGTTTGAGGGCACTCCAACAAAAATACCTTGTACTATGCAAGATTAATGTGTCGTTTCGTGGGGAGACATCATGGCCATTTCTCCTTAAAGGGAAAAGTTACTCTGTTACGTTGGCTCAGTATGTCAGCAGCTTTTTGAAATTTTCCCCTTAAAAACAACATTCAAATTGAGTTAAATATAGGGTGGCTTTTTCAAGAGTAACAGACAAATACCTTGCAAATTAACCCACTTTTCTCCTACATAAAAATTCGTATTCTTGGCCAAAATGGAGCAATTAAAAAATGAGAATGTAGTCTACATTCTTTAGGCTAATTTCTTTGTTGGTGAATGGCAAACGTAAATAGAGTTGCTAACTTTGCAATTTTCCGGGAAAATGAAATGTTTAATTTGCTTAACAAAAAGTGGTAAGTATTACCACTTTTACAGCTGCTGTAAAAAAGAGTAACCAAACGCCCACATAGCTATTGTGCTATTTTGCGTGCTATTTGCAGTGTGTGTGCAACAAGGCAGAAACCTCAAGAATTTCATTTTTGACCTGGACTTGTTCAACACCATCATAAATAATTACTTCGTGGCAATGGTTTTCATGGCTCTAATGAAATATGTGAACCAAAGCCATTAAGTTGAGCACATACTGTTAGACTCTGTGTGATTTTTCCATTAAGCCAATTTGTTTCAATTATCAAAACTCCCGCCTGATTATTACCTCATACACGCGAAAAAGGGTATAATTTGCTGAGGGAACTTTCCCATTTTATTAGAGTGTACCAGTCAAAAAAGTTTGCTCTATGTAAACATGTGTTCAAAATCTTGATATGGAAATCTTCACAATTTTCATGAGCAAACATTGGCTTGGTATTTGAAATTGATTTCGATGTAGTTGCGAAGGTGCCAATTTCCGCCAAGAAAAATTCACCTCTGGATGTGGCATGAAAATGTGAAGAGATATGCATGACTGCTGCAATGGCGGAAGTTCCAATTTCATATGTTCTATACTTGGTGAGAAATGCTATATTAGCCTGTAATTTTTAATACCTCTGCTAAGCTGATTTCATTGGAAGCAATTGATGCCTCAAGAGCATAATTCAAAAGCATAAATGCCAAATAAGCTGAATTGGCAATATTTCAGATCCTGTTATCATTGTTATGGAAACTGGAAGAAATCTACTATTCCGGTGAAAATGCCATAAATATAAATCAGGTGTATTTTTTAAATGACTTGGGGTATTTTGGGTATTTATGGATGCAATACTGCCAAGGATATTCCAGTTGACTTTTGTAATCCTTGTTGCAAGCTATACAGCATGAAGAAAAGTCTAATAATAATTTTGGCTGTTTTTTCTGCTACTCTTCTTTCATCTCCAGCTTGTAAGTAGAATTTCCTGTCATAGCAAGCTTCCATGTAAAATTAAAGTAATTTTTCTTTTTTGTGTTTTCAGTTGGTTTTGGAGGGGAATTCAACTATTTTGAAGAGCAAGATGACCCTGATCAATTTCAGCTCAATTGGCTACAACAGCCAAAGCCAATAATAGATAGACAAGGGGCTTTCTTTTCAAGTGGAGTAAGCCAATAAAATGGTGGTTTCTGCCTAGTTTTCTGATCATCCTGTTTTTTTAGATTGCTTCATCCTTTGCCATTGTTTTTGCACTTGGCCTTGGAACCTTAGGCTTTGTGGATGTCAACCAAAAACTCAATCAACTTAATGTAAGCCAAAGTCACAAATTAAAAAGTAAAGCACTAGTCAATTTCTTTCAGAGTGAAAATAGGAAATTGCAGGACGAAAATGACAACTTTAGGGAGAGGCTGAATCAACTTGATGTATGTAGAATCCATTTCACTCATCCCATCATAATTTATCCAATTAATCAATTTTGCAGGCCAATGCTAATAATGCTTTGAATACCTTGAATTCACTCAGTACTTTGACCACCCAACTAGTAGCTGCAAATGCAACTGCAAATGTGAGAATTACTGCCTTGGAGACAAGTGCAAACACCGGTGGTGGCGGCAATACAGCTGGAAATGGTGGCAACACCAATGGAAACGGTGGTACCACCAATGGAAACGGTGGTGCCGCTGGTAAATAACGCTACATTCAACATTCATCGTTATTGTTGAATTCCTTTGAAATACAAAACAATAAGCTCAGGAAACAAATCCAGTAAAATCTCTATTTTCATTCCACTTCCGCTATGGGACTTTTCCACCACTTTGCAGCAGTTAAACTATTGCTAGAAGTATTGGAACCACCAATTATAGTACCGATACCACCTATTTTCAGCAGTTGCACTACTAGTGGAAGTAGTGGAACCATTAATAGTAGTTGTACGTAGAATCACTAATTCTAGCATTGGAACCTCTAATGGTAGTTGTAGAATCACTAATTCTTGCATTGGAACCTCTTATGGTATTTGTAGAATCACTAATTCTAGCATTGGAACCTCTAATGGTAGTTGTAGAATCACTAATTCTAGCATTGGAACCTCTAATGGTAGTTGTAGAATCACTAATTCTAGCATTGGAACCTCTAATGGTAGTTGTAGAATCACTAATTCTAGCATTGGAACCTCTAATGGTCGTAGTGAAACCACTAACGATAGTAGTCGAACCTCTAATGTTAGAAGTGGAACCTCTAATGGTAGTTGAGGAACCAAATGCTTTAGAAGCAGTGGTGTCACTTTATGCAGTAGTAGAACCACATATAGGAGTTTCAGAACGACTAATAGTAGTAGCGGGACCACAAAAAGTTGAGGCAGAACCACAAATAGTATTAGCAGAAACACAAATAGTATTAGCAGAACCATTCTTAGCAGAACCATTCTTAGCAGAACCATTCTTAGCAGAACCATTCTTAGCAGAACCATTCTTAGCAGAACCATTCTTAGCAGAACCATTCTTAGCAGAACCATTCTTAGCAGAACCATTCTTAGCAGAACCATTCTTAGCAGAACCATTCTTAGCAGAACCATTCTTAGCAGAACCATTCTATAGCGGAATCACAATAATGGAACCACAAGTGGTTACAGCCAGAACAACCCACATCTAATTTTGACATCTTTTATAAAAAAGAGTTTGCTTCTTGGTTAGGCAAAAATATTGTGTAATTTTGATATTAGAAATAAGCAGGCAATGCAATAATCAAGGTTTTATGGAGTGACGGCTCAATTTTCATGCAACTTCCACAATGCGATTTTTGCATGAAGCTCCCTATTGTTTGTTGGCTGTTGTGCCTTTATCAAGAGGTAGGCCTGTGCCAACGTGGTGGTAGGTATACACGCCTCTGAGCCCTTCAGTGTCCGTTGTTGGTGCAAGATGTCGCTAGTGTCTTCATTGGACAGTTATCTTTTCTCGGGCCGGTGTGTGGTAGACTGCAGCCAGGTAAGAGAAACTTGGCAGCTCCTATGGAGGAGGGCAAGCCCTCCAGAGCTGAGCTGAGCTGCACTGAGCGCCATTGCTACTACTAGCTTGGTTGCTCGCGCTGCTGCTGCTTGGCTGAAGAAGTACCTGTAACATTTCTGCGCCAGTCTGGTCAGTGAACCTCAGGTAGAGACTCTTGAGCCGCTCCCTAAATCAAACTGTTGTTCCACCACCACCGGCAATTCACTCCTCCAAGAAAGCAAATCCTGCACTGGCCATAAAATTAAGGTAAGGCCTACAATTTATTTCTGCAACAAAGCTAAAATTAGCAATATGATTTGCTCAAAGCTGTTTCTTTTTCAAAGCTCAAATTGCCTCAGTTTTGACTTGAACTGAGAGTTTTGGTGCGAATCCTTTTTTAGCAGCCCGAAGCCTCTTTTTTTGCAAATGTAATGGAAGCTTCCTTTGGTCTCGTTTTTCCCATAAGTTACCATTATTATATGGCCCAGGTAGTTTTTTAAAGCAGTTGTTAATTGCCTGAGAAAAACTGCGATATTTATGTGCTACTATTGCCAATTTCACCGCAGCGCATTGCTATTTGAGGGTCATGACATCTAGACGGAAAGTTGCAATTAATTTTTTCCTCCTTTCTTCCAGATACTTTCTTCAGTGTGGAATCCTGTTTGGGATCCAGCATGATCATCACCGCCAGTGCAGTGTAACTTCATTTGTGAGCAGTGTGCATTCAAGTGTGCTGAAACAATCAATCCAAGATGGCTGAATTCAACAGGAAGAAATTGGTATTTTTGGCTCTGACTCTGCTCCAATTGACTGAGGCTCAATTGGAAATCCCCTGCGTGGAATTCCACCCCAAACTGGATTTCCCCTGCCTGTGTGGCTTGAATGACATCAATGCCACCAAAATCAACTGTGATGGCGTGGCTTTTCGCGAATTCCCAATCCTGCCCTACAGATTTTACATCCAAGAGTTCAGCCAACAAAGGGCTGGCTTGCAAACATTAGGTGCTCAATTATTCACTGCCAGTGACTTGCCCCTTGTCACTGTGGACTTTTCAAACAATCAGCTGCGAAGGCTGACAGAACGACTTTTTGATGGGGTGGAAGATACCCTGGAAATCATTCGGCTGGGACACAACTTGCTGGGAGACAACTTGGACCCCATGTTCAGCACTGGAGAGTTCAGAAACCTCAAGTTTCTCAGGCAGCTCGATCTCAGCTACAACATGTTAAATGCCATCGAGGAGGGGCTGCTCGATGGCTGCACTCAGCTCAAGGTAAGTCAAAGCTTGAGCCAAGTCATGAGCCATATCAATATTGGGCTTGCCAATTTTATTCCAATTCTTTGGTATGTAGTGCAGAATGTCAAATGGTAGCCTTGAAATTACTCCACTATTGTTAGGCCATCACAGTAAAGTGGCCTTAATTTTAGTGTCACGTTTCTTGCACCCAGTTTGAATAAAAATCAGCTGATGAGGGTGAAGAGAAGCCTCATTACGCTCAAAAGGGTTTTCTGATGAAGAAGACAATCATCATTCACTTTTGTATATTAGTGAAAGTTGGTCAATTTTTATCTCTTCAGCCTCTCATTATAATGTTGCAGCAAAGAGCCCAGTTCATGACTGGAAATTGGGCGTGCATAAGCAATTATCCAATATCCATATCTAGGCATGGTTCACCTGCATATTATGGCTGATATTTTGTCAAAATATCGGAGCGAAATGCTGAGAAACTGAGAATTTAGATGCTGTTGTAGGATGGATTTTGGTACCAAAAGACCGAATCCGAAGAAAAAATCTAAAAAATGTTTTTGGAAGTACCTGATATTTGCAAATATCAGCATAATATCGCTCGATATTTTGATCATAATATCGCAGGTGAACCAGGCCCTAGTGATCTTTCAATAGAAATTGGCACAGTTAGCTCCATTCAACCTGCAAAGAATGGCCAGATTAGCAACTACAGAATGTAGCCTTGACTTTCTAAAAGCTAGCTGAATTAGGCTAATTTAGCTGTATTGAATTATTACGTGAAAGCACTCGAAAGAGCTCGCATGCATATTAAAAGCATGCAATAACAAGAAAAGTGATTGCTCTGATCCATGAGAATTTTCTCTATTTTTGCAACATTCTCACGTCTTCCAGAAGACGAAGCCCCATGTTGGCTTGTAGCAATAGCAAACTTCCTGCATGGAAGGAAGTGTAAAATTTAGCCATGGAAGAAGTTGAGCACTTGAGGTCAGTCATGGAGTGAGCATAACTCATGATTTTCACTTCAAAATCGTGTACTGTGTTGTCTTGGACCACGTGTGAACTGTGGCCATAAAAAACGAGCAGAATGCATGTGAAGAAAGTCTCATGCATGAGCTTTTTATAGAAGGGCTTTGATCCAAGGTGCTTAAAGAGAATAACGTGCCTCGACTGCGCAAAAAGGTACTACACAGCAGTAAGGAAAAATGCAAAACTGCCATTTTGACAGATTTATTGATCAGCTTCTAATCCATCTTGATGAGTTAATGAGGAGAAATCTCACAACATTCAAACTGACTGGATAGCCCGGTTCCAACAACAAAATAATGTCCTGTTCATGTACGCCCCAAACTCCTTAGGAAAATGCACGAAAAACACCTCAAGGAAAGGAGAAAAATTGTCTTATGACAAGCGCCAGCTGATACTAAAAAAATCAGATCGGCTTTAAGACAACTTAAAAGTAAACAAATCTAATTTTGGCTATTAAGTGCTACACATTGAAGTCCTTGTGAGCATAATCAATATTACAGTTTCACCTATTAGCGAAGAACGGTGATGAAAGATAGTTTGTTTTCAAATATGTTGAAAAGCATGAGACAAAATAGCAAAAATTGCCATTAAAAACGCTGCTCGGCCCCAAGCTGAACTCGTTGAGTGGCAGTCAGCAACAGATTCACTTTTCCTTATGACAATTTTTTCCATACCTTAAGGCATTCTTTATACATGAACAGGGCATAAGTATAGTATAAGTACGATTAACTAGTATAGTATGGTACAGCTGAGCGCGCGAGCTAGCAGGCACCATACTATACTTATAAGTATAAGTAAGGTGTCCATACTATACTGATTTTCATAGTTGGAACCGGGCTAATATATCTGGGAATTATTGATTGACCCGCCTAGCTTCTGGCTGAATTTTAAGTTTCTTATTCAGAGAAACATTTCTCCCTTTTTCACGCTCTGTTGGTCTCACTTTGATCATCATCAAATCATGAAGATGATGATGGGAGCAAATCGAGACATTTTCCGATATTCTACCAAAGAGAACTTTTGGGCTTTTAAAATCATCCACTAGAGTCTTCAATTCCTTTAAAACAAGTATTTACCGTTTTTAAAAAGCATAACCTTGGGGTTAGCAACAGGTTAAAAATTCAAGCCTTTGCCTAAGCATAAAATTGAAAGGCAATTATTGGAGCCTGGGGCTTAATTGGTGGGGTTATCATCTCACTCATCATCATTTCTTTTCATTTATGGGTCAAGCCAGTGAAATTATTGGGCAGTTAGTGGGGTAGCAGGTAGAGAAAGGTGACATTCCACAGGTTGTGCTAAATGTCTTCTAGCCATTCAAGTTTTAGGTGCACTCACTCACTCTCTCTCTCACTCCCAGCAGCTAAGTTGGTGTGCTGAAGCTTCAGGGCTTCTTTCCAGCCCTCAGGCAATCAAGCACACGTTCCTCGTCGGCATATACAGCAATTTCTGCCACAAGTGCTCGTACATGTGCACTGGCTCCTCCATGGGCATGAAACGCTATTTTTTCTCATAATCAAGATAGCAATCATTCTATCGAGGAGGGTTTCCATCAGTAAAGCACCTACTTGAAATGATTTTGATTACTTTTGGATAAGGCGCTTGAGAACCAGATTGTTTTGGTTTTGTTGTTGTTTTTAAGTCGCGTCAGCTGACGTTTGTTCTGCCTGCGCGCGAAATTTAAAAAACAAAAATAACGTGGTGGGTTTTTTTTGGCTTTTCGCGGTATTTTAGGCCTTATTTCCCACATGCTGAGAATAATGGACTAGAGGAACATTAACCTGGATTTTTCCATACCAGCCTGGTCATGAAGTGCAATTTGTCTAGGCTTTTAATTGGACTTGGGGGGCCTTAATAATATTTAGATTGCCAGCTGGAAAGAGAAGGTGACTGATTTATTAGCTTTTCATGGTTTTCTTCCTTGCTGGAGATCACTGCAGGTTACTCACTGGTGATGGATTAGGCCCAGTTGTTTTTTCTCTCTTTTTTCCTTCATGAAAACTGCCAAGCTTGTGCTTCTTACTGGGTGTTCCAATCCAGGTTATGGCAGCTAATTTGGAGAATTTTTGTTTACTCTGCTGTGTGCCATGGCATACTTTGGCCAAAGTTTGCTCTTTTTCCTGTTTGTACTTCTAGAATGCCATGGTATATAACTACTATATGCCAATTTGAAGAGCTGTTGTGTGCACTATACAGCATGGAAAAACATAAGCCCAAAGTTGCTTTAGGAGCAAGCCATAAAGCATATGCTAGCATAAATCATCAATTCTGCTTTCAGAAGCTCAAAAATTCTATTTGGCTTCAGGCTCAGCCTAGCAAAAATTTGAGGATTAGAAACTCAATCTGATGATCAAATGCGTGACCAATTCCGTGCAGAGATACTAAAGAAAATGATAGGGCAATTTTTACAAAAGGAAATCGCCTTTGTCAACAACTTTCTTCTGACCATTTTACATACTCTGCATCCAAGAATCGATATGCACTTTTTAAGGCTGCTACTTATTCTAATTTCCTCCAATTCGACCCTCATGAATATGCATAACCTTTTCCGCTGTAGTAACCTTTTTTTCTACCATGATCTTTTTGACTCTCAGTTTTGTAATGGAACAAGGAAAAGCTGGTGGATATACGCCACCATTTGACAACTTTTTTGAATATCATTTGAGCATGCATGAAAGGTTTACATTCACCTTTTTGCTTCTGAGCTTAACTGTCATAATGGTTGCTTTTTTTGGTGGCTTTTCTCTTTTTCCAGGCAATTTCTTGCTTAGGTTCTTTTTTTAAGCCTTGGAGATTACTGGAACAATCATGTTGGTCCATGTTGGTAATAAAGCACAAAAAAAATGCTCTAGAAAACTAGGAGGAAAAAGCATTCAAGGAGTAAAAAGCCTTCAACTTCAAGGAAAAAACGTGGAAAAAACGAGATTCCTTTAGAAACTTGATCATTCAATCACAAGGGTTTTTCATGTATAAAAGAACAATCTAGGCCCAAAAAGGGGAAAGCTATTGATGGCCTTCTCAACTTTGCAAAACAGCAGAGCATCTGCAGCAGTGAGATTTCCTGACAAAAAGAGGCCTCTTCTTACATCATTGCTTCTTCGGCCAAAAGTTTCTGGTTTCCAATCTCATCTCACCGAAACAGTAAAAAATTTCTCATTAGAAACTGAGACAATAATTGTGTGTTTGTTGTTGCTGCAGTTGTTTAGCACATGGGAAATTCGTTAAGAAAACTTCTCTCTCTCTCTCTTTTCTGGCATTTTTCTCATGTAAATCTCTGCATCTCAAAGTCCCACATTTTGGCTTTTTCAATCGTCTATCTCTTCGTGGTTTTGCTCCAAATGACGAAAAACGCCAATTTTGGTCACACTATTGTGTTTATATCTGGATGTTTCCAGAGTTTCAAGCCTACTTGGATGTGATATGCTCCTGCCATGTTTTTTCGGCCATTACATTTAGGTGCCTGTTTTCCTGCGAGGTTTCTCATTAGTGATATTGGTAGTATGATTATTGTTTATGGGGCCAGATATTTTAGCAGAAGCATGAAAAAGTTGCCATATGGGAACTTTTCTGCTGAACTAGAAGTGTTTTGTGTAATTACTGCTGAATGAGTTTTTTTACATCAGCATTTCTTTTTGTTTTGTTTTTTCATATATTGATCGCGTGATTACTTCCTTGTAGAACACTTGAAATCATGGCATTGATGAGCTTGACAGAGAGGCCTTATGCTAGTTGCAAGATTTCAATTTATTCATTTTCTCTTATAATTAATCACTCAAAAAAAAATAAGATGTGAAAGTGGCCAAGTGAAGTCGCAACTTTAATTAATCTGCATCACGCAACCTGCATTTGTTTACAATTCAGTATTTATGTTTTTGCGAAGTGAAAATTCTGGGGAAATTCTAAAATGCCAGAATGACACTTGTATTTGGCATATAGTGATGGTTTTCGCCTTCTGATTTCATTCTCACAATGGAAAAAGAAGAAGATACTTGTCACAGAACGTGATTCACCTCACAACAAAAGGAGCCTCTTATTTTTCTGGCAGCAAGTAGAAAATTGGTTTATTTCAGCTTTTGACACTTGATTTCCAGCCTCTATGATTTGGTTGACCAGCCTTCAAATTCTACTACTACTATTTTTAAGGTTGGCAATTTGCCTTTGGCACTTTAAAAATTGCTGTTGTTGTTGCTGTACCACGTGTGTTTGCGCGTTAGGCAATCCATTACAAGTTGTATATGTGGGTCAACAATGGGAAATTTACATAAAAGTCCCTCTTCCCTTCATAGAAAAACATTCACATTATACAAAGTGGGGAAGAGTATTTCCTCCTTGCATTTGCAGCAGCTGACAAAGTCAATAACTCTTTTACTCGATTTCTTTTGCAGGATGTGAAACTGAACGGAAATAAACTGAGGCAGGTTCCAACTGAGGCCTTGAGAGGTCCGGAGTCGTTGCAAAATCTGCAGCTGCAAGACAATTTCATTGGTGAGTCTCTTGTCAAAGTCAATGTTGTAAGGCTGCTGCTCAGCCTTTGAAGAAGGAATTGAAAAGGATTTATTCTGCTTGAAATCAAGCCAGCAAGAAAAGGCTCTCAAAGCGCTAGTATATTTGCAGCTTTTGACTTTTAGTGATTCAGAAGCTCAAGAATTGCCCATTAGCACACACTCAAATTACAGCCATTTTGAGGCTCATCTAAGAGCTTTGACGGTTCTCACAATCAAGTGATAAATGCTAAGGCAGTTCTAAGTACCACCATAATTTTCGAGCTTTTCTCTATTTCAAATGATCTCTCAATTTGCTACCAACCAGAAAAAATGGGTTTCACCTCAAGAGAGAAATATGGCGAAAGGAAGCAGCCTTCGTGGGCAATAAAATGAAACCATCCATTAAATTGGCCCTCTTATATTTTTTGCAGAGAAACTCACTCCATTTGCCTTTTCGAGCCAGCCCAAGTTGTTGTCAGTCAATTTGACCAATAATCTGATCTATGACATCCAAAAAGGGGCATTTTCCAACATGACCAGGCTGGTGAGGCTGATTTTGACGAGAAACAAGATTTCGCGCCTGGATGACCACGTTGTAACCGGTATGTAAACAAACAATCAGCGCATGCGCAAAACTAGGCCACGTGATACTCAGTTCTGCCAGCTTTTCAGCAATCATTATTACAAAAGCCCAACCAATCAAAGAAAAAGCAATTAGGGCAATCAGCTTTTTGCTCATCATGATTGTTTCCTTTTTTATTTTCTGGAATTTCCAAAATTTTCCTACCTTGGCTTGATGTTATCAATAAACAGCTCTATTTGCTCAGTTTTGGCTGAGCTTGTGTAGTATGGTGCAATAATGTCAAGTTTTGGTGATGCAACTCACCAAGGAAGCTGTAAATTCTCTTTTTTGCCTCAATGAAAAAAATTACAAGAAATGTATTGAACCTTCAATAGCCAAAGTCATGATATAAGGTTTGAAAAATTGATCTAATTACATTCATGGTCTGTTCACTTTCTGATGAAGATGATTGGAAACAAAATCCAAGCCTGAAGCAATTTTTATTTTTGCTTGTAGTTTATTGGGAGGAGAGAAGGAATGTTTGTTTTTTGGCCTTACCAACAGCAAATATTGTACTTCAATATATTTTTTTTCTTGTGTGAAATGGATGTCTGCTACAACCAATTTTGGTGTCCTCATGCATCATGTTGTCGTCTCAAGCAGAGACTTATATTTTAAGAGAAGTGCATTAGTGATGACGTCATAGGGTGCGTTATGTACGTAGTGGTCACGCTCCAAAAGAGACAATAATAAACCCTCGGCGCTGGCTGACTTCATCTGGGCTAGGGCAGACTTTTGATTCGTCATATCTCCAAAAGTATTCATTTGAGCCCAAATGGTGCTTTTATTCTCAATTCTAATTAGATCAAAATATATTGTTTCTATTACAAGTATTTTTGAAGTTCTTATTGAAAATTTCAATATTAGTAAAAAGCTTAATAAAAATTCACGGCTGATTCATAGTTACCAGAAATTGAAAACAAAGGTTAAAGTCTTTTTGGCATTTTTTGGTATTAATTGCGCTATAGATAGCGCTAGACAGTAGAACGATTTAGTGCGTGACCACTACCTGCAATGTTTACATTTCATCAGCACTTCTCTTAAAATATAAGTCTCTGGTCTCAAGTTTCATTTTTGACACATTTTTTTCTTTTGTCTCTTCCAGATCTAGAAAACTTGGTGGAATTGGACCTCTCGCTCAACTTCCTGTCCTCGGTGCCAATTGGTGCTCTTGGCCAACTGCGCAACCTCAAGTTCCTCAATTTGGCCTCCAACCGCATTCAGGTAATTGAAATCATCACAGATAAATCCATAATTTATGAGTCCTCATTTGTGACCTGGAAGCTTTAAGTGAAATTCATGCGCTTGTGTAGCATAGCTAACCACATTTGCGTGACTCTGCATCAAAATTCAAGTTATGCATATCTTATTATATACTCATGGAAAACTTCTCGGAAAACACGTTGATCTTGTGTCAGTCAAAAGTAATTGCAATCCAATTACGTCTACCTTAATGACGCCATTTGCTTTCTGATTAGGCCTACTTTTCGTCATGAATAGCGCAATTTAATTTTAACATATTCTTATGTTTTCTCATGTAGACCATCAAGGATGCAGACCTTCAGGCCTTGGACTCTTTGGAGTACATCAATCTGAGTCGAAATTTGATACGCGAAATTATGCCTGGTAGTTTCCTGGGCATGGGCAACTTGAAAGGCTTGGATTTCAGCGTCAACGAAGTGAGAAAGGTGAGACCGTGATCAGTTTGTGCTGTTGCTTTCAATTAATTGCAAAATGACCTTTAAGGTGGAAGATGACGCCTTTGAAGGCCTCATTGGCCTTGAGTACTTGGACATCAGTGACAACAAAGTACTGTCCTTGCCTGCAGCAGCCTTGGCAAGGCTGCCCAGCCTCAAAAGGCTGAAGGCTGACTACAACCGAATTGGAGCTCTCAGCTATGACATATTGAAATCTGTTCAAGGCCTGGAAGAGCTTTCACTGGCTTTCAACATCATCAGGGAAATTCCCAAGGGAACATTTGAGGACTTGTCCCAGCTGAAAATCCTCAATTTGTATGGCAACCACATCACTGGCATTGACCAGGACACGTTTGCTGGCACCGAGGACAAGTTGGAGTATTTGGACTTGGGATACAACATCATTGAGCAGATTGCCACGGATGTATCCTTGCCAGCCCTGAAATACTTGAACTTGGGCAAGAACAAGCTGAAGAACATTGAAGGGGCCTTCAACCTGCTCTCCAGCCTCAACGTGCTGATCCTCAAGAACAACAACATCGAAGAGGTCACCCCCTTCACCTTCACTGGCATGGACAACCTGATCAGCATTGACATCAGCAACAACTACATCAGGGCAGTGGCTCCAGGTGTATTCAGCAACAATTACCTCAATGAAGTCAATGTGAGTGGCAACTATTTGAAAGAGCTCGAAGCGGAGACCTTTGTCAACTTGCCCATCCTGGAGATCCTGGATTTGAGCCGCAACAACCTGATCGGCATTCAAAATGGCGCCTTTGACTCGATTCCAAGGCTGAAGAAGCTGTTTTTGCACCACAACCGAATGAGCTCGTACAAGGGGGATTTTTTTGCCAACATGGGCAATGACACCGACCTGGACACCTTGGACATGAGCTACAACGAGCTCACCTATTTGTACCCGGAGTCCTTCATTTACCACCCCCAATTGACCCAGGTCAACTTTGCCCACAACAAATTCAGCTTTTTCCCCACCCAATTCATACGGGGGCTGAATTACCTGAAGAACCTGGATTTGAGCAATAACCTCATCAAGACCCTGGACGACGAGGACTTTGCCAATTTGGCAGAGCTGCAGGATCTGGATTTGAGCCACAACGAGCTCACCACAGTGAGCGAGACTGCATTTCAAAACTCGAGCCAATTGCAAAGGATCAATTTGAGCCACAATCGCATCTCGATGCTCAAGACAGACACTTTCCTGGGCACGCTGAGGCTCTGCCTGGACTTGTCCCATAACAATTTGACAGACATGCCACGTGGCATGTTCCAGAGGCCCAAAGTGATGAAGCTGCAGAGCATTGACTTGTCATTCAACAAGTTCACCAGGGTCCCAGTGGACGTGCTGCAAAGCCAGTATTTCTACCTGGATACCCTGAAAATGTCCCACAACCAAATCGAGGACATCCCCTCCGATGCCAACATCTTGCTCAACATCAAGGAGATCGACTTGAGCTTCAACCCTTTGAACGAGGACTCGATCAGCAACGTGCTCAACCAGCCGAAAACGGTGCGAAAATTGAACATGGCTGGCACTGGCATTGTCCAGGTGCCCGTCCTGGAGACGCCCTTCCTCACCCATTTCAACCTGTCGCACAATGACATCTCAGACTTGAATGGGGAAATCTTGAACAAAGCCTCTCTGGTCGTCCTGGATGTGTCCCACAATGACCTGCCGAATTTGAGCTTTGGCATGACCTCAGCCTGGCCCAAGCTGAAGAAACTCAAATATTTGGACGTCTCGCACAACCCCATCTCCTTCATCATCAAGGGAGACTTCAACTACTTGGACACCTTGGAGGTGCTCAAGATTGCCCACCTGAAAAGGTGCACCAAAATCGAGACAGGTGCCTTCCACAACTTCAAGGCTCTGAAGGTGCTCCACATGTTTGACCTGCCTATGGTGATGTTCATGGACGTCAGGGGAATCCTGGGCAATTTCAACACCCTGGAAGAGGTGATTGTGGACTTTAAAGAGTCCCTCATTGGTGACCACCTGTCACCTGCCTACTCTCCCAGGCTGAAGGTGCTGGGCGTGAAGGGCCAGAAGGTGCTGAACATTGCCACGGGTGCTTTCGCTGGCATCTCCAGTGCTGACATTGACATCATGTTGACAGACACTCAAATCTCGAATATCCCCACTGCCATCTTCTTCCCAGTGCCCATGTCCTCGCACATCTCTCTGGACGTGAAGGGCAGTCGGCTTTCTAAGCTGGGCCCCCAGTTGCTCAACACACTGGACAGCAAGCAGCGCCACATCACCCTGGAGGGCCTTGGCACCAATCCCATCTACTGCGACTGCAATGCCAAGGCGTTGCAAAGGTGGCTGCAGGAGAAGGCCAGCGAAGGTACGCTCTATGCGGACCTGGGCGAGGTCAGGTGCGCCGCACCTGACTTGCTCGCTGGCAAGCTCCTGGCTGATTTGCCAGTGGAGGAATTGACCTGCGAGGGCAGAACGACGACGACCACAACCGAGATCGAATATTTGGCTGGCAATGTAACGACTACGCCTTATCCTGACATCATCACGTCCTCTGGCTCAGAGGAGAGCACCGTCACTTCCAGGCCAACTGCCAAGCAGGCGCTGCCCACAAAAACCACTGGGCCCTACAATATGGATGCGCTCATCATTGGCATCGTTGGAGGAGTCGTGGCTTTCATTGCAATCATCATCATCATCATCTGCATCGTGCGCCTACGCCTCACCGACTCGCAGTACAGGGGCGGGCCTTTAGCCGGGCCTTTGGCCTTGCGAGCCCAGGGCAAGTGCACCTGCCTCAAGCCGGTGCCGCCCACGCTCTATGGGGCGGCCACCATGGGACCCCACCCTCCCCTCAGCTACCCCTCGACCCCTGTGCCCCCGCCCCACCACTTGGCCCTCACGTGGGCGGGGCCCCCGAATGGCACTGTCAACAGCTCGAAAATGGCCCCTCCAGCGCCCTCTGTGCACGGAGGCTCAGCTTTTGGCACCGTGGGAGCCCACTCCTATTTGAGCGCTGGCACTGTGGTCTCCAGAGGATCTCACCACCCCATCTCGTACCCCGGCACCCTCACGCCTGCAGGGTACCCGGCCACGCCCTATTACGTAACATTCCCCACCGACTCGGATGGGGAGGGCCCGCCCAACGGCAGAAGTAGTGGGCATCGGTGATGGCCTCTATTTTTATAGTAGTATGATGATGCATCCTGGAAGAAACCTCAGACTCTCTCTAACCTCACTTTTTGTGTGCTCCTCTCCAACTTTTTTACGTTTTATATCATGATCATTGTGATGCGGCTTTCTGTTGTTGTGAAAGCCAATTGCGAAATTAACTCTTTTGGGCTATGGGTCTCTATTACTTTACATTTTTGAAAAAAAAACTTTAGTCTTCACTGCACATTTTATGCCTAGTTTTTTATGCTGAGCTTATACAACACACCTGCTATTTGTATTTTAGTTGCTGAATTGCTCAAGATTGGAAATCACCACAACTACGATATTGATGGTATATACTAATTCTCCTCCTGTAATAATTACAACTGTATATTTTTACTGATACTAAGGTAGTACCACTGTTGCATTCTTTGCTATTTGCAAAGAAATTGAGTCATACGTATGATCCTACTTCTCCATAGATACGAAATAAAGAAACTGTTTCTACTACAATTGACAATCTACGTTGCTTCAGTTGTTGAAAACACCTCTTTTGCTTACCGTTGCTCTTACGTACACCACTTAAATGTATTTTTAGAATTGTGTGAGAAGCTGGCAGCGGTTTGTATGACGTTAATGTGGATTTACACGCTCAAACAAAAGAATTAGGCCGTGTTCAGCTGCTAAAATTGTGCTCTTATTATGTTCGAAAATATTGATTTAGAGCTAAAATTACTTCTATATGTGCTGTATGATATGCTGCATATAAGGTAGACCAATTTTCCGCCAAATAATGTGAAAAAGTAAAAATCAGACTTTTTTGGTGCACGTTATTTGGCCAAAGTATGGCAGTTTGTAAAATAGATGAACAGGGCCTCAATTCAACAATACCTGTGTTTTTTATCCAAAATGCTATGAAACAAAGCAATTCTTTGAAATCCACTTTAAGAGAATTATGAGCCTAATTAGTGACGACGTTACCATGCCATTCTAAAATGATAAAAATAATGTATGGCCAATATTTATGCCATCTTCGTAGCGACTCATGATTTCGTGCCATATCAGCAAGACGCAACAAGCTTTATGGGCCACTTAAAAATACTCATTTTTCTATGAAAATACCGAGAAAAGCTCGTCACTTCCACGTTAAATCGAGCTATCAAAAAATGTGTTGATGTCAACTAATCCGTCCATTTTTTAATTCTTGGGATTTTCTCGTCCTTCAAATCAGAAAAGGAATTAATTTACGCATGAATACTATTCGCATTGAGAAAGTACGAGTACTTTGCCTCAAACAAATAGGGAGCTTACGAAAAAATAGAAATTCCTTCCACGACAGAAATTAAAAAAAGAGCTCAACAAAGAGCTAAACTCAGCATTGATTGGCAATTTGTACAATTCTTCATCGCACAATTGCAGCAATAAGCAAAAGTCTATTAGCCTTTCATTCATCAATTTATAACTTTGGCGTACTTTCTTGGCCCTAGAAAAGCCTGGATTGGAAAGAAGCTTCAATATCCTCGGAGCTCGTCAAAAGTCATCAATTTAAAACGTCCTCAGAGGCCATACTTGATCATGTTACAACTACTACACGCGCGCGTCGTCTCGACGTGAGCAACACGTATATACCAGTGTACCATAGTGAGGCCGCGCTCTTCTCTACGCCAGCAGCCTCAGCCTCAACAACAGCCTCGACCTGAAAGGAAATTGGTCTCAGTCGAGGCCACGACGTTGCTCTATCTACTTGCAAAATGAATCTTTTTTCGTCGGAGAAAGCGGCCTCGAAAAATTGGCCTCGCATCGTGTATGGCCTCGCATTGTCGAGGCTCGCAGCTTGGGCCATTCTCATCACTTTTTGCGTGGTCTGCTTCGAATCTTCAGTGGTCGAATTAAACAGAATCATCCGGGAAAGCCGACCTCACTTCGAGGGCCTCACAGTGGACCAAACGCGAGATTTTTTGGTCGTCTATCTCATCTTTGGCGTCCTCTACGTCCTCATAGATGGTAAACTTTGAACATCAAACTTAGAAAGCCCATATAAACATATATCTAGTTTTCCCATGTATTCGTGCATATTTACGAGTTCAATCAAGAGACTAGAGAACTCGTTTTGATGTGCAGAAATGCAGATGGCAAAATTTGGCAAAATAGAAAGTCAACTTTTGTTGCCAAACAAAAGTTCCCAATGTTTGAGCTTCGAGGCCTATTTAGTATAATCTTTTGGCTATTTTCGTGATTGAGAGCCATCAAGATAAACACATTTGGAAGAACCGTTTTTTGGGCTGATTTCCCATATGAACTGGTTTTTCCACTCCTTTGCCTTGCCTTACGTGTATAATTTGTTAAGGGAGAAACTCATGAATAATAAAGGAAATGAGGGAGAAAATTAATGGGAGGGGAAAAGCATTCCAGGGAGATTCACACGAACTAGTTTGGCTAAGGAATCCACGGGCAAAACGATATTACCTTCAATACAATTACCTACTTTTTACGATGTATGACTGCAATGCAGCATTTATTATGTATGTATCTTACATATATTGATGAGAGAGACGATCCTATTGATGAGATATATGTAGCCAGGAAAAAAAACTTTATATCTAAAAGTTGCGCACTTGTTCCTGCGCTAAACTTGGTAGTTCAAGATGCTGAGAATCCTCCAAAGGCTGACATACAACTTTGTCAGTAGAAATGAGCTTTCATGGTCATCATCCAATTACGAATGGGATGGTCCAGTTTTGATGGACCTTGAGGAGCAAGTATTAGAACATCTGGTGAAGAAGACCTGATGAAGATTTCCACTTTGGAAAGCATAAAGCCTGCAAACTTTCGTTTTGGTCTTCCCTTTGTTACACGTGGCGCTTCCTATATATAGTACAACAAGTTGCTTATCTCTGCATTGAAACTTCTCGCCACAAAAGGCAACTGAAAATGAAAGGAAGGAGAAATGCGTTGCTTGATTTTCCTGGTGTGTGTACGTAGTTGGTGGAAAATTAATAAGAAAGCCAATTTGTGCTAAAGCAATCGTGATAACTCAGTTACTCCTGCAATTCAAGGCATTCCTGAACAAGTATACATAGTACCTTAGATTAAAGCTGCTCCACTTTTGCTATAGAGAAGTTGGGCTTTTGTGCCACCTTATGGAATGTAATTTTGCCATCTTTTGTGTGAAAGAGAGCCATTTTTGCAGCTCAATAGCAGATGGTGTACCTGTAAAAAAGACGACACTTTTTTAATCACTTTCCTGGCCTCAGTGCAAATAAAGAGGCCAGAAAAGCCTCAGGCGAGGTGAACACCTACACAATGCGACCTTTTTTTGTCATGGAAGGCGAATCCGTTTTAGAACTGATTTTTAAAAGCATAGATATGTGAACTTTCGAGGGATTCACGGGTGAGCAATCAAACCTTTTAAGGCCTGGATCAGCTGGTTATTTCACCGCAATTTTGAGCGCCGTAATTGCGATGCAATTGTCAACATAACAGCGATCAGCTGGTAATTGTAATCCAATTTTTGCCATGTGCAAAAATTACTTCTATATTGGGTTTAAATTAAAGCGTTACGTCCAAAATTCAAAAATGGAATCATTAGAGCTTAAACTATCAAAAACAGCCTCTGTTATGGCAAATAAGGCCAAAAATTAGGCCAACTTAAATTGCAAAGGTTTGGTTGACTTTACTGTTAAAGTTCCGCCGCTGCTTTGCTCGCCGAAATTGCGCTGCAATTATCCTTAGTAGCTGATCCACTTAAATTGCAGCGCAATTACAAACAGCAGCTGAAATTATAACCGAAATTGCGCTGCAATCAGGACCAGCTGATCCAGGCCTAAAAGGGGCATCTTGTGATTAAAAAGAGTACAACTCCTGAAAGCATCCACTGCATTAGAGTAAAGCTTACCAGAGCAAAATACCAATTACATATGGTATGCTGCAGCAGCTGCTACATTGTGGTATTTGAGGCCAGGCTCTAATCAATGATTTATAGCTTGTGCTGTAAATTATCCGCACGAACGCCCTTGGAATGCCAAATTGTAAAGCCAGTAAGTTGCGGTATATATGGGATATAGTATGCCTCGTTATTTTTCTCCAAGATGAAGCTACTACATCACAATTACGAGAAGAGCAGCTTTTTGCTTTTACAGGTTGCTTCAGGGAGAAGAAGTTTCACAATACATACTATAGCCGTATTCTTAGCAATGTGGAAAACCAAAAATAACATTCTAGGAATAAATTACATTCACCACAAGTACTTATGCATATGGCAGAAGTAATGCGAGACGAGTTTTTTTAGCATGTCATAATTGGCCAAGCCATTATTTTTCCCTTCGCTCAAGCTCAAAATAGTGCATTTCTTCCATTGTTTTCAGTGCTCCTATTGATTGCCACATGGAAACGAAAATCCTGGCTACTCAAGACTTGGATGGCCATCACGAGCGTCTGCACATTCAGCGACTTGAGGTCGGTTTTGTTCGATTTGATGGTGGGCTCGATCGACATTGGCCTCGCATTCGCGCTCATTTCCTTGATCGGCAATATCGCATGTATTACCATTGTATTCTACTTCGAGCGCCATCTGACGGAAGAGAAGGCGAGGATATTCCAACAAACGTGGATCACCACAGACGAGAACATGAAAAATGGAGGCTTCGAATCCGACGCCGAAACGGAGGACGCAGATGAAGTCCAAGTCTAATTATGTCGAATCGATGGATCGAAATATAACACTATTCTTTTGTTGTAGTTCATTAACTGGAGGCTTTCTTTTTTTGTAAGCTGCGATTGTCAACATAACAGCTGGTAATTGTAATCCAATTTTTGCTATGTGCAAAAATTACTTCTTTAGCGGGTTTAAAGTAAAACTTTAAGACCAAAATTCAATAATGGGATCATTAGAGCTGAAATTATCAGAAACAGCCTCTGTTATGACAAAAAAGGCCAAAAATTCGGCAAACTTAAACTGCAAGGTTTGGTTGCAGCTTTACTCGCAAGCGCAATTACAAAGAGCAGCTGAAATTATGACCAAAATTGCGCTGCAATCAGGACAAGCTGAACCAGGCCATAAAGTTTGTACTCCATCTGACGTAAGAGAAAGCAAACTCATTATTCGCAAATAATTCATGAATTGTTGTAAACCTGAAATTGAATCAGATTTTCTGCAGCGATCCTGGATTTATATATTGTGGTTTGCATCACCATGCCATTCTTTTTTGAGTGTCATTTTACGGAAGAGTAGGCAATGATATTCCAAGTCTCTATCCATTCAATTCGCAAGAAAGTTGCAATATTCCTTTAAAACCAGCATCGTTCATATGGATAAGGTGACGAAAATATTTCTGAATTTTTAGCATGTCTTGAATTTCAATAGAATTCTATTTTGAGCGTGTTCTCACTTTTAAAGAGAAGGATATAGCAACAAGCGCGGATCACCACAGAAGAAACCATGAAAAATGGAGGCTTCACATCATTGCCGAAACAGTGCAAATGAAGAACAAGCATCATTTATGTGAATCCAGTGGGTGGAAAACTTACACAATTCTTTTGTTGCATTTTATCATGCTAAGGCTTACTCAATGAGTTTCTTCGAGCTTTGAAATTGCGCAACTCAGACAATTTAAGTGAATTTGAGCGCAATTTAACAAAAGGGAAAGCAAACTCTTCATTCTCCAATATTCATTACATAGCCTCAAATATTGAGAAGTAATGATGCCATGCTTGAAATTGAATCTGAATTTTTGCTTAGCTCCTAGATTTTTGTTGTCTGGCATCATGCTTCACCAGAGCATTCTTCTTTGAGTTGCCTCCAAACGGAATAAGTAGTACTTGTACTAGGTATTCCAAAAATCTATCCATTCAATGCAACAGAAAGCTGGAATATTCCATGAAACCAGGAAAACTCACATAGATAAGAGATACAATAGCTTTCAACCTTAGCTTTCAAAAGCCTCTAATTCATGTACAGAGCAAAAACAAGATACCTCAAATAAGATCTTCAGCCAAATAAAGAAACTAAGGATGAAAGGATGAGCTTCATACAATGTGCAAATCTAATTATCTACATCAAAGATTTTGTTAAGATTTCAAATATGACTTCTTCATTTTATTTTGTACTCACATTCAGAGCAACACAGTGGAACTGTTTAGTCATCAAAGAGAAAGTTGCTGCGCTACGTTAATGCTCTGATATGGATATATACTACACATTGTATTATGCTACTTACAAGTAGGATATATGCATGATGTAATGTAGAAAAAAAACTAGTAAAAGATCAATCATAGGAGAAGTTTTGTAAGGCTATTTTTAGACCAAAGCTTTCATCTTCAATTATCTTTTTGGTTTGTCAAAAAGTTACAAACACTTTTTTTGTGGTGCTTGCTACACCATTCAACAAAAAAACTTTTTGCGCGAGATGAAAGACGAATCGTAGATGTGAAGGAAATTAGCAAAGTTCTTCAATGTCAGGAGTAAATTCTGATTCGTCTTGGATGCATTAAGGCTGCCTTCAATTTACTAGAAATGGCTTTCAAGTACTTAGAAAGTCACTTTCAGACAAAGTGCTGCTCAAGAAAAGGCAAATACCTTCGACTACTTCTAGAGAGCATTCAGAACGAGAAAAGTTTGCCATAATCCAAAGCCAAAGAAGAAGAAATGGCCTCCATTTGATATTTGTCAGTTTGACCCAACTTTGCAGGCTACCATAAACAAGAATATTAGAAGATCACAAGTTTTAAAATGGAAGAACGCTGAGAAAACAAATTACGATTAAATACCTTTAATCCTCTTTTTATGCATAAATCCATGGTTTAATCAAACTGGTCATGAGCATATAAGTTATCCCCACTAAGTGTTTCGCGCTTAAGTGCAATACTGCTCCGGTACTGCTGCATCACTGTCGTCCAAAAATTGGAATAGCAGTATTTCTGAACGACTGCAGCAGTCATTATTTTTTTTTTCAAAAATAATTTTGAAATTTGAAAAACTGCTCCTGGACTGCACAGCAGTTAATTTTTTTCGTGGCAGAAATGTCTTGCTAAACATGTTTTTCAGCCATGCTTAATGGGTTGCCGTTATTATGTTCCTTATTGCTACTGCTAAACATGTTTTGCAGTATTTGAAGTAACTGGTTGCACAGTATTTTGAAAAAAAACTGTCCTTATCATTTCTGCAATAATTTTTTTTGCTTAATATTTTGCGCGAGTTGCGTTTTGAAATGTGCAGTCGTTATTAAGACATTTTTTCATTTTTCCATTTTCAATATGATTAAAAAATTGATACAAGATTGTGACTCAAATAGTATGTTTTTATTACTTAAACTATAAATGTTTCATTAGGCACAGCCATGATAATGTCTTCACATATAACAGCCTTACATAAAACTGACTCATCACTGATAAAAACTGGATCTTCATTTTCACTTTCAGGTACGATTCGCTTAACCAGCACTTCTGACATGTCCAGATACATTGCCTCTGGATAAAACAATGGATGTGTCTTGATTTTCTCACCGTAATAGCCATTTTCTGCTGTGTCAACAATTAAGAAGAAACTGCCATCGTTTGTTGCCACTAAATTGTTGCATGCTCGTTTTGGTCCTTTATTTGCTGATATTTTGATGGAGTGGCCACACTGATGACGCTGCATGCGTGAAATAAAAGATTTGACCATCAATTGCTTAGCAAATGATAGTGTATTTGGCTTGATGATTCTCTTGACGAATGAAAAAAAACTTTCAAATAGCAATGCCGAGAAATTGCTTAGCATGCCTACATCACGAACTTCAAAGATGTGTGAAAAGGCATGAATGTTGAACACACACTCCCCTGCTCCATAGACTTTTTGGAACAGGTCATAGAATCTTTTTGACATTTCAAATGAGCGTTCGCTAGTCATTTTAGCTCTGAATATGCAGTCTGGCATCAGTGCCATTCTGACTATCCATGAAAACGTGAGCCACAACTTTCTTGTCTCTCTGTAAGCATCTCCCTGCAATGCCAAGTACATAGCATGAAATCCAACTGTTGCAACTGCCAAAAACTCAACAGCCTTATAATGGATGAATGTATCTGTGATTGGTCTTGGCCTTCGTTTGAACTCACTTGGCAAATCCATTTGCATCCAATATTTGTCAAATCGTTGAGCAATCACTTTTCCCGCTTCACTCAATTTTTTGTCTGTTGGCCTAAATTCGAGAATGAACTTCAAAACAAGCCTGCAGACTCCCAAACTGACATTATGCATGGGGTCTACACAGAAGTCATTGATCATATCAAAATAGGGCAGTCGCAGTAATGGAGAATAGCCCTGAATTCCGTAGCGTTTTTTCTTTGGTAGGGCATTAGGATTGTCTTTTAGTTGCTCAGCAATTGTTCGCCATTCTTCCAAATTCCTAAGTTTGAAATTGATAGTGCTTGCAGGGTACGACATTTTGTGCTTTCTTTTGTTGTACTTGCCAATCGCCAGGCACCTTTCACAACTGAAGTAGCCGTTATGTCCTACAACAGCCTTCAATTTCAATCGCATTGGTGTATCACCATTAAAGCGTCGCAGGCAAATACCAGTTCTTAAGCACTCGTCAATCACTCGATCAATTAGCGTGAGCATTTCTGTTGTTTTGCCTTTACGGTAAATCTGTACTGCCATGGGGTACACTTCCTTGCAGTTGTCGAATTTTGTGCACAAAATGTTCATTTGTGCGTCACCACTCTTTGTAAGAGGAACGCCATCAAAGAACAGATCGGCAAACTTGTGCTTCACTTGATCAGCAGTTTTTTTGATGTTCTCATATTCAAGATGAAATGCGTAGAGTTCGTCAATGGGCGTGTACGTCCACTCAGACATTAGTTTGTATCGAGGGCGCGGGAAACGTTTCCTTGGAAACTTTGTGCCAGAATAAATTTCAGTCTCATTGGTCTCCGTGTCCAAAAATTCATAAATCATCTTTATGTTTGGAACTCTACTTTCAAAACGCTTACGCATTGTTGGATAAGTAATAAGCGACTTTGTATCTAGGTGTGAAGCAACAGCATGACCTTGAGCAGCCACTATAAAGTTCCACAAACATTCACAAGCAGTTTCTTCGAGCCCTAAAGCATTCACTACTGTCATGAACCTTAAGTAGAACGCATCATCTCGCTCATTGCTAGTGAGAAGCATCCTGTCTTTTTCAAACTCCTCTTGAAACTGCTTGCGTGTCATGTTACGGAGGTGAATGTTTTTCTCACTGCACACATTAACACTTTCACTTTCACCATCAATTTCATTGTCGTCGTAGTCTTCATTGCAATCAAAGTACTCGTCCTCTTCAGAGTCACTTGCTTCAATGTCACTTGGAATGTTGTCGCAACTTTGCTGATCATCTGATGGGCGCCTATGCCTTCTTAATGTGAGCAACGACTCACTTTCAGCCTGGAAAAGATCAAGGAAGGGTTACGAATACATTTATATAGAGAAATAATTGGTGATAAGTTATACTTGTGCAATTTCATCGTTTTCAAGTTCATGTTGCCCATTAGCGGCATCATTGTTGTTTTCCAAATTGATGTGCTCATTAGGAACTTCGTCATCTTCCGAGTCGGTCTCCTTTGATTGGCCGTTGTAATTGAAATCAGCATCGGCGACAACAAAGTTAACTTGCTGAGCAACTGCGTCATTACTATCTTCGTCCAAATTGTTGATGGGTGAGTCAGACAAATTCACACTTTGCTGGCTGCTGTCATCCCCAGAATCATTGACAAATCTTCTCCTTAATAGCTCCTGCATATACATGGTGTCGACCACATCTTCATGTTCCTCTCCATCGTCAACTAAGTCATCATCACCCTCATCGTTTGAGAATATAAGTTGCTCCAGTGGTATTTCAATATCGTCAGGGTCAACAACTTTCCTAATCTTCCGTTGACGGAGATTTTCGATTATCTTCTCTCCAGGGAATAGCTCTTGCGTCTCATATACTTCAGTAGCTGCATTGGTGTTAGTGTCGTCATCGTCTGATTCGCCTTCCATGTCACTGTCGTCTCTTTGGGTCATACGCGACAAATGTAGAAGACGTCTGGTGTCCTCGTTTTTCTTTCTGAGTGTTTTCACTGCTGTGTAACTGTTTATTGCCTGCTTAAATTGTGGAAACAGCTTGGTGAGGAGAGAATTTCTTATCGACATGTCATCGCTTTCGTCGTTTCCAGTCAAGTCGGCAATTTTCAAAGGCGCCGCCATTAAAGGGACCGCATTTTTAACACCTGATGGACCCGGCATGGGACTGTAAAAAACATAGCAGTTGTGTTAATTACATTAATTGGATTTATCGTGTAAATTGACTTACTCAGAAATTTCATCAAGTTCTCGTTGTCGCCGCATTTGCTCATGACGAGCTGTCGTTCGACGCACTTTTTCAGCCTCTAATTCGGCCTCCTTCTGTTTTTCTCGTTGGCGTCGTTTACGTTCGGCCGGGCCTTCATGTTTTAATGTTTTTTTCACTTTTTTAGGTCCCATTTTGACGGCATCTTTCAGTCGCCAATTCAAAATGGCGTTGTTTGTTTATTTGTCGCAGTTGCTGTTTCAGTCTTCACGCAACCTTACCTGAAGGTGAAATGGGGAGACATTAAGTTATTTTTTGTCGTACGACGAAAATGTACTAATGCAAAACTTTGCAATTAATACAGCAATTATTAATTAATTACTATCATTTGCGAGTAATGAACAATATTAGCAATATTGCGTGTTCAGTATTTATGTCATTAAAAAACTGCCGAGCAGTATTCCAAAATATTCCGCGCGCGGACAAGATTTAAATTTTCTCGCCAAACAGGTAGAGGTTAAAATAACCGTCGCCGAAACGAATCCGACAATTTTAAAAATTGATTTATCATCGAAAATCAAGGCAATCTCGAAGAATTGTGACCATGGATGTGCCGGCGGACTTGCCAACGACTGTCTACGACCGAGTTTTGGTCATGTACTTGAACGAATCGCCGCCAATGACGCACTTGCCGATTACATGGAGGTCGCCTACTGGAAAGGCCCTCTCTGAGATCGTCAACTTTGATCCCACCCAAGCCCTGACGAACTCTCAACGAAGGAAAACCTTCAAGTACCAGGAGGCTGGATCCGATTGGAGAGAATTCTCCATTTTTGCTCGAGTGGAGCAAGGTGAGCAAAAAATTGACGGTTTACTGATAACAAAATGTTAACGCTCTAATGCTAACTTTAGGAATGCCGGTAACGAGGATCCAATCGATAACGCAGGAGTTGAACAGGAATTTCAGCGGGAAGCGTGATGCTGGCGACAGACTGGCCATTAAGATGGATTTGATCCAAAACTACTGCGAAAAAGGCCATGGCTTATTGGAATTATCCTAAGCGACAGTTAAATGGCAACTTCATCTTCAGCAAATGGGATGGAGCGTCGACCAGGTCAAAAAGCAGGAAAAACTTGCCGAAAACTGACGGGAGCCAAGAGGAGGGCGAAAATGCTTCTTCGGGCGACGAATTCCAGGATGAGGCCGCACAATTGTTGAAGAAGAAAGAAAAAACTCCATCTTCTGCTGGTAAAAGGCGGGCATCAACTTCTGGTCCATCAACATCTGGGACTGCGCCACCAAAGAAGCAAGCCAAAAAGTCCGACCAGATTCCTGAAGCGAGGACAAAGGTCTTCAAAAGCCCAGCCAAGGGGAAAGGAGTTGGCAAGAAGAGTGCGGCTGCCAAAAATTTGGATAAGTCTCTTGGGAGTCAACCAGCAGGAAGGTCGACGCGCGGCTCTACAAAGACCCAGCCACAAAAGAACGCCGCCACCGCCAAAAAGGATGACGCGCCAGCAGCAACGACTGACACGCCCACTCATTCCGATATTGGTGAACAGGAAGACACCACCGCCGAGCTGGTAGACCTCACTCTTGGCAGCAATTCATCTGGCAATGCTAGTGATGATAAAAATGCAGAAGTACTGCAAAAAGTAATAATCATTTTTAAATCTAACATTCGCATTTACTTCAGGAAAAGGTCGAATTGATTGTGCCAGTCAAGCCGTGGACTCCAGAGGACGAGGCTAAGGCTAAGCCATTTGCAGATATGACCGAGGACGAGAAGAATGAGGCAATGCTGCAGTTGAAAAGCAAGATTCAACAACTGGAGCAGGAGACGCTATTGAAGAAAGTCATCATGGAAGTATATGTCCATGAGATCGCTCCACGATTTGACAGCATTGACAAACGCCTTGATGAATTCATCAATGTCACCTATAAGAACGACATTGCTGAGCTGAGAGCAAAGCCAAATGGACGTGAGGTATGTTTATTTACATGTAACTTTGCTATATGATCGTACCAATAATGTGTCGTCATTTCTTTGATTACAGAGGACGCTTGCTATATGCAAGGAGATTAAGTCACGGCTTGATCACTTCACCAGTGAGACCTCAAAGATCAGGCAAGACTTTGAAGACGCCGTGACCACGTCAAATGATGCTCGCTCACGTGCAATTGGAATTATTAGCCGCCCTCTCCCTTGGGACTTGATGGGAAAGGGCATGGATGTGTACTTTGCTAACTTGCTAGTACAAGATTTGCTCGTTGGTGTCATCCTGCCGTTTTTCAATGGTGTCGTCAATGCTTACGACCACTATATAGCAAAAGCGGTGATCACCAAAATCTTCACACCTGTCGCAATGGCTCATCTTGTCTTCAAACATTCCAACAAGTAAGTGTGAATTGATTTATGGCGACAAGTGCTACTAGACTGACGTTTATGTGTTGCAGTCTTGATAAGGTCGCATTCCAAAGGAGGACCATCCCAAACAATTTGATGAGGATGCTGGAATTTAAATTGTGTCCTCGTTTGAAGGACTTGAGGAGAATCGGACCTGACGAAGTCTTTGAAAACATGCAGATCGTGAGAGATAAACTCTCATTAGGAATGACGAATGCAAGGACTTCATTCATTCGCCGTGGCTTGCGTCGCACCAATAATGCTGATGAGGCGGTGTCGGCAATGTATGAAATTGCTCTGGATATGTATGGCGAAAATGCTGTAAGTACAATACTTGAAAGTAACGACAGTATAGTTGGTATTGCATTGTTAACGCAATGTTAACAATTTTAGCATGAAGTGGACCAGCGGGTGAAGCCAGATACCCTTGAGGTGTTCACCGAGAAATTGAAGTCGCGCAGTGAATATCGCACTGCTCTCAAAGCCATGAATAGCAAGAAGGATGGCGATAGCGACAATACTGACAGTGATGACGAGGAGAACAAGGGAGCCGTCAGTGGTGTAGCAATCTACGATTGCGATAGAGGGCCGCATCCTGGTCGAATTTGGAGCGTCGAAGATGTCATCAAACTGATAATTGCAGCGGGCCACACCTTGGGCAAAAATGTTTTCGAACTAGAGTATGAACCAGTGCCTTGTGTTCCGAACGTAAGTAACATACTTCTTGACCTGTTATGCCTCGCTGCATGCTGAAAAGTACTTTCAAATTTACAGCTTAATGCGCTGCATAAGTCTATTTGCAAAAAGTACGAGAACAATCTGGATGATCTCATCAATGAATTTGCCGGGTTCATTGGCGTAGGCACTCCTGGTACAGCTATGGATCAACCGGCTCCAGCACCAAGACCTTTTCAACCAAGCCCTAGGAAATTTCCAATTGAGTACGCTGGAGCGTTTGCCAATCCAAGAGAGGTAATTTATTGCTCACACATTTCTTAATTACATGTTAATTACTTTTTGGTACCGCCCACTTCTCACAATCAGATTGAGGATGCCGACAAAGAGACAACAGAAGAGGAGAAGAGTGGTGAAGTGCAGACATCCAAAGAGATGACCACTACTGATGACAACAGTGCTGAGCAATCAGACACCAGTTCCTTGCACATCCTTGAACGGGGTGGAATCCTGGATAGCGGCGAACTCACTCCTGAATCCGAAATTGCACAAGCAGCTCCTAAGCAACCTTTTGATAAGCCAATTCCGCCTGTAAGCCCATAACATTACTTTTTCAGTTATCCTACAATACTAACACAACATTTCTTGTGATTGCTAGGACGCTGAAGGTGTCACTGATGCTGATGTGCAGAAGGCGTTGATGGAAGCGGCTGGTCCTTCATCTGGTACGCTGGCTGATGCCAAATCTGTTGAGGCAATGCGCCAACAGCTTGTTTATGAGGCCATGCAGAAGAGACTTGAAAAGGAGACTCGTGACTTGAGAGAGTTTGATGAAATGATGCGTCGTAAGCGGGAAATTGAAAAAGAGCTGGAAGACCTGAAGAAGAGGCAGCAGCAACAGCAAGAAAATTAACAGCCATTATGCATTAATGAAGCAGAAAATTATAACTTATAGCTTTTCATTTCTTATAATATGATAACATACAGTACCTAGAATGCACAAGGAATAAAAAAAGGCCGCAAGGCCAAAAAAACGAATAATGACTACCATTTGCGGCAATACTGCTGAATCAATTTATTTGGTCTTATAAACATACTGCACAGCAAATGCTCAACAATTTAAGCAGTTTTTTGCAGAATACTGCCAACAATTAAAAAAAATACTGCATAACATGTTTTGCAGTCATTTAAAAAACTTCTAATCAAAATTCCAAAAAACTGCTGGGCCACTGAACGTACCACTGAAATGTCACATTTTTGTTACAATGGGCAGTCTTGCAACAGTGGCACGAGCAGTATTTTGGAGTCAAAAACAAAAACTGATCGACCCCTGCACACCGACTGATGGGCAATCTAAACACTTAGTGGGGATGGTGTGTTATAGTTGGCTCGTGTTCTCCAACGTGATTCAAACTTCTTTCAACTCAAGAAAAGCTTGGTTTAAAAGAGAATGTATGAATAATTCACGTGCGAGCAAAAACCCTTCTAGAACATCACATCTCATATACAGGTTTTTCAAAGTATGCCTCTTTATTCTACTAACATTTTCATTGCATTGGTGGATTTTTTATCTCTTGTTTACAAAATAGAAAGGCAAGTTTTTCCACTTCTTTAAAGCGAGAAAGCTTGCTTAAGCATGCATGAAGTTTTCGAAATCTGCAGGTGAAAATCTCTCAGAAAAGTTGACTTGAATGGGCGCTTGCGCGTGAGCTTTTGAGCCAATATAGAAAGAAACCTGAGTTGTATTCATCAGTACTTTCTGTTTCTATATGAAGATTAGAAGCTTACACGCGTATTCTTGCATAAATTACATCCAGAAAATACTGGTTGAGTAATGAGATTAGCTAAACGTCTGCAAAACCTCAGACCACTTAAAAAGGCTTTCTACGCTTGATTTACAAAAATGTTTTGCCTCATTACTCCGCTTTGCGTTTTTGGAGAAAAGGCTCAGAAAAAGTCTCATTTGTGAGTAATCAGGCTCTAATTTTAGTTGCACTTTTCCGGCTTTTCAGTTTCCCCAAAAAAGTGCTAATGAGCCAATCAGTGTTCTTTTAGATTTCCCATCAATGAAAAGTTTCATCCTTGCACCCAAATCAAGGGTAGTAATTATTTTTGCGGATCTCCAAGCGGAACTTTAAGAAGTATAGTCACGCAACCTTTTCGCATTTCATGGTTATTAACCGCGTGGACTTCAAACTCAAAATACAAAAATGCCTTTTATTCTCGATAAAAAAATTCAGATAGGACAAATTCGAGTACATCTGGATTTTGCCTCAACATCGTGATTGGCAGGGAGATTGAGGCCTCAATCATGCATAGGAAAAACATGAGAGGATCCAGGAGAAAATCCATATCCATGTGGTACGAGATCCAAACGAAGAGGACCAGAGTAGCACACACAAAGCAGGTGTGCACAATGGAAGCTCTTGAGGTTTTCATAGTTTTGTTCCTTATGGAGTTGTTAAAATTGTGCTGAGCTCCTTCGATGCTACTGATTGAAGCATTGCTCCGCATTTTCTCGCGTTTCACGTTCAACTCAACAACTACGTAGATAAACACTGTAGCTGCCCCCATAATTTGATACGACCTTTTAGAAAAAAAGTTTTTTATTTAATATAATGAATGATTATTTTTTAATATTACCTTATGTTCACTTCTGGAGGTTCTTTGGTGCTGATTCCGGAAAGCAGATACTCATTGCCATTGACGGCCTGGCCACGCCCCCAGTTTTGTGCCACGCCCAAAATGAGGCTTATCAAGATATTCGCCAAAGCCAGGAAAGCATCGAAAAATGCATCGATGACAGGTGGGGCTCGTTTCCACACGCAGACACTCAAGTATCGAAAAATGGAGTATTCAATGCAGCCCAAGAAAACAGCGATGGCAATGCACGTTTTCGCGGTGCTAAACCCGAACCGAACAAGGTGGAAATTCAGAGGCCCACAAGCCAATCTCAGCAGCCAGAACGAGCTCAAGAGCAGATTGCATAGGATGATGTAATAGGAGAAATGCGAGACAATTCGGTTCAGCACCGTTCGCTTCATTGGATCTCCTACCCTTTTCTCGAAGAGGATCAAACATGGCGTCGTTGTGAATGAGACGATTTGGCAGATAATGAGAATTGTGGCTATGCAAATAGCCAAGCTGGGATGCTCCTCAAAAAAGTCATGAGGGTTGAGTGAACTGGTTAAATTCACAGTCAAGTTAGACCACATGCAGCCTTAATTTTTTAGTGTAGCTACTTTGATTGGCAAAGTCTCACTGAGGATTAATTATACATAATCTCTCTCCCAATGTTTCAGTAGGAAAAAGGGCTTTTGAGTGATGAGATTAGGCACTTTTGTACCTTCACCTTTTTTAGGGTATGCAAATAAGTCCTGACGATTGGTATTAGAGCTCTTCAGTGATTAAGCCTCAGATTATTGAGTTGAAGCACTGAAAAATGCTTTGCCCAATCTATGTGTGTTATTTCAATTATCAAAAGCCTGTTTCATCTTTTGCTTTTACTATAGAACTTGGGATTCCATGTTTTGCACCTTACAGTCCCATATTTGGTTTGAATCCACTGAAGGCACAACTTAACTCGTCTTCTGCGCGGGCAATCTGCACATCCAGAAGCTTCTGCCTGTAAATAGAGAAATAAGTTGAGAAAATATAAAATCAAATGTAATTCCTGAATGCTTTTAAACATAATTTTTTGGTCTTGGAAGCATTAGTGGGTATAGTTAAACTTACTGTAGATGTAGCTAAGCTTGTTTTTTCTCCGCCTGCAACTCTAAATAGCAAATCTGCCTCGCTGTCTTCCTCATAGTCTTCTGTTGAGCGAATGTGTCTTGAATTGACTCGCTTAAAAGCGTACAAAAATACGAGCAAGGCCAAAATCAACTTCATCGCGGAAAAGCTAATTCGCTAATGAGAACTGAAAACAGACCTCACGGAAAAAGAAGAATTTCGGTATACAACCATAATAGTAGGAATATGGAGCGCTGCTGATACGCTCCATGAATTTCCTAGCGTATGTGCTATGTTTGCATTATTATTGATGCGTAAAAATCACACAAAAGTAAGTTGAGTAGCAGTTTTTGTTTCTACTTTATTTCTCGTATAGATAATCGCTTCTTAGGTTATTTTGTAATGGACATAAATAATTTAAAGCATATGAGCTCTACGACAATTTTGACAAAACGCAGTTGCATTGCTTTTTAGAAATTGATCGCGATTTGGGGGTATTTCTTATGGCCTATTTTGGTTCAAGCCTAGTCTGAGTCTGATGATGGAATGCCACTTTCCGCATCGATATGTTCCATACTTTGTCCGTCTCCAAATGAGGCACCATTTCACTCTTCTTCTTGGTATACAATTGGCACAAGAAAAGTTCCGCACTCCAGCCTAAAAGATTGAAAATCAAACTTTAAAGTAATGCAAAAAAAATTCCACTTTTATACTTACAGTGGATGATGATGAGTGGCTCGGTTTTCCATCTGCAAGCCTTAAAGCAAAATTAGCTAGTTCTTCTTCACCAAAGTCCATATGACTTAATTGTCTTGCGTAAATGGTTTCTATGATAGTGCTAATAAATATGACCATGGTCAGTAGTGACCTCATGTTGAGACATTAAATTGCTGAATGGCTCGGAAGAAGATTTTTCTAAGGCCCACTGTGTCATGTTGCGCCATGTTGCGCGTCTTCTCGGTGCCATACCGATTTTGTCTCCATATGCACAGGTCACTTATTTTTGGTGCATGTTTTTTGAGTGTTTTTCAAAATCAAAATAAAGTTGTTACAAATTGCCATTGCATTGGTGTTTAGAGCAAAAATATCAGCTTTCCAACAAAGATTAAACAAGTTCTAACAACAATGTTTCAATAATTTTAAAAAAGAGGAAAAATAGAAATATTCCAAAAATTTAAATCTTTTAAAGCATGTCATGTGTTAAACGATTTGAAAAATGCTAAGCAGCTGCATGATGACTCATATGAGCATAGAAAGCTTTGGATTTGGCAACTTTCCAAAAATCAAAAAACACAAATACCTCAAATACCAATGAATGCCAAGCATTTCTACCAAATACCAAACAAATAGGCTAAAATCTGCAAAATTACAAAGGAAAATGAGCTTCTATTTTTAGCTCATATGGCTTTAAACTGTAGAAGCAACATTTGGCTTACATCCATAATTACATAGGTGTCTTCAATTGCAAGAAAGCAAGCAGAATACATAGAGGCTAGGAAATTGAGGTTACTTCCTCAAAGTACAATTAGCAAACACTTTGGCTTCACAATTAAGGCCAAAGGCAGCAGCAAGTGTTGAGAAAGTACCTATAAATACTTGGGCTGGTGTCCCCAATTCCCCAGTCTTTATCAGCTTGACTCTAGAGTCGGTCTTGTTTTTGAGTTGTCTTTTGCTTTTCTGTTGAAAAAAACCAAACAACAAAATGCCTTCTGCTGTGAGTATTACATTGACATATACACCATCTTGCGGTCTAAATAATTTTCAATCTAAAACAAAAGACCCCTGAGGAAGTCAAGAAAATCTGCGACATCTACGATTGGGATGGCAAAGGTCTCTTGGACATGTACTACTTCATGGACATCTTCTATGCCCTAAACTTCAACATCTCCAAGAAGGTTTGCGTCAAGTATGGCCAGACTGATGACTATGGCAAGAAGTTCTGCAAGTTTGATGAGGTTGCTAAGCTCATTAATGAAGCTCTCAAGGAGCCAGAGGGCTCTGGAAACTACCATGACTATGTGGAGCTTTGCAAGCTCTATGACAAGAATGAGAATGGTACCATGATGTTGGCAGAGCTGGAAAATGTCTTGTGCAACCTTGGTGAGCATTTGTTTGTCAGTCAAAGTTACATTTTTTCGTATTTCCCTATTGCATATATGCTTTTTCATCAATGGGCCTTGAATAAAGTAGATTTCCTTCTTTATCATAGCTGATGAGATCCCTAAGGAAGACTGTGCCAAGATGCTTGAAGAACTTGCACCCAAGGAAGATGAAGATGGCATGATCCCTTACCATGCCTTTTTGGATAAACTCACTGGCAAAGCTTAAGCAAACACCAAAGATATCAATTGTTTGAAGGCCTCCAGAAAAGCAGAAGACAAAATCTTCTGTTTGAAACAACACCAAATGCTGATGTGCAAATCATTCTTCATGATTTTTCACACTCAACATGCTCAAACAGCTCAAAATCTGTGCAAAAAGACCAAAAAAGACCATCAACTAAAATTGGGAGGGCAACATACGAAACCGACTCTATAACCCATAAATTCCCTCCATATTTCAATGAAAAAAAAACCATGTGATAATTCAACAATTTTGTCAACAAAAACAGAAATGGACCTCTTTTGTAACCAGTTCACACACAAATCAGCCCAAGAAAAAAAAAAGGTTCACTTTTGGCCACCCGAAATGATTGAAAGTCAGCTGTCGCGCGTGCACGCTTGACACGTGCGCGCGCGCTCCCGCACGCTTGTAATCACTACATAACAACCCGGGGACAAAATTGACAATGTATTACATACCTTCCTTTTGAACGACAACCAAAAATGTATTACACAAAAGGTATTGTGCGTGCATTTCTCGCATATTGACGTGAAATATACATCACTTTCACTACGAAACTGAGTTACTGCTGAATTTTTCAGTTTTTGCTGAGAATCATCGAAACTTGAAACTTCTCATAAATATCCCACTTGATAAAAGGAGGTTTTCTAACTATTTTCAAGTTTGTAGTTAGTTGCGAGTGTAGCCGAGTCAAAAAGTGTTCTTATCTTTTTAAGGCACCTAGCTTGGAAGAAGGCAATGAAAACCTAAATTATCCTCTCAAAAAGCCTTAAAAAAGGTGCAGAAACGTGATTGTAAGTTATAAATAATCAAAAAAGTTGTTGTAAAGTTTATTTGAATCTAATAAAGTAAAAATTGAGCAAAACATTGGCGTTCGCTCCCAATTTTGAACCAAACTCATCAATTCTCTCGATCTTTGGTCATTTAAAATCTCGTCAAAAACACGACATGTTTACACTTTTTCAGGCAAACTATTTGGCTACTATTAATTTCGGTTACCACTTTTCCAGCCTTCAGTTGATGTAATCATAAGAAATGACTAAAAATATGAACATGTCAGAGTTACATTTGATTTTATGGTATTTTTGGCTGATATTTCAACTTCTATGTTTCAGATTTTCATACTTGAGCCAAAATTCGATCTGAGAAAGAAGGGCCTCTTTTTAATCGTATTTTGGCTAGGCTTTTGTATTTTCTGCGAAATGAAAGGGGTGAAAGCAAATTGACGCAAAATGAGTGCGGACGAATGGGTGGATGCGATGAGCATCATCGCCGATGGATTATCAGCTGTCACCGAAGGTTGTCGTCTTCCCGTTCGAATGAGGAAAAGTGAAATGGGTGGAGAAGACTCCAAAGACGATCCAGAGGAGTGGCCTAAAGCTGAGATCTTGTCCATCCGGAATGTGGAGGGTTCAAACCAGTATTATGTGCATTTCGTTGACTATAACAAAAGATTGGACGAATGGGTGACTGAGGATCGACTTGACACTCGCAGAATTGAACCACCTTCTTTCAAGGTAATTTTGCAAGTGTCACAAATAAAAAGTGAACTTAAGCAGTTTTTCTTGCGAGGATAGGATGAAAAAATGACTGGTTTATGTACGCCTATTCGAAGACAAGTGTCTTTAGCAGCCTCAACTGTCACTTCCAGACCAGCCTCTCCTGGGCCTCCAACCCCAAGCCAATTTGATATAATGGTCACAGGTAAAATCAATGTCCATGAATGTAGTCTTTTAATTTGATTTCTTTGGTTACAGGTACAAATGTTTTGGCTGCTGCTTTGCAAAAGAAAAATGCCAGGAAACGAAGAGGTGGCTCCTTGTCTTCCGGAGGAGCCAGCATCGATGAGGAACCAGCTACTCCACAAGCAGCTGTACCAAGTGCCAATATTGACACCAATCTTCCTAGCACTCCACAAACGCCAAGGATGACTGGCAGCTTGGCTGTGGTTGGCCACCATGATGACATCGTCACCAGAATGAAGAATATCGAGCTCATTGAGCTTGGCAAGCATCGAATCAAACCTTGGTATTTTTCACCTTACCCCCAAGAATTGGTGAACTTGCCTTGCATCTTCCTCTGCGAATTCTGCCTCAAATTTGCCAAATCTAGAGCATGCTTGCAAAGGCATCTAAGTAAGTGCTCTTGGAAGCATCCTCCAGGCAATGAAATCTACAGGAAAAATGACATATCCTTCTTTGAAATTGATGGCCGAAAAAACAAAGCGTACGCCCAAAATCTGTGCTTGTTAGCCAAACTCTTCCTCGATCACAAAACCTTATACTACGACACTGACCCATTTCTGTTTTACGTCATGTGTGAATATGATGATTTGGGCTTCCACATTGTTGGTTACTTCTCCAAGGAGAAAGAATCAAGTAAGATGCTCTATGAAAATATTTTTTGCATTTTTTAATAATTTCATTCTTACAGGCGAAGACTACAATGTGGCTTGTATTCTTACCCTGCCTCCCTACCAAAGAAAAGGCTTTGGTACCTTACTCATAGAATTCTCGTATGAACTATCAAAATTTGAGGGCAAAACTGGCAGCCCTGAGAAGCCTTTGTCTGATTTGGGATTGCTCTCCTACAGATCTTATTGGACTCATGCCATCCTAGCAGTATTATTGGACTACCAAAAGGACAGCAATGTAGAAAATCCTGCAGAAATCACCATCAACGAGATTTGCGAGAAAACTTCCATTAAAAAAGAGGACGTTATTTCCACATTGCAAAAATTGAACCTCATCAATTATCTCAAGGGTCAATACATTTTGGCTCTCAACCAAGATTTGGTGGCCAAACACAAGAAAGAGCTGGCCAAAAGACACCTCAGAATCGATCCCAAAGCTTTACACTGGACTCCCAAAGATTGGTCCAAGCGATCTAAATGGTGATTCCTTTAAACCTAGTCATTCAAAAGTTTTGTGTCTTCACAAATTGCATGCAATACAGAACTAATTTTACACTGACATTATCAGCTTAGCAATATTCATCAATTCACTTGGGATTTACAGTAACGCAGCGTTAGATCTTGCCAACTTAATCGATTTTTGCAGTTTTCAGTTTCATCGCTGCATCGAACCATTTTAATCTCAAAGAATATCAACGAATCAATGGCTGTCTATAGAAAGGCCTTGGTGAATCAGGGCAATTAGGTGATAGAGACCTATTTACAGAGATCAATCAAACCAAAGCTGAATGCTCCAAAGAGCCCCTAATTTATCCTTCAGCAGCTGATTTGGTAGAACAAAATGCTTTTACGGTTAAACAGTTACATTTTGGATCAACCTCAACAAAAGTAGTCATAATATGTTTCAGGCAATTAACCAATAAAATACAAGTTGAAAAATCGCACTACCAATTAATTAATTTACCAAAATAAGCGGCCTAACATGCAACTCGAGTTGCAGATTCTAAATATTTCATAATCTGAAAGCCATCAAAAAATCAGGGATACAAGCGTAAAAGTACAATTTACTTTCTGAAAATAGTTGCTATTTTTGTTTGTTACTTTCAAATTGAAAATGAAAAACGCATAGCATCATCTTTATTATATAAGTATTCTATTTTATAATAAGCACATCAAATATGAACTGAAACCATGTGATCATCTCTCGTTGTGGTTTCGTCTTCGTTCTGGGACTCTTCTTTTTCGTAATACTGCAAAGTCCGAGGAATACTCACTACTGTATTTGAAACTTTTGCCGGATCATGGTGCAACTTTACGGCAGCAATGATTGTGATGGGTATATGAAAGGGGACATAGAATATGTAAGCCAAAAACCTGACCAAGTCTCTTGACTCATCATATAGACTTTCAAAAATTGCAATTATGCTCATTGTAAGGGCAACAAAAACAATCTGACTACTCACAAACCCAATTGACTGTATCAAAGTTTTTGTACTATGAGTAGTTCCCCCAGAGAAGGCCATATTTTGATTGTTGTGTATTTGCTGATTCCTTTTCAGCAGAAATCTGATCATGAGCAAATCGTAATAAACATTGGCCAATGCTCCAAAAACAGCAAAAGTCCAAAGAATTAATGTGCATACATAACACTTTTCAGAGGTTGGTGAGCATAACTGTATTCCAGGCAATATTGCTGCCTTTTCTACAAGTCCCAGAGTTGGAACAAATAATTGGTATGCAAGCAAAGCGAAGGCAAATCCATAAGTCCTTTTCTTTATGTCCTCATCATGCATGATCAGCTGATTGGCTGTTTTTGACGCAAACCAGAACCTAACAGCTGAGAAGAAGCTGACAAGCGTAATGGAGCCACTGATGGCATTAAAATGTCCAATTCTAAGTAAAGTGCAACTAGCAAGGGTTGCATCAGTTTGCAAATGCCCAACGAATGCAAGAATCATCCAAAAGATTGCCTGGATGTTGGCTAAAAACAAAATCCTTTTGACGTTCCATGATAATTTTGGTGCTTTGTTCTTGAGAAACCACATGCTTAGTGCGTTCAATAATATTGCAAAGGGAATTGCAAACTTGCTTGCTTCTTGCCATAGAAGCATTTTTGAAGCTTACAAAAAACTAACAGATGGAAAGAGATAATGGCTCCAGCCTTTTTGAGCCTTAAAGCAACTATGACTAAATACTAAATACACAAACAGAGAGAGGAGGATAGGATTAATGATACAACCTACTTAATCTTGAGTAATCTTGTTAAAAACTCAAAGCCACTTAATTTACAGCCAATTGCTCTAATTTAACTTCCCCTCTGAAGAAATGTATCCATTTCTATCTGGCACAATTCTCAGTTTGTTCGCAAGCTGGTACTTCTTGGTAGCGTGGAGGGAAAAGAGGCCACCATAATTCTGACCCAGATTCGTTCATGTTCAACTGAGGGATACTATTTGCTGCCAATACCACGTTTGCTTTCTGAAGTTGTATGACCTCGAGCTGCCAGACATTTTTTCATACAAAATACCTGAGGCTTGAGTGTTTTTTGTGCCTGAGAAGCTACGCAGGCAATATTGGGTTTGATTACTAAAACAAATCAATAGGCTCCACATATGTTATTCATGGCATGCTTATATGAAATCTAATTTTTGCCTTTCACATTTTGACAACTTTCTTATACTGCTATTGTCAAATCTTGCTCTTGAAATACAGAGAATTGCAGCATGAAAAATCAATAGATTTGTTGGTTATAAGAAAAATGCACTTGTGTGTGAGCAGCGAGCCTTCATGCATGCTTTCATGAATTATTGAGTCATTCTTGCTTTCTTTTTTCGATGACAGCTAGGTAGAAAGCAGGTGAGCTCATGAGCTCAGTTATTTCACTGCAGTAAACTTGACCAAATTTTAATTCTATACCAAAGTTCGTACTATCCAAACAACTTTCATGAGGTTGTGCTCGATTTCTTATTACTCATATTAAAGATGGGCTGTGGAGAGTCCAAAATCAAGAGCATTAATTTAGCTCAAGATCCCATTGAAACAGAGAATCATGTAACGAGGCCTTCAACACGATTGGCCGATAATCTTGACGATGGATTACCAAATAGGTGAGCTTTACTGTATCTTCCGTAACTTTTTCAAATCAGTCTCATTCATCCACAAAAGCTCATTTAAGAAATTGATCTACGTTCACTTAGTGCAATTTTGGGCCATTGATTTAAATTGTTCAACATTTCTTCTGCAGCTAAAATAATGATTGTAATAGGTAACTTTTGCTTACCTTTTGAACGCAACATCCAATTGATAAAAATGATATTATTTTCCCTTTGAAACTAAGAAATACGAGTTTTTTCATGGTTTGATACTTTGAAATCATCTTTAATTGATCATCGGAAGCTCGTTAATCCCATATCTCTAAACCTTCCATCATAGTTATAAAAATATGCTTGTTTTTTCTCATTACAGGCTTCTAGCAGCAATTCCTATCTCAGACCTAGGAGAATCTCTAGACTCGAGGCATTTAAGTGAGTCATTCAATGGCGCCAATCATTTGGGTAAAAGCCACACAGTTAGCATGGACTCTGGAGACTCAGGATATGACGAATACGAGGAGGAGTACAGCCACATAATTACGGAAAATTCCTCAGCTGAACTGGTGAAAAAAGTGGAAGAAGACTTCAGACCGGTTGATCTACCAGAGCTTCTCGTCATCACTGGCAGAGCATGTACGAGAATTTTGTCAGGCTACCAAAAAACCAAAGTGGACGAGGCCAAAATTCTCGATGCTCTCAGAGATGAGGGATTATTGGCCAAGCCCAAAATAAAAACCAATGGTGGCCTCAGTTTTGAAGTAGTTGATGCTGCTGTCGTTGAGAAAAAAACAGCTGTAGAAGGAGATGCTTTCATCTCTTCAGAGTTCATGCCAAGCAAAACACTCAAAAAGTTGGAACTGAGAAGAGGGGTGAGTAAATTAAAAAAAAAAAATAGTGTGCCAAATCTGCAGAAGTAAACAAAGCAGTGGCGCAACTCAGTACTTTTTTGTGTCAAAATCTTTGACTTTTATTTTTCAGGCTCTCAGGAAACCAACTCAGCAGTTGGAAGTAAAATTGGCTGAAGCTGAGCTTCGAAGGAAAGAGTTGGAAGAAGAAAAGGTGAAAAGTGTCCTAGAAAGAAGTGGCCTTGAACGTCATGGAAGAATGAGATCAGCTTCAGCTATGAGAAGAGAAAACCTTTATAGTGCAACTGTGGCCAAAAGGCAACAACAGCTACAAGAAATGAGAGATAAACTGAAAGAGAAGCACAAGAAGAACGACATGATCAAGCTGAAAAAGCAACTCAACACCTCAGGATCATCCCTGATGGATTCTGGCTACAGGATGGAAGCTTTGGCTGCAGGAGCAAATTATGGGGGAGGTGCCATGGACTTTTTTGATGATTGAAACTGTTTTTATCAGGATTTGCTACCACATTTGCAATGGATCAGTTTGTCAGCAATACCAATAAAAAATGCAATGCCACTATTTTGTAAAAAATAGCTTTTTGTTTTTAGCAAGCTAGGATTTCAGCTAAAAAGCATAGAGCTTGTGGAAATGATGATGCAGATTACTTGAAAAATATCTTTTCTCTTTACCAGCGGTATTAACTAGAATATCACTCGTGACAGCAGTTGTATATCCCGTTCATGTGCAAAGTTGATTTTCGGAAAGTAAAAAATTGTCATAAGGCAACGGAGTTTTGTTATCAAACCACTTATGCCCTGTTCATGTATTAAGAATGCCTTAAGGTATGGAAAAAATTGTCTTAAGGAAAAGTGAATCTGCTGCTGACTGCTACTCAACGAGTTCAGCTTGGGGCCGAGCAGCGTTTTGAATGGCCATTTATTTGCTATTTTGTCTCACGGTTTTCCGCTTTTTTCAAAACAAACTAGCTTTCTTAACGTTTCTTTGATAAGAACTGAAATTTAACTATTGATTTTGCTCAAAATGTCTAAAAAGTGGAGTGCTTCGTTGCCCAAATTTAGATTTGTTTACTGTCAAGTTGGCTTAAAGTCGATCTGATTTTTTTAGCATCAGCTGGCGCTTGTCATAAGACAATTTTTCTCCTTTCCTTGAGGTGTTTTCGTGCATTTTCATAAGGAGTTTGGGGCGTACATGAACAGGACATTAAGAAGGGCTTCTCAACTAGTTGAACCAGGAATCGAGCTAACAAATTTAGGGCAAAATTCCGAAAAACATTGATTATTTCAGCTGTATCTTTTATGTAATAAATCTGCAATTTTTGAGTTGGTTCATGTGAATTTGTGTTTAATACATATTGATTCAGAAGTAACCAGTTTGGCACTGAAATTGAAATAAACTTTCAGTGTTTACTTTTCAATAGTCTTAAAATTGACCCGTTTTTTTCCAAAGTGTTAGCATCAGCAGAAGTTTACTTTAGTGTTTGTCGTAAGACAATTTTTCTCCTTTTCTTAAGGCGTTCGACGTGCATTATCGTAAGGAATTTGGGGGCACATGAACGGGATAGTAGAGGCTTTCAAATTCCTCTTCCTTGTCTTCATTAGAGAAATGTCGCTGTGGCTGGAAGCAAGCAAGTTTACGATACCATTTGCTGCATTCATCAATGCACTCAGCATTTGGTTTCTTGTGAGAAAAACACCCAAATTATCATGGAGTGTCAAAAGGATCCTAGTTTTGGCCAACCTTCAAACAATCTTTTGGATGTTTGTGTCATTCTATGGGCATTTGCAGACTGAAGCAACCCTTGAAAATTGTACTTTTCGCAGACTTGGACTCTTTAATGCCATCAGCGGCTCAGTCAATTCTGTCAGCTTTTTCTCAGCGGTGAGGTTTTACATTGCCCTGAAAACAGCCAACCAAAGGATCATTCATGATGACTTCATCAAAAAGAGGTCGTACCTTTTCTCACTCATCATGCTTGGCTACCAATTGGCTTTCATTGCATATAGCTTTGAAAAAAATATCGCAATATTACCAACTGTACAGCTCTGCTCACCAACTGCATCGAAATGTCCAACGTGTACAGCAATATTTTGGCTAATTGCAATTCTTGGCGGATTGATCAATATTTACTATGACTTTTGAATGATAAGATTTCTGCAGAAGAGGAATCAGCAAGTTCACAACCAGGAAAACTTGGCATCATCTTCGGGAAAGCCACTGGATACCGTAACCCTGGTGAGATCAATTGTCTATGTAAGTGGGCAGTTGCTCTTTGTTTGTCTCTCTGTTGGTTTCATCACTATTTTCAATTATGACAATGAAGAATCCAGAGACATCAACAGGCTAATAGCTTTTGCTTTCTACGTACCTTTTCATATACCTATAACTGTAATTGCTGCTGTGAAGCTGCACCAAAACCAGCCCAAAGCCCAAGCCAACTTGAGCAGTATTCCACAATTTCTGCAGTACCACGAAAATGACCAAGAAGAATCTTTGGATGGCGGAGTCAAACATAGAGAAGAACCGAATATTATCAACGATTCTATTTCAACAATTCACATTTGAAAATACACTTTCCTCTAATAAGCTTAAAATAGGCATAGCCATGCCAAAGGTACAAACAGCATCAAAAATACTTTTGGAATGAGGCACAGCTCTTCGTACTTACTTGCGGTAATTGTTTAAGAGCACTTATGTGGCATTAAAAGTTGGAGCAAAGCAGTATTTTCGTATGGAATTTTTTCTCCTTGTGTTTGCACTCAAAATGATTTAGCGCCTGACCGCGAGCCATTTCAAAGAGTTTTGCTTCAATATAGCTGCAATAAAGTGTTTAGCATGACAATTTTATGGCTTTATACCCTTTGATCTGATCTCAGCTTTTGCCGCAGTCTCAGCTCAGTTTTTGCTGCCATTTCACGGCCCCATTGCTGATTGCTAATTTATTTATCACGAATTCTGTCTTGAAAAAAATCAAATGATTCAATGGGTAGACTCACACATGAATACGACGAGAACGCATAAAGAAATAAAAAGGAATAAGTTTTATTGCAATATCTTCAAGCCAAAAGAGCATCCCACCACAAGAAATTGAATTTCAGACCAAAATACTGCAGACAAGGCTGGATATTTTACGAGCAAAATTCGTATCACGCAAAATGTTCATCTTTTTGCAAGGTAGTGGTGTCTCTGTGGTTTTTTAAGGAATTCTGCATCACAAGATTCCACATTATCATCATCATCAGTCTTGTAAAATATTTAGCCTTCTTGCACCATGGCACGTGAAATTGAGCGCATTTTTTGGGCAGCACGACAACCTGTGGCGCGCAGCGCGTGTGTCCTCAAGTTATATTCTCAGTTCTATCTTAGTTTCAGTGAGTACAACACCAACTACAGCGCTTAGTGCTTTGACGCGAGCCAGCATTTTTCTGTGTGAGCTTTTCTTAAAAGTGAATGAAGCAGTGAATTCATTATCTTGAAGAAAAGGTAAGCTAAGACGGCTTTACGTCATCAATGCGCGAGCGTAGTTGACCCGTTCAACACATAAACTTCTTGATCTGTTATATTGCAAAAAGCCAAAAAGAGCAGCTTCCTCTTATGAAAAACCAATTTAACTAAACGTGCTAATCTGGCTACACTTTTAATCAGAACTATAGCTTGCCCATAAGCTAGTCCAAAGGCCAGCCTGCAATTGGAGGAAAAGATGGAATTTCAGGAAAGAAAGCTCTCTAAATATAGTAAGATGTAAATATAATTGGTCCATTTGAATCTTAGATACTATACTTAAGGCTGTAAAAATGATACCTTGCCAAAAAAATCAAGAATATGCTTATTCAGACGGCGCTGCGCAGGCAGTGATCAGCTCTGATCACAGCTCTGAAATCTTATGAGTTCGCCGGTAGGATAAATATGGTATCGTTTACGGTTTCCTATGACCGGCATGCTAGGTCAAATTATCGATTTTTGCTCGACAACTCTTTAATTTTGCAAAGTAACGTAACTTTGGTGTTGATTAAGTTGGGAAATGTCTGTATGCATGGTCGGAATATGCGGAAAAATAGTCAAAAGTAAACATTGGCGGTGTTTAGATGAAATGTCAGCTGACGTCCTTGCTAGTTAGCCTGAAAGGCGTGCCATGCCATACTCAGCATACTGTAAGCTCTTTTTTCGGCTCGTGCTTAGCTCAAACTGAGTTATGGGCCAGCCTGTGTAAATACCTACTCCTCACACCAGTTGAATATGTTTAGCGTGGATAATTCGTAGGTACAGCCAAGGAGTAGTCGAGAAAAAAATGTGGTCATTTTTTCTCGATCCATTATGAAGTCAAGGCTAGTTTTTATTCAACTGACATGAAGGCATTTTTGAATTATTATTATTGAGATGGACAAGGGGGGCTGGATTTGCCTTCCGGTGCATATGCACCTGAAATTGCCACTTTTCTCTCATTTGCAAGTTAATTTTTCACTGTCCAACAACCGACTTTTTTCAAAGCTAGGTTAACCTTTCAAACAGAAGTTAAGGGCCAACTGATCTGAAATTCCAGTCACACGATATGGGCACCGATCAGACCATTTTAGGGCACTGTGCTGGATCATAAAACCTTTTCTTTATCCTCGCGTGTTCTAATTGCGTCGGCAAACAAGATTCAAGCCTTAAAATCTGATAGAAATTGGCTTTTTATCGCACCCTCATGGCAGGTAAAAATGTCACCCATAAAATGTCAACAATGGCCGCCAAATATTTGAGGCAAACCAATTTTTTCGGATTTTGCAAAGAAACAGAGAAATTCTTCAGATTGTCATCACTTGCAGTAGTAAACTTGAGCTAATTACATTGTGTGCCATTTAAGGCTCGGGTCATAAATCGGGTCAGCATTTATGGGCATCCAGTCGGAAATTAACCATTTTTGAAAACCGAGCCCCTTTTCTTGAGGCTTTGAAATTCCTTCCTCTTTTTACAGCTTATCTGCCAAAAAAGTGGCGTTTTTCACGGCCAAACTCACCTTTGTCTGTGTGCACATTAGAAGAGATGCTAATCTCGCTGCATGTTTGCTTTAATGACCACAAAATCTGAAATTGAAGCCCTCTGAGCAAATAAAAGTTTTTTCAAATGAGGCCACAATTTTTCATGCCATTTCAAAAAGTACCCCACAATTTGCTTTGCTCGTTTTCTGCAATGACTGGGCAATTGCTTATGCTAAACATCAACCCTTAGCCATTTTGCCTTATATCAAATTTGTAATAGTCAGGTTTGGGTCAATTTTGATGCAGTTGCTTTTAGACCAGTAAAAAATAGAATTTTTTAAGTCCAATTAGTAAAAGAGATTATTTACATAGGGAAATAGTTTGATTCTTAAGAAATCAGAGGTGAATGAAACAATCAACAATTTTCATGAATGTGGCTTTCCTTGAATCAGCCATTATAAAATCATTGGGTTAAAGCTCATTTTTCACGATTTTTTGCTCCGTTCTGTCAATCAGGGAGCCTCTGTGGTAGCAAATGTTATCCTATAGTCTATCCCAAGGCTGCAATAAAAACTTGGGTGTATTTTAATAAGGAAAACGTGCAATTTTGGGTGGAGCGGTGAAATGTTAGCCTTTCATGATTATTCAAGATGTTTTATGTGGTGTCGTATCAAAATCAGGCCCAGCACATCTCCAAAGCAAAAGAAGCTGGCTTTTCGGGGTTAAAGAGCGTGGATAAGTTGCTCATAATAATTCTTTGAAAAGCCTTTGCAAAACTGATATCAAAAACCCTCGCGCCTTGAAAAATGATTCATAAACCCTGAATATAACAATGGCTTTTATTATTGGAGCGGCAGCGTGATACATTCTAGTGGAACGCAGTTAAAATTCCTGATTGAAAAAAAAGCTTTATGACTCTTCTTGTGATTTTGGGCCTCCAATTCGAATGCAGTTATTATGATCGTGGCAGTATTTTAAGCCAGCTTTTTTCCAGTCTCGAAAATCGGCCCAATTAAGAAGCAGCTTCGCGGTTAGTATGTCATGGAAATATTCTAGATGTGATATGAGGATTGGGCTCATGAATATTCAAAAAATCGTCAGTCTGCCAAAAGTAGTTCATGATGATTTACACAGTGGCCCAATTGAACCATAATCCTATTAAGGCTTAAAAATAAATTCAAAGGATACATCAATGCAAGTTAATCCTTCCAAAATAGCAGAGCTCTGATAAATAATTCACTGGTTAGTTTTTTTTTCTGGTTTACAGTGTGTAGTATCATTTTGCGTAGGATTATCTATTGACATGAGGTGGCTCACTAACAAACGTGTTTTCCCCAGGAAAATCTTGATTGCATAAACATAAAGATAAAAATGGCTGAAGTGTGACAATTTTGGCAAGATGGCGTTAGATAAGTTGAGTAAGTTATGGCGCTCTTGGCCACTAAAATTGCACTACCGGATTTTTTACAAAATGGTTCAATTCTAAAGGCTGAGCTACTAGCTCACAAAAATGGCAAACAAGCGGTTTTTTTGCTCTAAGATTCATGCATTAAAAAAATAGCCATGAGAATGCCAATTTGATGGCTTTTTGCCACAATAATAAAAATGTGAAAGCTTTCAACGCTATTTTCTCATTCACTCAAAAAGTCAACGTGAAGTTAAATATAAAGACTACACTGATTGCAATGACAATTTGGTGACATTTTGCGTTGTGATGAAAACAATGAGTTTAAGCTTTTAGCGTCATTTTCACAATTACTTGAAAAGTCATGACATTTAAGTGGGCAAAACTGACACCTTAAATAACCTGGCAAGCATTAATTTTCTCAAATTATTGCTCAAAAAGGATTTATTGAGGCCTACTAAATTTGTACGTGAATCTTGACCCTTATGGCAAAAGAGAGAGTTGACAAGAAGAGATGACTATGATAATGATGATGTTACGATAAAGTCAGCCTTGGACAGTCACGACTTTTGAGCTACCCTGTAATTTCAAGCCTCCATAGATTTCACAGAGCTTTTTTGCATCTTTGCTTGTTGTCATTGAAAGTGGAATTCCTCAGCTGGTCAGCTGGTGGCAAAAGTGGCTGTAACTCTTCCAGTGCTAGAAAATTGAATTGGCTATTTTGCAATTACATCGGATGATTAATGGCCATGGTAGGCCACTACCAAGACCTAAAGGGTGGCCAAAAACAAAGCCGAGATATTTAATTTCTGCGCTACCCAATAGCAGCAAAAATGTGCTTGGCTGGCATTGTTTAGAACAATATATATGACATGTCACTTTTTTTGGCTCAATTGTTCTCCTCATACCTAATAGAACTTCTGGTCGAATTGAAGCACATTTTTCGAAGGTACTGCCTAACCGCAAATCCGCCTAAACGCAGTCCACTTTAACGCAAATCTGCTATTACGCAGTCCATCTAAAAGCAGTCCACTTAAACGCAGTCAAACTTTCATAGTAGGTATTAAATATTCCATGCTTTTGAAGTGGCACCTACAGTATGTTCAGGCAAATCTGAAGACTGCGTTTAGGTGGATTTGCGGTAAGGCAGATTTACCCATAAGTAATCCTCTTAATTACGTCCATAGACAATCAGGAATATTCATGCAAAATATCCTTGAGTGTCAAATATGTGTAATCCTAATTAAGATTGCTGAGCAATCCTATTATTAGGATTAACCAGTTTTTTATAATTGTAAGAGTACTAATTTGGGCGATCCCATATTCGAATTTTTAGTCAAGTTACCTTGCTAAAACAGCAACCTTACTTGATCAGTTAAGTTCAGCTTGTTCTAGCCAAGTTCGGTTCGTTTTAGCAATGTTCAGTTGACCGCTGAGCTGACGCGCCAACGCGTTGTACATCAGCAGCTGATGAGCAAAGTTAGCTTTTCTCAATTTAGCGAGCTTCAGTTACTACGCATATGAGAATACTTTTTGTTAAGTTCAGTTTGGCAACTGAAGTTAGCTATGCAAGCAAGCTAGTACTACATAAAATCAAGCTAAGTTAAGTTCTACCTACATAAATATCTGGGAATGGAACTGAACTAAACTTAACTTTCTACCTAACTTAACTTGACTAACAGGCCAATACGGGAACGCCCTATGATTTGGAATTTTCCTTCAAAGAAGCTTATACCCAGTAGAAATAACGCAAGTGTAGCTGGTATGATATCTAAGTAGAAAAGCACGTTACAAAGGCATATTTTCAAGCGTATTTTGCTTATTTTGCCAAAATAGGCCACCCATGTCACGATTCCATTAGTCAAATTCCGATCTAGATCTTTGGCTCACTTGAAGAAAGTGACAGTTTGACCTTTGATTGCTATCACTAACATGAACTTGAACTGCTCATCTGCAACTCATTAATTGGATGTTTTTCGCGCTGGCCTTGAAATTGGAGCTTCGATCCATCAATAATGAGCGTGAATAGTGCACTCGGCACAAAAACCGATCCATCAAGAAGCATTTTCACGTATTTCAACCATACTGCACCTACTGAATGTAAACACACTCCTACAGGGACTTTTTTATCAATTTCAACAGTTTTTGCCCATCTAAAGGCATTTTCAACAAATGGACATTTAAAGTGCATCTTGCTGTCGAATTGATTCAAGCCGCTAAAATATAGCAGAACATAAAATATCGACCAATCCTTGACCACTGATCCCTAAAATGGTTATCAGCAATAGGCTACGATTTGTAAAACAATGGTGACTTGCCATATATATAAAAGCTTTGACCTCGTAAACAGAAATGTTCCTCGCTATCTTGAATAAACAAAGACATAAATATTGCCTTTCAAGTACCAGCCCGAATTTCGACATACCATCCGAAGAAAAATACCTTTTGCCAGGTTTCTCTTTTGGTATAGAACAAAAAAGAGTTAATTAGGTGTGCGCAAAATGGAGCCTCGTTTCTGTAATGTGTAACCTAAGGAGCTGAAAATATTACTACAATATATACACTATGCCCTAAATTACTGATCGTGATCGACCTGAGAGCTATTATTACGCTACAAAGAAGTTGGCTAAGGAGAAACCTTGTCCCATATGTTAATCCTTATTTTTCAATTAGCCGATCCATTTTGACGCATCTGACGCATTTTTTCACCTTCAATTTACCTGAAACACTCAGTAAGCAAAAAGTGTGTCACGAATTTTGGGCGCGTGCTAAGCGATGATGATCGACTCCAATTCCGATCTGTCATTCTTCTCAGCAGCTCAACCTGACCTTGTGCAACTTCTTTTGAGGCCTATAATAGCAAAGGAAAAGTTGTTTACGCCACATTTTGGTGGTCTTTTGACCTCTCATCCACCATGTGTCCTCTCAATTCGTTACAGCCTAATTATACTGAAGGAGTAGCTCTTCATTTATCTTGTTTTTTGAGAATGCCCACCTCATTTTCAAAAGTGGCCAAATTCAATTAGGAAAACAGCCACTTTTTGAATTTTGTCAGTATAAGCTAATTTAACAGCTTCCTTTGACACTCACAGCCTCTTTTGCAACATTTTGGCGGCAATTAAAAAGTGCTAGGGTCAATTGGACGACTTTTTGTGGCTGAATCTCCTCACTGTGTTGGCAAATGCCCCACACGATGGGAATCACCGCTGAGCTAAGAGGATGTCCGGGCCTCGGATAAATGAAAATATGTTTGCCAATTTAAAAGCATAGGTGTCTAAGCAAATACTCATTTACCTACGAAAATGAAGTATTTTGCAACATTTTCCCAATGTTAGCTCATAAAGTTTGGACATCATTGAAGAAGCCAAAGTATCCCAAAATTTTCAGTTGGAAATAGTAAGCTAAAAATTATTAAGGCATATTTGAGAATCAGTGTAATTTTCAAAATTACATTTGAGTTACGCAATGATTCTTCGTAAAGCAACTAATGAAAAGGCTGCTACATACCAAGCCCTTGGCTGGATTTGCATGCGAGCCATGGCATAATAAGCATCTTTTCCTGGGAGCTTCTTGCTATTTATGTAGGCTAGCTCACAGTTTGATACTAGAAGACTGATGGACCCAAGCTTAATTGATGAGACTGGCCATATAGCAATATTTACCATGGCTGACAACGATAAGGCTACATTTAAAACCATAAATCAATTCCTTTCAGACTAGAGAGCAGAATAAGTGGATAATTTTTTATATATGAGTCTCGCGCAATTTCCAATTTTTCGAAGCAGCAGGAGGAAATCCCCCAAACTTGGGATGGGAGAATTGAAATTGTGTGTTCTACTGCTGTGATCCAAGTGATTTCGATCAAGCCTTGTGTCAAAGATTATCCTCGGAGCTGCCATTTTACTTTGGAACAAAAAAGAACCGGAGAAAAAAAGGAAAAAGGGCCCATTGTGATGTCCACCACTTCCTCAAAAGCGTGACAAATTCACTCTTTTCATGTGGTTGATGCACATCTCCTTGGGTGAAGTTGCAAAAAAATTACCTACTGGATATTGCCTCTAAGAAACACTCTCTTAAAAAAGTAAGTCAAAGTAGTAGTATTTTTTCAGTTCAATTGAAAAAACAAGGAAAAATTGCATTTTTGCTGAAATGAATGACTTCTTTTAGAGGTGTGCAGTTCTCCTGCCTATTTTAACAAAGCTGTAAAACTGAGGCATTTTTCCTGCTTGCAGAATAGGCTCAACTACGTTTATAGGGTGGGTGCAAGGTTATTTTCTTCGCGGGAATAATGGTCAGCTTGTGGTGGGATTGTGCTTGCTTTGCTGTGCCGAAAAAATCACGCGAAATTGTTGTCAATAATTTATCTCGAATCCTGGCCCTCGGCTATATCACGATCTGATCCAGGAAGACTAAATCGTTCTGTAAAAATTGTAGCTTGTGTGCATCACTTGAAAATTGCATTGGTTTTCTAGATTTTGATGCGCTGATATCGACTTTAATTGGTCATATCTTGAAATCTCAAAAAATGACGTGGAAATTACCAGTTAGTTGCATAGTTGTGTAGCTAACACTTTGTTGAGTTTTATCGCATTGCACACATTGACTCAGTTTGGCTTGTTTTTGTTTACACCTTGCTTGCTTTCAGCTCAAAAGTTTTGCTACTCATCTGCGATTTGAAAGTTGGTAAATCACTAAATCTGCTACTTTACATAGCGTCGAGTGGTAAACATTATTTTTATCAAAATTCGTGGATTTTGTTTGTAATTATTTAATTACCCCATCTAATAATAGGCCCACCACCACCCAGACTGCAATTGTAATTGCTTCTCGGAGTCAGCCGACAGTTTCTGTTTGATTGAACTTGGTAGATAATGGCGATCTATCATGATCCAATGTCATTGCCAGATTTGATGAAATCCCAATTTTAATCTAACAGGTGAAGAACAAAACTTTTGTGCTGCAAGCAAACAAGCTGTGTACAAACACAAGCCAAACTGAGTCAAAGTGCGTAACTTGATACAGCCCGACAAAGTTTTTGCCATACGATACTACTTTGAAGAATATTTCCATAAATAATGGCCCAGTAAAATGGACATTCGTGGCATAACCTTGCCAACAGCAAAGTTTTGGGTTAGACAAAAACCCAAAATGAAAACGTTTTCTCAACCGTGTCATCGCCAAACACATCTCTGAAGGCCAAATAGAATTCACACCTTACATATTTCACACTGAGATAACACACTGGGGCACTTGAACCTCAAAAACGCTGCCTTTACATAACCTCCCAGACTCGCAGGTTCACCCTGTGCCAAAACAAACATTCCATTTGTAGATCACATCTAATCAATCAGTTTAATATTTACTTTTCCTGTTATAAACGACATTCACTTCACGCTAAGTAAAAAGTCGTGTTAGCAAATTGCTCAATGTGAGCTATAAATTCCATCACACTCCTCCAAAACTCCAAAGGGTTATTTACTATGCCAAAAAATGTACCATCAATTTGTGCTAAATTTGACTCGATTGGTGACCATGCAATAAAGTGCATTTTTGCCTTTTGCTCAAAGTGTAAGAACATCAGAGCTCAATCAATAATGCAAAGTCCTCTTAAGCTCGCCTTTTAAAGGAGATTGGCAATGCATTAAAAAAAGAAGGGTGAAAGTTTAATTTGACATTCAGCAGATGACAAGTGACAAGATTGATGCCTAAAGTTGAAAATGACTAAGGCAGGGTCATGACCCTCAAAAAATGAGAACCTGGTTCACCAAGGAAAATTGATAGTAATACATTGAGGAGGACACACTGGATGTGTTTTCTGCCAATAAAGCCATGGTGGTCTCAAAGCTATATTTGGACTTTTTTGGGGTCCTCATGACTCAGCTAAAAAGAGTGAACAAGCTATACATTTAAATCAACTTTTTCCCGCTCTCCATGGCTCAAAAATGCCTCATCACAGCAGCAAGGATTGGAATCACACTGAAAAAGAAATAAATTAGAACAAAATCTGTTTTTGAGCAGAGCCATCTAGCGTAGAGTGAAATAAACTCACCAGCTCATTTCACGAGAAAAAACATTGTTTGATCCTTGTTGAGATTTGGAGGGAGCATCATTAAGTGAGCCATATAAGGAGCCATAAATCAATATCATATATGGTTTATTATGAGGCATAATTGCTTCTTGTCAGGACTTTTCGTGCTAATCTTTTATCAACAACGTTCGACTGGAGCTCCAAAAATTCTGCCAACTCACTGGCCTCCTTGTTTTCAATTTTCCACCAGAGCTTGAGAGTGTAACCTCAAAGGGTTTTTTTTCAAGGGAATTATGCTAAATGGTTTCATGCTCAGCAGCAGCCTCAGAAAAGTGCAATTTTAGCAAGGAGTTTTATGGCTTCAAATTATTCACACAGTGGAATTTTGTGTGCAAAATTTCTGGAAAATGTAGTAAATTAAAAGCTCTTTAAAAATTGGAGATGCTCTTTGCTCCAAGCCTCGAAACGCTTTTCAAACTCTTGGAGCATTTCGGAAAAAAGCTTGGGAAATGCGATTCTCATGCAATCAAATCCATCTTTTTCAAACTATAAGAAAAAAAGTTGGCAGATGTCAATTTTTGATAAATGTGGGATGGACCATGAACTTCCAACTCATTAATGACACAAGGTCAAGCAGAGATATCCTGCAATAAAATCAGTGAAGGTGGCAAAATCAGTATGCATGAGCTAGTTATTAGAAAGTGTCGACAGTAATATCTATTTATATATGTAAACAATTTATAAAACAAGCTAATAAAACAGCTGAGCAAATTTTGTAAAGTAAAAATCGAGTGGCAACTTTGCGGGCTCGAGCTTGCGAGAGCCAAGTAATGCTACGAGATTTTTACTTTACAAAATGAGCTCAGATATTTTGTAAGCATGTTTTGTAATTTGTTTACATATATATACGATTTTATATGATGGAAAGTAATTTTCAAATGTTAATGAAGTTACCAGACCAGGCAATCTTGACTTAGCATTTGATCCATTACTTTGAGGGCTTGGGTTGAGAGGCCTTCAGTAGTGCAAGAGTATCTGAAAGTGTTAATGAATCACTTAAAAGTGTGCATTTTGAATTTGGCACTTTTGAAGCTAAAAGATGTGTTAGATCAAGTTTGGTCTGGTATCTCTGATAGAGACTCTACTCCTCTGCAAAGCTTAGCTCAGCTTAGAAGAAGAATAAAATGGAATTCTAACAACAATTTTTTCTATCTGTATAGGTAGCTCAGTCAGTAGAGCGTCGGGCTCCTAATCTATATGATCAGGGTTCTATCCCCGTGCAAGGCATTTTTCTCCTTTTTTCTGCAATGGGATTTACTTCTTGGACAATATCTGGTCAAACAGAGGAGCAACACACCTTATAAAATACTTTATAATGTGTGTCACTTGATAAAGTAAAACGTCAGAGCCTTTATATATGTGTAGTTATATGAACTGAGACGAATTGGTAAACTGAATTATACATGCGAAAATTACTTTCCATCATATAAAAATTTGACCCTGTTTAAAAGGTGACAATGCACATTTTTGTCAACTTGGCGGTGGGTTTACTACATACATACGGCAGTGAAGCGAAAATCCCTGTATTTTGCTGAGATTTGGCGTGCGCTCGCATCTGCCGTACAATAATGACCTATTTTTCATCACATGTGAAGAAATAATATCCATTATTGTATGGTTGATGACTTGAGAATTCGTCTTCAACTAAAAAAAAGACATCACCAGGATTCGAACCTGGGTCTGCTGAGTGATAGGCCTGTACACTACCACTATGCCACCAGTGCACATTAAAAGGCTGGCTTTGATGTGTGATTTAAAATTGCATGTAAAAGCGCCATCTATTGAAATGACTCCGCATTTAGCAGTGACTGTTGACTGCTGAGCTTTTGTGTTGCTAACCTGAATATACGCGCGCGCGATTGACCGCAAAGTTTTACCTGCAAACGAGCTATCTGTTTTAAGGCCAATTTAATTGTTAAATTAATCAATTTTTTTGCCTTTAAAAGTACTATTGGGACTTATGACCCTCACGAAGCTGACAAAAATGTCAATACTGTCCTGATGACTCGTCCATATAGGGTTTTTCGCTCATTCGTAGTAAAATTCCAGATCACTCGTGGCTTCGCCACTCGATGATCTTTCATTTGACTACTCATGAGCGAAAAACCCTATATGGACTCGTCATCAGGACAGTATTGTTACATTTTCATCTCTCCTTTGCATACACTTACTATAAAGATCCTATTATTCACTCTGCAAAATGGCCATTACTGGCTTCATCTTCAGTGGGACTCTCTATAGCACATCTTTCAGTATGGAAAGTATCTTTAACCCGTTAGAGAAACGTTTTATGGTCTCCAGCCAAGCACTGAGAGTGGATTTTAATACCGATAAATTGAGCATGATTAATGCTTAGCAAATTGAGCCCAGGGTCACGTGACATCGAGTCGCACTTGCTGCACTAAAGAAAAGGCTTTAAAGAAGCTAATTTTACTGTGTTTGTTTACATTATTGACCACGTGGGTGGCGCGCGAATGTAAACAACAACAAAAAAACGGCTGTGCCCATTTTCGGTAAAGCATCTCAATGCAGGAAATTGGCTTGATCTTTTTTGCTGATATTGCTTTGCATGAATAAGCTAAAAAGGTCGTGAATCTAAAAAGTCGTGAAAATGAGGCCCACACAAAGAGACATAGGAAAAGTTGATATCATCACGTGTGCCTTTACATCTTATCATGATGCTCATAAATACATTTTTTTCTCGCTTTGAAAATTGTTTAATTAAAAAAAACGGGCTCATTTTTGACCACGTGCTTTTTTTCAGTTCCCCTTTTTTGCTGCAAAATCAATTTTTCTCACTTTTGGCCATAAACACACGTGTTGTGTCCAGCAAAAAACACAATTATTATTACAGGGTTAAAAAGTGGAGCTTTTTGCTGTTACCAAAATACATAAAATTTCTCTGACCGTTTCTAATTATTGCCAGCAGCGGCATCAGCTGGGGCCAATTCCCGACCAACCACCACCACCAACTTTCATGATGATTTATCTATGCATGAACCTTGAACTGAAATGGGTCATTATTATTATTATTTTGTGCAGGAAGATGATGCCAAAACTATTCATGAACTGCAGAAAATTGTCCTGAGCTCATTATACTTAACCTACAACATCATCAGAGAATGGAGCCATTTTTGCGGTATTTTTTAAATATCCCAGCATTCTCGAAAATTGAATGTTGCTGCAGGATAATAATAGATTTTCATAGTAGTTGTAGATGACTTGCTATAATTAGTTTTTGCTGTCATGATATCAAACCATTATTGGAGTATTGCTAAGAGCATTTTGCACACACTTCCAAATCGAAAAAGGGATGTGGGCAGTTAAAATGACAACAGATTTCCATTTTGGGACACGGACGCCATTAAGAGAAAAAGTAGCAAGGATTGCACGCATCGAATGAGTTTCTAAAAGGTTTTCTTGCTGTCATTTCAAATTCAATTCTCGTGCTAAGAGAATAAATTGCATTCATTAGACCTCGACTGCTATTTCAAAGCTACTCCCTATTAAAAGGACCCTTTTCATCATCAGTTTTGACAACCATTTAACACCCTTTTCTGCCTGTATCAAAGATCAGGGATAGCCCTGTAAAGCACGAAAGAAAAAAAAATTAGCAAACGCCATTTTTCATTTTGCTAAGTAATTTTAGAATTAATGCAGACACTATTTTTTAGTTTGTTTCAGGTATGGAGGACTTTAGCAGGAATTTCGAGGCCATGTCCATGTCCTCAATAGTGACAGACATTGCGGCCCCGCCTCCGCCCCCGCCCCCATTAGAACTGGAGCGATGGCAAACAATAGCCAAGGGTTTTCATGCCACAAACAAAAGGAGCTTTTTTAGTCGCCAATTCTCACAGGAAAACTTTTACGACACTTCAATGAGAAGTCGTGGCGGCGGAGGTTGCGAGCCGAGATTCAGTCGGGAATCTTCCGTCACCAGTGAAATCTCAGTGAGCTCCAAATCCAGTACGCTGTCAAGGATTTTTTCCAAAAAGGGGCGGGGCCGGTCACGCCCCCAATCCACAGACATGGGAGGCAGAAGTGCGTCCATTGATTCGGTCAATTTCGGAACTTTGAGGTTCTGCAAGAAGCCATCTTGGTCCACTCCGGCCACGCCCACTCCAAGTGAAACTTATGGCACTCTACTGCGTGGGCGTGGCAGGGAGCGGAGAACTGCCACCACGCCCTCCTTCAAAGAAAGAATCAAACATGCTTTCAGCCATGAAAAGCACAGGAGCGGTAAGTTTCATTTTAAATTCACGCAACCTTTCACCTTAAAAATAGCTTTTGAAAGTTCGAGATTTGGAAAAGGTATTTTATTGCGAGCGCAAATTGAAAAAAAGAAATTAGGGCGTAGCCAATCGAGAAATGCGGGAAGCCATTGAAAAGCTTCATCAGAATTTTAATTGCCAAATAAAAGCACAGTGGGAAACTGGAGGAGAAAATAATGACTGCGCAAGTGTGAAATTTCAAGAATATAACTCCCACTGTGCACAGTGCTCAATTGTTATACACTTCAACCCTTTCCTTGGCGGAATTTCCAGCCTTTTTTCTTCAACCAGTAAAGTATAAATTATGACAACTGCAAAGCCAAAAATGGACTCTTCTTCTTTAGTGAAAATCTTCTTGATGAACCGTGCCCAAATGTGGAAAAGTATGATGATGGTGAAATTCGAGTAATTTATGGATGTGCTAATAATATTCAAAGGGCCACGAAAAAAAGGAATTCTATTTATTGGCTGTCAGTGGAGAAATGTGGGAAAGCACAAGAAGATGTTTAGCAGAGACAAAAAATTAGGGGCAATTTTTTAGCTTCTCCTATTTTTTTAGTCGATCTGAATTCCCACCCTAAATGTTGCTTCATTTCCCCCTTGGGGTCGGAGAGGCCAATACACAGGCTAATGTCGTAGAACGTAATCAATAGTGGAAATCTCGCGTTTTTTGTTCCTTCAAAGTCGTTTCGCTTTCTGCTCCATTTCCATCGAAAAGTTCGAAATTACCCATCTAATCTCCGCATTCTGCTTCACTTTTAACCTGTTGAGTGAAAAGTGAATGCAGTTGGCAAAAAACGAATATTTTGCAATTTTTTACGCTGAAAATCGAAACTGACCTTGGAATTTGCCAACAAACAAATCACCGCACATATATAGGCGTGACTTTTCATCACATGATTAAAATGCTAAGTGCAGCAGCACAAAAACTAACAGTTTATATGCTCGTAAATTATTCTGCCTTAATTGAGTTTGGGCAGATTTGTATACATTTGCTAGTATTGGGTAGACACCCGAAATGTGTATTTGAATGGCTCATACGGATTAATAAGCTGCAAATTGTCGAATATTCTCCCATAAAAACAATGAACACCTATGAAATCGAAACTTTATTAGGGCTAAAGTCTCAATAAGGAGAGACTTTCTCATTTCTAAAAATATTTTATATCAGTTACGAAGCAAGTTGTTCTCATTTTTATTCAGCTGAAAATCCTATCAATCCAACAAAAAAGTATTAGTACCATTTTAATGGTATTGCACAGTGGTTCAAAATCCCATCTAGACGCGCACGGGGAAAAAACTCGCGAAATCGTCGCAGTCAATTTTTCAAATTTCATAGGGCTCTAAGGTAAAAATTGACTTTCATAGCTCCCAATTCCGCACATTTCCGCAGCCAATTTTGATGAATAATCATTAAATGGGGTCTGATTATCATCATAGCCATAGTAGCTAAATGTCATTTGACGTCAAACAAAAGAATCCTGAAAGTTGGCAAAATTGGCAGTTCTCCTGTTTCCCCTCATGGAAACTGTTTCATTTTAAAGATGAATTTCAACCTTTTTCTGTCATTTTTTACTAATTCGAGCAATTTTTATGGCTAAAAAGTTCTCCCAAAAAGAATCTGAAAGTTGGTGTCAAAATGATAATTTTGCGATTTGGCGGAATTTCACATGAGCGTGAAAACGGCTTTTTGAACCACCGTGTATTGTTATTTTGCCACTTTAAAATGTCACAAAAAGCCAAAAGAAGCAAGAAAAAACTTGAAGGAAAAAAATTCGGGGAATGTCGAAAAACATCATAAATATCGATTTTTGACTCCGAAACGTTATTTTCGCGCATCTTTCGAGTGCATGCAGCACCTAAGCGTTAACTTACCGCGCATTGCTTTGGAGAAACGTGCACGATTTTCTCAGCTGAGAGTCCCTTCCAGTTGAGCCCATGTTGCACTCAGTTGTGTTGGAAGCGCCATGATGTAAAGTCACTTGCTGCCATGGAAGCTTTTAAGAGTGCATTCAAGTTCAAAAACGCCAATGTGTCACCCCGTTTTGCTCGTTGGGGCTCAACGCGTCGAAAACGGTCGAAATTGAGCGTGTGCAGGGAAAACAAGGCAGTTTCGCTGCCAAATTCAAGGGCATCTTCAGTTTTTGGCGATTCTTGCCTCGATTTGCCCCATAACAGCCAGCACTTCAGCAGAGACGAATATTTGGACCCGTTTCAAGGTAGGTCGTGATGTTGACACTTTGCCGTGATGCAGCTGTTTGTTTACATTTCGGCTGACCCACGTGGACGCTCGGGCGCGCACTCCCATGCAAAAATCAAAACAATGGAATTTTATGCGAAATTGTTACATTGACCTAAATCATGACATATTGTTCAAGTCACTTTTATTGACTTGAGGCTTAAATTAGGTGAGATCTCTTTTGTTCACAGCTTAGTGAAACTTTTTGGATCAAAAGAAATTGGATACATTTGATTTGTTGATATAACTGATTTATGGGGGTGACGTAGCCCTATGCTTTGTTGTCAATGCAAACATTAGGTCATGATGAAAATAGATTAGGGCAAAAAGAGTTGTACAGACTGTGTGTTGCACTAATGACTGGCCAAAATGTGACTATTCAGCACTGAATGAATCATCTTACTGCCAAAAAAAGGAAGGTGTCAAACGAAATTTGACACGTTTTGACTCACATCTGCTTGGCTAAGAAATTATACAAATCCTCGTGTTTTTTGCATGCTAACTTGCTACAAGGGCTGATATAATCCAGGCCAGGCTAGGCCAAGCACAAAAAGCCTTGAAAGCTTTTCTCATCTTGTGAAAGGGCTGTAAAACTCAGCAAGAGATTTTTCATATAGTTTTTTTTAGGAAGCTCCACTTTTAATAGTACTTGACTCTTTTACCCACCACAACATTGAGGTTTGCCTATTGCATGTCTAGCTCACATTTGGCAGCAAGAAACAACAGATCAAAAGGCATGACAAATGTGTCACTGTGTTCAAAACACTTCTCCTTTTGTCTTCTTCTTCCACTTTAACAACTTTTTTTGGTATTTTTCCACTTAATTTCAAGTGATTGATATGTGATCAAAATGGGGAAACTTGAACAATTGCTGGCAGGTCTTGGGAAGAGCCCTCCCAAAAATACGAAAAATATTCTTCCATTGTTACTTTTGCCAAGAAACACACACACGCATTTTTCGGGTGAAAATGTGAGCTAGCAAACATTGCAAACAACATTAGTCATCCTGTCAATGAGCATGGCTGTGTATATCAATAACAAGATAAGGACACACAACTGCTAGAAAATGCCTTGTTAACATTCTAAAGAGTTTCACCCAAAAAATTAGAGGCCAGGTCGATTTTCAAAATGATTGCCATTTTTATTGATCCTTCAAAATTGCAATTTTTTCAATTTCACTATCCATTTGCCCTTCACTGGCTTGGGCAAAATGTTGTACACTTTGCACTTGTGGCTCCAATGAATTGGACGGCAGCTGCGAAATCCGCATTTTTCGCACTTGGATTTTTCGATTCCTCTTTTCTCGTAGTGGATCCTCATATAAGCTATCGACTTGCTCGAAAAGTCACAGTCTTCGCACTTGATGAGCCCATTTTTCCTCGGCCAAATGCTGTGGCTGTGATTTTGACCTGTAAGGTTGGTGCAGCTTTTGAAGTCGCAGTGATGGCACTTGATCAGTTTTGCATTGGCCCTTTTCATATGTTTTGCCAAGAACTTCTTGCTTTTGAACTGCATATCGCACTTGGAGCAGCTAAAATTGCTATTTTCCATTTTGGCAATTGGTAGTTGTTAACGGTTTGGGTGCTGTTATCACACTGAGAGCTGAGATTTCGCGTGGTCGCAAGACGCCAAAAAATTGAGCCATTTTCCGGCTTCTGAGAATGCGTCCTTTAATTAATCGCGAAATGGCGTTACCGAAAAAAAAATCGAAATCCCTATGGAATTTTCATGTTGATCAATAACCGCTTTTAAAAGAAGCTATCAATTTAAGTAGTTTTTTGAAGGTTAAGAAAAAATACAGCTAAATCCAATTTATTTTGATTTTAGCTAATACTGCTTGTATCCTTTCAAAGTTTATTTTATTGAGCTTTCTAACTTCAGCCTATTTTGTTTAAAAGTAATAATTGAAGCAATAAAGTTGGGTTGGTCAATATTTATTTCAGTCATCTAGACGTTCCAGTTTCACAATCCAAACGCCAGATTTGGGCCTAGGCAGAACATGAAACACTTTGTCTTTGATTTCTTCATATCTGGAGCACTTGTGAACCCTGAACTTGGTGCAGGAAGTGTAGCCACATTTGACACACTTTTCCTTCGGCAGTCCTCGTTTCTGCTCTGAAAGCCTCACGTGCCTTTTGAAGTTTTGCTGCAAAGGAGTGTAGTAATGGCAAAAGTCACACATGAAAATTTGCCTTTGCACTGATGAGATCAGAGTTGTGCTGCCCAACATGGGCATTTTGGGCACTTCTTCATCTTCTTCTGCTTTCTCTTCTTCTATTGGGGCTTTTTCCACTCTTGGCTGTCTTTCGGCATCTTTGCGATGTCCCGTCTTGTGCCTGAACAGGAGATTGAATGTGCATGACAGAAAGTCACACTGGTCGCACTTTTTCGCACTGGATCCATGTTTGACTCGCGCCTTAATATGAGTGTTTAGCTCCTGTTGGGTGATGGTTTTGTAATTGCAAAATTTGCAGAAAAACCTGTAATTCTTCCCTGACGTCGTCAGTGTTTTGGTGTCAGAAATTGTTATTTTGGAGATGTCATCATCATCGTCAACTACCTCTTTTTCAAGCACTGGCATTTCATTATCTTCACACTCTTCTTGCTCATTTTGATGATGTAGATTTTTGTGGCTGCGCAGGAGATCGTTTGTGCATGCCAAAAAGTCACACTGGTCGCACTTTTTCAAGCTGGATCCATCGCTGATTCTCTCATTGGAATGGAGCTTTTGCTCCTCTGGAGTCGTGCTCTCGTAATTGCAAAATTGGCAGAAAAAATGGAAGCTGGTATCAGAAGAAACCGTTGGTTTGCTTTCCAAAATTGATATTTTTGGCATGTTTTCATCAAGCACTGGCTCTCCTGGCATTTTTTTAATTTTCAGCACACTTACGATTTTCGGCCCTTTTTGCCCGTTTTTGTGATGTATCGTCTTGTGAGTGTACAAGAGTTTAAATGTGCATGAGGCAAAGTCACACTGGTCGCACTTTTTCACACTGGACCCATCTCTGACTCGCCACTTGGAATGGAGATTTTGCTCACGTTGGGTCATGGTTATGTAGTTGCAAAATTGGCAAAAAAACCTGATGGGCGATGTCAGTGTTTTGCTTTCCAAAATGGCCTTTTTTGGCTCATTTGCCTCAATGAGCTCTTCCTTGGGCTCTTCTGGGCTTTTCGACTTTTTTGGCCCTGCAGCCAAATGTGGCTCTTTTTCCCCATTTTTGCCACGATTTTCGTGATGATGCCTATTTTTGTGTCTATAAAGCAAGTTGTTTGTGCATGACAAAAAGTCACACTGGTCGCACTTTTTGGCAGTGGACCCATCACTGATTCTCCCTCTGGAATGGACTTTTTGCTCCTGCAGTGTGATGCTCTTGTAGCTGCAAAACTGGCAGAAAAACTTGTAGTTTTTCTCATGCACTTGCTTTCTGTGCGAGTCTAAGCTCGAATTGACCCCTTTATGGCTACACAGCCCGCAAGAGCCCACTCTGTACCGAAAGGGAATGGGCCCACAACTTTTCTGATGCTTGCTTAAAGCTGCAGCTGATCTGAAAGGCTCTTGGCATTCATAGCAGCAATTATGCCTGATCACTTTGTGCCCCAACAAATTGCCCTTGGTGCGAAATTCGCACATGTCGCACTTTTTCACTTCATGGTGCTCCTCAAAATGGTCCAATTGTTCATTTTTGCACTTGAACTTGAGGCTGCACTGAATGCACGTGAAAAAGGCTTTCTTTGCTTGTCCTCCTTTGCCTCCACGCAATTTCTTGTATTTCTCCACAATTTTGGCTGTTGCCATGTTTTTGTTTTGATTCTCACTGAGCTACCGAGGGGAGAGCATCATCAGCTGTTGAAAGGACACATGGCAATTGACAGCGCCACCACGTGGCCAAAAGTGGCATTTTCAATATTAATTTTCCGATAAACGCATACAATTTCTAAGGCTAGTCGTTTTCATGTATGACAATGTGGAAAAGAGACTGAAATTCAATTTTTTGGGCCATAGTGACAATTTCACGAGCTTTTTTCATATCCAAGTATTAATAGGAAAAAACAGCCCACAGCGAACTGGTTTTTTTCCGTTTGGTGGCAACTGTAGAAAAAAGTGATTTCAATATCCCGCTGGGTGGACAAGTGATCGATTTTCACCACTGTGTTGCTATTCAAGGCAATTCATCTTTTCAGTGGAGAAAAACCCGGGTAGAAACCCCGAGGGCGTCCGAAGAACCTAGTTAAAATTGAGAGTAACACACTTGAACCGCTCGGTTTCATATTCTGAGGATACTAAAAATACTTTGCTTTGCTTACAGAAAGTTGTCTTGGTTATATAAGCTCAAATTGACGTGGGTTGCTTGGATAAATTTGTGATTGAGCCCGACCCCTTTTTTTGCTCGGGACACCTCGTGATCAGCTTCAAATTGGCATTTTGCCTTTTTTGTCCCAGGTCGTGCCCGCCACCTTAAAATACCAATTTTTGCTTCCAAAAATGCCAAGCATTAATTATCATCCTTGTTCACACCTTTGCAATATTTTTCTTTTAAAAATAATGGATGAATTTTAAAAGAAAATGAAAGTTGAGCATAACTGCCCGTAGTTTTGCGCAGTCATAATTTTTGCCATATGGTCAAATGTTCTTTTCATTGAGCTGAGAGACAAACTTTTTTAAGCTGGGCTAATGAAGTCATTTTCCCTTGGCAAATTTCGGAAATGATTCACATTTTAATTTTCTCAGGAAATGTGGCATTTCCTGTCATTAGCAAAAAGAGTAACCTTTTCGCTTGGTTAAGAGCAAGAATTTCCCTTCGCAGAAAAAGGAATAAGAAGGGGTTGAAATAATGCTCACGACTCAACTTAACAAGGTATAGAGAAGAAGCAGCTCTTTGTGGGTCAATAGAAATTCCAACAATGACCAGAAATGTGAGTGTCATGCTTGATTTTTCACACTTTGCCAAAAAGTGAGCATAAAATTCCTCCCTTTGGAGGTTTTCCCATAAAAAGTCTGATTTATGGCATTCAAATGTCTGGCTGATGATGATCATTTTTGCAAAAAGTCCAATAAATATCCTATGTAAGCTAGAATATCTCCCCCCTTGCTTTCCCGCTCCAATTACCCAACTCTTTCTTATATTATATTCAAAGTAGACATTTTTGGTGTAGCTTTGCTGCGATAAGGGTGAAGTGTGTCCATCTTGATGTGTCTTTTGTCAAACCCTTCCTGGGATAATCCACGATTTTCATTCATGCTCACGAAACCGCATGATTAACATCGCATTATTATTCGTTTATTTACCGAGATTATTATTTACTTCAAGCAAAGGAGTTTCTCTCTTAAATATCATGCGCTCGATTTAGCATTCAGCTTGATTTGGCAATCATTACAGAGTCCACAATTTGGCCATTCTGCCAGGCCGAAAAAAATGATTGTGGAATGAGAGCCCATGCAATTATGGAACATAATACCTGTTCAGCTGAGATGTAGTCAAACTGCAAATGAGTGCTGTTGTGAACTGTCAAGTTGATGTAGCCAAAATCTGGATGCTGAGAGGCCAAAAAATAGGGATGATCTTTTGATTGATAGCCGTGCCCTTCAAAGCTTCCCTGCAAAAATATATGAACTTTTTCACTAATCAAGAAGAAAACCTGTTTTCTGGGCAAAATACTCCAGATCCTGCTGTGAAGTGAATGGGAGCTTTTGCATTGACATAAGGCTCAGCAGTTTCATTCCACACCGTGTAATTGAACACTGGCCAGCTTCTTTCAAATGAGTGCTTGTGTGCCCAAATTGCAACATCAACTTTGTAATCATTGAGCACAGATTCAAGCCCATACTTTATTTCCCCATTGATTGGAATGCCAAATTGTGTCAAAGTTTGGTTATTGGCGCAATCCCACCAGCCTACAAACATTGATCTGGTAGCACTTTTCTACTGTAGGCGTTACCCCAAAAGAGATGGGTTGAAACTAATAGTATCCTTTTTGAGTTAGCGTACCTTCTGCGCAGTACATGGGCCTATGTCCAAACACAATGACCCAAGGCTGATTTTGCCTGTTTCGATTTGCTGCTTCCAAATCATGTTGAAGCCACTTGTACATTGACTTGATGTTGTCTAATGTGCCTCCATGTTTGTAGTAGACTTCAACGTTCAGTGAGATGAAGTGAATAGGGCCAAAATCAAAACTGAATTGGAGCTCTTGTTTGGCTTCATTTTCAGCTGAGATGGGCATCAAAAAGCGGTGTCGATATTCTTTGTAGTTGTCTGGGTGCTCATGGTTGCCAGGGCAAACCATGTATGGCACATATGCAGCCACAGGCTCAATTTGCTCCATAAAATTGTCCCCAACGAAACCATTGCTCTAAAAATATACAATATTAGTGCCATAATCTGCATTCTGAATATAAAGGGTCCATTGTGCTCTATGGAGGTTTTTGCCCAGAGCAAAAACTGTAATTCATTAAAAATTCATGTGGTTTAAGATAGAGATCAACAAGAGAGAGGTGTGAGGTATTAATGGCTTACGTCATCCAAATCATAAGCAAAATCTCCAGCATGAATCACCATATCTAGATTGCTGTTATGAATCTCTTTTTGCAAGAAAGGCAAAGATAGCGCATTTTGTGAGCCCAAGTCTCCAAAAATGGCAATTCTGGGGTAAAAATTAACTTGCTGCTCAGTTTTGAACCAGAAGACTGGGGAAAATCCACCTTCTTCGCTGCCCACGTAATAAACTGAAAACAATACCAAATGGTTTTGTTTACCAAGTTAATTGGGGGGCAAAACTCACAGTAGATCATTCCTGGCCTGAGATTTTCTAGGGTAACTTTATGCACAAATCTTACGACTTCATTTTCCTCAAATCTCAATTGAATTCCTTCAGTGTTTTGGCTGAAATCAGAGGGATGCAACCCATAAAAAACCAGAGATTTCGTCCAATCTCTGGTCATCCAGGAAACCACCATTGAACTAGACACATCTAGGCCAGAAAAATTAAGCTAAAATACATAAATATGTGTTTATTAATTACTTCCTAATGAGATGTGGACTTGTTTTGGTTGGGTGAAAATGTCAGCTGTCACAGTTTTCTCTAGATATTCTTCAAGCTCTTCACTGTTTACTTCTAATGATTACATTTATTAGAAGACAAAAAGAAAACAATTACAGCTGGCTTTGTTCACCCCTTTTCACTTTAACCTGGCCATCATCTTGTTCAGAAATTCCCAGAAAATTCAGCATCAACAGCACAGCTAAAATTTGTACTGAAATCGAGCCTGAAATCAGGATGACTTTGAGCTTTTTGGAAACCAAGCAGCCTTTAGTAGAGCTCATGGTACTTTTTAAAAATAATAACAGCTGTTTTGGTGTTGTGGTAAGTTCAAAACACGTGCGCTGTGTTATGCATAAACCATGATATTTCAAACTGTTGCAAATTAGATTGACATCACAATTGGCAATGTGTGACAGCATGAATGGTTAACCCATCTTGGAAACCTGTCAACTTGAGAGTTTCAAGTGTTGGAGCGAAGCTTTAAAACTAGGGCTTATTCAAAGAATAATGCCTGAATATTTGCATTCAATTGAGATTTTGACGGCTCCATCTCTCCTACTATAATAATCTGAAATTCGTCACGAATTTATCATGACGGTCACAGTGGGGCAAAGTTGGATTAAAGAACCCACTTCAATAGAGCCTTTTCACAAACATATCCCACAGTGTCCTCTGTTGAAAATCGGGTCGCATTTTTAGACCTTTGGTGTGAATCATCGTGCCCTGAAGCAGCTGAAGCAGCATCAATTTTACGACATGAAATTGATCTGAGGGGAAAATGATCATTTGTTATGCCCTTCAATTGAATAGGAGATTTTGGGCAAACAAAGATTTATATCTTTTTTGGCTGATTTCTTTTGTTGCTAGCTCACAAAGCAGCAGGACTTTTTTGAGGTCAAAATGCACTTTTAGGCTTGGCTCAAAATCATCAGTTCTTTAATGCTGCTGAAAGTGACGCAAAGGTTGCTCAAAGTTTAATCTCAATAAATTGAAGTTCTTAATTTTGCATTTTTATGCGTTGCATTTCTTGGATATGAAATGCAATTTGCCTTTTAACATCCAGCTCAGTTTCGCAGAGCTGCATCATTTACCTACTCATCATTATTGAGCAGTTTTGACAATTGCAATATTTTTCATCGCCATATTTCATAGTTTATGCAGGTTATTAACTTTTCATTTTCAGTGTTACTCACCTCACCTCAACTTTTTATGCAAAGCACATTAGCTCTTTCGGATTTTCATTGTATGCATCTTACTTTAACACATTAAACCATGGCAACACTTATTGTGAAAATCTTATCTGCCAAAGATCCTGCATTGTTGACCATAATCCTATGACAGTTTTGACTTGGCACAAAAACGCTTGTAGATATTCCGAGCTGGTGTCAAAAGATTGGTCATAGGAAAAAAATCGCTCTAGGGATCCTGACAAATATAATGCCCGTCACCCTGGGGTAAGCTGGCCAAAAAAAGTTGAGTCGTAATGATTGCAGCTGAAAATGATCTGTACACAAACTGCACAAATATTTTGCAATGCTGATGTAAAATATTGACGCGAAGATAACTGCTCAAAGATGTTTTTTTACTTTTTGCGTCGTTTGTTCACAGCTGAAGAAAAATAAGTTAATGCAAGAATTTTAGCATACCAAATCATGTACCATTTACCATATAGCACCCAGCGAACCCCTTTTTCGTTTCAAAGTTGAAAAAAATTCGATTCGAAATTGATGGAAAGTTTTTTTCCGAACGCGTTTGTTATTATTGTTTTGGTAACACGGAAGTTGAACTAAAATCGATGAAATATCAATTTCGGAAATCGATTCCAAAACTGATGAAAATTGTTATCAAAATTGATAATTCCACATCGCTACTACTTCTTTTAAACATGTTCCAAACACATTTCTTTTCAGGAAAAACCGATGTTGAAAAGTGATTTGGAAACCGACGGCCTTAACCTTGGAAACCACAAAAAATCGTTGGGAAACCGATTGAAAACGCTTGGAACGTGCTAGGCCTTTGTGTGGCCTTGCTGAAACGCCTGTGCTACGTTTTTTAACGAATTGGAAATGAATTCAACAATTGTCATGAACACATAGCTTTTATTTCACCGTGAAAGGATCGCTGCAAGTGCATGCGCCTAAACTTTTTAATAAATGTTTCTTAAAAATGGAAATATGTTTGGAAAATATTATATACATAGAGACATACATAAATTTGCTTCAAGCTCGCAATGAAGGCTTTTGGGCAGAGCCGGCAACTGAGACAATTAATGTCTATTACGAAACTTGATTGGAGTTTTCTTTTACTTAAGAAATGGTTTCCTTTCTTCAGGTGTCTTCTTTTCTTGCTCCGCCCTGATACGTTCGAAATGGCGACGCAAACGTTCTTCAATTTGCTCGTTAGTCATGCCGGCAAAAGGATCGGAAACAACATAGGGATCATTTGGTTTCTGAAAAGAAGTGTAAGTGTGAAGTACTTGCAAATGCGTTTAAGAAAAAATGAGAAATGTTTATGCTTTCGTTAAATGTGCTTCAATTTTCGTAAGAATGCTTCGCTGAGCGTGTTTAAAAGTTTGCGTTATGCGTTTTAAAGCAGCAATGTTAATTGTTGTAAAAGCGTTCGGACTTACAGGGGGCATAGGCCTAGTTTGGCCTTGTGGAGCTTGAGGTTGAGGAACTTGAGGCGTTTTGGCACTTGTCGAAGGCATTTCTTGCTGTGAAGTAACAAGCTGCTTCACTCCCGATGGAAGAGTCTTGACGCCAGTGTACCATGCATGCTTTTCAGCCGTCTCCCCACTGGTTTTGGCAACCGACTCCCTCAACTGGCTGCTGCACATTGGTTCGCCACTATCCTCATCGGAGCCGTGGCTCTCAATGTTCTTCTCCAATTCGGAAGGACTTTCGACATCAGGGGAGTCTTTCTTCTCCTTGGCTTCCGGAATGTCCTCAGTGGACTCATCAGATTGGCTCTCACCCAAGTTGGAGATGTCAGCGTTGAGGCGGTCTTGCTCCTCGTTCTCACTGTCGGAACGTGTTCGGGGAGTTGGCAATTGGGTGTCCACTGGGAATTGCTTCAAAAGAGCATCCAAATCGCTGATGTGGTCATCTAAGACTCGCTTGTAGATGTTTCGGATCTGAAATGTTAATTTAATGATCACAACAAAGCCGCTTATTGACATCGGAATGAATTTGAACTTACATCGGGAAAGTTTTTTGGTTGATCAAATGTAAGTTTGGTGACATCCAAACCATCAGCCCTGGCAGCAGCCAAAATGCCTTGCATTACCTCATAGGGACTGAAAACCTTTTCGGACTTCTTTGGACCACGCATTCCATCAAACAGGTCGTCTGGCTCACTGAAGCTCTTGCCTAGCGCTGCCTTATCCTGGTAGTCGTTGAAAGCTTTTTTGCATTCGCTTCGGGCGTCCATAAGCTTTCTCTTGTAGACATCCCTGTCCTCCATAACAGCTGTTGGAGGGATGGCATGCTGGAAATAAAGTGCGTAAGGTCATTATTACAAAAAATTGATTTCAATAAATGCAGTTGCCAAATAACTTTAAAACGTGAAAAAGAAATTTTGGCACTTACAGCGTTGTGAATGTAATACTCATTGTCAGAGTTGTGAAGGGCATCCAGGGCAGCATCAGGCGTGGAAGCATCTTCGAAAGCAAGCTCGAGTTGCTTCGTCCTTGCATTGGCGAAACGTCTAGCCATGACTTTCTTAACGCCTTCAAAGTTCCCAACGAATGTTTCATTGCCAAGCTTAAGTTGTGCACGGACGTAGGGAATAATGTCCGACTGAATCATCTTTTGGAAGGCACTGGGAACTTTACGTTTGTAGTAAAGAACCTTATCAGGACTACAAGTGGACGTAAATATAGTGTTTTTGAAAAGCCTTTCAAAAAAATAAAGCTATCAAAAGCAAAACTTACTTCTTAGGATGACGCCACACGAGATGAGCCATTGCAATCCTCGTCAGAAAGACATTTGTGAAGGCAAAAGCAATCCGAACATTTACATGTCCTTTCTGGGAAGCGAGTTCGTCCTTAATAAGAGCGACTACTTTTGATTGCACGTAGTGCGAAGACATGAACACGTCGAAGCCGAATCCCATCTTGTCGAAAGGCAAGAAACGGCCCAAAATGCCTGATGACCTCGACTCCTTCTCAGCGGCATTGTCGGAAACTTTTCCAATTTCGTTCCTAATGCGGACTTGCTCAATCGAAAAATCCTCAATTGTCGTCTTTGTTGACATGATCGCTTCCAAAATTTTCTGAAAGGAAAAGTTCAGACAGTTTTAAATTCCGAATGCGATGCGATCAAGCAAATGAAACTTACAGCAACACTGTTCTTGGTGGCCTTATTTCCAAGGATGTCAATCACTTTTGCAACCTCAGTGATAATGGCGTCATGAAGGGCATCTTGGATGTCAGCCAATTTTTGGTCAAGGACTTCCTCCAGAACTTGGCGAATGATAGCCTTCAAATTTGCGTTGCTCGTCGGTTGCCTTTCTTCCAAATTTGTTAGGAAAGCGCTCAACTTTGCATCCAATTGCTCCTCACTGATGAGGATGGCCTCTGAGTAAGTCGGAACCTCCTAAAAAAGGTATCAGAATTGGACTTTTGATTCGTTCACAATTACTTATTAATGAGTTTAGTAATTACCATTCTTGGCACCTCCACATTGTAGACGACTTCCTTGGCAGAAGCCAACGCAGCGGCCGCAGCAGCAGCATCCATTTCATCTTGTGAAGCTGTTCCGCTCGGCGTGGAAGTGTCCTTAGCAGGTCTCTTGGTTGGAGACGGCGTGATGGTGTCGCTGTCGGACTCCGAAACATGCATGAGACGTTTCCTTCCTGGGGTCTCCTTCTTCTTTTCCAATGCTTCGGAAGATGTTTGGGATGAGCCCAACTGCGAAGACAATTCCAGCTTGCCAGTGAAGCCGCTTGTCCTTGCGCTCTTTGGCGTGAAGAATGGATTCTGCAAAAAAATTCCAGACTTCTTTGTAAAAAATTGCGAAGTTAAACTGTTCGCAAGGAAAAATAATTTGTACTTACCGCTCCCTCAACAGACTGAGTGCTCTCAGATGAGCTCGAGATCGATTTTTTGGCGGCGCGCTTGCCAACCTTGGCAGGATTAAATTCCTCCTCAGATTCAGGGTCGGTCGTTGAAGGCAAAGTTTCTTGGCCGCGCTTCCTTGTTCCAACCTGATTCCAACGTTGATAGGTTATCTTGTTGGTGATCTCGTCCCGTTCCGTGTAGGTCCAGCCGGCCATCATCTTTTCGCCCCAATTCTTCAGCAGCGATGCCTTAAGTCCAGATTTTTGGGGATACGAAAGCGATTTGAATCTTGCGTTCAAATCATCCAAAAGGCTCGTAAGCCTTGCTTGATCGGTCCCTGAAATTAGCATTGGGTCAAAATTGACTTGGAAATTGTTCGTAAACCAATATTACCTCGCTCGACACGGCAGAAAATGGACATTGCCTTGGTAGGCTCCGTCTCATCGATGAGAAAGTTGTGGACCTTTGCCCGTTGAGCCAAAGTCATCTTTCTTGACGGATTGAAGCTCGAAACGACTTCAGTTACCGTTTGCATGTCGGCGTAGACATGATCCGTCGGCATCCACAAGACGGGCTTCTCATCCTTGAGGCAAATCATGACGAGGCGGTCGTACACGGTCCCTGGCGTGTCCGGAGGGGTTTCGTCCAATGTTTGGGTCTTCTTTTTGGGGCCCATGTCGTCGTTTCTTCGGAAATTCGTCGGATTAAATCGATACAATTCGATTAAGATGGTTTTCTTCCGCGTCGGTTTTAACTACGTTTCGTTTGGCGAACTTTTTTAATGACTAGCAATTTTTAATATGGGCCGCTTTGGCTAATTTGGCAGCGCGGGGCAGCAAGGGGCGGCAGATCAAATTTGGCGTCACTTTTCATCAAATTCGGGGCGATAAGAAAAACTTGATGAAAAAAATTAAAAATTTCCAAATTGATTCTGAAATGATTAAATCTTCGAAATATTTTATAAGAAATGAAAAAAATAATTATTTACCGACATTCAATTTTGGTTTTTTTTTTAGACGCCCCTGGCAACAACGTGAATAACAGTATCGTCAGCGGCCATTCAATAAGACGACAACAATTTTCGCTGCGTCATTTTTGAAAATCATTTAAAATGAAAAAGAAGAAGCAGCAATCCAAGGCTGAAATAGCCGCAAAGCAGGCACGCTATCGAATAAGAGCAAAGGAGGCGCAAAGAAAATTGCGTATGATGCAATACCGATGTGCTGCGAGAGTGCGACTCCTTCAGCAAGCTCAAGGTGTTGACGAGGAATTGTAAGTTGCCCTTTATTTTTCCAAACATGTCTATTACTAATACATGGTCATTAGATTGCGCGATGAGGCTCTGTATGGCGAGCACCTCAACGACTGCTGCCCATTCAATGACAGAGATCCTGAACTTGTTAACGAATGCATTGAGAAACTTCGGAACAGTTCCTCTTGTACAAGCGCTGAAAATGAAGACACTGACGACGAAGATGTCGAGCAGTCACTAAGTGCTGACGGAAATGATTTGAAACGCAACAGGAAGCTCATTCAGGAAAACCTCAAGCGGAAGCTAGAGGCCGTCGGAGATATATCGCCAAACGCAGAAACTCCAGACTTCCTTGGCGAAGACATTGACTATGGCAATACTCTGGAAGGACCAACGCAAGAAGAGCTAGAGGAGATGGCTTCCAAGAAACCGAAGTTGTTGCAAAATCAATTCGATCATGAGCAGCCATCAACATCAAGAGCTGCGCTCGCAAATGATGTCTCAAATGTTCTTAATGAGTCGAGTGATGGCAGCATTATTTTTGATAATGGGTCTCAAAGCAGTTCCGAAGGCGACAAGTCATGCTCCGAGATTTACGACGATAAACTTCCGATTCATTTTGGTCCGGAGAATCTTGATTTCAAGGAAAATCAACGTTCAGACACAGAATCCGATAATAACCCTGATTGTGATGGTGAACCTGTAAGTTTTCTTAACGATACTTTAGGATTCGTATTAATGTACAAACTTATTTGTAGGTGGCAATTCAAGAAATGATTAACATGCCCAACAACGAGCCGGAAGATGTTTTCTATGACGCTGTGGAAGAGTTTGAAGAAGATGGCAACGATGACCCCAGAGAAGACAATGCTCTTCTTCTACATGGAACGAATTTGAGCGATTTCAAAGAAGCGATTGAAAAAGAGTCTCAACTGCCAACAGTAAAGGAGAGGAATCACTCCTTATATGCTCGATTCTTTTTCTTGGCGTCCATTTTGGCAGTGACTGATCGAGCAGCCAAAGCATTTTGGAATTTTGCTCGAAGTTTGACAGATCGCACGTTGCTATCATTTAAGGCAATCAAGAAGCGTTTCGAAAAAGTTATTCCGCCAGTCAATATGACGTATGAGTTTCTGGACACTGTAACAAAGAAGACGCATCAGTATCAGGGGTCAAGTTTCCCAAGATCAAAATTTCCAAGGCCGCGATACATCCTACTTTGCGAATGGTCGACGGTCGAAATGACTGAATTGCACAAATTCTTCTTAAGTGTGCATCCGAATGGGTTCAAAAGCGACTTCAAAGGAAAAAAATACGTTGACCTCTTTGTGGATGGAGTCCCTTTGGCAAAATCTTCGGATGCGTTAATGAATGTGTTATGCGCAAGGTTTCTGCCATGCAGGAAGGTGTGGCCAGTCGCAATACATATCTACCGGAAAGGACAAACAACGGACATTGTTGACTTGTGCAGCCGTACGTTGCAAGAGTGTTTAGACAACAATTTCATTGTGCGAAAATTTATTGGCGACAGTCCCATGCGAGCGAAGATGAAGTGCTTAAAACAGCATAACGGTTACTGCAGTTGCGAGTGGTGCTATTGTGTTGGAAGGTATTTGAAAAGCGAACGAAAAATGGCATTTGATTCGGCATCTATGAACTATCGTCGGCGAACGCATGCTGAATGGCTGGATATTGTTTCAAAAATCGAACGCAACCCACAAGGAATCGCTGAAAAAGACAGATTTGGCATTAAGGGCTCATCGCCTCTACTTCAGCTGAGCAATTTTGATATTATTCGAGACTTTGTGCCCGACCCAATGCATAATATTGGACTTGGAGTCGGTCGGGCGCTGCTTGGCTTAATTTTTGAAGTGAACAATGCCAAAGAGATCACGAGCGCAGCTGGCAAAGAAATTGCAAAATCGTTCGACAAGTTGTGGTTGGCGACAAGTATTCCACAGGAATTCCCACGTGCACCAAGGGCAATCCTAAACAATTTGAAGCATCTGAAAGCAAGTGAAATATTGGCTATAATATGCTGCGGCTTCACGCACTTGTACACAGCTATGAAGCCGTTCCTATCAGCATCAATCATCAAGACTTGGTTGTACTTCTGCTTTATCGTCCATGCTGCACTCTTACCTGATCCAATCTTTGAGCAAATAATGCCAGAATCAGTCGGTTTCCGAAAGCAACGGGAATTCTACCGGTTATACGAGAGGAATTTTGGTGTGAAAAATTGCACCTTCAATTTGCACACCTTCTCCCACCTCTTTGAGATTCGCCGAATTGGAGCCTTGAGTGATTTCAGCGCAATGCCTTTCGAAAGTTATTTCTCGTACCTTAAGAAAATTATTAAGCCATACACCTTGAGCTTCGCTAAACAGTGCTTGATAAAATCATTCATTTCAAATATGAATGACCACAGCTGCGGATACCAAGTGTGTGTGAAAACCGGTGGGAGGAAACGTACTGTGAACAACATCATTTGTACTAAAGATGGTTTGTTTTACTTCGTTTTCGACACTGATGGCGACAAATACTACAAATGCAATCAAATCTTCACCAAAAAGTTCTATACTCCTGAGGCACCGGAACTTGATTGGGATGAAGTATACGTCAAAGTTATGGATAAGGTCGACAATGAAGATGTCCTTGTACTGAAGAAAAAGGTACTTTGCAAAGTCATTTTGGCGGACAAGGTGCTCATCTCCGTGCCAAATGACGTTTATTACACGTAATGCAAAAAATGTGTTTCGAACTTATGATGTAAGCAGCAACTGCAAAGTTCGTTGTGTCAATACATGTTTGTCCTTGTAAAGTTTCCATTCAATTCTGAAAAATAAATGATTACATGTTATTTGAGTTTTCATGTTTGCAATTAATGATTTTTTGTTGAATGAGTTCGGAAAAAAATTACTAAGAAATATCTATTTTCTTCAATTTTGATCGATTTCGAATAACGATTTTGGAAGAAATCAATAATAAACTAATGGAACGGCTGTCACTTTTCAAACAGTTTTGAAAAATCGTTTGAAAAAAGTTCCACATCAGATTTCATCTACTGCTGCAAACGAATTCCAAAAAATTTGAAAAAAACCCATTTCAAATTCGTTTGCAAACACGTTTCGATAAGAAAACTGATAAAAATCGATAAAACATGATATTTAACAAAAAATCAGGAAACCGATATCGTAAACTATTTCGAAAAGGGGTTCGCTGGGCATGAACTTGGTAAAGTTATGGCTTCACTTCAAAATGAGACCTAAACTCTTGTCAAGGTGTGAGAACAAGAGTTGTTTCCCACAGTGCTTTTTTCTGACAATGGGGAGACAAATCAAAAGGGATGACAAGTCTAGCATGACGTGATTTCTTCTGACTTTGAGTGGCTTTGCGTCCTTATAAGGGAAGAAGTTTTTTTTCGTTGGAGATGGCTGTCGTTGAAAGTGTGATCTTTAAGCTTGGAAATGTGTCATGAAGAGATACACAGTGACATGGAAAGGTGACACTAATGTGTTATTCTCAGTTGCCAGATGCCTTTATGGATTTTTTGAGCTGACTTGATATATTAACAAATTGCCCCCTGGTGATTTCGTGCCGAACATCTTATTCTTTGACAAAGTGTGATTGAGTTTCTTGACCCTGCTAAGCTGGTGTAAAGCAAAAAAGTAGGCAGATTACCATGTTTTTCAAATATAATCTCTGAAAACGAGCAAATTGCCCATTATTGCGCAACACAGGCATTTTCAGATTGTGCTCAAGTGGAAATTCACATTTTAAGGGAAAAAATCACCAAAAGAGCATTATTCAGTGAAAGTGCAATTTTACTGATATTCCATTTGAAATATTTTGCCTTTTGAGCCTTTTGTCTTCCTGATGAAATTGGCTGTGAATGAGGTCAACGCATATTTGAGGTTATACTCCAGTTCTCTCATTTAAATACTGTAATTTTTTTCCTCTGAATTCGCACTTTGTTTCACTCATGTTTCACTGCTACTACTACAACAACATCTACCTGACTTGAACTTTGGCACCTTTCGCGGCTTTTTTGCATCTAGCAGATTTCTTTTCTTTCGAAAAATCAAATGTTTTTTCCTCGTAATTTACTTTTTATTTCTCCAGTAATTGAAGGCTTTAACCGGAGATGTAGCATTATTTCATCATTAGGGGAGAAAATTCTCTTCATGTGTGGTGTGTGGGGGGTTATACAAACCAAGTGAATTATGGGATCATAACCTAATAATACTGCATAAATGTGGAATGTGAAAATTCAAGTCGAGTGTGCGGTCGCACGAGCGCAGCAAATGAACGCCATCACAGCATCACACTGGGCCAAAACGATTGTGGCAATAATCCCAGTGTGCATGCACTTTTGAGGCCAGAAAACCTGGGGTCGATTTCAATGAAGTCTCTTTTAAGAGCAGTTATATCTTTGCGACAATAGGGTGGAATTCCAGCTTTGAAACTTTCTCCACCCCCTGGAATTTGAATATAAACTCACCGAAAAAAGTGCGATTTTTTGCCACCTTTTCAGCCTTCATTGGACTGTGAAAAAAGCCATTTTTAAGGGCTGCTGGTTTAGTTTTCATTCATGAATGTGTTTTTTTTTGTGTGCTATTGGTGCCCCCACACATATACACAGTATATAATTAAAGATGAAGACATTTCAGATCATTTGAGATGGAGGACATTTATCAAGAGCAACTTTGCTCAGGAGAAAAAAGTATCAGATTTTGCAGGTCACATTTGATTCAGGCCACTTACAAAACAACGTCAAAGTGACACCACTTACTGAATGCTAACAAATGAATAATTGTGCACAAAACAGAGCTCCTCTGAGCTTGATAAAGTGGAAGTGAACAGTTATTTGTCTCTGCCCCCGAAAAAGTGGAGAAAAAAGACTGATTTTTGTGTATCTTATTTTTTCCAGGTATGTCACTATCTGAGGATGATTCCAAAATATTGCACCAACAGCAGCATTCCAAACCCTTACACAGAATTTGTAAGTGAAGGGGAAAAAAATGGGAGTATCTTTTCTAGGGAAAAAAGCAGACCTATGGAATTTGGGGAGTTCAATTACTGCTGTTCTGTAGCTTGGATTACGTGTAATCACATGTTTCACCCCCTGTTTTTTAGCCTTTTCAAAATCAATGAAATGAGATCTTGTCACGCCAGCAGCATAAAAAATGAGACATGCCTAAAAATAGTACGAAATTTTCCTGGGCAGCCTAAAAAACACTGAATGCATTGTTTCATGGAATCTGGGTTTGAACCTTAAAAGATTCATTTAAAGGTCTTATGTAATGATCAGTCTTGGCACTCTAAAAGGCAGCTTCTATGTAGACATTTGAGTAAAAAATTAATAGCTATGTACACATAGCACTTTGCGCTGAGCATTCTTTTTTATTAAAGTATCAGAGTGCTTCAAATGACAACAATGAGCAACAACAGTTACAAAAATGCTGGCATTATTATAACAAATGAATCCAAGTTGAACTTGACAACTTTTTTCACCCACAGCTTCACATAGTATTATTGCAGCAGTCTTTATGCCTCATGAATTTCAAGTAGCTTTACTATATAGTTGATTTGTTCACAACCAGTAAAAATATGCATGATGGGTTGGCCACCCACTTCTACTACATGATTCTCTTACTTTTGTGGGTGGACCCTTGAGGGTCATTGATTTGATTCAGACCACCTAAAAAGCTGCTAAAAAAGCCAAAAAATCTAGTTTTGTGACCAGTTGGGCTATTAATACTGTGTTTTTGCTCAGCATTCAGAAACTGGCCCAAATATTGGCTGCTTCTTCTTAATGCAGTAGCCATAAAATCAAATATGGAAAGCAAAACATGTTCATCCCCATCTACGGATTATGACCTTTTTTATTGATGATTCTCCAGCATGGCATGAAAAAGCCAATTTGACCATCAACAATTCAAGTTTTCTTTCTTTTAGTGACTTTGAAATGCAACTGGAAAACATCCTGCAGCAGCTTCATTGCTATGAGCAAACATGGCATTAATAGCTATTTGCTTAGAGGGAAATTAAGCTGCACTGCAGTTGCTTAGCTAGAGCTGTCAAAATCTTTTCTTTTGACTTGTTTGCTCTTATCTCAACACCTTTGTTGTTGACGAATTCTTGAAATAGTGCAGAGTGAAGTGTGATATGCTCATGACAAATTTTCCAAGAAAAGCCAAGCATGATCGTGGTGAGTAGTTAATTACAAGGTGACAAGTTCATTTAAAATTTTTCTGCAATTAGCATTTTGTAATTATTTGGATTTTGGCTATAGTTTCGTCTTATTCTTGACTCCCACGCAATGTTTCCAAAACTGTTTTGGGCGTGCGATGGTCAGCTAAAAAAGGTGAATGAATAATGACCAAACCTGCCCTTAAACACCTTGTTAAAGATTCTACCATGCTCACAGTGGGGCAAATAGTCCTTCAAAAATTCAAAGACCAATTTTCTGAGAAGTATCATTAAACTGGAATTGTGATAGCAACGAAATTTACCAAGTTTTGAGCACATGTGCACCCATTATGCTCTGATGAGCCAAGAAGAGGAGCTCAGTGAATCGTGACTGTTTAGCTAGGTTGGAGTGCTATAGAGTGCAAAGAAACATTTGAAATTGGACTTTTATATAATCGGCCCTTTTGACGTTAATGTCCTGTTAAAAAGCTCACAAAACAACAACTGTGAATGTGACCTAGCTAATAGAGTTGAAGACCTGCACTGCTCAACACTTTGAGCATTGATTTTAATCTCAAAATTAGAGAAAATGAAGCTTTTCAATGATTTGTTTACTTTTTGAAAAAGTGCGCCAATCGCGGCGCGGCGCGTGTTGTTAAAGCCCGCCGGTAAGCGCGCTCGCATCAGCTGACTTTGCCCTTACTCATTACTGCTGAAGCCGTCAATTTTCAGCACATTTTGTGGTAATTTATGCAAGTTTTATAGCTGTAAGATGTCACTTTTTGGTCCGTTTGCATCTAGTTGTCACTGTAGTTGAAATGTTTTGTGAAACAAGACAAGAGCTGAAGGGCAAAATGTCAACAAGAGAATGTTTTTATGCTGTGCCCTACGACGCTATTTCAAGCGAGCAGCAGCACATTTATGAGACAATTGAAGAGGTGAAGGAGGAGATTTTTCTCATGAAAAAATTCAATCACCATCATCAGAGATCAATTCACTTGAAAAAAACCTCTTCACTAGAGACAAGCTCGGATTGCTCATCAAAAACTTCAACTCCTTCATCAACGTTGTCCAATTCTCACAGTAAGTGAAAAATCTCGGAAATTCTGCAGATTCCTTGAGGATTAGCTTAATTACATCATTTCACTGCATAATCTCTTGTTTTCAAGCAGTTTTTCGTCAAATGACTGTCATTCCTCAGTTGTCTGAACAATCGGTCTCATGTGACATGTTCAAGTGTCTGAATTCCGAAATGTTGACTCAGCAAGCTCAGCTCTTGACCTCTCCTGGATTGTTGCAAAATTTGGCAAAATCTAAGAATAGCACCGAGAAGAATTCTCAATACAAATGATGCTTTTACAATGACTGACAAGAGATTTCATGTACAAATTAGAGCAAAAAAGCTCGTCTCTTCTTCTGGCTTTTCAATTCATTTCAAATTCCACGTCGTCTGGAATTCCCAGCTTTTGCCTGTTTTGAGGTCTTGTAAAAGGTTTTAAAGTGAAATTCATCAGTCCCAATGCTTTTAAAAATAGAATACTCCAATTGACAATGCGAGACCAAAAAAACTTTTCATTTACTTATAAAGCAGAAAAGTAATTCTGATGCTTCTAAGGAATGTTAACTCTTTTTTTAAAATAGCTAGAGTTGTTTGTTTGTCAAGTTTCTCAGCAGTAAATTGTTTGTGAAATAAAGCACTCATTTTTAAGCTCTGTTTCACATTGTCTGCTTCTTGGCTCATTCAAAGTAAGTGAAATTACACTCACTGCTCATTTAAATTAGATAACAAAAAGCTAATGATAATATTATAAAGTTTTCTTCCGACTTGAATTACCTTTCACAGTGTTTCTTTTATTCTGTTAAAGCATATTGTCAATTCTCAAGAAAAATGTGTTTTGTCAATGAATGGCCCAGTGTGAGTGAAGAAAGCTTTCTTTTAATGCAATGCTTAAGCAGCAAAAAAGAAGTTGCTCAGTCTCAATTTGAGGTCGGAACTAGCGACACTAAACTGAAGCACTAATCTAATTGAAATTCAGACCCTGTAGAAGTAAGAAAATTGCACTTGAATATTTGAGCCCTCAAGCGCCGCCATTTTTCCTATTTTAAAAACTGACCATTGCTCAAATCGAATTTTTGCGTGATTTGTGCAGAGAATCAGAGCAATTTCTTCAATATCCGCCTTTACTCATTGCAAAATGGAGGCTTACTTTTTTGTACCATTAATTAGCAGCTCATAAAGGTGCATGATAATTTATGTGGGCTTAAGTAGCAATTAAATTTTTCATTAGCCCAATTTTCTAATGGTTGCATGATGTAACTTTGAAATGTGGGTGGTCCACGGACATCAATAAGAAATATTCAGCCTGCATGGTGATGGACCGAACTTGACCTCGTTCAGCTCGAGCCCATATTTAGCCACCTCGGTCCATGCCTACTCTCTTTAGAAATTGAGCTGCCTTGAAGCCTATTATTAAATGGTCAAGTCTACTATCTACAATATGTTCCCACATATGATGATGACTACTTGACTTGCACAAAGGCAGCTGTAAGTAGTGGCGTTTTTTCTCCTAAATTAAAGGGTTTTTCTGAATAGTAGTAATTTTGCAGCCCAAAAAACGAGGCTTGAAATGTGCATTTTAAACACTTTCTAAAGAGGTGAAAACGCTCAGAGTTCTCACTATTATAATTGTGGAAATATAATCCAGGATCTGGAAACACTGTTTTATTGTTGCGTTACCCCAAAAGAGAATACTTAATATTGATAGAGTCCTTTATAGTGTTATAGTGCTCATGATTTCTTATATATATTTTTTGCAGATTTGAGCGCTGTCAGGCGGTTGATGTCCAATGAATCCACTCCAGTGCTGAGCAGACATTCACGCGAGAGCTCCATCACCCGTTATTCCGGACACAATAACGACTTTTGCCCCAGCTGCCGGATGCCGTTCGATAAGGCCAAAAAGCGAAGGCTGGTTGACACTTGTGGTCATGAGCGATGCTATGCTTGCATGTTCAGAAATGAAAACTGCCCTATTTGCATTGCTCCTCCAGGTAACAACTCTATTTTAAGCCTTGGGGCAACAAATATGCACTATAAACTTTTATTGTTTCTCAAGAGTTCAAAAAGTTGACTCTGTTCTCCATTTAAAGTCACGCAAACCTTGCTTTTTTGGCTTCGGTCAAAACATGAGTTCATAGATGTATTCTGGCAGCACTTATTTTCCTAAAGCCTTAACCCTAAAGAGAAGCAATTAAGCATGTGATACTTTTTTGAAGTAACGCGCATTCTTGTGCAACTATTTGAATGACCTTTTTAAAAGGTGAAATTTGAGCAGGAAATGTTTCATCATTTGTCATCATGCTTGTTTGCCTGATTCATTTCCTTGGAAAAAAGGCATAGCAGACAAAGGACAGACTTTTGCAATAGGTCAGAAAGCAGCAAGAAAGCCACGCGAGTCTAGACTTGCAAAAGATTGCATCATGTTCAGTTTCATTTTACCTTTTCAGGTGGCTCCAGCCCATCCAAAGTGCAAAAGTCTAATTCAACTATAGACAGCAGGCCTATCAGCATTGTTTCCTCAAGATCGAGCCAAATCCGATCGTTCAGCCCCTTGAGACCAGTTTTGGCACCAAGAGCTAACACCATCAAGTATCCTCAACAACCTCCCAATAGATACAAACCAGGTAAGAGAAAACTTTTAAAATCACAATGAATGGGAGCGGAAATTCTTGCTTTTTTCACTAGTAAGAATGGGGAAGTGCCATTAATTTTTTCACCCTTAAAATCAGTGTGACATGCGCGAAATTGGAGGTGTGACATGAGAACTTGCAGCACAAGTGGATTCATTATAGTGGAGTGTTTATGTCCATTCCTTTGTTTTTGCTATTGGGGGAATGTGCTCTAAATTGAATGAATCTGTTTTTCAGACTTGTACTATCAGAGGATTGCAGTCAAGAATGACCAACACTCGCATGAGTCTGGATTCCAATCAGCTACAAGCTTGAACAGTCTGGATCAGCAACCGCAAAAGGACTCTCCGCCAGGATCAACCTTGACAGGTTCTTCAGGCCTAGAAAATGGCCTGACTTTGGCAAATTCAAGAAAATTATCAGACAGTTATGGCTCCTTGGCATCAAGCTACATCAGAAGTTCTGTGCTAAGGTCACTCAAGGATGATCACAATAGTATCAAGATCCACAGAAACATGCCTTTGGACTTTATAAGACAGCCTTACTACACTTTGAAGCCTCTGTTCTTTGAAGTGCCTAGTACCAGCAATGAGTCCATATTTGTGGGCAGACAGTGGCTCTTCAGGGAAGTGAGTGAACATTTGACCTCTGATTTGCCCACAAATAGAGGAGTGGTCATTTTTGGTCATCCTGGAACTGGCAAAACCACCATTGTACTGCAGCTGGTTGAAAACAGCTGTTTTGGGAGATCTTCAGAAGGTATAAGACTTGAAGCAAGTCCCTTATTTTATTTAATAATGTATATCTTTTTTAGATGGAGCTTCCTCAAAGTGTTCATCACCTATCAACAGAGCAGAGTCTCTGTACAGGTCAGAAGCCAGCTTGACACTATCTGTATCTTCAAAACCTTCAGTTGTGAATAGTATGAAAGCATTGGCCAATCAGGTTGTTGCCTACCACTTTTGCCAGGCTGACAATGCTCCCACTTGTATGGTGCCAGAATTCATTCATAGCATTGCTGCCCAAATGTCCCAATCTCCACATTTGACACCTTACTACCAATACCTTCTGTCAGATCCTGGGCTTCAAGGCCAATTATCCTTGGCAGGGTGTGTCTCAGATCCAAGAGGAGCTTTGGTCAAGGGCATTCTGGAGCCTTTAAACTCTCTCAGAAGGCTAGGTAGATTATCTGGTCAGACTTGCATCATCATCATTGATGGGTTGTGTGAGGCTGAACTCCATAGGCCTGACTATGGAGACACTCTTGCCTCATTTCTGGCCAAGCATCTGGATGAGTTCCCACCTTGGCTGAAGATTGTGTGCACTGTCAGAACCAGCCTTCAAGACATCACCAAAATGCTCCCATTTCAAAGAATCAGGTATAATGCTCCATTTTTTATAAAGTGACTGCATTTCCTAAGTTATTTCCATATTTTTAGCCTGGATAAAACTGATGTGGATGAAAGGCTGAATAAGGATATGTGTGATTACCTCAGTTTGAGAATCACCAGGAGCCCTGCAATTCTGGGGAACATAACACCCAGCCATGCCAACAAATTTGAGGGCAATCCTCAGCACAGATTCACTTCATTCATGCTCCAAGCTTCACATGGCTCCTTTTTGTACTCAAAAATGATCCTGGATCTCATTGAAAGGGGCTACCTAGTCATCAAGTCCAGCAGCTTCAATGTTTTGCCCATGACTCTATCTGAAATCTTCATGCTGGAATTCAACCTCAAATTCCCAAGCACCAAGGCCTTTGAGAAAGTACAGAGCTTGTTGGAAGTGGCCTTGGCCTCTCTGATCCCCATGACAGCCATGGAACTATTCAATTCGATGAATGCCCTCTCCACAGGCCCTCAACTACAATGGGGAGAATTCCTCATGAGATTCTCAAATTTGTCAGGATTCTTAGCAAGGAGAGCTGATGACACAGTCATGTTTTTCCACCCCACATTTAGAGAGTGGCTCTACAAAAGGAGGGACATTGAGTCCCAAAAGTTCATTTGTGACCCCAGGAATGGGCATGCTGCTTTAGCCCTTAAAATGACCAGATCTGAATCACCATTGAGTCCTGACAGGACCCTGGATTTGGGCCACCACATTCTCAAGGCCCATATTTACAAAAATTGGACTCTCACTCCAGATTCACTGCCTTCAAGGGACTTGCAGGCTCTCTGGGTGGCCCAGTCAACAGATGATGTATCCATGGCATTAGGATCAGTAAGAAATGTAGCCAGTCCTAATACAAAAGTATCCAGGCTACTGCTGCTAGCTGGAGCTTCTCCAGATGCCATTTCTGAATACCTTGATGGAGCTCCCTTGATGGGAGTCTTTGCCAATCAAGGATTTGCTGACATGGTGGCCATCCTCATAGAATTTGGTGGGAATGTTAATGCCACCAATTCTTCAGGGAAGACACCCCTCATGTTTGCAGCCAGCCAAGGCCATGCTGACATTGTCAGACTTTTACTCCAGCATGGAGCTAGAGTCAACCTAGTGGACAAGGAAGACAAGTGCTCACTTGTCCAGGCAGCCCAAAATGGCCACTTGGAGGTGGTCAATCAGCTGGTCTCCTCTGACTGGTTAGTGGATGCTAGTCATGATCTCAGCCTGTCTGAAGCAGCTCAGCAGTCAGCTGTAGCAGCTTCCAGGGCAGGTTATGACCAAATCCTGGAATTCCTGCTGGACATGCCTGAGGTCACTGTAAATGGAGTGGACACACTTTCCGGTGACACTTGCTTGGTGGCAGCTGCACTGAGTGGCCAAAGGGGTTGCTGCAACATTTTGCTGAGAAGGGGAGCCAAGAGCTCAGTTACCAACCTCTCAGACCTGCCACCCCTGCATGCAGCTGTTTCTGGGGGCCATTGGGGCATAACTGAGATGCTCTTAAAGGAGGGAGCCAATATTGAGCAAAAAGATGGGTCAGGCAGGACTCCTTTGCTGACTGCAGCTGCTGAAGGCCACTCAGCAGTTGTGGAGCATTTGCTATCCAAAAAAGCCTGCAAGGAGACACCAGATAATGAGGGCAGATCAGCACTCAGCTGGTCAGCCATGAATGGCAAGGTTCATGCTACTAACTGCCTCATTGAGCATGGATCCAATATCAGCCATGCTGACAAGAAGGGCTGCTCTCCTTTGGATTTGGCAGCTGCCAATGGCCATGCTGAGGTGGTGCAACTTCTCCTTGAAAAAGGAGCCAACATGGAGCATGTGGACATTGAAGGAGTCAGACCTTTAGACAGAGCCATTGCTGAAGGTCATGCCAGCACTGTCACCTGTTTTCTCAGGAAAGGAGCCAAACTTGGGCCTGCAACTTGGACCATGGCTAATGGAAAGCCAGAAATTATGTAATTTATTTGGAAACTGAGTTGCTGAAGTGCTTGCTAATTTTTTTATTTTAGGCTTATCCTATTGAACAAGTTGCTTGATGATGGCAATACTTTGTATAAAAGGGAGCAATTTGAGGATGCTGCTCATAGATACATTTATGCTGTAAGGAGGATCCCTGATACTTTTACAGGATGTGAAAAGGAGACCTTTACCACACTCAAGGTTCATTTGCTGTTGAACTTGTCCAGATGCAGGAGGAAGCAAGGGCAGTTCATCGATGCAGCTGCCAAAGCTACTGAAGTTCTCGAATTTAAGCCTGATTGCCTTGAAGCCCTGCATGCTCGTGCCAGGGCCCACAGGGAAAGCAACAATTTCAGGGAAGCTGTACAAGACCTCAATGAAGCTTTGAGGTTGTCCCCACAAAACAGAGATCTTCACCGAATGATTCTGAGGGTCAAGGAGGAAATGTCAAGGACTAATTACATGAATAACAATCAACAACCCCACCGGAATCTTCGAACTGTACACAGTTCAAATTGAACTGTGACGCAACTGTGGAAATTTCGAAATGTACACAGTTAGATAAGGGTTGTTATAGAAATGTGACAGATCTGTGAAATCGTTCTGTACATGGAAGAAAAATTTTGAAATGTGAAGTAACTGTGTACATTAAGCGCACAATTTGTCGATTTCTTATTGTTTCATAAATGTGACAAGCAACTGTGACACAACCATGCATATATCAATTTTTTTGTTCTCTGAAGCTACTTTGGAGCAAAGTAGCTGGAAAATGATGATGTCGCTTAAAAATGTGAAGTAACCATGATTTGATCTGTGAAATAACCATGCAAAAAACAATAATTTTAGTAGATTTTTCAGTTACTAAAAATGTTCAGAGATGGCGCTGTCATCTTAGCATCACATCTTTGATTGAAACATATTACATAAATCCATTCACATGTACTTTTAATTGGAAAACTCAATTAAGAGTATCTCCTATGAAGCCAATTCCTTAACTGTTATTATTCTTTCAATTTATTTTTTATTACAAAAAACAAGTAACCACAAAAAATGTTCAATAGGCTTATTGGTTGCCAAAATTGATGGAAGCTTACTATTTGGCTAGTTTTTTTAAAAATAGACAGGCCAAGTTTGGCCTCATCTATGTAAAAATATGTGATGACATTGACATAGACATATAAAGGCTAATTTTTATAAGGAATGATCTTTGGCTCATTCATGCTTGAGGTCACAATTCCAAATTTTGAAATTTGAAATGACTGTTGCTCTTAATTCTCTAAGTTATGCTTGAATGGTTGTTTAACATAACAGTCACATAATGCTCCACATCCATTTCACAGATCGGATCATCTGGAAATGTGGGCCCGGACTGTACCCTGAAATAACCATGAGAACAGTTAAATAACAGTACTAATTTTAATAGTTGTTTAAGAGTACAGTAACATAATGTCTTAACAGTTGTTTACCCTTCTGTGTCATAGAAGGCTTTTTAAATGTAAGCGTCACATGAACCTAATGTAAACAGTAACATCACATTTTTGCTTTCGGGACCCCTCTGTTCTGTGACACGACTGTGACTGAACTTAACAATTCCGGTGGGGAAATGATGTCCATCGGTGCTGGATTGGTTGACAGCATCAAGTATGTGGACGAATCTGCATCTGAAGTGTGATGCAGTTGATAAATATGCTCTACAGGCTGTGACACTTGATGATTTTTACTGTTTCCTTTTTTGTAACCAAGTTACCAAAGCTAATGCTTCAATAAACTATATGTACCACCATTGAATTCCCTGCTGCCTTACTTAATTAAATCATTAAAATAATGAAATAAGATTTTTCTTGCTTAACCTAATTTATATGACATGCGTTTTAATTTTAAAATATGTTTTGGCATGGTTATTTCCTATATGTTGCAATGTGCAGTTACAAATATTGTGCAAAAGACATAAGCTACATGAGTGGTTGCCCTTGGATACAAAAAGAAATACACGTGTAGCAACGAAAATAAAAGCCAATTCAGTAAACTTTCAACAATGTGCAACGCATGTCAGTGTTCTAGTACACAAAAGCAGTTCGTCACATGGTCTATATTAAATGGTGCTTTTGAAATTTCCTATATTGCCTTGGCTTGCTCTATAGTTGATGGTATGTTTACAGAGCATATTGTGGAATTTGCAGTGGGCATCAGTTTGTCTCTGCTCTACAATTTTTGCCTCTTGATTGGGGTTATACTAAAAGTCAGATTCACAGTTTTAATATGGTTGCTCATCAATATCCTAGTCATGGGAGGATTATTTATAAGTGGGTTTCTTCTAATGATTGTGAGTAGCTTGAGAAGTAAAATATTAATTCCAACTTTAAACATTTGTTCTAAGGATGATGATTGGAAGATGATTTTGGGCTACTTGTGCTTTATCTGGTTTGGTCTGTCAATGTTCTTTTGGATTGAAGTACAAGTTTGGTACAAAACTATTTGATGATCAATAAGAGCCAAAACACATAGTACTTTACTATTAATGCAATGCATTGATTTCAGCAATATATTGATTTTGCTCTCTCAAATTGAGGGAGAAAATGAGCTGAAACACATTATTTTTACTGACATTGTAATTATGAAATGACACCTCTGGCTTTGCCCACTTCAATAAAAGCTTCCACAGTCCTGTCAATATCTTCGAAGGTATGAGCAGCTGATATTTGCACGCGAATTCGAGCTTTGCCTTTGGGCACCACAGGAAAGCTGAAACCTATGACAAAAATGCCTCTTTTGAGCATGTCATCAGCCATATCTGAAGCCAATTTGGCATCTCCAAGCATCACAGGGCAAATTGGGTGATTTTCACCAGAAATGATGAATCCAGCTGAGGTCATTTTGCTTCTGAATCTCTCAGTATTTGCCTTGATTCTCTCAACATAGCTGGTGTCTTTGGCAAGCATGGTAAAGACCTTTTAAGAAAACATAAATAAACAAGGCTGACATTTGAAGTAAATTCTAAAATATCACTTGACTTGCTGATGCAACCACTGGCGGAGGCAAAGAATTTGAAAACAAATAAGGCCTAGCTCGTTGCCTTAAAAGGTCAATTATTTGCTGACTGGCTGCAGTATATCCACCTGCAGCGCCACCTAGTGCCTTTCCTAGGGTAGAGTTGATTATATCCACTTTGCCTTCCAAGCCGAAAAATTCCTCAGTTCCTTTGCCAGTATTGCCAAAGAATCCCGTTGCATGGCACTCATCTATGAATGTCAATGCACCATACCTACAGAGTTAGAAACCAGTTAAACTGAGTACAACTGGTCAATACAGCCGGCGAGTTTATAGCTTTATTAATCAGAGCTTACTCAGTTGAGACTGAGCAAGATTATAAGGGCGAGTTGAGCAAATTTAGCTGAGTTAAGCAATATATGAAGTATGGTAAGTTAACTGAGTTGAGAAATGTGAGCTGAGTTAAGTAAGATGAAGTTAGTTAAGTAAAGTTAGATGAGTTGGACAAAACGAGCAGAGGGTGGAAGGCGAGCTGAGAAAAGCAAAGTAGTAGAGTTAAGCAAGGTAAGCTGAGTTAGGCAAGGTGAGCTGAGGTGAGAAAGGTGAACTGAGATAATTGAAAGAAAGCCAAGCTCAGGCCAGTCCACCAAGGCATGCCTTGACGCAACTTTTTTTTTAAGCCTCACGCAACCAAGATTCTGTCATTAGTTGAAAAAAGGCGCTAAATTCAAAATCAGATTCTGCTCCCCCTTGGCTCGCGTGAAGTTGAGCGCACGCTAGAGAATGATGCGAGTGACGTATTAATCTGAGCTACCAGATTTGGCTTTTTCCCCAACAAATTTGCCCTCATTTGACTCTTTCTATAAGTGACAGGTTTTTTCTAATCAAAAAGAGTAACTCTGCCCGGTCATTTCCACAGAATTCTATTTTTTCTGTCAGAAGCCCTTCGATAGCATAGTTACGCTCCGTGTTTAGCTAATTTCAGCTGCAAGTTCACCTTACATTCTAGATCATCTTGGCCAAGCTATGATGACAGAAGGTGAGCCGAGCTTGGAAAGCTGAGTTAAGTTGTTTTAGCTGAGAAAGGTGAGTTGGGCTGAGAATTGATGAGTAAGGAGAGCTCGGTTGAGAAAGGTGAGCTAGCTGAGTAATGAAAGTAATATTAGCTGAAAAAGACGCAATTTGTTTACTTCTCAGCCAAGTCTATTATCTCTTTGAGGGGTGCAACATTCCCATCCATTGAAAAAACTCCATCAGTTGCAATCAGCTTGATTTTGGCATCTTTGGCATCAATCAGCTTCTCCTCCAAATCTAAGTCAAAAAGCTTACTCTACTACTTTTTTAAATGACATATTCCCATACCTTTCATATTTTTGTGTTCATATCTGTACTTTTTGGCCTTGCACAACCTGATGCCATCAATGATTGAGGCATGGTTAAGAGCATCACTGAAAACAGCATCTTCTGGTCCAAGGAGTTGTTCAAACAGTCCAGCATTGGCATCGAAGCAGCTCGCATACAAAATGGCATTTTGCTTCCCATGGAATTCTGCAATTTGCTTTTCCAGTTGTTTATGAATATTTTGAGTGCCACAAATGAATCGAACTGAACTAAGCCCAGCGCCATGTGATTTTAGGGCATCAATGCCAGCTTGAACCACTTCCGGATGACTCTAAAAAAGTTCAGTTTAGCTTTTAATTGGTTTACTTTACCTTTATTGCACTTACTGACAGCCCTAAGTAATTATTTGCGCAGAAATTTAGAATTTTGCCTGGGCTGCCCTGAACTGAAATTCCCACATCTTGAGCACTTGTGATGATCCTTTCAGACTTCCAAGTTCCAGCTTCTTTGATGCCAAGGAGTTCTTGGTCCAAAATTTGGTTCACATTCTTTAAAGCTGTGCTTAAACTTCTAAAGCATTGGCCTTTATTTATGTGATTTACGCCCAGCTTGCATATAAAAGCCATAGCTTGCATTTGCTCTGACACTTTGATACTGCTACAAGTGTGATTTCGGTTCTATGATTCACAAGTGTTTAAAAGCTCAGATGGATAAAACAAGTGTACTGAAACAGAAAAAATCACCAATTTTCCATGGATTGAAATCTAAAAAAACTCCGGCCCAAATTGATAAAATCTAAATTCTACTTAGCTGTAATAAGACTAAGTTACGTCTTCTAAACGTAAACGCCTCTATGAAGAATGTTGCGTTATTTTTTTATTGAGAGTATCTAAAGTGTCAACTGTGGAAATAGTGTATTCGTTATAGCCTTAAATCGAGTCAGAAATCGATTTTCAGCATGTTTCATTTTTAGGGTTGATGTGGTCAAGTGCTCCACTAACATGGTTTCATTCGCGACATTTTTTGACAATCCGCTATGCATGTGCGCTGGTGATGGAACGACGAGGCAAGGGAGTTTGATCAATAATGTTTGTTGACTATGGTAACTACTATAAGAAATATTTGCAAATATAGTGAGAATCTTGTGCTTGCTGTACCAACATTAAAAAGCTGCAATTGATGAGTGAAGGCCAGCCCTTCACTCCTTCCATCATGACGGAAATCCACATCAAGTGTCGTGCTCCATATGAATACACCTATTTTGACCAAGGCAGGTGGAAAAAGCTTAAAAGGCACGATGTGATAGCCGGAAAAATTTCGTGGGATGTGCCATATGTCATGTACGATCCCATGACATTCAATGCTCGGTACTTGTCATCCACTCCCAATGCTGATCCGGATATAAGAAACACGACTTTCAACTTCAATGCTCTAGATGGAAATGTGGATCGGCGAAGCTTTGAGGGTTTTTACAGAGTGATTGATAAAGTGCCAATGAATATCAGAGGTCGAACTGGCCTCCGAGGCCGCGGTGTGTTATTAAGATATGGGCCTAATCATGTAGCTCATCCCATTGTGACCAGATGGAAAAGAAACGACACAGGCCAACATTTATATGACAAACGAAGCGAAAGGCCCATTTTACAGTTTGTGTCTGCCAAAAGAAAAGATACAAATGAATGGGCCCTTCCTGAAGGCATAATAATTAATATGATTTATGGTAATATAGTGTAATCATGCATTTTTTCAGGTCTTGTTTTACCAAAAGAAGATATTCATGATGTTCTTCACAGAGCTTTCATCAACGAAGCATTGGAGGCAAATGAGGACAAACTGAAGCAATTTTTCAGAGGAGGCCAAGAAATATTTAAAGGCTACATGGATGATCCTAGGAATACTGATAATGCCTGGATTGAAAGTGTGGCCTTTTTATTCCATGACGAGTATGACCTTTACCGTCTTGATTTAGCTCAAAATGCAAAATGGCTTGATGTCAGTGACGATCTTTGCCTTTTCGCCAACCATAAAAAACTTGTTATGATGGCGGCCAAACAGCTGATTGCGCATTGGAGATAACGAAAAAATATATGATTATTTGCATCTGGATCTTGGCCATCATTCATACATTTTTATTGCTTAGATAAGTTTTATAAAAAAAAATGTTCCGAGATGTGTCAAAGGTTGCGTGATATTTGAATAATTTCTTCCGCCAAAAGGCTTGAAGAAAATTAGCAAAGTTGTGCTAAAAAGTTTAAGGCCGTCACCTATGATTGAAACCATTTCAAAAAGAAAATTATCGATTTAGAAATATTTTCAGAAATGTAAAACGAGTATATTTATTTATAGTTTCAATATTTAAGAACTCAACAAATTTAAAATTTTCCCAAACTTTTCGAAAAAGGATTGAAAAACTTGAGATTGACTTAGATGGATCGACTTGAGCCGCCAAGAAGTCGCGAAACGTAACAACAACAAACAAATTCGTAGGAAAAAAGAAAAATGCCAAAACTTTCAAGAGTTTTGGAAATTCTTAACATTCAAGACGAAAACTTGACATTCCTACGTTGAAATCAGGTAAACGCGAGGTTTATATTAAATAAAATATTCATGAGTCATCGATTGTTTGTTTTGATGTGCTTTAAATGGCCGGTTGAACAGGTGCATTTTCGGGCAAACCCTTTTTGACACCGAAAATACTCATTTTATTCTGGCTAAAACTTTTTCCTTTACATCAATGAGAGTTGTCATTTAGTCAACGCAGTCTTTTCATGAGAAAAATTAAACAGCTATAAGAACTCGACAATTTCGATTTTGTGCTTCGACAATCCAATGATTTTATTCCAATTTCAGGTCGAAATAAATTGAGAAGTCAAAATGGATGGAAATGAAGACAGTGCCAAATTCGCCAATTTGCTGGATCAAGTGAAGCGGTTGTCTGACTTGCAAAAATCCGGAGCTTTTGAAGGCATCGATAAGGAGGCTTATCTAGCTCAACTGAAAAGGAAAGCAGATGGCATTCGAGACATTTTATCTCAGCTGCAATCTCAGCAGTCTCAGCTTAATCAGCTGAATAGTACCACGCCATCTAGTGAAATATACCAAAACTTGGGTCCATTAATGGGGTCAGGATTGCTCAGAGGGGGCCAAAATCCACCCAGTTTGCCACCCAAAAATACAGGTAATTTAAGGAGCACAAAGTAGCATAATTGCAAAGTATTTGCACAAAAATGTGTGTCTTAAGCATGTGGAGTATTTCTTCCTGTTTGTGTGGTGAAAGCGCCCTCTTTGTTGCTTTTCCGTACTAAGACTGAGCTAGTGGCTTTCACTTTTTTGAAAAACTCCTTCGAAGCAGCTGAGCTTTTACTACTGTTCTGCAGTGGGGCCGCCCAGTATTATCGATTCCCCTGCTAAAAAGCTGCAAATGTTGTTTTTCTGCGCCAAACCGCCCTAAATTTGGTGACTTACGTCCCATTTTAATGTCAGTAAGTAAAACTCAAACTGCTCAGCCATTAAGTGCGCAATTCAACCCGGTTTTACGTTTTCCCCATTTATTCTGCAATTTTAGCGAGTTTCGAAAATTGAATTTTTGTTGCAGATCTGGATCAAACACCGCCACCTTTGCCGCCAAGGCTGACCTCGAATGCCCGACGGCCTCCATCTGGCCTCGGTACTCCGGCCTCGTCTTTAAGTACGAGTACAAACTCTTTGAGGTCGTCCTCAGCTGCCAGCCAAAACCCAAATCAAACTCCGGAAGAAAAGCTGCAAAAAGAAAGGTATTTTTTGTGATCCTTCAAAATATTGCAAATTTCCTAGCATATCTGCCAATTTTAGGGAACATTTGATCAAGCTTCTGCAAGACGAGGCTCGAATCCGTGAAAAGTTCTATGCTGAACTCGAGCATATTGCCCAGAAAATTCGGAGCATTCCATTACCATCAGCTGATTCGGTAAGCCAAAATATGTTTTTATACATTTTAAGGTTGCGTGGTTGCATTTTCAGGCATGTTGCGGTTTAGTTTGAAATAATTTAGGTATTTTGTATTGGAGCCTCAAAAAATCCACTCAAAGTATTACTGCTGAGCTTTTTTCAACAAGCCTTGAATAAAGTGAACTCAAGAGGAAAAATCTGACAGAAATGCATCAGGACAAAAGCACTTAACGCAACTTTTCCAAGAGGAAGTTTAATCCCCTTTTAAGCTTTTGTTTGACCACCCAAACGCTATTTTGGTACGATTTTCTCTTCTTTTTTTTGCTTTTTTATTGTGCCACTTTTTAGTGCACACACACCTTTTTCACTATCTGCAGTTTGTTCACAAAAGTTTGGCCTGTCCACCTGTTGTTCTAGCAATTAGCTTCAAGCTCGAGATTTTGATCTTCGATTTTGAGAAAAAAAAGTCCTCTTTGGATATTCCCTATTGGTGCACAGTGGGGCAGTTTTTCTTTTTAAAAAATCGAAATATCTTAAATTATCCTCTTCCATTATTTTGGAAAATAGTTTGACTCAACTTGAAATTTTCTTTGATAATTTAGCTATATTTTTAAGGGAGTTCAGCCCAGTGTGCAATGTCGGCATGGTGCCTTTACTAGTTTCAGTTTACAACTTTGGAAAAAGTCTGGTGGAAAAAAGTCCATATACAGAAAATGCTGAAAGAAAGTTCGTTGTTTTTAGCTTCTAAAAAAGGGCGTTTTTCAGTTGCTGAATTTCGTCTCAATTTGGATGCATGTTTGTGTACTTGAGTAGCTGATTCAATGGATTGTACCATTTGTGTAAGATATTGAGTAGATTGGAATTGCCTGAAGTTTGAGAGTTCGTTGCTGTTAGATTTATGGGCTTTGTTTCTATGAATAGAAGTAGCAACACAGTGGTAGAATTTCGCCACAGTGGTCTCGTTCCTGCTGAGTTACTGACCCAAAAACAGAAACTGCTGAATTTCTCTAAATAGTTGTTAGCAGCTTCCATTTTTAAGAGGCCCATGTCATCTATTTCCAAAAATAATCAAAGTTTTATGATTATTTGATCAAATTCAATCAACTTAAAAAAAAGGGCGGAATCAAGATGATCTATAATGTAAGGTGACCCCTTATCTCAGCTGTACTTCTACACTTCATCTCACTATGCTATGGAAGGGCTTCTGACGAAAAAAGTAGAGTTCTATGAATCGTGAGTTTCACGAAAAAGCTGTCAGATGAGAGAAAATGCCATATTTAAGCAATTCTTGAAGTAAAAATTCCATGTCTGGTAAAGCTGATTAACAGGCTCCTCCCACTCGAGCACTAAAAAATTGGCGCTAAAATCTAAATTTGAATTTCCCGCTTTTTCATTGAAGCAAGCAGCATAAGCGCCACCGCACAAATGACGAAAGAACTAAAATAAGTTTAGTGAATTAACTTGCATACTTCCGTCTAGAATTGTCATAGTGGATGGCCCTGGGCGGAATCATGTAGAGTGTGTCAATTAAGCCAAGTGAGGAGCTGAGTAGGGTCAAAAGTTGGTTTTGGGCGTTACTTTGAAATAATGAAGATCTTGATAGAAAATTGATGGCCCCTTTTTTTCTGTAAAGACTTGGATTAACATAAATACTGGCCATAAATTCGATATCAGATTTTGTGGTTAGGAAAGGAAAAAAAACTGGATTTTTTTCTTACTCTCAGACTTGATGTAATTTGTCCAGAAAAATAGGAGGCCTCTTTTCTATATAGGAACCACTTGGGAAGCTCCTGCAAGTATATAAGAGGAAATTAAGCCACACCACAGTGGGTCAAAAAGCCATTTTCACGCGCACGAGAAAATCTGCCAAATCGCCCGAATTCTCATTTAACCTCCAATTTACAACTTCTAATTGGGTTGACTTCTAGGCAATGAAAAGAGCCAAAAATGGTTTGAATTGACAGATACATATTCAAATTTGACTTCGAAATCAAACTTTGCCTGAAAAAGTGTTCAGCAAGAAAAATGGTTGAATAACCCTTTTTGGCCCTTTTGGGCATCCATAACTTTTGATTGGAATCGAATTGAATTGTTCTTTTATGACTGAGAGGTCAATCAGACCCCATTTAATGATAATTCATCAAAATTGGCTGCGGAAATTTGCGGACTTGGGAGCCCTTGATGTTAGATTTTAGCTTACGGCCCTATGAAAATTGACTCCTACGATTTCGCGAGTTTTTTTCCCGTGCGCGTCCAGGAGGCATTTTGAGCCACTGTGCACACTCAATTTTGAAGGAAAAAACACACCTCTCTTCCAAGCTGTGTGAGTGGAGAAAAAGACGGTTTTAATTCATAAGTTGGGTGAAAAAGATGAGTGTCTTTTTCACCCAGCAAGACATCACATAAAGAATGTCATTGTAAAACGACCATATAATGCATGTTTTCGGCTCGAAATCTGATGCTTTTTGCCATGTTCACACCCAGCCAAAAAGCATTTCTCACCTCCTTTCAAGAACTTCCCACAAAGTTGAATTTCAAACCGAAGAATTTCACTTGAACTTGAGCATAAATATTGATTGTACACAGATAATTCTGCCAAAAGATGAGCTATGTCAGAGAGGGAGCAATTCCTAGCGTATATAATTACTATGTAGCAGTTTTTTATGTGCATGTTTTGGGCTCTGCAGTGCTGCTCAGAATGGCTCCCAAAATGGCCATTTTCCTACAAATGGTCACTGAAGCATGGAAAAGCTGCCTGCGAAAAAGGGAATCAGCAAAATTCCTCACATTTTACCGCAACATCATCTTACATTTTTTATGATTTTCTGCAAAAGTAATCAAGATTGTTTTGATTTGTGCTGCACACAAATCTTACTCTGGACCTACATTACTCCAAACTTACTTCGTTAAGCTAAAAAGAAACTCATGTGATTTGGCCATTGCAATAATTCCGATTAGCTATTCTATTCACATATTGTATGAAATGTATTAAATTGCTCAGTTAGCTCAATTGTGATTGATTGCCATTTTTTGCATATTTGGGTGGACTGAATTGTATGCAGCGAACCTTTCTGCATGTTTTGTGAAATTTGCTTCTTCTCTCTGCCTTTGAGAAAGAAAAGAGGTGGGGACCCAAATGTCAAAGAGATCCCTAAAACCCGTCTATTTTTCTGTTGGTCAACAAAGCGGCTACTTATGCATGACTGACCACACATGAATGGGGTTAAATGAATTCTCTTTTTGTCCACCAAAAAGAGCAAAGAAACCGTTTGCAATCATGATTGGTTCCCACTGAGAGACTTCATTTTAGCCAAAAAGAAGCTTGCACCACAAATCATGCACCGAGGCTCCCCAATTCGCTTTCAGTTCAGTGAAATGTGTTCACCAATTACAAGCAATCACGATTGTTATCCGTTAAAAAATCCGTACATTTTCTCCAAGTTTCTGTAATCAAAATTAATGTTGATTAATTTCCAGCTCGCAGTTTGTTATCTTTGTAATTTGCCAACAAAATAAGTCGAAAGTTTCGGGCTACCAATCAATGTCTTGCTTCGCTAACAAAACAAACCAATCAAGATTATTTTTGGTAAAACGCATATCGAAAATGATTGTTGTTCGACTACTTTGTGAAGGGGCCTGCAGGTTGAGATCTGAGATTATTTCTGGGCAACGCAGCAGCATCATTATCATTAAAATCAGGATCTTGTCGGCACGCGTGACACACACACAGGAAAAAACCGTTGGAGACTACTAAATCACAGATAGATAGATGCTCCTTCAGCTCAGGAGTTGGCTAATGATTCACCCAAGACCACATGCTCAGCTTAGACTTGCATAATGCTGAATAAGAAAAGCGAGAATAGCCACCTTGCTCAGCTACTTGAATTGAGACTGACCCATGCACCTGTGCCATTGAAAAATGAGCAAACTTTTGATGACAAACAAGGGAAAAATACAGGAGCTGGCATCTTTTGTTTTTGTAATTTATGGTCCTCCTTTTTTCCTCCAAAAAATGTTTTCCTATGATGCTACTTGTGTGCAAGTGTATTTGAGTGCACCTTTATCTTAAGTAAATATCAAGGGGGAAAAGTCGATTTAATGTGCATCTCCTTTTTTGTGGAGGTTAATCAATTTTTCCACTTGACCTCAAATGGGGGTTCGGAAAAGGGGTCGAGAATTGATGGTGTTTCAGCTAATTTCGAGCATGATTTAGCGTTATTTTTTCAGAGCCAAATGGCACACTGGGCTGTCAAGCCTGAAGAAGCCCTCTTTTTGAAAATTATTTATTTTCATCGATATCTAACTACATGCCTAATCTATAAAAGTTAAGGCTTTGGCTACCGTTGATTTCACAGTGTGCTGAATGCGTCAGCACCCAATGAACACCCAACGAACTTTGATGTCCCAAACAATGGCGCCATAGCTGCATGGGGCCATTTTTTTCTTTTTCTTGACCGTTTCAAAGAAAAAATGGGCCAATTTTTATTGTCCACGCGCGTTAAAGATTTAGGGGCGGAGTTCTTGCCCCACCTTTAATTCAACGAGAAATTAGTTTTGCTTTTATTGCCATTTTCTGGCAAAGTGCAGAAGCACAAGCTAGAATTTGCTGATTTGCATGAATTTCCATTTCGGTTTCCACCTCAGTTTCTTCGCCACCTTAAACGGCCTTTTTAGCTATAAAATTGTTCACAGCTGCGTAATGGCAAATCATTGGATTTTATAAAATATATACCAGTCAATATGTCTGGAGTGATTTGTGGTCAAGTGCCCAGTGTGCGAGCCCTAAAAGGAAATCCCCTTCTTTTATGGGATCAATAACAACATGAACTTTAGAAGATGCAATCTAGCCTTGTACATTATCATGTTTTTCCCTTGGACTATTTTATTGCGCTTCTATTGAGGCATTGAAAAGGTTTGAAAAACAGGACAAATTGGCAGCATTCTTAAGCCCGAGCAACATCTGTTCACATCATCAATAATTTCCTGAGTGTCAAATTCATCAACTGTCTGAACGGGCAAAGATTTTCAACGAGCTTTTTCTGGCAAGGCCTGAATCTCGGGGAAAAAATTCGGAACTGGGAAAAAGAAACGGTCTGGAAAAAAGTGGAACAAATCTGAGATGTCACAACATAAAGGAACAAATCTTACACCCTTGGACAATGGAAACTTTGTGTGCCATTGCAGTGTGAGAAAAGTCGTCCTAAATACCATGGTAGTTGTTGTATTTACCAGTAGTAACCGTTCATTTTATAATCTTTGACAGCACCAAAAGAAGAAGTACAAATCCTCCAGTGGCCTTGGTATACCAATCAAATACCTTAGGTATAACATACCAATTACATGGGATTAGTTAACCAATCCAATTAGGCCTGGTTCACCTGCGATATTATGATCAAAATATCGAGCGATATTATGCTGATATTTGCAAATATCAGGTACTTCCAAAATCATTTTTTAATTTTTTTCTTCGGATTCGGTCTTTTGGCGCCAAAAGCCATCCTACAACAGTATCTAATTTCTCAGTTTCTCAGTATTTCGCTCCGATATTTTGTCAAAATATCTGATATTATGAGCAGGTGAACCATGCCTTAATGGTATTCTAGCATACCAAGTTTGTAATCCCTTTTTTACCCACCAAAAAAAGGTATTATTACCTGTTGCTCTCTTTCATGCTTGGCCAAGCTTTTGGCAGCAAAAAACGGTGGTTTTTTTCGCGGTATTATCCTTCTCAGTAGCTCATTATGGGACACATCAATGGCGAAGCCGCGATAACGTTTTCTGAATGCATTCGGTCCCCATGGTATTCTAACCGTCCATCTTTTTTTCTTCCATCTCATCTTCCACGATTACTGATGTGGGGTGACGGCCCTATTGTCAGTTACACCTAAGATATGATGTTACAATGCTGGAAAAATATCAATTACACACTCTGCTTCTCAACTCCTGGGCAAAGCATTTATCCTTCACATTTTGGGCCAAGATAAACAGTTGCTAACTTTATATGTTTGACCAATTTCGCAAAGTTATCCAAAGTTATCCAATTTGCATAACTTTTTATGTGACCTATGGTTTTCTATGTAATTTTGGAGAAATGTAAAAATGCGTTCTTCATTCAGGTTTATTGTGAAGGATTTTCTTTGGGAATAGCCAACTTTGGTGGCACATTGTAAGTTGCTTTCGACAAAAAATGGACTGACTTCTTAATGCTTGGCACTGAATCGATTATCTCTTCTAGGCCTTTTTGAATGCCAACTAGAAGCAATATAATAAACTAACCGCTTTATCAAGCATTTATTAGCAATGTCATTGTTATCCTAATTGATGATGACAAACAATTCGTTGATTTTATACATACACATTAGCTTTCTGAAATGACTACGCTTCTCTGAATAATAGGAAAATATTTTTGAAATCATTTACCTTTTAAGGCAACTTACGATGAGCCAACAGAGTTAGGTATTCCCAAAGAAAACCCTTATGGCAAAATATGAGCGAACGACACGTTTTTACATTTTTTGAATATTATATGTTAGGCCATCAGCAACAGCTGACGCACTTGAGTGAATTTTTCAATAGCGTAGAACAAGAGGCCTTCTTGTCCCCCTCCACTTCTTCTACGATTCCTTGTGCCCATTGAACAAGATGCCGACAAGTAAGTTGCTTGACGTGAGCTAGCCATCTCCCTGATTGAAAACGTTGCCGAGAATCATCATGCTTGTTTTAGGGCTATTTTTTGCCACTGCAATGACTTCTTGAAGCAGTTGCTTTACACACTTGAAAGGGGGCAAAAAATGACTCATTTTCCATCAGGGTGGACTAAGTTGGATTTTTTGGGTGGTTGGCAATAAAATGGTAAAACTAACAACCATGTTCTTATGGACACTAGTAGTTTTTATGTTCTTTTTTTGGCTCTTTTTAGTGGCAAAATGAAAGGGTGCAATTTTTTACCAGTTTTTTTTTTCGTTGTGTGCACAATTCTCTAATTTACTGCCAAAAAACGAGGCATGAAAAAAAGTGGAAGAATGATCACAATTTGTTGATTCAAGGCTGAAAAGAAAACTTTTATCATTTGATTGTTTGTCAGAGCTATTTTTTCCGTTGGTGGCCGTTTGAACTTTAGCATGCTAATTTATTATTCATGAGTGCTGCTCCTTTTTGATCATTTTACCATACACCAGCAATCTGAAATTCAAATTTGGATGAATTTTTTTTTGGTATTCCTGTCTGCTGTACCTGTAGTTTTGGCGGGAAACGGTCACATGTCAATTTTTGCAGGAGTCTGCTTGGCTTGACTCAAAAATGACATGGGAACGGGCCATCATTGTCTGCTCTGCTGTAGAAAGAAAAGTCAGTGTAACAAGGTCCACATGTGTCAAAAAAGTTTCCATGACAGATTTATCATCTTGTTACAATTGATGTTGGGAACAACACTTGAAATTGTTCACCAAAATGCAACGGATTTTCACAGCACATTTGTTTACCCAACAGGCAAAAATTGCTCCTAAAGACTGATGCAAGAAAAACACCACTCAAAGCAAAGAGTGAGAGTGGTGCAAAAAGAAAGCGCGAGTCATGCTTTTATTAAGATGTGTGTTTTTTTCGTTAAAAGACTAGCGCAGTTTTTATGGTTGCCATAATTTCCCCAGCTGCAGTTTCATCCACACACATGTTATTTTTGAGATGAGAAAAGAAAAAGCCGCTTTTTGATGGCACCAACATTCTTCTGTTCCGCCAAAATGCCTTGTCACACTTTTTTCGGGAGGTTTATTTACCACCCCTCATTAAACTTGTCTCATTTTCAAGAGAAGGAGAAAAATGGGCCGAAAATTCAACCTATCACAACATTTCTATTGCCAAAGAAAAATTAGCTGTTCATTTATTTATTTATTTTTATTTGGTTTTTTTTTGGCTCCCTCAAGTAATAAATCAGAAAGAATAAAAAGTGGATTTTGTTTAGTTTTTGGTGGCGGGGTGAAACCTGATACCTCATTTTGAGAGTAGAAAATAAACCAGAAGTCACTTTAGAAAATCCTCCGGTGTCAAATTCTGACACTTCTCATGTCCAATTAGGTTAGCAGTGCAGCTCGCTTAAATATTTTTTGACCATTTATTTAGTGCTCTTGTTTACATTGATCCTGAGCAAATAATTTCCTATCTTTGCTGCCATGGTCAAAAGTCAACAAACAAATGCTGCTGCATCTGAACACATGCATGCACCAAAGTAAATTATTGCCCCTGCTCATTAATCATAGCTGTAGCATTTTGTCTAGACTTGAGCAGCAGCTTGAATTCTTTTGTCTACCCATTTGTAAGCCCTTAAAAGCCTCCCCACCTTTAACTTTGCATGGTATTTTCTCACATAAAAAACCTGCCACCCAAAATAGGAGATTTTCTCGACTTTTCAAGTAGAAAAAACTGCTTATTTGACTGGAGTGTGACCAGCATGCTGACAGCTGACAAAAACTGCTTATTTTTCTTTTTGCTGCCTCATTTTTTCCTGACAATTTCCTCCTTTTGTGTTGTTATGATGATGATTGGTTGAGCTCATCCTTGGCACCAAATCTGAGCTGCTACATGTAGCCAAAAGGATAGATTTTTAACGAGACACGACATGCTACACAATAATGCTAGCATGCTGGTCAAGTAAAAAAAGCGCGCCAAAATTCAAATGAGTCTTCTTCTCATCATCTCGTTGAGAAAAAAAAGATGTTATAATGGATCCTAAAAAAGACTGCAGAAGTAATTTTGAAACGTTCACAGCGGGGCTTTTTGTCCATAAAAGAATGAACTTTGAATGAGTTTTTATTATACCTTCTGGCAATAAAATCTTCGTTCCTGAAGGAAAAAAATCATATTGTGAATGGCCCATAAATCAGCTGTGCTGAGAGAATTCGCTCAAAATAATGAAGTTGGCCCATAATTACAGGCTTCCACTAATTGGGAAACACCCTATCTGCTTTTTTTCCTTATCGATTTTTCTTCTCGCTCAACGGTCAAGCTTCGAACGTTTTTACCCTGATTAAACTTTCGAGAAACCTTTTAAAGTGTGGCCAATTTAGATTTTTGTTCCATTTTTCACCGATTTTGAATTTCTCCCTGTCTTCAGCCAGTTTTTGGATCTTTTCGAATTTGTGGCAATTTTCGATGAAAGTGGTGACAAATTGGATTTTCGAAATTGCCAAGTCAGCTTTTCATATTTTTCTCCTTTTGCTCGTTTGCTTACAAATGAGTTTTTCTCTATTATGAGACTTAGCAGAATTGGATTTTTCTAATTTTACATCAATTAGTGAAGTGGTGACAACTATAAATTGCCAAGTCAGCCAGCCTTTCATATTTTTCCTTCCTATGTTCCCAAATGAGTTTTTCTTTGGTTCTTTGTTATGATATGGCTGTGGACTTGAGGACAACACGGAAAGATGATTGACTCTCTCTCTCTTTACCAAACTATTTTTGGCTTTTGTTCACAAAACTTGGCTTAAGAGCGAAGCTTCTATTTTGCAATGAAAATAATAAAGCTCTTTTTGATAGAAAAGCAAGCTTTAAATCCAAAGTGTAAACAAATTGAATATTAGAAAATTAATATTTTACTTTATAATTTTTAGGTGAAAGAAAGTCTTGTTTTTCTGTATTTGGACTTCTAGTTCACCAAAGTTGGTGTAGTTGCTATGGCAGGAAATGTAGAACAAGTCCCTTTGCCATTGCATGACCTGTATTTCTGCTGTGATGTAGCACCAAGATTTTTCTATTTAGATCATGACAAAACGCCACAACTTGTCAACAAACTAGCAGCAGCAGCAGCAGCAGCAAAATATTCCGGGAAATCTGCATGCATTTACATGGTGAAAAATGCAGACAAAAATGGCTGGAAATTGCCATGTACCTTGACTTCTGCTTTTACAACTGAAACTTTCTGAAAGCCCTTCCCTTTTTATGAAAGAAATGGCTTTCATGTTTTTTTTTATTCAGAATTAATTACTTTGCTAAAGTAGGGGCTATCTTTGAACTGCTTTATGGCTCTGACAGTTCTTGTGAGATGTAAGAAAGAGTTTATTCGTGACACTGCTATAAAAGGCTGTTTCAAAGGCTTATGTCCCTTCAAGGGCCAAGGCCGAAGGCCTCATTTAAAAGGTCATGACAACTGCTAGTATAGCATGACATCAAAGCCGAAGGGGGTCCACGAGAACATGTCCGGATTCATTTCCTTGTATTATTTGCTCACAGAAAAAGTAGTCCAACAAAATCACCCTTTTTCTGTTCAAATTGGCCTCTGAAAAACTGGGTGGCTCAACTTTCTAGCAGGAGCGCTCTTGACTAGTTTTTGGACAAGTTATGGCAGTTGAGAGAATCTCAAATTGAAAAAATCTCTTTACTTGGATCTTTTGTTTAATAGGCGTAAAAGCTTTGGTTCAAAACTGGTTTTTATCTCGCTATGGCTTCTCATCAAAGCAATCATTGCGCCATCTTAATTTCAACAAATGCCTGAATAAATGCTGGCCTTTCAAGGGCGAATGTGTTCACCCAACTTAATTGAGTTGCCACAAATATCAAAACTTGGGGCAAAATGCAAATGGGCATTTTTGGCTCTTTCAAGTGCTTTCAAAAGGCTTGTTAAAAAAGGGAATGTTAAAGCTACAAATGAAATGAAGTGACGCTCGAGGATGCATCCATGCTGAATAAACATGGATCTATGTAAAAAGTTGGCTTGCCAACCATCAAAACTCTCGCCATTTGATACCAATTTTTTGCTGTTTTTCTTATGCGTATCTTTAGCTGGGCAATGGATTGGACTCTCTAGCTTATTACATGTAGGTGTCAGGACCTCAAAGTGAGTGTCTGAAGTTTGGGAGGCCATGCCCGATAGTTCCAACAAAGTTTCTGCTCTAGAATGTGAACTGATGCTCCAAGTTGCACTGGCATAGTTCGATGAGTTTTTAGGTTCATCAAAAGAACTAGTAGGTCTGCGTAGTTGAAGCAAGATTGATTGTGTAAACCTATTTTGTAATCAAACGTCAAGATTTCTCATACTGGACAATCCAACTGTTTTCATGGATCCATGTTTTGGGAGCTTGCATTATTCCTAGTTCGTCACTTTGCTCAATTTGAAGCTTTTACATTTCCTCTTTATGCGAGCCATTTGAAAGCTCTCTGTTCGCTGACCAAAAAATACGAATTTGCACATAGACCAAGTTTGCAGTGTTTATGGAGTTGAATGTAAATTGGATCGATAGCCCAATTTTGTGACTGGCAAATTCTTGAATGCATTTTGCCATTTGGTGAAAGTGTGTGTGTGTGTATAACTGCAAACGTGAAACGTTCTCCACCTCGTTTAGAGTTACAACTGTGTTAATACAAGAAATAAATCTTTAGTAAAGCATGGTGCCTTTCTCATGTGTGAGTGTAATGGTGTTTCGGCCGGATGTCTGTGACCCCTAATCTATTTTTTAGGCAATGGCTTAGTCTCTTCTGGAGATTTCATAGTGACCAAGCCACGGTCATTATCGTTTCTTATGTACTGAGTAGGTTGCGATGGAACTACATAAGAATCGGTAATGACCGTGGCTTGGTCACTATGAAATCTCCAGAAGAGACTAAGCCAATATTTATTTTCATGGAGGCTCGCCAACAAAAAAATATTCCTTCTGCTGAATTTATGTGAAAGCCAACAAGTTTAGTTGACTATCCAAAAATGCCTCTATTTTCTACCTGAAAAATGTGTCTCCTCTTCAAAAGAAGTCATTTTTCATCTGAATCAGCCAATTGTTGTAAGAGCCCCAACCAAGCAGATTTGGCTTGCTCTCGCCAAACTCAAGGAAAAAAGGATGTTTTTCATATGAAAAATTCATGTTTTGCAATTTTTGGCTCTCAAGTAAATGAAAAGTCAGGAGTAGCGCCACGTCGCAGGAATAATTGTAAAAAAGTTGGAGCGCGGCGCATCTCTGCGCATCATGCGCTCTAAACTCAGACGTCTGCAAGGAAAGCGCTGCTTTTGGTCTTGTCCGTGGCTCTTCCTCAGTTGGTGTTGGAAATTGGCAAGAAAAACAAGTGAAGTTCAATGCATTTAAAACGAAAGTGTCAGAAAAGAATCATGGTGCCAAATTGAGTCTTCTCAACGAAAATGGTTGAAATTGAAAAGAGAAGGGCAAGGCGGAGGTGCAGCCCGCCCATCATGCCCCCCAGGTGGGGAGAGGGCGTGGCGCCCCCGCCCACACCCCAATTCACCACGCCCATTCAACTGAGTCCCGAGGCCTCCGAGCAGAATTCGGCTAGGGGGAATTTCAGGCGCCATTTTCACCTCAACAGTCATTCCTCACGTTCATCAATGATGCATCATCCTTATGAGGAGCATATCATGTATGAGTATCGCTTTAATGAGAACCGAATAGAAAGATGGCCCCTAGGGGGCTCTGTGGGCTCGAATTCAGCCGAGTCCAGCTCGCCCCCATTTGGCGGAAATTCCAGCCCTGAATATCTTCAGGCCTCGGCCTCGTCACTGATGATGAGGCCGCGGAGGACGACCTCACCGGCCTCGCCAAAAAATTCTGTGATAATGCCTGCTGCTGCTTCTGCTTCGAGTTGGCGAAGGTCAGCCTTGAGACAGAAAGGCCGGCCAAAAATGGCGAAAAGTGTGCAGTGGGTGTCAGATGTGAAAAAAAGGCCAGAAGAGATATCCAGTGATAGGAGAGTTGTCAAAGTTCAGGTATATATATGCCAAGATTCAGAATTGGTCCAATTTCGCGCTGATTGACTTTGAAAAACGAATTCAGATTGTTGGTTTGGAAATATTGAAGCATAATATATGCCTGTGACTGCCAGTAATAAGGTTAAGTGTCAGATGTGCAGAAAAGGCCCAAAGCAGTTTGAAGATAGGGAACGAGTAGTCAAAGTTCAAGAGTGACATCTTCTTGCAGGAAACTGCAACATCCAGTAGATTGCATTTCATATTGGAGCCCTGTGAGAAAATGTCATAACAGAGGGATTTTCTAGATGTTTTCATTCTCATAGTCTTCAATGTTGAAATAAGCAGTGATGACAATGTTGGTTTAATTTACGTGGATCAACCAAGCGATTTTAAGCAATCAAGCTGATTTGTTTTGCTTACAACTCTTTCACTTTTGTCCAGTTCAAAATGCCATTAAATGAAACAAGCTGCAAAGCCCAAGAATTATTTATTCAATTTTCTTTTGCTTTATCATAGCTTTGTTTTCACATTTATAAGAATGTTGGCAACTCATGACAAATGGCTGCAAATAAGAAAGCAACGACGACACAAATAATATCCCGATTGCAATTGCCTCAAAGAATGATTGCTATCTACTAGAAAGCTTTTGCCGAAATGAACTTTTTTACTGTCACAAGCCCACTTGATTAATGCTGTATGCGCTCCTGAAATAAACTAGCAATTTTTCCTAACCTCATTTATCCACATTAAAGTAGACGGCTCCATCCATATATAGATCTCAAAGATCATAAAGATCACTGATCTTTGTGATCTATAAATGGACATTTTTGTTAATATTTAGATCACTGTGGTAGACTCGCTAGCTAAGCTTATCTATATATGGACATTTTCTAGTTAGTGAAAACCGATATTCATAATTAGATCACAATCAGTGTTTATGATCTATAAGTGGACCCTTTAAGATCATTGAAGACTTTACACAGCTTTTCACTTAGCCTAGGATAAGCTACATAGATTTATTTAAAAATGCAAGACTTGACTGAAGAATGCAATATTATTCTGTCTTAAATCAAAATGGTGTCAATATTACTAATATTTTTCATAAACTCAGTCTTTCAGAACAGTGGAGACAAAATGCCAAAGAGCAATTTCAATTTCATACAGTATTAGTTGGCTTTTAGTTCCTTTCTTTTTTATTGCAACTCACATCAACCTGAGCGCTAAATACCCTGTTCCCTTACCAAACTATGTAAAATAAAATGAGTAAAATATCCCAGAGCCAACAGAGAAATAGTCTGCCTTTTCAAATAAATCAATTAAGGGCCTGTTCACTTGCATATTATGGCTGTTATTTTGTCAAAATACTGGAGTGAAATACTGAAACACTGAGAATTTTAATGTTGGTGTTGGATGGCTTTTGATAGGAAAAGGCCAATTCCGAAGTCAAAATCTGAAAAATGATTTTATAAACACCAGATATTTGCAAATATCAGATTATGTCGCACCTAATTTTGTTAATATTATTGCAGGTGAACAAGGCCTTAGTTTACCGTAGACTTTTGAAAAAAATGTGCAGATCATAAACACTGACTGTGATCTAAATATGAATCTCTGTTTTCTGTAAATAGAAAATGTCCATACATAGATCAGCTTTGCTAGCGCGTCCACCACTATAATCTAAATATTAACAAAAAATGTCCATTTATAGATCACAAAGATCAGTGATCTTTACGATCTTTATGATCTTTGTGATCTATATATCAATAGAGCGAAAGTAGACACTTATGTACTAAATCTTTAATTTTTGGTAAGAATATTGAAAGTTCACAAATAAACTATTTTTGGCTTTCTTCCTCAAATGACACTTTGAACCTTACAAAAGCCCAAGAATTGCTTGTGGAACAAGTCACTCTGATTGCTCAAAATAGCTTGGTGTGTCCATGACATTAAGCGAAACCTTTTTATACATAATGTCGAACATGAGTCTTCTTGATTGTGGCCTTTTCTCGGAGATATAAGGCCAGCATTTTTAAGTGGTGCCAAGCTCTTCTGCACCGATCTGTTCTAGTACTATAGGGCCTTGAAGAAACTGATCCAACCTAATTAACTACATTAGTAGAAGGTAGTTTCTTGCCAACTTTCTTTACAGCGAAACTTTCGTAGTAGCAGCAAAAGTCCTCATAAAAAAAGAGTTGCCAGCAACTCACAAAAAAGAGGCGCGCAAAGGATCATATTCCCTTCAAACTAGCCACTTTTTCCAATGGGTTTCTTCTTGGGAAGTGAAGTAATAAACGTTTTTCCTGTCTCTCTTGAGATGGAGAACAAGGAATGAATTGACAAATCGATAATCGATTGAATCAACCTCCAATAATAATATCTAATAATTCTTCTGAGGAAGGAGACCAACATGTGTAGCCAAAGTAAAAACTAAATGTGAAATTGGGCATTTTTCATGGTATCCTCCCTGTTTTTTGTGTTGCAGTACTCACTTGACAATGAGGCTGAGAGGCAAAAGTACGAGCTGCAAGCGCAGAGAATACAAGAAGAAATGGTCGCAAGGCTTGGCACCCCCAACGAAGGCCTCGAAATTCGAAATGAGAGATTAAATGCACTTAAACGAGTGGAAGGCCAAATAAACGAGTTAAAAAGGATGGAGAAACCGAGGTCAGCCAACCTCGAGCAGCTGTACCACGAGGCCATTCCAAGTTTGGCAGACAAGACTTTATTGTCACACAGTGGTCCCTCTGCTTTTGGCAATGCCCATCTCCTTTTGCAACAAAGGCCGGTAAGTGGACTTAATTTATGGCCTTTGGAGCCTTGCTTCTGTCGCATACAACATTCAGGATGGTCCCCCTTTTTTTCTCGCAAACTTAACATATACATAAAGCATGCATTTTTATTGCTAAATATTTTGGTTTCAAGCCTTCTCGAAAGGCCTTTTTGAAGGCTGTTCTTCCCTGTTTTTCTGGTGTTGGAAGTGCCTTTTCAATCTGTCAAGGAAAATAAAGGATTTCTTTTGTTCCCTACTCAGCCTTCATCAAGGCACTAAAGTCAAATGTAATTAATTAGATGGATATTTATTATGTTAACAAGAACACAAAGGTTATATTTGTTGGCCTTTTGAAGTTGGATTAATTTACTGCAATGTTATTAGTGCTACTACTACTTTTGCTCTTTTATGTTGTTGGCCCACTCCATCTGCTGTTACAATACATGTAGCATATGTGGACACGCAGATTCAATTATTAGTGTTTACAGTGTGAGTCTGTGGATATTTGCTCGTGCATGTTTGATATTCTTCCTCCTCAATAGATATTCGTGAGCTTTTACAGGGCAAGAGAAACTATTTTTCTCTCATTTTTCATATGCAGGCCTCTTTGGTGCATTTTAAGGGGCTAAAATTAAAGCTATTAGCAACATGTGCATAAGCAATTAGACCTAAGCTCCAAATGGTTTTTTAAGCCCTCCTCTCATCTGGCAGCCTCAATTTTCAGCTCATATTTCCAGTAGGCCCACTTGGGATTTACGTTAAGCTTTTGCTGATAAGAGCAGCAGCTCTCTCAACGGATATGTATACCTGATTCTTCACTACTATAATAATGTATTCAATCATCGCAGCTTTCAAATTCATACCAGAATGCATTCTTGGCGCAAAATGTATGCTTCATAGCATGATATCTTTTCTAGAAATACACAAAAAGCTGCTCCTCTAAGTAAGTGGTAAAAAAAGCTTTGCTTGTGCTTTTCCTGTCTTATTTTACTTCTGCATCTTTCTTCTTCCCATGAACGAGGTCCTCAATATTTTGGCGCATTTTATGGTCTTCCTATACTGTTGTAGGACCCGTTCACCTGCCAGAAAATGCCAAATAGCAAAGCACATAATTTCATCAAAAAAAGTAATGCTATTAAAATCAAAGGTTATTATTAGCTTGATTCAACACATTAGATGAGCTGGGCCTTGGATTCTATCGGCTTTCTAGTCCATTACCACATGGCTTTCCCCCTAAAGATGCCTTTATATGTGGTGTGTAATGGAGTCGAGTGTCTGATACAGAGCCAGTAGTCCATAATTAATGAGAAATTGTGGCCAATTACACAAAGGTTTCTGATCCCTCCTTTTTTTGCATTGCAGGACGAGGCGTGCTCAGTGATCAGTTTCACCTCTTCAGTGCACTCCTTGAACAATGAGTCAAGCTCAAGGGGAGACCTGGACATGAAGGTCGACTGTGTGGACTCTCTGGTCGCGCTGCTGGGCTGCACTGACATTGACAAAATGTCCAAAACCTTTCTGGCCATGTCCTCCTCACCTGCCAACTGTGACCGCATGAGAAGTCACAGGGTGATTCCCCTTTTGGTCCAGATCCTCCATGATGAGGCCAAATATCATCCTCAAGAGATTCGTCGACGAGTGGGCAAGGCTTTGCATAACATCGTCCATGCTCATCCTGAGCATAAACAGTGCAAAAGAGAGGCCAAAGTGCTGAGGCTGCTCGAGGTCCTCAGAATGTATGCGGACTTCCTGAGGGACCTCAAATCAGCTGGAGGGGATGTGAAATGTGGGTGTGGCCCGCTCAGAGTGGGCGTGGTCCATGGCGATGAAAATGTCTTGGTTTGTGGTAAGTCTAATCGAAAATGGCGTCATGTAGATGCAAAGTGATGCCTTGTTCATGTATTAAGAATGCCTTAAGGTATGGAAAAAATTGTCTAAAGGAGAAGTGAATCTGTTGTTGACTGCCACTCTACGAGTTCAGCTTGGGGCCGAGCAGCGTTTTTAATGGCAATTTATGCTATTCTGTTTCATGGTTGTCGGCATTTTTCTAAACAAATTAGCTTTCTTCACGTTTCTTTGGTAAAAGATGAAATTTAACTATTGATTTTTCTCAAAATGACTAAAATGTGGAGCGCTTAATAACCAACAGTAGATTTGTTTACTTTCAAGTTGGCTTAAAGTCGATCTGATTTTTTTTATCAGCTAACGCACTTGTCACAAGACAATTTTTCTCCTCTCCTCTTGGTGTTTTTCATGCATTTTCCTGAGGAGTTTGGGGCGTACATGAACAGGACATGAGTGTTTCATTTTTTAAGGATCAGACTGAATAATTTTTTCACTTTTTAATTTTATCTTTACAGACATTCCTCTGAGGCCAAACGACTCCCCTGGATCTCATCATCGAAGAGGAGGCCACCAGAGTGAACAGCAACAACAATGGGAACGTTTGGCCCTCCCCTGTGCCCATTTTGTCAACTATAATTCAGATGAAATGCTCTCTGGTGAACCGGATCAACCCGTCATGATGGTGATGAACATTGAAGAAACCATGGCCATTTTAACGAGATGCTCGTTCGACGAAACTCACAGGCAGCCCATTTTCAATTTGGGTGGAATTCCTGCCTTGGCGGAACTCATCCAGATTGAACGTGAAGTCCATGGTGGGGACAGTTCATCTGCTGCAGCTGCAACAACAAGGTCACACTGTACTGAAGTTCGAAGGTTTGCTGTGGTGGCTTTGACCAATTTAACTTTTGGCAACGCCAGCATTAAGAGCTATTTGTGCTCTTTTAACAACTTTGTGCCCATCATGGTCGCCCAGATGGCCTCGAGTGACTCAGACAGCCTCCTAAAGGCCACAGCTCACCTGTTCAGAAACTTGGCCTGGAAGGCTGACAAGGCGAGTAAGCAAACCTTGTCCGAGTCCAACGTGGTCAAAGTGCTATTCAAGGCTGCCATAGAAGTTGCCAGGTCATCTGGTGTCCTCCATAATGAGGCTGCTGCTTCTGCCTCTTCAGCCTCAAAAGAAGAGTCCACTTTAAAGGTCATTTTGTCAGCTTTGTGGAACCTCTCGGCTCATTGCAGGAAAAATAAGGTACATTTTTTTCTCATGGCCTGGCCTTTGTGACAAAATCAGTATACTAGTAGCACAAAAGTAGAGTAACTGCAGCCAAAAGAGACTGATAGTTAAGTGAAAGTGTCCAAAGAAAAAGTCCATTCATTTCTCTTTTGTTATTGTCCTCCTTGAGAACCTTTCTGCAACTTTTTCTCGGGGAGGAGAAAGCCTTTTTAAAAACACTAAATAGTTTATGAAAAATGCTTTCAGAAGCAAAGATTAAAGGTTTCAGTTCTTCTTAAAATAATGGGGGATTTTTTTGCCATTTCCCCCCATATATGTGACCTGATATTCTATTTTCTTGTCTAGGCTGACATTTGCTCCATGAATGGAGCTTTGGCCTTTCTTGTCGCACTCCTGGATCACAAAGCTACATCCATTGTGGAGAATGGAGGTGGAATACTGAGAAACATTTCCAGCTTTATTGCTACTGCTCCTGAGGGACAGACTTACAGGTAAACAACCAACTTCTCCCGCGCTATACGGATCGTTAATCCTTAAAGAGAAAAGAAAATTGAAGGCCATCTCTTTTGAGATAGCGCTTTAGGTTTAGCAGCGCTACCAGATACACAATAACAATTTCTTTTTAATTCAAGGGCTGTTTTGAGGCAGCATTCGTGCCTCGAGATCCTGTTGAGGCAGCTGAAATCTCCAAGCCTGACCATTGTGTCCAATGCTTGTGGAACCCTGTGGAACTTGTCCGCCAGATGTCCTCAAGATCAGCAAACTTTGTGGGATCTTGGTGCTGTTCCAATGTTGCATAGCTTGACCAACTCCAAGCATAAAACCATCTCCACTTGTTCTTTGGCAGCCTTGAAGAACCTCTATGCTGCAAGGCCATCTGGCATGCTGGCCATGGTCTCCAAAGGAGCCTCGTCTGGAATGCCTTCACTGCATGCCAGAAAACGAAGAAATATGGTCAGAGAAATGAGCGATCAGGTAATAGACCTTCGGAACACACTCAAGAGCTAGCAATTAATTATTGGCTTCCTTACAGCTTTTGGATGGTCCTTCCAAGCCAGTGGATGAATCTGACAATAGTGACGAAGCCTCTGAAGAAGATGAAAGCCACAATTTTCCCAATTTGGCTGAAGGTCGATTCAAAGGGAACTTTACCAACTTTATCAAGGAGCAGCAGCCTCAGCAACCACAAATCAACAATTTTGTGACAGATGAGGCCTCATCAGCCTCCAATGTGCATCAGCTAATGTCTCCATCTAGGTAATCAAATCAAGAGCAGACACTGGCCCAGCAATAAGAGCATTTTGTTTAACTTTAAGGTGTTTATTTGAATCAAATCAAGCTTTGTTTATTTCATTTCAGGCTAGTTGCTGATTTCCCTCACCAAAACATGGAAGAATTCATAGATGAGCCTCCCACTGATTATAGCCTCCAATATCAAGAATCTGAGGACGCTGAGGTCAATGACTCAAACAACCTCGACGAGGCTGTCAAAACTTACTACACAGAGGGCACGCCCTTCGACACGCCCCTCCTCTCCCATGCCCAATCTGTCACAGATTTGAGGCCAGTGGAGGTCGAGCCTGAGGTCGAGGCTAATAAAAGTGGTATCGAGACTCCAGCCTCTGAGGTTGACGACCGGCCTCAAGTTTATGCAACTGAAGGAACTCCAGGTAGACCTTAATTCATAATGGACTTGCTGTTATAGTCCGTTCTCATTTGGATACCGCCTTCAAGTTAATAGTGCTGCCAGATTGGCTTTTACTCATTGACAACTCGTCTTTTTAGGCTGTTTCTCAAGAGCTGAATCTCCTTCTGAAGAAGAAGAAGAAGAAGAGGAAGAGAAGGGTCAACTCGAGGCTGCAGAAGGGCCTTCAGAAAAGGCCATAACTAAGCAGAAAACTGTGAGCTTTTTGCCAGAGCAAACTCCTCTGATGTTCAGCCCTTCTTCAAGCTTTGAAAGCTTAACCAGTTTTGTGCAGCAGCCAATCAGGAGTGGATATAGCAGCTGCGATTTTAGCCGAGCAACGAGCGGCCGTGTTTCGCCCTCTGACTTGCCTGACTCACCCTGCCAGAGCCGGCCTTTCTCGCCCAAGAGAAAGCAGCTGCTGCAGAAAGGCTTTCTAGTAAAGGCCACCACCTCCACCGCCACAGCTGGACTTCAAAAGGAAGAAGAAAAGCAGGACGAAGTTGAAGAAGAGTTTGAAGTCAAGACTTATGATGTAGAAGGCACTCCAGCTGTTGTTAGTGAGAGCGAAGCAACCTTCAGTGATGAAGAAGAGCACAGCAAGGTAAATGATTTGCTATTTGAGTGACTCACTCTCAACTGAGGCTGATGGTTTTAGCTATTGATTCACTCTCTTACTTTTAAGGGTCAAGGTTAATTGATTCACTGGAACAATTATGCATTGATTAACACACTTTCTAAAGCTTACAGTTAACTTTGCTTTTGCAGGAAGCCACTCAGCAATTCACGCAGAACTCTGGATCTTCAGCAAGTGAAGATACCCAAGAAGCCTTGCAACCTCAGCTCCATGATGATGAAGAGGATGACAGTGATGATGCAGATGCTGATGCACTACTAGAAAATCTACAAAATTTGGCAAAATCAAGCAGGTATAATATTAATGAAAAAATAGCTCAAGGAAATGCCAACATATTAATAAATTAACTTTTTTCAATTCAGGCAAACTGAGTCAAGCATGAACAGGAGAACAAGGATTCCCATCAAAGCCTCTGGTGGCTTGCCTTCAACCTCTAGGGCTTTGGTGTTTCCGAGCTCTTCCATGTCTTCCACCAATGGAGATGTGGATGAAGTGCAGAAATATTGCACTGAAGGCACTCCAAGTTGGATGTCCAAGTCCAACTCTCATACGAACTTGTCAGTTCTGACCATAGATGATCTCAAGGAACCTGATTCAGACTCGTCTGACCAAGATGCTGAAGATTTACTCCAAGGTTGCATCAAGCAAGCTTGGCCGGCTAAAAATACTCATTCTGCCCCCAAGGTAACTTTAGTTAAAAAAAGATCAGTGTATTCCCTTGGGTTCTCTTTTGAGTACCGCTCCTCATTCAAAGGTGTTACCAGATATGTTCTTTTGCAGTCAAGACAAAACTCCACTTTGGGGCAACGAATCGGAGGGGAAGGAATTCCAACCACTCAAGCTAATAGAAGTGGAATTGCTACAATTCCATGTCCTACCCCAGCAGCCTCAACTCCACACAGACATGGAAAAGGCATTGCTTGCTCCACAACTACTGTTCACTCTGGAGCCACTTCCAAGCCAAGGTAAGCAGGAGATCATATTCGCCTCAAAATACGTTTTTCTTCAAATTTTTTTGCCTCAAAAGCTGCATTCCTGGAAGACAGTTGGCTTTTGTCAGGCCATTTCAAAGGTAATTGCTCATTTCGCCAAATATTGAGAACTTTCCCATTTGGCTACGTGTTTAACATGACCCACCGAGCAAAATTGCTCTCCCCCATTCCACAAAAAATGCATTATTTACCTAATTACTAAAAGACATTAAAAGACTATTCTATATAATTAATTTATTTGGCTAATCTAATTTTTGATTTTTTCCTTAAATATATTTTTTGTCGAATCAGAGGAAGCTAGTGAAAGCTCTTTTTTAAAGCATTTTCGTGTCTTTCTTTCAGGTCTTCCACGACGACGACGACGGCGTCAAGCTCAAGCAAAATTCCCCCTCAGCCTCCCAAAAGAATTGGTTCGACTCTTAGCAATCACCATGATGAAGTGAGGATTTATGAGGTGGAAGATACTCCAGTGGATCTTTCTGTGAACACTTCTCTCTCTGATCTCACTGTCGATGAGGAATCCAATGGAAGATTAAGCGTGGATTCCAATGACGGGTTAATCCAACTACGCAAGCAAGAACAAAGGTATGCTTTTACAAAGTGCTATTATGGCCTAGCTCTGAGTTGTAGTTGGGGAGGTAATTAGCACAGAAATAAAAGGGTGAAAGCTGAACACATGTGCACATGTCTTTGTTTTCTCTTTTCAGTGCTGCTGAAGCTGCTGTTGCAAGTGGAGCATCTAATGGACACTCAGGTAACTTTCATAGTATGGGAAACATGTGAAAATTGTTCTTATTCAGCCTCATAAATTCCAGATCATCACCCAGTGAGCAGAGTGGGATCTGAGTCATATCATTTGCCTCGGCCACAAGTCTCTGGCAAGTCGGAGTCATCATCTTCAAGCTTGAACAAGGAAGACACCAGCAGTGATGATGAGGACGATCAGGACCTTCTTGCCAAGTGCATCAGCTCAGCTATGCCCAAGTCCAAGTCCGAGCCTTTGGATATTAAAAAGAGATACTTGAAGCCCAGGTCAAAGTCAAAAAGCCCTAGAAACTCCAGGATTATTCCAGGTGTCAAGATAGCCGAGCTGAAACTCATCAAGACACCTACAATGACCATTGACAGGGATGAAGGTGATTCGAAAGAGCTTGAAGAGAAAGCTACAGAACAGGCTGATATTATTGAAGCTCCCAAGTCTGCTGAAGCTAATTTTCCTAAGAAGGTTGAGGAGAAAGCTCCCAAGCCCATCAATGCTTCAACTGATGAATCAAGCATGACAAGTTCCATTTGTTCAACTTTGGATCACATACAACCACCTTCGATGATGAACAGTTTGATCTCAATGAGTGAAAAGCCTTCGCTGCCCAATAGTCCACGAGTATCATCAAAGTTTGAATGTCGACATAGCTTGAGTGCCAAGAAAGGCCAAAAAGTGCCAGAAATGGTTCGAAGAGCGCTCAACATCAGCGAAGATTTCAGCAGCAGTAGCATCTCAAGTTGTCAATCCAATCTTGAAAATATCAAGCAACCCAGTGAAATGGATAGCTCATTCATGAGCATTGCCAGCATTTCATCTGAAATTGCAGATTCCGAAAATAAACGAAATCTCAACTTGGATGATGAGGAAGATAAAACTGCTTTGGAAGATATTGCTCCACCCACGCTTATGGAAGACGTCTCTGGTGCCGATGTCACTCTGATTGCCGATAACACCTACACCATAGATGATGGCAATGGAAAGCCAACTCCTGATAGTCCTCGAGCAGCTCAGAAAGCCAACTTGCATAAAGGTTTGAGTGCCAAGAAAGGCCAAAAAGTGCCAGAAATGGTTCGAAGAGCTCTGAACATCAGCAAAGATCTCAATGGCAGTCACGCCTCTAGTTGTCATTCCAATCTTGAAAATACCAAGCAATCTTGTGAGATGGATGATTCAATCTCTGGCATTGCCAGCATTTCATCTGAAATTGCTGATTCCCCTCTGAAGAAAAATCTCGTTCATGATGACGATGACGATAAAACTGTATTAGATGATGTTGTTCCACCAACTCTTATGGAAGAGGTGTCTGGAGCTGACAAGACTCTAGTTCCCTCAAATACATATACCATTGAAGAAGTTGGTGATCAATCTACCTATCATGATATAACCGATGTCTTTGATGAAACCTTAACTCTGGGCTCTGACAACATTGCTGATGATGTCATTGATGCTCCAGACCTTCCCAGGGACTCCTCAAGAGAATCAACTCCAAAGACAAAGCGAAGAAACATGAATCCATCTACATCATCATTGGTAGAAAGAGAGCAGGAGATGTTCAGGCTTCGCAACTACAAGGCATCAGTGCCTAACCTTGATGATCTCAATGACAACTCTATGACTTCTGGATACAAAAGTGGCGAAAGTCCCAGGAGTTCCAGGCAGCGAAGGTTGGAGGATGCTGAGAGGTTCAAGACTCACACCATCACCAAGAGTGATTTGAGTGATTCTTCTTCTGGTGCAAACACTCCAGAGCGTAAAGTCAATTCCAAAGGAGTGGCAAGGTTGATAGCTAGGCAGAAGGCTGCCAAGCTGGCCAAATCAGATGACTCCGAAGACTCGTCCACCAATTCCAGCCCCAGAAGAAGCATCAAGCAAAAAAGAGAAGAAGAAGCTGAGAGGTTCAAGACTCAGACAATTGCTCCAGCCAACATCATCGAACAAGAGGCCAAAGCTGTTGTTGAAGCCATTGCGGAAAGCAAAACTTCAGCCAGGTCCAGGTCAGCTTCTGCTGATGGTCTTCTAGACTCTAGGATCCTGGATGACAATGAGCTCATCAATGAGGAACATTTGCATACCAAGGTGAAGCCAACTGGACCCAGGATTTGCAAACCAGATGAACAAGCTCCAGTTGTGGATGACAGTGGTGCCGCGACCAGGGCCATTCGAGGACGTAGGAAAAATCTGTATCCATCACCGGTGCAAAGGACCACCATTCCACCTAATATTCCACCTAAACCTCAAATAGCTCCCAAGCCAAGAAACATTGTCAGTGCTCCAGCATTGTTGAACAAGCCTAAGATTCCTGGATCCCCAAGAGGTACTAGATCCACCCAACTTAGACAAGCTAGCAAAACAAGGCTGAGCTCACCTCCTCCAAAAGTGGCCATTCCAAGACCCAATGCTGCTCTCAGAGCTCCTTTGGCTTCTCCAGGATGCAGCTCCATAAGCAGTGGTTCCAGCTCCAGTTCTTCCAAGTTGGTGAGGCAAGGCACTTTTACCAAGGATGAGCCATCCTTGTCGAGCACAGTTTTAGTTGACATTGATGTGGGCGACAAGAAGCCACCAGCAGTGAAGAAGACAAGTTCTCCAGGATTGGTGACACAAACCCGAACGTCAGCTTTAAGGGAACATTCCAGATCCAGGCAAGGATCTGGGTCAAGTACTACCAGCAGTACGCGAAGCATTCCAAGGCCAGTGATGAAGCCTTCTAACTCCAACCAGAGCTTGAACAGAAGGACTCCAACCAATGTTGACATTGTGAGAAATCCCTCTCCCAAAGATGTCTCTGACACTTGTTCTGAGTCAGCTGCCACTTCCAAGAAAAGCAGTGGCAAAAAGGAAGTCACTTCCAAGATTGCCAGCCTATGGAAGAAGGTTGAGGATTCGAAGAAGAAACCAGGACAAGTGGACAAGTCCAAGGACAAGAAAGTCTGGATCAGCAAGGGCAGAATTATTCCTCAAAATGAGATGGCCTTTTTGAGGCAAGATGAAGCACAGAAGAAGATCATCAGCGATTTTCAAAAGGCCAAAGCTGATTCGAGTTTGAACAATGAGCAGGATCCAGTGCAACTCAAGACGAGATCGAAATCCAGGCTGAGCCTTAAGCTGTCCAAGTTCACGAGGACATCTTCAAGCAATCCAATAAAGAAAGAGAACTCTTTCACCTACACATCCCACGCTCCTCCAGGATCAAGGACAATGACAAGTACTTCAGTGCCATCTACGCCCAATGTGGAGGATTTCGTCAATGGAAACAAGCAGGACAATGGTGAAAATCATGAAAACAAGAGGATCTCCAGGACAGGCTCTTTTTTCAATGCTGCAACCGAGGACAAGTCCAGCTTGAGCAATGCCAAGTCGTCAGCCATTGTCCAGCCGTTCAATTACAGTCCTCCAATTCGAGCAGCTCAAGCTACTGAAAAAGTGACTCATCCAGTGAGACGGAATGATTCCTATGTGAGTAGCATGGGCCGCGATTCCGATCGTAAAAGGGCTCCCAATGCTGGAGCCAAGATGACTCATGACGAACAAGACGAACTGGATGAAAATGGTGCTCCCACCTCATCTGTATTGGTGACATTGGTGTAGAAAGAAATTCTTCCATTTTCGTGCACGAATACTGCTATAATATATTTCTCCAGAATAAACTATCCATATATTGTAATGACAATTAAGCCTTGATTTTTGAAGCTTTTCTTCGAAAAAAAATCCTGGATGGCAAGGAGATGACTATACAAGCCAAAAATATAGAGGCCAAGAAAAACTTCAAAACTGCCAACAATATTTTAAACCGCACCTGCAAATGTAGCTTAGGCTTTATGGACCACTGATTTGGCTTGTAGATCATCAGAGTTGATTTGAACTATGGCCATTTTCTGTCCTCGATTTTGCAAATAGATATCAAAAGTTTATTTGGCTTTCATCTCAGTGAGTATGGATGCCATGTAATTCAGCATGTAGTTTCTGATAATACGTATGAAGTTTGGAATTTCGCTTTTCATGCTCCGAGTATTATATACTGTATTTTCAAATAAATTACTATGATATAAATTAGTGATATGAATTCAGCGTTGATTTTTAAAGCTTTTCTTCACAATGAAATCCTTGATGGCAAGGAGATGATCAAACAAGCCAACAACCGAGAGGCCAAGAAAAACTCCAAAAGTGCCACCAATGTTACCAACCATATCTGCCAATGACACTTTGGCATCACGGATCACCGATGTGGCTTGTGGATCTTCAAAGTTGATTCGAACTATGGCCATTTTCTCACCACGATTTTGCACATAGGTATCCAAAGTTTCATTGGTTTTCATCTCAGTGAGAATGGATGCCATATCATTCAGCATGTATTTTCTGATTACATCATGGATGGGATTTTCATATTGGCTTCTCAAATCGATCAATAGCTGCTTGGTCAGGGTTGTCGAGTACTTGATGAGATTGCACGAGTCATGGCAATGCGACCAGAAAGCGTCATCCTTGGACATATTACCAACGTAATCTTTAAAGCAAAATGCTCCAAAAGCATCACAAACTGTGTCATTTGACGAAAAATCTTCAATTAGATACCAAGGCGTACACTTGCACTTATCTATTCCGCCCTTAATATTTTCCATTGACATGCAATTGCTCAGTGAGTAATTTAATTCACGTTTTTGTAAGTAGGATTTGTCATCCGGATTCAAGTCCAAATCAGTTTTGCACATTCTTTTGCTCACAGATAAATCCAATCCGGAATCAGTGATTTTGGCAACGAAAGCTCGAACTCCAATGGACACTTCAAAGCCAGGATTTAATTCAATGTAGCTGGGGAAAAAAATTAATTCAAAAAAGTATATTTTTGTATTTACTTTGCTCTAATGAAAAAAGCAAATTATTCTACAGCTTAAGTAATTTGAAGCAAATTACTGTTTGCTTAATTTAGTGTATGCCCCAAAATAGAAAATTAGTGCAACAAAAAGTCAAGAAATCACCTGTTCACATAATGCTTCATGTCTGGAGCAGATGATGGATCATGCACAATTAATCTGGCACTTTTATGCTTCCATTTTTGTGGCACCAAATGTGAGAATTCCACTGCAAAAGAGAACCCATAATCTGGTCCAACCAAAGCATTATTCAAAGGATCCTTTGAGCCACCATTAAAAGTATAGCAGTTGTGGTGCAAAGGAGTCAAAGTTGAAGGCTTGAATTTGTCATGGCACAAGGTGAAATTCTCGAATCTTGATTGGGACACATATTGGCAAAAAGGAATTAGAACATAGTCATTTAATGTGTCATTGCTGTAAGCTACAGGCTGCCTTGCTGTATCGATGTATTTCATCAAATACTTCCATCCTTGAGTTAAAATCATGCCAGATTCCTCTTTGAGCAAGCTGCACTTTTTGGAGTAGCTCATGTTTGAATGGCAATTTTTCTGGTCAAAAAAATTTGACAAGAAATAAGACTCTTTGTCAAATTCTCTATTAGAATAGTCCGGAAATTCTCCATTTAAATAATTCCATACTTGAGGATATGCAATGTAATTCCAGGATTCTCCAGCCAATTCCAAAGCAAAGTATTCAATTATTCTGTATAGTCCTTGATTGTTAGTAGAATCAAAAAGCAAATTGAATACCATTTCCAAGATGTTTTTCATGGTCAAAACTTCAGGCATTTTGCTCAAAGTTATTAGGAATTTCGTGTAATATGGGTAAAATTTGCAAGTATTCCGCCAACATGTGAAATTGGCACACCAAGTATTCATGACATTGTATTTTGAGGTTAGCCCACTTTCAATGTAATTGCAAAACGTCTTTGTGCTTGTATAGTAACTTTGGAGATTTGACAGATTTTTGGCCTCCTCCCACATCTGGCAATTCACTTGCTTACATAGAATCGAATCTGGATACAGGAAAAATGTATTTATGCATGTAATATGTATTTTCGTATGAAAGCTAATTTGTCTGCAGTTGACCAAATACAAAATGCTGCTGCATTGAGAATGAGAAAATACAGAGGTGTAAGATACATCACAAAAGTACACGCGTGTATTCAGATGTATTCGCTTACAACAACAGTGTATTCAAATTGAGTGGAAAAAAGCAATGAAGGTACTATATCGCAGTAAACTTACCTATAATCATTTTTGCTCTCATGTCATGATCGATTTTCGTCGTCAGGATGAGATCTAAATTTTCCATCAAAATGGTATTCATCAAATCCTCAGCTTGGCTCAAATTGAGCTGCTGTGCCTCCAAATTAACAATATACGCCATGAACAGTTCAGAGTTTGTAAAAGGCCTGGTTGTAATGGATTGGCCTTTAATATGCCACACATCTATTTCTCTGAGGTTATAGCTTTTTTTGGATGCCTTTTGACTTTCCAACAAGACTGATGCAATATTCAATAAAACATTTATTATTTCTTGCTTGTATTCTTTGCTTGAAGTTTTCATTAGAGCAAACAGTTTCTTGTCTTGGTCCAACTTTTCAATGCCTTTCACAGCTGCCATCCATTTTCCATTGGTGGAAGGACAGATGGTTACAGCAGGAAATGGAAGCTGGTAAATCGGTACCAAACTCACTGTAAGATACCTTAAAAGTGCATAATTACATCAGAGAGAGGGAAAAATTACCTGATGTCACTGTGGGATTTTGATTCCATGATATGAAAGCATTCTGCACAAAGTAAATGCTGAGCAAAAGGGGATGACTCGCGAGTGCGAGCACGGAGCGAAAAAAGTACCACATATACATACGGACTAAAACGGCCGTAACTTTGCCGTTACATAACATATCCGCGATTCAAGCACATATTTGGAATCGGGTCAGCGCGCCCTTTTATTTGAGCCCAAAAAAGTCGTCAAAATGCGGCGTATAAGAAAGTTGCAATTTTCTCCGTCGTCCTTGGGCCTAGAGCAAAACCAAAGACAGTTTTGGAAATCCCAGCCCGAGCTCTACAAATGTTATTTTATGAACATTTTCAAAAAAATCCATTCTAGTGCCTCAAAATCGCCATTTTCGTGTTTATTAGAGAACAGCTCCATTAAAGAGGTCAAATTAGTAAATTATTCATAGCTCAATGTAGGAACATCAATAAAATGTAATTTTTGCACCATTGCAACCACCTCAACATGCCATTTAATTTGAGCCCCAAAAAGTCGTCAAAATGCAGTGTACAAGAAAGTTGCTTGTATCTCAGTTGTCCTTTGGCTTTAAGCAAAACCAAAGACAGTTTTGGAAATCCCAGCCCGAGCTCTACAAATGTTATTTTATGAACTTTTTCAAAAAAGTCCATTCTAGTGCCTCAAAATCACCATTTTCGTGTTGATTAGGGGCATACAAGTCTCAGCAGTCTATTAAGAAAACATGCTAGCTCCAGCGCTGAGCCCTAAGTAGCCTGAGGTGAAAAATCTTGTCATATCCTGAAACTGCATATAAAACTGAGCCACTTTGTGCTTTAGAGCCAACTCAGCATTCTGACTCTAGACAGGAGAAAAAACCAGCGCAAACTTGGACTGAGCTCAAATTGTAATGCCAATATCTCAGCGCTGAGTTGTCAGATTTGAAAACAATTTACTGTTTTGGAATAAGGATGAGATTAGCTAACTTTCATTACTTCATAGTAATTTTGCTAGCTCAGCATTTTGTTTCCCCTGTCTCAGCAGTCTATTAAGTAAACATGCTAGCTCCGGTGCTGAGCCCTGAGCAGCCTGAGGTGAAAAATCTTGTCATATCCTGAAACTGCATATAAAACTGAGCCACTTTGCAATTTTGCTAGCTCAGTTATTTAATTCACAGTCCATTAAGTAAACATGCTAGCTCCAGTGCTGAGCCCTGAGCAGCCTGAGGTGAAAATTCTGGTCACTTTTGCCCATTGAGACTTTTGCCCTTGAGACTTTTGCCCATGGACACTTTTGCTCTAAGATACATTTGCCCTTAGGAAGTTTGTCCTTGAGGACTTTTGACCCTCGGACTTTTTCCCTTCAGACTTTTGCCCTTGAGGAATTTTGCCCTTGGAGAATTTTGCGGGTGAGCACAATAACGTCGACTTTAGAGTTGTTTTTACGTCGAATGAATTAGTAGTATTAGCGTCGACATCGGGCATTCACTTATGACGACACTTTTGTCATAGTTGTTTTAATATCGACACCCGGGTTTACAATTAAGTCGACAGATTTGCTCATGTTCTTTTAATGTCGACACCAGGCGTTTTAGCGTCGACAAAAGATATTTCAATGTAGACACAAGATGTTTTTATGTCGACACACACCAGCTACCGCGTATTTGCCTCTCGAGAAGTAGTTCGAAGTAAGGACCAAATCAAATAAATGTTCTCATTTTTTTAAAGGATTACTTGATGAGGGTTAAATTGAGTGGTTTTAAATCTAGAATAAACATAAGACACTTAGGGCCTAACCTAAAATTATAACACAAAACGACAGCTTAAAAAAGTTAAAAATTAAATGGTTTTATCATGAATTGCCTAATAAGGCCGATTGTGGCTATACAAAAATGGAACAATAGTGGCTTAGTCTTTCGCAAGTTTTGCATAGTCACGCTATTTAAATAGCTCATAGCATAAAATGTATTTAAATAGCCTCGGGATGTATTAAAATAGCTGCTATTTAAATACGTTTTATGTTATGAGCTATTTAAATAGCGTGACTATGCAAAACTTGCAAAAGACTAAGCCAGTGTAAAAATGCGTAAATTGGCCAATTTTTAGTAATATTTGGCCGTAATATTGCCAATAATTAACTGACCAGGTGAACAGGGCCTTATTATCAAGATGTTAGAGTCATGTACTACACATAAGAAAAAAACCAAAAAACATGATTTTAGTTTATTACATTTTAAAATACCTAAGCTAGCCCTTGATCAAGCCAAGGTGAACACTAAAAATGGCAGCAAATTCTGTCTACGCAAAAGCATTATTTGTCGACATAAAAACATCAAGCGTCGACATAAAAACATGAGGTGTCGACATTAAAGCATGATGTGTCTACGCTAATGTTATATTGATGTGTGACACAAAAGCAACTCTTGCAAAAGTGTCGACGTAAAGATATCATGGAGCCAAAAAAAATTCGACATTAAAATACCTCTCGCAAAAGTGTCGACACAACTGCAACTCTCGCACAAGTGTCGTCGTTATTGATGGCGCCCAATTTTGCCCTTGGTGTCTTTTGCCCTTGGGGTCTTTCTCCCTTCGGGACATTTACCCTTAGGGACATTTGCCCTTGGTGACATTTGCCCTTGAAGGCTTTTGGCTTTGGGGACTTGTGTCCTTGTGGACATTTTCATTTGGGGACAATTGCCCTTGAAGGCTTTTGGCTTTGGGGACTTGTGTCCTTGTGGACATTTTCATTTGGGGACAATTGCCCTTGGGGACCTTTGCTCTTTTATGACTTTTTTGAAGTTCTGATAGTTTGCTTTTAACCTTTGATTAGTTAAATGAAAGATAAATCTGAATTTTGTCTGGTGTACGTGTACAAGGCCCTTTGATCAACAGGACATAGTAAAAGCAACCATAAGAAGAGTTCCTATGGGCATCAGTCCCCTTGGGCAGTAGTCCCCACAGCCATAAGTCCCCAAAGCCAAAAGTCCTAAAGGGCAAATCTCTCAAAGTTTGCGGGGGCAAAAGTTTCCTAGGGCAGAAGTCTAAAGGGCTAAAGTCCCCAAGGGGAAATGTCCCCAAGGGCAAAAGTCCCCAAGGGCAAAAGTCTGAAGGGAAAAAGTCCCCAAGGGCAAAAGTCTGAAGGGAAAAAGTCCCTAGGGGCAAAAGTCTCCAAGGGCAAAAGTCCCCAAAGGCAAAAGTCCCTAAGGGCAAAAGTCCCCATGGGCAAGAGTCTCTAGGGTAAAAGTCCCCATGGGCAAAGGTCTCTAGAGTAAATATCCCGCATGCATAAGTTCCCATGGCCTAAAGTCTCATGGCAAATGACTCCATGGGCAAACGATCAAGGGCAAAAAGACCAAGGGCTAACAGCAAAGGGCAAAAGTCCTGAGATCATTATTGTACGACTATTAATTGTCTACAAATTGTCTATACATGCCAACATGATCTGCTTAGATCTGCTGAGTCAGGCAAAGTGGCAATAGACTGCTGTGAGAAGGAAAGCAAATATCTTAATCATTATTTTTTACCTCAGACTGCTCAAAGCTCAGCACTGGGCTTTCTTGTTTACTTAATTGGCTGCTGAAACATAGGAAACAAATTGCTGAGCCAGCAAAATTGCTTTAAAGCAATGAAAATTAGCTGAGTTGGATATGAAGTACATAGTGGCTCAGTTTAATATGCAGTTTCAGGATATGACCAGATTTTTTACCTCAGGCTGCTCAGGGCTCAGCACTGCACTGGAGGTAGCATGTTTACTTAAAAGACGCTGAGACAGGGGAAACTAATCAATGAGCTAGCAAAATGGCTATGAAACAATGAAAGTTAGCTAATCTTACGCCATTTCCAAAACAGTAAATTGTTTTCAAATCTGACAACTCAGCGCTGAGATATTGGCGTTACAATTTGAGCTCAGTCCAAGTTTGCACTGGTTTTTTCTCCTGTCTAGAGTCAGAATGCTGAGTTGGCTATCAAGCACAAAGTGGCTCAGTTTTATGTGTAGTTTCAGGATATGACCGGATTTTTCACCTCAGGCTGCTCAGGGCTCAGCGTCGGAGCTAGAATGTTTACTTTATAGACTGCTGAGACAGGTGAAACTTATCACTGAGCTAGCAAAATTGCTATGAAACAATGAAAGTTAGCTAATCTTACGCCATTTCCAAAACAGTAAATTGTTTTCAAATCTGACAACTCAGCGCTGAGATATTGGCGTTACAATTTGAGCTCAGTCCAAGTTTGCACTGGTTTTTCTCCTGCCTAGAGTCAGAATGCTGAGTTGGCTCTGAAGCACAAAGTGGCTCAGTTTTATGTGTGGTTTCAGGATATGACCAGATTTTTTACCTCAGGCTGCTCAGGGCTTAGCACTGGAGGTAGCATGTTTACTTAATAGACTGCTGAGACAGGGGAAACTTATCACTGAGCTATCAAAATGGCTATTAAGTAATGAAAGTTAGCTAATCTCATCCTTATTCCAAAACAGTAAAATGTTTTCAAATCGGTCAACTCAGCGCTGAGATATTGGCGTTACAATTTGAGCTCAGTCCAAGTTTGTACTGGTTTTTTCTCCTGTCTAGAGTCAGAATGCTGAGTTGGCTATCAAGCACAAAGTGGCTCAGTTTTATGTGTAGTTTCAGGATATGACCGGATTTTTCACCTCAGGCTGCTCAGGGCTCAGCGTCGGAGCTAGAATGTTTACTTTATAGACTGCTGAGACAGGGGAAACTTATCACTGAGCTAGCAAAATTGCTATGAAGCAATGAAAGTTAGCTAATCTTATGCCATTTCCAAAACAGTAAATTGTTTTCAAATCTGACAACTCAGCGCTGAGATATTGGCGTTACAATTTGAGCCTGGTCAGAGTTTGCGATGGTTTTTTCACCTGCCTAGTGCCAGAATACTGAGTTGGCTCTAAAGCACAAAGTGGCTCAGTTTTATGTGTAGTTTCAGGATATGACCTGATTTTTCACCCCAGGCTGCTCAGAGCTCAGCACCGGAGCTGGCATGTTTACTTAATAGGCTGCTGAGACAGGGTAAGCTAATCACTGAGCTAGCAAAATGACTATGAAGTAATGAAAGTTAGCTAGTCTCATGCCATTTCCAAAACAGTAAATTGTTTTCAAATCGGTCAACTCAGCGCTTAGATATTTACGTTACAATTTGAGCCTGGTCAGAGTTTGCCATGGTTTTTTCACCTGCCTAGTGCCAGAATACTGAGTTGGCTCTGAAGCACAAAGTGGCTCAGTTTTTCATGTAGTTTCAGGATATGACCTGATTTTTTACCTCAGGCTGCTCAGAGCTCAGCACCGCAGCTGGCATGTTTACTTAATAGGCTGCTGAGACAGGGTAAGCTAATCACTGAGCTAGCAAAATGGCTATGAAGTAATGAAAGTTAGCTAGTCTCATGCCATTTCCAAAACAGTAAACTGTTTTCAAATCAGACAACTCAGCGCTGAGAAATCTCAGTTACAATTTGAGTCTGGTCAGAGTTTGCGATGGTTTTTTCACCTGCCTAGTGCCAGAATACTGAGTTGGCTCTGAAGCACAAAGTGGCTCAGTTTTTCATGTAGTTTCAGGATATGACCTGATTTTTTACCTCAGGCTGCTTAGGGCTCAGCACCGGAGCTGGCATGTTTACTTTATAGACTGCTGAGACAGGAGAAACCAAAATAAACACGAAAATGGCAATTTTGAGGCATAATACTGGAATTTTTTGAAAAAGTTGATAAAATAACATTTGTAGAGCTCGGGCTGGGATTTCCAAAACTGTCTTTGGTTTTGCTTAAAACCGAAGGACAACTGAGATAAAGGCAACTTTCTTGTACGCTGCATTTTGACGACTTTTTTGGGCTCAAATTAAATGGCATGTTGAGGCAGTTGCAATGGTGCCAATATTACATTTTATTAAGGTTCCTACAATGAGCTATGGCTAATTCAACAATTGGACCTCAATTACTGGGGCTGCTCCCTAATAAACACGAAAATGGCAATTTTGAGGCACTAGAATGGACTTTTTTGAAAAAGTTCATAAAATAACATTTGTAGAGCTCGGGCTGGGATTTCCAAAACTGTCTTTGGTTTTGCTCTAGGCCCAAGGACGACGGAGAAAATTGCAACTTTCTTATGCGCCGCATTTTGACGACTTTTTTGGGCTCAAATTAAAGGGCGCGCTGCCCCGATCCCAAATATGCGCTTACATCGCGGAAAAGTTACGTAACGGCAAAGTTACCGCCATTTTAGTCCGTATGTATATGTGGTACTTTTTTCGCTCCGTGCTCGCACTCACGAGTCATCCCCTTTGAGACAAAATTATGGTGGTTTTTAGTATAGTGGAAATATTCATAATTGTGCTTTCACACCTACTAAAACTATTAAACTAATGTCAACGTTCATAACGAGAGTCAACAAGCTGTAACTGTATGCATACATTTGACATATTAGTCAATTTGCTAAAAGACCCCATTATTGCTGATCAACTTTTGATGATAAGTTCAGCAGGTTTTTATTGTAGCAACCAACGTCTATTTATACTAGTACGCATAGTTATTAATCAGGAGCATGAAGATTATAATCTGTATAATCTCCAATTAAAAAAGTGATTGGAAAAAGAAACTTTCATCACATTGAAGAATAAAGAGCTGGGCTATTTTCTGGCAGAAACTTTCTTTCCTTTTTGCCACAAACTATTTCCTAATGGGCCAAATACTTACAATAATGGGCAGATCAGACATAAAAGCCAAAAATTGGGGAAAAACTTTGATGAAAATTTCCCTTGATTAATGAATGCGATGTTTGCCTTGTAAACCAGATTATCAAGGCAGCAAAATCATCAATTTGCATCGAGATATGAGAATTTCTTACACAATTTAGGTCAACTTTGCATAGCAGTATTCATTCAGAATACATTTCAATATTGAGGAGCAACAATTAAAAGTCTAAAAGGAATAGCACAGATTTATCTTTGGTGATGCAGATTTAAGGTCATTCAAGTGCACTTGAAAGCCCAATATTTACCACTTAAACAAAGAAGGCAGAGCGTCAGTGGTATTGACTTTTCGTGTTGTTCTTTATAAATGAATGTTTATTGAATGCCACCACCACTTGGGATTGGCTCAAATGATGGCATCATTAATTTGTATTTACTGCACCAAATTGGCATGAATTCCCTAGTTGTTTGACCAAACAGATAATAAACAAAATTAGCAAGATTGTTGTTGTACTACTGGCAGTATTAGTGTTTTTTCATGTATTCTCACATCACACCAAATACATTTATAAGGATTGTCTTGTAATACAACTCTTATTGTAAGAGATCTGTAAGATGTATGGGATAAACAACTGATGACAAGTAAATAAATGAAGATGTCTACTCTCATCATTTTCCTTCCAGTTCTCTTTCAAAAAGAGCCAAATTTTTGCAACATCACTAGTAATAGAGTACAATCATGCCTTTCTGGTTGAATGCAATTCAATTCAAATAGCTGCATCAAGATACACAGTTTTCCATTAGTTTCCTCAGTATCATTTGAAAATCAAAACCACATGAAAAACAGTGACAGCTGATTTTTAACTCGCAGCAAAGTTACCAGATGAACTGAGAAAAAATAGCCCAAAAATAAACTTCTATTTCTCATTTGATTCATAAAATAATACATAATTATTATAATACCCCCATTTTCTTCATGTTCTCATCTGAGCATGGCTCAAAATTCATTTTGCCATAAGCTGAAAGTGGAATTGAAAAACATTGGTTTGCAAGCATAAAACTATTAAAAAAATACAAATAAAAAATCTTACTTGTTGGGCAGTTTTTCTTCATGCACTCTGACAAGCATAAATTGTTGGCCAAAACTGTGGCTGCTGGATCGCACACTGGGAAATAGATTTTGGGGCAAACACACTTGACCAAGCAGGACTTTGCATCTGGGAGCTTTTCTTGCTGAAGAGTGAAATCGACAAGCAGAAACAGGCAAATAAATAGCAAATGTGACTTCATAGCGTGATGCTTGATCGTCAGCTGATGCCAATTTGATTTGTCCCTTTGTTTTTGTTTTGAGATAAGGTGAATGACGACTTTAGTTTTAGCACAGCGAGAACAAAGCAGAAAAAGCAAGCCCATGCAAAATTGAAACAATAAATAGAACTTTTTTTTCTTATTTAAGAAGATAATAATTTTGTGCTGCTTGAAATACCAATTTTTTGGTAATTTTCTCCCATTGTGCATCCAGGTAATGAAGAATCTAGAATAAGTGCATGCGCAATCAACTCACATTTTTAAGCTAGACTAAGTCAGCAACTCATGGAAAAAAAAACTTATGAATGAAACATAATATATCCCAACCAGAATTTTTCCCATGTTCTCTGAAAGTTATTGTAACGTGTTAGCAATCCGTCGTTTTAACCAGGTTGAGTTTATGTTGCTTTACTTACCACCAATGTAAAAAAATTGAAGGTGACTCTCAAAATACGTATTTTCGATTTTACTAAGGTCTATATTGATTGAGCTTATAAGTTTAACTAAGGCTCATTATCTTCTGTGGCTTAGTCTCTTCTGGAGATTTCATAGTGACCAAGCCACGGTCATTATCGTTTCTTATGTACTGACTAGGTTGCGATGGAACTACATAAGAATCGATAATGACCGTGGCTTGGTCACTATGAAATCTCCAGAAGAGACTAAGCCACTGTCTTTGATCGTAACATGGTTGCGGTTGCTATCGGTTCTTATTTACTGACGAGGTTGGGATGTCAGTAGGGCGATCCCATATTCGAATTTTTAGTCAACTTACGTTGCTAAAACAGCAACCTTACTTGATCAGTTAAGTTCAGCTTGTTCTAGCCAAGTTTGTTTCGTTTTAGCAATGTTCATTTGACCGCTAAGCTGACACGCCAACGCGTTGTACACCAGTAGCTGATGAGCAAAGTTAGCTTTTCTCAATTAAGCGAGCTTCAGTTACTACGCATATGAGAACACTTTTTGTAGCTAAGTTCAGTTTGGCAACTGAACTTAGCTGGACAAGTAAGCTAGTACTACTTAAAATCAAGCTAAGTTAAGTTCTACCTACATAAATATCTGGGAATGGAACTGAACTAAACTTGACTTTCTACCTAACTTAACTTGACTAACTGGCCAAAACAATACGGGAACGCCCTAGGAGTAAATAAGAAGCGATAACAACCATACGCATGCCACGATCCAAGACGCGGAAGATAATGAGCCTGAGGGTTACTTTGGCGTTTGAGGAATCAGAATTTCTGGTTGGGATGGTAAATTTGGGTGGCTAAAAGGGCTCTTGCTTTAGATCTTGAGGTTCCTCAAACACCACATAAATCTTGTGCTACAATTTGATTACAGGCCTTTGATGATTGATTTGCCGCATGAATACAGATGATTACATCTTCTGCTAGCTTCATTACATTGATTACAAGCAAGTCAATCAACAAATACTCTGAGTGAATAGAATGATAAATAAGCTTTAATTGCATGCTACCTCATTGGCTAAAGCTGACCAAATGCTTTTTCTTCAAAAACTGCTTGTTAAAAGTTGACCTAGCTGAAAAGGTGCTTAAAAGTCGGTTTGCATTGCGGCCTTTGATACATCTCCGGTAAATTCCATTAAAGCGAGGGGGAAGTGAACGGTCTTTTGCAACGTAGCCAACGGTTCCGGCCTTTATGCGCGCGCAAATTCGTGCGCGGCCTTGATTAAAGGCTCTTTAGGATAAAAGAAGGGTGCACCAAGGAATCTTGGATACTAGTTGAGGTCTGGGCTGGCTAAAAGTAAGTAAAACTATTTCCATTCATCTGCCAAATACCAATTCTGCTATTGTGGAAGTGCTAAGTAGGCTAATGTCCTGTTCATGTATGCCCCAAACTCCTTAAGAAAATGCACGAAAAACACCTTAAGGAAAGGAGAAAAATTGTCTTATGACAAGTGCCAGCTGATACTAAAAAAAATCAGATCGACTTTAAGCCAACTTGAAAGTAAACAAATCTAATTTTGGCTATTAAGTACTCCACATTTTACTCCTTTTGAGCAAAATCAATAGGTAAATTTCATCTTTTATCAAAGAAAGGCAATGAACGATAGTTTGTTTTGAAATATGCTGAAAACCATGCGACAAAATAGCAAAAATTGCCATTATAAACAGTGCTCGGCCCCAAGCTGAACTCGTCGAGTGGCAGTCAGCAACAGATTCACTTTTCCTTAAGACAATTTTTTCCATACCCTAAGGCATTCTTAATACATGAACAGGGCATAAGGCTCGGATCACCTACAAAATTACAGCCTAATTTTAACCAAAATAACGATGATATTTGCCATTTTCAGGTTGGAAGAAACAACTTTTTGACATTTTTTCTTTGAAATTGTACTTTTGACATAAAGGATAACTAATTTTATTAGACAAAAACCATGCAGTTTACTCTACTCAGTAAAAAATTATGCCATAATTTCGGCCGTAATTTGTAGGTGAACTGGGCCAAAGCATGGCAGCTATTAACAAAAATTTCAAACTTAAGCAAAGATCGAAATAAAGAAACCATTTAAAAACTTACTAGTCTATTTTTCTGTTCTTGAACAAGGCTGTTTTGCATTTAAAGGGCCAGTTCACCTATAAATTACGGCCGAAATTATGGCATAATTTTAAACTGAACAGAGTAAACTGCGGGGTTTTTATCTAATAATTTGTATTATCCTTTGTGCTAAAATTACAATTTCAAAAAAAAATGTCAAAAAGTTGTGTCTTCTCACCTGAAATTGGCAAATATCATCGTAATTTTGTGGGTGAACCGAGTCTAAGGCATGGTTCACCTGCTCATAATATCAGATATTTTGACAAAATATCGGAGCGAAATACTGAGAAACTGAGAAATTAGATACTGTTGTAGGATGGCTTTTGGCGCCAAAAGACCGAATCCGAAGAAAAAAATTAAAAAATGATTTTGGAAGTACCTGATATTTGCAAATATCAGCATAATATCGCTCGATATTTTGATCATAATATCGCAGGTGAACCAGGCCTAAGGCCTGGTTCACCTGGATATTATGACGCGTCATTATGGCGCGATATTATGAGGATATTTGGAAATATCGGGTATTTGCAAAATAATTTTACGAATTTTTTCTTCGAATTTGCTCTTTTGTGATCAAAACCCTTTGCCTAAAATAATAAAGTCTCGATATTTCCTTTTATTTCGCTCCGATATTTTGTAATATCGAGCCATAATGACGCGTCATAATATCCAGGTGAACCGCGCCTAAAATATTTATGGAAGTTGGGTAATGCTTCTTAGGCTTAGTCTCTTCTGGTGATTTCATAGTGACCAAGCCACGGTCATTATCGTTTCTTATGTACTGAGTAGGTTGCGATGGAACTACATAAGAATCGATAATGACCGTGGCTTGGTCACTATGAAATCTCCAGAAGAGACTAAGCCTTAGTTTTGTATGTTTAGTATGTGTAAGTGACGTCAGCCATCTTATCATTTTTAAATCAACCAATAAGACTGTATAAACATGAATATTTTTCAATTATTTATGATGTAGTTGGTTGGTTAATTGATTAAAAATAACCTTTTGCAGCTACCATTTTCTTGAATTTTAAGATAAAGATCATAATAAAATACACTTGTAACACGCTGTATTTTTTCCATTTCATCGTATGCCAAAATAAATGACCCGTCAGCTTTTTTATTCACGAAAATAGTCGACCTAGTAGGAATTCGCACTTGAATGTATTCGTCAAATGCTGATTTTCCATTCAAAATCAATTTGTTTCTTTCTCAGTTATCGGCTTTTCAAAGCGTAATTTACCGCACAATTTCGAGCTTGTACAACACTTTTTGCAACGAAAGCAGAATTCGTAATCATTTTCTTACAAAAAAAACTAAGCTTAAGCTGAAATGCTGCTAGCAACAAATCTACCAAAAATAAATAAGAAAATAAATAAGAAGTTTTTAGCAATGGAATTTTAAGAAAATTCCATTTTCCAATTATTTCGTCCCATGTAAAAAGAGCCCATTTTGTACTGCGCTTTGGGGAAATAAAAAGGGAAATTCAACATTCACACAATGAAACAATTCAATTTTCTAGGTTATCTTCTTAAGATTGGATTTGACATGCAGAACAGCAAAACCATCATCCTTGTAGTTGTTGTGGCGTTTTCGCTGGTCATTTCCAGCGTTTCAGCTAGGTCATTTTACCTAAGTAAGTATCCAATTTCAAAAAATTAAAGTTGCATCTCCATAAAAAGTCTAAAGAGAACTACAAAATTTCAAGGCAGCTTTTTAGCACCAGATCGCTGAATTTTGAAAGCTTATGAAAGTAAATATTTGATAGCCCATAAAATGCAAACATCAATGAAGAGCTTTCTAAAAACTAATGGCTTGAAAATCAAGATTAATATTTTTAGGCACTTTTACAATAAAGCTTTTACTACATACAGACTGATTCTTTGAAAATGCAACGGCGTGCAGCTAGCTGCTTTAACTTTCAATTGAGCATATATGCCCTGTTCATCTACTCTATTTTTTCGTAACTTTCTTGTCCTACCTTACGGAAAAAGTTGTCATAACTCCACGAATTTCTATTAGCTGTCGTAGCTTGTAAGAACTAGTGTTATTTTAGCGATCCCTCTAGGATTGACTAAACTAATGCAACTTTGGAAAGAATTCACCGAAATGATAGACCTGGTAGAATGTTTTAGTCGTCCCTAGCAGGCCGGCTTTACTTGCAGCAACCCTCATCCTTACGTTAGGACACACTAAACCAAAGGAAGGTTGAAAGGTTAGCCCATAAACAAAGGCAAATCCAAATTGATTTAGTCAACCCTAACCATTATGCGCTTAACTTGACCAACGCGCTTGCCCAATGCGTACGCTAACGACTGATCTCACGCTCACAGCGGCTCTCTTATGACAATTTTTGTCGCTGTAGAATAACGAAAAATTTTCGTAAGACTGCTAAAGTTAAGACTGAATTTGTCGTTGTAGATGAACAGGGCATAAGTATTTTTAATGCTCTATATTTTTCAGAACGAGGCGTGGGAGAAAATGCAGCAGACTGCGTTGATCATGGAAGCATGGACAGGCAACTGCGAAATGGCAATTTGAACCATTATTTGAGTGAATTTGTCAGATGTCTGGCCTACGTAGCCAGGCCAAGGTAAAAAAGCCCTATTTTGATGTTAAAAAGATGTGCCAAAAGAGTCAATCTTTTATTGAGTAACTTTGCCGTAGCATGCAATCAACATTTTGATAGAGAATTTGGGCTGATACGTGTCAAAAAGTTGAAATTGAGGCACTCTAAAAGTTTTGCTTTGTTTCCAGATTCGGCAAGAGGAGCGGACCTGATCCGCCATTTTGGTCAGCTGACTCGGAGGATTCTGACGATGAATATTCGCGGGTGCAAAAGTTGTTGAACTAAAATACTTACCCCCCATTTTGCTTTGTCTGCGCTTGAAATGTCTCAAATGTTTATTTTTCTCCAAGAAGAGGATGATGTTGCGTGAATTGGGCGCGCACGCGAGCGCGACCCGTACGCGCGAGAATTCCGTTAATTTCATGGCGCGGGCAATTTGGCATCATTATATTTAACCCTCCCAAACTGCACTCAAAAATCTTCTAGGCTGGTGAAATTTTTTGAGGGCATTTGTACACTTATTTTGAACTCTTCCAAAAATTGCTGGACTCCATCCAAATCACAAAATTGTACTTTTTTTGGTGTCTGCTGCTCTTTGTCAAAATAAAACTTATCACCTGAAGTAACCTGTCTTTTTTTAAGGGTCAATTTCCGTTTGTCTTGTGTACCCTAATACATAGGCTGTAACAAGATTCGGAGCTTATTTATTTTTAGAGAATGCCTTATTTTGGGTGGTCAACAAAGAAAGGATCAGTTCAATTCAACAAGCCTTCCAATCTTGAGATTGTATCTTGAAAACCCTCCTCAAAGTAGAAAGTGGAAGTAGCACGCCTTAGTTAACTGTAATTCTCTCAAAATATTGAATTGCTGACAGACTGAAGGAAAGGCAAGAGAAGCCCAGAAAAAGGCCCATATTGCCTCCAATTGAGATTAGCAAGGTGGCTGGATCATACATGAATTGCTCCCTTTTTTCAACTATCCAGGCTGAGCCATAATAAATGTATAATTTAAACTGAAAATCAGCTACATTTCGCCAATAAGCATTTCGTTGCATATAAGACAATTTGCTTGAGTAAACATTCCGCTGACATTGCTCCAGGGTTTCCAGATAGGATTTATGCATGGCTTTTTCCAGGATATCAAATGTATCAATAGCTTCTTTCTTTGATTGGCAAGAATGCAAGTTTGGAGGCAGGAAAAGCTCAGATATTGGAGTTTTACAGCGGACTTGACCACTTGTGTATGTGCTGATTTTGTGTCTCAGCATTGCTGAGTACTGAGTCGAGTCGATTTCCTGGCATTTCTCCACCTTTTTTAGGGTCATTTTCTTCAAAACCAGGTCAGCAGCAGAAATGTCCTCTGAGATCTATGGAAGAAAAAACTGATAGAAACTTTCCTGCACAAAAAGAGAAAAGGTATTTTGAATTGATAAATTACAAGGATTTGCTAAATGGAGTGCATGAAATCTGCCAGCTTAATTTTATGGCCTAAATTATGAAGAAAGTTCCTTTATGCCTCATAGTGAAATAATTTATACCATGTTCAAGTATTGGAAAGGCAGATCATAAGGGTAAACATTCTGCAGTAAAAACATCTCTTCACCTGGCTCCAGCAAGTAAATCATCATACTCATTTTCTTCCTGAAGATGATATTGAAGGCATAATCTTGAGGAGAGGTTGGGTGCTTTCTCTTTATCACTAAGCAAGCCCCATAAAAGTAGCTGGGAATTTTTGAGCATTCATAGATGGATTCATTCTTTAAGAACTTGAGAGATTCTTTGAAAGAAAGAGCAAAAAATATCAGCCGTGAAGGCTTAAGCCAAAATTAAAGCTATGATTGGGATAATTGATTTTCTACTGAATAATAGATTTCAAAAGCTGATATTTTTTGCCAAATGAAATCAGGTCTTCAATGGCATAAGTATTGTTCTCATAATCCAAAACTTGGTTAGAGTCGTAGTCCATTGGAGTTTTGAAGCCTTGAATTGGGCAAAAGGCAACAACTGGTAACCGTAATTCTTGTATGTTTTCATTTATGATTGCTGTAGTAATTTTAGCCTCATCAAAGTATTTGCCCAGCAAATTGGCCATGATTAGCCCAAAAAGGCCAAAGCAAATGATGTAGGACAGCCATTTGGCTAAAATGAAGCCTTTTCTACTAGTTGAACCTTCCATAGACTTTTCCGTTTATCAACTAAGCAATAAATGATTATCAAGCATCTTGACAAGTCAATGTACATGTACGTACGTAAATATTGACAACAAAATATGTGGAATTACAATGTTCTTAGTCTTAATAAATAATGCTATGCTTTTGTTCTATTCAAAGAATGCCATATATTGGATCCTTAGCAACTCTTTTAGAGAAAAATATTAGTACGAACAAGTTGAAGCTCAAATTCAGATTTTAGCGCCAATAAGTTGTATTATGACAATGATTCACAAATATCTAAAGCGGCCATATTTTATAGGCTTTCTAATTTTGGTGTTCAGCGCAACTTCTCAAATAAATTCCAAAAACCTCTCGATCTTTTTTAGGCTGGCATCCCTACAATTTAGAATTCTACCCAAAATGACTGCAAAATACGAGAAGGTGCAAAGATTTCTTGTTGCGCGTTGGCGGAATTTGAGTAAGCGACCATGCGATCTGAAAATATTAGCCCGGTTCCAACATGGTAAATCAGCATAGTCAAGAGACGTAACTTGACTTTTTAGCATAGTCAGGTCACAGCTAGCTCGCGCGCTCAGCTCGACCTGACTTAACTGGTTTACCGCACTGCACTATGCTGATATCCCGTGTTGGAACCGGGCTATTATAGCCATTCGCTCACTTGATGCGCCAAAATGTCAACTAAACAAAAATATCCAAGCCTGGAAACACCTTCACACCTTCGCTGGCGCCATCATATTGTTTGGTGGTAAATAATAAAGAAAATTCTGAATATAAATCAACATTGGATGAGTGGGAAATTGTTGACTGCGGAAAAGTGAATCGAGGTAAATCGGACTGCTGAAAAGTGGATTCTCAGTTTGGCTGATATATGGCTTAGTCTTTCGCAAGTTTTGCATAGTCACGCTATTTAAATAGCTCATAACATAAAACGTATTTAAATAGCAGCTATTTAAATACATCCAGAGGCTATTTAAATACATTTTATGCTTTGAGCTATTTAAATAGCGTGACTATGCAAAACTTGCGAAAGACTAAGCCTATATACTCTAATAACTAATTGACTTCAATTGAGAGGATTTTATAAAATTATTTCATCTGCTTTTTGTGGCGTTTCTTTGGTATAAAATTGGGGGTTTTCTGCCCAAAAGTGATCATTAATCATTTTTTTCAGTAAAGTATACAAACCATTCTACTAACCTTCCCTTCTGTTGATGTTTTTCATTTTTTAAAAGAAATCCCAAATGGGGCCTCTAGCCAATTTTCTTTCCTTGTAGATCCCAAACTTTTATCAACTCTTATAAAAAAGGTCTGTAGAAGACCTGAAAAAATCCCAGCCCAGGCTTTTGTTTGAACAAAAAACCAACTTGATGATGGTGATGTGCATTTTGGCGGAAAAGGAAATTCAAGCTAAAAAGCAGAAGAAGTTGGTTGGCTGAACCTCTCTTGAGGGAAAAGTGAAAGTCAGGCCTTTCATCGCGTATCCTGGTGAATGAGATGGTAATCACTTCCAATTCACCGCTTGGAATAGGTTAAAAAGGGATCTTTTGTAGATGCACAATATACTGCGCATCCCATTACGAAATATGCTCCTATTACGTCACAAGTCTTGTAAGGAAATCTTCTTTATCAAAAGATGATGGCATGCTAATACACGAGTAGCATAATACTACTACAACTAGAATACATTTGATGTATGAATGTATTCTATGTGTAATACATCTCCTTCAACTGTATCGGAGCCATTTTCAAATCTACTGAATGTATTGCAAGCAGTTTCCAGAATACTAAAAAATGCTGCTTTTTCAAATTCAATAAATGTGTGAATGTGTTTATTACATCAATAATATCTTGCAGGGTGTCCCAGTGCAGTGAAAGTATTTTACTAGGCCATACTGTGCACAATTTATGTGTACCCGAAACCACAATTTCCGCCATAGAGCAGCGAGCTTTCTTATCTGGCAGTGGAGCGCACAATAATAATTTGTTGTCATGTAAAAGCTTCATTTTACGTTTCATTTCCTGCTTTCACCGCCCAAAAGATTTCTGGTCGAGATACTCGAGTAACATTTCATAGTACATTTTGCTATATAAAGGGATCCCAGCTGCCATCCTTTTTTCTTCTTCTAGATTCGCTTCAGTGGTCACGACCAATCGCTATTTTGTGCCCAAGGTCTTATACTACTATGTGCATGCGTGGAGTGAGAGGCCCACTTTTTTGCTTTTACTGACCCCTAAAAGACATGACCACCGAAAATCCGAAAGATCACGAGGAACTGTCGAGCTGTGGATTTTACGTAAACGATGGCTACAAATTGACCAGCTGAGAAAGAACAGGATTACACGACTGCTGTGGTGAAGGAGGCAATTTAGCCTGCTTTGGCCACTGTGGCTTAAGTGGCACTGAAGCAGACAGCCACAGTGTGATTGCAAAAAAGCACATTTCCACAAATGGCCATGATTTCTAGTGCGTAGCTATTTAGGGTAAATACCATTTGTTATTTTACGCGCAGAACCAAAAAAATTAGTGAATGAAGCCCAATTTGCTAAAAGCTTTTCTCTGGCCTCAAATCTGAGCAAAAGTGATAAAAATAGCTGTTTTCAAAATTGACCTTAATAACATTCGTTTGTTGACTCTGTTAAATATACTTGCTGATTATTTCCATTTCAAAGAAAGATTCATGTTTTATTTTTCATGGCATATAAACGTTCCTTTATTCTGTATCCAAGAAAGCTTTGGCCAGTTGGAAAGACAGATTCATGGCAAAAGCCTTTTGACGTCAGACCAACTCACCTTCATTTTTTCTCGCGCGCAGGCTATGGAAACTTTCCAAAATGCACAAGAAGAAGAAGAGAAAAAGAAACAGCAAACCAACACATCTTGCTACCATGTACTTCAAATAATTGCTCTTTCTTTCAATCGTCTGTCAGCAAAAGCCCGCTGAAAAATTGGACTTAACTACTTTGGGACACCCTGTTTAGACAGAAATGTACACAATGTTATGGAACAATATGTTTGCTCATTGTCTAAAAGGTCTGTCATCTGCAGTCCTCCATATAAATTACATTTCTAAAATTAATAATTCCCTTTGAAAGCGAAAGAATTAAAGTTATTGTATGGCTCACGCTTCTAAGTGCTTAATCTTCGAAATCGAAAGCCTCGAGTGAAAATTGATGGCACATGCAACGTTGAAAGGGAAAAATTCGATTTCGGCCTCCTTCTTCTTCCTTTTGCTCGTGGTCCCAGTTTTTGGAAAGCATGACTTGAATGAAAATAGAACGAGCAGATATTTTTCTCGTGAAAAATGGAATCCATGGCTTGGGTTTAACGAGTTCTCTGCTCGGGAGTTCAGGGCCTAAAAATCAGCTACAACAGCTCATGTTCACAGTGCACAAATTTGAGCACGAGCTCAGATAAGCAGCATACAATTAAGTACCTCAGTTCAAGCTAAGCAACGTTCTTGAGGCTACTCTAACCATGTAGGTGTAGGGGTTCGAACACTCTGAGACCTACGCGTTACACCTTACTAACTTATAGCTTATAAGACTCCATCTTAGTTGGAAGGATATATGTCGTCGAGCTGTTTGCTCGCGCATAGTCGTTTATTTACTGCTGTACAATTGTAGTGCTACCGCACGAGAGGAGGCAAGAGCGCAGGTGCGCAGGCTCGGGATCCTGCTACAATTTCCCCCTATTGAAGCGTGGCCGTGTCCTCACGGCGCAATGCTGGCACCCTATGTCGGGGGGATCCCGCGGCCGGAGGTACAGGGGAGATAGGTGGACCAGTGGTCGCTCCTCCTTCCATCGGTGACTTCAGGGGCGTCGAGGTCGCGGAGGCCACAGTATTGGGCGCCGGAGCCGAGGGAAGCACAGCCATAATGTAGTTGTGCATAGTCTCGTTCTGCCTCGCCAGCGCGTCGACCTGCGCCTGCAGGTTCCGGTAGAGGCCGTCTTGTTCTTTAAATAGAGCCTCCTTCATGCGTTGGCGGAATCCAGTTCGGCGGGGTCCATCGGTTTCTCCCGGTTCTGCGACCCCGTACTTAGGGGGTGCCTCGTCGTCATCCTCTTCGTCTCCGTCGCTGAGGGCGGCCAGGGGGTACGCCTCGGGTCCTTCTCGGTTTCGAGGTCGGCGCCTGCCGCGTGTTGGGGGTTGATCCTCGTCATCGTCGTCCCCGCCAGGGAATAGGATCTGGTCGTGCCCAAGGTTGGTAAGACCGCCACGGCATCTCGACCATCAGGAAGGCCGATGCCACAGAGCCAAGAACATCCACCAACCCAATCCGCGCCGTCGGGTACAGGATGATCATCCGGATGACGGCCCGAGGATCAACTTGATCAGGCCGATGGTGATGAGAGTCCCGGTGAAGTAGGAATAATACTTCCCACTGAGCTGAAGAAAGGAATAATTGCGCTGCCGACATGATCCACCATTTGATCAATGTCTTCCTGCGCCCATAGCGTAGCCGACCTGCTGCCCGTGATAAGCGAAAGCCAGGAGCACGCATTAGTGATAGTGTTCACCACGGCCTCCCGACTGCTAAACAAGTGGAGGTAGAGGATATGGTTAGCCCGCTGTCTCTGCCGAGAACACTCCACCCCTAGTCCTCGACTGATGTCGTAATGTCCGCTCCGGGAGCCGCGTCCGACATGGGGTTGAGTTGCGTAGGGGCAATACAGGCGTGGATCTGGGGGTAGCGCACATCCACTGATTGTGGATCTTCCATTTAATCGGGGTGATGGAATCGCATGGGACCACGCTGGGCCGGGCCAGTCAGCACAAAGGAGAGAGGGTCCGCTAATCGTGTCTCGTTGTTCACCAGCACAGGAATCTCCTGCGCGCAGTTTGCAATAGACCTGGTGACGGCTTGCACCGGGTAGCAGGAGGTAACATAGGCTACAGCCCCGGCACGGGTGACTAGATGGCCTGGTCCGTGGCTATCAAGGGTGGCGATGATGAGGAGCCGAAGCCATACTCTGCAGCTTGGAGTGCAGGATCGCTCGTCTGCTTGCAAATAAGTTCCTGGAGGAACTTGAACCGGTCCTGGATATGCAGCGCATGCTGCAATGCACGAATGCCAGCTGTGTCTGTATATTCGCACCGCCCATGTCCTCCGGGTGAAGGTACTTGGCTTGGAGGGGTCCATCCCCGGGTCCCACGATCAAGACGGCGAAGTCAGCGGAGCTGAGTGGTGAACAGCCGCCGCTGGCACATGGACTGCACGCCTTGAGGACGAATCCCGCGAACCGCGATTCTTCTTCGTGGGCAAGGAGGAGCAGGTCTCCTAGGTGACTCGCTGCCGCTGAAGCTGACGAAAGGCGGTGAGGATACAGAATGGCCGGCCCCTTGTATACTTCGCTCAGTTCATCTTCGCAACGGGGGTCTTGCGCTAGGCCACACAATGGTGCCTTCAAGGCGTCGTCCTGCACGATCAAGTCCTGGAAGTTGGCTGTAAGGTGGTTGGAGAAGACCACCCGCCCATTGGCCGTGTTTAGCTTCCGTCAGATCGGCTCCACCAGCGCGTGGATCGTGGTGGTTTCATACGATTTGTAGAATGTCACGCCACCACTGATGAAAGTAGTCGTCGTGGCATTTGTGATCCTTATCGAGCCCACCCTTGGAGAAGTATGACAGGGACACGGGGGTATTGAGCGTGACTTGGACCTTCTTATTTTCCACCAGCAGGAAGCGCCGCGGCGTCTCGGCAGGCTTGCGGCGTTACCAGGTAGGGCCTATTTACGTCCGTCATTTGACTCCCATAACTGATGCTATCATATCCGCAGCTTGTGCAACTTCCCGCCGATATGTGCACTGCACCGGTATGCCTTAACGGAGAGGGTTGAGGCCGTCTGCAGTACCTGGAATCGTGATATTAACCGCGACTGGTAAGAGCTGCGAATATCTTCACAGAGTTCAGGCTGGCTCAGGTCGATGGCTTCGTGCATGGCATCGGGTGTGCGCAGTCATAGGTGGTGAACGAGGTCACCTTGGCGTCTGGGGTGTACAAATCGGCTGGTCGTGGTGACTGCCCCGGGAAGGCTGCTGCTTGGGCCACCTGCTGAGGAGGATCCAGTAGCTGTATCCAAAGAAGACGAGGAGCATCAGCGTGGGACTGCACAAACAATGACCTGGATGCATGGTAGACGCATTTAGCACGTAGTGGTGAGCTAGTGTACACTTTATAAATTCCTTTCGCTAGGAGGTAGTTGGTTATTAACTCAGACTGCAAGAGAGATGGTAAATGATTATTATACGCTTGTTTGTCTTGTTAGTGTTTGCGCCCGAATGTCATGGTTTATATAGCATGAGCATGTGTTAATAATGCAGTTATGATACATATGTGATGTGAAATATGGCATGAATGTGGCATAAATGTGTGTGCACCCCCCCAAACTTTGTCATGAGGGAGCAATATTGGTGCGTATGATAGCCTTTTTGCACTTGGTTTGTATTAGTCCTGGAACACGTCGCCGCACGTTTGCGGTAGTAGCTGACGGTGCCGATGATGATGTTGAGTGAGAGGCCTCTTTGATCGGTGACGGAATGGACGGTCGAAGAGGTAGTGGCCGCGTTCTAGCGGCGGGAGTAGATATCTAGTAGCTTGATGCACGGTTGGCGGGTTGTCTTGCAAATGCTGCAGTGGCAACGATTCTCGCCGGTCGTGCTTCTCCTGTCACCGCTGCGTGTTTTGGATCTAGACCGTTTGGTGACCGCCTCTGGTCCACCTAAGAATCTCTCGGTGTCAGCCTGCAACATTTCTGCATTTGATCGTCGTTTCCTTTTCACCACTGCGCTAGTGCGCCTGGGCTCATCATCATCTGTAGGAGGGCTTGGCAGTTGCGGAGTATTCTGTGGAGACTCATTATCCGTGTGGATGGGCGTTCATCCGGATCGGATTGGTACCGGGTGCAGTCGACTCAGGTATCGTGGGGTCGCTGTTGAAGGCCGGGATGGGGTCATCTCGGGCTTCTGGGAACCCATATTCTCTGTCCGTCGGCCACCGCATATTCATAAGGTACAGCGAGGTTGGCATTAGCGGGCTCCGCCGCGATTTCATGTGGTGGGTCCGCGAGGAATCTGGCGGATTCACACCTAACATGGACAGATCCAAATCCTCGGCCGGTGGTGCAGTAGACACATTGCCTTGATCTTGGTCAGGTGGGATGTACAACTTAAGGCGGCTCACCGAGACGACCTGGTTCCGCGCCGAGCCCAAGATGGGTCTGGTGCTATTTCGTAAGTGAGCTCGTTCACTCGTTTTTCAATTGTCCACGGTCCCGTCCAGAAGGTTTGTAGCTTCTTGGAGATGCGTGGAATAACCTTCGGGGTGAACAGCCACACTTTCTGTCCCACTACGAACGCACGCTTGTCCAGGTGATAAGCCCGTCGTTGTCGCTCGATCGAGTTGGAGATGTTCTTCCTTGCCCATTCATGCGCCAGTTGTATTCGCTCCTTCAGTTGCTTGGCGAATCGCCTGCTTGCGTGGCCTTTGCTACAGCCGGCCGCGGGTCCCCAAAGATCAAGTCCAGGTTGGTCGACGGTTGGCGACCGAAAACCATTTCATATGGTGCCATGCCCGTGGAGCGGTTCTTGGTACGGAGGACGAAGAGGGCTTAAGGAACCACTCGGCCCAGTCCGTGTATCGACCTTTGACCATCTTCCTGATGAGCTCGTTGAGATCCCGATGCGCCTGTTCGACCGGGTTGCTGCGCGGGTTGTATGAAGGAGTAGTGGTGGTTTGTATCCCAAGGGCCGCGATACTTCCCGCATGAGATGGGCCGTGAAATGAGTCCCTTGATCGGTGTGTAGTCTCTCTGGAAGGCCAAATCTAGGGATGATTTCGGTCGCCAAAAACCGCACGGGTTGTTTCAGCATCATTGGAACCGCACGGGAAAGCTTCGATCCATTTGGTGAAGACGCACTTAGCAGTGAACAAGTAGCGGTGACGGTTCGACGAAGGCTGGAACGGCCCTACGTAGTCGAGGCTCAAGATCTGGGAACGGTAGCCCGCGTAGTGCGATTTGAGGGTGTGCAGCTGGTTCTTCTGGCCCGGCTTGGACCGCTGGCAAAGGAGGCAGGACTTGACGACTTCATCGGCCAGGCGCGTCATGCCTGGGAAGTAGAAGTGCTGAGCTGCCCTGTGGACCACGGAGTCGCGCCCTTGGTGTCCCATGGTGTCGTGTACGTGGCGGAGGCTGGCTTCCTGCCACTGGCGGGGCACCACCAGTCGCGAGGTTTGCCTCTTCCGATCCAGCAAGCGAAGAGCACCTTGCCGATCCATGGTCATGGAACTTAGTTGTTCCAGCAGCACGCGACCTCGAGGTGATGCAGCGTTGAGGTTCTCCTGCGAAGGCGATTGTTTCAGTCGGACTAGCTATCTCAGAAGGACCAGGTCGTCGTCCTCCTCCTGGGCCGCAGCCCACGCTTCCGGCTTCGTGGGAATCAGCTTGAGATTAGCCACCCGGAAAAAGTCATCATCAGAGACGTCTGAGCTGATATGGTCACCCCGCTGTGCCAGGTGGGGCGCTCGGCTGAGGGAATCGGGCGTTGCCGCGGTGCTTCACTCCTGCCCGGTGTACCACTTCGGGTCGAGTTGGAGATGGTGTCGAGCCATCGGCCCAGCATTCCCGTGGGCGCTTCCATGGAGCGGATCCAGAGGAGGGCCCGATGGTCAGTGCGCAGGATGAAACGGCGGTGTTGCAGGTAATACTTGAATTGTTTGATGAAAATTATTACAGCCACCAGCTCGCCCTGATTAGCGGAATAATTGCTTTGAGCGGCGTTCAGCTTCTTGGCGCCGTATAAGATGACTCTTTCCTTGCGATCTTGGACTTGGGAGAGGACCCCTCCAACAGCTCTGTTTTCTTGTGAGAAATCCGTATCCAGGATGAAGGGGTTAGGCGAGGCGAAGTCCGGATAGGCCAGTACAGGCGCGGAGGTCAGCCTTTTCTTGAGCTCGTTAAAGCGGCCCGAACTCCGGGCTGGGTTGGAAAACATGGTTGTCGCTGGTGCCGTCGCCCTGGAGAGCTTGTCCGACAGGGCGCCGCGACATGTTGGTACTTTTCGATGAAGGATCGGTAATAATTGGCCTTGCCAAGGAAGATACGCAACTGCTTCCTGGTGTTAGGCAAGGGCCATTCACGGATGAGGTCAATGTAGGCTGGCATGACCTCGAGGCCCTGAGGAGTGACAACATGCCCCAAGTATGTCACTCTGGATTGGAACAGGTGACATTTGGACGGCTTCAGCAGAAGTCCTGCTTTCTCGTGGCCTGCAGCACCAGGCGCAAGTTGCGGAGGTGGGACTCAAGTCGGTTGAATGGACTAAGCAATCATCGAGGTATGGCAGGGCAACGTCCCATGATATGCCCTCCAGAACCATCCTATTGAGGCGGCTGTATGTCTTGGGCGCATTGGTGAGGCCGAAGGGCATCTTGAGGAAAGCGATGAGCCGCCCCTGTGGAAAAGGTGGTCTTCTCCACGCCCTCTGCCCGAATGGGAACCACGTTAAAGGCACCCACCGCGCCCAACGCCGAAAACACTGCGTGGAGCCGGGCCAGTCGGGCTGAGGTTGTCCCTGACGCTCCGATGGGGTGTGAGTCGACTACAGTGGCCTTGTTGAGTTCCCTATAATCTACGCACCATCGCAGCGTGCCATCCTTCTTGCGGACGGGAACAAGAGGAGCGACCACGGCGAAGTGATGGGCGTGATGACTTCTTCATCCAACCACTTCTGGATCTGTTCCTTCAGGGACGCCCGAGGTTCGGATTGATGGGTCGCCGACGGATGTTGATGGGGCTTCGCCCCAGGCTTGAGATCTATGGCATGCTCGACCAGTGTGGTCTGCCCGTGCGGCCATTAATGAAAAGGCTCCGACGTGGGTCAGCGAGCAGGGTGGCGGCTTGAGCCAGCCGCTTGGGATTATCTTTGAGCATGTCGCTCGCTCAGCTTGAAGGTGTCGATGATAAGGTCAGCTTGCTCGCAGCGGCGCTTTTTGGCATCGGACTGACTGCTTCCGGCTGGTACTGCGGGTGGTGGCCGGCGTGCTCACTGCGCACCGAGGGAGTAGCCTCGGTTCCGCTGGGGCCTCGTCTTCTTCGTAGACACCGGGAGGGTGCCGTGAGATCACTCCGCCCTTAAGGCGGAGCGGGTGATCCAGGGGTTCAGCACCTCCCAACTGCCAGGCTGCCACCGGCCCGCGGCTGACCAGTGCAACGTTCCAGGGTGCCAGCTGCGGCCTGCGCCGCAAACTGGGGCCCTGCTTCGAGGGCGGCGGCCCGCGCGGGACCCGTGGGGCCAGTGAGGGGCTACGGCGGCCACCAGGGTGACAGTGCGGGCTGGAATATTGACGGGCCGCAGAACTGGATTTCGTACCTTCCCTGATCCTCAGCGGGTTGGAGGGCGCCCACCAGCGGGATCTGCTTCCGTGCACGCGCAGGGTCCCTTGGGAGTGGAGCTGGTCGATGCGGTGGTGGCTCAGGAATGGCCCTGACAAGTTGAAATCCATGGAGAGGTTTCGTACCACTGCGGGTCGGATAGAGAAGGAGTGAGGGTGATTACCCAGCTGCACTCGCAGTGGTTGCCGTAACTCCCCCAGGACCTGGAGGCGTTGCTGCGCGTGGCGGTGCCCACCGCGGGCATGTCGAGCATGGGCCGGAGACCGTGTGGAAGAACTCAAGTCGGCGAAAGCAAAATTCTCGGAGATGCACGTGCGCCAGCTGTTGCCGCTGTCGACCAGGGCCCTGGCTTTGATCTTGCCGATGCGGATCGGGACTTGGGCCATGAAACGCTGATGACTGGGCGATGTGGTCGAGAGCTGCTAATATGACCCGCTGGAGCTCTACAACCGGTCGGTCGCTTTCGGTGCCGCATCATCCGAGGCCTCGATTCGGTTCTTCCTTGGGCTTGGCCTCGTAGATTTCATTGACTCGAGGCTTTTTGTGCGAGCCTTGCCGATCGGAGGTCCTTTTCTGGTCGGAGGCGCGCCTTCGTCCTCGACCTCAGGAACTCTGTCCTCGAGCCGCCTGGTCCTTGTTGAGGGAAGCTGCGTGAGCCCACTTGTCGATCTTGAGTCGTAGCGGCCATTACGCTTTGTCGAGTCGAGGGTCCTGCATTCGCCTTGCGGTGACCCTTACGCCGCAGTAAGCATACGACCGTGAGTCGCCGCCGGCTCCGGGAATCATGGCGGCGACGCGGCCTTTACCTTGCCCCAACGACAACCAACATTCAGCTTGACTGGCAGCTTCCAAGGCGTCGGCCATGGTGGTGAATTTGTGTCCGCGATGCCCATGACCACATCCTTGCGGTGAAGCTGGTCACAAACATACGGATCAAGTCGGGTAAGTCTCGACCTCCTTGGCTAGCTCAGGCTTAGCGACGAAGATGCCGCGTGAGCCCAGCGTGCCATTGGGGAATCCCTTCATCAGAGCGCTGATGGGCCGTTTCGAGGGCTATACGGGCCACCTGGGACGACGTAGCGGTGACGAAGAACCTCCTCGTAGGCGTCGAGCAGGTGCTTGAGGGTGAAGCTTTCTGTCCGTCAGAGCAGATCTACCTCATTGATAGTACGAAGTGCCGCGCCCACCATGGCATGCTTGACCTCCAGTTTCTTGGTGGCCTCGGTATCCTTGGACCTTAAGAAGGTGGCCTCCACATGGAGGCGGAAGGTGAGCCACTTGTCCGTCTCGTGTCCTCGAACTTTTCGAAGTTTGCGCCGCGCCCGGAACGAGCAGCGGCGTTTTCAGCCTCGAGACGGCGAGTGTTGATCTCCAGGAGCCGTAGTTCGGCCTCCTGTTTGCGGGCCTGTGCATCCGCCTGCCGCTGGGCCTCCATGGACCTCAGGAATTGCAGCAGCATCGACTGCCACAGCCCCTCGGGTGTCGGGTTGGCGCCGGTGCCAGCCGGGTCGGTCTCAGTTGGTTGGTTTGGCGGATCCACCCTAGCCCCGGCCGGGCGCGGCCTGGTCCCAGTGACGGTCTCAGCGGCCGATCCGTGGTTCCGTGAAACCCAAGAGGGTCTAGGCCAGAACGGCTCCCGGCGGCGGCCCCGTGGCCCCGAGGGTGCTTAAATCGGCTTCAAGCGCGTTGTTGAAGCCCGGTGGGTGGGGCCCCAACTCGTGGCTGTCTGGGGACGTCCCAGCTCCTCGCTCGCAGAGGTGTGAGGGAGGAGATCGCTCGACAGGCATGATGAGTGAGCTGCGCGCTGCAGAAGCGAAAGGGGTTGGCTTAAGGCCCTGGTGAAAGCAAGTGAATGAATATTTACCGAGAGTGGCGTAAAAAGCGCGAGAGCAGGGGTGTAACAACTTGGAGTGAATCCAAAGAACTGGGTCTTTTCCCTGGTACTCATCTTTTATAGCCTCTCTCCCCTGTGCAGCGACCGCTCACCCGCAGCATCCGCTGCATTTTTCCGACCCTCGGGTGATCGCGTTTTAGCATGGCAATTGAAATTGTTTGTGCGATCCGGTCCTCGATAGGAGATTTTGACGATCGTGAAACAAGAAGGTTGTTTGGGAGCGACTGCTGTGCATGCGAGAATAATGGCTTTTAGTGCGTTGACAGACAATCTCGATAATTGCCTTGCACATGAAGCGCAGCATGCAGCCCTCATAAAGGGGCCAGTTTTATGGCTTGTTTATTGGCGCTCTCTTGCTCACTGCAAGATGGCCGATGCGTAAATTGCAGCAGCGGCAATTATGCGTTGAAATGCATTGAAATGGAGCGGCTCTGGCTCTGCCTCAGGGGGGTCGCTGGCCCGCCCTGTGTGGCTTTGGGCGACCGCGGCCTCGAGGCCGCTCGATCGTGACGTGCGGGTGTGTGGCCGACCCGGCAGTTCGCTGCGCAGGTATTCGAATCGAATTGGGAGCATGAGAATGAGCAAAGAATTGATCGTGTTGATCGAATTTGATTTATTAGCATTTGCGATGCATGTATAGTGACTAGCTCTCATATAGTGGCTCGTTGCACTCTTCTGCAGAGTGATGCAGCGCCGACTATGTAGCGCGCTTCCGGTGGCCCGGGGTAGATGGCCTCTTCTCAAGGGCACCCCTGGCCTCGGGACGCTGAAACGGTCCTGGTGTTTGACTCCAGGGGGCACAGCATCCGCACTCGGTGTCTCGGGGACGACGCGGTGGCGGGACCTGCTGCCCAAGTTACTCCTCTCGTGAGCTTTTGCAGCCTCAGCCACCGTAGCCTCAGCGAGGTGAGGTTGATGTTCGTGGCATACTTTCAGCCGGAACGCACTAATATTGTTGCCTCCTCTTCCCGGTCTTATTTGGTCGTTGTCGGAAACAACGACTTCCCCAGGGATGGAGGCGGAGCGAAGGTGTCGCTGTGTTTTGCGGTACTCAAGAGTTGTCCTCAGCACCGCGCCAATTTTGTAGGGGTTCGAACACTCTGAGACCTACGCGTTACACCTTACTAACTTATAGCTTATAAGACTCCATCTTAGTTGGAAGGATATATGTCGTCGAGCTGTTTGCTCGCGCATAGTCGTTTATTTACTGCTGTACAATTGTAGTGCTACCGCACGAGAGGAGGCAAGAGCGCAGGTGCGCAGGCTCGGGATCCTGCTACATAGGCACTAATTGATCGACATTATGTAAAGCTGAGATCTACTTTAATGGCTAGAAAAGAGCGCACAGCGCTTTAAGTAGTGCGCACAGCGCTATGAGCAGAACGTTCATCCCTTTGAGTGGAGCGCACAGCGCTTAGGGTAGCACGCACAGCACTTTGAGTAGAGCGCACAGCGTTCTGAAAAGATTGAAAGGTCTCTGGGACAAAGCGCACGGCACTCGGAGCGGATAACACGGCGCTCGGAGCGGATAACACGGCGCTCGGAGCGGATAACACGGCACTCGGAGCGGATAACACGGCGCTCGGAAAGGAGCGCGCGGCACTCGGAACGGAGAACACGCAACTCAGAACGGAGCGCACGGCACTCGGAACGCAGCCCACATCACTGGGAGATGAGCGCAACGCGGCGCTTCGAACTGCACGCGCCGACAGGAATGGTGAGAGCTGAACCTGGCACGGAGCACACTGCACTGCAAGCAGCTTTTTAGAGCACGCTCATAGAAACTTTGTTACAGGATCTTGAAGTGGAAATGTTGGAAACCTGTTCTGAGCACGGATTAAGCATAAAGCGTATAGGTTATGAGTAAAATTGTGGAATTCTATGCACCCTTTTAAATATTGAGCCATCATGCCTAACAGATGATTTCCTTTTTTACGAAAATGAAAAAAAAAATGAGGCTATGTTTTTGCTTCTTTTTTGCAAACTGTGGGAACTCTTAAATGTGGGAAAAAGTATAATGGGGAATGATGGTGCAAAGTTGCTTCACGTACAATGCACTGCACTAGAAACCTGGGCAAGTAGGTGCGAGTGGAGGTGTTGGCTGATCTTCCTGGTGAAAATTGAGTTTATTTTTTCAATCTTGGTTGCCAGGAGCTTTCATAATTGAATTTTCCTTGCTTTTGTGGAAATTACAGTGCCAGGCCAGGATGAAAATTAAAATAACAAATGGGGCACCATGGTCTCTTGGGATAATGACGGCTCGTTTAGGTGCTTAAAACCTCGAGACGAAAAGAGAGGAAAAAGTGTGGAGTAAGGTAGACAAGCTGAAAATCTTGATTTTGCCCACCAAAGCAAATTTACTTTATTAGTCTACTCAAGCACAAATTCCCACATGTAATGATAAATTATTTCAACCACCAGCTGCTACTTTCAGATTAAGGAATTTGCATCTAGAAGAGATGAATTCCATTAATATGCAAATCCTTCTCACTTTGAGACAAATACAATTTTGCTCCGCTCTCATGCAACATTTAATGCAGTAGCTCTACTACAACTTTGGGCCTGTTCACCTGCTTATTATGGCCGTTATTTTGGCAAAATATTGGAGAGAAATACTGAGAAACTGAGAATTTTATTTTTGGTGTTGGATGGCTTTTGGTACCAATATATCGGTTCCGAAGTCAAAATCTGAAAAATGATTTTACAAATACCGGATTTTTGCAAATATCAGCATACTATCGCGCGTTATTTTGCTGATAATATTGCAGGTGAACAGGGCCTTTATTGATAAGGCAGACAGTTGGCAAGTAAATTGAAGAAATGCTACAGCTACAACAAGTATATCAGTATTTGGCAGCAGCACCAGAAGTATTCCTTAAGGGAGCACATGCCAGTAACACTGTAGAAACGACGTTTTCAGAGGACATCGGCTCCCAACGAGAAGTTTGAGCAAAAAATCGGTAAATAATCGGGAAGTAATCGAGTATAGATACACTCCCCTTAAAGTTCTTTTTTAGGGTGCAATTCGGTGATGGAAATCATTGTTGAGATACTGTATAGTTAACTTAAAGTTATTGATATTAGTTCCCTAATACTTCTCTTAAACTTCTTTACTCAAAGTTCTCTTATACTTCTTTATATTTCAGGTATGCCAAGATACGCCAATGAACTTGATATACAAGAACCGACCGATAAGTGTTTTTCTCATCGATGTTTCGAAGAGTTTTCTCTAACGACAATACTCTGATGTGTTTCCGAATTTAATTACTGACTCATGCTTTAAAAATTAATGTTTAATAGGACCTGAATAGAACCAATACTGTTATCGAAAATGTATCCACGATTGTTTAATGAACTATTCCTGATTGTAGGTCCTATAATCTTACTGATCATTTTCTGAATAGAACCTACGAAATCCTCTTTTACTTTTTCTAGACAATAGGTCTCAAAAAGCTACCGTTCTTTTGCTGTTTTGTATCTATTGTTAATCTATGATAACTTTCCATTAATTTGTTGATGATAACTACCCGATCTCTTACTTTTTTAATTTAATGATAACTTCACTAAAAGTTGTCGAATCATTGTAAAATAAGGTATTTTATTACTGTAACCTTTTAAAACATAGTACTTGATTAATCATTGATAGTACCTCGATTCATGATGAGTATTGGTAAAAAAAATGCTCAATTAAAACAATTCATCGATTTTCTGTAGAGTGCTGATGACAGTGATGGTTGACTTATTCTTTCTGCACCTCTTCGTCTCCATCGCTTTCATCATCGGTTGCTTGCATACTCATTAATTTTTCCTAAAAGGATAAAAAGGATATTAGGATTTGAATCAAATGTAGTAATGGTGCGGGCTTACAGGTGGATTTGGTTGTGCTTGACTTATGACTGATTCATGGACAGATTCAGTCACATTCATCACAGGAGGATCCTCTGGTTGTGGCTCCCTTTCCGGCTGGTCTTTTTCTGCAGCGTCAATCTTATCCATTATGATGTCTTCCTGATCATCATTGCTTTCATTGCTGTAACGCCTGAACAACTTCCTCTTTCCAGGTTGTTCGGTCTCCTTTTTCTTGAGTGATTTTCCTCGTGTTAGAGGTGGTGACGGATTATAGGATGAATCTTTATCAGATCGAGTGATTTCCGTAGATGTGCTCGATGGTGTTTTTGATTCGTCCGGATTATCTTTTGGTGTCATTGAATGGCCCATGGCTCTTGCTTTTTTGATCGATTTCGATGATGTTCCGGTCGATCCTCGTTTACGTTTTCCAGTCGAAGTTGATGGAGCATTCTTATCGATGAGGCTATTAGCAAAGGATTCAATCTTGGAGTCTTGATCGCAGATGCTCCAATGAGATCGCTTCTCAAATGCCTAAAAGGCCATTCTGGTTTTTGTAGCTGCGATGTCTGCTACGCAGTTGGCGAAAACGATACAACCACTAAGAAGAAGGAGGATCAAAGTCAGTTTGGTCTAACCATCATCAGTTTTGGTTAAACTAAAATGCAATATGAGAACGCCCTTACATAATATTACGCGCATTATGTGGATACAACTGCTTTGCCACATCAAGCTGAAACTGTGTTTGCTTGGGATCTTTAAGCATCATCTTCGCAAGAGAAAACGCCTCAATGAATTGATGAGATTACTCATTACGTATAACAGCTAGCACTCGAGGAAATTAGAGCCAAAAATATTAAGCTAATGTTGCAGATGAAATTGTAGAGGTTGCAAATTAATCTCCTAACTTCTTTTCAGCTTTGTATTTGCGAGAGATGTGACACAATTTTGGTAAAAGCATACAGATACCGAGTGACCCTCCAAAATTGCTTGGACTAAGCAAGGTTTGATGGGACAAAGGCAGTTTTAATAGAGCCATTATTTTTATTGTTATTTCAACAGAAAGTCTGGGTAAAATCAATTGTTCAAAGTTTGGTTAATTGCTTTGTTGGTGGGAGAGCAGAGTGGATCTTAGCGAACTGTAAAGAAGCAAAGCGGAGCCATTGAAAATGCAGTAAAAAACTGAGTCTAGATTTCTCACACAGGAAACAACGTGAATTCACACTGTTTTTTGGCAGGGTTTGGCTTGATGTGTATTGATTGACCTTGTCCACATTAATTATTCTGGCTGAAAAAAGAGGGCAAAAATTGCCAGCACAATAAAGAGAAAAACCTGTTCGCATTTCGGCGTAGTTTCATCAAAACATGGCCGTGAAAAAGGGGATACTTAATGACCTCAGCTGCTATTAAAACGCGTTTTTACATTAAGCTGCCAGCAGAGTTTTACGTCACATGCACTGGGGGGGGGGCAAAAGGTTCAATGTCTGAACATGATACCTGTCCAACCAAAAGGAGAGAACTTGTTATACAGAAGATATACCAAATGGCTCATGGCAACAAAAAATCACTTAGCTAATCTGATGACCAACAAGCGCCCAATTGACGTCAGAGAACATCAAAACACTCACCTTTTAACATAAACTGAGTCTCCTCCAGATTTCGAGCGGAGCGGAGCTTTCCCCTGAAATCCCTCATTGCTCCGCTCGAGTAATCCCAGGCATGAAATCTGGACGCCTTTACCTTGAAGAGGGATCGTGAGTACGACATAATGAGTGAGCTATTTTTGAGCACTTACGCTCGTGCATGGCTAATAAGGCGAGGCCGGCCTTTTGTTTACACAAACGTGGCTGAAGGTGAGACTCTGTTTTCGCGCGCTCTGTGTCGAAGCAGACAGTGAGCACAGTGGAAAAAGCCTTGAAGAGCGCCCTCGCGCGTCCACGGCGGCGACTCGTTTGCTGCGCTCTTCTGCTTCTGGGATCCTCCTCAGTAATAGTAGCAAGGCTTTGGGGACATCCCCGCGTTCTTCTTCGTCTGCTTCCATAAAAAATACTGCTAGTGGAAGTGGCCGCCGAAATACAGCTGTACCATGGTAAGAATACATATCCGCTTGACCGCTGTGATAAATTGAGGGGCTGCTGCAACTAATTGCTTTCCCAATTTAATTAATTTCGGGCCATTCTATAATTGTGGCACAGCTGACCTCACTGTGGAATGATGTAGCCCTTTTTTGGCCGTATAATACATTTGTGTTACTATAGTTGGAGTAGGGGGAAAGGGCTGCCTATAAATACTGCTGTGGGTATTCCAGGCTGTATAACCTGTATCAATCAAGCCTAATCTTCATGGCATGTCATGTGGCAGTGGCAAAAGTCAAAATAAGCGTTGGATGTGTTGCATTCGGGATGCATTTTTCATCATATGATACATCTTACAGCTGTATTGGATGCAGATACATTCAGAGGGAGAAGAAGTGTAGTAAGCTGAGTATTACATTATTTGAGATACACAGAGCCAGAATTGTAGAACAGTAGTATATAAAACCACTATGACTAGTATTATTATTATTATTACGAGTGACTGCAGTAGGTGTGTGTGTGCGGCTCCCTGTTTAATTAGCTAATTACACTACAAACCTTGATTATGAGGATGCTCGCTCTGCTCTCTTTATATTTAGCAACAAATCTGAAAATCAAAAAACCAAGTGACCTTGAGTAGCCATTTCATCAATGGACTGTCATAGCTAAGCTACTTAGGGCTGGAGAACCAATTGGTTTAAGTAGCATAATATGAACAGAAATCCAGATCAAAATTCGATCTACCAAATCCAATGCATGCGGATAGAAGCCAGATGACTGCAGAAAATGTCATTAACAAATTTTGCTAAAAGCCAATGGCCAAAAACAGCAAGCTAAGCTATTTTCACTTTTCTCCGAATCAGCTAAATTTTTGGTGTCATGCTTGCAAAGTTAATTGAGGTGAAGGGAAATCTCACTTTTCTTTTTAGGGTTGCATTGTCACTCTCAATGTCACCTTTCTCACCTGTTTCTTTGTAAATAGCTTAAAGCTATGCCTGAAGAAAAAGGAGCTTTTACGTAAGAAAACATATATGGGAGAGATTGGTTAAAACAGAAGATTTCAACTAAGTTACATTTCATTAAGAATGCACATGTTCATGCCAACTTTGGCCCTTGTAATTTAGCTGTCTACTCTCAAATAATATCCAGACACAACAAAAATTACATTTTCATGCTTCATTGTGGTGATTTGGGACTAATATCAAGCCATAGTATTTGCTTACATATTTCTTCTTTTTCCTTAAGAGAGAGAGATCAGACGAAAAAGAAAAAGTTGCTTTTTTCTTGACACACAAGGATACGTACTATGTAAGATGCATTTTTCTACATTTTGTGGCTCCCTAATTAGGCCGAAGAATGCACTCGCGTAGATACAAACTAGTAAGGCCAAATACAGTCGGCCTTCTTTAGAATACATATTTATAGTAGTTCTACACATTTGGGACAAAATACGTTTACTCTAGTCAAGGTCAGAAAATGTAGTCAATTGATGTCTGGGCCGCGGATCAAGCCTTGAAATCGAGGATTTTTCTCAAAACTTTTGTAGGTAAATGGCGTCTTTTTAGGCCTTTGTGTTGTGGCCTCCAACTGACTTTTTGTTTACGAACCCTGAGCTTGCTGGGTGTCCGGAAATAGCTGTTTTATCGAGAAAAAAAGTTCCTTCCTTGGCTAGGAATTTTATTTTACGTAAAGAATATCCCTCAATCTAGCATCGAAAGTTCCATCCACAGAATAATGCAAAATGTGAACTGTGCTGCAAAAACCCAATTTATGAAGGGAGTATATTTTTTGCCAAGAGGTTTTCAGGTTTCAAGTTAAAGTGATCTGTTCCCATAACTAGATTTAACAAGCACATTGAGATGTAAAAAAAATCTGAGAGGAAAGTGGTCAAGTCATTTTGCATATTTTGTTTGCCCACTGTGTCCACAAGTATTAGAAGCTTGCAAGATAGTCAGTCAGTAGTTTCTAGGCTGTCAGTTTGTGCTGAGGCATCGCAACTGGGTGAATTTAATTTTGCCTGCATTATCATATTGGTAAGCATTTCCCACTAAATCTCAGCCTCGATCAGTTGCTAAGATGTAAAGGTGTCCAGTTTTGGAATGATGGGGTGCGGCATGGTCAATTTTTCACTCTTAGTGAGTTTCTGAAAAGTGCAATTTTCCACTTAAAACGCTCGCACTTTTTCGTGAAGACAAATTGAGTGAGACATTAATGGATATTTTGCTATATTTCATCCTACTTGTTTTGAAGGTCATGGCAAAACTTTTTCCTGTCCCTGGGAAACTTGCCAAGTCTCAGTATGGGACAAAGTATTGGGCAATGAAAACAACATTGCTGTAAAGATATGTTGTATAGGCATTTTTTTAAGCGTGAAATGACAGCAATGGACACTTAATTCCACCTCACATATTTGCTTGAAAATATCGACAAATGATACACAACCTTTCAAAACAAAATGCACAAAGATCACAGCCCTCGAAGTAAGTTAATCGTTGGTCAGCTTTCTATTTTTTGCTGTAAATCCAGTACAGTGGTCCAAGAGAGTCCCAAGGGACAGCTTTAACTTTTCTTCTACTTCAATAATGAGACTGGTTGAGGGAAAGTCAAGTACAGCAAAACTTTTACAATTGTTGCTGCAAGAGCAAAGTTGAGCCATAGATTAGAACCCCAAAGATTAAGATCAGAGCTTACACTCTTTTCCCCCCTGATTTCCATATGTCATGCAAAGTGGGAACAGGAGTAGCAAATTATGATATATAGCCTTCTTTTGTGTGTGAGTGCTGGATTGATATGACTTCATTTGTATGCAGCTCGGCTTTCAAGGCCACTGCTTTGCTATCTGGCATGCCTGGTATTTTTGAAGCTGCCTTGGCTTTATTGCACTGAGAAAATGTTTAAACAATTTGCCGCCATAATGCATGCACTGGCAGCTTCATTAAAATTGTGAGAATTGTTGTTTTGCAGTTTTGGCAGCATGTACTGTGTCTGTGCATCTGGAAAACCACAAGTCAAACTTTGCATTTTGAGTACATAGGATAATTGAGTCTAATTAAGTCAACTTGAGGTATGACCAAGCCAGCCTTAGGTTGCAGAGGGAGATTGTGGCTTTTTTGCGCCTGCACACACCTCAAAATCCCTTCAAATCATCAAGGATTAGGTGGAGCAAGGAAGAAGAAGACCTTTTTTATCCTTTTGTGATGGGAAACCTTCATTATTCTCCACATCCCAGGACATATTATTACTTTCTCCCATTCTTTCTGGGTCATTTGCAGCTCTTGAAGAGCTTTGGAAAAGCTCAAGTTGCTTCCTTTTTATTTTTCTCTCACAATAAAGGAGAGTGGCTCATATTTTTCTGTAGATCATGAAAGAAGTGGTGTCAAAAGTCATGCTATATACTACATGTAAATTGCAAAAATGAAAAGACACTTTATGAAGGAACAGCTCACTTACAAAGTTGACACATATGAAAATACTTGTCAGAAACAACAACGCTCTGCTTTTGGTTACTGAAGCACACCAAAAAGGCTCATGTCCTAAACATGAAAACTTTGACCAATGACCTGCAGCACTAAACCTTTTCAATACTGCAATATCCTGAGTAAAATTTGAACCAAGTGCATTTTTATCAAAGCACTAGATTGCAAGAATTGGCAGCAAGTGCAAAATTCTCCCAAGTTTGGAGACATGGCCAAAATAGAATTTAGCTGGATTTACTTTTTTTCCCTCTTCAAGATTTTATTGCTTTGCTAGCAGGTTTGCTGTTTCAATGGAGCCAGAGCTAGATACACAAGAGCAGCAAGAGAAGAAAGAAAAATTATTTGTCTTTTAGACCTCCCCAGAGAAAACCGCACTGGTAAATTGATATAGCATCTAAGTTACTCCTTGAGTTGCTCTCTTCTTATTGTGTGTGAGTTGAAACAAAAGCCAAATTGACAAAACTTGGCTAATTTGTTCTTAATAACAACCAGCCATTATCCACTTCAGCCTCAGCACAAGGGCACTTGTTAAACTCAGTAGCAGTAAAAACCTCTCCATAATCTTTACTTACTAAAGCTAGAGAGTTTTAGCTAGTCTGAAGGAGACTGCAATGATGCCATCAAAAAGTTGAGCCTCAACATAATGTGGCAGATGGTGAAAAAGTTTGAAGGACAGATTTTAATCACAAAAAGTATTTTGAGCCAAAAAAGGCATTATACAAAAGTAAAATTATGCCATTATGAGTAGCCTTAGTTGAAAAATGAGCCTCTAGGCTATTAAAGAGAGAAAAATGGAAAAAAAGACATCATTAGAGTTACATCACGTCAACCACACCCTGACCCAAATTACATCAGGAGCAATAATCCGAAAGCTTAGTAAAAGCACTGCCACTAAAATATCCACCAAATTTTGCTTGCTCTTTAAATATGACTCACGCGTCTTTCTTATGCAATACCATTTTGCTGATTCAATTTTATCTCTTCTCATTGTACTTTTCTCATGAATTTTGGGCTTTTTACCTCTCGCTTTAAAAGTCTTCATGTCACATTTGGGATCTGTGAAATAGATGCAATTGACGCACTTTTTTTTGTTTTGATTTGTGTTATTAAACGTTATGTGAGCGCGCACTTCGCTTCGCCTCCCAATTGCTCACACGAGACTGAGTTCGAGCTCAGCTGAGTTTCGCAGTGCAACAACAGCAAGCTAGTTCCTGCCCAAAAAGTTTTCTTTGCTGATGCTAAAGCTCGTTGGTAGAGCAAAATTCTGTGGTTTTCCGCAATTTGCCAGCTTGAAGCTTTGTTGTCAAGATCCGCAGAAGCAACGCGGCATTAAAAGAAACTTCCTTTTTTTGGCCTTGAGAGACCAAAGCCAGTGCCTCAATTTTGCATAAAAAGTCAATGAAAGATTGGAAATCTCCCCCAAATCCACTCAACCACGCTGGTACATTCTCAGGTAAATGATGGTTATAAAATATTCAGCATTTGAAAATACCACCGCTACTTCTTGGTATACTCTCTTGGTAATTTTCTACCATACGTAGGAGACAGGGAAACTCGTGAATTTTTAACATCGAGTCTGCCTCATAAGAGGGCAAAATAGCATCCTAAATATTTCCAAGCAATTTCACGCTATGGCTTTGCCAATTTATTTTCACTTTTTTGCCGGCCCTTTTTTATCCCTGATCCCTTTAAAATGTGGAGAAGCCGCAAAAAAGCCATCAAATGGCGAACTCTGTTCATATTTCACAGCATGGACGAAGAAAGCTAATTATTTTTGGCTCTACTGCATCTTAGGCACAAAGCCTCTTCCATTTTTCTTAAATGATCTAGAGAAAAAGAGCTGTTTTCGGCACTCTTAAGCTCAGTTAATTCATTATTATCAAAGAGAAACCCTGAGGCTATTTTAACGTTTGGTTTTTTCTGTTGTTGCAGAGCTTTTTTGAAATGTTTTATTTTATTTTTTGCTGGTGAAAGTCGATTGCTGACTAAACAACTCTCGAGACATATCCGAGAAAATATGGGAAACTTTGGTCTATGGGAAATGCGTGGCAAAACTTATTTCCATGAAAAAGTCGTTTTTTAAGCCCCATAAAATGAGATTTTTTCTCTCCCCTTCTAGCCTAGAAGATTATCATTGTTTCCTTTACAGGAACATTTTTAGGTGTAGCCTTATTTGATCTCATTTTTTTAGGAATAATTCATGAGAGCTTTCCATTAGCTGCTTCAAACTTTGATCTATCTTTTATGTGAAAATAATCAAGTTCAACTTTTGAAATAAGTGAGTTAAGCCATTTATTGGCCAAATTTAATTTAGCTGCAAAGTAACATGTCTTTAAATGAGCACTTTTCATCTGTCAACAGCTGAGCTGCATAAGCCATAATGGTATTTTGGCTGAAAAATCTATAATTGAAAAATATGGCTGGAAGCCTCACTGTGCTGTGTGCTGCTTTTATGCTATGCTACATCTTCCTTAGCTCTGCAAGATTTGAAAAGGCTCTCATAAATATTTGATTTGTTGCTAAGGAATTCAGGGCAAGTTTTCTGTGTTGATCTTTTTGATTTTAGCATGTTGAGCATCTACTTCATGGTTAAAAAGCCACTAAGTGACTTTCCAATGAATAGGAATGAAATAAGTATTTGCATCTCTTTTGGCAGTCCTTTGAAGACTTTTAAACATCAAAGGACTTCCAGCTCACTTGGGGAGGAGTTTTCACTATAAAAAAAAGAACACCCACCATCAGACCATTTTTCTCTCAAAACAAAGTGAATGGAAGAAGAAAGTTTCACCTTTTGAGTGATGTATATTTTGGAAAAGTGATGGATCTCTTGGCCCACCAAAGCATATGGAGGTTGCATTCATGCATATGCCTCTCTTGTCTTGAGTGCAAACACTTTATCCATTATTTCAACTCCCCAAAGGTTTCACTCGGTTGCACCTTTTTTATTGCACTCAAAGTGCCATCAAGCCAAGTTTTGCAATTTCAATAAGCAGATCGTCACAGACTTTTTGAAGAAAATAATACTTGGCGTCAACCGAGTCTACAATTTTTAGGCTCAGATTACAGTTGCTCAGTAGTTTTAACTAGTACGTTAGTGTAAACAACTTGACTTTAAGTCCGATCCTCAAGTCCAAAGTACCTAAGCACCATGGGTTTTTTCACCTGGCTCGACTTTGAGTTCGATCCACGAGTCAACAAAATAGTTCCATTTTGCACCAAAAACTGTGGGACAGCCTGTATGTTGAATTTTCAAAAACTAGGCTTGCTGGCACTTTTGGTGCAATAAGAAAGGTGCTACTGAGTTCAACCCTTGGGGAACTGAAATAATGGCAAAAGCTCTTAATTTATTCGCAACTTTTTTTCAGGTCTTTGAGCAAGGTTTATAAATGCCCCCCAAAAAGTCCTCTCACAGCACCAGCAGCAATTCCGTTCTCGAGGCTGGGCCCTTGAGCATGATGGCCCACTCGGAGAGCTTCAGCACCACAGACCCTTCGAACCTGACAGATTGTGAATTGGACTGCTTAAAAGAAGCCTTTTCACTCTTTGATGCCGACCATGACGGTGAAATCTCGGTCCACGAGTTGGGTCGGGTGATGCGCAACCACGGCCTCAACCCGACCGACGACGAGCTCAAGGACATGATCAGGAACGTGGACAAGAACAGTAATGGCGCCATTGACTTCAATGAGTTCATTGAGATGATGGTGCGACGCGATGCCAAAGTTGAAGAGGATGTCATGCATGCATTCCGAGTGTTTGACCGGGATGGCGATGGTTACATCTCAGTTGAAGAGCTTCGGTGAGTGCAACAACTCTTTTCTGTTTACGCTCCCCACGTTGGGCGCCATGAAGTAAGTAAAAATTAAGAGACGTAAACAAAGAGAGTTCTTCCGCTGGTAGGCAAAATCAGCATGGTCAGGCTAGAAAATTAATTTTTCAACACAGAAAATTCCTTTTGAATTGCATAACTTTGTTGCTTTAATTTTGAAAATTGAAAGGCTTTTCTATCAAAATCGAGTGTCAGCTGGTGCTTTTTATAGAGTACTGGTGGCCATAAAAGCATTTATATACTGTAATACGATTTCCTCGTGTTATAATTCAGTTTACCGATCCGACTCAGCTCTTTTATATCACAGTTCTTTCTAAGCAATTTGGGGGATATTAAATACTTAACGGCCCCTAGAATCAAATTTGAGGGATTTTAAGTAGTTTTATGCCCTCAAATTCCATGGAACTAAGCAACATTCCAAAGAAGTTACAAAAAAGAGAGAATCATCCAAGATTGGAACCTCAGACAGTTAGATTAGAATTCCAATACCCTAACCACTGAGCTATGGAAACACCATGAAATTTACATGCTATGTATAGGACTTAAACATAATTTAAGCCAGATAAAGAAACCAAAAAAAAACAAGGAATGACTGGGGTTTGAACCCTAGACTGAGGAATCAAGAGCCGAGCGCTCTAACCACTATGCCATAGGTGCAACTCAAATGAAATGTATTTTTAAAGTCTACTTGATGGTCTCAAACCACTGGATGCCAGCTGATGAGAGCCAGTGATACATAGCATAAAAACCGAGCAGTATTTTCTAGGGCACGGGGCAGCCCGTTAACTTCATTAAAACACTCGAAAATCGTATTACAGTATATAAAATTGTATATTTTGAGCTGGGGCACGTAAAATTGGGTCATTAAATAGCTTACCTCGGATTTTAAAATGGAAAAACACTCGTACAATTACAGCCCTCGCAGGCTCGGGCTAGTAAAGCTGTACTCGAGTTTTCCCATTTTAAAATCCTCGCTCAGCTATTTAATGACCCTACTTTACGTGCCCCAGCTCGAAATAAATAACTATAACTTTTGGGTGAAAATCCGACCTAGCAAAATAACTTTAAGCCCCACGTTGGGTGCCATGATTTTAAGCATTAGGGAATCAACTTTTAATATTAGCTTAAATAATATCATTGAATTAGGACATATTGAGAAGCATTCATGTTAGTTCTCAGATAGTATGCGATTGCAATGACACTTTGAACTTTTGGAAAGCATTGCATTGGTTTCACAGACGAGCTCTTTTGATCAAATGGAATCTAGGTTATGGAATCGTAGTATATCTGCTTTGGAAGGATCATGATGATGCATATTGTAAAAGCCGTCAGATTTTGACAATGTAAGCTACAACGCTGTAGTACAGCATCTCACTTCTGAATCTTTCTTCTTCTTCTGCCTCTTGAATGAGCAAATGAAGAAAGTTCCTGCGACTACAGTAGTTCTAGAAATGGAAAAGCTTGGGTTTTTTCTCGTTTCAACTTGAAAGTCTTGGGAGGGAAAAGTTTTTATGGTGTGCACACAACTTCTCAAATTTCGTGCATTTCATTTATGACTTGTGCGCAATAAAGCATGCTCTATTTAGCAGAATTGACTTTCCTCCTCGAACAACTTTGATATCTGGGCAATAAACCCAAGTACTAATAGAGAGTATCCTATTTGCCGTTTGTTTCTGCAGCAGCAGTGAGAAAACTCACGTGTACTTGCTGTTCCTATTTGAGTAGAGATGACTCATGCTTTTGCGATATATTTCTGGCCCAAGGAAAATCACAGATGTATCTAGCACCTAGATTCCGACTTTCATTGTATGATGATATATTATGAGAGAGTAGGCCTGCAAGGTGTCCAGGGTCTCTGCTCTAATTATTTCTAGCTAAGCACTTCAACTTAAAATACTGCTTCATATTCGTCATTTGCATCCATTAGGTGAAATGTATCGTACTGCGCATTTCCTTAGAGATTCTTTTGAAAATCTTGTTAATTCTGAAAGTTACTACTAAATTAGGCCAAAAATGTGCAAAATGCTGAGAAACTGCGAAAGTTGAAATTTGCGTGCCAATTCTAATTAAAAATTCTTATAAACCATTTTGCAATCACCAGCAAAAAAATATCACGCGGTATTTTGATATGTCACAGACCCTCCGTATGTTGATTTGCTCCGCTCTTTCCAGGTTGACGATGAATAATTTAGGCGAGCCATTGACAGACCAGGAGGTGAGGTCGATGATTGAAGAGGCCGACCTCGATGGCGACGGTCGCATCAACTTCCAAGAATTTGCCAGACTTATGCAATCTCAGCAGCAGCAACAGCAGCGATCTGGCTCCACGTCCACGCCTCCATCGTCCTCATCTTCCGCTGGTGGAGGAGGCCACCATGCAAAATACAACGGTGCCAAGTGTGTATGAAGATTTAGGTACGTACTTTTGCATGCTAAAAAATTCCCTTTGAAAATAATTTAGCTGCGATCAGCAGAAAGAGTTTCGGGGCCGCTTTGAAGTTCTCCATAATGAAATCTGCCTTTCATGGCCTTGATTAGCACAAGGCTGAAATTTGCTGCTTGTGCAAAAAGGCTCATCATTGCAGTGATTGGATCTGCGAGCCTTGGGAAGCCCATTGTGAAGAAATAGAAATTCTGCTTTGATGCATTCAGATACAACATCAGGGCTAAATTTCCAGGTTTTTTCTATGGCGGAAATCCCTACTCGGTTTTCTTAGTAGGAGAGAGAAAGGAGCTCAGTGTCCTTGGCAAATGGAGCAAATATTTACCAACATTGAAATCCATTGGCTATGCCTTTTCCCTTTTGATGCATCCGCCTTCAGCTGCACTTTTTAAAAGCATACTCGTGTCCTTTTTATGCTGAATGAAACTGCAAAAATACAAGTTAAGGGTGCTGTGGTGAGAAATGTTCTCTCCTCCGGATGGGGTCATAAATCGTGTCTTTTGTCTAGGCTTACCGGAATTTAGTACGTGAGGTATGCTTTGCAGTGGGTCAAAATTCGTTTGGCATTCAACTGTCCGAGCTGCTTTCCTTTTCAAGCAAAAATCTGCTCACAACTACAGTTTTCAAACTCGCGAAACTGGCTTGAGCCGGAGGTGAGCGAAACCGGTGCGATTACAGCCGGAGGTGAACGAAACGGTTGCAGTAATGAAATATTGGAATTGAGAAGGCTGAATGGTTGCTAATTGGTCTCAAATTTCGGTTCCGGGTCAAATATCATATGTCAACTTTTGGTACTCATTACTGACGTTAATTTTCGCCTGCTTTCTCCAAAATATGGGTGGGTAATGAAGCATATCATGTCGACTTTCTTCTACGCATTTCTGTCTGTAGTAGTTGTTCTAAATGCGCTGTGAAGGTCCTAAAACTTCCCTCAGGTCAGATTTCTGGGTCAAAGGTCGTGTTCAATCAAATGAAAGTTCGTAGCTTGCTGTCCTCACGTGTGTCACACGCACAAGATGTTTGATGTATTTCATTTCTCTTTTCTCTCTATTTCAGAATTCATGTCCTCCTACTCCTTTCTTCGCGAAAAAAATGTATACCAAAAATATTCACAGTTTTGTGAGGGGCAGAGGAAGAAAACGACGAAGCAAAAAACTGCGTTGACATGCGAGTTGAAGGCCCCGATTTTTTATGTGAGAAAACGCCATCTGCTCCATTTTTAGCTGAAACAGCAACTACGAAATAGCCCTTTAATGGCTCTTCAGTCACACCTTGGCTACAATGAGTGGAAAACAGTGGAAAGTGACGATAATGGGCGGGGCTTGTGCCTGAAAGAATAATTAATTGCATCATTCATTGTAGTCAGTTGGTTTTTCCTATTTTTGTGATTCTGAGCTAATTACCAACAATAACAACAGCAGCCTAAAGCTCGACTAATGAATTATGAAATGCTCTATAACTTCAGAGTAGCTCGACAGCTGAGAAGAATATTATGTACTGCGCCCCATTGTAAAATGACTTTTTGCATTTCTACTCTGCACAACATATTGCCCTCCTTTAATCTTGTTGATGAAAATTTACTGCTTAATAAATAAAGAGCAATTTTTTTCTCCTCCTTACTAACCACCAGCAGCTGCAATTGATATGCATTCAAATGCAACTTTTTCCCCCACCATTCCTATCACTTGTGGAGTTACTGTGTTTTTATCCAACTTATTCTTCTCGTTCCTTCCCAGCAAATACTTTTTAGAATTTTAAGCTTACATATTAGCTAAAAGTGTCCAATGAATTTATGCACTTGTTACTGCGTCTCAGCAAACTCTTTGGAATCCAAGCCTAGAAATGATAATAACTATATACTGTTGTTGATCAAACACGCACACAAAAGAAATCAGAAGAAAAACATTCATTCTCATTTATGCTGTTTTGATGTGAAATAAAGTCATCTACAGTTATTTTCTCTAATACTTTTTTATTCAGTTGAAAACATTGCACTTGCCGCAGGGTAGTTTGGTACAATGGGCCATACTCATTCTGGCATTTAAGTCAAGCAACGCGAGCGCGTGACCCATGCGCTCACAGCTGATGTAAACAAATCTAAAAGAAGCGCGCGAGTCTGCAGCACACTTGAATAAGAGAGCAACAATTTAGCCAGCTGGGATTTGAAAAACATTCAATTGGGCTAGTAAAAACAGCTAAAGTAATCATCATGATGTAATAGTGGTAGTAAGAGAATGTCTGTCCCTTGAGGTATCAAAGTTTAAGGTTTGAAGCTTAATAATTCACTTGAAACAATGAGACAATCCAGCATCATTTGGACGTCCTAAAATTGAGATGATAGAAAAAGTCCTTCAAGTCAGCTGTTGCTGATCCAGATCCTTGTTTTTCGGTGCTGACTCATAATTCTGGTTGGCTTGGTCATTCTCAAATTCAACAAAGTCATCAAAGAGGCTGGGCCAAGCTTCGTCCTCGTCATAGACGGACAAATCGGCACCTACGGTTTCACAAAAGTTCAAAAACATGTTCCACGTGTCACGTGAAATGCCTCTGACACTCTCAGCATTGTCTTGCAAGAAGCACACCCATTTCCCCAGGATTGGGGGCTCCCTGGGGGAAAACACCAATTGCCACAGGGAAACAGCCATGTCCAGGGGCAAAATTCGCAGCTCTGCAACTCCTGGGCAAGAGGAGAAGCAACTGGCCAAGCCAAACCGGAATGTGAACCGGTAAAGGTCTTTGAATAAGTCCGGCCTTGACAAGGCCTCAGCCGCAGCCTCGGGCAGCCGTTGCTGTATGCTGCGAAGGTTATCGGCCTTCAACGCTCGACAGCCCTGGAAAGAACAATTCGGAATAATTTTGAGGGAGTCACGCAACCTTTCATGATTTGGTTCCGTCCATGTTGTAGTTACTCATGAATCTTGAGATAACGACCGAGGCCATTAACTAGAGTGGCTTTCTATTGTAGTTGACCATCAAAGGCTTTTATAGAAAGACAGGGAGCAATAAATGAATAATTCCACTTGCTATAACAGGAGCAAAGCTGTAATTTTGCTAAGCCTTACCATCATCATGCCATTGAAAATATCAAGCATAGTTGGCCTGTTGGGCATCAATAAAGGCCAAAAGGGAAATTTACCTGGAGGAATTCCGCCCTGGAAAACCTGCACATTTGCTCGGCGTTGCACTTCCAGGCGAAAACCAGGACACAAAATTCGTCTGGCCTCAATTCGAGGTCATTCAAAAGGGCCTCGGTGCCCGCAACTAATATGGCATCGTCACAATCACGGAATTTGTCGAAAAGTGCATTCATCTTTGGCTCTGAGCTATGCTTCTCAGTCGAGCCTGACCGGCCCAGTGGAGGAATGCGCGGGACAAAGCTGCGCCGGTCACCAGAGCTCTGATGACCTCCGGTGCTGCTGCTGTTGATTCTCAAAAGGCTGGCCTCACTGTTGGCAATCAGGTGATGATGCAAGCCAAGGCCTGTGCCTGAATGGAGGCCATGGAGACCAACTACTGAAGAGGAAGGGGCAGAGTCCATTTTTGCCAATGACATGTGGTAACCAGGGTGCTCACTTTGGTAGACTGAAAGAGGCAGTGCAAAAATAAAGTTTAGGCATTTTCATATGCATTTTTGCCTACATTTATTAGCTCAATTCTATCATGATGAAGCAACAGAAAACTCAATTTTAAAAATGAATGCTGCAAGTTTCCAAGATTTCTGTTCAATTAATGAAATGAGGCTCCAACCTAAATAAAGGCACAACATAACTTAGAAATAGTCTTATATTTGATCAAAGTCACAAAAGGTTTCATTATGTTTGTTCAGTTTTGACTATGGAAAGTATTCATGAAGGTACACAGCAAAAAAAGTTTTCTTACCAGGTGAAGGGTCAGTGAAGGGTTTATCCAGGGGCTTTCTGGCTGCCCCCACATTGCTGTTAGGGTTGCAGCACCCATTTCCCACACAAGTGTTGCCCATAGCTTCTCAAGACCTAGATTCATCCTTTGACTGAATTAACCTAATTGCACTCATACTGGTGCCTTTCTGTCAAAAGTCTCAGATCACAGATGATGACCTTGTGCCCTGCTTTTAGGTGGTCAAGTCTTTTTTTCTGACTCAGTCAGCTGCTCAAGAAATTGCTAGGAGAAAAGCTGAGAGCAAGGACGAAAGAGAGACAAGATCGATTGCCAAACAAACGAGTGGGCGCAACTTGAACGAGCTACCTCACGCAACCTCGTAAAGCTGAGACATGAGCAAATACTCAATTCTAACTATGCAGGTTTTTTTGGCAATTCTGTTTCTATATTTTATATTATTAGGCTCTTGGCCTTTCTTATCATCTTTTGGCTCCTTTAACAGACTGATTTTTTTGGCCAGGGCTTCGTTTGATACATCGATTCGGGTTTGATTTTTCAATTTTGGGCCCAAACCCCTTGTCACCATGTGGTTTGATGGGGTTTCAAGTTTGGCGGCCCCCAGGATGCTCTAAGGGGGTCAAATGGGGCCTGGTCTTATCAGCTGATTGAAACAAGGCAAATCTTTGCGGGGGCGTGGCTGGAGGAGTGGAGGGCAGCCAAAATCAACTATGCCCCAATTCTTGAGGCCCCTGGGGGGTGTCCAGATGTCAGGGGAAAAAAGTTGGAAAAAGTCCTCGTCAAGGCCAAAAAAAGCCAAAATGTTCGTTTTCGGACCCGACTTTGAGGCCGATTATCTCCAAAGGCCACGGATGGATTTTGGATTTTTTTGCTCCGAATGGCAGATAAAGATCCAAATTGTTACCAAAAAAAAATTTGGGAGGGTGTTATTCCTCGTTTGTCCGCTTCGAGCTCTCAAAGTTGGACAAAATTCACTTTTTCACAGTAGTAACAAAATGGCTACTTTTCTTCTGTCAAAAATTCTCGATTGGTCACAGTGGCCAAGTTGATGGCTGGAGTGTGGGCCATTTGGTCTGGAGGACACCTCTAGGGTCTCAGTGGTTGGTATCAGGTCCAACTTCCATGGTAGGTCAAGGCCAGGCCCAGCCAGGAGCCTTGGAGCCGAGCCATCGCGACGGCCATTTCGTTTCAGTGGCAATTCCAAGGGCCTTGCTGCCAATTCTAGGGACAGATGGTTGACCATTTGGCCTTGATCACTCCTTCAGGGTCCCAGCAGATGATTTCAAGGCTAACAGTCAAGGTACAGCAAGGTCAGCTTGATCCAGGGGGCTCGGAGTTCACTTGTGGCATTGGTGATTTGGCTACAGAAAGTCTTCGAGGGTCTCGATGGCCAAGTTCTCGGATCAAGTGAGGATGTTTTGAGCTGTATCACTCCTTTGACATCCCAAGAGATGATTTCAGGTTCAACTTTGATGGTGATCATCAGCTGACTGCTTCCAGGGCTACCAGAGCTTATTTGCCAACTCAGCTGCCAATGGTTCAATGAAAGGCAGCATGGATCACAGCCAAGACCAAGGCTGGAGAGTGGATTTTTTAGGCTGAATCAACTCAAATGGATGCAAGGAGATGAAAGAAAGTCTATTTTTCATGGTGTTATGCTCCCTTCTTCAACCAGGAGTGCCAAAGCTTCATGGGAACAAAAGTCGAAAATGGCTTCAATAAAGAGCTCCATTGATTGCAGCCAAGACGAGCGATGACAAGTCACTTTTTTGCTCCAGCTCAGCTCAGGGGGTGCCAAAGAGAATTTAGAAGGTGTAAACTTTCAGGTGTTGTGCACCTTTCATGGTTCTGGATGCGCAAAACTTTCATGTGATAGCCAGAGCTCAAATAATAACAACTGCTACTCACGGATGAAAAAGGCTCGCGCTCGACAAATCGCGGATTGAACTTGACTTTTTTGGTCCAGCTCAACTCCATTGGTGCCAAAGAGGCTGTAGAATGTGAAAAATTTTGGGTGTTCTCCATTTTTCATGATTCTGGACTGGGCAAAGTTTTATGGAGTGATGGCCACTATTATACTATATGCTACTACTCGCGGACGAAAATGGGCTCGCGCACAGCAAATCGCGGATTGAACTTGACTTTTTTGGTCCAGCTCACCTCCATTGGTGCCAAAGAGGTTGTGGAATGTGAAAAATTTCGGGTGTTTTCCATTTTTCATGATTCTGGACTGGGCAAAGTTTTATGGAGTGATGGCCACTATTATACTATATGCTGCTACTCGCGGATGAAAATGGGCTCGCACGCGGCAAATCGCGGATTGAACTTGACTTGTTTCGTCCAGCTCAACTCCATTGGTGCCAAAGAGGCTGTAGAATGTGAAAAATTTTGGGTGTTCTCCATTTTTCATGATTCTGGACTGGGCAAAGTTTTATGGAGTGACAGCCACTATTATACTATATGCTGCTTCTCGCGGATGAAAATGGGCTCGCGCGCAGCAAATAGCGGGTGGAATGCGAATTTTTTGGTCCAGCTCAACTCCATTGGTCCCAAAGAGGCTGTAGAATGTGAAAAATATCGGGTGTTTTCCATTTTTGATGATTCTGGACTGGGCAAAGTTTTATGGAGTGATGGCCACTATATGCTGCTTCTCGCGGATGAAAATGGACTCGCGCGCAGCAAATCGCATAACACCTGACGGTTTGCACCTTTTAAATTCTCTTTGGCACCCACTGAGGTGATCTAGGCCAAAAAAGTCAAGTTCCATCCGTGAATTTTTGAGCGCGAGGCGTTTTCCGTTTGCGAGTAGCAGTTGTTATTATAAGAGCTCTGGCTGTCACAGGAAAGTTTGCGCATCCAGAACCATGAAAGGTGCACAACACCTGGAATTATACACCTTCTAAATTCTCTTTGGCACCCACTGAGATGAGCTGGGGCAAAAAAGTGACTTGCCATCGCTCGTCTTGGCTGCAATCAAAGGAGCTCTTTATTGTAGCCATTTTCGACTTTTGTTCACATGAAGCTTTGGCACTCCTGTTTGAAGAAGGGAGCATATCACCATGAAAAATAGACTTTCTTTCATCTCCTTGCATCCATTTGAGTTGATTCAGCCTAAAAAATCCACTTTCCAGCCTTGGTCTTGGCTGTGATCCATGCTGCCTTTCATTGAACCATTGGCAGCTGAGTTGGCAAATAAGCTCTGGTAGCCCTGGAAGCAGTCAGCTGATGATCACCATCAAAGTTGAGCCTGAAATCATCTCATGGGATGCCAAAGGAGTGATACAGCTCAAAAAATCCTCACCTGATCCGAGAACTTGGCCATCAAGGCCCTCGAAGACTTTCTGTAGCCAAATCACCAATGCCACAAGTGAACTCCAAGCCCCCTGGATCAAGCTGGCCTTGCTGTACCTTGGCTGTTAGCCTTGAAATCATCTGCTGGGACCCTGAAGGAGTGATCAAGGACAAATGGCTAACAATCTGTCCCCAGAATTGGCAGCAAGGCCCTTGGAATTGCCACTGAATCGAAATGGCCGTCGCGATGGCTCGGCTCCAAGGCTCCTGGCTGGGCCTGGCCTAGCCCTACCAAGGAAGTTGGACCTGATACCAACCACTGAGACCCTAGAGGTGTCCTCCAGACCAAATGGCCCACACTCCAGCCATCAACTTGGCCACTGTGACCAATCGAGAATTTTTGACAGAAGAAAAGTAGCCATTTTGTTACTACTGTGAAAAAGTGAATTTTGTCCAACTTTGAGAGCTCGTAGCGGACAAACGAGGAATAACACCCTCCCAAATTTTTTCTTGGTACTAATTTGGATCTTTATCTGCCATTTGGAGCAAAAAAATCCAAAATCCATCCGTGGCCTTTGGAGATAATCGGCCTCAAAGTCGGGTCCGAAAACGCAAATTTTGGCTTTTTTTGGCCTTGACGAGGACTTTTTCCAACTTTTTTCCCCTGACATCTGGACACCCCCCAGGGGCCTCAAGAATTGGGGCATAGTTGATTTTGGCTGCCCTCCACTCCTCCAGCCACGCCCCCGCAAAGATTTGCCTTGTTTCAATCAGCTGATTAGACCAGGCCCCATTTGACCCCCTTAGAGCATCCTGGGGGCCGCCAAACTCGAAACCCCATCAAACCACATGGTGACAAGGGTTTTGGGCCCAAAATTGAAAAATCAAACCCGAATCGATGTATCAAACGAAGCCCCGCGATAAAAAATCAGTCTGTTAAGGGGTAATGTTATTAGTAAGTAACGCTGTGCAAGAAACTGAGAAGATTCGCGCTGTCCACTCGTTCAATCGCTCTCAGCATTTTGAACCGGAATTCAGTCACTCAGAAGCTGTTGAATGTTTTGTTTACGTTCTTGTAAATCTGCGGCTTCAAAGACTAAGGCCTGGATCAGCTGGTTATTTCACCGCAATTTTGAGCGCCGTAATTGCGATGCAATTGTCAACATAACAGCGATCAGCTGGTAATTGTAATCCAATTTTTGCCATGCTCAAAGATTACTTCTATATTGGGTTTATATTCAAACGTTAAGACCAAAATTCAAAAATGGGATCATTAGAGCTTAAACTATCAAAAACAGCCTCTGTTATGGCAAATAAGGCCAAAAGTTAGGCCAACTTAAATTGCAAAGGTTTGGTTGACTTTACTGTTAAAGTTCCGCCGCTGCTTTGCTCGCCGAAATTGCGCTGCAATTATCTGTAGTAGCTGATCCACTTAAATTGCAGCGCAATTACAAACAGCAGCTGAAATTATGACCGAAATTGCGCTGCAATCAGGACCAGCTGATCCAGGCCTAAAACGGTAAGAAATTCTTCTCTTTTGGCCAATTCTCCGTTTTTATTTTCCTCCAATATAAATACGAAATGTTCGTAATGTCCGGATTCTTGGTTGGATGTCGACAAGATTGATGCTTTTGCTACCAAGTGTAGCATAAGCATTGAGGTCCATTTTTTGTTGCCGGTTTTTTTGCCATAGAAACTAATACATATCTTACATTGTTTAACTTTCGTATGATTTTATTTTCGTATTCGTTGAACAATAATACACAGACATCCAATCATGATGTTGAGCATGCAAAATCCATTTTTGCGCATGGTTAAGCACATTTTCTCACTTTTGCTCTAGAAAATCGTGGTAAGCATGAAGAGTTTGATGATGGGAGGGCAGGAATTTTTTAAAACATTGATGATATTTTTAGAATATTGTACATGGAGATGATTTTTCTTTTAGTTTGTTGGCTAATAAACAACGCTTGTAATTGTGTTTAGTATATATAGACAATTTGAGCAAAGTATTCAAGACTTCTATTAAGTCAATTCCTGTTAAAATCAACTTTCTTCCTTAAAATATCACAGTTAGAAACCATTCTTTAATAACAACTCAAATTTCCTCCTATGAATGAATTTATGCTATGGAAACCATAGATATGCCAATGCCAACAATAGCAACAACTAGTTATTTAGCTATCAATAAAGGGCTAAACGTTTTCTTTTGGCCAGTCCTCAATAAATAAAGAGTTTGAACATGCCATGAAGTTTCTTGGCAACTTGTGCTAATTTATCTTAAGTGCTTTTCTTGGGCCAAAAATGGCTGCTTCCCACCCTCAAGAAAAAAAGAGACAGTAACTCATACAAGTAGGAAAAAGAGAAAATACCACAGCTACTATGAAAAGAAGAAGTTATGTTCAGTCTCTTTTAGGTTGCTGTGCATTGAAACTAAATGCGGCAACAGGAGCTAATCCCAACCAAAAGAAATTGGCAGGCTGAAAAAAACTTTCTCTTGGGACTTTTCATTCTGTCCTGAATAAAAGCTTCTGAAAAGAAGAAAAAATCCCAAAGCTATGTCTTAGAAGCTTTTTTGGTAGCATTGGCAAAACCTTTGGTTTCTCATGTTCCATACACCATCACTATAACAGCAATTAGTATATATTCTATAGTTGTGGCTTTAAAATTGCTTCCTTGGCTTTTCAACTTAAGGGAAGTGGCGTTGGAAAGGCACCAAATGATGGCATGAAAAGTAGAAACACTGTTGGAATCATAAGTAAGTAGTTGCTGTAAGAGACAGTTTTTGATGATTTGTTGCATTCATCTTCTTCACAAAAGCACATGTGGCCATGGCGGTGACCTTCAGTCATACATGCATGGTTCACCATGAAGAAGTTGACATCAAAGTCATCTGTGCAAGTTCGTTTCACTTGGTAATGTTCTGGAAAAGATTTTTCATAATGTACATTATTATGGCATATGGAGTCAGCCATTTCACCACCCAGCATTCTGATGAACTTTCTGGGAAACTTTGTGCCCTTGCTCTTAAATGTTGCCTCATAATTTGTTAGCTTGTGACTTGCTCAATTGGCTTAATGATGTTTTTAAATGAACTAAGACAATCACAAATTTTTCTCCCAACTCTGACCTTGCTTTCTAACTTCTCTTGTTTGCCCTACAAGACTGCTGATTTAATTTGATGTCAGCTTCTTCAAGGCCATAAAAATGTCCCAGAAATCCTGCTGTGACTTCTTCATTTTATTTTGTGCTGCTCAGCCTTCAAAAATTATGGCTACACTAAAACTGCTGCAAATGGCTTACCATAATTTGCATTCTCTGCATTTGGAAACTTTCAAGAAATGCTCTTGATCTTTCTCTAAATGATATCAGAACGTGCTGAAAAGTTGCTCATCTTTTCTCAACTTCTTCTGGTACACAAACCAGCCTGCTAATAACCAATTGCGAAACTTTTGCCTTTTCTTTGGCAGTGCTATTATGATGTTTCTTAAGAAAATAGCATGAGCAGGGACACCTTTGCTTTCATGAAAAAAGGAAAGTTCTTATAAAAATCCCTCGAGGGTCTTCCTTAATTTTCTAAAACAGAATAAAAAACCTTAATTAAAAAGCTTTTGTTATGGGACATAACACTTGGCCAACATTTTGCTCAGTAATCCTATCTTTTTGGGGAGCAGGTGCATGGTTTTTTTCGATTAAGCTTATCACTCAGAATGGCTTAGTTGTACTTTTTGAATTTCTGCTTAATTCAAAGCAAAAGATGTTGAGGAAAATACAGATGATTGTAAAAGCTGAGGCTTCCTTCAGAGCACAATGGAATATCCTTGGGGAAACTCATTAACATAATTACCTGTTCCGATAAACTGCACCATTTTCACACAACAACCTTCACACTCTCTAAGAGGAGGCATGTCAGCCTTATGAATTGTGTAATTGAATGGATCATGGCACCTTGGGTCATCCCAGGAATTGCATTCAAAACATTCTATTGTGCTTCCAGCTGCAACAAAATTGTAAATTATAAATTTTCTCTTTTTTCAATGCATTTACATTCATGGCAGATTTTTTCAAACGTCCTTTTTTCACCGTTTTGAATTTTTGAGAATTGAAGCTTCTAATCTACTTTCCAATTTTATTATGCCTTCCTTTTTGCTTAAAAATGCACACTCAACAGAAGTGGGAATACTGTAAAAAGTCCGCAATGTCAAAAGTCCTTATATATAAAATCCTCATGAAAAAAGTCCTAATATATGAAGTCCTAACGTAAAAAGTCCTGATGTAAAAAGTACACTCTACAAAGACTATTTTTGTACAGATATCAATAATTCTTTGATAAAACATTAATGCATGCATTTAATTTGTGAAACAAAGTTACCGACGCTGCTTTGATTGAATAATGTTTGGCTTATCAATGAAAGAGTCTTCTGTATTTATTCGCTTTTTCTGACTTTGTTCAATTGGTAATTGGCTACTTTGTAAAACAGGGCTGAAGTCCGATGTATCTTCAGTTCCCTGTTCAAGTTCAGTGGCCTTATGGACTGGTAATGGCCTTATGGACTGGTAATGGGGATTAATAAACTAATAATTAGTAAAAAAAATTTTTTTTGGGTCAGCCTTTCCACAAATTCAAGTCTTAAGGCTTCATAGATCTTCATTAAAGATTTAATAGGATCCTTTAGAATCTCATCCCTCAAATGATTGCATCAGTACCATTTGATATTCCCTTGAGCAGAACACAATCCAAGAGTTAAACTTAGAATCACAAGAAGATATAGATAAACTTTTTAATCTACTTGTATTAAGGTTCATATTATTGTATTTATGGTCTTTTATAAAAATTGGGACTTTAGACATCCAGTCTTCACATAAAAGGACTTTTGATATCTGGTCTTTATATGAGCGGAATTTTAGTATCTGGACTTTTTGCAACCGGACTTTTTTTATCTGGACATTTCACATCGCGGACTTTTTACAGTACATCCACAGAAGTGTCGCTCTGTGCATATAAAAGCATTTTTCTGAAGTGGCCATAAATCTTGTACTTCTTCAGTAAGCCTTTTTGGCTAAAGTTGGTTAGCAAGTAGTATGTAAAAATATCACTTTGATTGTACTTACACATGCAATCTCCACCTGCAGCATATGTGCTGCCTACAAAATATGTCAGCAGGAAAAGGGCCATTTTTAGTCTTGACTTGCCTGAAATAGGAAAGTGAAATGATCTTAATCTAATGTGAGCATCGAAAGAATGGCTAAAATTTTCCCCAACTTCTCCTAAAATGTCCCAAATTGTGTTATTAAGTTCTCTAGGGAATGGAGCCAAAGTTTTCTGATTCTCATTGTTAAAAGTCCTCTTCTTTTGCACTAAATTGGGATTTGTCAGGCTCCCTTTGCTAGCAGGAGCTTTCAGTACTGCTTTTGCAAGGAGAAGAAATGCAATTGACTAGCTAGGACTTGTTAACCTAAACATATTGAAATTCAATGAGGGCACAGGTGCACTTTTGTTGTTAGTTGGCCTTGTTTGTTGTCTTTCTTTGCCTGTTGTAAGCAAAGTGCTCTGTCAATGCAATTTTTGGACATTTTGGGCATAGGAGAAAGCCTAGTAAAAAGAATGATAGGTTCTGCTTGACTTTTTTCCCATTTTGTAGTGTTAAAAGATTGGGGTTACTAGTATTTTAAGGATGCATTCTGCATACTTGAGATTATCCTGTCAGTAGACACAAAAGTCAATTTTTTAAAGTTCACTTGCCCTTTAGTGTTTGCAGGATTAAATTCCACTTGGGATTTGAAGAACTAGGAGAAAGTGGGAAAATATGAGAAATTAGATAATGTATTTTTTTTTGTTGCTGCTGTGATCTTGCACAAGTCTTGCAGTAAGCTAATGTTATTGAAATTCATAGCATCTTCTGTTCAGACAAACCCATGTTGCATTTGGTAGAAGAACTGATTTGCATATCTAAAGATCAGAGCATAAGCATGTGAAAGTGCCATGCATGTTCTTTTTGTCGTTTCTGCTCAGTTTTGTTGACCTTTTTTGTACCATGTAGGTCCACCTCTCATTTCTAGATGGCTCACTAAATAAAATGAACTTGGAAGTCATGAGAGACACTTTAGCAAGTAGGTAATTCTCATGAGAGAAGCCTCATTTACTTTCCTAGGCTTCAATTGTGCCTTCAATTTGTCACCTAGGATAGTTCCTTTTTCATCTGAAAAAGATGTCAACTTAACATTTTCTAAAATTGCCTTTTTTTCCTTCTATGCTCTTTTTGTGCATTCTACTTGAAAGGCAGGCCTATATTTTCCACATGAGCTAGCCAAGAAAAGCATCTTGTTAGGTACTACAGTAAGTCATTGCAATGGAGATAATGCCTTGACTGAAAGGTCAAAATATGTATGAGGATTTCTCTCAGTACACTGTGTTTCCTACTTGCAAGTAGGTGTGGCTATGCTTTGCTGAGCAAACCATCATCATTATTACAGGGCTTTGTCAGAATACTTGATAAGCTTTACTTCACACTCAACATCTTGCAGTCTATCCATGTACTTGTCCTTGAGCCTTAGATTGGGCCTATTGAGGTCTATTTATCTTTTCTTCGTCCAACAGCCTCAAAAAGTTTCTGGGTTTTCGTTCTCTAAAACTGACCCTTCAATATTTGATGCATAAATGAATGTCATTAACTCAGCTCTTGTCTACTCAGTGTGCTTTGTTGGGATGCATTGGAGGGTATAGCTTTTATACCTTGTCAACAAATGCACTTTTACAAACAAGAAAAGATCTTGAATTGGATCATGTGCAAACAGACCCAAGGCCAGCCATCTTTGCACTGGGAGAAGAAAACAATTATGAAGCAGTTTAAGATAGCACTTTAATTTATTCTGGGCATATGTGCATGCATGTTGTACTTGTTTTTGTATGATTGAGTGAAGCTTAATAAGGGTGTAAGGCAATTGTGGCATATAGCATTTAGCCTTGGGCAGAAAAGGCCTATCTAGCTCAATACAATATTTCTATAATGCACACATGTTATTTTTATATGATGCTATTGAATTGCGGCGGTTCATTTTTTCATGAATCTCTAGAAAAATACACAGATATGACAGAATATGGTTTCTGCTGGCTGCTTTCCTTGGCTACTCTCCAGAATCCATCCTTTCCCATATCTTCAAGGAATATAATATTGATGTAAGGAATGCATTGCCAAAAACCTCATGTGAGCATCCACACTGAGACAAAGTCTAATGCCCTGTTCATGTATTAAGAATGCCTTGAGCTATGGAAAAAATTGTCGTAATGAAAAGTGAAACTGTTGCTGACTGCCACTCTACGAGTTCAGCTTGGGGCCGAGGAGCGTTTTTAATGGCAATTTTTGTTATTTTGTCTCATGGTTTTCAGCATCTTTCTGTACAAACTATCTTTCATCACATTTCTTTGATAAAAGATGAAATTTAACTGTCAATTTTGCTCAAAAGGACTAAAATGTGGAGCACTTAATAGCCAAAATTAGATTTGTTTACTTTTAAGTTGGCTTAAAGTCGATCTGATTTTTTAGCATCAGCTGACACTTGTCATTAAACAATTTTTCTCCTTTCCTTGAGGTGTTTTTCGTGCATTTTCCTAAGGAGTTTGGGGCCTACATGAACATAAATCTTTTGGCAATTGGCTACCAAATGGAGAAGCTCTTTAAAGTGAATTCAACAAAATGTTATAAACATTTTGCTGATATATGCAAAGCCTGTTTGCCAGTTTTTTGGATTCGATGCTTTGTAAATATCAAGAAAAATGTAGGTGTGGTTTTTCCCAATATTGGATTTTTCTTACTGCACCACTTTCCTTGGTTCATTACTCTTGAAAATTGGCCTTTCAAATGGTAGTTGAGCCGATGCCCGTTTCAAGCACAAAATGCAAGACTTTGAACAGTTATGCTGTCTGTATACTTTTCCTGAAATAAAATTATGGTTGTCATTTCCTCAAAGCAGCTTTCAGCTGTTTAGCCAAGCCTGAGAATTTCCTGACAAAATGCTGTAAAACCCAAAATCATTTCCAGCTTGGCTATGCACCCATGCTCCCTTTTATGGCACATAGGATAGCAGTTTTTTGTTCAGCTTTTGCCATTTAGAAACTGAATTATAACCAAGTATATCAACTTGGCCATGTTTTGCTCATAATTATGCTGCATTGCAGAAACTTGAGCCAAAGTTGGTGTCTACCAACCGGATAGCTTGGCATGGTATCAAAGGCAAGTAAAAAAGTGGCACATTGTGTTGTTGTTTTTGCTTCATTGTTGTTTTTGGTGTTATGTGGCTGGTGTAATCTGGCTTGCTTTTCTCAAAACAGACATTTTTCAAAATGACAAAAGATTTGTAGGAATGAGTTAATTAAGCAGTTTCTTAAGCATGGTTGGAAAAAGCATAAAAACTCCTTTTATTAATGACAGCATGCTTCACATATGACTTACAGCCATGTAATGATTAGCCTATGAGTAATCTATCATGAGCATGAATATGAACCATTTGCACCTTTTTCCTGTTGCCATTAAGAGTGATTTTCATTGTTGCGCTACTACTTTGTACATATGAGTAATATGAAAACTGAGGGGTCCTTTGGGAACTGGTAGGTGTCAAGAAAAGCATCAGCTTTCTTATTGAGTTTATCAGTGAGAGTGTTTTCTAGTCATTCTGGTTTCTTGATCCAGCTCACTTTCAATTCTTAAGAATTTTCAAGTGAATTTTTTTTTTGAAAGTAGTAATGTGAAAATTCATAGGCCTACTAGGAACTGCCAGGTGTACAGTGAAGTATCAGCTTTCTTATCGAGTTTATCAATGTGAGTGCATCTCTGTAGGCATCCTGTCTCTAGATCCTATACACAACCTATGCTTTGGCATGTCATGAAATTAGATTTTTCTTTGTATGTGACATTCAAAGCATTTATAGCATATTGTCCTCCAGTGAGTCGAGTGAGGTGCAGTTTACACCCAGCTCTCTAGCAAGTATTTTATATTTGCTAACATAAAAGCCTACTCTTTTGCTATGGCACCCTCGATCTTTTGTTCTATAAATGTGTATACTACTTTGCTGAAAGTACTGATAAGGTTTTATTTTTCCCCTTTTAATGTTTCTCTTGGTGAAAGCTACTAGTAGTATACAAATAGCCTCATATAGCTTGGAATGGGTTTTTCCTCTCTCTTTTCTCGTCCAAACCTGACCTCTTTATTGTGCAATATTCCAAACCATGGAAGGAATCTAGCTGATAATTGATCACACCACACACAGGATCACCACCAACCTTTTATTACATTGCTTTCCTTTTATGACAGCTTAAAGTACATGACCAAATCAATATAAGCTTTGGTGCGTTCAAACTAGCTACTGACCACCATTTATACATGCTAGCAACATAAAGCTTCGATGACCACCACATCCATCTTTTTGGCCCATCTATCAAAATGCAAAATTCTCTGCATGTGTGCAGGTTTCCAGCAAAGAAAAGCATTGTTAATCTGGATGCACTTCTTGCCCTCTTCTTTAGCTTCCATTCCACATTATGTAAAGTTTTTTTTTCTTCCCTTTTCCTCTGTGAAAGAAAAGTGCATCATCTTCTTTGACTGAAGACAAGAATCATTACTTTTATTGTACTATGTCACTGGGCAAAGCTGCAACTGTGGGCAGCCAAATACACATTCAGTGTACACTTGTGGAACACTTGTTCCAAAAGCAGAATCAGCATTCTGATCCTTAGTAATACCACACAGCACTATCTGAAGTTGCTTTCCCACCAAAAAATATTTGCATTAGCCAATCTTAATCTCAGAAAAGCCATGTGGGTAGGTGGTTCTATCAAGATATTGGATTTTCTACCAAGCATGATATGTTACACCCTTAACTATGAAGTCTTTTGAAAACTGCTTCAATCTCCATGGGGATTTTGCTTTGCAAGCATATTATTAAAAAACCATCATGATTGCCTTAGATTTGACATGCATCAAATGTTGAATGGGGTGGTGCCCTTATCACCTGTCAATCAAATGACTTGCCTTCATTTCCTTGTCATCATGCAAGAATCTTTCTACTATATGCATTACCTATCTTGAGGAAAAAATGAATGTGAATCCCATTTGCATGGTGTTATATCATGTATTCCCATTTTCCATGCCCTCTTTTTTAACTTTGCCCTTTTTTGCTTTTGGGAATTTGAGGCCTTTCAAAACCCACATAATGGAGCACTTTTTGAAGTTGATGGATTCAACACCTCAGTTTTGATGATACAGAGTATAATACATGAGGGCATGCTGCTCTCCCATGGTGGAGGTCAGCAACAATAGTATTATGTACTACATGAAGAGGTCCAAATTAGGCGAAAAGTAAGTAAGGCTCAATTGAATTACAGGAATGCTGCTGAAGCTTCTCTTTTCTCCGATGCACTAGTTTGCCAACAGTAGTCAAAAAAGGGACAAAATTGGCCCCTCTTTTGGTCACAACTGCATGAAGATATATGACCACCACTTTCTCCTATTTGGACACTAGCAGTCAAAATTCAGAAATTTTATGGCCTATTCCCTTCAGCCCTCACTGCAACCTCAATTGTCTAGAAAAATCTTGCACAAAATCTAGGACTTTGCGTGTGCATAGATGAGACCTTTTTTCTTAGCTCCTTAATGAGGTTTTTTTCTTTTGCAGAATATTCTTTCCCATTTGCAATTTACAGGATGAATCTCATTTTTACAGAGTTAATAAACCTTCTTTATGCTGTATTAATAAGCCTAGCGTTTGTGTTAATCTGATGCTGTTTTTCCTTTGGTGTAAACATTTATATGCAGCCCAAATCAATGCAGTTACTGCAGCAAAATCAGATATACAGTGTGTTGTTATTGTTTACTGCTATGCAATAAAAGGTCTGCTGCTCTCATTGTAATAATGATTCTGTATTTGTCCCAGAATATGTATTTTGCCAATACTCAAGTTGCTGTCTGATTTCCACCCAAATCCTTGTAAATGTAAATGTGCTTACCTGAGGCTGGAAATGAAGTTGGCATCATATTTTTGGAATTTAGGTGTATATAGTCCACACTTATGAAAAACAATGAGATTATTCTTTCTCAATTGTGGTGATAGCTCAGCGTTTGTTTCACATGATTTTTGAGCTGTGAATTGCGATACAGCTTCAACACAGTGTGCCAAGTCTAGATAGACTTTGTCGGAAAGTAGTATTCAATGGGCCAACGCTGAACTAGCAACGACGACGTCGTCGTCGTCGTCGTCGTCGCGACTCGCGTGTTCCCAGACCCGGACACAGTGGGGCCTTTACATCAAGCAGCCTGAAAATACGACCCAAAAATACATTTGTGTATTTGCACTCAGTGGCTCTGTATTGGCTCGGCTTTTACAGGAAATAAGGGCTGCTCGCTCTCCTCACTGTGATCCAGTGCTAGACTAGGCTTTTAGTGCTTTGCCCAATACTGCGGCACTTTTCGCTACTATAACTGTATACTATGTATTTCTACTGGAGCAGCAGCGCTTACGATGACTTCGAAGGCTTGCGAGTAGTGAAAGCCAAGCCAGCTGCTTCTACTGCAATAGTAGTACTACAGGGTGTTGCAAATTCAATGCACTTTGACCAGTCTAGGGTGAAAACCCATCTTTTGTGCAAAATCCTTTCAAGTGCATTTGATTCTTTTTTATTAGATCTCATTTTATAGCAGACTAGCTTTTCTTAGAATTCTTAGGGATGGGCGGTACGTGTTAGTACAAATAGCATTGAATTTCAAGCAATATAGCAGTATTTTTAAAAATGCGACAAGAATGTTTGCCCTGGTTTGTCAACTAGCTTTTTGAAGTTGCACAGGGTCTTGCAAATGCAGTACAAATTGTAAAGTGATGCGAGTCAGCTAACATTGAATATATTTACCGCACACTGTCCAATTTTAGACTTGTTGTTTGGATACCAGGTTGACATTCTTAAGAGGACCCACTGAATTGAACTGGAGTCTTTTGAGCTGAAAAAAAGGGAGAAGGAGATAAAAAAAAAAGAGGAGCGCCGCGCTGCACTCAGCTTATTAGCGTACGTTTGTATATACACCACAGTACATAGCAGAATTATTAAGTAGCACTTTTCCTCTGGTGGTTCTATGGAAAATAATGATGCAATGAGACCAATTTCCGAGTTGCTTTCAAATCTAGCTTGCCCTCATGTGTGGGGAATGACAGCTAGAAAGTTTGATGGCACAGAGGAGAACCAGCTCGTTTTGCATGAACATAAAAAGGCCTGACTGGCCTCTTTTGAGGGCTCAATTTTTTCGCCAAACCATTTAGATTCAGATCTCTCTGAAATTGCACAGTGGGACGCAATACATATCTAAAAGCCCGAAAAAACTGACCGAAATGTGGGTGAGCTTTTTCCTTTTGATATTTGTTTTTTTCTGCTCCGCGAGCATCTCGCAATTTGTCATTTCTCACATACATTACTTGTCTTCCTTTCTTCTCTGGCTTCGCTTTGAAAACCTGCTTGTTTCTCCTATACTTTCAAGGCCTGAGAAAACGGGGCTAATTTTCGGGAGTAGCATTTTGGGCATCAGCATCATCAGGAAATAGTAGTTAGCAAATGTATTGGAAAAGGCCTTTGGATTCTGAGCCTCGTGAATGGGAGAGGAAACCTTCCACCTAATCTTGATCAAGCAATGAATGGGAAATAGGTGATGAAAACGAGAGATGGAAAAATACATTTTGGTCAGCTGAGGAATCACTTTGCCATATAAGTATGTATATATCGTATTTCTGAACGCAGTACATTGGCAAGATGAAAGCTATTCAGGCCTAAAAACCCGCAAAGTTAATTAAATTGAGCCTTTCTTTTGTGCATAATGAAAGCCATTGAAGCTTGTGGTCACTATTATGAATTGCCATATTGATTACACTGAACAAAGTGATGAAATGAATCGTATTTCCACATACCTACATACCTAATATGAAATTATCATGCAGCCTTTCATTATGCTAAAAGATATCATCAAGTAAAGTAGCTTGCGGAAAATCGATGATTATTTGACTACTGGTAGGATTTTTTGCGTTTGTTTACTTTTAACATTTATAGATATCAGGGCGTTCCCGTATTGGCCAGTTAGTAAAGTTAAGTTAGGTAGAAAGTTAAGTTTAGTTCAGTTCCATTCCCAGATATTTATGTAGGTAGAACTTAACTTAGCTTGATTTTATGTAGTTCTAGCTTATTTTATGTAGTTCTAGCCTACTTGCCCAGATAAGTTCAGTTGCCAAACTGAACTTAGCTACAAAAAGTGTTCTCATATGCGTAGTAACTGAAGCTCGCTAAATTGAGAAAAGCTAACTTTGCTCATCAGCTACTGGTGTACAACGCGTTGGCATGTCAGCTCAGCGGTCAACTGAACATTGCTAAAACGAACTGAACTTGGCTGGAACAAGTTGAACTTAAAAGATCAAGTAAGGTTGCTGTTTTAGCAATGTAACTTGACTAAAAATTCGAATATGGGATAGCCCTATCGTCTTTTTTCCTCGGTGAAAAAATGCTCAGTGTGCGGGAGAAAATTCTGCATTATTAATCGAACCGTTTGTAGTTTTCGCACATAACCCAATCAATTTTGCAGCATGTTGCAGCCAAAGTTTCAGCATTGCAGCAATATTTCTTCAGCAGCCGACTACAGTATTTGGGTGGTGGTGTGAGAGCTTTTCTCATATACTTCTAGGAACAAGCATCTCCATCCATAGCAAGCCTATATGCGTGGAAGTTGATGACGATAGAAATATCCGAAAAATATTATAACCTCACTTGAAATATGAGTTGGTTGCAGCTACATAGAGAGACTAAAAAATAATGTACGTCGTGTCGGAAATGCGGCAATATACGGTAATTTTCTACTAAAAAACTGCTAGTTTTTCTTATAAATTATTTAAAAGATTCTTCAAAACCTCTAAAGAGAATTCTGAATGAATTTCGTGTTAAGTTTCACACTATATTTTATTTGGTTTCATATTGTGCGTTGTCGCTTGCCGATCTCCCGTTAAGATTTTCGTTCGTGGGCGACCTCGTCGTTTTCGGCCACGGCGCACTCTCGTGTCCTTCTTTGGCGAACGCCTTTTTCCAGTTTTGGGCCTCAATGTGAGCCAAATGGACCAAGAAGAGATTCGTTGCTCTTGCCTCAAATCCTTCACGAAATCACCAAGGTGAACATAAAACGCTAAGGGTCGGGAAGGTTGCGTGACTTTGCAGCGCGCCTCCATAAAAGTTGCGCTGTTGTGCTTTGTTCACTTTTGGCCAGGTGGCGCTTTAGTCAGCTCAGTAGCTGAGAAAGCAACTAGACCGCCACCTTGCGGCTGTTTCCCCACTAACTAAAAATGAAATTAGAAAATCCCCTTTTTTCTACACAGTCATCAATAAAAGAGCCCATATTTGGTCATCTTTGGTGTAAAAACATAAAAAACAAAATTAGAAAGCTTTAGGTAATTTTAATTTTTACAGACTTTTATCACACAGAAAAGCTCTAGGTTGAAAGTAACCTTGATGAGGTATATAAAGAATGTATTACAATATGAAGTTGGTAGAGAAAGCAGCTTCAGCTGTTCTTAGAGAAGTAGTGTGCCATCCTGAGCCAGGGCCTTACCATGACAACATACTGTATCCAATAAACTTGTAGCTTGCTGAATAATGATGTATATACTATTACGGTGGCGAAGGCCAAATGATCTAGATATGACTAGATAATCATAATGGACTTGGTCTCCTAAGAGAGGCCAACAAAAAAACCACTAAGTTTAGAATAAAAATCATGAGCTATAATTTGACTCGGTTCAGATTTATTTCCTCTAGCTGCAAATATCCAATATCTAACAGATAGTATATTACAGGAAAATGAAGGCTGGCCTTGTGAGGAAGGCTGGCCTTGGCTCCAACTGTTATCAAGCTGAGGAAGCCTTGTTGCTTGAGTGGAAAGGAGAGAGGAAGAAGAAGCCCTGAAAGAAGTTGCACTAGGAAAGTAGAGATTGCTACAGCAATACTTGCCTAAAAGAAAAGAGTTGAGAGGAAAAATGGCCTCTAAGGTCAAAAAGTGTGAGTTCGTCTCAGCCAAATGAAGAGCCCTAAAAGCAGTCCAGTACAACCGAGGAGCTGAAAATTGCAATGGAAAGGATCAAGAATATCATACATATTCCAGCTAATTACCAGCAGTGCATTTTTCCACTTTGCCTGGTGATTGTACTGTTTTGCTTCGGTTATGTCACTGCTGTCGCAGAATGCATGTGTAAGTTATTGAAAATCAGCTCTTTGGAGCAGGAGGAAAGTTATCAAGTTGCCTTCAAGGCCATTAGACTGCTTGAGAACAAAGGCTTGTAGGAATAGCAAGATTTTTCTCCCTGGAAAAAAGGCCACTTTCCTTGTGATTGTCAGGTTAGTGACAGAAAGGCCAACAACAGGCAGAGGACTTTTTTACAAAGAAGCAAACAACTTGGCCCGGTCTAGGTCGATTATTTCGTGTCCTTTCTAAGGGTCATTGCATAAAAGTACTTTCATATTTGGAGGCCAAGCAAGGAATATTTTATCTAATTTGGCTAATTGCTCTGCTTACATTTTAGCCTGAGTGCGCTCATTCAATTAAAAAATACCAAAAAAATGTCTAAGAATGATTAAAATTGACTGCATAATTAGATCAGCTATAAAGAACATTAGAAAGCATTCATGTACGCCCCAAACTCCTCAGGAAAATGCACGAAAAACACCAAAAGGAGAGGAGAAAAATTGTCTTATCACAAGTGCGTTAGCTGATACAAAAAATCAGATCGACTTTAAGCCAACTTGAAAGTAAACAAATCTAATTTTGGTTATTAAGTGCTCAACAATTTAGTCATTTTGAGCAAAGTCGAAAGTTAAATTTCATCTTTTACCAAAGAAACGTGAAGAAAGCTAATTTGTTTCGAAAAATGCCGACAACCATGAAACAAAATAGCAAAAATTGCCATTAAAAACGCTGCTCGGCCTCAACCTGAACTCGTAGAGTGGCAGTCAACAGCAGATTCACTTCTCCTTAAGACAATTTTTCCATACCTTAAGGCATTCTTAATACATGAACAAGGCATAGATATACAAGAAAAGCAAGGAATTGATTATTACTTTTTATTATTTTGCAGCTGGAAACAAAATCAAGTGCTTTGAGTGCAATAGCTATGATGATGAAAGATGTGCGGATCCTTTCAACTGGACAACCATTCCTCCAAGGAAGCTTTGTGAAGGCTGCTGTGTCAAAATCGTGCAAGGCATAGATACACGTAAGCAGTCTCTAATTGCTTCATTTGAACTGCCGCAAAATAAAACAACACACATGAGAATAGGTTTAAAGCCATATCAGAATCATCAACGTTTTTCATTCTGCTGCATGACTTTTAAAATAACTATTGCTCCTATTATTCACCAGCTTTTCATGTATTTTTTGAAAAGTTGACCAATGAAGCCTGTCCTGCTAAAATTCCACCTACCTTTCTCATAAATTCATGTTTTACGTTTTGCGAGGTTTTTTTTGGCAAAATGCACAACACAATTGTGTGAGAGTGATATTTGCTTGGGATTTTTTCAATGTCAATTGATGAAGCGTAATATTTCTATGCATTCTTCAATCCGGAATGGAGGATGGCCTCGCTTTATCCTCGCTTGGAGTCAATAAAAAGCAACTTTTCATCAGTCAAACTGAGGCATAAGGGCGATCCCATATTCTAATTTTTAGCCAAGTTACGTTGCTTAAACAGCAACCTTACTTGATCAGTTAAGTTCAGCTTGTTCTATCCAAGTTCGGTTCGTTTTAGCAATGTTCAGTTGACTGCTGAGCTGACACGCCAACGCGTTGTACATCAGTAGCTGATGAGCGAAGTTACCTCTTCTCAATTAAGCTAGCTTCAGTTACTACGCATATGAGAACACTTTTTGTGGCTAAGTTCAGCTGGGCAAGTAAGCTAGTACTGCATAAAATCAAGCTAAGTTAAGTTCTACCCAAGATGATCTATAGTATTCTACTTACATAAATATCTGGGAACTGAACTGAACTAAACTTGACTTTCTACCTAACCTAACTTAACTTGACTAACTGGCCAATACGGGAACGCCCTATAATTATACGCTCACCAATCCAAATCCCTAACCTAATGTGAATGCTTCTCCCCAACTGACATTAATGCACTCACTCTAGAACTAGTCGATTATTCCGATGATGCAATCATATAGCACCTATATTTACGATGTACGTTTTACTAGGTAAATGCACAGCTCACTTGTTGATTAGTGATATTTGCTATGGCTTTTTCCAATTACACACTAGAAAACGCTTGATTTTCACTTATTCGCCAATCCGGAATGGAGGGTGACCTCACCGAATCCTCATTTGGAGCAAATCAAAAGCAATTTTTACGCCTCGGTCCCAAATATGGCACTCATGATCTCAAGTGCATCAATTGCTCATAGTGAACCAGTTAGGCTTATAACTCAGCTGATTTCCAGCGGAGAAGAAAATTCGACGAGGTTGCACAGATGACCTGGACATCAATTTATTCATCGTGGATCATGTATGCATGAGTGAGGGCGGTGGCAAGGGCCGCATGTGCTTTTGCGAGGAAAACGAGTGTAACCAGGCCCTACCCCGATCCGCAACCAGTCATCATCATCAGCTGCTCCTGCTGCTATCCTTGATGATTCAACTCAAGCTCTTTTGCGTATAAAAGAAGTGCGTGGAAAGTCCCTATTTAAGCTCTCTCTCTCTCCATTTCTCTTGCTGTCAGTAGTAAAGTACTATTATGCATGTTTGAGTCATAAGTGGGACTTTTGATATCAGGGCTACTATATATAGAATATCAACATCCCAATTTAAACCCAAAATGTGAAGAAAGCAGAGAGGCTATTCTAAGGTTGAATTTATGCACCAAAACTACTTTTGCGAGTAGCATGATCAATTGTGTGTGTTACTTCAACTTAGTGGAGTAGTCCCCACATATCATAAACGACTAGTAGTACACTTTATACATATACAGTATGATTAATGCATGATTTTTTCTTCCTTTTGAAAGCACTTTCCTCAAGTGGCTGTTTTGAGTCAATTTTGGTGATTTTCGTTGCAGCCCATTACCTGGTCAGGAGAACTTGCATCACTGAAATCCAAATCAACCACTTCATGGTAGACGAAGTCTGCATGTCAGAAAGCAACCGTAGAGGATTCCTATGTTTTTGTAACGACTCCTTGTGTAATGGTGCCACATTACACCACTCAACTTCCAACATAATTGCCATCACCACCATTCTACTGCTCTGGTCAAAACGGAACTTATTATAACAAATTGCACTACACTATCCTAGGTGACAGAAAAAAATAATATCATTGATGCATTTAAACATAGCTTGAATAAACCGAACCAAAAATGTCGTCAAATCTAAAAACTCTAATATAAAGAGTGGCGGACTCAAGAAACAGCTGAAAATTACGTGCACGCGCAATATCAAGGATGGAGCTTTTCAAAGACTTTTTTGAGGCAATTTTGGTACAAAGTTGAGTTTAAACGTGGCCGAAATTCTTTTATAAAACAAATAAGACCTCATAGAATATTCCTTAAAGAATGCCAAAAATAAACCTGAAATACTTCTTAGTTAAAGAAGCGTTTGTAAAGAACTCAAATTCCTCTTTTAGCAAATGAGATTGTGCTTTTACCGATCCGTCTGTTTTGCTTATTGCTTCTTGGGTGTTTTTAAATTAGCAGGTTTTAAGTGCAACTGCACTAACTGCGACTCACGTCTATTAAGCGAAGATGCTGAGTGAAAAAGCTCCAATGGTTTTTGCAAAAAAATCCGCCCCTCTTGTTACAAGAGTGTTTAGCCGAATCCGCATTAGGAAGCAGCTTCTTTTATAGGAACTTTAGGTTAGAGTTATCACGCAACCTTTTTAAGGGAATATCTTAGCTGTGCTTTTTTATGTCAAGTGAGCATATATTTATTTAGCCTTTCCCCTGGGATTGCGCAGATTTATTTTCGCCGCGGCTAATCTTTTTATCTGAGCAACAATTGCAACATCACAAAGAGTATAATGAGATGAGCGCCAAATTCCTTTGGGACATAACTCAAAGGGAAAACATCTATTCACAAGTGCTGCTTTTTTCTACAAAATGTAGCTTGCAACGGAATTTTCACATAACTATGTACATAGTGCATATGTTTATTTTTATTCAAAAGTATATTTATTAAACTAAATAATTTAACATTTTCTTATGCATTCTCATGATATAAAGTAGAAATTATGTGAAAATACTAACATTGGAAATGGAACTGATTTCAAATGATTTTGCTCGAATTGACCCTTTTTTGGCGGAAAATCGGTTTTCCCATGAAATGCGATCTGTTGCTTTGCGCCAGTTCTGTCAGAAAATAAAGCTCTGTGGAATCAATAACCATTGAAGTTGTTTATGGGAATTTCGGGTTGTTTTTGAACTTTTGGCAGTAAACAAAATCTTGGAAGTTGTAACCGATTTTTTTTACCTGAGTTGCAGTAGGCCAATATAATGCTACAACTGGCCAAACAAGAGCATTGGACTAGAAATGGCGAAAATACCAGCTACTGCGGTGGTGCAAAAAATGGCACAGAAATCGCGTGATGAGGCGGGCTTCTATACTCATGACTTATTAGACAGGAAGGGAAGCTCAAGAAGAGTTGATGCACATGTCAGAGGAAAAAATAAAACACAATCAAAAAACCCTCCTCTCCTCATCCGACACTGCAAACAATTTCTCAGATTGATACATCTAATTTTTAAGTTTTCCCAACTGAGCGAAAAATGATGAAAGTCGCTTTTCATCATATTTTAGCTTTGCATGGTATATGTTTTTGGATGAGTTGCTTCTTATGCTAAAAATACATTTTAATTTGATAGTTATTTAGATTTATATTTTAAGAATATTTTGTAAAAAGTAAACGCGGCGCATCAGTAAATTATTATTGGCCTTGAAAAAACTAGCTCAATGGAAAGCAAATCAAAAACTATTTTTTTTTTAGATAAAAATTTCCTTTTTCTTTGGGTGAACTTTACAGTTAAAAAATGCTTTTAAAAGCTCATGAATGATTGATCAAACCCCAAAAGTAAATCATAAAACGCAACCAATTTGATATTTTGGCATGCAGGACCATCAACATTTGGCTAAAAATATGAACATACAGCTGATCAATGCGGTATTCGCCTATAAAGGAATTTTTTCCTTCCGTTTAATAGCTTCCGATAACTTCAATTGTCACATCTTTTGGTCATATGAGGTTGAAGTGTTTTGATCAATCAGAAGTACGAAAACTTTAGCATTGCATTTAAGGATTCAGTTAGATTTTAAGGAATAGAGGCATAGGTGAACACCCTACCAGAGTTCTCCCAATTATCTTTAAACTGCACTTTGGAAAAATGGAAGACGTCGATTGATGCATTTTTTTGGAAAATGTGCATGTACTTACTCGTTTACCAATCAGTGGTTTGCAAACTCGATCAGTAATAATAATAAGCAAGAAAATGAATCATTTTTTGCTAAGCAATCTGCTGCAAAGTCGCTACAATAATAAAAGTGAATATTGGACAATTTTTAAGCTTGTGACCACCACATCGGCTCATTATTGTCTTTGAAAGTAGCATGGTTACTCTTCTTATAGGTTCTTGTTTACTGACCAGGTTGCGATGCGCTGCCAGTAAATAAGAAGACGCTGAAGATATTGAGCCAAAAACTATTTTGAGCTATGTCACAGAAATATGTCCAAATTTGAAAAACAGCTACAATCGAAAGATGTTTCACATGATTCAACATTTTTTTTCGGAGAAATTCGAGAAATTATTTTATTCTGTGAAATTCTATTCCATTGAAAGTGCCTAAAAACAGCTGTCTAATTTCAAATCGCTTCATAATTTTAGACCTATAAGTATTTTGGCTTACAATGCAAATTACGGCCTACTCAAAATTATACTAATCAAAAAAGGCAAAATTTATCATGATTTTTTACATGCAAGGCAAGAGGAAAAATCTTTGGAAATCACATATCCAAAAAAAACCCCTAAACTATCTTTGTGCTGAAGTTGTGCGAAACAAAAGACGTGATTATAATTCAAACAAAGCTAGAGCTGTCTTCGCAGATACTTTTGATTGGATGCGCACTTTCCTGATGATATGATGAGACCCAAGCCAAGTGAAGGTTTGCAGTGTGCACGATCGCGTTTTTTAAAGGCTCTGAGCTCAATTATTGCGGCAGGAACGGGAATGGAAATCTCGCATGTAGTATGCGTGAATAAATGCACTCTATTCTCATTTGATGCAAAAAAGTCTCCTCCTAGCTCTTTTTGTAAAGTAATTTCAGCCCCAGCCTACATTGCATTTCCAAGAATCACTCGCAAGAATTATACATAGAAGGTACAGAGTCGGAAATCTCTTGTTCAAAATTAATTTATTGTTCACTTTGGGGAAGCATTTTAAATGGCATGCTATGTTTATATAATACAGAAAAATAAGGCATCATCAGTTAACATATTGTACACTTACAATTAAAAAAAAAGAAAAAAACAAATATCACATTTCATGCATAAAATAAACAGCAGCAGAATGGAAAAATTATGATAGAGGGGAAAAATTCTATTTAGGAACACAACTTCCATGATATTTCATCATATACAAAAAACAGTGGGCAGTTCTTTTTTGTACTCAAAATACTTGATCGACTTAGAATCTACTTATGGCCTTGTTGGCCTTTGATTTCTGCTTGGCGCCCAAATTGTAAAAGTTCTCCCCGAGCAGTTCTTTGAGCTTGAGCCTCTCTTCGATCTTTTTCCTAAGTATGGCCAAAGTGCGCGGGCTCGCTCCGGGGCCAGACTTGACGTAGCGGCCGGTGAGCGCTCTAGGCGCGCGCCGGCGCGGCTCGTCGCTTCCGCTCAGCGGAGAGCTTAAAAAGTGGTGCGGGCTGGCAGCTGATTCGTATTTTGGCGAGGGCGGGCTGTTGGGCGTGGCGGGCAGCAATCTGGGCGAAGGGCTGAAGGAAGAAGCGAGCGACTTCGGGGTATGGAAAAGCGGGCTCGCGGGCGTTTCTTGCTTGATCTGAAAAAAAGCATAAAAGAGAAACGTAAATAACAATGCACTTATTTCGATTTCTCGATTTTTTTCCATGTGGGAACAAAGTGTCAGATATAGATTTCTCAATATTTTCGCATTGCCTTGCACAAATAGAGGTAGAAAGTGACGACCAAAAGCATAGTAATAAAAAAAATGCGGTCTACCTTTTTTCCAGTTGTCAATTGTTGCAGCAATTTCTGCTGCTGACTCTGAAGGCCCTGGATCATCTGCGCGTAATACCCGTAATACAGCAAGGGGTTGCTGCCGCCGGTGCCGGCGGACGGTGGCGGAAACAAGCCGGGGAACAGGTTAGTGCCGGTGGCGGCGGCGGCAGCTGCTGCAGTTTGGTTCATGAGTGCAGCTTGGGCCAAATGTAGCTGCAAAAGCTGCTGTTGATTTTTCAAAACATTCGAGTCGGACGAGTTGTCATTCTCCTCTTCTTCTTCCTCTTCAGATTTCTCCTCATTCCTGTCAACTTCTTTGTCTACGGCCAAAAGTTCCGAATTTGGCCGCAGCGAAAGAGTTATGGACTTCTTCCGTCGATTTTTCGCTTTTGTAGGTGGCGCTAGTGTACTGGCCACTTCCTCTTGTTTAGTGGCATTGTGCTCCTCCAAAGCCGGCTCATTGACGGAAAACTTCTTGCTCAGCAGCTCGTCCAATCTCCGCTTTTTCACCTCTTTGTTGGAGGTGGGCGTGGCCGTCCCGCCCGAAGAGCTGGAATTGCTCTCGGTAGGCGAGGAAGGGTGTTGAAAGTGAAAGCCATCCGCGGCTGTCTTCTTCAGCTTTTCTGACACCATGGCAGACAAATCGAGCTGGAGCTCGGGCCACGCCCTTTTCCGGGGCACGATGGGCTTTGCGGGCGTGGCCAGGTGCTCCTCCTCGTGCTCGTCCTTGATTTGCTGCTGCTGAGCCCTCACAAACTCCGCCAGTCTCCGCGCGTTCAAAATGGACTCCACCATCGTTGTGGTTGGGGGCGTGATCGAGCACATGAAGGAAGGGGGCGTGGTCGTCGTGAAAATGGGCAGGGCCGCGCCGCCCCCATTTGCGCTCAAGTCCATGGGATGCTCCGTCTCGGGCTCCTCCGAGGTGGGCGGGGACTCTGAGCGATTTCCGTCACTGCCTAAATGTTGGGCCACTCCCACCACTGCCACGCCCACAGTGGAGTTTGCGTGGTGATCTGTCGTGGCTGAGAACTGAACTGAGTTCATTTCTGAGGTGGCTGAAGATGCGGTCGCGACCATGATGAGTGAACGGTGAATTGCGGGGCGATTTGCCGTTGGAAAGTTTGCGGCTGTTGCGGCTCAAAAAGTTGCAAATCTCCGCCCAGCCGTCTATTGAAGATCCTGGTGTAAAAATAGCTCCAACAGGCCCACAGAGGACTGCACTGGCTCCTCCTTCTCCTGGAAGAGACACAATTGCACTACATATTGTTATCGTAGGAAAAAAGAAATATTTGAATCATGGAAGGCAAATGACGTGTTGTTATCTGCTTATAGCAAACTTCTAAATTTAGCAGCAATATTAATTCTCATTCATTCTAAGGGAGAGATAAAATGTTCAGTGTCAGCATTATGACTTTTAAAAGGCCAAGCTGCTGAGGCAAAGTTTTTGCTCGGAAACACATTATTTTGACCGTTTTTAGGCCAAACTTTGGCTATAATTTGGAAGACGGAGAGGAGCAAAAACTTGATTGTATTTCGGGGTCCCATCCTCTGAAGCAATTATGCCGCGCGCATATCAAAATGTACCTTGCACGCAATAACGTTCATGTGTAAATACTACACTCCTTATTGAATTCAAGTCGCATCCAAAAAAGAATACACAAGTGCACTGCTGAAAATCAAACTCATTCAAATAAGGCGCGCGCACTGGTCAAATTATGTGACCCGTGCGCCACCACATAAAAAGTAAACAAATGTAAAAATGCTCCTATTTTTTCCCACGTGAGTTATTTTTGGGTTCACTAACAGAGAAAAACACAGCTTTGCTTTCAAGAGCACTGTACGAATTCCTCGCACTTCTTTGAAATAATATTCCCAACACTGTATGTACCAGCAGAAAAAGGGCTACTGCAAAAAAGGTAGCCAAGAAATTGTAATAGTAGTAGCATGTCAGTAATGAGCTTCAAATTCAGCTACTGAGATCATGATGAGCACAGTGAGGCAAAACAGATCAAAATTGCACGCAAAGTACATTTTTGAAAACTCAAAACAAATAATCACGCCCAGTGTGCTCGCCTTTTTGACAAGCAGAAAAAATGTGGGGTACTGCACCTTCTCCACCATGAAATGAGTCAAAAAAGGAATTCCGCGAAAAAAAATACACGTGTGTGTGCATGACACATAAAAATAAGGATTTGACGACATTTCGTCAAATAAAACAATGATGGTATTGTAAACTGTCATCGAGCATTTGAGCAGCACGCGAAAATTTCTTTTTGCATGTCAAAATAGTAGCGCTCGAGTGTGTGACTATAATTGGTCAATTTCACTTTTTGTCAATGGGAAAAACTCCTTTTTGTTTACGACGTCTCAATTCAGACGTTAATTGTTTCCGGGAAACTCAAGTGTGAACCCCTCATCAAGCCATAAAAGGTCTAAAAATAGTCTTTATTGCAAGCTAAGTAAAAATCTTGGCCTAACTGGATCACCAAGAGCCTTGATGCAAAAAAAGTCCGCCAAACGGTAATTGACGCAGAGGCATGGAAATGCACGCAAATTGCCAATTTTGCCATCGCCATGATGGTAATTTATTTTGCACACTCTTATTTGCATTTGTGTTCTTTTCGAAGCAAAAATGCGGTTGACAGTTGATCATCGGAAATCAAAGGTTGCAAAAGAGTTTTGATTGGGTTCAATTCCAAGGAAAAATCCATCGTTTCACAATGAGAAACCGACGCTATTTCAAAATAGCATGTCGACTTTTTTGCACTCCTATCGGAAGAAGAGATCCTTTTTGACGCAAATACGGCATCCTTGCAAAAAACCCGAGTTGGGCCCCGCTCATCTGCGTGCTTTGCAGCTGCGTTGAAAAACGCGAGTACAAAGGTGCATGACCCGGGCCACGTTTGAGCATGACGCATGCGATATTTAGAATTCGAAATTTGTGGCGTGTCACTATGAAATCGAGGTTAACCCACGTGAGGTATATGACATTGCCACTCCAAAATTGGGCCGCTAATTTTAGCCGCACTCACCTCCAAAAAAAAGGGTGAAACTCAGGAAGTCTCTGTATAATTATGACCTTAATTCTTATTTTATACCCACGAAATCAACAAGCCAACCCGGGAAAACTGAAGGCCAAAATTAGGCTGACACTTAATGCAGCATACTTTTTTAGCTAGGAAAGTGACTTACCCAGGCGTTTATGTGAGTGCTTAAATTCGGGCGTTTTTTGCACGGTGGCTGTTGTTGTGAAACTGGTGGCAATAATTTCTTCTTTAGCACTCTCGGCGTGCAACTGCAATGGAAGTAGTAGACGGCGGCGTTGAACATTCATGCCACCCCCGTCCCATTGTACGTACGGAAATCGCAAAGATCTGCTGCAGCAGCAGCCATCTTGTTTAAGCCAGGCGCGGCCGAGCGCGCTTTTTTTCTCCCAAGTCTCCCTCTTGGGGTGGGGACCTAAGGTCAACGCACCCACCCCCATCTTTTGGCCCCGAGCTAAGCACAATTGAAACGTTTTCCCGCAAGCAACCACTTTACCTGGATCTTCTTGGCACTGCACAAAAACCAGCGTCGTCCTTTTAAACACCAGCCGGTCTTACTGAGGCTTCTTCTTTACAGCGCGCGCGCACGGGTCACTCTGAGTCAGCTGACTTATGTCAACAACGCCACGCACACGCTACAATTGGCTTGAGCGTTCTAAGATGTTAAGCTTTGTAAATGCTTTTATTTTGAGCGCACGGGTCAGTTCACGTCAGCTGATATGATTGGCAGTTGCGCGCGCACGGGTCACTCAAGTCATAGAAAAGATGCCGCGCGTGCGCTATTAATGGATAGCCTTGATTTAGTGTTTTTAGATGTCAGCTGAGAAAATTGAAACTTGTTCCGATTTTGAGCACACGGGTCACTTCAAGTCAGCTGATTCTGACCGCTATTAAGAATGAAGAATTCGCTTTGATTTAATTTATAACCAACTCTAGCCCAAAAGCCGAGCGTCAAGTCAGCTGACAGTTGGCCTCGTTGAGCTCTAGTTGAACTCAGTTGAATGCACGAAAAAAATCGCGCGCGCCGGTCACAAGCAGGTCAAGGCAGATTTTTAAGATAGAGCTGAGAAAGCGGATGCAGCTTCATCATTATTACGGCGAAAACAAGTCTGAAACTTCGTATCAACGAAAAATCGCAAAATATGGTGAAGTTGCTCCTGGAAAAAAATGGTTCACACGCATTCAGTGCATATCATGACACAAAGAGCATCAGTGAAAATAGGTTGATGATTCTTTTACAGAGTCGATGTCATTGTGTAAAAGCGTGAAATTCTCCCCCTTTTCAATCACGCTATTTAGATCCGCGCGCCATTTTGACCCCCTTTTTACCAGTTGACCATATCTAATGGGATATCAGCTATTTTCGGTCAGACTTGTTATTGTTGCCCAATTTTTGAAGTACCAAAACAACCCACCGAAAAAAAGGATCCCATGAAGTTGGTGGATCCGTGAGAAAGAGATTTTTTTTTCGTCATCAAAGATCCAGATCATCATGGCAATGTATTAATCCTCTGTTTGCGTTATGCGCAATGAAAAAGTACGCAACATAGCCTAAAAAAGGAGAAAAGCCGACCTCAATTGATTTCCCGGAATAAATATGCACATCTTTTTAGCATCTCTTTGAACCTCAATTTTCACTAGGAATTTTGCGCGCGTAGCCCAAAGGCGTTTCTCTCTCTGGTTTTTTTTGCTATATTTACATGGTTGAATTTGTGGGTCAGAGCTATATAAAGAGGGTTGTTTTTCAGCTTTGCTGCTTATATCCGCCAAGGAATGCCAAAAATATTGGCGTATTAATCCCCTTGTTTTTCACAACACAACATCAGCCATGTGACTCGAATAAGCCAAATTAATAATTTGAGGAATTTTACTACGAAAAAAAACTGTTGGATTGGAAGTTATCCTAAAATATGCGGACAGATGATATGATATCAGTAGTGATGTTTATGGCTAAAATTCGGTGTTTTGCTTCATTGCCTCTTCTTCTTGCTTCTTCAGCCCTTTTATAGCTTCCTACCATTAATTTGGCAAAAGTTGTTCCACTCCTAGCTTGTTATTTCCTTTGCTAGCTGCCATGGATCAGTTAATAATTATGCTTGACCAAATTGCTGCCATATCCGTCCATAGAGTTCAACGACTCGGCTTGGAATAGCCGCGCGCATCAGCTACTGTGAAAGGTTGCGCGAAGTTGCCCTACGCAAGTTGCGCGACATCAAAATGTAAACATTGGCTAAAATTGTAAACAAAGGCTTGCCACCGACTTTGGCCCCCAAAAAGGGTTGTTTTCTTCAACTGGATCTATTTTTACTGCCATATTGCCAGCTATTGTTTTTGAGTCCAGAGTGCATTCACCCCTTGTGTCCAGGATCCAGGCTGCTAAGGGTTTTTGTTATTATTCTTTTGGAAGTGATCACCATCTCTTCTTCACACGGAGGAGAACCCGGCTGAAAAACCAAACTTCACAGTCCACTGCGAAAAACCTTGGCAAATACTGCTATAAGCGATTTTGACTGGATTTTCGTTTACTGCCAATTCTCCCCAGTGTGCGTAAAGGTAGAGTCAAAATTTTTCGCCTGAAGCCTAATACCTGTCCAGTCGTCGTACTTGAAAAACAACTTAGTTATGCGAAAATAGCCGAGGAGTCCACCCATCCTGTGTTATGGATTATTTTTCGCGAAAATCACCGCATATATCTATAGTCGGCTTTTCTGCCTTCTGATTTCAGCTACTTCTTCCAGCTAAAAATACGAGTATCAGATTATAGGCACATTTCGAAACATGCAACGGAAATCATCACATGCAAAGAGATCTATAATTGGCATTGTGATAAAAAGAGCATCGCGTGCTTTGCATATGAATAACTCTTCTTTTGAGCTTGCGAGCATTTCGTGATAACTACAGCCGCGGAAATCAAATGCTTCAACTAAGGCCATGGCATCAAGCTCATTGTGCCTTAAAAGATTTTTCGTTCTTGATCACGACAGTTGACATTCACCCTCGTGCAGGTCACGTGGTTTTCTACGCAGAGCGCTTTGCGAACGCCGCGCGCCCGCTAGCTTATGCGCGCGCCCATACGTAAACACTCAACGGCCTAGCATGCAGGTCACCATTTCATACTAGTGATGGAACGAGCCGGAAATTTTCAGCTTGATCAAGCTTCAAGCTTTTAGAAATGTGTTCGAGCGATCCCAAGCTTTTGAAAATTATTATCAAGCTTTTTCAAGCTCGAAATTTCACATTTCAAGCTTTTTTCAGGTTTTTCTTTTTTAAAGTATTTAGACATGAAAAATGGCGATTAGTCGCCAGATTTGGGAAAATTACCCAAAAAGAGCAAATAAAGACAGAAATAGCTTTAACTTTGATTAAGTACTTCATTCCCTCGAGTATGTGCTAATTTTAAAATTTGCCCTTTTTTGTTTTGATAAAAAATGGATAAAGTTTTGAAATTTTTTGGTGTCAAGCTTTTTCAAGCTTTGCATTTTTGGGTTCAAGCTTTTTCAAGCTTTTCAAAATTTGGTTCGAGCGATCCCAAGCTTTTTGCTTATGTAGCTCAAGCTGGGTTTTAGCTTCAAGCTTTCAAGCCAAGCTGAAACTCGTTCCATCACTATTTCATACGCAGTTTCGCGGCAGCAAATCTAACTTGGATATTCCCGAGCGCGTACCAGAAAATGAGAAATTTTTGAGAAGCTTTAAAAATCTAGCTGTAAATGGCAAATTAAATCTAATTAATATCCAGTTATCTACATTTTCCGCAATTCAACATTTCAAGCTACTTTAAGCTAGAATGTGTTACTTAATTCCATTTCATGGTATATTTTGTCCAAAATTGCTTTCCTATATTTTTTTCAATTGTAATGTTTTTCGCAACAACTAGGGACCATAAAGCTTTACCTACTTAGATAAAATCTTATGGAAAATTCAAAAACGAATTACACCCTTTTTAAAGCTTGCTGAAAGTGGTTTTAAAAAATACAAGTACGATTCTGTTAGTCGAATATATCGATATTAGGATGGTGTCTAGCGAACTGACCTCCTGACCTTTCTATTTACGTGGAATTCCACTTTAAAGCTCTGAAGAGTAATTTTGTTTTGACAACTTCTCGTATGCAAAAACATACTATTTTTATCGCTCAGCTTATTTCCAGCCAAAGTTTTCTCAGTGACAAATTTGATTATTTTGTTAGATAGCGCTCATATTCCACAAGGAAACTTCTGCCATTGTGGAAAAGATAAAAAGGTCTGAAATCATGGGAATTGTTTTTGCTGTAAAAAGCTCACGTTGCTCCGTTACATTTTGTGAAGAATGAACCGAGAAGGTTCTTCTTTGTTTCGCAAAGAATAAGTTGGGTGACAAAAAATCCAGACATGATTGCCCTAATGCAGAATCTGCATAAAAATGTCCGATTGGAAAAGAAATCCTCATCAAATATCCAATTTGTGCTGGAAACAATGGCAACCAAGAATTGCACACAAAATGACGACATAGTAGTTTAATTTCCTTGTCAACATCCTTTATTACGCAGAGCATTGAAGGATTTAATAAATTAATACAATGAAGCAATGCTCTTGCGCGCATAATTTTTTCTTGCTAGAGAAAATACGAGGGATTTTCATTAGCATCAATTTTGCAGCATGCACAGAACTGAGCAATTATGGAAGAAAATTATTTAGAGGTGGCACAAATGTCAAGAGCACACCCTGCAATTAGCATGTAAAATGTGAAAAAATTGGGCCAAAATCATGAGAAGAAGAAGAGTTTCCTCCCATAATTAACCCGACAAATTGGCTGCCATGACGAAACATAAAAGGGAAAACCTTGTTTTTTTTTAATTCGAGTGTCATCAACTTGAGCACTGCGGGGGTTTATGGCCAATTTGGGGCGAAAAAGGCCAAAAAATGCATTTTTTGCAGCATGCAGAATTGTGGCTGGAAAACTGGTTATTTTCAGCCACCAATTATCCAAGTGTGCAATATGACAGCGCTCTTTATGGTAATTTGAGTTTGTGGTTGAAGCACATTTTTTGCAGGATTTGATTCATGTATAAAATGGGAATTTGTATCATGCTACATTTATCACGGCAAATACTGCATTATTAGCATAAAGTACACAGTGGGAAACATGGATTTTTGACCGGAAATCTGATTAAATTCAACCTTTGAAATAATTTCAATTGTCGCGAAGGTCCTTTAGAATTACATAAAGTGATTTTTAACATGACTCGATGTTTTACTGTGCATTTTTACAGCAATTTTGCCAAAGAAAGAGCAAAAAAATTGGCAACAGTTCTTCTTGTTTGGAAATTGGAACAGAAAATGGAAAATGGCCAAAATTGCCAAAAAGAGTGAGATATACTACGTGAATAATAGCAGAACACTAAACGAGATGGTTAGAATAACGACGTCTTGATGCTCAGAAATGCATCCAGTTCTTGAAAAAGCTAATTATTCCATAATTTGCTTCCGACCTAAGATAGTTTTTCTCAGTTAACTTGCCTGTCAAACAACTTTGACAATAAATTCATGCTAATAGATTTTGCACTTATAAAGCAACTTTTAAAGCACATTTGAGGACATAAAGCATGGAGGGATGCAGCAAAATATCCTAATTTTGGACATTTCCACTTGATTGATTGACTGACTGACATCGGCTTTTTTGAGCTCATCCAAAGGCAAAAAAGGTGAAGACAAATTTTGATGGCATTTTCCACGCTTGCCATTTTCGCCTGAGAACTGCTATTTTGCGCAATTCAAAAAGGCCACATGAAAAATCAGGGTTTCAAAATAGCAACATTTTGCATTTTGTCGATACATTCGCTTCAAATCCTTTTTTGATTATTGAGAGGATGTCGGCAATTATGAATGGCTACCAGATGTTGCATTTCCTTCATAATAATTCAAAAAGAGCCTCTTTTCACTCGTGTAAAAAAAGAGCTCGCGAGGATTTAAAAACAAACATTGGAGTTTCCAGATGTGGAATTACGTTTTTTGTGGCCGCAGCACCAAAAAAAGAGCCACTTTGGAAAAAGTGTGGGTTTTTCCAGATGGAAAAAAGGGCGCAATTAGCCGCATGCAAATCATGTCGATCTGGTTATTCTTGGCTGAGCAAGAAACGGATCGAAGTTTGGGCGTGATCTTAAAATAGCCGAGTTGCTCCGATTGGGGCGGAGATTCGCGCACCCTTTCCATTGGCTCCGGGATTGGAACGAATGAGAGCTAGAATAAGTGCAATTTCGTGCTAAACATGGATTGCACGCGAACGCCAAAAAAAAGCCATATAGTATAAAGGGAAATGCCAAGACACGCGAACCTGAAGAAATTCAAATTTTGAGCTGCTCGTAGCAGAGAAAATGCCATTGTCTATATTATACACTTTTTTATTCCCTGCGATGATGATGATGGCGGCCCATTTCATGTGCCATTATTATGCCCAGGTCATGTATAGACCATTTTTTATGTTCAGCTGCTTTTTGTAGCTGCTGTTGCCATTCATGCATACATTGAAGAGTTTACAACAAAATGCATAGCACGCACATGTTGCCAGAATCAGAGGCCAATTATTCAATCAAAATCCCTTCGGTCCGAGCAGACATTGAATAATATGTATTTTAAAATTGTGGTGATCTGTTTTTGAAGCAAAAGCAGCTTTTGCCGCCGCAAAGTACGCACACACACAATTGGGCTTCATTAAAGGCTTCACACAAAAAGGGTCCAACATAAACAAGATTTTCGGTTAGGGCAACCGCAGCAACTGAAATTGAACAATGATTGCTTCATCTCACTGGATTTCCCTGATTTTATCTCAGCCATGGAAAAAGGGGAGCAGCCAGCAACTTTTGAAAAAAATGCACATTTACTCTCCTTGGTTGACCATCCAACAAATTATCAATTAGAAGTTGCAAGCACTGCAGCACTGTCTGGTTTTTGGGGGTTCAAGCGAGATAATCAAGAACTAGTTTCACTGCAGTAATCCTAGCCAAAAACCCTTCTTGAATCCCAGAAAATTGCATGACAATCCCACCATGAAAATAGGGCGTTCCCATATTGACCTGTTAGTAAAGTTAAGTTAGGTTAAAAGTTAAGTTTAGTTCAGTTCCGTTCCCAGATATTTATGTAGGTAGAACTTAACTAAGCTTAATTTTATGTAGTACTAGCTTGCTTGCCTACCCAAGTTCAGTTGCCAAACTGAACTTAGCTGAAAAAAGTGTTCTCATATACGTAGTAACTGAAGCTCGCTTAATTGAGAAAAGCTAACTTTGCTCATCAGCTGATGACGTACAACGCGTTGGCGTGTCAGCTCAGCGGTCAACTGAACATGGCTAAAACGAACCGAACTTAACTGATCAAGTAAGGTTGCTGTTTTAGCAAGGTAACTTGACTAAAAATTCGAATATGGGATCGCCCTAATGCCTTAAAAATGACAAATGTTTGATACAGCTCAAAACTGAGGCAAAATTACTTATAGGTATTTTTTTCAAAAATGTTCTTTTTATTATCTAAATGAAATCTGTCATATTTGAGCAATGTTGAGCGAAAGATACTCAAGTAAAATTGTCTTAATATTTGAGTTTCACCAGTTGAGATTGCCGCACTCATCCAATTAATTACTGCCCTAACTTGACCAGTGTGCGCGCCTTTATTGCGCATGCGCGCAACTTTGTTTTGATTTCGCTCATATTTGGCTTAATTCAGCGTGCGCAGAATTTCAACTATTTATACAGACCCCTGAAGTGTACTACGATGTGTTCAGAGTGGATTCCTGTGTTGTTGACACAAAAAGAAAATGTCTGCATATCATCTGCGAGGCGATATTGTCAAATGTGCATTAATGCAACGCAGACCCCACGTGGTGTGCAGGGAAAAAAATAAGTTGCAACAGTTGGCTAAATTTTGGTAAATTTTGGGAGTTTTGTGTGGATTGCCCGCTGTGGGGCTGCCGATGAAAAACAAGGTTGTTTACCTGCAAACCCTTGCAAGTTGCTATTTGGCCACAGATCAGGCTTTTGAAATAGCTGCCAGGTCACTCAACCCAACCTAAATCAACATGTGGAAAAACCAAAAACTATTCGCTGCTGCACACACAGCATTCCTTAACTATGTGCCAAGGACCTTGGGAAAGCATTTGGAGCTACAAGAGCGCAGATGTTGTCAAGTGCTCCTTTTTCTGGCTAAAATATTTATTTCGCATGGAAAAAGGCTGCTTGCTTGAATCCACCTGATTTATTGCTAATTATAAGCTTTGGCGTACCGGGTCGCGCGCGAGTCGCGACCAGTGCGCGCGTTGTTTACATTCAGGCCCTGCTGCGCATGCGCATTAATGACACTTACAGACTTATCTCTGTTAGTCATGTTTTCAATTATAAAAGCAGGTTCTTCCAGCTCGTCATCAATTGGAGCTGAGAGCTTGCTGCTTTCATTACATTGTGGAATTCGGCTTCATGTCATCTTCTCATTTTGTCCAGGTAATGTTGTCAAACCCTGAGTGCATTGTGCGCCCTTCACCATCTTCCTCAGGGTTGATTGCTTGGCAACTTGCATTCGCGGGCTATAAAGATTGAGGCAGTTTTTAAAAACCAGAAATCTGCCATCACTTGGAACACTTGCACCATTTTGCTTTCTAGATGACACTCCATTTCATGAAGGGATCATAATTCCTGTACCTATGAATAATTGCGATAATCAAGCTTCTCGTTTTACTGCAAGTTGAGCAGCTTTTGGCTACATCACACTGTGGGTCAAATGCCCAATTTCAAGCATCCCTGTTAAAGTGTATTTCCAAATGTTGGCAGTTATGGGATTTCGGAGAAAAAGATGCTTTTTAGCCCAGTTCGGCCCAGTGTGCACGAGGCAAAATCCAGCAAGAAATATATTGTGGGGGAGGCAGGGTTCTTTCCTGGGTTGTTTTCTCGGCCATTGAACCATCTTTAAGAAGATAGCAGAATTGCCAGGGGCGGCTGGCAAAATGGGGTAAACAACCAACTGCAGCCAGCCTAAAAATCCATCAATATTTGGCCAGAAAGCATAACCATATTGTCTGCTGCTGCCATTATTATTATCAGGCTATGCGTTAATGATTGATCATCGCAAAAACTCGATCGCGAGTGTGTGCAAAGAACCAAGGGGGAATTTACATAACAATTGCGAACGTTGTGCAGTAGTAAAAAAAGTGTTGCATTTCAATTTAGTGGTAACGCGAGAAGAGCATGTTTATTTGGGGTGAAATATTACAATGACGAGAGAGAAAATCCGCCTTTTTTACGCTGTGTGGTTGGCCAAAAAGGCCTAGCGTCACAATTGGTATTCGTAATGAACGGTTGAGGACTTGTCAAAAGGACTGCCAATTAAGTAGCGTCGTATGTTTCCGTTGCCAACGACCATTTCGTTGCGTAAAATACGCAGAGCTGTGGGAATGTCGTAGATGTTACGCAAGAGGTTCTGATACCTCACTGGGCTATGCCCATGTACGCAGAAATAGGGTATCAGCACACTGCAAAAAATTATTTACTGATTTTGCGAACTTTAAAATTTGTTATGGGTGATTATTGCCTGCATTTCACCACATCGTCTCTCGGCCTTTCAGTGGTGACAGCTGGCCTCGATTCCTTTTCTGGGATGAATACATAGGCTCTCTGAAAATTAATTGGTAAATTAATTTTAGGTATTTGTGCCCAGATATTGAACTCAAAAAATACCCCCCTTGAATTACTGAAGATGATTTAGATAAGCCCCAGTGAAAATTGGTGAATTGAATTTATCTGAATTTTATTAAGTACCTTTCTGATGCTACACTGGGCAAAAATGAATAGGCAATTGAAGAGAAGAAGCTTGGTGATCAATGTCATGGTTGGTCTTGCTCCAAACCAAGTTTCCTCTTCAGAGTCACATCCCCGAGTGAAAATGAGCTCAAGCAGAAAAGAAAAGAGAGCAAAAAAGCTGCTCTCTTCCCACCGTTTTTCTATTTTTGGCCTCACTTTTCTCACCTCCTTATTTTCGAATAGCATTTGCCACTTTTGCGTTAGCTTAGACCCAAGCTTAGCAAAAGGTTGCGAGATTAACTTGCTGCAGTTGTTGCGATCTTTATCATAGAATTGATCTTAATTAAATTCCCGTTTTTGAGGAAAATCGGTCTGCAGTAGAAAATGTTGCACGTAGGTTCAGACTTAGCACTGTGTCGCAAGCTTAGGCCTAATCTGGAGGGCATTAGCATTTCCATTATACGAGTAAACATTCGATATTATGCTTTCCTAAAATATGCCGTGAGCCAAAGGCTCAATTCTATTTTAACAAAAAAAGCCTCTTATTAATTGAAGTCACTGAAGCCCAAAATAGCATGAAATCAATAAGCTTTACTCTTATAAGATGCATCCCAAAAATAACCTTGGTAACGCAAATATAATTATGCCTTGCTAAAAGTGCCAATTCTAAGCTTTTATTTTTATTATTTTGCTACATGTTAAAGAACTTTCTCTTTTTTTTGCCTTTTGGGGTAAAAATGAAGTTTTTCAAGCTCATCAAGTGAAAGACGTTGGACGTCTGAGAATTTTTTATTTGAAGGAAGTGAACCTTATTAAAGTGTCTCACAGCCCTTCAGCATAATTAGAGCTGATTATAGCCATGAGTTCTGACAGGGTCATTGATACCATTTTGATCATTAGGCTTCTTTTACATCGTTAAAAAAGGGATGTCACCCTTTGAAATTGGTGCCCCCAGCTCAAACACTCACAAAATCATTTTGACTTGCTTTATTAGCTGTTCAAAGATGGCGTTAGTAATGAAGACTCTTTTGCTAAAAAAATCTTTTAGAGCTTGAATAGATAGGTTGCCTAGTTTTGGTATAGCTTGAATGGAGAACATCTAAGCTTTCTTTATTGTGAGAGCCATTTTTGAAACAATCTTGTGAAGCTATCAGCTGCAAAAGCTGTTAGTTCAGGTAAAGTTGGATGCTAGTGCGCTAGTTGATTCTCTTAGGAGCATATTTGTAAATATCTATTAGTAGTTTGAACTTGTCCATTGACTCAACACTTTTCCTAAATATTTCTATTGACATCTAATTTACAGAATGTCATATCAAATATATCAATAAACATTGAGCAATCATGCAATGCAAAAATTATGCAAAAAGAACAGGCCACAAGATTTTTGAGCAACGCGAGCATATTTCTCCAGTATTGACTTGACTGTAGAGGGGGGAAGCTGTTATAATTTATTTCAGCATCTCATACTTTCTAAGTGATGCGATGATAGAATGCTGGAAAAAAGCATTCTTCTGACCTGAAGATCCTCTGATAACTATCTCTATCGTTCATTAGATGGCAGATATTCAACGGAAATTATTTCATATCGCCTAATCCAAAATATCACAGAAAATCACTTCTTATGCTATAAGTAATTGAGCCGTCCATTTCTTCGCAAAGAAGAATAAATGAATAATTGATCAACTCTTACTGATACATCTAAGAAATGAGAATATTATTCCATCCGATAATCGATCAAAATAATCCGCCAAAATCCACTCCCAAATTCTGTAGCGCGTTACCTCAAAAAGGAAACTTGGATAGAGCTCTTCTATTTTAGATAACGACACCTGTCAAATGTTGTTGCAGTTTGGTGATCTGCCCGAAAAGCCGCAATACAGCGTTACCACTCGTGCGTGGCCTGCCCAAAAATAGGTGATTTGTGGCGTTTTTTGGCAATTTTTGTCCATTAATTATGGGATTTGTACAATAATGTAGTTCTTTTGCTTTCTACCTCGTGTTGAGTTGTGTCCACGCGGCGTTTTGGAAAATTTGGAAAATATCTTTGGACTTGTGCTCTTGACAAAGTTGTGACTTTTCCAATCATGTCTACTTCGCAAGGAGGCGGGGCTCCAGAGAGTTGGGACCAGGATCCGTTGGCCACGCCCATGTCCAGCCTCAACGTGAACGCGTCAGAATTCGTGCCCTCATTCTTACAGAAATCCCCACCATCAGCGAAAACCTCAGAAGAAGACGAAGATATGCAACAAAATAGCAGCCAACATGGTACACTTGTCATTTCTTGTCGAGCAAAGCATTTGACAGTTCTATTTACTGTGCTTGTCTGAATTTAAGCCCATTTCAGCTAGAGCAAGAGGCTTAATTTTGAGTGTCAAGTCACATTCTTCTTAGTTCATTTACCGATTTCAAAGTTCAACATAGTTTAAAATTGGGCTTGATTTTACCTTGCTCACTCAAATTAAAGCCTTACTTTGATATAAAAAATATCCATCATCTTGTTTCTAGTTTCGTCATTTGCACAAAACTTATTTATGTCTTAATTTCGAGTGCATCAGCTTTTATTGCACTTTCTACTAAACTTTGCCTTATATCAAAGCCTCAACGGGGAAAAATCTCTAATTTGTAGCGGTACGCTTCAAAAAGAGTGTCTTTAAAATTTAAAGTTGGAAAAAGTGTTCAAAATAACACTAAGGCACTAAATTGAATCTTGAGCGTCTCTTCTAAAAGCATGTTCATGACATTATGATGGTCGAAAAACGGAGCAATTTCAATTTTCAGATTCTCCTATGGAATCAGGGCCAGCCTCAACCTCAGACAGCCCGCACCAGGACGATGTCAACATGGAGAAAGAGAGCTGGGAGGACGATAACACCGGGTCGGCCTCAGCGGCCACCACGCCCGAAGAAGAGGACCCCGAGGCCACTTCGACCTTCGTGCCAGCGTCCAAGCCACGAACAAAGGCCAAGCCTGTGGAGAAAGAGGCCACCACGACCGAGAAGGAGCACGTCAACGTCGTCTTCATTGGCCACGTGGACGCGGGCAAATCGACAATCGGAGGCCAAATCATGCACTTGACCGGAATGGTTGACAAGCGCACGTTGGAGAAGTACGAGCGCGAGGCCAAGGAGAAAAATCGCGAGACGTGGTACTTGTCTTGGTGCATGGACACCAACTTGGAGGAGAGGGAGAAGGGCAAGACCGTCGAGGTCGGCCGAGGCTTCTTCGAGACGGAAAAGAAACATTTCACCATCCTTGATGCCCCTGGACATAAGAGCTTTGTGCCTAACATGATTGGTGGGGCTTCACAGGTACACTCATTTTTAAGCCTGCTTTCACTTCATTTTTGCCTTCGAATTCCTTGCATGCTTGAAATTATGCCCACATCTATGCTTAGAATAATCCAGATCTTTGGGCTAAAAATTAAAAAGATTGAAGCTTGCACATTTTAATTGAACCCCTCATTATTAGTTTTAGGTGGCAAATTCGATTTTTGAGTTTTTTGTGAAAAATTCGATAATGTTCTGCTTTGCTCTTCTTTGCAGGCTGACTTGGCCGTCCTCGTGATTTCGGCTCGTAAGGGTGAATTCGAGACTGGCTTTGAGCGTGGAGGTCAAACGCGTGAGCATGCGATGCTGGTGAAAACGGCTGGTGTCAAGCATATGGTGGTCCTCATCAATAAAATGGACGATCCCACCGTGAAATGGGACAAAGCCCGATATGACGAGTGCAAGGACAAGTTGACGCCGTATCTGAAGAAAGTGGGATTCAATCCCGCAAAGGACATCAAGTTCATGCCCGTGTCCGGGCTCACGGGCATTGGCCTCATGGACCCCGTGGGCGAGGTCGCGCCATGGTACACGTAAGCGGCTTTTCCCTCTAAAAACAATCATAATGGCCTTCAGATTCCAGCTCCTTGAGCAATTTTATATGTCAAGTGATTTTTTTCCATTCCAGAGAGGAGCCTTTCATTCCATACATAGATTCACTGCCATCACTCAAGCGCAACGTGGATGGCCCCTTCATGATGCCCATCGTTGACAAGTTCACTGACATGGGCACCGTGGTCATAGGCAAGGTGGAGTCTGGCGAGTGTGAAAAAGGCCAAAGCTTAGCCATCTACCCCAACCGAACAGAGGTGAAGGTCGACCAGCTGTGGTCGGATGACATCGAGGTCACCAAGGTCTGCTGTGGCGAGAATGTGAAGGTCAAGCTAAAAGGCGTGGAAGAAGGCGAAATCACACCTGGATTCGTCCTGTGTGACCCAACCAACCCCATCAAATCTTGCAAAATCTTCGATGCACAGGTAGAATATTCAGCATTCTTCAAAACTAGTTCAACTTTACTTTTGATTTGGAACAAATATTGGTTTACACCTATTAAAATGTCCTTAATGTCACTCCACGTAATTGAGGCCTCATTCAATCAGCATTGTTTTTTTTATGGAAAAATAAAATTGGACCTCACTTAATTTCCAGGTGGTTGTGTTGGACTATAAGAGCATCATTTGCCCCGGAAAGCAATTCGTCCTCCACCTTCAGGCCATCATTGAAGAGGTGACCCTGAAGGCTCTCATCTGCCTCGTTGACAAGAAGACTGGGGAGAAATCAAAAACGCGGCCACGATTCATTAAGCAAGACCAGATTGCCATTGTACGGTTTGTCTCTGACGACGTCATTTGCATGGAAACATTCAAAGATCATCCACAGCTAGGCCGATTCACGCTCAGAGACGAAGGTAAATGAAAAGTCACTGACATACTTGTTTATATATCCTGAATTAACAATTCTCATTTTTTTTTTGTAGGAAAAACAATCGCCATTGGCAAGGTGCTCAAGCTGGTGGAGTGAAATTAAGGACATTTTTCTATATACTAATCTATATTTACTCGAAAGAAGAAGATGACCGAAACTAGTTTATGAGAACGGAAAATCTCAGCAGAAGACAACATTATGGGCAAGTGATACTTCGAAGAATAGACAATTCAATCTCGATCGGGCCGCATAAAGAAAAACACTACTACAACAATTTAAATGTCCTTACAACTACTTCTACTACTATTATTATTTTTGCTACAACAAAGCCAGCAAGTACGTCATCAAAAGCCGATGATTTTCCTCCTGATTATTCGGTTTATGCTACACACATCTCTCAGCAACTTTTTGATGGCAACGGCCATTCGACTACAAATTGACCCGCTAAGCTGGTCAAACCATACTTTTCTCGTTTTCTTTTTGCCATCTTTTTGTTATTGCAAATTTGAGGTGGTGATCATTTAATGATCATCAGTATCGCTTCTGCAACATAACATGGAGAAATCAATAATAAGAAGAAGTGGGGAAAGTCAGAAGTCTCGAGATTTTTGCATTTTTTTACCCACTGTGCTGTGGACTTTGTTCATTTGCTTCAGAAAATAAAGAAAAAACGAGATGGAACGGAATCAACGTCAATTTCTTTTTATATATTATATATAGTTTCACTATATACAAAAAAATCCAATGCTTTTTCACAGCATATTGGTGGTCTGCGTCTTGGAAATGTTTGAACGTTGACTGAGGATTTCATCACTTTTGTAATTGTCCATCTTGAGTTCTTGCTTCTTCTCATATCTTCCTTGGGTGCCAAGAATGGTTCGCACTATTTTCAGCCCACCTTGCCTGTATTCACCCACAAAGCTGAAATACAGGATTGGATGTGCGAAGAGGGGAATGTAGGTGGACCACACGAGCAAAATTTCATATTCCATCTCATAGGCCAACACATTGAGCTGTTTGAAGCCCATGGCAGCCTCGATGAGGCCTTTGAGCTGCAAAATGTCAATGGCTGATCTGGAGATCATGAAGACCACAAAAGTGAGGCCAAGGATCTTGAAATGGCGCTTCCATTTGGCATTTTTCGTCTCTCGGTAGCAAGTCAAGCAGAACATGACCACCATGATGACCACAGTGAACAAGTAGCAAATGATCAAGAAGGACAAGGTGAAATTGAATCCCGGATCATTGACTGTCGCGCTATAAGGATTTTTGAATGGGTCGGCAGGGATGTAGCAGCCTGGTCTAGAAGGGATGTTTCGTCCTCGGGCCACGGATTCGGGCGCGTCGGGCCTGTACTCAACCACCATGGCAGCTGGAACTCCAATGCCCAAGGCCAACACCCAAGTCAGCCCAAGCAGCCAATAATGCCAAGTGTGGTACCTAAATAAAACATATTTTTAATTCCTCATGTAGGTGGCGCTAGTGTCTCCTATAGGGGCTGCACGGCAGTGGGCTGAATTGGCCTGCAGTGAATACACAATTCTTACCTGGGCTCATCATAGAAAATCAAGTCTTCCTCATCCTCTTCTTCCATAAACTCCCAACCTCCACCAGGGCTGTTACGTCCAGGATAATCCAAACTGGCAGCCTCCCAAAGGTCCATATCTTCATCAGCCTCATGTATAGGGCTGGAGGCTGGACCTCCAAATTGGCTGGGATACTGTGGCCTCTTTCCGGAAGGAGTGGAAGTAGCCAGTCGGCCTTCAATGGAGCCAGTGACAGATCCTGGTCTTTTCGGAGGAGTGTTTTGCAGCATGGTTGGCCTCTGAGGCCGGAACGCGCTTTGGTTTCCCTGTGGCGTAGGTTTCCTATACCCATCCACTGATCCTGCCACTGAAGGTGCTCTGCTTCCTCCAGATCCTTGTCCATATCCTCCACCTTGGCGACTTGGAGTCCGGCTATGCGGAGCCCGATTGTTGGGCGAGTTTGACCGCGATCTTCCATTATTTGCAGGCGGAGATAGATACATGTTGGGATTATTATTTCCATTGTTGCTGAGCCTGCTTGGAGTTCTGCTATGCGAAGGAGCCCGTAAATGTTGATTTGTTACTGACGGAGGCCGCGAGCCCATTTGCGAGGCCGGAGGTGATCTGATGTTGATGATTTCTTCCATGGGCATTTGCTCCATTCCCAAGGTGTCTTCCAGCTTGGGGAATTTCCTCGTGTACAAAATAATCGAGAAAATGATGATGAGGATGGCATATTCTGCGGCCATGGCGTAGTCCAAAAAGGCCGAGAATTTGCACATTACGTAACCGGAGGTGAACGCTCCTGCATTTACAATGTACCTATGAAAAATAAGCTACTTTTATTGATGCTTCAGACCAACTAAATACATTAAATTTGCACTTCTTTGGCTATAGGTTTACTCAGGAAATTAAATATTCTTACCAATCAATGCAAATTGGAATGAGTATAAGTGCCACAATGAGATCTCGTATGGAAAGCATGAAGAGGACCAAATGCGGCATTCTCTTCATCGTCGCCCAATTGCTGATGAAGGAGCTCAAAAAGGTCAAATTGAGGCCGAGGCCAGCGACGAGGGTCAACCCGAGTAAAGCTGCGTAGCCCCATCTATGGTACGCAAATTGGGTAGTGAAAATATCAGGATTCGAAATCGGGGATTGCGGATAGCGATCCTCGTTACCGGCCCACGCGCGGTAAAAGAACATTTTTCTAGACTTTTTTGGGGGCGTTGAACATTGCCGAGAAATGCACTAATATGCCTAGGATATCTATATTTTGATACACTAATAATACTTCTGCACACTTGTTTTGAAAGAGGCAAGCTTTCAGCTGCCAGGTATAAAGGTATACTGTAATGCTATAGATGCATGCCGCGCCCAAGCCAAACTTCCTCCTTCTTCTACCTGATGCAGGCTATTGCAGTGTCAGGATTGATCAGCCCAATGCAGGGGAAACTTCTACTTGCGAAGCTTGCGACAATTTTGCTGGGTCACCCTGTATGCTTTTGCTGCAACTATGTAGCACTATTCGCCATATCATGTCAAAAACCAGCCAAGCATGCTTCATTTTGCATGTCTATCAATTTTGTGACTGCTTCATTTTGCTTCATTGCTCAATTTGCAGTTTAATCTTAAGTGATGAATGAAACCTGTGAATACCCTGTAATTAGAGCAATTAATAGGTTAGAGAGCAATTAAATTGGTTTACACTCTCGCCTTTTGTGTATAGTAGTGATTCATAATTTCAGGTTATAACTTGGATATACGGTTTTAGTCTACAGAATATTGAGACTGTTTACTGGCCCAAGATGATCTATAGTAATAAGGTGAGTTCTTGTCGCTGCTTTACTATAGCACACAGTCTGACTGAGCTGTGGTAGGCTTCAAGACAAAATTTCAATAGAATTCTGTGGATTTCACTTCCAAAAATTTCCATAACCAGCCTTAAATTATCAAAAAGTGCCCAAATTGCATACTTTTTTAGAAAAGACAGAACTTATCTAGGAGCTCTGTTGAAGACGCGTGAGATTAGCCCGCTTGCTTCCATGATTGACACGTCACTTGAGCTCACGCGCTATGTAGTAAGAACTACTAGCGCCACCTAGGCTAAGACAAACAGATTTGGTGATTTTAGCATGCAAAACTTGCGTCAAGAACTCACTTACGAGACCCCCCTGTACTGGCCATACACGGGTTAAGAGTACACGTTATTAGTCTAGAGGTGTATCGGGCTAAGGCCCGAGTCCGAAACCATTTCGGGCCCGAGCCGGGCCGATTTTCAGAAAGCCCAATTGAGCCCAAAGTAGCCACGAGGACATTTTTTGCAATTCCCGAAAGTGTTCAAATTCAGAAAAAAACTAATCTAATCATGAGCTAAAGCAAAAAAACTTTTTAAGCAAATTGCTGAGATTGAGTTTTCCTGCATTTGCATATCCGTCTGTTAAAAAGTAAAAACTAAAAAGGTGATTCTCCAATAAAAAGTGATAAAACTTATTTTCGTATAAACTATATGCCGCCGCACACGCCACTAAGCTAGAAGAACCAATTCATCCAAAAAAAAAAGTAGTTAAACAAATTAAAAAGGCCATTATTCAAATACTTATATAATTACTACAAATAGTTTTCAGCAAGTGCTTAAAAATAACATTACTCGGCCCGATGGTAGAAAGCTTCTCTAGTTAGTAGTTAGTACAATTAGTTGCACTTTAGGTCGAGGTGTATCGAAAGTCCCGATCCCTAATTCTGGCCGTAGAGAAATAAGACATCAGTCAGTGCCAGGCAGATTTCAGGAGGCCCGAAAGGTTTATCCATAGCTTTCCTTACAACTAAGCCTCGACGAGATCTCCAGTTCTATACATCCAATATGTTGTAGTAATCAAACAACATATAATGCGCTAATTGAAATTTTTATTGCTCTCGTCAAGAAAAAAGAAAGTCAACGACATCGTTTCAAGTCTTAGCATGAAAAACATACATCTCTAAATTGAAAAAATTTGTGGCCTTCAAAAAGGCCAGTTAGTAAGGCTTGCTTAGGTAGTTTAAGCACGCTCTCCTCGGATTCTCCTGGCGAGTTGGATATCCTTAGGCATGATGGTGACTCGCTTGGCATGGATGGCGCACAAGTTGGTGTCCTCGAAAAGTCCGACCAAGTAAGCCTCAGATGCTTCTTGCAAGGCCATAACGGCGCTGGACTGGAACCTCAAGTCAGTCTTAAAGTCTTGAGCGATCTCACGGACCAACCTCTGGAAGGGCAACTTCCTGATGAGGAGCTCAGTGGACTTCTGGTAACGCCTGATCTCCCTGAGGGCGACAGTTCCGGGGCGATACCTGTGAGGCTTCTTCACACCTCCGGTGGCGGGGGCAGACTTCCTGGCAGCCTTGGTGGCCAATTGTTTCCTTGGGGCCTTGCCACCAGTGGACTTTCTTGCGGTTTGCTTAGTACGGGCCATGTTTCACGATGAGAGATCTGATGAAAACTGATGAGGAAAGACGGTTTGTTTTCATTCTTATATTCCGCCAAACGACACGATCGCAGGCGCAGCTGCCCGAGCCACCCTGCCATTTCGCGACAAAAATTGATTTCCTCATACATCAAAGAAATTTCGAGGAAAATAGCAGAAGATGAACATAGAGCGAAAAAGTCAACTCTTGATTGATGGCTAAAAATATCGTGATGTTGTTAGCAGAATTTCAGAGTAATTTGGGTATTTCGAGGGGGTTGAACGTTAAGGTCGGCTCCGCGCGTCGTTTGAATCAGCCAATGAGAGAGCAGCGCGCTAGTTCATTCATTTTGTCAACAGCGAACTTCAAGCGGGAATTCTGAAAAACCTAATTTCTCATAGAAGGACACACTTTCCTCAGAACTTAACTAGCTATTATGCATCTTTCGTAATGGAGCTAAATATCACACATTATCTCACAAGATTCAAGAGCAAATCATTGATTTCAAATAAGCATTACAATCTTTCTCAGTTGACAGTTTTAACTTTTAAGAGCGGTACATTATTATAAGAATATGAATTTATGGGATAAAAAGCAAGACAAATAAAGATGGATTTTGCTTCTTTAGCTGCTTGATTCATCATTCATTTCAGTGCACTAATTTTTAATGGCCAAGGAAAGCTGAACTGTTGATGTATTAAATGTAGCAGGAGCGAAATTTCATTTTGGTAAAGCGCGCGTTTTCAGGTAGTCAAAGCAAAACAAAAAGTCACGTGACCGCCCGTGTGTGAACGAACGCGTTCTCAGCAGTATAAAAACCACGTTACGCAAGAGCAACGGCATCAGTTGAATTTTACCGATTGAACTAACAACAACATGACTGGACGAGGCAAAGGAGGCAAGGGACTCGGAAAGGGAGGCGCTAAGCGTCACAGGAAAGTCTTGCGTGATAACATCCAAGGTATCACCAAGCCCGCCATCAGGCGTCTGGCTCGCCGTGGAGGTGTCAAGCGTATCTCTGGCTTGATCTATGAGGAGACCCGAGGTGTCCTCAAGGTCTTCCTTGAGAATGTCATCCGTGATGCCGTCACCTACACCGAACACGCCAAGAGGAAGACTGTCACCGCCATGGATGTCGTCTATGCCCTCAAGAGGCAAGGACGTACCCTCTACGGATTCGGAGGTTAAGCAGCTCTTGTGCTTGTCCTACTTCAATAGTACAAAGACCAACGGCCTTTTTTAAGGCCACAAAATTTTCCCTTGAGAGATTGATGTGCTGTGCTCATTGCTCTTATGTTTGTACTAGTTTCAATAAAAAATGACCATATCTTGAATGAAACTTCTGGTGATATCGGGCTTCTTTTAATGGCTTGCATAGTGATTTTAATTACGATGCCTAATGATGAAACGAGCCGAAAATTTTCAGCTTTATCAAGCTCTTGGTGAGGCGTTCAGTTCTTGCGATCCCAAGCCTTTTCAAGCTTTATGTGCTTTTCACTTTTTACCGTTAGACTTGTGCCCAATTATTTCATGTGAAGTAGTCAGTTCACTCAGTTGTCACTCAATAATTTTTGCTAGAATACAAGATCGGTGACTTTCAAATTTCAATAAAAGTCTTAAAAGATTTTGCATCACTGATGCAAAATCTTATCTTTCAATAGACAATGGGGCCAACTTTTCTTGATGAAAGCGTTTCGCATCATTAGTTGTTGTTCAGTTTAGCCAAGCGCTGCTAGCGAAAAGCTGAAATATATATTTTTTTAAGGTTAGCCTTCTGGGCTTCCCATTGCCTGACCATGTTATTGGGTGATTGCTGAAATTCTTAAAACCATGAACCGACAAAAAGCCTCATAAAGATGTTTTATAAATGCTAAATGGGTCTAGTTTGTTAACTTGGTTAACACACGCGTATATTTTTTAGTGGTTTAAGAGTAATTTTTAGCAGCTCGCAGGATTAAGGCAGTATTAGTAAACTTTGGATTTTAAAAAGAGACTTGATTTAGTTGATTATCATTTAGAATTGCAACAATTTATTAGTGCAAGACAAAAAGTAATAATTTCAGCGAATTCGTTTGACAGCTGTTTTTTATATACATTTAAGCAAATTTTTGAAAGTCCGTTTGCTTTTTTTGAAATTCATATGCAAAATTGCAAAGAAATATATACCTAAAACTATGGCATCATAATAAATCTAATTTGTGTGAATTTCACTGATATGGATTATGGAATTAACGTGAGCTTTATGCTCCGTGGCTCCGGCAAAGATAAAAATGAGCAGTCAAACTTTTGAAGATTTTTTGAAAACTTTTCGTTTTACATAACATTTCTGGTATATTTTTAAATGCTCTAAAACCTCAAAAGGTACGTTTTGGAATTTTCCCTGATTTTATAGCTTCATAGATCATTAAACTGAACGCAGATAAAAATCGACCCTTATAAATAGAGAGCATCCCAAACCATCACAGATCAGTTGACAGCCAAACACCTAGCTGAAAAGACGGTATTTCCATTAATTTGAAGAAACTCGTGGGAGCCTAGATTATTGCTGTTTTACAGCTTCATCAAGTTGCACCTTGATAAAAATCGACCCCAAAAAAGAGAGCTTCAAAACCATCAGATTAGTTCACAAAAGAACACCTTATTGAAAAGACGGTATTTTCAACCATTCATTTGAAGAAACTCGTAGGAGCCTTGAAATTCCCAGTTTTCGCACTTAGCTGCTGAATTCAAACATGGTTGTCATGACAGTCCATGACGAAAATGAGGCAATCAACCATGGAGTGGAGATAAAGAATGTGTCCACCAAAAAATGCCTAGTGGACAAGCTCATCACTTCCAAAAATCTTGGGGTGCATAATGAACAAAAAATGTACTTAAAAATTATAAAATAATTATCAATTTTTTGTAACGCAGCAATTGGGATGTGTGGAAAATCAGTGCTATGGATCACTGATGGGCACTTTTGGATATGCGCAAAATAGCATTGAAAAGCCGCAAAAACTCATCCAGGCAAAGGAGTTTCTGCAGGAATATTTTGAAGAGAACAACCAAATGGATGAGTTCCAGGCTCGTTGGGATGCTGTCAAGGAGGAAATCTCGTATTTGGACCGTTTTGATCTTGCTTACGACGAGCTCCTTTTTGCTGCTAAAACTGCTTGGAGGAATACGGCCAGATGCGTTGGTAGAGGAGTGTGGAAAGATCTCACTCTTCGAGATTGCAGACACATCGAAACTGTGGATGAAATGTACCTCAATATCCTTGCTCATATCAAAGAATCTTACAACCAGGGTAGCATCAAGCCCATGTGCACGGTCTTTCCGGAAAGGCCACTCAATGGCCCTGACAAAATGAGGCTCTGGAATGCTCAGCTCTTCCAATTTGCTGGATATTGGATTGATGAAGAGGCTGACATTGTCCTTGGAGATCGAGGCAATATTCACTTCACCGAAGTTGACAGATACAATTTTTATCCTTACAATTCATTTATGTCAAGTATTTTAGTTTTGCCAATCTTTGGGCTGGAGGGGAAAGGGCACCAAATTTGACATTTTGCCATTGATCCTTTCTGGTCCGGATGGTAAGCCAAAGTACTATGACATCCCAGAAGACCTGGTGCCAAGGGTGAAAATTGAGCATCCCACGATTCACACCATCTCAAAGCTGGATCTGCAATGGTATGGCTTACCAGCTGTGTCTGGAATGATGCTAGAAGTGGCTGGCTTGCAATTTCCAGCGTGTCCCTTTTCTGGTTGGTATGCTCTGTCTGAAATCGCCACCAGAAACTTCCTTGATGAGCACCGATATAATTTGAGATTGGTGAGCTCATTTTGCCTGAAAATTGCAAAATTAATGCAAAATAAGTCAATTTTAGGAAATTGCCAGGGCCATGGGATTGGATACATCTTGTGAGGATAATATGTGGAGGGAAAGAGTCAACACTGAAATCAGCGTGGCTGTTTATCACAGCTTCAAATCTAAGGGAGTTACTATGGTGGATAACCATACTTTGGTATTTCACAACTTATATCATTCTTAACTAAACTATAAGGATCGTTTTGAAATCAGAATGAGCAATTTATGCTTCATTTCGACCAAGAATATAAAACTAGAGGAGGCTGCCCGTCTGATTGGGTATGGATCGTTCCACCCACTTCATCCGGATTGACTCTCACTTTTCATCAGGAGATGCTCAATTACCACCTGTCACCCTCTTATGAGTACCAAGAGCCACTGTGGACTAAAGTGGACAAAAAGAAGCCCGTGGAAAAAATTAAGGTCTTAAGAAGAGCCTCTTCTGGATCATTCACCAAAAAGTCTCCAAAGGTTTATAATAGCTCTTTTTTCCCGTCCCTTGACTAAACAATTTTAATTATTGCAGGCACTCATTTTTTATGGCACCACTACGGGCACTGCCAAAAAGTATGCCAATATCATGCAAAATATCCTTGATGGAATGTTTCAGGCAAAAATGAAGCCCTTGGGAACAGACAGCTTTGATGAAATCATTTCCACAAGCTTTGGTAATTTTTCATAAGATCTCCATCTAATTCCATAGTTTAGTGAATTAATGTTTCGTTCAGATAACGCAATTCTACTGATCATTGCATCAACCACTGGAAATGGTGAAGCACCTTTTCACGCCATTGAGTTCAAGGAGTCTTTGATTAAAGCTAAGCAAACTGGCAGGCAAATCATCAAAGGACTGAAGTTTTCTGTATTTGCATTGGGCAGCTCAAACTATGAGAATTTCTGCAGCTTTGGCAAATTCTGTGACCAAAGTCTGGATGAGATGGGAGGCTTCAGAATTGCTCCATTGGCATTGGCAGATGATCAGAAAAGCCAAGAAAGGTCATTGAGAATATGGGCCAAAGCAGTGGGTGAAAATGGATGCAATCTCCTCAACATAGCCTTGAGTCCGGACTTTGAGGCCAAATTACCATTTTCGTTGACTAGGGCTTCCAGAGCCAGTTGGGGATCACTTGGAAGAATTGGAGAGATGCAGCAAGAGACGACAATCGACGATATAAAAGCTTTGCATGGCCAAAAGCTGGGACATGTCAATATTATGAAGAGTGTTTTACTGGAGAAGAAACGCCTGAGTGAACGCTACACAATGTTTACTATTGGCTTTCCAACCAATCCTTGGTTGAAATTTGAGCACGGAGATCATCTTTGCATTTTCCCTGAAAATAATCCTGCACTGGTTGAAGAAATAATAAGTGTTCTCATTGATAAACCTGCTCCTTTTGATCTTGTGGCCTGGACAGAAGGTGACATTCCACCATCCACTTTGTCTCAAGCATTGACATCTTTCCTTGACTTGGAGAGCATTCCAACCCAAGAGGTGATCAAGATCCTTGGCCAATTTGCGACGGATGAGGTTGAAACCAAGGCCATTGAAAAACTGCATAGCAATGCTGAAGCTTATACCGAGTGGGCTGAAATGAAGCCGGACATCTTGGACTTTTTGAAGTTGTTTCCGAGCGTCAAAGTCCCCGCAGCTAGCTTTGTTGCTTCCATGGTAAAACTGGAATCCAGATCATTCAGCGTTGCTTCCCTCGAACCCAAGCAATATTTACATGAGGACCACATGATCCCTTGCACCCAATTGGTGGTATCAATGACTCAATACGAATCTGGATACAAATCCAGAAGAGGTGCATGTTCCGGATTCCTGTCGAGAATGCCAATTGGAGGCACTTTTTTCACTTATCAAGAATCCGATGGTCATTTCACGATGCAAAAGCTGAATGCTCCGATTATGATTTTGATATGCGCTGGCTCTGGAATAGGGCCTTGTCGGGTCCTGATCCAGCATAGGGCAAGGTTGGGAAAGGATGCCGAGACTTATCTGTACTTTGGATGCAGGGACGAAGAGGAAAATTTGTTTGCTGATGAGACTGCCAATGCTGGAGTCACCAGGATCAATGCATTCTCCAGGGTGGGAGATCAAAAGGTGTACGTGCAAAATCTCTTGGAACGAGATCAGGATTTCATTTATGATGCAATTTGCAACAAAAAAGCCTCTATTTACATCTGCGGAAAGGTGACTTTGCTTAGTAAAGTAAATATTTTAAGTTGAAGAAGTTTTCAATTTCAGACAACATTTGGAGTGGACGTGAGGCAATGCTTAATAGGCATATTCAAAGCCAAGGAGAATCAAGGAGGAAAGGATGATGGCTTGGAATACTACAAAGGCTTGGCCTTGTATGATCAACTTGTGTCATCGGGCTCCTTGATAGAGCAATCCTTTGGATAATGTAAAATGTCAAGCACTCATGGACTTACGATTTCCCACCCAATTCTGCACAAAATATCACTCCACTATTCACTTGACAACTTTGCACGCACATATCTACTATCTAGATTACTAGCATAAGATAATAGATCTATCACAATTCACTGTGAGTCTTTGAGCTTCATAGCAACATTGTATTCTCTATCACAAATTTTGTGATTTAATTGGAAAGATGTCATTAGGTCTAGCATGAGACATATCTCTTTGTGGAAACTTTTGGTGGCCCTAAAAAGGACCTTTTGGAATACATCCAGATGTTCTCCAGTTTACTTGGAGCTGGTGTACTTGGTGACGGCCTTGGTGCCCTCAGAGACGGCGTGCTTGGCCAATTCACCGGGGAGGAGAAGCCTGACAGCGGTCTGGATCTCCCGGGAGGTGATGGTGGACCTCTTGTTGTAGTGAGCAAGACGGGAAGCCTCGGCAGCGATACGTTCGAAGATATCGTTGACGAAGGAGTTCATGATGCTCATGGCCTTGGAGGAGATACCGGTGTCAGGGTGGACCTGCTTCAACACCTTGTAGATGTAGATAGCGTAGGATTCCTTCCTTTTGCGGTGCTTCTTCTTGTCTCCCTTGGAGATGTTCTTTTGGGCCTTGCCGGCCTTCTTGGCAGCCTTTCCAGAAACCTTGGGGGGCATGTTGGTTGTTGAGGTGAGACGGTTCGAAATTGAACTGATGCCGGAATGAAGAACGCTCCCGCTATTTATTGGGGAACGCAGGCTCGCGCTTTGGCTCCGCTCAACGCGCCAATTTGAACTAGCGCAACTTCAACTTACTACTGCTACATCTGCTCTCTTTGTTGTAGCTATGAATGTTGGCGCGGCCGCGGGGAAGCGCTTAATGTTCTTCTGAAGAAATTTCTTAGCATCGAAAATGTAGCGTTCAAAATGTCACATATTTTTAAAGTATGGAAATTCTCATGTTACAGAAATCAAACTGACTTTAAAAATATAATTCACCTAAATGTGCAGAGTAGTATTTAGATAGCTCAACTTTTCAGTCATTATTAATACATCATAGAGCTCAGATGCAAAATAGTGAATTTTAGGTTAAAAGCTTAAGCTTTAATAGAAATTGTATGTTTAAAAAATTATTTATGCTTCTTGATGATCATTTGAAAACAATGATAAGAGCTACATCGCACCATGCATTTTAGCTGACTATTTCTTTTCACAAAAAAATTAAATTGCCAAGAATTATTTTTCGTTCATGAGTTATACACAAAAATAATGTAAACTATTATGTAGCGTAGCTTATTGGTATAAATAGACGAAAACGCACAAATAACAAGAATCTATTCTAATTTTGAGCATCTTTCTGCCTCAAAGAGAACGTCCCAAATCATCAGAACACATTGGATTAGCATCCTTTTTAATTGGTCCTTTGGGGCATCTTGACCGATGTCAATATTGACATTTTTTGTCAAAGGTGAGAAACTGGACAAAGATGCCACATTTGAGTCCGCGAGTACGCGCGCCAATCTTCTTTGGCAGTGCTGTGGAAGCGCGGGAGAGCCAGAGCTGTCAGCAGATCCACCAGCAGGGTATAAATACTGGAAAGCGCCGGTTGGGAGCGTATCATTCGTTTCACCCTACTTGAACCGAACACATCTACAACATGTCTGGACGCGGAAAGGGAGGCAAAGTCAAGGGAAAGGCAAAGTCCCGATCATCCAGGGCAGGACTTCAGTTCCCTGTTGGTCGTATCCACAGGCTCCTGAGGAAGGGCAACTACGCCGAACGTGTCGGTGCCGGAGCCCCCGTCTACTTGGCTGCTGTCATGGAGTACTTGGCTGCTGAGGTCCTCGAGTTGGCAGGCAATGCCGCCAGGGACAACAAGAAGACCAGGATCATCCCCAGGCACTTGCAGTTGGCCATCCGTAACGACGAGGAGTTGAACAAGCTCTTGGCTGGAGTCACCATTGCCCAAGGTGGTGTCCTCCCCAACATCCAAGCTGTCCTCTTGCCCAAGAAGACCGAAGCCCCCGCCAAGAAGGCCTAAGATGGATCTCCCACTTTTCTTTATGGAGAAAAACGCAACGGCCCTTTTTAGGGCCACAAATAAGTTCCTCAAAGAGATTCTAAGAATGCCATTCATTAATTAAAAATACTCATGAACGATCCATCACATTCAGATCTAGATGGTTTTCAATGAATATTCAGCCCCCTTTGAACAAGTGGTGAATACTACGATTTCTCATGGGTCATAATTGCTATACCATGTTTCGGATTTTTTATCAATAGCTCCTTAAATAATGCATTTGCTCAAATGTTTTGGATTACTTACTACGACTCCTAGGAAAAAAATTAAGCAAGTAAGTTAAAAAGCTAGCACTACTCACTGCACTAGCCAATAGTTTCCTTTTTGATATATAGATGGCGCTGTTTTCATGAACTCAACATATTTACGAATAAAAGCGCCCTCGTGCGGAGAAAATAAGAAGCTGTCAGCTCTGATTGTCGTAATAAATTGGAAATTGCTGGGGCAGCAATTTGACATTGTCATCGAAGATAAATGAAAACCTCGATTCAAGGTAGCCAATCATAATGATAATAATAGCTAGCTTGCACATATGCTGCTGTCATCGAATGCGAGAAAAAACTTTCCCTTTATCATCTCTCAATTATAGTTACGGGTCCACCAAATGCGTTGAACTTCGAACAATGGGGCATAATTTCAAAACGACAAGGCTGAGTGCAATTATTATTTTGTCTGGTGGATGTGGCAATACACAATTGGAAAACTGCTTCTCAGGACACCCATATCACAAAATGGTAATGACCCTTTATCTTTAAAAGCATTATTTTGTTCTATGAATGAAAGTGAGCTTTTGCATTTGTGGCCTTTTGCACTTGTGTCAAAGTCATTAAGCTGATTACAACTTGCGCTCAGTGCCAAAATGATCACAGTGGGCTAAAAAACCGCACTTTTTTATCCTGTTTGGCTCGCGTGCTTGATTAAGCATACATCAAATGACTGTAGGCACTCTCTAGTGTGTGCATAGAGGGAGAAATTGATGCATTTGGGCTCGATGCCAGAAACCCTTGTGTCCAGATTGCAAAAACAAGGCAATTTAGGGCCTATACGCAGCAATTTGGAATTGGGTAAAACTCCGTTTAAAAGCATCTGTTGTTGGCATTGAGGCATTTTTGCAGCGAAATTGAACCTAGATGAAATTAAAGTACTTAGAGGGTCCGTGAAAAATTGTGCACATGCTGGCTATTCTACGTGCCGTGAATTTTGAGCATTCATCATGAGCCAAAAGTTTCACGTCGAGAACCTTTTCTATGTTGCGCGCCGCGTCGCGCAGCTCAGAGTCCCAGGGAAAGTGGCCATTATTTTTAAAATCCTTTTAGCCAAACAACGGCATGATAATAGTAGTTGGTAGTAGTACAATGAATGAAAATGACCTGGTTGACCTCAGGACAGAAATGGCATTCTCGACCCAATTTTGAATAAGCCGCTCGGATTGTTTTCAATTACTACGCAAGTGCTAGCGTTGAAGTCTCCCAGCTGCAGCAGCTCGCGCCCTCTTTGCTTATTAAGCAGATGATACAAAAAGTGGATCTACATTCTGAGCTTAGCTGCATTCCTACGTTTTGTTCTACCAATTATGAGTTTTCCCCGCCACACTTTTCCCCAGACTCGTGCAGTTAAAGCATTTCGTAGCATAGCCGGAATTTTTATGAACCCTTCTCTTCCTATGATTTGATGATGTCGGTAAGATGTAACCGCCTCGGGCGACAAAATTGGACCTTAAATTAAGCTGGAAAGATGTTTTTCTGTCAAAAAGTAACGGGCCACACCTCGGAATTTCATTTACATACTAAATGCCTCATTTTCTGCTTTTGCGCAATTCTTGTACGCATAGCACTCCAAGTGACTGACACGTTTTTGTTATTCAAAACGCTGAAGAAAGGTAACCAGGTTTCGCGAGGCTTTTTTTCTGAAAATGGCTCGCGCGGAGTGAAAATGCGAAAAAACTTCCAGAACGGTAAAAAAGGCATTAAAATCAAGTTTCATTCTGTATAAGGCAAAGGTGCCATTCGAGGAAAGAAATTTATGGCGAGGAGTTCGTAAAACTGCTTCTAATGAGACATTCAATGGCCTGGGTCGCTGTTGAAGAAAACCACGAATAAATTGGATAATTGGACAAATTCGATATCCGGAGCAACAACTACCATCGTCATGATGATCGGTTGTCTGGGAAACTGCTAGTTCATTAGCTGACACTCAGTAGTTGCCCCTCACCAGCTGACTTCTTGACCCGTGTGACCTTGCGCGGTTTAAAAACAATCCGACAACTAACATGCACGGTGGGAAAACCAGGCCGTTTCTTCGTATTTTATGGCATAACTCGCGGAGTTATGTGTTATGGCCGACAGCAATCATCTTGTAGACTCTCATTATTAATCTAGCCAAGTTGAGAAAAAACCTCTTGTTGGCTTTTTTTCATTTCATGACTCCAAATGTGATTTGAGCATTGTTTGCCCACTTTCGTTTTTTCCCCGGTCTCATCTCTTTGTCAAGATCTCCTTGGCTGACAACATATGTGAATGTGAGGCCAGAAAATTCGGTTTTGGTCGCAGCAAGCGTAAATCAGTCGAAAAAACACCTGATCATGGTTCCAAGAAGCTTGCAATTAACCTTGATCTTATCGTGAATAAACTAATATTGATTCCTAGCTACAGGATGAAAGTCATCAAAACGCTCCTTTGATGGAGCACCTTTCAGGCTATTGTTCCACATATTTTTTGCTGGCCTTTTGTAATTACAATTTGGAGGTACGGGTAAACCACTCGATGGGCTGATTGTGATTTCTGCTGTCTGAGAGATGACAACCGCCCAGGGCTGGAAATTCTTAGATGACTTGGGCCACTGTGTTTTTTGGGGCCGCCTCGGGTTCAAACTTGGTTGGTTGCTGGAATTCTGACAAGCTCAACTTCTTCGGCCACTAGCCCTGCACATCGGGTCAAAAATCCATCTCAAAAATCCAATTATATTGTATTTTAGGTGGCGCCATCTTTTGTTTACAAACCTGACTTGTGTTGACCTCAGCGCCACCTATGTAACAATAATAATATTATTAGAAGCAGAGTGTAAATAAACAAAAGGAGTGATTTTCGCGCGTGGTTGGCCCCAGCGTGCATCTATGGTATAGCTCGCAGGTTGGCACCGCTTGTCCAAAGGCTGACCTGGAGCTGGTGAGGGCAAGGAACCTACCATCTACTGGACGCATGCCTAAAATCGCGCGCGAGCTCCAAGAACAGCTACAGCGCCAGCTCCTCCACCAACCCAGGATTGCCAAGAACCCAAAAGTGATGCTGAATTTCAACAACAATAACAGGTGCTGCTGCTGCTGCTGCTGACGAAATGGCCTCAGAACAGCCACTGAGGCTGCTCTCCGATGCGAGCAAGGCCTCCAGGCTGAGCCCAAGGTGCAACCTCAACGGATCCTCCAGCTCCTTGGCCTCCAGTCTCACTTCTAGGTCTCCCTTTGGCCTCTCCAGGCAAGCCTCAGTGTCGAGCTCGGTAAGCAGATAATTGGAATTTGCAGCCTCGTCATCTCCTCCTCCTCTTCCAATTTTGTGCCAGAATGTCGCACATCATTATATTTGGGGTATTTTCAGCCTTGTCATGTTGTTCATCATGGCCGCCAAAGCTCATCCACTTCTGCGGAATTGAGCCAATATAATTTGGCCCCGCCAGTTATCCCACCAAGGAGGCCGTATTTCATGGCCTCGCCCACTGGGGGCACCACGCCCGCGCTCATCAAGCTGAGCAGCCCGGTTGACCAGGGCTACCAAACTCTCTTGTCAACTTCGGCCACGCCCCCTGTCACTACTTCAGCTGCCAAACATTCCCCTTTCGACTGGTTGAGCGACGACCTCGTGGTGCAAGTGTTCAAGTTTTTGCCCACCAGAGGGCTCTGTGAGTGTGCTCGGGTCTGTCGCAGGTTCTACTTTTTGGCCTGGGAGCCCAGATTATGGACCAAAATTGACCTGAGCCTCAAGCTCAGGTGTGACCAGGCTTTGCTCACCCTACTCAAGTTGCTTTCAAGAGACATGCTGACCTGTCGAGCCGTGGAAAGGGTCACTCTTGGCTCGTCTGGTGGGCTGTCCGATGCAGGGCTGGAAGTGGTTGCCAGCCATTGCCCGAATTTGCGCCAATTCCAGGTGAAAAACTGCAAGAGCATCACCAACTCTGGCATCCAGAGGTTGTTGACTAAATGCCCCAATTTGACTCACTTGGAGTTGCCTGGTAAGAATTCGGTTTTTAAAGCCTTGCGCGCTTTGTTTGTTTATTTGTTTACACTTTCATAGCCTGCCGTTCACGGCCCGGCTCGCGTTAAAAAACAACAGCTGACGCACAGCTAGCATGCGCAGACGTCAGCTGACAAACTTGAATTGCAGCTAGGAGAATTTTTGGTGCAGCTGATAGATCCCCCACTGATGATGCTGGAAATCTATCAAGCAAGCTCACAAAGGGCTGTTCAATCAAACAAAATGTGATGACCTTGTTAGCCCTCATGCCCTAACATGTCAAAACTTGCCATTAAATTCCAACTCATCACTCATGCATAATATGGATTTCACTTTCGGGGGCTAATTTAATTTACGGTTCCTTGGAATTTCTAGTTGATCAAACAATGCAGTAGTAGTTATTTTCCTTTGATGCCTGAATTTTTCGAGTGCACTGTCTCATGTTTGCCAGCTGCAAATATTGTAATTTCACGGCCCATATTTATTCGAGGATCAGCATGTGCAAAAATAGTGCTTGTAAAATTCGTGCAGATCGAGTTTTGCACGCCATTATCATCGTTACAACAACCTGTTGCAAGCACACTGGGCTTTTTGCCCATTTACGATTCATAAAAAAGGACCAGATTCACCATTTATTCGCCCCATAAAAAGACTGAAATAGTCGCACAATTTTGAAGAGTTGGTTTTTGCAATCATCCTGCGGTTTTTGCTGGCTGCTTGCAAAACTTGAAATTAGCTGTATTTGGATGGAATTAATCAAATATCCCACTGTGCGCAAGCCGTGCGGTGCACTTTTTATTTGGGACCACTTTAAAAAATCTGATAACAACTCTAGCAGCAACCAGAGATCATCTTTATAATAACCTACACAATCTACAGTGCCCTCAGCCCTGAAAATCCTCAAATTGGCCAAGCATCAGCTAGAAAGTAGTCCAATAACTCTAATGGAGGCGCCCTTAAAAATCACCCAAATCAAATTGCCATTGGAACGGATTTTACGCTTTAAATGGCTGTCACTGTATTTATCACACACATATGCAGAGTTGAGTAACAGCAGTTGGTGGTTGGCTTTTGGTTCTATTCGGTTCATTAATGCAAGATAACTTTGTCATTTTTTGTTTGCCGCAAACTCAAGAGATTCCGAGATTTGGTCTACTGCATCATGACTTCCTAAAATGTCGTCAGATGTCTGACAAGGGAGGGGACACACAAAGTTGACGTCATCACGCGCTACTGCGGCAAAAAGTCACGAATTTTACTCCATACCGAGAAAATTGCTGCTTGCGCGCAGCTGATCGCGTAGATTGGAATCCTCAAGGACCGAAAATTAAATTGAGAAATCAAGGAAGTGGAAGAATGCACATTATTTACTCAAAAATCGTTATTTTCTCTTCTGGCAGGTTGCTCCCTGATCTCGACCACTGTGGGCTTGGAAGGGCAGAATAGCTTGCTTTTTCTCGATTTATCCGACTGCACCAGGCTCATGGACGCTGGCCTCAACTTGATTGCAAAAAATTCCCCGCATCTCAGACAACTTTTCCTCCGGAGATGTATTAATATCACAGGTATGTGCTGCTGCTCCCTTTGATTTATGAACCGGTCAAAACTGAGCTGGCTTTGGCTATTAATCGATTAAAATGCTTTTCTTCTTTTGCCTGATTAATGGGGCCGTTATCATAGAGCCAATGAAGAGCTATCCACTTTTTTCTGCTATTTTATAACTCGTTTCAATCACGTGGCTGGCATAGCAAAAAGCTAAACGGAAGCAAGCCAGATTTATATCAATTTAGAGGGATCTGCAGAGGAGGTCTTTTTATTAAGCTCGTGTGGATTTTGAAGACCCACTGTTGAGCATTTCCAATTTAGCCCATTAATATGTCGAGTAGCTCTTTTTTGCTCGCCTACTTGGAATGATTGTAATTAAAGCTGGAAATTTGTCGCATTTATCATGCTACGCGCGCACAGCAAATGAAGTTGTGAAATCAATCATTTCTTCCTGGGATCCATCTTGCTCTGCAAGACACTTCTTTGTTGTTGCTTTTTTGCCAACCTCCATCAAGTATAGTACATATAATATTCCACACACTGATAGCAGACACCCAAAAGCTCTGTAACAAATCGTTCACAATTGACTTTATGATGAGGAGTAAAAACTTATTCAGCACTAGCGCGTGTGGGCGAAAAAACTGAATCTATCCACATGCACAAAAACAAGGGGCCTTATTTTTTTCTTCACGAACTTTTGTTTCTTTTTGGGTGCCAAAAATTTGATAAGGAAATGGGCGGAGGAATTTCCGATTGCCTGTTTACTAGCTGTTATTTGATCATTAATTAAAAAAAGCTACCTCAAGGCCTTGCTCTCAATTCATAGGCTTCTAATTTATGGCGAGTAATTTTTCTTGACCTATATATACGTATTAATAATCTATCCCCTACCTACTTAGGTAGGCGTTGGGGTGCATAGCTAGGGTACTATGCAAAGCAGGGCAAACTTGATTTATAATGCATTTAAATTGATTGATTTGATTGCGTGCATGGCATGCGCGGAAATTTGTTTTTCTTCGTCGTCTGTCAAATTCCATCATGTGAATAGCAATATTTTTTCCAATAAATACAATACTGAGACTGTCAAAAACCTGAACCAGAAATGTCTGATAGTGATCCATTGGCAGCCGATATTTTTCCTTGTATTTGACATTTATTAACAACTGAAGCACTACGGGCACTAAATGAGTAAAAGTGGCTCGTGTGTGGTGATTTCAACGCGCGGCGTGCACGATCATTGAATAATGATTGAGATCATCGCGTGTTTCTCCAGCAGCACTTGACTTTTGACATATTCAAGCTGAATTTTATGTTCTTCGGTTGTGGCTTGTTAAACATTTACGAACAGTTACTGCCTCATGTCATGCCATGAAAAACATATTTTTTTCTGCTTTACAACCGACTTGATTTTTCGACCTTGACTTGTCTTCTCTTGGTCAAGACCCCTCGCTCACGAGGAGTTACTCCAAAAAAAAACCTTGTTTTGATCCACTAAATTCTGAAAAAAGTTTTAATAAGAAAATAGAGCATGTTCTAAAGCATCAACATATACTAGGTCTAGGCTATTTTTCTCCAATTACCTTAGTGAAGGTCACACTTATCCATCTTGTTCGCATTCTAGCACAACCAATTTTTTTGCCAGCGTTGGTTTGAAGAATTTTAATTACACTTGTAAGACAAGATCTGGAATTTTCGATTTGTGGCCATTTCAGTCAGAGCGTATAGCAGCCGCGCGGAAATAAAACGTGGAATGAAGTGGCGAAAAAAAGATTACTGCCCTTTTTTCAGCAGCAGCACTCCAATTTTCATGCACTGAGGGTAATGAACCGGAAAAATAGACAGATTTTGGCCCAAATTTGGAGCCGCTGAAACTAATGCGATTAGTCAAGCCTGTATTAATTTTTGAAGAGTCGAAAAATACTGCAGACAAAAAAAGGCAAGTTGTCATGTTGGCTAGCTGCTGCCTATTCGAAAAATGTTAATTTCGTTTGCTGAAGACATTCCAATAATGCTAGGTACTTTTTGTGGGGGAAAAACGACCAATGGGCATACCTCGTTGCATTCCACAGATGACAGAAGTCTCATTTTCGTATAAGGTCAAGCTAGCTAAAATATGATCTGTAAGACCTTGTGTCTATTTTTTGACATTGTTTTTGAGCGCATATAGCAGTATGAAAATTCGAAGGCCAGCAGCAAAGGCACTGCGCTTAAGCATTCCGGACAAATTATTGAATTTTAGGCTTTGTGCACATAGGGAGCCAAAATCTTTTGCCCAAATCCCCGAAGGACACTGAGGCATGATTAAAACCGTGATGGACGTGCCAAGCATGTTTTGAAAACATGGCTCAGGTTTCAAAGACAAATGATTGGCCCAGAAAATTGACATCCTTTCATTACCTTGATGAAGTTGGCTCCTAGTAGACCTTTTGGGATCTGGGAAATCTGTTTTCTAGCCAGCCCTCTCGTCTGGGGGCTATTTTCGAGCCCATTTGTGGTGAATTTAGTGCTCTGCCAAGTGAAATAATGGCAGACATTAGCATACTACATTTTGTCACTAATTGCACTCTTCCCATTCTTTTGCAGACATTGGGATTAAGTACCTCACTTCGTACTGCCTCCACCTCAAAGAGCTGAGCATCTCGGACTGCTCGCAGATCACCGACTTTGGACTCTACGAGTTGGCCAAGTTGGGGCCCAACCTGCGGTACTTGTCGGTGGCGAAATGTGACCAAATCTCAGACACAGGTGTGAAGGAAATTGCGCGGCTCTGCTACAAGCTGCGATATCTTAATGTCAGAGGATGTGAGGCTGTCAGTGACGATGCAATTGAAGTTATTGCCACGTCTTGTCTTCGAATCAAGTCACTCGACATAGGCAAATGTGATGTGACAGACATCGGCCTGAAGCAGCTAGCGGAACACTCAACAGGCCTTCGCAAGCTAAGCGTAAAAAGTTGTGAGATGATCAGTGACAAAGGCATCGAGAGCATAGCCTACTTTTGCCGTGGCCTTCAACAGCTCAACATTCAGGATTGCTCAATAACGCTGAATGCCTATCGAGTGGTCAAGAAGTTTTGCAAGCAGTGCATCATTGAGCACACAAACCCTGGCTTTTTTTGAATCAACAATTTACGACCATTAAGTGTGAACTGGTGGGTGTTCTAAACAATTTGCGTGATGGTCGTGACCTTTGGGTCCGATGCGGATTAAAAATAATTGCTGCAAAGTCATGTGGAAAACCATTTATGTATTTCATGAGCACATCTCTCGCGCATATATAAACTCTACGAAAATCCTTTTCCTGATCCTGACCTTCTTTCACGGTTCAAAGTTGCCATATTATGTAAATTCTCGCCTGTGATATTATTCTGCAATAAAGTTAGATTATACGTGTGGACTTTGCTGTTCTTATATACCCAGCCTGAAAGTGCATTCGCCTTGTCAATGTTGTAAATTCATGCAATGCAATCTGAAAACGAGGAGGAATTTTCTAGCACTCTCTCCTATTCAGTTTGTCAAATACCTTCATGCCTGAATACCCAACAATTATACGATCAGAATTTCTTCATGAATCAGCATAAAAGAACAACTAGTACTAGTTGGAATGATGATCTAAAGTGTCATTCAGGGCCCCTTCAGTCATATATTTCTAGCATGAGACTGGATTTGGGCATAGCCATACTTGGATCATAACTGGAAGATAGCGGCGGAGGAACCAGCATGAGATGATGTTGTTGCTCCATTGTGTCTTCTGTGCATACCTATGGTATATCATACACAACTTATGCATGCAAGTTTCCATACACCGAGTTTCTACTCGGCCAACTTTTGCTCCTCCTCATCAACAATTAGATGCAAAGATTTTGGGCCACAATTTAAAGCACACACATGGCCCGAAGGCAGCTCTAAAACGCACCCATGCTACAGCCCTAATGGCCCCATTAGAAGGCAGTTTAACATCTTCTTTTTGCAAAAAAAAAGGTAGCAAGGGAATAACAGCTGAATATGTCACTTTATTTGCATGACTAGAGTTGCAGAACGAAATGGGTAAGATAGTGTAGTAAATAGAATTTTCAGAAGAAACCAGGGTGCGAATGCTCAATGATACACCGCTTGCAAAACTTCTTGACCATGCGGTAGCCTTCTTGCGTAATTGGGCAATCTTGGATGTTCAATTGCTGAAGGCCGCGGCAATAATAGGCCACACACTGGATGCCTTGGTCACTGACCATTTCACAACTTTTCACACTGAGCTTCTTCAAGTTGGGGCAGTTCTCGGATAACATTTTTAAGCCGACGTCTGTCACATCACATTTGCCTATGTCCAATGAGCGAAGCCTGGAACACGAGCGTGCCAGCATTTCAATGGCTTCATCGCTGACAGCCTCGCATCCTCTGACATTTAGGTACCTCAGCTTGTAGCAAAGCCGAGCAATTTGCTTCACTCCCGAGTCTGAGATCTGATCACATTTTGCCACTGACAAGTATCTTAGGTTGGGCCCCAGCTTGGCCAGTTCGTAGAGTCCAAAGTCGGTGATCTGCGAGCAATCTGAGATGCTCAATTCTCGGAGTTGCAGACAATAGGAGGCCACATACTTGATCCCAATATCTGGAAAGGCCAACCATACAAAAGATTATCAAAAGGAAGCAGGCATAGTTTTATTATTTTCCCCCCATTAACATTGACCCTGGGCTTGATTGATGGCCGAATTCATGTTTTACGAAGGGAGGAGGTCGACTAAAGGCTTTTGTGGCTACTAATGCAATAATCATCATTGCAGCAGCGGTGGCTGAATAATAGTAAGATTAGTGGCCTTGGGGGCTACTTATAAATTATGACGTTTCGAGCAAAATTTGCAGCCTGCCTGATGCTTATAAACAGATGCCTCAGCCACTTGACCAAGCATTTCTGAAAAGGTCATGGAATTAGTTGGCAGGCAAAAGTCTCTCTTTAAAACTCCTCATTAACGAGCATTTATTTGAGCCAGGCTGAATCGTGACTCATTATTTGCAAAATGGTGAAATGAGTGATAGTGCAGCAAGCTAACCAGTGAGGAAATTGAATAATTGCAATAGTGGTTTTCATTTCATGAAGTAGGAGTAATTATCAAAAATGTCTGCCTAAGGGGGTCACTTTTTCATAATTAGCAGCAATTGTCTCCTTTATGGCAAAGACTCTAAAATGTACCTGTGACAGAAGTGCATCTTCGGAGGAACAAGTAAAGCAATTGTGGGCAAGTCTCAACCACCATTTTGAGACCGGCGTCTTCCAAAGACAGGCAATCAGTCAAATCTAGATATTGCAGATGTTCCAGTCTCCTTAAGGTTGGCTTTCTTGCCACTCCAGGAGTTGGAGGAGGTTGGTGCACCTTTAGACTTGAGATCATATGACAACCTGAAATAAAAAGAAAAACAATTCTGATAATGAGCAAAAAAAGGGGGACCATATAAAATGCCCAAATGGCCCAAAATGGCCCAAATGGCCCAAAATTTTAAAACCTAAAAATTTCAACTCAGGCAGCACCCTTGGGCAATGAGGAGTCCAAATATGAAAATTATTTTTGCCTAACTCAAAGGAAAGTCACTTAAATATTAACTTAAAGATTGAAAAAATTACTGTATAAAAGCCTGGAGGCCCAAATGGCCCAAAATTTTAGATTTGAAAAATTCCAATGCAGAATGATCCCTTGTGACTAGGAGAGTGCACTCATAAAATTTGACAATCCTAATACAAAAGGAAGTACCTTAAATAATAACTTAAACATTGTTATTGTGCTAGGCACAAAGTGGCCCAAAATTTTAGATTTGAAAAATTCCAATGCAGAATGATCCCTTGTGACTAGGAGAGTGCACTCGTAAAATTTGACAATCCTAATACTTAAGGAAGTGCCTTAAATAATAACTTAAACATTGTTAATGTGCTAGGCACAAAGTGGCCCAAAATTTTATATTTGAAAAATTCCAATGCAGAATGATCCCTTGTGACTAGGAGAGTGCACTCATAAAATTTGACAATCCTAATACAAAAGGAAGTACCTTAAATAATAACTTAAACATTGTTATTGTGCTAGGCACAAAGTGGCCCAAAATTTTAGATTTGAAAAATTCCAATGCAGAATGATCCCTTGTGACTAGGAGAGTGCACTCATAAAATTTGACAATCCTAATACTTAAGGAAGTGCCTTAAATAATAACTTAAACATTGTTATTGTGCCAGGCACAAAGTGGCCCAAAATTTTAGATTTGAAAAATTCCAATGCAGAATGATCCCTTGTGACTAGGAGAGTGCACTCATAAAATTTGACAATCCTAATACTTAAGGAAGTACCTTAAATAATAACTTAAACATTGTTATTGTGCTAGGCACAAAGTGGCCCAAAATTTTAGATTTGAAAAATTCCAATGCAGAATGATCCCTTGTGACTAGGAGAGTGCACTCATAAAATTTGACAATCCTAATACAAAAGGAAGTACCTTAAATAATAACTTAAACATTGTTATTGTGCTAGGCACAAAGTGGCCCAAAATTTTAGATTTGAAAAATTCCAATGCAGAATGATCCCTTGTGACTAGGAGAGTGCACTCATAAAATTTGACAATCCTAATACTTAAGGAAGTGCCTTAAATAATAACTTAAACATTGTTATTGTGCCAGGCACAAAGTGGCCCAAAATTTTAGATTTGAAAAATTCCAATGCAGAATGATCCCTTGTGACTAGGAGAGTGCACTCATAAAATTTGACAATCCTAATACTTAAGGAAGTGCCTTAAATAATAACTTAAACATTGTTATTGTGCTAGGCACAAAGTGGCCCAAAATTTTAGATTTGAAAAATTCCAATGCAGAATGATCCCTTGTGACTAGGAGAGTGCACTCATAAAATTTGACAATCCTAATACATAAGGAAGTACCTTAAATAATAACTTAAACATTGTTATTGTGCTAGGCACAAAGTGGCCCAAAATTTTAGATTTGAAAAATTCCAATGCAGAATGATCCCTTGTGACTAGGAGAGTGCACTCATAAAATTTGACAATCCTAATACTTAAGGAAGTGCCTTAAATAATAACTTAAACATTGTTATTGTGCCAGGCACAAAGTGGCCCAAAATTTTAGATTTGAAAAATTCCAATGCAGAATGATCCCTTGTGACTAGGAGAGTGCACTCATAAAATTTGACAATCCTAATACTTAAGGAAGTGCCTTAAATAATAACTTAAACATTGTTATTGTGCTAGGCACAAAGTGGCCCAAAATTTTAGATTTGAAAAATTCCAATGCAGAATGATCCCTTGTGACTAGGAGAGTGCACTCATAAAATTTGACAATCCTAATACTTAAGGAAGTACCTTAAATAATAACTTAAACATTGTTATTGTGCTAGGCACAAAGTGGCCCAAAATTTTAGATTTGAAAAATTCCAATGCAGAATGATCCCTTGTGACAAGGAGAGTGCACTCATAAAATTTGACAATCCTAATACTTAAGGAAGTGCCTTAAATAATAACTTAAACATTGTTATTGTGCTAGGCACAAAGTGGCCCAAAATTTTAGATTTGAAAAATTCCAATGCAGAATGATCCCTTGTGACTAGGAGAGTGCACTCATAAAATTTGACAATCCTAATACTTAAGGAAGTGCCTTAAATAATAACTTAAACATTGTTATTGTGCTAGGCACAAAGTGGCCCAAAATTTTAGATTTGAAAAATTCCAATGCAGAATGATCCCTTGTGACTAGGAGAGTGCACTCATAAAATTTGACAATCCTAATACAAAAGGAAGTACCTTAAATAATAACTTAAACATTGTTATTGTGCTAGGCACAAAGTGGCCCAAAATTTTAGATTTGAAAAATTCCAATGCAGAATGATCCCTTGTGACTAGGAGAGTGCACTCATAAAATTTGACAATCCTAATACTTAAGGAAGTGCCTTAAATAATAACTTAAACATTGTTATTGTGCTAGGCACAAAGTGGCCCAAAATTTTAGATTTGAAAAATTCCAATGCAGAATGATCCCTTGTGACTAGGAGAGTGCACTCATAAAATTTGACAATCCTAATACTTAAGGAAGTGCCTTAAATAATAACTTAAACATTGTTATTGTGCCAGGCACAAAGTGGCCCAAAATTTTAGATTTGAAAAATTCCAATGCAGAATGATCCCTTGTGACTAGGAGAGTGCACTCATAAAATTTGACATTCCTAATACTTAAGGAAGTGCCTTAAATAATAACTTAAACATTGTTATTGTGCTAGGCACAAAGTGGCCCAAAATTTTAGATTTGAAAAATTCCAATGCAGAATGATCCCTTGTGACTAGGAGAGTGCACTCATAAAATTTGACATTCCTAATACTTAAGGAAGTGCCTTAAATAATAACTTAAACATTGTTAATGTGCTAGGAACAAAGTGGCCCAAAATTTTAGATTTTGGATTGTCAAATTTCATTGTTTCATGTTTCATGTTAAAGTTATTATTTAAGGCACTTCCTTAAGTATTAGGATTGTCATATTTTATGAGTGCACTCTCCATGTCACAAGGGTTCATTCTGCATTGGAATTTTTCAAATCTAAAATTTTGGGCCACTTTGTGCCTGGCACATTAACAATGTTTAAGTTATTATTTAAGGCACTTCCTTAAGTATTAGGATTGTCAAATTTTATGAGTGCACTCTCCTTGTCACAAGGGATCATTCTGCATTGGAATTTTTCAAATCTAAAATTTTGGGCCACTTTGTGCCTAGCACAATAACAATGTTTAAGTTATTATTTAAGGTACTTCCTTAAGTATTAGGATTGTCAAATTTTATGAGTGCACTCTCCTAGTCACAAGGGATCATTCTGCATTGGAATTTTTCAAATCTAAAATTTTGGGCCACTTTGTGCCTAGCACAATAACAATGTTTAAGTTATTATTTAAGGCACTTCCTTAAGTATTAGGATTGTCAAATTTTATGAGTGCACTCTCCTAGTCACAAGGGATCATTCTGCATTGGAATTTTTCAAATCTAAAATTTTGGGCCACTTTGTGCCTGGCACAATAACAATGTTTAAGTTATTATTTAAGGCACTTCCTTAAGTATTAGGATTGTCAAATTTTATGAGTGCACTCTCCTAGTCACAAGGGATCATTCTGCATTGGAATTTTTCAAATCTAAAATTTTGGGCCACTTTGTGCCTAGCACAATAACAATGTTTAAGTTATTATTTAAGGCACTTCCTTAAGTATTAGGAATGTCAAATTTTATGAGTGCACTCTCCTAGTCACAAGGGATCATTCTGCATTGGAATTTTTCAAATCTAAAATTTTGGGCCACTTTGTGCCTGGCACAATAACAATGTTTAAGTTATTATTTAAGGCACTTCCTTAAGTATTAGGATTGTCAAATTTTATGAGTGCACTCTCCTAGTCACAAGGGATCATTCTGCATTGGAATTTTTCAAATCTAAAATTTTGGGCCACTTTGTGCCTAGCACAATAACAATGTTTAAGTTATTATTTAAGGTACTTCCTTTTGTATTAGGATTGTCAAATTTTATGAGTGCACTCTCCTAGTCACAAGGGATCATTCTGCATTGGAATTTTTCAAATATAAAATTTTGGGCCACTTTGTGCCTAGCACAATAACAATGTTTAAGTTAATATTTAAGGTACTTCCTTAAGTATTAGGATTGTCAAATTTTATGAGTGCACTCTCCTAGTCACAAGGGATCATTCTGCATTGGAATTTTTCAAATCTAAAATTTTGGGCCACTTTGTGCCTGGCACATTAACAATGTTTAAGTTATTATTTAAGGCACTTCCTTAAGTATTAGGATTGTCAAATTTTATGAGTGCACTCTCCTAGTCACAAGGGATCATTCTGCATTGGAATTTTTCAAATATAAAATTTTGGGCCACTTTGTGCCTAGCACAATAACAATGTTTAAGTTATTATTTAAGGCACTTCCTTAAGTATTAGGATTGTCAAATTTTATGAGTGCACTCTCCTAGTCACAAGGGATCATTCTGCATTGGAATTTTTCAAATCTAAAATTTTGGGCCACTTTGTGCCTGGCACAATAACAATGTTTAAGTTATTATTTAAGGCACTTCCTTAAGTATTAGGATTGTAAAATTTTATGAGTGCACTCTCCTAGTCACAAGGGATCATTCTGCATTGGAATTTTTCAAATCTAAAATTTTGGGCCACTTTGTGCCTAGCACAATAACAATGTTTAAGTTATTATTTAAGGTACTTCCTTAAGTATTAGGATTGTCAAATTTTATGAGTGCACTCTCCTAGTCACAAGGGATCATTCTGCATTGGAATTTTTCAAATCTAAAATTTTGGGCCACTTTGTGCCTAGCACAATAACAATGTTTAAGTTATTATTTAAGGTACTTCCTTTTGTATTAGGATTGTCAAATTTTATGAGTGCACTCTCCTAGTCACAAGGGATCATTCTGCATTGGAATTTTTCAAATATAAAATTTTGGGCCACTTTGTGCCTAGCACAATAACAATGTTTAAGTTAATATTTAAGGTACTTCCTTAAGTATTAGGATTGTCAAATTTTATGAGTGCACTCTCCTAGTCACAAGGGATCATTCTGCATTGGAATTTTTCAAATCTAAAATTTTGGGCCACTTTGTGCCTGGCACATTAACAATGTTTAAGTTATTATTTAAGGCACTTCCTTAAGTATTAGGATTGTCAAATTTTATGAGTGCACTCTCCTTGTCACAAGGGATCATTCTGCATTGGAATTTTTCAAATCTAAAATTTTGGGCCACTTTGTGCCTAGCACAATAACAATGTTTAAGTTATTATTTAAGGCACTTCCTTAAGTATTAGGATTGTCAAATTTTATGAGTGCACTCTCCTTGTCACAAGGGATCATTCTGCATTGGAATTTTTCAAATCTAAAATTTTGGGCCATTTGGGCCTCCAGGCTATTATACTGTATTTTTTTAATCTTTAAGTTAATATTTAAGTGACTTTCCTTTGAGTTAGGCAAAAATAATTTTCATATTTGGACTCCTCATTGCCCAAGGGTGCTGCATGAGTTGAAATTTTAAGGTTTTAAAATTTTGGGCCATTTGGGCCATTTTGGGCCATTTGGGCATTTTATATGGTCCCCCCAAAAAAGGAGGTTTTCTATTGAAGAGTGTTTGGGGCTGCTGTAACCTTTATTTTTGAGCACCATTTTAGCTGCAGAGTTATGGTATATAAGAGGTATAGCAGCTTCAGTCAGGTCATGATGGCAGGTAGAAAGAAACCCCTTGCTGAGTTTGGGCTTGATGATGAAGGCAACACCCTAAAGCTACCTAGCCTACCTGCAAAGCACTGAACAACATCTCTCATGAAGATCACCTCCTTTAGAGCCCCTATAGGAGCAAAGTACAACAGAAGGTGAGTGCAAAAAAATTGCTGCCACAGCTTCTCTTATACTTCATCCTATATATTCTTTAAGTGGCTGCTATCAAAGGGGGAAACTAGTTATGGATTTATGTGCTAGCTGCATAGTGCTAAAAGTCTTCAAATGGGTGGAGTTCAAACTTCCCTTTTGTGCTCTAATCTCTTTTTTTTTTGGAAGTGCAAAAATGCTGACTAATTAGAAATAATAACTTACCAGTGACATCAAGGTGATCAATGCTGCTGCACTTGGTCACCAAGTCCATGAGGCCTCCATTGGTGATGTTGAGACAATGCTGGATTTCCAGCCTGGCCAAGTTGGGACAAGCTCTGGCCACAATGGCCAAGCCCCTATCTGTCAACCTGACACAGCCATTGAGCACTAGTTTCTTTAGGCCATGCCTCACTGAGTTTCTGCTGAGCAGCCTGAAAATTGTCTTGAGAGCTAAATCAGCATCCACAGATTCTCCCACCAAATGCACACTGGACCAAAGCTCAGGCTCCCAGGCGAGGAAATAAAATCTTCTGCTGAGTCTGGAGCACTTCACCAAGTCGTTGGTGCTGAGAAAGGAGAGAATCCGCACTACAGCGCCATCTGGCAGCTGATCAAAACAGCTGACCTGATCACGTGACCTTCTCAGCACAGCTGACGCAACAGCTGACGAGGGAGTGGACGCGCGTGACCGGCTGACTGGAGAATGTTTTGCATTGTTGGTCATGATTCTGAGGTCCCTGATGGGGGTTTTGGTGGCTCGTACATCCCACAGTGGATGAGATGAGCTGAGGTCGGAGCTTTCGAGGCTGGAGGTCGAGCATCCCACCAGCGTGTTGTAGCCAAGGTCTTTGATTTTCAGACTTTTGCTGTGTTTTGCGCTGATTGGCCCTCCAGTGACCATGGGAGACAATCTGGACTTTTTGTCTAGACTTGTCAGGACATGTTCAGGCGAGGAATTTCTTGCCAGGCTTCCAATTGAGTCTGATTCTGAGGAATTCGTCTCTTCAACACTGAGGCTGGCAGTGTCTGCAATTTCTGAAAAAATAAGAAAGTTCAAGCATAGATACATATTCAAAATTGTGCAAGTTTGCATGAAGAAGAATTTTCCAATTTGCAATTGACACATTCCTCAAGACTTCAAGAGCTCCCAGCTCAACAATAATTTCAAGGCAGAATCAGAATTGAATCCGTTGGAGAGAAAAAATTCCACCTTTTTCTTTGTGACCCAACTGCATATAAATGGCCTACTTGAAAATAAAGAATTTTTATCCTCGGCCGCCGTTGACTGAGCCCGAGTACCAAAATGTGGAAACCGCAAAATTTGCATTTTTGTCAATGGTGAAATTGATGGATTTTTCTGTGACACCCCACCGCGTGATTTTCTCTGGCTTTAAGCACCGAGGGAAGATTGGCCACAAGAATGTCTCAATAATTTTAAAAAGACTCAGCCAAGCAACTTTTGTTGTTCTAATCACTTTTTGAGTGAAATCGGTCAACTACTATGGGAGATAAGGATCTCCAATTTGGCCAGACTGATGATGATCTGAGTTTTCTGCTCAATAGCCAAGAGCTGGGAAAGCTTATTAGTATGACTTGAAGGCATGGCATTCCACAATATGGGGGAAAAAGGAGGCCTCTCAGATGCTCTTGTTTTGACTCAATTTCAGCCCAAACTCTGATTCAAATTCTGACCCATTTGATGCTTGGCTTCAGGCCATCAAAACAACAAATTGGACATTTGAAATCCTTTTAACAATCCCTTTTGGAAGTTGCCAAAAAGGAAAATTCAAGATTGCCCTACACAAAGAATTATTCCACATTGCTTGGCTAATAATTTCTTTCTCCACTTTTTTTTGGGTCAATGGGGTCGTTTTTCTCTGCTGCACAACCAAGTTTTGAGATATCACAATTTATGGGGCTGTCAGAAAATGAAGCTGGCTTAATGAGCGCTCATTTTTCCAGTGTGGTGGTTTTGCCAGCCAAAAAATGCATTTATTTTCGCAGATTCCCATACCTTGAAGTTTGGTCCAAATTCCATCAGTGAGGAACTGAGAAGAACACTGCGTCTCGCTAATCATGGTTGGTCCCATGATGTTGAGCGTGAAAACTGACTATTATTGAACTGAGCAGACGTAGTGGCCAGAGCGAACTGAGTCTTGGGCTGAGCGCACTGAGGCTAGCTCACCTGGTGAGCGCAGCGGAGTGAGCGCAGAGACGCGCACAACTCGCGCAGCAACGCCGTTCAGTACATAGTAGGTACTCAATATAATACCGAGTAATCCAATAGCAGAGGAATTCCTCATCTCTTTAGCCATTTTTAAAGACGACAGGAAATCTCACGGGGTGCCCCATTTCCTCTTTAGAATCGCGCAATAATCACGGTCAGCCTTTTTCTGCTGTAGTAGTAGTAACTCTTTTTATTTGGACCACCCAGAGCTCGGATTTCATTGAAATTTTCAAATCATCGGTCAAGTTTCTAAAACTGGAATCCCATTGAATTAATGGCCATTCGACAAAACTCGCGCGGGTAATTACTAGAGCGGCATTCCTATTCATTATATTATTGCATTGAGAAGGAGGGTTCGAAAAGGGATGCAAAAAAGGGCCAGCAGCTGCCAAAAAATGCCAAAAATGCCACGGCTGAAATGGGGTTAATTTTAATGGCTGCAGCAACTCAACAAGGACTGAGAATAAGGGTCGTAAAGCAAAAGGATTTTTTTAAAATATCGGTTCTCACGGTCAAACGGGCGAGGAGCTTTGCTGTAAATTCCAGGTCGAGATGGATCACTTTGTTTTTTTCCTGGTGCACAAGTGGACGACAACCAACTGTTTTAAAAGGTTATTGGCCCTTTCATCATTTAGATAATTTCTCTCGAGGGACCACAAACATTTAGGAATTTCGGCAAATGAAGCCATTTTGAGAAAAAGCCATTAGCTAAACGGCCATTTGTGGTGAGTCAAAAAGCAAAAATGGGAGAAAAATGTATTTTTATGTGACAACAACTCTCTAAATTTCCCCCGAGAAATGCCTAATTTTTCATGCCTAATTCCTCATCCTCCTCCATCTTTTTTTCCATTTTGCTGCTTTTGATGGCAGTAGGCAAACAACTCTCACCTGAGCACAAAAGATGGAAAAACCGACATTTTTTCACCACCAACCCAAGGAGCCTACAATTATGTTCAACGGGGGAAAATTAATCACGTGCATATAGCACTGGAAATTTGAGGAATTTCCACTTCATAAGCAAAAATTGGTATTTAATTACACTTTGGAAGCAGGCGGCTCCCCACTATGTAATAGTATTTTGCTGTTGATTGCATTTGGAAAATCTTGATGCATTTTCGAGCAGCATAAACAAGTCTGAAAATAGTAATGATTTCTGATCATTATCATGGCCAAACAAAGCTGGGATCGTTTTGCTGCAGTAATTGAACCTCATTTGAACTTCTACTACATTTTGGCCTCAGTAGATTCTAGTCGACAGCCCCGCGGGCCGAAAATCTATCAAAAGGCTCGTTGTAGTGTGAAAAGATCAGTAGCATCAGAAAATGGCAACAGTTGTTGGGTATATTATTGTTGTTTGCACCGGTTTTGCTGCGGGGCGCTGCAGGCACCAAAAAAGCGTTATTTCTAATTTCGCTTAATGCTGCTATGGGGTTTTATTGAAAGAGCGAAAAAAAACACGACCAGGTAATCTTGACAGGTCTGTGAGGAGCTTACAATTGCATTGAAGAGCAACACAGGTGGGTGGACAGGCCAGCAAAAGCATCTTTGTTCGCTGTAGTGCGTTAGCCATCAGGACAAAAAACAAGAATTCCATCAGCAGCAGATCCTTTTGAAAAACAGTTTTATTCAATTATAAGATTTGCACCGAGCAGAATTATGGTCACAAACAAGCTAGGAGGTGGTTAAAACCTGTCACCACCTCTCACTTTTTTTCCTTATCTGCTACTGTGCACAGATATGTATATAAGACTACGCGCGCGCGGCGCCGCGCGTTGAAATCACTCAGAATAATCGTCTTCTATTTTTTTATCTTGTGAGCTGGTGGTGTGAGAAATTCTTTGCAGCCTGCATAATCCGCCATTTTTGTGACGTGAAAGGCAATGTTATGCTAATCACATTTGAAATCCAGAGCAGCATGGGATTTGCATAGCGTGCTGGAAGATGAACTGGCTCAATGCATATAAAAAATCTGATTGAGAAATTCAATCATGCACTTGAATGCAGTTATGCTCGACTTTTTCAATAATTCCGCAAGAAACAAATAGGATCGGTGCAAATTCTAATTTTGAGAAAATGAAGGGTGAGACTTCTCCCAGCAAACTGCGAATTGGAGACAACGGTAACCTCACAGCATGCTTCTTGACTTAGAAATCGCACCTTATAAGCACGAAAAAGCGAGGACTGCTAACAGCAAACGTGTACGATATTTAAACTTGCTTTAAAGCCAAGGATATACTACAAAATAGCATCACCTAATTAACATAATTAGCGTTTTTGCAGCTACTGTCACTCTCCTCATTGTTTTCTTGAAGGCATAAATTAGATGACGTAGTTAGTCTTTTTGCCAGTATATTAAGGGCAACCTTGGCTGCTTTTTTAAACCCCTTGGTTTCCCACTGTGAGGCGAATATGCAAGCGCCGAAACCAATTTGATTTTTAAATGAGCTCCTTTCAATAAATGGAGCAGGAGAAAATAATTTATAATCGAGAAAAATCATCGGGCATGCGCGTTCGAAGTCGTGACCCACGTTAACTGACCCTAATGCACACTGGTCATAAAAAGGGGGAATTTACGAGTGAAAAAGCTGCTTTTTACATCTATTTAAACCGGTGCTGCATATGATGATAATAATTTGTCCAATGGATGGTGGCGCAAAAAAGCCACCGAAATGGGCCCTGGACACGCGGACAAGCCGGCCGATCTGTGTAGAAAAGCCATTAATTAATGTCACTACTTTGCTGATGCTTATCTCAAGCTGCAGGTCACGTGACCTTCAAACCTATTGAGAATTCCAAAGAAAGCCAGGAGGACTATTTGTCAAAAAGATAAAAGCATCCCTGCTCAAAGTGCGCAAAACAATGAGATTTGCATACAATTTGTCTGCTTTTGGTCAAGGCCGTCGCAAATCTGCAGTGCACTTCCCACTTTTAGGCTGTTGTATGGGGTATAGAGAACAAAGCCAAAGTTGCTGTTGTTGTTGTGATGCAAAACCTTTTTGTCTTTAGATAAACTTGAAAATAATGAAACGAGCTCGCACGCAAATTAAAACTGAGTGCGAGCGTTTGACCTTTTTTGGTCAGCAACGATGCGAAGTGGAGATAAGCTTAAAATTGGCGCAAACTTAAATTCCCTGAGAGCAACTTTAATTCTATTTGCTTAACAATTCAAAAGGCTTTCAGTAATTGTTGCAGAGCTGCGCATGGTTGATACGCATAAATCATGGGATACATAAAAATTGCTGGTCAATTTTTCAGTCTGCTTTTGATTGCTTTTTCATTACAGAACGACAAGAGCGAGCTGGTGCTTAAAAAACGTTAACAGCTCGCCTCAAGCTACCCCAAGATTTTGATGTAGCCAAATTTATAGAGCCAGACAGGCTGAGAAAATGAGGCTCTTTTTTCTAGATTGGCCGACAGCCGCACCAGCAGACCAATCACAGCGGGGGAAATTTGATAAACTGCCTCATACCACTAACCCTTTTTTGTTCCTACGCACAGCACATCATTTCGAGGATTAGCAAGGGTTTCATTTTTGGCTGTAATTTGAGTCACACTGTGGAAATAACTAGTTTACCCACTGTGCTCCTTGATGATATGATATGAACCGTGGTAAATGAGGGATCTCACGCTACTGCAATGAGCTATAGTGTATATATGCGTAGTCCATAAAAAAAGGAGCTACGAGAAAGTTGGATAAATTGCAAAAATTTGTATTTCAGCAGACCTGAGCAGCCTCCAAAGCTCATTTTTGAGCCGTGAAAATATTCCACCTGCATTCGACACAGCTGATGTTTGATGAGCCGAAACATGAACCAATTTTTTCACACCTTTGGCTAAAGGCTCCAATTACTTGAGTGGCGTTTCCGCCATTTTAATGCTGTTATGGGCTGCTGATGACTTGAAGAGCATAATTTTGGAGCTGCAAAATCATGCTCAAAGGTGAAAAAATGTTTTTCCTAAAGGGATATTGAAACTGCCAAGCATAGCTGACATTTTTTTGGCCAATTCTCTCCTTAGCGATTTTTACCACCGCGCAGCGCAGAGTTTTTTCCACTCTGTTTTGACCAAGTGGCCATTTTGTGTGCAAAAATTCCAGGAAGCAAATCAAATGAATGACCTAGCATTCCTGAAACAGCTATTTAACTTTTTCTCCCGAAGAGTGATGAAAAGTTTTCCCTCGTCTTCATTTGAATACCAGCTATTGCTTTTTTTCCTTTGTTCCGTCGCAAAGTTGCGAATAAGCAGTCACGCAACCTTGCCTTTTTCTACTTAACGTATTTGGGTATTTTACGTGTTGATGTCCTGTTTTGGGCTCAAATTGCCTCGGAGATTTACGCCATTTTCATACAAAATATTCCACGTGAGGATTTTAAAGCTGAACGGCATTTAATCAGCATTATTTTCATGCAAATTCATGGTCACTCTCTCGAAATATCCATGATAATAGATGGCCTATTAGTAGTCATTCCCCACGTCTTCAGCATAAAAGAAGACAAGTTTCTCACTCTCTAGCTGCGACAAAATATTTTTTTAGCCCCCGAAAAAAAATCTCAACTTTTGCTTATTTGATCTTGCACGAATTTCATGTTTGAGACGAATATTCCAACTCTGCTTATGTTGAAAAGGTTGAAAAAAATGAATGTTGAGCAGCTGGTATTTCCTGTTGTTGTGATTGAGGATCCTGTAGGAGTAGGACCCTGTGGGGGCTCTTTAGGACCCAAATTGTTGTCTCCAGCCCCCCATGGCGAGGCCCGGGTCGTGTGTATCACCTGTCACATGTTGTGGCTTTACCCTTTCAATAATTCTGATGAAGAAAGAAGATGTGGTCATCTCTTCATGGGGTCTCCAAATGGATGACCCCACTGTCATAAGTCTCGCGGTGACATTTTTTTCAAACCGACATCACGATAATTCATCTTGAAATAGCTATGATGCGTGCGCATTTTTCGGTCCATCAAAAACGGGCAACATCAGCTGCAATCAGCTGAGTCAGCTGATTTGGGGGAAATTTCATATGAGCAGTGAGTGTACCCGAATTTAGCCACTTTTCCCCAGTGTGTAAACAAGTGCAAGCAGCCAGCTCACGAAAATGGTGCCCCATTGTGACATCTCATATGTGTATAGCCATGCCTCGTAATTTCTTGGCGCAGAATATTTTCAATTTTCCAATGACTCAGCAAACATACTGCAATAGTACTTGTACACTAGCTTTTTTCCAAAAATGTGGGAGGAAGATGGATTTTGTACAACATGCGAGTACAGAAGAAAAAAGGGAGCTCCTCAATAGATTTATATGCAAAGTGGTGCCAATTTGTCCCATTGTTGCAATTTTCCTGTTTTGCAAGCACCTGCATCCCATGTGGAAGAAAAGCCAATGTCATCGCGTTTCAACCAACATGATTATAAAGGGGGTGAATTGAAGTGGAATAAAAGGTAGTGGTAGCTTCTTCCTCTTCATGAAGGTCAAGCATTGTCTGGTCAAACAGAGTGAATAAAAAAATTTCACTGAGCTATACTAAAAGAAAGCGGCCTTGTCCCTCTTTAAAATGCAACTTGTCAATATATCATGCAGCTAGGAGAATTGCTAATCAAGCATCTTAATAACACAGTGGACAATTGAGAGCAAGAAAAGTTGTGCTATGTATGACCCTTTTTGGCCCAGTTGACACACACTGTGTAGCTCCATGAAAACTGGAATGACTCAGCTGCTGTTTACTCTTGCCCTGTTTCTCTCGCCTGCTATTAGTAAGCAAATTTTTCTAAAAAGATGCTAAATAATTTATTATCATTATTTGCAGCTTTTGATAATTTAAGCTGAGTGCTGCTCTCACTAATTCTGTACAAAATGCTTTTCCCTCTATAAAGATGCTATTTAATTGACAGGAGGACAAAACAGCTGAAGAGCATTTTGCAGGCTGAGATCAATCTCAGCCACTCAAACTTGTTTAATTACTGAGAATTTGAATGAGCGCGCTGCGAAACATAAACAACCAAAACCAGATGGACTCAGAGTAATTCTAAAAATGGCATTCCTCAAAAGCTTAACCTCTTGCTGCTAATTGAAAAAGAGCTAATCAGCTGGCTGATAACAGCTGTCATCTTGATTACATCATTAAAAAGCAATGTTCCCTCCCTTTTTAGTTAGAGCAATTTCAGCCGGCTTTTCTCAGTTACTGTACAATTTTCCGAGTCACAACCAACTGACATAACATTTGTGGAGCTCAGCAAAAATAGTACTATGAGAGCTCAAATGAGAAAACTGGCCCACAAAAATCAGCAAAATGCTAGCAAAATTTTCCGAATTCTGACAAGCTGACACAACATTGCTGGAGTTATTCACCAATCAGTTTGAGATAAGAATAAAAACTCGTTTTAGCATCACAGCACACACAGCTGCAAAATTGAATCAGATTTTCCCCACAAATTCTCCTCCATTGAAATTCTACTGACCACCAGGATTGAGAAACTGAGCCAGAGTCAGCTGTCAGCTGATTTGACCTGCACATAATAAAAACAGCTGTGCTCCATAGCTGTTTTGCCATCCTGGCGAATTTTGAATAATTAATGTCCTGGAGGGCTTTGTGGCAATTTCACGTCCTTTGTGAGCTGCTGTTATCAGGGGTCACGCATCAATTGGAAACTGAGTGGTTTTTCGACAAAAGTTGAGAACATGGGCAGAGCTCTCCTTAGAGAAGCTCCGGAGGTGTTCTGAAATTTGGGGCTCTTTTCAGCGAAGTTTTGACACTGGAAGTGATCACCAATCTCAGCTCGCGGTGGTCACTCTCTTTTGTCAATCTTCTTCTTCTCTCCCCAAGTTGTTTGGAGGGATCAGCTCGATAAACATGCTTGAGGGTTTTGACACCCAAAAATGCACATACTTTCACTCGTAGTACTATTTGTCTAGCTGCTGCACATTTCTCAGCTGTTGCCTGCAGTAGTGTCAGGCTGATTGTGATTTATGGGCTTGCCCACTAATTTCATTAAATTATTCAAATCTCCCTCAACATCTATCTTTGCAGGTCAGGTGAGCTTCTTTTCCAAAAGCTGAAGAAGTTAAGCCTTACATAATAATGGCTTTTCTTCAAGATTTCGGCCAAGATTTGGGTTTTGTGTGTGTGGTATGGTATGTAGCCTAGTAGTAGTTACAACTAGGTATTTTTTGGAAAAAGAGCTGTTATCGTCCGGGTCGATCTATGCTAGCTTCGGCAGCTGTAAAAAAAAGGTTGCTGGGAGCATGGATATTGCTCAGCCAGGGTGGTAGCTGCTCCCAGCATGCTTTGTGCATAGCTTTGTGACCCCTTGCTGAGATGTCCCCCCAACCCATCCAGTTGAGGCAACTTCGTCAACAAATCAAAGCTGCTCAAACAGCACCAACCACATTCTGGAGCTTATTTAATATTCCTTGGAATTTATGCACACTGGCCGTCGCCTCGGCAACGATGACAAATTTTACAGCTATATTCTAGCATCGTCATAAAAAAAAGGAGGCTGGGTTTATGCCAATGCAAGCTGGCAATTTAAAATTGCTAAAACTGCTTTGATCTGTCAATTTTCGTAATGTGACAAATATGCTAATTTTTTTCGGGTAATCATGTCTCTTTTGTGGTTTGCTGCCCTCTCGCTGAGAATTCCCAATTGAGTCAGCAGCCGTTGTTGGCGACAAATGGTATTTCAATTCTGAAGGACTCTAAAAATGGCAACTATGCTATTCAAAAGGTTGCTGCGCTCCATTAGTTTTGCGGCATTTTCAAATTAGGGCCGAATGAGCGTTGGAAAAATGCTGATGATCAGAGCGGCCGGGGTTTCAGCTCGTCGGCCCAGTGTGCATGCGCGTACTGGAAAATCTAAAAGATCTCTTAGAAGTCACAATGGCTTGAAATGTGAAGACGAATGGATTTCCAGATGCGAATCCGACATTAGTTACATGTTATTGTTGGTGCTATGCTCTAATATGGAACACACTTAAGACACCTTTTCCAAATGTGAGAAGAAAAAGCCCTCACCAATTGAACACCCAAAAAGTAGTTGGAAGATCCAAACTGGTTGGAAAATTGCTTTTGGAACGTGATTCGACTGGCTTATGGGTCAATTTATTATTGCTAAGCTTTTTGAGATATTTTTCCTTATCTCGAATCTTTTCAGTAGATCGAGGAGGATGCCACACGCAGTGATCGGGTACACTGGTACGTTATGCCACCGAGCGACCCAAAATAAGCAATAAAAGGCACCTTTTGCAGACGCAGACCCACTGTGGTCCCACCCAGAGATTTTGGACAATAGTTCTTTGAATAGCCAGTGATTGATCAGGTTCACTACTACTACCACTACTCGTAATTGTTTCATTTTCAAAAGGTTGATCTCACTGCGTGGAATGCACTGGGAAATTCGATTATTATTTTTCTCCGTGACTCCATTGATATTCAATATGCACGCAGTCAATCAAGTTCTTATACCCAATTTGAGATTGGTGGACAATGATGCTACTGAAGCACACTGTGTCTTTACCCCAATGGGGTATTCAGTCGAAAAGGTGGATTTTCGGGTATTTCCATCCCACTGTGCAATGATTTTTATCGTGATGACAAGCATCGATAGGCGGGGCCGAAGTTATAAGGGCCTTCAGCAACTCTTTCTTTACAAAGTGGCAAAGTCACCGTCGCAAATTTGAACAAGACTGATACAAATAATTGCAATATTTCATCACCTATCAGCGTGTATGGCAAAAATTTGAAATGTTTACGTAAGCTGCGCGCACGGGTCAAATTTTGGCCAACATGTAAACAAATAAACAAAAACAAAGTCAGCTGCATGAACCGGCTGGCTCTTTTTAGGGTCTCTAATTGCTACAGCCCCCATGGCCAAATGGATCCGTTCAGCTCCTTTTAACTTGTCCTCGGACAGCATTTAAAAATGCCTACCTCAAATTGAGCAAGACAGCCATCGCGAGAGTGAATTTACGAGGCAATAATGTTCCCTTGATTAAAGACGCGCGAAGCTCAAGATTACATAAGCGAAAATTGTCAATTTGCCATAACTCTCAACGCAGATTTTGGACACTATGGATTTTCCTAACATAAATTACACTTTTTGAAAGTGTGAGTGTGCCAAACAAAAGACACCAGAGCTAGTAGTAGCTGTGTGAATAAACGCCCCGTCTGTCAAATATTGAATGAGAGGTGAAGAGCTGAGCAAACATCCAAAAAATGACAGCTGCTGCTGCTTCTGATCAAAATTGCTGCATAGTAAGCAAACAAATGTGAAGCCAGCTACTGAGTTTGCTTACCTTGGATGCTGAGCACGAGCGGGTGCAACTTCACTTGCGGGCTGGGCTTTAATTGAGTGGGCAGCAAGTGTCTGGGCGGTGGGCCGGAATTGGGCAGGCCGCTCGGCGTGACCGGTGTGCGCTTCATCAGCTGTTTGTTTACATTTTCGTACTCTGGCGGGGAATGGCTGCCAATGCTGGACGACCCACCCGAGGCCCTTCCAGAATCACTGGTGACATTCAAATTGGGCTTTTTTAGGGTCTCGTAATAGTGGTGAATGGCCTCGGAGGACGCGGAGGGCTGCTTGGCCTTTTTCGGCCTTCGCATCATGGACGGTGGAAGGCCAAGGCTGAGCACGCCCTCCACGTGTTTCCTCTGATGGGAGACCTCTTGCAAGTTGAGGCTGGGGTGGGCGTGTCTGATTTGCAAATTGACTTGTTGGGGGAACACGCCCACCTTTGGGCTGAGCACGAGCCCGTTTTGGTTGCGTTTGATCTGCTTCAGCTTTTCCATGATTGGCAAAACGCAATTGGAACTCATTTTCACCGCGGTCTGCGCACTTCTTCAGTGAGCGACGGTCGAGTGACAACTGAGTGCTTGGAATTTACTTTGGCGCTCATTCAATGTATTGCAGTGCGGTGGTGACCTCAGCCCAAACGCGGCTCGATAATCCGCCGGCATCGCTTCTTCAGCCCATGATCATACTTGTATGCATATCATTGACTTTTTTTTCAATCAAATAGTGTGGCCTAATTCGAAGGTATTTATCATCATTTGGAATCATTTATGCGCACACATGTGTGTACTGTAGAACACATGCTTTTTTTTCTAAGCTCAACAGCTTTAAAAAAGGTTTTTCCAATTGGGCTTTCAGTTGAATAATAGACTGGTGAACATGAAGACTGCCCTTGCTTTGGTTCTCGTTTTGGCTACTTTTGCCACTGCTAGGAAAGTTTTTGGCCCTGGGGTCAATCCTTTCTTGGCTACGCTCTGCACAGATGTATCCACGGTTTGCGACAGTTCTTCCCTAAGTTTCGTATTTTCCCATACGCCTTGCCCATACACACTCAATCCCTCTGGAAGGCCTGAGTGCACTGCTGAAGGCCCAGTAAGTATTTTCTGTTCATAGCATGAGGATATATCGATATAAATGTGATTTTTAATACTTAGGCAACTTTTGTTGGATGCGCTGCTTGCTCAGATTTGAATACAGTTTCGAATGAGGCCAATGTAACTTTGTCCTTCGAATGCGAAGCAAGGGAAGACGAAGGGGAAATTTTCTACAGGCCTCATGCCCCTAGTGCTTGTAATTAAACCTTGTTGAAAGTCTTGTGCTACTTCAGTTGAAATGCAGTTTCAATCCTATATGTGGCTTTTTGTGACTAACATCACGAGAAATGGTCGTGTTTGTTTATAGATGCTACATGGAAATTCTGACCTGCTTCGTCAGTCTTTTCTTCTGAAATTTGAGCCGTAATAGTATTTGCTTTTAGTCTAATTCGTCTAATTTCGGGGCCTCGAATGTGGTAGAATAATTACACCCAGCTCGAAGAAGATTAAGCGATTTTGGGAGCCGGCAAAACACGAAATTTCACTAGGATTCAATGGAAGCAATCCATTAAAGGTTCGTGTTGCCGCTTCAAGGCTTTTTCGTGAACATTTTCAATTGTAGGAGAAGTAGCAATTTTCGAAGAAAAATTGAGCAGCAGTTTGGTCAGATTCCAATAACTTGAAAAGTGGGCGTCTTAAAAGACTTTATTCAGCTCTGATCTCGAGTATTTGTTTTGAATTTGACTTTGGAAAACACTCAAGAAAATGCAAATTTTTGTTCAGCTCCAAAGGGTATGTAGCAGCGGGATGTCTGTCCACCAGCGTTGCTCATCCACGTGAAAATGCCAAGATGATGCTTTATGGAATGCTGTGGAAGGCTTTGTCATTTTAATGCACCTCGCACTTAACGAGCTGAAATTGCCAAAATGCTATAAAGAGACACATTATACTGCTGACCTTCCCTCGTTCGTGCTTCAAGAGGATGAGTCTTTCTGTTTGCTAACGAGGTTGCGTGATTGGCAAGAAACGTTGCGCAACAAGTGCGCGGCTTTGAAATGTAAACAAATGTTGAAGCACTGCGCTAAGAAGAAGTGGCTGGCTCTTATTTTTTTTGCTTTTTCTCTCTCGAACTGACGATGAATGACACCAGGATTTATGGGTCACAGTAACGAGCCGCATTCAAACGCTCAGGAAATGGTCAGCATATTTTTACCGCACACACACACCACACACTCCACAGTGAGATAAAAAAAAACCTTCTTTTTTGAAAGAAAGAAAGAAAAACTGTGCTCAAAGGAGATAAGGTGGGAATCTGACCATTTTCTCAACCTCTACTGTGTGCTTAGTACATTCGTAAAAACCTTCTTTTTCTCTGGTTGCCTCGCTATATGCTAAAGACTTCCCGCGGTGAGAATTTCCTGGAATTTTGTCCCAAAAAAGCATTTTTTCTCTCTCTCCAGCTTGATGTGTAAATCTCTCATGATTTATATCAGCCATTCCTCAATTTAGCACTATTCAGAAAAGTGCCCCATGCTATTTTTACAAATGTGGAAGGAGCTTAAAACTCCCCTTTTTTAACGTTGTTTTGATGCTATTATGTCATGGTTTCCCCTCTTTGCTTTTTGCTGACTACCAAGTCACGAGTTCTTGAAACTCTGCAGTTGTGAGTGTGTGTGACCATGTCAAATCACAATTTTCACTTACCAAAAGTGACTTTCCTGTTGGTCATCCAGGCCAACTTTGGCCTTGGGATCAGCTCGTCTTCTTCCACATCACATATTGGTGACCTCAAAATACTGGCCACCACCAAAGGCCGCCTTTCTTCATCGTCAGAATCAGGTAGAATGGTATAATAGTCGTGCTGAAGATTGCTGCAGACGTCCATGTTTTTTTCACACTAGATGGCGCTTTGTGTACTTTACACTATACGATTTGTGACACGTAAAAAAGCCGTGGGATTCTGACAAGGTGTGACTAACATTTAAGCATTTTCACTTTTTTTGCTCAGTAGTGCACAGTATATACCCCCTAGGGTTCTTTAGAACCGACTCACTTTGGGCAAACAAGGCCCATCCATCAGATTTTGCTCATGTTTTGAACTTGTCCGAATTCCAAAGGCAACTAAAAGAGCTGCTTCACTCGCTGGCTTTTCATGACGATATACACCAGCATTATTATAGTATATGATGGTGAAACATTGCGTGAGCCGGCTACAGGGTGAGTCCCCATAATCCACTTAAATGTGGACTCTTTAGAGTACAGAGTGTCCCACATAAAAATGCCCTCTCTTTTGTAGCTACAATCTGGTCATGATTTTTGTTGGGATTTCTTTAATGGAAGGTGCTTGACACCAGCACAACAACTCATTTTTGTGTCTTGGGTGTTTTTTTCAAGGGGTGTTTCATCATGAAAACTGTATACAAAAAATGGTCCCATCCCTTGTGGAATGTGCGACGACGCTTTTAATACTAATAACAAATGAAACCAGAGGCAAATCGGCTCGATTATTACAGCAAGTGACCCCTAAGGATCATTGCATGATACCACCAGCCTGGGGCTAAAATAATTCTTGGAAACCAGGCACAACATCATTTTTGGGCGGGTGATGCAGAAAAAGTTGCGAAGTAGCCAAAGCCTTTATTTAGCACTAAACCAGCCAAGCGTCGTCGTTTGAGCTCTGTGCAAAAGTCAAAGGTTGCAAATTTCCAAGCCAGATTAGCCTTGACACACACACACACAGAGCATTTTGCACCCAGCTAATAAAAACCCTGATGTTTGGCCAGTATTGGAACATTAAAAATAAAAGCCATTGCTGCTGATAAAAATAGTATGATGGGCAACAATTTGTGGTACTTGAACCACAGAAAGAATATGAAGAAGAACATTTAGATAGCATCTTTAGAAGTGTCACGTTTCACTTGTTTTTGTATAGCGCGCCACAACTACTCTTGAGATTTGCCAAGGCCAACTGGACAATTATGCTGGTACTACGAGCGAATCGTGGCTACTTTTATGTCACCGTAATGGAAATCATCTAAAGTTGTCGTTTATTAGCAAACCAACTGACATCAGAGTATAACCGAGTTATATTTGCTTTGTAACGTCCATATTTTTTTTTTTTTTTGTTTGGAAAATATAGCTTACACACCTATTTTAAGTTACTTTCGTTGATGCACAGACCATATACGCATACCAACATATATGGCTCGAAATTGAACATGAGATAGAACACAAACCTTTGACTAGTTTTATAGGTAACTATATATTTAGTTTGTAAGGAAATATAGAGAGTAGACATTCAAGTGTCTTTCGTTGATACATCGAAAGATGATATGTTTAGCGTACAACATCAAGAACGAAAACACTGAAAAGCTCACAAGTATGTCTGCGAAGTTCAACATAAAGTAGACTAATTTGTAAACCCAATAAAAAACATTTAAATAAATATGTATGTAATTCAAAACCAAAATTAAGGAAGGACAGACATGGCATGTTTTCATAGTAATCATAATAAGTCGTCGTTTATTTGCAAACCAACTTACAGCAGAGTATTATAGAGTTATTGGGATCCGTTCTTTGCGAAACATCAATAGGTAGTCGATAAATATGGCTTAAAACATCTATGTTTCTTTCGTTGATACACCGGAAGACAATATGCATGAAAAATCTTAGGAGAGGAGAAAACACTCAAAAGCTACAAACATACATATGTAGTCGCACTACTATTTTTTTTGGCATTTAAAATCATAGAGAGAATAGGAAGTGAATAAAAATCAACATGTGAATTTCACATAGACATTTGAAATAGCATCATTTGTTCCACCTTGGGATCGAGAAAGTCATACTTAGCATAGCAGGAAACGCAAAAATCCGGAATCCGGATTTGCACACAAATCCGGATTCGCAGTAGCTCCGCAAAAAGTGGAATGTGTGGTCATCGTGATAAGGCGGAATTTCGCTAAAGATATATAAATGCTGCATTATTTTCGTTATACCCTATGAATATAGTATGTGTAGTTAGTGATATCATCGCTTTTTTTAAACATGCTGCACAAATTCCGGATTGAGGAATGAAAATCCGGCAAACTCGTTTTGGTCCAAGTTCATCATGAAGACCTTGTCAGTGGGTGTGAGATCCGTTTTTTCCGACGTGAATTGCCGATCAAAGTTGGACACATCTTTGCGGTGTCGCTGTAAGACAAAATGAGGACATCAAAGAAGGCTGACACAAAACAGGTGAGATACTCTCAAGTACGAAGAGTGTTCATGGAAAAAGGTGCCCACACTTAAGGTTGACAAACAGTTATAGTAGTATGAATTAGGTGTTTGTGTGAGTATTGGCATCGCATATGCAAAAAATGCTCTAGGGTGTAGAAAGTAGAGTTCATGCTGTTATTTTTGGCGAGGGATCAACGACTCGGTTCGTATGAGTTTGAATGCGGGGTTGACATATTCGAAATTGGCGAATTCGTCGCTCTTTATGTTGTCAAGAATGTACTGCCCGTCCTTGGAGATTGGAGTCAAGTTCACGGGGATCTTCTTGAATTGGGCGTCGAAATTCTCTGCTTTTCGAGGATCAGTCTGAAATTAATTAAGCAAGGTAGGAAAACATAATCTAGTCCTAATTGAACAGGTTGCCCACAAAAACAACAACAATAATTAAGAGCTAGAATAGCACACACGTAATTGAAGTAAGTACACTCAATTTAGCTATATCGTCTACTAGTACAGCATAGCATTCAAAAACTGCCTCATAAAGTACATGCAAAAAGTTTTCATGTCTCTAGGATTATTGCTAAAAACTCCAAAAATACAAATACACAGCTTTTGCCTGGATCTTTCAAAATCGAGGTATCATAATTAATAAAGTAAGAGAAAAGCAAAAACACACTCTGAAAAGAAAAGCAAGGAAGAGTACTCACAATTTTTGGCTTAAATGGAGGCTGGATTTCTCTGGCCTCTATTTTATCCCAATCAATCCGACGGAAAAACTGGTGGCCTCGAATGTCCTCCTCGCCCTTGTCCCCGCATCCGAGCCTTTTGGCTGGATTTTTGGTCAAAAGTCCCTTACAAATCTCTTTGGCTTCGCGAGACAACGCCTTGGGGTAGGACACATTGTGATCCGTGATGGCTGCAAATAGTTCCTCCTCATCTTCGCCGTCAAAGGGAGGTTGACCCACGAGCATTTCGTAAAGCAGCACGCCAAATGCCCACCAATCAACAGACTTATTATAAGGTTGGTAATGGATAATCTGGAAGAAGAAGGAAACGAACTTTAACATATGCTATTTCGGGAAAAGTGCATCAGCGGTTTTTTGTCAGTTATGAAAAACTTTCTAAATGTCACTTGCAATCAGCTTAAAAAATTTACGAGCTCCTCTTTCGCGAACAAAGAAGGGAAAAAGCCTTCAGTGCAAACATTACGTTACATGCTCTGTATATGACAGCAAAATACATGTAGAGTATGAATTTTCAAGTGTATTTTTAAGCAGCCTGGAAAATTGAAAAACAACAAAGAACACGTTTCATAACCTTTTTGGTACTACTACTATATTTACCTCAGGAGCTATGTAGTCAGGAGTGCCACAAAACGTTTTGGTAGTTGCGGAATTGAGGATTTTCTCTTTACACATGCCAAAATCTGCAATTTTGATGTGACCATCTTGATCTAGGAGGACATTATCTAATTTGAGGTCCCGATAGATAATCCCATGGGCGTGGAGGTAAAACAAGCCGATTGCAATTTCAGACGCGTAGAACCTAAATTGGATTTTAATGTTGAATCTTCTGGAGCAAGAAATCCTGCTATAACAAACTTACACTGCGACTGGCTCTTTGAATTTGCCAAACTGCTGAATTTGATACATGAGATCACCGCCATTCACGAATTCCATGACAAAGTATAACCGATCCTGGAAGTGAAAGCAATCAAGTAAGTGGCCTAGTTCTATGTGCTACACATTAGGAAAACAGCTCAAAGTGCTTAGAATATAAATCTTTGACCAAGGCTCAGTCCCTTCTAGAATTGTACAGTTCACCTTTAGTTACTGAACAGATCCTAACAAGTCCCAACCAAAAAATCCAAATTAATCTAATTTCGCCAGATAAGCTTTAAAAATGCCAAATAGATGAACTAGTTAATGAATCCACTTCTGGCATTTCACCCCACTCTACAGTAGCGCCATCTTAAGTGGTAGCGTTAAGAGCCCGAACTAAATCTCTTGATGCAGGCTATAAAATTTGAAACTTTGAAACCCATGAGAGAGACTGAGCCCTGAAAGCGTAGGAGTGTATTTACCATCGTTTGGAAACACGAGTGCATTTGGACCAGGAATGGCGGCTTTGCTGGCATTGCCAGAACCCTTTTCTCAACCATAGTGCATTCCACATCATCATCTTGAATAATGATGTCTTTCTTGAGAATTTTGATCGCGTACAGCTCGTCAGTGCCTTTTCGCTCGGCTAGCATCACTTTGCCAAAAGAGCCTTTGCCGAGGACCATGAGGAAGTTGAAATCGGTGGCCCGGATCATGTCCTGGCCTTTCATATTGTGGGGCACCATGGGGTCTTGCTTCGTGGCTGGTTTCTGATTCTCGGAGCATTTCTACAATGAGCAAAACGATCAATTACAACTACTTAATAATAATCACTGCATAAGTAATCTCATCATTAACTGGCGTGAATCTACTTTTTTAAAGGCTACATGCGAATTACACCCGGGTTTTTTCCACGCGGTGGACTCGCCCTAGCAACTTATTGCATTATTGCGTCTAGATTACTATAACGAGCTAGTGAGCCCCAAAATACGTCATTTTTATGCTTACATCATACATCTCATCATCAAGACTGTCACCCTGGATTAGAAGCATGTGAAGAATACCCATGGATGGATAATTATCTGCGTATGCGCTTACCCTCATTTTTTTGAGTTTATTCGTCAAATCCTCGCCCTCTGCGGGAACGGGAACGTTGTAAAATTCCCCCTCTTCAGCGGTGAGGAATTTGAACCAGCCATCCTGTGGCATCTTGATGATCTCGGAGATGCCAAATGACATGGATCCCATGAAATCGTTCCTGGAGGTTCGATCCCAATCCCAGCATTCGACCAGAAGCCTCCGATCTTTGTCCTCGGGCTTGAGGTCAATAGTCAGAGTCTCGTTCCAGGTGGGATTCAAGTTGGCCTTTATTGTTTTGGTCTTCTTTTTGCTGGTGTCTCCGCACTCCGGAATGAGCTTGATCTTCACGTACGGATCGCTGGCACCGTTCGGGTCCATGGGAATGAGATTTTTGGCCTCGAGGACTGCATTCGAATGAAATATTATCTTGCGAGGAGGAAAAAGGGTGAATTACCTTGGCAAATTAGTTTGGTTCCCGAGCAGTTTATTTTCAGGTGCACTCGACCTCTTCGCTCGGTGTGGTCACATCCACACAAGTTTGGCACCGATTCCTGGCATTTCTTGTGTACGTTCATATCACAGGCTAAAATTGAGAGAAAAGTAGGTAGTAGAGAGTCTGGATATTGTGCGTTATGCTAATAAGAGGGAGAATAGTGCATAGAAGGGAGCAACAGGTAATGGTTAAATTAAAGGGCGAAATTGTGTAGATTACATCCGCATTTCAGGCCTTGGTCCTGCAATCCGTACAAAACGCCTCCACAGTGGTCGCAAAAGCAACTTCCAGGCTTATACGTGTGAACTTTCCAAGCATGTGGGAGTTGGTTCTGAATGAAGAAGGGCGAAAAAGAAATAAGACATGCACACAGAAAAAGCAACATGCAAATTGAATGAAGGGCAAAAAGGGTGACATTTAGCAGAAGACCACAAGTGAAAGCATTCCTTGTTATGTAATAGTTAAAATGCATCAGCTGACTCTTGCTTGAAACTACACATGGCAAGTGTATGAATAATTTCTTGTTTGCATCTTCGAAGCTCATGTGGCATAAATATAAGATGCTGGCTGGGTTTTGAATCCACAGGGAAAAAGTGGCAGCATCCACTATATTAGATTTCCCAGAGCATCTACTGGCAGAATATAATTTTCTCCTGAAGCTGATGAAGCTTCCTTCTCACACGTATGACCTCATTTAGATAAGGCTCCCCACATTTTCTAGTGGCACAAAATTGAGACGCATGTCCTTCTGTTGGGAGCTTGCCCTCAACAGCAAAGAATAACGTTATTGTAAGAAATGCAGGAGAAGATTGATGGTCCTGCTGCTCAAACTGAGCTTTCATGTACCTTGTGAGGAAGAAGGAGGCCTTGCACTAATACGTAGGTGGATTAAGAGAGGAGAGGAAAAAACTTTTTTGATGGCGTTTATGCCAGCAGTTGGCCCATTCCATAGGCTTTGCCTGCTGATGGAAATTCTGACGGCAACACTAACCAAACTTGGTGACAGGTGAGCAAAGAACTCAAGTCGAAAAAAGGAAGAAAATCAAAGAGTCAGCTGATGCGCGCACACGCAGTAAACAAAAGTCAGCTGATGCGCGCGCGAGTTAGTGATCGTGATGGCAACAGCACAAAACATGCAAATTACCATCGCATTTCAGGCCTTGATGGATAAGACCATAAAGTAGGGATCCACAATGGTCACAGAACGCGGGACTAGCATATGTGTGGACTTTAAACTTGTGCTTCGTTCGGTTATCCTAAGTTTTTAAATCATTGTTATTGCATCGCAACAAAAAAAACTTGGAGAAATTGAGAAATATTTTCTTGTAGGTGTGGAAAATCAAAACAAATATACTCACATCCGAGTCGGCACCTTGATCCACACCAGGACAAACAAATGTGACAAACTCATGGCACCGCTTGTGTACGACAAAGCTGCAGACTTGGCATTGGTATCCCTGCTTTCCAAAGCCCCTGAAAAAAATAAATGTTATCAAAGATGGACGCAACAACAACAATTGATGAAAGGTAAACTGAGGCCTCACAATGACCCTCCATTTATCATTTTTCAGAAAAGCATAATAGCGTTTTCTTGCTACTCCAGGATCGATCTTCATCAGCAAAATTTTCGAGGAGTACAGCACAAAGTTTGTCCAAGTTGAAGGCATTATTTCTTTTATGTCAAGGAGCTACGTGGTGTTTTGTAATAAAATGGCTTTGCCTGAAATTGCGGCCACCACACACAAAAAAACACCAGCAGTTTTACCCTCAATTACATCTGAAGAGCTTTGCTCTCAATTCCATTTCGCCAGGTTTTTTTTGCACAGCACAGCCTTCAGAAAACTGCTGTTTCAGGATTATCCCCTTTTGTAGCTGGGGCTTTAACAGCCTCTTCCTCAATAAGGTTGGGAAGAGTAGAAAACGCAGCCAAACAAGGGTTGTGTTTTTGCCTCAACTCTGCTGCAGATCTGGCCAGTAATCCCCCCGCAACTTGTAGTTGTATACTGGTATATAGTATACCAACATAAATCATTAACTTGCTCTCTATACAGAAAACGTATCTCATGATTAACCGTATTGAGGGTATGCAGAAAACAGCTATAGATAGAAATTGGGTTATGTGTGCAGCAGCAAACCTATAATGCGTACGCGAAGAATAGAAAATGGGAATAAGACGATCCATCATCGTGTCATATGTAACCAGACGCGCGAACTCGGAAGCAAAATTTCAGGCACCTGACAGCCCGAGAAAGGCAAGTTTTGCCATACACACACAAGTCGAGAGCTCTGTTTTGCATGCATATTTTTGAAGGATCATAGTGTGCCTCGTGTGGAGAGGCAACAACCAAGAAGGAAAGCAGTAAAAATCCAATTTTTCACATTTTGAAGGCCTCGAAAAAATGAATGATGAAGAGGAACGAAATTGAGCTGAACTGGCTGCAACTGCTGTGGACGTGAATATGCTTCCATATTTCTTGTAAAATAAATTAAGCCATATAATAGCTGTCCTTCAGCTGCTTTCAAGCCTTGATAAGGCTTCCAGCAGCTTGAAAGGCTTCCCTTTCGCGGCTCCAAGAATTACTAAAACTGCCACCATAATAAAGGGGAAAGGAGTGGATACACAACAGGATACACATCTCGTAATTTCAGATCCATCAAGAGATACACTCGGGAAAAAATGGCCATTTCCTCAGCTGAAATCAAGCTGGCCTTTCCTGGGAAATAATCAAGCCTGGAAAATTGCTGTCAACCCTAAAAGTTGGACTGTACCCAAATACCACAACAGTGGCAGCAACAGAAGGATGGGAATTCTGGGTCGTAAATGAAGCAAAAGCTGCCTTGTGGTAAACTCCTTTTGCCAAACCCTTTCATAATTAATTTCAGCAAGCCATTTCTACTTTCATGCTATCAAGCCATTTCATAGGCCCGATCCTTGGCAGGTTTTGTCATAATTACCCTGGTAATGATGAAAATACCTGCTAAGGATCGGGCCATAGACAAAATTTCAAAATGCGTAACTTTGATGGTTCACTGTGAACATGGGAGGCTCTTTAATCTTCCAAACCAATTTTGCTTTGCATGAGTGTGCAACATAGTTCTTTCTAGTATGCGTATAGTAGCATATACCAGATAGGAGGATACATATATAGTAGCACAGAGGAAAGTCTGTGCACATTAAACACAAAGTCTATCTATACACACGGACAGGCCTGAAAAATGAGCTTTATATCCGAGTTTCGGAAGAGCAGTCATCAACTGCTGCCAAGATAGTAGGAGGTCCCTTGGGACACTCTCAATTATACTACATAAATAGGATTCATTCCCGGCAATATCACGCATGATCTCAGCCATTGTGTGGGTGCCAAAATGAGGATTTTCTATATACAACTTGACATCTATTACAAGTCATCCAAAATGTACTACTAGCGGCTGGAATTCTGGACCATACTCCCCAATTCCAGATGGATGAGCACACACTTTTCCAGGAAACTTTTACCAACTAGGAACTTAGGCGCAAATTAGATTTCCGCGAAAGCCAAATAAATATGTAGGCTTGGTAGCCTTTTACACCGCCAGCAACCGAAAGGCCTCTACCAATTCAGCAAGGCCATTTGAGTGATCCTAGTGATTTGCGAAAAACTTTTCCTCCCACTGCACTGATTTGCTTTGATACGGTTCAAGTTGTTTTCGAGATGCCTCGATTGAGCAAACGAAAGCTAACGAAGCTGCAAATAAAAGCTAGCCAAAGTATTGTCTAATGTATAGCATGTGTTATGACAAAAGTCTCAAATTCTAAAAGGAGGAAACGCTGAAAGCACTGCGCGGCTTTTAAGGCCCGGAAAGAACAAACAAAATCATCAAAGGACAATATATGCCGCCCAAATTGGCCTTCACTTCAGCCTTTTATTTTGAGGCACATTAGCAGTCGTCTCAGAGTTTTTTAACGCTCACAAAAACCTTTTTGAGGCCTCCATTTTGGTGGATCAAAGAAAGCCCTGGGTGATAGGAGGATTTCTTTTGGTATGCAAATGCTAGCAGGGATTGATAAACTGTGGTAAGGTTGCGTTATTTGGATACCAAGAGGTTTCCGACAAACCTTAGCCAATCATGTGCTCTACGAGAATGGCGATCAATAATCGTTGCCAGCTACGTTTGATGCGACCTTATCAAATTACCACCACGAACGCGTTGCAGATCAGCCAGTAAATTAAGGGGAGAGCAACAGCAGCAACTCACCGAAACCGATTTTCCCACAAAAAATATGCAAAAGTCGAGCAAATACAAGTATGTTTATGTGCGTAAATCTCTCATCGGCATACAAATGTTTCATGAGACTATGCAGAAAAAATCCGTGTGGAAAAAACCCAGTTTCCCATTTCTACATAAGAAGGTAGCCAACTAGCTCCATATCAGCTGACTTCAAAACAAATGGCACGTGGCGGAACTTGGATTTGTTTACATTACGCGCGCAACCTCGCGCACGAATAATTAACAAAAGATTCCCTTAATTACATGCTCATATGATAATGGAGGAATGAGCAGAAATATGCAGCAAGAATACCAGCATGTTTTATGTTGTGTTTAGCCATGATTATCCTGTCTTTTAGGAACTCTTCAGCTAGTTTCCATGTTCTTCTGCTCTATTCTCTGCCTTTATAATTATCCACTAGCCCTAAAGTCACATGGATGGATTTAGTCATGCAGGAAATCGAGAAGGAATCCCTAAAGGAAACGATTATGAAGGCCTCAATGGGCTCTCAATCCTTGTATCTCAGATAAAAAAAATGTGTTAGTTATGCAGTAGTTGCGCTACCACATGAAAGGCATAGTAAACACACGTATATGAAAGAAAACTCTGGAAGTGACGTTGTGGTACATACACACACTTGTATTAACTAAAGTTGATCAAAGCAGCAAACCTTACTCATTTCCTTCCAATTTCTTCTGCGGTGTACTAGTTTTGCAACAAAAATACACTTTAATCACGGGCATTTATGGCTGATTCTGATATAAGCTACATAGGGATAAAGGCTAAAAATAACAAGTTTACGACTTACGACTATAATTACGTAGCATGAGTTAAATTGTAAATGAATGCAAAGGTAAATTTCAAGCTGATACTGAGTGTTGACTTATGTAAGCATGAAGAACAAACATCTGAGCTTAAAAGAGATTCTCGTTTCCATGGTGGTGGAATTTGCCTTATCAGGCCAAGTGGCTCTTATCCATCAAATACATATCCATGAATACAAATCAGAGTCTGACTCCACTTTTATATTGGTAGTATTTCCTAATAAGCTTGAAATGTAGTATATAGCAGCAGATAATCACATAAAAAATGCTAGCCAAGCATGTTGCAGCATTGAAATTGAGCATGCTTTCCAATCGCCTAGCAATGTGAAAGTAGTACAACGTCATGTTTCTTGCTGATATGTAGCATAAACAGGATCATCCCGGGAATAATCTGAAGAAAGCCACGAATACAGCTTAATACGAGTGTATTGAATACATTTTAACTTATGTATTCGGCCAGAGGCAAATGCAGGCTAAAGGAAGTGGATAACATTCAAATTATACCAAGGCACGAAATGTAGTTGAACCAGTTAGTTTTGCACCTCCTTTTGGCTTTGAAGAAACTTTATCCAATTCCACTTGATCAAAGGTTTCGAGACTCGGAGAATTGCGAGGCTCCACTTAATTTCCTTGGTCTCAAGTATTCTCACAATTGAGTTTATCAGCTATATTATAACCACTGTAAAAGCTTTGTATTCTATACTATCGAATAGTTGCAATCATCAGATGGGAGGTATCATCGCAATAATTCAATATAGCGCCTATTGTAGTGTTCAATACCAGAAACTCGAACGTAATTTAGCAGCAAAAAATAGGAAACACAGGAAACTCATTTGCACTGGAAAATACTTCTACTTGCTAAATGAAATATAGGTAGCAGTTTAAAAGAGAGAGGCCTTTTCTTGTTAGCTTTGTTAAAATTGGCAAAAGCCACGAACTTGAGACATTTAGCATAAATTATCCAATCCATAGTTTGCTACAGCTAGCTTCGGGATAGTTGAAATATGAGGTAGAACTTTGAATTGGCTGCAATAAAAGTAAAACTTTCTTGGCCCTCAGCCGGCGCACAGTCTATCCAGGTTATTGGATCCTATTTGCAGGGCAAGGCCGAAATTCAGGTCTGGTTGGGACCGGAGAAAGGACATTACTGTATTGACCACAACCGCACACACACACACTTCGAAATGATGCTGAGTTTTATCTACTTTTGGAGGAGGCCTCAAAAAAGTAAGACAGACGATGAAAGATTTTGACGAGGTGAAACCTGATACGTCCTTCCATCATCATTCCACATGAAACTTTTCCAGCGTATCATCCGAATACATCGGATACTTTTTGCGTGCAGCATTCCTATACCTTCTAGGTATGGAAGAAAATTCCGCAATGAGAATTCGGGCCGAGTGCACCTGCTAAAATTGCTCCTGCTGTTGTACTGCTGGGAGCAATTTCATGCTATTTATGCGTAGAAATAATTGCCGCCAAAGCGTACACACAAGAGCACATTATTCATCGTCATCATCGTACAGAAGAAATGTCTTCATTTTTGAAATGCCAGAATAGTTCGCGAAGTAGCATATTACATTGTAGCAACAAAAGGGCATCTTTCAGAAGAAGAAGATGTGTGGCGTTCAATTTCGATTCGTATCTCGCAGAAGATCCGAGCTGTCTCTTCGAAACAACAATTGCTCTTGAGGAATTCTCAAAATGCTAACACTTTCACAAAAGATCAAATGCTGTTGCAAAACTCGAGCATGAAGTACTCACCTATTTTGTCACGAGCTTGTTATTTTAACGACTTTCTGGGAGTAAAATGTTTAATTGCTTGACGTGAGAGCGAACGAGGGAGAAAGCAGTAAATAAACAGTATAACGAACGCTGCAGTTCGAGAAAAACGCGCAAAATCAAACTTTACAAAAAAAAGCCATCTCTGAATTTCAAATCCATCGATTTTGGCTCAGCTGACACTTTGAAAACCTGCTCTCTACTATCTTGGTAAATCTGACACTCTATCTACATGTGTGAGTGTGTTTTGGCAAAATGCTGAAAAAAGCTGGATTTCCCTAGCTGCTTACTAAGTTAAGGCACACGTCACATGGTTATGAAGCCTTAAAAGAGATGGCTTGAAGGACGCTACTCCAGCTTAGAATAAGAGTCCAAATTAAAAATACAAGTAGTGAAATAACTTGGCCCCCCCGCAAAAACGCCTCTAGCAAAAGGGCCCGAAAACTTGTTTTGTCTCACTAGATAACCACATTTTGCTACAGTACCAAGTAAAACCCAAAAAATGTCTAAACTTGTTACAAGTCGCCGTCAACTTTTTCCCATTCAACATTCCAACAACACAAAAACGCCATCTAGCTAATAAAATATTCAACACATGTTGTTTTGACAGCTCGGCCCATTCGGCCGAAAGGCCGTGCAGCCGGCGCCAGAGTCACTAGCGCCACCTGACGACGCAATTGGAGTTATTTTCTATGCAATTTAGCAATCTTGTTTTTCTCCCATAAAAAAGTTAAAGATAACAACAACCTAAGAGCTCAGTTCGCCTAAACCTTACGAAGCTTAGAAGATTAATGCTGTGTTCATCTATAAAGGAAATTTTTTCCTTCCGTAAAATTGCGTTTTACTTAAGCCTCCTATTTTAGTACTGATCATTTTTACTCACTGTTGATAGCTTTAAGTAAACCACTTTTCCCACTTCTTTTGGTCACATGAGTTTGAAGTGTTTTGATTAATCAGAAGTACGAAAACTTTGGCATTTCATTTAAGGCTGCCGTAAGATTTTAAGGAAACGAGGCATAGATGAACACCCCATAAGTCAAGATTATCTTTCGATGAGCACAGTGAGGCCTAGCTTAGCCATAAAACCCTCGAATATCTCTCTATGCACTCTTCCCAGTACTCGAGCTTGAGCGGCTCTTCCACTGAATATAAGCGAGGCAGCTCCGCGTGTATATCCTACACTGTATAAGCACACACAAGTCAGGTCAGCTGCTTGCTTGAGTAAGATGCACAGCGTGCCAACTCGCGTACATTAAAAAAATGCAGACTTACCAAATGAAGTCCTTGCAGTGGCAGCAGAATGTGGGGTGCTTGAAAAATCTTGGTATGAACTTGTGGTTCTTGATCTCGTAGATGTTCTTCTTTTTGAGGGCGCCCTTACGCTGGCGGGCTACACCCCGAATGGCCTCGTCCTCGTTGTTGCCACCACCGCCTCCGTTGGCCTCGGAGGCCTTTGGGTCCTTGTTGTCGTCAGTGCCCATGGCTTTTTGGTGTAGCTCAACAATTTGAGGCTGCTGCTTGTGTCCTTCAAGTCCAGATCAACTTGGAGGACTACCGATGACGAGGACGAAGACGAGGAGCTGGAGGCCGCGCTCAACTGACAATCACCACCGTGCACTACTACGGAATACTAAAGGCTGTCTGAGGCGTGCGCGCGCGCAAGCGGCCGAGGATGCGCGCGCGCCTCTGAGATGGGCGCAGCAAGGCCGCAAGCGCCGCCGCGCACTCAAACGAGGACACGGTGAGGACGATCGAGGCCGGAAGACTCTTATGAGCTAGTTGTGAGCTGCTGCTGCTGCAAAAAAAGTAACCAGCTACATACATTATTGCATGGGGCTAACGCAAGCGCTCCTATGCTAATCCAAATTAATTTCGCAAGAAATTGGAAAACAGGCTTAAGTTAAATAGGCTACGCTCAATTCTGGGAAGCTTAACTCGTTGTCAATGGAACTATTATTTCTAGGAACGCGCATTATTTGGCTTTTGAGCATTCTTCTACTGAGCGAGCTGCAGCCTGATAAGGCGTAGTAAATTGTATACTCCCGATTTGGGGCTTTTGTCAACGTAAACGTTCTTATCAGTGCAAAGGTATGTGGACGCCGCTTCAAAGCTATTTTTAGGCGCATGGATGACTTAAACTGGTACTCCCACATTAGTATCATTGAAACAATGTCCACATCACGCTCATCTTGACATTAGGCCCCAATCGCATGGTTAGGGTAAACATTGACTCAGCTCTACTCGCGTAGACCCGGCACGCGGCAACTAACGGACAAACGCGAGCGCGCGACTCTCAGCTCCAACGCACGCGCGACAGCTGAACCGTTGAACGTTGATCGGTCTATTTTGTGAGAAAACAATCCCATGTAATAGCGGCAAATCTAGACGATTCATTTCCGAGCATGAACTCGCACTTGAGAAGAAGAAAAAACTTGCGGGTTGCCAAGCAGCAACAGGCCTTTTGTCTCGACCCCACACTTGCCTAACTCAAACTTTTGAAAAAGCCCAATTTTTCGGCTTATAGCGTATCACTTGGCCATTAAGAAATAAATTAATGGCTTCAGGCTTACTTCACGATTAGCTAGCTAGTATTACAAGACGAAAGCCCATTATTAAAGCCATGACTTTCTCTCTTCAGCCATTACAACTCCTATATCTACTTTGCTAGATTCATTAAAAGATACGCACGCCGCAGCGCGCACGCGAGACGTTGATTAGCCGTTGAGCGGGCGCTCGCGACAGCTGAATGAAAACAAATTAATGTAATTATCTTGGGAAACGATTTAAATAGCGAATTCCCCACGGTGATGAAGCTAGAAATAATAAATATCGTCGTCTTACATTACACTACATTGCGTTGGAGATTTCCTCTCTTCACAGCTGATCGAGCTTTCAATGGAGGCCAAGAGGACGTTGCAGCTTCCCGAATTGCTTTCGCCAGCAAAAATTACTTCCAAACTTTTGACTTCCTCCGCACGAAAAATTCCATTCTAATTTGAGCTCGGCTGAGTCGAGTCGAGAGCAGCTGCAGCGCGAGGAGCAACAGCTGAACTTGACACGTATGAGAGGTTGTGCGATTTTCATAGAGAAGCTTACGCTCCTTCCTAATTATTTTGCTATGATAACAGCCTATAACTTAAAAATATTTTTGAGGTTAGGGAATTTCTAACCCTTTTCCCATAAGGTTTTTTTTATCCACCAATACAAGCAATGTTATTTTATTTACATTTTTAGTTGGAAATTATCTCATTGTATTCATGCCTTACTTGAATTTTACGGTTTGTTTTCTTCTCTTCTGAAGCTTCTTTCTTTCATAAAGCTAAAGAATTTGTGTCACTCAGGATTACTACATCTCGCTGAATCCGAACTTTCTTGTTTAGAAAGCAATTTTACTGTCTGCGTTTCAACTAGATTAGGAGAAGAAGAAGAAGGCTGCTCTTCATATTAATTCCATTTGGAAAAGCTCTCAGATGCATACATGAAGGCTCGGATCAACTCTTTTTTCTGGCTTAATCAGCTAAATTTGGATAGAAGATATATGTCCTAGTATTGATTGCCTGGCACTTTAAGCTAATCATCATTAAGGTCTGCGCCATTAAAAACGACCGCGTAACTACTTCTAAGCTCCTGACTAGGCATCAATTTATTAGTAGTCTTGGACCTTTGATCAGGACTCAATTGAGAATGCTAATGCGTTAGCCTGCCAAGCGTGTGGAATTAGGCAAGACGAAGAAGAAGCCTTGTGGTCTTTGATCTACTTACCTGGCCAATGAAGGCCACTTCTCATCATCTTCTACTCTTGAAAGGCTCGCATGAATATGAAATCCTATTTGCAACAAAAGCACTTATACATTGCACGCAGATTCGCCCTTCTTGAGCCCTAAAAGCGCCACGAAAATCACCAAAAAGTGCATTTTACTTTTCTGTTTGGAGAGTACGGGTTTTATCTTCTTCGGTCCCAAACGAGCCTAATCATAGAAGACCAACGTGGAACGTGACAATCTTGTAAGGGATCATTTGTCTCCGTTCTCTAAAGGAAGCAAAAAGAGCTTTTTCTCCTCGTCCTTCCAGTGACGTAACAAGAAATTAGAAATATGCTCTAATAGCTCACCCCGTATATGCAATTGTGCCTGAATTGTTATTGTTTTTTAACAATGCTGCCAGCTTAAATCCGGAAGCAGAATTGATAATGCTTTAATGCATTACCGTACGCTCTAAGATTCAAGCCAGGCTAATGCAGCTGAATTATGTATTTCTAAATACGTTTGGGTTTTTGAATTTAATATGAACTAAGGAGAGGACTCTTATGTAAGCATCTATGTATTATTTCAGTCCTTGATACTTTGCTTTTTTGTATTGTATCCAGCAGAAATGGAATAGAGGCTTTTAATTGAGTGGGCTTTTATGGAGAAGGTTAATTAAAGTAGTGCTGGTATTGTCTAAATTATTTAATGGCATCATATTAACTCGTCCGAAATTCCCCTCGGTAAAAACTATAAAAAATTAGATGTCCCCAACTAACGCTCCGCTCGAATTATCCAAGATGGCAAAGCAGTGCTCTCGGCTATGAACATCTCATAAAATAGATTTATCAAAATTTGGTTAAAAAAGTTAAGCATATATTCGAGTGAGTATTTTTAGCAAAGCAAGCTTACTTAGAACGCTCATAGTAGTTTAATAAAAGGTTGCGTGAGTTTGTTTTGAAACTTCCGCTAAAACGATCGGGCCAAACTTACGCGTTTGTTAATTGTTTACGTTTCTCAGTTCAGTTTGACAACAGAATTTATCCTTCGCTGAGTGAGTGCACGTGGGTACGTCAAATTCGCGCAATTAAATAACTTTCGAAGTTTTTCTTGCATATTTGCACAATGCCAACTATCAAATTGCAAAGTTCCGATGGAGAAGTGTTTCCCGTGGATGTGGACATCGCCAGGCAATCCGTGACGATCCGGACAATGCTGGAGGATCTTGGCATGGAGGAAGAAGAGGATGAAGTCGTGCCTCTGCCAAATGTCAATGCTGCCATCCTGAAGAAGGTCATTCAATGGTCGACGTACCACAAGGATGATCCACCTCCGCCTGAAGATGATGAGAACAAAGAAAAACGAACTGATGACATTTCGTCTTGGGACTCGGATTTCCTCAAGGTTGACCAAGGAACATTGTTTGAACTCATCCTGGCAGCCAACTACTTGGACATCAAGGTATATACCAAAATATTGTTTTATGAATTAATTAGTCTTCTTTGATGTCGTGCTAAAACTTTTAATTTTGCTTGAAAAGTTGATGCCGTTTTATGTTTTTGGGTAATAACGGCTTTTTCGAGAGAAGAGTTATAAGATCAATTTTCCTCAACATTGCGCGGTTTTTTTTTCAAGATCCACTTTAAAGGCTCGTTTTCAATGCATTGATGGTCCTTGGGGATTGCGCATATTTTTAGCCAAATGTAACATTCCTTTAAAAAAAACACCTTGCCACGTTTTCCAAAGAAAGTTGGAGTGTTCTGGAAGTTAAGGTGAATGGCCAACTTCTCCAGAGGGAACCTCAATCTAAATCTAGATTAAAATCGAGTTATAACAGCATTTCTTGAGAAGGTTCAATTTTTGTTTTCGTGCAGCATTTAATGCTTCTTCATGAATACTTGAAAGCCTTTTAAGTGGCCTTACTTTTAATGCGGCCTTTTTACAATTTCAGGGACTGCTTGATGTCACTTGCAAGACAGTTGCTAATATGATTAAGGGCAAAACTCCAGAAGATATTCGCAAAACATTCAACATCAAAAATGACTTTACTCCCTCTGAAGAGGAGCAAGTCCGGAAAGAAAACGAGTGGTGCGAAGAAAAGTAAGAAAAAGCTTGTATCATTCTCATTTTGCTTTTCTCAAGTGAAATCTTCATATGTCTTGAATAACAGATTCTTATTTGTACTCCTAACCTAATAATTCAGCTCGCATTCCTCGATAGCATAGCTGAAGAAGCACTTTCCTGCATTTTCGACCATCTTTTGTTTGCTATGCTTCTCATTGGCTTTAATTAAGGCATGACATCTTGGCTGTTATTTTTTCGTACTCAAGCAGAACGAATTACTTTCTGAAAAATGCCATGAGCATTTTGACGTACTAAGTAAATTCTTTTTTTTTTTCCTGAGAAAAAGAAGTCGTGAATGCCAAGATATCTCTTTCTCGATTGCGTAACCAAAAGTAGCATTACGAGATCAGATTGGTGCAGGAAATCTGATTGTAGTACAATTTTCTAGAAAATCTCTTATAACATGGTAAATTATTACTACACGGGCTCTCGCATTATTTTCTGTTGCTGAACAGATTCATGGGAAATTGGAAACGTGCTAATCAGTGTACTATGGACAACATCTTTATTCTCTTTTAGTAAAGGTAACTTGCTGCTTTTGAGGCAAGCCAATTTATCCTCGACACTTTTTCAGACATTTGCTGAATAAGGCCGGCTTCCTTTCAAACCACTTTGAAAAAAGTTACTTCTGGTGCAGTGTGGCAAATTCAGTTTGAAAGCTGGCTGTAGTAGCGAAATGCTAGTGGCGATGCGATTTTCAGTTGCCCACTGAAACAAAAATTTTGCAACAAAACTGAAACTCTAGTTTTCCATGGAAGCTAGTGCTGCAAGGTAACTTTTCCACAAACCACTTTGAAAAAAGTTACTTCTGGTGCAGTGTGGCAAATTCAGTTTGAAAGCTGGCTGTAGTAGCGAAATGCTAGTGGCGATGCGATTTTCAGTTGCCCACTGAAACAAAAAGTTTGCGACAAAACTGAAACTCTAGTTTTCCATGGAAGCTAGTGCTGCAAGGAAACTTTTCCACAAACCACTTTGAAAAAAGTTACTTCTGGTGCAGTGTGGCAAATTCAGTTTGAAAGCTGGCTGTAGTAGCGAAATGCTAGTGGCGATGCGATTTTCAGTTGCCCACTGAAACAAAAAGTTTGTGACAAAACTGAAACTCTAGATTTCCATGGAAGCCAGTTGTACGCAATGTCGCTGCAAACGTACTAAGCCTTTGAGAGAATTGCGGATGACTATGAAGTATTGTTCAAGTTTTTAATGAAACGATGAAGTTTTCAATAAAGACGTGTAAACGATGAATGCAAGGAAGTAACTGAGGTTTTATTCACTGAGAAACAGTATCGTTGATTGACTGAGAAAGTTGAGGTCGGGAGGGAAAAATACAAAGAGCGGGAATATTCAAATAGAGTAGCGAGATATTCCAAACATTCCCCGCTAAAGCACTTTGCTTTACATGAACAAATATTGAGCTTCTCCTTTTCTCTTGTCCTATTTTCGTCAGGGTTATGGGCAGTGAAGATCTTCAATGGAAGTTTTCTTCATGCGCTTGCTCGTGCGATTGTGGTGAGCGCATTCAACTCGCTTGTGCCATCGTATCCACTTGGGCTCGTTGGATTTGTGATTGTGGTGGACTTGTTCTTCCCCGCAATTACACGTCATCTTCATTGAGGTGAATGTACGGTTTGTCTTTTGGGTGCGACGTTTTTCGTGCAAGTTTTTTGTTTTTCAGTTTGTCAGGAGTTTGTTTATTTTTGTGAGCTTAAAAGCGCGCGTAATTTTAAATCTGACAATTTGCGCTTTCATTTTTAAGTGTTCGTAATGTTTTGGAGCAATTCTAACTTCTTCCCCGCAATTACGAAGTAATTAAACCATGGAATTGCTACCTTACTGTTTATTTTATGAAGTTTAGTGTTGTGATTGGGATAGTCAAGAAATTGCGTTACCCGCGTTTCTGCTTAGTTTCTTGTTTTGTGCCAGGGTTTTGCGATCAATCCTGGGGTCCATAAAGGTTACTGACAGGGGAAAGTTTGCAATTATTTTATCCCCTTTTAAGCTTGTTTTGGACCTTCTTTTATCCGTTTGAGTTACTAAAGGTCGAGCGTTTTTGTGCCTGTATGATGAGCACCCGGTTGCGCAGGGCAACCTTACGGTTTGACGCGACCTATGAATTGGATAGGGGTCTGACGAGCTAAAGAGTTTTATAGCGTCATTGTTTAACTGACCAAGTTCGCTATAAACATGAATCGCTTCCTTTACGTTTCCCATGCTCAAGTAAAGAAGCTATTGAGTTTCAACCAAAAAAGTAAGAATTCTGTCTTTAGATTGAATTCTAGCAAAAATGAGTTCATCTTGTATGATTTCAGCTTTTGACTTTAGTTGAAAGCCTTTGAATCATTTTTGCTTTAAGGAAAATTGATTGTTCAGTGGGGATTTTCCCCGCATTTTGTCAGTTTAAAAGACAAGTTTTCAACCCTTGATAGGTATGATTCGCCCCCTTGCCTGATGAATTTTCAGGGGGCATTAAAAGTTTTAGTGAAAGCAAATTTTCAGATGTTCTACTTTGCCCATTTTTAGCTTTGGCTTGTTGGGCTTTTATGACGATTTTTGCTTCAAAGATGAGATCCGGATTTGGGTCTGCTTCAAAGTTTTCCGTTTTTTGTGGAGCTGGAGTTAGCTCCGGCTCCTTCGCCATATTCACAGGTGGCTGTGGCAGTTTCAGTTTAGAGCGTTTTCAGCCATATTTGACACGAATCGAACGAGCTTGACTAGTTTTAGTTTCTTATCACAAATAAGTTTTTATTTTCGTATAGACACGAAGTTGTACTGTACTACTGGCTGTAGTAGCGAAATGCTAGTGGCGATGCGATTTTCAGTTGCCCACTGAAACAAAAAGTTTGCGACAAAACTGAAACTCTAGTTTTCCATGGAAGCTAGTGGTAAAAGGAAACTTTTCCACAAACCACTTTCAAAAAGTTACTTCTGGTGTAGTGTGGCAAATTCAGTTTGAAAGCTGGCTTTAGTATTGAAATGCTAGTGGCGATGCGATTTTCAGTTGCCCACTGAAACAAAAATTTTGCAACAAAACTGAAACTCTAGTTTTCCATGGAAGCAAGTGCTGCAAGGTAACTTTTCCACAAACCACTTTGAAAAAAGTTACTTCTGGTGCAGTGTGGCAAATTCAGTTTGAAAGCTGGCTGTTGTAGCGAAATGCTAGTGGCGATGCGATTTTCAGTTGCCCACTGAAACAAAAATTTTGCAACAAAACTGAAACTCTAGTTTTCCATGGAAGCTAGTGCTGCAAGGTAACTTTTCCACAAACCACTTTGAAAAAAGTTACTTCTGGTGCAGTGTGGCAAATTCAGTTTGAAAGCTGGCTGTAGTAGCGAAATGCTAGTGGCGATGCGATTTTCAGTTGCCCACTGAAACAAAAAGTTTGCGACAAAACTGAAATCAATCCTGGGGTCCATAAAGGTTACTGACAGGGGAAAGTTTGCAATTATTTTATCCCCTTTTAAGCTTGTTTTGGACCTTCTTTTATCCGTTTGAGTTACTAAAGGTCGAGCGTTTTTGTGCCTGTATGATGAGCACCCGGTTGCGCAGGGCAACCTTACGGTTTGACGCGACCTATGAATTGGATAGGGGTCTGACGAGCTAAAGAGTTTTATAGCGTCATTGTTTAACTGACCAAGTTCGCTATAAACATGAATCGCTTCCTTTACGTTTCCCATGCTCAAGTAAAGAAGCTATTGAGTTTCAACCAAAAAAATAAGAATTCTGTCTTTAGATTGAATTCTAGCAAAAATGAGTTCATCTTGTATGATTTCAGCTTTTGACTTTAGTTGAAAGCCTTTGAATCATTTTTGCTTTAAGGAAAATTGATTGTTCAGTGGGGATTTTCCCCACATTTTGTCAGTTTAAAAGACAAGTTTTCAACCCTTGATAGGTATGATTCGCCCCCTTGCCTGATGAATTTTCAGGGGGCATTAAAAGTTTTAGTGAAAGCAAATTTTCAGATGTTCTACTTTGCCCATTTTTAGCTTTGGCTTGTTGGGCTTTTATGACGATTTTTGCTTCAAAGATGAGATCCGGATTTGGGTCTGCTTCAAAGTTTTCCGTTTTTTGTGGAGCTGGAGTTAGCTCCGGCTCCTTCGCCATATTCACAGGTGGCTGTGGCAGTTTCAGTTTAGAGCGTTTTCAGCCATATTTGACACGAATCGAACGAGCTTGACTAGTTTTAGTTTCTTATCACAAATAAGTTTTTATTTTCGTATAGACACAAAGTTGTACTGTAAATAGGAAGTTTTGAGTGACAAGTAGTCAGGATAGAGTTTTGAAAGATGTTTTACAGGTTTTTTGACGATCCTTTTGAGGTTTTGCGAATCGTCTGGGTTGGGTTCACTGAAAGAAGAAGAAGTTTTTATAGGAAAGATGGGTTTAGAAAGGAAGTTTTGGAGGTTTTTGAGCTTCTTTTGCTCGGGATTTCAGCGCCACTCAAGGAGTAGGGGCTTTCTAATGCCGATTATAAGAGTCTCTGGCTTTCGTTACTTTCGGGATTTCAACGCCGCTCCAAGAGCAGGGGTTTTCTGATGCCGATTATAAGGAAAGTTTTGGAGAAAAATGACGATTTCGGAGCTCTGATGCCTCGGGATTGTACGAATGCCGGGGGATTTCGCTCGTCTGATGGTCATATGCCAAATGGAAGCTCAGGTTTGATGATGCTTTCGAAGTTCTGATGCCTCGGGATTATGCGAATGCCGGGGGATTTCACTTGTCTGAGGATCACCTAAAGCTGGGTTGCCACGTGGTTTTTGATCCTTGGCTCACGGGATTTCGACTCCGCTTTTCAGCGTGTTTTCTGATGCTGTTTGCAAGGATCGGAGCTCTCATTACTCATGGGATTTCCACGCCGCTCTGAGAGCAGGGGTTTCTGATGCCGCTCGTAAGATCGCTAGCTTTCACCACTCACGGGATTTCGACGCCGCTTGGTGTGAGCGTGTTTTCTGATGCCGTGAATGAGATCGCCGTTAGCTTTCGTGAATCGGGATTTCCACGCCGCGTTTTACAGCAGGGGTTTCTGATGCCGATCAGTTCAAGCCCCAAGAGCTACTGCATTCAATACTTACCTGCGGTTACACGGGGGCTGAGTCTGTCCCGTGCACGTTGGGCGCCATGTACGCAATGTCGCTGCAAAAGTACTAAGCCTTTGAGAGAATTGCGGATGACTATGAAGTATTGTTCAAGTTTTTAATGAAACGATGAAGTTTTCAATAAAGACGTGTAAACGATGAATGCAAGGAAGTAACTGAGGTTTTATTCACTGAGAAACAGTATCGTTGATTGACTGAGAAAGTTGAGGTCGGGAGGGAAAAATACAAAGAGCGGGAATATTCAAATAGAGTAGCGAGATATTCCAAACACCAGTGCTACAAGGAAACTTTTCCACAAACCACTTTGAAAAAAGTTACTTCTGGTGCAGTGTGGCAAATTCAGTTTGAAAGCTGGCTGTAGTAGCGAAATGCTAGTGGCGATGCGATTTTCAGTTGCCCACTGAAACAAAAATTTTGCAACAAAACTGAAACTCTAGTTTTCCATGGAAGCTAGTGCTGCAAGGTAACTTTTCCACAAACCACTTTGAAAAAAGTTACTTCTGGTGCAGTGTGGCAAATTCAGTTTGAAAGCTGGCTGTTGTAGCGAAATGCTAGTGGCGATGCGATTTTCAGTTGCCCACTGAAACAAAAAGTTTGCGACAAAACTGAAACTCTAGTTTTCCATGGAAGCTAGTGCTGCAAGGTAACTTTTCCACAAACCACTTTGAAAAAAGTTACTTCTGGTGCAGTGTGGCAAATTCAGTTTGAAAGCTGGCTGTAGTAGCGAAATGCTAGTGGCGATGCGATTTTCAGTTGCCCACTGAAACAAAAATTTTGCGACAAAACTGAAACTCTAGTTTTCCATGGAAGCTAGTGGTAAAAGGAAACTTTTCCACAAACCACTTTGAAAAAAGTTACTTCTGGTGCAGTGTGGCAAATTCAGTTTGAAAGCTGGCTGTAGTAGCGAAATGCTAGTGGCGATGTGATTTTCAGTTGCCCACTGAAACAAAAATTTTGCAACAAAACTGAAACTCTAGTTTTCCATGGAAGCTAGTGGCAAAAGGAAACTTTTCCACAAACCACTTTGAAAAAAGTTACTTCTGGTGCAGTGTGGCAAATTCAGTTTGAAAGCTGGCTGTAGTAGCGAAATGCTAGTGGCGATGCGATTTTCAGTTGCCCACTGAAACAAAAAGTTTGCGACAAAACTGAAACTCTAGTTTTCCATGGAAGCTAGTGCTGCAAGGAAACTTTTCCACAAACCACTTTGAAAAAAGTTACTTCTGGTGCAGTGTGGCAAATTCAGTTTGAAAGCTGGCTGTAGTAGCGAAATGCTAGTGGCGATGCGATTTTCAGTTGCCCACTGAAACAAAAAGTTTGTGACAAAACTGAAACTCTAGATTTCCATGGAAGCCAGTTGTACGCAATGTCGCTGCAAACGTACTAAGCCTTTGAGAGAATTGCGGATGACTATGAAGTATTGTTCAAGTTTTTAATGAAACGATGAAGTTTTCAATAAAGACGTGTAAACGATGAATGCAAGGAAGTAACTGAGGTTTTATTCACTGAGAAACAGTATCGTTGATTGACTGAGAAAGTTGAGGTCGGGAGGGAAAAATACAAAGAGCGGGAATATTCAAATAGAGTAGCGAGATATTCCAAACACCAGTGCTACAAGGAAACTTTTCCACAAACCACTTTGAAAAAAGTTACTTCTGGTGCAGTGTGGCAAATTCAGTTTGAAAGCTGGCTGTAGTAGCGAAATGCTAGTGGCGATGCGATTTTCAGTTGCCCACTGAAACAAAAATTTTGCAACAAAACTGAAACTCTAGTTTTCCATGGAAGCTAGTGCTGCAAGGTAACTTTTCCACAAACCACTTTGAAAAAAGTTACTTCTGGTGCAGTGTGGCAAATTCAGTTTGAAAGCTGGCTGTAGTAGCGAAATGCTAGTGGCGATGCGATTTTCAGTTGCCCACTGAAACAAAAAGTTTGCGACAAAACTGAAACTCTAGTTTTCCATGGAAGCTAGTGCTGCAAGGTAACTTTTCCACAAACCACTTTGAAAAAAGTTACTTCTGGTGCAGTGTGGCAAATTCAGTTTGAAAGCTGGCTGTAGTAGCGAAATGCTAGTGGCGATGCGATTTTCAGTTGCCCACTGAAACAAAAATTTTGCGACAAAACTGAAACTCTAGTTTTCCATGGAAGCTAGTGGTAAAAGGAAACTTTTCCACAAACCACTTTGAAAAAAGTTACTTCTGGTGCAGTGTGGCAAATTCAGTTTGAAAGCTGGCTGTAGTAGCGAAATGCTAGTGGCGATGTGATTTTCAGTTGCCCACTGAAACAAAAATTTTGCAACAAAACTGAAACTCTAGTTTTCCATGGAAGCTAGTGCTGCAAGGTAACTTTTCCACAAACCACTTTGAAAAAAGTTACTTCTGGTGCAGTGTGGCAAATTCAGTTTGAAAGCTGGCTGTTGTAGCGAAATGCTAGTGGCGATGCGATTTTCAGTTGCCCACTGAAACAAAAAGTTTGCGACAAAACTGAAACTCTAGTTTTCCATGGAAGCTAGTGGCAAAAGGAAACTTTTCCACAAACCACTTTGAAAAAAGTTACTTCTGGTGCAGTGTGGCAAATTCAGTTTGAAAGCTGGCTGTAGTAGCGAAATGCTAGTGGCGATGCGATTTTCAGTTGCCCACTGAAACAAAAAGTTAGCGACAAAACTGAAACTCTAGTTTTCCATGGAAGCTAGTGCTGCAAGGTAACTTTTCCACAAACCACTTTGAAAAAAGTTACTTCTGGTGCAGTGTGGCAAATTCAGTTTGAAAGCTGGCTGTAGTAGCGAAATGCTAGTGGCGATGCGATTTTCAGTTGCCCATTGAAACAAAAAGTTTGCGACAAAACTGAAACTCTAGTTTTCCATGGAAGCTAGTGGTAAAAGGAAACTTTTCCACAAACCACTTTCAAAAAGTTACTTCTGGTGTAGTGTGGCAAATTCAGTTTGAAAGCTGGCTGTAGTAGCGAAATGCTAGTGGCGATGCGATTTTCAGTTGCCCACTGAAACAAAAATTTTGCAACAAAACTGAAACTCTAGTTTTCCATGGAAGCTAGTGCTGCAAGGTAACTTTTCCACAAACCACTTTGAAAAAAGTTACTTCTGGTGCAGTGTGGCAAATTCAGTTTGAAAGCTGGCTGTTGTAGTGAAATGCTAGTGGCGATGCGATTTTCAGTTGCCCACTGAAACAAAAATTTTGCAACAAAACTGAAACTCTAGTTTTCCATGGAAGCTAGTGGTAAAAGGAAACTTTTCCACAAACCACTTTGAAAAAAGTTACTTCTGGTGCAGTGTGGTAAATTCAGTTTAAAAGCTGGCATGAAACATTTCAAGTCACACACTGACTATAAAGTTTGTGACAAAACTTTAAGGGCCTGTTCACCTGCTTATTATGGCGGATATTTTGGCAAAATATCGGAGAGAAATACTGACAAACTGAGCATTTTTATATTGGTGTAGGTTGGCTTTTGGTACCAATAGACATATTTCAGAGTCAAAATCTGAAAAATGATTTTACAAATACCATATATTTGCAAACATCAGCATAATATTGCCCGTTATTTCGCTAATAATAATGCAGGTGAACAGGGCCTAAGTCTTTTTTTCCATTGAATCTAGTGCTACTAGGAATTTTTCAAGCATTTGAAATCAATTACCTTTTCTGTTGAGGCGGCTTTAGTTTATTTATGTATGTGTTTTTCTGGTGCATTCTGGTTTAGCCTATTATTAGCACCTTGCAGATTGATGCAGGTTGGTGCTGGGTGGTGCAGGTTGGTGAACGTCGGTGTAGTTTGGTGCAGTCCATTGCAGTACATTGCAGTCTAATGCAGTCCAGATCAGTTTGGTGCAGTATTTAGTCGCGGCCCCGTTTTATGTTTTTGGGTAATAACGGCTTTTTCGAGAGAAGAGTTATAAGATCAATTTTCCTCAACATTGCGCGGTTTTTTTTTCAAGATCCACTTTAAAGGCTCGTTTTCAATGCATTGATGGTCCTTGAGGATTGCGCATATTTTTAGCCAAATGTAACATTCCTTTAAAAAAACCACCTTGCCACGTTTTCCAAAGAAAGTTGGAGTGTTCTGGAAGTTAAGGTGAATGGCCAACTTCTCCAGAGGGAACCTCAATCTAAATCTAGATTATAATCAAGTTATAACAGCATTTCTTGAGAAGGTTCAATTTTTGTTTTCGTGCAGCATTTAATGCTTCTTCATGAATACTTGAAAGCCTTTTAAGTGGCCTTACTTTTAATGCGGCCTTTTTACCATTTCAGGGACTGCTTGATGTCACTTGCAAGACAGTTGCTAATATGATTAAGGGCAAAACTCCAGAAGATATTCGCAAAACATTCAACATCAAAAATGACTTTACTCCCTCTGAAGAGGAGCAAGTCCGGAAAGAAAACGAGTGGTGCGAAGAAAAGTAAGAAAGAGCTTGTATTATTCACATTTTGCTTTTCTCAAGTGAAATCTTCATATGTCTTGAATAACAGATTCTTATTTGTACTCCTAACCTAATAATTCAGCTCGCATTCCTCGATAGCATAGCTGAAGAAGCACTTTCCTGCATTTTCGACCATCTTTTGTTTGCTATGCTTCTCATTGGCTTTAATTAAGGCTTGACATCTTGGCTGTTATTTTTTCGTATGAGCTTTTTGACGTACAAAGTAAATTCTTTTTTTTTCCTGAGAAAAAGAAGTCGTGAATACCAAGATATCTCTTTCTCGATTGCGTCACCAAAAGTAGCATTACGAGATCAGATTGGTGCAGGAAATCTGATTGTAGTACAATTTTCTAGAAAATCTCTTATAACATGGTAAATTATTACTACACGGGCTCTCGCATTATTTTCTGTTGCTGAACAGATTCATGGGAAATTGGAAACGTGCTAATCAGTGTACTATGGACAACATCTTTATTCTCTTTTAGTAAAGGTAACTTGCTGCTTTTGAGGCAAGCCAATTTATCCTCGACACTTTTTCAGACATTTGCTGAATAAGGCCGGCTTCCTTTCAGTAAACAAGAAAGGAAAAGGAAATTACGAAACTTGGTACTCCACAAATGATACGTTTACTCATAGCAAAATATACCGTACGCGCTTGAAACATAAAAGAACATTTTTTGCAAGAGGGCTTTTATCCAACATTTTTCCCTACAATTTCCATGCTTGGATTTCACGAATTGAATGCATAGATTATGCTTAAACTATGGAAAGCTGTAAGCTGCCTTCCATTCAAAAGGTCAAGCTTTTTCTTTTTTTTAAAAAGGGATAATTTTTATGGGGTGAAAAAGGCGGGTTTAATTCAAGCTGGTTCACATTGAAGCGGGTACGGTATAATGAAACTTTTTCTATCTCTCATAAGAGAGCTTTTAATAAGAAGATATGAAGCTTTGCTATCGAATAAGCTTTCAAGAGCCATACTCCAACTTCTGCCAGGATAAAACCATCATTGTGTAAAAAAAGGATTCTCGATGAAAGGCTCAGCTTCGTTTTTACTTCCTTGCTCGAACATTTCTATCACGTTCTGGCAGCAAAATCAGATTATAATTTATGAAACGTTCAAAATGACATTGAAGCAAATGTTGAATGCCATTATTATGTTCGAAGTGCTCACATGGGATTTGGTATTGTTAGGCAAATGCTACCAAACTGCTGAACTACAACTTTCCTCTTCAGTTATGATGCTATTAAAGCCACATTACTTTTCTCTCCTTCTTTCTCTAATTTTTTTCTGGAACATTTTGGAGAGACGAGAGGAGTTCGGGAAATTGTATTTTTGAAAGCTCCCTCTTGACAAAGATAGTTGAAGAGACTACTCCAAATCGTCTTTTTGAAAATGTGAAATGTCCGTTTTTCTTTTACAAGCCTTTTTCCCTCTTACAACGTAATGAAATTCGATTTGCCTATGGCAAGGAAAAATTCACTAGCAAAGCTCAAAGTTTTGTAATGTATTTAGTTGCAGTAAGGAAGGTATTTCTGGCGTTTCAGCTTGAGCCAAATTACGACAAATTATGATTCCACTCCCAAAAGCGAATGTTATGAAAAAATCTGGAAACTTTCCGCTACAACCTGGATTTTTGCCAGGGAAATGTCTACATGAAGTTACATCAATTTTTGTACCTTCGATTTCTATTGCTAGTATGAAACCATGTAACTTATTGGCAGATTTGGTCTCCGAGGTGATACTGTTATTAGATTATCAAAAAAGAAGCATCTCAGAGGACCATAAAAACTTGTGCCCTCTAAAAAGAGATTTTCGTTGGAGAACCCATTACAGTTTATTACACCAAAATCACAACAATTTTATTTTTGAGAAAAATACTTTTTCACCACTTACACTTAGAACTCGGCTCTCAGAGTTACGAGTGAATAACATTTTTTAGGTGGGAAAAACATAACTATTTGCTATAGTGTATGATGATAAAATCTGCAAAGCGTACGTATCACACATGGTATTTACATAGATATGTGTATATTAAACTATACATCACACTGATATTCGAGGGAGTATGACATTTATATGAGAGAATATTTTTTTTGAGGTCACACGTTAGTCACACGAATAGTGGAGGATTTGACGATAAGTTCAGGCGATTGAATTGAGACTTGAGCAGGATTTGCAGTTGTCGTGTTGTTATCCTCTTCCACTTCTTCCGGACAATTTCTCTTGTCGAAATGGATGCCCACATTTTCCAAGTATGACGTTTGCCCCAAGGCTCCATCAGGGCTGGATTTGAGCAACGTGCTCAGCTGCTGCGCCCTGATTTGCAGGGTTTCCCTGGCCCCGCCTGCACCATTGATGACAGTCAGTGACCTTGAAGGCAAGGCCGAAACCTTGATGCAGCCCCACTTCTTGGCCTTTTCGATGGCTGCTTTTCTGAACCTCGAGCTGAGCATGCAGTAAATGAGGCTGTTGACACTCGAATTGGTCACCAGCAACATATGGCTGATTTGGCTGAAAATCAGGGCCCACAGTGGGAACACTTTTCGCCCATACTTGGCGCATTTCAGGGTGTCATCAATAATCCACATTTCGTGCAAGCTCAATAGAATTCGGGGCATGTGACAGACCAAGAAAGCCCCCACGATGCCCATGAAGATGACTGCCAGGTTATCTTCCATCGTGCGACGCATGCCATTAGATAGGCCGTTGCTTTGGTTCATCGAAATGGCACAGTTTGCAGATCGATTCAGGAGCAAATGGGAATTTTGCCTGTGGCCCGCAAAATCAAAGGGCCCTTCCACGTTTTCGCTGTTGGATTTGGAGGCTCGAGGGCGAGGGCAGCGCCTCTTGCGGCGAAACTGCAAGCAAAACATAAGCCATGACTTATATTGCCATTTACTACATAAACTTGTTTGATATCACATATGAAAGCAAGATTCAGATTTTTTATTGGATTTGTATCCTTTCGAGCTATTTTCATGTAAAACACACTCTCTTAATTAGGATGTAAAATGAAAAGGCATTGCCTTTCATTTGGTTGATTTGAATCAACTCATGCGTCGTGTATATTTGCAAATACCATATTTCTAATGCTGCAATTGACCTATGCAACGTGTGGGTTTATTGGATGTTATTCCCATGAGCTCTCCTCAGGTTTTACTCTGACGTACGTAGAAAATATCCATTTTCCTTTTTGTCATTACCAACACTGGAGGAGCATCGTAAATCCATCATTAAGCTTCTTATGCACAGCTTTCACTGGCTCATTTTTGGGCACTTGAATATTAATAAAAAAGATGTCCTACGTAACATTGTATGCCTCGAGTGAGAAGATTACGAGTAACTAATAACTTGCTTCTTATTAAAAAAAAGTACTTATTTCGCGACTCTGTAGCATAGATGAGGATGCCTTCGAGGATTTAAAATACAGCAGCGCTACTAGATTAATTCACCATTACATTTATACCATTAGCATGAAAAGAACATTAATTGAAAACGATCAAAGGAGCTTGGCCATGCAAGGTTAACCATATCCAGGCATGATTGAAATAAATGTGTTTGACAGCCGAGTCTTTCTGCTCATTTCCACTTTGCTTTCACATCAGTGGCTTTTTAGTGCCAAAAATGGGTGGTTGCAAGTTGCCCATTCTGGCAGCTCCCAACAAAACAACAACAGCGTTAAGTGTAAACAAAACATGGGCGGAATTAACCCAAAGTACGCGCGGAAGCGAAATGTGATATTTAAAAAGGCTTTCACTTCATTAGGCAAAGGTATAGCCTCTTTTGCATCACAATTTCGGTTAAAAGGCTCGTGGGTGATCAAGTTACCGTAGTGTGTTGCAAAACAGCCATTTACCTGAATGTCTTGGTAGATTTTGGTGTTGAACCAAACGAGAAGGAGAAAAGGGATGATTCCGGTCACGATTAGTCTTGCCCAAGAGCTGTAATAAGTGGCATAGACTGGGTCCCTTCGCAATTCTGTCACGCCCAGCTCGACATATTGGCCTCCATTCTCATGGTCCTCCAAGTGCAAGACTTCGGCCTCAAAGAACTTGGGGATATTGAAGAGAACTGCCAACGTTATTACGGGCACCACATACTTAAAGACTCTCTGGAGTGAAGCTCTGGCGTCATTCATGGCCTACAAAAAAGCATAACATTATTTCGGCCTTTCCTCCCAAATTCAATCAATTACAGTACTGTAATGGTATTGTTAACTGGTGACCGAGTTTCCGGAGAGAAAACATTTCTGTTCTTGTATCATATGCTTTTTACAATAGGAAAAAGTCAGTATCTGTAAACCTTCTTATCCTATGAACTATTGCCAAAAATGCGATATGAAAACGCACTCTACTTTCTAAAACTTGTGAAAGTAGTTCTGGTAATTCATCGCGGAACTTTGAAATTAATATGGAATCAGAAAGGATTTCATGTCAGAAGTAACATCCAATCTACTTAATTAGGATGAAGTTTGGAAAAACCTTAAACTGGGAAGCAAGTAGGTAAGCCTATTTTAGCAGCAAGATTATCAAATTACAGAAAAGTAAAATGACAGAATAAGGATAAATGTGGTCTTTATTGCATTCAACCTGAAGGCGAAGAATGTTGATTGGACATTTTAAATGGGAGGCCATCAAAGATAAAAGGCTTTTTCAAATGGGCGTCTATCCTAAATTGCTTTCTTTGACCCTTTATCTAGTAAGCTATGCTATCTCTCTGACAAATTTCGTCGACGGTGGAATTTCTTTTGCGACGCTGTCACCATCAGTTTTGATTAAAAAGTCAGCTCTCTAGATTATCATCTGCATGAACTAGTAGCTTTCACTTTTCGCAGAGCTTCTATAGCCACCACATTTGGGCAGTGAAAAACTGGTTTGGGTAAGGGATTATTTAATTAAGCAGCCGTATGTTCCCATGATTAATGCAAACCTTTATCCACAAGCATAAAATGCGCTCTAGGGCAGACATAGGAAAAGCACTATATTATTGGCACACATAATCAAATTTAGGGCTAGTATCCACCTTTGATTGATCATCAAGAAAGTCTTCCAGATCAATCACTTGCAAAATAAAGATATACTCTACTCACGGGAAAAATACTATACCCAAAATCAAATCAATTTCGAAAGCTTACAAAGGAGCAACTCTTTGTTTTTAAGCTCCACGCGTGTGTTCGTTGGAAGCAACCAAAGTTCGTGACAAAGTTGGGCGAAGGCCACTCACACAACACACGTATACGCATACGTGAGTGTACTCCCAAAAGGCCGAGCACGTCTGCGTAGTTATGCTCTAATAGAAAAAGGCTGATCAACTGACCTGATTGTAATTGAGGGGATAATGGACAGCTGCATATCTCTCCATTGCGATGGCCACCGTCATGAAAATGGAGGCTGTCATCATGATCATTTGCCCAGGATAGAGGAGGTATGGGAACAAGTAGGTATGCACAGTGGTCATCAGCTGGAAGCTCTTTCGGATGCTCTCCAGGATGGAGCCAATCAGGTAGCCCATGTCGAAGATGGACAGCGCGATCAGCATCAGGTTGAAGCTGTTGCGCATCTCTTTGTCAGCCAGGACGATAATGGATATGAGGTTGCAGAGGAGGCCGCTCGAGGCCATCAGGGTCTGCAGGATGCCCTCGAGCCAGAAACCGAGGCTGGCCAGCAAAGCCTCGCCAGTTTCGTCATATTCAGGGCAGTTGAGGGTGACGTTCATATCTGTGGTCTTGGAGATCACCGCTCGTTCCGCACGCTCAACCTTGATTGTTTGGCAATCGAGAAGAGGCCTCCACTGCCGCGTGGAGGTCGCCGAGGACGATGCACCGCTCTTGTGCCACATACTGAAGAGCAGCGAGAGCAAACCACTCCGTATGGCAACCGAGACACTTGAATTTGTTGTAATACATGTTGTTCTGACAGGACTTAATCCTCCAGAGATGATAGTAATAAAGATGATCACGATGAATAAAAATAAGACTTCTTCATAATTCTAGTACGTGTATTATTCTCACATTTTGGCGGTATATATACTGAGATAGAGACAACTGACAGGAGACACAACAGCAGTAATCATAACAGCAATTAAGTACTTTACAAGGTAATTATCACGGTTGCAGGCGCAGCGTAAAGGGCCGACGGCCACTGGCCATTACAGCAGCCCCTCCACGATCGAGACTGATGAAGGGGTGAAGGGCACAGGGCGATCGTTCAGGTTTCGGCCCTTGACATCGGCGACTAGATCGAGAATGACTTGACCCTCTCCATCCTCTAGCAGGTCCAGACCTACTCCGTCATGAAGGTAGAAGAGTTTGTGGTGCAGTAGACTATAGACCGCAAACTTCTCCCTCAGAGCTAACCAGTTCTCCGTCGCGTGCTGAGCCTTAGAGTGGCCCAGATCTTGGCATAAGTCGCAACGTTCGAGCATTTTGTCGCATACTTCGACGAGGTGATCGGTGGAATTGCAGTAAATGCACCGCAAGAGCCAGGATGAGCACTCTCCCGAGTCAGAGGAGTGTTCAGCACTTCCACACCGATTGCAAATGTGAGGGTTATATTGGCCGGGCCTCAACAAACTCTTGAACAAGTCCTTGTAGTTGAGCGACTTCAGAGGCGAGCCAACATACGACAAGAAATCGGCAATTGCATTCTTTTTCAGCCCAAACAAGTCCAGGGAGTAAGGCAGCCCCCGAAGCACGAACTTTCTCACTACAGCACCCTCGTTGATGGATCCGGCGGCGTTGGGCAATAGGTTAAACCACTGAGGTTTAAGGGGTAAGCCGTCGGCTGTCATGTTCTTCGTGTAGAAGTCATGCTTTCCAAAGGGCCGACGGTCTGAATCAGTGGCAGCCACATGGCAGATTCCAGGCCGATTTCTGACAAGATCCATGCCGAAGTGGACGAAGCGCAGGCAGTCAGCTCTAGTGTCATACTTTTGCAGCTCCATAAAACGAGTGCCATAGGCGAAGCTGACAGCGATAGGCAAGGTTCCAAGTGTCCAAGCGTAGAGTTGGAGTCGCCAGTTCCACTTCTCAAAAGGAAGGCTGGAGTCATCTTCTTCCGGATTGATGACTAAGAGATCGTCGATCTTGGGTCTCTCTTTTAGCTGCTTGGAGCGTAGGCGATGTTCCACGAAGGGCACCGTCGGTGAATCCAACTGAGCTGCAGCAAAAGTGACTCCTCCTTGCATCTCAGAGGCAGCTACCCCAGGCTGGGGAAACAGCAGCATGGAGAGGAGTGTGGCATCGACGCGATTAGTGATCTCAATCCCCATATGTTCATAACGCTTCTCGTCATGTATGGAGAACTGAACCTTGCGTATTCGAGGATCTTCCAACATTTTTACCACTTCGTCGGGAATGGCTGCACCTCGGGCATTGGTGCCTTGACCTCCATATAAGGCTCTCACCAAGAGCATGATCCCGACGGGAGCAAACACCAGGAAGTAGGTGAAAGCTCCTTTGCGCCGTAGGCTTCCACTGGGATAACCAGCCTTTCGAAGGGCAGCGTCGGTCCAATTCAAAAAGGCCGTTGCACACATGGCGTGTCTTCTGACAGAGTTGAAGAACCCGCCGTTCTCGAGACGAGCCTTAACTTCAGCCCAGGCGCCGTCTCTATCAAGGACAACGAAGTCTCGTCGACCATCCTTGACACGATTGTCCCAAGGTCCTGCTCCCATCTGGAGATCACACAAGGCACGACCGAGCTCATAGACGAGGTGGCGATCAATCACATCGCCATGGAAGAGTCGATCATCAGGCAATTCAGCAAAATTGTTCATCAGGCAGCCCAACTTGCTGCACAAGGGCACAGGCCTGTAGCCTTTGAAGATGGCCAGGGCTTGGCGGCAGTGAGGCACTTTGTTGTGGACGGCCTTGCTCACAGGAGCCTTGATCAGCTGCTGAGAGATAGGAGCGTTGTGCGTGTAGTCAGCTAGGGTCTCTAGAGCCCCTCCTCGAGCCGCCAAGTTGGGGTCCTTGTTCAACTCAGTCCAGTAGCCGGCCACCCAAGGTGGCAGCGGGTCGTTGCAAATTCTAGGCAAGGCCCTGACAATGGCCGCGCGATCAGCCTGTCCAGAAGCTGCAAGGCGATCAGCGCGATTCACAAGTTGCCTGGAGTGCACTCGTTCCAACACTTTGGTGAGCCCAGTCAGGGTAGACGCCGCCAAGGCCTTCCTTTCATCACTAAGAGTCTTGAGAGTGAATGGCTTCACTCCTTGCACGATGCACTCCTCCAAGTACCTCCTATAGATGGCATACAAGTCTGGCTGCACGATCTGAAGCACTTTTGCCGGAGGCACACCGGATTCCAGCAGCCCGAGCCGATACATGTCCTTGTCGAGGGCGACGTAGGCGTCATGCAGTCGATCGGCTCGACTGCGCTGATCACGAGGCACTGAGGGTCCGTAGGAGGTTGAGTGCCCCAAGCACAACAAACTGCCGTCGGCAAAGCAGTCCAGAAGCTCAGGTCCACGCAGCTTCGCCAGCTCATCCTTAAATCGGGCCAACGAGGCCCCAGCAGCCTCGGCCGAGAGTCTTCTTTCTTGGTCGAGAGCCCGCCGTCGGCGGGGATCGTCCTCAGGGACGATAGGCAAGTCTGGAAAAGGTAGAAATATTAGTGGCGGTTCTTCAGTGAAGACTGGTTCCTCCCGAGGCAGGGTGACTTGGAAGGAAACCTCCTCATCGTCGCTAGTGTTGTAGTCCACTAGGCGAGGTCTCTTGGATGCGTAGACTTGATGAGGCTGTGGCGATACGATGGGGTTAGGCTCGCTATCAGAATCGAGGTTTTCGTCACAATGGATTCTCAGTTCTGGTGAGGACAGGATTTGGTAGGCATCACAAATTACAGGATCTCGGTCAGGGGAGAGTTCTCGTGATGATCCTTGTGGTCGGCGGGAGGACGATTCTCTGACTCTCTTACCTCGAACTTTGCTCGGGTCGCTCATTTTTTCTTCAAATTTGGCCGCACGTCTTGGCACGAGGAACGTTGTTGACAAACTGACGCTTCCAAACTTCCGCGTCACCTGTAGGGGCGATGCGAAAACGACGCGCACAGTCAGCCAGGAGCAGCCCATTCCGCCCGATGGATCACGTGAACAGCAGATGATCGGCATTTCGGGAAGTACTCTCGCGCGTCTTTTTCTGAACGCCCCCGAGTTTGTAAACATAAACAACTTGGAGACTAGCAGTGGAGGCCGTCTCGTCGAGACGACCTCAGAATGACGAGTTATTGTTCTAGGTTCAATGAATTGGCGATTTCTCTTAATCGCGACCACCCACTGTCCGATGATAGTAAATCTGGTTCTCGGCCCAACGGCTCCGCTCCATTGGGCCCGCTGGCTAAAAAATGGTCCAGAGCAGACTGCTCAGTGATCCATTGAAGTGGAACCAGCCATTGGGCTCCCCTCTCGAAGCACTTGGGACGATTATTATAAGGATCGATTATTCTTACCCAAGCTCGATGAACTACACCGTCGACGTCCTTCTTTACTTTTTCTATGATTCCTAAGGGCCACTCGTCTCGTTTCACGTAGTATTTTTTGTCTAACACAGCCACCACATCACTCTCTTCCAGATTCTTCCGGTGGTTTTTCCATTTTGACAGGCGACGCAACTCTAGGGACAGCTCTCCAGCAAAAACATCCCACAATCCTTGAATTCTTCCGTCCAGCTGCGCAAGGCACTTCGAGTAGTCAACAGTTTCAGAGATTGGCACCGACGGTACCAGCTGACCCGGAGGTCCAGAGGTCAGGAAATGCGAAGGAGTGATATAGTAGTCCTCTATCGTGCCCAGTGGCCTGGAGTTCACCAAGGATTCAGATTTTACAACTGCGGTGATGAATTCTTCCAGAGTGGCTTCTTCTCGCCTGAACACCCTGTGCAGGGCTTTCTTCCAAGACTTGACCGCTGCTTCAGCGGCACCGTTGAAGTGCGGGGCTCTGGGGGGGCTAAAAGTCCAGCTCACTACCCCTATCTCCGTGGCGCTTCGTCGAAGGCGATCCCAGTCAAGGGAAAGCAAGTTGGCAACGAACCGATGGTAACCTGGATCTGCAGCGATCCTGTTCCTGACGCCTCTGAAATTGGTTCCGTGATCGGATCGAATGTGTTTTGGGCAGCCTCTCCTAGCCACAAAACGCTCGAGTCCTCTCCACAAGGCATCAGCGGTAAGGTTTTCTAAAACTTCGGTATGAATTGCTTTTATATGTAGGCAGACAATGATGAGGATGTGCCTTTCTACAAGACTTCGGCGACACTTGACTACAAAGGGGCCTGCCAAATCCATGGAGACATACTTGAAAGGCAACAGATCAGTCAACGGAATCGCATGAGCAGGTAAAATTCCCATGTGCGGTGGCAGTTCTACCAGACGTTTTCTGACACACTTTGAACATTTTTTCAAAATGCTCTCCATATGTTTTCTGGCGTTGGTCATCCACACCGTCTCTTGAGCCTTGACTAAATACTGAGTTCGACTGAGCCCGTGGCCCATCCGTTGATGTAACTCCTGCAGGTATAGCATTCCCAAAGACTTTGGGGGTAAGATTAAATTCATCTTCCCAATCCAGCTAGCCTTGGAGGCTATCAACCTCCCCTTATGCCTCAGCTCCCCGTGAGGACCTATGGTGGGATCAAGTGGTGCTAGCTTGGATCCTTTCTTCCACTCTCGACGAGAATAAAGATAATCTAGGTCTTCTTTATAAGCTGATCTCTGATGATAAACTACCAGTTTCATTTCAGCTAGATATGCCTCAGCCTCCGTGAGCTCAGGGCCAACTCGATTTCTAAGTTTCTCCCTGGTGAGTTTGACAAAGCGGAGTACGTAAGCGAAAACTCTAACGGCCTTACCGTAGTGGCTGAATCTGCGAATATCCAAGGGGCATTCGTGGTCGCACATTTTCCAGATGTCTGCAACGTAATCAGCTGGAGTCAAGTGTTGAGGAACGAAATTCATCCCGATGGCCAGCGCCATCACTATGTGGTCCTCTACAGCCTTGCTCTCTCTCTCGGTCATGCAGCCTTGCACTACAAGGGTGGTGTCTCTTCTATGAGCTTCCACAGCTTCGACGAAGTTTACAACTCGAGGGGTGATCTCGCCAGCCTTGAAGTCCTTGGGGAAGAATTTCTTGGCCTTTTTGAGAGCGGTTCGCTTCACTTGCTCCTTGGTAAGCTTATCTGCTTGGATTTTTAGATAGTCGAAGGCTAAGTCGTCATCGCTGACTTCTATTTTCATTTTAGGCCATTCTGACTCTTCGAGTTGTAAGAACTGCGGTCCTTCTATCCATATGTCGCAGTCTGCCAACTCAGTCACTGTCATCCCTCGAGTGGGTTTGTCTGATGGGTTCTGACTTCCAGGCACATGTCTCCATGTGTTGGCCTTGGTTTTCTGATAGATGTCAGTGACTCGTCGAGCCACCCAGCCTTTCCAGGCATGAGCGGGTTTGGAGATCCAGGTTAGGGCAGTGGAAGAGTCTGTCCAGATGTAAAACTTGTTCACTTCGTGGAACTCACTTCTGACTGAGTCCAACAGTCTGGAGCCAATGACACACGAGGTCAGCTCCTTTTCAGGCATCGACCTATTCTCTGACAGAGACGCAAGCTTCTTCCTGGAGCACATGATGGTGGACAGGCTACGGCCTCCAAGCTCTCGAGCCACGTAATAAGAGACAGCTGCATGGCCAGATTCTGATGCATCTGTAAAGAGATGGATCTCGTTGTCTCTCCCGATCCTCCTGGAGAACGGCCTCGGAATCCTTATGGCCTCCAATCGAGCAAGGTCGGCCACGTAAGCTTTCCATTTCTCCATGACATCAGATAGCTCTCGGCTCTCAAACATTTCCAGGCAGGTGTCCCAGTCTATCTTGTAGATGGGTCTGAGGGCTACAACTCTTTGGATAAGAAGCTTTGGAACTACCGTGACAGGGTCCAGCAGTCCCAATGGATCGTACAAAGAAGGTGTATACTTGGACATGATCCTTAATGTCAACGGCAAACCTTCATAGGGTTCATAGGAAGGAGCTCTAAAGACTATCTGGTCCGCTACAGTGTCAATGTACATTCCCAAGGCCTTGGTGACAGGATCTCCTTCGGATTCCAAGCTGAGTCCGACCAGGCGGCAGTCTTCTGGGATATCAGCTAAGACTTCAGGATGTGAGCTGCCCCATTTTCTGAATGGAAGACTTCCCAACGCTCCCAGTTCCTTCAATTGTCTCACGGCCTCCTTGGCCTCGTCGAGGTCAGGCAAGGAGGCACAGACGTCGTCAACGTACAGGGATTCATTCAACACCTTGTGTGCCACAGGGTAAGTTTCTTTATGTAAATCTGCCAAGTACCTCACTCCGAAGGCTGCCATGAAGGGGGCAGAAGTGGTGCCAAATAGTACACTGTTGGCTTCATAGTATTGCTCTTGCCAGTAGAATCGATGATACTTCCTGTCTTCTTCATGCAGTCCAAACTGTAAAAACATTTTTGAGATGTCGGAAATAATTAAAACAGGATGTTTTCGAGCGTTAAGTAAGATGTAAAAGATATCTTTCTGCAGTTTTGGGCCGGAAAGCAGAGCGTCATTGAGGGACTTCCCGTTGTGTTCTCTTGATCCGTCGAACACTGGCCTGACAGGCATGGATGGCTTGTCCTTCCTCGTTACCAGCAGCCAGTCCAGGAAATACCCAAAACGAATGATGTCTACTTCTGGATCAAGTACTCTCACAAAGCCTTGTTCTAGCCACTCTTTGAGTTCCTCAGTAGCCTTTTGATGCGCCAAGGGTTGTCTCAGTTTGAGCTTCTTCTCCAGTCTTGAGGTGCTGCGAACCACGTCGTCGACGTTGCAGATAAAGTTGGGTTCTCCTTCACGCCACGGGCTCTTGACATGGATCCTCCCATTGTCATCAATAAAGATAGAGCTGGCAACTATATCCAAGGCTCTCTTCTCGTTCATGCTGAAGAGCTTTTCCATATTGGGTTGATCCACTATTCCCACTGAGTCCAACTCCCAGAGCTTCCTCAATAATTCTTCAGGAGGAGGAGCAGTGACCAGCCCGCACTCCCTGCACGCCTCCGTCGGATCTTCCAGGAGATCTCCAGTCACAAAGTTCACTTGTCTTAATCTCGGGCCGTTAATTATGTTAGCGTCAGGATCAGAATAGATGACTACCCTGCCCAACAGGGTGTCTTTGACGTAAGGCTCCCCCTCCTTGTGGTGGACCACGTTGGTGGCTTCCATGAGCAAATATTGATCGATGCCTATAAGGATTTGAGGGGGATTATTGGTCTTATACGTTGGCAGTTCCAATTCAGTCAGAAATTTGAACTTCTGTTTAAGTTGATCCATAGGTGGAGTCTTCATGGTGGACGGCAGCCTTGGAAGTGTATTCACGCTGATGTCCCAGTGCTGCCCCATGCAGGGCGAGAAGACTCTGAGCTCTACTAGTTGGCTAGGCACATAGGTGTCGGTGGCGATCGTCCGGAGAATCTGGTCCGAGGCAACTCCTTGTAGCCCTAGTCTGGTAGCCAAATCCTCAGTGATCAACGATAGCTCGGACCCACTATCCAGGAAGGCGTTAACCTCCCACCAAGCACCAGGAACGCAGGGATTGGCTACTTTGATGGGTAGCACGCCGAAGGCCAATATTGGCGACTTTTGAACTAATCCAACTGTCTTGACAGTAGATTTCAGTCCTGCAGCGGCGCTACTAAGTTGATTCAGGCCTTGTGAAGGCCCCGACGGGGTTTGAGGCTGTGGCCCCTCCTTGGCCTCAGCCCTATTGACGTTCCTCATGCTCCAGGCCCCGTGTAAACAGGAGTGGTGAGATCTGCTCTGACAATGACGGCAGGTCCAAGCCCTAGTGCACGTTGCTAACTTGTGAGCTCCCAAAAGGCATCTAAAACATGCTTCATGAGCCAGCGCAGTTTGCAGTCTTTGGTCTCCTCTCAATGCCATGAACTTTGCACACTGAAACAGCTTGTGGTTGTCTTTGCAGTGCGGGCACATGCTGAACAACTTGGGATCCTCTGAAGTAATGTTGAAGATGTGTGCAGCTTCTTGTTCTGTTGCACCAGTGTCAAAAGCGTCAATGTACTCGTCTGGTTCAGGTAGCTCCCAAAACTCTTCTTCCATCACTCCGACTCCCAGACCCAGACGAGGTTGGAATCTCCCCCTAGCATTACCAGGGAGTTTCGGCTTGACAGGGTTTGGATCTTCGGCGGCAAGCTCATCAACAAGACCGTCGGTCTTGCTGACATCCTCAAAGTGTTGGTGTGCTTGAGCTCTCGCCCAGTGTTCAAAGTGGTCCTGAGTCAGCACATCGATCCTGGAAGCAGTCAAGTAGCTCCGCACCGAATTAGTAGTTGCCTTGGTCATACGGAGCAAGTCCATTATAAAATGATCATACGCACCAGCATCGACGATGGGATCACCGAATATAAGCCGAAGTTGTTGGTACATCAGCCTTACCTCGGATCTGGCCTTCATAACTGTAGCTGGCTTGTACACGTCCAGCACTGGTAGCTTTTTCAGCTTGGAAGTGATGCACTGTAATTGTCTGGCCAAATTGCCATAGTCGTCGTCCAAGGCGGCCAGAGCAGACAAGTAACCTGAATAATCTTTTCGATAGCCATTCACTAAATCAAAAGCTGGTCCTCCAGCAGTTTGTTTGAGCAGCCTTCCCCACTTTTCTTGCAAGCTCAGAGTAACGTTGTCGTGAACAAAGCTCTTGAACTGCTCCTTAAAGTGGAAGTATTCTAGGATGTTGTTACCACTGAACTTGGGAAGTTCTAGATGATCGAGCTTGACACTTGGCCCTCTAATATATCCAGAATAGTGCATGCCGTCATAAGAACCAAAACTGGCAACAGGAGGCGCCATCATTCCTGTGGCATACTGGGGTGGTTGAGGTTGGCCGTCGGCCAGGTAGGCAGGTGGTGCAATGTGAGGTCCAGCGGGTGGGTTGGTAGCTGTACCGGGACCCCATCCGGCCTGTCCCACTCCTTGGGGGGCAACTTGTCCGCCCCACCCAGCAGCTTGATTACCAAAAGTGGTGGCCATCGGCCTGAAGACAGGAGGAGGATTAATATAGTTAGAGGGAAAGCAGTTACCGGGGTTGAAGGAAGGTTGTGAACCCAGCCTACTATTGGGCTTGATGAACTCTCCAGCAACTGGTCCCCAGGGATGCAAATTTCCAGGTGTTGCACCGGGGAGAGAGCTCTGCCCCTGTGTGGGAGGCTGAGGTTGCCATGCACCTCCAGGTGCTCCTGCCTGTCGAGGTAGGCCAGTGGCGGAGGCCAATGAAGAGCCTCCAGAAGTGGCCCCAATCACCGGTGCTCGAGCAGTAGAGTGACTCCTCAATGGGGGAGTATATTCGGCCACTCTTTTGTGGAGTTGAAATACAGCCTCCGGAAGGCTAAGATCTCTTGAAGGTATCATCTTGCCCAATCCAGCACCTTGCACAGCGTCTTTAGCGTGGAACCATCGGTTCAAGGCTGCTGACAGCAGAGCACTGCCTTGTTCCAAATCAGCCGTACTTCCCCCGAATTCCAGTAGCCTTTCCACCTTGTCCATATAAGACTTCAATGCCTCAGTGGCTCGGGCATACTCGACGAGCAATCCAAGGTCCTTCACGGAATCTCCAGGAGGATCTTCATCAGGGTCGTCGTCGGGGGGTCCTCCACCCTCACTTCCAGAGGGTTGCTCAGGAGCTCTGGCGTCTTGATTGGACCGAGCATCTCGACATTCTCTCCTGGAAGAGTTCTTAGATTCTCTCCAGTTGTCACGTGAGTCGCGGTTATTGGCTCCAGAGGAGTTCCCACGATCACTTTTCTCCTGGCCGTGAGCAGCAGCGCTAGGGTGCTTGGTGGCATCTGATCCCACATACTCTGATCTCAGATACCTTCCTTTATCATCGATGAAGACTACCTCTTTGATGCTATTACCGATGCTCTTGTCCTTCATGGCAGTAGGCCCCACAGGGAGGCCTTTACATGCCTCCGGCGGGGGCTCCTTGGGAACTTTTTCCGCTGCGGTTTCATCTGCTTCTTCTTCCGCTCTCAATTGTGAGAGGAGGTAAGCTACCTCTGGGTCATCTAAGACTTGGAGGTCATTCTCTACTTGGCGGACTTTCTGACAAGCTGCCTCATACACCTTCTTGCCGGACTCCAGGGCGACCTTGGCTTTGGAAGTGATGTCCGGTGACAACTCCATTTTTGCCATCCTGGCGTTTTCTAAATAATATCCATAATACTTGTGCAACTCTCTGCAGATGTCATCAACCTTATTCCGGATCTTGCAGAGTTGATCGTAATCATTCTTCTTACGCAAGTCTTGTCTAGCTTCCAAGCACTTCCTGGCTGCAATTTTGGTCAGTTCTTGTACTCGTGCAGCAGTTCTAGGCATCTGACTGGTGGCACTCTTCTTATTTTTTGGCTTATGTAGGTTCTTTTGTGAGGGGGATTTCTTGTCAGTGTTGATTCTGATGTTGTCCTCCCTCTCACCGCCGGTGGGAGGGGGATATTGATGTGATGGGGGACCTTTGGAGGTACCCCATATCAAGGTCTGATCAGTGTGAGACTCTCCGTCGGAGCTTTTCTCTAATGAGGCTGAATGATCTTCATCTCCGTCCTGCTGCTCGTGCCAGTCTCCGGTTCCAGTTCCAGCAGGAGGTCCGGAGTTTCCAAGGGGAGGAGGGTGCACATCCACCACCAGCTCCTCTGAGGCACCTGCTCCTTCCGAGCTACTAGACGAGGTCTGACGTCCTCCAGCACTCATTTCCTCGGGATTGGGCCTTAGCCCCAAAGTCTCGGAGGCTTGAGTGGTTGTGATGGTAGGCATTGGGGTGCTGGAGTAAGGCAATGGGTTCGGGGTTGGAGACGGAGTGAACCTTCTAGGCAATGACGTGACAAGGTTGGTGAGAGTGGCAGCCACCGAGACAGCTGTGGCTACTGCCCCTCCAGTGTTGGTAGGCCCAGGCTTGGCCCCCAAGTTGGCAGGTGAGTGTTGAACAGTCATTAATTTCTTGACAAGATTGGTTCTCCTTCCTTTCTTACCGACTACCGCTTGGAATGTGCCATCCCGTCGGGGAACGTATCCATGGAAGAGAATCTTGTCCTCTGGGCTAGCATCAAGTGGATCGTAATACGACACCCGTTTGGTTCTGCGCGGTGTCACGGGTGTGAACAGCTCCACATAGTCCATGGGTGGAAGATTGAGCTTCCTCCTACTCCTTCGAACTGGACTTTCAGTCCTTACTTTCCTTGGCATGGGTCACTGGTGAGGCTTTCCCGGCCCCACGTTGGGCGCCAGTTGTTCTGACAGGACTTAATCCTCCAGAGATGATAGTAATAAAGATGATCACGATGAATAAAAATAAGACTTCTTCATAATTCTAGTACGTGTATTATTCTCACATTTTGGCGGTATATATACTGAGATAGAGACAACTGACAGGAGACACAACAGCAGTAATCATAACAGCAATTAAGTACTTTACAAGGTAATTATCACGGTTGCAGGCGCAGCGTAAAGGGCCGACGGCCACTGGCCATTACACATGTATCGCCAAAAAATGGCCGAAAGCTAGGTCTTAATTATACCAGGTTTTTTGGCTTTTTACTTTACTGGGTTAACGATTTCATCATCAGGTTGGTAATGTTATTTTTGACGGTTTTGCGATCCCACTTCTAATTAGATATTTTTAAAGCAATTGCAAATTTTTCTTGGCGCGTTGAGACTGAATTTACCAAATATGCCTTTGCTATGTTTCAGGCTCTCAATAGAATAAATTGTTTCACTTGAAGACGCTGGAAATATATCATATTGGTTCAATTTTTCCTAATGGTGATGAGAAAATTATTTAGCTAAAACTAGAATAAGAGACAATTACGTTGTCAGCTGCCTACTTCTAATAAAGCGATTTACTTTACAACTAATTTAGTATGTTTAGGCTAACCCGAGCTGAAACTCTACCCAATAATCATTATCTTTCGAATTAAACTAATTAACTGCGTGGCTAACTAAATTACTAATTTGAGGCATCTTCAGTTTTGCTGTTAAAAAGCAGCAATTGGTTTTGCTTTTTTTAAAGGCTAAAAATGAACTGTTTGGGCTTCATTGAAGTTTGGCAGAAGCCGCAAAGTAGCTATATTCAGGCTTTCCCTTGCGCGGTGAAAGCTTACTAGCTGAAAGTTCGGTCTTTCTGGCTGGTCGCAAGAGTTTTTTTTTTCTTCTCAAAACAAATGCCAACTCCAGGCTCACAAACTTCAGTAGAACTGCTAATTCCGACAGAAATTGGGATTTTCAAGAGGATTTTACGCAGACGATTCTACTGAAATTTGGCCTGTAAAAGGAAGACAACATCTGATAGCAGAGCTGTAGAGAAAACCTGCTTCACTCCAATTTTGTGAGTTTTGCAAAACGGCTGCATTATGATACAACACTTTAAGGTGGGAACATTGTGCAACATAAAAAGCTGAGATTACTTGTGCTCTTACTCAGCCAGACAAGTTCTCATATCTAGCTGAGCATATCAACTAATTTCCTGAGGAGAACATAGTTCATCTCTGATCCGAGCATTAATCACAATACAGATACAGCACATCTCGTGCCCTGTTCATGTACGCCCCATACTCGTTAGGATAATGCGCGATGTAGACTGCAAGTAAAGAATAAAAATTGACTGACTTTAAACACAAAATGAGTCTTTGGCTGATGTAAAAATCAGGCCAACTTCAAAGTTTCAAACAATTTCATTTTCGGTCTAATTGTGTGCTCAATTTTCAAACTTTAACTTTGATCAAATGTATGGACTCTTTGCAAATAACGCTAATTTTAACTTAAGATATAATGTTTGAAAATGGGCATTAAAATGTCAAAAATTAGCAATATTCATCCACGAAATCTCTGTTCGGCCTCCAGCTAAACTTGTTGAGAGCTTTTCAGTTACCGAAAAACAACTTTTTCCATTAAGGCAGTATACATGAACTGGGCATTGGAAATTATAATTACTGCTAAGCTATGAGATAATGAAAGCATATAATACCAAAAAGAAACATCTAGAATGACTTTATTATGAAACTGTAATAAATCTAAAGACCTCCAAGGCAAAAATATCGATGGAGGTATTTGGGTAAAATCTTATACTAGTGATTTAAAAGTTTGGTACATCTTTGTTAAAAGATAAACTACGTCATTCAGCGCTTAATTGAGGCAATTTTCGTCTCTCTTTACACTGTGTCCCTTGATAAAACAAAGAGAGAGCTGCCAATCTGATAGGATTTCGATCCATCAACAGCAGTTATCTTCTTGGCATTAAGATAAAAAGAAATTAAAAGGTTCAATGGCCAATTTTTGTGAAAGCTTCCCCATGTGCTTTGTCACGTATCAGAGTACTGTATCTTGGTACAGCTATGAACTGTATTGTGGTTACATGCACACCTTGCTTATTAATTGTGCAAATTTCACCCAGGAAAGCTCATGGATATAAAATATTTAGCTCTTCGTGCGCCTGAAACGTGAACTACTTTTTTAGCTGAAAAACTATGGGCAAAATTAAAAAGATACAGTGGATACAAATTATGCGTAATACTTGCTTGTATTTCTGGAAGAACTACGAAAAAGCAATCTTTTTTGTTAATTTATTGCTCCCACTAGAAAATTCCTCTTGAGATGCACTCCATTCCGTTATAACGTTGGGAACGCACGAATTCCTTGTATATGCACGTTTGCTCAAATGCTTCAGAATGATCACTTCCTCGAACTTGACACAGCCTATGAGATAAGATGGCCTCATATGAATAAAAAAACAGAGCTTTACAAAGAAAGCAAAGCAAAGCCCATTAAAAGAATATTTAATTTGCTAAAAAGACCGAAAAACTAAATCAGCATTTTCCCACGCATACACAAAAGAAAAATCTTGTTCGATATCTCTCAAACACTCGACAGATTAGCAAGGAATCAAGATTCTTAACTATTATTTTCACTTGGTTTCGAATTGCTAGTTTAAAAATATCTCTTTTATTCGCTTTGCCAAGTTATGGTGAGTGACTTGATCCTTGGAGAATAGGATCTACTCTCAAAGTGAAGAAAAGTTCCAGCTGGAATTGGCATACATAATGGCATTGAGGTGATTAGGGTTTTTTAGAATCGCGATCCAATTTCGGTGTATGTTTTCAGTCTGAAGCACTCAAAGAATTCCCTTATCAATTTCTCATAAGACTGATGCGAAATCGGAGCAGACGGAAATTCAAGGATATCTACTGGAAGCTAGAAACGTAGACTAACGAATGCAAAAAAGTATGGATAGAGGATTGAACTGAATTGCATTGGCATCGTTTCAGTTGGAGTACAATCGAGAATGAACGACGTAAAGAGATCGTGGATATCTCCTAGGCTGAGCTACTTACAATCAAATTAATCCAATTTGGGTAAAAAAAAACGACACTCGGATAATTGAGCTATTATTGAAATCACAATTTATTTTTCTAGTACAATATCGTGTTGTGATGGTGAGAGGAGAAAGCACATCTACGACAACTATCATTGTTATATATCTTTTCATCTCGGATTATATAGTATCTAACAGCGAAGACAGGATGTGCTTAATAATTATAATCATTATTGCCCCCTTTAAATATAATAAGTGTGCATGAGTTGTTGAGTCGTTTCAAATAGTAAGGTCGTCTCACAGATATATATGCTACACGCGTTATTGGTATATCCCTAAGTAAGATAATTATATGGAAAATGCTCATAAGATATTCTGCTATAGCAATGCCCAGAAAATGGTCGACATGTAAAGCAATGGTGAGTTATGGCTAAGATTCGAGCTGACAATGCACGAGCTCAGACAGCAAAATTATTTTCCATTGTACAAGTTAATCTCGGTAAAGCATCTATGTATATGATGTCGTGTATACGGTCGCAATTATTATGGCTCTTCAGCAATTTCCGAGCACTTTTTCTCTCTTGGTTGAGTTTGGATCACAACTGGTGGACATTCTTCGTCCTGACTTCGGCTGACTTTGAGTGGAATGGCTTCATCATTTTGGGCAGCAGCAGAGTCCTCGTCGTCTCTGATTTTGATCACGTTGTCAGCCTTGCCAATTTGGCGGATTTTCTGCACCAAAATGCAGGGGAACAGGGTGACAAGAAACACAGGCAAAAAGAGTATAATTAGGCCCAGCACGAAGGTCATGGCCACGAGGCCAAGGCCAAAGGCCAATGGCACCAGTAAGACTGAAAAGACACCAGTGCACCTCGAGCAGGACGTGCTCGTGCTCGAGAAGTACTTGTCACCAAACATGTAGCTCAAGCACTTGAAAATGGGCCTGAAAAATAGATCATCACATCGGATTAAATTCATTTTTGTGAAGAGTGTAATGAGATCAGATTTGTTGTGGATTCTAAGGCCACAAATCATATTTTGAACTGAAATAAACACTGAGTAATATGTAATATAATAAGAGGCTCAAAAAGTATCGATCTTTTAACAAAAACTTTGATTCGACACCCAATTTCAGCTTTCAGTCTTATGACAAAATAAGTCATTCGACCTTAAAAAATTCGACCTTAACCACTGTTCCCTTATCAAAAGAGCATGTCCATCTTTTCTCATTAGCTGCTTAGTGCGATCAAGTGGCAGGAAACAAGTCCAAATCCATTATCTCCAATACGTGAGAAGGATGTACGTAGCGAAAGCCGTACATGGCTAATGGGCATTTTATCTCATCTGAGCAGAGTTGAACTAACTCGTTGTGATGGAAAGTTGATGAAAAATGTTGGATAGCGAGCAAAAGTGTCTTACCTGGGCAGGAAGCAGAGCAAAAGCTCCCTCTCCTTGAGCTCTCCGCATAAATACATGTTGGAGAAAATGAGACACTTCCAATGGCCGTCCTCAATCTTGGTGATGTAGTCCATGATGAGCCAGGCCCAGATGTGCAGATAGCGGTAGTAGACACACTTCAAAATGAGCCCAATGAAGGTGAAGCCGAGGAGGACGACACCGAAGCTGAACCTGTTTTCGTGCAGCTCCTTCACGTTGGAGTTGAGAGCAATAACCAGCAACGTCACATTCTCCACGACAAAGATCAAGTCGAAGATGAGCTGACGCACCTGAAAATATGTGACATTCAGCAAAAATCATGAATGTAGTTGTGAGCCTTTTCAAAATTGTAAAATATCGTAAAAACGAGCTGCTTTTCAAAAAGAAAAAGAAAAAAATGGTTACTTAATTTAAAAATGATTTTGTGGCATAGAGCATAACTTGGTATTGGTTGTTGAGCTACATAAAGAGAAACAGTCGTAAAAATCAGGTGCTTGAATGGGTGAGCATAAATTAAAAATTGAGTCCTTCAAAGGGGGAAAAGCTCAACATGTAGAAAGTACACAAGGGAAAAGTCACCTTTTGCTATGCTAAACTTTTACGAAAAATCACAATGCAAAAAAGAAGCGCTCGTCTAGGCAAGAAGTACATTTTTCAATACAGGACATGACTTTCAATATCCAATAGATAATCCAATAGTAATGGGTAAATGGAATTCGAGCCGTGCTGCTTACCAAGGTTGACACATGCTGCAGGGGCTTGGTGAATGGGATCAGCAAAGGGTCCATTCTGATCCAATTGTGGATGTAAATGTTGGCCAGCCCGTTGCCAACCATGTAATGGAAGAAGCTGAGGTTCAAAAAGCCCCCTTTCTGCCAGTAGATTTTGGCATCCGAGAAGATGAAGTGCAGAATGGACATGACAAGGATGTGGACGCCCAGAAAGATGAGCACGGGGAAATACATGCCGGGCCCGAAGGAGTAGGAAAAGAGGACTAGAATGAAGAGTCTCCCCAGGATTTGGAAGAGGACCGACAGAAACAGGACCGATCTGTAGAAGAGCGCGGCCAAATCTTTGTCCAAAGCTCCACGTTTGAGGGTGGCATGGTACGAGGTGAAGCACCAGGCCAAGCTCAAAATTGACGTGATGATCGAGAGCGTCTGGTCGGGCTTCAAGATGGGGAAGTTGAGGTTCTCGTTTTTGCACATGGTGAAAATACGCAGGCTGAACGTGGGAGCTGTCATTGTGCGTACGAGCACGGGAAATATGATGTATAGCTGAATGGTGGGCTGAAAGCTGGATTCCAGACTGACTTCCATAACCCTGCAACATTAATGCAATTTTTAAGGCACTCATCCAATTAGGGTAAGTACACGACAAATATGTCAAATGAGCCAATTAGCAACCAAACGCAAAAGCTTTGTGACAGCTGAATATCAATTTCACGCTAGCTACGCAATGAGACAAGTGAACAATTAGATGGACGTGTATCGTACCTTGCTGTACTCCAGAGGACTTCAGAGGCCTCGATTTTTCGCTCACGAGCGGCCTTCTGCTCGCCTTTGGCAAGATAGTACTTCCCATCGTTGTAGTACTTGATGAAGAGCACTGCTATAGGCCAGAACAAGAAGCAGGAGACGAATGACACAAAGTAGAATATGGCTTTGAGATAGCACTTGAGCAACGGCACAAATCCTTCGCATTTGGACATCTCCCTAACAATGTCCTTGCCCTGAACCACCAAAGTATGGTAATGCCTGCCAAGAAATTCAGACATCAAATATGATAAATACAGATTTTCTAATGCTGCTACAAACCTCGAAGTGAAGAACTCGTAGATGAAAAAGGGCCAGGGCACGAGGAGGAAAAAGAGGGTATAGCCAAACTTGGATTCTGCCGACAGTGCAGTGGGAAAACAATGGATGCTGATGAGCTCTTCGGCTGTGATGTTGTCACAAATGGGCGCCTCGTAGGCCTCTCCAGTTTGAGGCTCCAGGGTGTCACCTCCGCACGTCACGTTTGAGTTTGATGCAAGCTCACCTAGCATGAAAAAATGATTACCATCTTGGTAAGGAAAAGCCAAAATTAGCCCACTCACCAACTAATTCTCCGTAATATCTGAACATGATCAAAATGTCAGAGCCCGTATCGATTGCATTGAAAATGAGCGAGAGGAGAAGAGATGCGAAAAACAACTTTGACCAGACTTTTGAGCGTTCAGCTTTGAGCTCGTTCTCCGTCTTTGGAATCCCTTGAAGTGCTCGCGACTGCTCCAAAATAATGGCTGCCTCGGCTGAAGATTTCAGCTGGGACCGAAGACATCTTTGCAGCTTTAACTGATCGGCCTCGTGGGTGATTTCAGCTAGACAGTGAAGCTCGATTTCCTTACGGAGTATTAGCAGCTTTTGTTCCTCCAATTCTGGCCCTGCAAAATCAAGAAATTAGAATAGTACGTTCCCAGTGTCTTTTCTCAAATTGGCTCATGTTTCAAATACCATGCCATTATTGGTATTTGATATTGCGATAAAAATCGCGATTCCTTACTGAAGATACAAAAGCTTATTTCCAGTGAAATTTCGAACAAAGCTCGATATTTTACGGACTCTTTTCAGTATGTAGGCGAATTTCTGATCATAGATTCAGCATCCAAATTGGAATTCCAAAATTATCGCTAGCATTTAAAAGACTCGCATGAAGAGCTCTCGGTGAGAGAATGCTTCTGAAATGATCATTAAATGTAGGCAGCAATAACCTTAATGGGCTTAAACCTACTCTGCCTCGCGGCAAAAATAAAGAATGCCTAACAAGGCTTATCCGTTTGGTTAAGCTCTCTTCAGTGAAATATGTATGCGGTTGGTTATCAAAGTGGGCTTGAAAAAATAAGAAAATTGGATAAAAAACGAGCATCCTCTCGTTTTTTCACTTAACTCGAGAACAAAATGAAATTGAGACAGAAACTCTTGCTTTTCAGGGAGCAGCTCGTAAAAATGAGACAATTTTATGGGTATTTTTACGACCTATTACATCAACTGCAAAGTCCGTCACGCAAATATTAAGAGAACAGCTTATTTGTTGAAATAATGAAAATCATTGCGAAGCTCAAATGCCATGTCCTCATTAGAACCAAGCTATTTTGATAGCTTATTAAGTTTTAGCCTTTAGCAACACACACACTCAATGGCTATGGGAAAAATGTAAGCTTAGCTAGGCATTTTACGAGTAGGATTTCCCAAATGCGCAAGACGCGTGGAATTCTCCAAATGTTTCTTGATTATCTTCATACTAAAAGAGATTTCTTCCGCAACTGTGGCAGCATCAGACCAAGAAATTCGCTTTTTTGAGCAAAGCCATGATAATTCTGGGGAAAGCTATGAAAAAAAGAAGCCACCAGAAACAAAGAGAGTTATCTTGTGAATCTAATAAAAAAGTCAATTTGATCTACGGCTTTACAGCGACGCGAACAAAGAAGATGTGGCTCTTCTGATTTTCCTCCAACCAAAAATAAAAAGAAGAAAACAAAAAGGTTGGTAAAGGTCGACTTTTTGGATAATTTATGAGCCACTCGCCTTGTAAAGCCACGGTGTGCAAGAGTGTGTCTCCGCTGGTGTTTCTGTAATGGATGATGCTCTCCAGAAAGCTGTTTTCGCATCCCTCGAATTTGTTGCTACGCAAAATGGAGCTGACGAGATCTTTGTGCCTGAGCTTGGCTGCAATCATGATGGGATTGTTGCCACTCTTCTCCTCGGGGTAGCACAAGTCAGTCTCCGTCACAGCCGGATTTTCGATGATTTTGGTGAAATGTGTCAAGTTGTTGGCGAACGCACACTGCTGCAGCACGTATCCAGGGTGTCGATACAGCTGCTCCACATCCTTGAAAATTTTGCTCAGTTGCTCCGAGTTGCCGGTGACAAAGTCGACGAATCTGGGAATGGTCCTGCGAAGCCGGGCAATTTTGGTAATTTTCTGCTGGCTCTCCTCGATGGTTTTTTCCAGAGACAAATTGGTGGCGTGATGACCCAGCTTCAAAATGTCTCTGAAGTAGCCCAAAAGAATGATGGGTGAGACGGCCTTTTTCGAGTGCCTTTCCAGCCGTTTGAACTCAAATTCCCATATGTCCTCGTCATAGCAGCCTCGAATGTCCTTCACTTGGATGCCCACAAACAGAAAATCGAACGAAATTATTTTGAGCAAATTCTGCTTGTCTTTGCTCAGCAACATGACACCTTAAAGAGAGAAATTGGATATTCAAACGAAGACGAGCTAGGCACGCTATAAAAAAAGCTCCAAAGTCAATTACGCTCTCGATACGTGAAATGCCATGACATTTATGAAAACGAGGAAAATCACGCTTACGGAAAACAGTCTTGTTGATGGAAAACCGTATGAATCCATCCCCAATATTTGTTGGCACAGTGTGTACAGTCGTCAGCCCCGAGTCGGAATTCAACGAGGAAAACGTGTAGCTCGGGTTCGGCCCCCTCAGGCAATACCTGCAATCCAGGCCAAGGCAAGGGTTGTAGGGCTGCTCCCAGTGGTGGTGCAGAAACTCGACATCGGCAACGTCAGACTCGCCGTCCACCACAGACTTGTAGAACGACTCGAAAACACAGTTTCGCTCCGTTTCCGAGTCGCAGAGAACCACGCACCGAATCTCGGCCTTTTCGTCCCGTTTTAACGGCTCGGCTGTGGAGCCCGCGGTGGAAATGTCCGAGACCGAGGAAATGGTCCTCGCGTGCTTTTGGTACGGCTCTCGAATTTTCTCCACCATTTTGTTGTTGAGATTGCTCACTCCGAAATCGACATGGCCGCCGTTGATTTTGTCGCCAAACGGCATTCAAATCGGATCAAGTCGTGCTCATCTTGTGCTTATCTTATCAGCATGTTTTTTGCTCCAGCTTAAGCCTCACTCTGACGGCTCTCTTCAGACTTTTAATTTATTTAGTGGCGTGGGAGTAGAAATGTTTAATGTTTTTGACAACAGCAAGATCGGATTTCCAAGTCGAGCAACTTATGTAACTCGAAAACCTGTTATTTTCCGCGTAATAACGAATTTGTAATGGAAACTAGCGAATTTTTTGCTTTTCTTTCAAAATTGATGCTGTCAATTTTTAATCTTGAAATCGTCAACCAAACATGATTAAGTATAATTGTAAATCGATTTGCCTTAGAAATCTTAGTGTGCTACCCACCTGCTTAGTTTTTTTCCCGTTTTTGCACTCTACCCCGATCTCTTTATATCGATCCCTACCACGATTATTTCCAAAACTCTTTGATATCAATCAATTAAAAAACAATAATGTCAAAAAGAGAAAATGAAGGATCTTTTATCGAGTTTATTTATCTTTACGTTTATCATAACTCTGAATAGTCAGCGAAACCTCAACAACTTTGTAGTTGCCTTAAAAATGCTCAGTCGTTTCTCCTCGCGTACAATGACAACAAAAATTTCAGAATAAAATAGAGCTCTAGAATAAAAAAAATTGAGGGAAGGTGTCACTTTTTGTTACTCTGTCGTACTGACGTTAGCCTGAAGCACCATTAGAACTGACGCCCAGCCCCTAGAACAATAAGCGTTTCATATAAAAATGGAAGAAATCTTGAAAAGCAATCCTTTAAAAAGCTTGAGACGAGTTAATAGGCATTTTCAAATCTCTTGAATTTATGCTAAAGTTCTTCTCTATTCTCGATTGCGAAAGCTGCCCATTTTATGCCCTAGGGTACACCGGAACGGAACCAATCGTTACAGGCCCCTCGGTAACTTCGGTATACGTCTGCTTCCAATTTCGTCCTTAAAAAGAGTTAATTATACCATTAGTACGTAATTGAACCTTCTGACAATGAAAATCACCAAATCACCAAATTTTCCAAGAAATTGTCAAATCTTAATCATGCTTTGTTACTTTATTTATTTAATCCCGCAATTTTCGTAATTTAAAAAAGTTCGTCGAATGGCAGCATGGAAAACTTGAAAATGCCTGAGAAATGTCAACTCGGTTGATGTGGCGTGAAAAGAAAACAAAGTTGGCTTATGAGACAAAAAGCTGGCATAATTGGCCAACGGCAAGGCAGTTAAGCCTGCGAAGACGTCTATTGAGTGCACTGGCCCACTGTGCAGCTGTCAGCGCAGGAAAATCGACCGAATTAAAAGTCCCATGCAAACCCTGGAGAAGAAGTGAAGAAGGAGGAGGAAGTCCGGTCGGCCTGACCCGTATTATGGTTCAGTCTTGTCAGCAAAAGTAAAAGGGGACGTAGGTTGTTCGAAACCCAAGAGAGCTACTTGTGCGGGAGGAACACTTGTCTTTGGCGTGAGCTGACCAACCTGCGGATCATGACTCATCAGTTGTTGTTGACACCTTTTTCATATCCGTCCAACTTTTAGCACACCTGCCTGAAAAATGAATTTGTACACAAAGGTGAGCCGATTCTTCGGTTGCTTCTCATAATGAGGCTGAAATCATGGTTTGCTTGGCATCTTTTGCTTAGGGAGCCCGGGTGTGGCTCAAGGATCCGGACACCGTATGGAAGGCTGCCAGAGTTACCAAAGATTATGACGGGGGCCAAAAGTTGCATATGGAGTTTGAAGACGATGCTACTCCTGTGGTATTCGAGATTGGCTCCGGTAAAGGCCAAGAGAGTCTGCCACACCTGCGAAATCCGGACATTCTCATCGGAGAAAACGACCTGACCAACTTGTCGTATCTGCACGAGGTGAGAAAAACCGGATAATTATCATCATTTGGAGTTAACAAGGTATTTTGCAGCCGGCTGTGCTTCACAATTTGGCCGTGAGATTCCTGGAAAACCAATCCATCTATACCTACTGCGGCATCGTCCTCGTCGCCATCAATCCCTATGAAGAGCTACCCATCTACGGAAATGACACCATATCCATGTACAGAGGCAAAAATATGGGCGAGCTGGATCCGCATATTTATGCAGTGTCGGAAGAGGCTTTCACCAAAATGGAGAGGTAATGAAAAAACATGCTATATTTGGCCAGCTTTGACACAGCTTAATTAATGGATTAATTAGGGAGAACCGCAACCAGTCGATCATTGTCTCGGGTGAATCAGGGGCGGGCAAAACCGTGAGTGCTAAATATGCAATGAGGTACTTTGCCACCGTGGGCGGAACGTCTGAAACTGAAACTCAAGTGAGTGAGCTCATTAGGTCCTGAATGGTTTCTTGTGTATTCTCGGAGGATCCTTTCTTCTTAGGTCGAAAAGCGTGTTTTGGCCTCCTCGCCCATCATGGAGGCCATAGGGAATGCAAAAACCACCAGGAACGACAATTCATCCAGGTTTGGAAAGTACATTGAAATCGACTTCAATAAGCAGTTCCACATCATTGGTGCCAGCATGAGAACATACTTGCTTGAAAAGTCGCGAGTTGTCTTTCAGGTAAGGGTTTTTCTGAAAGGAAGGGAGTACAATTTTCAATTCGACTGATGTAATGTGATTAATCTGAGTGCGATATTGTTGCCGAAATTTTCCTTTGGTCATACCATAATTTACGAATTTCCAAGCTCAAAAAATATCCCAAAAAAAGTTTTTTGGCGAAAATTAATGCTTGATTGGCTTAATATGTATTTGGTTTGACAATTTAAGGAATCGTGTTTCAAACTCCCAACGACTTGCAATGTAATCTAATCAGCATATGCCCTGATATGTTTTGGCTAATTAAGAGAATAATGGCATTATTCATGTTCTAAGATCATCTTGGTTCTACCCTTAAGGCTTTCGTGCGTAGCTCGTGACGACATTCGTACAAGCGCACCAAAATACACTGGTTTTTGCTTCGAAAGCTATTTTGTGCTGAAATAGTTGAAATTATTGTATTCAGCTCCTTTTTGGAGTTATTTTGGATAAATCTTTCACTAGTTCTCTATGCGTTCTCAATGTTTTTGCTTCATCACTAGCCTAATTTTTAGCTTGACAATTAGTGTCATTATTTTCAAATTATCAGCTTGCAATCTAATGTTACTTCTTTCACCGATTTTTTAGGCTAATGAAGAGCGCAATTACCATATATTCTACCAAATGTGCGCAGCACGTGACGAAATTCCCGAATTGAAGAACTTGCATTTGGCCTCAGCCATGGACTTTTTCTACACATCACAAGGCCAAGACCCGGAAATCAATGGAGTGGACGATCTCAAAGAGTTCATCCATACGAGAGATGCATTTAAGCTCCTCGGCTTTTCTGCCAAAGAGCAACTCAGCATTTTCAAGATATTGGCTGGCATTTTGCACTTGGGCAATGTACCATTCGAGGCTGGAAGCGGGAAAATGGACTCGGAGTCTTGCTCCATCAAAAGCTCCGATCAGAGTCTTTCGTACTTTGCTGAGCTGTTCGAAATCGAAGAAGATCAGATCAGAAAATGGCTGTGCAATCGGAAAATTGTCACCGCTCGAGAATCCTACACAAAACCAGTGGGAGCTGAAAGTGTAAGTTATGATATTTAAAAACCAAGTATGTTGTACTCTCCTGATGAAATTCGAAAGAGCTATCAAAGCAATATGAAGCCTGACATTTGTTTTCTTTTGCCACTGAATGTGGGATGCTGTACTCTGCTGATGAGTTTCTTTCTTTCTTGCTTAGATCCATTTTTTTTTTTTTTTGGTGATATTTTATTGTTGCTCTTTAATCTCTCTATATTGGGCCTACTTTGACACATTTCCAATCTCGCAATTGACGTTCGAAATGCATAGGCACAGCCTTGAAAATGTCTTCATTGCATTGGCATAAAATCTTTTTCTCGATATTTCAGGCTCGATTTGCTCGTGATGCTCTTGCGAAATTTATTTATTCGAAAATCTTCGACTGGATCGTGGTGCAAATCAACAAGGCTCTTAAAACGAGTGGAAAGTTCCACAAGTTCATTGGTGTTTTGGATATCTATGGTTTCGAGACGTTTGACACCAACAGCTTCGAGCAGTTTTGCATCAATTATGCTAACGAGAAATTGCAGCAGCAATTCAACCAGCATGTGTTCAAACTGGAGCAGGACGAGTATTTGAAGGAGGGCATCGAGTGGAAGATGATCGACTTTTACGACAACCAACCGTGCATTGATCTCATCGAGATCAAGCTTGGTATTCTGGATTTGCTCGATGAGGAATGCAGGATGCCCAAAGGCTCAGATAAGTCGTGGGTTGAAAAACTTTACGACAAGTGTTCCAAAGTAAGTCACCTATTTCTCCGATGGCATGCCCTCAGAAAAACTCATTCAAATTACATTATTTTGAGGTTCTTTCTAGGTAGATATCTCAATTTGAGTTGCTGGGTTTTTTTAATATGATACTTAAAAGTAGCCCACATTTGGCCTAGTTCGGTCATGCTAGCACCATTTAAGCAATTCGTTGAAAATAACCTAACTTCCTAATTTAGATTGCTTCTGAGTTTTTGGGCCCACCTGATAGCTTTTTTTTAAAAAAAGTGAAGCCATATTTGTGACTCTAATCCTGTGCGTTTTCCTCGCTGAAGCCCTTTTAAATGCCCAAGCAGGAAATATGAAAAACCTTTTGATCGCTTTTTCCTTAGGCTGAGCACTTTATGAAGCCACGCTTGAGCCAGACTGCATTTATTGTCAAGCATTTTGCTGATAATGTCGAATATGAATGCGCTGGGTTCCTGGACAAGAATCGCGACACAGTCAACGAGGAGCAAATCAACATCTTGAAAGCCAGTGGAAATGACCTCGTGAGCGAACTGTTTCTGGAAATCACTGCCTTGGGCGAGGGCAAAACGCAGCCCAAACCGGGTACCTTGCAAGGATCAGCCAAGCAAAACAAGAAAACGGTAGTTAACACACCTTTGCCACATGCATAGTATTTTTTGCTATGATTTGAGCTATTCTTTTAGGTTGGTTCCCAATTTCGAGATTCACTGAATCTCCTGATGGGTGCCTTGAATAGCACCACTCCTCACTACGTACGATGCATTAAGCCCAACGATGACAAGGCCTCGTTTCAATTTGATCCTCGACGAGGAGTGCAACAATTGCGTGCATGTGGAGTCCTAGAAACGGTCCGGATCAGTGCAGCAGGATACCCATCCAGATGGACCTACTACGACTTTTTCGTGCGCTACAGAGTCCTTTGCCAGTCCAAAGATATCCAACGCACAGATTTCAAGCTGACTTGTGAACGCATCGTCGTGAGGCTTATTCCTGACGAGGACAAGTACCAATTTGGCAAGACCAAGCTCTTTTTCCGTGCAGGTCAAGTTGCCTATATGGAAAAATTGCGGTCAGAGAAGCTCCGTGATTGCGGCATCATGATCCAAAAGCACGTGAAAGGCTGGTTGTACAGGCGAAAGTTCAAGGCCCAAAAGTCCTCAACGTTGACGATTCAGCGTTGGGTTCGTGGTTTCCTCGCTCGTCGAAAGGTTCATCATATGCGACGAATGCGAGCAGCCATCGTTATACAAAGATACGTTCGCGGTTGGGTCAAGAGGTCTCAATACTGCAGGGTCAAGGACCGAACCATTCGGATGCAAGCTCGGATTCGCGGCCACCAAGCCAGACTTCGTCATATGGAGCTGGTTCGCAATGCCAAGGCAATCGTGATTCAGACCAGAGTGAGGGGTTGGTTGGCCAAGACCAAGTACAGAAGGTCGATCAGAAATGTAATCATGGTGCAATGCCAGGTGAGGAGGTTCTTGGCCAAACGTCAATTGAAAAAGCTGAAAATTGAAGCAAGGTCTATGGAGCATCAGAGGAAGTTGAACGTGGGTCTGGAGAACAAGATCATCATGTTGCAGCAGAAACTCTCAGAGTCTGAACGGTTAAATAAGGAGCTCAGAAAGGGCAAAGCGGCCAATGAGGACTTGGCCAAAGAGGTGGAAACCCTCAAGGCGTTCGAGGCCATTGGCAAAGCTGCCCAAGCTCAAGTACGAGACCTGGAGCAGAAGCTGAGGGTTGTCACAACTCAATTGGAGGAGGAGAAGGCCGAAAAAGTGGACCTGGTCAACCAGCAGAAATTGCACCTGGACTCGTGTGTGGAGAAGGAGGCCAACTATGACACCATCATAATTGAGCTGAAGGATCGATTAGGCAAGGTGCAAGAGGAGATTCAAACCAAAGGAAACGAGGCCAATGCTGAGCAGCTGCGGAACCTCGAGAACGAACGTGATTCTTTACGCAACGAATGTGATCAGGAGCGCATTGCATACCAAAAATTACTCAAAGCCTACAACAAATTGGAGGCTCAGTTTGAAAATGCTCAGGTAAGAAAAAGGGTCTGGTTTTTTATATCTTTATAAGCTATTGAAATTTTCCCAGGACGAACTGAACGCCCTGAAGAATCCAAATGGAGGCCAAGATTTAACCTATGACAGCATGTCATTTGTGTCAATGGATGAGTCCTCAGCCTATGGATCTAAGGCAGCCTCGGAGGTCACCGAGATCGACATTGGCTTAACCATGAGGCTCCAGCATAAGCTGAAAGAGACTCAGCTCGCCAAGGATCGGCTGGAGAAACGCATTGAGATGCTGGAGAACTCTGGAGCCAAGAGTACCCATATTGGCGGAGACCACAAGAAGAATTCCGACTTGATTCGGCTCAACGAGATGGAAATTGAGAACGGGCGTCTTCGACAAGACTTGAAACGTCTCCGTGATACACTTGTAAACAATAACAACGTCAACGACCAAATGAAGGAGTTGTCGGAGCAATTCGATACTTTGCAGGTGAGGGCCACAAATGAAATCATACCTTTTTTTTCTTTCCTTTAAGAAATGTAATCTTAATTGTTATAGGAGGAACTCGATCGTCGTCGGGAAGAGTGTATCCAACTTCGCACAGTTCTGGCCAATGTCAGCCTCGATCACGAGCCTCTGTCCTCGTTCTCCAGAGGGGAGATGCCCGAGGCTGAGGAGCTTTTGGCAGCCTACGAGACCCAAAAGGTCGTGATTGCCCAACTCCAGGAGCAGCTGAACGACGAGAAGATGAGGGCATCTGAAATCGAGGCCGAGTTGAGGATGGAGGTGGACAGCCTCTCCAAAACGTGCTCTGACCAGCAGCAGCTGATCCACCAGGCGATCAGTAAGGCACCAGCAAACACCACAGAGGCCTGTCTCCAGCACGAGATCACACGGTTGACCAACGAGAATTTCGACCTCCGGGAGAAAATCGAGAATCTCAATGACAGCACCAAGCGGCTGAAGAAGATGCTCAAGGCTTACATGAAGAAGTTGGAGGAGGCCGGAGAGAATGTGGGGGAAATCGACGCAAATGGCGGACATGACGACAGCCATTATGATCAGCAGGTTGAGCAGTCCATCGTTATCCGGATGAAGGACCATTTGGAGTACCTGGGCATGTTTGAGTACAAGCGTGACAACGAGAGCAAGATCCTCAAAGCCCTTATTTTCGGTACGATCAAATTCCATGCTCAAATGAGCCGTGTATTTTAGATTGGTTTTATTTGCAGATTTGAAGCCAAAAATGGCGCTGCAAATGCTGCCCGGATTGCCCGCCTACATCCTTTTCATGATGGTCCGGTACACTGACCACATCAACAACGACCAATGGGTGAGGACACTCATCCAGGGCGCCATTGCCACGGTGAAAAAGGCCGTGAAACGGAGGGGCGCGAACGATATCGAAATGAAAGTCATGTGGCTTTCCAATCTACTCCGGTTCCTGAACAACCTCCAGCAATATTCGGGCGAAGAGGCCTTCACGAAATTCAGCACACCCAAACAGGCTGAGCAAAGCCTCAGGAGTTTCGATTTGTCTGAATATAGGCGTGTGCTGAGCGATGTGGCCATCTGGATCTACCAGGGCGTCACCAAGTTGATGGAAGAAGAGCTGCAGCCTTTGATTGTTCCAGCAATTATCGAACACGAAGGGATCGATGCGTCAACAACCACAGGCCAAGGCCGCAAGTCCTCAAAGGCCACGAACGCGTCCGGGCCCGACATCGACCCCTCGGAGGCCCTGAACAAGTTGCTCCACTTGCTGGGCCGGTTTAACAGCACCTTCGAGAAGCACGGCCTCGATCCCCAGCTGATTACGAAGATTTTCAAGGAGACGTTTTATTTCATTTGCGCGGGCAGCCTCAACAACCTCTTGTTGAGGAAGGAGATGTGCCATTGGAGCAGAGGCATGCAGATTAGGTTCAATGTGGCGCAAGTTGAGCAGTGGGCACGCGACAACAAGGTGCACGACTCCGATCGCGACCTCAAGGCGATCGACACATTGGAGCCCATTATCCAGGCCACCAAGCTTCTCCAGGTAAAAACCAGGATATGTCATCATATCCTACTTTTGCTCATACTGTCTATTTTTGCAGTCCAACAAGACCGAGGACAACGTGCAGGTCATTTGCGACACATGCTCCGCCCTCAAAGTGTCTCAGATCATCAAGATTCTCAACCTGTACACGCCGCATGACGAGTTCGAGGAGCGTGTCTCGCCGGCCTTTGTGCGTAAAATCCAGGCCAAGCTCGCGGACCGCGCGGCCTCGGAGAACAGCCAGGAATTGCTGATGCCGCCCAAACTGGTGGCTGCCCTCAAGTTCCCCTTCTGCCCGTCCAATATTCAGTTGGAGGAGGTTGAAGTGCCTGAATTCTACAATGGACTGCCGGTCCTACTTAAGAAAATTTAGACCATCTCTCGGATTTATTATGGCATATTTTTTATACTCGCGTACCACGTACTATCATCATTGTTGTATGAAAACTATACTGTATGCTGCATAACATTCCATCCTTTTTTTAATCTTGCTGTCTTTTTTTAAAGTGAAAATTGCCGTTCTGCAGAGCAGGATCAATATTTGATTATCTTTCTCGATGCAGCTTTCATTTATATTTGATCAAGTTGCTCAGCTCGAATACGTGGAGATCGTTTCGAGGAGGGAGAAAATTGATGATTCGAAAATTGGACTTGAGGGAATACGGCTTTCATAAGCTATTATAAACAGCTTTCTCAGAGAAATCTCTGCTCGCGCTTGCGCATCTCATCATGGCCCATGAACAATTTGCCAGCAACGATAGACAGCCATTACGGAATAATGGGCGAATTCTCCGTGTTGTTTCTCTCGTCTGCTCAAATTGAGCTAGACAAAAATCTTTATTGCCGGCCGTCTCTGGATAGCGGAAACATTGACAACTAGTAGCAAAAAGGCGAAATTTACTGCTCGTCCAGATTATTATCGCCTCATCATTCGGCAAATTGTCTCTATGGACCGAATCGATATTTGGGTTTTGCTAATGTGCTGTTGCTCGCATCAGGAGGTCGCTATTTGTTTTCGCAGGCAAATTGGTCACAGCTTTCACAATTTCTACTGGGAACCTTTGAAGCCTTATAACTATGCTAAGGTTTGTTTAATGCTCCGAGGGCTTAGGGGTAAATCTGAGGGAAACAATTAATACATCTGCCGCATTATGCTACGTGCAGGATAATTGTCGCCACTGCGTACGGCATTAGCATCAAAACAGATGACTTTCGTGTGATTTGGAGATCAATCTTGATTTTCTCAAATCTAATTCTCACTGCTTTCTTGTTAAGACTCTCGGGTCCCATGGGAGTTGAATGGATTTATAGCTTGTTGAGCCCGGGTAATCACCTAGCTGCTACTGCTGCAAATTGGTTAAGTTTACGTCCAATCGCCCCCCGCAGAGAAGATCCCTAAACAGTGCACACCGTGAACATGATCATGTGTGGAGTATGGCCAAATGGGTCTTTTCGCCGCTCCTGTGCTCACCGTGAACTTAAACCCCTCTTTTTACAAGAACTTCAGTTGGCACGAGGGAGAGAATCAATATGACACATGAGCAGTGTACAACACACGCCAGGAGGTCACGGAATTCATTTCAGCTGCATCAACACTTTTAACATTCTTTGGCTAAAATTGTGTGGGCAAAAGCAGAACACACACGCGACAGATGTGGTTATGTAGCCTGGTTTTCCCTGCAAGAATAATGGGACATTTTTCACTCAAACTCACAGTCAGATTTTTTGCCCTTAAAAAGGAGAAGAAGCTGTATAGTTTTTGCTTCACCTTGTTGTAAATTGCCATTGATCTCTCAATTGTTGGCTGCGTGTAATATTGCGCCCGTAAACACCAATTCACACATGTTTCCAAACATATTATCATATCACTTCGCAGGAGCAAAAAGGTGGCATTTTCGGAGGAAGTGCACAATGCTCCTCGTAAAACCGAACATGGAACTTGATAATTGGCGGACAAAAGCATAACGACGACGACTTCGTTTGGCTCAGCCATTTATACACTAAAACGATAAATGCCCATAAAAGGAAACAAACCTCAAAAAGTGGACTTCAATTAGACCCCACGCAAATTGATTCGAGCCATAAACATTTTATTATTGTCTTTGCATTCCAACTGAGCGTTAATCCCTTGTAATAGTAGGTAGGAAAGTCATATATGCTCATTTTATGCCTAATTCCCGGGAGATTTTCCCCGCTAATTTATCTTCCTCAGTGAGCAATAATTCAAGAGATTTTTGCCCGGCTCCAGCAATATTATTACATGGCAAATGCCGCCATTGCAAAGCTCAAATGCCATCATGTCATAAACTACTTTTCTTTTCACAAAGTAGCCGTAGCATAAAAGCTTTTCCATCATGGTCAATGTACGCGACGACGATTGATTTCGATAACTTAGACCTTTACAGTTAATTGAGGGGGCAATCAAACCTAGACCCATCGACGATGAAATTCCTTTTACACATCAAATGATCTCCTATCTCAATGGGGATCATGTTTGATGGGGCACACTCAATATGGGAAAAGTCTCTTACTATCGCGCGCGCGCGCGCGACAGCGGCCTCGCTCAAAGATATGGGTCGTTCCACGATCCTTATCAGATGATTATGTCATTGTCTCGGTTGGTATGTAGTAGCAGCGCAAAAATGGCCGACTTTATGCTGGAAAAGGGCAAATTATTTATCCATGGGACTTTCCCGAGGGAGCCATTTCCCCCCGTGCAATTTGGGGAAAATGAGATGAGAGCTAGCGAGCGATACTATCATAATCTCTGGAGGCTGCTCGGGGCGGCTGGCGGCCATTTGGCCTTTATGGCCTCAATAAATCGGCATCATGTGGATCCTCGGCCGCCGCTGGTGCAGCACTCATCAGTTCACTCATTGGACAGGCAAACTCCACTGGCTCCTCCCTCTTCTCGGAGCGCCGCCAAACTCACGCGCGCGCATGCTACCAAAATCATCTCTCCACTAAACAGACATCATCATGGCCTTTGCTACTTGCATCGACGCACCTTTGATTATGGTCTAAAGTCTGGCTGCTTGCATATCGAAGCTGTTTTCTTTCTTCTTCAGTTTGAGAATGTTTTAAAAGCAATTTTTAATTGCTTTTAGAAAATGCTCTACGTTCAATTTTCTTTCATTTGAAAATGTAGGAAGAATGTATTTTCTTGCTCAAAAGCGATGAACTTTGAAGAACTTTTGATTGAACTTTCTTTGATTATGGTCTAAAGTCTGGCTGCTTGCATATCGAAGCTGTTTTCTTTCTTCTTCAGTTTGAGAATGTTTTAAAAGCAATTTTTAATTGCTTTTAGAAAATGCTCTACGTTCAATTTTCTTTCATTTGAAAATGTAGGAAGAATGTATTTTCTTGCTCAAAAGCGATGAACTTTGAAGAACTTTTTAAGAACCTTTAGTAACCTAGATGCTGCAAAAGACCGCTTTTCTCTTCCGTTCAGTAGCGGATTTTTTAGCATTCTATATCAAATATTGAACGCATTTTTTCATCGATTTTTAAAAAAAATCAGTGTTTTGATGAACCAGAAAGCTCGAAAACTTTCATTTATCGCATTTCGTACTCGAGCTGCGTACTTAAAAGATTTGCTTAACTCAAAAGTTACATTTGCACATTAAACACAATTGTAATAGTTTCAGAGCCTTTGGCTTTCTTGCAAGTGCGAGCACTGGTTTCGATGCAATTTCGCAGCCCCCAAGCCACCATCAAGACCACTGACGAGGAGCGTGCCGGTCGCGGCGGGCTAGAACCCCGCCTCCCTCTTGTGGCCAATGATGAGGGCGTTGATTTGGGCGACGACAATCATAGTTTTATTCCAACATCTCGAGGGAAACGACGCTTGTAAAATGCAGCAGCATCCTCTCGCACCTCGAACAGATTTTGGCATGGCCTCCGAGGACGCCAACATGCTCGGCCTCGTATCAAGGGCCGCCGGGTTCCTCCCCTCCGCATCGGCCATGCACAGAGGCCACGAGTCCTTTGACAGATCCAAGTTTATGGCCTCGCAGGCTGACAAGGACTTTTTTCGCCTCAAGGCTCATTTGGAGGCCGAAAATCACATGGCTAACAATAACGGATCACCGATCAAAGGTAAGCAATTCTTTCAAATTTGGCAATGAGCGAATAAATTAAGGCAAGAGCATCATATCTTTGATTGCCAGCTCATTTCACTCGTATTATGTCCTGTTCATGTCCGCCCCAAACTTCTTGGGAAAATGCACGAAAAACACCTTAGGGAAAGGAGAAAAATTGTCTTTGGACAAACGCTAGCTGATACTAAAAAAATCAGATCGAATTAAAGCCAATTTGAAAGTAAACGAATATTTCAAAGTGCGTCACATTTTAGACATTTTCAGTAAAATCTACTCTTAAATTTCATCTTTTATCAAACAACCGTGAAGAAAGCTAGTTCGTCTTGAAAAATGCTGAAAACCATGAGACAAAATAGAGAAAATTGCCATTTAAAACGCTGTTTGGCCCCAAGCTGAACTCGTTGTGAGGCAGTCAACAGCAGATTCGCCATTTTTTAGGGCGTTCTCATATTGGACTTTAGCTTACCAAAACCTGATTTTGGTTAACCAAAAACCAGTTTTCGGTAGGTAGCCACTACATAGAGCTTTACTAAAACCAGTTTTTGGTTAACCAAAATCAGGTTTTGGTAAGCTAAAGTCCAATATGAGAACTCCTTAAGACAATTTTTTTCAATGCCTAATGGCATTCTTTGCACATGAACGAGGCATTAAACTCATTCCACAAAAATTGCGCATAATTATTTCCCAGATATGTGAAAGAAGCTAGGATAAGCAAAAATGAGAATATCATCCGTTTGCTCGTAGCAAAAATTAGAATTAATTTATGAACATTAAGTGAAATTTATCAGCTAGATAAATGAAAAAGCTCTCAAATGCTGATTTTTTTTATTTATTCGCTTTCTCGTTTATTGCTTCAACAATATGAGGCAAAATTAAGCTGCTGAAGCTGCAAATGGGGGCAATGATAGCTCCGATTTTTCACGCCATTTCTTGCCCGCTCCTTCAAGATTCGGGATTTTATTAGACACGCCCGATGATAGCTTTTTCCAAGAGATCAAAATCTCGGATTTTAGGCTGTGAGATGATCCAGTCTAAAATGGTATTGCCCAAAGCTAGGAGCAGCAGCAGGCCCGGGTCATTCTGGAGGTTTTTACGGGGTCACCCTGTATTTCTCCGAAGACACGCATAAGTGGGACAATAGTCGTTTACGACAACCACTCAAGTAGCTCGATGTCCAGATGCAAAGCTACCGAGAGCTCGGCCAATGATACCCGTATAATCTGATAAGTAGACTTATTAGGCAATGGCTACTATATACCCGAGACGATCGTTAAAGCTGTAAGACCAGCTTAATTCGCTAATTCTGCCCTCGAGTCGTTTCCGTTTCCTTCCGAGGAGGTATTTTTATGGCGGAGTTTAACACGTGGTAACGACATTCCTGTACATTTATACAACTGAATTAGCCTCTCTAATCATGCAAAGCTCAATGCCATCAAGCAAAAAAACTTTTAAAGGCTTTCAGTTTATTTTTTCAACCAAAATCCCGTTTCAAGTGTTTCAAAAAGCCATAACCTCCAAATTAGTAGTACCTATAATAGTTTCAACTACTATCGATAGACTAAAAGGAATCGCAAAAAATGTAACAATACTGTCCTGATCAGATCACTCGTGGCTTCGCCACTCGGTGATCTTTCATTTGACTACTCATGAGCGAAAAACCCTATATGGACGAGTCATCAGGACAGTATTGACATTTTTGTCAGCTTCGTGATGGTTAAAAGTCTCAACACTACTTTTGAATGCTAAAAAATTATCAATTTAATCAAGAACTTAGCCTTAAAAAAGACAGCTCGTTTGCAGGTAAAACTTTGCGGTCAATCGCGCACGCGCATCTCCAGCTAGAGCTCAGCACTTGCAGGGTAACCAGATATTTTGAGTGATTTTTAGCCAGAATTATTCTCAAAAGCACCAAAATAACGAGTTTGGCTTGAAATTGATTGAGAATGCTTCATGTGTTTTTATTAGAGAAACTCCATAATAAGAGAGCGGCGAACACTCATTGCACGCTTTTCAATTAACCGCAATGGGAAAACTTGGCGGAATTTTGAGCGAAAATTCCCTCAACCCTTCACAATTTTACTGTCAACTGATAATGGCTCAATTAAGCACAATCTTTAGCTTCAATTCAAAGCCAATTTTTGGTTCACTAAATGTAAGATGAACAAATTCACTAAGGCTTTAAAAACACAATCAATGAGGTTTAATGCTGCTTAAAGGGCAAATTGTTAATTTTTCCCTTCACTAAATGCCTTAAAAATATTTGCTCACTTCATGATTCCCTTTAGCGAATTTCGAGAACACGGAAAATCTCAGTAATATTGTGTCCGCCGATCTCTTACCATGCAGTTCTCTAGTTTTTATGTTCATCATTAGGAATGGTTTCAAAGAATTTCTCAAAACGCAATGTTATAGTTTTTTATTATGCCATAGTATTTATGAAAATAAGTGTGTTCTGATAGTACATTGGCAGAGTGCAGACTTTACACTCAGCAGACCCAGGTTCGAATCCCGGTCAAGTCTTTTTTTTAATTGAAGAAGAACTCTCAAGTTGCCAACCGTACAATAATGGATATTATTTCGTCACATGTGATGAAAACTAGGTCATTATTGTACGGTAGATGCGAGCGCACGCCAAATCTCAGCAAAATACAAGGATTTTCGCTTCACTGCCGTATATAGTGAACCCACCGCCAAGCTGACAAAAATGAAAATTATGCATTACGTATGATATTCGCAAGAAAGTTCCGAGCTCAGATTTTCCCTTATTTTGGCATATGTGGATTATAAAATGCAATTTAATCTAGGTTAATTGGCACAAAGTCGGAATAAGAGCATGCACTAGCAGCATAAGCAAGCTGTAATTGTTCGTTAGTTTTGCCTAGCTCATTTGGCCGAGAGCCGATCATAAAACGAGCATCTCTATTGTCCGTCCATCAATATAACTTATTGGCTAGGGGGCAAGAAACCGATGATTCCTCCCAATATGCGCACACTGAGTAGTCGTCGTCGTCGTCGGTCTTTGTAAATGATTGAAACAACTTTGAAAACTGTCCTACATTTTATGCTTCAGAGTCGTAATGTCATTATAGCGCAGCTCGTAGTCGGGCAGTTGACCAGGGCAATTAATTTTGTTGCACCCTCTAACTTTTCAACTCTGCTTTTTGTCAACAAGACAATAAATCAGAAGGAGCTCGCGCACAATGGCATTGTCGAAAAACCTTCCTTTTCCCAAAGTCGTAATCATCGCGAGGACCCCAAAACGGCCGTAATAAAAGATGTGTGAAAAGGTGAAACGCAATTGGAATTCGGGATATGAAACGTGCTTTTAGACACTAAAGTACTAAAAATACCACCGCACATTTTTGAGGAAAAATACGTAGCATAATTTCTCAAATCTCTTGTACAAATATTATTTCTAGGCCATCACTCGAACGATGCTTCGTCGCCAACCACGAGCAGCAATTCGGATCAAGAAACAATGTCGTCCTCAGCGGCCTCGGCGGCGGCCGCGGCGGCCGCCGCAGCGGCTGCAGCCGATAACATACGCAGATACAGAACGGCTTTTACCCGAGAGCAAATCGCGCGCCTCGAAAAGGAGTTTTTGCGCGAAAATTACATCTCGAGGCCGAAACGATGCGAATTGGCAGCCGAGCTCAACTTGCCCGAAAACACAATCAAGGTAATATATTAGAGATACCCTAGAAAATTAATGACCAATCATGCCTAAATTAGGTTTGGTTCCAAAATCGGAGGATGAAGGACAAGCGGCAAAAAATGACGCTCACTTGGCCATGTGGTGATCCCGTTTTGGCCGCATATGTCCTCCAAGCGGCCGCGGCCTCAGGGCAATTGCCCTATCCCGGCCTTTTTGCCGCGGCCGCCGCGGCCTCTAATCCTTTCGGCCTTTTGCCACCTCGACCTCCGCCACCTCCCCAGTTCACCTCAGGTCTTCCTTGCAGACCCACCCCCACCCTCATCCCACCCCCGCCCCCGCCCCCTTTCTCGTATAATGGCCGCAAAAGCCCAGATGACCTCGTGACTACGAGCGAGGACGAGGCCAAGTCTGAGGAAAAACTTTCCACTTCTGAGGCTGTCAAAATTACTCCGGTCATCTCGAGTGACTTGACGATCACGAATACGACTTCATCGGATCGGTCTCGTGCTGGAGGCTCCCTTTTTCAGCCCTATTTAGATATTGTGGACAAAAATTAGGATTTTCTCATAGTAATTACTTCATATGCTACATAAGCCAATTTCTTGTGATAGTTTTTCGATTAGACTCCTAGGTACTTTATTCTCACAGCATTTTTTCATTTCTCCTTTGTGTGTGCGTGTATGTACTATAGCAATATTATTATGTAATATCTCTTAAGGCTATGCATGTCTCGAAAATAGAATACTGAAGGTGGCCAAGATCACCATCATCATAAAAGAAGCTTGACAAGCTTTGGTGCTCGCATGGTTAGCTATAACCACCCAAGGAGGAGAATCGTCAAACATGACAGTGTCCAACATATGAATGTAGCCATCTGTGCACTCAATATTGGGCCTCACTGCTTTTCCTCTCACCTTGTCCTGATCGCCCATTTCAGCTCCGTCCATGGCAACAAAATTGTCTTTGTACGCATCTGCAAAACTTTGAAAGTCAAAAAGGCTTCAAAGCAAAAAGTAGCTGGCCTTACTCAGGTTAAACTCTCCCAATTGGGTGAATTGCAGTCGGCCCATCATCATATCCACAGCGCGACTTGGGCTGCCTCGCGTCAACTCGGAGAGCTCTTCAAACGTATAGCTACGTTCACCGACCTTAACGTGCCTTTGCAGGATCCCAATTGTCTGGAAGAGGATATAAAACGAGAAAGAGGCGCGTTTACGATGAAAACAACTTGAGGATATTGCACTCTCACATATTGAGGAAATGACCCCTCGATGAAGGTGTTGTAGGCGTTGTTGAAGTTCATGCGAGCCTTTTCCCATGCTGCATTGCTCGGCACGACCACTGTGAATTTCGGCCTCTGTATAAACGCTCCATCGGAGTCGGTGAGAGGCATGCCCGAGGAAAACATGCGGTCAAGCCGTGTTTGCACCATTAGGGACCACATATGGCTGAAAACGGCGAAAATGCACGTTAATCCTCTCTCTAGCCGGCCGAATGTATTAATTGCTATAGCTGTGCTACGTGACGGACTAACACAAGTATTTATCACCTCATATTGGGATCAGTGGAAAGCCTCTGGAAAACGGATTGGTAAGGTACCCCTAGCACGCGATCAATGACGTGGATAACCCCGTTGATGGTGCCAATGTCCTTTTCAACCACTGTGGCGTTGAGGCCACGTGCGGCGACAGTCATCACTTGATCCGTTGGATTAAAATGCATCCAAACGCGATTAGCTGCTAATGAAGCAGGGGCAGAGTATGTCTAGAAAATTGATACGTAAGTTAGATGTGATTCTAATTTATGAAAATTATTACCAAGTCTCCATTAGCCCTGATTTTGTAGTCGGTGCTCACTATGCGTTCACGAATGAAATGCAGGCCCAACAATTCAGCTCTGAGGTAGTCGTGGCCAATGATGAAATCCAGCCTTTCCTGATCGACTTGCTCCATGGCTTCATCGCTTGGAGCAAACACGGTGCCCTCTTTGGCCTCTAAGAGAGCCTCTGCAAACAGGCCTCCCTTGTCCCTGAGCAATTTTGCGAATTTGCTCAGCCTGTTGCCAGGCCTCCGTCCTTCCTCACTGATGTACTCGTACAGCGTCCTGGCCACAATCATCAGCGGCTTGTCAATCAGGTGCACAACGCCATTTTTGACAGGGATGTTGCCTTTCAAAATGCGAGCAACGACCATGCCCCTTGGGTGAACTCTGTCGCCCACAATGGTGTTAGATCTGACCATGACAGGCGCGTCAAAATTCTTGGGGTCATTTGCAGGGTCATCTGGGCGATCTTCCTCCTGATATTTGTTGTAGACGAACGAGTCCTGGCTCACTTTGTACTGCTTGGCATAGTTTAAAACGGAGGGGTCTTTGGTGATTTGAAACGAGGCAGGCTGCAGGCTGACATTCACTTTGACGCCATCTGGAAGCCAAGCCACGGTCGGAAATTCATCACTTGGTGCTTGGCTAGTGAACAGCAATCGATGTGGCACAATGTGGCTTTCTATGACACTGGCATCAACCAAGTCCTTGTTGATCTTGGGTCCAAGTGGCTTTTCCCTATAGGTTGTTCTCTCGTAGTCATAGCCTAAAAAAATTGCATGAGTAATGGGTTTATAGGAGTCTTTTTTTGCAAGCACCTGTCAGTTGAACATTGACATCAAAAGCTGCGTCAACTGGCATGAAAAATGTATGCTGTCCTGGAACGCCAAACATGTGGACTCTCTGGTTTATCTCAGCTTGCCCATTAAACACGCGCAGCCTGTAACCAGACAATTCGTAGAGTGCAGACTTGGACAGCAATTTTTGAGCATCTAATTGCACCAAGTACTGGGCATCCCTGATGGATATGGGCACCAAAGGCTCCATCACTGAGTCGATCACGTGGAGGACTTGCTGGTCACCTCTGGAAGTTCTGGCCAGCACATCAGCTTGGAGTATCTCAGCTTGATTCAGGTACGTTTTGGTGCCACCTTTGGGAATCCTTTTGCGCGTGACCCATAACGGTGGAGATCCCGTGACAAGGGAGACCAATTTTTCATCCAACTGATGCGCCAATGTGGCCACATTTGTCATGTGATTCAATGCCAGATTTTCGTCCCTTTTGCCCCTGTACTTGAGCATGGCCTCGTTAGTGGGGACAAAAAGTGTGATTGAGCGGTCCAAAAAAGCCTGATGGAGGCCTCCGCTTCTAAGCAATTTGGCAAACTGAAAAATAACGCGCATAAATAAACAATCCGCGAAATAATAGCAAAATGTACTCACTTCGGAGAGTTGCTCAGTAGCATTTATGATCTCCATGACAGACATTTCGTCCCATGTCCTTGGCCTTGATTGTCCTTGCACCAAGGCTGGCAATAAAGCAATAACTCCGAGGAATTTTAGAGTTTGAGCGGCCATGATGATTTCCACAAATTATTCTTATTTTTCTTTAGCTCTGACCATGGTGATGACACTCTGTTCTTTTGGGCAGGTCCTCAAAGCAACAACAACGCCGAATAAGTAAGTTCTATACCTGACTGAAGAAGTCACAGTCAGGTAAGTGAGGAAATAAAGGTTCCGCGATTTGACGGAAAAAATATTCCGTTGAAAAGTTGACAAGTGTTTTCGTTTTCGTGAGTCATACCAGAAAGTGTGCGCAGTCACACTATCTAAGGCAACTTTTACTTTTACTTCCCTTAAATTATCTTTCTTTTGCTTAATATTAAGATACGAATTCTTTCCCCTTCAAATGAAATCAATTTTAAAATCATGCTGAACCCATTGGTAATAGTGATATTGAACGTGCATGTATATGGAAATGGACGTTGACAGATGGGATTGACTTATGTTTTCGATCTGGATTTCGGCACAGTTCTGAAAAGAAAATCTTCCTGAACGGATGATCCACGTAGATTAAGAATTGCCAGTGTCAACTTTGCTTTCAATGTCAAGTGATAAGTCTTCCAGTGCGGCCTCCGCAGCAATGACGTCCAGCTATCCGGCCTTGGATTCCGTCTCACCTACCGATTCTGTGATTGCCGGCGATTTCGGCTCCCTTTCAGCCGAGGAGCAAGAACGTCAGCGAGATGAGTGGAAATCGGAATTGTCCAAAACTGAGGAAGAAATCATAACCTTGCGTCAGGTGCTTTTCCCAAGCGAGGCAACAAGTTGATTCAGCTCATGATTATGCTTTTTCTCAGGTTTTGGCCTCCAAAGAGGCTCATGCTCAAGGCCTGAAGCGCCGCCTGGGCATCACAGCTTGGCGTGAATTCAGCGAGGACATGACGCAAGGCTTGAAGAATTTGCAAGATAGCCAAGCCTACAAGAAGACCGAAGAAGCTTTGACAGCCGCCAAAACGAAGACGGCCTCTGTGTGGACCTCGATTTCCAACTCGCAGAGTTTCATCTCAGCCAGCCAAAAAATGGGCTCCGCTTTTGGAGCTGCCAAGTCCAAAGTGTCCGCCTCGTTTTCCACCCAGAATATGGGCGAAGTCCTAGAGGACGAGAATGGCCACAATGAAGCCAAGGAGAAGGCAACTTCTGAGGAGAAATGATCATTTATCTATTCCCATTTTATATATAACGGTGAAGGGACCCGCCCACAAGTAATCTGGTTATCAAGTATTTATCTACTACTTTTAACATACTACAATATGCGAGTGTTTTACGATCCAAAATTGAGCAAGCATTTTAGCTTTCAACTTGATGATGAGGTTATTATTAATAATGTTATTGAAAAATGAGCATGTGTTTTTTATTGTTAGGCAACGAAAAATGCTAGAACGCGCTATATTGTGTGTGCAGTCTCTATAGTTAATGTTGAACGAAGGCCGCTGCAATGAAGGCCAGGGCGATGACCAAGCAGGAAGAGAGAGAAGAAGAAGAAGCCTTGGATAAGGTGATGTCACGTTTCTTCATGATGACTTGGTCGACGACATGGATGTATCCATTCGTGCACTTCAAGTTGGGCCTGATAACCCTGGCCTCCAGGTCTTCCCAGGTGATGACGGTGTAGTTTCCGTCCTCCCTTTGGACTTCCAGAAACTTGAAGCCAGGATTGCCTCGTAGCATGGACACAGCTCCGTCTTGAGCCGTGAGGTCCACGAGTTCTTCAACTGTCAAAGCTTGTCCAATTTTCAAGTGTCTCTCCAAAATGGTTTGGGTCTGGAAAAATGGCCAAGATTAAGTCTTTTTTAAGTAGGGACTTAAGCCCTCACTCACCTGGTAGGCAAATGAGCCCATGAAGAGGATTTTGTGAACTGAAGCAAATTGCTGGTTGATCTGGTCCCACGCCATGTCAGAAGGCACGATGTAAGTGAACTTCTCATTCGATTTGTTGAACATGTGGTTGAAGTGGTTCTGGTTGCCCAGGCTGTGCACCGAGGACATCATGGGGTCCATGGCCAGCTTTTGAGCCACGGTGTGCTGAGGCACGCCCAGAACTCTGTCGATCACGTGAATGACTCCGTTGGTAGCTCCTATATCAGGCTCTACCACTTCCGCTGTCACTCCTTGTCCGTCCAGCATGAAGGTTCTGTTGTTGTTCGTGTAATAAAACCACAGGTGGTCTTTCGAGCCTGATGGAAAGGGGAGTGGGGCACCAAACATCTATACCAAAAAAATGCTTATTTTAAAGAGCTCTAAAAAATTCCAGCTATATGATTACAATGGTGAATTGGTGAGTTGGCAACATAATTGTGCAAGCTCGATTTTACCAAGCTTTTATTATGCTATATTTTGTGCGTGAAAAACAGCCACAAATTTACAAGAGTCTCGTACTTTTCCATTACCTGATCCGATGGGTGGAACAAATGACCCTTATAAAAAGGAGGGGTATACAGTCGTAAATTGCCAGCTCCCGCAGAAAAGGACAAAAAGGTGTAATTTTTGATTTACCTTTATGGCATTCTGGGGCTGGAGGATTCTCACATCCTCCGCGGGAATCCTTTGGTCCACGAAATGAAGGCCAAGCACACGAGGACCCTCCTTGGATCCGAGCAAAGTTTCCAGCTCAGATTGGGATAAGCGGTCGAATGCATCATTATTGGGGGCGAAAACGGTGCCACTTTCTATATTGGCAATCACGCCTTGGAGCCCCGCTCCGAAAGTCTGCACAAAGCTGGCGAATTTGCTCAAACGTCCATTCTTCTCTTTCTATTTATAAAAATGAATTTAGTACGTGCATATGTAGCTGATTGCTAGGAAACTTGCACCTCTTCCTTGAGATAATCCCATAATGGCGAAGCTACGATAATGAGCGGCTTGTCGATGAGGTGAACGACTCCGTTGGCCACGGGGATGTTGGCCCTTACGATGTTGGCTTTCACATTTTCTCTGGGGTGATTGCGACTTCCATGGACAGTCGTTGACTTCACCTTATCTGTAATTCGTAAGCGTACAAAGATCAATGGGAAGTACGGCTCATTTACCGCTTTAGCAGTACATATATTGGAAAGGAGCGGAGCGATCCAGCTTCAAACGGGATGTCATGCGTTATAAAAGTGCATTTGGACGTCTATGTGTACTCACATCCTTCTGCAGTGGGCTGAATGATGGCAGTCACTTTGATTGAGCTGGAGTCCGTGTACGTGGAGGTTTTTTGCTCGGATTTCTCCAAAGGGTCGGTGAATAACAGCGTATTGGGAATGACGTGTCCCGCAATGACATCCTCATCCACCAACTTTTTCTCCAAGTTCTGCCAAAACCATGCATTATTCAAAAGAAGGTTAATTTCGTATCAGTGTATATACCGTGAAAGCCGAGTCCACTGGGACGAAAAACGTGTGTCTGCCAGGCAAGTCAAACAGGTTAAACTTTTTCATGGAACGCACTTGGCTGGAGAAATTCCTGAAATCCGGATCAATATTACATGCAATCCATCAATTCGTGGGATGAGGCTACAACAGCCAAACTTTCCCCACCCTCCAAAACGAGAAAGCAGACAGAAAAAAGTTGCTGATTACTTATTGATACATGGAAAAAGCTTGCACCCCACCACTTGTTTCGGAATTTTTTTCTTCCGAGTAATATCACTATATTGGTACCTGATGGACTGTCCCTGGATCCGATAAGCGTCGGATTCACGCAAAAGTTTGCCAGCTGTTAAATCGATGTAAGCTTGGGAGTTGTCCGACACGAGCGGGGTCAATGGCTGGAGGACGTCGTTGATGATATGCAGCCTTTGCTTGCGGAGGCCTTTGCCTGAGCCCACTTGAGCCTGGAGGTTGCGCATGATGATTTTGGCCCCACTCACGAAATAGTCCGAGTCCTTTTGAGTCAGCCAAAGGGGAGGAGAGCCTGGTAGCAGAGAGGACACCCTGGTCACAGAGGAATACGAGGAAGCCCTATCAGCCACTTGGACGACAACGTTGACTGAAAAACAGGATTATGATGATGATGTAACCCAATCCGTCTTTGGAAGTCACTAATAAATCCCCCAGCTTCGTCGGATATTGTCTGTCTGAATAGGATCAATTCCCCATTTTTTCCGTGCCAACTTTGGTGCATGCTTACCCATGTGATTGAGGATGAATTGGTCATCTTTCTCTCCGGTGAATTTGGACATGGCAGTGTCAGAAGGGGCGAAAATCGTCAACTCGTTTTGCAAATACTGGGATGCCAATGGGCTGCTCTGAATCAACTTCTTGAACTGCACGCAAAAAAACGAAATTATACTCATAATCCAATTGAGGCAACTTTATACACATTTTGCTGTGGAAAATTGTCCAATTCAAGTTTTTAGGCTGTTAGGCTGGAAAGTGCGAGCAGCAATGAAGGCCACATAAAAGGAGAGAGAGGCCTTCATTCGTGCAAGAATATCGTAAAAAGGCTTTCGCACGCAATGTATGCAAAAAATACCTCTTCTACACTCTTCCCACTCATCATATCTAAAACGTTCGCTTCTGATGAAGGCCATAATGAAGTTAAGGCCAAAAAGGCCAGCACCGCGACGCCGCCCGCCATTTCTTCGTCTTTTCGGCTCACAAAAGTTACGCAAAGGTCATGGAAGTGTTGTAGCACAAAAGTCTGATGATTACTTGGACAGTGTTATGTCAAAACTGGCAAAGCTTGTATTATCCACTGTGCAAGGGGAATTGGAGCTGTCTTCTATGCTCGCGCGAGTCGCGCGCATTGCAACGCTGCGCTAACTCGCGAACAACGCAACGCGCAATGCGCATTCTCCGCAATTTACAGCCCACTGTGTCCGAAAATTTTCCGCCTTCCCCAAAATGATCCGAGCATTGAGAGCACTTTTGCGAAATAGAAGGTTTTTTTAATTTTTTTCCACACTGTGCAATTTTTGTGATTTTTGCTTGTATATTATTGTGGAAGACTGACAAGTTCCATGCTAGAGAGCTGTAATGGCAAAAGTTAATTTGTGAGCATTTTTTCGCCAACAAATCGAGGAATGTAGAACAGATCTGACACGTTCTTCTTCTTTCTCTCTCTGCCAGAAAAGGATCAAGTGTTTGCCACCCTAGTCTTCTGTATAGACTTTCTTGACTAGGATGGATGGGGGTGAGAAAAATGCATTGTACTGTTCTCATATGAGAAGCGTAATATAGTAGTAGTAGCTGAAAATTAGCTGAATTCCGCGAGATACTCAGGCTTTGAATTGGCATAACAAAAGCCACGTGGATTAAGGTCGTGTTCCAATTTAGGGCTTCATTTTGTGCCAAGCTTTCCAATATTCGACATAGAGTTTAAAAATTGTATTTCTGCCAAATAACCCCTTTTTCTGCATGTCCTGACTTTTTCACCATAATGTCAAAAAAATCAGGTAGCTAGGTAACAACACAAAGCTGGCATAAGAAAACGCAAAATTATGGCTAGGCTATGGCCATAAAGATAAATCTGTCCAACTCCCCTTGTGCACTGTTGGGATCTGGCTGCTTTTATTTTAGTATATGCTATATCTGCATGCGTAATGGTAGGAAAGCATGCAAAATGATTACTTTGACATTAGAAAGGCTAGACATTTTACGAGCGTGGCGTGCCGTTCAATCAACGAGCTTTCTCTCGCGCAATATTTTCGCCAAATGTCCATCCCTTAATTCACCTCGTAAGTGAGTTCTTGACGCAAGTTTTGCATGCTAAAATCACCAAATCTGTTTGTCTTAGCCTAGGTGGCGCTAGTAGTTCTTACTACATAGCGCGTGAGCTCAAGTGACGTGTCAGTCATGGAGGCAAGCAGGCTAATCTCACGCGTCTTCAACAGAGCTCCTAGATAAGTTCTGTCTTTTTTAAAAAAGTATGCAATTTGGGCACTTTTTGATAATTTAAGGCTGGTTATGGAAATTTTTGAAAGTGAAATCCACAGAATTCTATTGAAATTTTGTCTTGAAGCCTACCACAGCTCAGTCAGACTGTGTGCTATAGTAAAGCAGCGACAAGAACTCACCTTATTACTATAGATCATCTTGCATTTACTATAAACGATCAGTTTCTTTTGACTCGAATCAGCGCTGCTAATGATGTTGTTGACAACAATTGCTCATATATAGCAGCATGTACCAGGAAATAATCAGGAAAATGGCTCTCGGTCCCCTGTGCAAATGGATCTTTTGGACAACTCAGTTAAGCGTCAATTAGGCCGCGAAAGCTGCAATGAAGATGGAGCAATTGTGCCAAAATGGCGATGGCCAGCAATTTTTCCGCATAACCTGGGGAGATGCAATATCGCCACTCTTCTTATTGTAATACTCTCTGCACGTTTTCCGTCACAGCTAAGAATCTCAGCTGTATATGCAAAGCAGCTAATACCCAAAGGATTTTATTCATGGTAATAGCAAACGAAAGCCCATGGGGAAATAGTAAGAGGATTTTTCTGCCCTCTCATATTTTCATTAATTCTGGCATGGCTCTTTTTCATTTCCGTCTCATCTCATGTTTGCATTATTTAAAGCCATTGAAATGATTGATATGTCAAGCTTCATATGGGAAATGAAAAACGAAATTGCGTTGCTATTTTCCCCATTTCTCTCTCAGTTGTCATTCATAATTCGGAAAATTAGCAGTTTTTTGGATTTCTCAAATTTTTTTGTAATTAAATGTCAGGGCAGTTTTAATCTTTTTTGTATCCTACCAACAAAATTGTATCATTTTTTACGGGTCAGCTTGTGTTTTGAGACAAGCATTTAGCAATAACAATGTAGACGAACCAATGTTTGCCCCCCTTGAGTTCTGCAACAATTGCACGTGGTAAGGTGCGATGTTCATTATTGGATGATCAATTAGGCTACGACAGCGAAGCAAGTGAAAGCCCGAAATCATCGGTAAAAGTAATCAGAACATCAAATAGAACAACAACAGCATTCACCCTCATCTCCCTCTGGCAGCTTTCATCCCTTTTGTTCTATGCGAGGTAATTTACGTCTTTTGAGGGTGCAGGAAAAATTCAGGTGGCCATAAAAAAAGCAGTTCTTCTGCAGTATGAAAATTACTAGTGTTTTTCCGAGCTAGCCAATATTAGTACTATATATATGAGTTTTTCAGACAAAGTGAGGGAGAAATGTCTTGTTAAGCTTCGGGGGGTAAATCCCCTATCTATCGACCTAATGCGCCTCTAGTTGAAAATAAATACGGAAAACTTCTCATTTTACTTCGCGCAGTAAAAGTTACGCCCTTTCCTATACTTGGAAAGCATCATTGCTATAAATCTGGCGAAATAACCATGTGTCTTATATTTTCTTGAGTTACATGGCATAGACGCGTGTGTTATGCTTCCTCCCTTCCTTTTTCTGAACACATTTTACTTAGTTTCTCCTCCTTGTTGTTTTTTCCCTTCTATACCTTTCATTTCAGCCGCTTTTGTTATTGAAACGCCGAAGGGGGTCCAGGAAGTAGAAGGCAGCTCAAAGGAAACAACTCATATTAAAGCTGTACTAACCCATTGTCCACTAGTGTTGTAGTAAGAGTACTATATCAAACAGAGGGTAAAATTCAATAAGATTATCGAGTGGCAAGCTTTTCTTTGCGAAGGAGTTGCTTTTTACCTAGGGCTTCTTTCCTAATACAAAAACTTTTTTTCTCATGTTCTACACAGAATTCCTCTTCTGAGATTACGACAACTTTTTACAGTGTATTATGTATTTGGCTACATTTTGTATGCATTCATTACATTGGCGGACTTTCGCAGCAAGTATTGCACATGATTGCCCATGCGTTCTCCCTTATTGAGGATGAAACCCAGGAAAAGCAGGTTCAAAGTGAGATATTGCTGCACTGAGAGCAACGGGACGATTTCATGCTTGAGGTTGAATCTTGAGAAGAAGACGTTGGCAAAAAAGATGACGCTGAGGCCACAGCAAAATCGGAAAAAGTGCACGTTGTACTCGTCTTCCCCTGATTTGCACAAATTCCGCACATAATTAACCAAATCACTTTGGTCTTCCTTGAACCTAAAAAAATTATAAGGAGCTTTCACGAGTTCTGACTTGAGACTAATTTTAAATTCACCTTTGATATTCAAGGAATAGTTGAAGAGCTAAGAAAGTGAGCAGGATGAAAAGCAGGTTCATTTTCATGCATTTTGGCATTTTGTAGTCGTCCAGTTGTTCGCCGAAGAAAGATTTGTACCAAATTGTCGTCTCAATGGGCGTAATAAAATACAAATCGATGGAAGTGCACAAAAGGGACCAAGACATCGATGCCAACTGGATGAGGAAAATGTTCCTGCTGTCAGAATACCTTTCAAACACAATTGGCCAAGTTATGCAGAAGAATCGAACAATTGTCAGCCAAATAAACGTGGTGAACGTGAGCATGATGATGAAAACTAATAAAAACAGAGCCACTTTTCCTATAACAAATGCAGCTTCCTCCTTCAACACAAAAGGCCAATAATGGTAAGCAGTAGCCAAAGTGCTAATGGAAAAAAAGTACCAACTCAGAAAGGTTGCATGATTAGTTGCTAGAATTAATGCACCATCAAACAAAGTCTGCATTCCAAGAGGCTTTCGTCGCAAATACGAAATGAATACGTAGGCGCAAAATGTATGGAAAATAGCAGTAAAAAGAAGAATTGGAAGAAGCATTGTGGTTACTTCAGTGGAGACTTTCCTAAAACTGAGTTAAACGCATTTAGCTGCCAAGCGCTCGAAAGCTAAATTGAGAGAGCTACAAAAAGGAGGAAGAGAAATTACACCGAGGGAAACTGAAAAATTGAGCATAAAATAACCACAACCCTTAGATAATAATTGGCCAATCAAATTCCGACCTATTTTCATTTTACGAGAAAAAAAGCTAGATACGAGCGTACGTTGTTCTTGCATTTGCTTTGAATGTAGTATACGATATTCTGCCTTTATTATTATGGATTTGCCTCTTGATGCATATCCAAAGTGCACATTGCGATTAATACCAGATGCATCATGTGCACTGTTTTTTCGCAAATGTTTTCTTTCATTGATGGAGCAAAAGTCAAGCTTCCATTGAGAATGTACTGCCAAAATGCGAATCTGCTTAAGCGCGACTTGAAAATTAAAAAGGTTATAAATATTTTGGTTGACTGGTAATAACCGCTTTTTGTCTTTAAGGAGCACTCTCTTAATTTGCTTAATGAACTAAATAAAGCTGCTAATACACAGCAATTAAAATGAGCTAAAAATACTTTTCCTTTTGCTGATCTTATAATGAGAAAAAAATGGTTGAGCATTGGAAAGGTAAAAAATTGCCTTTCTCCTCAGACCATCTGAAAAATAGTCAAGACATGGATATGTAATCAGAACTCATGATACAGAACTTAGTTTCATCGCGTTTTAGCTGATGCCATTTAGATATTCGTGATTTTGCCGATTCGCATTTTGACAGACGGATACCATTCCATTGTTGATGGCTAAATAAGCAGAAGTGACATTCGGTCGATTTCTGCGAGAGAAAAAGTGCTAATCCAGCATGACAAATTCCCTATGTTACATTATCCGAACAACACTTATTTCGCCTAAAACTCCTTTTTTGCATTTTTTCGTCAAGTATTTAAAACTACTTTTTGATAAGCGTCCTCGAGGTGCATTTGTGAACATTTGGCCTCAGAGACAATTGGAGGGGCATGACTCTCGCTAATAGCCCACGCCATCAAACAATCTCGATTTATTGATCGAAAATCTGCCACTATTACGCAGGAGAGCTCCAACATTGCAGAGCTGTAGCAGAATTATTGGAGACGGGAAACCAATGACGTGGAAGGGTGCGAACACACTGCAGCCAAAGAGTATTATTAACACACTGCAACCCCTCATAAATACCACACAGCAGCACAGCGTGGAATGGATTCCAAGAAAATCAAGCTTTGCTTTATCACAAAACCGAAAATTAATTTTCAAAACTTTTTAGCGTTGAATGAGCGAAAGCCGAGATCTACCAAATTTTACTTTGCTCATAGTGGATTTAGGGGCCGAAAATTGCTGTATAAAAGTGCAAAGCTGGCAGAAAATGGAAAGACGATTTTCCATCAGCCTGCTACGAAGCAACTTGGGCTGTCAAGCTTTAAAGATTAGCGGCCATGTGACAAAATAATTGCTTACTTGCCACAGTGCCGTTGATCGCAGTTCCAGACAGCTTTTTAAAAGCACAATTTTTAAAGTGATATCGGTACATAAAAAGTAGTACTTGGGCTTGATTTGACCAATTAAGTTCAACATGAAGTGGAGCTGGAAAGTACTAATTTGCATAGGCAAGGTTTATTTAGTTCTCGACAACGACATTGCCCTTTTCAGAGACATAGAGACCATCAAGGAACTTTCTGATATCCTTGTTCTTCACTGTGGTGGATTGTTGAATGAGAGCAGCAGATTGGCTGACAGCTTCAACGTTGTTTCCAGTGAGGATCAACTCGTCCTTTTGATCCTTGGAGTTCTCGCACTTGACACCGTCGTGCATGCGAACACGCCTGGTGTATTTCTCACCCAAGAAGTTCCTCACCTCAACCAAGGTACCGCCCTCGCTGATAGCACAGTTGATGGGGAAATGGGCATAGACAGCCCTCATCTTGTACTTGTAGCCCTGCAACACACAACAGCCATAGTTTAGCAAACTGAAAAAGTTACTAAGTTATCTAAATTCAAAACCCAGGGGCTCATCATGACAGCTTTTATTTCTTAACTACGTTGAATTGACACAACGCTTACAAAACTGACAAAAAAAATTTGTCATCTCTGTTATTACAAGGTTTCAGAAATTTTCGAGTTGTAACTGCATAATTACCTCTTATAATGAGAGGCTTAGTTGAATAAAGACCAAATTAGAGATACAAAATGGAACGCGCTATTAAACGGTGCTCTAATTTGGAGCCTGTTTTCTTCTCCTAACGAAATTGGGCGAAAAAAGGCTTACCTTAGTGACACCGTTCATAAGGTTGGTGATGTGAGAGCACACGGTCCTGACGGCGGCCAACTCCTTCCTCTTACCGAACCATTTCTCCACACGCACTGACTTCTTGTCGGGCATGGAAATGTCGACGGCCAAGTGCTTGAAACTCTTGGTCAGAGTTCCACGGGGCCCCTTCACGGTAACCACCCGAGATTTGACGGTAACGTCGACGCCATCGAGCACTTTCACGGTTTGGTTAGTGTTGATCACCTTCATCCTGAAACACCAAAGTTGACCTCTTAATCGATGTAAAATCACCAGGGACAAAGGTAAGCGACGATAAATTCGCCTTAGGTCGAGTGATGCCGGGGCTATTTCGCGATTTCGTCGTGTGACTTTTATTTACCCGACTTATTGGAAGGTATTTTGCCAGAAAAAGGAAGTGTCAGCTGTGGGGCGTCCATAGAAAAATATCAGCGTATATTATGAAAACCGAATAAATCAAAAATCAAAAACTATTATTTTTTACAAAGAAGTTTAGAAAATAAACACAAATTAATTTTTAGAAATATTTTTGTTTTTGGGTCGCCCTTTAGAGAGGTGCTGTGATTTGACGGAAAAAGTTGCGCTTGTTGTTGCGCTTGAAGCTTCATTGTTTACATCCAGGTGTCGCTTCTCTCGTCCTTTTCCGGCTAAACTATGGTGAGTAAAACAGTTTTCTGCAATTTTGCCTTAGAAAATCGTCAAATTTCCTTGCCATCTGAGGCCGAACGTGAATTCTAGTCGCTGAAATGCATTCATCTTATTCCAGGGTGTGGACATTCGACACAACAAGGACCGCAAGGTCCATAGGACCAAGCCAAAGTCCGAAGATATCTACTTGGGCCTCCTCGTCAAGGTAAGCCAACAAATTGCCATAAAGAGGCTGACTTGAGCTTTGAGTGAACTTTTAGTGATGACTTAAAATGCAGACGGGCGGACTGAACTTTTTTGTTGAGATTTCTGCATCCTGAAAAGATCGTCAAGGACCTTCTAATTCCATGAATATTTTGGCAGTTGAGTTCAAAGTTTTGTTTTCATTTCAGTTGTACCGCTTCTTGGCTAGGCGTACCAATGCCAAGTTCAACGAGATCGTGCTTCGCCGTCTCTTCATGTCCAAGATCAACAGGCCTCCATTGTCCGTTGCTCGCCTCGCTCGTCACATGAACAAGGCTGGACGTGAGGGCAAGATTGCTGTCGTTATTGGCACCGTTACCAACGACTTGAGGCTCTTCAAAGTGCCCAAGATGACCGTAAGTCAACTTTAACTTTTTTTAGTGCTGGGATTTGGCTAATATGATGATTTAAAATGCAGACGGGCGGACTGAACTTTTTTGTTGAGAGCACTGCATGCTGACTTGTCATGAAAATTCACAACTTGGAGTAATGCAAATTTCATGAAGCTGTCACATCAAGTCTCTCCTTGAATTCCGAATGTAGTGCTAATATTTTTACCGCCTTTGTTCCAGGTTGCTGCTCTCCACGTGACAGAAAAAGCCCGTGAGCGCATTTTGAAGGCCGGCGGAGAAGTCATCACTTTGGACCAATTGGCCTTGAGAGCCCCTGAAGGCAAGAACACTATGCTGGTCCAAGGCAGAAGGACCGCAAGGTTGGCCAACCGCCATTTCGGCGCTGCTGGCAAGCCTGGCTCACATGTCAAGCCTTTGGTGAGATCCAAGGGAAGGAAGTTCGAAAGGGCTCGTGGTCGTCGTGCCAGCCGTGGTTACAAGAAATAGATTTTCGGTCCCTTCTCATATGTTTACTCCTTATTCGAAAAAATGTCGGTCAATAACACAGTGTTATTCTGATGCCACGAGGTTGTCACTGTCGAACTATTTTCACTTTCTCATTTGCGGATAAAGGGAGGGTGTATCTTTAATTTTTATCTCGTGTACCGCTAATATTAAGTCATTTCCTGAGGTTTTGCTGATTGCCAGCAAAAAGGTACTGCTCATCTATTGAAGAATCTTGTTCAACTTCCTCTAGTTTGAGAATGACTGCTAATTTATCTGACGTTCCAGTCAGCAAGGATATTTTGTCAAAGGTTGATTTTTATTTAGGTGAACAGGGCCGATTGCTGCTGCTGCTAAGCAATCTCGTTTTTCCTGCTTTGTACCTGCGTTTCAACACACGTAGTTGGTAGCCGGTCTTTGAGTGAGCTAGAGCGTGCACCAATTATTACCTGTAGTACCATTTTGCAGCTGATTCCTTTTGGCACTCATGATTTTTTATTTTTAGCCAACAAGTAAGGCAATTGTAGTGCGCAGCATGAAGAATGCTCCATGCGTAATAATAAAGTGTGTGATTGCCATACCTGGAAGCTAGTGAGGCAGCCGTGGAAAAATGTGAAAGCTTCAATAATGCCACTGCTATGTGCAATGTAAGTCATGAGTAATTGTGACGAAAGTTGGTGGAGAAAAATCAAAAGGCTGGCCAAAATGAGGGGAATCAATCCCGTTTATGCAGCTTCTGTGATTGTCCTTTTTCTGGGCTTGGTGTTGACTACCTATAACCTACATAAACTAGGGACTCTTCAACAAGGATTAGTTGAGCTAAGCCATCCTGGAGGCAAGTCCAAATTCAGCAGTGAAAGCTGCTCGAGCTTGTCTCCCAAATATGCAGTGTATGGCAAAAATCAAGAGTCTGGGCATTTGAAGCATGTATATGCAGTGCTAGAACGCGCAGGTTACTCCAGGGTCAGCTACGAAATGACCTCTGATTGGAACTTGCTATGGGCACACGACTATCCCTTCAAGAAAATAAAGCCCATCATCAAGGCCATGAAGCCTGGCCAAAAAGTGAACAAGTTGCCGGGATCCGGATTTGTCACCAATAAAGTGAACCTTGCCACCTCTGGACTCGGTCATATTCCTCCTGCTTTCAAAATACCCAATGACACTGCAAAACTTATGGACTACGCCAAGGCTTATCCAGAGAAAATGTTTGTGCAGAAAAACTCCAACCATCGTGGGATCAAAATTGAGAAAATCGAAAAGCTCGATTTGAAGACCTCCGGATCGTTTGTGCAGGAATTCGTGCATGACCCTTTCCTCATTGATGGATACAAGTTTGACATAGGAGTGTACACGATGATTACTTCAATTGATCCTCTGAGGATCTATGTCTACAATGGGGACTGTCTGCTTCGATTTTGTCCCAAGAAGTATCACCCTTTCGACGAGACAGATCGAGACAAGTATGTGGTGCATGACGACTACAGGCCCACGTGGGAAGTCCCTGTGATGTCGAAAATCTACTCAGACCTCAAGTACACTTTCAAAGAGACTCTAAATACTCATATAAGGTACAAGCAAATATTATCTTCTGTGGCAAGCCAAGTGTGACTATATTCTCATTTAGATCTGTGATGGGAGATAAGGCACCAGACAAGTTGTGGAGCACTATCAACGACATCATCATTGACGTGTACACGCACAAGGAGGCCGATTTCATCAGTGCCATTTCTCGTTATCCTCAAAAGAGGGGCTTTTTTGAGATGGTTCGTTTCGATTTTGTCCTCGACTCAAAATTAAACGTCTACCTAATGGAAGTCAACATGAGTCCCAACTTGAGCACCAAACATTTTGCAGGTAAATGCTCATAGTTTAAGCTTGCAAGATCAATTTTTAGGGCTCGTATTTCAGGCAATCGTTTGCTATATGAGCAAGCCATTTATAATGTTCTAAGGCTGGTGGGAGCAGCAAGGCCAGGCCTGGCCAATTCAGACTCGTTACTGCCCCCCTCAAAGGAAGAGGGCGAAATGCAAGTATCAGAAAAGGACATCTCGGTGTTTGCAGAAGAATGCTCCTCGCAAACTTGCTCCCAGCCTGAATCATGTGACCGCCATGAATGCAGATTGTGCCATTATTGCCTGTCCTCCGACGAGGTCGAGTACCTCAAGGCCGCCTACCTTGAGCACATGAATCGACATGCCACAAAGAGGGTATATCCCAGGCCACTTTTGAGCAGGGACGAAGGGCAGAAAATGCGTAAAGAAACCTGGAACGAGCTTTCGGACAGCAATGCCAAAATGCACCAATGGTTCGTAGGAAAATGTATCATGGATGCACTATGGTGCCATTAAACGAAATTGTTTTTTACACTTCTTGTTAAATGTAGAATGTCACAAAATAAAGGCATATATGCTATGTGTAAAGTTTCACTTTGAGTTACCGAGCTTTGCAAGGATTACTTGGATGGCATTAGCACATTCCTCAGACTGCCACACTCGAGCTAGATGCTGACACTCTCGCTCGTTCACTGCATGCAGTAATTCAGTGTCATGCGCTCGGATGATGGACTTGATCCTCTCTAACACGTTGGGCTGAAACGAGGCCATGTGCGCCAGCCTTTCCCTAACACGTTCCTCAAATGAGTCCTCGGGGAAAACCTCATTGACATACCCGCATTTTTGGGCCTCTTGAGCATTCAGAACTTGATCAAAGAGCAGCAGCTCATTGGCCTTTGCTCTGCCCATAATCCGAGGAAAAGTGTAGCTCGAACAGCCTTCCGGAGCCTGACCCACACTCGCAAAAGGAGTGCGGATCGTGGCCTTTTCTGACATGTAGACAGCATCAAAGAGTCCAAGGATTGTGGCAGAAATGCCCACTGCTGGCCCATTGAGTGCGGCCACCAAGACCTTCGGGTATTCAATAAAGGCTGCAACGTAATTCCTCAATACGTGGGCGGACATCTCTGCTGCAGCCTTTGGGGACTCGGCCTTGGTCCTGAAACATTAGCTCTATAGTAAGAACGTCCCCCGACGAAACAGCAATTTTAATGTGTCAAATCTGAAAAGAACTCTTTATTCCTCGTCACTTTTTTCGTAATCTTTATCGTGCTCCGATTCGTTGCTTCCTTCCCTTAGCCACTGTTGCAATGCCGCTTTGGCCTCTGGCTCCGAGGCCAACTCATATGGAGTGAGTCCATCCTTGTTGGGCTGCCTGACATCAATACGTCCGGACGAGCGTAGCAAATCAATGCAACGCTTATTGCCTTTCTTGGCAGCCAAATGTATGGGAGCATCTCCCAGCCTATTTTCCAGGCTGACATCTAATTGCTGGCCAAGGGAAAGGAGTCTCTCCATGCAATCCTCATGACCTCCTCGAGCAGCCCAATGAAGGGCGGAATTGCCAGCCAGATCAGGAATGTTGACAGGCACCTTATTTGCAAGACACTCCTCTAGCAACGCAAGATTTCCCCTTTTGCAAGCGTCATGAAGTGGGTTGATGTCTAATTCCTCCTTGTTATTGCCCAGGAAATTGGAGGGGACCAGTCCTTCGTTTCCCCTGCATCTTGCTCGCCACCACGAAGGGTCCGAGGTGGAATCCACAATGTAAAGGAGGTCACCTTCGTTGAAAGTTAGCTCATCCTCATCTTTGGCAGTGTAAGCAAACTTGGCCCTCACAAACTTGAGGTTTTTCGGCTTAGGTGGAGGCTTAATTATTTGAGCAGCGGACATTTTCGCCAAAGTATGCTGCTGTGCTTATCAAACATCCGAGGAGTGAGTCATGACACAGCTACTACGACGCTAGGGCTGAAAGGTGTTTTTGACACTACTCACCATTGACTAGCAAAGTCTGCCAGGTCGTTGCCGCTGCTGAAATATCGCCCTGTTCCGGTTAGCACCGTAATTTTGACTTTTGGATCGTCGGCAGAGGCTGTCAAGGCTGCAGGAATGGCCATGTACAGTTTCGAATTGATGGCGTTGAGTCGTTGAGGTCTGTTGATGCGCAGCGTTTGCACGCCTGTGTTTTCGTCCAGATCAATGACAAGGTCACTCGACTGACAACTAGAGAGCCATGCTTGGCCTTGAACCATTGTCGGCCTTTTCGGAGCCAAACAGGTTGAAGCGGAGATAATTCTGGCTATCCGATTCATTTTTGGCTGTTTTGTTTACAGTTTACGCTCCGCGAGTTCCCAGAAAATAAAAGACAACAAAAGGCAAAAAACGCCAAATGCGCGCGCGCAAAGATTAACATATCTTTTTTATCTACTGACATTAATAAAAAAGTCGAGAAACAGAATTGTGTTGGATTGACACTCTTTATTTCCTTTAAAAGTGTGCATAGCCGATCATTTTTTAAATATAGTACACGGTTTGCAATTCATAATTGGTAGTAATGTGTTCTGAGAAGGTTGTATGTCATGACAAGAAAGAAATCAGCTTACATAGTGACTAAAACTCACTTTTCTTCATAATTTTGGTTGTGAATAACGTGTGATTGATGCAACAAAATAAGGTGGGTGGTTTTTCATGAACTGAAGCTGGCATGGCGTGTGTGCGGGTAAAAAGAGGGGGTCACATGGTATTTGTAGTCAGGGCATTACTGTACGTAAAAAATGCTAATATTGTCAGGGTTTAGCTCATATGTGGAAGTTGCTGCTGCAGCCTTCATCATGGGGAAGTGCTGAGTCGATTCTTATTATAATCATCCCTAAATATCTTTGCACACATGCGCGCGCGCACTTCCTCATAATACGAGATTATAATACCCTAAACACAGCAGTATATATCATGTATTGTGTGTATTAATTTGACCTGATGGAATTGCGGCGGCTGCAGTAAAAGCATCATATAATATGAAAATGACAAAAAAGCAATCATCATCATAACTATCTCGCGTCTCCTCTCCAGCGCAACTTTTTTCTTTTCGTAGTAGTAATCTGTAGGTATTTTCTTTGTGCTTCATCAATTCATATGTAGTAGTAGTAGGGGAAGACGGATCACACTTCCGCATCGAGGTTGATGTTCTGGTCGGCGCAAAAGTCCTTGGTGATGGGGATGCAGTTGAAGTACTTGCACACCTCGCAGTCGTGGATGGGCGTCACGTAGAAGAGGAGCAGGAGTCCGACGAACAGGAAGAGGACACTGGCGAAGCAGATCCACACCAGGATGATTTTACGACGACGCTCGTACAGCCCGAAGGTCACATAGGGCTGCAGCGCGTACGACAGCAGGAACCCGAAAATGAAGCCGAAGAGGTGCGCGTAGTTGTCCACCCAGGGCAGCAGTCCGGCCAAAAACAGCACGGCCGTCACCCCGACGATCTTGAGGATCGCCATTTCGGGGTACTTGAGCGACGGCCACTGGTGGATCACTTCCACCATTGCCAGGGCCAAGAGGCCGAAGTGCGCACCCGCCGGGCCCACTTCGGCCCTGTAGGGCACGAAAATGGCCGAGGCCAAATTGCCCACCATTCCGGAGCCCAGGTAGATGAGCGAGATCCTCGTGGAGCCGCAGAGCTTTTCCAGATCTCGCATCAGCCAGTACTGGAGCACCACAGTTAAAGCCAAATGCAACAGCCTTGAAAGTATGCATGGATGTATTGGAAAGCACTACTGGTATAGATTAAAAGGCAATTACCCTGCGTGCAAGAAGAGCGGCGTCCATACCCGATAAAACTGGTCTGGTACATCACGATCACGGAATGGAAGAAGACCACATACGTCATCCAAGCAAGATACCTGCAAAGAAATTATTTATTTGAGAGCAGGGTACCCTGAAAATTCATGCTGGCATAAGAGCAACCCAATTGAAAAGTCGGAGCCACTCTAGTAATTTTGAAATACCAAAAAAACAGTGATTTCTCCAATCTGCGTACTCCGCTCAAGTTATCCGAGGCGGCGATGCACCGCTCCGCGCCTCGGACATCTAAACAGTTAGCAATAGCAACTCACTTGAGAGCATAACGCGGCCTCCTCGTGGAATGTGCCACCGACAAACATGCAGTACTCTGGCGTGGTTATTTTGCATTGTCCACGGATGCCAATGCAACACGGATGGCCTATCACTTCGCACACCATATGTTCGGCGGCATGGCCATGCCCACTCTGCTCCAGAGTCTCTACGTCCATCTTTCGCCGGCAGATAGGCCATTTGGTGATATCATCTGGCCAGATGTAGGGAGCCACAGATGCGGGAGACTCGCAAAACCTGAAAAGGTACACGTTATTTACAAAGTTGTGGCCAAATTTCAAGACTCTTTGCTCGAATTGTCAACTTGGTATTCTAAACATAATCAACTATTTTTAGTAAGGAATTTGTCTTACTGTGGATCCAGTCCGCACACTGGGCCCGAGCTGCGCCTGTGTTCAGTTGGATACTGCGAGTACCATTCGGCAGGACGCCACTGTAATATGATGAATAAGTAATACACTGCCATAAAAGTATCATATCACATGTTATTGTTGTATATGACGTACCCATTTCGACCTCGGAGGATGCTTGTCCGAATTTGCTCCGTTTGGATCATTGATCTTGCTGCATTCTGACTTTGGACTTTGGACACAGCCCGATCGGTCTTTGCGGATACAGCACGCTGTATCGCGCTCCTTCAGTCGTTCATCCTTGATTTCCCGGTCCAAAACGGAGTCCCAACGCATGCACGGCGCATACTTGGCACCCAGATGTATCAAATCGATCTGCAAGAATGGGAAAAAAATCATTTTTTCCTCCTCCAAGCTATCCATAGACCACAAGGTGACATTGAGAAGTAGAGCGCACAGAGGTGCAGAATACGTAATGAGGCTTTCTATCCTATATATTACGCTGTGCTGCTGTTACATGTTATATGGTAGTTCTCCGTAGCAAGCTTGGGGATATTTCTACATACAGCATTTGGTAAAGTAGGCCTTGTATACAGGCCAGTATTTTTGTAGTAGGCCGAGTAGTAGTAGCAGGATACAACAATGCCTAGCAATTAGTTGCAGCTATATGCTAGCCAGCAAGAACTTTACTAAACTGTTTCCTCCGGCCCACAGTGCATGGAGAGCATCATACTACTACGTACATCGTCCTTTCCTTGGCCTTCATGCTGCATATGGCAAAGTTTTCTGGTCTTAGGACCTTTATATCGATCAGCAAAGTCCATAAAGATGACCTCCAAGATATGCATCAACAAATACTAATTTTTTCTGGCCTTCCCCTTTTTCTTACTCTAGGTAAAGCAGCATTTGAATATGTAGCATAATATATGTGACTTACCGCCGACGGTCCGATCCAAAAGTTGGCCGGCTCCAAATGAGTCACCGATTCGACGTCCAAGTTGGTCACGAGCACCTACCGAGCATAATAACAGCTGTAGTGGCATGGAAAAACACAGAAAAGGTGCAAAGTAATACCATTCCCGACTTTTTGTAGAGGTCAATGCCGATTGGACCAATGCCATAAATGGCTATCGTGATGAGCATGATGAAGATCTGCACAAAGGTCATCCAGTAGGTGAAGAAAGGCCGATGGTCACCCGAGTTGCCACCCAGTTTGCGTTTTCGCGTTGATTCCGGAGCGCGTCGCTTCGCGCGCCGTCGCCCGGTCAACAGCCGACCAAGATATCCCATGCCGTGTTTTCGTCGATCGCTGTTGTCAAAGGCCGCATCCAGGAGGCGATTCCATATTCGTGTCGCACCCACATCTGACCCCATTCGCGGCAAATCAGCCTCTGGCCTCGGCAGTTGCCAGCTACACGATCTGCAAGCATAAGGGGAAAAAGTTCGACCTTGATTTATGACCTTGCAGCCTTTTTTACGAGGGTCGCGCACGCGAAACGGATTATGCAGCAGCTAGCCAGAAAATAATCTTTTTTTCAGTGCCTTCAACAAAATGAACATGAAATTATGCAATATGATAAAAAATGTACTCAGGCTGGCCAGTTCTGAGCGTATTTTTGATGAAATGCAGGCTACAAAAGGCACAGTGGGAAAAAGAGCGCTTAAAAGCTCTCATTTTTCCAATGATGATGATGAGGCCTCGGAAAGGCCACAACAGTATGGCATAGTATGGTATATATCGGTTCATTCCGCCTACTCTTGACGTTGAAGCATCGCCAAGGGACTCGGGAACTTTCTCTCCTTCAAAGCAAACTTTCTTCTCCACCTCAGATGTTCTCTCCGTTTTTAACCTAGCTACGATTCCTACGACCTCGGGCAAATTCGCAGTCAAAAATATGCCTTACCTGTAAGGATCCGGATTGTACGCGGAAATGCCCCTCGGGACGCCCCCGGGCCCGAGGGGGCCCATGCGCCCCACATGCCCCACGGCGTCGTCATCACAGCCGGGTCCTAGTAAACTTGGCTTCGTAAAGAAGACCTGAAAGGAACGAGGTCATCATAGAAAAATGGGAGCAATTGATTGCCGATAAGTGGATTAACTCGGAAGTGCACCCCATAAATCCCTCATAAATACACTCTGGTAGTATATAGACTCGTTTTTAGGGCAGGCTTGGATATATATATCTGTTTTTTCAAAGAAAGCTATGCTATACGTAAAACCAAGGCTTTAATGGCTCGTGAAAAGCACATTTCCTATACTACTACTTCTACAACTGCGGGTACAATTTAACAACGCAACATTGGCCTACTTCCATGCGGGAAAGCCTTTTTCTCAAAATGGCGGCGGCTCAGTGGTGGAGAACTTGCTGCTGCGATATGCACCAATGCACTTTCTCCAAGTGTATAATTAACTGATTTCGCAAATAAGTGCATGGTATATACTTTAATGCGTTCGTATCTCAAAAGTTTCAGGAATGAAAACCACGGCGCGGCGGTGGAAAGCAGAGTTAATGCCATGCTACCAAAGGGGCCGATGTTCTTTCCAGCTCTCCCAACTTTGATGATGATCCTAATATGAGGTTTGTTATGAGAGCTGGAACACTCTAGCAGGCCTTTGAATACATATGGGTCACATGACTAGCTCCAAAACTGAGTACACACGGAGTGTCCCACATTTTTTGTAGCTTTAAATTAATGCTACAATGAAATAGATCGACCCCATTACTACTGAAAAAAAGCAAAAACTTCTGATTTACTCGGAAAAATGGGTAAGCGTACCATTGATATAGTACTACTTTTATAATACATGATATCTGAGGTGTACAGACAACAAAGCTAGCAAAAAAATGCCCTGCTCGGATCCACTTTTTGTCTGAAGAAAGCCGAGTCGCAAAAGTACTTTCATATACCATAATATATGAGAAGGATGGCAAAAAAAGACGAAAGCCATAAATCTTAGTAGTTGGCTACTTCCGGTGCCTTACCTCTTCAGCAGGACTTTCTCCATGCAGATGATGAGTCGATGGAACTCTCGGCAGGCGCAGGGCCAAGCCATCCGCTTGGTAGTAAGCCGCAATGCCAGTATTGGAAGGTTGATATGACCGTGATGCTTCATGCTCTAACTCACATTGATGCTTGGGTACCTTTCGAGTGGTCAGGGACTGAAAAGCAAGAACAACTTGAAACTTGTAGCAGAACCCCAAGGGAAGCCAGCTGAGCACATACGTTGAATATCCAGGAGAGACTCTGGCCAGTGAGGCTACCCAGCGAGTCTTTGTTGCGTGGAGGCTTCAGGATTTTGAGCACCATTTTGCCATCCACCAGCTCCGAGGACAAAGGGTCATAACGCAGCCTCACGCAATTACCATCATTGAACTGAAACAAAAAAATGGGTCACACTTGAAGTCCTATCTACAAATCATTCGCGAAATCGTGGAAAAATTGCTTATGAAGCATCACTCCATTTTTGTGTATCTATTATCAAAACTATTATAGTTGAAATATCTTTTTTGCTCCAAATGCACAGTGCTCCTAAAAACGCTTATTTTTCCAGCAAGTGTGCTAAGCTTTGTTTCGCTCAAATTATCCGCGGAGCACCGCTCCCCGCCACGGACACCTAACTGGCTTTCTCTTAAAATAATCCAATCCGGCTCTCATAATTTTCACCACTCATAAATAGTGATGGAACGAGCCGGAAATTTTCAGCTTGATCAAGCTTCAAGCTTTTTGAAAAGTGTTCGAGCGATCCCAAGCGCATGCAAGCTTTTGAAAATTATTATCAAGCTTTTTCAAGCTCAAAATTTCACATTTCAAGCTTTTTTCAAGCTTTTCACTTTTTTAGAATTTTAACATAAAAAATGGCGATTAGTCACCAGATTTGACAAAATTACCCAAAAAGCGTAAATAATGACAGATATAGCTTTAACTTAGATTTTAGTTGTCCCCCAAGTATTAGTTAATTTTAAAATCACCCCCTTTTTTTAGATTAAAAATGGATTAAGTTTTTTTGGGTGTCAAGCTTTTTCAAGCTTTGCGTTTTTGGGTTTCAAGCTTTTTCAAGCTTTTCAAAATTTGGTTCGAGCGATCCCAAGCTTTTTGCTTATGTAGCTCAAGCTGGGTTTCAGCTTCAAGCTTTCAAGCCAAGCTGAAACTCGTTCCATCACTACTCATAAATAAGGGCTTACGAGAGAGTCGTCAAAGTTGGAGCCTCCATCCATTTGAAAGTCATCCTTGACGCCTCCGAATAGCTTAATGGCCAATCGTCGTCGGCGCTCAATCCAAACTTTCTCGTTGCTGTCATCTCCATTGACGCCGAAAAACTTGCTCGTGCCATTCGCAAAGTATCTGCGCACAGACTCGTGCATGGGCACGGATTGAGCTGGCACAACTTGGGTTTGTTGGGGTTGCTGCTGCTGTTGTAGCTGCTGTTGAGGTTGGGGCAACACTTGCTGTTGTTGCTGCTGTGAGGCCATTACATATGTGGGCTCGACTGAGTACTGCAGTAGTGGGCGTGACGTGGCCACGGCCACTCCCTCTCTTGGCCTCGTAGATACTAATGAGGAGGGCGGGGGAAGTCCCTTGGGACTTGCCCCATTTGATGAGATATTGGCAGGGCCAAGGACTTGGGTGCCCATGGGCCCGCTTGTCACCACACATCTTGGACTGCTTGGTACTCCTTTCCTGCAATGCAAATAACAATCATGAGCATTGCACTTTCACAAATCGAATTCGCGATTATATTAGAAAGCCAAAGCCCTTTACCTAGTAGTCGTATAATTGCAAAAGTAGCCACCGCTTATACTATTTATGTACCTTTTGCCAATTTTTTTTTTGCAAACTCATTTGTCTGCATGTATTATGTAACGGGACAGCCTAATTAAAAAGCATTTTCAAAGTAGCGATAATTAAGAACTTTTCCCCTGTGTGCAACTTTCAAGCTAGACAATTAAGAAGGAAGGATTATTTGCCTATCGTGCCTTGCTGTAGCTGCAACGAGGAGAGTGTATAAAGGACACACAAATTCAATTGTCACGCAAGAAGCAGCAGAGCTGTATAAGAGAAAATACCCATGTTGTGACCGTTACAGCAGTCTGAGGAGACCTTTTTTTGCTAGACCTTGGAAATTGACACGACGACTAGAGCTTGCAGCTCTGACAGCAAAACCAGCATACGCTTTTTGTGCTATATGCTTTGAGGGGGGACATACATTTTTCACCTCCTTATTTGTAGGAAGTAGGGCAAAAAAAAAGTGAGCTGGCATGCTACAACAATAGTACACTACGGGCCAAGACATGCAATTATACTTTCATAATAATGTTATAATCATGTCCTACTATAAAAATATGCATGCCCTTTTTCTATAGGTACTTTGCATGCTTAAAAGCCATTCTTCGCTCTCCAAGGCTAAGAGCTCACTTAATTATGCAATGTGAACGTATCCAGATTTAGAAAGTCAATTATCGGTAACAATTACCATTCTTTTCCTGTGTTGGGCGCGTCGAGGTCATCTTGAGGCTGTGGAGGCTGCTGAGAAGAGCTGCCGGGTGGAGGCAAAGAATCGATGTACAAGTTCTCCTTGGCTGTCAAAGAATCTCGTTTGCATCCTTCAGCGGCCTTTGCTGAATTCGAGGCCGACTGAGGCTGGCCTCCATGCAACCCACTGAATCCGCTGAGAACACTAGAATTGTCTCCGCAAATGCTCGCGACCTCCGACCGACTATCTTGCTGCTGAATGACCTGAGGTGAGTTGTTGGATGAATTGGCATAAATGTCATTCTTGGAGCTCTTCCTGGAGAGCGTCTCCATCTTGAGAAGACTCGATTTGCTCGGCTCGGGCTTTTCTTTGCCATCCGGAGGCTCACGGGTGAGCAGGGTCAGCATTTCCTCAGCTGAGGTCCGATTTGAGGAGCCCACAAGCAAGTCATCATCAGACAGGCCCATATTATCGAGGTTCCTGTCTGTGCTGCGTGACATATTACTGCAATTAAATCAAGCATATATTAGAGACCTTCAGCAAGGCTTATGTATTTGATTCCCCTTCATTTTCATAGGGTAGAGCAAAAAATTGCCAAAAGCCAATATGAATATAGAGTTTTGCCATTCAACTACCTTTTAATTTAAAGGCGCGCCTTTCTAACTAGTCTAGTTGAGCCAAGGAGCGAGTCGACAAAGTTAAGGCGAAATTCGGAAAAAGTTTCAACCTTTCATTAAGTATAAAGTTGTATGCAATTGCAAGAGCTGCTTCATAGTCAGATTCTAAAATAAAAAGTTGGTTTCAAGGCTTGTCTAACTGATTAGCATGAGCATGGGCAGAAGTATTTCATAATTTTTAGTCATTATTCACAAGAATATACTCAAGCTCATAAAAACTATTTTTACCTTCTTCCGGAGACAGACGAGGTCATGAGCATGTTCATAGGTACCCCACCGTGTATTTCACGGCCTGGTGGCAGCGAGGACAAAGCGAGGTCATCGTTGAAGGAATTCACGCTACGGCTGTCGTCCATATACATCGACCGGCCGAAATTATCCCCCACCCCACTGGAGCAGGCGTTTCGTTGCTTCTCCACCCACTTACGGCCTCGAAGCGTAGCATAGGATTGGGGCGCTCGGGCTTGCTGACCTCCGAGGTCATCCCGAGGACAGCACGCATACGCATCTTGCGCGGCCGCGACCACGTGGCGTTTTGAAGGCCGTCGCATCGTATGATTAACCGAGGCCCTGTAGTATCCAGAGGCCGCGGAGGCTGCCGCCGAGGTCGCCGAGGTCGCTGAGAGGGCCGAATCAAGGGCCTCAAAGTCGTGAATTGGAATGGTGGTGCGCACGAATTTGCCGTCGCACATTCTGACAAACGTATACGGCTGGTTATTGTAGCTCGCGAGGCCGTGCTCGTAAATGGCGGCCGTGTGGTCGTGATCGAGCAGGTCTGACCTCGAGCCCGAGTGGTGGGTCATCCGGTGCTCATAATCTTGCTGCCTCAGTAGCATGCCGTAGTCTTGCTGCTGCGGTGGCGGAGGCCGCGCCTGAGGCCGCCCGTGGTGGTAAGGCGAGGCTTTTTCGATGTAGTAGTCACCTGAGCTCCGTCCGCTTCCTGATCTCCTCGACGAGGAGGAGGAACTGCTCGCAACAACCTGAAAATCACATTTTAAATTAGTTGAGAGCGGAGCGAGATGAAGCTAAGTGAAGCGGGTTTTTACTAAGAGTACCCATTCATCAAAGTATCTTGAAGTTTTTGAAAAATCATGCCATAAAATTGCCTCGGTCCTCCCATTTGGATGAATCGTCATACATCCAAAATTGGTGCCAATACACTCGGTATTTTCCGATATATTAGCCACCTAAGAACCTCGACTTAAGGGCGTTCTCATATCGCAGTTTGGTCAAACCAAAACTGATTTTAGTTAAACCACACTGATTCTGGGTAAACTAAACACTGCAAGAATGCTGACTTTTGTCCTGACAAAAGTCATTTGGTCTAACCAGTATCAGTTTTGGTTAACCTAAAATGAGATATGAGAACGCCCTTAAGCTTGACTTCGAAAATATGAAATCGGCCCTTGCCTTGGCTCAAATTATCCGGTCCAAGCCGTGGACACCCAATTAGAAAAATACTTTGGGCTTTTTTAGTGCTCATCCTTTTGAACGTGAGTCACTTGTTTCCAATGCTGTTCAGGGCGTTCTCATATTGCATTTTAGTTTAACCAAAACTGATACTGGTTAGACCAAACTGACTTTTGTCCAGACAAAAGTCAGCATTCTTGTAGTGTTTAGTGTAACCAGAATCAGCGTGGTTTAACTAAAATCAGTTTTGGTTAGACCAAACTGCGATATGAGAACGCCCTGCTATGTGCTTATTCCAGAGCACCATACATAACATTAAATGCACTCAAATAGCGTTTTGATTTGTAATGGTTTAGGCTTTCTAGTATTCTATGGAAGTACATGTATGACCTTGCAAAAGCCGCCCAGAGAGCGAGCTATTACTTTAAGGCCTTGAAAATAGCTTATTGCCTAATAAGAATACATACTCTCTAAATAATGTGATTTAGGAATGAGCCTGCATCGCTCAATAAAAGTAAAGCACTCACGTGAGGCGAATGGTAGTTTGACGAGCTGTTGCTACTGCTGTTTCGACTCTGGCGACTCGAGCTCGATCCCGACCGGAAATGGTGATCTGGAACACTGTAGTGAAAGTCTCTGCCAGCATTGGGAGGGCACCTAGGGCCAGCCCCATAATACGACGAGGTTGCTCGTTCGTCGCCACCCGCCATCTTGGCTGCAGTCGTGATTTTGCTGCTAGCTTTCGTGGTGGGAAACTCGCGTTCGCGGCCTTCTGGAGATTGGCGCCGCGAAGTAGCCTTGGGTATTGCTTTTGTGGAGGTTTCTGAGGCTTTTCTGGGTTCAACCTCGGCGTCAAAGAAGACCATAATCAGAGACCATATCACAACGCTCCATTTTAGCAACAGTCAATCTGACCTGAAAAAAAAGTATAAAATAAAAGGAGCATGAAAGAATTCAGAAAAAACGAGCCAATAATTTATGGGCAATATTTCTTCGTAGCTAATGTATCTAATTGTTATAATAATCGACATTGAGCTTCTCTTAATTGTTACTCCAAAAATTGTGGGACGTTCTGTGTGCTAACATTTCAAGAGTTTTCACCTGCGTCGTTATAAATAGGATACACAAAAGTGGAAGTAGGAGAAGAAAGCAGCTGATACGTATTAAAAGGTCTCCTTTTTAGCTGGAAGGGCCTCTCTCTTCTCAAATGCATCAAAACTGCTTCTACAGCCAAGGAAAACAAGATTTTTTTTATTGGTGAGCAGCTACAAAGGAAAAAGGCCTTCTACTCTCTTCCAGATAAATGCTAGAAGAAAACTATATATGATAGTAAAATGCTGCTGCAATGATCTGCAACATTTGAAAGGAAGCTGGAAAGCAATAAAAAGGCCTTTCTCACTACATTCATGTGCAGCAGGAAAAAGACTTTGGCCTCGAGGCCATCGTTACTTGGTCCTCTACAATTATGGTGGTCACTTCAGCCTCAAAAAAGAGAATGTAGTTGTGCAGTGCACACTTATATGTACATTCTAAAGTATGTATATGCAGCCGCATATAAAGAAAGATGCACCAAAATGGAGGGCAAATAAAAACTAAAATAATTCTTCTACACTCACATTAATCAATTAACACCAATTATAAGGTGCCAGACTGGTTAATAATTGACCCTTAAAAAAGGCTTTCTTTCATACCTCTTCAATGGATGACATGGTGAATAGGCTGGCCTCCGTTGAAGGGAGGCCAGGGGGGCCAAGGACCCCTCCAAGGCCATAAAACGTCCAACTGCAGAAACTGGGCTGTCTGTATCAAAAGGCCATAGTCTTTGTTTGCAGCTCAAGTCGGAGTGGATTTGAGGATCGAGCCAAGATGATCTATAGTAATAAGGTGAGTTCTTGTCGCTGCTGTACTATAGCACACAGTCTGACTGAGCTGTGGTAGGCTTCAAGACAAAATTTAAATATAATTCTGTGGATTTCACTTCCAAAAATTTCCATAACCTGCCTTAAATTATCAAAAAGTGCCCAAATTGCATACTTTTTTAAAAAATACAGAACTTATCTAGGAGCTCTTTTGAAGACGCGTGAGATTAGCCCGCTTGCTTCCATGACTGACACATCACTTAAGCTCACGCGCTATGTAGTAAGAACTACTAGCGCCACCTAGGCTAAGACAAACAGATTTGGTGATTTTAGCATGCAAAACTTGCGTCAAGAACTCACTTACGAGACCCCCCTGGATCGAGCCAAAACTGGGGAAATGGTCACAGAAGCAGCCAGGGAATCATTTTCACCTCACAGTGTTTTTCTAGTTGGTTGAAGTGAAGGCTCTTCTTTTTGGCAGGATTCCCGCAGCCTTTACGGCCTTCCAGTGACTGACGACGCGCCCGTACATGTTCACAAAGGAAGACCAAGTTAAAGCTGGCTAAAGAGAAGACGAAGGGAGCTAGCAAAAATTGCGACAGCAGCACCTACGTACACTCCATAGCTATGAAGTGTATATACATGCTCTTCTCCGGAGCTTTCTCTTTTCACTGCGGGCCGAGTGAACGGCGGGCAGAATGGGCGGATTTTGGGAGAGGCTTTTCAGCTGATGCCACGGCATGGTACGGCCTCAACAGATGGCGTAACAAAAGGCCACATGGGGAAAATCAGCTGGAAAAAATGCCTAAAAAATAGCGATTACACTCAAAATTTGCCAAGTAGCTTTCGGAATGAAGTTGAAGCTATATAAGGCAGATTTCAAACTAAAGGTCACACTGTGGCGAAAGGAAAGCAGTAATTTCGACACAGTGTGGATTTATGCCGTACACTCAAATGTGTGTGTAAAATCACTGTATTGCAGTGTCATGAGCATTGATCGCACGCGGCGGTGGTCGATGATCGCTTTTGCCATATCTTAGTAAAAATGGCGCTTTTGCAATTCATGTCCTTTTATGCCCTGTTCATCTACAACGACAATTTCTATCGTAACTTCAGGAGTCTTACAAAAATTTGTCGTTATTCTATAACGACAAAAACTGTCTTAAGTCAGCGTAAGACCAGTCGTTGGCATACGAATTGGGTAACCGCGTAGACCAAGTTAAGCGCATGCTAGCTAGGGCTGACTAAATCAATATTTAATTGCCTTTGTTCAGGGGCTTACTTCAAACCTTCCTTTGGTTTAGTGTGTCCTAACGTAAGGATGAGTCTTACAGCAAGTAAAGCCGCCTGCTAGGGCCGACTAAAACATTCTGATAGGTCTGTCACAAGTGGGGATTCTTTCCAAAGTTGCATTAGTTTAGTCAATCCTAGAGGCATCGATAACATAACACCAGCTCTTTAAAACTACGACAGCTTATAGAAATTCGTGGAGTTACGACACCTTTTTTCGTAGGGTAAGTCAAGAAAGTTACGAAAAAGTAGAGTAGATGAACAGGGCATTATTGCAGATAAAATTCGAATCTTTTGAAAAGGCTTTTTCTGCTTTAGCTTTCCCGACATTTTACAGAGCAAAATTGAGATGTTTCCACGAATAGAACGAGGCTCATATTTTTTAATTTTTTCAAGCGTAGAAATCCTACGACTTCATGAAATATATAGCCTTTCTCTTGAGTAGTTGGTGGTGTGGCTCTCTCCCTCTCTTTGGTGTTGCAGCAGCAGCAAAAGCCAGAGACGGACGGCGACGGGAGGGAAATCAATACGAAAGAGCCGACACAAAAAACTCAAACAATGCTACTTATTTTTTCTGCCAAATCACCGGGAGCAATTTGCATGCCACATGGTGCAGCTTGACATACGAGATGCCTCCAGATGTGTAACTAGTATGCCGGTCAAAACGACAGCAGCTCCGCCAGTCGCGCAAAAGCTGCGTTCCACCATGCAGCAAAATTACTGCTATGATGTTGTCATCTTCGTTGTGTTGACCATTTTGGCCAAGAATTGCAAAGGTCACGCCATTTTCTGGGAGCCTCCCTCCAGGGCCAGTCTGGGAAAACACAACTTGAATTTCTGCAAGGTTCCTATCAACAACGACCACATGTCTGTCTACTGTGGTGGGGTCAACGTGAGTCCTGATTTGGCATAATAAATATATCTGAGCAATTTTCAGAAGAAAAATCAAAATTGTTCAGTATTTGGCAATGAAAACCTGAGTGGGCAATTTCGGCTTAAAAATTGATATGAAATGAAATGAAAGTCAACCTTGCAGCTCTACCGATACATTGAGGCTAAATTAGGAAAAGTACCTTTTTTAATCGTAGGTGCAACATTTGGTGAACAAAGGAAAATGTGGCATTTGTGGGGATGCATTTAATGCGGAGGACCAGCCTCATAAATACCCAGGGAAATATGCTACTGGAATCATAGGAAGGAGCTATTTCGTGCCAGGCCAATTAATAGATGTGATCATAGATGTCGTGGCCAACCACCGGGGTTTCTTCGCGTTCAGACTGTGCCCTAATAACAATCCTGTCAAAGACCCCGAGCCCTCATGCTTTGAGCAATATCCGCTCAAGTTTGCTAATGGGCAAAACTTTTACTTTTTGGACCCTGCACTTAAAATTGGTACTCGAATCGAGCTCAAGCTTAAATTGCCCGACGCACTCGAATGCTGGCAGTGCATAATTCAATGGTCCTACGTAGCAGGTGATTTACAAAAATTGCCATAATGCATGCAGTCAGCCATTATTATTTAATTCCCCTAAAACTGTTCACAGGCAATAATTGGGGAGTTGGAGCACAAAATGCTGATTTCATAACTGAGGATTGTTTAAACAAGCCTGGCAAGTTGGGCTGTGGACCGCAAGAAACATTTCGAGGCTGTGCTGATGTTTGCATTGGGCCCAGGTAAGCCAGGCCGAAAGTTGCCAAAAATCCGGCCTTTTTAAATTGCCTTTTCTAGGTGTCCAACTGAAGTTTGCACTGTGGCCAGGCCCTTTGATGATTCAACAAATATCACACCTACACATACCACACCTGCACCTTCAACACCTGAATATGGCCCACCTACACCTGATGCACCTATTTCACCTACACCTGATGAAAACGCATCTACACCTGATGAAAATGCACCTACAACGGAAACAGTATTGACTGCACCTACACCTTATATTACACCTACCATGACGCACGCACCTACTACTTCAAGTGTGGCAGAGGAGACAACTACACCTTCCCACTCGCATGTTCACCATATTCCACCCATTTACCTGCAGATTTGCAACGTTGCTACAATCAGGCCAACTTTTTACTCGACGGTAGCGCAAGACTACTGCACTGAAACCTGCGAGGGAAAGCCCATGGACGTGTGCAACTTGTACTTGTGCTATTGCCAGACAAATTGGATCACAACAAAGGACCAGTGGGAATGGAAGTGAAAGGTTGCGAGAATGAGCATATTTTCATAACGCTATTACAATTATCTCACGCTTACATCTCAAATTCATTTTTACAAATAGGAAACATCAATTTTAGCCCGAAAATATACTAATGGATAAAAATATGTATGCAAACTGAATGCTTTATATTTTAAATAGTAAAAAACCCGAGCGTTTTGCCACCATATTCAGAGATGGAAGGCAAAGTTGGAATGATATGCATATGGCACATAATTCATCATTGATGCAGAAAATAAATTGTGCTCTCAGTCACGGCGCATTTAGCCAAAAATTATTTTGAGCTAGGAGAGTATATGCTGTATACTAAGCATGGCACCATGATGAGCTGTTAAAATGTTGACGAAAATGAGATGATGACGGAGGATGGGAAAATGGGAGAAGAAGGCGGGTCTTTCACCTGCAACCTTTCCCAAAAACTCAAACGCGGACCGGCCATAATAGCATCGACTCAATACACCGCAGAAATTGATTAGCATCTACGGCAGACCTCCAAACTGTAGATGTGAATCCGCGCAGCCTCTTTGGTCGCATGTCCAACAAAGATGAGGTTTTCTGGCTAAATAGAGAAGTAAATGTATATAGTATGCCACAGAAGATCATATGTTTTCCATCTCTTTGTCACACAATACTTAGAGCAATACAGTAAAGTGTCCCTCTTCTTGAGAGTGCGTACGAACAGAAGGAAAGGTATTTTGTGTGGAAATTGCTTCAGTGGTCGTTTAGAAAGCCCACTGAGCTGCTGCTACACGCAAGCTGTATACGTAGTAGCAGAGATTTGCTTTGCATGATCATGAGCTCGCAGTTAGCCCAATTTTCGGTGGTGGATAGGTAAATCTCCTATACGACTGAGTGATTTCTATTGGCAATTTCCGGTCAGGACTAACCTGCTTTAGTGCCTTTTTTCGTACTAGTACATCATGCCAACTTCAATTGGGCTCCACTGAGTCTTTTTCACTTTCTCGTAGCATAAAAAAATTGGCCTTTTCTCGTTCATGTGTGTGGCAATTGCCATGAAACGTGCTGATAAGATGTGTTAAATGAGCCTGCATTCCACATAATCATTAGGCAGTACACAAAAATACCTGCAACCTCTAAGTACAATTATTATAGAGTTCTTTGAAATAATAATGGAAGTCCACATGCACTTTGCTCTTTATGCTGTTTTTCGCGCAATTTTCATCCAGGAGCTTGTGTAATGGAAAGTTAGATTGCTGCACTGAAGCAGTGTGCGATCCTATCTTCTAAGGTTGCTTAGCTATGAAACATATTGCACCTGCTCTTGGTGCAATAGTATAACGCACATAACTTCAAATAGCTTTCGTAGCAAATTGGGCAGCAAGACTACAACAATAATTGTGTAAGCAGGTGAGCTTTCTTCCATCGTCATATCCAAAATATTATCTGATTGTCAATTAATTAGTCTGATGAATAATTGATGACAGAACAGGGCATCATCATGAATTTCCTGCCAGTTATGTGAGGGACACGAATAGGTTCCATATCAGATATATATAGAGGTAAACTGATCGCCCACTATGCAACGAAACTATGGGAAAACTGGTCTTAATAGCTGTTGTGCTCATCACTCATCAACCTGGATTAATTGACGTTTACCTGAGAGCCCCATTATAGACACCACTCAAAATTAAGCCTAGTTTCAGAATGAAAGAGAAACTACATAGCCAACGGGCTACATTACAACTATCATTCAAATTCATGAGGCCATTTAATTCAAACAGCATAAATTAATTGCTAGTTAAAAGGATACCATAAGTGTACACAATTCCCTGAATCAGACTCTATTTTCAAAAGGAGAATTTTATGGAGATTTCATCGTGGCGCAGGGTCATTATCGATTCTTGAGTACTGATAATGAGCGTGAAAAAGTCACAATAAAATCTCCAGAAGAAACTTAGCCTTTGTCTGCATGTTTTTATTAAAAAAATGTTATTTACCCCAAAAAATTTAAAAAAAAAAAAAAAAAAAAAAAAAAAATTCAGCCTTCAAATGTTAATTAATTCTCATATCGCGGCTCATTATCTTCCGCGTCTTTGATCGTGGCCTGCTTATGGTTGTTATCGCTTCTTATTTACTGACATCGCAACCTCGTCAGTAAATAAGAACCATTTACAACCGCAACCATGCTACGATCAAACACGCGGAAGATAATGAGCCCGCATTTTAGTTTAACCAAAACTGATACTGGTTAGACCAAACTGACTTTAGTCCGCACAATCGATTCAGAAGTTGCCTCCTAAGTACCTTGCTTATATGAAATCGGCCTATTTTAGCCAGATATTAGCCCGATTTCATATTATCGAAGTCAAGCTAAGGCAAGCAAAGCAAGGTTCTTTGGAGGCTAATATCTCAGCAAATACTGAGTGCATTGGCACCAAATTTGGCTGGATTAATCCAAATATCAACCTATAGCTACGTTCGAAATTCGGTTTAGTTCCGAGGCCGTTTAGAGGAGTGTCTTTTTTTTGGCAGGTAAAGTCAGCCAATGGATGGAATCATCAGATTCTGTTGAAATTTGGTATCGTGGCTATTCTTATGAATCTTACCAAATTTGGTGCCAATCGACACAGTAGTTGCTGAGCTATAAGCCTCCAAAGTACCTTGCTTTTTTGAGAAATCGGCCTACAATCAGCAACAATTAATTTTCCATTGCAAAAACACAACTCAAAAATTGCTTTTTTTGTTATTTTGATACTTTTCCAGGTGAGCTATGCCTAAAAAGCTATACTGAAAATAAACCATTACACTGAAATAGTTCAACGCTAATTTTCTGGCGCAAAATGGAGTCAGGTTTACCTTAACATTTGTAGACAGTGATGAGGGGTTGGTTACGTTGCCAGGTGTCATCATCGCACATTTGGGAGTTCTCCTCCGCTTATTGGCGTTCCGCGGCGCAACGCGCGGTTCGGCGAACTACGCCACTCACGAAACGTCAATGAGGTGAAAGAAAGCCTGATCACAGTTCAAGTTGAACCATGGCCAACCTCAGTTGCGAAGCGTTGAAGACCTCCACTCCCAAAGCTCCATCAAGGCATAGGGAGTTTTTCGAGAAGCTCTACGGTTCTTTGGACCAGCAAAAAGGCAGCGACAGTGGCAAAAAGCTGGATAGCAGCAGTAGCAGTGACGAAAGCAGTCCAAGGTCGAAAGATGAGGAAATTTCACCCGACACGAGCACATCCAACCGAGACGAGGATTTGCCCCAGGTCAGTCCAAAACCTAAATTACTTTATACAAATATCATCAAATAAATGAGGTATTTTTAGGTGGTGCCCAAATCTTCACCTGTAAGACCGTTTGCTGCGTTTCCTCTGGACCAACCTGTATCACCGCATTTTATGGCAGCCGCCGCGGCTTCGCATCATTTCCCGTATTTCCCGCAATCTGGCTTGCACCATCATCCCACTTTTGCAGCCCCAGGATCGAGCCCAGACTCTGCTTCGTTGAGGTTTCCGGATTTCCCATTTCCAGGTGGATTGGCAGCTTTTTGTAAGTACAATTCATCCCCAAATTCGGCAGCAAAAGTTCCACAACTTTTGCTGTCCCTGAGATAAATCAAAACTATCAAACTGCTCAAAATTACACAGGGAAAAGCTTAAGAAAAGCACAATTTAGACCTATTTATTCGAAGGTGAAGGCAGCCTTAATTTGGGTCGATGTAAGCGCATAAAAAGGCTTTTTGTAATTAAGTGAGCTCATTCATTATGAGATTGAATTGGCACTCAAATACAGGCTCAGAGGAGGAAGTAGTAAATTGAGCAGTCTGTCCACTTTTTGACGGATAAATGAGGAGGAGGTGGCGCGCAAATTGACCATTCATTATAAGGCACGCGCGCGAGCTGCATATAAAAGTGAGCTCACCTGGAAAAGCCAATTAAAAGCACTTTTTTGACGCGTGAGCGGTCAGGTGTTGATAATTGCGTAGCCATATTTTTTCGCATGTCACGACAGATGTGGTTTCAATTTCTTGACCTGAACAAATTTGCTCTTTATTGAATTTATGGGCTATGCTATGCTATGGTGGGTGCAATGAGGCAGATGCTCATTGCGAGCAATGCAATTATCAGTTATATGATCACACCTGAGTTTTATCTTGTTCATCACTCCCATTACACGAGACAGCACAAAATTTCACAAAGTTGGCCATCGGTTTTACCCAAATGCATTCAAACCAATTTAGCTTGAATTTCCAGAAAAATAGTCTAATAGTAACCAAAAATTACCTAATTTGAACGAGGATTGCCTTATGTTAACGAAAAATTAACTTAAGTTCGCGAAGTAATGTTCACAAAAAATTAGTAAATGTCCACCTAAAATTAAGTTAAGTATTTTAATAAGAGGATTTCATGTTGACAGGCAATCATGTAATGTCTACTTGTCTTGCTAATGCCTAAAATGGGAAATCATCTTTTTTCGGCCAACATTCAAAATTGAAGAAATCTTAACGCACGCCGATATCCTGGATGTAACAACTTTTGGCTGTTTTTGATATAACTAATGTGCGCGCTGGGGAGTCTCGCCGTATGTCAGTGAATTTGATGCTTAATTGGACTTTTTCATCACATGACCATTAGCATTTTGGCTTTGATGACTTTTCCCCGAGCAGGAAGTGAGGCTAAACGAGGTCGATCAACCACTTCCGGTGTCACCTTCGGCATTAATCAGTTTTGGCAGAAGCTCTCGTTTTATTAATAATCCTCATGAGAACCCGCCACGATCCATCATTACCTTATTGAGCAGCTATATATCCCTTCCTATTGTTCTCCTTTTTCCCATCGTTTTCACCAAATGGCCGCGTAGCAGTCGACGAGAACAATACAAATAGATAGCAAGATGATTGAGAAAAAAGCCAAATATTCACACGGGGCAACTGATGAGGTCATTTTTGAACAAAAGCCCGCTGACGTGAGCACAAGCATTAGGCTTTCCACTCAAAAGCATCCTCATTGGCCTATCAACATTGATGACAGTGGGAAAGCAGCGGGCATTTCCAGCCCTTATTACTAGAGTAAATAGATATTTACCAGAGCCTGCTATGTGGCTCTTAATGGCCAACTCGCGTTTGAGATTAATTAATTTGCAATTAGCAGTTGAGCTGCCGAGTTCTTTTTCCAACTCGGTAGAGGAAATGTTGGCAAGGCATGCAATAATGATCTTTGCTTTATTTTAGTGGCCCGAAGAAGGAGGAAGGATCCGCGGCAAAGGCGGCAACGCACGACTTTTACCTCGGATCAAACGCTGCGCTTGGAGCTCGAATATCAGAGGAACGAATACATTTCGCGGCCAAGGAGATTCGAACTGGCCGAAGCACTCGACTTGACCGAGACACAAATCAAAATCTGGTTCCAGAATAGGCGAGCCAAAGATAAACGCATCGAAAAGGCTCATCTTGACCACCAATACAGGTAATACTATGATACTAGAACGATCCCATATTCGAGTTTTTAGTCAAGTTACGTTGCTAAAATAGCAACCTTACTTGATCAGTTAAGTTCAGCTTGTTCTAGCCAAGATCGGTTCGTTTTAGCCATGTTCAGTTGACCGCTGAGCTGACACGCCAACGCGTTGTACATGAGCAGCTGATGAGGAAAGTTACCTGTTCGCAATTGAGAGATCTTCAGTTACTACGCAAATGAGAACACTTTTGCTAAGTTCAGTTTGGCAACTGAACTTGGCTAGTCAAGCAAGCTAGTACTACATAAAATTAAGTTAAGTTAAGTTCCACCTACATAAATATCTGGGAACGGAACTGAACTAAACTTAACTTCACTAACAGGTCAATATGGGTAATTTTCAGCTGTTTATTGAGTCCGCCACTCTTTATATGAGAGTTTTTAGCTTTGTCAACTTGGATAATTTGAGCGGAACTTTGCCAAAAAATGAAATTCAGCTCCAAACTCGCTCCGCTCTATTAGATAAAATGAGATAATTTATTTTTTCAACATTTATAGGTGCTTGGCGATTGGAGCGAGCTATGCTGGACCGACTTTATGCACCGAATGCTACTACAAGCCCGGATCATGCGGATCCATACACCAAGGCACGCCCATCCCCGCCCCGCCCCCCTCAATGATCCCTGGTATGTCTCCGTCGACCACGCCCTCTCCCACCCACACGCCTTTACCGCCGGCTCCGTCGACTCAGAATACCACTAATTAAATCAAGCTGCACAGCTTTAAAATTCCCTTACATGCTACAAAATACTATTGCACTGTATTCTAGTCACTCACACGTACTCACTGAAAATATACTACGATGCTTTCTAAAGATGAAACGTTGAAAATTGTTATGCATGCTTCTCTGATCGGCGTTTCCTTTTGATGAGAATGCATATGGGAATTGAAATGCGAGCAAATCCGATTTCCACTCCTGCTCACCTATTGTCATCGATACTACAAGTGCTGAGCATTACAATCCATACCTAGTACTAAAGACTTCTTACATGAACTCATGTTGGCATGTGTTACTTTTCTCAGCGCACACAACTAATTCCCTGATCGATGTTAAATTGGCAAAAGTTGACACCAATAATTTGAGGGGCAAATTGTGGAAGTGCAGACCGCACAAATCCGGGACGGACAACAGATGCCCACTAAAATTGGCCGAAATGATGCTTTTTGACCGCAAAACGCGTGCTGTCCACCTTTTCCTCGCTTTCCTAATAACAACCCTATCCATATTTGCTAGAGTACCGAAAATAGCGCCCTTCTTTATGACCAGTTGAGCTGAGAAGCGAGTTGATAACTTTAAGGCCAAACCTTACTTAATTTCATATATTTAACATCATAGTAATTCATTGCCTTTTTAGATAAATAAAAATAGGAAATTAGGAATTTAAAATTCAAGTCCAATTTCTCATTAGGTGCTGAGTGTAGCGTCAGCTGATTGAGATTAGAGATTGATTTCGTTAATTTATTTCGTCAACAACATTTAAAATGGGCTTATTGGCTGAGCGCCAATATTGGTGGTGACATCTGCCCAAAACCAAGGAACTAGAAAATCCCCACCATATCAGACCAGTCATCTTTTCACCCTCGAATTCACACATGAATTCAAAAGTTCTATGAATAGAAATTACTCTCCCTCTCATCTTTGTAGGTCTAAACAACATGTGCTTTTGTTTTGAGAGGGATTTGTGGTTGTGGCACACCTGATCAGTTTTGTGGTAATGACACTAATTTTAGCTGGGCTAATCCTGTCATTAACTTTAGTTAGCATCACTGTTGTAGCTACAACTGTCAGACTGACAATTGGCACGTGCTACTACTGCTCTTTCGAGTGGCTCAGGTCAATTAAAAATTACACTCAAACGTAATCTACTTATGTCATAACCCATTTGTCTTATTCTAATTATCCAAGTGAAATTCAAACGAATATTATTAGAGAGGCGCTAAGCTAAGCAGGATGCACCTTTTCACATTTCTAACCGTCCACGAATCTGCAGTTGGCACAAAAATGTAAATTGACGAAAGGTCAAAAAGGCTAATCGTAATAAGGATGAAATTTCAAAAATCTGAAGTAAATAATGACTCATATCAAAGGTATTTTCTCGTTGATTGCTAACTGCAGTTTTTTGTTTAACGCCATTATCAGCAATGAGACAAATGTCAGTTGGCAAAAAGTTTTTCGTCATATTTGTCAAGGATTACTTTGATAAAAAATCCCACTTTTTTTATTACGTGAGGACAAATTAAATTAGGCCAAATCAGAAATAACCCACAATTAAGCAGAGAAGGGCGAAAAATAGCTCATCACGAGCAGTAATCTACAATGAGGTTGCGTGAACAATCAAGAGATTGTTGCGTCATCCGGATATTCGGAATTCAGAAATGTTTCATTCATCTCACAATTCAAAGCAAGCGAAGCAGATAATTGAATATGAATCGTATTGAGATGGAGATGAAATAGGGCCATTTTACATAAACGGTAAAAAATGGCATGGATTTATGAAATCGGTTTATTGACAATGGAATTGATTTTCTGCTTGAAAAACGTGAAATGCATGCGAAACACAGAAGAGTACTTGAAAGTGACGCAAGACTTGCAGTTTTGCAGGAAAAGCAGCAAAGTGGTAAAAAAGCCTTGAGGTTTCAGGTTATCCACTTCTCTGCCACCAAAAATAAAACTCTTTTTCCGTGGTTTGAAACAAACGAGGAAGGCTTATAATAGCGATGATGAAGATGGGAGAAAACGTCAATGCATTCACAACGCGCAAGTGAGATTTTTAATGCTACAGTACATTCCCCACCAAGCACAAAAATCATAATTTATCCATCTGGAAAATGTTGAGAATTTCAAAGGTTATTTTTTTGACATGACTGCAACTGCTAGTAAAAAAAGTTTTGAAGATTCTTTTTTTCTGCTTGCTTGAAATCCTCTCAAAATGACATTGCCTTCCGAACTAACTTCCATGTAGTATTTTGAGTTAATGAGATGTTGCACAACTTCCATTTTGTTAATAGATCATTCGAAAATCAAAATAGCTATTTTTACTCTCATAGCTAAGGGCATTGTGAAAAAATCAAAATCTGGTCACGTCAAGAGTCGTGAAAGAAGCTTCTGGTCGGGCTTTAAAATAAGCCAGAGCGGAAACCCGGCTGGATGTGTGCGTAAGGTTTGACAATGCGAGTGCTAGTTTCAGTGCTACAAAAACGTGCACGGGCTCAATCTCACGCTCCCTATCTGTGAACTATATGAGCAATGCTTTGAGCACACAGTGGATCTACAAGTTCAGCTGACATGATACTAAAGCTTGGCGTAATTGCTGAAGCAATTGGAAAAACGGGCACTTAACAGCTACAACGAACATTCTTGGCCACACATTCGCTCCTGTGAGTAGAGAGGAGTGATGCATCGACGTAAAACAATGTTCTCTTCATCAAGGTAGGACAACAATGTTCTCAAGACAATTAACAGCGAAAATAGAGCACATTCATTGCTAATTTGCTTACCTACCAAAATTACGAGTTTAAGCTTAGAACACTCACCTTAATGCCTCAATTCAGAATTGTGTTCCTGCTTCCAAAGCCTGAATTTTAGTCGCTCGGTCCGGATGACTAGTTAATTTTGTTGCCAAAACGCCACATGAGATTTACGACGTTAATCAGCTTTGAGTGAAAATGGATCCTCAGCCTCAGCATGTTTCTTTGTCAGATTCACCAGCTACAACGTTCTCGCCGGAAAATTGCTCAAATGTTTTTTCTTGCTTTTATCCAAAATTCTTATCTTCAAATGCCAAGGCAAGTATAGCTTTTTCATTTTTATTCGCTTAGTCACTCTTCTGAAAGTGTTTGCAATCCTTTTTTTGGCAATCCGCCCCTTTGCTATGGTTCGAAAGATCAAACTCATTGAAGTAGTTACACTTTTTCAGTTTTTTGCTCTATCTCACCTGTTTGCAGTCAGCTGATTCAGCTATCAGCTGAGAGTCTGAGACGCTTGAGGACTCGAATTTAGTCGTCAGCTGAATCAACGAAATCGAAAAAAGTGCTGCCAGATGCGGTGACTTACAGTCAAACCGGCGAATTTTTTTGGCGTAAACGGGGTCGTATAAATGGGTCTCAAGACTTTTGCCCCTAGCCGTTTACCCCTGATATGTTTGCCCCAGGCCGTTTGCCCCTGTAGACGTCTGCCCCTAAGATCTTTGTCCTTAGAGACAGTCACCCCCAAGACATTTGCCCTTTGGATTTTTGCCCCTATACAAGTTTGCCTTGGATTTTTGCCCCTAAAGACACTTGCCCCTTAGATGTTAGCCCTGGATATATTTGCCCCTTGGATTTTTGCCCCTTGGCTTTTTTGCCCTTGGTTTTTGCCTTGGATTTTTGCCCTTGGATTTTTGCCCTTGATTTTTGCCCTTGATTTTTGCCCTTGGATTTTTACCCCTAGGATGTTGCCTCAGGCACTTTTGCCCCAAGTACCAGTAAAATTTTGGCCTTAGGAATTTTGCCCTGGGTTATTTTGCTCATGGGTTGCCACTGCACTGTTGACTCGAGTTGACAATGTGTCCAATTTGAAATGAACTTTCAGCACCAATTGGACTATACAAATTCCTAAAAGTCATTTTAGGGATAAGATTATACATTGCCTCAATCCAATCAGCTTATTAAAAAATTAATAAAACTATTATTTGTAAAAGCAGAAAAAATGATTGTTTTGGATAGGATAAGGTTAGGTTAGTTTAGGATTCCGGTTAAAGAAGGTTTTGTTATGTAAAATTATTAAAAATGCAAATTATCATGAAATAATGAAGTGAAAATAATGTGGGCAACCATCTTGGAGGCAAAAGTTCAAGGGGCAAAAGTCCTAGGGGCAAAAGTCCTGGGGGCAAAAGTCCTAGGGGCAAAAGTCCTAGGGGCAAAAGTCCTAGGGGCAAAAGTCCTGGGGGCAAAAGTCCTAGGGACAAAAGTCCTAGGGGCAAAAGTCCTAGGGGCAAAAGTACAAGGGGAAAATATATCCAGGGGCAAACATCTAAGGGGGAAGCGTCTTCAGGGGCAAAAATCCCAGGGGCAAACATTTCTAGGGGCAAATGTGTCTAAGGGAAAATGTCTTGGGGGCAAAAGTCTTTAGGGGCAAAAATCTTAGGGGCAAACATGCTAGGGGTAAACGGCTAGGGGCAAACAGCTAGGGGTAAACGGCTAGGGGCAAACAGCTAGGGGCAAAGTGCACGCAGCCGTATAAATGACCTCATTGCATTATTTAAAAAATGAACAAAGCATGGGAGAAACGCCGATAGTTTCGAAAAGTGGATCATTTTTCTAAAGCTTTTTTCCGCCGGAAAATGGGATATTTATATATGTCTCAGGAAATCGGCAAAATATTGCCGAATTTTTGAGAGATCATCTGGCAGCGCTGTTTGTTTTGTTATAAAGAAATTAAGAAAATCGAATTTGAGTTTATAATATGTGTCTATATTGTGCATCACTTCTAACTTGGAATGTGAACAAACCTGGTGCATTTTCGATTTTATTATCACAATTCTTAGGATATTTCCGCTTATGTCGAAAAATAGGAATATGCCTTGACATGAGGTAAGGGAAATCAGCCATTTTTTTTCTGCAACCGCCGAGTTTGCTACGCTAGTCAAACCAGTGTCAATGCAGATAATTAAAGGCATCTTCCTGGTCTAAAAGGCAAAGTTTTAGCTTTGAGAAATTGCCATGTCACAGCCACGCATTAATCAATTATAATTTTGCTAAGCAGGCATCCCTTGGTTAGGCAACAAAGCAGGGAAGGCCTATGCAGCGATGACATCAGGCATTTTGACGGATGAATGATTAAAATTGATTATGTATTTCAATTCGCAAAAATTATGTCCTTTTTATATTTGTCATTACGTACTAGTATTTTTTAGTCCTCAAGAGACCAACGCAGGTATACCTGTGCAATTTTGCTCTGAAATACATAAGAGAAGTAAAGCAATATTCTGCTCAAATTATCCGAGGCGGCGAAGCACGCGGTTCCCCGCCTAGGACTCCTACCTAGTTTTATCTCATGATTGAGGGTAGTAAGTTAGCTTAGAAAGAAGAAGCACAATAAGAGATGTGTGAAGGAATTAATCATTTGCTGTGCTGCTGATCTACACCTTGAGTACATTATTATGATTATTTTCCCCTTGCCTTTCAGTATGAAGAGAAAGATTGTTTTCGGGTCCATTATTGCCATCCTCTGCCTTTCTACCACTGCCTATTTCTCCCTCGATAAATATGTTGCCGAATCAGTTCTTGCCCAAGATGGAGTAGCGTAAGTTTTCACTATGCTCCATTATACGTTTTGCTTACAAATTGGGCCACCAGTGCTTCAATGCTTCCTGACTGTAGGACTGCAGGATATTGAGGTCTTTTCCGTCCGAGTGGCCAATACAGCTTTTCTTATTTACATTTTGCAGCCTACCACTAAGTAGTAGTAGAAGTGAGAGACCTTCTTCTATGGCTGAAAAGGCAAAGAAAAACAGTGCAACTTCCAAGTGTCAGCCCAAGACGAAAATTGGGTTTATGAAAACCCACAAAACTGCTTCTAGGTGAGAGAGCTATAGAAACCTCACGAGTGTCATTTTGATGTGGTGCAGTAGCTTGCAAGCCATTCATTTCTTATACAACATTTTGCAGTACAGTGCAAAACATCTTATTCCGTTTCGGTCTGGATAACGAGCTCAATTTCGTTCTTCCTGGCTCTGGCAATCATTTGAACGACCCAGCTCATCAATACATCGTGACTGAGCCTTTCAAAGTCGAGTGGTTGGACCAGGAAAAGCACAAATTGCCATGGCATGAAACCTTGAAAGAAACTCAGGCATATGATGTATTCAACCTACACACTCAGTGGAATTACTCGGCTGTGAAGTAAGATAAAAGCTGCAAAGTATATATTCTTTAATCCAGAGAAATTGGGCCTTGCATCGGCCATTTTTCTCTCCTATCTTGAAATGTCAATATTATTTCATGGGCCTTTTGGAAAAATAGTATGTTTTCTTTTTTTCCCCTTGAATTGTTAATGAGTTCAGGCTATTGATTGTTAGCCAACCTATAACTGAATTAAGAACGCTGCAGTATTGCTGTAATTTTTCGTATTTATTCTTTGTAGGCAACTTTTGGGACCTGAAGTGATGACGTTCACCATTTTGAGACACCCAGTGGACCTTTTTGAAAGTTTATATTCATATGCTGATTTCAAGTCCGTGTTGAAGCTGGATATTCACGAATACATTCAAAGGTATTATTTGTACATGTATTTTGCCAAAACTTCTAAAAACTCAATTTATCTGTTCTCCTCTCGTCTGATCCACTCTTATAGCCTGAATGTATCAACATCATTATACCAACACAGAGTGAACCAATATTTGGGTCTTAACCAGCAGCTATTTGACCTTGGTCAGCCATTATCTCAGCTGTATTCTCAAAAAGCCACTAATGTAAGCAAATGTAATGAACCGCATGATTAAGTCGTAATGCTCGTAATTAAGAGATTATGAAAGCAGCAGCTATGGAAAAAACTGTTCAAGATTTTTGGCAATGAATGCAAGTTGTTGCTATCTGCATTGAGAAAAGTTTTGCATATAAAGTAGCCAAATTAACTTGTTTACCAAAGTTGCCGCACTTTTTCCTTTCGCAGGAGCTCATCGAAAAATTGGAGAAGGAATTTGATCTCGTTTTGCTCGCAGAGAAATTCGACGAGTCCATGGTATTTCTGGCTGCAGCCTTATGTTGGCCTTTAAATCAAGTGAAAAGCTTTGTCGTCAATGCTCGTAAGCAAATTCATAAGGTAAGTTTTTCCACACAAAATTAGCCTTCCACGCCAAGAACGTGGGTGGCCTTGGATGTTTGCAGAAAACCTCTGAATGCCAGCATAAAAACGCAAATTCCTGCTTTAATCAATGCTCTTGTTCTCTTACGAAATTAAGGTTGAGCTCAAGCTGGAGGAACGTGAAATTCTCGAGTCTTGGCAAGCTGGAGATATGAAATTGTATCGACATTTTGAAGACAAATTTTTGCGCAAGGTATACTATTCAAAATTCAATTTCCTTAGGGAAAATTCATTTTCCTCCTTTTTAGATGGAAGCTTATGGCATTGATAAGCTCAAAGAGGAGGTAAAAAAATTGCAAGCCTTGAACAAAGAGGCTCATGATAATTGCGTGATTAGCCAATCAGATAAGGCTCACATGGATAAGAACTCGATGTATAGGCCTTTTAGCCCTGAAGTGATCGCATACAAAATCAGGTATACTCTTTTTTTGCTCGGTGTGAAAGGAGGCTTCTTTTTGGCTGCTCATACATATAGCAATACACATCAACCTGAGGGCTACTGTAACCCAGAAAAAATTGCCCACCCAAAATATGTACATATTCTGAAAGCTTTTGCTATGGGGGTTTGTTTGGCGGTAATTATAAAATCCTGGCCTAGCGCTTCCCATTACATAAAATTTTAAAAAACTTCTAGCGCCAAAAGCATTGACTTGGTCGAATTTTTCCTGTTAAAATACCCCCACTAAAATGGCAAGATCTATCTTTCTTTACTTCATAAGAAAATCGCTAGGATGCCCTGGAATCGAGATATATTGGTCAGATCGGCCGCTGATGAAGAGATATTGAATTCATGCCATTTGACAATAAAGAGAACTGCCACCGCTATATCTCGATTCCAGGGCATCCTAGCGATTTTCTTATGAAGTAAAGAAAGATAGATCTTGCCATTTTAGTGGGGGTACTTAAAGATGTAAAATCTGACTAAGTCCATACTTTCGGCGCTAGAAGTTTTTTAAAATTTTATGTTATGGGAAGCGCTAGGCCAGGATTTTAAAATTACCGCCAAACAAACCCCCATAGCATAAGCTTTCAGAATATGTATATATTTTGGGTGGGCAATTTTTTCTGGGTTACAGTTGCCCTCAGGTTGATGTGAATAATTTATCTTCCTGTTGAGCAGGCAAGACCTTCACGAATGCAGGCTTTTGGCTATGGCAGAAAATAGTTTGGTTGAATTGGCTCGCACACGTCAACGAGTCAGGTGGGAGTCTACTTCAACGTCTACGAACCATTGAAGAGATAAATATTATTGTTGCTGTGATATAGAAGCCTAAATAAAAAACATTTATTTATTATGCTCCATTTCTCGGCCTAAATCCCGGACTACTTGGCTTCAATTCGCACAGAATCTGCCATTATTTCTTCCAATTCTTCTGAAAAATGATCAAGTTTGTCACCATCACTAAAGAGCTTTCTCCTGCCAAATACAGAAAGCCTCACTGATTTTGGAATGTTACCTTTGTAACAAATAGAGTGTAGCACCTTTTAAGAGGAGCATGTAAAAAACATTTTTCTTATTAAGGCGCATTTAAGGGTCCTTACTGAATGTACTTTGGTCAAATTGGCATGCGCACGTCAGCAAGGCAATTGAGAATCTACTTAGATGTTTAGATAGGAATTCTAGTAGCGTTGGTATTGTTTAAATACACATTTATTTAATTTGCTTTTTCCATCAATTTGTAGTATATTGAAGTGACAATTCATTTGAAGCCAGACTTCATGGCGTCAATTCGCACTGAATCGGCAATCATTTCTGCCAATTCTTCTGAAAAACAATCTGGTGTGTCACCGTCACTTTTGAGCTTTCTCACACCGCAACTTATATTCGAATCACCGTCAGCACTGACACTTTCTCCTTCTGAGGTCGCAAGATTGGGGGAAAACCGAAGCAATTTCTTCTTAGCCGGCTTTGAGGATTTATTTCTGTAACATAGCATGGGGAAAATGCCCATAATTATTATCGTGCAGGCAAAAAGAGAAAGGAGCTCATATTGAAAAACAATAACTTTGTGCCTATTCAGATCGTGCCTGTCACAGGAAGGCACTGTAATTTATTTTGGCGAGCCCAAATAATTAATTTGGCCCACTCTTGCCATGATTAATTCAGGCATAGAACAGCCGACAAAAGCGGGCTAAATGAAGATGAACGGACGTTTTTATGGACTCTTTCAAATGAGGATGATGGCTGCTATTGAATTCTGGCCTTTAGGCGTCCGTGGCCTTCAGAGGCCAAGGAAAACACTTACAATACTGGGCTTTGGCTTCTGCTCGATAAGCTGTTGTCATGAGACCCATCGACTTTGATTTGAACCTTGGATCCATCGATGGAATAGCCGTTCTTCTCATTTGGCCTCTTCCAGCTCACAACCAATTTGGGAGATTTAGAAAGCATGCTTGCGGTGCCATACCTAATGGTTGAAGAGCTTAAATGCACATTTTGCGGCACTCAAGTTTTTTACAGGCCTTTCTGTCTCACCTTGAGCTCAGATTCTGGTCGCTATGATTGGAAAACGATGAGGGTGGAAGCTTTGGCTTGACGCTTTGACAATCAGCATAATTTAGGGAACGGCTGCCGAAGGAAATGCCTGAAAAATGAGGAAATTAGAAAGTAACCTTTTACGTTAAATTGTCTTATTGCACATTGTTTTTATGTAGCCTAGCAAAATATTATTATGCAAAACTCACTTGACAAATCGTCGTGGTTCCTGAATGCCTTCTTAAGAATGTCTTCTTTACACTGAGGAGGGATCACGTGACGCGGCGCCATTTTCAGTTCGTATCTCGCCACTTCCCGACCGGACGTTCTCCCACCGCCGCCGCCACCGTTGCAAGGATGCATTCCGTTGCCGTTACCGTTGCCGTTGCATGGCGACGCCGCAGCAGCCAACGCGGCAGCGGCTGCCGCCGCCGCCACGGCGGAGTTAACGCTCTGAGCGCCACCGCCACCGCCACGTTTGAACATATCTGAGAACCCGCGACGGAATCGCTTTGACATGACGCTGTATAGGAGAGGATTGACGCAACTGCTCAGATAATAGCCCACACCTATTTATAAAAAAAAGAATACATTGACCAAGCAATAGACGCCGCGCTGCCCAAATCCATAAAATAGCCAGCTTTCCAGAAGAATGATGATCTACAAAAGGCCCTAACACTATAATGGAAACGAGCCAACTCGCAGACACAGCACCAATCTCTTTGTTTTCTCCGCCAAAAGATGTAAAAAAGGAACTCACTTTACGCTTCATAACTTCACCCAGGCTACTAATAAGCAATATTTTGGCATTTTTCTCCAAGGTTATCATGCATTTACCTTGAATATTGAGGAAAAGCCAGATTTTCACCAATGAATTCAACGCAATTATTTGTTTGGTGGGGATATTGGATAAGATTTATTCGCTAATGAGATACGAGCAGGCAATCTGCGAAATGATGGGAAAAGCTCTAATTGATGTAGATTTATGCAGAGCTTATTAGGCATATGTAGAGTAAATGAACCGAACGCATTGCATAGAAAAATATTGCTTGCGTGTACAGCCCCACTTTGATTTGCCATATTTGCCTCGTTTTCACACGTACAGCAATTGTGCCTTTCTAGGCCCAGAATTTATGTTAGGTTATTAATTAAGCCGACAATTCAGAACAAACCACCACCATTTTCTTAAGTGTGTGCACTTATAAAAAAATTGTTTTATGTACGTATTTGCTCGTTTTTCCCCAGAAGAAATGGAAAGCATTAATTAGAAGCTTTCATTAGTCGGAAAAGCTTTCACCGCATCTAATGTCATCCAACTTTTGACAAAATGCAAATATTCTCAAATACAAGCTTTGAGCATCGTAAAATATAGGCCTTAAAGAAGGCCTAACGCAAATAGTAGGCATATAGTTTTACCTGAAGCCAGGAATAGAACGTGATGAGCTTTTCCATTAGTATGCGTCCATTTTCCTTGAAGGGTGACTATCACGAACATTAGCCTTTGGGCATGGAATGGTGTCCAGCATACAAAGAAAACGACAACCACAGCAGCTGAAATACACATATTATCTAGTTATATAGATGAAAAATCACATATTGCAAAATGCGCAAGGGAAAAGTGGCAATTTTCCCATTTTTTCATTGTAGGCAAACTTTGAATAAAAACCTTATTGAAGCTTAGTGATGCAACCAACTTTATTCAGCAGAAAGAAACTTTGGTTCATTGTTGCCTAAGCCAGAAAGGAGTGAATGTACTTACCTAACATTCTGACCACGGCCTGTCTTCCTTTGTTATAGGTAATTTCAGCCTCGCACTCCATTCCAGATCCGTGAGCTGCGCAACGCTTCAATGCAGAGCTTTTCTTCATTGCCACTCCAATCCTGCATATGAATGAGACGAGCAGGGCTTAGTATTTACACGTACCCTCGTCTGGTTGGGAAATGCGCAATTTTACGCTCGTTTCTTTCTCCTAACCTTTTAGGCTTATCGGAACGATGATTTTTATCCTCTACAAAACCCAGGAAGTATGAGAAATGCAATACAATTTTCGTATCTATTTTTTGGATAAAATTAAAAACGGCTATGCATGAAATTCATCATTTGCAATGTTTGCTTTCTCCTCTGTTCACTCTCTAAAGTTGACAGAGCAGCGAGGGAAACTCAATCATCTTCCCTTTTTGCCTGTATTGGCATCTGCTGCTACTGTATCGTATACGTAATCAAAGGTCTTGACAGATACCATCTGTATAACTTTTGGGTTATTATACCTGTAGTACAGAATGGTCACCAGACTGAACGGTATAATGAATGCCACTACAGTGGAGGAAATCATGAGGTAGAAAGGGGTTTTGGCATCTTCGTTCCAAGGTACAGCGCACCAGGCCGAATCTTCCATCACCTCCTTGGTGTATTCATTGGTCAGGTAGTTGACTTTATTGTAGTAAATCCAAGGTAGGGAGAAAGACACACTGGCAATCCAAATGGCTAGCAAAGCCCAAACTGCTCTGGTCATCTTGGAATGGCGTCTGGGTATGGCAAGAGGTCTGCATATGGCAAGATACCTAAAAACGTGAGCCAATACCTCATTATTAAGCAGTAAGCCAAAACAGTTATATGCGCGTTTACCTTTCTACTGTGAAAGCCATGATAGTGAGAATTGAGGAATAAGTGACCGTTTCAGTGGTGAGCATTTTGGCATCACAAATGACCTCACCAAATACCCACGGATATTGCCTCCAAAGCCAATACAACTCGAATGGCATGGCTGAAAAAGATGCATATGTTTACTCTCGCTCAAAAGTCTGTAATGTCATGTTTTTCACGCCATCTCCTGTCCTACATATTTTGAAAAAAGAGCAACACGAACGCAATTTCACACTTTTTAATAGACTCGCTGTCAACTTGCAGCTCACCAAGACAAATCATGCCCCCCCCCCAAAAAAGGACACTATTTCTCACAACGAAACATTAACCGATTTTTTTAAAGTTGTTTATTTTCGGATTACGTGTGATGGAATCGAGCTTTCTTTCGTTTTCTGACTGACCGTGAAAGTTTCCACTTTGCTTACGTTACAGAAAATATTCAAGAGTTTTGAAGGAGCATGCTATGCGTTGCGTTTAGTGAGGATAAAATTCAATTTTGCATTATTTCATTGAATATTTAAATTCAATTTACATATGTACTATTCCGACACTTCATGCTTTCTAGGCACACCTAGAAACGTTTTTGCCACCAAGGTGCCAAGAACATCTACATCTAACTCATTTTATGCTTTGTTACGTAAACAATTGGATTGCTCGTGTAAGGCCTGTTCAAGACACCAAGATATTATATAGGGAAGGCACTACAAAAAAGCTATAAGAGAAACGATTTATGCAACATCCGCTGAAGAGCCCAAAACTTGGCTTAATTGAGGTCGTTAAAAAAATTGAAGTTTTTCAAAAAAGTAAAAAGCTCAATTAGGCTTGCTTTCACTTTTGTCAGTTGAAGCACCGCCCTAATTACACAAATATAAAGATAGCTCATACTAATCAAACAACACTGCAGCAAAGTTGCTTTCTCCTTTTTTCTCACGTTAAATATCTATAGTATGAAGGTAAACACAGTGACTTACCAACTAAGTGGGTAAGCAAATCTGAAATTGCCAAGTTTGCCAAGTACACATTGGTCGGCGTGTGCATGTACTTGTTTCGCAGAATCACAACGATGGTGGAAACATTGCCAAGCACGCCCACCACGAAAATGATGGCGTATACCACCGAAATGGGTATAATTGTCGTGAGTGGTAAATGCTGGGCGCCGAGATGTCTAGCAATGTAAGTGGCGGCATCTGGCGTCGTGGAAACCTCCGTGGATGAAATGTTGTCGAAATCCTCTTCTTCCATCTTGAATTGGAGGTCTATAAAATATCAAGTCCCTTGGGTGTTTTTTAATATGGCTTAAAAGCAATTGCTTACCCCTCAGCTCAACTTCATTGCGATTGATTGATATTTTTTTGTAGTGAACTGCAGGTGAACACTTTAACTACTGAGCAATCGAGACATATGAACACATTGCGCGTATTACCGCAGTAGCGCTGTGAGGCGTCGCTTGCTGAAGGCGAGAAAGGCCTTTCTCTTTACTTCGTCGACGATCGAGCGTTTTTCTCATATAGCTTTCAAAGCATGACATTTATCAGATTTTGATGTCTAGACAAAAACTCGCATCTTCCAATAACCCAACTTGTAGCGGAAAAACCGCAATTTTGGTGCTCAATTATAGGCTATTTATTCGGAAACGAGAGAGCCCTTCTTCAATTGATAAAACTTCATGAGCGTAGGCAGAGCTTTTTAGAACTTTTCTGTATAGAGAGAGATGATTTTCAGTTTTCTTTGACAAACTCGAGGAAAGTTTTTCAATTAGCTAGGATGCTCTCCTAATGTCATGTTCAGAAATTGTCACCTGTACTCCGGTAATAAGGACATTCATGAAGCGCGACCTGAACACATCTTAGTTAAAACGCTTCAAGCCTAAAAATTAGCAAACTACTTCTGAAAGGACTTTTTGCCTCTTCTTTCACTTTGACGACCATGAATGCATTTGAAAAAAAAGAAAGTCTGAATTATAGTAAAAAGCAGAAAAAAGGAAGTTGCATAATTCTGAGCTAAAAATACAGAAAATTGAGCATGGAAACTATGAAACTTTCTTATAGCCTTCTTGAGACTAGTACATAAAATAACATAACATTACGTAAAGTTAATAGCCTTAGTGGAACAACAGTTTTGAGTAGGGATAATTCCTACGCGAGATGGCGCTGGGAGCTCCATCGGGGCAGATTATTTTCGTAATTCAAGGGTTTCAGTGGGTTTTATTGGACTTTTGAGGCAAACTTGATGATATTTCGACGCATTGAAGGGAGTTTGGCATTTTCAGCTAAGTTTAAACCGAGTTTTAGAGCATTTTTTTTCGGACTGCCCCGATGAGCGACTGAAGCGCCACTCTGTGCTAAAATACCGCAACTAAGTTCCACTAAGGCTATTGAAACGTGATGCAAAATTGGCAAGATCGAGTTGCTACACTGAAGTATGCAATTGTGGCCTAATTCTATAATGTAACATTAGCAATTCTTTTTCCTCAACTTTCACTTGCTCAAAAATGTAAATGCTTCACAAAATTGATGCCTATAGGCTTAGTGGAACAACAGCTTTGAGTAGGGATTATTCCTACGCGAGATGGCGCTGGGAGCTCCATCGGGGCAGATTATTTTCGCAATTCAAGGGTTTCAGCGGTTTTTAGTGGACTTATAAGACAAACTTAATGACATTTCGACGCATCAAAGGGAGTTTGGCATTTTTAGCTAATTGTAAACCGAGTTTTTTAAGACTTTTTTTCGGACTGCCCCGATGAGCGACTGAAGCGCCACTCTGTGCTAAAATACCGCAACTAAGTTCCACTAAGGCTATTGATATCGCCTACATAAGAAAATCCTAAGTCAAGATGCTTTCGTCTCAGGAAATACATTAATTTGCAAAAGACGGCGATTTCTAACTTTTCACTGCAAAAAGTTAACGAACTACAAAACAAATGCTCACCATCATTACGCATCATCTTGCTTATCTAATATAACGTGTTTCATAACTATTGGCTTTTTCATCCATTGAAGAGCTCATAATTAAATCATATGAAAAGGTTGCACTCTCACAAGGTTAGCTGACCTTTATCGTCAAAACTTCTTCGGTCGCGATTGCTCTTTTTCAAGGCCAGACAGATCGATCAGCTGGAAAACAAGATAACACTTTTAAAAGTGCTAAAAACTACAAAAAACCTCTAGTTGTAGTTGAAAAGGCTTTCCCTTTTGAAAAGAAAAATTCAATTATTTCAGAGCGTGCTGAATTTTGTGCTCTGCTTTGAAGTTACGAGTTTGTGAATATGGCAGTACAAAATGGATGTAATTTCCCTTAAGGCAAGAAAAGTGCGCGCATCTTACCCAAGTTTCAGTTGATATTAAAAGTTTTGTCTTTTCTGATAGCTCAAAAAAACTTGCTCTCTCTAATTCCTACCCTGGTAAAACAAAGCACTATTTTAAATGACCTTTCAAGTAATTTGATCCTTGCTTTGACTTCCCTTTGGACAAATGTCGAAAGGCATTGTTGTATTTTTTCTTTACGTGAGTGTGTTGAAATTTGAGCTCCTTTTCTGTCACTATTTGTCTCACTTTTAAAGAAAACTTTTGGCTAATAAGTATCTCGCCAAATAGAAGTGCGTGTCTTATGTCCGGCTTTATAGTTGTTCCAAGACCTTGTCCAGATATATATACGTTGTTTTCCTTTGATCTCTTCATGGATGCGAACATCCTTCGCCACTCAAGACTTGGCCAAGACTTTGATCTTAGGAAGTACACCGATATTGCTGGAAGCAATAACCATGTGTATTTTTCCGGTATATACTGGTAAAGCATAATGGATGAATAATCAATTGAGGATAAATTTGCCAGAGGCTTTCACTATTGATGGAGAGCATAAATGGAGCATTGATGATGCTTTATAATAACAACATTCAATTAGTCGAAGTAATCTGACCAATCAATCGTTCTTTTGTGGGGAAAAACTCTCCCTGAAATATATTTATGCCTATGATTGATTCCATTGCTCGCAACCTCGCTTTGTTCGCGTTTACTTAGTGAACAACAGCTTTCTAAATGAATAAACAACAGTATTTGCCCAATCAGATGAGATTTTGACTTTCTTCCAGAACAAAAACAATGATAAAGCGCAATATAAGTAGTAGCATAAAAAAGGGAAAATCTAAGGGAAAAAGTTAACCCAAATACATTTGGCCGTCTTCACAAAGAAACGTAAGTATGATGCCCAAGCTTCTAAGCCGCATTATTTTCAGTACTTAGCGAATCACGAAGCATGAAGGAACCTCACGTTTTGGAGCTGCTTTGGCACAGTTGCTACAGTTATGAGCACATTTTGCAGCAGATATTTCTGCACCTGGACAGCATCACTCTACGTAATTTGAAACTAGCCTCCCTTGGCATGAGGGACTTTGTGGACCGGTCTCTGTGGCGGAATTCCCGAGCTAAAAAGAGCCTCCAATCCAGGCTTAAAACCAGGTATGGAAATGAGCCTAAGGACGTACTATGAATTTTGTACTTGGTGAGCTAAACTAATTTCCTCAAGTTGGATGACTCGTCAAGATGCGGAAGAGTCGGCTTTCCAATGCTCTGATGATGTGTACGACATGAAAATTTGCAAAGATGCAATTATTTGCGGGCTAAGAAATGGCACAGTGGAAATCTGGAATAAACGCACCATGAAAAAGGAGCTTTCACTCGAAGATCAGCACGGAAGCGTTCTCGTAAAGAAAGCTATAAATTGCCTTAAATAAACATCAACATTACCTTTTCTCCACTTTGAAGGTGGATGCAAATGACCTAATTGTGGCCGGAGCTTCGAGCGATTCAACAGTTTGTGTGTGGGACAGGCACACTGGAGAGCTAAAGGGTGAGCCACAAAAAACGCAAAAACTATAGTATCTGTCACGTAGTCATTTTTTCGTAGAGGTTTTTTACCATCACCGAGCCTCAGTGTGGGGAATTCGAATTCAGGATGGCTTTCTCGTTACTGGTTCCATGGATGGCACGATTGCTCTGATTGACATTGACACCATGCAAATTAGAAAGCATTTCATGGCTCACCAAAACGAGTGGGGAAGTAAGTGGGCATTTCCGCTGGCATCTCCCTTCAAATGCCAATTAATGACAGCAGTTTCAGATTTAGATACGTCACATCAAGTGATTGTGACTGGATGCTTTGATCGGCTGATCCGAGTGTGGTCGTTTCCGGACTGCGCCCTCCAATTGACCCTGGAAGTGAAACATGCGGCCAATTGTGTGAGCGTGTGCCGTGACCTCGTGGCCTCGTGTTCCAGAACGGGCAGGTCCATTGGTATACCCAATGTCATGATTTGGAACATACATAGTGGCCAGCTAATCCGGGCATTAGAGCTTCCAAGTGCATGTTTTGTCAAGGTAAACAGCATCTTTTTTGTGTGCTTCTCAAAGGATTAAAGTGACAGACAACTTCTAATTGAAACATTGCGCAACAAAAGGATGAATGTCAATATTTTTTGCTTATTCCTTCAACGATAAAAAATAGGCTGCCAAAAAATGAAAAGGCTCAAATATGTTATCTTTTAGCTGGATTGTGATAAGCTGGTCACTTTGGTGGCTGCTGGAGATGGTATTATCGGAGAGCATCATATTGTCAAATGGCCAATTGCAAAAATCATGGTGTTGTACAGGCCAAACGATCTGACCAAAAATGATCAGCTTGGAGCCACGTGGGACGTCCGGAAGAACAAGACAGAGATCCTGCTCCGGTATCAACACACTCCGGCTGTCATTGCCAGCAGGACAATGCTGGTGTACTCCCAGCCAAGGACGAGAGGAATGTGTTCAGTTTTGGACTTTTGGCCTTGAGAAGAATGGTGCTTTCTATTTTTGACAACTTCAATTGAATTTGAAATAGGAAGCTGCAAAAAATCTTTGCAATTTTGCAATGTTTCCAATCCAAAATGACAAAAAAAGTACGGCCGACAGCTTATCACTTTCTGGCCTAAGCTAATAATTAATCAAGGTTATGCAACTCACCTCTGTTATTTTTCCGCCATGTCATCTATCCTAAGGCTCTCAAAAAACTCCCAAGTCTGAATCATCATCAGGTTGAAAAACATTCACAGTACAAGAACTTAGCCGACGACTCAAGCCCGAATGCCCGAGAGAATACACTTTTACTTCAGCTGTGAGCTATTTTGTACGTTGCTCACAACTAGTCGCATAGCTACCAGATGTTTTTGGTGAAAAATGCCACACTTCTATTACAAACAGCCCGGGTTGGCGTGGTCATAAAAAATTGGCTGAAAATAGCAAACCAGGGCCATCCTCTATGACATTTCTAGACGGAAGTATGCAAGTTAATTCACTAAACTTATTTTAGTTCTTTCGTCATTTTGCAGTGGCGCTTATGCTGCTTGCTTCAATGAAAAAGCGGGAAATTCAAATTTAGATTTTAGCGCCAATTTTTTAGTGCTCGAGTGGGAGGAGCCTGTTAATCAGCTTTACCAGACATGGATTTTTTACTTCAAGAATTGCTTAAATATGGCGTTTTTTATCATCTGACTGCTTTTTCGTGAAACTCACGATTCAAAGAACTCTACTTTTTTCGTCAGAAGCCCTTCCATAGCATAGTCAGATGAAGTGTAGAAGTACAGCTGAGATAAGGGGTCGCCTTACATTAAAGATCGTCTCGTAGCAAACATTCTTTTAAAGAAGAGAAATGTCCAATTAAATAAAGAAAGGCGCAAAACACGCTATTTAACGGAAAATCCCTGGTTAAGCTCGCGAAACCTGTAGCAATAATTGCATCCGAAATGTTCATGATGATCCTAGAAAGCCATTTGAAAGGCACATCACTTGCTTTCTTCTCGAAAGAGATTGGTTTCGACTTTGATTGAAACCCTCCAGAAATCTTAGTATAGCAGTAGTAGTTCTTACATCTTCTCCCCTTTTTAGCTTTTGTAACAAGCCTGAATGCCACTCTAGCTTCTAATATGGTACCATTCAAGACAGGCTCTCCAATAGATTAACCTATCAATTGCACAGAAAAAAAGGCATGTATAAATTAAGGATATTATTTAGCAAGCTTAAAATTCTGTCCACTGTCTCAGATCAGTTTCTCAGCCTGATTGGCAATAAAATCTTTTTATTAGGACGGCCCTGTCCAATTTTTTGGCACACTCCTGATGTAAGAGCCTGTAAAGTTGGTAACCAATTCTCATTTTCCCTTTCAACCTGATCTTCTTATTGCCAAAGAAGGAGAGAGAGAACTTTCTTCCATTTCCTCACAATTTCCTAGTTATCCTGGCTGACCAAAAAGGAGAAAAAATACAGCATCTTGCCTATTTGCTCATTTGCTTACTACAATAAATGGACAAAAGATCATCAAGAGAAGCCCCCTTACAATCTCAGCAGTAGCAATAGCCTTATGGTGGTTTAAGTACCCACTTCAGAAGCTTCTGCTGCTTTTTGATGACAATGCAAAATCCTCATCTGAAAGCACCACCCAAATCACAAAAGAAGACCAGTATTCTCTTATGTATTCACATATATAGTACAGTGCATTATGTCATGAGGCATAATTCCTCAAGCTCTCTGTGATGAAATTGATGAAGTTATCAAATTGAGTCAAGCTACCCACAAAGTAGGGCTTGTAATAAGCTTCTTTCCTTGCTTTTGTCCTCATATACTAGATGTGGCCATTGTTCATCTACCATCCCTGAAATTCTAGGTGTAGAAAAGTGGGCTATTTTTTGGGTTCCACTAAACGGATTGATGTGCCCATGAACAGTCCATTTGGGAGAGATGGAGACCAATTTTTCAAGCCAATTTCAGCCATTGTCCATCAACTTATGTTTGTGGGGAGAGGGGTAGATTTCGTCAATGTTGTCAACCAAGCCAAAGTATTATAGTTGTACAACATGTGCGCAAAATTGCAACATCTCTGATCAGAGGGGAAATCAAGCCGATTTCACCCACAAACTTTTAAAAAAATTCAGCCCATTTGTGGCTCGTTTTGGCTGTTTTGACTACTAAATGGCTTTAAATGAGGATTATATTCTATGGCTTTTGTTTGAGCAATTTCGGACCATTTAGGGATATTTTAGGGTTGGTTTTTGGCATGTGGAGAGAATTTACTACTAATTGGAAATTGATAACATCAATTCTATGGGTATTCAATTGACCCCTGGATTCTGCCACAAAAGTACTGGGTGTGCCAGGAGAAAATTGGTCTGTCTTCGCACCAATTGATTATTGATCTTTTGGTGGTTAACGAGATTTGCAAGATGATTAGTCACCCTGTAAACAAGAGAAGATGCTTTGGTAGCACAGCAGTAGTAGCAAAAATGGAAAGGAAATCTATCTATTGTCTGCCATTGGCGAGCAAGATCACTGGATTTCCCCCATTTCTTGTACATCTAACACACTGGGCTGAGTGGCGCCAATCTTGCATAAGGGCTGCATCAGCTTTTAATCGTTCAGACCAGTGTGCAAGTAGACCATAAAGATCTCATCCCCCAATTGTTGGCTCTAGTTGTTCCCTCGGGCTTTCTAATCTTGATAACCAGCTTGAGTTTCGATAGCAAGCGCGCTATGAACGCTACTGCGCGCCAAGCGCGCGCTGTGCTGCTATAAAGAATCTTTTATGCACAAAAAACGTGGACAAGATAGCTACCAGGACCATAAACAGACATATTTTTCCTCCCTTACTTATCCAGAAGAAGATAAAGGCAGCCCAAATTGCCCCCAAAGACTTGGCAGCTTTTTAAGCCAGAGAATCAGGCAAAGGTGATAAAGACACAAAAGGCACCAATTTATGCAGCCAAATAGTATTTTCTGTCAGAAAAAGCCAGTTCACTGTCAATAGTTCTCAATTGAAAGGAGTCTTCTTCTTCGACTGTTTTATGGGCCAATTGCAAAAGTTTTTCAACCAAGTTTTTGTGTGAGTGTGCAAGGCGCAAGATTCATCACTTCCGGCTTTCCCAGCTTCCAAAAGCCACTACAGTATAGCATATAGCACTCATGCTTTTGGTGGAAATAAAGGCTCAGTAGAATACTGTGGCCACCACAGCCATTCTTTCAATATAAACCTGAAAGAAAAAAGACCTGGGATAGCACAATCATTATCTAGAGCCTTTTTTGACTGGCGTTCTCAACTATACCTTTTTCGTAGCCGAAATTCTCAAATACACTTGAAATACATTTTTGAAGCAGAATTGTTTTCTGGCCCACATCCATGGTGGTTTTTGGGTCAAATACTTGGGATACAGAGAAAAAAGTAAAATACATTATACATTACACTATGTGTAATCAGTTGGATGGCTCATGGTTTACAGCTGCTGCTGGGGCTTTTTTTGCCACTTCAGAAAATAATGAGCCCATCTTGTGTTTTGTAGCCACAAGAAAAAGCTGCAGCTGAGATTTTTCTTCCCTCTACTACGTAGTTATATACCACGACGATTTTATAGTATGCTGCTACATTGCTTTAGCAGCCAAAAAGCTGTTCTTCTTCCTCCCTTCGTTGTACGACAAAGGAGAAGAGAGGACGACGGGTTTAATTCAATTCCAGCCAAAGTTTGCACATTATCATGTCCCATTGTTGTTGTCCCTCCACAAAAGGAAAATCAGCTAATCTAAAAATGGGCCAGAAAGTCTCCATTTCCAAGCTGCACCAATAGATACTCCAAAATACAGGAGGCATAATTGTATTCACTAGTCATCCATGTATTATGCTACAATGTGTATGTATCGGATACATATCTTGGAGAACGCAAAACAAACAAGCCACTTATGCGGTATTATCCACTTGCACTTGTACCATTAATGTATCCCATCCCATAAAATACAGCTTATATTATTTGCAGCTGACATTCGTGCGACATGGGTCATATCTTCCATCATTTACTGTCTTGTTCAGGCTTTTACAGCCGCTGCTGGGATAAAGCCATAAAAGCCTGGCTAACTTTTGAGCTGCACCAAGATATGTCACGTTTGCATGCTCAACTGCTCACCATGCTCACTTTGCTCGTACATGGGGATGACTCACCATCTTAGAGCCACCCTAGTTCCTCTATGTTACTTCCTACTTCTCCAGACAACCACTGCACAGCGGGGCTTTCCCTATCAAAACCCTTTTTAGCCCACAATTCAAATGTGACTCTTTAGAATTCATATTGCAAGGGAGCCATTCTGGATTCGAGTTTTTTATGCGGATTTGACCCCAGTATGCCCAGCTTCTTCTCCTATAGAAATGATGCCATAATTCATCAAGCACTCAGTACTGATGGAGTAATGAGGTGAAGGGAAAACTGACTAAACCTTGACTTTTGAGCTCACAACTTTCTTGAGGGAAAAACCATGTCAGCTTTTGTTACGTGGCACAAAAAGGAGATTTTATAGGATCCATGCAAGGGAAAAATGGCATCATTAATGATGGAAGATGATCTCATCTCATCATTATTGATGAATAAGCACTGAAACATCAAGCTTCTTTATTACAGCTGTGAATATATAAGCTCATTGAGCTTTAGTGCTTTTTTCAAGAAAAGCTATAGCTGATTTGGCCTTGACAACACTTTTGGCACACAATAGCAGAAGATGGATCAGGAGTATTTGTTTCTTTGTAGGGAAAACAAATGAATATGCAGCAAGGAAATGATTGTTTTATAGCAAAAGGCATCCTTTTACAAATCACCTGGGATGTCCCAGCTTTTGATAGATTATGGGAGAGCAGAGAACACAAAAAATGGAACAACCAAATTATTTATTCATTTGTGCTGCAGATATCACAATCTGGATCTATTTGACCTAGAAATATTTTGAATTTTCGGTACTAGCACGGCCTTCTAAGGCGATGATGCAGCAACCAAAACGTAAACAAACTAACCAAGCGCTTTAATAAAATGAAAGAAAGTTAGAGTAGAGATCTGGGTTGTATCATTCTGGAATGATAATGACAACTTAGGGATGTCATTGCCAGTGGGAGTTTTATCTGCAGTATTTTCTAGTCTTTCTTTGCTTGCCTATCTTCACAGTTTCCAGTTTGAAATGACAGTGTGTTTAACTCATTTTTTTGGATGCTTAGGGGGCAGAAATATATGATGTAATGCTACACAAAAGAGAAAGCCAGATATTAAGAAATTAATCGGATTTTTAAGGAGTGGATCTTCTCCCCCCTACTGAGAGCTCTCAGCATGAATCATCATGTCTTTGAATAGACAGATTGACAGAATGGACGAAAATCACTGAAAGATGAGCGCACATCACACTCAATTTGCACTTTCTCACACAATTCTTATATGATGAAACTCTTTTGCTGGATTGCAGAGCAGCAAATCAAAGTCAGGAAATGATTTCTCGCGATTCAGATGATGGAGCATGTCAGAATTGGTGAGAAATTGATGGAGACATTTTTGGCACTAATGAGATGGGAGCATCTAGTAGCGCTGTCCTCATCTGGTAACGATGAAACCAGCTGAGAAACGTAAACAAAAACAAATACCTCGCGTGCGTGCGTGTTTTCGGATCCCTGTAAAATCTTCTTCATCTTTAAAGTAAAAATCCGGGTAAGTTTTTCCAAATATTTTTACTACAATCCAAATTTTCGAGATGCCATTTCGCCTATATTTAAGCGCGAGTACTAAAAAATTCCAAGAAATAACCGCAATTGCAAAAATTTCCCATGGGGCGCAATTTCGTGGTCCTTATCTTGGTACTCGAGAAGTAATTCCGGGGCAAAGCCGCTTATTTGTTAATTCCTTAACCCCATTGCTTCATTATCGCTCCTATTCATAAATCGAGCGGAACGCAGAGCGAGCGGAGCGTGACTGGAGCTAGCTTGTGTGCACATGGTGTGAATTTTTGAATTTGGCGGATTGTTTTTGTGCCATCCCACCAATGTCACTCTCCCCCTATTGTTCTGTCTCTCCCAGAAACATTCGAAGATTAGAAAAGAAGCAAGAATACCCCCGAGTGAAAGCCCTTTAACGTTAACATCATGGGGAAAAAAATGATGTGTCAGCAGATCAGCCAAAAAACTTGATGGATTGGGGCTAACAAAAGTTCTCTCTCTATAGAAATGGAAGAAATCATTGATTTATTTCGCATGGTAATGGGACTTCAAGGTTTTCTGACATTGATCCTGATTTTCACATGTGCTTTCTAAATACTTGAGGAATTTTCAAAATCAATTGACCTATTAGTTGTGGGATTTCCAATTTTCTATGGCACTTGATCTAATCCCCAGTTGCAATAATAGAGCTATAGATATCAGGGAAGGAGCGGGATTGTTCGACTCAATGCGTACTTTGGTATAATTCTATTACTGAAGATGCCATAGAGATCAACCGAAGAGAAAGCTCGAATTTGCTCCCTCTTTGGCAAGGTCTGTCCATCTCTAATTAATGTAGGATACAAACTGCAGTACAGGGGAGGAGGGAAAAGTCTTGGTGTCTTTTCAGTAATTAAGCCAACGGGAATATCGCTCATTGTACCCAGAAAACACTTCCTGTATTCGAAAGCTAACTACTGCAGACCTTGGATAATTATTTTAGGTAAACTGTAAGTTGAATTATACATTTGATAATATGGTACAGAGTGGAAATAAGGCAGAGAAAGCATGCAGATAAAATGTTTTGTGTCGAGCATCCTTTTATGCTCTGCAATGTATCGAATACAGGATAATACAGCTACATTTTCATGCAGTAAGATAAAGTCCAGAGCCCCAAAGTTTCTGATGAGTTGGCTACTTTTTTGTGATTGCTCGCTTAACTGGGGGATTACAACAACCAGTTTGCTACAACTGATACGATATGCTGGCAGTCTTCAACTGCACACTGGAACACATCTGTTAATTTAACGAGATGTATTCTGGCCAAATTGTAGCTGTATTTCATGCTCCCACTGTGTCATGCATATAATTTTAGGCAAAATCTTTTCCGGGGGTATTTTAACCGTCACTTTTTTACTTGGTATAAAAGAGGGATCACAATAGGAATGTAATGGCAAAAAGCATAACTCGAAACTGTAATTTTATGTCCATAAATACAGAGTGTGATTTTCAGAAAAAGGGTGGTGGTTAAAAAACCGTCTTGTTTGGCCGATTCAACGAAAACTTTGCTACAGGAAACATGGCGGAGGAAAAAGTTTGCCAATTTGAAATTGCATTGACAAGATGCGGAAAAAGTTGAGAAATGTTCAATTCTAATGTGGAATACATTCGCTGTATTTTACTGGTACTTTTGATGTGTACATTACCATTTTTGCACTACGCAGAGGGAATTGTGCGCTCCTTTTTTATTCGGTCAGTTAATTTTCAATACGGCATTTACTGCTCCTAAGTCCGACCGACTGCTGTATCCAAAAGGCAATTGTGTCTGAAAAATAATAGTTAGTCGTAAAACGTCCCATTAAGGCCATGTTTCACTTTTTCTTTCGTGTTTTTGGCATTGAATTAACGAGGATCCAAATGGCTTTCCATATGTGCACTGAGAGGTTTAAGCACCAAAACAACATTCATCATCAAAAAGCCAAATTAGAAATGTCTTTTAAAGATATTTAATTAACGAAAATCATACTTCTACTGTTTGCTAAAACCATGAAAAAGCAGACTTGAATTTTTACTAAAAAAAACTATCTTAAAATTGGCGAATGAAAAATATATTTTTTTAAATTGCTTTCTTGTGCTAGATTTTTGCCATTTTTTTTACGAATTTCGCATCTTTTTTATGCATGCTTGATATCCAGTGTGTTCGTGAATCGAGGATGCTTTCTCTTGGTCCGTTTTTGTGAGCCAAATGCGTCAAGTCGACGACGACGGCTTCAGCTATATACCAGTTTTCCGCGAGCTTTCTAGCAGAAAAGACCTCGGCTCGAGCTTTTGTGAAATGTCTCAGTTACTCAGCAAACATTCTCATGGTTGACAAACAAAATGGCGACGGCGACCATATTTCCTGTGTGGTCTGCCGTTTGTTTACTCATTCTACTTCCCCCGCCGGTCAAACCAGATCTGTTCAAAGACTGGAGCAACAAAAATCACGGTAGGAAATGGACAAAAAATTACTTAAAGTCATAGAGAGAGTCAATTTCATCTGAAAGCCCATTGGGAAAAATGGCAAACGCAGTAGTTTTTCATGCTTTATTTGTTGATGGTGCAAATTTGCCTGCTTTTGCAATTTATCTCATTTAGCTGCAAGGCATGCTTTGTGTGTGTGCAAAATGTTGCCACCACTTTTGAACATGCAAAATTCATGCTGCAGGAGATTTTATATGGGAACAACCACTAAATCTGTCCCATTTCCTGGATTGTGCTCACTCTGGGACAGCTCTCCCAGAACTTGGAGAAAATTTGGGAAAAAGCTAAATTATTTTATGTTAACGCAAGTTACTTAATGATTTTCAAGGAGCATGAGACTTTTTTATTGTTGCTAAAAAGTTTATGCCTTCCGGAGTTTTTTTTTCGCTTGGAGACAAAGTCATCATAGTTTTATCACATCTGTTCCCTGGAGAAAAATGCAAATTCATAGCGAAACTGGGACAGAATTTTACACCCTGTTTACCCTCTACATTTTACAGCAGAAAACTTGCTCATAACTTTGTTCATGCAGAGTTGAAACAGTGTATTATGTCTTTAGTTGAAGCAGTTTAGCGGGGTTTAAAGTTTCATTGAATTGGCGCCATGAGGTCTTTAATTAAAACCGTTGAATCTAGACCGGCGCCACGATGTCTAGACTGAATGGCGCGCTGTTATAGCTAACGGTTTTCTCGTCGCCGAGCAAGTTTAAAAGTTTGTGGTATTTTTCTTCCAGATAACGACGAGAATGAAGAGGTTTTTCCTGACCTTCTCCCCACAGTGCATCCCAACTCGGTTCTACCGTATGAGCCAGTGGATCCTGACTATGAAGACTACATGTACGAAGAAGATCAACTGGACAAAGCCAGCCAAAGGCAAAATAAAATGCCAGCTCCTACCAAAGCTTATGAAGTGTTTCCTCCTTCATCTACCAGCACTTTAAAGCCTTTTGTGACTCTAGTGAAATCTCCAGCCTCCAACAGCAAACCTGTGTTTGTCCAGCAGCCTCAGAATGCCTACATAATAAGGGGCCAAAATGCAGTGCTCAAGTGCAGGGTGATCCATGCAGATAAGGCTTACTTCACTTGCAATGGAGAGGCCATGGCAGCCTCGGAAATGCACAAAGAAGTGGACAAAATAGAAATAAGTGAGTCGGCCTCCATGGAGGCTGTGACTGTCAAAAGCCTCAGCCTCCAGTTGAGCAGGTCGAATATTGAAGAGTTTTTCGGCCTTTTTACATGCAGATGTGATGCTTGGTCCTCAAAAGGCATGACTTCTTCAGACAATGCCACTGTGGAATTTGCATGTAAGTAGTTTTTGGCCTCCCAAAAAAAATTGCTCAAGCACTCCATTAAGCCAATTGAAATTTCACAATTCAGTCTGCACAAGAGTCTGAAAGCTGCAAAGGATGTTAATTAACTCTGTATTCAACTAAAGTGCATTGCCATATATTCCACACCACTTTGGAAATGAATTAATTTTGCTCATGGTTGCATTTCAATCAAGTGGATTGCCATTTTGTGGCATGCTTCTTCTTGCACTTCTGGCTAAATGTGTACGGGCAAACCATGTGCCATTTTAGAATATGGTCATGATAGCTCTGAAATTGGGCCAAGACCTGTCGAAATTTTGATGGATAAAGATGGAGAGGGATTCCTGGCCCAGGAAAAAGTCTTGGGAAAAAATATGCAAGCTTTCACTTACTAACTACATCATCAATTTCTGATGCTTCCATTCAACCAGTGAAAATAGATAGTGAGGTATTATGTATACTTGAGTGGGCCTTTTATGTGCCATGTCTTCTCCCCTCAATATTTGTCAACCTAGCTACTTTATGACATCTTAATGATTCTTCTCACAAATGCATTAATGCCCTTAGCTTACGAATGAATAATGCCCGCGAAAAAAATACACTCCATTTTTATTTTGTTTTTTTTATTGGTAGCAATAACAATTGCTTGGTTTTTTTGGGGTTTTTAACATTTTTTTGGACTTTTATTTTTTTATGGTTGTTTTGCAAATTTGTGCAAATTTTTCGGGGAATGTGAAAAACAGCTTTTTTTGGGGCTTTTTCCTTGCATTCCAGCGGGGTTGGAGCTATTTTGGCTTGCTTGGCCAAAAGAGCTTGAAAAATATCAAATTTTTCAAGCCTATTTGTCCTTGCCATTATAAGCAGGAGTAGAATACTCCAGCCATTTCATTATGTTCATCTTCTGTTCCATCTTATCGGCCTTTCTGGCCGAGTTTTGGCGGTTTTCGAATCCACCGTGTCCACAAGCGGCCAGGTTAGTCATCTCAGTGACACCGCTGACATCGAGCTCAGTGGCGTTAATGGGCGTGCTGGTTCGGATTGCAGCAGTATCCTCGGGCTCGCCCCAAATTTTCGGTTTGGCCGTATACAGCCAAGGGGCAGCCATGGCCACTTCATAAGAGTGGTACTAGAAATAAACCACGTGGTTAATAATTGTAAACAAACTCAGCATAATTGAAAAAAAAATTTACCTGCTTGACCTTCCAAGATGGAAGCTCTATGTCAAATGGTTGTCCTTGCCGTAGCTCAGAAAGGCTCTTTGGAGACTGGCTCAGACCAGAGTCAGTATCCTTGCTGAGATTAGCTTCCCTGCTGAGATCCAAATCATTGCTACGATCAGCATTAGGATTAGGAGCAACTTCACCAAAAAGGTAAAGCCTCAGCTTACTCCTGGAGCTCAGGTTGGACGCAGCCAGTTCTTCCAACTTGCTTTGGTACATTGCCTTGGCTGCCATGGTGAGACGTCTTACTTCCTTGGTATTCCAATTGTAAGTGATCAGAAAAGTATCAGTCCGCCATGGTTGTCAACGCTGGGTCAATTTTCCGAGTCCTGCTGACCCGCGCGTCAGCGCGCACGCTCATTTTTGATGGCTACAGGTTGGCGATTTTAAGCATGAAAATAGCGCCAGTGTGGCTCTTTTTGAAAACAACTGTCGCATTTCAATAGCGTTCCTGCCTAAACTACTGCAAAAGCTCCTATTTTCCGGCTTTATTTTGCGAACATCCTGTGGGGGATATAATGTATACAGTGTGACCGTAAAGGTTCAAGCTTTCCAACGATACCCATTAAGCCACAAAATTCATGAATTTGTAGTACAAACTTTTGATTCCCGCACCGTCCAATTTTGAACGGTCAGACGGTATATTCTGTGCTTTCAAGCAAGTTGATGTAAATTGATTGGTAGTATTATTTTCGAGCTTCCATTAAGGCATTTTATGACTTTTGCAAGTGGTGGATAGAGTATATAACAGGCAATTTTGTTGAGTGCATCATCCACCCCCAAAAATGGCAGCTTTGTTAGCTTACACTGTAATTTTGGCATTACAGAGAGACTATAATTTGTAGTCGGCTCACGTGTGAAACTTTTGGGTCTTTTCAAGCTGTATACAGAAGATGATGCACTTTTCAAAGTCCTTGTTCAACAATGTCCTTCTTCTATCTCCTGCAAGATTTACTTCCAAAAATGCACTGTAATGTGAGAGTCAAGGATGCCTGAAAACTGATGCCAAATTTTCAGCCACCTTTTTTGCTGCTCCTGAGCGCTAAAAATCTGGAAAATGCTCCATTTATAAGCTGAAGTGAAAGGCCAGACTACAAAAAATCTAGCTTGGTAGTTGCACAATGGTTTATGTGCTTATCTAAAACTGGAAAATGTCACAACTTGGCTACAAAAGGCCACAAAAAAGGCCATACAAGCAAAAAAGGCTGATGGATGATTTTGCCTGAAAAAAGGGAAAGAGAGGGAGAGAACTCTATGTATTCATGATCAAAGGACTCCTAGTGTCAGATTACAGGCTGTCAAACATTACAACAAGAGCCACCATCTGTTCAAGCTCTCATGATGGATGTTCTATTAAAAGGGGGGCAAAATTAAGGCTACTTGTGTTTCATTGCTGATGGACAAGTCCTGAAGGAAAATTCTCAGTGAGAAGAAGATTGGTTATTGATCCAGGCTTCTCTGAAGCTTGATCTCAAAATAGACAATTTACAAGAGTTGGCCAATTCTCGACTTGCTGGCCAGGCCAAGAGTAGTAGCAGCAGTTGTCATGAATAAATTGTAGCTCACAAGAAATGTAGATATGGAAAATCGATGTAAGGGTTCTTCTATCAAGTTTGCATGGAAAGAGACCTAGTTGAAAAAAGTGCTTCTGGCTGTCAGATAGACAGATGTCTTAAAAGAGGGGAAAACATGCAAATAAGAAGGTCTCTCTCTCTACTTGAATGACATTTAGGTTGATTCTCATCAACAATTTCTTAAAAGCCCTTTTTGTAGCACAAAAAAGCATGATTATCGTTTTTTCTCAGATTAGCGAGGATACAGATCGATGGTTATAGTATTTTTTGCTGTTTGATGAGGTTATCTGCAATCTTTTCCCATGGGTATGATCAATAATCTATAAGATTCATCACCACTTAGTATGAGGTTGGATTGGCCTGAGGCAGGCTAGGAAAACATGGAGAAGTAACAACACGTGTTAGCCCTCAGGAAAAATGGAAAGTTGAGCTTTTTTCAAGGGAACAGCTAGACTCCCATGGGACTTGATACATAAGTGTTAGGGTGGAATGTTTGCCTTTTTACTCAAACGCACAGTGGGCAAATTATTTACACCTGATTCCTTTTGCTGCAAATGTGTGCGGTTTTTCGAAGAGAGCTTTCTAATGGGGAATCCGTTCACTTTTTTGCTGGCATGTCCCACTGTGCTCCCCTTGCCTCATGGCGGTTGTGGTTTGTTTGCTAGATGATATGAGTCAGTTTAAATCAACTGCCATGAATGTCAAGCTCAGATCGATGTAAAATGATACGAATTAGAAAGCAGCCAAGCAGTAATGACTTTCTAATTTCCGCTCGCTCCTTTTTGGACGATTCACTATTTTTAATTATTACACCCTATAAAAAAGCAAATGTGGTGGTGATGGTGGCAGATGTCACGGTAATGCCAAAACCACTTAGCTCATCTTGATGGGGTGTCAAAAGTGAAAGCAAGCAAAACAGGGTGTCCCTTGAGGTTCTCTCTCGCATTTTTTGCAGGTGTTGTTTACTTATCACCAGCATTAGTCCAAAAAAGTGACGCCATATCATTGTAATGCTCTCATTTTGGTAATTTATTGATAAAAATTATTAAGGATTTAGAAAGCATGTTTTAGTTGATTGGTGAGGCTTCTGAAAAGGAATAGTATATGCGCAGCAATATTGTCTTGTGTGCCATTTAACTGAGGGATGCAAGTGAAGGTCCCATGGGATATTTGCAACCTTCTACAATAGGATGAGAAGAAAGCTTAGAGCAGGAAAGTTACTGGTCCAGAAAAACAAAATCCTTTTAGGTCATTGTACTTGTTTTTGTGTCCTCCTCCTGCACTACAAAAAAAGTCGTGAATGTGATCTTTCAAAGCTCCAACTTGCTGGAAACCGCCTGTCCACTCTAAAATATTGGACAATTCAAGCATAAAAAGGCCCCACAAAGAAGACGAGTTGAGAATCATTTGTGAAATGATGATGAATCATGTGTTCCTTGGGACTGCTCGTGAAAAGTAGGCTAAAAAACTTTTGTCAATTTTCCTGGTTGTCAAAGATGCAGACAAAAACTTTTTTGAGCTCGGCTTTCTGGTGGCCTGATCAAGAAAATGACTTATGCTCTCTTTTCCAGTTCTTCGCAAGGAGTTTGAAGTCCCTCCATATTCTCAAAGTGTGGAGCTTGGCAGCCAAATCCAATTGAGATGTCATCCTCCAGTGGGAGTGCCAAAACCAAGGGTAAGTGTCACTACTCTATTGATTTTGATTCAATTAGATGCATGATGCAGAAGACCCCAAGCTTCTTCCTTATTGGGGCCATGAGAATCTAAACAAACAATAGGAAATCAACTGTGAAATTGTGTCAATAATAGAAAATACAGAGTGGCCCACAAAATTAGGAAGATTACATTTGATTGCCCTTTTAGCTGCGAAATCAAATATTTCGAGCTTTGCATGAAATACAGAATGCCTTATTTTTTTTTGCTCTGAACTTCTTATGTTCTCCAGTTTCAATGGGCAATCTGTATATCTTCCACGGCTATGTGGATAATTAAGCAAGATTGATTTATTATTGGTTGAACAATTTGCCTTTCAGATTTATTGGCTCAAGGATCGAGTTGAGGTCCAGCCAGAGCGTGATTCGAACTACATTCAAGCTGCTGATGGACATCTGATCATTATCCAGGCCAGGGAAAAGGACAGAGCCAACTACACTTGTGTTGCAGAAAATGTGGCCAATCGAAGGCTCAGTCCTCCTGCCAGGCTCACAATTCATGGTAAGACAGTTAAGGCCAATTAGAAAAAAAGGTACAGAGTGTCCCCAACAAAAAAAGCAGTTCACAGAACTTTTTGCGCAGATTCAACCTCTCTACCAATATTTACTCGTTTAGCACATGCAATCCCTGACAAATCTCATGATTAATGGAATTTCCAATTTGGACTTGGCCATAATAGATCATGTCATTATTGTGCTCCTAAAGCTACGTAGGAGAAGCTAGGGTAAAAAGGTAGAAAACATCCTGACTTGTGTCAAAACATTCCAAAGAAAGTAAATCAGGCCGCACAACTTCCAGAATGTTGTCCTAGCTGATGTCAAAAATTATGGCAGTATTTTGCATATACCATTTGACAGACAATATTCAATGGAGAAAGCCAATAGGAAAGAAGAAGCCATCCAAATGTCACAAATGTGGCACACAACTATTGAATTTTGGCAGCGTCAAAACGCAGGATGAATCCAAATACTATGGAAAAACAGCAGTACACTACTTTTGCTTTGAAGTTAATTATTCAAGCAGAACGAGGTCAAATTGTGTGCAATGTAATTGACTGTCAAAGCAGGGGAGCTTTTTAGCGAGTAGTAGGTGAGAGAAGTTAAATATGAATGTGGTATATAAAACCACCCACAGTGTTTCTAATTGAATGTGGTATGCTACACAGGTTGAAAACATGGCAGACAGTTATGAAACTTTCTCTCTTGGTTCCCTTGGGACTAATTATGGTACAAAATGGCATAAAGTCTTTGCTCATTGAAATCTTCCATTTTTGGTTGGGGCTTCTTGTCGCATATGTTAATTTACAGAGTTGAGTGGTTGCTGCAAGTTTTAGTGTATGCAAATCTCTTGAAAGGGCTTGTTCTGAGCAACTGCTGCTGTGGCAAAAAGGGAAAACACAATTTTCGTTTCCCTTATTTATGTGACAGCAAGTCGAAAAGGGCCAAGGAGGCGGAAACTCGCGAGCTCATGCCCTTTTTTTTCGGAAACAATTGTCACAAAGATTCACCATGGCTTTCACGTTGCATTAATTCTAGCCCTTGCTTGTAATTGTCCTTGGAAACTTTAATAGCATGATAGTTTACCTTAGTAAAATGTCAGAATACCACTGAAACAAAGGCAAAAGGGCTGGACTGTATTTCAGTTAACATGTATGTATATTATGCACAGGTTTCTTGTAGTGGTCTGTTTTTGCAGCTATAGGAAACGTGGTGGTAATGTTTGCTATGGCATCATTTTTGATGCGTGTTTTTATGGTATTGCACTTATCTCCTCGGCCTTTCTCTCACTTTCGATCTCGTTGCAGTGTAGAAAGTAGAGCGCACAGCTTGTGTGTATTCCTTACAAACGTAAACGTAAGGAAGGAAATGTCCCATTTTTCTGTATGCTACTCTAGCGCCTAAGAAATACTTTTTAAGCAGTCGATTTGAGGCTTGCAGAGTGGGAAAAATGACTTGGTACATTTATGGGCGCCATTAGTGCACTGCTAGAGTTACGCTTGCTCAGTATCAAGTAAATCCACATTTTTTGCAGCAATTTCTCATTTACAGTGTGGGGACCGCGAGCCTCCAGTTAAAACTGCTTTTTAAATTCTGATAATCCCAGCCCACAGATGGTGGTACACACATTTAATCGTGGTACATTTTTCTTGAGAATTGCCCCTGTGTGGCATCATTCTGGCAAATGTAGGACATGTATAACTGCAGAAGCACAGCATAGTGGTACAATGTGGAATGATGCTGTTTTCATTAAACAAGAGGAAGTTGTAGAGCTTCCTGCCCCCGCGAATACTTTTATGGGTACACTATGACCCTTTGCTTTATACCACTCGTTTATACCATTAGCGATCTGGAAAGCAAAAACACCCCATAAGTATATACACATGTGTGTGAGCTTTGAGAAAGCATCAGCAACGTTTATTCTTTTGTCATTCAGATGATGATGCAGTTGGCACACACAAACTTTGATGCAGCCATGAAAAAAAGCCATCAAAAGTGAGGGAGTTGGAAATGGCTCAAAGTTGATAACAACTTTATGAGCTGAAGTTGAGTCATCACTTATAGCTCATGTAGATTTTGGCACTGCTCAGCAAGTAACCTCAATTTTGCATAAAATGAATCATAGGGAGATAGACATGAGTTTTGATTAAGGAAGTGCGAGAGGCATTTTCAGGGAGCCATTTCACGTTTTTTAAGAGGTCATAAAGCACAACAAAAATGACCTTGTTTCTTTGAGAATCAATGGGCGTCCTCTGGGGCTCATTGAGCGACTTGTAATGAGGTCCCTTGGGAGCTCTTAACAAGGCCACAAAAGGATGGTGGTTGAAAAAAATTTTTTTTTTTCAGTCAGTGGAGGCTGGTCCCTCTGGTCTCCATGGACAGATTGCAGTTCCAACTGTGGGCAAGGCTACCAAAGAAGAGAGAGAAGGTGTGACAACCCTACTCCCAAATGGGGTGGAATGATGTGCGATGGATCGCATGTGGAACGGCAAAAATGCTCAGTGCCTTGTGCAGGTAAATTGCCTTTTATCAATATTAGGATAACTTTGATGCAAGAAGACTGTGCGCCGTTCAGCTGTTCTCATTGATATTTCGCATTAAACGAATACACGCGCACGTTAAAATGAATTGCTTAGTAAGCGCAGTTCAACGCACTCAAGGTACTTAAAGTTATATGATCTTACTTTTTGGCAATTGACGGCTCAAAATGGCGCTTGACGGCACTTGACGGCACTTTACGGCACATAGTGACGGTACATAGTGACATCTCTAGGCGCTTGACGGTGTTTGACGGCGCTTGACGGCACTTGACGGCGCTTGACGGCACTTGACGGCACTTGATGGCGCTTGATGGCGCTTGACGGCACTTAACGGCACTTGACGCCACTTACGCAACTTTACGGCAATTTTCGGTACATAATAACGGTACATAGTGACGCCTCTTGGCGCTTCACGGTGTTTGACGGCACTTGACGGCACTTGACGGCGCTTGACGGCGCTTGACGGCAATTGACGGCAATTGACGGTATTCTGCGGTATATGGCGTCGCTTCAAGTCGTTACACGGTGCTTCACGACGCAACACGGCGCTTCGTCGCATTTCAATTTAGCTCACGGCGCGACTAATGCTAAACGGCGCTACACTCAATCCCTTGCTTCAATCGGTTGAACTTGGTTTTTATTTTTTATAACTCTCATCTATTTTTGCTGCTCTTGCAAATAATGCTTTTCTAATGCTTACATCTATTGTACTTGTACATTAATCGCTTTTTTTGCTTTGCAATAATTCCAGATGGAGCCATTCCAACCCAAATCACCCAAGAAGGTAATTTCCCCTTAGAATAGTTGCAGTGCATCTTGGCTTGGCTTTTAGTAAGACAAATGTCTTCTAATTAAGGCCAAAACTGCACTGTTGTAGCGGAATGAGCCGTAACCATTATTTTCCATCTGTCACCAATCGGACTCGCCCCAAAAGCCAAAAGTGTTTAGATTTTTATTATATGTGCCTATTTTTTTCCCTATTTAGGTTAATCATTTATAAATCAAGCAATACTGCAGCAGTAGCAGAACATTTTGTGACATTTGCCAAATAATTAATGGCAATGCATCTCAATCTGGGTTTCGGTGCATTTCTGGCTCAGATAGAAGCAGACTTTCTACCTTTATTGTACTTTCATGATTGGATGTCAGAATACTATGCTGGCATATCTCTTACACACAAATGTAAGCAAACACATAAAACATTTATCCTAGGTAGGGCTTGCTGCAAGCAGATCTGTGCCAATCTATTTTGTGGCAAAGAAAGAAAAACCAGATAAATGAATATTTTTATTTTGCCAGAAGGGCCTGATCATGTATAGGCAGTGAAGTTTGGGTCAAGGCTGCATCTTCATCTTTCTACCCTACACTATCTTCTGCTTGTGATTCTGGTCATGCACAAAAATGTCTTTTCCCCCTAAAACATCCAGATCAGCAGATTTTTGTGTGTGTCCTTGTTCAAAAGTTCCCCCCTACAAGAAATGTGACAGCCTTTTTAAAGCCCCTAATACCTGCTATCTGCTTGCTTAGATGATAGACTACCACGGCTACTCTACCAAAAATGTAAGGGTTGATTTTTATCCCTTAGTTAATATTTTCTAGCCAATTTTGGAGAGGAGTTTTTGACTTTTTTGTCTGGTTGGAAGGAGCTAGGAAATGTTTTTGTCGTGCTTTCGCATAACAACTTTGTGGATATGTCATCTTGGCTGGAGGCATAAAAGGGGAGAAGCCGATAATAGGCACACACCAGTTTAGAAATGATGGGTTAGAGCTGCTTTTGTCCTGTCATCCCCAAGAGCTACTTGATAACAAGGCACAAAAACACTTTTTACAATGTCATGGGAGGTTCTGGTGCAACCCTGCAAAATGCCACTTTTCCTACAAACAACTTGACATCTCTTTGTTTCTCTTGAATTATAGCGCTATTATTTATGTTTCAGCTTTAGATGGAGGCTGGTCAACTTGGAGCCCTTGGACTGCTTGCAGTCAAGAATGCTTACGTCATCGACGAAGGGATTGCAATCAACCCGAGCCACTCTATAATGGAAATCCTTGTACTGGAATTGATCGTGATGCATCAGCCTGTTTCGGAGACCTTTGCAGGGAAAGGCAAATTCCATCTCAAATTGTGCCCAATTCCCATCCAGTTAATGAAGGTGAGAATATGGTACTATTCCCATTTTGAAGTTCTTTCTATTATTGAAAAACTTTGTGTAAGTAGTATTCCAAGCCTCAAGATATAGCTCAAAGGACTTAATAATATTATTCCAAGGCCGACAGCTACTTTATAGCTGAAGAAATTCCATATTCTAATGAGCTTTTCTAGGCGCGTTGAAAAACTTGGTTAATCAACTCCACTCCGCATAACAGTTAAGCCTCAATATGTGGCCACTTTATGAATCCTGAGCCCAAATAATGCACTTTTTCGAGTAAATTAATGTTTTCTCTCCCTTAAGAGCTTGATAAATTACAAAATTGATGATAAAAATGAGGCTTTGGGGCCAGATTTCCCCACAGTGTTGCTCCATATCCAAAAGTTTCACCAAAGAATCAAAATGTGCACAAGAAATTAGGCTCAAAAGCACTCAGAGGGCAAAAGACCATAAAATACCGTGAGCACACACCCAATTTCTGCTCTCAATTGTTATTTCCTCATTTGGAACTGCCTGCACTGTGGGAAAGAGGAGTCTTGAAAAATAACATAAACCCATAGTGGTAGTGCATTAACTTGACACCAAGCGTTGTCATAAGCTTTGTTCAAAGTTTTCAAGTGTCTAGTCAATTTGGAGCCCAAAAATGCATGTTTGCCTAAAAGATAGGCAATTTTTTCAGGGCCCTCTATTCCCACTGTGCATTTTGTGTGAGGGTGCCAAAGCCTTGCAGATCAAAACAGTAAAAGACAATCTAGTTTGGGTTCGAGAGCTTCGGCTGTATACCCATATATAATCGTATAACGTTAGTAGTATATGTGGGGTTTCAATTGCTTTTCCGTGTCTGCACAGTGGGAAATCTTGCCATTATCTGGTCTAGAGTTGCTTTCACACTCAGCCAGACTCCTTTGAACTGGCATGTCTAGACGTTATAATCCCTGATATAATAATGCTAATAGGGCACAAATTGGCTTCTTCAATTGACAGGTCACGTGGGATTCCAATAAGTGTGTACCACTGATTTAACCTTGGTAAATACTACTTTATTTTTGTGACATCTTTTGCCACTAGAGGAAGAAGAGATTGTGTTGCTGAACGTGATCTCAAAAAGTGGAAGCTGGTAGTGACAGAAATCCCTCTTGGCAACTGCTCACACAGCATTAACAACTGGCTACAAGAGCTCTTCATCCTTTTGGACATTTTCCACACTACTGCTACAGTAGTAGTATACCACTTTTTGCTTCTGGCATACCCTGCTTATGTTCTTTGCAATTTCTCAAGCAGCAGTTATCTCGGCCACCCTGTCGGTGTCCTATGTCCTGATGACATTTCCTAGCTCGTCCACTGTGGGGAAAGTCACCCTCAAAATCCCATTTTGGTAAATTTAGTCTACTCAACTGGAAAAACTCTTGATGCAGTGCTCTGACTTTTTGCTTCAAGGGTGCCTTTTCCCCTCTGTGGAATTCTTGCTTTCTCCAAATGATTTCAGTCCCTTGGGAAGTGCAATTTGGTCCTCCTTGTGGCATTCAGGAATTTCGTCTAATCTCATCGAGAGCAATTGTCTTTGCTTGAGATCAAACCTCGATTTCTTCATCAAAGCCTCCCTCTCACCTTCCTAAATAGAAATTGATTTCGGCTTATTGCGGAAAAAATACTATATAGGTTAAGCTCCGGATATTTCAAGCCCATGGGCTTTGGTGAAAAAAATGCAGATATTTTCCCCTTGATTTATGACGACTCGGTTCTTCTGTGGGATTGGAATGTGGTCGCGTCGTTTGAAATTCAGGTCATATTCTGGGTATTATGACACTCATGCCCTGAATAAAGTCCTATTTTATATACTGCATGTACACTACTATACTATTATGGCTCTGTGCTTGTAGAAAGCGCAATGTATTTGCACTTGTCAAACAAATGACGTATTGGTAATTCAAATAAAACCCAATCCAAAAAGAGCAATTGTTTTTCCGCAAGAATTAACCTTGAACGAAGATCTGCTCAAAATCGAGAAAAGAATTCGAAATGCTGATGAAAGTAAAAGAGCTTGAGTCCCATTAAGGCTAAAATCTTTCAAATTCAAGCCTGGCTTAAACTGAGCTTCCCAAAGGCTAAAAAGGACTTTAAAGTCCGTATAGATGGCTATCTATTTCAAAGCCAAATCTGTTCAGCATTTCTCTTTTGGATAATGTGGTTTAGTTGTTTGTGGCTTGATTTTGAGTGGGATTCCTTAGCAAATGGGGCTCTACACAGCGGAAAAGTGCAGAGTTCGAACATTAACCTAGTTTTGCGGGTAATGCAATCAAGGCTCTCTTTCTTGCATCCTTTCCTGTCTTGTCCAATCGCGGAAAACATCTGTATAAATGGCCATACTGATCTCTCGAGGGGAATCTCAAAAAGTAGCCGCGGCGCGCTAGTGTACCATAAATGTTCAGGGATGCAAAATTGATCATATTTTTCTATTCTCCATTTTCAGCTCAAGTTGAGGCGGATTTCTCCTTGCTTATTGGCTTGAGTGTGGCTTTGGCAGTTTTCCTCATAGTGACTCTGACTTCCATCCGAATTTTGCGAAGAAAAGGACGAAGCCCAAGTGTGTACACAATGACAAATCTCAGTAAGCTTTTTTCCAATTTCAAGAATCATAAGGAAGAGTCCTTTTCTCTCCTGCAATGTATTGAAGCAGTAGCTGAAAAAATCTGTATTTGGCATGCTAAGCAATTTATTTATGGTCTAGTGAGTGCTGAGACAATCTTTCAGTAGGAGTAGCAGAAAAACTGCAGGACATAAATCTTGGTTCAGTAGACTTTCCTTGGAGTAAACTCGATCCCTCCTTTCAGGAGTGCACAGCACAACAGAAATAGAGAAAAAAACATCATTTAAAAAATGTTGCTCCATTTTTTTTTCAGATTACAGAAGGGAATTTTCCACTGGGAACAAAGGCCCATCCAAAAACAATGGTGATCATCAAACTGACAGCTTGTTGGAAATCAACACCAATCTAAACAAAGATTCACATTACAACAACAGAAGTACCATAGACATCCTCAAGGGCACCACTATCAACTCTGCTGCTGCTGTAGAAGCCTCTCCTCACCCAATGTCTACGCCTAAATTGATGCATTATGACTCGGCTGTCCCATCTCCATTTTTGGACAAAAAACAGCAGCAGCTGCTGATGTTACCAAATACCCCCCAATTAAAGCCAAGAGCTGTCAGTCCGGCCAACTCTGAGGAGCATCAATATGACATTCCTTTCAGCCACTTACAAAAGAAAAAAATTGTTCATCCTCAAGAAATTGATCCTGATTATGATGAGACTGATCATTCCCCCAGGCAACAGCACAAAATGCACCAGAGAAGAAGCAGAAGCTCCAATAGAACTTCCAGTGGAACTAGCCAAGGTGAACTCATAAGAATTTCCCTGAAACCTAACTAGAAGCTTGAAATGTACTTTTTCTGTTTCAGGCTCATCCAAGTGGGCCAAATCACATGATCAGGGCAGTTTGCTACAGCCCAGATTGGTAGTAGACCACAGCGGTGCTACTCCCCTGCTACCCAGGAGGTGGTCAGGCTCAGAAAGCTCTCTGGACTCAGATCCCATTATTCTGTCTTCCAACAACCAAGATAACAGACAGTCCCTTACCTCCTGCTCTCTTGACCCAGACAGCTTCACTTTTGCCTCAGTTACTCATTTGGGTGCCACACTCACCCTGCCAGACTTGGGAGTGAGCCTAACCATCCCCGAAGGTGCCTTAGACAAGGGATACACTGAAGAAGTTTTCCTTGCTGTCATGACAGAGGGCAGAGACAGGCCCAGGCTGTCTGATAACCAAACCCTGCTAAGCCCTGTGGTCCTGACTGGCCCGCCCAGGTTAGCGTTTAGAAAACCAGTGGTCCTGACTTTTGGCCATTGTGCCATGTCCCAGAACTCCTGGGAAATGGGTGTGTACCACTGTGACTCACTCTTTGCTGACACTGATGATACTCCTTGGGTTAAATTGACCACAGTGGGCCTTCAGCAAGACTCCCAAGTGTTGGCCCATGTAGAAAATGACTCCTGCCATATTATGACTGATTATTTATCCAGGTTCTGCCTAGTGGGCCAGTCTGGGAATCAGGTTGGGGCTGTCAAGGCCTTGTACCTACTCATTTTTGGCCAACCTGTCTCCTCCAGCTGTCTGGACTTTTCTGTCAGTGTCCAAGTCACTGACAGGACCCCTAGTTCCTTAGAAATGGCCTTGAGGCTGGCTGAAAGGCAAGGCTATGGCCTGCTAGAGACCCCACACATCTTCAACTTTTATGATTATGGCCAAGGGTCAGACTTGTCCATCACCCTGAAGGATTGTGTGGCAGGGTGGGCGATGAGGTCCAAAAACCAGACCCTCAGTTTCTTTGATGTGTGGTCAAGTGGTCAGATTCAGGCAGTAACCTTCAACCTGGAGCATGTGGATCCCACAGTGCAAATTATAGCTTTCAAAGTGGGCCTGAGTCAGGTCCAGTGCCCTGTGAGCACCCTCAATGAGGTGTTCAACATCCAAGTAGACACTAAAGCAAGGCTAGTCAAACCCTTGACCAGCAAGAAGAGATGGAAGATTCAAAATGGCCTCTTGACCACTGCCAGTTCAGGCTCCACCAGTACAAGCTCCACTTCAGACAATGTGTTCAGATTGCCATCTGGGCTCAAAGCCAGACTTTGCAGAGCTCTGGATTTGGCACCTACCAAAGGCATGAATGACTGGAAGGCTTTGGCAGCTGCTCTCAGACTGGAGACTGGTTATTTTATGGCCAGGTCTAGCCCTACTGAATGTGTTTTGACCCTGTGGGAGGTCCAGCAACAAAACAACACTGAAGGCACTGTCAGTCCTCTTGTGGACTTGCTGAACTTACTTAGAGTGATTGGTAGGCAAGATGCTGCTCTCATTGTGGAAAAAGAATTTGGTCCATGGATTTAATGTACTGCTACTATTGAAATATTTAGAATAAAGCCATTTAACCAACTATTGATACAATATGGTGCAGCAATTATAACTTATTTTTTTGGTTGTCTAAGGGGATGAGAGAGAGAGCTAGGGGGAAAACCAAGGGGTTGTTCAATTCCTTTTTTTACCAGACTAATCTCAGGTCCTAATACTGCCAGTTCCATGACAAGCTTTCCATCAAGCTTTTTCGCGGAAAAATGCCACCCCTTCACATATCTGATAGGGTCCACTAAGAGGGTTCATGTGGGGAAAAGAGGAATGAAAACAAAATGATTTTTTCCATTTTACACCCATAGTGCTTCTTTGCCTAAAGGGGTTGTCTCACACCACTATCGAAGGTAACACATGTCTGCATGTCTCTAGTATAATAATATGGGAGAAATCTGATATTTTCCTACCCTCTTTTCTGTACTGGTCCAAAGTTAGGAAGGCTTGAAATGACACCAGAAAATTGAAAAAAGGACAATTTGAATACCACTCTTCAGCTCTACATACAGCCTTTTCCGAAAGTAGCAAAGACAAGAAAAACAGTGAGGTTTTTTAGCGCACACCCAGCTAGCCTGTACCAAAAGGGGGCGATAATGTATTATTATAGATTCTGTAAATCTGGGAAAATCGACACTTGTAAGCATAAGAAAGGAGGAGCAACGAAAAAATGTAACTGAATACGAACCTCGATCTGGAATTACTTGAAAGAATAACTTTACAAACAATTTCCCGCGCGCTTTTCTCTTTTGTTTACATTTTTGCTTCGCGCCACGTGTTTGAATTCAGAACAGCTGTCACGCGCAATAAGCTGATGTTTTGTTATGATTTGAGAAGTTCAGGTATTCGTCAAATCAGGAATTCATTTGGTGAGTGCTTTTTGTATATACCAGGCCATTTTTAAGTATTGATTGCAATAAATTGTTTTCGTAGATATGAAGCAGAAACTTAGTCAAATTTTGGCTGATATTCAGTCAAAAACTCTCAAGATTGATGCCAGCTTTAAATGTGACTATTGCCACTTTTGTCACAGTGACTTGAGTGAATATCAGGCACATGCTTGTGATTACAGTGATAAAAACTGCGATGACAGCGATTATCATTATAATAGCAATGAAGAGGCCATTGATCAAGACTGTGATACTGGAGAACAAAGCAGTGACAACACTGAGGAAGCTGATGACATTGAGAATGGTGACTCAAATTGTGACAAAGGGGATAACAGCAAAATCTACTTTTGTGACCAGTGTGACTTTTCAACTAAATACTTCAAGGGCTTAATTTTACATAATGCTAGGCTGCATTTAGATAGGCAGAATAAGAAGAGGAAGGAAGGAAAGTTGGGCATTAGGAAGCCAAAATTGATGCCCAAATCAATCAAGCTGAAATCTGTCAAAAGCAGAAAGTTAAAAACCTTGCTGAAAAGCATGCACTATCATCAAACTCAAATACAGATCAAAAGCAGAGACCTGAAGCAAGAAAATGGCCAAAATGTCAAAGTCAAAATTGAAAGCTATGAAGCTTTGCAAGAGAATCCCTTGTCAATTGCCAATGTTACCACTTTGACCAAACAAGAATTTTGGCAAGAACCAGAAGCATTCAACTGTGACAAGTGCGACAAAATTTTCTCAAGTGATATGGATGTGGCTGAGCATAAATTGTTGTGTCACTCTTTTGAGTGTCATGTGTGCCATGTGGCTTGTCACACCTCTGGAAGATTGGCTTTTCATCTCAAGTCCAAGCATGATCTGATTCCAAAGAAGAACTTTAAAAAAAGTGAGAACCAAATGCTCAATTACAGATCTCAGCCAAGGTATCCTTGGGAAAGAGATGGTAGGTGAGTATTTCAAAGAGAACCTCAGGAAAGAACTGGAATAAAGCATTTCAAACATATCTTTAATTAAAACCAGTTCATTCTGAGCAGAAGGAAACAGTAGATATTTTCCACATTTTTTTAAGTTGGCACATCTGCTTTCAAAGCATTTTGCAGTGGATTAAGCTATCTAAAATCCCCAAAAGATGAGGATGATGGAGAGTAAGTTGGTAAATCTTCTTTGGAAGTGAATTTTAAGCAGATTTCCTTCCTCCCCCATCATGTGTGAAAATTTGCCCGAAAAAAGTTTGTAATTTACCATATCATCACTCCATTCCATGGGCTCAGATAATTTTGTTTGGATAGTGGTGGAAAGTCTTGAAAGTAGCAGCAGGCCTTTGTACCCTCAAAAGTACTGTGCTACATTCAAGAAAAGATTGATTTTAGTCGTCCTTCCTCAATCTAGATACACAAAGGGTCTTAAAACATGTCTCATTTTAAAAAGTGTAAAAACAGAAAAAAGCTAAATCAGGAAAAGGAAATCAGTACATTGGTACTTTCTACTTTTAATGGTACTTTTTGAAATATGTGGTGCCCCAATGTGAGGGATGGCTGAAAATGGCGCCCTTTCTGCTTTTTTGTGTTGCTTTAGCTTACAAATGGGGTCCATGGCGCGGTAGTGGTTTTTGTTGCCGTTTCTCCATTAAATGGGCACTAACCTAGTTTTTCTTGAGAGATATCTTGCGATTCCCTGTCATTGCTTAATGGCCCAGTTCAAATAACAAGTACGACCTTTCCAGTTATGAAGTCATTTTCCCTTCAACGATGCAGAAGAATGGCTGTTATTTATTAGCTCAAGGCCGATTTGTCTTGATTCTCCTTTTTTAATTACTTTTTTATCCCACTGTGCTGCTGCTGCAGTGCCGTTGTGTCATGTGCCAGCTGTTGTTGTCTTTTTAGAAAGTAATTAGCACAAATTGATGGAGATGGATGAAGTTGGCAAAATGAGTTAATCCAGCCCAAACTTGGCTTGAAATTGCCTTGATGCAAAAGTGAAAGCCCCTTTTGTGATCCTAGCATAACCTAAATAGCTTGCAGTCTAGTGGTGTACTTGACAATTGCATCCACTTTGCAAATATAAGGCAGTCGTTGCTTTCCAATCAAAAACAGATCCACAGGATAAAAATCAACTCTTACCAGAAATACTGTTTTATGCAATTCTCGAGATGTGTAAGCTTTTTCCCCTTTTTTTGCCCAACTGGTAATAGCAATTGGCATGCCCCAAAACATGACTTTCCCTAGTTCTCTCCATAAGAAATGACTTTCTAAGCAACGGATGATTTCACTTGGCTCAATATTACACGATTCTATATATATGGCATAGATAGCTGCGGAATGGGAAAGCAGACTATTGCCAGAATAAATGCTTATAAACTCTGTAACGTTAAAGGGAACAATATGCTAGGATTTTCATTTCTAGTAACGCAACCTAGCTGTTTTAAAGGCTTTGTTTTTAGCTTCTTGGTCTCACCCTGGAAAAGCTGCTTCGAGCTTGTAATTGTCTGGCTTTGTATGAAAGACATGGGGGAGGGAAGGATTGGTCTGTAAAATATGGATATGGGCCGATGAAGTCGAAAACTGCTCCAACAAAACAATAAGCCATTGTTCCACATTTTCCCCCATCCTCCTTTAATTTCCGACAGCTCTGTGTGCAAGAGTGCCAAACTTTAACCAATAATAAAGCCCAAAAGTCTTTTGTGCGCCCGCCGCTTTAATTTCCGCCCTTTTAACTCATTCTTGGCCGTTTTAGCCTCGAACCAAAAAATGATAACCATTATCAGTAATGTTAGGGCCCACATGTAGTAACATGGCGCCCAACGTGGGGCAGATTCTCACCTTGAATTGGAACTGAAATCACCAAATGAGGACTTGGCATTTTTTGCCCTCTTTTCCTTGGATGTTCCCTCTGTGGTTGTAGCAGCAGAAGTCTTATACTATGTTTTTGCATGGCCAATAATCTCATTTCTCCGGTGGCTTAGCCTGGGGAATCCACGATGTTTCTTCTTGGCCTTAATCCCGTGTTATTCCCACGCTTATGGTTGCAATAGAATACACAAGTCACAAAGGGGCAACTCAGTTGCAAAAATCCACACACACTATGGCTTCTCTTTAGTGTGGTTCAAAATGAAAGCAATTAAAAATTAGAGCGAGCCTCAAACTGGATAAGTGCTGAGTATCATTAGGCGAAAAGTCAAATACCCCTTTTGCCCTTTGGGGAATTCCATGAAGCCTACTTGAAAAGTTGCCAAGGAGAAAGGCTGGGTCCTTTTCCGAAAATCCCCTTTAGTGCCTAGAAAGATGAATGGATTGACTGATCTTGATTTTGTAGCACTCCTAATGAGAACCAATTCTTCTCTTATCAATACATCAACTGATTAATTCCAAATCTTGACTGTACGTATGGTAAAGGGGGGAAGTTGGGGGAGGTCTTTATTGGACCATTACATTCAATGGCTTGATGTCGAATTCAATTTCTTGTTGGCTTCAAGCTACGCTAAGTCGGTTCAGATCCGGACATTAATCTTAATGCCTGAAATACGCTCTTGCAAGGTCATTTATTTGAATTCAGCACATAAAGTGCAATGTGGCAAATCTGGAACTTTCAATATGGCTCGCAAAGGCCAGAAAAAGAGTGGACGATATAATTATTTTAAGCTTGTCGTTTTATAAATAAATTTGGTTTGTTAGTTGGCAATTGATAACAATCCAGATCTTATTAATCATCAATGATATTAAAGGGAACAAGGTCCGGATTATTGTAATGGAAATAACATAATGGAAAAAATAGATTCAGCTGATATTTGCGTAACTTCTTTAGCGTTTAGTAAATACTTTGTTAGCGAGCAATTTCATTAGGCGATTAGCAAAGTTTCACTGGGTAAATTCCGAAGGTGCAAGCAGGTATCAAGGAAGTTGCCCAAACTTTGGCCACCCTTATTGAAAGGGTCAGATTTCTCACTTTTGGCCTTTCATCCTGAATTTCGGATAGTTTGAGCCATTGTTGGACCTTACTTGAATGAAAGTCTTTTGACGTTAAAGGGGGGAGGGAATCTATTGTATTTCAGCAAACAGGAAAGTATGTCCAAAGAAGGTCACACTGCAATCTTGTTCACAACGCTAGACACTTTTAGGAATGTCCCAGGGGGATCCTTGATTTATACCCTTTCACCGGGTGTGATGCATTCAAAATCCTGACTTCAGCCGCTTCGCAAGTACTTTCAAGTTTATAAAACACCCACGAAATACGAAATTTTCCTCAGTTTGCAAAGTTTGTTAATCGATAACGAAGGCTTTTGGCTCTTACTTTTTTTAAAGGTTTCCCAATAATTTTCATAATTAAGCTAAATCAATCCACAAACATAAAAAGTTTTATTTCAAAATTATGAATTATGTGAGCTAAAAATTACTAAATTAAGCACTGATCTTCAAATTAGCTAGCTTTAAAATTGAGATTCTCAGAAAGCTTTTTAATGAGAGGTTGCGAGACTGCAATAGTCAATCTTGCGTTATGATGCTCGATATTAAGCAGGTTTTGCATCTGCCATCGCAAACTCACTTTGTATGAAAAATTTCTTATTCTGAAAAGGCCAAATTTTTAGCTAAAATTGCTTTCATTAAGTGCGTTATTTGATTATGGAATTAAGGAAAATTACCAAACTTTATCTTTTTCCATCTGTTTTTCCTTTCAAAAAAAGCTTTTTGTGGGCTTTTTCCCTTCAGCCCACATGGAATTCTTCTTCCATCTCTTCTGACATTTTTATGACTTCTCCTTATCCCACAGTGCTTGGAATCATGTTTTTTGTAGTCATTTTTATCCCCCGCCTTGAATGGCATTTCCCGCTCTCCCTCGACTACAGACGAATTTGCCGCATTTGCGCCATATCCTCTAAATATCCTGCACCCGAAAAGCAGAATAGACTAATTTTTCAACTTTTTTTTGTCCCTCAGCACAAAAGAAATGCATTGTTGTGCATCTGCCAATTTCCACTTCAGACTTGGCATATTTATTGCACCAAACTGTTGCAGTCAAAAAGTCTCGTATTCGTTTTTATGATTTCACGGAATTCCCATGGGAGGAAACCGTTATATTTTCCCTTTTTTCTCTAAAATGCAGAAACTTTTTTCAAGGTCTCTGATCAGCTTTATTATTGTGAAAGCTGATAAGAAAAGGGATTAGAAAGTTTCTGACAAACATTTCAAGCATATCCTTAGCTGCTGCAAAATATAACTAGATTTCAGCAGAAATTGGATTAGCTTAGCTCCACTCAATTTTCACTATGAAAACGACCTTATTTGTAGGGGTGCTGATGCAGTGCGCAAGTCAATAACAGTCGCTTTTATTATTGATGTTATTTGCAGTGATAACAATATTTTTCATCTCGTTTTATTTCTGGCTCGTTTCTTTTGCTTTTTTCGCTTCACGATCAGTTCATGAGTTGAATCCAGGGCAAAATCTAGGCCTTCGCCAGTGACTGCACAAGCAGGCTCCAAATGCCACAGTTGTCCCGGCCCAAATTCGTTCAATCCCAAGTATTTTTCAAGCTCACCGCCAGACTTGGCTGTAGGTAAATCCTGGAAGGAAGCAAGCAGGGAAGAAAATAAGAGTGAAGTCCTCTTCATATGTTTTCAAGCCTTTTTGATATTCAGTGCATGATGCTGAATATCAAGGACGACGTGGTGAAGAAGCTCACTTTTTTCTAGCTTGCCAAAATTCACAAACTTTGATGCTGCCATCTTAAAAAATGGTGGACTTTTTTCCATCTGTGTTTTTGCTCAAAAAATAGTTTGGGCATTTTGGGGGGGCCTCTCAAGGACACATGCCTTTCAGCCAATGACAAGCACGAAAATTGGCTTGTCACTCAAAAACTCACAACATAATAAAGTGTATTTCAATTTTTGTCCATCTTTTGCTCATTACGTACCTGCTTGTTAGCAATGACCAACAATGGCACTCCAACATTTTCTGGAGTCCTCATGATCCTATGCAGTTCCAATTTGGCCTCTTCCATCCTCTCCACGTCAGTGGAATCCACGACGAAGATAATTGCGTCAGTGGCCCGCGTATAAGGCCGCCATAAAGGCCGCACCTTCTCCTGTCCGCCCACGTCCCACACCAGAAAAGTAAGGCCACGTGACCTGCCCGCAGATCCTCGTACACGCTCACAATTGAACCCAATCGTGGGCACCGTATTGACATATTGATCAAATTTGAGCCTGTAGAGCACTGTGGATTTCCCAGCTGAGTCCAGACCAACCATGACCACGTGGTGGTCCTCTTTGAGGCTTGGCAAAGCGTCGATCAGAGCTGAGGTGCCTTTGCCCACTTTATCGCCCACGTGGGTCACCCATGAGACCATGCTTTTGACACATTCTGACACGACCTAAAAAAAGGCAATATTTATATTATATGTTAAAGTTTACTGAGAAAATCTTGCGCAAGCCTTGGAAAAATTATTAAATAAAGCAGTACAACTTAGCTGGTGTAAATATTTAAAAAAGCAATCTCAGATTGACAAGATGAATGCATTTTTTGGGAGGAAAACTTTTTCGCGGAAAATAGGAAGGGGAGTTGTTGTTGTTGGCCATGGTGATATCACATTAATTACCTGATTTTTGTTGGCATTTGTGCTTTTCAGGTCATAGCTGCTTTCCTCACTGGCCACCGAATCTAGAGCTGAATAGCTGTTACTCAAAGGTCTTCTGGGGCCCAAACTGGTTCGACCGCAGCAACCGGTTAATCTAGGAAAGTCAGCCGATGTCTCAGCTGTTGGCGTCTCCACCGGAGGATAAGCTGAGATCCATTGTGCATTCAAAGGATCATTTTTGAAGTATGCTGTTGTCTGATGAGGTTTAACCAGTTTCTTGGGAGTTCCTGACGGGCTAGAGGGAGCTGACTTGTGCGGCTTCAAAGTGGCACTTTTCGACCCATTCTGGCCACTTTTGGCTTTGCGTGACCTCGACTTGGACCGGTTATTGTTGTGCTGCTGACAATTGGGGTTTTGGCATTTTTTGCTCGGATTTGACTGCTGTTGCCTTCTCTGCCTTGCAATGGCAGTGGCGCCATCTGGGCTGGACTGGTTAACCATTTGACCATAAACCGGCTGATGGTGGTACACCACTTGGCAAGGAACCACATGAGTGGTGGTTTGACCAGTTTTGAATATAACAGGCTGTTGCATTACAATCGGATTGACCGGTTGATGGTAGATGATTTTTCTTGGTGGATTTGGCGTGTGACTGGCCGCCATTTTGCCATGAACCCGGCAATAACAAACTGCATGAACCTTGGCACTAGGTTGAGGTGAGTAAAATGAAGGATCCATGATTTTCTGCAAGGAAAAAGCACATTTTGAGAAGGGCTTAGTAATTGCTGGGAATATTTTTCCACGAGCTCAAACAAAGTTTAAAAGACTCCCCAGTTTATAGGGGGGGTTAAAAAAGAGAGGATTTCCTCATATTTGCTTTGGGGATTGACCCAATTCCGAACTATTGCTGTTGTTTGCAGTTTGTTACAGAAACACACCATATTTTGTAATTAAAGCTGTAACAGTCCTCAATTAAAGTTAATGCGCCCATGTAGTAGTAACTGCCCATTTTTCCGCAAAATGACCGATGTAGTAGGAATGGCACCCATTTTGTGCAAAATCTCGTTCTGCAGAAAATCACATAATTCAAGAAGAGAAACCTGATGAGAATTGGCAGCCTCAAAAATGCCTCCAATTTGGACCTTGTGATTCACAATATGTAGTAGACTCAAAGGAGCTCAGAAATGGGTATATATACCAGGTTATATTTGGTAAATAATAACAAGGGTGCTGCAGTATGCTATGTATATAGAGCTGACCAAAGCTAATATGATTAACTGATTGTTTGGTGACTACAAATACTTTTGTAGCGCAGCCCTTTGACCAGCAGCCAGCATGCAAAGCTTTATACCTAATTAAAAAGCCTTGCTTTTCACATGAAAGGCTCACTTCTGGCCTTTGTGGAAATGCAGCTACAAAAGAGGCCTGGATATCCAAGATTTCCTTGGAAACCCGTCAACAAAGCTGAAATTGCCTGTTTACATGGCTGCCAAAAGCTCAAATACCAGTTTGGATTTTATGCTCCTGAAAAGCTGGTTTTGATGGGAAAACTCGAAATAAAAGCCTGCGGTACGAGGGAAGATTAGCGAGCAGATTTTGCTTCAGATCTCAGCCAAAATTTGGGCCAAAAGGGAAAAAAGTTTTGCCTGAATACTTTACCAAGAGGATCAAGAAGAACCGGATGATTACGGATTTTGCGACCTAATTTTCTACACCCTCTCGATTTTACTAGTATCTCATAAATTGATCTCAAAAGGGGCAAAAATGAAAAAATCTTGTTCGGTGCGAAAACTCGATTTTATCTCCCACTTTGTGAGATTCTTGTCATCGCATGTGAATCTAACTTTGGAGCCTTCAGTCAAAGAATGTATATACCACCACCCTTCCTTTCTACCATAGCGCATACCAGAGAATGTGTGTACTTGTTCCGTGCCTGGAACCATAAAAAAGTTTGGCTTACTCTTTCATGTTGTTGCCTTGCTCACAGTGGGGTAAATGCCTACTAAATAATACCCCTATTCGGAATACGCTCACTTCATCGTGTCCCTAGATGGAAAACCTACCCTGCTGACATAATGGCAAACTTTCTGTGTTATTTAGCTCAGAAGGAATTATTCATGTTTAACCTCAATTTTTGCTGCTTGGCTGCTGAATATGAGTTTATTTAAGCAAATACGCCCCACTGTGGGCAAACATGAAAGATGAGAAAATAATGAGCTGAGAGTGAGAGAAAACTCCACCCTTTATTGAGCAGAATGTTGTTTCTTTCAACATCCTACGTAAGTATACCACCATGTTCTATGTAGAAAGTGTCCGGTAGAAGTAAGTAAGGGAAGAATGTCAGAGTTATTTTTATTAGTATTTTGCTTTTCGTGTGCCTGTTCTGCAGCCATGGAAATTGGGTCAAAATTAACTCATGAGAGCAAATTGACCCAAAGATGTTGTTGGCAAACAACCCCAAGAAGAACTAGGGAGAACAAGGGGGACAAATTAGTGGGCCCAAGCTCATGTGATTTGCTGCAGAAAAATGCCAAAAAGGTGTCAAAATGTCACAAAAAGGTAAATTAATTATTCCACCTGCTAAAAACTGAACTAGGCCACAGTGGGCAAAAAGGAATTCAGACAACGCCCAATATTGTAGTGTAATAAAATTAAAATGGAGTTTTGGATGCCGCAGAATAAATTGTTAGTGCAATTAGTTTGATATTTTGTCTGAGATCTGCGTCATCTTAACAGACATTTTCAACACTTGGCCTGGTAAAACAATGATTTATTTGAAGTTTATTACAAAAAAACTGACTTGTCTAGCCATTAGGCAACTTTTTTCTTGGCAGCTGAAGAGGGCTGATCTTCTAAAAGTGACACTTTGTCTTGTTTGTTTGTAACTGGAGCAATACCCTTGATGTTTGCCTTTCCAGATTTCTAAGACATCAAAAGAGCATGTATTTAACCTACTCTCTGCTATGGCAAATGATCCATATTAAACTTAGTCATCTGCAAAGAGGTGTTGTTGTAATGAAATTTTGGTGGGCAGTAAAAAATGCTAATTTTTCAGGCATGAGAGAACAAAATAGCTTATATCATCATTCAAGCCAAATGCAACAGTAATTAAGGAAAAATATGTGATAAATAGCTGAGATCAAGTCAAGCATTCAGGGAATGAACTCAAATATTTGCCTAAATTGTGGAAATCTCATTTGGAATCTTTTCCAAGTAGTACTTTTGTTGTTGGCACTTAGCTCACAAACTTGATTTTTTGGCACTGCAAATAAGAGCTTAAATAGGATGAGGCACATTTTTATGTGTGCGAAAAGCAAACATGGTGGAAAACAAGTTTGAGTCAGTATTATAGTAGTTGGGAAGAAAAAAAGGTATATACACACTAACTAACTAAGCCATCATTTTGTGAAGCTTCAGGGTCAGAAAACTGGGTAAGAAAATGCCTGGAATTTTGTTGTCATCTGATCCTGCGGTGTAATTGAGCAGAACATTTGCAAAAAAGGAAAGCTTCTGTTTTATCAATGCTTCAGGGACATCATGCATTACTCAATGAGCTAATCTAAATTCTGGAAATGTGTCTATTTCCTGTCATTCCTTGGTCCTTGAAAGATCAAGCGCAGGATAGTAATAATGAAAGACTTAAGGCGCCAACGTGGAAAACCGTTACAAGATAGTCTAGACTTGTTGGCGCCAATACTTGGCTTATTACTCTGACTTTTCTACAACATAGTACTATGCTTAACAGTCTAGACTTTACTATTGGCGGCATATTGCTCAAATTTCACAGGGAGAGGCAGTTTTTTAAGGAGCCCTTTTTATGCGAATTTTGTGGAGTTTCGTATTTCTGAGTACAAGGCACAGTGATGATTAGAGTCGAAGCTCTCTTCAAAAAGGGGGAAGGTATGGTGTCCTAAGTATTCAAGTAGAAAAAAAATGGCACGTCCTAGATCCTGTTTTGTCAGGGAAGAAGGACACTGAGAAAGCCCAAAAGGCACAACAACTCACACTATGAGAAAAATAGACTTAGAAAGAACAAGCTCTAAAAAATATGTATATATTTGTATGGAAAAATTCCCTTCATAACTGGAAGTTGCATCACAGTTTTGCTTGGATTATCTAAGGCTGTTTGAAAGTGTAAAAAAATATATACTCAGTGCTGAGTGATGGCCTTGAGAGGCCGAAAAAAAGGAGCCTGTATTGAAATCTACAAGTATGCAGCCTTTTTTTGAGAGGCTTCTTTCATTACCAACAAATGAAGGCCGAAGGGAAAGTAAAGCTGATTTTTTTTTCGCAGGACTAGTCAATCAGTCCATGTCCGTGACCCACATCATATACAAATGCAAATGACTTCTGTCAACCAACATCATTACTACATTATTACCTAAGCCACAGTGGGGAAAACATAGCTCAAAATAAACAATAGAAAATTCCCTTATGTGATCATGCTTCATAGATTCAATTGAAGTTCTGCTCCCCACTGTGCTGTGTTCTTGATCAAGTTGAGAATAGGTTAATATACTACATAAGACCAATATTGGAGAGAGCTTTAGACTACAAAGTGCTTTGCTATGTTCTTACCTACAAATATACTGCTCATTACTCTTTGTGCTAATGCCATTTTCTACAGTAGCAGCGACAAGCTGGCAATCACCTGGCCAAAATGGCTCCTGAAAATGGCCTAATATCGAGGTGTCAGCTTTCTCTTCCAAAATGGATTTGAAAGTTACTGCAATCCCAGATACTTTCCAAAGTAGGAAATTAATGGACTTTCCAAATGTCCCACTTTTGGGCTTGGCGCGCTTCATCATTTGTTACTGTGGGTGGCTTTGCAAGGTTTTCAGACTGAGGTTCCCTACGGTTTCTTAGGAACCCACGAACACATGAGGATTTTGACCAATTAGAAAAAAGTTGGACTTTTCGACCAAAAAAGGAAGTAACTCCCCAAAGTGAGCAAAAGCTCAGCTACTGCAGAGGTCATAAACTTTTCACAAAAGAAGTAAAAGCCGCAGCTCAGCAACAGTGGTGACAATTTCGAGGCCTTGCCCACAAAAAATAAAAAAGAGCCTTTTTATGCCACAAGGAATGAATACAATTAGTTGACCAACGAAAAACTGCATCTGAGCTTGCCAAGTCTTGGCTTTGGGGACAACTGACATTCTGTTTTTGTCGTGGTTGGCTTGGGTTGATCTCGCAAGAAGATATCTGCAGATCTTCTGTGACTTTTTCATGACCTTTTATAGTATCATAATAGCTTTAGGAACCAAAAGATCAAGCCCAAAACCTTTTCTACTTCACAAATGGGCCAAAAAACTAAATCCATTTAGATTCGACTACATTAGGCTTAAACAGATTAGCCCTCATGCCTGGTTCTCTTTTGAGATAACGCAATAATAAAAAAGTGCTACCCGATTATGGCAATAAATGTTTTGCCCTGTTGTTAATGTCCAAGCATGAAAACAGCCTTTTTTGGCAAATGTCACTAGCAGAGATTAAGTCAACAAAAATGAGGTTTCTTTCCTCTGCAGGCGTCATTAGTTGTTCACAGCAGTGAGCTTAGCTTGACTAACCTTTTTTCAGCTCTCTGCTATGTGACAAAATAAGGCAGCAAAGACTACAGAGTCTTAATTCATGTGTGTTTTTTCCCAGATGTCCAGGCTATTTTTTTAGTAGCTCTGTAAAGGTTGAAGTGTTGCTGACAAATCATGTATCACTTCTAAGTAATTGTTTTCTGCCACTGCTGCTATGGGTATGTACTTGCAGGAATTTCTCAAATAATGGAGCTGTTTTCCTTTGTTTTCAAACTGGCTTTCCGCATTTGAGAGCACACTCTGGAAAAAGTTGGGAATCATAAAAGCAAGTACGCATATCCTTGCTAAAATATGTATTCTTTTTTAAAAAGTACATTTACAATTATGCAAAAGCAATTACTGCAATAAGCAAATACTGCATGACATGCAATTATGATGAGATACTACAGGATGGCAGCATTGTTACTCATGATGCAGAAATACAGCATAAAAGCCAGTATCCAATGTGCTATATTGTTTGTATTTGTATGCATGGCAAATAATGCTAAGCATCACTTTTAATGAATTTGCATGCAATTTTCACTCAGATTAAGGAGATTGATGCTGCAGCTTGCGTAAAATTGGGACTGTCAAGCTAAGAAATAGATAAATCAAAAGCATTGGTGAAATTTGAAGAAACGCAAACTACTTTAAAGTACAATTTTTTATGAGCTATAAACTGGATAGAAATTAGAAAAAAAGCCCTCTGATCAATAAAGATGGTAAATGAAATTAGGAAAATGGCTTAATTCTCCTATTTTGTTGCATTTAATTCTGCGCAAATTTTCCCACAGTGCACTCCTTTATGCAGGCCAGATTTGAATAATGCAAAAGCGCAAAACCAAAATGGCCAAGGCCTTTTTGCACCGCGCTTAATGCTTTCTCCCAAATTACAGCTCAATTTTCAGCAAGAACATAAATAAGATAAGCAAAGCTCACAACTCAGAGCACTGTAGGGACGAATTCTCGCGAGGCAATAAAAAAACCTAGACACAATAGGCATTTTATGGTCTCATTATGTGTCACTGTGTGCCTCAACATTTTGTGTTTGTGCAGCCGAGGCAAAATTGTCTCAGCACCAATAAGCACTATGGGAAGAGAGGCCTGGTAAAAGGTCAGAGCTGGGAAAAAGTCCATTATAAAGAAGGCCAAATTGGATAGAAAGTCAATCCCAAGGTCCCAAGGGATCTTGGAAATTGTGATCAGACCCAAAAATGTCACGTTTTCCAGCTTCCTCAAAGCAAAATAGGCCCTAAACTATAGTTGGAAAAAGGGGACGCAGGTGCAATGATGAACTTATCACGGATACCTTACTTTCCTTAAAGAAGAATTGGCTTTTACTTCCATTAATTTCTTGGCTAATTGTTTAAGTTAATAGCTTCCAATTAATTAGAGCAATTTTCGATTACATTACCTCCCATAATTATGATGATGGGAAAAGTTGCAAATTCTCTGAAGGTTGTTGCATTACACAGAAATGGCCAAAAAACGCCTAGGGAATTTCCAGATGAGACCTCGTTTGTGCAACAACATTTTGCTGGTCTGGCTCCGGCTAAAAAGCATAAATTTCCTGGCTTTTCCAGAGGAAAAAATGGTGATACTGCTTCCCTAATGGATTTCCGACCACGTTTCTTTTAAATTCAATTTAGCTTCAGTAGCTTAAAAGAAATATGATGCGAGATCACATGATATAACGTTGCATGCAAAAAAGATATTATCCCCTTATACCAAGTGGAAATCAAAACCTTGGCACTTTTTCAATCAGTTTTCTGCAGCAGTGAAAAAACTTATTTGACCTTGACTTTAGCGAAATCAATACTTCAGCTGCACTGCTTTAGTTTACAGTAGCTCTCCATTTTTATTGATTACTGAACTCCTTACCTTATTTATAGCGCTGAGAGAGTGGATAGGTGAATTTATCACTTTTTTGTCGCTACTACATCTGCCTTTGTTGGGCTTTGACTCGCGACTAAAAACTGACGTTTCTCTGCTGTTTCTGCGGCTTTTCAGCTCGCCGCGCTCGCATGAAGCGCCGCGGTCTGCGCGGTCACAGCGTGAGCAGGACCCGGGTTCGAACCCGCATGTCAGCAAAATTTACTGCCGCATCACAAATCTTCTTTTGCTTTTCTTCTTCCGCTTTAATCATTATTTGTATGCTCTAGATTTCCAACTTTGCTCGAAAAGTGAAAATTCACAACAGGGTAAAACTTAGTTCATTTTTTGCAATTTCCCACCAAATAATGCATGATATTTAGCTTAATTCACGCGATAAAATCAAACTTGGAATTATTGCCATGGGAAACTTTTTCATTAATTGCCATCATGTTGATGTTGCTGGCAAGAAATGGAACGAGTTTTGCTGGTTTTCTGCTTTGATTAGCTTTATTTAACGATCTCGCTCTGTTGTTGTATATTGCAGCCATTTTTTGCCATTTTGGCACATCCAATAGCAAGCTTCTGTAATTGACTCGAGAATGACTCATTCATTCAGATGCATTCTTCGTCTCACAAATTCCAAGCGAGCGGAGCAGAAATGGAGCGCATCGTGACTGAATTAATTGATTTCGGCACTTTTACAAACGTCCTGCCAAAAAAACCTCTATAGCAACAGAAGGCAATTTGCTCACGATTTTAAATTGAGTCAGCTTTCGATTTTGGACTTCTAGCCTCATAATACGCAGTTTTGATGCTTCCCAGATGTTGTACTGGTTCTAGATTAGCTACAGAAATTGGTTTCACGCTTCTGTGACTCAGAATTGTTGAATGGAGAGCAGCATCTGAAAAAAGACTGGAAAGTAGGGAATAAGTTTAAACATCATATAACCAAGCTAATCAGCTGTTGTCAGCTGACGCCCAATCATGCTAGTGGGGAGTCGGGCCGCGCCGTTACCCATGAGCGTCAGCTGACGCCTGAGCATGTAAATTTTACCCATGCTAACAATTCATTAATTTTAGTAGCTCGGTCTGCGCTTCACTCAAAAATAAAAGATGGTTGGTGGCAGCATCAATTTTCTCAATATTAGAAGATAGCAGCTAGCTACCGTACGCCACAGCAGTGGCACACAGTGAAAATGTCACATCTACAAAAGAATTCCCAGAAGAAAGAAGCATCGTTAAATATCCCACGGGACGCATACGTTATTACAGCTTTCTGTAAGATACCATAACTGTTTATAATAGTGCTTTTTTCTGCACCAAAAGAAAAGCCGGCTTGCTCACAAGTATTCCAACGCACTGCAAAGAAGTAGCGAAATTCCAGTTTTCCTCGCGCATTTTCAGCACGATTGGTATCTTGAAATGCAAGATTCCACACTCCACTAATTAATAGGACAATCTGAAGAGAAAATCTTAGACAACAGGAAATGAACACCACCCAAAAAAGTCTTGAAATGTAATTCAAGTGAGTTCCTTCTTTTTCTTGTGAGTGTCGCACATCTCGCTGATTTTAAAATGCAGAGTCCAGCTGAAAGAGGCAAAAATTGCTGAAGCCGCGCTTTTCTTGATGATTTAATGTTGACTCAGTGATGCGTTTCGATGAGTCACTTTTTTTGTATGCTCGTCTGCGAGTTGAACGATAAGACTACTGCGAGCTCGATTCTGACATGCCTTCTTAACTCACACTTTTAAAACATTTATGCGCAGCATAATCAAATCATAATATTACATTAAGATATGTATATAGAGTGAAATGAGTACTTTTATGGTGGCCATATCATGATGGAGTCGAGCTGCCTTTCGGAAAATCAGGATCGATATGAAGAAAGAAAGCCCCCCAGGGGTCCATTTATTCGGCGAGGATCCATGAGTGTGTAGTATTCAGTAATCGAAGATTAACGCAAAACTAAAGGGATTATGCGCAGCATTCCGGCTCAGAATACTTTTGCCGTATCAGCTGTTTCCTAGAATACAACCGCTATGCAATTTATGCAAATCGCGAATAGACTGCAGTATTCTTCGTAGTGTTTTAATTATGCACATGGCTGCACTTTTGGGCCTCCGTTTGAAGAAAATGGCACTTTTCACTTTTCTTGTTGTAGCTATGTACAATTTTATTCATCTAGCTTGCGACGACGCTATATAGGAGTAGTAGCAGTTTATGGTTGCAATAAAAAATTGCTTGTGCATCCAAATACTTTAAAAGGCTAAACAATAAGTATGTATAAAGAGAGAGAGAGACAGAGAGATCATTCCAAAAGGCCAAGATCACCAGGAATGGAGGCTTCTTCTATTGACGACGACGACAAAACTTCGGTAGTATCACAGCAGCAATTCCAGCATTTGGCCTCGCCATTTTAGGCACTATTGCTTGAGGTCATGGAGGCCGCTGCCGTCGCCGTTGAGGATGCTGACGACGACCCTGTCACGGCTGCAGACGAAGCCGACGTGTGTGAGGCCGTCGTCGAGGCTGGCACGGGTCCGTTACTGTTGTTCGAGGTCGTCTTGATGATGTCAGCCTTGTACTTGTGGAAAGTTCGGTAGGGGGTTCGCTCCATGTCAGCCCTGGTGATTTTATGGGTCTTGTTGGCCACCAAGCCCTCTGACTTGCCCATGAACCACTCGTTGATCGAGGTCACTGAGGTCTCTGGCACGTTCTTCTTCAGCCACTTGGAATGCCACCGGCCAAAATCCCTGAATTTCCGTTGTGACACTGATTTGTGAGACTGGAATGAGAAGCATTATTATTATTAATACGGCCCATGTAAACAACTAATAGAGACTCACGTTTTTGGCGCGGGTTAACGCCAACCGTCTGTAGAAGCAATTTTCACTATTGATAACGTACAAGATCTTGAAGTTTCTCGGGTTGAACTTGCACTGGAGATTGTCCTCGAAGCTCACGTCACTCTTGTCGTTGAACAGCTCCTTTTTGGCACTGGGCGAGCTACAAAAAAGAGTGACACAGGTTGAAGATGATCCAGGAGTGTGTGGGAAAAATAGCTAGTACCTTTCTTTGGAGACGCCATTGTTGGCATCCTTGTCAGGCGGCGCGAGATGATTTTGCATTTCCCGCATCTTTCCGTAGGGGCTTTGGTTGTAGGACCTAATACTGCGAGGCAAAAATACAGGCTTTCGCGTCAGCTGGACTTTGCACTCGTCCGAAATTTCATCGCCAGGCTGGATGAACCGGTCGACATAGGAGGAGTATTTGCGGGCAGATTCCTCGTCCTGGTCAGAGTTGTGGCCCTCAGTCTCCGTGTCGAGGAGTTCTATGGTCATTTTCCCACTCTGGTGGTAGATGAAGATTTTGAAGCAATTCTCGTCGGCGAGCAGCTTTTCAGAGCGTTTTTGGTAGACCAACTCGGCCAATTGGCGATCCGCAGCTGAACTGCAAAAGCCGCCGGTGGCTCCATTTTTCTTCTCGTTGAGGTACAAATCGTAGCAGTCCACGCAGGACTCGTCCATGACCAAATGCTGCAATTGCCTCACGGCGTTGCTCACAACCTTTTGGAAAAAGCGGAAGACATTAGTGTCAATGTACTAAGCTACACTTGCTGGCTGTTACCTTGTCAAGAGTGAAAGACACATAGGCATGAATTCCAAACATCTCCCTAAGCGTGTCCTCGTAGGCTTGAGCATCCATGTTGCCATCCAGGAGATTCTTGACCATGTCCAAGAAAGCTGGGTAGTAGTCTTCAGGTTCAATCTCATCTAAAGATAATTATGAATTAGGCTATATGTAAAGGACTTAATATAAAGGGGAAAGCATTACTCTTTGGTTTGAGTCTCAGTGCCACGGCAATGGACTCCTTGCGGTCCTTTCTGTCCTTGGTCTCCTCGTTGGCAATGATGACAGCTTGGTTGTACATTTTGGTCAGTCTTTCGCTAAGGATGTTGTGCAGCCTCAAAAACAGACACCAATTGTTGTTGCACATGATATGCGAGTAAGATTCATCCTATAAGGACAAAATTAATAACGGCAATGCTTAAATAAAAATATCTCAAGCTTACCGGCTCCATTTCGCGTGCATGCAAGGGAGTCCGACGTCCGTCTTTGTTTGGCTCAACTTTGATGTCAGCTTCGTTGATAAGCTCCTTCTTCTCGTCCTTCTTGGTCGCATCTTTCTTATCCTCGGCCGTCTTCTTCTTCCGCGCAGCCCTCGTGCTTTTGGACCCGTTGGAGGCGTCCGGATCGTCTCCCTCGTCCTTCTCAGAGTCCTCGTCGTCCTCGCGCTCATCCTCGGACATCTCCTGTCTGGGATGCTTGAACAGGTCCATGAGGAAGTGCTTGAGCAGAACCTTGATCTTGTGCTTGTCCTCCTTGTGGATGGAGGTCTGCCGTTTGACATGATGGATCAGCAGATTATTGACATCGTCCAAGATCTGCATGTCCGCATAGTCCAACGTCATGTGCGGCCCCTCCGGAACCGGTACGACCGAATCGGCACTGGCATTCGCATTGGCCTCCTCCTGCTCGTGCCTCTCGTCGTAGAGGGTCTCCAGCTCGTTCAGCAAGCTCTTGGAGCGAAGGAACCGAGTGTCGGACTGCTTGAACAGCAGACTCTGGTGATCGAGGCTCTTCAAGTAGTACTTCTCGTTCTGGTCCCTCCAAGTCTTGTTGAAATTCTTCTGCACTTCCCGCCACTCCTCGTCCTTCGACTTCAGCCTCCGGAGCACAAGGGGGACAGCCACGACGGGGTTGCGTTTCAGCCCGTCAATGATGTCATTGGCCTTGTCGCCATAAATGCGTCGAATCGCTCGCTGGTGGATGGTGGGGCTGGATCCGCCGAGGCAGTCGTCCAATCGGTACCTCGCAGCCTCTTCCGGAGGCATGCGGCTCATTTTCTTCTGCACGACCTCCAGGACCTTGATGGTGTCTTTGTTGGTCTCCAGGACCACGTCGAACTCGAACCGCTCGTCTTCGGTGCGGTAGATGAACTCCTCGTACTGCGTTTTCCGCGAGGTCACGAACTGCGAGTCCTCCGACCAAGATGGGAACGAGACCCACGTGTCATTCAATACTTCGCGGCAGAGGGACGTGCGCCCCGTGCACGTGGGCTGCACAAAGCTCTTGGGCAGGGCGCAATAGCTCGCGCCCAACCTCTTACACGTGGCATAGTCAATGTCCATGGCCGAGTCGCCGGAAAACCTCTGAGGGACCTGCGGCGGCAGAGCCTCGCTTTTGGAGCCTTCGGCTTGCTGAGCGGCCGGAACGGCAGCGGCGGACTCCTTGTAGCCCACAAAGTCCTTGAACCATTTGAAGAGTTCCGGGTACCTGCTCAAGAAGGGCACGGCCAGTTGGACGAGCTCGGTGCGACTGATGACCTCCTGGTTGAAGAGGACGAGGCAGCGCAGAAAGTCCTCGTACACCTCCTTGGACTTCAAGGCCTTGCGGACCTTGTCGAAGAAAGCGTACTCGTTGAGCGTCCCGAATTTGCCGGCCTCGGCGAGGCTGACGTTGCGCAGGGCTCCATACTTGGCCTTTTTGGGCGGCGGGTGCGACAGCCCCGTGGGCGGCCTCTTGGCGGAAGCTGGCACTTGAGGCTGGTACCTGGAGGCGGCGGGAGGCTGCTGGCTGCTGTACTTGTAGCCCGGCTGGACGAGGGGCGAGGCTGCGGCTGCCACCAAAGGCCGCTTGTTGACCTCAGCGCTCTTGCTGCCCATCAGGCTATTGTCGTTGGTGGCCTCAGGCAGGAACTGGCTGAACTCGTTCAAAAGATCCTCCTGGTTTTGGAAAAGCTTGGCAACTTGGGCGAACACCTCGCTCTCCGTGAGGTACCGACCTGTCGGCTGGTGTCCATCCTTAATTGCCCTCTGATCCTTTTGATAGGTGTGGAGGATCTCAAGGAATTGCTTATAGACATCGGGTTGGCCAGCGAACCTGTTCTTGATTTTGTTCACGTAGTTGATGGCGTGGTTAAACTCCACAGGCTGATTGTGGGGCTGTCCTTGCTGCGGCTGCTGCTGCTGCTGTTGGGGCAGCTGTTGCTGCTGCTGAGGCTGCTGTTGAGGCTGCAGGTTAGCAGTGGTCAGTAAGTGTTGCTGGTTGAGCGGTCCTCCTTGGGGAACGAGGCTGACTTCGGAGCCGAGCCTCAGGGGGTGGCCGGGGTACTCGGCCGACCCCTTGATCACCGTGGTCTGGAACTTTTGCCCTGCGGAGTTGTTGGTTTGAATGGTGACCGGCCTCACCGTTGTCGAGGCTGCGAGAGAGGCTGCCTGTGCGGTTGTGATCGAGGTGAGTTGGCCCTGGGGAGCCATGGTCTGGATGCCATGCGGGGTGTGCACGATCGTCTGCATTCCAGCCCCCAAAATCCCGGGCATGCTCACTGCGATCTGCAACGAATTATTAAAATTAACTTATTAAAATGAATAAGAAACAATCAAGATGACAACTTACAGCATCGTTACATTGAACCTCAATCTTGTAGCCTGGGGGCAGGAACGTGTTGAATCCCACGATGAGCTCCGGGTGGCCTTTGAATAGACATGAGACGCGAGCTATAACTCCGGGAGTGTCAATGCTCTGGCTCTTGAACTCCTTCATAATGTCCAAGAAATCATTGTACACCTGCGGCTGGTTCCCGAACTTGTACTTGACTTGGTCCAAATACGACAGAGCATCCTCGACCTTCAGCCTCTGGAAATTGGCGTTTCCGGCGCCGGAATTGGGCCCTCCTACGAGGCCACCGCTGCTGGGCATCGCGGAGTTGATGGCAGCATTGCTCAGGCTCGCGATGGTCCGAATGGGGAAGTTCTGGTGGGCTGCAGGCTGCTTCTGGTGGATGATCTGTGAGTGGACCGAATTCTGCTGTTGGTTGGCCACACCTCCCGTCAAGGTCTTGATCGAGGTGGGCGCGGCCCCTGAATACGTCGTTGTCACTGCCGTGCCGTAGGGAAGGCTCACAGGTGTAGTTGGCAATGCTGAAACAATTTTTTCAAATGATTAAAATAGTAAGTAAAACTGCAAATTCTACCTAGAATTCGCGCTCACATTATCAATACAGGAAACATTTCATAAAATACTATGATTAGTGAATCTTACTGATTTGCTCGGGTTTCAAAGGAGTCTGCTGTCCGACAATTGTAGCTTGCGTATGATGAGCGACCGGAGGCTGGCTGGAGGACAACCCGGAGGGCGTGGTCGAAATGGCCACGCCCCCGCTATGAGCCAAGGGTGGATTGGAGACGGAGTTCGTGTCGCTTCTATAGACGGTGACGCCCTGCGCTGGGGACATGGATACCACTCCACGTGGTAGGGTAATTTGGGCGGCACCTGCGGACGTCACGTTGCATGGTCGCGATGTGAGTTCAATGTGAGGAGGCTGCTGCTGCTGCTGCTGTTGAGGCCGCTGAACGAAGACGGGCTGCTGAAGTTGCTGCTGCTGCGCGACGGAGGCCACCGCAGACACGTCCGGGATCTTGATGATCCCGCTCGTGTTTTCGTTTCCCTTCATAAAGAGAATTCGGACAACACTGAAAAAATAAAATTTCTGTTTCAAATGGTACAATACAGTAGGCATATGTTTATGATTATCCATATGCTGCCCATTTCTGAGAATTGTGAACACCTTTAACAACTATATTAGCTAGTAATTTATCATCTAAAACATCTAAAATATAGCCTATTGTAGACGAAATACCTGTCAAATTTCATTTAGTGAGTAACTTAACTAAAAGAGTAACCATATATTTTTGGATTTAGGACGTTTTCTAAGTTTTTCAAGAAAAAGGGATAATTCGTTAAAATATGGCTCTAATAGTTAGTTCATCAATATAATTTAGAAGGAGCCTTAGTATTCAAAAAAGTGTCGAAGGGATTATTTTTAAGTGAATAATAACCGTCTCGTGTCATGTATCCATAGCTCAAATCATATTTAAAGTGTCTTTCTCATTTTATGTTACTGACTCTCTTCTATGTAAGGTAAAAGTTGCATTAATTGGCCGTAATGTGCAAAATGCTATTTGAGAATGAAAGTGAGTTCATTACATGTCATATTTCCAAGTGATTTTTTAAATGGCAAATAGCATGAATTGTCGTTGTAGTGCGGATTTCGAGGCCGGCACGACCTTCTGTGTCCTGTCGAGACTGGCCCTGAGTTGTCCCACTTTTTATGGGACATGACAGAGCGCTCGGATTTGGTGCACACGCCGGCATGACTCGACGATAGCAGAGCTCGTTTCGGGGCACAGAGGCATCGTTTTGACCCCCGGAACGAGCACAAACTCCCGGAATTCCTTTCAAAGGCCCTTGCTGGAGGCCGCGGCCTCACAACTAATAACTTTGCTAATAGAAAACCTTCATTTAACACTTTCCTACCGATTAGCAGAGCCAAATGGCCCGTAAAAGCCGCAGGTTTTGAATAAAGGCCGCAAAACGTGGCACTGAGCTTGAGGCCACTTTTGAGGCTCCTGAGGCCACAAGGCAGCCTCGAAAGCCTTCAAAACCACTCAGACTACTCAGCCCCACATCTCCTCACAATCAGAGCCTTTTAAGGCCCCTAGAGGCCGTTCAGAGGGGTCAAAGAGGCCCCCAAATCACTGCTTTTCTCACTGATGGCCTCTTTTCAGCCTCCACAGCTTCAAAACTGGCTTGGCATCACACAAAAGGCCAGAGAAACCGGTGCAAAAACACCTGGATTTCGAGGCATGGCTGGATGCGGACTCCAAGGAGAATTGTTAGCTAAAGCGGTCTTCTATTCTGGCCAATCTTACCTTGGAACACTTATAAAGTCCCAGCCTCGGGACTGGCCTCACTGGCTCGGTGTGGAGGTCCGAAATTTGAATCGAATCTCAAGTCCTCATGCGAAAACAGTCCGCACTTAATGGACGAGGAATTGTTCACGCAGTCGTAGTCGGAGCTACACCAAACTTAGAGGCCAGCGCCACGAGCCGGGCCGGAAAATGCGACCGGACCGGACAGCTCAGAGTTGTTCTTGGCCGCCAAATCCGAATCAAGACATCTCGCCACCAATTTCGCCATTGCTTGGAATGCCAACAGATTCGCCAATTTTTTTGAGCACTAACCTGCTCAATCAAAAATCATAATTCATAACTTATTAGGGGCGTTAAGGCATTTTAAGAAAGTAACGTTTTTCCGCGAGCCCTCGCTGCATGCTCTGCTCTGTCGCGTGCCCGCACTTTGCCTCAGTCCGACTTGCCTCTGTCCGACACCAACTACGACGCCATGGCGTCCATCTTGGATCTCAGCCCTACACAAAGGCCAACTTTTTCAAACTCATACCACTCGACTTGGACGGCCTTTCTCGGGCCAATTGGGGCCGAAATGGACACCTCGTGACAGCTCCTGTGAACTCGAGCCCTTTTAGGCCCCCGCAAAGGCCGGAAGGGCGAGAAAAGGGCCGCGAAATGAGCGTATATACGGCAGGGGGAGGAGCCACCTTCCCTCCCTAGAAAAGGAAAGTGGACTCGGCCACGGCCAATAAACAGCAACTTGGCAAACACCGACTTTTACCACTTTGGGGGCGAGGCCGAGGCCGGGAATGGATGGCGGAGGCCATCGAAGAAACGGTTGGGCCTTTTGGCAAGCCGAAATTCAGGTTTGAAATGGAAATATGCAAAGGAGTAAAGAGTAGATGGGAGCACTCTTTTCAATGATTGCTTTTGACGGAATGGACAACGAAGAGACTTTATGTAAAGAAAAAGACCACGAATTGGATCAACGAAAGGCTGTTACCACTCAGAAGTTGATTGGAAGCTTCAACTGAGCGCAAATTCAAGGAGTTTCGGGCTCGAAAAATGGGCACTGTGGAAAGCCTCATAACTCCGAGGAGAAGTGGGCTAGTTGTGAAAAAAGTGCGGCAAAATATGGCCCAGACCTTTACGCTGGTGAAGGCGTAGAATTTGGCTTACCTTGAGGCTTGATGGTGGCGATTTTCTTGGATTTAATCTGATCAGCTGATCCCCTGGTTCAAAATTCTTCGATGACAAAACACGAATTTGGCAAACAACTCGAAATCGGATCGAACCCTACCTCGATGCATCAAATCAACAAACAATAGTCCATATCGAATCATGTCTATTTCCAATGAATTATGACATAAATTGTCAAGAATAAAATAAGCATGTTTTGTCGATCGACATTTTGTATGCATGTTCTATTTTAGTTAGAAAGAATCGTGATCTAGTGAAATGAGGAAGCCTTAAAATGGCGATGCAAGTTTCTTATAATGCGCGCGACCTCTCGCGGAAAATATAATATGCTCGGGTTCGTAACATAAACAATAACAATGCCATAAAATCACAGCATACTTCTTCTGTCAAATCGCCAAGAATGCTCTCAGTTAGGAAATACCAATTTTTAACCGGACTAGTCAAAGCTTGCCGGCCATTCTCCTCGACTGAAGCTTCATTGTTGACAAATCCGCAGCAGTCAGAGGTGTCAATTCCAGTTCCATGGGGGAAAATAGCAGGTGGATGGCGGACTGATAAATCCGGTTTTTTGTATCCTCATGTGTCATTATTATTTTAGGCAAAAGCTGGGGTAACCCGAACGGTCCACCCGTGCTCTGCATTCATGGATGGCTTGACAATGCTTGCTCCTTTGACAGAATGGCGCCCTTGCTGCCCAATGACAAGTTCAACTTTGTTGCCATTGAGCTTCCAGGCCATGGATTCTCTTCGCATTATCCGCCAGGAATGAGCTACAGGTTCTCTGATGCGTTCATAGTCATTCGTTACGCCAAAGAGTTCTTGAATTGGGACAAATTTGCCATCATGGGACACTCTTTGGGGGCTGGAGTGGGCATTTGGTACAGCTCCATTTTCCCAGCTGACGTTGACAAGCTGATTGCCATTGATTTAGTCAATATTGGCCCTCTGACGCTGGAGAAGCACGTCAAGCACACCAAGAAGGCCATTTTGTCATCTGTGGATACTTTCAAAAAGCTGACACCAACATCAGAGTTGGAAAAGCCCCACAAAGTCCCGACGTATGCGTACATAGATGCAGTCTCTCGAGCTTTTATGGCCAACAACATTGCTCACGGGCAAAGTGCAATCACTCAAGAGTCTGTGGAGTGTCTCATGAAACGTGGCCTCATAAAGATGGGCGAAGACAAGTACACGTGGTCTGCGGATCTGAGGCTTCGCATTCCTCAAGCTTTTCACGTGCTGGAGGAGCAAGTTGAGCACTACGCCGCAGCCATAAAGTGTCCCATGATGCTGTTGAAGGCCACTGAATCCTCATACTACATGCAAGAGGAGATGGCCAAGCGAATCATCAAAGTCTACATGAACCACAACCCTAACTTTGTGATGCACAAAATTGAAGGTGGCCACAGCGTGCACTTGAACAAGCCCCAAGTAGTCATTGACCATGTGAACAATTTTCTGCTCAAGACTGACTTCCATCCGGAGGAGGAGACGAAGCCGGAAAATTTCCCACTAGATCTGTTTTAGAAATTAAAAATGTGTTGACCGAGGTCATCATGAACGTAAACACTGCTGATGCTGCTGTTGAATTCGTATCTATGATTGCAGGCCCATTTATGTGGAGATTCTTGTCAAAGACTACAGCAGAAGTGATCCGAAAAAACATGTCTTCCAACTTGAGCTCTGTTAGTGAGGTTAAAATCCCCGTTCCTTGGGGCCACATCGCAGGTACGTAAACATTAAGTAAACTTATGATTTTTATGCAACTCTACATGTATTTTTCGTAGGCAAAGAATGGGGCAGTCCTGAGGGCGAGCCCTGGATAGCCTTGCATGGCTGGCTCGACAACTGTGGCTCCTTTGACAATTTGCTTCCATTTTTCCCGTCAACCAAGCATAGGATAATTGCCATCGATTTGCCAGGCCACGGCCTCAGTTCGCACATTCCAAATGGTTTCAGCTACCATTATCTGGACGGCCTCCAGTTCATTCGAAGAGTGGCCCTCTACTACGAGTTAGACAGATTTAGTCTGCTTGGACATTCCATGGGAGCTGGCATGTCCATGATGTACACTGTGACTCATCCGGATCACGTGAAAAGGCTTGTGATGCTCGATGCCATCAAGCCGATCTCGAGGTCGGTGGACACAGTTGTGTCGAGAACGAGAGCCTCCATCGACGACCTCTTAAGCATCGAGTCCAAATTGGCCTCAGGAAGGGCCAATTACTACACTTATGAAACTGCCTTGAAAAGGCTGCTCGAGGGCTCCAACCAAATCCATGGACAAGAAAGCATTACTGTCGACTCTGCCAAGATTCTGCTTAAACGAGGATTGAAACGGGTGAAAGGTGAAGATGAGGATGCGTGGGACTTTACTCGAGATCTGAAGCACAGAATCACTTCTCTCTACGGTTATCCGCAAGAAGTCATCAAGGCTGTGGCCTCCGAGATAAAATGTCCTTTCCTCATAGTCAAGGCTCACGATGGGCGCCTTTATGAGTCCGAAGAGAACGCTAGTGAAGTACTGGACATTTACAAGGCCACTAATCCTCAATTTAGGTTCGTGGAAGTCCAAGGCAACCATCACGTTCATTTGAACGAGCCACAAAATGTGTGGCCAGCCATAGACGAGTTTTTGCAGCATTACGGCCACTAGTTCGGATTTTCTTATGTATTTTTCATTGCGCACAAAATATATGATTATAGAGAGATGTTTTCGGGGCTTTTAGTCGTCTCCCCACGACTGATCTTCAAAGATCTTGGCATGAGGTTCTTCCGAAACGCTTTTTGTTCGTTTGATGGGATCCTCTGTGGTTGGGGCACTTCTCTTTTTCGACTCTGTCTGCTTGGGAGTATGAAAAATTGAAGCCTTCTCCAGTGTGGGAGTGATGCCAGTATTTTGGAAAGCAGCTCCCGATGACGAAAGCAGGACCTGTGCTTCCATTTTCTTGTGAGCAGAGTAGGGCAGAATTTTGTAGACACTTGAAGAGTTCAAAGTTGACATGACCACAACTTTTGCATTAGCCACGTGCTCTCGGAGGCTGACATAAGCCGTGGTGTCTGACAGCCAGTTCACTTTGATGGGGCCGAAGGCAGCAAAAAGCTGGTACAAGTCTGACTGCTTCCACTCCGAAGGGAACGTCAAGTGGAACACGTGGTCTCGGTCAGGTTCGACCTCTGGGCCAGCAAGGTTCATATAAGGCACGTCCATCACCCGCATCAAGAACAGCTTGTTGAGGAAAGGAGCAATGAGCTTAGATCCTTGGACATTCTTTTCTTCGCTATTGGCAAGAGCCTCCAACCGATTGCGCATGGCCATAAAACAGAGGCCGGTGATGAATGCGTCATAGCCAGCATTATGATATTTTTCGAGAGCATCATCGCCTAAAATACATTTTTTTAAAGAATTTTTTCATGTGCCCAATTAGCCAGAAATTTTAAGTTATTACCTAACTGGTATCCTGAGTGGTCAGATTCTCTCTCCACTTTTGGCATTTTGAAGGGCGAGCTGTTGAGGCTTTTCAAGAGCTCTTCAAGAGACGAATTTGGAATGTCTTCTTTCAAGGGTGAGGTGGAGGCCAGTAACTTTGTGTCCACAATCTTGGGGAAAGTCTGCACCACGAGCCCCTTAAATTGGTCGTAGTCAGCGGGGAGAGGAGCGATGAACTGTTGCATAATGTGACATAAATCAAGCAGCATGTTGTGGCCGACCACGATTTTGCCAGAATTCGATATTTCCTGAATAACTTTGGAAAATCCGAAGGCAGCCTCCAGCTCTTTGAGCTCCGCTTCGTCTCGTTCACTTTCCATCTTCTTCTGTGCACCCGCATCAGCCTAAAAACATCATAAAGTGCATTTGAGCGGAGGTGTCATTTTCGGTGTAATGTACCTTAAAAATAACTATATTTCTGTCGCGGTCACTTTTGCCTTTCACCGTTTCCATATGGAAGGAATGGTCCTGGGAAAACCGAGGCTTCACCGAGTTATAGATGAGTCGCCTCTGGAAAGAGTTGTAGCCTTCAAGGACAAGCTTCTCGTCTGCGTCCGTCTGGAGCAGAAACTTTTCAACCTTGGCGTTAACTTCATCAATGACATCTTTTTGATCTTGGGGCACGACAACCATTGGCGAGTTTGCTTGCGTTTCCCTCGCACATTTGCGGTCTGCATGAAATGGAAATTTAGCCATTCTTCACACATTTTAAAATACCAATGATTTCACCTTGGAATTTTTCGAGGAGAACGGCCTTGTCACCTGGACGCAAATACGGAATGCCATCCTTGAACAACTTGTTGAAGTCAAAGTCATTGCTGGCGAGAAAGTCAATGCTGGACGTCTGGCACATGAAGCGCAAATCTGGAGCCAGCCTCGAGTAAGGCCGAGGCCAGACGTAAAAGTTGAACACCTGATTGGTCAACTTGCCCTTGTCACTGCGATGAAACGTGCAAAGGCCGAATTGAACGAGCAAAAACTTATTAGCGGAATCGCGAGTTTTAGCGTATCGTTCAGCTGGCGTGTCAAAGGCAGAGTTGCGATTGTCACTGTCGTGCGACAATCCCGTAAATTCGCCATCAATGGCCAAAAAGTCTGCACTTGCTATGGCTTCTTGGATGCAAGGCCATTTCTCGTCGAAATTGTTGCGTGTGATTTCCATCTTGCGCTTGCTCGTTTTTCTGCTAAAAATCCGGAGAATCCTTGAGAAAATCATGAAGTGGCGCAAAAATGACGAAACTCCGGCATTTTCTACACCTTTACACTGATGCAATCGTCGTGCGCTTCGCGAAGCTTTTTATTTGTTTACGTTTTGCGCTTTGTTTTGAATTTCAAAAAGAGCGCGAAATTCAAACGCGCCAATTTTGCCATGGCCTTGGCCATGGCTATTAGCAATTTTTTTCGAGAATTTAAGTGGTTTTTGTAAAAGTTTGCTAATGAGCAAAAATATAGCAGAGTTGAAGCTAAATCTCTCTGCTTTGCAAATACCAAGTTTTTTTCTGCAGGCAAATCTGCTTTAAAAACAACCTTTGAAAAGGTCTCTTTTGAGAGGCTGCTGTCATGCTCCGCGTCATTCCGAAGCAATTAAAAAAAGAAATTATTGCTGAAAGCATCATCACGTTCCGTAAGGAAAACATACCAAATTAAACCATATTAGTTGTGTATTTTCACGCAGCTTTGCTGCATTGGATCATAATCCTCCAAATTGAGATCATACTTAGCAGTGAATTGCAGTAAATATTCCTTGAATTTGAGGATCACTTCGTTCGCCATGTGCAGCAAATAGAGCGGTGTTTCGATGAAAACGAGGCCTTTCTGTGGCCTCAAGCATTTCACCAAAGCCGCAGATAACAAATGAGAAACGCTACAACTGATGAAGACTCGATCAAAGCTGGCTCGATGCCTCGAGACAAAAACCGACTCTTCCAGTTCATCCTCCATAGCGTCATACTTTTCATTCAAATCATGATCCGTTTTGGTGGGCAGAAACAAAATGCTCACTCGATGCAGGGGCTCAACCTCCGGGTTGAAACCTTTGAAAATCATTTCTGCTCTTTCCACTGACAAAGCTTGGCTTCTTCTGCTTTGCGCATCATCAAGTGAACTCACCTGAAAATACCAATTTCTGAAGGAGGAGCTCGCAAAAGTTAATTTGAGCAAGATTTCATTAAGCCATAAAGGAAAACATGACGTTGGTGTAAAAAAGAAACTAATCAAAGCTGCTTTTGCTATTATAGCACCAGTGTCAAAAATACCCAATTTTTTGCCAATCAAGACCATCTCAAAGAAGAGCTTGCGTAATAGTAATTAATTAGTAACTTCGTCCCTTTCAAAAGCGTCAAGCGTTGCTTACTTATCAAAGGTTAATTAGCGTGCTTTCTTTTTTGATTAATTGGAATCAGATTAGCTAACCTCAGCCTGGTACTTGTGGCCAAAGGAAATAAATGGGCCAGTGACAATGTCACCCCAGTAGCCTCTTCTTGACAAGCGATTGCCGCATTTGTGAGTTACGAGGCTCGAGATGAGGCTGTTGTTGGGCTCGTAATTGGCCTTGTCCTCAGTAGCATCCTCCAAGAAATCATAGGCGTTTCCAGTGAATCGCCAATGCTTGTATTCCAGCCTGGAAATGTAAGCGCCTCCTCGGTCGACGAGCCGCATCTGATAATCCATATCAAACACGCCTTCCTTATAAAATGAGAAAGAAAGGAAATAATTGACTGCGTTATGAAAAAAAGATGCTCTTTTACGCTTGGGAAACTACCCATGACTTCCTGCCGAACAAAGCAAAGTTTTCCTGCTTCTCTCATATGATTTTTTTGTAAGCCTACATATTCAATATTCTTTGTAAAATGAGCAGATATTGCTCAGAATTTATGCATAAAATAACCTTTCGATTGGTTAGGGCTGGATATTAAGGAGAGGAAATGCTAGGACATGTCAGGGTCAGATTATTGGGCTTTTATCATGGATGCGCGCGCGCGCCTTTTATTTACGGTTGATTTGATTCTCAAGGAAGCTATGAACGCGCTTTCTTTGTGAAGAGATATGATGCAGAGCAATCTAATTTGCTGACAGATGTATGCAATAAGCACAAGGCCGCAGACATAAATTAACATTGCAACAAAGGAAAACTATTTATGCTTATGCCACATTGGTTTCCTCATCCTTATCTAAAATGCTAATCTCCTTGATTTTAATTGAACATCACAATGTCTGGGTCAAAGTAGGAATTGTGTTCCATAAAAAAGCTTCTTCAAAGTTGATTTTTACCTTGCTCAGAGTAAATTGCCCAAACAAATCTGGCAAAAATAAATTATAGGCAAAAGAATGAAACTGGTTTCAAAGTTGCTTTGAATGAAGTTAGATGGCAAAAGTATATGGATATATGATCGAGTATGGTCAGACCCCATGCAAGTTTTTTCATCAAAGCTCATTTTTGTTGGCTCTGACATCAGATGTCTGGAGGGAGTTTCCAAGTTGGCCTCAACTTGTGAAAAATAGTTTGCCACTACTCACTTTTTGTTCCAGGCGGTTTTGCATGATTTGCCTGATTCTGACGTCAAAAGCAGTCTTCACATCCATGGCCTCTCTTCCTTTGGCGGTCCATAGTTTGAAAATTCCCTCCAAATTATCCAAGTCCTTATACCTGAGGTTGGACATGTCCACTCGGATCCACTTTGATGATAACTTGTTCTCCTCGCCCTCCTCTTTGTTTGCTTCATCCACTATAACTTGGCAAAGTTCTTCAGACTTTTCAGTAAAATACTGAGAAAAGAAAGATTGCATCATCAAGTTCCTCTTTGATGTTTTCTTTACTTTTTTTCTTTTTGTTCCGTCAATGAGTCAGCTGTCGCTTGGGGTGCTTGGGTGAGAGCGCGAGCCGTGCCGTACCGAGACTAACGCGGCTCATGGCTCGAGCATCATTTTTTCGGGCACTCAAAATACCAACAAATAAGTGCTTTACCTTGAATGTAGATGGTCTGAGCTGGGTGTTGCCAAAAATCTCGAGAAATATCTTGGCCTTTTCTGATGAACTGACAGCCTCATCATAAAAGAGGGAAATGAAAAACATTTGCCTTGCATATGTCATCAAATTCTGCTCCAGGATCCTTTTAGAAGAAGAAAATTTTTAGAGTTTTCCCAAGAAACTTTCTGGAGCCATGCATAACTTTTTGAGCTGAATGAAGGCTGATTATACAGGCTGTCCCCGTGTACTTTGAACGAATCTGAACAATATTTGCACATCTTGCTGCGATTTCACTGAGACTTCCTTCCAACCAATAAAAATTCAGATTTGCCAACTCTGCCCATGAATAATAATATTGAACACCATGCATTGCAGTGAAATAGAGGCTAAAGTTTGGCCATTGCAATACATTCACAAAAGGAAGCAGTAATGTACTATGAATACGATGGGTAAGAAGTAATCGGGTTTTTTCTCACGTACGATTAACATTGAAAACTGATATTCCAATAAACATTGGTCTGTCTGTCTGCTCGATGTTGAGTGCACGGGGCAGAAAATTGTACTAAGCTGATTGTTCTTGTAAGTTGATTGCTCAATGCAAAAGCAATTAAAGTGCAACATGATTACCAAAAGTTGAGGCTGTCAAAGGAATGAGGACTGGGATCGTTACTCGCCAAGGCCTCAAGTAAGTGGCGGCCATCTGAGGCTCCCAGAAGCAGGATATTGACCTCATCTGGAGAAAAAACGACATCATTCATCTTCACGTTGAACTTTTTTCACAAAAAAGCTCCTTTGTCTCCTTAAAAATAACATGTTTGGGTTGGCCACAAAATGGGGTACTAAAGAATTTGCTTCACTGCAGCAACAAGTTTGGCTAAGGAGAAAAAATTCTTCTTTTTTTGCACAGTGGAAATACGGTTTTTATGAGGGGAAATCGATTAATCTTACATTGGTGGTTGTGTGTGTGTGGCTGCTCAAGGAACTTGGACAGCTAATTGATTATCTGTCCCTCTAGACTTTCAAACCGTGTGAGCACCTACAATGTAGACTACTAGCATGATATAATAAAGAAAGCCTCACATGAAGAATTTTCCAAGGCTAAAATTAAGAGCACTTTTAAGCAAAATTAGTTTGCCTCTAAATTATTCACGGTTATCAAGCCTAATTAGATTACTAAAATGTGCAAGCAATTTATTAGGGCCAAACTTTAAAATTGATTGCAGAATTCAAACTTTGGCAGTAAACTTTAGTTATATCAGCAACTTTGGTGGAGCATTCTCCTCATTATTTTGCGAACCTGGCCCAATTTCGGCAGTGCAAAAAGCCATCTTCCCACAATAAATGACTTACTTGGTGAGGCCTCAATATCTTGGATAATGCTGAATGATGGACTATATCCCCACCAGGTGACATTTCCTAATCCAGCTTCCAAAAGCTGAATATCCTTGTTTTCCATATTGAAGAAGACTTGCTTTTGATTGGTCGATGTATCGATTTCATAGCATACAGGAAGCTAGAAAAAGTCCAGCTTTCCTCGGTCTCTTCACAAAGTTCGCCATCTACTGGTAATTGTATCATGATCCAACGCACCGGATTTGGTCCTCGTGAGGAGCAAAAAAGGCCAAAAAGAAGGCCCCCGAAAAATAGTCTAGCTGCCAAAGCTCCTAACACAAGGTCAAAAGTTGATGTAAGATGTATTTGAGGTGTACTCAATTTCGAGGACTGTAATGCAGCATTGCATGGCAACTACTATTAAAGTTATCCAATAGACGTGATTTATTTTTGCAGAGGTTGCTTTTATGGGCTTTTCTTTACCATTAACATAATAAGTCTTAGAAATTGACTCAATTGAGTGTTGAGCAATGCTTATATGCACAGTAATGTATTCTCGATGGCGCCTTAGCCTTTAGCATTGAGAAATAGATTGGCTTCACCCAACGAACGACGAGGAAAATGCCCAAATAAGAGAGTACGCTAGTACGTATGTTGATCCTATGTGCCTTTTTAAAGTACTAACTAGACTAAAATGAGTCCAATTTGCAACCTTGAAAAATGTCTAGAGCTTTGCTGTTAAAAGGCAATACATCTTAATAATAGGCCTCATTACGTAGTAAATAGCCTCGTTGAGTAAAAATTCGAGTTAGTTAAGGCTGTACTACAATTTCACTGGGCCAACTTGTACATCAAAAACAAGAGAGCTGGCTTTTTCAAGGGTGCATGTGCACCTACAACATTTGCAACTTTGTGCTTTATCGGGATTACTTCTTCCATGTGTAGTATGTATTTAACAATAATGCCTGGCTCGCTGTGGTACAAATTTTGCGTTAATTAAGTTAAGCCAAACTTGACAATGGATGATGAGGAAGTAGATGAAGAAGTTTGGTTTGTTGCTGCTATCAGTGGAATCACATCTTGAGCATCAAATCTCACCAAATTGATATCCTTTGTTCGGCTGTTGCGCAAGTCCCTTAAAAACTCGGCGTGTAAAGGATCTGGAGCACGATTTTCCATGACAGGATGAAGCTGCTGCCCTTCTTTATTAATTAACTCACGCCCTTCTCTCGACTCCATGAAGTCACTATAATAAAAAAAATTGCTTTCTAATTAGATCGATCATTTTTTTGGAAAGGCCTCCTCCACCCAGGAAAACCTGAAGAAGCTAATTAAGCTTTTCGGCCTCCGCGCAACCAAACAAGATTTTCATTAATGGCAGCATACAGAGTGATTACGTAATCAATTACCTGATCGAGGCTTCATTACTGTAGCGAGACATGACCTCGCACGGCCTCCACTGGTCAAATCCAGTTTCTCCCACGAAGCACCTGCACATGTTGTAATTTTTGTGTATCCTGATAAATTGAGCAGCATAATGTAGAAATACCAGGCAAAGTCGTATCCTTGGCTGTATCCACAAGTGGATCCTGGCCGACAGCAGTAATCCCAGTCGTGAGTATCAGTTTGGCAGTACCAATACCTGGCTTTGGTATCCATCACTCTTCCAGAAAAGCAGGGTCGGCCACTAACAGAATAAATCCCTGAAACGGCCATAATACATTCATAAATATACAACTTTGGATCACATAGTACACAACAATAATAGATACAGTGAAAATACGGCTAAACTCACTTTTTTCTAATGTTGGCTTTGCCATGGAGAGCCCAGAGAGCAAATAAGTGTTGAAATCCACATTGGTTTGCAGGTAGAACACGAGATTCCTGCCGGATATGTCAGTCATCTGGCAATTGTCAAACTGAGCTGTTGAGCTGAAACGAAAAGCAAAATTTGAAGAAAACCTCATTTTTTTGGAAAAAGCACTCACGAGTAGCTGAAAGCTTGGCATCCTCGAGTGGAGGTTGATCTGTGAAAGTCGCATTCTTTTGCACAGTGGGTGGCATCCAAGACTGACTTTCGTACGACGACAGCCCTGGGGACGATTTTGTAATCGAACTTGTATCGGTCATATCTGGCCAGGCCGACATCATCATTATCCTCTTCACTTCTGTAGCCATTTGAGCTGGCAATGCAAGAGCCAGCTGTTTTCTGGTACAAAGTCCACCCCAGAGCATGATCCAGCTCGTATTGGCCAATCGTTCTTACGTCCTTACGAGTAAGCTCACAATTATGAAAAGGATTGCTCATGAACCTTGGGAGAAAATAAACTGTATTCTGTGTCGTTGGATTTGTACTGGATAAAGTACCTGTAAGCAAATCCTTTGCAGTCGAAACTGTAAGAGGCCACACATTGCCTCTCACAATCTTCCTTGGACGTAGCATCTGTGACTTCATCAGCTGTGGAATAATCAAGTCTGTAATCCACCCGATGCTTCACGAAGCAACCGCTGGCACCTGCAACAAAAGGGGAAAAATCATAAATGGTATTGCTCATATTCAAAAATAACTCGTTACGATTTTTAGTAGTATCTAAAATTGTTATTAGAGGTTGCGTGAGTTCCTATGTTATGTTCCGCCACCTATACTACAACAGCTGACGTTCAAATTTGTTTTGATTACCAATAAACTCAGCTCTGCCAATGTTTCTGTTGCAATTAGGAGTAAGCTCGTAAATGATCGAGTCAAAGTCTCTGACCATGTCCAGAGACAGCTGGAGATTAGCATAGGCCCTGTCACTCAAGTAGCAATTGTATCTTGAGTTGAGGCTCGAGCTGAATGCAAAAGTGAGGCATTTAAAGAGCCTGGTGTCAGTGCACGCTTCTTCACATTTGACTAAACCAGTCACACGAATTGTGTCACGCACCACGCGTTGATCCAGGTTGTAATCACGTTCCACTGCTCGATAACAATCTAAAAATGCATCATCCGTACCATTATACAACCATATACCCATTTATTGGCCTAAAGCTGAGTTAGATGGGTATAACCTCCCCAGTTCAGATTGAGGTTTTAGGGTGCATTTTCCCTATAAATCTTGAGGAGGAGAGATGCAGCAGGAAAGTTATGGCCTAACTTTTGCTAATCAATGGCTATTTGCATGAGGCTCAAGCAAGAAAGTTTGCGCATGTTTTAGTGAATATTGTGGCATGTATACCATGGTACACTACCAAATTGCTTCAAAATTGACACATGATGTATTGAGGTGATATGCACTAAAATAACTTACCATCAGAGTAGTTGTCAGCAGGGCAATTTCCACTATTAATTGACAGTCGATAGACATTCCACGAAAGATCATAATCAAGGTCATTTATGGTATCGATGCTCGTAAATTGCTCGTCAGACAATAGGCAATTGTCGTAGTCATCTCCAGATCTGCGGGGAGAGGAGAAATGAATGGAATATGCATATATTGCAAGCTCTTATCAAATATCCATTCTTCATTCTGGCAATTACTGCATAGTTTCACTATTTGCTGCAGCAATTGTTTATGGTGTATTCCCAATGGCCTCGTATGTCCGTCAGTATGAAATTGCAATTTTTTTAGCTTCAATTGCCACAAAGTACAAAAAAGCAAATTAGAGCTCAGTGCCACTCCATTGTATACAACAAGTAATGAGAGCTTTTCAAGTGATGTTGTATAAGTTTCGTATGCCAAAAAGGCACAAAAAGTATCCATCAATCTTCGGCAAAAAGACACAATCAAGGCATTGAATAGCAACTCCTACTGATTCATTGGCAGAAGAAAGTAATGGTTTTCCATGGCAAGAATTTTTGCTTTTGAGATGGATAACCTCTTTTCTTTGATCTTTTTTCCTTGAAAAAGAGGGGCTTGTCAATTTATCGAGTAAATTGAAATAGACCTCTATTTGTAAGAGTATATTGTCAGCTTAACTAAATCTATTTTATAGAAGTCAGGTAAATGATTTAAAAAATATATGTATCAAAAACTGATTCATAGTAGAATACTGCATATGTACCATGAATCGACTTTCTGACAAAGTGAGCAGTATTCTACGAATCAGGATGTAATAGATGAATAACCTGGTTAGTAGTGATATATGCATCACCATGTTTATCTATAATTATTTTTATATGATGGAAAGTAATTTTCGCATGTATAATTCAGTTTACCAATTCGTCTCAGTTCATATAACTACACATATATAAAGGCTCAGACGTTTTACTTTATCAAGTGACACCCATTATAAAGTATTTTATAAGGTGTGTTGCTCCTCTGTTTGACCAGATATTGTCCAAGAAGTAAATCCCATTGCAGAAAAAAGGAGAAAAAATGCCTTGCATGGGGATCGAACTCTGATCATCTAGATTAGGAGTCCGACGCTCTACTGACTGAGCTACCAACACAGATAGAAATAAATGTTGTTAGAATTTCTTTTTATTCTTCTTTGTAGGAGGTTCGTATAGACCCCCCGAGGATGACACGCGCGCCCGCGGGTAGCGATAGAAGAACTTGCTACTGAAACTAGTCGAGATGTTTACTCGAGTGCGTCCGTTTATTAACTGCTGTACAATTCGTTTCACCGGGACGGGGCGCTCGCAGGCGCCCACAGAACACACCCGTATACCCGTGTTCCTGCTACAACTTCCCCCTACTGAAGGGTTGTCGTGTCCTCACGACGGGGGCCCACGGTCCGTTGTCTGGGCGTAGCAGGCCGAACCGGGGAGATCGGTGGGGCCGGTGAAACCGCGACTTCCGGGAACGGCTTGAGCGGAGTGGACGTGGCAGAGGGCACCGTAGGCACTGTAGCTGCCGGTAGCACGGTCATCAGGTAATTATGCATTGACTCGTTTTGCCGGGCCAGCACGTCTACCTGGGCCTGCAGGTTTTGTAGACCGAGTCCTGTTCTTGGGAGAGGGCCTCTCGCAGCCGCTGGCGAAATCCACGTCTAGTGCGGGGCGCGGCCTCATCCTCTTCCACGCCCGCGGCGCCGGCTGCGGCCGTCGCATACTTGGGCGGTGCGTCCTCCTCGTCGTCGTCGTCGTCGTCGGAGCTGCCCAGGTTGGCCAGGCGGAATGCTTGGGTGGTCCCACCCCCGGGGTGGCGGCGTCCTCGGCGAGAGGGCCGTTCATCATCGCTGTCGCCCCCGGGGAACAGGATCTGATCCTGCCCTAGGTTGGTCACCATCCTCCACGGCATCTCCACCATCAGGAACGCCGTGTGCCAGATTGCCAACAACATCCACCACCCGAAGCCGCGTCGTCGGTAGAGGATGATCATACGGAGTAGGGCTCCCAGGATCAACTTCAGGAGGCCCACGGTGATGAGGAACCCAGTGAAGTACGAGTAGTACTTCCCCACCGAACTGAAGAAGGGAATGATCGCACTCCCCACGTGGTCCACCATTTGGTCAATGTCCTCCTGGGACCAGAAGGTGGTAGAGCGGCTACCCGTAATCAGGGAGTTGTGGAGGACGTTGCTGGTGATCGTGTTGACCACCGCCTCCCGGCTGCTGAAGAGGTGGAGGTACAAAATGTGGTTGGCCCGTTGCTCCGCAGAGAACACGCCACCACCCAATCCGCGGCTAATGTCGTACTGATGGCTGCGCGGAGCGGCGTCGGACATCGGATTGAGCTGGGATGGAGCGATGCAAGCGTGGATCTGGGGCGTGGCGCACATCCATTGATTGTGTATGCGCCACTTGATGGGCGTGATCGAGTCGCACGGGACCACGCTCGGCCGGTCGGTCAAGATAAACGACAGCGGGTCCGCAAACCGGGTCTCGTTGTTGACCAGCACGGGGATTTCCTGGGTGCAATTGTCGATGGACCGGGTGACCGCCTGTACAGGGTAGCAGGACGTCACGTAGGCCACGGCCCCCGCCCTCGTGACGAGATGGCCGGGTCCGTGGCTGTCCAGGGTGGCGTATGACGATGATCCGGAGGCCATGCTCTGCAACTTGGAGTGTAAGATTGCGCGCTCATTTTTGCAAATCAGTTCTTGTAAGAATTTAAACCGATCCTGAATGTGCAGCGCATGTTGTGAGTGTACAAACGCGAGCTGCGTCTGGATGTTCGCTCCGTCCATGTCCTCTGGGTGCAGGTACTTGGCTTGCAGGGGCCCTTCCCCGGGCCCCACCAAGAGGATGGCAAAGTCCCTCAGCTGGGTGGTGAACAGCTTCCGCTGACACATGGATTGTACTCCTTTGAGGACGAACCCCGCGAACCTTGACTCCTCCTCATGGGCTAGCAGGAGGAGATCGCCAAGATGTCCAGCTCCTCCCATGAGGCTGGTGGCGTTCCGGTGAGGATAGAGCACGGCAGGCCCTCGATACACCTCACTAAGCTCGTCCTCGCAGCGAGGTGACTTCCGCTTGGGCCACACAATAGTACCTTCCGCATCGTCTTGCACGATGAGGTCCTGAAAATTCGCCGTTAAGTGGTTGGAGAACACCACCCGCCCGTTGGCCGTATTCAGCTTCCCGTAAATTGGCTCTACCAGCGCGTGGATGGTGGTGGTCTCGTATGATTTGTAGAACGTGACACCTCCGCTGGTGAAAGTGGTGGTGGTGCACTTGTGGTCCTTATCCAATCCTCCTTTGGAGAAATAAGAGAGCGAGGTCGGATTATTGAGAGCTACCTCCACCTTCTTGTTCTCCACTATCAGGTAATGCTTCTCCGCGGCCTCCCGACACGCTTGTGGGGTTACCAAGTAGGGCCGGTTGACATCAGTCATTTGACTGCCATAACTGATGCTATCGTATCCACATCTTGTCACTTGTCGGGACAAATGCACCCTGCACCGGAAGGCCTTGATCGAGAGGGTCGACGCGGTCTGGAGCACCTGGACTGTGATATTGACGGGGGCCTGATATGCGCTCCGAATGTCCTCGCAGAGCTCTGGCTGACTCAGGTCGATGGCTTCGTGGATGGCATCGGGGTGCGCGCAGTCGTAGGTGGTGAATGACGTGACCTTTGCGTCCGGGGTGTAAAGATCAGCGACGCGGCTCCGGGGTGACGTCCCCGGGACCACGGCCGCCTGGGCCAGTTCACTGAACAGGATCCAGTAGGCATACACAAAGAAGGCCATCAAGTACATAGAGGGCCAAAGAAAGCAGCTTACTGGCGTCATGATTTGTTGATTTGTGGGTTATGAGTTTGTATGGTCGCAAATTAGATTAGCACTGGTACTCAGAACTGGAAGAGAGGAATAGTAAATTATTGAGCTGTCATAATTTTGCTGCCAGAATGCGAAAGTTTTGAAGTTTTACTGTTTTTGCTGTTTTTGCGTGCGCGCGTGTTGCCACCCCCCCAAACTTTTGTATGAGGGCAGCAATATGCGCATTAATCAAATACATTATCAGAATTCGGTGTTGATATGGTAGGATTTTGCCCTTGTGATGATGATGATGATGTTTGTGATCGCGACGCTTCTGGGATGGTTGATGGTATTGACGGTCTTATTGGTGGTGGCCGCGGTTCTAGCGGTGGCAGCAGATACCTTGTTGTTTCAGGCAGAGCTTGTGCGGTTGGTGCTTGTTGCAGGGGCAGCAGTGCATCGTCGCGACTTGCTTGCTTGTCGCCGCTTCTCGTTCTGGAGCGCGAGGTCTCTGCGAGCTTGTCTTGGCCTCCTAATATTTGCTGTGAATATTCCTGCAACATTTCTGCTGCCGTTCTTCTTTTCCTCGGTGGTGGCCGAGGTGTTGGTGATGGCGGCGGCGAGTTGTGGCCGTAATCATCGGGTGAGATTTGGTCCTGCTGCTCACCTTCATTCGGAGGGGTGTCATTATCGTCCTGTGACATGTGTTCAAACATGGTGCAGTCATATTCTGGAATGGTTGGGTCGTCGTTGAATGGCGGAATAGTGTCATCCTTCGCATGTGGGAATCCATATTCGCGATCCGTTGGTGCTACTGCATATTCGAACGCATGTGTAGTTTCGCTGGGCTGTTCATCGGAGGCTGGGTCGGGGGCGTGCATATGCTCCGCAGATTCATCTCCCGGCATGTCGAAGTCCATGTTTTCCGTGGGAGGCGATGTGATGGTCTCGGCTTGTGGATCTGACGGTTCGATGTACCGTTTCAGTCGGTCCACGGAGACAACCTGCTTCTTGGTTAGCGGCCATGATGGGTCTGGCGAGATTTCGTACGTGAGCTCGTTGATTCTTTTCTCGATGGTCCAAGGGCCGGTCCAGAAAGTTTGCAACTTTTTGGATATTGACCGCCCGACCCTTGGCGTGAACAGCCACACTTTCTGGCCTGGGGAGAAGGCTTGCTTATCCATATGATAGGCCCGTCTTTGCCGTTCAATGGATGCAGAAATGTTCTTGCGAGCCCACTCATGCGCGAGTTGTATCCGTTCCCGCAGCTGCTTGGCGAAACGGCCAGCTTCGGTTGCCTTATGCACTGCCGGCTGCGGGTCCCCAAAGATGAGATCGAGGTTGGTGGTAGGTTGCCTGCCGAACACCATTTCATAGGGAGCCAGCCCCGTGGATCGATTCTTTGTGGTACGCAAGATGAATAATGCAAACGGCACTACTTCGGCCCATTTAGAATAGTGTCCCTTGATCATCTTACGTATGAGCTCGTTAAGGTCACGGTGGGCCCGCTCTACTGGGTTGCTCTTTGGGTTGTATGACGGCGTGGTGGTGGCCTTGATGCCTAAAGCCGAGCATACTTCCCTCATGAGGTGTGCTGTGAAGTGAGTACCTTGGTCGGTGTGCAGGCGCTCCGGCAGTCCAAAACGGGGGATGATTTCCGTCGTGAGGAATCGTACCGCTGTCTCGGCATCATTGGATCGGCATGGGAAGGCTTCGATCCACTTACTGAACACACACTTGGCCGTGAAGAGGTACCGGTGCTGGTTGGACGTGGGCTTGAACGGGCCCACATAGTCAAGGCTGAGCACCTGGAACGGAAATCCAGCATGGCGTGGTACCAGGGTGTGCCGCTGATCCGAGGTTGCGGGTTTAGATTTCTGACACAGCAAGCAGGACTTTACGACCTCATCGGCCACTCTAGCCATGTTTGGAAAGTAGAAGTGTTGAGCTGCCCGATGGATCAGGTTGTCTCGACCCTGGTGTCCCATGGTTTCGTGCACGTGCCTCAGACTGGCCTCCTCCCACTTGCGAGGTACGATGAGCCGAGTCGAGGGCCGGCCTTGCGGGTCACGCAGCCGGAGAGCTCCTTGCTGGTCCAGGCATAGGCTGTTGAATTGTTCCATGAGTACCCGCCCTCGGGCGGAGGCAGCATCGAGGTGGGCTCTGGAGGGAGCTTGCTGGAGTTTGACCAATTGGCGCAGCGTCACCAGGTCGTCATCCTCCTCCTGAGCTTCGGCCCATAACTCCGGTTTGGTGGGAATGAGCTTCAGGCTGGCCACGCGGAAGAAGTCGTCATCGGAAACTTCAGCGCTAATGTGGTCTCCTGCTTGGTCCAAATGAGGCGCCCGACTGAGGGAATCGGCATTGCCGTGCTTGGTGCCTGCCCGATGGACGACCTCGAAGTCGTAGTTGGAGATGGTGTCGAGCCACCTGGCCAACATGCCCGTCGGAGCCTCCATGGAGCGAATCCATAGCAGAGCCCGGTGGTCGGTCCGGAGGATGAACCTTCGATGCTGCAAGTAGTATTTGAATTGCTTGATGAAGATAATAACAGCGACCAGCTCTCCCTGGTTGGCGGAATAATTGCTCTGGGCCGAGGTCAACTTCTTTGCTCCGTACAAGATGACTCGCTCCTTGCCTCTCTGCACCTGGGACAAGACCGCCCCTACTGCCCTGTTCTCTTGGGAGAAGTCGGTGTCCAAGATGAACGGGTTTGGGGACGCGAAGTCGGGATACGCAAGGACCGGGGCCGACACGAGCCGCCTTTTGATCTCCTCGAAAGCATCACGATACTCCTGCGACGGTTCGAAGGTCTGAGTATCAGAAGTCCCATCATCCTTGGATAGCCGGGCAGTCAGTGGCGCGGCGATGTGTTGGTATTTCTCGATGAAGGCCCGGTAGTAATTGGCCTTGCCCATGAAGATGCGAAGGAGTTTGCGAGTGTTGGGTAGCGGCCACTTGCGAATGAGACCTATGTAAGCTGGCATGACTTCCAGCCCTTTCGGGGTGACAACATGCCCGAGGTAAGTCACCCTGGTCTGGAAGAGGTGGCACTTGGTGGGCTTGAGCAACAGCCCTGCCTTCTGATGGGCCTGGAGGACGATCTTGAGGTTTTGCAAGTGCGAATCGAAATCGGGGGAGTGAACCAAGCAGTCGTCCAGGTAGGGCAGGGCCACGTTCCATGGCACGCCCTCTAATACCAGGCGGTTCAAGCGGCTGTATGTCTTAGGGGCATTCGTGAGCCCGAAAGGCATCTTCAAGAAGGCATACGAGCCATCCCCAGTGGAGAACGTGGTCTTCTCCACGTCCTCAGCGCGAATCGGCACTACGTTGAAGGCTCCCACCGCGTCCAGGGTGGAGAACACGGTGGAGCGGGCTAGCCGTCTCAGGTTGTCCATCACGTCCCAGATTGGGTGGGAATCGACCGCCGTGATTTTGGTGAGTTCACAATAAGCCACGCACCAACGGAGACTGCCGTCCTGCTTGCGCACGGGGACCAGTGGGGCTGACCACGGGGATGAGATCGGAGTGATGACCTCTTCTTCCAACCACTTATGGATCTGCTCCTTCAAGGAGGACTCCAGGTTGGGGTTGATTGGCCTCCGCCTAATGTTGATCGGTCGGGCGCCAGGCTTGAGATCTATCGCATGCTCCACCAACTTGGTCTGCCCAGTGCGACCATCGAAGGAGAAGGCGCCCAGGTACGCGGCCAGCAGGGACGCGGCCGCCCTCAGGCGTTCGGGATGCCGGCGAAGGAGGTCGTTTTCTTTCAATCCGAATGCTTGAATCGTGAACTCGATCTTCTCCTGTGGGCTGGCATCAGGGGGCAGCCCCGGCGGCGGCTCCGCGGCCCGGATAGCTTGGAGGTGTGGTGCGGATGCAGCGAGGGCAGCGGCCTCCATGGGCTCGTATTCCCTTAGCACACCGTAAAGAGTGCCCCCCTTTACTTGCAAGGGGTGATCCAGTGGGTTCAGCATTCCCACCAGCAGGTGGCCTCCTGCGGAGGGTCGCACCACGGCGTTCAGCCAAGGAGCCAGCTGGGTTTCTTCAGCGAACTGCCCTTCAGCCTCCAGGACTGCGGGCTTTGCATCGCCGTGAGGCCATAGAGCGGCAACGGCCGCGACGAGCAGTGCTGCGTGGCGGGACAGTGGCCGGCCGGAGGACACATATTGGGTATTCCCCCGGGGAAGGCTGGCTGGAGGCCGACAGGGCCCCAACCAGCGGAACACATTGGCCGTGAATTCTCAGGGCACCCCGCGAGTGGAGCTGGTCGATGCGGTGGTGGCTCAAGAAGGGCCCCGAGAGGTTGAAGTCCATAGACAAATTGCGCACCACTGCCGGGCGGATGGAGAACACGTGAGGGTGCTCCCCGAACTGCACCCGTAGAGGCTGCTTGAGTTCCCCCAACACTTGCAGCCGATGGCGGGCGTGGGCCGTGCCCACAGCGGTCATGTCCTCCAGGGGTCGCAACCCGTGGGGGAGGACTCCCAGTCGCTTAGCGAAGTCCTCAGAGATGCAAGTGCGCCAGCTGTTTCCGCTGTCCACTAAGGCTCGCGTCTTGATGCGGCCGATGTGCACTGGCACTTGGGTTAAAAATTGTTTATGCTGTGTGATGTGGTCTAATGCGGCCAAGATGAGGGATGCTGGCGTGACCCGGGCGGAGCCCTCTACAACCGGGTCGGGTCGTTTCCCGCCGGCGTATTCCCGGAAGCTTCCGACTCGGCCTCAGGGCCGGCCTCACTGATCTCGTTGACCTTGGGCCGCTTGCCGGCGGACTGCTTGCCGCTGGACTGGTTGGAATCGGAGGACCGCTTCCGGTCCGAAGGCTGGCCCGACCCCCACTTGCCCGAGGCGGACGAAGAGCGTTGCTGCAGTTGGCTTGCAGCTTTGTGCCACTTGTTGATCTTGGGGTTGTAACGGTTGTTGCGCTTGTCCCGCTCGAGGGCGCGGCACTCGGCCCGGCGATGGCCTTTCCTCTCGCAGTAGAAACAAGTGATGTCGGCATCGGCATCCGAGGAATGCAGGGCGGCTACTCGGCCTTTGCTTTGCCCGATCGTCATCCAACACTCGGCTTGGCAAGCGGCCTCCAGGGCATCGGCCATGGTGGCGAACTTGTGCCCGGCGAGGCCCATCACTACGTCTTTGCGGTGCATCTTGGTGACGAAGATGCGGATGAGGTCAGGGTAGGTCTCGACCTCCTTGGCGAGCTCCGGTCTGGCTCGAACAAAGATGCTCCTCAGGCGGGCATGCCATTGCGGAATAGCCTCATCTGCCTTCTGCTGAGCAGTCTCCAAGGCAATACGGGCCACCTGAGAGGACGTGGCGGTGACGAAGAACCTCTCGTACGCATCCAGCAGGTGCATGAAGGTGAAGGCTTCGTCCCCCAGTCGGAGGTCGACCTCGTTGACCGTCCGGAGCGCCACCCCGACCATGGCGTGCTTGATCTCCATTTTCTTGGTGGCCTCCGAGGCCGTTGAACCCAAGAAGGTGGCCTCTACATGCAGGCGGAAGGTGAGCCATTTATCGGCCTCTGTGTCCTCAAACTTCTCAAGTTTCCGCTTGCGACCGGCGCGAGCCGCGGCGGCCTCGGCCTCGAGGCGCCGGGCTTCCGCCTCCACTTGTCGCAACTCGGCCTCCCTCTGTCTGGTCTCGAGGTCGGCGTTCCGTTGGGCTTCGAACCCGCGAAGGAGTTGGAGCATCATGGCTTGCATGTCTCCTGACGCCGGGGGTGCGTTGTTCGGCCCGGCCAATTGGGGCGGCGGAAGCCCGCCAGCGGCGCCGCCGCTTCCCCCTGTGGGCGTGCCCGATCGTGGGTGGGTCCCGCCCTGGGCCCCAAGTGGATTGCCTCCTTGGGCCCCGCCAACCCCGAGGGGGTTGCCCCCTTGGGCCCCGCCAACCCCGAAGGGCGCGAGGACCTCGACCTCCTCCCGGCGCGAGCCGGCGAGGTGGCCAGGATCGGAGAGATTATCGGGGTCTTCGTCAGCGGAAGATGGGCGTTGCTTTGGTGATCGAAGCATCATGATGTCTACTGTGCTATACAGAAGGAGTTAGCTTAAGCGTACAAGCAATTGAAAGTGTTGCGTTTTACCAGCGGTGAAATGGTGCAAAGCGAGAAGATTGGGGGTGTAATAGCCTTGGGAGCTTCCAAAGAACTGGGCTCGACCCCCCGATCAGCTCTCTTTTATTGTCACCAGATCAGCGCAACGGCCGCTCTCATGGCCAGCAGGGAATTCTGGCCCCTCTGATAAATTGTTTTAAAACGACTCTCTCTCAAGATTGTTTACAAGATCTTGTTTACGACCGGTGATTTAGGCGGCCAATTTTAGCTATTTAGCTATTAGCGAAGCTTCATTAGCAACAGGATGCGAGATTTAGTTTACAACTTCTTGCAGCTGCAACAGCAGTCGATCTCCCTGTTACTAGGAGTAACCTTGGGAATGGGGCCATAAAGAGGCCAGCGGCTTGGTCTATTTGCGACCGTATTTGCGCGACACAATGCCGGTCTCCGAGTGACCATTTATGGCCATATTTTGTGCCTGATCAATCTCGAAAGTGACCGTGAGCGGATTAGCGATAAGCGGTTGAGCCGACCCATCTACGGGTCAAGGGATTAACTTCCCTATTAATACATTGCTCAGTGATCCTGACTGATCCTCAAGAGCCAAGCCTTTTCCGGCCTTCGCCTGGCGGCCCGCCGCTGGGGTCCGCCTGACGGCTTCCCGAGGTATACTTCTCGGGGGTAATCGATAGTCGTGGCCTGATTTCTTTCTGGCTGCGCGCCTTTGGTATTTGGGAGCGTGTAGTTAGTTGTTGTTTATTGATCTTAATGCAATCATTAACATGAATCGTTCTGACAAATGCGCGTTTTTCTGCAGAGTAACGCGGCCTCCCTGCCAAGGTTTCGATGGTGGCCTTGTTGCGAGGGCGAGGCTGTGATGGCGACTCAGGTGTCCAGCGATCTTGCTGCCTGAGGGCCCGTGCTCTCCTGGTGATGCCCGCCATTCTCTGTGGCGCAGCCTCAGCCGAGGACAAGCGAGGTGATTCTAGCGACTCAGGTGTCCAGCGATCTTGCTGCCTGAGGGCCCGTGCTCTCCTGGTGATGCTCGCCATTCTCTGTGGCGGCCTCAGCCGAGGACAAGCTTGCTCGGCGTACGATGGCCGGCTGACAGCGTATTCGCGATTTTCTGCTATAGTGTCGCGATGCCTACTGCCACAACACCTCCATGCGATCCGGGCATACGGCCTCAAGGGACGCGCCCGACCTCGGCCTGGGGTGGATGCTGTGCTCTGGTCATTCTGGCACGAATGCTTGACTGGCGCAAGGGTGACGACTCGCTGCCGGTGTCACCGGTGTCTTGCTTGGACTGTGGTGTTGGCCTACGGGTGTGGCTCCTTGCCACGCCCCTTTTGGTCCCATCTGGCTATTTGCTCAGCCATATTGCTGTCCCTTATTTGCGGGTTTGTTGGGGCGAAGGTGTCGATAACTCGGGGAGTTGTCCTCAGCACCGAGCCAACTTGTAGGAGGTTCGTATAGACCCCCCGAGGATGACACGCGCGCCCGCGGGTAGCGATAGAAGAACTTGCTACTGAAACTAGTCGAGATGTTTACTCGAGTGCGTCCGTTTATTAACTGCTGTACAATTCGTTTCACCGGGACGGGGCGCTCGCAGGCGCCCACAGAACACACCCGTATACCCGTGTTCCTGCTACATCTTCTAAGCTGAGCTAAGCTTAGCAGAGGAGTAGAGTCTCTATCAGAGATACCAGACAAAACTTGATCTAACACATCTTTTAGCTTCAAAAAGTGCCAAATTCAAAATGCACACTTTTTAAGTGATTCATTAACACTTTCGGCTAATCTTGCACTACTGAGGGCCTCTCAACCCAAGCCCTCAAAGTAATGGATCAAATGCTAAGTCAAAATTGCCTGGTCTGGTAACTTCATTAACATTTGAAAATTACTTTCCATCATATAAAATCGTATATATATGTAAACAAATTATAAAACAGGCTTACAAAATGTCTGAGCTCATTTTACAAAGTTAAAATCTCGTAGCATTACTTGGCTCTCGCAAGCTTGAGCCCGCAAAGTTGCCACTCGATTTTTACTTTACAAAATTTGCTCAGCTATTTTATTAGCTTGTTTTATAAATTGTTTACATATATAAATAGATAAACAAGGTCGTGCACCAATCACAAAGCTAACATAAAAACCACACAATATTAACTTGGTGATGGTGACAATGATAAAAAATAAGCTCTAGTCATTCCTAAAAAATGAAGAAGCTATCTGAAAGCCGTGGAAGCTTTCGAGTGAATCATACCACTTTGTTTGGTTATATGTGACGTTGTACTCACGTGTAGCTGAAGGAACTGCAGAGCAAAGATCTGCGGCAATGTGCAGCACAAGCTGCTAAATTATAGGCATTGCGAGTGTCCCTCACAAGAAAAGTTCGGTGTCTGTAGTTGTCTCGAATCCGTTCAGAGCAGCCTGCAAAAAAGGGAAATGAGTGCGCAACTTCATTAGGAAAATGCCTCGTCTTTTTCACTTTTTCAGGAAAGCTCAAATATTGATACAAGGACCACCGAAAATTACTATATATAGGCTCCCCATTGTAGCCTATAGAGAGACCAATTGAATACCATTTGTCCAAACAATTAATGTTTGCATAGAGTTACCAAAGTATGTCAAACACAACTTGACAAGAGGAAATTAAATTCCTTCAGGCCTTTACAATTTGAGCAAGGTCTATGCGTAAAAAATGCTCATTCTTAATAGAAACTCATTAGCAGAATCAAAGAGCCACTTGGTTGTTACGAAACCATAAATATTAATAATAAAAGGCCTAACATTGAAAACGAAGTATTCGGTACTATAATTACTAGCTAGGAGTCCAAGGTGCGAGCACTAACGTCTCGGATAATTTGAGCTAGCGTGAAAATTAGCATAGCTTTCTTCTATCAACCGTATCATATGTAGAGTTTTTAGATTTGCAAAATGCAAACTATTGCATAATAGGAAGTATACCAATTCTTTGCTCGGCTCAAAGCTACGTTTAATTTTTCAAAGGCATTTTGATATATTTACCGTCTTGACCTCCAAGCTGACCTCCCCCACCTCCGCTCGACTGACAGATTTGCTGATACACATCCCAATTGGAGTCCACAACGAGGTCATTCAAGTCTCTTCCATCAGTGGGGGATAGAAGGCAATTTTCAGAGCTTGAGGTAAGGTACTTGAAGCTAAATGATCTGCAAATCGAAAGCCGCCTGCATCTGTCTGAGCATTCCTCAATGTTGCTGACTGACGTCCTTGATGAGCTTGAATAGTGTCGGTAGCCAGACCGTTCACGTCTGTAGCAATTTCCTAGAGTGCAAAGAACACAAAAAAGGCATCAATTGCGTTCACTTGTTGCATTGCATTAGCTCATTGTAAAACACTCTAATAAAATACAGCTTTTCCCAAAATACTACTTTAAGGCGAAATTCTGCAATGCAGTACCTCAAATATGCAAAACTAAATTGCCTGCATGTGTATTGCAGTGTTAAGTCATGGGTAATTTGGTTATGCTCACACCTTTGTGCTTAGGCCTGGATCAGCTGGTTATTTTACCGCAATTTTGAGCGCCGTAATTGCGATGCAATTGTCAACATAACAGCGATCAGCTGGTAATTGTAATTCAATTTTTGCTATGTGCAAAAATTACTTCTGTAGTGGGTTTAAAGTAAAACTTACAGACCAAAATTCAAAAATGGGAGCATAAGAGCTTAAACTATCAAAAACAGCCTCTGATATGACAAATAAGGCCAAAAATTAGGCCAACTTAAATTGCAAAGGTTTGGTTGACTTTACTCTTAAAGTTCCGCCGCTGCTTTGCTTGCCGAAATTGCACAGCAATTATCTGTAGTAGCTGATCCACTTAAATTGCAGCGCAATTACAAACAGCAGCTGAAATTATAACCGAAATTGCGCTGCAATCAGGACCAGCTGATCCAGGCCTTAGTTTAATGCAAGAAAAGTGTTACCAGATTCTGGCCCAGATTGGCAATTAGCACCTAATGGTAGCTCGAAAATGTTCCAAGCTGAGTCAGCTACCAAATCTTGGCTTAAGAGGTTCGTAGCGGGGATATTAGTGAGTTGGCAGTTAGTAGTTGCAGTGGGGCTGTACAGGTTAGTCAAGTTCCTGGAAATAGCATTCATCAGTCGAAAAGAGCCTCTTTTGAGGGCCACTTTATGTAGTAGTACCTAAATGCAAATGTTCTGCATGACGGATCTCTTTTACAGGCTTCAGTGCAATCAAGGAGGCTTTTAGCTTCAATGTCACGGATGATGACGTAGTAAAGCTTATATCCCGTCTGGTCCAACTTATAATTAGGACAACCTGTTAGTAGTTGTGAAAAAAGTCTGGTGATTATTATGCTCCTCTTTTTGAGTCCAAAGTTTGATGATGATGCACATGCATTATTTAATGTGAGTGCTTTTACATATACTAGCATAGGCCCTGCACACTATGGTGAAAAATGGATGATTTTAATGCACCTGATGGATTAACTGTTCCACCCCCTCCATTGCTGCTGCTTCCTCCATTACACTGGCTGCTGAACAACCTTTCATAAACATTCCAGCCAATATCAGCGTTGTTAAGATCTGAGCTTGAAATTGAGCTGATGGAGAGTGATGCCAATTGGCAGTTGGCAGAAGAAGATTGGTAAAACCCAGATGACCTAATAACACAGGAAAAATTACTTAAACAAATGTAACAGTAAAGGAATCCTTTTTTTTTACTTGAACGCAAAGCTTTTGCAGTATTGCTCGCGCACGCATTTTTGCGCGCACTCGTTCAAGTCGCGCACGCTAATCTCATCGCGCGCCACCACATCTATGAAACGATATCCGCTCTTGCTCAGCTTGTGGCAATCTAGGCAAGAATTTAATTAAAACCATGAAGTTGTTCAATGCTTGCAAATTACCACCAAATGTGCCTGTTGAGTCTTGGTAGAAATTAGAGCCAGAGAGGCAGGCAGAGCTCAATTTTTGGCTGTAAGCGTCCCACTTGAAGTCTGGCAACAAATCGCTATTACTGCTTGAATACGACAACAAATCCACATTTGAAACTTGGCAGTTGTCCACGTAGGCATTCCTGCGAAAGCAAATAGTTTGGGTTGGAAAATTCAATTTTTTGAGCTGGGTAAAAAGGGCTTCAAACCTGCGAAATGCAAAGGATCTACAGGCTGAAGTTCTTGCACATTGTCTAGAGCAAGATTCGACGTCATTTGCAGCAAATAAGTCTCTGACAAGAAAGGAAACGAATTTGTAGCCTGACTTTTCTCTCGTGTAACAATCTGAAAGGAAATCATAAAAGGAGCTCAAGGGAGATCTGTTTAATTGAAAGGGAGCGGGAAAAACTGGCATTTACCTCCTTCGCTGTATCCAGTGTAAGGGCCAATTTCGTCGTTACCGAATCGTGAGCTGCCACATTCAGAGGATCCAGTATTTATTATTTCGTACATACTCCAAGGTGCGTTCAGCTCAATATCCTGGAAAAAGCATGGGCTGTCACATTATCAGGATTTTTGTGTTTTTCGGCCTCGCCGAGATTTACTTGCATGACATCATGCAAAAAGCCCTCAGGCGACATTTTTGTTCAGGCCTGCTGATCATGAAGGCCATAAAGGCCTTCATAGGTGCCATATACACTGACCTGAGGTCTATTTGATATTTCAGAGGAGAGAAGGCAGTTATACGGGCCGCTAATGTACAAGAAGCTCTCATCGTTGTATCGGAAGCTGAAACTTCGGCAGTACTGGGACCTTTGAAAACTTGCGGTAAATATCTGATTAATATTTCAGTATCGGAATTTTCATACCTTTCATGGCATCGCTGCGAGCAATCGGATACACTTAGCACAGACAGGGCTTCGATACTTGTGTAGTGTTTGTATCCGTCCCTGCGCTTAATGTGGCAATCTGAGAATGGGAGAAGGTATACATAAATAAATACCAAGCATGTACCCTTGTACCCTTGCTGGATATCTTTGCTCTGACATCAACCAATGTATAATGAAATCTAATGCCAAAAGCGTAATTTTAAAGGATAAATTGACCTCAAGTGAAAGGAGGAGGAAAAAGCAATTTATCTCGACAAACACTGCAGCTCACACTCAAATAACTCACGGCAATGTTCAATTTGGACCAAACGACACTCCATTTCACTCAAAATTGTAATTGATCTTCTCTCGTCATTTTGCAAGAGAAAAAGTGTGTGTGACATCACTTACTTTACTATATAGTGATGCCCCTTGAGAGTTGTATACAAGTATACTAGCAGCATGCCATGCACTAGCTTCTTTTTGGCCATAAAAGAAGAAGGTTGGCTGCGTTTGGCGACACTTTTTTTACTCAATTTTCGTGGCAAAAATCCCAAGAAGCAGTACATCTTCTCTTACCTATATGTTACAACTTTCATGTACTGCTACTCCCCTTTTGAAGCTTTGATTTGGAATTTGGGTGCCAAATTGAAGGCTCAGGAAATGTACACTTGCAAAAATACATCTGAGAAGAATAGCACTTCCAAGGATAAAATCTGGGATCTCGAAAGTACAGGAAAGGCTACAAGACTTAAGTATATGTGCACTGAGTGCTAGCAGTCTATTTTTTCCTTGGTGGTAACAGCCCTTTTGGATTCTACTTTTAGAACGTAAGTAAGAACAAATATTTCTTTGCAAACAATTCATAAAATGCTGTAATTTTCTGTGCCTGATTTAAAATTGCTATTTGTTCATTTACGATTTTTTTTGACAAAGTCACATTAGTTTAATCAGCCCTAGTCAGCTTGCCCGCTTTATCTAACTCATGAGCTAATCCTGGCGACTTAACACTATAATCCAAATCTTTGAGCCAGGTTCACTAATAAACCGATTCGCTCCCAAAAATGTTGCTTTTTTTACTATAGAAATACCGCCAAATACCAAAAAGAAAAAAAAAAGTTCTTTCTTCATGAGGAGAACTCACTTTGCTTGTTATTGCTATTTGTTTGTCGTTTTTGACTCGGTTGATTCGGCGAGCGCGAGCTAGACTAGTTTAGCGCAAGGGCATATCCATCGAGCAATCCTGACGGAATAATTCTACTTTTGAATCACGCAACTATAATAGTTATTTCGTCCTCCGCTAGGGGGCACTCCAGTAACACTAGTACATAAAAAAGCGCGAAATTCAAATTCAAGAACTGGATAAACCAGTGTGAGAGTTAGCGCTCACGCTCGCTCGCATCACATGCCTGAAAGTGTTACCAGCCTTTTTCCAACTTTAGCTCGTCTTAAAATAAAATCTGGCTGTTTTTATGGTTTCTTGGGGATAATTTGGAATCCTTATTATAGCCTGGTTCAAGACATTTAGTTCAGTCAATTTCCCGCTACGCAAATCGATGGCGCGTCGGTAGGGGTGGAAAATGGCTGCTTGATATTTACAAAAATGCTCATTTATCGCAAATTTTTGGCTTTTTCATGCAAAATCTGCCTAATTTGATTTAATGAATAACGTGGTGCACAAACAACTGCAACCAGGTTGGATCAAGAATTTTAAGGCCATTATAGATGGAAAAAACATTTCCTCAAAAAGTGTCACCATTTAAAAATCGAAAAAATATTAACAATATTAATGTTGATAAATGTTTCTAGCTGAATATGCATCAAAGAGGCAAGCAGTGTATTGATGTATTAATTGAGTTAAGAAATATTTTATGCTTGACTTAAAATTGATCATATTCTAATCCAAACTATGCCGCCTTGATCAGTTTTGACTGTTGAATTTCCGTCAAACAAATTGCATCTCCCCCTAGCGGATTAGTTTCCCACGTGTTTTGAACCAGGCTATTCTAACGCCAAGAAAATTCCACAGATTTAAATATAAATTTCGTCCTGCACCCTACCATAGTATAGTCCGATGATGTGCTATAGTAGAGCTGCGCATAGAGCTCACCTTATACTATAGATCATCTTGGTTTAGCGTAGGCTAGCTAGGGTTGATTAAACCATTACAAATATTTCGACAACTCAGTGCGTGACTACTGAAAATAGCACTAATTATATTGGCATGCTGATAACGGCGAACATGCTAGATTTAACTGAACAATAGTGAATATACATTGAATTCTTATAGCTCTTATAGTCAACCGCAAAATGAGTTTAAGCCACACCTAATGAGAGAGCGCGAATCATCCTAATTCCAACAACTATCAACGCAAGACAAGACAACAACGAAGCAAAACAGAAGGAAAACATGGATGTTCCAGGAATCACGTCCAATTTTGGTGAGTTTTTAAAGCATGTTTTAAGTATTTTTTGTTAGAGCTTGCGGCAGCTAGCTGAATAGGGCATATTAAGTGCTTTAGCTGAAACACTCTTCAATTAAGCTACATATGGCTGAAATGGGCTTACCTTCATTCTCTAATGGGCCAATGTATCCTCCTCCAGATCCTCCGCCATTGTTGTTTGAGAGGCAGTTTGTATTCGATGATGACAGCTCGAAAATGTCCCAATCACCTCCAGCAGAACGGTCAAAGTCACTTTCTTTTAGCAGGAGAGTGGCTGTATCAGACAAAAGGCAATTCATAGTTTTTCCCACAGCTGTAACTGGCTCTCTAAAGGGCCTTCAGAGAATGCAATACTTTTAGTGTAAGAAGCAGTTAATGAAATGTTGAGCCCGACCTACCTGTATTTGAAACTGAATGTTTTGCAATTTCCAGCTTTCCTGCATTCAGTCACACAATCTTCTAAGCTGGATACTGGCAAGGAATTGCGATATGTAAAATGTTTGTATCCAGTTCTGATCCTCTCGTAGCACTCTGTAAGGCAAAAAATGGAAAAAAATAGAAAGCCTGCTTTTCAATTACATCATGGTATAAGGTTAAACCATTTGCAAAAAAAAAGACTTTTTCAGCTCATTGACCTGGACCAAGTTACCCAGAAAATGGCTGCATTGGATTAGCTGCAGAAAAGGAGGAAATTAAAGAGAAAAGAGGCAAAATGAGATAGAAAGCTAGGATATTGGAAAGGTGAAATTCGACTCCCAAGGGGCGGAGATTGGCAAAAGAGACCGTAGCATAAAAGTATCAATGTTGCAAACGAGAAAGAAAAACAACCTCATCCAAATCAGCTTACTCAAATCAGCTTGAGTGGAATTTTGCTGCCTATGCTGGAACGATGATGATGAGTAGTGATGAATAACATCATTTCCCACACTTTGTGGAATTTTTTCATCCTCATCTTCTTTACAATTTGAAAGCCTTCTGTAAAAGTCTGTGAGAGCATCCACGTGAAAGTGCTCTGAGTTGTAAGGATCCAAGTCATTTTTGTCAGAAAGGTCACAGTTAAGAGTCTCTTGGGGACCTAATAGGTCTCTAAAGAAAGATACATCCTATTAGGAAAACGAGAGCTCGGGAATCACCATCAAGCCACGAAATTAAGACCTGTATGCAAATCCCACGCAACGGAATGTGATTTCAGCAGTGCAAAATTGCTTGCATTCCTCAACTGAGTAGGCTGTCCACGATTTCACTGTGATGTTGGCTGATAAACGACGGCCAATGTAGATTTGCTTATAACAAGCTGGAAACAAATGAGTGCACGCTATGAAAGCACAAAAACGTCGGATTGTCGGGAAAAATAATTTTCGGGAAGTGTTTTCATTTTTCGTTAGTTGTTTTTTTCAAATTCGGGCAGTAATGTCAGTTTACGGCGATTTGTTTTCAAATTTCGGGAAGTTTGGCTCAATTTCCTGGAAGTTTCCAGTGAATGGTATTTTTTAACTGAGAAAGCTCAGTTTTAGAAAAAGAATGATGCCCAAGGAGATGTACTCCATTTCAAAGGGAAATAATAGTTCCCTACCGCCTCAGCAAAAGTTAGACCCCAAGAAAAATCCCTGAGAGGTCGGGAAAAATTTGAGAACCGAGCAACTATTTTTCATCCGAGCGCAGCGAGGAAATGAAAAATGTGCAAGGTTCTCAAATTTTTCCCGGCCGATCAGGGATTTTTCGCGGGGTCTAACTTTTGCTGAGGCTGGTAGGGATTCATTTTTCTCTAACAGTATCCGAAAATCCCAGGTTGGTTGAAATTCCAAGACAAGCTTGACCTACTATTTCGATCCATCATACTTTGGTCCCAGCTGCGAATCTCAGCTGAGTCACTGACAACAAATTGACGCCATTACTGATTACACTGCATTGCTATGTGCATTTCACATATTTAAAGTGTTACAAAACTTTAACTGCAAATTGAGGCAGCTCAAGACCAAGACGGCAATTTGAGGCTCCCGAACCCGGCAACTTGGATTGACTCGCACAGCGGATTGACTCCCGCACCCGGCAGCGTCTTCCGTAACTCCGGCAGCGTCTCCCGCAACTCCGGCAGCGTCTCCCGCAACTCCGGCAGCGTCTCTCGCAACTCCGGCAGCGTCTCCCGCAACTCCGGCAGCGTCTCCCGCAACTCCGGCAGCGTCTCCCGCAACTCCGGCAGCATCTCCCGCACCCGACAGCGTCTCCCGGCCCTGCAGTATCTCCAACACCAGGCAGGGTCTCCCGCGCCCAGCAGCGTCTCCCGCACCCAGCAGCAACTTTAATTGACTCTCGCACAGCGGATTAACTCCCGTACATTGTGGCTGCTCAAGGCTACGAATTGTGTGGGGAAAAAATTCACCAGGTGATTTTTTTTCCCGGGAAAAAAATTCCCCTGGTTTATTTTTTTCCCAATGTATTTGTTTACATTTCGTCTTGGTAGAGAAATAAACTGAGAACTATTTGGAAATTGAAACCTTACTAGGGATTTTCGGTTACCGGTAGAGAAAAATGAGTATTGGAAACATTTTCTTTTCAAAAAAGCCCACCCTTTTTCCCACAGTTAAGTCATAGGTGAATGAGGGTCACACGGTGTGTAAAGGACATGGAAAAAAGCAGCTTTGAGGAGAGAGGAAAACAATGGGACACAGTTTCCTGCAAGAAAGTGTTCAAAAAGCAGTGTAGTATGTACAGTATCTGTGCTTCAGCCTGCATATGTCAATTTTTAAGCCACTTTTCTGGCCAAATATTGACAGTAAATTATTCACCGATTAAAAAAGCCTCCATTATTGTGTCCCGTCAAACGTAGCCACGAAAATCCAGAATTTCCATCTGATTTCAGGCATTTCTTTTGTGGGACACCCTGTACGAAATTCAATGGGGTTTTGCAAAGCTGAATCGATTTTTAGTCAATGCTGGTGTTGTTTGAATAGGTCAAAGTGAAATCAACCCCATTGAAAAGGTTAATTCAAGGTTGGCTGATTTCCGACATATTTTTTCATCCTTTCCAAATTATGCAGTATGTAAAAATGTTCCCTTTTCAAGGAAGTGACAAAGCTGTGCTGCTACAATCTTGTCAAATCCCATCTTCAAGGCCAATTGTGCTGTAGAATTGTAATGAAAAAAGTTTCGGCGCGAAATTGTGGCAATGCTGGGCTATTGCAGCAAGTGGTATTACTGCATGCATCAATGCTCAAAATGGCATTGATGCCTTTGTGTAAAAACTACAGTAAAACAAGAGCAACCGGATATTGCACTAAATCACGTTGTTTTAGCCATTTTCGGCATTCTGATGTCAATCTTTTGACGACCTTGAGCAGCAGCATTTTTCAAGATGATAATCTCCCTCTTTTCGCGGGATTTGAATTTTTACAGGAAATCAGCATGAAAAGAGTCCAAAACACTTAAAGCAAAAAGTGGCTAGATGCTGAGATTTTCCTCTGGATAATTGATGTGCACAAAAAGCCCGTGAAAGCACATTTGGCCTAAAAAGGGGTATACTGGTTAAAGGCTAATCGGCAAAAGGCTATTTGGTGTAAGGCTAATTGGTTTAAGGCCAATCGGTAAATGGCCAATTGGGCAAAGGCTACATTGGTAGAAGGCTATATTTAAAAGGCCAATAGCAGATGTTTTTGAGTGAAAATGTTTGATTGGTTCACAAGTGACATATCATTATCTTTTAGCTTTCCTTGCTAATTCTTAGTTTTTTGCGACAAAAATTGCTTTTTTGGGCTTAGCTTAGGAATTCCTAAAAAGACTTGGATCTGTACGAAGGAACATTTTACAAACAAGACTTACTTGTCTTGACTTGACTGACCAAGCTGATTTAGCTTGTTGAGAATAAGCAAGACTTGATTATCTTGTCACCTAGGAAAATAAATTTAATTTATTTTTAAGACACTAGGCCTTTCACATGTTGCCAGAAGAAGCTAAGCTAAGGTAGAAAAGCTAAGCAAACCCATAACATTTAAAGCAAAGCAGCTGCTTTTTTCAAATGTTAAGGAAAATTAGGCAATTTTTCGGCATTCTGATGTCAATCTTTTGACGACCTTGAGCAGCAGCATTTTTCAAGATGATAATCTCCCTCTTTTCGCGGAATTTGAATTTTTACAGGAAATCAGCATGAAAAGAGTCCAAAACACTTAAAGCAAAAAGTGGCTAGATGCTGAGATTTTCCTCTGGATAATTGATGTGCACAAAAAGCCCGTGAAAGCACATTTGGCCTAAAAAGGGGTATACTGGTTAAAGGCTAATCGGCAAAAGGCTATTTGGTGTAAGGCTAATTGGTTTAAGGCCAATCGGTAAATGGCCAATTGGGCAAAGGCTACATTGGTAGAAGGCTATATTTAAAAGGCCAATAGCAGATGTTTTTGAGTGAAAATGTTTGATTGGTTCAATTTATTTTTAAGACACTAGGCCTTTCACATGTTGCCAGAAGAAGCTAAGCTAAGGTAGAAAAGCCAAGCAAACCCATAACATTTAAAGCAAAGCAGCTGCTTTTTTCAAATGTTAAGGAAAATTAGGCAATAAAAAACAGTTATTTCGCTCAACATTTATATGATACAGCTGAATTTCATTGCTGGAACATCAATGATCAAAAATAGATGTCATTAAATGACTTGCACTCTTGTAACGTTATCAATTTAGCCTTTTTTTGGTAGCCTTTCACCGATCTAGCCTTTGGCTAATTGGCCTTCCACCATTTTGCCTTTTACCAATTAGCCTTACACCAAATTGCCTTTTACCGAATAGCCTTTAACCAGTAGAGCCCTAAAAAGCATGTGTTATGTTAATTGCTCAGCTAGTACTATAGCTCCAACTGAGAAATCCATGGCTTGGAAAAATGCTGTACTCTCTCTAAAAGCATAGGCATGCATTAGGCATTTTGACCATTTTTTACCTTGTCCTCTGAGAAGCAAAGGCAAGCTGAAATCCTCTATTTTCTGGTTGTGCGCAGGCTTTGTGAGGGCAAAAGGATTGTTGGTGGAGTGTAGCAGTGGTGGTCTCTTTTTCTTGGCTGCTGCAGGTCTGGGAGAATACACTTGGACAGGCTGTACTTGGTAGTACGAGTCCCCCGCAAATCCAACAAACGAGGGCTGCTCTCCCCTTATTTTACCTGTGAGAATTCGAGCTCGAGGCTGCTCTGATTGCAAGTTGAGGCTGTTGAGGTCATCACACGACCTGTCTCGCTCGTAAATGTTGAATCTGGGGCTGGCTATTGTGGTCCAAGTGGATCTGAAAGCCAGCTTCGGGGCATAAGCTAACAAATCGCAAATGCCTCCCTCAGAATTAGATTGAGAATACCTATATAGGAAGAGAACAAAACCTGTGTTAAAAGCCCAGGAGTAGGAATCTCATTAATGCATCTTTTTATTGCATGACAGCAACAAATAAGCTGCTTCGTAGGCTTTGATTAATTTGGGCCGAGCAAGAGGCTGACCACGTGGTGTTGTCAGCTGTTTGTTTGTTTGTGTACTCACCCAAAACTGTACGCTATGCACTCAAACTGGTTTTCTTCGTCGCACCTCTGCAAGCATTCCTCTGAGCTGAGAGCTGCAAAAGTGGCACTTACTGAAGGCTCTATCAATCTTCTACCAGGTGAAAAAAGATGGTAACAATCTGGAAGCACTTCCTGCGTTAAGCCAAAGCAGCTTTTGTTTGCCTTTTATGGGTACCTTGCTGATCAATCTGCCTCGATTTCTTCTCTGAGGCAGCCGATGAAGAAGGGAGTGAAAAAGTGAGAAGTAGTAGCAGCCCAAGTTGCAATGACCCATTCATAATGAAGGCCTTATTCAGTCACGTGGAATGCAATTTGGCAACACATGTCATTCATTGACACACCTGACGATGACTGAAACTGGCAACATCTATCCAGGCGGTGCAATTACATTTAAATTACCTCCAGTATGCTACCACTGCGAACGTACGTGTGTTGTGCCACCATGCACCTTCTTTAACCCCACACAGATTACCAGAAACTTGCCTGTCATCTAAGCATATTCTTATCAATGTGTCGCGCATGTTTCTGGTTTAGCACAAGCCGTTCCAGGTCGCTGATTTTGACAGCGAAAAAACGCATTTTTATGCCTGTTTTTCTCTTTTCGACCTGCCATGGAGGTCACTTGCGTTTATTCGTTTATCTGCACAATGAATAAAAGGATGTAAAGTTCAACAAGAAATTGACATTTTTTAGCTAGCTGTTGCTCCACATGGTAACTGGTTATACTCTAGGCAAACTCCAATGCTTGCCGTACTAGGAGTTACAGGTATTGAGTCAGTTTTAATTCCCACTGAAAATGGAGCTGTGCAGTCTGGAATAAAAATACATTTTAAACTACTTTTAAGGCACACGAGAGCACTTTTTGCACAAAAGCTTACCACAAACTGGGGAATTTTCAGTTGCTGCTTTAGTAGGATTCAACCTTCCACCACAAAACCTTTCAACCAGATTCATTTGTTGGCAATTTGACGAAGCACCTGCGTTATGGAATGGGCTTAAATTGGAAAAATTGCGAGCTTCAAGTGCATCTATAAGAACCTGTAATTTGAATGTAATCAGTAGAGCATTCTGTATCGTGTAATGCTGCAAATGTTTCATCCAATGAGAAATTATTGTCTATTGCTCCAGTATCTGCACTGGGAGGGCAAACGTTGTACTGAATACAGCAATAACCTACGGCAAATATTACATTACATTGAACAATTTTGAATGTAGTATTTTTCTAGAGACTTGCCATCTTCTCTACGTTGACAAATGGCGTATTGCTGAGCAGCCAAGTGGATTGATGTGGCCACGAAATTGAACGTGGTAAATCGGCCACTTACACCTGTATGATACTGCAAGCAACCCTGAGGTGGCCTGAAATAATGCATGTTATGAAAAAGCTACAGGGGCTCTGATTTTAAACTGAGTATTACCTGTAGGTGGCGTGGCAGGGAATTTGAGAAGTTAAAATATCCCATGTGGATCCAGTTGCATCCAAGTTACCAAATGTAACCGTTGCGCTATCACCCCGATTCACCTCGATGTAAACTGAAAAATGTAAGCAGACTCTTTTGGGTATGCGAAAGTAGGAAGGAAAAATGCTTGGTTATTCACTGTGCTGCCCAGAATTGGTGCCACATAATGTGGGGATAGGTGAGGCCTAAAACGGATGTATTTGAGCACTAAAACACATACTTAGAGAAATGGTGAGAATTACTTACTGCTCCAGTGACCACAAACGTTTCAGAGCATATGCCTTCATCAGTGGCTGTTGAAGCTCCAGTTGGAGCAGTTAGAATAAACTGCTCAAAATCTAACCTTATGAAGCAAATGTCTAAAGAGAAAGCAGCCTCATAAGTTCCTTCATAAAAACTATTTAAGGATTTTTTCACCATTGGAATCGGGTTGAAGGGTGTAAGCACAACTTCCAGTTGTTGTATAGGCAGTTGGGAATCCAGGATTTCGTATGTAGGTGCTATTAATAGTGGAAGTATCTCCACAACTGTCCTTGGTCACCAGGCAGCATACTCCAAATCTTTAAAAGATTTTTTTTTAAATTAGCCTGAATGGAATTACGTAGTAAGAATTTATTTACCCTGCTGCACAATTTCCTTGAGCTGAGCCTCCCTTGTTAGTGCATTCAGTGGAAGTGAAACAAGTGCCATTTCGATTTCGATTTCCAGACCTTTTTGAAATAATGGCAAGAAGAAAAAAAATACGTTTCCTGTTATTTGAATTATCATGCTACTTCTTCTTTTGATCTTACAAAGATGTGGTAGTTCTACATGGATCATTTTTAAATTGCACCACACTGAAAAGTGAGAATACTAAGAAAGATAGAAAGGATGAATTAAAATGGAGCTTGGCTTTAATTTCTTGCGTTTTTACGCTTCTTTTGGCGATCCGTGTCAGTTGCTGATAAAACAACTACCGCAAAAATGGCAACTCCAAAAATTACGAAGAAACTAGCTAATTTGCCCATTGTGAAGAGCTCACCAGACTGAGTCGCAGTGGTACACTCTTCTTGTATTTATAGAAGGAAAATTTTCTTCTAAATGCACACACAGCTTTACCAGACATTTGGCAACTCATTCACATCGCTTAATTTTGTTGAATTGAAAGTTTAATAATAAAAAGTCACAAGCCATAGTAGCACAAAATAATGTTAAGGTTAATATTTTTTGCTTCAGTCCCTTACATTTTCCAGCACTTCCTCATTCACATATTTTTATTCCAAGAGTACTTATAGGCTCATTATCTTCCGCGTCTTTGATCGTAGCATGGTTGCGGTTGTTATCGGTTCTTATTTACTGACGAGGTTGCGATGTCAGTAAATAAGAAGCGATAACAACCGTAACCCAGCCACGATCAAAGACGCGGAAGATAATGAGCCATAGGCTTAGGCTTAGTCTCTTCTGGAGATTTCATAGTGACCAAGCCACGGTCATTATCGTTTCTTATGTACTGAGTAGGTTGCGATGGAACTACATAAGAATCGATAATGACCGTGGCTTGGTCACTATGAAATCTCCAGAAGAGACTAAGCCTTAGTCTCTTCTGGAGATTTCATAGTGACCCAGCCACGGTCATTATCGTTTATTATGTACTGAGTAGGTTGCGATGGAGCTACATAAGAATCGAAAATGACCGTGGCAATACCACTATGAAATCTCCAGAAGAGACTAAGGCATAGTATGGGTCATTAAGCCATGAGTGATGCCAACTGTCTGGTCGAAAAATCATGCATTTTTGAAAAGGAGTGGCATAAAATTGGAAGAGCCGAATGTGGAGAATTTGCTTTGCACTTTTACCTAACTGTAATTAAATATTTATCTACTAAAGAGTTTTTTCCAAAAGGGTGATTGCGAACATCCAAGAGCGTTCTCATGCAAAATCTCAGGCAAGTAACGTTACTCTACTATATTCTGTTGATTAATTTGTTTTCAGTGTTTTCAAGTACTCGAGATCAGCTTCGGAATAATTTTTCTCAAGTCAACGCAATCTCGTAAATGTCCGTAAATTCAAAAACTCATTGAAAAATATCAACATTCAGTGACCCAAAGATGCATTGCTTTTTTCTGTCAACTTAGAAGGCTGAATTATGGTAGGGATTTGTTGGTATATCTGTTGTATTTGGTGGGAATACTCCCATGGTAAACTAATTTGATTTGCTTAACTTAATTTTTATTTCAGAGAACGCTCATTATAAAAGCAAATTGAATAAATTTCTCTCTCTTCGAAGAATGAAATTTGCAAAAGTGTTGGTCATCTAGGTCAATAGAAGCTACCAGTTGAGTTTACACTCAACTCAACCTAAAATGCCAGCATATAAAAAGCCCACCTAAGCTAATTGAAGGACCAGTTAGCGCCTATATTTGAACATGACAAGAGCCACGATTATTTCTGTGGGAGCTTTCCTCCTATTTTTGTGGGTTTTAGCAATTTCAGCTGCAACAGAAGAGAATCCGACTAAAGAAAATGACCGAACCAAAAAATTCTGTAAGATCCCTTAAGAAGCTGAATAAGCTCCATATTGAGGTTTGCTTTCATTGCAGTATCTATGTTTGCAATTGTCAAGTAAGATTCTCTATTCTATTCGATTTAATAATTAATTTTGCCCGATAAACAATTAACTTTCCTCAATCATTGGCAAGCTTTCCGAATGATGCGTGTGATGGCAGCAGTGACAACAACGGGACATGTAAGCTACATTATTTGTGGGAAAACGTATTTTAATCAGGCAGTTTAACCCTTCCTCATAATAGGCTATACCAAGGAGGAATGCAGCAACAAAGGTGGAGTAGAAACTGGTAGCTGCGCAAGTGGATACGGCGTTTGCTGCACATGTAAGCTTTTAAAATAGTGGCTAACATTTTTGTGATCATGCAATTTTCATCTAGTCACTTTGAGGTGTGGGGATAAAAGCAATGAGGTAAAAACTCATGCAGCAGTCATGATTTTGCCAATTAATTGCCAAATTTTCGTACAATTAGAATACCACTTATTTTGAGAGCAATGGGCTCACATCGGGCTCATGCGGCGTTAAAATCTGCAAAGCTGACCCGAACATATGCCAAATAAGGCTAGATTTCATTACGTTCATTATTGACGGACCCGCCACATCAACTACTACAATAGGTAATTATTACGGCTGTATTTTGCCGTTGAGGCTCTTCTTATTTGTACCTTATTTCGAATACCAGGACAAGAGCTAAATGGGGTTGACTCTTCTGCTGGAACTGCTGGAAAAAATTATGACGCTCGCACCCAGTGCCAAAATGACATTTTCACTGTAGCAAGTCCTGGCAATTCAGCTCCACCTTCCATTTGTGGCTTAAATACAGGAGAGCACAGTACGTTTATTTAATTTGTTACGGAGAAATGTTAGAGCATTGGGGTTTTCTTTGCAGTGTATGTTGATGCTTCTGATGATTGCATAGACCTGAATTTCAAGCTGGGCCAAACAACGACCAGTGTGACCAGAGCTTGGAACATCAGGGTGACTCAGTTCAAATGTGATTACGAGAATTTGGCTCCTTCTGGATGCACCCAATACTATTTTGACCCAACTGGAACTGGCACTGTGAAATCGTTCAATTTTGGCTCTGGCACCAACTCGTTTCATTTGGCAAATCAAAGGCAGCGAATTTGCGTCAGGTAAAGTGAAAGCCATTTTCGTGATATTTTCTTATGAAAGTACTTTTTTTCATTTCAGAAGAGAGAAAGGCTTTAGTCGAATTTGCTGGGCTCATGCCATGACTGATTTTCAAATTTCTGGACTGGCCACTGATGGTGTCACTGGAATGAAGTCCAATTGTTGTGGATATGGCTCCAAAGGTGATACAGAAAGTGGATATGACTGCGTTGTCATTCCTAGCGCAAACCAAATGACCGCTAATAATGCCATCCTAAAAAATGACGAATTTTGCGGAGGAAAGTTAGCGCTTACAGGGGCGCTGGCAACTGCAGTTACAGTTTGTTGTAAGCCTGTTTTTCGCATTTGATCAAAATCCAAGTTAAAAGCCAAAAATGTCTGTTTTCAGCCATTCGTCAGCCCTTCTTCATCCAGTTCAACACGGACAATTTTGAGCAAGCTGTGGCTAAGGAAGTAGCTCTTGCTTCAAGGGGATTCAGGCTAGCGTACAAGCAGTCCTAAATATGGATAATTAGCAATCAATCAATGTACTAGCAATTATCTAAATATGTATTATCTGCACCTTGAATAAAATGAAAATGGCTCAATTTAAACAAAAAAGCGTGAAGAATTGAAGAACGCAAAACCAAGCTCTATCGGAACATTGCACTCATTTTTACTCGCAACCTCGTAATTATCCGCAAAATTTATACACGATTAGCCGCATGTCAGTTCTTTGTGTTAAGGCTTTTCAACTTTGCTTCTGCTCTTTCTCTCTTCGCTTTTCCGGCGCTCAAGTTATGCTTTGTTGTAGTAGTATATCTAAGCTTTCGCAAGATCACATTCACTCAGCGACGGTGTTCCATTGCGCAAATATGAAGAAAATTTGGTGAGCAAAGAAAAAGATGGTAGTTATTTCATTCACACCACTGAGCTTACTGGTGCTCATTCTCACGGCCAAAGCAGGGTAAGAGGCAAACTGAAAAATTATCATTTTTTCCTCATGAAAGAAGCCGTTAATTCAAGGCTGACAACATCTGCTGCAAGTAGTAGCAGTTCTTCCACCAAACTTGACGAAGAAGAGGCCTACAAAAATTGCATGAAAAATGCTCTGGTAGTGTCGGAAGTTTTCTGCCTTCCTTCAGATTACAGGAAGGATGTTCCTCCACCTAGTAAGCAATTTTCAGTGAAGCCCTAGCAGAATATTGCATTATTTATGCACTTATTTTTTCCATTCCTCAGTCAATGGACCAATTAAGGTCTACTTCAAAATTCCAGTCAGTGAAATCAGCAAAATTGATGACCAGCGATCAGTAAGGTGTACGCCATTGCAGAGTGGCATTTTTGGCTGAATTTTGGCTTCTTTTCAGCAAATCAGTATACGGTGGACTTACAAGCTGCAGTGGCCTGAGCCGAGAATGATTTTGAATGCTTCAGCTGATTGGTCCACTGGGGAAATCAATGTGCGCGGAGATATGGTGGATCACTTTTGGACTCCAGACATCATCATCCATGACCTGGTCAGCTTTTACAAGCCCGAAATCCTCAACCAGGTCGCTGCTCTGGAGATCAAGAAGAAGAAAAAACTCTACTTCAAAGTTAGGTAAGAACAATTAATAAAAAAGTATCATTTGGGGTTCCCTAAAAGATTTGACCAGTTTCCTTTGTAACTTATTATGATTATTATTATAATTATAATTAAAGTTTCCAACAGTGAAATTAGTTCATTTTTAATATTTGGATGCTATACATTTATGAATGTACTTTATTCCTCCAAAGTCAATGATGGGAAAATGCTGCATGTCACATTCTCTGCCTAGGACATTTGTCTTAGTCTCGGCTCTGGTGGCTTGCAAAAAGCTTTTGGGGAGATTAAAGACACATAACCCCATATGCATATATGACTAAAAACGTCTATCAAACGAATAGCCTTATTCTGACTTTCCAGTTTTGGGTAATAAAGCTAACTTATAGTACACGTGAAATATTGCCAATAAATCTGACATGGCAAACACCTTTTTTCCCTTAACGTTGCAAAAAGGCCCAGCTTACTTTAAGGATATATAAAGCAGACGAATCTATCCGAGAAAATGTCCCCATTTTTCATGCTGAGTGAAATTACTCAATTTATATTCAAAAAATCCGATTTTATTCTCGTTTTCCTCTCACGCGCAGGAGTGACATGACGATGGTTTGCAAGGGAATGAAGTTTACTCGTTTTCCATTGGATGAGCATGTCTGCTACATCATATTAACGAGCTGTGAGTAGTTACTAATGGTACATTTCAGTGTTTACCTAATACCCAAGTGGTTATCCATAATTTCAGTTGGATATGATGACCGCAGAATGGTTCTGGACGGCGAGTTCACCTACGAGAGTGAAAATCAAAGAGCTCTCCCTTTCAATGTCAAAATTAATGAAATCAGCGAAGAAATGAAGGTCTACTCGGGATCTACAAGTAAGTGTCAAAAACAAATTCTGGCTAGTGTTCCAGCAGCAGCTCATTATATTAGTCACAAGTTTCCCGGCTCAAAGTTGAGAGCTGGAGAATGTTGCAGAAACTGGTGAAAGCATATAGTATGTAAAGTGCTTTTGCATGTCTCGGTGGGATGATCCTTTGATCAACTATTGGAAAATTTCACCCATGAATTTTTGGGGCCTGACCCCAAAAAAGCTACCTTCAGTGCTTATAGTAAAATACTTTTGCAGATCAATTACAACATATGGGCCATTTTTTATAGACAAAATAATTTGGAAATTACTTCATGCTAGTATTTTAATGGCAGAAAGACTGAGCCTTAATTGTTTTTCAAACATATATAGTACAACAAGTAAAAGCCAAACAGAAGCATCTGTGTGCCACAAAAAGAAGCACACAAAGCTTCAAGGGAAGTAAACAGCTTTTCATCGTAATGTGAAAATTGCTTACTATGGGCCTCACAACAATACTGAGCTCAAAGCAAACCCTTCTTTGTTTTCCAACACTTTTCCTTTCTTCATATACAGTCTGTCCGTTAAAAATTGGACGGTACGAGAATCGAGAATCTAAACATTGTGTCACATATTCAAGAAATACAGGACTTTTAAATGATATCATTGGAAAATTTGAGTACCTTTTCCCATCTTTTTTGTAAAAAAAAGAAAAATCAATTTAAACGGGAAAAAACCGAGAAAATTCACTTTTCCCAAGGCAACCCAAAAATTGTAACGAAAAAAATGATGTATCATTTATTTTTTGCTGTCATGTGGAATTCGTATTAATATTTTTCATTTTGTCAGAAAACAAAAAAGATGTCCAAAGGTTCAAGCTTTCCAACGATACCCATTACGCCTCAAAATTCATGAATTCATAACACAAACTTTTGACTCCCGCACTGTCCAATTTTAAACGGACATACTGTATTGTGAGGGTATTTAAAAATCGCGGTGTCAAGAACGAGCCAAAATACTAGAGGCAAAGTTCAGCCTGCTAACATTTGTAAAATGGCAGATAATAATAGCAGTCCCATCTCTTTTTTTTGTTCAAAGGTGATTGCTTTCACTAATGATTGAATTGTTTACACAAATTCAGGCTTGCGCAACCGGCATGCAAAGAGATATAAATCACACTTGTAACTCAGTGGGTGGGGAGAAAGCCAAAAAAAGACTACAGGCATGAATACTAGAGTAAGCAAGCTGTGAAAAATGTCAATATAGATCATAAACATTCAGCTCTCTTCCTGCTGTGAAGCTTTTTTTGCTGCTTGGTCATTTGATCCCTTCATAAGATGGCCAAAAGCCTAGCTCAAGATATGCTTATCATTCTTAAAAATTATTATGTATGCAACCCAGAAAGTGATTTTCGTATATGCATGGTGCACAGTTTTAACGTCAACGCGTGTCAATCTTGGTCAATCTCAGCTCATAATTTGCTTAGCATTACATAAACCAAAAGTGTGTACTTGTACTACACCAATTGCATCATGCTATGATTGACTTGAGGCATATACACAGAGCTCGTGTACGTGGCCAGTATTTACTGCAGCTATACATATAGCAGTTCTAAGAAATGCATTCATGCAAGCTAGCTTTGAGGAATGTGTCATTAAAGGAAGAGTTTTTTAAGCTTCAAAAGTGGCCATAACCCTTTTCAGGGAGGCGCGGGCAGTTTATCTTAATTTTAGCTGCTGTAACAATGGGATTTCCGAGGTTAAATCGATCTCATTTTTTGCAGGCAACTATTCGGTGTACGGGTTGGAAATTCGACTGTCTCGGTGCGTTTCGCCGTATTTGCTCAATGTCTATTTGCCAACAGCCATTTTCGTGGTTATGTCCTGGGTCAGCTTTCTCATCCCTACCGATGTTGTTCCGGCCAGAATTGTTCTGCTTGTCACCTTGTGTCTGGTCATCATCAACACTTTCAACAATGTGACGTAAGTGCGGGCACAATTCCTAGCAATTTTAAAACAGATCGAGCGTGCAAAAAATAGTTTTCGAATGACCTAATCTCCTCGGCTCACACTTGCTTAAAAAAGCGGTAAACTCCAATTCAGCAAATAGTATTATGTCCTTGTCAGCTGTTGCGCGCGCGAGGAGTAGCGACAGCTGACTGCTGAGCGTGCGTACGGCGCGCGATCCCTCTTATTTTGCACCTTTTGTTGCGCACTGCATGAACATGACTAGAGGTCACTCTACCTAGAAAATATGCTCCTGTTTTACTTACTTAGTTGTGTGTGTGTTTTAGTAGGGACTCCTAGAGAGCACCATGAAAAAATGGCTGGATCATTTGAATTTTTAGTGAAGCAATATAGCTACTACCTTCAATTGCCTGAGTACACAGCAACAGTTTCCTTGTATGAAATGCCTTGGCTGACAGAGATGGATCAGATCAAATATAAAATATGAGGGAGGATCATGATAAAAAATCAATTTATGTATTATGATTTGTAGTGTATGCAGCACATAGTAGTGTTGCTACATATACATGGTAGCTATACACACTTACTTGAGATGAGGATGAAATTAAACATGGGAAAGTCAATGTTTGCCCAAAAATGATGAGCAGTGCCTGAAGCTATGAAGTTATGTTCTACTTCTACAGCAGAAGGACTACAAAGAAGGAATTCGAAATAATAATCATGTAAAGAGAAATTATGGGGGAGCATTCAGAGCATTATGATTGCCCAGCATTGAGAATATTAGCATAATGATTAAGAAGACCTTTTAACTACAGTATACCTACTACTTCCTAATGGGATGTACAGCCCATTGGTTTTCAAAGGGGGAAATTGTGCTTCTACTTTTACATTCACACAGATGATGGATGAACCCTAGAAAAAGATTTCTGAGCAACACGAAGCAGAAAATTCGTACTATGTAAGTGATGTTGAGTTGGAGAAGTTGTGGGTTTCACCAAAAGTTAAAAAGTGGACGGGTGAAAAAAGAGAAGTTTCCCACACTGTTTGAGTATTAAATTAGCCCTCCTTTGAATACTTCAACAACATTTGCGATTTAGCCTCTCCCGCATATACGCTCATTTACAAATTCAGGACATCCATCCACATTTACAATTTGTTGTAATGCATAATGAGCTTGAGCTGGATTGAGTGGTACGCTGGAGATTTGCTGAAATAGCTTCTTGTCTTTAAAGCGAGTTGTGGTCAAAATTCTCTTAATTATTCCCCACTGATAGGAATGGTTGGCATCAAAGAAACTCCCAAATGTCACATGCAATTCTCAAATCCTCGAGGATCATTTTACTCGTGAAAGCCTCTTTTTTTGGCTTCAAGGCTAATAATACTGAGCTGATAGCCTAATCTAAGTAGATTTTTATCTAAGAGCACATAAATAATGAAACAAACGTTTCTACGAGGGAAACTTAATAGAAATGTTGAAATCAAAAAGTGTTGCAAATTCTCCTAATTTTATACGCTTTCAAAATGACACCACGAAACAGAGCTTTATCGGAACGTTAAATTGTGCTTTCCACGCAACTTTAAGAGGATGCTCAATCTGCTATGATAAAAAACTGGCTGCTGCTACAGTGCGTAACATTGACATAATCACGAAACTTATCAATAAACCAATTAAGGCCTGGATCAGCTGGTTATTTTACCGCAATTTTGAGCGCCGTAATTGCGATGCAATTGTCAACATAACAGCGATCAGCTGGTAATTGTAATTCAATTTTTGCTATGTGCAAAAATTACTTCTGTAGTGGGTTTAAAGTAAAACTTACAAACAACAATTCAAAAATGGGAGCATAAGAGCTTAAATTATCAAAAACAGCCACTGAGATGACAAATAAGGCCAAAAATTAGGCCAACTTAAATTGCAAAGGTTTGGTTGACTTTACTCTTAAAGTTCCGCCGCTGCTTTGCTTGCCGAAATTGCACAGCAATTATCTGTAGTAGCTGATCCACTTAAATTGCAGCGCAATTACAAACAGCAGCTGAAATTATAACCGAAATTGCGCTGCAATCAGGACCAGCTGATCCAGGCCTAAGGCCCTGTTCACCTGCGATATCATCAACACAATAAAGAGCGATAACATGCTGATGTTAATTGCAACTATCAACCACTTACAAAATAATTTTTTTGAGTTTTGCCTTAGGAGTCGGTCCTGAAGTACCAAAAGATATCATTCAGAAAAATCAAAAATCTCAGTTTTTTAGTATTTCTCTACAATATTTAGCAAAAATACCAGCTATAATAAGTAGGTGTATAGGCCTTCAACCATCTGAAAAATTGGTGAAAATTGAAGAAGGAGCTAATCTTGAATTCGAGTTGTAGTTGCCTTTCCTGGCTGAACGGCCATTTTTTTTCAATTGTCTTAGCTCACTTTGCTTACAGCCCTACCAATGGAGACGGTAGTTATAAGGATATTCAGACGGCAGAGCATCACAAATCAAAGTGAGTGCATGTTCCAGTAGGAGGGAGCTTCTTTCTTAAACCATTATTACATCATCATTACTATCATTTCCTAGATAAGCTGACGTACATTTCTTCAATATTCAACTACGACAAAGCTCCAACTTTAAAAGCAGCCAATTTTTTCAACGTGGAGTCACGCTGCACTGTTGCACTTACTTAATAAATCTTTCCACTTCTGCTACAGGGTGTTTCAAACTAAATCCCCACAACAGCAGGTCTTCGAATTAAATTCGCGTTCTTACCATGTTTAGAAATCGTTATTTTAAAAAAGGACCTAGTTTATTTGGCTGCAGCATTCATAGAGACACCCTGTATTGTTGTTGCTCCCCTGGATGATGAAGCACCCTGTATTCACATGACCTTTCTCTCATGATCATCCTCTTTGTTGGCCACGTGTTTTTCAAGCATAACTATGTACGTTTCATCAGAAAGGCCATAACCTCCACTTCAGACTTCTTTATAAGCCTCTTTCTCAGGTCGTTACCCAATATATCGTAGTTCTTCTCCTTCTTCTGCATGGCTTGATCCAGTGTACTGCTTAAGTGAGGTTAATCAACGCACTTCAGTTATTCCATACTTCTACTACAAATATATTGATGTCTCGCCCGTACGTACGTGTCAGTATACATATTATTATCATTATTGTTTGTTGTTGGTGCAACAAAAACACTTACTACTAAGCTCATCTACCCACAAACACACCTTCCCATACTTCATACTGCATAAAATAGCATATCATATGCTTTTTATTGACTATTTGTTTTTCACTTCCGCGGAAACGCTCACAAGCTCATACTGGCTATTGATAGATATGATTATAGAGATTGTGCTCAAAACATCTAAGGCTATAAGGCTCGTCATTGGCTATTTAAATCCAAGTGTACACTAAATATGCGAATACATATGCTCAAATCCGCGTCCGCTAAAATCCTCACTGTGAAAATCCGATAAGTTGATTTCCTCTCAGCAAAATTCTGATGATGCAAAAGCATTGTTCAGTTGGCTAATATTTATAACTGAATAACTTCTATTATGGCTGTGCAATTAATACTATGCTGAAAGTTTTCAGTCATTTCCTGTTTTTAAAACTGAAACTAGCATAGTTATCATTTAAAAACCAAGTTCTAGCCAGCTTTGTTTACATCCTAAATTCAAAGGGTAGCAAAATTACGTTGAGTAATTTTGATGGAGCGCTTACAATTTCAAATAAGCGCTTCCCCTAATTATTATGATTTGCTTTTGGTATTCTTTTCAATTCTCCATCAGTGGTAGAATTTCATGACATAAGAATTTTGTTAAAATTGGGTAGCTAAAATAAATAGGCCAAGTCTCATTTTCCGGATATGGCATATTTGCAGCACGGATTTTGGCGGATGCGGATTTGAACAGTGTATTCTAAATAAGTACTTGTACTGTGTGGACATGCAGCTATATCATGAGCCAGAGTCGATTTGACAAAGAGCTATTCATTCAAACTTACCCTTGCTTTTGTCCCCTCAAGGGCTCGCATCCCTGTGGCCAGTGCAGTGACAGCCCTGGAAATCTGGCTGCTCGCCTGTATCCTCCTGGTGTTCGGGGCCCTGGCTGAGTATGCCTTCATTTTGCGCCAGGTTATCAACCTGAGCCGTCAGCAGCGAAGGATGAGGCTGCGAATGGCTATGGAGCATCCTGGAGCCAGCAATCACCATTACGTCAACTCCCCCCCAGCTGTATTTGCTCCTGGCGCCAGCCTGACTGCCAATTCGACTGGGCCACATCCAGCCAGCTCCAGGAAGGAAGAGTGGCAGATGAAAGAGGCTACAACATCAACTCAGCAGTGTAGGCATCATCATCACCATAACCAGCCCGGTTCACCGCAAGTCTCTCTTGAGACTCGTCAAACTGAGAAGGGTGCTAATACAACGATTGCTGCGACGACTCATCATTTGCATGAGATGGAGGTGCGTATTCATGGCTAGCTAAAACTAAGAGACAATTAATGTCAGCAGTGTCCAATGGAATAAGGAAGAGAAGCTTGCCAAACCGAATTAAGTGTGCATGTGGTAGAATGCTTCAAGGCGCTGAGTGACGCGCCCCACGTTGGGTGCCAATAGTTACTTAATTAAAAAATAATTAGAAACGATGACAACACTACATAGCACAACTAAAATTCATTATACTATATTTTTACTAGGATTTTAAAAGCAAGATTGGCATAGTTTGGTATGCTCATTTTCTGTTAGGTACTTGTACTGAATATTTTTTGATTCTCTGAGCAAAAGCTTACATTGGACGCCAGTTCAGCCTAAGCAATTAATTGATTTGTTTCATTGTCCTGCTCTTTTCCCAGGACGAAACTTTGTCACTCACTCATCGATCTGTGGGCATTTGCACGTCGTCCAAAAGCATGCCAGGAAGCACCAGGAACAACAATAGGCACCACCGAATGAACAGCAGCTCGAAAGAGGCCAACAAACCTCCCAAGGTGCCTAAAACCCACGAGCAGCTCATGAGAAGATACCAAGAGCATGTGGATGGCAAGGCCCTCATTGTCTTCCCAATTGCCTTCATGCTCTTCAACATTGGCTACTGGTGCCACTACCTTCTCAATCTGTGACCACTTTTCTGGCATCTGGACAATCTTCATCATCATCATCAAGCTAAAGCTGCTGCATGGATTCCATTTACTCGATCTTTGAGCTCAACTATTGCATCACATTCAAAATATTCTAAGTTGCTTTCTAATGCTACTACTACTGTATTGTTACAAGCTCAAACAAAAACTTTATTCAATCGCATTGCTTGCTGCTGCCCACCGTCCAAGTCAATCACTTTTTCGGTTCAATTTCTTTCGTACTTCCAACTTGACTTGAAACTCAAGCGATGAATTATGCATGTGTACTGCTATACTACAACAGCTGTAACTACTACACCATTTTCGGGAATAAAGACAATTCTACTAATGCTACTATGCCTATCAGGCTAGATAAATGGTGGAATTGAGGTGGAACAAAATGATGCCCGCCTTATTAGTAGTGTACTGTACTTCCACAAAGGCGAAAGAGCTAATGGAATAAAAGCAATCGGGTAATCAGATTATTTCCTGCTATAGACGGAATTAGGCACACAATACATTCTAGATCAAACATTTGAAATTAGGCTTTTCTTCCTGCAACAGCAAAAAAAAGCAAGCCACAAATGGAAAACTTGAGGGAAGACATTCCAAACTGCCATTAGGGATTTGTTAAGATCACATCATGTGTGGAAAAGCAGAGCCATCCATTCTAGCGGTTTTATGACAAGTTGAAGATAAGCAGACTCTATTGTGAGGCTAATTTCCTGCCAGATTTAGGACGGGCCATAAAATGATGGAAAAAGCAATCGTCGAGGTTTTAAGGGACAAAAAAATGCCAACAATTTCTCTTCTTTTTGTTGTGAGAGGTTGCGACAATTTGACGCGAAATGTTCCATGACTTGGGCGCAAAAACAAATATAGAGAAAAGCCCGAACTGAAAATGCTTTAGCTGTCTTGTGTAATTTATTTTCAGTAGTCGATTTATGGCGATTTCAGTGAGGAATACTTTGCATTTTTATGCATACTGGTTGAGTCAGTCTATTCCCCCACTACATATTGCAAAAAGCACTCAGAAAATGAAACAACACACTTGTGTATTCTTTGCCAAAAACAATACTTGGATAAGAAGTGTCAAAAACACAAATACCCTCTTTGCCAAAATAGCAGTTTTATGCTAAGCTCAACAAAAGATTCGCATTTCCCTACATTAAGCACATATCACAAGGATACAAAATTCATTCAACTTGATATATTTGCTTGAAAGAAAGAAATGCCCCTTTATTCCTAGATGGGCTTACTGCGAGTTTTCCACATGGAAACACAATGATGCACTGCTGTTGCATTTTCACAACTAATGCCTAGGCCTAGGAAATGAATGCGTTGCGTAAAACTGGCATTGTAGTACACTGAAGAAAATCCTGGCTCAATCAAATAAGAGCTGTCCATGATTGATAGCTTAAACATAGTCCAGCTTAGCTCCAATTTGATGTAACAAGTCCAGTCAAAAAAGTCTGGGCCACAAAATGGCGGCTGGCTGCCTGAACTTGGTGCCTGGAAATGTAGAGAAGTAGTCAATTCTTCAAGGATGATCAATTGACCTTGTAGAGTGCTACTGGTGTAATATGCCATGATTGCCTACTAAAAGTGTGAAAGGCCAACTAAATGGCATGACAAATGAATGGAGAAAAAGCTAATATTAGCTAGTCTGCTAGCTCCAATAACTTAATATAACCTCCAATCAAAAATAATAAATAATTTATAGCTTCACTATAAAAATCATGGACGAAAACGATTTCTTTTGGACAAAAGTAGACGGTCTTCTTCAAATGTAAGCTAATTTAATAATCTTACAATGCCCAATTGTGTTCAAAGAGAAAAGTTTGTAATGCTCTCCAAATTGGATATTTTCCCGGAAAAAGGACAGTAATTCAAGAATTCTACTTACTTTCATTGTGTAATTCATCAATTCGCCAGTCTCATAATAGAGCCTGAAAATCGAACTGTCAATGCCAATCGACCCATTGTTGACCTCTGAGTCGAGCAAAGAATTCTCCGGCAAGTAAATTGACCTGCATTTGAAAAAGAGAGAGGAAAATAGGAATTTTTCTACATTTATGCTCTGCTTACCTGGCAATTTCATTTTTATTTATTGGGATGGTGAAGAGAAACGCCTCTCCTGATATCATTTTTAGGGCAATAAATGCCAAGCCTGGGGACATTTTCGATTCGTCATCCACTTGGGTGAGCTTAACTGCCAAGTCTAGCTTACTTCCATTTGGTGGCTGGAGTAGCCTCAATTGGCTGCTGGACACTTTTTCGTGGAACCAATTTGATTTGTGCTTGGGTAATGTGCGGAAATTGCTCTCTTCCAGGCATTTTTGGTCAAGAAAAAAGGTAGCTCGATCACTTACTTTGGCCTCCATCTCGAGATAAGGCACAAGTGTGGCTGGATTGTAGCTACTCGAGCTCCGACTCGCATCTATGATGTCAAAAATTGTACTAGCTGCTTCATCCATAGACTCAATTCCAAAGCTGATTTGGCCAGAAGCCCATTGAAGCCAAAACCCAGAGGTTATTTCAGGCTCGAAAATCTTCTTGGTGATCTGTGAAGAAAAAATACCTCCATGCATGACAGAAATAATGAAATATGGCTGCGCTTTTTCTATTGTAGTAAAAAAAGCCTGCTTTCCAAAAGTCCAGCAAAAGCATTTTGATCAAAAATGGACGGTGAGCTGGATGATGATGAAGATCATCACTCATTCGATCCATTTTTTCACAAATCTTTCATCAATGTCAATTTTGAAGAGCTGACACGAAATGAATTTTACCCGGATCAAAAATCAATTACACTTCATGCAATAGTAGTAGTAGATAATGGTGGGATCCCAAGGGACAGAGTGCCAACTTTCCACCCTTTTTTCCTTCTAAAAACTTACCAGGATTCTTTTGACTTTATACTTACATGATGTAAGAGGAATCTGCTGTTGTCCTCTCGTCTATATAGGAGGACCTGTTGGAATCCCAAGTCAATTTGGAATAAATCTGCCAGATGAATGCTGAGAAGGACAGCAGCCTCATTCGGTGAAGAAGATGAAATTCGGAGGAGAAAATGGACCTCAGAGCCAGGAGATTCACCACACAAGGGATTATCAATCTTGGCTCCTCCTCGCTCCAAGGGAATCTCCGAAAAATTCAGCGGAGCCGAAATGTCTGGTGATGTGTGATAAAGCACTGTATTTTTTAATTGCTCTCAAACGCTGAAGAAGCTACATCATTTGATGTTGCTAACACCGGGCAGTTTCCAGACGCAAAAAAACTTTAATGCAGAATGTGTGGTAGTAATAATGGCTTACATTGCTCCTCGGCATAAATAACAATTTTCCCTTTGGGGGGTCCCCGCAAGATTTCCTCGGATATGGAAATAATAGAGTTTTGCTGAGGGAAATTCGCGAACCGGCATCGATTCTCCTCGTCATCGTACCAAACGCTATTGCATGTGTTTGAACTTCGCTTGTTATTCCAATTTGAATATTCCCGCCTCTCATGTTTCCCTCCCCTTCCGATAGCGACAGCTGAAAAAATCCTCAGTTACGTTCCAGCATTCACCTTCATCACGTCTATTTATTGAAAACTCGTAAGTTTCATTAAAACGTTGAAAACACTTCGTAGTCATCCGCAATTCTCTCAAAGGCGTAGTACTTTTGCAGCGACATTGCGTACATGGCGCCCAACGTTAACAGGACAGACTCAGCCCCTGTTTAACCGCCGGTTAGAAGTCTTGAATGCCGTAGCTCTTGGGGCTCAAAACTAAACGGCAACAGAAAACCCCTGCTATAAAAAGCGGCGTTGGAAATCCCGTTTGGCAAAGGCCAACAGCGATCCTACAAACAGCAACAGAAACCCCTGCCTTAAAAAGCGGCGTGAAAATCCTGTTTGTAGCGAAAGCTCAAAACCAAACCACGTGGCAGCCTTGGCTTTGTTGATCCACAGACGAGTGAAATCCCACGGCAATATTCCAATCCCGTGGCAACAGATCTCGAAAAGCATCATCAAACCGAGCTTCCATCTGGCATATGACCCATAGAGGAGAGACATCCCACGGCAATATTCCAATCCCGTGGCAACAGACCTCCAAAAGCGTCATTTCTTCTTCAAAAACTTCCTTTCTAACTTGTAAAACTATCCTATCAAAACTTCTTCTAAAACTTTCTACTGTGAACCCAACCCAGGCAATCCTCAAACTCAAAGGATTGTCAACCTCCATCCACATCTGTAAAACTATCGACTACTTGTCATTCAAACTTCCTCTCTACAATAAAACTTCGTGTCTATACGAAAATAAAACTTGCTTGTGATTAAACCTGAATAAAACCTTGCTTATTTCACGAGTAAAATGGCGGAAAAAGTCTTGAACAGCACTTCGCATTCATCGGATGAAAACGAGTCCGGATCCAATTGGACATCAGCTATCAGTGACATTGAAAATGAGCTTCAGGCTCTGTTCAAGGTCTTCGAGGACTGGTACCAGATTCCAATCGAAACCATGAAAGCGAATGTGAAGTCAAAAATAAAAGAATTAAAAGCTCTCAGACCCAAGCTCACAGTTCTGCAGGACAGCATCAATGCTGTCTTCCAAATGCCTTACGGAGACTATGAGGACGGTGAAATGAGAGACTCAAAAGCAATTGAATTGGACAAAGAACTTCAAAAACTAATGATTCGAAGGAGAGCTTGGATTGCAAAGTTCAAAGTCTACCAAGCCGAATATGAAAAGCTTCATCCGGACGAGTCACAAGTCTCCTTAGCAGAGTCCTCTTACGTCTGTAGCTGGAATAATGTCAGCTTGTCAAAATTACCAGAAATGGGGGACAAAACTATGGAAGAACTACTTGAAAAACCTGAAAAGCTTAGAAGCGATGAAAAAGATGAGTCCTTGCAAATGAGCATCGACAAGTCATCATCCACTATTCAAAAACCAGGAAGCTTTGATACTTCCACCCCGGAAAACGCTAAAGCAAGCGAAAACTACGAGGAATTCAAGCAGCTCATAGCAGACCTCAAAAAGACGATTGAAAACTATGAAAAAGATCCGAATCCGGACTTATTCAAATCGCGCACTGAACTGTTATCAGAGCTAGAAAACAAAATTGCATTGAAAGCTCAAGAGGCCAAAGAAGCCTTCAAACATGCAAAACTTGAACCTAGACAGATTAGCAGTTATCAAGGCCACATTACACAGTTCAGAAGTGGGTCAAGCGCGCTAATCCGGAAACTAAAGCTGCCTCAACCCGCAGCCCCCACGTCAACTCCAGCTCCACCGAAACAAGTTCAAAAAGAACTAGAAGCGTCCAATCCAGAGGAAAAGGACATGAAAAGCTTCGAAAAAAGAGCTTTTGAAGACCTGGAAAACACGATAATGAGGCAAAATTTGAAAGCTCCAAACTTAGAGCTAACCCCGGAACCACCGAAAAATGAAAACTGGCCAATCTCTCAAATAAAAGGCCCAAACCCAAATGCTCAGGGAAATGGCAATGGCAGAGACAATTGCAGCGGCAATGCCAATGCCAGACCTGAATACTCATACCGAGGACGAACTTCCAGAAATAGATCACCTTCACCTCGGTTTGAAGAGGAAGAAGAATACATCACAATTCAAACAAACCGAAACTCAATTTTGAGAAAAGCTCAAAAAGATCCGATCACTGAATGGTCTGACCTCTACAGAAGAGCCTTCAAAATGAGCCAGATATTTGACCCGAAAAAGGAAAAACTGCCCAAAGAAACAGACAGTCTGAAAATGAAGTTTACAGGAAACATGGGCGACTATCCGGACTTCAAGGATCGATTCTTCCTTAAAGTTATCAAAAACACGTCCATTTCACCTGCAAACAAACTCATGATCCTGGCTGACAGTGTTGAGGGAGAGGCATTGACTGAGGTCAAAGACTGCAAACCTTTGAACCTCACAAACTTGGCCAATGCTATTGAAAGACTTGACACGCTGTTTGCTGATCAAAAAGGACGAACAGGCTACCTCATGAACAAGTTATGTGGCCTAAAACCTCTTGATCATACAAATAAAGACTCACTTATTGAATACAAGGATGTCATTTACGCTCTGCGAAAACATTACAGAGATGAAGGACAAAGACTCAATTGCGATCCGGACATGGGCATTCAAACGATCCCATTTGGCATCCAATGGAAAGAGTCCTCCAAAATGGCATTCGAAACATACATTGAGTCCAAAAACCTGAAATTAAATACAGAGTCAGTGTTACAATTCATGGAATGGCACATGTCTCTCAACAGGCTAAATGCCTATGAAAAAACTCTAAAAACAGACGCTCCCACGGGCGCAAGACCTAAAAAGAAAGCAGAGCCCACTTTGCTAGTCAACTCTGACTCAGACACCGAAGTCGAATCTGACTACTCGTCTGACTTTTCAGAGACTTGCTTGGCTACTGCAACCCGCGATGAAACCTTGTCCGGCTGTCCAATTTGTAACAGAGACAATCACACACTGCCAAAGTGCAGAGTCTTCTACAAAATGGCGGCCAAAGACAAGTACGAGAAGTGTATTGAAAAAGGCGTTTGCATGCGCTGTCTCACCTCAAAACATAGGAGGAATACGTGCAAAGCCCCAAAGTGCAAAGCTTGCAATGGCCCACATCATGGCATCATGCACAAGCACTTTGATAACAGGCAAAAAGAATCAATGAACAAAAATCTCGAAAAGAAGCTTGACAAAATCGAGACCACGCTGGCAACGCTGCTTGAACGAAACAGTTTTTTAGAAAGCAGCGAACCCAGCGCAGAAATAACATAGCAACTAAGATGCCTGAAGCAGTCGCCTTACAAATGATTGAAATAAAAAGACAGCTAGATCTACCAAAGCTAACTACAAATAAATGCTTTAGAGTAGTTCCAGTAATTGTCACTAATGGCGACAAGCAAGTGAAAACTAACATGGTGTTGGATGAAGCTTCAAGTAATACCTTCATCAGCACTAGTCTACACAAGGCTTTAAACCTTCAAGGCCAAAAAGTTAACTATTCGGTTTCAACCATAAATGACAAAGTCCAAGACATGAAAAGCTACAGATGCAATGTCAACATCAGACCAGTCTTTAAGACGAAGCAAAACTTTGACATCCAAGCTTACACGTCTGATGGCATCAACAAACTGATAAAACTGCCCAATTACGAAAAACTTAAAAGGCAATTCGACTTTCTAAAACCAATTGACTTCCCAAAACTGCATAATGGACCAGTTGAAATCCTTCTAGGCATCAACTATCCAACTTTGCATACAAGTTTTAAAGACATTTCATCCGGAATGGAAAACTCGCCCTTAGTCAGAGAAACTGTTTTTGGCAATACGCTGACTTATTCAAATCCGGATTCAAAGAAAAACTCAAGTGCCACTTTGCTAACTCACGAAATAGTGCAAAATGAATGCCCAGAACTCAAGGAAATCATGTATGCACTTTTCGATGATGACAGCCAAGGCTTAAAACTTATTGAAAGTAACGAATACTTGACTGCAGACGAGATCAAAGCCAGAGACATCATCAAAGGCAGCATCCACACTAATGCCAAAGGCAACAAAGAAATGGATGTACCTTGGTACTCATGGCCCGATCCACCACCTCTGCCAAATAATTATTATCAAGTTTACACTTTTGAGAAAAAACAAGAGGACAAATTGGGTCCTGAAAACATGAAACAAGTGGACAAAGCCATAGAAGACATGGTCAAACATGGAGCTTTAAGACTTCTTCGCGATGACGAAGACAAGCTCATCGGCTTCTATATTCCACGTGTCATGGTGGTCAAACTTGACAGACTTACTATGAAAGTTAGAGTTTGCATGGATGCAGCTCGCCCTTTCGGCAAAAACAAAGTCTCTTTAAACTCACAAGTTATGACTGGACAAAAGCTTCAAGGCGATATATGGTCAATCTGGATGCGCTTCCGGATGGGACTAAAAGGCTATATAGCTGACGCTGAAAAAATGTTCTTAAACGTCCACCTAAGTGAAAAAGACAAAAAGTTCCATAGACTAATACACAGAGGCCAAGCTTATCAGTTTGAGTCCTGGGTCTTTGGCAATGCAGCTTCGCCTTACGCTGCTCTCTACACTATGAAAGAGATATCAAAAGAAGGCAATTTGCATCCATTGACCGAATACGTGTTCAATGAATGCCTTTACATGGACGATATTTTGTTCAGCTGCGATAAAACAAGCGATGCACTCGCAGTTTACAATGATGTCAAAAATGTCCATGCAAAATCGAAAATGGTCTTTAAAAAGTGGGTCAGTAATGACAAAGACTTCATGTCCAAAATAGAAACTTCAGACTGGCATCCCACATTCGACCTAAAATCAAAAACTCCAGATGTCAAAGCTCTTGGCATCAAATGGATTTCGAGCGATGACATTATTAGCTTTCAACCTTTAAAAACAAAACTTACTGATGATGACCTCAAAATCGTGACCAGACGATACATCACATCAGTAGTAGCTCAAATTTTTGACCCCCAAGACTTATTAGCCCCATTTACCTTAAAAGGACGCCTAATAACTCAAGAAGTCTGGGGCTTAAACGATACTTTAAAACTTGGCTGGGATGACAAACTCGTAGACTACAAAGAAAAAGACGAACGAGTCGAACCAATCCTTAAAGCTTTTCAAAACTATGTTAATGACGGATGCAGAATAAACGAAATTGAATTACCTCGTTATATATCTGTCAATCCGGAATTCATTACGAAACGTGAAATACATGCTTTCTGTGATGCATCTAGAAAAGCTTATTGTGTCGCAGTCTACATTAGAACTTTTTACAAAACTGACGATGAAAACGAGCTAATAAAAGCTCATCTTATTGTAGCTAAAAAGAAGCTGATCTCATTTTCAGGGAGATCTATTCCAAAAGCTGAACTAATGGGAGCAGTCTGCGCTGCCCAAATAGTGCCAAACGTAGTTAAAAACTTGAAACTGGTCAATTACGAGGTGCCTAAGGAAAACATTCATTACTATCTCGATTCACAGTGCACTTTACAATGGATTAAGTTCACAAGCAGACGGCTTGAACAATTCATCGCTACGAGACTTGCACTAATAAGAGAAACAACTGAAAAAAGCCAATGGCATTACGTAAGGACTAATAAAAATCCTGCTGACCTTGGCACTCGATCATTAACACTTGACGAATTCATCAGTCAACAAAACTTCTGGTTCAAAGGTAATAACCTTGAAAATCCGGATTATGACTTCGATGAAGAAAACTTTGATGACATGCCTGAAGAAGATCAAAACGAAATGAGGAACTCATTCGCCAGAATCTGCCTTTTCAGTCATCTAAAGCTCAAAAACTACACACCTTTCATGTCATTTGACTTTATACGAGCTCTATTCAAACTAGACGCCTCATGGCCTGAAAAACAGCCAAAGGACTTAATAAAAACTGTATCAAAACGTCCGATTATTTTCACGGAAACGTATTTGAAAACGCACTTCGAAGACCTAAGCAAACTATTAGAAACGCGTCTCGTCTCTAGAAAACGGAAAATTCAGACTTTGCGCACGGCGCTTAAAAAGTCCGGATTGCACTGGAGAAACTCGCAAAAAGCTGGAAAGCTTTAACCTAAAGGCCAAGCGCCCACTACCTCAAAAGCTTCGCTCTGCCTTGACTTTTATCATAAAAGAGGCCCAAACAGCAGCTTTTTCTCGTGAAAGTTCTAACCTAAAGGCAGAACTCGCCAGCTTCAATGCCAAGCTAGATGCAAATGGCATCGTACGCGGGGAATCACGAGTAGAAGACTTCGCAGCCTTGTCTATATATCAAAAAAGGCCTATCATACTTGACAAAGACTGTCATCTCACGAAACTTTTAGTGCAAAACGCTCATGAAGTCAATCATGCATCTTTAAGAGAAACAATAATGGAAGTCAACCGATTCTTCCAAATAAAAGGACTACGTGTACTTGCCAAAAACGTAATAAGACACTGTCTGATATGCAACTTAACAAAAGGCAAACCGTACCAAAGTCAACACATGGCTCCGCTTCCGGATTCAAAAAGTTTTAAAGTTTCAAGTTTTGAATCCATCTCGATCGACTTTGCGGGCCCAGTTAAAGTAAAAATTGGAAGAGCAATCCACAAATACTATTTGCTAATCATAGTTTGCCAGCAAACCCACGCTTTTCACATGGAAATCACGGAAAGCATGGCAACTGAACACATAATTACTGCCCTTCAAAGGTTTTGCAGCAAACGAAGGACCCCGAAAAACGTCAGATCTGATAACGCAGCTCAATTCTGTTGCGCTAAAAAACTGTTAATACCTGACATGTCCAAAATACAAAATACATTGAATATAGAAAACTGGGAATTCTCACCTGTTTACAGTCCTCAAAACAATGGACTCGCTGAACGAATGGTGGGCTTAGCGAAAGCCAGACTTCCATGTCTAGAAAGCCACGAATTCTCACACGATGAACTAATGACGGCTTCTGAAATGATCATAAACTTGATAAATAACAGGCCCGTCAATCCTATAGAAACTGACAAAATAGAAGGCATTTTATGCATAAATGACTTGATAAAAGCAGGTTTAAACTTTGACAATAGTGTCCTTGAAGTAAAGGACGAAAACAGATTCACGAATCTATATTTGAATATACGTGACATAATCGATACTTACTGGCAACAATGGACAACTGCCATAATCGATGACCTAAAAAAGTTTCCTAAATGGACAAAATTTAGAGACAACCCAAAACTTGGTGAACTTTGCCTCATAATGCAGTCTCCGGATGCAAAAAAGACTTGGCAAGTCTCACCCCGCTATGACTGGAAATGGGGTAGAATCTCGAAACTCATTCCGGACAAAGACGGGTTAGTTAGAAAATGCGAAGTCCTGATTGCTCAGGACCAAAGTAAAACTAAAAAGAATAAAATAAAACCTGCAAAACTTGACGTCTACTCTATTCGTCAATTGATTCCGCTAAATATACTATAAACGCGGGGAATTCAATACTCTGCTAAACGCGGGGAAAACAGCACTAAATGTCCGCGGAAAATTCGTCAGTGACGTAAGTTTTCGTCGCACAGCGCAAGTTGCGGGGAAAGCCGAACGGCGAATCGCGCAGCGATCACCCGTAAACAAAGAACTTGCACGGAAAACTTCTTCGCGGAAAACAGCCAAAAAATTCGCTAAGTCCCAAAGTACGAATTAGAGGCCGATCAGAAAACGATGAACAGAAAACCAATGACGTAAAAACCTCATTGCACGCGGACTTACTGAGACACCTCTCGGAGCCGGCTGAACAGTATAAATAGCTCACGTGGGACAAGGATCGATCCCCATTGTGTTCTAAAATTTGCACGAGTCCACGTCCTCGCCATCTTTGGAAAACTTCGCCATAATTGGAAAACTTCTTCGTCTGAAAAGAAAAATGGCTCATCAATCCAACATCAACCGAAAACGAAACTACCCGTTCAAGTTCAACAAGCCCACCTTGTATAGCGAACTCAAAACGAAGGGTACTGGAATTGCCGAAGTCCTGCTAAATCCAATGAGCCGAATCCTCGGCTCAAAGCTTCAGGAAGGCCACGTCTCAAGGATCCCGATGGAACACCTGAAAAAGAGACTCGACTGGTTAAAACTCGATAGTCTAAGGCTTCTCTATCTAAGTCGAGGCAATGTCAAAGAAGCCATCCACGTATTCGCAGATCTGGGTAAAATCTATGACGATGCTATTAAAATTGTTAGCTCGGCCGATCCTTACCCGATACATAGAACAATGCAAAGCGATGAAAACCGTAGAATAGCGCTTCGCAATTACAATGAGCTCCAGCGCGAAAAAACCGGTCTTGAGGACCTCGTTCGCCAAAACACTGGAGCTCCGCGATCCCAAGCAGCCTCAATACTGCCCCCGAGGCCTGCAAAACCAAACAGAGGCAACAGTTTAGCAAAACAAAAAGGAAATGAAATGATCGCTAATTTCGCTCAAACTGTCACGTTTAGAGACCCCAGAACTGATCCAAAGGGGTTAGCTAGCACGTTGACCAGCGAAAAATTGTCTTAGTTCCCATAAACGCGTTAAACCGGATCCTTAATCAAAATCCTCACATTACAGTCGATAACTTTTTCGAATTGAACAATGACTTTGTGAGAAGGGATCGACGCTGGGAAATCCGGACTGGGGAAGCAAATTTTGTTTCTTACCTCAGAAAGCTCCGGACTCAATCCACCGAGACAATAAACCTTGTCTCGCCATCATCCACGGCAACGTCTGGATCCTTGGAGGTAGCTTCAGATGCATCGTATCGACCCAATTCAGCCGAAGCCTCGATGTCATCCTCCACTACCTCGCTAGAACCAGGATCAGAACCGTCAATGACCTCGGGGCCCACAACTACTCCGTCTGGCAGTGATCCGAACCTGGATTCAGCCCCGGCCTCAGACCTCGAGGACGCGAGGCAAAGGATTCTCCCGTTTGAGCAACTGCTATTGAAAATCGACGATGACGCACCACCTCCTTCAGCTTCCGCTGCCCTACTGGCTTCGGAAGTAGCCCCGTTGCCCCTTTTAAAGGTGGAAATTCCTCCGCCGGAGGAACTTTTGATGCCGCCGCCCCCGCAACCTCGACCGGTCTTAAGATTGGCTACCCCGATTCCTCCGCCTCCAGGAGCCAACGCCGGACCAAAACTATTGGCAGAAGTCCCTGAAGACCTGCTCAAAAAGGAAGAAGACGAGGACGAAGACATCGACATGTCTGACGCACATGATCTCATGTTTGGCGAAGATTATGGTGGTGACGACACAGCGCCACCAGCGGGGAATGTTTGAACTTCGCTTGTTATTCCAATTTGAATATTCCCGCCTCTCATGTTTCCCTCCCCTTCCGATAGCGACAGCTGAAAAAATCCTCAGTTACGTTCCAGCATTCACCTTCATCACGTCTATTTATTGAAAACTCGTAAGTTTCATTAAAACGTTGAAAACACTTCGTAGTCATCCGCAATTCTCTCAAAGGCGTAGTACTTTTGCAGCGACATTGCGTACAGCATGATCGTTCCCAGAAACGAGCCTACTAGATGAAAATGCATTAAGGTTTGAAATTGAGTTGTGCTTACAATAGCGTGAGATGAAGTTTGGGAAGATGGAAGAGCCCTTCTTTTTTAGCTTTAATGTGACAAAAATGAAGCGTCAGCTGTCGCGCGCACCCGCTAGAGTATCTACGCGCACGCGCGACAGCTGACTTACCGCTAAAGTACATGCTTGCGCGCAGCTCAGTTTTGTCAACATGTTTTCTTCCTGCTGAAAATTGGCAATGTTATGAGGGAAATGCGGCGAGATGATGAATTCTTCGAATTTTTCCTTGAAAATGGCCACCGATGCATAACTTTTAACCAAAATCCCCGAGTAAGACGGTGGCTCCAAAAGCAGGAGTAGCAGTGTAGTAAGTTCCTTCATTTTTTCTTGCCACAGCTGCACTAATCAGATTTGCAGCCAAGTGTCATAACCAGCAACTAATTAGGACTTGAAAAGCATAATTAGGCGCATAATTAGGGCCACTTTGTGCGTGGAGACTCACATTTATCATTATCCATTTAAAAAAGAATGGCTTTTTTGTAGTACAATGAATATTTTATGCCCAGTAAAAGTCTGATGACAAATTGGGCATTTTTGAAGTTCGTACATCGGTATAACCAAATCAGCTTTTCTTTTTTGCCAGAAAAGGGAAAGTTTTGATCTTGTTCTCAAAGCTCTCAGCCAAGTTTTTGACAAGTGAGCAAGAAAAATAGACAGAAAACAACGATGTCATCATTCTGCATGAATTTAGTAAGCAATCCTTCTAGATTCTGAAATGTGGTCGACTTTTTCTCATGTACCTAGATCAAGCAATAATCACAAAATGGCTGCATAATCCAAAAACAAAACAGATGAGCTCATACTATTAAGATTTTAACATAATGTAGGGCCAAGTCAAGGGATAATCATTATGAAAAATGTAATACGAGCATTTAATGGAACCTTTATCCTGCTTTGGGACCTTACATGCGCTCAAAGGTAATTTTAGTCGTACAGCTTACAAAGCATTACAAATTTGGTGTGAGGCTTCGCTTTCACAGAGCCCTGTATTTTTATTAAAAAATATGTCACACTTGAAGATGATTTACGTGTAAAAAAATTGCTAAAAAATTGCTGAGAAATTCAATGGTAGGTTTTGCGATTTTGACCCAATTCTACCGAGTAGACCGCTATCAGGTACTCGGTTTCTCTTGCATCATAATATCAGTCAGTCCTCAAAATGGAGGTTTATTATGCGTGGCTGCTGACCTTTTTGCTCTTCAAAGACATGGCTCTCGCAAAGGTGAGGCTGCCTATGGCCTCAGAAATTACCAATATGAAAGAGGCCACTCGAAGTGCTTTCCAAAGAGAGCCCAACTTTAAAACAGTTGCTGTGAGGCTAGGTAAACATTGCCCCAAAATTATCGACTCGCTCCGCGTAACTGGTTATTTTAGGACTTCACGATTGCGCTGGGGGCTGCAATGGTTGCGTCAACTTGGATGACGCGAATAACGCCGGCCTTGCTGAAATTGTACGTGAATTAGAATGGCTCTATTGGCGCCAAGGCTTTGATGGCCTTGTAAATCATGCAGACTTTTGGGCCTTGGCCACAACAGTGGCCGTTGAGGAGGGGATGAAAAAGGCCAAAATGGGATGTAATGAGAACAAAGACTGCCAAAGGCCACCATGCATGGATTTTTTCTGGGGCCGCGAGGAATGCATGAATGCGCCTCTAAGCAAGGCCATTAATCTGATTCCGAGCCCAGACATGACCTTTGAGGCCATGTTCAGCTATTTCAACCAGCAATTTGGCTTCAGCCCAAAAGAAGTAATGAATAATCATGCCATCTATCCTGAGAATGCGTGCATTTGTATACTCTAGGTGGTGGCCTTAATGGGGGCTCATAACCTTGGCAAGGCCAGCAGCTTTAATTCTGGCTTTGAAGGAACTTGGAAGCATTTGCCAGACGAAGTCTTCGTTTTGAATAGCGACTTTTATCGGATTATGATTGATGCGAGCATAACATGGGAAAATGTGGACGCGGCCTTGAAGGCCAATTTCACAGGGCAAGGCCACAAATGGCAGTGGGAGGGATTTGATCAAAATCCCCAAGAGCATCCGCATATGTTTTTCAACACGGATTTTTATGTCTTTTTCAACATCACCCTAGATGAGCAAGGAAAAGCCACTTGCTCTTTGGACACTCAGTGTGGCCTTTATGGGACTTGTGGCCTTGATGGAACATGTGGCAAGTCTCCCACTTATGAAATTGCACTTGCTTACAGCCAGGTAAGCCTCAAAGTGGCATTTTTCAGGATTTTATAAAAGAAAAAGTTTTTTCCAACAGGATGAAGATTTGTTTTTGCACGATTTTGCCCAAGTGTGGACAAAGCTATGGCAAACTGGATACTCTGGCCTGGAATCTACGCCAAATCCGGATTGTCAATATTAACCAAATGGAGCAGACAATTTGATGAAACGAAGGTTTATTTCTAGCAATGATTATGAGATTTTTTGGCTTGCTCATTCTTTTGTTTTTTAGGCAGTACTACATAGCAAAAAACTATATAATAATAATAATGATAATGATTATTTATAGCAAAATTCTTCTTCTTGATTATTATTCAGTTGAAGCTTGAAATCGTCTCATGCTTGAATCCAGACGCAAAAAACAAGTGCATCATTTTTTGTACTACCAACAGAATTGTCTTCATGCTTTGAGGAATCATGATGTGCAAGCTTCATGAACACACACGTAAAATATGAGTAATATTGCACAGCCTTAACAGGAGTATAAAGTAAAATCACAGCTCATTTTTGAGTTTAGACAAATGACGAGAATCCGGGGAGAGGTGCACGAGATCTGGCCATGTTATTCATCACGATTTGAGTGCCATTGAGACTGACCACGGCTGAGGAGCCGTCCTGGTCGGACTCAGTGAAAGATGAATAACCTCGAGGATTGGTAGAGGCCAACTGATGCGTGGTGAGGACATTAGCACCAATGGGACCCGAGGACAACGGTCTTCGGGCCAGGGAGCCACTTTGGCTGGGTAAAGCTGAGGCCATGCCTGAGGCCATTCCTGACGCTGACGAGGCACCCCTCGGAGGCTCCGGAACTGCCACAGCTTTCCCGTGCTTCTTCCAGGATTGCCTGAACGTGGAGTTCACGTTGGCGTAATGGTTGACGAACGAGTGCGGATCACTCGAGTTTCTGCTGTCTTGTTCAGACTCGGTTCCCTAAAACAAGATCATTTAAAAATTATTCTTTTTGCAAAATAAGATAAAATAGTTCTGCGACATTTTGTGGAGAAACTCGGGTTTTTTGAAGAAGTTCGTATTTTCAGAATTATTTAATAATTCCTTGAAAATTCACTTTATCCGAACAGCTTTTATTTTTTATGAAAATTTTTTGAAACCTATTTCCTCAGAAAGTTGGCAAATCACAATAAAATCCACATTTTCTGAAAACACTTACATTTTCCGTATGAATCAACTTTTTGAAAAATAAAGCACATTTTTTAGAACAATTCAAGCATTATAGGAAAGTATTATTACCTGAGAGTCAGTGGAAGAAATCTCGGACGGCTTTTCCGTCAACGAATCCGAGTCATCCGGATTCTCGTCATAGCCCTTGGCAGAATCCTCATCGGAGTAATTCACCATGGATGGGGTCGGCCTCGGAGGCTGCCGGGCCCCGTTGATCATGGCGAAATTGTTGGATTTTCTTGAGGCTGTCGACCTCATCGTTCCGCGGCCTTCGCGATCTGGCCTTTGTCCACTCGGATCTCGATCCACGGTAGAAGTTCGGTCGATGGTTAACGTTCGTGTCGATTTGATGGTTCCTCGACGAGACTGTCGAAGCTCAAAGGTCGAAAAATTGGCCTCGTCAAGGCTGCGAGCTTCCTCCAGCCTCTGCTGCTTGGCTTGGTCTAAAATATAATATTTTCGATTATTTTTCCTCATATAGCAAATAATTGCTACGTTACATCAGATTGAACATGCCAGTCATAACACAATAATTTAAGCTAGTATTAATAGATGTAGCTAAAAGCATGCATTTTTGTCAAGCATGTTTATAGTAAGATCTAAATGTGAGCATAATTAAAAGAGTGTGCATTGCTTTTTTTAATAGCGTTTTTACGTTTCCGGATTCATTTCTTACCGTTATCCGACTTGAGTCGGATCACTCTTACAACTTTAAACAGAGAGAAAGCAGTTAATATAATTATTTGTCTGTTTTCTGTATGTACAAAAATGATGAAATATGTATTATTCCAAGGCATGGATACGAAAAATCTGCTTCTTGAGATATCAGCAAATTTCCAATCCATGCCTTGGGACAGCAGCATCCAAAAGCAAGTATGTAGCAGGAAGCTTTTTCCATCTCTCAAACCGGTTATTGACACATACAAAACAGAAAATAACGATCTGTTTCTTGGCTGCAAAATACCCTTTCCTATTGAAGCAGACAAAAAACGAGGGGGAATAGGCGTACCTTTGTACTTGTAACTTTTGGATTTGACACATAGGATGGCCACCACCATGATGATGATGACAATTGAGGCCGCGGCCAAGGCCACAAGGAACCAAGGCTCCCTGTAAAAAGGCTTGGTCTGAAGTGACCCGTATTCCAAGAACCTCTTGGAAGGAGTTGTTATCTGAAAGAAAAACACAGGAGAATCAAATCATTTGTCTTCCATTTTTTCCAAATCATCAGCCACAGCTACCTCCTCTCCCTTTTTCTGGCCAACAACAACTACAAAAAAAAAACCACGAGGTTTTGTTTACTCTAACGTAAAGTCAAAGTGGCGCCATCTAGTTACAACAGGATGCTTTGAAGTAACCACGTGGCTTTGTTTACATGTTGGAATTGCTGTTGTAAACAAGGCCAAAATTGCATGTCTGGCCTCCCAATGGACTAAAAAGGATTAGTAAAGGTTTTTTTCTTGCTTTCTCCTTGGCAAAAGTGGTCATTCCAGAAGTCATTTTTTGCCCAAAAAATAAATCCCCATCTGACAATCAAGGCATTAGGTGGAATAAGATGAGATTGCGTTGAGGGAAAATGCTCTTTTAGTGGCTCTTTAAGCAACTTTTCTTTCCGTCTCAGTGAGCAATGGTGGTGCACACAATGTTGGCAGTGTCAAAGGTCCTTAAAAAAGTGCACAAAGAAACCACGTCAAAAGTTACAGACGAAAATTGTCACATCACCAGTAAAAAGGGGGAGATTCAGCAGTAAAATCAGCTAAATTGGTGAAATTTGCGCCAAACTTAAAATAGTGAGGTTATGTGAGTGTGCTTTTTCATACAAAAGCAGAAGATTATTACAGCACTTGCTTCTCCTTTCAAGAAGCTGGCAAATGAAATTTGCATAAATTTGGCTGTAAAACGAGCAATAAACAGTGTAGTAGTATTGCAAGCACGCGCACAGAGTGAAAGTAAAACGCATGCCATCACAGTTGATATCTTTAAAAAGCTAATTTAGAATCTAATTCGAAAGGCCGTGTCGCTGCAGCACACATATAATCCATAGATGTGGCCTTTGAGAAGAGCAGCAAGCAGCCTTTGATGTGGCCTTACCGAGCTCTCAGACTTTGCTGGGTAGGAAATTCCGTATTTATTGTAGGCAATGACTCTGAACGTGTAGCTGGTGGAGGGCACCAAATTCTGGTAGGAAATCGTGTATTCTTGGATGGCCCCGCCCTCAGTTCTGGCCTCGGTCTTCCACTTGTCCTCGTCTGAAAAATAAAGGCCGCAATGACAAATGGAGCAAGAGAGCATCATTATCTACTCGGTTTTTTGTTAATTGGCTGCAAAGTGCCAGCAAGATAGGAGAAGGTAGCACACAGAAAAAAACACGTATGTTGTATGGCTCGTTTCTTAAGCAGCTTTTTGATAGTAACCGAGAAACGGCTCTTTACCAAATAATTAATTTTCCGTAATAATATCATCAAGAGACCTTAGCATTACTGAGTGCGAGTTCAATTATTTTAAGATATTAAACAAATGAAAAGCTGAGTTAAGAACGAGCCCTTTTTGGCTACTTTCTTGGAGGTCAACATTCAGCAAAATCAGATTATTAGGAAGTTATACAATGTCACACGTACGATAAAAGTACTCACATATTTGCCATTCCTGTTCAGCTATAACATAGAGGGAAATCAAGAGAAAATCATTATGATAGAGCCATCACCGAAAGTAAAAAAATAAATGTCTATGCAAAAGTTTACCTTTGCGCCTGGATTCGATGTAATAGCCGAGAATTGGACCTCGTCCAGAATTCGAGTTGGTCCAGGCTAATTTAATTGCATACTGAGTCCTACTGAGCACCAAATCGCGAGGACGTCCAGGGGATCCACTTTGGGGCCCAGTTGTCACGTTGCCTATTAACGGTGGCCCATAGTCGATCGTCTGAGCTCGCACAGAAAACGTGTAGCCAATTTCCTCCTCCAAATTGTGTATGAACAAAAATCGTTCAGTCACTCGTTGCTTCACTTGTTTCGAATAATCTGGGAAGAAAAGAGCCGAATTAAATGCTGGTCATTAAAACCCATTAGAAATTGTGCAACTTTTTGGCAGCCTATCTCGTGTGAAAATGGCAATTTCGAGGCCCATTCCTAGCTACCAAAGAATTTTGCTGTAGCACAGAAGAAAAGAAGACAGTATGCAAATGAATAAGGATTTATCGTATACTTACTCTCATCTTGTTCAGCAGTCTCATAAGCCACGATGTAGCCAAGAATTTCACCATTGGGCTTCACGGGCGGATCCCAGCTCACTTTGAGCGTGTTCATCGTGATCTCAGAAAACATCAGGTTGGCAGGTGGGCCAGGTATACCTTGCAAGGTTTTCACGCTCACAGGGTCCGACCTGGGCCCTTCGCCAGCCGGATTGAAGGCCAAAATGGAAATGGAGTAATTTGTGTACATCTCCAAAAATATGAGGCTATGCGAGTTGTGCGAGGCTGAGACGACCTCGATCTCCTCCACGTTGCGGCTGTTGACCGGCACGCTGTAGTAGAAAATCTTGTAGCCTAGCAAGTCGCCATTTTGCTGGTCAGTTTGAGGGGGGTTCCAAGAGAGCCGGACTTCGGTGGGCGAAATGGGGGTAGCTCGCACATTTTGCGGGGCTCCAGTGGGTACAGCCTCGCCTACGTAGACCGAAATGGGCCTTGAGGCCGGCCCTAGGCCTTGCGAGTTGAATGGGATCACGAGGATTTCGTAGTTTTTCGCAATGGCCAAGTCCTCCAGGATGACCCTGTTTCGCGAGATTCCCTTCAGTTCAATTTGAGGGTAATTTGAGGCTGCGAGGAGGCTGCTCGAGTAATCCGTGAGTTCTCTGTATTCCACGATGTATCCGCCTGTCGTCGCATCCCCGTTAAAGTCTGGCGTCTTGAGCGACGTCCACGTGACCTTGACATTTGTCCTCGTGATTGGGGTGACCTTGACGTCCTCAACCATCACTGATGGTGCACTAGGCAAGGTTTTCGTCACATTCGACTCCTCACTCCAGCCTTGGAATACAAATACAATTCAAAATACATTTTTACACTTCGATGGGAAATAGTTATTTGTACCTGAAGGCCCGATATCGTTGACAGCTTGCAACCTGAACTTGTAGGTGGTGAAAGGCAGCAAATGTCTCACGGTGTACGAGCTGAGGGTGGGATCAACCTGTTCGGGAACAATGATCCAGGGCCCGTTGTTCTCAGAGTACTGCACAACGTAGTAGCGCAAGGGAGCGTATCCGTCATTGCCTGGATTCCAGCTGAATGTGATTTCCCTGTCCTGGACTTGACTGGGTGAGATTTGAGGGGCTGAAGGGGGCTGTGGGGCTTCCCTGTTGTTGGTGGTGTACACGAGGCCTTTGGCAGCATACCCCCAGCCCAAATTGGTCTTGGCAGCCACTTCAAACTCATAATTCGTCATCGGCTGCAAGTTGACAGCCCTGAACGTGCGGTCAGAGGGCAGGAATTCCTTCGAGAAGTTCCTGGGTGGGCTGGCCTCCAATTCGGCCTCGCGAGAGTCAGGCTCAGGCCTTCGCCTGTAGGTCACCCTGTATTTCATGATTTCACCATTGGGCTCGTTGGGCAGGTCCCAAATCACCCTGGCAGTGGTGAAGGACACATCAGGAAATGAGACATTGGATGGAGGCCCAGGGACGTCCTCGAATGTCCTCACTTGGAAGGGGGGCATGCTCAGCTTGCCGTCTCCCATTCTGGTATAGGCCAACACTTGAATTGCGTACTGGGTGAACTTTTTCAGCTCAGTCAGAGTGGTTTGCCTGGTGAGGTTGCTGGAAATGTCCTTGTACTTGAAAGGCACCCCCTTGGCCCCATAGTAGACCTTGAAGCCCTCAATGATGCCATTGGCATGGATGGACTCCACTCCACCCCATTTCACAAGGATGGTGGTGGAGGAGGTGGCCTCAGCTGAGACCCCAGTGGGCCCAGCTCCTGGGGCTGCCTCCCTGGTCCTGGCTAGCACAATAGGACTGGGTTCAGAGGAGCCCAGATCGTTGTAGGCCTGCAAAACGACCTCGTACAACGTGAACTCCTCGAGGTCTTCGAGAACGAACGAGTTCTTCGTGGGATCTTCAATGGAAATGGAATGGAGCTTGGCAGAGGCCACACCCTTGTCCATGATCCGGTACGAGATGTTGTACCCCCTGGGGATCCCATACCATTCTCCCTGGCTTAGTGGGATCCATCGAACCCTCAGCTCTGTAGCAGACATGGCTCTGATGGTCACATTTTGAGGGGCATGGCTGGGAGGGGCCTGGATGGTCTGGAACACCCTTGTGGGTTCCGAGGGTTCCGAAGGACCCACAACGTTATTCGCTACCAGCCTTAACTGGTACTCCATGTAGGGTGTGAGGTTCTTGACCATGATGGCTTTGGCCTCGGGGTCAGCCACGTGGTAGATTGGGGTCCATGTGGCATTTCTGGCATTCAGGGCTTCCACTGTCCATTTCGAGATGGAAGAGTTCCCATCGAACCCAGGAGTGAACTGGAGGACCACAGAGAAGGGTTCGATGTTGGACACTGCCAACCTCGATGGGGGTTGAGGTAGAACAGGTTCAACCCCCGACTGAATGGTGGCCGTGCTCACCTTGCCCTTGCCCACCTCGGTGAGGGCATACACCTCAAAGGTGTAATGCGTCGAGGGCTTCAACTGGTTCAAGTAGAAGCTCAGCTGCCCATCGGTCAAGTTCTTCTCCACAAGGGTGTGAATCATGTCCTTCACCATGTACCTCACAGTGTACCCCAGAATGATACCATTGGGGTTTTCGGGTACATCCCACAACACCCGTACCCCACGGTCAGTGATATCTTCAAAGCGGAGGGTACTGACAGGTCCAGGGTAATCCTGATGGGTACGCACCAATTCAGGAGGAGACCTGAGGCCGTCGCCAGGGCTGGTGAAGCATAACACAGTGATGTTATAGGCTGTCCATGCCCTCAAGCCCTCAATCGTTGCGGTCTGCTCGCTCAGGGGGTTCAGCAAGTTAGGGGCCACAGTGACGGTAGCCTTGGGCCCCTTGGCTGCAACCTCAGGGTCGAAGGGGTTTCCAATCCAGGCCTGGAGCTTGTACCCTTGGTTGATCCCATTGATCTTTTGGGGATCTGGGGGCAGCCACCAGACTCGTACCTCAGACGAGTCCAAAGCCTGGGCCCTAATGTCTGTGGGGGCAGCCGAGGGCACGCCCTCGCGGGTTTTCACCTTGATGGGTGGGGAATACGAACCCACACCTTTGGTGTTGTAGGCAGCTATCTGGATCTCATAGTCTTTCCATGTGATGAGCTCAGTAATGAGGTAGGTCCTCTGGAGGTTCTTCGTGATGTTCCTGAATGACCAGGGGGAGTCGTTGTAGCCAAACAGCCGATACCTCACGATGTACCCCAAAATTTCTCCATTTTGAGACTCCTCATTCGGAGGCTGCCACTGGATCATGATTTCAGCCTCTGACCGCGCACTCCCAACCAACCCTTGAGGCGGGGCTGATGGGGGCTCTTGGGGCAGGACAATCCTCTCAGAAGGGGCGGAGCTGGGCCCCTCCCCCACAGAGTTGACCGCACTCACCCTGAACACATAGGCCGCACTGGACCTCAGGTGAGTGACGAGCGCGAACCGATTCGAGGCCGAAATGTTGGCCAGGGCTGTGATCCAGTTGAGGTCGTCCTTGGGCACTGGGCCCTTTTGGGGCACAAATCTGTACTGCAGGATGTACTTGATCACTGGGCTGTTGCCGTTGAAGCCAGGCGTCCAGGACACGTTGACAGCCTTGTGGGCAGTGGAGACCTTTTCTGCGTGCACGTGGGTCGGGGCATAGGGCAATTCGATGACATCCAGGGAGGCTGACCTCCTGTCATTGCCACCAGCTGAGCTGACCTCGCACGTGTACTCTCCAGCGTCTGAGGCTCTCGCCTCGCCAATTTGCAGGGTGCCAGTGGAGTCATCGGTGTTGATCCTGAAGCTGGCGGCTGCGTCGATCAATTGGCCCTCGTGGTACCATCTGATTTCGTAGGGTACATTGGGGTCGGACGAGGCTCGGCATTGGAGGTTGGCCACGTGGCCCAAAATGACCTTGGTGTCCACTGGAGGCTGGACAATTTGCGTCCTCACCCTGACTGACATCCAGGCACTGGCGGTCACTGTGCCAGCATCGTTGGTCCTGATGCACGTGTACTTGCCCTCGTCAGTGGACCTCACTTTGGCAATGAGCAGGCTGCCGTCCTCCAGGATCTGCAGGCGACTGCTGAAGCTGATTTGACCCTCGTTGAAGTACCAAGTCACATTCGGAGCTGGGGCTCCAGCCGCCTCGCAAGCAATTGTAGCATCTTTGCCATCCAGGGCAGTTTGATTTTGTGGTGCATTGGTGATCACAGGAGCAGAGGCTGAAAATCAGGAAAACAATTAGGACTGAATTTCTGGAAAATGATATATTATATTGCTTACTTTTGACCCGGAGCCAAGTGTATCCCACAATATCACCAGCCTCGTTTTCGGCGGAACATTGAAACATGCCACTGTCCTCTTCCCTTAGGAAATTGATATGCAGGGAATTGACGGGTCCTCGCTCGTCTCCATCTTTGCGTATGACCTCGAACCTCAAATTGGGCGTCTCGCTCAGAGGGATCCCATTTCGGTGCCACGTCACATTGGGCTCTGGCACGCCATGCACATCGCAGGGCATGGTCACAGTTTTGCCGAATTCGCCAAAGGTCGCCAAGGCCGCGTTGGTCTTGAAGTGAGGCTTCTCAATGACAGTTATGGTGGCCTCTTTGGTCAACGTGGGCCCGCCTGTGGACATTTCCGCCTGGCAAGAGTACACACCCTGGTGCTTGAAATCCACATCAAACAGTGACAAGGTTCTGTTCCAGAGGTCGTTGAAACTGAAGGGAATGCCAATGACGTCGATGCGCCTGCCATCTTTAAACCAGAGGATTTGGAGGGCTTCCAAGGGACGAGCGTTGGCCACGCAGTGCAACTCGGACACCGTGGAGCCTTTCACAATTGTCTTGTCCTTGGGTGGAATCACGATTTCTGGGGCCACATCAGCACCGTCCTCGCCGTAAACCTCCAGATACGTGAAGCCTGAAGTCTGCTCCTCGCCAATTTGAGTGTTTGTAGCGCGAGCCCTGCAATTTACAAAATTGTTTACATTTCATTTAGAAGCATAGAGGGCGCTGCGATCTAGCGCGCCGACCCAATGTAAACAAAAACAAGCTGCAGCTTTGATAGTGATTAACGCAGCGCAAAACGTGGGAATTGGTGACTTTTTAAAAAGTGGTATGCACAGCTTGAAAAATGCACTTGACTCATAACAGGTTTGTTAAGTGCAAAATAGCTCCTTATTTGAAAAAAACAAACAGGAATCCCAAAGAAGCCGTAAACTCTTATTAAGAAGAGTCTGGCTGAGTGAATTTCTTGCATTCCATGACCTTTTGATACTGTCCCCTGTGTAGCTGACAGTAACATGAAGCTGTGAACCAATTTCCTTGAGAACAGCTGAAGATTGATAAGTCAAGTGAGCTCAGATCCATCACAAAGGGGGAGGTTTGTCAAAAATTACCACCCATGAAGTTTTGAAAGCTGTGTCACAGTACCTGTATCGAGCCTGGTCATCGTTGTCCACGCTGAGGATGATTTGGCTCTGGTCATCCGTGACTGCATATTTGTTGCCATAGAGGATCCTATTATCTTCGCGCTGCCAAGTCACGGATGAGTCTGGTACGCTGCTGATTGGAGGTAGTCGAAAAATGGCAGCATGGCCAGCTTTGACCCTTAGCACTTGAGGAGGGTCGCTCTCAAATGGAGACATATCTGGAAAAAAAGGCATTTTTAAAATCGTCAAAAGAAATACAAATGGCAGGTTGACAAAGCCTTGGAGAGAAGTGAGGAAATAAAATATGTCAAACAGGAATTCAGACCACCCAAAATCAAAAGACACTTACAAGCCACGGTGAGTTTGATCTTCTCGGAAATGATGGTTCCGACGCTATTTTTCGCGTAGCATTGATAGTCCCCTGCGTCAGATCGGGACACGGATTGGATTTTGTAAAAATGTTCCGATGAAAAATCCGACAAAAACACTCCATCTTTCATCCAACGATATTCCACTTGGGGGAAACCTGAAATGAAGAAAACTCGAGTCACGAAAACGTAGCTGGTGTGTGTAATTCGAGATGCAACTATTGAATGAGTTCATGACCTTTTTAGGAAAACAATGACCAAAAAGAAAAAAGTTCAGACCTCATTTCACCCCAAATTTAGAAGTTGGCTCTTTAAAACCGCCGCAAAGAAAAGAAGCTCTAACTTATGAGTTCGAAAATTGGGCTAAAAATACCTATAACTTAACTGGTGTTTTAAATGCAGTAACATCTCAGCTGACGCGCGTGACCGGTACGCGCGCATGCGGAATAAAAAAGTTGAAGTGAAAACAAACTTGTTTTTAGGGCTATTATATGTCAAAAGGGGGAGAAAAGAGCCAGAAACTGGCCAAACACATCCAATTCCAATGGAAGAGGTCATTAAGAACCTCAATTAGTACTCTTTTGGGAGTAATTATCAGTTAGAGTTGTACTAAGGAAAAAAGTAACGCTGGATATTTTTAAAGGCAGCCCCAACAAGAAGAAAAATGAAAAATGATGGTTTGGAAAAAACAAACGTGATGATCATCATCATCTTCTTGAGGGTCTGAATAACAAAAAAAAAGTAGACCTGCTACTTTCAGCATATTGATTGAGGAGCAAATTATACCCGCGAAACAAAAAGAGCATGGCATTAAAATGAGCTTGAAATTGCCATGCCTTAAAAAAGTGGTCAACAGTTTTGAATACAGCCAACAACAAATGTTTACACACAGCATATGGTGAGAATTTGAATTATTTGCTAGGTTGAACAATGGCGCAACATTTCCAAATTTTGCAGACTCACGCAACCTAAAAAGAAGCTTTGATGAGGCGTGAAACTGAAGTCTGAAAAGAGGCTTTAACGGCTCAAATCAGATAAAATAAGTCAGATTTTTTCGTGACGTTGCACTTTTGGCTAGCAGCCTAGTTTCTTCAGAAGGCCACAAAAGGTGACTTTAATTGCATTTATTTTTCTCTGTTGCATTGTAGTTCGGTTCAAAGTATCAGTGCCAAAGCAAGGAAAGGCTCAGGTGTTTTGTGGCTTTGGTCAATAAAAAGGGCAACCGAGGATTATCGGATTGACCAAAAGCTCATGTTGGGACGTCACCAAGTCTTTTTCAACCAGGAAAAAAGCCCCCTTCCCTTTTTCAGCTAACAGCATTCACCTCTCATTTCCACGGTTGACTAATGATTGATGGAGAGGTTCTTTTTTAGCCTGATCAATTACACGAAGCAACAACAGAGTTAAATGAAAACGTCAAGAAGATCAACATGCTTGTTTTGTTTTTGTTTGCATTCGGTCACGGCACGGCGCGCCGTAAAGCTAGCTAGCACAGACGTCAGCTGACTTAATGCTACAAATGAATGGGTTCACTGTTTTAAAGAATAATTGTTTCTGCTTTTTGCCATGGGATTGGCAGAGCAGTGTGGTCTACTCTTTTTTACTACCGAGAACAATAAACCCTCTTAGAAGCCGGTCATTTTTCATTAGAATTGATTAAATAACCCAACCTAAATTGCTTCTTTGAAGCTACTAACCCTCCTCCCCACCAACAACATCCAGATGATTTTTTGGGCTTGGAAAAAAAACAGGAAAAGGGGATGAATAGTAGGAGGAGAGGGGAAGAAATGAGCAAATACTATGCGCGTATGTGTCAATAGAATTGAAAAATTTACTGCTCAAAAGAAAATTGCCCTACTTCTCATCTGATGAGGAACGAGATTGATAATGAAACTTTTTAGGCAATTCTTTGGTGTGGCTTTTCCTCCTCGAAGCAAACTCCTTTTTCTACTTGAAGCTCATTTGCATCCTGTAATGGCAATTTATTCAAGAACTGTGAAATCCAGGTCGAGAACACGTGTGTTGCGCGAGCTTCAATGAGATTTTTACAGTCATGGTTAGGAGAACATCTTTGCAGAATCTAAAACTGATGAGTAGGCATCAACCTTGACAAAGCCTTGTTCATCCAACTTAGCCATAAAATTACGTCAAGTTAAAATGTCATATTCTAATTCACATTTATGGGGCCATATCTTAAATAATTCATTGTGCAAAAAGTAATTTACAGAGAAAAAAAATATTAGCACTTAAAAAATTCTGCTTGGCCATCTAGTCAAAATGCAAATTCGCTGGAAAATTAACCTCACAGTGTGCTGCTCCCTTTACATGTCTCGGGTTGTTAAGTTGGACCTATATATTCAAGAAGACAGGCTCTTTTTCAAGCCATGCTTTTTACATAATTTACACCTCACCACCACGCTTGTTTGTGGGGTCACGTGATCAATTACGTAATACCCACAAGCACTCAATCACAGCATAGTGCACACACACCAAATGAAGATGTGAAAAATTGCCACAGCTTTAAAAAGATGCTAATGCAGTCTTTGGCAAAGAGCCTGTAAGCCTAATGAGATGGAGGCGCCATAACAGCCAATTATGAAAGCAGACAAGCTCAAACTTGACCAATTAGAGCATCTCATTTGACCTAAAAAAAGTACTTGGAATTGGAATTTTTGCACTTTTACCCCAACTGCCATTAGAGTAATTTCATGGCTGAAACAAATAACCATGCTTTACAGAACCTTCAGGCAAAAATATATCCACACTCAAGAAGATGCTAGAAATAGCAGATGAAAACGTGATTTGACCATTTTTCTGGTCATTATAGCATTTATATTGGCGGCCAAGTTCAAAGAGGATTTGTTAGCTTTTCTTCTTCTTGGATGTTGACACAATTTTTGCTTTTATTGAAGATGAGACGAAGAAGAAGAAGAAGCCAAACATGGCTTTTTTCATGCATAGGGTCAATTATTAGGTTTTTGACAGCTGCAGCAGAGTAGCCGCCACACCGGGTAATTGGGTCAACAAACCCCCAAATTAGAGGGGCTCCTAACAAGTGTAATAGATCGAAAAATACTGCTTTTAAAAGCAACAAAAAGTTTCTAATTGACTGCACGTCAGGGAGAAGGAAAAGTTTTTATCCAGCAGAGCAAAAAGCTTGTTCTAATATCACAGCATAAAAAATTAAGAAGTAAGCCATAGTCAGCTGTTGCGCGTGCGCGGACTCAAAACGAGCAGGCCCAATAGTAAACAAAGCTTTTCCCCTCTTATTTAGGAGTTGCTGTTGTCTCTTACCTAGAGCTTGGCACTGTAGAATTTTCGTTCTGCCCTCGGCTACAATTGATCCCGAGGCTGAGGGCTGCGTTATGAATCGAGGGGCCTGAAGCTCACTCGCTGCCACCAAAAAGGCTCCTGCAAGCAGAAAAAAACAAAGATTGCATTATGTGTAACTTGTCATTATTTGAGTGGCATCCAGTAAACTCAAAATGCCTTGAGGGGTTACGAAATCGGATAATTTCCCAGTGAAGATGGCAGCAATAGGAGAGATGCACCCACTTTGTAATTATAGGTATTTTTTCAGTGAGTGACGTCATCAGTAGGCGGGGCTGGGGTAAAATACATGCTTACAATTTCAAATTATAATTTATTTCTAGCCTCCCCTTTTCAAGATCCTTCTTTTGATACCACGTTTGAATGACATGAGGAAAATTTGCTTGACCATTTTGTCACCACCAATTGAAATTCTTTTCAAAGGTCCAATTAGAGCTCACCTTAATTATGATGAATCAATTCTAAACTACAACTTTCAGATTTGGCTTCTCATGCAATCTAAAAATTGGTCTGCTACTAATTTGAACCAATTTTGCCGACAGACAAATCTCGAGGGTAACAATGCTGCCGGTGAAAAGGTGGGAATGGATTTATTTTCCGAAAAAAAATCCATTTTCTCTCTTTTTATCACGAACGAATAGAGAAATAGGGAGGAGGAGACTTCAAGGTTAGAAAGGCTGGTTAACTTTGATTGTTATGGCCTACTTACGTCACTTTGATGTCAATGTCATTCATATGGGTGCCGCGACTACCTTTTCAACACTCAAATGCATTCACAAATTGTGCATATTTCACAACATCACTTTACGATAAGAAAGCATTCTTCAATGATTCATGTCATCAATCCCCCAAAACGCAGATTAATCCAAAAAAGAGCACCTTCAAAATTGGCCATTTTTGTGTTTTTGCTCATTTGACATTTTGTGATTTACCCCCGCCCTTTTAACAGCCTAAAATCATTTTTGCCCATTTCCTTGCTTATTTTCAGCCCTGAAAATATCCACACACCAAGATAAACATAATCGTTTCTAGAAGAGAACACACATATAGCCTGTAGTAGTAGTATATCTAGTGATAGTGTACACCTCAGAGGAAAATCACTTTCTTTTCCGATCTCTTGTTCATTGGAGCAAGATTATGTAAATAAAACCATCCATTTGCTCCTCGTTTAAAAAACCATCCTCCTCACGACGACGACGAGGAGTTTGCTAACTTTCTCTTTACTATGTAGATATACTTTTTGCAGCTCTAGCTCATCTTTGAATCTTGGTGGTCTTCTCATGTTGGGCAAAATCTTGGGTATACCATACTGACAAAGATGGATGTCATCAAGATTATAACCCCACGAAGAACACCCACTTTTCACACAATGCCGTTTAGCCAGCAATTATTATCAGCAGATTCGAGTGTAATTTTCAAGCACCATGAAGCACACTATGCATGACTATTCATGCATGATGAATGGCTGATAGATAAGGTATACACTATGCTACGTGTACAAAATGGCGGCACAAAGGGGCAACAAACCTCATTAGCCCCCACTTTTTTAAGGATCGAAGATGAGCATGCCTGGATAAGAGACTCTTTTTCTCACGATTGAAGGAGATGGAGAAAAAGGCCACTTAAAGGCCGTCTTGATTGCATTAACGATTTTTCTCCTTCCTTTTGCAGCAAATGAAGCCCAGCAAAATAACGCTGTAATTTCATCCCTCCCAAGATCCGAATCTCCAACTCATAAATATTCAAGCCTCTTTTTCAAAGGTGGGAAATTTCACTTGATCCTGGCGTTTTCCACGAATCAAAGGTCAACCCAAAATGAAAGGATGTCGCTAGCCTTGGTCCATTTTCAAAGAGTGATAGGAGAAGAAGACGCGCGCTTCGCCACATAAATAGGGCTCGAAAAAAGGCAGAAGGAAGTAGGAAAAAACACATTATGGATTCAAGATCACCAATGCATGCTGAACGTGATAAAGGATCGATCCACTCATGCTCTTTGAAAAGTCCTCCATTATGCCTTACTATAGTATGGGCATATTTCAGCTGCTGGCTGCTGGCATGATGATAGTAAATATGCACCAGAATTTCACTTAATTTTGGGCATGCGAAAATATCCACCCAGCGTGCATACCACGTGGGTGGCTAAAAATGACATAATTCACAGCAAGCAGAGGGTCAGCGATTTGACCCAGGAATTCAAACGTGTGAAAGTTCACACATGTACTATTTCAACTATAGCATATTTTGACCTAGTTTGGAGCCGCCGTTTTTTAATTAAGACATTCCGTGCATTTTTTTGCATCCTGATGCTTTCTCTGAAGTAGGTAAGTCACTGGCTGCCGACGTTTTGCATCTACTTGCATATATGCTGCTTGTTTTGACATAAATTGAATATGAAGGGCAGCAGCAGCCTTGTTTCTTTGCTTGCGAGTAGCACTACATCATTTTTGCAAATGCTACTTATTTCTACTACACATTGGTAGTGTAGTGGGGAGATACCCCAAAAAGTGGGGCAAGGTGAATCAAATAATACATACTCTTGTCAAGGTTAATCATGTCATCAAGCAAGCAGAAAACTGTACGATTACATTACTTACAAGATATCGATTCTACTTGTTTAGTGCATTAGTGAAACCAATTTTTATCTCAAGCAATGGCAAATCTTCTGTTGCAGGATTGCCAACAACAACTACATGGATTTTGCATTATTGCAAACAACAATGCTTATCTTGGAAATGGCAGGTATTTTTCAGAGAGCAGAAAAACCTGTCACCACGACGCTGCAGTGTCATGTCAAAACATGATGCTCGTGAAATGTTGCTTCACTTATGCTATAATACATTTTGAATTTGGGATCTCGTTTTCACTTTTGGGTGCCATCGTAACAGCAGCGGGAGAAAAGTACAATCTGGCAACTCTGAAAAACCTAAAGCGCTACCCCGAAAGAGAAGCGTGGCGATATGTAAACAAATGCTGACCTAGGGCGCGAGGATGATTTTGTGCATTGCTTTCGGGATATTTATGGGGAATATCACCCACTGTGCCTTGGAGAAAATATTGCATTGTCAATTGACTTTATGCGGCAGGAACACAATTATTATTGGTAGTGCCCCAGGGCCACGTTTCTTCTTCTCCTTCTTCCTTTGCGTGTCCCGCAAATGACAAAGTCAAACTTTAGGGAATCATGACTTTTGTGCAAAATTTGATGAGTCATTTCACCAAAAACATTTGAATGATAATGGGAAGCTTTAAAAGCTGGCAGAGCAAAAAAAGTCACCGTAAAAGATGGGAAAAGAAGAAGAATAAGTTTTGATTGAAACATCTTTTGGCAACAACAAGTGGACAAAAAATTGGTCAATTTTCAACAAAGAATGGAACAACTCCATGCGGAAATGCCAATTTTTCACGCATTACAACCACATTATTTGCAGACAATATATTATTGAAGCTCTGCTGCAACACATAACAACTTTAGCATGAAACAATGAGTAATTTTAAGAACATGAGAACATAGGGACCATATGCAACCAATAATTATTATCAGCTTCTTAACAAGGCTTCTACACCAATTGTGCACAATTGGCATAGATTATTGGACATTGACAGCCTTGACCATGTCCATGACCATCAATTTGTCCTTATGAAAACACTATCAATGTCAGGGATCTGTCCTAGAGGACTTCTTTCTGCTAATGTCACAAAATGCCTCTTCAGTTGTGTAGTAGTAGTACAAGAACTTCTCTGAACTGAAGAAGAAGAAGAGATTTGCTCCAGCAACTCTTCCTGAATCTAAAAAAAGTTGTACTCATGAAGAAGCATCACAGGGAATTACCTAGCATTGAATGAACCCTCTGGAGTGAACAATTAAATTTGCGGCATCTTTATGGGTCTCAGGATGTTTTGGGCAAGAATTGGGCAATAACGACAATTTTTTCTGCGAGCCTTGAGATGAGTAAGGCAATCTAGCAGATTTTAGCTGTTTGTGAAAATGAAGCATGCACAAAGCTAGGCTCTTTGTGCGAGTGAGCTCAGCGCAGAAAAAAGAAAGGTGGATTTCCAACTGCAGAGGAAGAATCAGTGCTATATTGCTACCTTTTTTGCCAACCTTGGTCTTCTTTTTTACCTTTGTACTAGCATAACTCTGTGTGTGTGCAGGTCTAGAATCACATTAGGACTTTTTATGAGGCTCGTACAAGTATGATATCCACATTCAGTGTCAAAATGTAGCAGTGGCAATTATGTGGTATCTTACATTTTGGTGAGCATGGCTGCCTTTTGTCTACGAAAGGCCAATGAAGGCCACAAAAGGGGCAAATCTATTTCCAAGACAAGAAATCATCTTGTATACTGCTTTCTTTGTAGGGAAAAAATGCTTGCCAGCTGATTTACTTCACTAATGTTTGCAGAACAACAACTACTGCTGTGCCCATCTCCTCCTTGTTTCTTGCAAGTTCCAGACAGGTCTAGAAGAGAGATGTAGGAGGATGGCTACTTTGGAACTTTTTAGCAATATAGTGCTAGGAAAAGCTTGATTCTTATGGAGTAGTTATGCATCAAAGCAGCAAGCTCCTTCCCTTTAGTTGTGTTGAAGGTCATGTCAGGTTTTCCTAGTGGATATTAACCCCATCATTCGTCCAGGGAAGACAGATATTCACCAGCATAGAATTGAGGAAATGAGCCTGAACGAAAAAATAGCTGAAGTGGTCATGCCTATGCTTTGTGAGTATTTACTCACAATTTCCATATGGGGCCATGTATTATTGGCTAAGCCTCATTATCCATCTATCTATCTATGCATGCATGCCCGGAAACAACCTTGACTAACAAAAGCCTACCTACTGCTATAACCTGGAACTGAGAGAGAGAAATCTCTCTCTTTTCGTGCCATACATCGATATCACACTACAACAGTTAAATATGGCTTAAGTGGCATATACTTAATTCGTTGCATTGCATTGGAGAGAAGAAAGAAGAAGACTGCTGTGCCAATAGCTTTCACCAATAGTTGTGTGTATTGGCAGAATTTTTGCATACATCTGTCAAGCTGGCAACAATGGACTTGTTTCAGAACACAACCATCTGATCCTTGACACTATTGAACAGCAATAGTTGAATACATGCCAAGTGGAGTGGGAAAATCTAGAAATGCTGCTATATAATGATGATCAGAAGAAAGGCCTCAATTTTCGGCCTTTCAAGGCTGTGCTTTCTAACCCTTCATGGGGAGACACAATGAGAAATTCTCAATCAAAGTGCACTTCACTCAACTGTGGCTTTTTCAAGGGTTTCCGTGGGCAAATATGGTACCATACACAACTGCTGTCCAAGACAGCTCACCACAAACTCTCCTTTTTTTAGAAAGCCAAAAACTTGATGACCAATTCCATTTTATTTTCAAAAGCCTCCTCCTCCTTCAAAGCCAGATTATTTTTTACCACCTTATTGCTGAATGGACTGAAAATTGCCTTCACTTCCACAAACTATTTTTTTTGGAAAAAATGGGGATACCTATATAATACTATGAGAATGCACAAGTGCTTTAAGAGGATTATAAAAGAAGACCCTTTTAAAGTCTCCCTTTCTCCATCTTTTTGCATTTAAGGCTTGGATCAAGAACAAAAGGCTGCTTTTTCCCACCACCATCCGCTAGCTAAGCAGTAGAAGAGGAAGGCCTTTAAAGGCTCATGATTGACCTTCAACATAGTTAGGGTTCCTCATCAAATTACCATCCTAAGAAAAAGCTCCCCTTATGGGAAGATCAACGGGGGTAATTGCATTGCCATACTTCGTTTTACAACTATTATCCCAAAAGGCCATGAGTTTTACGTGCTATTGGCCTTTAAAGGCCCAGCTCCCTCAATTTTGTGGATGATTTTGATGGTCATCTTGAGAGAGAAATGCAATTCCCACCAATTTGCATTTTTATGCCCCCCTTTCTTCCCAATTTTGGCAAGTGTCGAGTACGTGGAGGAGAAAACCAAATGCTGATTTAGTGGTGCGCATCTATCTGCTAATTGTGCCAACAGAAAATACCACTTTATTCCCCTGGTGGCTTTTGACGAATTTCGGCCCGGCTTTATCTAGTAGCAGGACAGATTTGCTAAGGCCTTTAAGGCAGATCATCAGATTTAGTAGTACAGTGGTACGACCTCTTAGTCAGCAAGTAGCTCATCTCAGAAATGTTCTTCTGTTGCTGCCGAAAATGAATTCCAAGCACGTTCTTCAAGGCTACCACTACTACTTCTCTGTAGACCTTTCCCCAATTCTCTTCCAGATGAACGTGACGGCATCATCCATTTTGCTATTTTTTTCATGGCCTCAAGTACTGACCCCATTAGATGCTAACTCTTTCCTGATTTATGGCTTTCTAACATTTGTAGCATCATGGACTTCTCACTAACTATTTCCCCACTAGGTGGCGTTAGAGAGATGAAAGCCATTTCCTCCCCTTGGCCATTACTCACCCTTTTTGACCAATTTCACTTGTAAATTGAAATCCCGCTCTGTCTTCAGTCGTTCATACTTGAGCGGCTTTTTAGTGGGTGCTCGTATCTTTTTTGACCCATGATCCAAATCGCGATCAAAGAAGTCAGCAAAATCCCCAGGCAGGAAATTAAATGAATCATTGTCAAACGTTGGCTGACAAGTGGAAATATCTGGCAGAAAAGTGAAAAAATAGATACAGTGCTGGCTATAAATAAAATGCGGCTCTTACAAGAGCCGGGAAATGGGCGAGGAAGAAATTCACTATTAAGGGTTGGGGCAGGAAACTAATTTCACTTTATTTTTACCAAGTGCGAATTTGCCGCCTCGCAAATTGCACCTTCATTAATTCTGAGAACTTGAGAAATGAGAGCCTGCCCTTCAAAGACTTTATGCAGTGCAGGAAATGCATTCTAGGGATGATCATGCGCATAAAAACAAGCAAACATGCAACAATGCAGATCGGCCATAGCACTTCACTCTGAAGCAAGAAAAAAAGACACCAATTCAAGCATCATCAAGTCATTAAATATGGGCGTTTCTGGTGATAAAATCTCAAGGTATTTAACTAATGATACAACCTCTTGACTCCTACGAAGAATTGTCTAATTCGAAGCTATTAATAAAGCAAATCTGGTAACCCGGTTTTTGCAAAAGCCCTACCTCAAAAGAGAACAGCCTATCAGAGCCCAAATGAAGCATGCTTGCGAATGTAAACAAAAAACCTTCATGCACGAAATCAAGAAGTTTGATACAATTTGCCGGGTGAAGGCCATGTCATATGGAAATGCCAAGCAAAAAGAAATCCTTGCAAAGCCCAAAATACCGAAAACACACGCAAATTGTGAGCTCAAAAGCGATCCGCCACTACATTTCCGCTTGCAATCTCATTTGGGCCCGATCCAAGGTTAGTCGTGGTAGACTAAGCTTGGTGATTACTTGATTATTGTGAAAAGTAGGTTATGCCAAAATCAGTATGTAAATTGAGTGTCAATAAGAATCCACCCCAAAAAGCCCTAGCCAAAGTGTAAATGCGATGAGAGGAGGCCAAATTTGCTCAAATGCAAGAGAAACATGACATAATTTCGCTCTTTGCCAAGATTCCATACTGTTATTTCACACAAGGGGGAAATTATCCCCCTAGAAGCAGAGAGGCCACATAGTAGGATTCTTTATGTGAAGCTCAATTTTAAGAGTTATTTTGGGGGCTAATTAGGGCAGACCTTGACTGATTTTTGACCAGACCAATTTGCTTGGCTCCAACTGCTGTTTTTGTCTCCAGGTCTCAAGAGGAAAGAGAAGAGCCACAAATCAGCTATTCTTTGAAGTAACAAGTGGAAAAAAGCAATTTCAGCAGCCAGGTAAAAAGAGGGAAAATTGAATTTTTCCTAGGAAAAAAAAGAGGCCAGATTTTTTGGCACCTACATAGCCTAATGGTTCTTTTTTCTCCCCAATTGCATGGTGGATCATTTTGAAAATCGAAGAAAAATCATCCTTGCAGCAATATCATTGATCATGAAAGGCGGAATTAAAGTTATCATCATCATTTTATCATCCGGGAGTCTGGAAATCTTCAATAGAAGTAGCCTCAACAAAGGCAATACCATAAAAAGCAACATTATGGCAGCTGGGGTCCCAATTTTGAGCTCAGGGTGGGATCAATTTTACCATAAATCAGCTCATTTGTAATGAGATCATTCTTTAATGCAACCTAGTGAAAACGCACGCCGGGAATTTTACAGCAGCGAGAGCGCTCGAACGAGTGACGCGCCACTATCAAAGCATAGCGGCCAATTAGGGAACTAAGGGACATGCAGCAAATTCCCTATTTTTGAGCTCTCTCATTTAACGGCTGAAAATGTTGATGATGCGTGAAGACTGCATTCCACTATTAACAATTCGACGTGCCATTTTCACGAAGCAAGCAACAACAACTTTTGTTGTGGTTTCTCTTACGAGATATAACGTAACTCATAATCTTTTATTATTGGACCTCAATGTACAAGGCCACTGGCATAGTGTGGAAAATTGGGCCGAAAACCCGACAATTTCCAATTAACCCACTAAACTTCAAGATTGCCGAAATGCGCAGAAAGTTGCCAATCGTACATTTTCAGAGGCGGATATTTATCCTGGGGTTTACCCCACAGTGTTTTATGCCCATTGTGAAACGGTAACAAAAGAAGAAACTTTTAAAATTTTTGGTTGCTTTTACGGCCTTTGTGGCCTTGTTGAATTTCTTTTGTAAATTAAAGCAAAAAGAGGAAGAGAATTGCGGTAGCAAATTGATTCAGATTTCCAAGTGCCAAGGGCAATAAATTTGATCAATTCACAAAGGCCTCCCCAAAAATCCTCTGGGTAATCTTCACACAATTGACAACAGTGATTGAGGAATTTCTGAGCTGAATTCGTGATGGAAACGCAGCACACGCTCCCACAAAAGGGTATTTCAAGTCTGTACATTTACAGCAAGAAGCCATATTATTATCTCTTTGACTTTACTTTTAATTTTGTCCCCACAAAGCTAAAAGCCAAATACATAAAAGTCAAAGGTAATAAGGAGCAGCTGCATGGCAATGCGAAAAAGATGCGGGCTAATATTGTTTTTGCTATTGATTTTCCACCTTGGCTAATTCAGATGCTCATCAGGTCCACATGGTAAAAAGCTACCCTTAAAACCAGTTAATCCATCAGAGGAGTAGATAAGACATTAAATGCAAAAGCTCCACCCAATCTTACAATTTATGATACCTGTTGAGAATTGGTGAAAAATAAAGAGAAGTCACGACAATGGGAGAAGATTCTTATCGACTCAAGGGAAATTTGATGAGCTCTTGCACAAGCCACTGTAATTCAGCATTATTTGAAAAGTTTCCAAAATTCAAGAGTTGATCACAGAGTGGCACCACAGATACGTAAAAATCGTGACTATGATGCCAATTCATTAAAACTTTCATGCTGCAGTAGCACAAGGGGAGTGAATATAAAAGCATTCTTGGCCCCAATTTGTAGTACTATCAATAGCCTATTTTATATGCAGGTCTAACAATGGTAGCGCGACCCCAAAAGAAGTTATTAAACGCATCTTCTTCTTCTTCCCTTTAATAAACTCGGTCAATGACAACAATAGCACTAAAGCCAGTAGTAGCACAATTATCTCTACTTTCCTATGTAATATTCTCGTTTTGCCATCTTTCTGACTTCCTTTTTGAGTTTCAGGCCTGCACAAACATCCTTTTATTGGAAGAAGCTGATATTGGTTTGAAAAAGCAAGCCTTTTGATTTCTCGCTTTATTGAGCACCACAAGAGTTGACATCATGGTTTTTATTTCGCAGCAGCAGTCATTGTCTATTCATATGGGATTTTCGTGCATCAAGATACAGCAACAATCAGATCTCCAGCAGAGAGAGTCTCTTTTTTGCTTTATGGCCATTGTAAAAATAGAGGTTTTAAAACGAAGAAGATGGTATAAGCAGCACTATTGGCTCAAGATTTTGTTTGGCAAATCAATACTTTTTATTAGGGCTCAGCCTTCTTGAAATAAAAAGGCTGTCTTATCATATAAAAAAAAGCCAATAAAAACGAAGGGCTGCCATCATTTTTTTAGACTTGCTGTTTCTTGATGATGAAGATGCACCCCATTTCAAGTAGCCTAAGGTGAGCTTTTATGGAATTAAAAGGGCTTCTTTGAAGCTTGACAGCAACTTTGAAATTAATGTGAGACACATCCTGTGTCAAGAGAACAACACTTGTGTGGTGTTTGTTGGTGGGAAACTTTTTGCGTGGGACCTAATTGGGCTATCTGAATCTATTTTGAATACACCAATGAAAGGTCTTGATCTTTCAAGTATTTTATTCGTTGTGTGAAATTTTTTATGTTGAAAAAGGCAAGAAGAACATCTCTTCTGTTGCGCTATTAAAAAGAAACAGCAAGCTATTACACAAAGCTATTTTATTAGAGAGGAAAAACTTTTGAGCAATCTTTTGCATTAGGGCCATTCCTAAACAATGACAGTGCTATAACCAAACTTTAGACAATTGGAGCACATTAAGCCTTTCTTTTGGCAAATCTACCAACTTCATGTTGCAATAAGACAAGAACATTATTACTAGAAAAATGCCATTTCAAGTGTCAGCTGTTAGCCTATGAAATGGCCCATCTTCCCTTCATCAAAATGACATAGTGATTAAGTCTTGGATGGACTCCACAACAACAGATGAAGAAGAATGCAGTTTCTATCAATAATTTTTGGCAAGCCATCATCATTTTCTTTGTAGTAGATTGATATCTTACTCTATATCCTCTAATGATGGTCTGTATCCAATTAAGCTTTGTCTGCGAGAGGAATTCCAAGTTTAAAAAGTATTTTAAGAACGCGAGGGCGCCGAAATGAACAAAAGGGGCCCACACGAGAATAATAGTGCATCTCCCAATGCTATGCTGCCAATTGCATTTTTCCCCTTAATAATACCATGGTAGACTCTAGATATTACATCAAAATCAGTGCTTACCTTCAGATAGATGGCACATGAGGAGCAGGAAGATAATTTCACATGAACTCATTTTGAAGCACCAGAAATTCTTGCGTTTCTTCCGCCGACTTTTGTCACTGCTGGTCATTTTGAAGGGCATTCAAACACTGGTTTCCAACGCATAGTATTCCTCCCTATTTCCTTCCACTGCGTCTTCTTCTCAAATCTGAAATGGATCAAATTCCGCTGAATCACAAGTTACTCGACTCAAATTACACACTTAACAACACTCAAGCGCGCGAGTTGAGTTGGTAAACAACGCTTAGCCTCGGATTTGCGTTTAGCGCCTAAAAGGCACGGAAAACGCCAATGTCAAACCCGATGGGTCCCACCCCCACGAAAAACTTAATGAAGTTGAACTTGACATCCAAATTGGACCTTTTCATCACGATTCAGCCTTAAAATCAAGTTGAGAAATGACTCAAGGAAACCACGACACAAATAAAATTGCCACCGCCGAAATGCTTGCGCTCTCATGTTCAAGATCAAAAGGTTGTGGTGGGGTATATAGTATAACCTGGTATAGAGGTACTTCTCTGCAAAGATAGATAGCCTTGCCATACTACTCAAAACCAACAAAACTTTGCTCTTCACAAGTGTTCAAGGAGGCCAGAAACTTTTAAGTACTAGTATATCTACTACTATCCGGCCATTAATTTTGAGAAAGTTATTTTGATCATTAGACTTTGGCGGGAGAAGAGGAAAAATGGAAGAAGACCTATCCACATATTTACTAGGCCTGTCATTTTACCAATACCAGTGAAATGGAGATGGGTTCACCACCTCGCTTCATTATTGGCTTCCATGTTTGTTCTCACAGTTTGACACTAGAGGGCCTTTGTTTTGAATTGTGGATAACAGGGACTGCTCAGCTCTTTGGAGTGAAATAGCACCCCTCATTTTAAATGTCTCAACAGGAAAAGAGCCATTATGGTTGCAGATGTGAGATAGCAGCAAAGCATAAAGTGAGCAAGGGTTTGTCATAATAATAACAACTCGAGGCGTTTCTTGCCCGCGTCTGCTCTTGGGAAAAATCTCGGCCTTTTTCCACCCTTTAAAAAAGTCGACTGATTTTTTCCTTTAGGTCTTAACTTAGAAGTTGACTCGTTTCAGCATTCACTAATGCGTCTCTGAATTACTTTGAGACATTTAAAAGTTGAAATCCTAGAAGGCGTACAAAAAACCTTGGCCTTTCGAAAAAAAGGCCAAGAAATGCAAAAATCTACAATGTCTGAAAATGGCTTTTGCCCAAACGTTGCAATTTATGCAGCAACCTTTTGGATCTCATCCTTTTGACCTTTTTACACATGATGGATGAGCCATAAGTGTGTCGAAAAAAAGGTCGAAAATGCCTTTAACAAGGCCAGAGTGTCTTACCTCTTGAGCTGCTGAGATTTTTTTCGGGTCTCCTCTCACAAAAGCTGTGCTTGGGTTGGCTTGAACATGCACACTGGGCTCCGGCAAAGTTGGAGGAGCGCTCGTTATTCCAGCTCTTGCGCGACAATCGCAAAAACAGACAGAAAGATGGAAAAGGTCGCGAGAAAACGAACGTGCGGAAAGCGCACTTCAAGCCGCCTTTCGCTCGCCGATTGCCGGTTGGGGAAAAGCCTCGTCAAATGGCTTTCTAATGGGGGAAAACACATCGGCAACTTTAATCGCATGAATAGCTGCGAACGATCGGAAGAGCACAGAAGCAGAAACGGACAGTCTTGCTTACGCGAGGGTTTGTTGTTTTTCTCAGTATCAGCCAAGGTGGTTGTCGTAACTGCTCACCTGTGCAGGCTGCGGCGCTGCGAAGAAGCGGCGCGCCGGTCGGCGGGCAGGCCGGGCCGGGCCGGGCTGAATGGGCTGGGCCGGTGGCAGCCGCGTTTTTGAGCGTCACTACCTGGAGCAAGTTCCAAGTTGAGCGACGAAGAACTGTGGCAGTGGTTCAGTTAACTCAACGAAAAAGTTGCCGAAGCTGATGTTGTTTGGGGCGCGCTAGAGTTGTCAATGGGACGCAGGAGAGTGCTTACTGAGCAAGCATTTTTTCATATTTTCGAAATGTGACACCGCATGATATTTAGCCTTTGCAAAAGCAATCTTTTCTAGTCATATGCGCTTGAACTAAAGGTTTTTCTTAATGAAATGTGTCAGTTTCGATCGGGCAATAACACGATTAATTTCCACTTTTCCATAGCTATGATGGAACTAATTATTTTTTTGCTTCTATCGGCGATTGAGTGGATTCTGAATCTTATGGTTTCAAGCGGGCATTATAGAAGATTCGTTCAATTGCGAAAAGCTTGTCTTGAGCTTAGATCAATGCTACAAAGTCGGTTCAGATGGCGCTAGTTGCATTCTGAAATAACTCTGTTTGTGGGCTTTTTTCGGAATCAAACGGCCCATTGCGGAATCTGTCATCCGTACGCGCCCAAATTATGACGTCATTTTGATCTGAAGTGCCCTCTGTGTACGAGTGCAGCGCCATCTAGATATGATTTGGCATTAATCAAAGCTTGAGGCAAGCTTTTCCCAATTGCGAAGCATTACGCGCTTAATTTCGAGCGGGCTTATTAAGAGAGCACGGTAATCTCGGCAGATATGGGCTCCCTGCTTACTTTTGACTTAGCGCTCTAGTGTTGCCCCAACGGCATCCATGCTACACAAATCCAGGTGAACGAACGAACGCTCATTCGGTGGAAGTGTGCACACTGAGAAAAACGGCTTTTACGACTCTCCGCAGGTCTCTTCTTTTGTTCCAAATCTTGTGTCTGCCTGTCGGCTTTGGACTCATTGGAGGACAACGCGCACCGCTTACCTTACTTACGCGCTCATTATTTAAGACGCAGCCTTTCGCGCGTTTAAGTACGCTGACATTTCTCAGGCTTTTCCTAAGCTCCTCGTCAAACAAAGGCTCGAAAAATGGCCGTAATATTTTAGATTAATTTCCAAATTTGCTTTAAAATAAAAACCATTTTTTAGGTCACGCGAAATCAGTCATATTTTCAGGTCCATTAGCATAAGAATAAACAGCTCATTAAGTAAGTGAAATATCTCGGCTCTTTTTCTCTCTCCCTTCATTTGTAGTCTCGCTACTGCTGCGCCATGATATTCTCACTTCTCAGCATTTGTCAGCTGCTTTCTTTCGTCGTCTCCCCATCATCCATTTTGCGTGATTCCGCCGTAAATTGGGACATTCTTTCGGCTTCTCCCCTCGCCGGCTATTTTACGACCGGCGTGAAAATGACTTTGGACGTCTAATTGATACAATTACGCGCATCTTCTTCTACGTAACTTGTTTCTCCTTATCTGATGACCGGCGTGATGACGATGATTATTTTTTTGCTCCATTCTCCACCGATCTTTCTTATTACTCAGATGTCCATCATTCTGACTCGCTGGCAGCTCGAAAAAGCTCGAGTTCAACCATCAGATTGCTTCTTCGTTTTCCGATTCCCTGGGCCGAACGAAAAACCGTTGCTTATTCAAAGTATTATTGATGTGCTCAGCAATGATGCAGCTCGCCATTTTTTCAAAATAACAACTCAGATTCAGGCATTCATCAACTTGGCTCAGTTTGAGTCAGTAATGATAAGAATGAACTTAATTTTGGCTTAGTGTAATTAAGTTTGGTGATGAACTTAGCTTAACTCAGTTGTGTTATACTGAGTCTGGCACATAATCTTTCAATTTGGGCTCAGAATTTCTCACTTTGGCCTAGCAGTGCTCAGTTTGGGCTCAGAAGTTATCAGTTTGAAACGCCATTTTTTTTAATGAGCATTGCTCAGCTTTGCTCTCAAGAGCAGTTAAACTTTAATGCTCAGCTATTATTGATTTTTCTTAGCACAGCTCAATTTCGGCTCAGTAATGCTCAGAATTTCTCAACTAAGCTCAGCCTAGCTCAATGTAGCTCAGCATAGCTCAGTTTGCTTCAGCTTTACTCGTAATGCTCAGGATTACTCAACTAAGCTCAGCCTAGCTCAATTTAGCTCAGCATAGCTCAGTTTGCCTCAGCATTACTCAGTTAGGCTCAGTAGTGCTCCAGTTCAAGTGATGTGCATGAAAAAGCACGCGAACACATTTATAATGAGCTGACTCAGCTTTTCAGCCATGAAACTGATCCTTTTTAGGCAGAAGTCACGCCGAGTTTCCATTTGCATTCCTGAAGCTGCAACGTTGTTTGTTCCCTTTTTATAGCACCAGTCTATCATAGATCCAGCCAGATTTGGAAAAAATATTTACAACACATTGACCTGGCAGCTAGCAGCCATTGAAATGGGGGAAGCTTAAATTAAGCCAGATTAAGAGTTTTTGGGATGATAAATAGCTCTGGTCTCAGAATAGCACATAATTAGAGCAAAGAGCAACTTCACCAAGACCTCAAGCTTGAACTCTCTCTCTGATTCCCATGGCATTAGACAAATTGAAGTCAGTGGGCCATAACAAGCAAATCACGTCTTCTTTTTTTTCTTCTTTCTTTGGAATCAGCCCTGCTCTTCCATTTTGGTGTGCTAATTAAAAATTCAAGCCAAGTCTGTGATTATGAAATACCAAAGCTTTTGTTCCTTTCTTGAACCATGATGATTCGGGTCACCTCATGCTTGGCTTTTTTTGCCAGCCAATTATAATGAAATCAATTCTTGCCAGCTTCAGTTTTCCAGCCTAGCTCGATTATATTTCGGTTGGCTAAAATTGCAACTGAAGCAGAGCAGCTGACCGTTAAGGTTGATTACTGTGCGGGCAGTATAATATTTTTTATGCAAAGCAAAGTCATAAAGTGAAGAGCTTCCTGTTCTAAAACTTCTTTTGGAGGGGGCAGTTGAAATATTGCCTCGTTTTTCTCTTGGCTTTATCAGGTGTTGATAGCTGCAACAAGACTGAAAGCGTCTTATTATAAATTGAGCCAACATTTTCCTAGTATAACCTGTCACTAAAAAATAAGTAATATATCTCAGTGAAAATTGAATTTTGAGCATCAAGTTGCATTTTCTTTTTTGAGTGAAGAATAAAGTGAGCTAATGCAGAAGCTGATACAAGATGAAGACTTGACACTTTTCCAGTATCTTTATGCTTATCTAAAATGTGCACAACATTTCAAGCTCGTGTCTTCACCCCAATCAGTGCAAATGTAGCATCACTTCTGATTTTCCCACTAGAGCAACAAGCCCACACAAATATTTCATTTGCAAGTGTAGAAAAACAAGCTGCTGTTGGCCTCAAAATGTGCGAAATGCATTAATATTGAATTTTGCACTGCACTGGAAAAATTTTCCCTACCAAACGTAAAAGTTTGCTTAGTTTCGGATGCAGAGACTCGCACAGCCTGCTTTTTCAATTTCGCATCTCTAATTACATTGGAAAATGGCAATTCTGCATTGAAAGAAGCCGATTTCCTTTTATAGAGCGTTCATCGGGAGAGAAAGAGGACTCGAATTCGAGCCTTTCCAATATAGAATGTGTGTGTATATACGCATTGCTCGAGAATGTCTGCACATTTCAGAAGTGCAATTGAGCCAACATTTTGTGACGTGCATTCCTAGGACTTCCATATCCAATTGGAGGTCCACAACTGGCCTGACCTTTGGATAATCGAGCAAAAATTCGCTAATCACGAGAAGCTTTTTTCCTAAAGAAAGTTTCACGCGCGCATCTTCCCACAGTGCAATAGTAGAAATTAGCATGATTTGGCATCATTTTACTTTTAAAGATTCCTTGATGATTGCATCCACTCCAAAAGCAAAAATTGGCCCAATTTGCTACAGTGTTTAAGCTTGGAGCTCATGGCTTTTTGTGTATCAAGCTAGACACCTTAATTAGTTTAATGGGGGGCATCAAGCTCATTGCATTAAGTTCCATGCCTTCATTTTCAGGCCTCGAATTTCTCGTTTGATGGGATGATACAATGAAGAAAAATAACGAGTGAATTCACGTGTGTGTGTGGGTGTCAGTCAAGTGACAGTTTAGTGGCCGCCCACTTTGTGCCATGCCTACCTTCGTTTGACTTGCAAAATTTAGCTTATGATCATGGTGATGATGATCACCATCAAGATCTTCTTCGTCAAGTGTGTCAAAAGTGGGTAGCAGTTTTGTGCTAGCACGAGGCACCACCACAGACCACAAATTCTTGCTGATTTACATTTATGAGTTAGGAAAAGTCGTTGAAGTGAAACATGCGTAGCAGAAATTGGGGCCGCGCTATCAAGATCGAAAGAATTTATGTCAATGCACTGCATCACTTGCTTCATTAATGATCAAGTCAAAAGGATTGATGAGGTGAAGAAAAAAACCGACAACCTATTAAATAAATGAGCTTGCATTAATGGCCACGAAGCACTTTGATAAGCAATATGTGTATGGCTCTATTAGCAACCTGTCAGCGAGAAATCTTTAAAATAACTTTTTGAAAAAATAGGTTACTCTATCTTTAAAAAAACATTCCGTCTGCCCATAAGAGACATCCTATCAAAAAGAGAAGGAAAAGGAGAGAAAATGGCTTGCTATATCTTGTAGAAGGGCCTTTTTTCAAAAACGATATCTGAGTGAAGAGAGCTGAGTCATCATCTATTCCTTGGCATTAGGCCTTGCTCCAGTTGAAGCAATTCCACCGTCCCCTAATTGAAGGAGTTGCTAATATTCCCAACATTGTAGCACACGAGTTGGGAATTACCGCAATTCTACCGGAAACTTAGCACAGAAAAAGAGTTTTTCTCAGCTTGAGCAGCAGATATGACTTGGGCCAGTAGAAGGAAATTCCGCGAATGCCAAGCAACTCAATGTTATTCATTGAAATGGGAGAATTACTACTACTTCTACCACGCTGATGATTTGCGCAAAACAAATCATTTGTCTTGCAACTCCTCACTTAATTACTACAGCTCATAATTGAACCTCAGAAACTTCAACAGTGAACATGCACGCGCGGGCTTTAAACAAATTGGGGAGAAATTTTTTTGAGCAAGATTCTTCACCAATTTTTGGCAGGAAAATGCTGCTGTGGTGAATTTGCTGAATTACTTACACCTCAACAGTTTTACAACTTTTGAAAAAATGTGTAGAAGTGTGAATGGCATGAAAGCAATCTACAACTCAATAGGCAGAAAATGAGTTTTGTTTACATTTTTTCTTCAATTACAGGCCTTCATCACAAGAATTAGACATGGATGATGAAGAAAAATTGGCTGTTCTCGTGCTTTAAGCCCGTTATTTTTCATTTGGCTACTCAATTTTTGCCATGGGGCAAATTTCCCATTACAGACACATTCCACTTAGAAGAAGCAGCAAAATAGCATTTAACAAAGAGCCATTAAAAAAAGCACGGAGGAAGGAAATCGCAAGAAAATACTAAATGGGATATTTTTTAATAAACTTTATGCAATTTAATTTTGACAATATTTGGCAGAATACACAGGGTTTTTAAAAAAGAGGTAACCCATTGTGATGTCATAAACGTTTGCTTTTAAAGCACCTTTTTGCAAATGTGTGTCAAGTACAATTTGAATTAAAGATGACTTTGCACTAAAGCCAAAATGAAGCCAAATTCCTTTGCCATTTCAAATGTAAATTAACCTGCTCATTATGTGCACGAAAAAATCGTGATTTGAGCATTATAGGATTGATGGCTGCCCTTAATCTTCTTTTTCTAGGAATGTTTCCATTTTTTAGATCTACCACTGCTACTACGTATACTTCATTGTGGTAGCATAACTCTCCAAATTCAATTTGACGGAAATTCCAAACTTTTCGACACTTGACTGTCCATGCCCACAAATCATGATGGATTGTAGATCAAAAAGCCACAAAATGTATCAAAAGAAGAAGAATGTCGGCTAAAAAAGTTGAAAACAAAAGAATCTACGTCCTTGATCATGTGAAAAGGGGCCAAAAAATAGTTCGTCTTTGGCCAGAGTGGAAAAAGTGAAATCTAATCAATTGCTGACCATAAAAATGATATTTGCATTTCTAAAAAAAATTCTTGGCAAGAAAATGCTTCAGCCACAAAAATATGAGTGTACCTCAGAGAGTAATTAGATGTTTTTCTCAATCTCGGCCTATAATTACACCTTGCTGCAGCAGCTGAATAGGACCCACCTTTCAAAAATCCTCATAAAACTGGCCATCAAACTGAAAAAAGCTGCCTCAACGTCTTTCGAAGAAGAGTTGAGTCAACCCTAGCAAATTCAGACAGCCCTAGCGAGTTCTCAGAATTTTTACTCAGTTTCGCGCCAAAAATATTGAGACAACAACAAAAGGCAACTGAGTAGCTCGCTTGCTTTTTTGGTGGTTATGCAGCAGTAAACACCGCGTGCATGTCCTGATTTGTGCTAATGTGTCCCACTGGATCTCTTTTTTGGGTGCCAAATCTTCGTGTTTCCCGGGCCTAAACGAGAATCCAATTGTCTCAATGGCTTAGGAAAGCAAGGAATACTAAGTAAGCCGTAGCAGTAGAGCTGGAAACTATTATTCTGGTGCCACCATTTTTAGCATATTTTTATGGCCATTTTGTGATTTATGGCGGTGGTCGAAAATGCCACAAGCAGATGGTTTTTTATTGTTATTCCAGGGAGAAAAGCTCGATAATCTATTCCAATTGCACGTGTGTCACTCCTGCGAGGCTGGGATGACCAAAAGGCCAATTATGGATGTTTCCTCTTACCATTAATAATGCCCAAAATGTGACATGACATTCCCTCTTATAGCTCCTTGGCCTTGGGAAAGTGACAAAATGTTGTGCACCAGCCAAAATGGGCAAAATGGCCAGGATTTTTAATTTCAATCAAGGTGAGGAAACAATCAAGGTATTGCAATTTTATTTCATTCATTTTTTGTCTAGGTATCTGAAGCAGCTGTTCACTAGCTGTTAGTGATGTGGGTGCAAAAAACATACTTCATTGGTCCTGAATCTTGATGATCAGGCTGCTTCTGACTCACATGAGGACTTTGGTGACAAATTGGGCCCTGGAGGTGTCAAGACAACCAAGTGGCCACCTACCAGACTTGTAATTGATTGATATAACTACTTGATGTTGCTGGTATGCAAATATGCACCATGATTTCCCCATAAGATTCCTCCACATATGTTACATACAACAAATGTGATGAATATATCCCTATATGCTATAACTGGACTTGGTGGGGGGCCCAAAACACTTATAGGTCAGAAAATGTGATGCAGCTCCTTTTTCCTTGTGGCCTCCAATTTATACCAACCAGTTTTCCATGTAAGATAGCTCAACAACTTTTATCATAGTTGTACACCCATAGTGCTCCTTCATTTTTGCAACTTAATTTATGAGTCTTGTACCAGGCAGTATAGATAAGAATGCCCAGCATGAAATTCCTATCAATTTCCAATATAATATTCATAGCTCAGCCAAATTGAACCTAAAGCTCAAGACCACAGAGTTTTGAGCTACCTTTTGACCTTTAAAAAGAATTTGAGTCATGCTTCCACTGAGAATGGGCATGTGTCATGAAAATCAGAGATGTGGTGTGAAGAATAGTATTTTTCTCCTGGAATTGAATTATGATTCAAATGTTCTGGTATTGAGGAATTGGCAGGATGAAAAATGTTAATACCATCTCTCTTGCTGTGAATCCAATGAAGTGTGCTGTTGTCAAGTCATCTAGTTGTACTAGTGCAGGTAATTCCATGTAATGGAGTCATCTGATGCCCAATTATTTAGAATGATGACCATATGTGATTTCTATCTGAGATTTCCTGATGCTAATCTCCCAATATTTTGAAATTCATCCCATGCTAGGCTGGACATTACTCTCTTTTTCAATCAAGCATGTAGGACCCATTATTGACCCAATTGGTTCTTCTTGTCTGTAAAATTGTGCAACCAGGACCAAAATGTCCAAATGGCAAGATGTAGAAAATTGATAAGAAAGCCAGGTCTGTTTGCCAAAGATAAAGATCTAAGTTCACTGCAGTGTATGTAGCTCACAGAATTGCACAAAACTTCTTCATTTGAATAATTTGGCCTATATCTATAAATACTGCACTTACACAGCCAACTCTGTTTTCTTCTCCTGCTTAAGAATGCAGGTTATTGAAGCCCATATTGTAATGTCAAAGATGAGCAATCTCTCTATGCCAGTTTGAAAATAATGGAAAGGTCTCATATGTTGCAAGTCTCAAATATGAAGCATTGTGCTGCTCCTACTCCCATTACGAGTTACTTTGGCTTCTCCTATAGATGTAGTACTCAAAAGACAATTTAGGAGTCTCTCATTTTCACAACACTTGCCATAGCTGGATGGCAACTTTTTATCATGCAGACACCCCACAAAACAAAAAATCAGTAGTAAATCAGTAGTAAACCCCGTTGCAAATTAAATACATATAAATTATAAAATTTTTGTGATAAATTACAAATATGGTGTGCATAGATGTGTACAATGTCAAATATTTACGTCAAATATTTTTATTTCCAAAGTTATGAATTTTTAAAATTTGACATTTCGTACTTTTTTGGTTATGTTTTTTGTTCCAAAATACTTAATCTTTTTATAACTTTTGCCATTTTATGACTAATAAAGAATCCCGGTCTTCATTATATGTGTTCATTATTTGATATTTGTCAAATTATGAATCACATTTTATTTAGTTTTTTATCAGTAGTAAACAGATAAAATACTGATTTCAACGTCCTTTTTTTTAATCAGTATGTCAAAATATTTTTATTAATAAAATCGCATCAATAAAATCAGTATTTTTTGTATTTCAAATACTTAAAAAACTGTATACTATGTCTGTTTAAAAAATTAGTTTGTTTTTGATTAATTGTATACTATATCAGGTTGTTATGTAGATTTCTCTGATTTACTTGGTCAGTATTTCATGTACATTCTGGCACATAAGTCCCTTCAAATTCTGGCAGTTGTTAATCAGCTCTAATTACTATTCCTACTCACTACTTATTGTCTTTCATTGACTTTTTCAAATGCATCTTTAAGGTATACTATATCAGGTTTTCATCTAGATTTATCTGATTTACTAGGTCAGTATTTAATGTATATTGTTGTCCTGGGGTCATTGCAAAAAAATCAATGTTCTTAATCACTTCTAAATACAGTTACTACTCTGCACTAATTGCCATTAACTCATTATTGGCACTACTGTCAATATGTGTATTAAATCAGGTGTAAATGTAGATTCTACTGATTTAATTAGTCACTACTAAAATCTAACTTAGTAAAATGTTCAGAGATGGCTCTGCTTGCAATTCAATAATTTTGCTAAATTGTTCTTATCAATAACTTTTAATGGCTTTAAGATTTCAAAAATCATCATTATAGATGTTGTTTAGAACAACATGAAAACTGAGTTAGAAAGTGTCATGCTTCTTATTTTCAAAGAAAAACTGAGATCTTCAGTTTTATTCAAATATATATCTTATGGAGCAAGATTGCTGACTTGTAGCAATTCAGTCATTTTATTTTATTACTGAAAACATAGTTCTTCTTGTCTGATAAGCTAGAATTAGTGATGGAGTGAGTCAGAAAATTTCTGGCTCATTTATTCTCCACCTATTTGCAATACCTGAGCCTGATGCACTCCAAGGCAAAAGGGACAAAAGTATAATTGAAGTGTATATTAAACACAATAACAACTGAATTAATTGGGATTAATAAATACATAAAAATATAAATGGTATATGGTATATTAGTGACATTAAATTCAGATAAAATACACATAAAAAGCATTTACAGATTGTATTTGTAATCAGTTTCAACTACATTAACTACTGTTTATGTTTGTAAGAAAACAATATTAAATGTATATTTAATCAGTATAATTGGCAATAAATAGGTAATAAATAGACAACTCCGAAAAGAAAAATTTGAAAAAAAAGTTCAAAAACAAATAAGTATTTAATGTGGTTGAAATCGATTTAAACCAGATAAAAACCGGATTTATTCAAAAGTAAATAATAATTATACAGACAATGATAAGTAATATAAAAAAATTTAAAGTGAATTTGATATCAGCACATCACAATAGCAACGATAGAAATAAAAACTAGTCGATACAACCATTTTTGAAAAATCAGGTTTTGCGAAAAATTTTATGAAACGGTTGCGTTACGCTTTTATCAGTATTCTTGTTACAAGACACCTGATTTAATATACGTAGTAAATCAAGGTTAAATCAGGTTCATTTTGAGTTTTGTTTTGTGGGGCAATTGTGAACTAACTTGTTCACAAGTCGAATTCGTAGATGCTATTCCAGCAAGGTAAGGCTTCGCGAACAACAGGTATTCGTTATCTTTTATTGCAGCTATATTCTATAAAAGACTCCATTTACCAGAACCTAAAAGCAAGGGGGAGACTTATGAATAGCAAAACAAATCACCCACAAAACGATTTGCATTGTTGAGCACTCCTTTTGTTGCTGGGTCCAAAGTCCATAAAAAGAGGCTAAAAGTGAACTCTTGGTTTTTTACACCATTCAAGATTTTTGTGACATATAATTTGAATTCGTTTTTTTAAGGCGTTCTTTAATAGTCTGAGGAGAGACAAAAGTGCTCATCTTTCCCTCTCTCCTCTTGTGTGTCAGATTAATAGGTCAGATTAGCTCGCTATTGCCCTTACAACTTTACGTGACATCAGGTGAAAAAATGACCTAACAAGTCCCACCAATAACTTCTGGCTGGTTAAAAGATATGCTGCTAATTGCGAGTTGGCAAAAAACCTTTCACAAGAGCTGATCTGCTGATTTCATCACTCAACTACTCGACCCTGGTGCCCTCTATTAGCCAAAAAGCCAAACTGATTAAGTGGTTTCCCATTCAACCTTTTCGTTCTCGTTAGCAAGTACGAGAACGCAATCATATGCATATTGACATCTTGCATATTGGTAAGTGTCAAAACAGCTAGCATGTTAATTTTCTGGGGATCATTACTGCCCATAATTTGTATGCAGTATTGCTGAATATTTTTTCCACCCGAAAAAAATACATCTTGACCAATACAAACTAGTTTTAGTAGGTCATCGAGGGTGGAAGAGGAAGAAACTTGTTGGGTTGTTGGTTCTTATCCCCTGCTGAAATTAGCGTAGTTCCAGTATAGTAAGGGGCATGTGTGTGTATTATACAGATGGGGAAAAGCTGACAAAACACAGTGGGCTGAGCAGCTCTGAAAACCGACCAAATACATTTCAGGATACATTTCGGTTAAACTAGGGCTTAAAATTGCAGATTTGGCCCAAATATGAGTTTTTGGCGTTCTACAGAGCCCCATGTGGAAAAGGAGCACGTTCTGCTCGTAAATAGACTTCAGTGTGGCAGATTGCCTCAGCAATGTCATCATCATCATCACTAGCTCGTTATCTTACTGGCTAATGGCGTTATGACATACTTGCTTCTGAATGCATGCCATGCATTCAAGCTTAAAAATCACATACGTTGACACTTCATTAGCCAAAGTCATCTGAGAGTACCACATGATCATCTTCCTATATTGGGGAGGATGAAACCACATGAAATGTGTCAACTTTGGCATTTGCCTCCAATTTTTGGGAGAAGGACAAAAAACTGAACACTGAGTATTTTTAAAGAGCTTTTTATGCTATGCGAAGGCAACTAATTACCTCATCATGAGCTAATGATGCAAAGGCATGCAAATTGACTTACATATTGTTGTCAGTTTTCCTAACCATTTGGCACCGGAATCGCTAATAACCTAGCAGTAGTATTCTGTATACAGAAAATGTATCAGGTGGTGCGCATCTTCTGCTGGTACTAAACTTGCTTTTGCTCTGGCAAAACTTTTTTTCAGGCTAGCAGCAGAAGACCATAGAGAAAATGCCATAATTTTTGGCTTCTGCCATAGTATAAAGAAAAGTTTTTCAGTTAGCTTGGCTAAAGGGCATGCATGCCTAGCTGTTTTTCTGAAACAGACAGCAGCCTTGATTTATGCTGGCAAGATAAAGTAGCTTCAGCAGTGAAAAAGTTAAAAATGGTCAATGTACTTTAGGCTAGAGGAAATGCAAAATGACAAATGTTTTCCTATAGGAAAATAATCATGTCCACTTGCTCCTTATAGGAAAGACTTGACACTTTTTCTTGCTGATCCAGATTAGACTTTCTGTCTCCATCCCTCAAGGCAAACAGGAATCCTTTTCACGCCCCCCTCATCCCCCCACAACCATAAGTGATGAACTAAGTGGATGCATCTTGTCAGATTGGCAGCTTAGTTGGCAAATCCCTAGCCTATTTTGCTTGCTTTGCTGTAGCAGCTTTGCTTCGTGAGGGGATCGAATTCAGGCCCCAACATCAGCTGACAACACAACCACAAAGATGCGGCACTTGATTCCTTTTAATGCATTTTGAGGCCCAGGCTGAAAGGCTGTTCGATTCATCAATCTATATTTAATAAATGTTGCAAAGTTGAGGTAAGTATCTGTCATGATCCATCAGGAAGGATGAGGTTGCGTGACTTTGTTGTTGTTTTGCGCGTTGCGACGCGCCATAGTTGAAGGCTAAAAACCAAAACAAAGTTCAGGGACACGTGGGAAACTTTTTTTGACAGCTGGGATATCTCTCATTTGGTGGAAAAGTACATATTCAGTTAACTTCTGATAATTCTCTTGTCGTTGAGCAAGAGTTTACCAAAAATAAAGAGAGATTTGTCGTTGACTAAAGGTCACTTGAGAGACCCCCTTCTTAAATAAAGTTTACTGCTACACTTTGTCAGAAAAAGTTTCCCCTGCTCACAAGTTGTTGAAGGAAAAGTGGCAATGTCAAGGTGACATCTTGAGACTGGTCTGGACAACATTCAGCAGCCTCCTCCAAAAGGAGCAGAAGTTGAACTTTGATGACATAGAAGAGGCCATGGATAGTTTGGGGCTGGTATAATTGCAAATCGATCCCAACTTAGATGTGAAAACTTTTCTGTTGACGACGCACCAGAAGCTTTGGCAAATATTGTCCCCAATCACTTGACACACACAAGAAGATCCCAGCAGATTTGGAAGGTCAGATTTTCTAAAGAATTTATTTGCAATTCCAGAGGGGAAAGAATGCTTTGGGGCTCTTAAGCCCACCACCTTAAAAAGACATGATTGTTGTCCCTTTTGGACCTCAACTCCCCTATAAAAGCTACTCTGACCTGCTGATAAATAAGTCATTAATAGCAATTAATCTCAAGCACACCCTCTTGAGCAGCCAAGCAAATTGGCTCCTTTTATCTTTGATGCCAAAGTCAGTACCTTAAAAAGTGAAAAGGATTGATTGATGACAAAGGAAACACGCCCTCTTTTTAATGATTCTGCTTCTCACCTTTTCCACAGGAATTTTCTCCTCCTACCACACCAAAAAAAAGGTCAATTTCTTTTGTTCCCGAAATACAATCAAGAATAAAAAAGATTTTTTTACCCATCCCAAATACAATTAATTCTGCCTTTTCTGATCCTTAGAAGCGTCCTCCTTTCATCCCCTTTTAGAGCCACATTGGGACAAATTGTTTATCGATGACCCCCAGTGTGCTCTAGTTTTTTTACGATTTGCCTCATATTATGGGGGAAGAGTTGAATTTTCTCATGGAAATGAATTCCAACCATGCTATGTTGTCAAAGCTTTCAATGGTGTTTTTGAAGTTATTTTGATGCTTTTTGACATCAACCCCACCATTTTGATGATTGAAAAAGTACTTGAAAGGGTGAGTGAGATTGGAGCACAATGGGGACGGAAATTACCATGCTGGCAGGGTTCAATTTCGAATATCATCATCTGGAATTCGAGTGCAGGCGGGATTATGCTCAGAAAATCTCAGGGTGATGAATTTTCAAACCCTAAAAGCCAATATGGAGTTTGAGGAGAAAACTTTAGAGATTTATGAAACAAGAGGGATTTTTTATTTGGGCCATGAAGGGGGTGAAAAGAATAGGAAGGAATAAATGCCTTTACTTTAAATTGAAAAAAAATCATTTGCCTTGGTTTTGTGTATGGAAATGTGCCAGGCATTATTCTGGTATGAACAAACAAACTTTGCTCCACTTCCAAGTAATTTAATTCAAATATTATTGAGATGGCACCATACTACTCAAAGTTAGCCCACAGTTTGACACTTCTACATCATAAACTAGCTGAGCCAGTTCCAGGCTTAAAATCAAATGAAAAAGACATACAAGGTTGTACAATATATTTCTAGGTCACCTTTTACATACTTTGAGTCTTTTGGAGGCCTCTAGAATACTTTATGGAAATCTGCTCAGATCTCAGTGGAGCCTCAGGAGCGTCCAAAATCAAGCAGAATTTGGAAAATTGTCAGGGGTAACAACTAAGACCGATGCATCGTATTCTGAAGCAATTCTACTACCTTAGGAACATGGCCAAGTAGTGCTTCTTCAGCTTTTCTTCTGAGATGCTGAGATTAAGCCCACAAATAGCTAGAGCTACATCTAAACAATTTTGGTCAGATTCTCGAACATGTAATATATTTTGAGCAAAACCTGCAAAGTAAATAACCAAAAATCTACTTCGAAGATATGAACCGGGAAAAACTAAAGATTTAATTAGGAAAAGGTTTGTACCCCAAAAAGATTCAAAGAATTAAAAAGCTGATTCTTTACCAGAGTTTTTTGGTTGGTTGGTGATGCTTTTTAAGCTTATCGCTTCTTTCATGGGAAAAGCTCAGAAACTAACCTAGCTTTTTCTACCTATCCAGATTATAAAGCTGTGTATATTTTTCACGAGTTTAGCTAGAAAATGCCTGCTCATCCAAGTGCGATTGACAAAAATGGCCGCCATAATCAACTAATCTTGGCATTTGTGACATGATAAATGTTCTCAGATGAGTTGCCATCAGATTAGAGGCATTTTTTCAGTGCAGTAGCAATTTCAGTAATAATACAAGTACTCCAACAACTTCTGTAAGCTAGGTTGCAGTCTTTTTTTATGTGAATTGAGTCAATAACACATGTGACACGTTTTTTTTTCTCTCTCTTATAGCTCTCTCGTTCTAGGTTGAGTATTACAACGAACAACAGCTCACTCGAGAGACATTTCATACTTTTATTATCATTGGTCTGTGGACCAGAACTTCTTCTTTTTCCTCAGGTGCTCGTTGATTTGGGGGGGAAGATGCCATTATATTGCCCCATGCCAATGCATATCGCGTAAAGAATTTCAACCGTAGCAGCAATAGTACGACTACTATTTTATAGGCCAAAAAATCAAGGGAAAGCTCGAGGGGGATGCAGTTGACAAAAGGAATATAATTCGGAAAAGCACACTTAACCTAGATGCTCACAACTACTTATTATATGTACAATTCCATTTTTTACCCTGGTGAACTCATGCCATCAAAGTGCCCAATTGCTCGTGCATAAATGGCTGCTTTTCAGACTTTTTCAGATTTCTTAATATTTGTAAAGGCAATCTTGTTATTTAAATACTTTTTGAATCCAATATAATTTCTCCTTGTTTTTTTTTCATGTATTTTGGGGGGCTATTTTATGCTCTATAGTAATTGAATGAAGTGAGCCAGATTCTTGTTTTAAAAGTCTGGGCTATTCATGGATATCTATGAATGGAATTCCACCCCTTCTTCTGAAATTCTTCACACAATGGGTCTCCATTACTGTGTGGGGGTGACAATTTGATCAGAAAACTTTGAAATGAAATTCCATTTTCTTATATCTGCCATAACTCTTGCAAAGATTGGCCTCATTGATTTTAAGTACGACTTCCCCTACTTTATGTGCCAAAATATACCACGTATAGCATGTACACTATTCCACTTCAGCGAAATGCACTATACTTGACCACCACCGCACTGAAGGCAAACTCTAATACATATACTATTCTTGAGACTTGGCGGGCTCACATAAATCATTCATAATATTTCAAGTATTTTGAAGCTGTGAAATGGGAAAATGGAAAAAAAGGGAATTTCAATAGTTAATGCTGGGTGAAAAATGCCGCGAATTCAGATAAAGCCATATTTTTGTAAACATTAAATAGGAATTTTGCATTATGGTACAATCCGGTTGCTTTTTTAAAAGAGATGCTTTCATTTAAGCATCGTGTATCTGGCTTTACTTGTGAAAGGTTTCGCAAGTTGGTAATGGAGCATTGCGCAATTTTTGTCAAATTAAAAAGGTTTCGAGACTTTATTGTGAAATGTTGCGATCCTTTTTTTAAGGGGTCGCAAGGGTCGTCCAGTTTAGCATAGTAATCATTAATTTTAGTGTAAAAATAACCTATCTTACTTCATTTTAATTTTTTGGAGGGGATTAATCTTTAAAGCATTTTTGAAATATATTTTTGTGTAGGTAATAAATTAATGATTTTTAAAATTTGCTACTTTGGTTAGTCTTTTTGTATGAATTTGATTTCTGAATTTTTACCCAGAAGCAATGAATAAATAGGAAATCAGCTTTTTAAAAAATATTTATTAAAAAAATTAAAATGCACTTTTTCTTAGCTACTATGTCAATACCACCTAAAGCGTGATTGAGGGCAAACCTTTAATTCTATGCATTCTGCTCAGCGTGAGTTTCCTCGCATGCACTCAAGTTTTCTAATAATTATTCAAAGTGGTGATTTGAATAAATGATTTGGTATCATGTCAGGTTTTGCTTTTAAGCAGCATTTTAAAAAAATCAACGGCTCAAATTAATGAATGAAGCTTCAAGTTTTTCCCGACATTTTGTAATTGGCATTTGATTGAAATTCGAGTTTCTTGCGCTGGAAGTTTTTCCGTTGGGGCGCGAACATGATTATTATTATTTCTAATTTGAAACCTACGCTTCAGATGAATTATTGACCGAGACGAATGAGATCAAAAAAGCCCCACCAGACGATCACGCGTCATCTTGGGCCAATATCCGAAATGACGTGCTGATCAACCAAAATGACTGTTCCTTTTTTCCCCAAAAACCTTTCGCATGAGACTGCAATCTGTTCAATTTTTAAAAATAGTTGAAAAAGTAACCACTAGGTATCGGCCATCATGATTGCTCATGAAATTGTTGCGTTTACTCCCCAGAATACTAACGATTTGGTGTGATTTTTGCCAGATCTTGGGAGCGGCCTGTAATTTAGCTGCCCCTATAATAAACGCTGCAGCAAAAGGTTTTCCATCATGTTGTCCGGTCGGGTGGTGTGTGCGCAAGAATTTTCCAATGGAAACGCTGAAAGAATTGACCAGGAAAATCAAAAACTTATTGATCTGTCAGCTCGAGGAATCAGATCCAATATCTCATTTGTAATTTGATCAGCCTTGACAGACTTGAAATTCTTGAGGAAGGGAAAAAATGAAATATCGAGCCTTCCAAAAACGGGCTCGCTATTTTGTTGCGTGAAAATTACACGGTCAACGAGCCGACCCCGACCAATTAAACATAATTGCTATTCAAGCAATTTTCGAATTTCTCCCGTGAAAAATCATCCATCATAAGGTTATTACGTTGTTCAACATCTCAATTGCCCACGGAGGAAAAAGAATACAAAAAAATATTTCTGTTCGGGCTTAATTTGAATTTTTGCTCTGATTTGAGCCTGAGTACGCGCGCGCGTACTTTTGTTATCAGCTGTCACGCTCCCGTTTTGTTTTGCTAGCCTGTCCATTTTAGGTTAGAAAATTGCGCTGAACTTGCTATTTTCTCCCGTGAAATGATGATGATACTTGTAGCGTTTCCAAACATTACTTTTCGCGAGACGAAAATCCTTTCTTTTGGCACTTTTTTACCTCTGCTCATATCTCTTCTCTAGGCCAAGATAATTCAATATTTTTGGCCGAAAAAATCAAACATCTATTTTGACTCCTTTGGGAAATGGGTTGAACAGTAAGAAGATATTAGCTTAGAATTTATAATTTGTTGAAAATAGATTTTTCTCCTTCGTTGCTTTAGAAATGAGCTGGTAGCCATTCTAGCTGCCCTGGGAGAAAATTGCTTCCAATTGTCCTTCTTCTTTGGAAATGGAAGTCAAAAGGAAGCTGATGGGTGAAAATCCATTATCCAAATTCTTCTGGTAAAAGTATTTATAGCTGTAAAATAATCGGTGGCGTTGAACAACTTGCGGAATGTAGAGTCAACAACAAGTCAATTGCGGAGAGTCTCTCATTATAAGATTCTCCCTACCTATTTAGTTCGGGGCTCTGATTACATGTTTGCCTGCCACCACCTATTGTTCCTCAACAACTGCACTGCTTTTCAAAACCTCACCAGCAACGTCGACAACGGCGAAGAAATGGCCAACAGGTGAATTCGACAATGAAAACATGGGATTAAATTTTCGGACCTGTCGTAGGTGTTCGTTCGATCCTCTAATGACGATCATTAACCAATTTTGAAATCAAGCCGTTGAATTGGCAGCGCCATCTGTGTGAAGCCCAATTAAACTTAATTTTTCACTTTGGCCCCGCCAAAATCTCGGCAAGTAATTTTTTGGAAGTTTTTGGAAACTCATATTGACCCACTATTAATTTTGGGAGTTAATAAGAATGCGAAGATTAAAAATGATTTTTTTTATGCAAAAAGCTTGAAATTGTGGATCAGCCTTCGAATAAGTTGATAGATTTTAATAAGCAGCTTAAATTCAATGAAGCTTGTAATTGAATCATTTTTTATGACCATGCTGCTTTTAACCATGACAACTTATTATGTATACGTTGATCAGCTCAATTTCGTGCTTGATTTGAGTTTTACGACTTAACTCGCGTGCGACGATAAAACATCGTTCAAATGCATTGTTTACCCAATCATTAATTAACCTGACCCATAAAACCTAAAAAAGGCTGATTTATGGGCGAACATTTGATGAAGCTAAAATAACAGGCAAAAAATCGACCATGCTTTTTTCCATGGCATGTGATTGAACTTTTGGCGAGATTAATTCGCTGTCAGCTATCTAGCCCACTTTGTACAGTCGTTTCCCACAATTTCGCATCACAGATCTTTGTGGTTAGTTATCCTGGCCAAGGTCACGGAAAAAAATCCATTATTTTCCGTAGATCTTAATCGAGCACTTTTGATGAGGTGGGCAAACGTCTCATTTTCCATACAAGATATATGAGCAAAGTCTGCATTTTCCCTTTCATCGAAGGCTTGAAAATTCTCGTGCTGGCAATCAAAGAAGATTTATTATGGCCATGAAGATACAACGCTATATAATAAGAATCTCCTCGCGCAGAATATTGGTAAAACAGCCAAAAATCAAATAATTCAACCTTCTCTTGTTGTGGTTAACCTGCTAATTGTAACCACCTTGACGATGCTGCTCATTTGCTGCTCTCAGTCTATGAAAATCCCCAGAGACTTTAACGGTCGCACAGTGGCAAACTAACAAACGACAACAGCGTTTATGAAATCGTTCAGTTGTGGTTTTGGACTCTTTGGGAAATGGTGACTCCGGCAAGATGGCGCATATTTCCATTTTGGAAAGAATCCTCGCAAACCCCGAAGCCTTTCAGCTCTCCAGCGTTCGAAATTGACAGCTACACAGTCCTGGATGGGATCGACCATGACAAGCCCAGATACCGCCTTTTTGCCAACGACCGCGAAAAGCCCTGCTATCTGAGCTTGTACATCGCCAACGATAACCCCAAGGTGGCCTTTCGGTGCAAATACAAGCTGGAGGTCAACTATGGCGAGGAAATCCTCTGGGGAGAAATGGTGATTGGGCCCTACGACAGCAGAATCCTCACCGAATGCGTCTTCAAAAAAGCCCACTTGAGCGTGAAATTGTGGCTGTATAACACGGTCACCATCTCGTTCGATGATCCAGCCCGAGAATATTACCCTCAAATTCTGGACCCCGACGTGATTTTGAGGTCGAGATGTGGAGTCGAATTTCCTGTGCACAAATCAGTGCTTCGCTACAATTCCATTGTATTCCTGGCGATGTTCAGACATCCTGAATTCAAAGAGGGCTCGGAAGTCAACCCAATCATTGATTTGCCCGATGCCTCGGAAAAAACCCTCGAGACGATGCTCAAAACGTTCTACAACGACTGGGACACGATTCTTCCGTAAGTTCATTTTCGAGCGAAGCGACGCCCAAACACTGATCCCAGCCTAAATTGGGGATAATCGAGCGAAAAATAACTTGTCTACTAAGGGCCTGTTCACCTGCTTATTATGGCCGTTATTTTGGCAAAATATTGGAGAGAAATACTGAGAAACTGAGAATTTTATTTTTGGTGTAGGATGGCTTTTGGTACCAATATATCGATTCCGAAGTCAAAATCTGAAAAATGATTTTACAAATACCGGATTTTTGCAAATATCAGCATACTATCGCGCGTTATTTTGCTGATAATACTACAGGTGAACAGGGCCTAAATATTAGTACTTTTCAACGTATATTTTGATGGGCTTTTTGATCTTGTATTTGTGCTGTGTATTCAAATACGTATTTTCGTATCTTACAGAAATCAACTCACCGTGGAGCTGCTCATCATTGCGGACAAATACATTCTGACTGAGCTGAAGCAAAAGTGCACCACTCACCTTTCTTTTCACCTGAACAGCGAAAATGTGCTTGAATGTGCGGTCATTGCCAACCTTATGGACTTGAAAGAGCTCCAAGATGCTACTTCAACTGTGATTCTCTACAATTACAGCAGATTCAAGGATACACCAGACTGGAATATGGTGCGAAAATTCCACCCTGGAGTTGTGACGCGGGTTATGACATTTGCAATCAAGCGGGGCCACAGAGAGCCCAGATTCTCCCATATTGGGTTCTACGTGGAAAATTGCCTGATTTATCTGACTGATGCTGCCTATGCCAGCGTGACCAATACATTCGACATTTTCGGCTTTTTCGTTACTAGCCTCAACAGAATCCTGGATATGGTTGATCCTCAGGGCTTAATGCATGAGCCAGTAGCAGCGGAATAATTTTCTTTGCCAATTAATTTGAGCCTACAAACTTTATTATGTTGTACTTGTAGCTACTCAACAGAAAAAGAAAATAAATCTTGGGTTCCTCCACCCAACTAGACTATTCACAGTGTGGGATTGCTGCGCACAAAAAGCATCTACAATTAACTCGGGCTCTCAGGCTTTTTCCCCCTATGCATTTCTGGGTGTTGATGGTGTTTTTTATGGGCCTTTTTACAGTCCAGCCAGTCCCAGTGTGTGTGTGACTACTGCGCTGAATCTTGGAAGATATCTTTTGGAATATATAGTAGCAGGCTAACTTACTCCACCCTTCAGTTACAGCATCATGAAATGCCCACTATGAGATGATGTTACTAGCTTTGTTTTTGCCCATCAGAGACAAAACCTGATGCTGAATAACTTCATTTTCCTCCCTACAAAAAGATACAATAATAATAGCAGCAACAATGCTTCAATTCTGACATTTGGGATCCCCTGCAACGATGTAGGGGGATCTTCATTTAGCCGGAATGATTTGCATTTTGTTTGCTATAATAATTTATGACCCAGGCCTTTTAGATCATGTTGGCTAACAGTTTTTTTTACTACCTGCTGTTGCTGTTTTCCCCGTCGTCATCCTCAGACTTTTTTAAATGATGAAACGATGAAGCTATACGAGCCACCTGCTGTTAGCCCACGAAACTGCTGATGAGCAAGAAAAATCGACCAAATTCAGCCTTCAAAATTATAATTGTAAAGGGTGATGCAAGAAAAATCGACCTGCCCCAGCTTTCGAAATTCTTTGACAAACTAAAAATCACAACAAAAATATCACGAGGAAAATTATAATTAAGAAAATCAATGAGGAGAAAGCAGATTACATAAATATATAATACTATTATATTCTGAGATCATGAAGACTCACATGTACTCAATATCAAAGTTGATGATGCAAAAATGATCAGCTGAAAGACACACAGATGATTTTGGTCATGTCAGTCACTGAGCTGTCCAATTTTGGCACTGTTGCACGTAATCAAACGTCCTCTGATAGCTTGTGGCACTATTGTTGGCTGGTGCCACAGTGGCTGCTGCTGCTGAACTATTATCACAATTTGGGGTTGAACCAGAAACTTGTTTTTGTTGCTCACTAGGATTGCCATTACTCATCCCATTCCATCCAGCCCAATTATTGGCCTGCCACTGATTGTTGTACTCAAAACTGCCATTGTCTGCAGCAGATCTTCCACTTGCAGCAGTTGGGGCATATCCTGGAAAGTTGCCAGGCGCAGGGTAGTTTTGCTGTTGCCAATTATTACCACCTTGGTTATAGTGGTAAAATTGCCCATTTTGCTGCTGTTGCTGCTGGTTATACTGACCAGGCATCCTATTTTGGTACATATTTTGCTGCTGCTGTTGCTAAAAAGGAAGAAAAATGTCAGAACCTGGTTTTGCTTGCAGGGTAGCAGTTTTTTCTCACCATTTGCTGCTGGTCATTTTGCTGCTGCTGAGGATGGAAGTAGGTGTCTCCAGACATTCCCCGAATTCTTTGGCCATGCATGGGCACTCGATTTTGCTGAGCAGCCATGTTCAGCTGGTTGTAGCTTCCACTCCTTTGGTGACGTGATAATTGGCCATCCACTCCAAAAGTCCTGTCCAAAGTGCGAACTGGGTCTGAAGCCCTCCTTGCCCCGCTGTGCCCATTGTGTTGGGCCACTGGGGGCACTGGGGGCATGATTGGAGGGTTGGTGGGCGTGACTGCAGACATGGCTGAGCCCCGCCCATCCATCATTGGAGTGGGAGTGGCCACAGGTGTGGAAGTGGGAGGAGCTCCCTGCATCATTTGATGATGCTGAGTTGCTCTCCTGTGCAGCCTATTCAGGTGCTGACCAATGCCCTGATTGGAGGAGGCGTGGCCAGGGTGATCGTTGGAGGCCACACCCCCATGGTTGGAGGCCATGCTTGACCGCCTAGATGAGTCAGCTGACATGTGATCCCAGGGTGAGTTCATCATGGCTCTAGTAGACACATTAGAGCCCTGCAAAAAAGGGAAGCAAAAAGTTGAGAGAGAAGCCAGGGTCTCAGCAGCTGCTGAGCCAATTACCTGAGACATTGCTGAGACATCACTGCACCTCCTGCTGCTCATCATGGACTGCTCAGATCTCATGCTTCCATAGCCCTCAGTGCTGTTGGTCCAATTGCTCCCTCTCCTGTTTCCCTGAGGAGCCTGAAGCTGAGTCTGACCCATAGGCATTGCTGAGCAGTGCTGCTGGTGCTGCTGACCCATCACTCCACTGACAGGGTAGTTGGTACCATGGATGCTCATCTTCTCAATACTCCTGTTGATCTCACCAAGGTGATTAGGCATCATTTTCATCTTGTTTGAGAGCCTTTGAGCTAAAGCATTGTTGCTGCCACCTCCTGCAGGCATTCCCATGGAAGATGACTCTTCAGAGCCTACTCCTATGGCAGCAGCCACAGCCATCTAAGGTTAAAAATAGTATACATTAGAATCATGCGGGGGATGAAAGAGTAGTTTTAGTAAAGATTCTCACATTGATATCTTGCTCAGGATCAGCCACCATGTCCCAATGGTTGATGGCCAAATTGGAAGTGCTCACATTGTTGTCACTCAGTGGCATATTATTATTGGCCATCACTCCTCCAGCAGCAGAGGAATTGCCACTCCCACTGCTCATATTGTGCCTCTCATCTGAGGGTGAGATTGGCCCTGGAGAACTTTCCACCTCGGATTTCACTGTGGACACACTGTGTGGTGTTTTGGGAGTGTTTGGATTGTTGTCATCCATGCTCCCTCTGCTGCCATCAAAATGGTTGCCTTTGTGCCTTTTACTTGCATAAAACTCATGGCCATGCACAGTTTTGACATGCTTCCTGAGTGAACTAGGGTCGGTGTACCTTTTTGTGCAGCCAGGGGCCTTGCAAGCGTATGGTTTCTGGAAAATTACGTGATTTTGATCAGATTTCTTATCTTGATTATACTCGAGGCTTTTTTAGGTGGGTTCAAGCACGTGTGTGGATTTTTCTTACCGGTAGTCAGGCGTCTGTTGTACGAGGGCAGCACAATAATTGATATCTTTTGATTTTTAGAGGGACTTGAGATAATTTTTTTGGACTCTCTTACCTCATTAGAGTGGGTTCTGTTTTGGTGTTTGGCTCGATCAGAGGCATTGCTGAAGGCTTTGCTGCATCCAGGAAATTCACAAGTGTAAGGCTTTTCCCCAGTGTGAGATCTTAGGTGAGTCTTGAGATTCTCCAACCTTGAGTATGCTTTGGCACAATTTTCGAACTGAAAAGTCATCAAATATCTTATTATTATCCATTTTCTACTCTCAGCCAGTATGCTTGTTGATCTTATTGAATATCTTAAAAAGGGTTATTTTTGCTGAGAAACATTAATATGGCTGATTAATACAATTTCAAATTTGAGGTCAATTCAACAGCTCACAAATCTAAGTCAGCAGATTGTTTACATTTTCATGCCTTCTGAATGGAGGAAATATAGAGATCCAATTTCGGAGTTTAGGGTTGACCCATATTTTTTAGCCCACTTAGAGGTTATACAGTAGGCAGAACTAATTTTTATAGTGGGGCTCATAAAGCAATTCTTACCGTGCATCTGTGGGGTTTTTCGCCCGTGTGTCTCCTCATGTGGACCACCAGCATGTACTGAGCCTTGAAGGGCTTCTCCTCCCTGGAACAATCCTTCCACTGACAGACAAAGGCCTTTTTGCTGTTCCCGATATGGTCATTGTTGAGATGCTGCAATAAACGCATAAAAGTGTTGCCAGACTCCTTTAACACTCGTAATAAATGGTCAAACCTTGACAAGCTGGTCTTGAGTGTGCAGGTCACGATCACAGCCAGTCCAGTGGCAATGCGTTTCAACAAAGTCGGGCTCCTCTTTGATCATCATGCTCGTTGTGGAAGCCGAATCGAGCCTCTTCTCGTTGAAATCTCTGGGCTCATGCTACAATAAAGATATGAACTCTCTCAAAATCCACCCTTAAAGTCAAACCAAAGCTTAGCTCTTAAAAAAACCATTGCCAACTTTGGCACAGTTCTCAACTTTTGAAAAAATTATTAATAGCCTGGACCAATGATAAAAATACTGCTATTTGATTGGCTAAGATAATTTGCAAAAATACTCTTTTTTCCATTATCTTACCTTAACAGAGGTCAAAGGAGTCAGTCCTTCGCGAGAGCTGCTGTCATCATCTTCCATCGTGCTTGAAACTACATTAGAGCAAGTTTCAAGCTGAGCCTTTGCACTAGAGTCTTTCGCCTCAGTTTTTGGCGAGTCACAAGGAGCTGCAGCAGCCGGATTCAGAAATGGAAAGTAGGGATTTGTTGAGGTCATAGCCGCAGACACCGCAGCCGCAGCCGCAGCTGAGGAGTGCAGCAGCGAGGCTTGTAGTGAATTTTGTGGGCTGAGGAAAGGAGAGGAGCTCGCACTTCGAATGAGATGAGCTTGGAGCTGCTGCAAATGAGCTGAATGAAATGGAGACAGACCACCAGGACTTAAATGTCCGTATGAGCCACTCGAGGTCGGACTTCCGCCATTGAGCAAATGTAGAGCAGTTGGTGAGTACCGAATTAAAGTGCTCAAATCCATTTCACTATAGGGAGATGCTGAAATGGCCCTTTTGCGACTGGCTCGTCTGGAAGCTGTAAAATGGGAAATTGCCAATTTATTGCTATTTAGAAATTGACCTAAAAATTACCTTCAATAGCGTTGAGAGGGTCTAAAGCTGCTGATGCCTGCATTTCCGACAGCCTTTGAGCAGCGGCGTTGAGGTAATCCTGGTGCCTTAGGGAAGCTCCTGGACTGGTTAAGAAATTGGGACTAAGAGCTGGATGCGAAAATATGGAGTCAGCTGATGGCTGGGTGAATCCTGTTGCTCCCACACTCGTCACAGGCAATCTGCAATTGAAGAATAACAAACTTTGTTTAGTATATCAAATATCAACTGGTTTCAAATTGAGATCACTCTCAATAGTGAGGAATGCTATGAGATATTATAAACGTCTTCAAAGGTGAGATTGACCGATGGGCGACAGACAATTGGTAGTGGAAGAAAACTGGAAAAAAGGCTGTGTGTGTAAGGAATTGAGATTCTGATCGCAAGAGTGAACAGACAAAAAAAACCGCTTCTCTTTTTGGTCACACAATGTCACATGGGAGTAGTATATCGATGAATTCAAGTAGTAGCTTCTATGCTACTTCTATAGCCACATATATGTAATCTGATCATAATTGGATTTGGTCCCACTCTCCACCGCATGACTATAAAAGCTTTGACAAATCAAATCAATCAGTCCCTTTTTTGTTGCTACTACTGGATTTTCAACACTTTGTTCAAAAGCTTGACTTGCTGAAAGCTTGTCATGCTCGATTTTGCATTCTTGAGAACGGCCCACTCGGTCCCAATTAGCATTTGGCAACGGTAAAAAAACCGTCAAGCTGCTCGGGTTAATTTACGCCGCTTTGTTATTGTTGTTGTTTACAAAAACGTGGAGAGCGCGCGCTACCAGACGGCCCAGATTGAAAAGGAGACGAGACGCAGCAAAAAAGCCCACTTTGCTTCAAGTGGTTGATTTATGGCTGCCAGACGGGCTAATTTGGTATCAAGATCAGCTGTCAGGTTGTGGTAATTAAGCCATAAGCAACCGCAACAATAATGATAGCATTTGCGGCTGTATCTGGCCATTGCAATCTATTTCCATACTTTACTCGCACACGAGCTAAAGGGTAACAGAAGATAAGGTGGAAAAAGTGCACAGCCATAAAGATATCACCTGCACAGCCTAAAATGTGAAACCAAACTGTGCTGTGCAGTCGTGAAAACTGTTGCCCCACAAAAATGCGAAAATTGCTCTGTGATTCACTTTGGTTTTGGCCACCAGGCAAAATAATGATGGTGGTGGTGGTGGAGGCAGGTTCTTGAAAATTGAGGCTCGTTTGAAAATTTGCATTTTGCCTTCCAGACACACAAACAGAGTCATCAGATGCAGACTCCAACTCTTTTAAAGCATTCCAAACATCTTCCTAATGGGCCGAGTCACTTTTGTAATAGTGATAAGATTTCCAGGTCAAGTACTTGCACCAAAAAAAAAGAGCTACACCAACTGGCATAAAATGAATTTCGGCGAATTCTCATGAACACAAAATTGCCAGGGATTTGGATAAGCGATTGAGATGGTTTGAAATTTGTCTGAAAATCTAGGGAGGTGCAAACTGGCTAGCAAGTCATTATGGCTGCAGCTCGTCGTAGTAGAAGAGTTAATTACGCTGCCAATCCTTATAGCTGCTGCTGCTGACCGCGTGCTGCTTCAAATTATCTCTCAATTTTGCGGGTGGTTCCAATCAGAACTAAAGAGTTTTTCGGTCACTTCACTCCAGGGTATCGCTATTCCTCATAAATACCCTTGAGCTGCTCGTAATGCTGACCACCATTTCTTCTTGACTTTACACATTATTATTATTATTATTGAGGACGCCGCCATTTTCGCGCGGCCTTTTGACAGCAAAAGATATCTTGCTAGGACAAAAGATGTCAAGTTGCTCATTCAAAAAGACGTTGGAGACTCAAAAAGTGGGGTAAACCAAGAATGCTCAGCTGGGTGCTCGCGACCAAAAACCATATCGATCAATCTCTGATTTCTTGGCACTTTTATGAGCAATCAGAGCGATCGTTAGTGATTTTACGAGAAATTAGGGGAGCGGGCTCGCGAACGCGCGCCCCCTTCACAGCAGCAACAACAACTTGCTTTTATTTTCAGCGGCGGCGGCAAAATTTGTGTAAACATACTTTGAAAAGCGAGGAGAGCCTTTTGTCCCCCCGGTCAACAACAATTGACTTGAAAATTTGTTTGCATTTTTCGCACTTCTTTCGCAGATGCCAGATTTGACGTGGCAATTGCCGAAAACTCCCAAAACAATTTTTGCGCAGGAATTTGCGATGACAACAAAGACACACACTTGACTCTTTCTCAAGCTGCGGGGGGGAAGCTGGGTCGACGACGTCAGTCACATTTCACCCAACCCAAGAAGAAACGGAGGCTCAGCAGGATTTTCCAGCCATTGCAGCAGAAAAAGAGCTTTCTTATCAGGCCCCAAAATCAAACAAATTTGTGGCAATTTGGTGGACGATCCTGACAGCGCCGCGCTAATTAACCGCGAGCCAATCTCGGTAGAAATTCGTAACAATTGCCTTACCCCGCCGGTGACTGTTGCGCGGCCGCAGCCGCAGCCGCAGCACTGAAGGCCGGATGCGGAGGCCATCCGGGCGACCCCATGCGCGGGTCGAAGCCGGGATGAAAGCCGGGAAAGGCCGAAAAGGCCGAAGGCGGAAACTGAATGGGCAGTCCGTTTTTATCCAGCATCGCGTCGCCGTACTGCTATCTTCTGCTAGGCGGACTTGCCGAGATCATAACAAGCACTACTGTTTAATTTAAGTTACTATTTCGTGGCTGAGCCATTGGGTCTCAGTTGCCAAACTGAGTAGTAGTGTCTACCTTCGCACTCAATTTTCACCGGTGTGAGTGCGGTGGCCGCGGCCGCAGCGCGACGTTCGGCGCGATGCTTCGACCCGACGCGCGCACTACTGAGAGCTGAGACTGGAAGCAGCGCGCCGAGGAAACTCAGCTAAGACCGACATTAGAATTGGACCACGGCTCAATTAGCCACTTCAACGCCAATGCATCAAAAAACCCAATTTGGCTTTCTCTCGCGAACAATGCGCTCATTTTCTCCATTTTTCACGCCATCATCATCGGCGCGGCGGGAAGACCCCGCTCACCCGGCGTAAATTACGAAGAGAACATGGCGAGGGGAGAGTGAATTTCCCAACCCTCGAAGAAAGCTTCTTCTTCTCCTCTTTATGATTGCCACAGATGTGATATATTTTCCTGGGGGTCTCGCTTCGCGAGATTCTTGAGCACACCCACATTTTTGTCTCTTCTCGGGTGTAACATAACTCTCCGCTTCCGTTTGTCAGCTCCTCGCATTCTTACGAAAACGAGCACTCAATTGCATGGATCGACGTTTGCGAATATAACCACCGTGGGTCTAATTGCGCGTGGTGGAGTGATTTCATGGATGGAAGAGGTGAAAAAGTGAAATCCAGATTATCATATTTGAGTCACGCCATGTTCTTGAGCTGGTCATTTAGCCGCGCTCGCTCAGCTTGAGAAAGATATAAGACACGGCTGGTTAGCTTTGTCTCGCGGCTCCCAAAACCACCATTTGCACGCAACTTCAATGAGTGGTTTGCCCATTGGCTGCTTCGCCACCTCCAGGCTCTCAAAAATGAGATGAAGACATCCACAGCGGCAAAGTTGGCTTGGCTTCGCGCATTGATTCTTCCAACGTGAAATTCAGGCTGATTCACGAAAACGAAGCCATATGCATTTTTTTGGCTAAAACTTAATGAAAATTATTATTGATTGATTACTATATGACGATGCAGCGATGGAGAGATGAACGCACGCAAGCGCATTGTTACATCCATTGGATAACATCTTCATCATCAACTTGGCGTTGTTGAATGTTGAGCAATTTTCTCTCACATGCTCTTACCATGCTCAACGAACAACGGAGCGTGATAATATCAGGTTTGCCTAGCTACTATATAAACTTAGAGAGTGGCCAACGCCAAAATCAAGCATTGAGGTATCAGCTGCCAATTTCAATAGTGGTTCCTTTTGAATGCGATTAAAGAAATCTGAGGCAATTGCGTACCTTGATTTAGAGTCAAAAATGATTTTTTTCGAAGGAAAAACCTGAATTCTAAGCTAAAGAATATAGTATTTAATTTTTCCGAAACAAAAGTACTAATTTGAATAATTATTCAAACAATTAAAATAGGGTTTTGGCTTTTCCCGCTCCCCATGCCGCTTCCTAGGTTTTGTAGACATAAAAGATATCTTTCCGACTTGCTTAAAAGGTTACGTGAAAGGAACCAGCGCAAACTTGCGGATTTCGTTGTCCGCTCTCTAAGTTTATTTAGTAGCTAGGTTTGCCATTTTTTGCCCCTTCATGTCAGATTGGCGAGCGCAGCAAGGAAATACTAGGGTATATATGCTCTTTTGCAGAGCGAAAGATGATGCAAATTCAACGCAGCTGCATTTGATATCCATCCCAAAATTCATTGAGTAATTTTTTAATTGATCCAAAATCTTGAAAATGCAAATGCAAGCTAAGCCGAGGATTTGGTGGTTGCAAAAAACGACCTCATTTTATTTTGGATGAATTTAATCAAGCTGGATAAACGGGCTCAAGATGATGCACACAACTTGATTCTTGAAAGAGAAAGGTTATAGCCCACGTGTCAGGCCATCAGTTGTCTGAATTTTACTATGTAGATGCAATGAAAGAACAGCATGGCATGCTTTGCCATAAAGCTGTGTGTGCATCGGATTGTTATGTCACTTCAAAACTGATGATCAACCATCAAGTTAGGCATTCGAGCAATTCTGCCATGGCAACTTTTAAAGGGTTCCCTGCTTAAATAGTCGTGGGTTCTTTGAAGATATGGTGGCCATTTCGTGACGATATTACAAGTATAAAAGATCCAGGAGAGAATTGCCAGCTTGTGGTCGAAACCTTCTTTTCTCAGGGTCGAGCAGACGAACTCCTTCTCGGGGTGGACATTCCAATTCAATTTTGAATTCCTTCAACAGTTGGAATTTCAAGCCTAAAGAAGGCCAGCAGGCGCAGATAGCTTTCAAATTAATAACTGTCACAAGCAGGGCAAAATGCCTGTGCGCGCAGAAAAAAGCAACAGGAACAAAATATGGGCACTCATCTAAAAGTATTTGCACATGTTTATTTTCAGATATGTCAGCTGTTTGTTTTTGTTTACAACAACAACAACACACGTGGCGCGCTCAGCTGTTTGTTCGTGTTTTATCAAATTCTTTCTGGGCTGAGAAAGGGTTGCACTGGAGTAAGTAATTATCTTATAGGTAGAGAGAGAGAGGGCATGCTCCATGGTAGGAAAACCGCCATATAATTTTATAACAATTGTTTGTTCTCACGAGGAGCCCCAGCATCATCCGTGCGAGCATGGTACATGTCGTCGTCATGAAAGTGAGCCATAAAAATGAAGAAGATATTATGCAAACTACCATCATCCTGGGTAATTTTTCGACTCATTGAATAATGGCTGCAGCCGCAAACAAGTGGATTAGCCAGTGCCCTTGAAAATCCCTCAAAAGAAATATTAAAGAGGATAGATGATCATCATATTTTTCCCATGAATGATGACAAGATATACCCGCCATTTTTGACCAGTAAGTGTATACTTAGCAGTCCACCAAAATGAAGTGCAAATGACCCCAATGCTATTTCCCATGACACGACTGTCACCAGCTACTTACACATCTGTTGAGAATCTGCTATGTCTACTTTTTATGTTGGCCAATTTCACCCCACAATTTACGACACCCTTTCCAATTTTTTAGTGGGCTTGTGTGTGTTTTGCAACAACAATGCACACATTCTTGACAGGTCTGTTATTAAAAATACCAGCCGTAGTGCTGGCCTTATAACTATGCTAGGCTAGGGGAGGTGTGTTCGAAGATGTTAGTTTGGCCAACGATTGCTGAAAGAATGTAGCAGTATCTTTTGCTCAGCTCTCAAGAGATTGAGATGCTTCGTAGCTTAACCTTCACAATTGAACAAGGTGTAAGATTGCATAAAATGCGAGCAGCCCAGGGGACAAATTGAGCTCAGCTGACATCGCTTAAAGTGCTAAAAATACTCTGCAAAGGGAAATGAGAGGGAAAAAATCAGCTGCGCCCTTGCATCGGTGCCTGACCCGTGCGCGCGCGAAGCCAAAACAAAAACAAAACTCGGCAAGCTTCAATTCTTGGCCGTCACTTTACAAGGTAATATCGAGAGCCAGCAAGATCACCCCTAATAATTTTCAGCCTTGCTGACAGCCAGCTTTAAATGTAGATAGATAGCATAAAAAGATGCTTATCTCAAGCAGCCAATTTTATCACTTGAGGGGCAGCAGCATCAGCAACCTTTTGAAAACCAATGTCCTTCGATTTTTTTGGCACCCTAAGAAGAGTGTGACAACATTATTGTAGGATAATAAGCTGCAAATTGAAACAGCAGCAGCAACTGCTTTTTTACGACGATAAGTCGACTCCGTCGTCGGTCCATTTTACATCAGCTCTCTTTTGTGGCGCGTAAAGTGCATCCCTCTTTATGCTGTTGCTCTTCTCAAGATTTTATGGCTTCACTCAAATCTTAAGCCTTATAACTAGGCTGGACCTTGAGGTCGACAGACAAGGCTCAGCTCATGTAAAGATATGATGAAAAAATCCAGATTTCCGCGAAAATGCAGGAGCTTCAGCTTTTAGCAGTGGCAATTCCTTGGCTAGGCTTTTTTTCAGGGTAAATTCTTATAAGGTTACATGACCTGAGCTTTAATGAGTTTATGTATACGAGTGTAGTGGAGGAGTCAAACCACCACCTACCCTAAAACTGGAGCTGTTCTCCTCGTTAGCAATGGTTGACCAGTTTCAATAGGGCACCACGACGACAAGCTTAGCATCTTTTTTTCCGCCCAAAAACGGAGGACCAATTTTATGGCAGCTTTCAAAAGCTTTTAAAAGCAGATCATCAAAGTAGATCTGCACAAGAAACTGAAGCAGCATCTAGAAATGTCACTTGAAGGCAAACAAACAAATCAGTCTTTTTTCTACCTTTACAACTGAGCATTTTGTTCTTTTTGCAGCTCAATGAATGAGAGGAGCTTGGAGCAAAAAGGAAAATGGCCGAATTTTTGCTGGCTGCATATGTTCAAATATATATGTAGCAGGAGCGTTAATTGGTAGCTGAAAACAGATATTGACGAAAGGAATTGTCAAAACGCTCTAGTAATATTTATTATCTTTGGCTCGAATTTCAAGAATGACATTAACCAGGGTGATTTGCAGGAAAAGACAACTCCACAGCTATTCTGAGGTGAAAAACGAGTCTGGAAAGAAATGATTTGCTACTCTTCTTCCTCTGTTTTTTCGGGGTGATCAAAAAATGTCAAGCTTCAATGTTATTGTCGAATCTGTCACGTCACTTTTCCACGGTCATCGCTCAACTTCAAACAAGAAGGCATTATAGACTATATACAACAACCAACCAGGTAGTTTAAAAGTGCCCACAAAAAACAAGACCTTCTTTTTATCTTTACTGAAGTAGCGTCTCTGCACAGTGGGACTGGAGAGCTTCCAAAGTACACAGTCAATCAAGGCTGCAGGCGCCCCTTTTGCCCCCTGTGAACTGAGATTGTCTGTGGGTGTCTCCTCGGCTCAGCTCAGGTCCAAAGAGTGAACTATAACTGAGAAAAAAGAGAGATACTACAAAGTATGGCACCCAAAGGCTTTGCGTTCCTGCGCAGTTGGAATTGAAAGATTGGCTCCCACTTTTCTCCTCTTCAGATCCTCGATTGAAGTTTTTAACCTCCCCCCAAAAAATTATTTCAAGTGATATCTTTTTTAATAAAATATGATACTTTATTCATGATAATGTTTATGATTGACTCAAATGGCTCCTTTTATGCTGGTAGCCACTCTCAAGCACTAAACTTGGGATTATCCTCTAATAGTCTGAAGCCAGCCAGTAAGCCATGAATCCTTTTTATAGCGCAGTCTGCTGTCCCACTTTGAAAGGTTTTGAGGACGACCAAATGGGTCAATTGCCTACCAAACCATCGACCATTTTGTCATCATCACACAGAAGAAATCTTGAGCAGAGGAACACCAAAAAAGAGAATAAAAGGGAAAATGGTGCGAGCCAGGATCCAGCCAGAAGTCTCCAAGCGTGACTTGACATCAGCAGGGGGCAAAAACCCAAAAAAAAATACTTGGAAAGAGAATCTTCTCATGTTCGGCTACCTACTAAAGTAAGCAAAACCATGCCCATTTTGGTGCCCATATCAAAATGCAGTGAAAAAGTTGTTTAGAAACTTGAGCTGGCTGCATTTTTCAAAATTCTGAAATTACCTTTTCACCTTTCTGAAGGAGGTTTTCAGACGCTTCAGAGAGAGAGGTATGAAGTCATCAAGCGCTCTGTTAATAATAGCTGAGCAGCCGTTGAAAAGGGGGCGTGGCAACTGGGTTTGTTGTTGCATGTTGCATTCTTTTTACGGCTTTTCACAACCTCCATCGGTCTCCCGGTGGACAGGCAGACCTCCGAAAATCGGTTCAATATTTCTCCATCCTATTTTGCACTTTTAATTACATCGCTCAGTTCAGCGCTACTTAAAAGTTAGGAATCAGTCGACCCGGCCCGGCTTATTTACGAAAGGAATTGAGCAGCGCCACCTACAATTTCGTGAGAGATTTTCGGTCTTGTTTCAAGTCTTCGAGCGTCCGTTTTGTATGAAATGACAGCTACAGTCATCCAGGTTTTGCACTTACAAAAAGGTGCTCGTTTTCTCAGGGCGTGTCGAGAAAAAATAGGTACGCACTGCATAGATAGAGAGTGCTTCAAACTAGCCAAGAAAAATGGAAGATTGACTGGTGCTTTGGCCGGGAAACAGGTTGAAAATTACAGAATGGGCTCATTAACATTGCCCTGGCCATATTTTCCGACAACTAAGGACCTTACTTGACTTTAATTGAAAAAAGAGACAAAGAGCGCACCGTTTTCTGGCCGGACAAACATTCGGCCTCAAGCAAATATCCTAGGACTTTAGGAAACTTCAACGAGCCTTCTTGGTGAATTTAGCCAGGATTTTTGAGCGTGTCTTCCAGGTTTTCCCTTTGATAAATGGAGCATCATCAAAGTTTGGAAAGCAATAAAATTCAAGTTATTGGCAAGAGGTCTAGTTTATGGCACTACACTCATCTAGATCGAACGTTGACCCTTTTCAATAGCATATCGTATAATAAAGTTGGCCACCAAAATGCACATATTCTATGGGGCGTCAATTGAAGGCTGGGGACTGCTTCTTGGCACAGCTAAAAGATCCGATATGCTGGAATTTATTGTCGCCTGTCGGCAATATTTAAACCGTTTACCATTGCCTATCATTTGAGCCGATTTGTAGAACATAGAAGTAGAACAACTTCTTAATGATTGAGTCTCGTTGAATACAATGCAACCATTACAGCTAGATGACTCGCTGTCGCAAAAAATGCACTTTTTTGCCAATGAGCTCAAAACCAGTTGCGGAAATTAATCGCAAATTGAGAACTATATGGCAGCCAGTGATTTGTATCATGCCGATATCAATGCCCCGCATTATTCGGAGTGAAATTTGTAGGTGGCGCTGTTAGATGTGCGTAAACAAGCCGTGCCGGGTCAATAGTTTTGGTGCGTTGCAGTAGGTCTACTTTAAAATAAGAGCTGCTCAAGTGTCTTGAACGGAAGAAGCTTCTTGTATTCACCCCTTGGACAGCTACATCGTATGCTATACTGCTGCTTATGGTGCGAAAACAACAACAACAAATTCCTAGATTCAATTGCTAAGCAAATAAAAACTGTTAGCTTAATATTTGTCCATTTGGGTTTCACACACATGGAATTTGAGCTGCTGGCCGGAATGGAACTGTCACTTTGTGCCTCAATGAATCTATTGAAACGTCAATGGATTTAGCAGTTGACTTTTATTTGTTCAAAGATTGCTGCCGCGCGCCGCAAAAACCGAGCTTTACGGCGTATTTTTGGGTCACCCTTTATTTAGATCTTGCGCTTCATTTGGTCTGAACAAGGAGAAGCCTGCTGAGCTACTCCCCAAAGAGAGAAACAATTTGTTCGAATCCATGGGAATAATCACTACAAAGCTCTTGCAGCTAAAAATATTGGCAGTTCCCCAATTTCCAGGTGGGCTACAAGGTGTAAAAACGATATTTCCCAGGGCCAGAGAAATTGAGAGGAGAGTAACTTAGTTCCGGAAAACTGCTGAATTTGTCACCTAGAATATTGGTGAAAACTAAAAATAAGACTACACAATTGTGCAGAGCAAACTCTTATTTCATATAGCTAGATATGGCACACAAGTGTGAAACAATTTTAGCCAAGCAAAAAATTGCTGCTGGCAAATGACTATCATTAGAAAAATCTGTAGCCTGAGCCAGGAAGTCAAAAAAAATCCAACCTGATTCTGGCTGCACAAAAAATTGAGGAGAATGGACAGCAGTGATCATAATTATGCTCAGTTTATCCAACAGCAGCTGTTAAGTAATCATATGGCTCTCACACAGGAAAAGCTTAGTTGAACTTTAATCTTATTATTATTTGTATGGACTGAAGAAGAAGAAGATGCAGTGTAGAGTAAGCTTTCTGATTTCCTGCGGATGTTGTTTGTCCTCGCCATGATTTTTGGGGTGTCTCGGATATTAGCACACAATGTATTTGACCTCCTGACATCATCAACATGGTCTGACAAGTCATCCAAAAGTCCGCAGCAGTTTCATTTCGGATTTTTGTGGGGAGTTGTTGACAGCCAGAGGAAATCCACGTGACAACTGCAAAAAGACATGAAAACTTGCTAAATAGCAAATTATGTTGGCTCAACACATTTGAGTTTTACAATGGAAAACATAAGACATCAATTTTGTGCACATTCCTAATGATTTAATAATCAGCATGTGTTTTTGTGAAATCATAGCAATTTGAGAAATCTGTCATGAATCACACTGAAATCTCTTCTTTGACTTTTTCAGTGATTTTGATGCTTGGGATGCTGTAACCCAAAATTATCTCAGGAACTTGGATGATGAGGTTGTCACGACATCATGCCAGAAAAACACACCTCTGTTTTCTTAACAATTCTAACACTTCAATTTACATTTTATTATGCTGTTGCAGCCGAGGCAATGGTGAAAGTGTTGCTTGCCCTACCTCAGTAGCTGCAACAGCAGCAAAGTTTTGGTCATAGATCAAATGTCTAATGAAGTCGTTTTCTTCTAGCCAGACTTGACATCCAGCTAGGAATTACCATAAACTTCCACAATTCATGGCTGCCTCACGTCACTAGGTGGAATTTTGATGGGTGAACCAACAAAATCTTCTCCTATTTTTTTGCCCCGAGCTACGCTTTACCACTCTCTTCTGCTCAAATTGAGACTTCCAAGAGATGATGATGATGATGATGGCAACATCGTCAGCACCAGCATCACCAGCAGCAGAAGTAGTAGTGAAAATTTTGACTCCAACTAAATGCCACTTGGAAATTTAAATGGTCTTTTGAGGCGCAGCCAACATCTTCATCTTGGTGATTTTGACCGAGTCATTGGGGGATGTGAGTCAACATTTCTGAAAGAGCATATAATGCTTATAAGATGTGTCAATTCGTGATCAAAGGAAATAATGAGCTGGACTATTTGAGAGACGTGGAGGAATTCCAGCTGAATTGCTCAACAGTCAGCTGACGTCCTAGCTAATTAGCAAGAGCGCGGGCCAACACGGCTAAAAAAAAAACAACTTCCGTCAAAACAAGCTCCGATGGGGGAAAATGCCTGAAAGTGAAAAGATCCTTATTCAATTAGAGCCTGTCCACTCGAAAGAAACGTTCTCACAGCTCAGCTAAGCTTGAGCTCTTGAGTAATTCTATAAAAAGAAATTGAGTTATTTTTATGGGGTCAAGCCCCCCTTGTTTTCCTGCGAGAAAATCGTGATTTCCATCTGCTCGAGACTGAGGAGAAGAAAAAAAGATAATGAAGAGGTGCTGCTCCCCATTATTACTGTAAGCCCAGTTTAAGTGTGACAATGCCTGAAATGATGGTTTCGAATGAATTTTTCAATCCCAAGAAGTCATGGGCAATAAACACGCCGCGGGAGAGCTCACGAGTTCGGCGAGTGACTTTTTCAATTGTTCACCGTTAAATGATGAGACAATTGCCACACACAGCAAGAAATAATAAGGATTTCTTCTTTTGTCGTGGAGACAGATATCTCTTTTCGGACATTTGCAAGTCACCAAAGTGACTCTCTTTAGCCAAATGGCTCTTTTTGTGCTGTGTTGGGCTCAATGCAAACGTAAAATATGAATTCAGATTTCACTTTTGTTGGCTGCTGAAGGCTGAAAGCTTGTGCAAATATGGGCCCCTCCATCTGCTGGGCGTCGCTTCGCTCTATTATTATAAAGAAAGTGTCCACTTGAAATTACAGGTGATAATTCACACTGGAGGTGTGTATTTATTGACACCTTGACCAGCAAAACTGCCAAATTGAATAGAATTGGGAGCATAATACACAGCTGGCTATGGCTGAATAACCAGCCAACCAAAAGTCATTAAGCTAAATGATTTTCTTGAAAAGAGGAGAGAAAAAACCGACAAAATTTTTTAAAGGAAGCTGAATTGAGACATTTATCACTGGTCAGTCATTTGTCCCAGCCTTGAAGCTTTCTCAAAAGGTCTTTTTTCGCATAAATTTTTCCGTGGCTGGAAGTAAGATTTATCATTTGTCGGTATATGCTCTGGTACGTGGTGGTGGGAAGAGATTTGCGGCTGTCAAGTTGGGGTTGTTATAAACGGGCAGGACAACTCGGAATTTCCAAACAAATTTCAAAACCACCATCATGGTCAATTTCAACAAGATCGATGATTGTCTTTGACAAAAGACACTAGAGACCACTCCTAATCATTGTGGAATTTTAGTCAAATTTTGGTTAGGTTCTAGTTTTTTTTAGTGGGCAAAGTCAAAAAGTTAAAAAAAAACCAGAGGCACTGCCTCATCAGAAATAAAAATAAAAAAGCTACAAAAAGGCAGAGGAAATCCAAAAATAGCAAAGCGAGCTTTGAAAGTGATCCTAATGAAAAACCTAGGAAGAAAGGAAAAGTTTTAATCTCTTAAAAGACCATGAAAACGAAAAAAGACCTGTGAATATATTCACTTATCCCGGATTTGGCAGTGTTGTGTCATGGCAGCATTCCATCCTCATTATCTGTAACTGCCACTTTGGATTGAAACATCTCAGAGAAGGAATTCCTGGACTGCAGCTCGCAGCCTTGTTTGGTTTTGCTTGCGGAGAGAGAAGAAAAATCATGGGATTTTTTCCCTGCGCAACCAAGCTGGAAAATGAAGGTTTGACCGACAGTAAATCACGGCAGGAACTTTTGGTAGTAAATTCTGCCTCCTTTTTTGCCGTCCAACCCATTCTTCAGGCGACTTCAGTCCAAGCAAAGAAGAAATCCTCAAGTTTTCACGCTGCGTTTGCCCGCCGACTTTGACGGCTGAAGAGTTTGTTGTTATTTATGAAATTGTCACAGAGTTACGCCCATGTCAATTCTGCGCGAGTGCAAAGCGCATTTCGGCATTTTTTGAGGCAATTTGACTTTATCGCGACAAGCTCAACCCTCTAGTGAAAACTAGTTATGCTTCTTCATTATTTTTATCTGATCTCCTTGGCAAAAAGGCCGCAATTCCTTACAGCTTGGAATTTTTTGATTTTTTTTGTTGTTTTTGTGCATACTAAAGGGCGTTCTCATATTGGACTTTAGCTTACCAAAACCTGATTTTGGTTAACCAAAAACCTGTTTTCGGTAGGTAGCCACTACATAGCGCTTGACTAAAACCAGTTTTTGGTTAACCAAAATCAGGTTTTGGTAAGCTAAAGTCCAATATGAGAACGCCCTTAAGTATTTTCCAAAATTGGCGGCCGGGCGTCACAAAATTCCGCTAAAAAGCGTGAACAACAAAGGGTGAAATTAGAGTATGGAACATTACCTCTCAATTTTTTGTGTGTCGGCTCTTTTCTAACGTACTTTTTACATTCACCAAAAATTAATTCCAATGAAGTTTGGCTGTGAATGCTGACTGGAAAAAAAGCATGATAAATGTCATGATTAAAGGGCTGCTGTTATTTTGATGACCTCAAACTGAGACATACCACAACAAAGTCTCAGCTTTTGCTCTATGTGATTGTCTGAAAAGAGTTATCTTCATTCCAGTGGCCACGACGTGTAGTAGTACACTATAGAGTTGTCGTATCACAGCATCATCATCATTGTTATGTGTCAGGTCCTCAGAAATGGGGTAGGTTGGGTCCAAACATCAACTGCATTCCTAACCCATGAGTTTATTGTTGGACAGCGTGAAACCTTTTTTCTTCATGTTGTTTGGCACCACCACGACCATGCACATAGAGTGGCCGCGACTGCATAGGCAGGGATCAAATGCAAGCAAAACTTAGATTTATCTTCACAAAAAATATAGATTACGCCGTGTGAACCCATGTTTGGTGTGTTCGGTGTGTTCGCCGTGTTCGGTGTGTTCAGTGTGTTCGGCTGTTCGCCGTGTTCGGTGTGTTCGGTGTGTTCAGTGTGTTCGCCGTGTTCGGTGTGTTCGCCGTGTTCGCTCGTGTTCGCTGTGTTCGCTCGTGTTCGCCCGTGTTCGTTGTGTTCGCTGTGTTCGCTCGTGTTCGCCCGTGTTCGGTGTGTTCGCCCGTGTTCGGTGTGTTCGCCGTGTTCGGTGTGTTCGGCCGTGTTCGCTGTGTTCGGCCGTGTTCGCTGTGTTTGCCCGTGTTCGCCCGTGTTCGGTGTGTTGGCTGTGTTCGGTGTGTTCGCTCGGGTTTGGTGTGTTCGCCCGTGTTCGGTGTGTTCGCCCGTGTTCGGTGTGTTCGCCCGTGTTCGGTGTGTTCGCTGTGTTCGTTCGCCCGTGTTCGGTGTGTTCGCCCGTGTTCGGTGTGTTCGGCCGTGTTCGGTGTGTTCGCCCGTGATCGCCCGTGTTCGGTGTGTTCGTCCGTGTTCGCTGTGTTCACCCGTGTTCGCTGTGTTCGGCCGTGTTCGGTGAGTTCGATGAGTTCGGCCGTGTTTGGTGTGTTCACTGTGTTCGGTGTGTTCGCCCGTGTTCGGTGTGTTCGCCCGTGTTCGGTGTGTTCACCCGTGTTCGGTGTGTTCGCCCGTGTTCGCTGTGTTCGCCGTGTTCGCTGTGTTCGCTGCGTTCGCCCGTATTCGCTGCTAGTTTCAGTTCTAATTTTGCACTAGGAGACCAGTCTTGTCAAAACTAGATGAAAAAAGGCCAAAGTTTGGTCTTTGTCAAAAATGCAATTTTGCTCTAGCAATTATTCACGTTACGCGTGTTTCGCTCCAAGCTCAAAAAGTTGCAAAAAATATGCCAGTTTCAGATCTTATTTTGCACTAGGAGACCAGTCATGTCAAAACTAGATGAAAAAAGGCCAAAGTTTGGTCTTTGTCAAAAATGCAATTTTGCTCTAGCAATTATTCACGTTACGCGTGTTTCGCTCCAAGCTCAAAAAGTTGCAAAAAATATGCTATTTTCAGATCTTATTTTGCACTAGGAGACCAGTCATGTCAAAACTAGATGAAAAAAGGCCAAAGTTTGGTCTTTGTCAAAAATGCAATTTTGCTCTAGCAATTATTCACGTTACGCGAGTTTCGCTCCAAGCTCAAAAAGTTGCAAAAAATATGCCAGTTTCAGATCTTATTTTGCACTAGGAGACCAGTCATGTCAAAACTAGATGAAAAAAGGCCAAAGTTTGGTCTTTGTCAAAAAATGCAATTTTGCTCTAGCAATTATTCACGTTACGCGTGTTTCGCTCCAAGCTCAAAAAAGTTGCAAAAATATGCTATTTTCAGATCTTATTTTGCACTAGGAGACCAGTCATGTCAAAACTAGATGAAAAAAGGCCAAAGTTTGGTCTTTGTCAAAAATGCAATTTTGCTCTAGCAATTATTCACGTTACGCGTGTTTCGCTCCAAGCTCAAAAAGTTGCAAAAATATGCTATTTTCAGATCTTATTTTGCACTAGGAGACCAGTCATGTCAAAACTAGATGAAAAAAAGGCCAAAGTTTGGTCTTTGTCAAAAATGCAATTTTGCTCTTGCAATTATTCACGTTACGCGAGTTTCGCTCCAAGCTCAAAAAGTTGCAAAAATATGCTATTTTCAGATCTTATTTTGCACTAGGAGACCAGTCATGTCAAAACTAGATGAAAAAAGGCCAAAGTTTGGTCTTTGTCAAAAATGCAATTTTGCTCTAGCAATTATTCACGTTACGCGTGTTTCGCTCCAAGCTCAAAAAGTTGCAAAAAATATGCCAGTTTCAGATCTTATTTTGCACTAGGAGACCAGTCATGTCAAAACTAGATGAAAAAAGGCCAAAGTTTGGTCTTTGTCAAAAATGCAATTTTGCTCTAGCAATTATTCACGTTACGCGTGTTTCGCTCCAAGCTCAAAAAGTTGCAAAAATATGCCAGTTTCAGATCTTATTTTGCACTAGGAGACCAGTCTTGTCAAAACTAGATGAAAAAAGGCCAAAGTTTGGTCTTTGTCAAAAATGCAATTTTGCTCTAGCAATTATTCACGTTACGCGTGTTTCGCTCCAAGCTCAAAAAGTTGCAAAAAAATATGCCAGTTTCAGATCTTATTTTGCACTAGGAGACCAGTCATGTCAAAACTAGATGAAAAAAGGCCAAAGTTTGGCCTTTGTTAAAAAATGCAATTTTGCTCTAACAATTATTCACGTTACGCGATTTTCGCTCCCAGGTTAAAAAATGTCCAAAAAATATGCTAGTTTCGGTGGGTGCCGGTATTAAGATCGAATTTAGGGGGGATTTTAAAGCCGAATTGATAAGGGATTTTAAAGTCGAATCACCTGGATTTTAAGATCGAATTGAAATTGATACTGGGTAATAAGATCGAACGGGAAAACAAAAAATGAACCTCCACCTGGATTTTAAAGTCGAAACATCTTGATTTTAGGCATGGTTCACCTGCTCATAATATCTGATATTTTGACAAAATATCGGAGCGAAATACTAGGTGGATCCCACAACATTAGGCAGCTGAGCTTAAGCAAAGGCAAAGTAACTTTGATTGCGAATTTCTCAGCAACCTCTCAACTGATTCGAACCAAAATTGGTAGGATTCATCAGAGTTGCCTCATAATTGTTCATGCCTAATTCAGTCAAAATCCGAGGTCACATTCAAAAGATTGGTTTTAAGCAAAGCAAAGCTGGGTTAAGCAAAGGGAAATTGGGTACCACTTAGCAGCCTCGGATTTGCACTAAATTTGACAGCAACAATTATAAGGCAACTCTGATGAATCCTACCAATTTTGGTTCGAATCAGATGAGAAGTTGCTGAGAAATATGCAATCAAAAGGTGGATCCCACAACATTAGGCAGCTAAGCTTAAGCAAAGGCAAAGTAACTTTGATTGCGAATTTCTCAGCAACCTCTCAACTGATTCGAACCAAAATTGGTAGGATTCATCAGAGTTGCCTTATAATTGTTCATGCCTAATTCAGTCAAAATCCGAGGTCACATTCAAAAGATTGGTTTTAAGCAAAGCAAAGCTGGGTTAAGCAAAAGGAAATTGGATACCACTTAGCAGCCTCGGATTTGCACTAAATTTGACAGCAACAATTATAAGGCAACTCTGATGAATCCTACCAATTTTGGTTCGAATTAGATGAGAAGTTGCTGAGAAATATGCAATCAAAGTTACCTTGCTTTGCTTAAGCTTAGCTGCCTAATGTTGTGGGATCCACCTAAAGTTACCTTGCTTTGCTTAAGCTTAGCTGCCTAATGTTGTGGGATCCACCTACTGAGAAACTGAGAATTTAGATACTGTTGTAGGATGGTTTTTGGTACCAAAAGACCGAATCCGAAGAAAAAATCTAAAAAATGATTTTGGAAGTACCTGATATTAGCAAATATCAGCATAATATCGCTCGATATTTTGATCATAATATCGCAGGTGGACCAGGCCTTAGGGCCTATTCACCTGCTTATTATGGCCGTTATTTTGGCAAAATATTGGAGAGAAATACTGAGAAACTGAGAATTTTATTTTTGGGTTAGGATGGCTTTTGGTACCAATATATCGATTCCGAAGTCAAAATCTGAAAAATGATTTTACAAATACCGGATTTTTTGCAAATATCAGCATAATATCGCGCGTTATTTTGCTGATAATATTGCAGGTGAACAGGGCCTTAGTGTCGAATAACAAATTATTACGCTAAGTTTTAAGAAAGTCGTCTAAATCAAGAATTTCATGATTTATAAGAAGTAAAGTTAAAGTACCGCGCGATCCGCAAGTTTTCACTCTTCCGAATTCAAAATAAATCAATAAGTTTCGGCATTTGCGAATTCAAAAAGTGTAGTAAGTTTGAGTTTGCCTCACATTTTGAGTCAAGTTGACTCAAACTTTTGATTCATTTTGAATTCGCTAGAGAGAAAACCTGCGCATCGCGCGGTACTTCTACTTTACTGCTAATAAAACACGAAATTCTTGACCAAGTCTTTCAGTCAAAATGTCAATTGCAGTTGATAGTTTGGGTCAACTTGACTCAAAATATGAGGCAAAGTCAAACTTACTTCACTTCAGTTGCAGCTGATAGTTTGAGTCAACTTGACTCAAAATGTGAGGCAAACTCAAACTTACTACACTTTTTGAATTCGCAAATGCCGAAACTTGCGCATCGCGTTATGCTACTAGGTGACTGCTATGAAAACGCAAAATTCTTGACCAAGTCAAATTTCAGTCAAAATGTCAGTTGCAGCTGAAAGTTTGAGTCAACTTGACTCAAAATTAATGTGAGGCAAAGTCAAACTTATGACACTTTTTGAATTCGCAAATGCCGAAACTTGCGCATCGCGTTATGCTACTAGGTGACTGCTATGAAAACTCGAAATTCTTGACTGAGTCAAATTTCAGTCAAAATGTCAGTTGCAGCTGATAGTTTGAGTCAACTTGACTCAAAATTAATGTGAGGCAAAGTCAAACTTATGACACTTTTTGAATTCGCAAATGCCGAAACTTGCGCATCGCGTTATGCTACTAGGTGACTGCTATGAAAACGCGAAATTCTTGACTTAGTCAAATTTCAGTCAAAATGTCAGTTGCAGCTGAAAGTTTGAGTCAACTTGACTCAAAATGTGAGGCAAACTCAAACTTACTACACTTTTTGAATTCGCAAATGCCGAAACTTGCGCATCGCGTTATGCTACTAGGTGACTGCTATGAAAACGCGAAATTCTTGACTTAGTCAAATTTCAGTCAAAATGTCAGTTGCAGCTGAAAGTTTGAGTCAACTTGACTCAAAATTAATGTGAGGCAAAGTCAAACTTATGACACTTTTTGAATTCGCAAATGCCGAAACTTGCGCATCGCGTTATACTACTAATCTCGTGATGACTGCTATGAAAACTCGAAATTCTTGACTGAGTCAAATTTCAGTCAAAATGTCAGTTGCAGCTGATAGTTTGAGTCAACTTGACTCAAAATGTGAGGCAAACTCAAACTTACTACACTTTTTGAATTCGCAAATGCCGAAACTTGCGCATCGCGTTATGCTACTAGGTGACTGCTATGAAAACGTGAAATTCTTGACCAAGTCAAATTTCAGTCAAAATGTCAGTTGCAGCTGAAAGTTTGAGTCAACTTGACTCAAAATTAATGTGAGGCAAAGTCAAACTTATGACACTTTTTGAATTCGCAAATGCCGAAACTTGCGCATCGCGTTATGCTACTAGGTGACTGCTATGAAAACTCGAAATTCTTGACTGAGTCAAATTTCAGTCAAAATGTCAGTTGCAGCTGATAGTTTGAGTCAACTTGACTCAAAATGTGAGGCAAACTCAAACTTACTACACTTTTTGAATTCGCAAATGCCGAAACTTGCGCATCGCGTTATGCTACTAGGTGACTGCTATGAAAACGCGAAATTCTTGACCAAGTCAAATTTCAGTCAAAATGTCAGTTGCAGCTGATAGTTTGAGTCAACTTGACTCAAAATGTGAGGCAAACTCAAACTTACTACACTTTTTGAATTCGCAAATGCCGAAACTTGCGCATCGCGTTATGCTACTAGGTGACTGCTATGAAAACTCGAAATTCTTGACTGAGTCAAATTTCAGTCAAAATGTCAGTTGCAGCTGATAGTTTGAGTCAACTTGACTCAAAATGTGAGGCAAACTCAAACTTACTACACTTTTTGAATTCGCAAATGCCGAAACTTGCGCATCGCGTTATGCTACTAGGTGACTGCTATGAAAACGCGAAATTCTTGACTTAGTCAAATTTCAGTCAAAATGTCAGTTGCAGCTGAAAGTTTGAGTCAACTTGACTCAAAATTAATGTGAGGCAAAGTCAAACTTATGACACTTTTTGAATTCGCAAATGCCGAAACTTGCGCATCGCGTTATACTACTAATCTCGTGATGACTGCTATGAAAACTCGAAATTCTTGACTGAGTCAAATTTCAGTCAAAATGTCAGTTGCAGCTGATAGTTTGAGTCAACTTGACTCAAAATGTGAGGCAAACTCAAACTTACTACACTTTTTGAATTCGCAAATGCCGAAACTTGCGCATCGCGTTATGCTACTAGGTGACTGCTATGAAAACGTGAAATTCTTGACTTAGTCAAATTTCAGTCAAAATGTCAGTTGCAGCTGAAAGTTTGAGTCAACTTGACTCAAAATTAATGTGAGGCAAAGTCAAACTTATGACACTTTTTGAATTCGCAAATGCCGAAACTTGCGCATCGCGTTATGCTACTAGGTGACTGCTATGAAAACTCGAAATTCTTGACTGAGTCAAATTTCAGTCAAAATGTCAGTTGCAGCTGATAGTTTGAGTCAACTTGACTCAAAATGTGAGGCAAACTCAAACTTACTACACTTTTTGAATTCGCAAATGCCGAAACTTGCGCATCGCGTTATGCTACTAGGTGACTGCTATGAAAACTCGAAATTCTTGACTGAGTCAAATTTCAGTCAAAATGTCAGTTGCAGCTGATAGTTTGAGTCAACTTGACTCAAAATGTGAGGCAAACTCAAACTTACTATTCTTTTTGAATTCGCAAATGCCGAAACTTGCGCATCGCGTTATGCTACTAGGTGACTGCTATGAAAACGCGAAATTCTTGACTTAGTCAAATTTCAGTCAAAATGTCAGTTGCAGCTGAAAGTTTGAGTCAACTTGACTCAAAATGTGAGGCAAACTCAAACTTACTACACTTTTTGAATTCGCAAATGCCGAAACTTGCGCATCGCGTTATGCTACTAGGTGACTGCTATGAAAACGCGAAATTCTTGACTTAGTCAAATTTCAGTCAAAATGTCAGTTGCAGCTGAAAGTTTGAGTCAACTTGACTCAAAATTAATGTGAGGCAAAGTCAAACTTATGACACTTTTTGAATTCGCAAATGCCGAAACTTGCGCATCGCGTTATACTACTAATCTCGTGATGACTGCTATGAAAACTCGAAATTCTTGACTGAGTCAAATTTCAGTCAAAATGTCAGTTGCAGCTGATAGTTTGAGTCAACTTGACTCAAAATGTGAGGCAAACTCAAACTTACTACACTTTTTGAATTCGCAAATGCCGAAACTTGCGCATCGCGTTATGCTACTAGGTGACTGCTATGAAAACTCGAAATTCTTGACTGAGTCAAATTTCAGTCAAAATGTCAGTTGCAGCTGATAGTTTGAGTCAACTTGACTCAAAATGTGAGGCAAACTCAAACTTACTACACTTTTTGAATTCGCAAATGCCGAAACTTGCGCATCGCGTTATGCTACTAGGTGACTGCTATGAAAACGCGAAATTCTTGACTTAGTCAAATTTCAGTCAAAATGTCAGTTGCAGCTGAAAGTTTGAGTCAACTTGACTCAAAATTAATGTGAGGCAAAGTCAAACTTATGACACTTTTTGAATTCGCAAATGCCGAAACTTGCGCATCGCGTTATACTACTAATCTCGTGATGACTGCTATGAAAACTCGAAATTCTTGACTGAGTCAAATTTCAGTCAAAATGTCAGTTGCAGCTGATAGTTTGAGTCAACTTGACTCAAAATGTGAGGCAAACTCAAACTTACTACACTTTTTGAATTCGCAAATGCCGAAACTTGCGCATCGCGTTATGCTACTAGGTGACTGCTATGAAAACTCGAAATTCTTGACTGAGTCAAATTTCAGTCAAAATGTCAGTTGCAGCTGATAGTTTGAGTCAACTTGACTCAAAATGTGAGGCAAACTCAAACTTACTACACTTTTTGAATTCGCAAATGCCGAAACTTGCGCATCGCGTTATGCTACTAGGTGACTGCTATGAAAACGCGAAATTCTTGACTTAGTCAAATTTCAGTCAAAATGTCAGTTGCAGCTGAAAGTTTGAGTCAACTTGACTCAAAATTAATGTGAGGCAAAGTCAAACTTATGACACTTTTTGAATTCGCAAATGCCGAAACTTGCGCATCGCGTTATACTACTAATCTCGTGATGACTGCTATGAAAACTCGAAATTCTTGACTGAGTCAAATTTCAGTCAAAATGTCAGTTGCAGCTGATAGTTTGAGTCAACTTGACTCAAAATGTGAGGCAAACTCAAACTTACTACACTTTTTGAATTCGCAAATGCCGAAACTTGCGCATCGCGTTATGCTACTAGGTGACTGCTATGAAAACTCGAAATTCTTGACTGAGTCAAATTTCAGTCAAAATGTCAGTTGCAGCTGATAGTTTGAGTCAACTTGACTCAAAATGTGAGGCAAACTCAAACTTACTACACTTTTTGAATTCGCAAATGCCGAAACTTGCGCATCGCGTTATGCTACTAGGTGACTGCTATGAAAACGCGAAATTCTTGACTTAGTCAAATTTCAGTCAAAATGTCAGTTGCAGCTGAAAGTTTGAGTCAACTTGACTCAAAATTAATGTGAGGCAAAGTCAAACTTATGACACTTTTTGAATTCGCAAATGCCGAAACTTGCGCATCGCGTTATACTACTAATCTCGTGATGACTGCTATGAAAACTCGAAATTCTTGACTGAGTCAAATTTCAGTCAAAATGTCAGTTGCAGCTGATAGTTTGAGTCAACTTGACTCAAAATGTGAGGCAAACTCAAACTTACTACACTTTTTGAATTCGCAAATGCCGAAACTTGCGCATCGCGTTATGCTACTAGGTGACTGCTATGAAAACGCGAAATTCTTGACTTAGTCAAATTTCAGTCAAAATGTCAGTTGCAGCTGAAAGTTTGAGTCAACTTGACTCAAAATTAATGTGAGGCAAAGTCAAACTTATGACACTTTTTGAATTCGCAAATGCCGAAACTTGCGCATCGCGTTATACTACTAATCTCGTGATGACTGCTATGAAAACTCGAAATTCTTGACTGAGTCAAATTTCAGTCAAAATGTCAGTTGCAGCTGATAGTTTGAGTCAACTTGACTCAAAATGTGAGGCAAACTCAAACTTACTACACTTTTTGAATTCGCAAATGCCGAAACTTGCGCATCGCGTTATGCTACTAGGTGACTGCTATGAAAACGTGAAATTCTTGACTTAGTCAAATTTCAGTCAAAATGTCAGTTGCAGCTGAAAGTTTGAGTCAACTTGACTCAAAATTAATGTGAGGCAAAGTCAAACTTATGACACTTTTTGAATTCGCAAATGCCGAAACTTGCGCATCGCGTTATGCTACTAGGTGACTGCTATGAAAACGCGAAATTCTTGACTGAGTCAAATTTCAGTCAAAATGTCAGTTGCAGCTGATAGTTTGAGTCAACTTGACTCAACAGCGAACGCGGCCGAACAGAGCGAACACGGCCGAACACAGCGAACACGGCCGAACACAGCGAACACGGCCGAACACAGCGAACACGGGCGAACACAGCAAACACCGGCGAACACAGCGAACACGGCCGAACACAGCGAACACATTCGAACACAGCGAACACATTCGAACACAGCGAACACGGCCGAACACAGCGAACACGGCCGAACACAGCGAACACGGCCGAACACAGCGATCACGGCCGAACACAGCGAACACGCACCGAACACGGCCGAACACAGCGAACACGGCCGAACACAGCGAACACGGCCGAACACAGCGAACACGGCCGAACACAGCGAACACGGCCGAACACAGCGAACACGGCCAAACACAGCGAACATGGCCAAACACAGCGAACACTTCCCAACACAGCGAACACGGCCGAACACAGCGAACACGTCCGACCACAGCGAACACGGCCGAACACAGCGAACACGGCCGAACACAGCGAACACGACCGAACACGGCCGAACACAGCGAACACGGCCGAACACAGGGAAAACGGGCGAACAAAGCGAACACGGCCCAACACAGCGAACCCTGCCGAACACAGCGAACACGGCCGAACACAGCGAACACATTCGAACACAGCGAACACATTCGAACACAGCGAACACGGCCGAACACGGCCGAACACAGCGAACACAGCCTAACACAGCCAACACTGCCGAACACAGCGAACACGGCCGAACACAGCGAACACGGCCGAACACAGCGAACACGACCGAACACGGCCGAACACAGCGAACACGGCCGAACACAGCGAACACGGCCGAACACAGCGAACACGGCCAAACACAGCGAACATGGCCAAACACAGCGAACACGGCCGAACACAGCGAACACGGCCGAACACAGCGAACACGGCCGAACACAGCGAACATGGGTGAACTCGGGCATACACAGCGAAAAAATTCTAAGTTTTGCTTGCATTTGATCCCTGCCTATGCAGTCGCGGCCCATAGAGTAGTACACTATGAAATGGAGCTGTGTTGTTGTGACAAAAGCCTCCTAAAAACCAGATTTGCCGCCCCTTCGCCCTGGCTGCCTGCCCGGGTAGTAAACATGTTTGTCACCTATAAATCACAGATGATGCTCTTAGCTAGTAGCAAAAATTCAAGTACACAATCAGCTCCCTGCAATAAAACGACCAAGGTTCATAAATCATTCAAAAGGGCCAGAGCTCCAAAGGGCCAAACCAATAATAAAGATTTTAGGGGTTTTGGGGAGGATAAACACTTGAATACTTTGACGAGGAGCGGAGCGACGCCTCAAGGGCCGAAGGCCTTCAGGGCTGTCGTTGGGCTGTTTATCAAAAATAATTGGCACGCCAGCTTCGAGCCTTTGAAATTCAGCTCTTTCTTATCTGAACTTTGGTCCACTTATATGGCCCAAAACTGTTGGACGCGACTTGCTCGACTAATGGGCGGCAGGAGATTTTTCTTAAAGTGGTTTGTAACACGCAAAACGGCCAGTTTGTAAGTAAGCACTTTGGCAACATCAGAGCAATTAAGTTGTTGCTCTCAATCCATTGAAACCTGTGCATCTTTCAGGTGTGCGCAGCAATTTTCTAGCAGTAGCGCGGCTATTTGGAGAGTTCAACGACCACCACAAAAGAGTTCTTTTGAGCAGCAGATTTGCGAGGGATTATAGCCCAGTGTGCTGCTCTTAGCCCCTAGAATAATTACCCCCAAAGTGATGAAAAGACAGACAACTCTTTCTAATTCATTTTCACTATTTCGATTATGTATTGAGATCAAATCAATGGAATTTACACACTTTGTATAGCATTAAAGGAGATCTTTAAAAATGGCAACATAATAATTGTGGCACTTGTGAATTATCATTGTGGTGGTGGAGGGGGATTGGAAGTGTTGGCACTACTCCACGATTGTTGCTGGCATTGTTGCACATACTGAAGGGTTCTTTGATAAGAGGCTGAATTTTCACCAGTTGGTTGCTGCTGCTGCTGCTGCTGTTGAGCATTGTAGTAGTTCCAGCCAGCAGCATTGTTCCAATGCTGTTGTTGGCTTGCTGACCAATTTTGATAATTGCCATAATGGCCCTCGTATCCCTCATGGAACCCATTGAATTGAGGCCAATTTTGCCCAGGATTGGGGAAGCCTGCAAAAGCTCCCTGCTGCTGCCCAGCTCCTGGGACCACAGGCTGCTGGGTGAAGGCACTTCCCTGATTATACTGGCCATATAAAGCACTGGAAGCGCTCTTCTGAGGAGGAAACTGCACCGAAGAAAAAGCCCTCACTACAGATAACATAATTTTTCATGCATCAACTTTGTTACCTGATATCCTGGGTTATTTTCAGGGCCCTGGTGGCCAGTGTAGCTACCGCTACGATGCCTGGCCTGGCCCACGCCAAAGTTCCTGTCTAGCACTCTGACAGGATCAGAGGCTCTCCGACCTCCATACGATCCAGATAAGGCTGAGGAAGAAGGTGATGAAGATGGATGCGGGTTGTTACATTCCGACATGACAGATTGGCGGCCGTCGTGAATGTGCTCCTGGGCCTTTTTGTGCAGTCGGTTCAGATGTTGGCCAATCCTCGCACCCTGCTGATTATTTTGCTGGCTGCTGCCGTTGGAAGTTTCGACTGAAGAAGATCGACGAGACGATGCTTCCCAGCCAGAATTCACCACAGCACGAGTGGACACATTTGACACCTGAAATCAGGGATTTCAAAATTGGGCCATGAATCTTGCTATGGATTATAACTAATTACTTGAGAGGCCGTGGAGAGCTCACTGCATCTTCTGCTGGAGTTGTTGGCCTGCTCGGATCTCATGCTTCCATAGCCTTGGTCTTCAGTGCTCACTGAGGTCCAATCACTATCTCTCCTGGTTGTTTTGCTGCTGCCTTTGTGCTCTTGGTGTTGCAAAGTCATTTTCTCTATGCTGCGATTGATCTCTGACAAGCCAGCAACCTGCTGCATTTGCTGCTGCTGCTGCTGTTGTTGTGACACTCCTGCTGATGAAGATCTGGGCAAAAGTGATCTTTTGCCACTCAATCTGTTGGTGGCATTGGCTAATCGACTGCTCATGACATCTTCTTGGTCATCTCCGACCATGGCAGCAGCCACTGCCATCTATTGAGAAAAAATATTTTTCTCGTTAAAATACATGCTACATTTTGAGGCAAGTTCTTACGTTGATATCCGCGTCGTTGTGGTCCCAGTCAGGCTCGTCCAAAAGCGAGTCATTGGTCGTGCTCACGTTGTTATCACTGATGGGCAAGCAGTCGTTGCTGCTGCTATTGTTGAAAGTAGCCTGAATTCCAGAAGACTCGGGTGAACCTGATCCAGGCGTTGTTGCACTAGGTGAGTTATGCATCCTTTTTCGGCTCGCATTATGTTGTGGCATCTTGCGAGTTTCCTTGTGCTGTTCGTCCGAGTCTTCACCTTTGTGCCTTTTGGAGGCATAAAAATCCGCGCCATGCACAGTTTTGACGTGTTTCCTCAGCGAAGAAGGGTCTGTGTAACGTTTTGTGCATCCTGGAGCTTTGCAGGCGTAGGGTTTCTGCAAAACGAGTCCAAAAAGTGAAGAAAAACCTCGCACTTGTCTCAACTTGTCAAGCTCAAAATTGCGTGTCAACTTTGAATGACAAATTGCTCATCATCAACAAACGCAGCACTTCAGTGTAAAAAAATATTTTTCTCGTACCTCATTGGAATGAGTCCTGTTTTGATGTTTGGCCCGATCTGACGCATTGCTGAATGCCTTGCTACACCCTGGAAATTCGCAAGTATATGGCTTTTCGCCTGTGTGCGATCTGAGGTGAGTCTTGAGGTTCTCCAGTCGAGAATAGGCTTTGTTGCAAGCCTCAAACTGAAAGGACGGGGGGAAAAATCATCATTTGAGACCTCATTAATTCGCAGGTGTATATACGCCTCATTTGCATATGCTTTGCATAGGCGTGTTTCCCGGCCGAAAAATGATCATCAGAGCTCTGTTTGTATATGGCCTTTTTTTGCTAGCTAGCTGTTTGCTTTTCATGACGAGCAGCTTCTGAGATGAGTTTGTAATCGGGCGGTGCAGGCGCGAGGAGCTTCATTATTAAAGCTTTGAGCTCAGAGAAAACATTTCAATTACGCGAGCCACAGCAACTTGATGAAGATCTCGTGCAGGTCAATTGGCACGGCTGGGGCTAAGTTTTGATTAGATTGCAGCACCAGCCACAAAGCTTCATCATAACTAAATGCAGAGTTGAGCACCTCCGCGCGCGTTGAAGTCTCCTTCAATTTTTTTAAAATGAATTTAAAAGGAATTTAAAAATTGCTTGAACTGCTTAAGAAAATGTCTTTAAATGAAAGTTAATCGACTCCGCGCGTTGAAATCTCTTTTTTGATTTCTCTAGTGGTTATATGCACTCCCATAAAAAACATGGGAGTAATTGTGGGGGGAAATAATGTCTGAAGGTCTCCTCTTAGTAATTGGAGCTACAAGCAAGGTGGTAGTTTGGGGACTTGGCCAAGTCTCGTTTTCCAGTCCATTTATCAGGGCTTGACGGTGTTGATGGCATACACCGTAAAAACCCTACAACCGAATGCCGTTTACCCTTTTTTCCTGCCTCGTGTAGCCCCAAACGAGATTAGCCCATTCAGCAAGATTCTATTGCAGTCCAATAAATTATTGTAAGTGCAACGAAATTATGATCGGAGGCCTAAGCTTGAAAGCTGCAAATTAATGGCTCTTGTGCAGTAATAACAAGGCTTATCAGTGATCTGCTGCTGCAATCATTTTTATTGGCCCCATCCTTTTAAAAAGTGGCTCCAAACCACTTTAAAGTTAGCCAGCAGTAAGACAAATGTGCTCTCGAGACGAAAGTATACCCCTTCTTCCTCAGAGGAGCTCGCAACAATTTCAGGTCATCTACAATTGCAATTTTAAATGTACCTGCAGATGACCACAGCGCAAGAATGAGCTCCAGATTCTCTAAATTGAGCTGAACAACTCTGCGCTACAAAGGCAATATGAACGGTGAAAATGGCCATTAAAGCCGTCAAGATGGCGGAATTAATCAATTTCTGGCAAGTAATTGACATTTATGACAAATGGTATTTTGCTTACCGTGCACCGATGCGGTTTCTCTCCCGTATGCCGACGTAGATGAACGACCAGCATGTATTGGGCCTTGAATGGCTTCTCCTCACGAGCACAATTCTTCCATTGGCAAATGAAGCTTTTCTTATTGGAGCCCACGTGGTCATTATTCAAGTGCTGCAATAACAAAGATATTAAATCTCACCTCAAGATTATGATCGCAATTAAAAAAAGCCACAAAAATAATTGGATCAGTGCAAAGCTGTCAGCTGACGCTATTCGACCCACATATACTTAAAATCATGCTTAATCAGCCAATAATGCTTGGAATTCAAAAAGGCAAATCAAAAAATCAATGATTTTGTGCTTTTTACTTGTTAAACAAGAAGCATCCCCACTAAACATATCATGGCTTTTTGAGATCTTTACAGTGCAGTGTGGGGGTGCGTTAATTCAAAAAGGAACTACTATGAGGATAGTTCCTTTTTCAGTTAACGCCCCCTGCATCAAAAAGCTCTCAAAAGGCGATGAATTGTTTTGAGGGGATTTGGACTTTTGTGCATACTATATGATCATGCCATAATGACGGTGTTGATTAATCTGGCCAAATATGGCGAAAATTATTACCTTAACGAGGAGATCTTGGGTGTCAAAATCTCTATCACAATTGACCCAATGGCAATGAGTTTCAAAAAATTCCTTCTCGTCCTCGTCCAAATTGCAGTCGTTCCCAGTGCTGGAGCTTGCTTCTTGGACTACCAAAGCATTGGCTGATCTGCTCTTACTTTTCCCCTTTCGCTTGCGCTTTTCAGCCTCAACGTCCTCCATGGTGGAAGAGACGACGTTCGTGTCATCCTTGCCAGCATTTTCAGCCTCGCTTTTGCCGTTGGGCTGAGAGCCAAAGAGAGCCACAGCCGAAGGTGGATTAAGATACGAAGAAGCAGCATGAATAAACGAATTTTGCGGAGACAAGTAAGGCGAAGTGCGTAGCAAATGGGCTTGCAATTGCTGCAGATGAGATGAAGCTTGATGGAGCCCCTGCAAAACTGGGCTGTTTGCGCCTGTAATTGAAAAAATGAGAAAAATACAAGAGAAGCAAGGCAAATGCGGTATATTTACCTGATAAATGCCCATAAGATCCTGACGAGGAAGGGCTGGCATTGCTTGCTGCTGCAGCGTTCAAAGATTGCAGAAAAGTGGGCGAATGTCGCATCAAATTGGCCAATTCCAGGTCCGAATATCCGGGAGACGCAGACAGCGCCCTCTTGCGGCTGTTTCTGGCCCTAAGATTGGCTGACGCTTCTAAAGTGGACGCGTGTAACCGGTTGAGGTAATCCTGATGTGTGGCAGCGTGGTGATGGCTGTTGAAGTAGGAATGCATTGAGGTGGGCGTGGCATGTGGGAGGGGCAGGCCCAATTGTAAAGCCGCAGCCGCGTCTCCCAAAGCGGCGATACTGGTTGGTGGCACAGCAGCAGCGCTACCAGAAGGTTGAATTGGATTTACTGCGCCAGCAGCAGCTGGAGCGCTATTAAAAAAAGGAGAACAAAATTCATTATGAGTGGCCAGTCATGTTAACAATGTAGTCACGATTTTCCCCCTTTTCAAATGGAAAAAAGAGCACAATGTTGATTGTGTGCAGGCTCACGACAAAGATGTAAAAGCTGAAAATTGATGTCAACACCCGCAAAATCTAGGTGGTCTGAGATTTTTAAAAATTGCCTTGCTTTCCCTTTCGACCCCCATAAATCTGTGAGATAATTTTAGCCCAAAATAAGGGCGTGACCCCATACTAGCATGTATTTTTTTCCAGGCTTTCTTTGATCTCTAAAACTAACCAGAGGAGGGTGTTAATAGCGTCACATTCTTGCGCTCTTTTCCTCGTGTTTGCACAAGAGTTTTTCCTTGTAATTGTAAAACGCAGAAAATTGAGCCATTTTGCGCTCAGCATAATTATTGCAGTTTTTGAGCGCACGAACGAAGAAGTGTAATTTTACGCTCAATTTAATCGAGGCTTGTAATTAAATGACAATGAAAACGAGATTACGAGCGTAGTAAAACAAACACATTAATTAACATTTTGACTGTGCACTTTTTTTTACCAAGTCTTTATTTTTTAGAGGCCCCCTGTGGATTGTCTTCATTAGCCCTTGCCTCCATCATCATATCATTAATCATTGGTCAAATAATGAGGTCTATATAATTCTCACACTACTTAGATTATCAGGCAGGCTTGAAATAGACCCCAAAGGCGAGAAATGATGATGATGACTCAATTTTACCACCGAGAATTTGTGGCCTCGAGCTTTGTTCTGCTTCTTCTTGTTACCTGACTTCAGAGCTGTTTCATCCTTTCCCCCCGAAAACAGATGATTACTAGCTGAGCGATAAATCATCAGCAGCGGCTCTGAAGCTAGCTGGATAGCTGCTGAGTAAGCAGTAGTTGCGGCAAAGGTTGCGTGACTCGCACTAATAAAGTTGCGATTGTCAGTTGTTAACCTACTTTTCGCGAATAGGTAATTACAGGCGTCTTCAACTGAAAATGAGCCAATTCAAGCACCGCAAACCTTTTCAAAAAAAAATATAGCTTTTTCAGGCACAAAAATTCAAACTTGGCTATGTTAAACTTCAAATTACATCATGACATGATTTTTGGGCAGAATTATGTGAATCAAATCATACTCCTTAATGTAATTTCGCATTTGCATCCTTATAACTCAAATGAGCAAATTTAATAAACGCTTCGTAATTTGGAGGTGAACCAGGCATTTTAAAACAGGTAAATTCGGCAAAGCATAACATGCCTGAAAGGTTCAGTGAGTATTAAAAAAGGTCTAGCGAAATCGCCTTTACTCAAATTAACTTTACCACTACTAACAAAATTATGAAATACTTTATAAACCAAGGTAACAAGAAAATAAATTAAAATTGAATTGTTTGGCTACTTTTTGTTGTCTTACCTTGGCTGATGATGAGGGATATGAGGATACTGTCCTCCATGATGCAGCCTCACTTGGTCCCAAGCCGCAGCCGCAGCCGCAACCGCGGCCTGATGGTGATGATCCATACCTTGGAAGGCCACAAAGGCTGAAAGATGATGGGACTCTTCAGCTTCACTGCTCAAGTTGGTAGCGTTGTTCATGTCCACTTGGAAGGACCATCATTTTGCTAGCTGCTGTTCCCTTGTTTTGTGTGTCTTTTCTTGGTGTCGTCGCTGGCCCTGAAGGTGAGTTCAGCTGAATTGAGCTGCTCAGAAGCCACCAATGAAGATCTCGAGCGAGCTCGAGCACAACAACACAGGAGGGAAGGAGGAGAGCTGCTTCACGAGGAATCCGACCTCACACTGGGGCACACAGCCCTTTAAAACCCCATATTCAGCCTATCAGCCCAAACACTCCAAAATTGGCCAGAAAGTCAAAGAGTGGATTGGCACAGAAGGATTTTGTCAGGATTGTGCCACAGTGTGGTAGCAGACCACCTCTGCAGTGGAGCTGACAACTCAATAGACCCTCCACGTTCGGCTGCAGCCGAGTACGCGGCGATCGAGTTGACCGACCTCTTAGCAAAGCTCCACGCCGAGCTGCTGCTGCTGCTGGAGCTACAGGTAAAAAGACCTGCCCAATACTACCAAATCACTTCATCAGCTCCACTCTCGCCTGCATGAAAGAGATTGGTTTTTTACAGCACATCACCCACTCTGTCAGCCGCTTATTAACCCTGCGAAATTACCATACCCTTCAAGATCGGGATTTTTTGTTTACATTTGTAAGAAGAGTCATTTCGGAACTTTGTGCGGCGTGAGTCGCGCAACCTCGAATTTTAGTGGTTGATTTGAAGCTTCTGGTTTAAACGAGATTATTTGATTTGTTTCCTTTAGGAAGGAAGATGGCTAATGAGAGGGAAAAACAGTTTTGTTTAGCATGTGGTTTTGCCGACTTCTTATTTATAGACATGTGATTAGAATGGTTAATGATCCTATTGATTTGTTCTTGGTGGCATTTCAAAAAAGCCAAATTGAATTTTTTTTATGTCAAATTATAAAACTATTGGAAGCATCGTTACAAACCTTGAAAGATGACATTAAATCCATTCTATAATCATTTGGTAAAAAATTATGTAATAAACGCAACTATATTTCAAGAGTCACGCAACCTCGTTAGTCTGTTTTATTACAGAGCATTCCATGGATATTAAAACCTGGATTCTTGACCGAAGGCAATTCTCAATTGTGGGCCATTAGCTATTTGTTTGTTCAAAAGATTTCTCTTTCCTCGAAATGAAAAATCTTTTGGCCTTGACTAAAAGAAGACAATTTTTAAAAAAGAACTTGGCTATTTTGTGTTACTATTAGCTTGCGGATATGCTATGAAAACAACAGTAATGTTAGCTGCTTGTGGTTGAACGATTTTAAATTTCCACCGAATGCATTCCCTTCAAAAAATCGAACCAGACAATGGCTGACATTGACGTTTTATGCTTCTTTGATGAGAAAAAATAATTGTTCAATCTAGATTGGCTTTTTCAACTAGGTAATCTACTTCAAAATTCTCTACGCACTATATTACATTACATCAGCAAAAATGTCAACTGTCAGTCAATATCATCATGTCTTTATAAAGAAGAAAGCCAATTTAACGAGAAGACAACAATATGAAAATACGGCTTATATTTAAAGGAACCTCTGATTTTTTTTTGCAACTTTTCACGTTTTCGCTGATTTTGCCCTTGGTTGATCATGATGACAAGTTGCATTAAGTGAAGATTGAGTTGAAGCTCCTTTTCCTGATTTTGACAAGGTTATGTACAATAGAATGCTTTTTTAGTCAATGGAAACAAAGATGTCTAATCCAATTTCTCCTCCATTCTATTATTTTCCCTATTCTATTTACGGCTAGTCTTCATGTACCAAAAAAGTCTGTAACATTGATGTATAGAAAAAAATGAACCAATTATCAAGTCCTCAGATTTTTAGGTAAGTATCTCTGCACTCGTAAATTTGTCACTGACAGAAAAAGCAGCCTTGATTAGGAGCTCTGAAGATTGAAAAAAAGGAAAAGCTCCATTTTTGCTCTCTGAAAGCTTAGCTTCTTATCACGATTATCTTGCAACCAATTTTCAACATGAAGGACGAAGATGACAAAAACAACTCATATACTATAAAAACGTCCATTTTTCAATATTTGCTATTTAGCTACAATTCACTAATTTTGAAGAATGTTCTCATTTTAAAAATTCAAGGCTCTTAAGCTGCTTAAACTGGAAGGCACCTCCAATTTGTAAAGTGGCACCCATTTGAGGCTAGCTGTAAAATTACCAGATTACCCAAGTGGCATGGCTGCGAGGCCCAGATCATGTGCCATATCACCCAATATGCAATACACGAGCTGGGCCTAGATTGCAGCTAGCTAACTGCATACATGCAGCATGGTTGGCGCGGCTCGACTCGAGCTCGTTCAAAGTTTTCTTCTTTGGACTTGTCAGTTTGCAGTTAGCAGGCAAGACCTGCACATTCACATCAGGTACATTGTTTAAGAGGCATCAGAATCATAACAAAATGGTCAGACTCACCGAGGAGATGATTGTGGCCAGGACCAGAGTGTCTGACATGACCAATGTGAAAAAACTCAATTGCTGGTAAGTTACGAAGATACTTTTTTAAAGCTTTTCCTTGCGAGTGCTCAAGTCAACCGGTCAGAAAGGCTAACCAAGTTTTAGTCAAGAACTTTTTTTTACTTGGCAAATATTGGTTCATTAGATAGACTGGTTAGGCAACATTTTTGCCTGACAGCAGGAGCTGAAAGTGCATTCCTTCATTTTTGTTTTAAGGCTTAAACTACAAAGAAAAATTCTTGCTTTGATGGTGTGTAGTAGAACACAAGCCTTTTTTACAAGTGCACTATAATAAATACAGAGTTTATGAGGTAATTCATAAGAGAAACTTTAAGCATATCTATGTGAATATGGTGGCTTAAAGGTACATAGTTCCAGTACAATACAAATAACAAATTGTAGAAACTTCCTGTCTGTCATGTTTGCCGTTTTCCCATAATCATTTCAATCATCTACTACTCCACTTGTTTTAAGGCCATATTTTTGTAGAGAGAATTTTCGCAGAATCATTGTGATTTCGTGATTTTCTAAAATATTCGTAGGTAGGCATAAATAGCGTGCAGCAATAAAAAGTTCCCAACTAATTTGCATGCAATCAAGGCCTGATTTTGGCAGAAAAAATAATGGCACTACAGCTTAATAGTCACGACTTTTTCAGCTCTTTTAGCATCAATTTTACCTTTAAAAGTCAAGCGCTAAAATCATGATGCTATATGTTTTTCAATTTCCTAATTATTTGGTGGGAAAAGTCACGTGACTTCCGGGGATGTGAGTGGGCGTATTACATATATAGGAGGTGTAATTTATTTATGGCCAGGTCCAAACCAAATAAGTTCACACATTTAAAATCGTTAATTTTAACGGGAATGCAGATACATCAGCATCAAAACAAAGTTGTATGCTGTTACACTTCGATAGGTTTTTACCATAAACAAGCTAATTAGGGATTTTTTGCCGTTCCTTAAATTCAATCAACTTAACTTTATATATATATTGTTTCCTTTAAGTAAAATCATACTAAAACAGCTTTGAGTCAAAGTTTGAACACTCTTTAGGTAAACTCTAAACTTCAAATTCAATTTAAATATATGCAGTTATAGATGTTTACCGTTTGATCAATGGTTCATATTGACTTAAACATAGGTGACATGCAATAACTTTTTCCTTTTTTTCAGGGGTGCAGAATTGACCGATGTGAGTGTCTTGAGAAAATTGGTGAACGTCGAAGTCTTGTCACTGAGGTAAAAAAAAAAACTTTTTCTCTCGCTTTTCTATTCATCATTCTTTTTCCATGATATATTGCGTGATTTCTTGCCTTCATAATCCTGGCATCAATTTTGTGCCACATAGGACTCATGCATTACTTTCATGTGTAATAATGATCACATACTATGCGGTAATAAAAAAGATGAAAAGTGCCTAAAAAAGCAACTAAAAAAGTAAACAAAGTTCGCCCACGTGCAAAAAGCACGTGTTCATCAAATTCTTATGATTCCCAAAGAGAAATTAGCAAGATATCTCGTGGTTTCATTTTATTAGCTGAGGATTATGTTACGTAAAAAGTTGTCCAACTTTTTTTCATAATGAGAAACTTTCATCAATTAGGGAGTCGTGCTTTCTAAAAATGCGTTACATCAGGAGCTTATCTTACAAATAGGATTAAAGCAGAAAATTTTATAGAGATAGAGATAAAAGGAGTTTTGTTGTATCATGTTGAAGCATACTTCCCTATATTGACTCTCACGTGTATTATAGCTATAGTAGATACTCCCTTGTTACCCCAGCGCGCACGTGCACTCATTCATTCTTTCTGTATTGCTTAAGCTTGCACTGAATTACACTCAGTACACATCTCGTATCAAAGTGGATACGTTCGCCTCGATCTGGTAAATCTCGGCGTAGTAGTGCTCACGGTTTCCTGGTACAAGACCAGGGATCCATCCGACTTAGCTCGAGTAGTAGTGCCTTAAGTGTCACCCACGAGGTCGGGACCAACCATGGCGTCAGTTCTCTGTCTCTTTGCATAAGAGGCCCTTTCCTAGAAGAGGGAAGGTTTGAGAAGCAGCCGAAGAAGGTTAGTGAGTGGAAAATTTCCGCCACCCTTGGCAGCATCACGACAACAAAGTGTGAGAGGCCGCCGGAGAAGGTTTCGTGAGTGGAATTGTGAAAGTTCCGCCACCCTTGGCAGCATCACAACAAAAGAGTGTCAACAAAGTGTCCATGAGCCAGGACTCAATTAAAAGTGCTGGCGAAGAAGAGTGGCATACTGCAGATCAGAACGTATTTGCAGCACTTCAAAGGCAAGTGAAAGCCTTAGAAGAAGCCAAAGAAGAAGCGGAGGGCCCCGAAGATACGCTTTTGCCAGCCACAAATAGTGACGAGGACACATTTGACACAAGTGCGGTCAGAGCAAACTTAGCGATGACCGAGAAGGAGATTCCAACTGACTTGCAATTGGCAATCGGAAAGCTTTCCGAAGCCAGAGGTGCAAGAGCACTCGAGGACCTCACCAAACAAATACATAGTCTCAATGGACACAAGAGTTGGTTGTCCAGGCACATGAATGCCGGAGAGAAGCTATGCGAGGCCCTGGAAAGGCAGAAGGACATTTCAGTTTCAGAAGCAAGAGAGCTCCAGAAGCTGAAACAAAAGTTGGTCGACCAGGAGAATAGCATCATGCAGATTTTAAATAACCTGCCGGACGAGACCCGAGTCACTCAAGCTGACAAGGTCAAGGAGATGTTCGAGAGAAAGGATGCCCTGGAATTGAAAGCACTGGCAATCACAGGCCGGTACGAAAAGGCCAACCCAACTGCCATATCGGCATCAAATGCACCGGCATCAGAGGACAGAAAAATTGTCAAGCCGGATGCAAATTTGAAGCCGAAAACGCTGAAGACTGGTGCTACAGCCATTGAGCTGCAGGTTTTTTTGAGGACTTGGAAGACCTACGTTCAAGAGTCGGAGATCCAGAAGAAGTCCATCGATGCCCAGCACACTTACAGTCTGGTATTATTTGATGCCAATCTATCAGCCAAGATTTCAGCAAAGTTGAGTGCGGAATCGCCCCTTTTCATACAAGATGAAAATGTGGGCACTCCTTGGATCCTTTCAATGGAGAGGATCGTAGTAAACGAGTTCCAGCTGGCGTTTCCATTGTCTAAGAGAAGACTGGAGTGCTTTCGTCACAAAAGTACAAACTCAAGCGAGCTGCATGGAACGAGTTGGGCTGCATTTGAGCTGAAATGCAAAGCAGCCGAGTTCGAGAGCATGGACATAGAGACAGTAATGAAGTACCTCTATATGAGCTCTCTAGCTAACAAAGCCTTACGGAAAGAGCTTATCAAGGCCGACAACTTAGCTGGCGGCAAAGCAACGATGGAAGAGCTCAAATCGGCTGGCAATATGTATGATGTTAATACAGCCACCGAAGAGGGTTACGAGAACCCTACCGTGAAGAAGGCTGGGCCTACTGCTTATCGCAAGAAAAAGGCCATGGGCTCGAATGCTGGGGCTGAGGCCGCAGGTTCAAGCCAGAAGAAGAAGCATGGAGGTTGCTTTGAATGCGGAAGTAAAGAGCACCTCCGACCAAATTGTCCGAAGGCACCAACCTGTCAATTTTGCAAGAAGAAGGGTCATGGGGCGGACAAATGCTTCAAGAAGAAAGGCAAGGGCGAGGGTGGCGAGAAGAAGCCGAATGGGAACCCGACGAAAGCCATTAAAAAATTCACAGTTAAGTTGCCTTTGAGTTTTGATTTTTCTAGCACGTTGGAGTGTAAAAACGCTATTGCTTGCAATGAGGCAATACGCATTATGAAAAAATCAAAAGATAGATACTCTCTGCCGTTCATTTTTCAGAGTCGCATCAAGAGGATGGAGGAAGATGACAGAGGGGCAGGGGTTATCAAGATGGCGAAGACCAAGAGCAGAAAAAAGAAGGAGATGCAGCAGAAGATCTCCAAGGCAGTGAGCGGGCTGCGGCCCTCATGCCTACCCAATGCTACCAGGGTCACGTCATCAAGGCCAACTCCCAAGGCCAAGCTATTATTTTGCCCTGAGGTAGGGTCTGCTTTCTCTACGTATTGCCTGCCAGATACTGGAGCAACCATTACTGTGGTTGATGAGAAAGTTGCAGCGGAGATGGGGATGCCAATATATCCCAATCCGGAGACCGTCAGGAGTGTTGATGGCACCGAAGTGAAGACGAGCAGAACATGTGAGATTGCAATATCACGTGGCATGAAGGTGGTTGTAGTAACCAATGCAGTGGTCGCTTCACTTGGTGACGAAGAAGAGGTGATTGTCGATTGGCAGACACTGGAGATACTAGGCGTGGTTGGCCTAAACATTAACTCCACGGCAATCGCAGCAACCACAATGGATATGACTCTGGAGAGCTTGAAGCTCAAGTATGCAGAGGTCTTTGCAGACAAGCTTGACAAAACCAGGTTTATGAAGGGTGAACCCATGAAGATCCACCTAGTGGATGGGGACATAAAACCTATGAGGATCTCTTCAACCAATGCCATACCGGTGCATCTCAAAGCAGCGGCGGATAAGTGCATTAAGGATTTGGAGGATGCCGACATTGTCAAGAAGCTGAAGCCAGGGGAGATGACAGATTGGACCTCTAGAGGTTTCTTTGTCATCAAGTCTGATGGGAAATCTGTCCGGTTGGTTACGGACTTTGTTCAACTGAACAAGTACGTGAAGAGACCAACCCACCCCTTTACGTCTGCATTCCATTTGTTGAAGAGCATCCCTGCAAAGGCTCAGTGGTTTGTGGTCGGAGACTGTGCGCAGGGATACCACCAGATCAAGTTGGAAGAAAAGTCATCCTACTTGACTACATTTTTGCTACCACAGGGAAGATTCCGTTATGTGAGAGCTCCCATGGGGCTCACATCTTCCAGCGATGAGTGGTGCTGCAGGAGTGACATGATCATGACTGGCCTGAACGGAAAGGGAGTCAAATTGGTCGATGATGTCCTCATCTGGGGAGAAACAGAGCAGGAAGCCCTGCACAATCTGGATGTCCTCCTCAGCAACTGCAAAACCTATGGTGTCAGCTTATCACCCAAAAAGCTGCACATGGGTGAACGTGTCAAGTTTGCTGGATTCATGGTCAGCAAGAATGGTGTAGAACCACACGATGACAACTTGAAAGCAATCAGGGAGTACCCAAGGCCAGCCAACCAGTCGGATGTGCGAAGCTTTTTGGGATTGGCTCAAACTTTAGGAAGTTTCTTGCCTGATTTGGCCCACATGTCAGCTTCATTGAGGGAGCTAACCAAGGCCAAAGTTCAGTTTCAGTGGTTACCAAGACACGAAGAAGACTTCAACCAGCTGAAGAAGATCCTGACCGGACCTTTGTTGGTGAAGCATTTTGATGTCAACAAGACCACAGTGTTGACAACGGATGCCAGCAGGTTATATGGCATCGGCTACATTCTAACTCAGTATGACCCAAAAGACCCGGACAGGAGCTACCTGATTACCTGTGGGTCCAAGGTCAACTCCGCTGCTGAGAAGAATTATGCAACTATTGAGCTGGAGTTGCTGGGAATAGTCTATGGATGTGAGAAGAGCTCACATTTTCTGCATGGCTGCCCAAAATTTTTGGTGAAGACTGACCACAAGCCTTTACTTGGTATTATGAATAAGGACATGGCAGAAATCACTAACTCCAGGCTCCTGAGGCTTAGGGAGAGGCTACTACCGTTCAACTTCGATTTGGTCTACCTTGAGGGGAAGTTAAACTTCATTGCAGATGCCTTGTCAAGACATCCCATTAACTTCTCAGATGACCACCCAGACGCTGAAGAAACAGAAACTTTGAAGAACTCAAAGATCAGCGTAATCTCAGCCCTCTCTGTCTCAGCACAAGAAGATCCGGCATTCCAAGAAATCCATGATGCAGCAAGAGCTGACAAGGAGTATCAGGATCTAATTGAGGCCATCCAGGAAGACCTTCATCATCATAAGAAGAAGGGTGTGGCCATTCATGCATTAAAGCTGGTGCCCCAAAACCTTTGGGGGCAGCTTTCAGTCCAAGATGGAATGGTTGTCATTGATGGGAAACGTGTCTTCGTACCAAAGGAAGCACGTCCATTCATCTTGAGGACTCTTCATATTGCGCATCCTGGGCAAACGAAGAGCCTGGCTACGGCCAGACAATTCTACTATTGGAGTGGTATGACCAAGGATATCAGACAATCAGTAGAAGAGTGCGAAATGTGCCAGAAGTACATGGCCTCTTTACCGCATGATGAAGAAGGCGAGAACATGGTACCAACGGCCCCAATGCAGAGTATTGCAATGGATTTGGGCCATCATGAAGGGGCAGACTATTTAATAGTTGTGGACACCTTCAGTGGTTGGCCTTGGATTTTCAAGATGGTAAGATACACTAGTGAGGAAATCATCAAGAAGTTGACGATCATTTTTGCCACATTTGGGTACCCAATCGTGATGAGATCCGACAATGCTGGATGCTTCACCTCTCATGAAATGCGTGAGTTTTGTAAAGAGCATGGCATAATTGCCACCACCAGCAGCCCTTATCACCACGAGTCCAACGGGACCGCGGAAGCTAGTGTGAAAAACATGAAAAGGCTGGTTATGAAAACCAAGACCCTAAGGGAGATGAATGCCGCTGTGCTGGAATTTCGAAATCTGGCACGAGCAGACGGCAAATCCCCTGCGAAGATGTTTTTGGGCCGTCATTTAAGGACGAAATTACCAATCTTGCATGAGATGACAAAGCTTGAGATGCCAGAACCCAGAGCTGAAAAGAAGCAATTGCCAAACGAGATCATTCCAGATTTCAAGGTGGGGGAAAAAGTGCGCATGCAAAATGCACTTACTAAGCTATGGGAGGAGTTCGGAGTCATCCTCGAAGTTCGGCATTCCGGTAGAAGCTACGTCATAAAAATGATGATGGCGTGATCAGTGTGAGGAACAAGCGCTTCTTACGCAAGCATAAGACGGCTGACCTCGATGCAAATGCATCGTTATGACTAGTAAGTAAAGCACCTCACTCAACGCCCAGCTTTTGCAGCAGCACCTTCTCCAGGAAAACATTTCCATCAGCACTCAGTAAGTCTTTTTTGATGTATACATACACCCAGTGGCTCGGTACTTTGAACACGCCGACCGCAGAAGAGGCTAAGAAAAACGAAGAGAAGTTAGCTGCCCTAATTGCAAAAAGCATTGTAAAAAATTGTCCCCCTGTAAATTGCACTTGGTCGGAGGTTATAATGGGATCAGGTCAAAGTACAACCAACAGCGCCGACAAAGCGAAGACTCAGGTTGTTGATGAGACCAGCCACACTGGTATTAGGCTAGCGGACATCGATATCATGGTTCCGCAAGGCTCCAGCGAGGAGGACAAGTCAGCTGCTGAGGCAACTGGCAGAGATGTCACGCATTGGATCTTCTATGGAGTGGCCTTTTGCGCTTTGATGGCTTTGCTATGGATTGGACTGCGGTTCAGGAAATGGCGGAAGAAGGCCAGCGCGAGGAAAAGGGCCAGAGACTCACTGTTGATCATGCACTCCCAAGCTGCAAATGTGCAGCCACCGGTCTACCCCCAACAAGCCCCTGCCCCATATGGCTGTCCAGGCTATGCGTCACCCTATGTCACGCCCTTCGCCTCGACAATGTCCATCGCCCCGACCCCTCATCCGATGGTTTATCAACCTTTCCCAGGAGTTGTACAGAGCTTGCCAAACATGGCTTATGGAGCCTCCCCGCTGGGAAGTTCACCAACGGTTTCGCATCCTGACTCGCCCCCCTTGCAGGAGGAGGAGCAGAGACGGCGAAATCGTCTCTTTGCCATCTCTTACAACAATATCTAAAGTGTTTTTCTCTGTGTTGCAGGCATGTCAGAAGCCCGAGGTGACCGTTCCCCCATTGATTGGGATCATCCCGATTGGGACCCCAACGCACCTGTAGATGAGCGCCTAATCGCACCAGCGCCACTCGATGTAGCCAGCCTCAATGAGTTGGACGATGTAGCCAAGCTCAAAGCCGAATTGGCGAAAGCCAAGGAGGAAGTCTATGATGCCCAGTACAGGATCACCGAACTGGAGCATAATCTGGCTGAGGCCAACCAGGAGGTCAGGGACCTCATTTGGACGAAGGATGTGCTGCGTGCGGATTTGAAGCACCAGTACAATGGCTACAGGCGAATGCTGGACAAAATCTTCGACAATATCCACAAGGCCATGAACTCGCCTGGCAAGAAATGGAAGCGGACTCGGATTGTCCCCATGACACCCCTGAGGGTAGTTGTTGACGCCGAAGGGGTCCGCAGAATCTCCAGACCGTGTTACGAGAACGCGGAATCTGCCAAGCATGATGGGTTCTCGGCCAGGGCCGGTAAGGCATATACCCGTCAAGGCATAATGCTGGAGGCCGAGCTCATTGGATTCGGTCAACTGGACAAGGCATGCAAATTGGATGATGGTTCCGAAGATGAAGCTTCCGTCACGAAGTCCGAGGTCATCAAGATCCTAGACTTGAAGCGTGACGAGTTGGCCAGAGATGATCGCCAGAAGTATGGCATTTTTGTAGCTGCAATGGTAGCTATTGGTGTTGGCATGTTCATATGGTGCACCAATGGAGGGGAGGTTGCTTTGACGACATCGCCTTGAAGAGCAACATAGAGAAATGAAGACACTGGATCGGATGATGGAACTGAATTTTGATACGCTATGCATTTTTCCTATTTTTCTATTTTCATTAGGTTTTTTATGCTCTCATCGAAATTCTCGCTTGCTAGGTATATCATAAATCCTAGGCCCCAAAATTAGAGTAGTTCGAGGTCAATTGATAGGCTAATATGTTAGTGATTACAGCTACCCAGGGGTATCCGTACCCACTTGGGGGAGGTGTTGTATCATGTTGAAGCATACTTCCCTATATTGACTCTCACGTGTATTATAGCTATAGTAGATACTCCCTTGTTACCCCAGCGCGCGCGTGCACTCATTCATTCTTTCTGTATTGCTTAAGCTTGCACTGAATTACACTCAGTACACATCTCGTATCAAAGTGGATACGTTCGCCTCGATCTGGTAAATCTCGGCGTAGTAGTGCTCACGGTTTCCTGGTACAAGACCAGGGATCCATCCGACTTAGCTCGAGTAGTAGTGCCTTAAGTGTCACCCACGAGGTCGGGACCAACCAAGTTTTATTTGGCGTTACGCTTGATTTGCCGCGAAACATTTGGGAGTGAGTGAGCATTGTTATTTATTGACCTTGCTTGGAATTCTGCGCAAGATTTCCTTACATTTCGTGAGATCCAGCTCACACCAAATATTCTTCCTTGAAAATGTGCTCGAATTCAGTATTTCGCATTGCTCAAGGAAAACATGCCCTTATTTGCCTTTTTTCTGCAGAAATCAAAAAGTACCTTGAAGGGTTGCGTGACTGAAGCAATTAAAGAGTTGCGCCACATATCAGCAGGCAGACCATTGTTTACTCTTTGTAGTTTTTTGTGTAGCTTTATTGGTGTCTAATTGCTCCATTTTGGAATCATGTCAACTTGTAAATGTTGAAAATCACGCGTGACTTGGCATCGCAGGCATGCGGAAATCTACAAAAATAAGCTAAAAATCCGCCATCTTAATAAGGATTTCCAGCGCTGAAGTTGTGTTACGTGATATTCCTCTAGCTAGAATTCTCCAGTTAGAAAAAAACGAGCGTAGGACGAAAATAACCAACTGAAAAAAGGACCCCATGGCCATTTTACTGGTCTCATTTTCAACCACTGATCACCTATTCTCATTTGACGCAAATGTAAAAAAAATCTAGCGAAAGTTGGCATCGGCAAAAAACGAAGAATTGGCACACACACACACACACACACACACACACACACACACACACACACACACACACACACACACACACACACACACACACACACACACACACACACACATGGGCTTTGGTTGCATGTTTGAGTCCGTAGCTACGCCCTTGGCTGATAAAAAAGTTTACCAAAGTTGCGTGGGGGCTTTTTTTCTGATGATTCCTCTTCTTCATTTTCAGTGTCAATTGCATCACAACCTTGGCTGATATTCAAAATTGCAAAAACCTGCAAGAGCTCTATATTCGGAAAAACAAGATTCCAGACCTGAATGAGGTCTGCTGGCTCAGAGAATTAACCAAATTGAAAAACTTGTGGCTGGAGGAGAACCCGTGCTGTAACCAAACACAATCAGAGCTGTGAGTGCGCTTCTCTTTATGGGTAACGCGCGTAGCTCATTTTCGGCAAATGTAGGCCATCTGTGGGTGTGAGTCTAAATTAGCTGAATTTTATTGCAGGTATAGGGCCACAGTGATCCGGAATTTGCCCCAGTTACAAAAATTGGACAATGTTGTGGTGCAACCCGATGAAGTTGCGGATTCCATGCGTCGTGGCATTGAGCTCATTCATCCTTATGATGCAGATGAATCCATCCCTTATACAACTTATGCTCCACCTGGACCCCAATCTTACCAACAGCAACCACAACATCAGGTACTTTATCATCAAGTAGATGCAGAGCGCCGCACCTCTTCACCATTTCACAAAAATGACATCACTCTGAGCTAAAGACAACAACAAAGAAAAGTAGTTACCCGAGAACAGAGCTACCAGTCAAAATATAGACTTGAGTTCTGCCTGGCGGCAGCCATAAGAAAAAAATCAGCTGCAATAAGCTAACTGGGAACAGAGCTACCAGATGATGATATCTATAAATAGACTTGAGCGTGAATCTGTCCTGTTTGGCATGATCTCATTATTTTCCTCTCTTGCACTCCTTTTTCATTGTAGCATCATCAAGCACCAACTTCTTCCATTTCTGGATCGAGAAGAGGCAGCCAAATCGATTCTCAAGCACACCAACAGCACCAGTATGATGAAAGGAGAATGTCAAGTACAAGCCAATTTGAACAGGTATACCCAGCACTAAACTTTGCACACAGCAGATTTTCCCACTTATTTTTAGAGCTTACAACACTACTCAATAGCTAATATTTTGTAACCCATACTCATATTCTGCTACATGAAGCAAAAAAGCATTTTTTTGCTGTACTGAATACCACCTTTGAAATATTTGAAAGCAAGGAAATCTGATTTACAACCTCTTTCATCCTGAAAGAAGGATATGGAAATAAGCAAATAGAATTTATATTTGACTACCAACACATTTTTCCTTTTACCTCTATTATTAATGCTACATATCAAAGACCTGATAATCAAGCCTTGAGATTAATTGATTTTGTGCATGACATCATCTCACCTGTAATTGATCACTTACCAAATACAGTATTCGTGTCCGAGTCGTCGAGTGAGCAATCAGGTGTTTGATCCACCTTTGGTGCCAACAAATGGCAGCATCACCACCAACAGCAGCAGCATCTCTCCTGTTTTAGAAGCCTCAGCAGCTTCTCAAGATCAGGTAAAGAAAGACTGAAACAACTGGTGGAATGTTATGTTGTTGGGTGTCTGGCTGAACCTAGCTGATTGACAAGCTACAAAATGTCAAAAAGAAAGACCTATCAAAGAGTCCTCCTCTGTATAATGTATAATATTTTAAATGTGGGTGGTAGATCTGTTGATGTTGAGCATATCTCCATCTAGAAGAAGGCTTTTTACACATATTTCCAATTTTTCCTTGCAGTCTTCTTACTCAATGGTCAGATCTGGAAGTGTCAGCTACATGGAAGATGGCTATGTTCCAGATTATCACACAGGCAGAAAACTCAGTACTCAATTGGACCAAGTAATGAATAGATTATTTTTGGAAATGACAAAGGTTCAAAACGTGTGTTTTTTCAGGGGCCTGTAAGGAGATCACCCAGAGTGAGTTTACATTCCATGGAAGAGCCAGTGAGGAGAATGAGCATTCAAGATTCAGGCAATAATTACGAGGATGAGCGAAACGCAAACTCTTACAACGTTTCAAGAGCCAACAGCGTTCAGCCTTTGGACCCCTATCAGCATCAGCCAAGAAATTCTTACACCAGATCCAATGTGAGTGCACGATCCTTTTAGGGCACGTTTTTTCAAGCCAAATGCCCCACGGTGGCTGGTAGGTGGCGAAGTGAATGTGTGGGTGTCAAGTCTTTAAGAGCTGCTGCAGATGTGCACACATAATTTCCCACTCAAATTGTACGTAGTATACTGCACTATTTTGCATGACAACAAAGTAGCGAGCAGCTGACTTGATTAACAGTGGCCGAGGACCGAGTCGAGCAAATTTGGGCCGCAAATGATCCATCTCCTATTTTAGGGAGCAACTTTAATAATTGCTCCTCTTTTGGGCGATCACAGCTGCTATAGCTGCAAAAATAGCTCCTATGATGCATGAAAAGATCACTTGTTCTCCTTTGTGTTAAACCTTGTAGGCTCTGCCCTTAAAAAGATGGAGGCATCGATTCGATCTACGTGTTCTACATATCAGCACCTGATGCGAGATCGATATTATTAGCTCTATTAATCTTTCATGGAATGCTCTACATCCAGCTTTTCTTGAGGTTGTGTTGGCTTTTTGCAGAAAAAAGGAACCTTCTTCAAAGCTAAAAAAATAGAAAAAAGAAACTTTCTTCTAAAAAAAAAGGATATGATCATCAAAAACAATTTTCAAAGCATAAATGACAAGAATATAATATGTTTTCTGTATTAGAAAAAGGCATTTGAGTCCATTTTTAGCTTGTGAAACTGCATTAAAAATGATGATTGTGCAAAAAGGTCAAATCTGGATTTTTCCAAGCTCTTTTACAAAATGTTAACCACTCTGCATGAAAAATGGGTGACTGACCTATTTACTAACACTTTAGAGCGATCCAGCCGCAATCGTGGGCTCAAAATTGGTCGCAGCCAACAAGAGGAGCCTCAGTGCCAAATCCTCATCCAGGACTTTGGGCAAATTGTCAAAGGCAATCAAGGAGCAGTCCGAGACGAATGATCCGGATTGTAGTGCCAATAACCTTTGCAAATCCAGCAGACACAACTCTGACGAGGACGAGCAAGTGAATTTCTGCAGCCTCCAATTAGATCAGAGGCTGCTGCTATCTAGTAACAATACTGTTGCATCGAGTGGTGGCAAACTAAAACTCCCCTCTTCTCCTACTAATGCTGATTCTACTAAAAAATGCATGAACTGCAATGGAGGAGCCTCGTCCCCTTCAACAGCCTCGACGGCCTCGACAGGAAAGGTAAAACTGATGAAATGGCCCATCGTTTTTCACAGCCTTCCGGAACTCGGTTCCGCCATTTCGCAACTTTTGCATTTTTCTGCTACGTACTAACTAATTTACATCAGCATGAACGCGTACAGTGTGAGCAGGGTTAAAAAACTTGGAATTTGCAGATGTCGTACGAGGAGGATCCGAGGTCGATTTTGGCCTCGCATTATGAGCAGACGTACGAGGCGGTGGATCAGCAAATAGCCTCAGCTCAACAGCTTCTCGAGGAGCGAAAGTTGAGGTCGCAAATCTCGCCTGAAAGGCCTTATCCACGAAGGCCTAAAAATAGGGTACACAATCCGCTTTTCACATACTTTACACAGCTAAGAAGCCCCGACTTCCTAAATTCATTTTTTGCTTCACTGTGCGCGTTTATGCTTATTTTTGACTATTTTTGAAATGAGCCTTTTCTTTGCAGAATTCCAACATTTTATCAGCTGTTTTGTGCTTGATAAAGGAATTGGATGCGCCCAGTTTGGAAGTGGCGGAGATGGCAATTCGTTGTAGAATGGAAGAACTGGATGATTGAATTAACATCGGCCAATGTAGAAGAAGACGAGAGGAGTTTGAGCTAATCAATGCTATTGTAGCTGCATTATACGCTATATACACACTACTACTAAATGTACCTAAAAACTACTGTACGAATACTGCATTACATAATGGAAGTGTATACCGTACGTATTTTACGTACTTGACTACAATTTGAAAAAATCCCCTCTATTTTAGAAATAAAGCCCAGCTTCCAAAGACCCTCAAAAGTTGGTAGCTTCAATACTTAATAAGAAATCTAGCCTTAAGCTCATAGATTTTGTATTTTAAAAAGTATTCGTTTCTCACAGCAGATCTTTGGAAGAAGAAGACTGAATAGCAACTTATTTCTATCTTCTCCGGAAGGCATCAAAAAAGAATCATTAGGAATTCGTCATAAAAGTGCCAATTTTCGGTAGAAATCAATAATTTTAAGGCCTTGGAATGCATTTAGTAACATTGAAAAAAGAAATCGTCAAGTGTGAAAAGCATTTTGTCTGGACGTGAAAAATGTTCATTTACATTTCCTCAATGCGAACGCAAAAAGTACGATCCGGATCGTCGGTCATAGCGAGGATTGACGCGCTTGGTAATGCGTATTGTACGCAAATGTTTCCGAAAAACAACGTTTCATTACATCATTGAACATTGCCAAAAATCTATAATTTAATCAAGGCCGTTCACATGCATAATAACTCAGTCGTTGACCTCACAGTGAGGAAAATGCATCAAAAAGGATCGCTTTTTTCGCTTCTCAGCTTTTGTGACAAGCAATTCACGTCAAATTATCATTGTACATTGACGAGACCTTTATAGTTATGGTAAATCTTTGTGAGTCCCTTTTTCAAATGTCACAGATACTCCGACATGAGCATGAAGAACCATTTGAAAAGAAGAACAATTGTGATTGAAAATAGAAATGAATTTTTACGTGGGCTGAAAATGAGGCTTACCTGTTGAATTCGCAGGGTTTTCGAGGCAGAGATTAATTTTTTTTTATCTTCTTTTGTCTTACACAAAACTCCAAATTCACAAAAGGCTTGAAGAGATTTCGCGCTAAAAAACCAGAACACTTAGTTGTTGTGTAATCACCCCGTAGTAGAACAAAAGTTAACGGAAAACGCCACTCAAAGGCATTTTTTGAAAAACAAAGGTATAGATGGAAACGCTGCAACTAAAACAACAACAAACAACATAAAGTTTGAAAATTCCAGCTGAATCCAGCAAAGCCATGGCTATAACTTGCAAATTTTGCGTTCACCGCAACGCAACGCGTCCAGGACATCAATTTCAAATAATCCCGGAATTCAAGAAGAAAAATACATTTACCAGCGCTGCTGCTGCTGCTGTTGCTGTGGCAAAGTGGCTATAAAATAATTGGAAAAATCATCCATGCGTGTGTGAGGAACATAAGTAAGCCGAAAAACGACAAAATTCCTTCAGTGGTTGGCAGAATTCAAGGCAGAAAACAACTCTGGAAAAAGATGAAATCTCTAACGATTTTACTGGTTGTTTTGGGGCTTGTTAGCATTGGCAATTGCCAGTTTTTCAACGCATTCCGCAACTTTTTTGGAGGCGGTGGCGGAGGCAGTGGCGGATTTGGCTTTTTTGGGGGTGGCTCCAGATTCAGGGATGATGGTACTCAAAGTCCAGTGTCTTCAGGCAAGGATGAAATTTTCCCCACTGACTGTGGCAGGGATACTGGGACTGGCAGAGGAAAGTTGTGCTTCCCTGATGGCCAACTTTGCGCAGAACGTAAGTGACTTTTTCCCATTTGGACAGATTTTTTTTGTTGAAGCTACAGAGAGAAAGTTCATCAGGCTGGTTGATAGATGGTGCAATAATTTTTTTCAAAGTGTGAAACTTTGCGCAAAAATCTTGCAAAATTGAAAGTTGTGGCCAGATTGCATATGCTTTATTAATTGCATAAGAGTGGTGTATGGCACTGTGTTTGAAATTCGAAAAGCAAGTTAAAAAACTGGTTTGACTAAAGCAACAGGCATAAAGCCGAGCCCTGAAAATGACTTGCAAAAGTGCATCAAGAACCACTATATCAACTCAAAAAAATCCTCCGTTATCCCAAATAATGGTTGCTTCAAGTAGAATGGTCAGACTTTTTTTCTTTGAACTTTGCTACAAATTCCCGGAAGCCAAGTGGACAAATTTAGGCCTGGGTTCATCATCATCTTTCAAGCTTTATTAACAAAGAAAGTGACTCCGGAAAAGGTCAAAAGATTAGCAAGGTGTGACCAAATGGGATCATCATGCAATATAGGAAGGAAGATGGTATTTGCTGGAAGTATAACTACGCGACGACAAGGAAGTTAGTTGTACTTGTTGTACTTTGTCAAATTTCGAGGAATTATCATGCTACATAACACAACTGTTTCTGAAGCGTTGTTGACTCAGTCGTATTAATTACACAACAGGGGGCGCTGCAAAAGCGGGAAGTTAGAGAGGGATATTTCAAAAGAGGGATTTTTTATGTTGACGCAGCTGTTTGTTTACTTACACGTTGACCAGTGTGCGCGGCGAGCGAAAAGTCGCCTATTTTTGGGTCTTATTTTATTACAGTAAAATTGCCTTAAGGCATCATCTTAGTCAATAACCTCTTTGCATTTTTGTCTAAAGAAAGATACGTTTTCATTGAACTAAGCTTGAAATAGTGGCCAAACAAGGGCCATAAAGGTCTATGCACATGTTTTGGCCATCGAGTGGCATTTTATTTGGCTTTAGAGGATAGCTAATATAAGCGCAGATCGTACTTTCATCATCACAATAGATAGCAAAAAAGGAGCAGTGCCATTGTTTGCACCCAAATATGGGAATTTTTTGCTCAAAAATGACAGAGCATGGAAACCATCTTTGTTGTTGCTGTTGTGATCTCAATAGTTGTTTTTATAATTCGACCTTGTTGGTGATCTACATTTGCAATTCAAAAATGCAGATGCAGCCAACCGATTTGGCTTGAAAAATAACGCGGAAGAAGAGCTCGCGTGTTGCCCCAAAGAAATTCAAGGTGAGCCATAAGTAGCCAAAGCTCAAAATTACTCATTATTTGAGCAACCGACAATTGGGCTGAGTCATAATTCTTCCTTGATTGACAATCGTGATTTGACGTAAAGCAGCCATGATAAAGGGATCATGAACTTTTAAGATTTGTTCCGCAATTTGTCTTGTGCGTCACACATTTTGGGATCGTCTTCAATTTTGGGCCCCGGTCATCTGCTTCCCCACCTAATTATCAAAAGCCATCCAGATTTATCTAGAGCAAAAACAAGAAACGACCTTGGATGACTTTGAACTCAGCTAACAGGGAAAAGTAGACAAAAGGTAGCCTGTAGACATTTTAATAAAGTGCTACAGTTGCAGTAAATCAAGATTTTCATATTAGCATTATTGTCTTGAGCTATCTGCGGCGAAAATCTCGCCATTTAGCACAAGTCATTAATTTTTTTTAAGTTTCAAACTTCGCAAAAAGGCCCATGGCCATCCTTTTTTCCCGTATAATAACATAAAGAGCAGAGTAGAGAGCAATTAAGTTTTTACTTATCTGATTTCAAGGTAGTTATAATTTTGAATGTGTTTCGCCCGCGCCATCACTATAGATGAGACGGGCCTTCGCTCCGTTTGCGTAGCGTAGCTATAGCGTGCGTTGTTGCGTCAACTGTGTGACCGTAGTCGAAGGTTTTTTCTGCGTAATCCTACAAAGCTATCCCTAAAGCTAGGAGAGTCAATCAGTCGATCCTAAAATCTCGAACAGTTAACATCAAAATGAGGCTGTTGTCCTTGTGTGGTCTTGTGGTCTTGATGGCCCTCTTTGGCACATCCAATGGACAATTTTTCAAAGCCTTGGCCAATTTGTTCGCAAATCCCTTCAGAGCCTTCACTGGGCCCAGGTTCAAGGACGATGGTACCCAGAGGCCAGGCTCTACTGGCAGGGACGAACTTTTCCCCACTGACTGTGGCAGGGACCCTGACAAGGGCACTGGCAAGTTGTGCTTTCCTGACGGCCTTTTGTGCCAAAACAGTAAGTTTAGTTACGTTTTTTGTATTGGCCAAAAGTGGACATTTTCACAGTTAGGAATAATAAAATTGCAATTAGCACTAGAATTCCGCATTGGAGCTAAAAATGTCTTCATGTGTAGCTAAAATTCTAGCCATCTGTAATGGTGCTAATTTGGCTATTGTCGAAATTGGCCTTGTCAGTCCAATGATGATCGGAGGCTCACAAATTCCCACCTCCTCTCGGTACATCGACTAAGCAGGAAACTCGGCTAATTTAACGACTTTTCAGAGTAACCAAAACTTTTTCCTAGGGTCAAGGAAATGGAAAAACTATGGTTTTCCTCTAGGTCACGAAATTCACATAATTAGCCCTTTGCAGCTAATTTCCTCATTTTTTGCCTCAAAAGGCCTTTTAGCCTTCTTTAGTCAAATATGAAGCATAAAAAACTACTATTTTAATATAATAGCGAATACGACAATCCGCTGAAAAGTTTTGTTACATAAAAGAATTTCATAGTGTGATGCAATATCTTGTTTTTTTCTCTCTTGGCAAGATCAATGTCCTAGAGTGACCTTAATTTTTGCCCTGCAGCCACTTCTAGCTTTTATGGTCAGTCAACTAATTATTCTGAATGGGATGAAATTCAATTTTTAACGCGCGCACAAATCCGAAAAAATCCGAGCCTTTGGCTATTATTGGCCTTGCTGTGGAACATCTGACAACACTTTATTAATTGAAACGAGTATGGCAAGGTCAATTGTGATTTGTTTGCTGCTCATTATTGATCAAGGCCAGAATCGGGTAGAATTTGCCAAAGTGGCCACATATTTCTTTACACTCTTCGTGATCTCATTTTTCTCCCTATCTCGGCCTTGCCAATAAAATCTGCCTCATTTTGGGTTTGTATGCAGGAAAAAGAGTTGTTGCCAACATATCCTTGAAAAAAGCCATTACGAAGGGACACTTTTTCATGTGAAGATCGTGAAAACGAGCTCAAACTGTTGCTAACAATTAAGGATATGAAAAAGCCAACAAGTGTTTGCTGTTGCAGCAATTCTACGAGTGGTTTTTAATTCGTGTGTAGTACTACGTCAATTCTGACAAATCATTCGATACGTATTTCAAAGTGCAGCAACAAAAACAACAATCAGTAAGCTTCAACGAAGGTCAGTTTTGTTTGAAAAAAAAGATACTCAAGTCACAAAACCTGAGTGGGTGTCGAACATGGAAAAAGTTATCTGCTGCAGCAGCAGCAGCAGGAGTATTGCACCCTGGGGTAAAGGGGCCACAAAAATATTCATTGCAATAATCCATGCTATGTACCTAAATGGATTTTTTCAATTTTCAATGGCGCAAACATGTACTTTTTGATGCAAGTACCCCGAGGTGATTTTGTGGGTTTCTACCCACACGGAAGAAACTCAGTTTCTTTTCAACCTTTACTGTGCCAAGATGGGTTTCAAAACATCCTCAGGAATTCTCTTCCTGATTGTTTTGCTCTTTTTCTCACACAACTGCCACGCTCAATTATTGAGTATGCTGGTGGATTTCCTCAACCCACTTTACAACGCGTTTAGTGATCCAAATTATTATAACCAATTTCAACCTGCTCCTTCTCGGCCGGGGCAATTTCCGGGGGCTCCCGGTCAATTCCCGCCGGGTTTCGACCCGGGAACCCCGAATCCCGTGGCCACCGGCCGCGATGAACTTTTCCCGGCCGATTGCGGACGACACATCCACGACGGAACCGGGAAATTGTGCTTTCCGGACGGGATTTTGTGCCAGAACCGTAAGTCATTCAATTTCTTGGAAAACGGCCTTGAAATGAAGGGTAGGAAAAAGTTGCATCAGCGGCCAAGGAAAAAAGGTTTGGTGCTACATGTTGTTGGTGGGTGTCAAAGCAAAATCATCACGAAATGACCCTGAAAACACCACGCGAGCTTGCTTGGCACTGATCCATAATTGATAGCAAGGCAAGATTAGCTTGACGTTACCAAGTTTTTAGGGGCGCGTATATTTAAAATGAGAGCGTAGTTTGCAGCTAAGGTTGCGTGACTTTGCAGCGCAATTGTTCCGATAAAAGAAGAATTCTCGAAAAACAACTTTATATGTAATAAATAGCTTTTCCATTAAAACTTTCCTATTCGTCCAACTGATTGATTCAATGAAATTATTTTTCATTAAACGCATTCATACAAAATTAGATTTTTAATAGTTTTTACATTGAACTCCGACTTGCTTATTAAAATGTATGTTGATGCCTGGTTCACCTGCAAATATAAGTAAATGCAAAATTAATACATGGCTTTTCCTTCGAATGCAATTTTTTTAATCAAGATTTCCGCATGATATAAATATTACAGATTTCTAATGTTTCACTGGGAATGATTTCAATCCTGAATATCAATCATAATGCAATAAATTGGAGAACCATGCGAAAATCGGCTTATTTTATGTATTATCAACTTGAATTATTAGCATAGTTTTCTGATTATGTATGATCATTTACAAATTAGAGTTCATAATTGTTGTTTCGGATTGTTTCACGCTAATAAAGGTGAACAATAAAGCCTATCTGATCTATTAATTTGTGGCCCAAATTAAAAGCCCGAAGAACCGATGCATCTTATCTAGTAGATTCTTCAGTTGATGATACAACTTTATGTAACAAATTGCTGATGGGAAGTTGATGTTCTTCTAGGAAATGAATCAAACCAGATCGAGATTATGGATCTGAGATAAAACGCATTAATAGCGGTTTTGTCCCGAATTATAGGCCTCAATTAGCACAGCTCAATCCATCACTAAAATGCCTGCTCTTATCATAAGACACGAAACACCGCAATCTCCTTTTTTGTATTATACTATTGAATGACGAACTGTCTAAAAAATGAACTCGTTTCCGCTAGAATAAAGGGCAAATCTCGCGTTGCACACTGGGCCGCGAGTAAACATATCCCACTTGGCTGACATGGGTGGTGAATGATCGCTTATTGCTCACTGTGGCAACGGAGCGAAATATTATGTATTAGAGCGTGGTAGCCAAATAAAATAATAACAATAAGCGGGATCATCTCGTCTCAGGCGTCGAAGTATGCAGAAAAGGCCAAGGTCGTCCACTTTTGAGGAGCATGGTCAAAACTCGCCGTAGCCGATCTAGTTGCCTTACTTTTCGGGTCGTTCTCAATTTCTAAAGCAAGCTAGGTTAAATTCGAGTTACGAAAAAACTGCTCGAAGAGCAGACTTGATTACCTTTCTTAGATTTGCAAAATACGATGCTTGACTCAATTTACGGCCTAAATTGAGCGCAACAGCTTAATACGGTTTTTCACATCTCATTCATCTTGTTACCGTATTTAGCAAGGCTCTATTCAATAAATGCGCAATTATTTCATCGAATTATTCACAAGCCAATTTATTGAGGAAGCTGAAAAAATTGCTGATAAAAAAGAGTCACTTCTCAACTTTGTTCACTTGCAACCTTTTCATACTTGGTCAGCTTTGATGTAACATTTAGGAATGGTCAAAAGCAGCAAAAAATATCGAGCATGAGCTACCAATCTTGCCATGCCAATCTGGATCAATTAGCCACGTGCTTGCTTGAACCAGTTAGAACATTGCACGATGTACTAGTTTATGAGTTCGGAAGTGTTATCCTAGTAACAGACACTTTTTTGGCGAACCGCAAATGAGCTGAGCATATTGTAATATTATTTTGGAGCGGTTCACTAAGTTGCCAATATCTTTCTCAACTGGGCATTCTTTTTCCTCAATCAGCTTCACAGTGGGCTTTGACAAATTTGCTGACATTTTGGCTTTTGGGGTAAACACGTGCATTTTGTTGCCCACACGCCCAAGGCAAACATTTAATTGCTGCTTCCTAGCTGATGCATAATTAGTGCACATATCTCTTTTTAAGAATATGTTCATGATCAACTTTTGCTGAATTGCATATATAGTCATAAAAAACTAGTTTTACCCGGTTCCACGTCCGAACTTGTTATGATAACCCAAGCATCTGCTCAGCCAAAAGATATGCAATTTTAGGAATTCGCTAATTTTTGCCGGGTTCTCCCGCATATAATTATGAATGATAATATGGCATAGCATTGGAGTGAAATACTTGAAAACTTAAGAATCAGAGGAAAAATCTGAATGAATTATGGCAATAATTATTCACAGATGAACCAGTTCTCTGATGTCTTATTTGGTGGGATCAAATGTGTTCATGCTCTTCGAGTAGGATGTGGAAAGAACCGCTAAAAATCAACATCACCCCCTTAGGGGGCCACCAAACTTTGTGTACTGTCCAAAAAAACCAGACTGATTTTTTTCTCTTCCGGGTCTCTTTCTGTAGTGGTAGCTCCGAAATAAGGTGGAAAAGCTGTAGCAGCTAGCAGAGTTGTTTTGAAGTGAGCCCATTAAAAACGGTCACTATTTAGTTTGGTGGACGACGATTTTGGAATGACATAAATCTTGCTTGCTGCCAGCAGCCCAAATGTCCTTAATTGAGCTAGCAAGAAAACCTACGCTATAACTAGATACATGCGTGCTTCTACATACCTTATTAAATTGCACGCATTTCATCTAGTCTAGCCTAGCTTTGAAAAAAAATGCCGTTGCCAACTGGTTCTTTATTCAGTTCATGAGTGATAAAAGAGCTCATTTCCTTGTGGAATTTTTTTGAAGCTCAGCATGAAATTTTAAAAAAAGATAAGAAATTCCTGTTAATTTCAATGAGTAATACATAGGTTGCGCCATGACGCAAGGTGTAGAGTACGCTCGTACGAACGCCGATCTACCAAAAAGTCAATGATCTCGTTTAAGGCGCGAAATATGCGCCCGCCCTTAAAATACTACTACACATTTGGTGTTGCCTCAAGAGCAACTTCAGTCTTTGACCAACCACGATTCCGTCATGAGGATTCTGGCATTGTCTGCTCTTCTTCTCTTGCTGGCCTTTGCGGCGCAAGGCCAACTATTTGGAGGCTTCTTCAGAGGCTTCCAGTCTGGAGCCTCCAATTTTTTCAGGCCAGTCACCCAAATGTTCAGCAGGCCAGTTCAGCCGTTCCAGCCTTTCCAGCCTTTCAGGCCTTTCAGTGGCCAGAGCTCTGGCAGTTCTCAGGGAAATACTAGAGACAAAGGCACAAAATCGCCTCAAGCTACTGGCATTGACAAGTTGTACCCTGATGACTGTGGAAGAGATGAGAAAAATAAGGGGCAGCTCTGCTTTCCTGACGGAGAACTGTGCAAAAACAGTAAGGAATACTGCGGCGTTTTCGTGCTTATTTTGGCCCTTTTATGCGGAACAGTAGGCGGTACTTTTCTATTGTTGCGTTACTTCAAAGAGGAAGCCTCGTATTGCTCCTTTCTCTTTACAGCTTGCGCGCATCTTTCATTAGTGCATTTCCCATAATTTCCACATGACTAAGATTGATTTTTGCTCTTTTGCAGGACTGAACAATGGCGGCATTGAGAGGTATGGTAACCACAACTACCTCTTTTCCTGGCAATCCAATGACCCATCCGTTCGATCTGCCAACTGGGATTGGTTCAACGCAAGAAACTACTGCAGAAAACGTTGCATGGACTTGGTCAGCTTCGAGACCCAGGACGAATACGAGTGGGTCAAGCAAAGAATGGGAGGTGCGTAATTTCTACATTTATTCGGATCATTCAGGAAGTCAATTTTTTTCCTGCTCTGTGTGAGTGGGGGCTTAAGATTTACGACCTGATTCTGCATTGGTCGTGCCAAGAAGTCCACGATGATGATATGGAATTTAATCTTGTTCCAGGTGTCAAGTACATTTGGACTTCTGGACGTCTCTGCAACTTTGATGGTTGCGATCGCCCCGATTTCTCCCCCAAGAACATTAACGGATGGTTCTGGTCTGCCAATCAGGTCAGGTTGAACCCCACCAATGGCAATGCTTTCCACGATTGGTCCTTCACCGGTGGCTTCAACCCCCCACAACGCCAGCCTGATAACCGTGAGCAAATCCAGCAGGGAGGTGAAGAAGAGGCCTGCTTGGCTGTCCTCAACAACTTCTATGGTGATGGCATCAAGTGGCACGATGTCTCTTGCCACCACGAAAAGCCCATTGTCTGCGAAGACACTGAGGGACACTTGAATTTCGCCAGGCAAACCTTCCCCAACATCAGGATTCCCTAAATCTCCAAAACATAGGTTCTAAGTGGAGTGAGGCTTAACCACTATGGGCTATTATTTATTATCATTATTGCTGTACAATTTGAATACAACTCTCTCATAAGTATTTGAAACGAAAAAGAAAATAAAGCATTCCTCCCTTTGTGAAGAGTAGTCTTATTATTATAATTCGTGTTTGATTGATTTCCTCATAAAAAGACACTTTGGTAGCACTCAATTATTTGTTCCTTTTTTTAAACTGATTTTAATAAGGTAACATAATTATCATAGATTTTAGTCACTATGGCATGGTAGGGCATAAACTACGTATATTTAACTGGTTAATGCAGCTCCCATATCAATTTTTCAATTATGAAACTTGTAATGTTTGAGGATGCAAAACATAATACTATGATATGAAACCCGAGTTAAAGTTTGCCAGGACGAACGGAGCGAGGGCGGCTAACTAACGAGTTGAATATTTAATAGGCGCCATAAATTGCTGTAATCACTTCGGTGTGAAATTGGGCTTGAAATTGCAGGCTTGCCAATTTCTCGTCACAACATCAACAAATATCCCTTCAAGATCATCTTTGCGCCGCTCTAGAAGTTGAGCCGGTATATTTGCTTACTCGTAGCATAAATCCTTTCTCAAATGGAGCATCTCTTGGCTTGTAGCGCGGCTCTAAAGAGAAAGCTGAACTTGCCTATTAGCAGCGAGCTTTTCGAGTCGTCTCCGGAAAGAAGCTTCAAGTGTCAACTTTCCATTCGTTGTGTTCAGACACGGAATGCCAGAAATTTCCAAACTTCTCTGCCCAAATACTTTTACGCTAAATTAGAAAAAACCCGAAAAAAGGCTTTTTACGGATCAAGGTTGCGTGAAACCACTATCGAAAGTTCCGGCCCAAATCTAATTTTCGACCAATAAGCATATTCCTAAAAATAACGAGAACAGCTTCAGAAATGTGAGACGCCGCTAATTATTTTAGGCCCAGGTCATGTATTAGCATTTGTCATTAGAAAGCTACAAGTGAACGCGCGCGGTTAATTAAGCGCATCTGAACCGAGTACACAATAACTATTTAACTTGCTTTCTAAAAGTATCTTTAAAATGTATTTATTTGGCCCCTTTCAGCATTCTTGATTTATGATGCTATGCTCTCATGTTTTGAATTTAAAAATGAGGAAAGTCTCGTGGGAAAATTGTTACATAAGAGAAATTTGGAATTTTTTTGGGTTAACATTTCCGGATAATTTGCGACAAATATCATTCCACAGTGTCGTTCAAATATCAAGCAAGACAACGACAATCTGGAGCACCACGAGACGACCTGGAATTTGCCCAAGTTGAAAAGCTGCAGTGAAAAAACAGGCTCTCCCTTCAAGACTGCAAAATGAGCAGATTTTTCCATAGAAATGCACATTTTTCATGCTTGATTGAAATGTGATGACAAGCTCTAATGGCAAAAAACTTCCATTGACTGATAATTTGGCGCGGCTAAATGATCGAGCACTAAAAAAGCATCGACGGAAAATCCCGCTTAGAATCGTCAGCGAAATTGTCACAAAAATGCCGACTTTTTAAAGCCGAAGCTAATTGTAATTAATTTTCATTGCTAGTAGCATTACTCATTGCCTTGCATTTTTTCATGGCTTCACATTTACTTTGAATACTTCCATAAAAAAGATTCTCAACTTTCGTGTACTTTTCGTAAATTATTCAGTTCTGACTTTTAGCCCTGTTACATCATCACGAAAATTGCAGCCCGGAGACAAGGCTTTTGGCTAAGCTTTCTTTTCATACATATGCATGTATTAGAGCTGATTTTCCATTATGTTCTATCTCACCAAGAGCAAAAAATAGGTCAGTCCTTTTTTGAAATTCTGCTGCTTTTTTCCATTTTGCTTTTATGTACAATTCTTCTAGACTAGTCTGAATGTGAGTGAAACTGGATGTTCGAAATCAATCAGTCCCTTGGGAAGAATTCAGCAAAAGCAGATTGAGTGAGAATTTATCTGTTTCTAAGACGATGCTGTTTCTCCTTCCACGAGTGGACAAGTCTATTTATTTCTTCATAGCAGTAGAGACCTTCAAAGCAGCTTGCAAATGTCAGGTTAAGTTTGCAAAACATCATAAAAAGGAGGGAGGACATAAGAGAAAATGCATCAGAAGAAAAGTTTGCCGATTAATTAGAAAGCAAATCATTTCGAAAAATACTCATGTGATTTTATTAAAGTGGCGGGCAAAACAAGTTTTTCTTTAAAAAAAAGCTTGAACTTTTGCCCTTCGTAATATAGTTTTCAAGTTGGCTTGATGGTGACTTAAACTGTTTATTGAAGAGAGATAAAATGGGGCTTTTTTAAGCTTAGCATTTTGGGAGCAAAGATTGATGTAGTTGTTGTCGCTGTAGCAGACGTTTCAAAGATCTTCTAATGCACTTGGGGTCAAATATTGGCTCATTTTTGAGTTTGTGAATAGTGAAAGTTTCAAAATATAATTTTATTCTCAAAAAGTTTGAAGCCTTTGCAATTTTAAAGTATTCTTGAAATATATCAGCATAAATATTTAAAAGGCTGCTTAGGGAATGAGCCTTATTCTGTGTAGAGGAAGAAAAGTGTTTCGAAAGCCGCTGTAGTTATGCATAAGCATAGCATAGTTTCAGCTTCACGCAAATACAATGTAGAGTACATGATTTAGTGGCTAGTGCACACTGGGCTCAAGATGTCGAAAAAGGTGAAATTGATGCCAAATCAATAACGCAATTTTACAGCTAGTGGAATTTTTTCTGTTATCAGATGGATTTTAAAGTAATCTTCCACACTTCACACATCAGCTACACCACGCATGCAATTCAATCTTATGCTTTCAAATGAGCTTGAGCAAACGAGATTTTTCTTTTGAGCTATTGCAGCAGTATTATTATCTTCGGCCTATTTGGAAACAGAATCCAGAATTTGCAGATTTATTGAGATTCAGCACAAGTCGTCATGATAATGGAGTCTCTTGTTATAACTGCACTAGATGATGGAAAAATGAGGCCATTTAAAATCACACTACTTCTGATATATACTAATGTAAAGTGTGGCAGTTCATTAGTATTTTGCATCCTTTTTCATCTTTGGGGAAATGCATTTTTCCGTCAATTTACAGCATCATCATTTTTATTACCACACTTTTTGGGCGTTGCAAAATCTGCGCGGAACATTTGAAGTAGCTTTTGCTTTTTTGAAAGTGAGTGCAAAAATTTTTTTGCTTTCTAAAATCAACCTAGCGTTGCAATTTCCTTCCTTGCACTTTTTTGTCTTTTGGCAGCCTTGAGGACATATCTTTTCAGTTTTCGAATTTTTATTGCTCAAGTCTCAAATTACACACTGATTTGCATGTCAGATTTTCATCCAGATTCTAATGATATAGGTGTTGATACGAAATATGACGTCGGATTTGAATCAGAAGTCACAAAGTGAAAGGAGATGCTGTAGGCGAAATTGTGACGCTTGCTCGGTAGGTCATAAGTTATCATTTGTCAAAGTGTCAATAGCATAACTACATAATGGCACTCTCAAGTTTTCCAGATTTGGCAAAAGATCCTCTCCTCCTGCCTTGAAGCACCAAAAAATCCAATTTTTCGCAATTTGGCTTTTATTTCGCGCACAGTGTGTCCAACCGATTTTTCCATTCATTTTTACTGGACTCGAGAAATTTGGCAAAACAAAATCATATATACGTCTATGCATTTCGCCGTTGATTGATGGTAATTTGCAGAAAACGAGAAATGACTAGGAAATTAAATCAAAGTCAATCATATCTTGTTTACGTGTTCACAGCTGACGTCACTTGCCGTTTGCGAACCGGTTAGGTATGATTGTGACATTGTCATTTCCAGATTGATCTCATAAGGCTTGAAAGTGAGTTTTAACGAGCGATCCTCATTGTTTTTGTCCGATTTTCAATTGTTATTTGCTATTGAATCGCGCATGAAGTCCTTGAATCTGTAGATTTTTAAAAGCGGCCTACAACCTGCCCGCACCTCAGCTGGAATTTACTGGATATTTACTATGTGCAGCACTTCATGTGGTACTGCAGTGAGAATTTAATTTCCACCAGAAAACTTTCATCCCTTGCCTAACCTAGCTGAGCTTGCCTGCCAAATTGATGTTTTTGGTGGTGCACCCAGAATTGCTGAGTCACGCTGTTGATGTTTCTCTTAGCTTGACCCAAACGTTTCCATCAGCAGCAGTTTTTTTTTCAGCCAAGACACCCATTTACAAAATATTGCCACGTGGGCTTTATTTTCGGAAAATGTACTTCTAATGGTCGATTCAGGTTGAAACAATAGCCAGTCTAGGTGGGTAGGTAAGAACTGGTTTGAAAATCCTTCGCCAGTTCTGCTTGAAGCTTTGGTGGCTCGCTCAAAGATATGCCAAAATGTGCTACGATATGTGGCCCGTGGAGGGATGGCAGCAGCGTTATTGTACGCAAAATTGCTGCTGCTTTGTCCCCCATTCTGTACTTCTCTACGTTTGTGTGAAGCTGTATAGACCGTAGAGCAGAGTGCAGGTTGGCATTTGCTCTGCAGCTGCTTTGAGAACAGTTTACAATGCAGTTTCGACGTGTCCCAAAGCTTTTGTCACCATTTGCGTCCATCCCCTGGAAAAATTCAGGCATTCTGCTGAAGCAGTAGCTTGCACTGCGGGAACAGTAAAAAACGCTTGAATCTTGTCGGATGGGGCCTGAAAAAAAGCGGCCCAAACCGGTTGACTCTTCTGATGATGGATCAATTGGAGCTCCACCTTTAAAATTTCTGGATGAGAAAAAAACGGAGATGACTGTGCCTCAAAAGTCTTGCACTTTGATATGCCTACTTCTTCAATTTCAGAGCGTTTTTTTTCTGGCTCCATTTTTAAAAGGGCAAAATTCGCTAACGTGTAAGATACGCAGAATGCAAATACAGAAGTGTATTATTGGAAGGAGCAATAATTTGCATTGATTCAGGCACATTTTTGCGTGCATTTCGAGTAGGCAGCGCAATACAAGAATGTCGGGACATATAGTATAGTATGCTATAAGCGGTAGACTAGCAAGCCTCATCAGCTTTAGCTACATTTGAAGCTGCTAGCCGCGCCGGAGCATCAATTCAGGCCAAACTTGCCAAGGATGTGGAAAAAGCCTGTGTAGTAGTAGGAGCTTCAAACAGGTTTTCACGATCACACACATGACCATGCGAGGCTGTGGTCATCTACCATGCACACCCTTGCTAAGCAGATGACACCGCGCCCAAGAGAACGCGAATTGAAAATGCCAGTGAATGGAAGAACGGGTCAAACCCTAGCGCTTTATTTAAAAACTGCATTCAGCAGCGCTACCAGACGGTGGCAGAATTTAATGTGACACAATTTGGCTCTTTCTGGGGACGCGCGTCTGGTAGCGCTGCTCGCACAGCAACAGGCATGCACAAGGCAGGTTTTTCCACCCCACAGCTTAGGCACATGGGGAAAGACATGCACAAGCTCCCATAGAACAGCAGAAAACATGGCGGCGTGCGCGTTTCGAGTCCACAAGGTGGATCAAAGCGGGTGCGCGCATTTTAACCCCCTACCTAGGTTTTGCGCTGGCCCAGGATGTTTTGGCCACAACAGGTAAATTGCAATCACCCCCAAGAAAACGAGGATTTCCCATGGTATTCTGCCGGCAATCATGACCCCTTTCCAGCGCTGCCATAATTAATGGCGCGTTTCTAGCTATGATCCGTCATAATTAATGCTGCGTGCACTTTTTGGGAAAAACGCATTGGAGGAGAACTTCCTCCTCTTCTTTCCATTGAGAAGTGAGGAAATCACGCGGCTGCTGCTGCTGCAGAAAATGCGTGACAAAGCAGCCACCACAGCTACATGGAGCTGGCGTTTCCTGTGTGAAAATCATAAGGTTCACTTTCTCTCATTAACCCTCTCTGAAAGGGGCAACAACACTGAACATTGAATTTTTTTGGAAAACTAACGCCATTAGAATTCAGGATTGAGCTACCTGAAACTCGGGGCAGGAAAGAAGGCAGTGAATTGGAACCGATCAATCAGCTGTTTGTCTCCCTGAGGTTCTTCATCTGGCTGCTACAGTACAAATTCAGTATCTGCCAATCACGATCCACCTGTTTGCATGCGCCTTGTTGCGCGCCCGCCCGCGTCACCAGTGCTCGCGCGCGCGCGCTCCACCGAGCTATGTGTAGTTGTTGTGGATCCAGTATAATCTGAGTTGTACCTTATAGCTGAGCTTGGGTGGATATTAAATAGAAGTGATCCGAACGCGAGTGTAGCTCATCTTGAGGATCCTAGGGGAGTGACAACACCATGGCGGAGAACAAACCAGTCATTTTGGGGGGTACAGCCATCAAGCCCAAGGAGAGGCACGGTTGGGAGGCCATTAGGTACATCATCCACAACCCTGAGACTGGCGAATACTTCACCAGGACCCCCAAGTCATGGGCTCTCATCACCATCTTCTATGTCATCTACTACTCCTTCTTGGCAGCTTTCTGGGCTGGCATGCTCATGCTCTTCTTCACCACCCTCAATGACCAAAAGCCCAAGTAAGTGTTGGCATTAAAATCAGCGCAGCAATCATTTTGTTTTCGCTGCCACTTGTCAAAATTGAGTGGCGTGCCGCGCCAACCAAACTCCGTGGTTGTGCCAAAAACAAGCGCAGCGCCCTCTAGAATTTCCCATGTACATAATCCGTTCATTTTCAGGTGGATTGGAGCAGAATCTTTGATCGGTGTGTCCCCTGGCCTGGGCATGCAACCCGGCCAGACATTTGAGCTGATTGACTCCTCCATGATCCAGTACAACAAGGAAGCCAGGGATGACAAGGAGGAGATCGCCGGCTGGGGCAACTGGGTGAAACGGACCAACGAGTTTCTGGACAAGTACAAGACCGTGAAGGGCAAGAGCAGGGAGTGCACCGCCGCCAACCCCTTGGCCGAGGGCGACACTGAAGAGTACTGCAAATTCGTGCCTGACAAGCTGGGAGACTGCAACGACCCCGAGGCTGCGTACAAGGCTGGAAAGCCCTGCATCTACCTCAAGCTGAACAAGATCTACGGCGTGCAGAACGACCCCTACAATGACCCCGCTGATTTGCCCGATGACATGCCCAAGGAGCTGAAGGATCACATTGCCACCCAGCCGGACAAAGACATGGTCTGGGTGGAGTGTCATGGTGAATACCCAGCTGACAACGAGGCTCTGGGTGAAATCAAGTACTTCCCTGCCCACCGCGGATTCTCCCACTTGTACTTCCCCTACATGAACCAGCCTGGATACCAGAGCCCCATTGTGGCCGTCCAGTTCGCCAATGTCAAGCTTAACCAGTTGGTGCACGTGGAATGCCGCGCCTGGGCCAAGAACATCGGCTATGACCGCAGGGACCGTATTGGCATCAACCATTTGGAGCTGCATATCCTGGACGACAAGGCTGCCAAGACCATCCGAGATAGCTCGTCATAGTGAGTGTGACTTTGTCTGCAGTAGTGTTTTAACAGTGCTTCAAGATCTCCCTGATGATCATCCCCCTTTTTCGAAATCCCTCCCCTCAAATCTATGAAAGAGATCATTGCTAAAAAAAATCCGAACATCAGCCGCCATGCACACCGGCCAAAAACAAAGATGGCGGCGCCCTTCTTGGCGCGAAGAATTGAAAAGAAAGCAACTATGACGTCATCATCTTCTCAATGATGCTGCTGCTGCTGGACCGGATCAGAGCCAAGAATATGTGTTTTTCACCGGGTATCAATTTTTTTCTTCCTTTCTAAGAAGAGTGAGCTTTTGTTTTTGTGTAATCTCATTAATCTTGGTACATAAAATTGGGGAAAATCCTCTCCCCAGGCATCTCTCAAAATTTACCTAGCAGCTGCCCAATTATTCAAGCCACGACAGCCGGGTTGAAAAAATGTATAATCTCTGATTGTTAAAGTGTGCCTACTTTGATGTGTTCACTTTTATTTTAAGTATGATGGCCTATATTTAAAACGAAACCTGCCCGACTTATATCCCTCCCTCCCCTTCTCCCACACCCCTCCCTCCCTCCCATATTCCAACTTGGAAAATTATTCAGATATTTGCGTGTAAATACTACAGTGACTGCTGTTGTTGTGCTTAATTATATGAAAATGTGGACCTCTGGCGGTCCGCTGTTACACTTATACAAAACAACAAATGAAGAGAGTCTTCCTAATTTTTAACAGATTCCTCCCACATCATCATTATTATATTGAGACGACCTAATACTATCTATTATGGAGACAGATTGTGTAAAATAAACATATTATCCTATTTTGGAGACAAAAATGACCTTGCCTTTCCTCTTAGTCTGCTTAATGGGCGAGAGCTTTCAGAAAATGGCTGCATAGCAACAGAAAAGCATATTTTTTGTGGGTAAAAAAACCCAGGTGATTTGAACGTATGGCAAAATGCAATACACTTTCAGTTATGAAAATAATTGCAAAAAGTAACCAGCACCAGAGCTACCAGACACATTTTTATTCAGTCACCCAAAAGAGTAGATGCGCCAAGTTATCTTTTTACATATTTTACTGTTAAAAGGTGTCTATTTTGCTGTTAGGAAATGAGATGACAACACCTGTTAAAACTGCTTGCGTGCGTGTGTATGAAACGAGAGCAAATTGAATGTCAGTTCAGAGGCAAAGCAAGTAGCAGTATAGTGCTATAATGCAAATAAAACTGCCCCCTCTCCCCCCCAGCGAAAGAGGTCAACGAGTGACAAAAAGAGCCAGCAGAAATATTTGTCGTTTTCCAAGCTTTCCCTGCAATGCACTTCAATTAAAAACACTTTAACGAAAAGGAGAGAGAAAACGAAGTTTTTACGGGCTATGCATGGGCTAGCTTCTAAACCGGATAAAGTCGTAAAAATGTGAGCTGAAATAATTCAAGAAGAGGCATGTGCCTTAATGGAGAAAATTAATGTACCATGGGCACACTTTTCATTGCTTCAATACAATAAGTGGTGAAATTGCCACGATAACTAAAGCTCAAGTTTTGGCATTATCAACGAAGATCTTCTCTCGCCGTGCAACAATGATCTCATTGTTTACGAAAATGCTATGCTGCAATATCTTTGCAGCTGCTATATAGCATATAAAATCTTTTTGGAAGCATGCAGAGAAAAATCGAAGCATCCGAAGAAACGATGAGATGATATCGAGTTTCAATGCCAAAATCGATTAGAACTAGTTCGTAGCTGAAGCAATGAGACTTTTAAAAGCCGAGTTATTGCCAGTTTATATAGCTCGTTTTGTTTAAAAACCTGTCTTTCTGCTGGTGTACTGAGAACTTTACGTACTCGTTTTAATGAGTACACGTGAACTGAAGTGACACAAGGAATTATTCTCTTACTTTGTACTCTGTAGAGGAAAAGCAATAATAGCAAAAGGGGCCAAATCTAAGTGGTTAAGAGAATGCAGAAAATTCACTTGTAGACTAAACTGAAACACATGGCAAGCATATAATATACAAAACTACCCATAAAAAGATTGCACTTAGTTTTTGGCTGCCTTAATTGAAATCCCAATTAGGAATGTAATTAATGGCAGTCGTTTCCTTATAACTACCATATTTTAAATACCCCAACCATTCAATTTTCATGCTTATTTTTCAAGCATTCAAAGTGCATGACCCTTTTTTGACAAAGTGCAGCTTTTAGGATTTACATATACGATGGCTTTGAAAACTGACTAGTATTCGTGTGTGTGTATATCGAGATGGATGGCAGAGATAAATACGAGCCAGGAAATTCTGATGGTATCAGTTTTCCACCGGCGGAGAAAAAAATGGCGTTTTCTGTTCTACTTGAGAGCATTTCAAGAGCTGTTGAATTTGAAAATGGGCAATAATGATCTCTATAGTGTATACAGTGATGGAAAAAAATGAGAGCAGCTCCAATCTACGATTTGTTGAAAAACATCTTCTTCTTCAGCTGTAGAAGAAGAACTGGAATCTGATGATGATGCACTTCAAATTAGGGCGTTGGCAAGGCAAAGGTTGCGTGAGTCCGAGGAATTGACACATTCCAATGATTGATGGGGCATTTAAGGTGGTTCAAACCAGTACACAATCCGAGTGGCTTCTATTTTGACACAACAATGCAGCAGCTATTTCAGAATTCGAGATGCCCATGTCGTCTCAATGTACGATTGACTTTATTTTCCGAATCAAAAAGTCATGCACATGTGCCCTTAGCTTGAAAATCAGGTTTTGGCTGCTGCTGCTGCTGCAGAAACGACCACCAATTAATCTTCAAAGATCTCTCGAGATCATTTAGGGCAGTAGTCGTCTTTGCTAGCTTCTTTCACAAAATCCACTTGAAGGCTGAAGCTGAAATCTTTGCATGGCATCGAAGAAAATAGCAATTTTGCAATTGAGAAGATGCTGTGCAGTTACTGTTATATTGCAGGAAGTTGTTGGGCTAAAATTGCAATTTTATGGCCCATATCTCGCGAGGCGTCCGAAAATGTGTAAAATGTACAACCAAACCCAGATATATATTTTCGCATTCTCGTATCACTCAATGTGATGGAAGACATGCCAAAAATTGGCCTGAGGTGCGAGGTGCGCACACTCTCAGGTTTCAGCAAAACCTGAATTATACAAGATACAAGCTTCCAATCGTAAACATCAAAATTGATAGTAACACAACACTCTTTAGTTGAAAATCTGGCATAATTAAAAATGTTATTCTTTAAGCTTTCTGGGCGACTTCATTGAATATTTTCTCTTGCAAAACTGCAAGTACCCTTTCAGATGTCAGCCTTCGTAAAGGCTTGTTCACGATGAAATCTTCTCTGCACTGAGGACAATATCTCAAGCAAGGGTCATCCAGGCAGACGGAGCAAATAAAATGATCATTGGAGCACGCGTAAATTTTCCTTGGAAAAAGCATGCTTTCAAAGCAGACGGGGCAATCAAATTCAGCCGACAATGAATTGACGGCTCCTTGCTGCTGCTCAATTGTCAGGTCCAATTTTTCTTCCTCTCCATTTGGTTTGCCATAAACGCTAGATCGGAAGTTTTGCTTCAACAAAATTACAATGTTCCTCTTGTACACCTCCAAGTTGTTGTTGACAACTTCTTTCCTTCCTCTTTGGAGGCTTCTGGATCCCAACTCCCTTGGAGCTCAAGGTACCTTTCAATAGGTACAACAACATCAACTTTGCTTGCATACAGCTTCTTCAACTTTCTATGCAAAATCTCCACTACTCCAGGCTGGTTGTGTTCCACTGCTAGAATCAGTGAAGAAATATCCGGCTTGCCATATCTTAGAAGAACTCTGGTGATTGGGGGCGAATTCTGCTGGATTGCCATATCCAACGGATTCAAACCATCCCCATTCCTCAAGTTGTAGTTGATTTGAGTCTTGAATCTGGACAGCAGAATTTGCACAACGGGCAAGTGGTTGCCAACAACTGCCAAATGAAGGGCAGAGAACCCCATCAGCTTCTTCTCATTGATGTCAATTTCATTGGCATATTTGTCGACGATTTTCCTCACAAGATTCTTGTGGCCATAGAAGCAAGCATGCCACAGCCATTTGGAATCAAGGAGCAGCTCTCCGGATCCAATCAATGGCTTTCGCATCGAGCATTTCCTCTTTGGCTCCTTCTTGGTGAGTGGCTGAATAGTTGCGTAAATATACACCAAGCTGGCCCACAAAATGATATTGGCAACATCCGCAAGACCGGACCACTCTCCGTCGATATCGATCAAGTTCTTCACAAAAACCATGGTCTGCAACAAGGCGGTTTCCAAAATGTGGAAGAGAGTTGGATTGGTGCAATTAAAGCCGAAGCCATGGTAAAACTCGAGAAGTGTCACATCGGTCATAGTGGAGCAGTACTTGAGGAATCCAACAACAAGGACGATTTCGAAAAATATGATCCCGAATAATAGTCTCAGGGATCCTTTTGACTGCTTCCAAACGCCGTAAGATGCCAAGACAGCCAGAAATCCTTCCATGAACTCCTGCAGACACGTGTGAATAACGACGGGCTTCGTTGCTCTAAAAGGAAAGAAAAAACATAATAGAGTATATGAAGGTGCATGATAGGCAAATCTTTATAACTAAGGGTACTTAAAGTGACATACTTAGAGAAGTCCCGTATTCTTTGAGAGAGAGATCCGATTTCAGGAGTCAGCTCCACAATCTTCGTCTCGTAGTCGTCATCAGCAGTGACCTTGAACCTTTTTTGGATGCTTTGGAAGTTCTCCATCACGACTGCCTGGTCACTTTCAATCTTGAGCAACTTGGCCAGGCTTCCGAGGCTGATGATGAGGACGTACGAGTTCTTGAGGACGCAAGCCAACGTCACAGCCAAAGTTGCATAGCTCAAGAGCTTCATTATGAGTCACTATCACGAGGTCTTCCTTGAGGAGTTCCACTATCAAATTAAGATTGATATCAGCTGATTGCGCGCGTCTCTGCACTCGGATATGTTTATAGACAACGTCACTGATACTGGTCCTCAAATGACACCAGTACGCTAATTTTTTTTTATAGTTCAGCCACTTTTATCCTTTAAAAGCGGAAAACATGAATAAGGAGGAGCATTGAACCGGTTTTTTCTTGTATGGGTACTTCTTCATAAAATGGACTTAGTGACTTTTGAGTGTTCGGCTTTTTTGTTAAAGCTAACGATGCATTTTGGCAGACTGCAAAAACGTCGAGTGAAAAAAGGGCTGGTGTCAACGGAGCATTAAGAGCAAAATATGACGATTACGTAGTTTCTTGAGTGTGATGATACTGAATGATCTCGTCGATTTCCACCTGGAAATTCTCTCTTTGAGGAAACCTAGGGCTGACCTTAATATCGCTTATGACAAAGCTGGATAGAGAATCATGGCTTTTGCTTTCGGAAAGCAAGCTTTCTCCCTCAGTTACGTAATCCTCGTCTCGATCCGGATTCGATGCAATTACAGTCAACTTTTCTCCGGAATCTTCAAGGACTTTTTCGTATTTTGCCTACGTACAAATAAAATTGGAGTAAAAATATGCAATTTTCTTTGGAATTACCTTAGAGACATTTCTGACGCCATTTCCAGAGGGCTGAGAGACGTAAATTGTCTCGTAAATGTTGGACCAAGTTTCGACTTCTTTGTTTCGCTTCTTTCGAGAATACGCCTCGATTTTTCGGTCGATCCGGATCTTGCTCAAATTTTGCGATATGCCTGGATCTAATGAAGATTCGTGGCTTTTCGTGGATTCTGGAACTTGAGGCAATCCTGCCGATTCCGGAGCTGAGTCAACTGCGCCCGAAGAATTTTCGAGAATCGGTTTGTCTACTCTTTTGGCCGTCAGAACTGAGACGGAATTTTCCTGCTCAACTTGGAGCTGAATCTCGCATAGCTCAGTCGAATTTTTCGCCAGTGTCAACACGAATTGTGCTTCTCCATTTTGGCCTTTATCTTCACCCGGGCCTCGATTTTCGGCCTTTGCGAGGCTCAAAGAGAAATCACCGTGGCGAAACAGTAAGTTGTTTATTTCTGTCATTCTCCGGGTTAACGCGATGCGATTTGACGGATTTTTCTCAATTGAGTCAATTTTAGAATATTTATCTTTAGGGAGAAAGTCTGACTCAAATCTTCAAATGAAATTCAAAAACTATCTGGTATCGTGAATGTGAAGTCTTATCTTATAAAAACTTTTAATGAGTTGTGTTCTTTCATGCTTTCTTTACAATTTTACGAAAGTTTTGAAAGATCCTATTAGAAACTGGGAGTCCTTTGAGAATTTTTCAAATTATGGAAATCGGCTTCATAAGTGGAGAGGAAAGAAACTTTGGTGCATTGAATTTGGTGAAAATACGTGGGAATCTGCATGCATGCAGCTTTTCAATAATTGTGCTTATTGTTGATTGGAAACATTGTCCATTTGATATTTACTGCGTATACTGGAAGGCATATCATCAGCCAAAAGTATATGGAAATCCGTGGCCATTCACATTTCATGCCATAAAACTCAATTAGGGAATATTGCATGCATTTTCTCCAGGAATGCTTACCTGAGTTATAACTTTCTTTTATTCAAAAATGACACATTGCTTAGGTTTTGAATTTTGAATCCTAGAGTAGCTTTAGGTAGCTGAAAGCTTTTATTTGCTTTGCTGTTGTCAGACGCGTCAAAACGCATCAAAGCACGTGGGTGTGCCAAATGAAGATGATCCCGAATTTGGGCATGCATCTCCAATCAAAATTGAGTCAAAACTTTTGCCATGGGCCTTTAAATAACACGGAAATTCAACTGTCATTTGCATCAAATGTTTTCATCGTCAACTTCCTTATTTGGCTAAGTTGACCTAAAAAATAGTATCATGTTTCATTGCATCCCATCTGTCATTACTAGCAAAGCGAAAAAGAGGCGCCATTTTGGACTTTTTATCTAATTATCGTGGCTAATTGGCACTGCACCTTTTTGATTTCACATTTGATTGAGCCCATGGCATTTCACGATAGTCCTTAATTTCAAAGCAGTTCAATTTATTGGCCTTGAATCTGTCATCATTTGATCATCATTCGGTCTAAAAATCTAAGCATGTCAGCCTTTTTTTGCATCGTGCAACTAGTCAATCAATTATTTTTATTGGTCAGATAAGCATCGTGATGATTTTTTAGGCCGGCCAAAATGTATGGCTCTTTTTCTTTTTCAGTGCCAAAAGCTCTTGACCATTGTTTTACAATAAATTTGTCAGCCGATCCATTTCACTTGTCATGACACGTCTTGACGTATTTTTGTCACTGTAGTATTGTTCTACCCTAATACTGTTGCCAAAATTGATTCTCAAGTCCTAAATATATCTTATATAGCTGAAATAGAATTATAAAAGATACTTTCAACATATGGGGGTTCGCATTCTATATCTTGTGAGACAGTAAAAATTTTCATGACCAGTTTTAGTGCCAAATGAATGTGCTTCTTAGTGAAAGTTGATTTTCACTAACCAGTTTTGGAGCAAACTTCACTAATAATTATTGGATCCATGCTTGCCACCTGGAGGAGGTTAATCATGCTGCTATTTCAATTTTCAATAATCAATATTTTAAGTGCTTGGCAGTGACTTTGTCAAAATTGTGGCATATTTGTCTTCCACCTTTGGGCATTTTTTCCATGAAACTGCCTGCCACCTGGTCAGCTAGCTGCTGCTGTTAATGGGAACAGAAACTTGATTTTGCCTGGCCAAGGTCAGTATTTGACTTGGGTCCTCCCTTGAGGCTTCGCTGGACCACAAGAAAGAAATTTGCTTCAAAAAATACCGGTAAGTACGCTTTTTAATGGCTTTACTTCATTTTTTTTCAAGACTGATGGAACATTTTGGAGGTAGTTGAGGTCCAAATTTGGCGCTTTTTAAGTGGACGCCCAAAATAAAAGATGTGGTAACACAAAAATGTCAGCAACAGCCAGAGGTCTGTTGAGAAATGGCGTGTTGATTTGACTGGAATTTGAAAAGTGCAGCCATGTTCAAGGTAAAACTTTGAGCGACTTTTTTGATACCTCCATTCCTCATCTTTTTTCCTTGATTTGTCTTTTTTCATCTCCTTCTTCTCGTACATTTTTCTCAATAAAATAGCCTGAAGGAGGGTCATGCTGATCAAGATAAAGGCTAGAATGTGTAGTATTTGAGGAAATTTGTTTCCCATTCAAACAGAAAAAAGTTGGGCTCTATGCACCAAGTCAGGGTATTCTATGGTAATTTCCTGCCACATTTTTCAAATGCCATGGCTTTGTCAGCCATCTATTTGTCTTGCATGTAGATACAATTATCCTGGTGTGCAATGATGCTAATAACCACTTTTCTATTTCACTAGTCTTCAGACTAAGTTGCTTTGAAGCCTTCTGCAAAAAAGCTCATAAAAGTCAAGTCTTCTGAATTATGCTCAAGTCTTCATTTTGCATATAGCTTTGAAATGTTGAGCATGAATAAAGAGTGGGCAATTTTCATAACTTGGAAAAAAATACTTATCAGCATACTTTTTGTCTTGAAATGTCTACTTATAGGCTTCCAGCATTACATCTTTATCTTATAAGGTTGATCTTTAAAACAGAAGGATAATGATGGGTTGGTTTTGTAGAACAAAGAGAAGCATTAATCTTCCAAAAAAGTTAGCCAAACTTTAAAGGCTTCTTCTGCTAGTTTTATATAGAGTGCAAATTCTTGCTTTTTGAAATGGATTTCTGGTGTTTCTCAAGTATCTTCTGGAATTATCCTGGACATGGTGAATCTCAAGTTCAAGAAGTCGCCTCTTTTTTCAAAGATTTCTCAATACGGTAGTGAATTCTTTTGAAGTGATTTTTCAATTAACCAAGCTAGCTTGGTAAAATTATACCGTTGAAGCAATTTTGTGGAAAAAGCAATTGTATTTTGCAAAAGTTCCAGATCCACGTTAAGTACTAAGTACATCTGCATCGGTTACTGCGTGGGTTTTTTGCTCCCAAAATGAAATCAGGTCATGGTCAGAATTTGGTCTTTTCAAAAGGGAGGGGAGGATGTGTTTCAGTGGGATAATTGCAGCAGCACCTTCAGACCTACCACCTTGCATTCAATGTTCTACAATTTTACACTTTGGGCTCTCTTTGTCCTTGAAAATGTCTCAATTCCACAGACATCATTCATATTCTCTATGAGCAAGCATGAGCTGGTCAAGCCTTAACAAGAAAGAAAATATATCCCTTCAGGTGAAAATGAGATTCAAGGCAAGCTCGGCATACAAAAAGAACTGACTCAAGTTAGGCGTTCATAATGCATCATGATTCAAATTTCTTTCATAATCTGCTAGCTCTTGGGGTCTCTTCAATCACCATGACTTTGACTGCTTTAGTAAAATTTATGGAAAATTGAGCAATCTCCTTTTAAAACTGTAACATTCTGGTGAATATGCCATGCAAACCAGGTTAGCTAACAACAATGGTTAGTTCAAAAATGCTCGAGACATTTTCTTATATAGCCCAGATTCACAGGAATCCAGTCCATTTTTTCACGATGGTATGCAGACCAAGAACTTCCTACTAAAAAACCTTGAATTTTCATCAGGTTTTTTTTATCAACCAAATTTCTTTCCATACAACACTTCCATTTAAAGTCATAACAAGTTTTGAAAACTGCCCTTTCTTTTGGCTTATACAAGTATATACTCAGCTTTCAAGGACTACTTTATAACACTGTTCTTTCATATAGCCATGATTTTGTATCCCTGATCTGGTTGCCTCTTTTTCAAAGCTAAGGGTCAGTTGGTTCCTAAGTGAAGCTGCCTAGGACTTTTTGACCACAGAGGCAGACATTCAGACAGCTACAGTTCTTTGATCTCTTCTGCCATAAAGCCCAAAAAGGGGATGCACAAACATTTCTGAACCGAAACTAGTAGGGCGTTCTCATATCGCAGTTTGGTCTAACCAAAACTGATTTTAGTTAAACCACGCTGATACTGGTTAAACTAAACACTACAAGAATGCTGACTTTTGTCCGGACAAAAGTCAATTTGGTCTAACCAGTATCAGTTTTGGTTAAGCTAAAATGCAATATGAGAACGCCCTAGTTTGATAGCCCTTGATATGTGTTGGCTGGGATCTCATTTTTTATTGAAGCTGCTAAAAATGTCTGCAGCACAAAATGCTTGACAAATCTCAGTTGTAATGGCTTTGTTGATCAGCTGAACGTGCTGTCCAACCATATAATGTCAGAAAATTAGATGAACCATGATTAAAGATGAATTATTGTAGCCAGGTTTTTTTGATGCTCTTCTCAGGCAATAAAATTATTAATGTTGGTATTTCAAAAAGATGATGCTATTGCATAATATCCAATTTGCTGGCAAGATACTATGTACCAGTTGTAACTGTTTTGTAAGACCATAAAGGCTTGTTGTTGCCTTTTATTTGCAAATTCTTTCAACAGTAATTTAAAGGGTCCATTTTCATTAGATGTGGTTGTTTGTTCGGTCACCTAGGTACTGTGGTTCCAAGACAATAAAAACCTTGTGGTTTCCTGACAAGAAGTGTGGCTGTTTTGACACTTTGAGTCCAGCTTCTGAATGCATTATAATTTTTGAAGCCCTTTTTGCGACATGCCGTGCCTTTTATATCAACTCTAATGCTTCTTAGCTTACCAATGCTAGTAATTTCTTTGTAATTGCCTTTTTTCTGCCATGATGGATGAATGCATGAAAATGATGAAAGTTGCAAAAGTTGAATGGGAACAGCCAAAAAGAAAATGAACTTGTCTGGACTTTTTGGTTGGTCATGTCTTTTGCGCGAGTATGTGAATGCAACGTACGTTTTTGCCGTAGGATATTTTCAAATTGGATTTCCTTGCAATTGGGCTCGTTCCATCGCTTTGACCTATAGTGACGCAATTTCTGCCCCTTTGGCCAGTATACTAAAGTAACAACCTTTCATGACCAGTTGAATTCACAGCATGAGGTGGAATTTTTTAAAGAATACCTTCTAATATTTCATGCCGTTGGTATTTTTCTGCTCTAATGCACTTGGTACTTGAGATATATCCAATTAGTAGCCAACTTTCACTTTTAATTTCATGCTGTGGGTATTGAAGCTGATAAACTTTAGGAGTAATTGGTTGTAATTGGCCAAGCTTTTGAATGAATCAGCTTTTAAAAGCTAGAGGATGATGAGAGTGTTCTTAAAATCCTTTGTTTCAAGAAAATTGGATCATCACTTGTCTAACTTGAATTCCTGACAACTCTTTTTCGTCTTGCTAAAATATCTTAAGAGTCTATGCAGGAGCCAGGTGGCAAATTCATGGTAAGCGAAAATTCTAGAATGAAATGACACCTATCCCAATAGTACCCCCATATAGTGGGATGATTAAGTTATTATGCAACATGGGCTTAGAAATGCTCCTGGGCTGAGCTAGAGGCCAATTTTTGGACCTAGGTGAAAAATTGGCGATTTTTTGGCTCTTTTTACAAAGCATTAAAAATTCAATTGCTCCAGCTAGGCAAGGTTGATCAAAAAAAAATTTTTATCACTTGACTACTGGGTTATGAGGAGTTTTTTGGTAGCAAATTTTTTTCACCAGGCTGATTGGTTTGTCAGCTGAAAGAGAAAATGCTCAAAACTGTTTTTATTAAGAAAACTTTTTTGCGGTCGATGGTTTTGGCATAAATCTTTGGCTCTCTGGAAAGCTCTGATCAAGCCTCACATTATGGCAGGTAGCCTAGGTTGAACTGACCCCATAGCCGCTGAGCTATTCAAGCTTGAATGTGGAAAAAATGAGTATTTTTTTTTCTAGTGCATTTAGGGACATTTTTACTTCATAAAATATTTTTTTTCATAAAATAAAAATTACTTAAATTGAAAAATGGAACAAAAAATATTAATGGTGTTTTGGATTTCTATCACTTAAATACATTACACAAGGCTTGGTACCCCTAGCAATAAGAATAGAATAAGTTAAACAGAGAGTGCTTTAAAAGTGGCCCCAATGGCTCCATTTTTTGAAAAGACATAACCCAGGCATCCAATTTGATTTGATGCCAGTTCCTGGTACTGCCACAGATACATGTTGCTACAAAACACATACCTCACACTTCTCGCAAAATGCACTGTACCTGGAGCCATTATTATGGCATACAATTGCATTTTGTAGCACCAAGTACAATCTGCCTTGACAGTATTTTCAGAGATGATCTGTTGCAGTAGTTCCAAATTTGATGCATTCTGGTAGTACCAGGTAAGATACCACATTGGATCATTAATGCACAAGTTAGATCACAAATGGAACATATAGCCTTGGATCAACAATGAATTGTATGTGGATAGACTATTATGAACCAGACTTGGATCGACAAAATTAATCATCCTTGGATCACCTACAAGAGCAAGGTCTTTGATAAACCAGAACTGACTACATTTACAAGCTCTTCCCAATAGAAGGCTAAGAAGCTTACTTAACTTGGTGACCCAAGCCAACTTTGAAAGTCTTGCTATGTCACCCAAGCCTAGCTGGGAATGTCCTGGCCACCCAACCTTTGTAGATAATATTCCCCAGTAGTATCAGTACATTTTCACAGTAGATCCAAGGACAATGTAACAATACTGTCCTGATGACGAGTCCATATAGGGTTTTTCGCTCATGAGTAGTCAAATGAAAGAACGAATGAGCGAAAAACCCTATATGGACGAGTCATCAGGACAGTATTGACATTTTTGTCAACTTCGTGATGGTTAAAAGTCCCAATAGTACTGTTTAATGATAAAAATTGATTAATTTACCTATTATATCGGCCTTAAAAAAGATGCTCGTTTGCAGGTAAAACTTTGCGGTCAATTGCGCAAAAGCTCAGCACTTGCAGTGCATCCAGATATTAAGGGGAATATTTCGCCAGAATTTTTTCAAAAAGGACCAAAATGACGAATTTGGCTTTTTAGAAAGATCAATAAAAGTTTTTTTTGCATTTTTGCAAAGAAGGTTCGAAAGAAATTGAATTTTGTAGACTTTTCTTAAATAAAAGATCTTTGGAAGACTTTTTTTCAAATGATAATGTTTTAGAAGACTGTTTTTATTATTAGGAGTTATTAGGAAGACTTTCCTAGAGTGGAAAAAGCTAAGCAAAGGTAAAATTAGCTAAGCAAAGGTAAAAATTATGCAACGCTCAACATTCACAAAAAGTAGCTACTTTGCTTGAAATGTTGAGCATTTGCTTAGCTATTTTTACCTTAGCTTAGCTATTTTCACCTTAGCTTAGCTTTTTCCGGCAATATGAGAACGGCCTATTATATAATATATGCCAGAATGTGCTTTGAACCAATGAAACTCTGATAGTAAATTGGGAAAGAGCAGGCCTTTCACTCAACCGACCCAGGTTCGAATCCCGGTGAAGTCTTTTTTTAATTGAAGAAGTACTCTCAAGTTGCCAACTGTACAATAATGAGCATTATTTCTTCACATGTGACGAAAAAATCCATTATTGTACGGTGGATGCGAGCGCACGCCAAATCTCAGCAAAATACAGGGATTTTCGCTTCACTGCCGTATGTATTGAACCCACCGCCAAGCTGACAAAAATGAGTTTTTCTGCTATTCTATCCATTTACAGTTTCTTTTAGCAGACCCAGGTCCTTCTCAGTCACAGCAAATGATAAAAGTATTGTCCCATCTTATCAATCCAAGGACTATGTGCCAATCAAGCGACTTTCTGTTGCAGTCTATCCAGGGACAGTATGTTCTACCCAATCTTAGTACAGCCACAAGACAAATGTGAGTTAGCTCAAAAGCGTAGACCAAGTTCATAGAATGGACAGTCTATTCAACTAAAAATGAATAACAATTGTCTCCAAATTCAATAGCTTAGCTATGTTTTTTGGCTTCCTTACTTCATTTGAATTGATTTGATAGTCATTAACATAGATTTTTTAATTGAATTTCTAAAACTGACACGAATGCATGACACAAAGTGGACATTAATGAAAGACTTGAGCTCAAAAGTCTAGATCATCAAGGTTTATGGAAGATACCATAGATTATTATGACCATAGAAATACATCCAACAAAATTAGAAGTGGGTCCACAAAAAATGGTGGCCTCTGGGGCCATTTTGAAACCAATTTTTCAACTTCTCTCAGTTTAACTTATTCTATTCTTATTGCTAGGGGTACCAAGCCTTGTGTAATGTATTTAAGTGATAGAAATCCAAAACACCATTAATATTTTTTGTTCCATTTTTCAATTTAAGTAATTTTTATTTTATGAAAAAAAATATTTTATGAAGTAAAAATGTCCCTAAATGCACTAGAAAAAAAAAATACTCATTTTTTCCACATTCAAGCTTGAATAGCTCAGCGGCTATGGGGTCAGTTCAACCTAGGCTACCTGCCATAATGTGAGGCTTGATCAGAGCTTTCCAGAGAGCCAAAGATTTATGCCAAAACCATCGACCGCAAAAAAGTTTTCTTAATAAAAACAGTTTTGAGCATTTTCTCTTTCAGCTGACAAACCAATCAGCCTGGTGAAAAAAATTTGCTACCAAAAAACTCCTCATAACCCAGTAGTCAAGTGATAAAAATTTTTTTTTGATCAACCTTGCCTAGCTGGAGCAATTGAATTTTTAATGCTTTGTAAAAAGAGCCAAAAAATCGCCAATTTTTCACCTAGGTCCAAAAATTGGCCTCTAGCTCAGCCCAGGAGCATTTCTAAGCCCATGTTGCATAATAACTTAATCATCCCACTATATGGGGGTACTATTGGGATAGGTGTCATTTCATTCTAGAATTTTCGCTTACCATGAATTTGCCACCTGGCTCCTGCATAGACTCTTAATTGCAAGCTGATTATGCCTTGAGACACTCCTTCTTTTTTTGGGCATTTTGCACCAATAACAGTCGACCTCCTTCTTCATTTTATTGGGGCCAATTAGTAGCCTAATTACATGGCTTGTACACATTTGCCAAGTCTTCTGAGGCCTTGTCATCAGAGCTGTCAGAGAAAATAGTAACCAATAAGGCTAGGTCAACAACAATCTATAAGGTGAAAACGAGATCAGAAAGAAAGTTTGCCCCACTAAGTGTTCGAACTTACTTTCAGTTGGTGGTAAGTTGAAAATAAGTTGACATTTGTAAGCCTTAAAACCAAGTTTTTGTAGTAGCAATAAGTGACATATCATTTGGTTGTATAAGTCAATGATAAGTTGGCACTGAATCAATGAAGTGAATACACGCATGCCATTAAAAGTCATTTATAATTTGGTTTTTCAAATTACTGTAAGTTGCCCAATAACACTACAGATTATTTAGGAGCAACTTGATAAGGCGGTTATAAGTTGCTTATTGTCTAGTCGATTCTAAAAAATAAGTTGCTCGAAAAAAACAGTCATTTTTAAAATTTCCTTTAAAAATGTTTATTGTGTTGTTTTAAATATTTAAGACAATTCATAAGAAATATTGCAATGCATTAAATGATATTGGCTTATCAGCTCATTGTTATCATGAATAATAGTAATTTTCAATTCAAGGATCCTTTGGAATGATCTTGGCTTGTTCAGCCTCCAATTTCTTCATCTCTTCTTGAAGTTCGGCCATCATCCTTTTCTTTTCCTCCATGAGCTTCTTACGATTGCTGAACTCCTTACACTCGGCTGCTTCTTTTGCCAGCTTTCGTTGTTGCTCTTGTTGCCAATCAGCGGTGAGTTGGGTTTCAAGTGCTTCCGGAGTGATGATGTCAGCCAAAACTCCAGTTGAAGGTCCTTCAACTGCCATAAATGCAGCAAAATTTTGATCATTAACCTGAAATGGATAAGGTAATGGTAAGGGTTGAATCTAGCATGCTGAATTATTAAGGCGTTACAGGTGGATCGTTGGCAATAAGTGCAAAGGTGTTGTCAGTTGGCATTGGAGTTTGCTCTCCAGAATTAGCAGAGGCTGGGCCAGATTCGCCAGATGAAATTATTATGACCTTTTCATGGTCATCAACTTCACCATTACTGTCTGTTTGAGGCTCTTCTTCTTCAGTGCCTTCTTCCTCTGATGAGGAGCTTTCATAGTCTGACTCTACTCCTCGTCGGCCTTTTTTGCCCTTTTAAAGATGTTCTTAATGTAATAAACGCATTATATGTGTCAAAGATTAATTTTACCTTTTTAGTGACGTATTCGCTGGGAAATTTTCTTTGAGATGGCACAAACGGACGAGCGGGTGATTTTCCCATGGTGACTGAAGTGTCTTGCACCATTGGAAACTCTTGGATAAGTTCATCCAAACGGTCCTTGTAGTCCTCACAAACTTGGGCATGAAGAGCTTTCACCTTTAAATCGATTGTTAATGGCTTGTCTTGTGTTTTGAAGTAATAAAACTTACATTTGGAACCTCGGGAATCTCATGATAAGTCAATTTTGTCACATCTTTACCTAGGGTGTGGCCTGCAGCAATGATTAGCTTGATGATGTCGCAGACTGACCAGATCCTTTGCCTGACTTAACAATGTGGCTTTGAAATATCTTATCAGTGCTTGGACCCTCCTCGCCTTCCTTCAAGCCAACTTCCTTCAAACTCGCTTCCAACTTGAGAGCATCTCTGTACTCTTTCCTGCTAGCTCTCATGCTCTCAGTGTACTCCTCCAATGACTCAGGGTGGCAGTCAGCTTCCATAGTGTGCTGAAAAAGCAGGCATATAAAAGCAATTGTCAATCTTTACTTTTGAAACTTACAGCATTGTACTGATAGAAGTCCATGTCTACTGTGTACATGGCGTTCACAGCAAATTCAGTCGATGGCGAATTTTTGAAGGCTGTTCTAATGAATGTTGTCCTGCTATTAGTCATTTTCACAGCCATCTTATCCTTGATGATGGTCATGTTTTCAAAACTGCATCTGGACCAATGCGGACTGCCTCTCGCAAGCGCTCAACTAGCCGAAATTCGATCCAATGGAGGATTGCTGATGGAATCGTCCTCTTATAGAAAGTAGGGCCCCTGTGTAAAAGCAATGATAAGTTGTTTATAAGTTCAGGCAGCCATAGAAGTGCTACAAACCTCGGTGGATGCTGAATGACCATATGAGCAAGAGCATTCTTAGAAAAGAATTTCTTGCAGACAGATTTGGCAATGTAGTAGTCAAACTCTGACACTACACCATTGAAGCAGGGCATTAAAACTGAGACCAGTAAATCCTGAACGAGATGGTTGGCAAAGAAAACATCTGCTGCCTGCCCCATAAATTCAAATGGCAATGCCCTGCTAATAATAGCAACAGCCCGTGAGCGTGCATCTGCATTAGCTACTGCAGAGATGTCAATTTCTTTACGGTTGGCTGGCAGAAGCTCCATACTTTGAAACCAAATCTTTGATTTCAGTGCACAACTTCACAGTTCGCTATAAAGATTGACATAAGTTTACCATCTACTTATTATGTCTTTAAAAACTTACGTCGCGTCCAAGAGGCCTAGCCTTCAGTTCAGCCATGTCCTTGTCATACTGTGCCACATGATCCTTCAGGGTTGTCTTCAGTTCCTCGACCTTTGGCATGACAACTTCCTGCAGCAGCTCGTTCAAAGCCAATTTAATGGCATCTTTGAGTTCAATCTCTTGAATTCTGTTCTTTACTTGAACAACAACGTTTTCTTTTTGAGATGACGTCAATTCCTCAAAAGCAACCGCAGCTGCAGGAGGTGGCTGAGATCCAGCAAGAGGAATGTCCAAAGTGACAAGCTCCTCACTATGTGGCTGTTCTTCAATGTGAGCCATCTCAACGTCCTGCTGTGTAGCAGGCTCCTTATCATTGCCTTTATTTTCCGGAGATTGGCTCAAATCCACCAATGTTGGTTGCTCCTCGGGTTTCTCCGATGAGGCTTCTGCTGCCTTCTTTGCAGCCAACAAGTTGGCCTCCTCTTCAGCCTTCTTTTTAATGGCTGCTGCTGCTTTGACGGCTGCTGCCCTCTCTGATGATTTGGCAGGAGATTTGTCAGAGGCCTTGCCTTTCTTCCCCTTACCAGCAGGAGTTTTCTTCAATGGAGGAGTGAAGAACGGATTCGAGACTTTGGGCGACTTCTTTGCCTTTTTAGCGGCTTCATCTTTTGGTGATGGTTGAGATGAAATCCTCCTTCTTTTACAGGTGAGGAATTATCCACGAAATCCTCAGCAGAGTCCTCATCCTCGCCACCAGTTCTTGGTGGCTCCTTGCGACTTTTGGAGCGAGTGGAAGTGCCCTGCCAAACTGAGACAAGGTAGTTCCCATTAGGCAACTTTTCAGTGTAGTCGTACTTGACAGTTGCCTTCTCCATGTTGTTATTGACCAACCTGGTCTTGATGGCGAGCCTTTGTCCGGCTTCGTTGACTCCCTTAAAGGCAGAGTTAAGGCGATCGCAAATTTCCCGGATCCGATGTAGCTCGAGTCCTGAAAATTTGATGTTCATTAATTTTCTGATCTATGAAATTATGTTTGACTTATCATTACCTTTCTCGAGTCGCGCAAACACAGAAATTTCGCGCCAATCTCCTGGACGCTCCTCGTACTTGAAGACGCGTTTACGATTAGCGTCACTTATCCCTTCCATTGGATTGAAATTTACAATCTCCGAAATTGTCTTCCGACGGCATCCCAAAGGGGCATCCAAAGGCAGATGGGTGACGGGCGGGTTTTCTTTCAGGTAAACTACGATCACCCGATCGTATTCCGCGCCCGGAGTCTCAGGAGGAGAGCTTTTTTGCATTCTGCACGCAGGATTGCACTGATTTGTTAAGATTTTAACTTGATCGGCGGCTTCTTCAATTTTGGTTTTATCCCCCTGATGATTTGACGTTTTTTTTATGACGCGTTAGCTGATTATTTATTATTTTTGGCAACTGTCAACTTACCGTAAGTTGCTATTTGGCGGTTCAACTTATCACAGTTATTTTAAAGTCGCAATCGATTTTTTAAAGAAGTAATGACAATTCATTGCCAAAAATTAACAGTTTTAGCAATACGACATGTTTTTTTATGATTTAACATTGCTAACGTGACATAATTCAATGATTTTAAATCTGCAAGGTTGCGTGATATTTAAACAGCCATTTTCCGTTCAGCTGTTTTTCAGCCGTTGCTAGCGTCACTTCAGCTGTTGCCATCCATTACGACGCCATTAAATTTTGAACGCTGAATCTCTTGAAAAGACGCAATGCCTCGAAAAAAGGTGAAGAAAGTGCTACTCCGTGAAGGACCAACTGAGCGCAAGAGGCGGCAACGTGCGAAAGAAAAGGAAGAGAAAGAAAGAGCAGCAGAGGAACTGAAATTGCTGGAAATTCGAGAATACATCCGAGAAAACAATATTTCAATTCAAAATCCAAATAGAATGGCTGACATGGAGGCTATTAAAAGGAAACATGAAGCCCTACTGCAGGCTGGACGTGAACGCAACCAAGCAAATGTTGATCTCCATATCTGTGGCGACAAAGAAGATCAAATTGATTCCGCTAATCAGCCAAAAAAGAAGCAGCGACGTGTCTACGAAAGGGGTCCTGCTCAACTCATTGCCGAGCCGGTACAACTCGTAAGGTAATAGTAAGCTGCTAATAATTTACCTGCCATCATAGCTGACCTATTGTTTTCAACGTAGTCCAATTGTTGAACTTGAATGTGGCGACATGGCTGATGACGAACAAGTTGAGGCTGAATCACTAGACAGTATGGAGGAGAACAATCACCACCAGTCCATGGGTTTGGTGTACGAGACACAGGAGCTATTCAATGGTGAAAAGCTTATCTATGACAAGATAAAGCAAAAATCAGCCGTTATTGACCCAACGTTGAATCCACCAAAGCTGAACGAAGTGGTCAATGTCAGGGATAGTGACTTTGAATCTAACGATGACGTTTTAAGTGGAGACGGAGATGGTGCTGACACTGATCGAGAAATGAAAAAAGCCTTACGAAATCCGCATCTGATGCGTGAAGGGATTATAGCTTTCATTGATGAATCAGATGATGAGAGCAGTGCGCCTGTCAGTGACACTGATGTCATTGATGAATTGGAGGCAAAAGATCGTAATGTGCTTCCAATAATGGAGGATGGCTTGGACTTCGAGGAGAATTATGACCCCAATGAACCAGAGGACAACAATAGAGACTCATCCGACAATGACAGCGATGACAATGTAATATTGAACTTCACTATTTAATGACTTTTTCTGAGTGCCTATAATATACATTATGCTTGCAGAATCAATCAGAATCACTCATTGCGGGTTCATCTCGTGCCAAATCAAATGTCAACAATAAGGCATCTTTAAGTCACATCATTGGAGCAATCACTGAACGTCCTCAAAATGAGGATGATGATGAACCTCCACCAGATTTTCAAATATCAGCACCGGCCAAAGCCTATAACTTTAGAAGGATGACTCGCTGTGATTACCATGACTTATTTGAAACTATGGATGTCTTCACCAACCAAACAGACAGAAACAATGCCTTATATAAGCATTTCATGACTTTTGTGAATGTGTTTGCGTTCAAGGAGGTTCAAGCAACAGCTGTTTGGAACTTATTAAGTGCTGCAATGAAGGAACACTCACTACTAACTTATCCAACAATCAGGAAACACTTTGAGAGGATGCTACCAGCCATAAACATGATTTATGAGTTCTATGACAACGTAGAAAAGGACACTTTTGCTCATGCTGGGGAGCATTACCCTAGAAGTGAATTTCCAAGGCCTAGATTCACTTTAATGTGTGAGTGGACATTTGTGACTCTCAGTGAACTCTACAGATTTTTCCTTGAAGTTCATCATGAAAGTCCAAATTCAGCTGAAGGTAAAAGAAAAGAAATGGACTTATTTGTGGATGGAGTTCCCCTTACACAAAGTGGCGATGCCCTTATGAACGTCTGCACCATTCGTTTCAATGACTGTGAGATGGTGTGGCCACTTGCAATCCAAATATATCGCCAAGGACACGTCACTGAAATGCTGCGACTGATTGAAAAGATAATTGATGACTCCATTATTAATGGCTTCACAATTCGAAGATTTATCGGAGATTCGCCAATGCGCTCAAAGTTGAAGTGTGTGGCTGGCCATGCTGGCTACTATTGTTGTGAGCGCTGCTATTATGTTGGAAAATATGATAAGGCAAAGCGAAAAATGACTTTTCCACATTCATCAACCCTGTATAAGGCAAGAACAATGGAAGAGTGGGTGCAAATTGCCGAAAAGATTCGTGATGATCCAACTAGCGTGCCAACAAGCAAGCGATTTGGAATAACTGGCTACTCTCCGTTGCTGAAATTGGGTTATTTTGACCTTATCAATGACTTCCCAGTCGACCCAATGCACAATGTGGCATTGGGCTGTGGTAGGAGGATCCTCCACAACATTTTGGCACCAAAAAAGAAGTCTAAAGTCATAACTGATGCAGGAGCAATAATTGCAGACAAGTTTGATGACATATGGATCAATATTGACCTTCCCAGCGAATTCATCAGGAGACCACGACCTATGAAAGCCAATTTTGTTCACTACAAGGCTGTAGAGTTCATGGCCATAATAGTCTGTGGGTTTCATGCCTTATACTTGGCATTGGAAGGTGAAACATTCAGATCAGTGAGAAAAATGTGGATTTACTTCATATGGATCGTGAGAATGGCTTTATTGCCATGCAGGTTGTTCAAGCAGAGGATGACAATTGCAAAAGCCTATGAAATCCAGAAGACATTTTATGAGCAATACCAAAAGTGCTTTGGAGCCGACCAATGCGTTTTCAACATCCACTCATTTTCGCACCTCTTCACTGTCAAGTACATTGGCTTATTAAGCCTTTTTTCAGCTTTACCTTTTGAGTCATACTTCTCCTTCTTGAAGAGGATTATAGTTCCAAACACATTATCCTTTTCAAAGCAAGTGATGACCAAATCTTTTATTGCAAATTTGCAAGACCACAATTGCAAAAGCAGAGTTAAGTTGACGATTGAGCCAGGACCGAAGAGACATTGCAACAACTTGATTGCAACCATGGATGGGCGTTACTTCTGCCTTAAAAAGTCAACTGAAGATGGATACTATGGAACTCATATCCCAACCAAGCGCTTCTTCTATCCGGAGGCACCAGAACTTGATCTTAGTGAGGTGTTTATAAGGCAACTTGATCATCTGTCTGAAACTTCAGATGATATCTTTATTAGTACAGACGAAATTATGAGCAAAGCTATTATTTATGAAGACCTTATCATAGCTGTTCCAAATGAGACTTACAAAGTTTAAAAAATGTACCTGGTCAAATTGCAATTTTAAGTAGTCAAAGCCTAAAAAATATGATGCTTTAGCAAATCATGTCAAATCTATTGTGATAATCAATGAATAAAAAGTTCTCATTTCAATTAAAAAACCCGGCTCAGTCATTTTTCGAAAATAAAATATGAATCCAGTCATCAAATGGTTTTGTTCTAAATAAAAAAAGAAGAAGACACTACAATTTTAACAACCAAATTATAACTGCATACAAAATTTACCATTAAAGTTGCTATTGTCATATGATTTACGTTAAGGCCTTATTAAAGTAATTATCATCAACTTATTTCCACAACTTATTGTAAGCCAAAAATAAATTGCGTAATTTGAAGGCAAATTCAAAATTTGGCAAATAAGTTGTTATTACTGCTTTGATAAGGAAATGATTTCACCTTACTTGCCGCAACTTATTTTCAGTCAATGGTAAGTTGCAGATAAGTTTGGCGCTTGAGTCGCGAACACTTAGTGGGGTGTTGAGTTGTGATTTTGACACCTACCTAACCAAGAGTGTATTTCCAGCCCATAAAAGTCCGGTGGTGTCACCCACACTATAACCATTAGTCATTTTCTGATCTTGAATCAGCAAATAAGAAAATTCCAGCCTACATGCCAAATAGTAAGGAGCCATCTGGACTTTCCATTCAAATTTTTCTGCCAAATGACCTTACTAAATATATACTATACTACAAGTATTTTGAGTTGGAATTAGTTGCCAGCTATAATTGTCCAGTAGAGTGAAATTTATTTGTTTTCAAACTTTCCCAGGGTCTAACTGGCATTTTTAAAATGTGTCCAATTATTGACCTTGCTACAGTTGGCAGAAATATTGCCTAAAGAAAAAAGGGTTCAACTTGTTTTTGCCTTCAAGATCAGTGATGTTGTTTTAATATCTTTGTCAAGGTTGAAATTGGGATGATCCCAGCATAAGTCACTTGTTTATGCTTTGTTTCTTGACCCTTAAGATCATGAAGGTCAATTTAGCTAACTGCAAATCATAGGGCAAATATAGCAACATAAAATATTGGTAATGATGTATACTTCCTCCTCCTCTTAAACAACAACAAGTAATTTCATCATCTCACTTTTGCAAACATGGCTTGTTTGCTCAACAAAGTTTCATTGTTCTAGGCTAAAATTAGGCTCTCATTTTCGTAGCTGAATTAATTTTGAGACCACCATTTGCATACCCTTCAAAGCAGTGGTTGGTCTCACAAGGATCATTAAAGCATAATTTATTGTTTCTCATTCAACTCAATTATCTACAAAAGGTAAATAGTTAGTTTTTCTTAATGACTTTTAATAGTTCTTTTCCTTTGCGCGACGCTCAGAGGCAAAAGTTTCATTATCACTCCGAATGAGTTTGTGTATATGTGTGGGTTATTGCATTAATCATTTAATTGTAATTTTATGGCCCTCAAACAAAGTTGAGCTCATGACCTTTCGGTGTTAAATCAATTAAGCCTTTTTCCCTTGTGATGAATGGCTTTCATAGGAACAAAAAGAGGACAATAATCATATTCACTTCCTTTTGCGAGTTGCGCAAAATCTGCTTAATTTGCATCCACAATGGCAATATCTTGAAGCTAGGAGGGATATAAATAATAACTAGTAAAACCGCAGTGTACCGCCTACATTTTTTGAATAAATTGGAATAATGTGTGTTGCTTTGCGTGATGCCAACTTTGCATCATCGCACTCAAAAACAATTTTCAAGGAAAAACAATCATTTGGTGGTTATATCAATTTTGATTCCTTTTTTGTTTTTGCTGTTGTAGGTCAAATTAGATTATCTTCTCAGACCTTTACAGTGTTATGAGCAGTGCGGAAAAAGTGCAGCTTTAAAACTCTATAATTCACTTCTGCATGGAGTCACTTGATTGATGGGCATGTTTTTTAACACTATAAATATAAACTGGAGGCTTAGAGCTTGGTTTTTTTTCTCATGAAGCCATTTAAGTAAATCCTGGAATATTTTGAGGTTTTCTGCTCCTGTCATCAAATGCTCTAAAAGGAAAAGTCCCATTTTAGATTTGATGGTGCCACCCTAAATTCCAATATTTCCAATTGTATGCTATCCTCCCATTTTTGCCAAATCATCACTCAATCACAGCAGATCAAGGAAAGAAGTTTCGGTCTTGTTCTCTCATCTTCTTCAGGCTCTTGTCAATATCCTCTAGAAACTCCTCGAGGCCATTACATATATCTATATATAAGTAGAAGAAGAATATGAGCAAGAGGAGGCATCACAATGGGGTGTCTACCATTATGATTATTGTCGTTCCTTAAGAGCATTGGCTTGTCGGTTTCCTATTAAGGCCACAATACTTCTACTGCTGCCATACTTCTTACTCTTTTTTGCCTATCATGGAAAAAAATGACATCTGAACTGAGAATTCCTCTAGGGAAAAAACAACGTGCCTCATTTTTTGTGGCTCCAATGTTGCCCATTGGTATGTTTTTCAAGTGCACCATACATATGCTTGTTTTCAGACTAAATCAAACAAGTTATTTGCGCATCTAGCCCAAAAGTTCAATGGATGCCTAGTTTTGCCATGTTATGATTGTTTTATATCCTTTTCATGGTAGCAAAATGTGAATTATGCATGGATATTCTGCTTCCTTTCAGGGATATGCAAATCATCTTCAATCTAAATCAGATCAAGTCAATAGTGCTGTTGTGAATAATCAATTGCTTTGTTAATCACTTAGAAGCCTTTGGTTTATCTCGATAGATGCGTGACAAGCATGCTTTAGATGTCATTCTTCAAGTAGAAGGCAACCCACAAAGAATAGCAATTCCTCATTGCTTTGTAATGCACTAAAACTTTATATCCTTAATGTGGTGGATCAGTTTTTGCCCCAAGCCATGGCAGTCTGTTTTGAAAATGGCCTTATTCTTGCCATTTGCATTCTGGTTTTTTATGTCTCAAAATGCCAGTAAGTTCAAGTTCACGCCTAAGTAACTATTTCTATTTTGAATCGTTTGACCCTTTTCTTCTTCCTGTTTGTGCTGAGCTCATGAAGCCATTAAGCTAGAGGCCATTACTATCTTGCAGTCTTCCAAAAGCCTAGATTTTAATGCATAATGAGCCGCCAGCTTGGCTTATCCTACCTCTTACATTTTAAAATGGTAGCTAGCCGCATATGCTGAATATTGCGTCTAGTCCCACAATGTACATTATCTACATCTAAAGTAGTACAGTAGGATGATGATGATGATATGCAAAAAAGTAATGTGGCTTGCTTGTTGCTTCCTTTCTCAAAACCGGATCTAGTATGACTTTTTGGAAACAAAAACATTTTTTATCTCTTCTCTAGGTAAGGACTTTGCACGTATAAGGATAGTAGGTGCTAAGGAAAACTGATAGCCCTTTTTTTCAGTGACCCTAAATCTTGTAATTACAGCAAGAGTGGACTTGACATTTTGAAATAGGCCACATAATTAGAAAAAATACCTTAGTTTATTTTTACTGGAGCCTTTAAAATACGTTTTCTGGAAAGCTCTAGGGTCTCAAGATGTATCTTTGCTTTAGAAATGCCTTTTATAGTGCTTTGAATGCTCGTGAAGTATTCATAGACCAGGATTGCTGACTCTGCTAACTAAATTGGTACTTTTTTACAGCACTCGTAAGGCTTCTTCTAGATCAATAATTTGTTTGGATTTAGTAGAGAGAATGACGCATTTTTCTTACGGAATTCTTTGGTAGTTCAGAGGAAGTTTTCACAGAAGCTTGACAACAATGCAGTAATGACGCATGCAACTCAAAAGCTCGATTCCAGCATGAAGTAAACGTTATTGGAAAAAATGAAAAGTCCCTGTTTTCTGCAAAACAGGAAATTTCAGCTTGGACACGCAGCAGCTTCTAATAATGGGACGACAAGTTTTTTTCTTGCTATAAAAATATGCATAATTTTACGCTTTGAAAGCTCAATTCCTCAAGGCTTCAAATGCTATTTTATGAAGTAAAAAATAAACGCTACAGCACAACAAAAAGAAGCAGAAATGAAAAATGATGTTTCTACTTATCATTAAGTAGTAAGTTGGAATTGAGCGCGTCCACTGAGTGTGTGGACGGTTTTTGGAAGTCCTGACCGACGCCCCAATGGCTTTGCTAAGCGCGGCTCGCAGCGATCTGGTTTTTCAGTCGCGATTCAAGCTTGCCCCAGGTAACATTATATAAATGTTACTTGCTCGTGAGTGTCTGGTTCGATCATGTCCTTCAGGAAAAAAATGTGAAAAGTGAGACTACGACGACGACGACGGAGTGTGCAAAATGCGTGAAAAAATGTGGGGCCATTGTGCCCGAAAATCCACCCCAGCAACAGCTGCTGTTGTTGCCTTCGTCATCACGGTCTTTGTGATCCATCAAGGACACTGCCAAAGTAAGATCCCATTTTTTATTACTCACCTTTTTTCTCCGAAACTCAGGTGATGATTTTCAAGCAGCTTGAATGCAGGAGCTCAGGAAATTGTGCCTATTTACAGTCTGAATCCTGTTACCAGTTTGTGAAGGAAGAAGGCTACATCTGCTCATAAATAGCTCTTGTATGAAAATAATCTGATTAATTTTTGGGGCAGGGCAATTTCCCTTTAAAAAAAGAAACTTGTTTTGCTCAGCCTTAGTTTCTGGTGGCCATGGCAAGAAATATGTACTCAAAACTGGGTGACCATGGTGGCCTGCATGGTAACTTGATGAAGCCTTATTTGCATCATGAATTAGCCTGTTGAAAAGGTTAAGCTTTTGGGATCTTTTCATCAGCGAAAAATAATCCCTGCTTTCAGCAAAACTGTAACATTTAGAATTGTTGTAAAGCACACAATAACATCACTACTTCCGTTTGCCCTTAAACCAAACAAACAATGTGTCCAGCCAACACAAATCACACACCAAAAAATCAATCTAGCCTGTACTTTTCAAGCTGCGGATTTCTCACAGTGAGCAATACAAGTCTGACATTAAAGAGTCAATCAATTTTCAGCCAGCTTGATCATCAATGTCAGCAGCATGCACAATGTGGAATTCAAGGATGAATTCAGTCATTAAAAATATTCTTATCAGTTAGGCAATGAACCACCACTCAAGGAATTTCCCCAATACCACACACTGAAGTAGCATTTTGGTTTTGGCACCCAAAGAAAAAAATGGGCTCAAGGTCCAATTATCACATTCAAACCATGTGGTTTCAGACAGATCCAGATCTCTTTATTAGTTGTGTTCCAGAGCTTGGAACGACCTCATTACAATCACCATGGTGGAATTGCTGCTTTTAGAAGCCATCAAAGTGTGTTTCCTAGATCCAGAAATTGAGCACTTCCCTCACAAAGCAATAGAAGGGAAAATGTTATTTCCTGGCCAATCACCATTCACACTCCATTTTTGACAGAATCCATTTGAGGGTTCTGTATGGTTTGCTTGAAAATGTAGCAAATTTGCTCAACCTCTGATTGACTTCATTAGCTGTATTCGAAAATATCTTCTTTCAACAGGCTCAAAATTGACTTTAAGATTGACTTGTTGTGGTGCTTTTTGACGTAATAATTAAACAGAGATGGTGCAGAGGAGTACTTTAGGGAGTCCAGCTTTGCGGCCAAAATTAAAATAATTATGGAGGGCTATTTTGTGCCATAAATAAGTCTTCACAAAAAGCCTTTATTGCACACTTTTTTCGGTTTTCAAGGCCAGTTACATATTATGTTTTCAACTTTCTTTAAAGAGTCCTATTCATAAATCAAAAAACACTTCCTTGCTGATAAGGCTTCATCAAGATACTTAAAAAATTCAAGCATAGCTAAGTTCACTGTTAGCTAATGAAGTCACTCCATCCATTAGGCTTTTTGACAGTATACCACAGGGAAAAATTCAGTGAGGCCTTCAGTAATTAAGTGAGAAAAATCCTGACATTTTGAAAGAAGTGTGATGTCTTCAATTTGCATGTCCTTAGAATAAATCGGCTTCTATAAAGCCTTGATGACTATGTCTATGAAAAAAGTCATTCATTGTCTGTCATCTGTTTTAATAGAAGACCTACGGGACAATGCCACAAGATTGGGAAAAATGCTTATTCTAATCAGTATGTGGGAAAATTGTGCTTACATTTGCTTTTTTACATAAATGAGCCTTAATCAGCACGTGTTGAAGTACCATGCTAATGCTGACAACGACTTATTGTTTCCACTCAGCACGTGATGAGACTAATCTTAGGCTATGTGTGATGAGCCATGTAAGGCTCGGATCATCTGTTGGTTAATTTGTCTTACTTCACATGAGAGGCCCTTTTCAAATGTCTTGCTCATGATTCTGTTCAATTTATGACGACCTTATCATGATGACAGCAACATGGTTTTAATGCTGTTAATGCAGAATATAGTGAAAATCGTGAATCTCGAGAACAACCTTGAAGATGGGACCAAATTTGATTTGGATAACTTTTAAAAAGTCTTCTTCTTCTTCGTGTGTCAAAGTCAGAAAGTAGAGACTTTGAAAACTTGTACTAGCTTTAGGCAACTTTGTGTGTGACTCCTTCTTTTTCTCCTTTCTTGGATAAATTCAAAAATATTCAGGACAAATTAATGTGGCAGTATATTTTCTGGCTAGAAATGTCTAAAAATCTTTCCATTTTATTTTCCGGCTAGAAATGACTAAATTCTTTCATTTTTGGGGCAGGATAATAGTTGACAGGTTCCATCAATTAAAAAAATCATCTCCATTGTGAGATCAATTTGTTGTACGCTTCCATTGCTTGGGGTATGACACATCTTCAGAAATGTTGTCAATTACTGTCAGAACCACCCAACTTGCAGCTATTGTTGAATTCACCTAATAAATGAGCCTCCCCCATTTTTTTCAATTATATCATGCCACATGATTTATCACATTTGTTATTTTTTCTATTTGTACTTCCTTATTTTAATACACTAGTGTCACTCCAAGATTGTAGACATGTGGTGCTGTAACTCAAACAATTGGTGCCATTACTTTGATGGCCTTCAAGGTTTCTTGCCATTTAATATAAAAGTTATTGACCGAAATTGACAATTGAACAATTGATTGTCATTTCAGTCTTGCTTCAAAAATTGTTTAAATTGTGCCTTTGATGTAGCATATAAAGGGAAATTTCGTATTTATCATTTGGAAAAAGAGCCACTTATAGAGGCCAGACATTTTTTGTTCGACCACAGACTAATAATGCCTAATTTAAAATGTCTGATTTTGGATCCAGTTTACTTCTTGTCCTAATTGTCAAATGCATGAAATTACTCAGCTCCAATGACTATTTGGAAGTTATCATTAGTATCTAATTATCATCGAAGATCGTCATGGTTCAGCTATTAAGTACCATGTAACAACAACACGATAACGCAGAGTTAAACAACACCTTATCGATATTAATTTTCGACCTCCTGCTCAAAAAAGGTAGCTCGTAAATCTGAGAGACTTCCTAAAGCAATCTTGATTAAAAATGGCTGCTACTTGTTGTGTTGACGTTGTCCAATTAGTTTTCAGGCCTTCTAGGGAAGTAAATGGAAGTAGCCCAAAAGTAAGCCATTTCATGATGTAGATTTCCGGCACATGAGCACATTTTTTACCTGAGATGAAACCTTCAACACATAGGATTTGGGGTCAAAATTGATCCATTGTTTCAGTTGGATATCACATGTCAGCTTTAATTTGCTGCTGATCCTCTTCAAGTTGATGGTTGTTGAAGGTACTGCTGTCAATAAAGTGGATGGAAAAGGAGGTATACTTTTTTTCCTGCTAGAAAAAAGGGCCAAAAGAAGTGGTTTACATTAAAATTCTGCGTAAACACTGCAGACATTCCAACAAGGGGTTATGAGTTTTCTCTGAAGGCATTTTGTGTTTGTTGACAAACTTTCTCCCAACTATTTGGTCCTTCTTTTTTCTGCTGCTATTGCCCCTTTTGGAACTTTAATAGCCTTCTGCTTTGTGCAAAAAAGCTGTGAAAAGAGAAGCTGTTAGCTGTGCTCTAACCAGGAGAAAAATTTGCATTTTTCAGAGATTTCAATCGGAATGATTGGCATACGAGTCACGCAACCTTTTGCACGGAAAGTGCTTGGCGTATCACGCAACCTTTGACTAAGTATCCTTGAAAGCGTTTGATCTAACTTTTCATCTTAGCCCACTTCTTTTTTCTTGAAGGACTCAGCGAATAGAAGCTGTAGTAGATGATGAGTCTACACTTCTATTCTCTCCATAATTAAGGAGGTTATTCAACTTGGGCTTCCCTTCTTCATTCAAGCATCTTAACTATTAAATAGCACGTGGTAGAACGTTCACAAGTTTCTGAGCTAATTTGTGCATCCACATTAATATTTCAGCTCTTGGAAGCAATCGACCTTTTATATCCAAGGTTTCTTGTGCTTTTTGATTGCCTCCCAGCTGACATCAATTGAAGAAGCTAAGTGTACTTGACTCATTTGCTACAACTGCAATATGTTGCCTTTCATTCTTTTCAAGTTAACTAAGATTGGCTAAAATCAAAAAATTATTCCTTGGTATTTATGCAGCAGAAGTATTTTTAGCTATCAGAAAGACATGCTCTATTATCCAACTGACTAGATCACTTTTGTATTAAGGTTGATGTGCAAAAACGTTTTTGTACTGACTACACCCAAGCTACTCCAATTATGTTCAATGATTGGGCATCTGACCTTAAGAAACGTTTCGGAAAGTCTAATGAGCAGCTCGGAGGTGCAAGGTCGCATTTTTCGGGCGAAATTGACCAGGATGATCATCATGACGCTTCAGTTATCAAAAAACACTCTTGGCCTTTTCCCTCTAAATTCGTGATGCATATTACGTTGAGCTGCCTAGGTCATAATTGCCTAATTAAAATTTCCGAAATGGTGGTCAAGTGGAGTCGCAATTTGCCTTTGGTCACGCAACCTTTGCCAGTGACCCCTGGCTAATCTTTGGGAAAACCACACTGGTAGGATCATTATCAATTATCCAATAACAATAAATAGCATATAAAAGATGATGATTTGTTTTGGCCTTCACACAATGGCACTCAAAGCTCTGATACGTGATTCTAGCGTGTTGAAATTAATCAAGTTTCCTCCTCTTCTCAAAAAGATTCCCGCTAGAAAAGTCGTGATTTTCTGGCCAATTTCTGACCTTTGTCATCATCTCCTACTCGTGATTCTACGATAATTGACCTTGATTCCCTGCTACACTTTTGGCTCAACTCTGGATCTATTTTTTGTCATTGCATTCATTGTTGGATGTCGATTAAGGCCCTCAGTGAATAACTCACTTTTACCTCCTTAATAGTATCTTTGAATGAAAAATGGTGGAAAAGCACACACTGCAGAGATTGCAGTCGGCAATCATTTTTATCTTTCTTTTGATTTCATTTTGATAAGCCAATTTTAATTGGCTCTGGTCACGTGAGCCCAGTCTCAGTCTTGTTTTTTATTACGTATTCTTGCATCACAATGAGCTCATCTAAATCAAGATCATGGTGAAAAAAAAGTGCTTTGTGCTTTATCCTGATGCGTCACGTGCTCAAAAGAAGTTGCTGCAGGTTGAGGTCACTTCCATACTTTTCAGCAGGGGAGAAAATGGGGATTTTGTTTTCCTTCTGCTCTCAAGATCTTCTTCTCGAGATCAAGCCAAAAATCATGGGCCATAAACAAAATCATGACATCTAAGTTTGAAATCTTGAAAAATTTCGACATCTCGTGAGTCTTTCTATATGGCTGTATGATTCACGCTAGAATCATAAAACAAGACTTCTTATATGAATCCTTACTAATTACACCACGTTGATTGAGTGTAACCTTAACTTTGAGGCCATAAAGTTTGTATTCAGTTCCTTTTTTGGGTAAAAAGTTGGCAATGCACTTTTTGCTAATTGAGTCAAATATTGGCCTGAGACATGAGAGCAAGTTGATATTGGGCGTGAGCTTGTTATCAAGCATCAGCTTTTATCTGCTTTAAAAAAGAGCCAATATTTTCACATAAATTGCCTAGTTGTTTTTTTTGCTAAACTTACCAAGAGCTTAACATGGAGCAGTAGCTATTTCTCATGTGCTCTTGTTATTTTATGTGTAAGTAAACAAATGCTACATTATATAGAGTGCATTAACTGCCAGAAGCACGTTGTGTCCCCCCTGCGTTTCCTGATATGAAATGAGTTTCCCAAAAGGCATTTACGAGTCGTAGCAAATACCAAATAAGCCATGTCCTGCACCAAAACTCAGAGCAAGATATGGTAGGCCGCGCGTGCGCGCGCGCGTAAAGCTGATGATGATGGTACACTCGCGCACCACGCTCGCTCGATCAGCCGCAAAACTGAGAAACGATCTCAGTTGAGGCTTGGAGGCCCGCAGGAATGAGTACTAACCCGTTTGTGCCCGTCAGCCATCCCATTTTCTGACCATGTGAATTACGCCCAAAATCATGCCAACGAGACAGTTATTAGCGTTGTTGTCACTCTTGTTGGTGGCAAGTTGCCATTCAGTGCTGTGCCAAACCGAAGAGGCTGATACTGCTGTGGAAAACGCGGTGCCAGCCTCGGAATTGGAGGCTGCAGATCGCAGGGAAGGAAATCCTCAAGGCCCTGAAAATAATGGTAAGAAACCGTAGAAGCAACCAAGCAAAGCCCAAATCTTATTACTTTACCAATTTCGTCTCCTTGGTAGCGGGACTTATTCCGAGTTTGCTTAGCACATCTGGAAAACCCATAAAATTCCGCCATTTCTACGGCTGTCTAGTATTTCATAGCCTATGGCTGAAATTCGAGGATATGAAGATGGAAAGTTTCTTCTTGACTTTCCAGGCCAGACAAGCTGTTTACACATTCATATGTCACCTTAGTTAGGCCGAAATGAAATGCACTCTGATGGGTGCGATTGGCTGTCTTGTAATATTATGTGGGCTTTTGGGGTGCACAAAAGCTCAATGCAAGTCAAACAAGGCTCTAAGCTATCTTGAGTTACGGCTGCAATCAGCATCGACGACTGCATTTAAAGTTGGGCTGAAATATTACGGCAGTTAAGCTAACATTCTCAATGCAAAGCTTCAATGGCTTCCGAGCAAGAAACAAAACACATAACGTTTGGAATATTATTATTACCTAATACACAAGGAAGGAAACAGAAGATTGCGTCGTCGCGGATTTTCTCAAGGATGCCGCCGCTACTGCTAAATAATTCTGTTTCGGAATCCGAGGCCCTCATTAAAAAATACTTAATATCAGATATGAAAAAAGTTGCGAAAACGGCAGTGGTTATCTTGCTCCCACTCAGAAATCCCTAATTAAAGACTTTCGGCTGTGATAAGTACACGTTTCATGGTTTGGCCTTGAAGGTCGCGTATTCCAACTTATTGAACCGTTACAGCATTGATTTTGGGGTGCCAAAAGCAAAATTGAGTTATTTCACTTACCATTGTCAGCCTTCTATTTTAAGGCCTGACGACTTTTTTGTCTTTTTCGAAAATTACCTTCCTTTGAGAGCCATTTTTTGCTCGTTCAGCCAAAAACTTTCCGCCGGGCTTTGGCTATCATAGAGCAGATGTAATGTCAAACTTTCCGTCATTTTTTGTGAAATGTCTTTAGAGTTGGGCAGACAGATGAGAAGAATTACATGGGAAAAAATTAGACACGCGCATATCTTGATGCATCCAGATTAATGGCTCGATCCGCTTTAATTGATGCAAAGCTGTAAATCTTCGGATGAGGTAAACAAAAAATGTGCCTTTATGTAAGAATGTTAAGGAATTTGTTGAATGGAAGCACTGAAAATAGGTTTTTTTTTTTTTGCCTTTTTCCCCCGACCTTCTTTTGGTAATGGTATGCAAATATAGCACCTGTTTTTGACAATGTTGGCAAGTTTGTGGATAGATGCTATCCTATGTGTAGTATGTGGTACTAGAAGTTGAGCAGCAAAACTAAATTGGACTAACTTCAGAGATGGGGAGGAGAAAGTCTTGTCGTGAACGTAAATGTACCACACCAAGCCGTAGTGGTAAAAGCACTGCAGTTTGCCAAAATACTTCCACAATTGCAGGGAAGAGCCGCGTTTGCATCATGTTAATGATGTGATTCAGTTCTTTCAGACTTTGCGGCGGAAGTTGTGCAGAAAAAGCCATTAGAGGGAAGAAGCTACAAAGGCCGGCCTTTCTGGCCTTTGCAAACTTTCTTTCCAAAGGGTCAGCTTCCGAGCTGGAATTTTTCGCAACCGGGATTTCTGGCTTTGTACTGCGAAATTGCTCGGCAAAACCGTGGAAAGAAAGGCCGTTTCATTGGCATTATCAAGGCCACATCCGAGAGCTGACCATATAATCGACTTTGGCCTAGCTCTTAATTTATTTTGCCGCGAAAAAGCGCTATTTATCAGCGCTTCCTTTTTCATTTGGCACCAACATCTTTGATGATCCGATTGGAGATTCCTCGAAGGAAATCAAAGGCGTCCAACAACTAATTACAACCTTATGAAAAGCCCTTCTCCTATCTTAAGATCAAAAGGTTTCTTTTTCATCATCAAGCTATATTTACGGCCTCTGTAAAAAAGAAATAAGAGCATGTTGGCATTCTCGTCATATTGTATAAAATATTGGCCTGAATAATCCTGTCAAAAATTCCCAATTTCGCATTTCTAAAAGATTTTGTCATCATCAAAGCTGACTGAAGATTGAAGCCAAATCTTTGATGCGTGATGCTCGAATTTTCAATAAAAAGCGGAGCTCCCAATCGAGATTGAAAAGTCGTGCTTTTTACACTTTTACCAGGCTGATTTCGAGCAGGCTTACAAGCATTTTGTAATATGTCTGTCATAATTGAGAGTGGGAGTGTGCAATTCCCTGCTAACCTTCTTAGCTTTTTCTCCAGAGATTTGGGGGCTTTTATGGTGGGAATAAAATATAATGTGAAAAAGGCCAAAAAGGAAGAGCCAATATTTGCACGCAGCCAAACACGCATCGAGAATAACAATAATGGGAGAGATTGAAAAATCTCCAATAGCATAAAGCAGAAGATGAGCAAGTTTGGCGCTCACAGTGCAAAGGCAGGCCAGGTCAAAGAATGCAGACTTTCACCCGAGCACTGTGGGCAAAATCCCACTGGAAAATATCTTCAGATCAGTGGCATTTTTTCAAACCAGGAATTCCCCCTTATTTTACCAGCTATGCCATTGATTTTATCGTTTTTACGAAAAAATCAATGCTCCTGCTGTGCACATCTGTCCTGAAAAATCCCCATAAAGCAGAATTTGTTCACACTCACTTTGATATTAAAGATCTGTTGCTACAAATTCTTCAGCTTTTTAGTGAATGTTCAAGTGAGTTCAGGATAAAGCTTGAGGCTGCAAAAAATGTGATCCCCTCAGAGAAGTCTGCTTTGTCTGCCTAGAAATCTGCATTTTGCACCATGAAGAAACGCCCCCGACCACCAAAAAATGCGCATACCCAAGGGGAAAGTTATTAATGCAGTCGTGATCAAATCAGCAATTTGAGGTCAACCCCTTATAAAAATTGATGGGTTAAAAAGCCAAAAGTTCATCAAATGCATTTTCTCCCATCATATCCTGAAAAAAATCCCGCTTGACGATATCCTCGTTTTATAGGGACTTTAAGGGTCATCATTCCAGTTTTATGCTCTTCAATATTTATATACTATGGGAGAAGATGCACCTTGAAAATCTCCTCCAGGTTCACAAATAGTCCTAAATCCAATTTTGAATTTGCTGTTGAGAAAATGGATTTTTGGCCACGAAAATCATCCTTACATCACGAGTTTTTGATCCTACACACTCAAGCCCTATTTTGAGGTGAACTTATTGAAAGTGATGGTGGAACTTTGGAGTGCTTTTGTTTGGGATCTCCATGAGAAGAGAGTGGTATTATCTTTAAAAACAGGGCTTCCTATAAGGCTGAATTTTAAATTGATTTTTCCAATTTTTCATGCTCAATTCTAGAATGCTTCAATTTTGATGTCTAGTTCTCAGTCAGGAAGATTATTGGAAAAACTCGAAACGCTTCTTTGAGCAGCTCGGTTTTTTCTTTAAATATTGGATTTGCAGAGAGCAATATACAGCATACTAGCTCTATTTCTGTAATATCAATTCCTTTTTTGTTCATCTGTTGGAAAATTAATGTAGTGATCTGAAGTAACCATTGACATTTTTCTCAATATGTCAAAGAACTTCACATGAGTCTACTTTCAAGTTATTTTCATCCAAAGATACACACATCTTGGAACATCTATGTGAATTATTCTGGCCTATTTTTCAAGCCTGTCAAATTGTGTCAAAAAGCGAAGTGGATGAGGAAAGCCACACACAAAAGACATAACTTATTTGGTGTGCTATGCAAATGGCACATTTGTATATATCATGATACATACCAAGGTAAAGCGAGAAAAAAGCAATTCTCATGAGTATGATGAAGGAGCAGAGTAGGCTATAATCATGGGGAAATGAGGCCATTTAGAAACCTTGAGAAAGCAAAAAATGCACAGAGCAGAAGACATTCACACCATATGCTTTACATAATCTATGCAAAAGTTCAAAGATTGGGGGAAAATCTACATTTTAGCTTCCCCCATCTTTCTTCATCATCAAGAAGTTCTGCTGCCTTTTTATGCTGACTTATTTGCATAATTTTTTTTCTGCCACATTTCAGGTAAGCACAACAACTTTCCTCCTCAAAGCCATCAAAGCACAAATGCTGGGCTCTAATAATCTGGAGAAGTCTGTTGAAAGGGCACCCTTCAAAATCTCTTTCAATGAAAGCCAGCTTAGCAGAAAATCTTGACATATTTCCCTATTTTTATCCATCATCAGAAGCTGATGAAAATTGATGACTTTCTTCTTCTACTCCCATTTGACGAGGATACATCCAATAATTGGTATAACTTGCCCCATCACTAATTAGGGGCTAAACATGAGCTCATAATGAGCATTTTTGTATCTTTGCTTTTGGTGAATTAATCAAAAGAGCAGGTAATTATTCAGTTATATGGCTCTTGACTGATGAAAGTTTGCACAACTTTCGGAACTTGGTTAACCCACGAGGTGGTTTAATAAAGTGGAGCTGCATGATCATCTAAAATCATCATCAAACGCTCGGAAATGGATCCAGTTTGCCGTCACAGAGCAGCCTCGCGTTCGTTGCAGTCGTAGTGTGTGCAAGTGATGCAATAACCACCAGCAACCTACACAGAACCCCGATTACCTCATATATGTACACAGAAACTTTTTTTTCTCTCCAAAAGCAGGAGCAGCAGAGGATGATTTTAGTTAGCAGAAAAAATGTTTCACATTCATCACTTGGCTTGAGCAATTGTCACCTTTTTTCTCTCTTAAATGGAGCATGAAAGTTGGTTTTATGAAATAGCTGCTGCGGTGTAAGGTCACAGTTAGTAAGTAGCATATATGGTATGGCAATAATAAGGTGTGTGTAATTAGCCATAGACCGAACTGTCATTCAATTTTCACATGCATATCTGATGTGATAGTGTACTCTGTTCAATTCAAAAATAACTGCTTATTTCAGGGATTTTTTCTGCCAAAATGTGCTTTGAAAAATGGCCGCCATCTTGTCTCAGCATTTCCAAGCTGTGTGGTGCACTCTAATATGATGAATGAGAAAACTCGCATTAGTTTTGTGTGAGGGGGCGGGTAGCTGGTATATAGCTTTTAAAATGGCGCCTTCTGTCAAGGATACCCATCTCTCATGAATCTGACATGCTAAATGTCTAGTTAGTTGTTGCATAAAATAAGTCCACCCACTTTTGGATCTCTTGGACTGCTGGCCATATTGCACAAGCCCCTACAAGAAAGGACAATCATTTAGCTAAAAATTTTCTCCAAATTGTCATTACAGCCACTCTTCCCTAATAAGGCATGATTTTGGCAGAGAGCATTTTTTTAGCAGAAAATGTGTGATATAGAGCAAAATCTAAGAAGAAATGTCACTACTTGAGTTGCATCATGCAGAGATTACTTTTTGTCCTCTGCAAGTGTAATGTTTTGCTCTAGCTGACATTAGGGCACATTAGGTATGCATTAATAATGTCAGATTTGATCTAGCCTCATCTTTGACACTGGAATGGCCAACTTGACCTTAAACAAAGGCTGCTGCTGATTTTATAGCGTCATCCATCATATCCCATTTCAATGGGACTGAGGTTGGAATGCGAATATGTAGCAAAACTGAAATTATACCAATACTTTTTTAGGACTCACATTCCATATTTGTTCTCTGCTGGCAAAGTGAAACTTTTACTATAGAGTAGTAAGTTTGCAGTTTGGGCACGTTTCTTTCTTTTGTGATTTTCGCCCTATTGTGAACCTGACTGTGTCGCATACAAATTTTTTTTGCTCATATCTGCTCATATTTATGGGCGTTGCTGTTGGATATTGCAGTTTTTGAATTGATTACAGCCCTGTGGGGGAAGCTTTAGGTCATATCTTCATAGGAGAAGGGAAGATAACCCTCGCTGATATTTCTTATGATTTATGCATGAAGGTTTTGCTATCTGGCAAATGGTCCAGTTGTTGTTTTGTTTTTGTTGTTTTGATGTTTCAGCTCAAACTAATTACATACTCAAGCCATTTTCCTTTGTGACCATCATCCAGTCAACTGATGATATGTGACTGACTACAAGTAGATTTTAGCTTCAAAAAGTTGAAGGAAATTTCAAATGAGTGTGGTTTGTGATTTTATTGGCCCAGAGGCTGTAATATTATGTGAGCTATAATTAAATCAAAAATCCAAATAGTTGTAGGCCTTGATATTTTCACATAAAATCAACCAGCTCCTCGTATGCCAGACCAAGATTTTTATTATTAATAACTTTTTATTCACCATGATTCTTAGATATAACTAACTGTTTTTGGCAGATAAAATGGTAATTAGAGTTTGTTTTTTGGCTCTACCAAATTCAGAAATGTGGCAGTTAAAGTTAATTTCTAGCACATTGCTCACTGATGTGTGGACAATAATTGTCTCTTTATGATTTGAGCTTCATTGAGGTCAAGGCTGTACATAATTGGACCCTTTAAAACAAAATTTTTCCCCTAGATCAAATTTCTACAATTTGCTGATTTGACAGACTAATGGAAACCCTAGAGCTCAAATCTTTTGTCTTGTATACGCCGAAATTGCGTCACTTCTTTGAAGCTCAATATCCAGTTAGTTCTTTTGAGAGGGGCCTACAACTATTCTAGGTAGAAATGCCTCCCAAAAAAGGCATTTTTTATTCAAGATGAAGTAACCCAAAAGCAGACACAGAAAACGTGCAGTTTTATCAGTAAAATAATTTAGACTTTGTAATCTTCTAGGCTATAGAAATAGTGAATGGGAAATTACCTTGACATTTGAAGCCTTAGGAAATCCATTAACACCAAACTGATTCAGCTGCTGCTACTTCAAAGATGCACATTTTTGCACCCATTAACTTTTCAAAACTGATGATGCATTTGAAGATAGTAGGCTTCCTCTTTCTCATCTTGTAATATTAAGCAAGGCCAGGTCAACAGCCTTTTTTTAGGGCAAGTTAGAAGTTTTTGCTTTGAACTTGAATTGAGGCTCAATTTCCTAACTAATTGGAAAAGTTGTCAAAATGTACTTAGCTATCCTAGAAGTGCAATTTCAATGCGTATTTGCCTATTTTTATGAGCTTTTTTAAAAGCTGGGGAAAAATGTTTGGGAGTGGTTCCAAACCTGTCAAAATCAGGTCCTGTGTGTAAATTTGTTCTTCAGGAAAGAATGGAATTTGAAGCATTGATTCAAAGAGCCAAGAAACTTGTCCTTCAATAACTTTTCAAGGCGATCCAAACAGACAGATTTAGCTGTATTACAACTATCTTTATATGGATCAAATGTTCAATGCCATGAAAAATGGGAAATTAGATGGACGACGACGACGTCAGCAGCGCGAGGTAGGCGCCTCAAAAAAATCGGCTCGCAGCTGCGAACCAAGAAATTGGCCAATTTTTGCATGTTGCTAACTTAACCAACCTTGATTGTCTTCTTCCTCGTACAGTGAAAAAGTCCATTTTATTCATGGTTTTAGTTCAAGGGCGCCAGTTTGATTTATTGCAACTTTTCGATGGGAAAATTGACAATAGCAACGCCGTCGTTGTCGTTGACAGATCGAAAATGGCTCTCGCAGCAGTAGGCAAGGAAGTGATTTTAGGCCCAATTTTCATTCCTTGTCATGGCCGTATGATTTTTTGTGCAATCTCAATCATTTTTTCATGGTGTTTGAATTTAACTTGACCGAATGTCATTATAGAGCTCTGCTACAATTTACACCTGACTGCGGTCTATGAGTCTCCTGGTTGATTGATCAAAAGCAATCAATTTTCGTGGTTAGTTGACAAACTGGCCTGCCAAAAAATGTTGCGAAATCCTCCTGGTCTGATTTCTGATGATGTGTTGTAAAAGTTCAATTTTTATGGGATAACCTCACGTTTTTTGGTCCTGACCACCCATCTTGGAAATCCTTGGCGCCAATAAAATATCCAAGATTTTCACCCCTTTCTTCCACTGACCTATGATGAAATCAAGATTTGATATTTGCATTTTCATGCTAATACACCATTATATGCATACCATATACCCATACAGTGGCATATATTTTAAGTAGTGGACTTCAAGGTAAATCTGCCACCTTGTCATGCCACCTAATGAACTTGGTGTATACTGCTACATATGGAACATAAACCTGGCTTCTTGAAGCTATCAAAAGGGTAAAAGCAAGCTATTTTATGACCTAACGCACAGAAGGTCAAATTGGGTGTGTGTCAACTTCAACCACTGAAACCAATATAAAATAGACTTGTATGCTACTATTTCATGGAACTGTTTGTTTTAAAATGCCTTAATTGTTCATTTGAACAGCTTGAAAACCGTTCTTGCTCAAGGACCTGAGTGAGTGGAAAGTGATTATTTCCAAAAAAAGGGCCTCGTCATTTTGGCATGATTTTCCAGAAGAGCTTCTGTTTGTCTTTTGGATACACACATATAGCGAAACGCCAGACCTTGACTTGACATCACACATCTCACGAAAAATATGTGCCAAACCGTTAAAGGGGGCAACGCCTTGAGTTCGTACTGGATGAATTTAGGGTTCGAGGTCATTTATAGCTGATGTCAAGTGATCCCCACCGAGCATAGAAGGCAATCAGGCCTGAGATTTTTTCATAAATGTCACAGTGGGAAACTTGGAGCCAAATCTCTCGTTCCAATGCATCATCATGTTATCAATTTTTTTTCTGTTCAGCGTTTCTTCCTGATTTTGGCAATCCTTTTATGGTTTAAAAGCATATCATGAAAATGGTTTTGCTGCGCGTGATAAAACTTAATTTTTTTCTGCCAAGACAAATGTCAGCTTAATAGAGCTTTTTAAGGTCACAATGCTGCAGATTTTATGCTTGGAAAAAAATTGGAAACAGCCCTAAGCCTTTGTTGTTTTTGAGGTATTTTTTGAGCACCCGTGGATTTTATCTGGTCGGGCTTTGTTTTGCAGCTTCATTTGGTTGGGCGCGGTTTTGCACATCTCTTTAATCCGAGTAGATGAACACTATGGGCCAATGAAAGGGGTTCATTCTTGAACTCAATCTTCGTCATCACAGTGTGACCTTTTTTTGCATGTTGCCAAAAAGTCAATTTTCGAAAATGGCCGTCCAAGGTCAGCCAAAAATTGCCCACTTTGAAACAGCACGACTTTTTTTCAATTCGGGACTTGAAAAAATCACATTGTGCAAGGGTGGAGATCTATTTTATCTTTTCTTGCTATGCCTGGCTAATTTGGTGACTTATGCATGTAAAACGGACAAAAGAACTTCCTTTATCTCCCAAAAAGGGGCATAATTCTTGGAGTTGGCTTTGTGATGCAGCCTGCATTTCGCCGAGATAGGAGGGCCATAAAGACTTTTACAAGCTCAACTTGTGCAAAAAAGGGGCACCTTTGCCTTGCTATAATACATTAGCTTGACGAAATGAAAATTAGAGTTTTAAAAAAGTAATCTTGGTCATTTTTGCCGTTTCGCATTGTTTGTGTTTTACCCCTGCCCACCCAGAAGTTCTATTAATCCGCCATAGAGTGAAAATTCAAAAACCGCCATAATAAATGTATGCTTTTTTGTTGCTCGCTAGCATAAGGTCATCTGGTGAGCAAAAACATATTGATAATTTGCCCATTCTAATTTACAACCCTTCAAAAGTGGACCCCCAGTGCAGCGTGTCCTTGTCTATAGACCACTGGGCACGATTCTTGTTGGTAAATTAGTATATAGGAAGAAACCAGCAACAAATGCTCGGAATCCGATTTTATACCTTGCTTCCTTAGCTAACAGCCATTATTATTAAGATATACTTGTCAATTAATCCAGATATCCTGGCCCGAATTTGAGGCTAATGTGGAATGAACAAAAATGTTTTCTATTCCAGTACTTCTCTAATTCAAGGCTTAAAGAAACATGAAACATGATATCAGTAAAAATGATGCCTTATGTAATCAATTGAGGCATATGATATGTAATTGTGGAAATGTACGCAGATAAGAGAGATGTTCCCCAGAGTGTTCCTCAATGTAGGCATGGATGCAATAAGTTCAACCTTGAGATCAAAGAACTCAGAGCTACTTCTGAACCACATGCAATACTATACTAGTATAATGTAACACTATAAGTGAGAGTAGACAAACTGCGGCCTTGACTACACCCCTGCGACGATCAAGGAGCATTTATGCATACCAAACTATGGGCACACTGGGATACTTTTGGGCTTTAATAAAAAGAAGGATTCTCTTGGCCTTCGCGGAAAGTTCTCAGTATATACACACTTGTAAACAATCCCCCTGAAGGGAATTTCCTTGTTCCCCTTCCTTCTCATGTCATAAACCTGATCTTCATTATCTTTTTTTCTATTCTTACAGGCACGTTTTTCACGCCATTCCTCAATGGATTCAACCAGTTCACCACCAGATTCAACCCATTTGGAAGACCCGTGAACCAGGCTCAGCCAGTGTTTCAGCAGTTTCCTACTCAGTCAACACAGAATCAGTTCAGAAGGCCACAACCCACTGTGGCACCTTCTCAGGGATTCACCAACAATTTTCAGTCAGTTAGGTTCGCATCTCCACAACAACAGCAAACTCAGCAAACGCAACCATTGGCTCAGCAGCCATTCTCAGCGTTCCAAAATCAGCAGAGGGGGGCGCCTTTCACTGCTTTTAACCAGCAACAGTTTGCCCAGTTACCTTCAGTAGCCGCTGCTTCCGCTCAACCCAGTGAACAAGAGTTGCAAAGGCCGTTCCAGCCTTTGCAAGGTCAACCTCCTCAACCTCAATTTAGTCAGACTCAAGTTTTTCAGCAGAATCAGCAGAGATTCCCACCAGATGCTAGTGTGAGCTCCAGCTTTGGCCTCACAAGCTCCTTAGGATCTCAAGTGTCCTCTGACTTTACACAGTCTTTCAGACCTCAGCAAAGTCAGCAGGAGGCTCAGCAGATAGCTGAGCCTGCTCAGCAGACATTTGAAGGAGAAGAGGAAGAAGCCTTTAGGACTGTGGGTGTTTCACCTTCAGCAATTGACAATACATTTGCCAATTTTCCAGGAAGGGTGCCTTTGAGACAATTCAATCCTTTGCCTGCTGTGCCTTCGAGTCAGGATAGCCAGGATAACTCTGAAATTGGCAGGGTCAGAATCAGGCCTGTTGGAACCATAGGAAATACTGATCCTACTCAGTTTACTCAGCAGCAGGAGCCAGAAGAGCCAGAAGTGACTGAGCCTGAATTAACCAGTAACAGGGCCAGGCAACCTTTGAGAACCAGAGTGGTGCTTGATAGTAGTGTTACTCCATCCTTTGATGACTTTGAGCAAGCCTCTCAGCCAACTGGGGGTGGTGTCAAGGTTGTAAGAGTCAGACCCACTCAGAGAGTTCCATTTAGGACTGACAATTTTACCCCTGCATCCGAATTCATTCCTGGCAATGATGAGATTACGCCTCCTCCAGTTATTACCAGGGTCAGAGGTAGGCCCATTGTGCCTGAAGACTTCCCTGGTAACCCTTTGGCAATCAGAGGGAAAACTCCAGAGGATGAGGGCTTTGATGAAGATCCACCAACTGGCCCTGGAGAAAATGAGGCTGAAGATCCTGATTTGACTGGACCAAGGTTCCCTCCTACTGGACCTTCTGGAGGCACGAGGACAAGGGTCAGGATTGTTCCAACTGGAAACAGGGCCAGGCGACCCTTGGATACCAATGACAACCAAGATCCTAGGGAAGAGCAAAGAGCTTCAATCACAAGGCCAATTGGAAATAGAATCCCTTTTGTCCCATTGTCTCAAGCAGATGAGGATGACACTGAAGAAGATTCAGAGCCTGGAACAGGATTTCCCAGGAGGAAACTGAGACCAGTGGGCAGAGTTGTGACTCAGCCCAGAAGAAAGCTAAGACCCTTCAGCGATGATGATCAAATAAACCAGGATGAAGAAATCTCAGAGGACTTTTCAGATTCTACTGTTCCCACTGCACCAGCAGTTACCAGGCCCAGGGGCCAAGACTTACTTTTACAGGCTCTGATCAACAACAGTGAGCCTACTGAAAGCACATCTTCAACCTCTGGTGATGATGTCTTTGATCCAACCCATTTGCTGGCCCATGTTCAAGCTGTGAAAGCTGTTGAAGCCAATGAAGAGTCAGAAAAGAACAAGACACCTCTGGATGAGCCTGAAGAGAGCAATTTCATCTCACTAGCAGCCATTCCTACTGATCCTACGCCTGCAGAAGTTGAAAACACCTCAGCCAATCAGGAATTACCTACAAGTGATGACTTTACTCTTATCACTTTACAAAAGGAGACCTCTAAGCAAAATTTCAACTCTTTTGTAGATTCAGACTCCATTGATACTTCATCTTTTGTTCCAACAAGGAGCCCACCAGTGGTGACAGAGATAACTGAGACAACCACCACAACTGAATTTAGGCCCACTTCAAGGAACACTAATACTAGAGCTTTTCCACCAACAACTTCTCCATTTGTCAGGGTTCCTTTTGGCCCATTCAGTCCAGATGAAATTGAGCAACAGAATGAAACAGAAGCTCCATCAGAAGAGCCCGAAAAGTCCCCAGAAGAGCCTTCAGTCAGTATCAGTGTCTCAACCAGTCTCAGCCAATCAAGCTCATCAGCTGAGGTTTCAGAAAATGACTCTTCCAGTACTCAAGCCAGTGACTTGAACATAAATGATGAGCTGGATAGGCTTCAGTCCAGCCTTGATCCATGGGCCAGAATCCAGGCTCAACTGAAGGAAAAGGAAGAAAATGTTCAGGGAGACACTGAAGAAACTGTGACACTGGAACCACCAACCACTACCAGGTTTAGCTTGTTCAATATCAGAACTTTGCCTCCCATTCCTACAAGAACCACTACAACATTCAAGCCCAGGTCACTGGCAGATTTATTCAAGCACAGGGAGGGTCAGAAGATCAATATTGGTGGTAGTGAACAAGAAGAAGAAACCACCACCACAGAAGACTCAAGCACACCAATTGAGGAATTGAGGTCCAATACCAATATTTTCTCATCTACAAGACAACCTGGAGGCATTGGAGGGCTGTTAAGGAACAGGCTAAATAAATTCTCAGTTAAGCCCAGTACCGAAGAAGAGGAAGTGACCACCACAACCACCACCACTTCAAGACCTCACTTGGGTGGTTTCAAACCCAGGCCAAATAAGGGGCCAACTCTGCAAGACTTGCTTGGAAGCATTCCATTTGATATTGATCCCAGCTCTTCCAGCTCCTTTACTCCAGATGACCCAGTGAAGAGACCAACTTTCAAGAAGCCACCAAACTTCCCAACCACCAGTATAGTTCAAGATGATGTATCCAAATTTCTGCCTCCAGGATACACTTCAGATGGCACAACCAGTACAAGTACCACTACTGATATTAGTCTAATCCAAGACATTTTGTCCAGCATTGAAATTGATGACTTGACCAAGCTCTTGCCCAATAGTGAATTCAAAAACAGCGGTAGCAGGCCCAAACCACCAAGGCTCTTTAAGCCTGGCTCATCCTCCACTTCTGAGTCATCCAGCAATGATGATGAATCCCTTTTGAGCTCAGCCATCAAGTTTGATGATGTCAGCTCGTTCTTGCCCCCAGGATTTAAGCTAGATGAGAACACTTCTGAGGAATCCTCATCAACCTCTACCACAACCACCACCAAACCAGATGATTTTAAATTAGATATTTCCTCATTATTTGACAACATCAAAACTGATGATGTCTCTGCCTTGCTACCACCAGGATTCAAGGAGGGCGAAGACACTCCACCTGAGGAAGACAGGAAAACCGATACCTCTGCTCCAGCAGAGAATGAGGACAAGTATGCTGTCAAGTTTCCCACAAGACCACCAACCTTCAAGAAAACTGAATCAAGCACCACTTCATCTTCTGGCTCATCAGGAATATCGGGACCCCCTCCATTTGTGCCTAAAATAATGTCATTTGCTGACAGGTACTGCTCACATTTAATATTATACAATTACTTCAATACCTCTTTTCAGGGCAAAAACCACCACTGAATTTGCTGGTTGGGATGCAGAGTCCTCAACTCAAGGTTCCTCACCTAAAGATGAAGAAGAGCCTCAGTCTTCCACCACATCCAGACCAACCACCACCACAACCACTACAACCACCACCACGACCACCACTACTACTACAACCACAACAAGAAGGCCAACAACTCCTGGAGTTTGTGGAGCAGAATGTAGGCTGGCTGCCACTATCAAGATAAAAGATGGCTACGAATGGTCCAATAGTTTATTGGATCCCAACACTTTCGAGTGGCAAGATTTGGCAGACAAAATCAAGCGAGAGGTATATTGTCATTTGAAGCAATACTGTTATAATACAGCTGATATACGTTTGTATCTCATTTCAGTTGAGTGAAGTCTATAGAAATTCTCTGTTGGGTGATTCCTTTGATCACATTGAAATCGAGGCCTTTAGCAAGGGCTCTGTTCTCGTAGACTACTACGTTTACTTCAACAATTTCGAAGAGCAAGTATCAACCACAGATCTCAAAATTGTCCTCAACCAGCAGTTGGAGGACACTCTTGGACAGCCTCGATTGGGACGTTTCATGCTCGATCCTGATTACACTGACTTTATCGGTAAGCCCCCCTAGGATTTGCTACAAAATCCTTAGATTTAGTATGCTCACAGATCGGTCGAATTGCGGAATCTTTCATTGACCCTTTTTCAAATTGACTTTCTTTTTGAGAGAAATTCTTCCTATTTGGAATTTTCTGCTACTTTTTCTTTAAGCCTTAATCCCAGTGTGCACCTCGTGCACAAAAGAGGAGCAATCTAGCCAAATCCTCGGAAAAGATCTCATCTTAGAATCCTTTGGCACATTCCGGATTTGATAAAATGGCCAACTATACATTTTTCTACTGTTGAGCACGCCAGAAAATGGCGAAACCTGGAAAAGGATTATTTTTGTGTAAATAAAAAATGCTTCTTTATTCTTTGCAGTTGTTGCCAATGAGGTCACTGCGCCCTCGGTTGATGATGAAGACGTGGGAGGAATGCCAGATTGGGGCATTGCAGTGGTCGTTATTGGCCTTGGATCCTTTGCCTTTGTTATCATTTTTGGCATCACAGTGGTAAGTGTTAATTTTTCACTACCAGCTTCTCTCATTATAAAGAATGCTTTTCTCTCTTTAAAGATGTCCAATAAGAGGAGAAGGTCTTCCAAGAAGAAGCATGAAGTACCACTCACTGAAGATATGCTCAACGAGCTCAACAAAGCTTCAATGGGTCATCATGGGTACATGATGCATGGGTCACCAGCTGGTGCGGTTGCTTATGACAATTTCGGCCAGGATCCGGATGAATTCTACGATATGGATGATATGTGGAGCAGTGACAATAGATATCCAAGCCAACAAAGACATAAGGTAAAAGACATCCATAATTAAAAAAGATATTGGCTTAATTCTTTAAGAAATTACAGAGAGGTGGAAGTGCTATGGCTGCTCATCATAGCTCACATCCTCAGCCTGGAGCCAAGTCAAATAATCCTTATCAAAGTCAGTTGTACGACTCTTGGAGGACAGAATGGAATGCGCCCTATTACGACCAGTACCGATCTGGTCCCTCAGGAGCTTCAAGTTCTGCCGAAGCTGTGAATCACAGCGGAGGCAACCGATCAGCCTACATGACCAAGGGAGGCCGAAGGCTGTCATACGAGGACGACTTTTGATACAAGTGGAAAAAACTCCAATTCATCAGCAGCAGATCCATTCAGTGCAAAATTACTACTACAGAGACTTCGTCGAAAAAGAACTCTTGAGATATGATCCTGTTCAACAGTGCGTGAATCATTGGGATCAAGTGATATTTTTTGCAAACTTGCCAATCACATCCATGTTTTAATGTCCATTGAAATTTGTCCTACGTTTAGGTGTGCCAAATGTAATCATTTGAGAAAATTGTGATTTTTCATGAGAGTGAATGAAATAAATCAAAATTTGGAAAGAAAGCCTAGGAAGTTTTCCCATGAAGGCTTTTCTTAAGCCGAATCTAGGAAGCACTTACCTCAACTATTCAAAAATAATCAGATTACCATGAAAATTGTGCTAAGTGGGTAGCACACACATATTGTGTTTTATTCTATGGTAAAAGTGTTCCAGCAGTTGATGAAATTTAATACACACCCAAGTGTTTTTCTCAAATCCGAATTCTGTGTGGCTTTATGTGTCAGTTGGTGTTCCAAAATATGGAGAGGAACTCTAGGAGAAGATTGAACAGAATGGAGTTTGAGCATGAGGATCCCATTGAAGATCCGGATGACGAGCATGCAATGAGGAAGAAGTCGATTGCTTTTGGATTCAGTGCAATGCTGGATTCAATCATAGGTCAAGAAAGGTCCAAATTTGGGTACACCAAGCTTGAGCCAGAAACTTCCAATATTCACATTGATAAGGTGAAAAAGTCATCTTTTTTTGGTTTCAGGATATTTATAAAATAGTTTGAACAGATAATTCTGGATCCTCATTCCCCTTTGACTTGGTCCACTTCAAAGCATTTTGTGCAAAGGCCAACTCCGTATGATGCTCTAGAAGGCTTGGCCAGTGATAAAATGGCTCTAATTCCCAGGGACTCAGAAATCAAAGCCATTGAGGATAAAACGTCATCCTCAGGATCCGGAAAGGATGTCAAGAGTATCAACTCTGCAGAGGATAAGAAGAAGAAGGAAGACGAGCAACAAGACAAAAATACAAAGTTTCTTGGCATCTTTTTGGCAGCCGTTTCGGGCCTCTTCTTCACTCTTTGTTCTGTCATGGTGAAAATGCTGCCAAGAATTGATCCATCTGAAGTTTTACTCTTCAGAGCAATAGTTCAGTTTGTCCTGACAATTCCAATCATGATCTTTGCCAAAGCAAATCCATTGGGGCCAAAAGAGGTCCGAGTCATGGTTTATGTTCAAGGTATGATTATGTTTTCAGATGTAACCATTGCCCATATGCGTTGGCGAACTAGCTTTTTAATTGGCTTTTTTTAATGCTGATCAAGTGCTCTTTCTGCATTAATTGGCTATTTTTGTCCAATTCAGGTGTGGTTGGATGTTTCACCGTCACTTGCATTTTTATTGGTTTTGCAAGGCTTCCTGTTGGTGATGCTGCTACCATAATATTTTGTTCGCCAATCTTTGTTATGATTTTCTCCCACGTGATTCTAAGAGAGCATTGTGGTATCTTCCGTTTCCTGGTCATTGGCCTTTTAATGTTTGGAGTCATTTTGATAGCAAAACCTCCTTTTCTGAACAAAATCTTTTTTGGAAATGACAACTCACAGGTAAAATATAGAGATTTCTTAACTCTAAAAAATGTGAACATGTTTGTCTTGGCTGTTTCCTCTATGTGCCATCTTATAAAAACTTTTCTTCCATATTTGCTATATAATGTGAAAAACTTTTGGTACTTAATTAGTGAATGAATGAGAATATCCATTATTTTCTAGCTACAGCAACACCACCAAGACACAATTGGCTACTGCGCTGCTCTAATTGGGACTTTGTTAACAGCCTCAAATTTTGTATGCATGAGAAGGTTAAGACATGTCCACTTTTCTGTCCTTATTTTTGCCTTCTCTGTCATGTCTGGCTTTTTGAGTGCTGCCATTGTTCCCTTCATGGGGGATAAGGAGTTCAAGATTCCCAGGACAAATGATGAGTGGATGTACTCGGTTTTGGTGGGTGTTTTTGGTCTCTTGGGTCAGTCGCTATTGGCTGTGGCTTTAAGGTGAGTGGAAATTGCCTCAATTTTTCCACATACTTGTAAATTGCTTTTTCTGGTCTCTTCTTAGGTATGAAACAGCTGGAGTTGTTTCTGTTACCAGAAGTATGGACATTGCTGTAGCCTACATCATCCAAATTGTCTGGTTTGGAGATATCCCATTATGGACCAGTATTTTAGGAGCCTTTGTAGTAATAATGGCAGTTTTCATGATGGCCATGGAGGATGCAGTATTGTCACTCTTAAAAACCCACTTTGGCTCCTCTGGATGGTGCTGAAAAGTACTTTGTTAATTGCATACCAAAGTACTACTTGCGAGGTTGTATTGATTAGAAAGGAAGTCATGAATCATTAGAAAGCATGAGCAAATAAATATTTGTTGTTTGAATTTTACCGCGCAAATCCGGCTTCCACTCCTATTGGCCAATCAATAAGCTGAGATCTTAGCATTGTTATTGTGTCTCACTTTTGACAGCTGCCAATGAAACGCTATCAAAAATGAGTGCCTACAAGCTTCACAAGTTTGGTTTGGCTGCCACAGGTCTTTTAGGCCTTTATAACTTTGATTCTCCCGCCATATTGTCTAGTAATTTAGTAGAACTAGACACTAATAGCAATAATGGTATGCTTAAGAAGAGGAACCAACAAGATGAGGCGGTACAGAGGGCAATTTTGGCCTCTAAAAGCTTGTGTGGCTTAAAAATGATCCAATCAGCAATTCCTGGCATGGTTATTGCAGTCTCAGTGGATGGAAAAACAGTATGGAAGCAAGGTTTTGGGTATGCTGATGTGGAAAACAGAGTGGCAGCCACTGAGGCTCATGTTATGAGGATAGCTTCCATTTCAAAGCCTTTGACAATGGTTGCTGCTGCCAGGTAACACTCATTTTGCAGCTGAAAGTGATGAGCTTTTATGAATGCTTTTATTAAGGCTGTTTGAAGAAGACAAGCTGGACTTTGATAAGCCAATTTCTGAATATGTCCCAAGTTGGCCTGAAAAGCACCCAAAAATCACAACTAGACAATTAGCTAGCCACACATCTGGGATAAGGCATTACAAGGAGGAGAAAGGTAGTGAAGACAAAGAACATGACTCAAAATACCCAGAATTCTTCAGCAACACCCACTACAAGACTGTGACTGAGGCCCTTGACATTTTCAAGGAGGATGACCTAATATGTGAACCAGGTATAATTAAAGTTGTGCAACTTGGTACACTTAATAATTAGCTAACTAGTTTTGAACAACAATGGGCTATGTAATACATTTGGTACTTTTTACAGGCACTGAATATCACTACACCACTTTTGGTTTCTCAGTGCTGTCAGCTGTCATTGAGGGAGCTTCAGGTGAAAAGTTTCCGAGGCTAATGAAGAAACTGTTCAAAGAAATGGGCCTAAACAATACCTATCTAGATGAAAACGAGCCAATAATTCCCTACAGATCAAAGTAATTAGTTACATCAGCCCTTGTATACAGAACTATCTATCTAGATTTTACAGGTACTATCAAAGGAACAAGGATGCACAGCTTATCAATGTGCCAAGTGTGGATAATAGTAATAAGTGGGCTGGAGGAGGATTTTTATCCACTGTGGGGGATTTACTGCAACTTGGCAATGCCATGCTGTTTAGCTACCAATTTAAAGCGGATCAAGAGGATTCAATGAAGGATGTTGTATTTAAGCCCACTCCATATTCACCCGTCAATAATTCAGCCAGGTATGTCAATTCATTAGCAATGACATTAATTTGCATATTGATTGATGTGCTGCAAAGTTTTATCATTCTGTTATTGGTGATATATCTTATTTTCTAAATTGCTATTGCTGTAATTGCCTATCAGTGATGCATGAAGGAAATTGCTGGAGTTATACTGAAACCTTAAGTGTGTTGTGATTTTTGTCATGTTACATATGTTACAAAAGGTGTATTAAGAGCAATTTCACCTAGCTATCCTATTTCTTCCACTAAATTGTCCACCATCTACTGTGATTTTTCCTCATTTTTTAAGGTGCAGAGCCCACCTCAAGCCATTTCTAAAGCCTGAAACTGTGAAAGAACTGTGGCAGCCTGTGATGAAGTGCTCCAAAGAAAGTGACATTTCCTCCTGCCTAGCTTGGTTTGTCATGGAGCAAAAAGAAGAATATGCATTTTGTAAGAAACAAAGGTTTTTCGCAACTCACACAGGTGGAGCTGTAGGTGCTTCTAGTGTTTTGCTTATTTTTCCTAGACAAGAGGAAAAATCAGGCCCACCTCAAGGCATTGTTGTGTCAATTATATGCAATTTGCAAGGAGTGGGCCTTTCTCAATTGGCACTTGAGGTAGCCAAGATATTTGATGATATGAAGATACACAAGCCTCTCAAGTACCAAAATTGTTAACGTCTCTGTGTGCCACAGTATTTTCTCATAATTATTTCTTGTGTATTAATCAAAGAAGGAATGAGTGGTTCGGCAGAATAATATTGTTCTTCAATTAGAAAAATCCAGTTTGAACTGGCAGCTCTTTACCAATTATATTGATTGTTTGTAGCTTGATCCGAGCCATGACGTGAGCCCAAGACTTGTTAGCAGAAAAATAAAGACAAGGAGAGGAGAAGCAATCAAAATAATAGACTCAACATTGGCTTTCTCCAATCAATTCAAAACTGTTATTTTCACAAAATAAAGTCTGTCTCTAATTTCATGTTTCTCTACATTTGGATTTTAACGAGCTACTAGTAATTAGCCATTTTCCTTGTTTGCTTTCATTGGAGTCTACTAAACTTAATTTCATCACGGGGCTTAAAAACATCACAAGTCTAGCATGTCTAAAAGACACAATCCAGTGTCGTAATTAACAAAAAAAGTGAGGATTTCTCTTACGTATGGTGTAGGGTCGGATGCCTATACCAGGAACTACAAACAGAACGCACGCAAAACTACAAATAACGGACGCGCACATGGATCTACAAAACTTTTTTTTATTAAACCAACCGCATATGGACCTACACTGAACCAAGCGCACTGAAGCTACATTTAGCAGATACGCACATGAACCTACATAAAAAGCTGCTAGCACAATGAACACAGAATATTCGCACATGAAACTACATTTGACTAAACGCACTTTTGAAAAAATGGTAGTTGCGAGATTGTAGCTGTGTTATTATTACAATTTTCTGCTCAGCTAGTTTCAGAAAATTTTCTTGCTAACACAACATGCAAAATGGAAGTAAGTACTATAAAAATTTGTATATACAAAAAACAGCATCATACCGCACCAAACCGCACCGAATAGCACCATACCGCACCATAACAAAAGGAGTAATAAAAAAATTTAACTTAATAACAAAATTTCATAATCGCAGATATTTCAGGGTTCAAACCCCAGTCATTCCTTAACTTTTTTATTTCTTTATCTGGCTTAAGTTATGGTAAAGTCCAGCTTTGTTATTTAGGATAGTCTTACTCTTGTGGATTCTTATGCACTTGGTTCATTGTATATTGATGTGCGTTCGTTCTGTTGTCCAAGTGCTCTTTGATTTGCTTGTAGTTTAGTGTGCGTTTCCGTCATTTGTAGTTCATGTGCGTTTAGTTGTATGTAGATTCATGTGCGATTGGGGTTGTTTACATTCTGGCCCAAAAATCTTTGTAGTTTGATGTGCACTCTGTTTTGTAGTTTCATGTGCGATCAGTTGACTGTAGGACAAAGTACGCGCCCCCGTAGGGTCGACTTTAGTGATGTAACTTTGGTAGCTTAAAAAACCTTACATGGCACTTATGGGGTGTTCACCTAGTATGCCTCGTTTCCTTAGAATCTTACGGCATCCTTAAATGAAATGCCTAAGTTTTCGTACTTCTGATTGATCAAAACACTTCAAACTCATTTGACCAAAAGAGGTGGGAAAAGTGGTCAACTTGAAGCTATCAAAAGTGAAAAAAAGTATCCGTATTGTAATAGGAAGTTTAAGTAAAATGTAATTTAACGGAAGGAAAAAATTTCCTTTATAGATGAACACAGCATTAACTTAGTCAACCCTAGCAAGTGGGTTTTACTCGCCGAAATGCCCTTCTCATCAACTCAACTATACGTTTCAATACTAATTTTTATGAGACTTCAGTAAAATAGTCAAGTCTTCTTTTGTCATTTAAATGAATTGGACAAGATCTGACATTCAAGGCTAAGTAGTTTCAGCTCTCATCCATTTGTTTGTGTAGTTATGTCGATGATATATCTTGGGGGCATCGTTCCATGAACTGATGTTTCCTTGCAAAAGAATAAAATGGGATCTGGGGCATCAAGATCATCTTACCATAGCATTGACTGGCTCATCCTACTTTATGTTTAATGAAGCTGCACTGATGAGAAAGTTGTATGCAAAACATGCAAATAATACTGGAGGTAATCTTGGTAGTCATTTTTGTATTTTCTATGCTTGTATCTCTATAACCACACTTTAATGAGGATAAGCCAAGGTCAAAAGATGGTAATTGATGATTAAGGCTACATTTTCCGGCAAAACACTTATCTTTTACGCTTATGAAACCACGAAAGTAAGCTAAGGTTAAAGTACGTAAGGTAAAAGCAGTTGAAAATATGCGTTTCAAAAAAAGCTGCTGAAACGTCAAGAGTGTCAGGAATGCCCAATGATAAAAACTGCGCATTTAAAAACATATATACAATAATGCGTTGTAAAGCTAGTACTTTAGAAAACCCTCGAGGAATTCAGGCTATAAAAGGTTAAAATTAACCTCTCTTGTAATTCGAGAGGTATGACTAAAGTTAGACTCTCTCGATTTTACAGCATGTTTGTGTACGCATCACTAAGTTTGCATCCATTGCATTATCCTATTTGAAAGCATAATTCCGTGCATTTTGAGCCATCGTTTTTCCGCCATATCCTAACTGAGGTCCTAATCCGCGCACTCAAGAATTTGCAATATTTTTGCATCAAGCAAATTGTATGGCGAAAGGAATTTCGCACTAGTGCTCTCTCTCTATCTTTTTTGATTATTTTTTGACAGCACTTCAGCTCTCGTATGGCAGCAGAACTAGGAGCGAGCATACTATTATTGAAAGGGGCCACGTTTTAGTATAACAAAGCTTTCGGCTTTCACCGCGCGCTGAAAAGAGGAGAGAGCCGTAGTAGAAAAACCGAGAGCAACCGCAAAAGCCCCTCAGAAGCTGTTAAACTCTGCTGAAAGATACTCATAAAAATCTTGCGTATATATCTACACACAGTAAGTTTTTTAATTTTGTATCCTTGTAGATTGCTGCATTTCTAGCATGGCTTTTACCTTTCAGTAGTTAAAAAAGCATGACTCTTGGCTCGACTCCTCCACCATCTTCTTTTGCATCGTCGGTATCAGCTAGACGCTCCATTTTAAGCCGAACTCAATTTCAAGGTGTGCTGGGAAACAGCCTGAGCTCCGCTGAGATTGAGCTGAGTTTTGACGAGACTGAAGAGTACCAGGATCCGGACACGAGCAGTGCTCCAGCCGCTTACAAACCGAACTCGGTTTTCAACTCGATGATGAACAAAATGAGCTCGTTCAGGTCGACGCCATCGATGAAAAGGCGAACGCGAATGCCATCGATGAACAGAAGTTGTGACTCAACTGATTCTTCCAGTTCAGGTAAATTAATTAGCTACACAATTGAGCTCCAAATTATGTGCAGTTTCATCCGTTGATCTTCAATTGCCGCTTATCTTCACTAATACACTGATTGATTTTGAAACACATTGCCCGCATAAAAGAGCATTAATTGATAACTAATATAATATACATGGAAATCAAAAAGCTTTTGTAACGAGCCATCGAGATTCATAAATTCTTTTTTGAGAAAGCAAAAAAAAAAACAACAACTCAAAAGTGAAAGCAGAATCATTTGGGGGCAAAACTAGCATTCACCTAGTGGACTGATTTTTTCTTATATTGCAGTAGTTAAGTGCAAATTTGAAATAGCACTCTAGATAAAAGCCTTTTTTTCCTCAGGTCACGGTTCCACAGAATTGACAGCAAAAACCACCTACAGAATCCTCGTTTTGGGAGCCTCGCAGACTGGCAAAACATCGATTGTCCGTCAATTCCTGTACGACCAATTCAGTCCGAAGCACCAAGAAACCATGGACGACATGTACAGGGGTGAATTCGAGGATGCACAAGGTCGAACTGTGAATTTCGACATCCAAGATGTGGGTGGCTGTTTTGTCTACGAATTCCCTGCTATGAGGTCAGTCAGTTTGGCCTCAGCTGATGCTTTTATCCTGGTGTTCAGCTTGGACAATGCAGAGTCTTGGGAGGAAGCCTCGAAGCTGCGAGACATGGTCAGGGAAGCTAAGGTAAATTGCGCCCATCTAACAGCAATGAACTTGGCAGGAGTGGCTTTCACATTTTCGTTTTAGGACCCAGAAGTTCCCATCGTGGTCGTTGCCAATAAATCAGACCTTCAAGTCGATTCCGATCTCCCCTACGAAAGCCTGGAAGCCACAGCCATTTTTGACTGGGAAAACGGCTATGTGGAGAGCTCAGCAAAAGAGCGACTCAACATCAACAAAATATTCAAGGAATTGCTGAACCAGGCCAAAAACAGGTTTGATGTGTCCATTCCCACCCAAACGCCCAGCAGGAATTTGAACCCAACCAAAATCAGCCAGAAAATCAACCAGGATTGCCTGAGGAGAAGGCAAAGCTTGCCAGCTGCCCCAGCTGGCATGCCAATGCTCTTACCTAAGGCAAACCAATCCAAGATCTCTGAGGAAGAAGAGGACGTTTTCATGTGCAAGAGTCCCAAGCCGAAGTCTCGATTTGCTTCACCTGCACGAAGAAGCTCCCTGGCTGCTTTGAGAAGGGATTCCTGCAAAATCTCATAATTTCTATGCTGAATGTTAAACCATTATTCGCAAAGGTTGATTCTTTGATATTCGCTCAAATCTGAAATTCAGACTTGATAATGAGGTAAGGCCTGTTTGCTTTCTCCTACAAGGCTTAAAAATATTTGCAAAATTAAATCTGGTGAAAAATAGCTAGCTATGCCAAGAAATGACCACCCTATCGCTTTGAGTTTTCTTTTTTTTTCAAACATGCACAAACAAGCTTTGCCATCGTATTGCAATCTTAACGTGTGTAAGCTGGCAAAATAAGACTAGCGTTGCTTTGTGTAACTATGCAAAGTGCCATGCTTGTTCAGGCACCACGTGCCTCATTTTACGTGCGTTTGTCAACAAATCAGTGGCCTAGTGTCATAAAACATGCAGATAAGAGACTATTCAGAAACTGCACGCAATCAGCTGATACATTCAAATGAAACTATTTTTTCCTTCAACTTGACTGGACATGAAAATAGACCACATCTCATTATCATTGCTGAATCAGAAAAAATTCTTAATATAATGTGCGCAGACAAACGATGATGCATTGTAATACACTTATACTACACATAATATTATAAAATAGATTTAACAAGGTTGAAACTGCTAAAGTATATATGATAATAAAGTATTAAATCTACTCGTTTTCAATAGCCATTTTCTCTATTCCTTTCAGTCTTTTTTGGTTTCTCACCACTTTCTTGCTCACAAAAAGCCAACAAATTAACTTTAGTTAATGGCCATTTTCAGGTCTTCAAGTAATTTTTTATAAACCAGCCAGGCTTTTGGGCTCTCGTCTTCCATTTTTAGAATGACATGCAAGAGAATATTCATCTTTAAATTCAAGACACAAAAGTGGGTTAAAAATAGCTCTGAAAAGAGAGCTTTTGAAGTAGTTTATGCACTCACTTAGGTTGATTCCTCTCCATTTAACTCCATTTTAGGAGGTGTTGAAGCCTTTTGTATTTGTGCAACAAATCCAAGTCAAAAATTCAATCTCAAAGGAGTGCAACAACAATTTTAAGCACAGTTTTGACTCATTTTCGTGCGCATAATGGTCAAATGATTATTTTGCGCTTATTGCCTCATTTCTTTATAATCACTTTCGAGCGGAATCATTTTTGAAATTGTTGTTTGTCCACTCTCTCAGTTCATTTAGTAGCTACCTAACACATTTCCCATCTTTCTCAATGTTTATCCCGCATGTCGAAAATCTCAGCTGGTGCCCTCAAAATGCATCTAATAAAGGAACTAGCAAAAGTGTAAGCACTCTTTTGAATATTTTGTGGGACGCTCAGAAGTGTCAATTACAGGCAAACGCTACTTTATCACACCCGTGGTAAACAGGCAGTAGCTTAAAAGGGTCTCATGTTTCAGTTATGAAATGCTTACAATTTAATTCAGATCAAGTTACACTTGGTGCTCTTCCATAATAAATTGTGCTCGACGCTCGCATCCATGTGGCCTTTTTACCGCCACCGTAATGCACACGTGACTCTCCTCATATTGAAATCGTCAACAAAGGCGAGATAAAAGAGACAGATCATCGCTTAATTACAACACACACGGACTTTAGATGAGCAGGGCCGTCATAACGACTCAACTAAACGATCCAGTTGTACGTACAAAGTTGAATGGGCACCCACAATTCCAAGAATTAATTAGAAGTCTACCTTGCTTAAATGCCAACACAACTTGCATAATAAACATTAATGAAGCTGGAAAGAAGGCAGCCGTAGCAAAGTTTGTTGAAAGAGTTCATTAAAGCCAAAAGATGAATATTTCACGCTAGCTTCGCAGCCTACTCAGAGAAGTCACTACAAAAATACTTCAGGTGCATAGATGAGAATTAGTTCAAAGTTCTGCCTTTTGAAAGCTTTCAAAAGAGCTTTTCAGGATGCTAAGAGCCCACGCAGTAATACCTTGAACCTTGAGAAGCAGTTCAGTCCAGTTGCAATCATGGTAAGAATTTTGTTACACAAAAAATGCCAAAAAATCATGAGAAAAATGCATTGCTAAGCACAGCGATTTCCTGTTGAAGATGTGAAATGCAGCTTAGATTCCTCTGTTTACGTTTGATTCATAGAACACTCGTTACAGTAACTTGAAAGAAACAATTAATTGCTTTTGTCGTGCTCTTTGATCAAAGACAGGAAAATCGAAATCTTAATGAAGTTTTCCGTTTGATGAACCAAGAGTAGGAGCTTAGATTTGAAACAGTTTGTAGATCTCTATAATTTGCATTGCCAAATAGACAGAGCATTGAAATCATGGGTTTGTTCGTTACAAGCAATGATTGCTAAATAGAGTTGGTTCTTTACCCTTTGGGAGCATAACAAAGTACTAAAAATATTCCACACTTCTCATGTCCCTGGACGATTCCTTCATGCAGGTGACTCCATCCAAGCTACTTTTTTTATTTTTTGTCTCAAAAATGGAGTTCATTTTTAATTCCTATAAAATAAGCTGAGCCTAGCTTTCCCATGCAATTCTAGAACATACATTGACATGGAGTTGTGAAATATTTCTATCTTTTCTAAGCACTGCTCTGGCTAAAATGCATCAATTTTTCCAAATCAGTTGGAGGTTTTTTCCATCACTGGCTACTTTTTGATTTGAAACTCGGTGGCCTTCACTTGCCTCATCTCTTTGTTTTCTGCAGAATGTCACAATCTTGAAAAAAGCCCTTCATTAGATAATTCTTACAAGCAAGCATAAATGGAAAGTTACCAATTAGAAAACAATAAACTACAAAAGAACCAATGGAAGAATTACAAATTAATGAATGCTTCCATTTTTAGTGTTTCCTTTGTGCTTGAATCTATTACATAAGAAAACTCATTCAGATTCATTTTTTAGCGCAAACTAAATTCAGGAAAATTAGTTTCTGTTTTTGGAGTTTGGTCTTTTTGACTTTTATTGTAAGATGGAATTTCATAGAATTTGAACTGGCCTTTCTTTGCAGTTCTTTTGAGGAATGGCACAAGGAAAACCATTACATCATAGAATTAGACGGTGCAATTAGAAGCTTTGCAAAATGGAGCACAAGCCTTCATAATTGTGCATACGCTCATCTCAATCAAGAAGCCTCAAAAGACCTTCTTCATCACTGCAAACTAGGCTGCAAAAAATTTCTTATCTCCTTGAAAGTGTCTGTAAAAATGACACCAACTTTGTTTAAAGGTTGACTCATGTTAGCAAAGTGGAATAGCATGGCCAACAGCAGAGTACATAAACCACTGCCTAGAAAATGTGCGAAAACACGCTTTGAAGCGCAAAATTATTCTTCCACAGCTGCACTATGGGAAAGTTAATTAAAAATCCAATTTTCTCTCATGAAATTTACATTTCAAGACTAGACTGTCTTCTTGTCTTAGTGATGGAATAAATGATTTTTCCTCCTTTATTTCTGGACGAGTAAATATTCAAGTCTACACTCTTTAATTCAATTCAGCAACGAACTTTCGTTGAGCAGTTGCAATTGTTAGTCTAGAAAGTACTCCCCCTCATTGTGGTGTCCCCAAGCCTTCAAAATTGCAAAAATGCGTTCACCAAATCACAAATTCTATCCTTGCCACACCACAGACAAAAGGATCAGGATATTTTGTTTTAGGTGTAATAAAGTATCCCCTAGCTACCTACTTACTTTTGTTACCAACTTGAGATTATTAACTACTTAAGGAGAAAGAGGCCTTTATTGTGCTCTTTTATAAGAAGAAGATTCTAGCATTAGCCAGTTTGAGGCTCTCCTGCTAGAGTTTATTTCAAAATTACTCCTTGACTTTTAAAAAGCTTTGAAGAGTCCAAATACTGATTAAAATATAAAATACAGCTCTCACAAGGAAATGAGTTAAGTTTTCCGCCAAAAAGAAAATGCCACATGAAAGTCTCTAAAGGACATCTCAAAAAGTAATTACTAACTTGATGATCTGAAAGCCAGAGGCTTGTAATTGTAGACTTAAGGTCAACAACTATAAATTGGTTTACTTGGCAGCTTGATATTGCTCCCCTACTTCTCTCTTCTCTCAAAAAAAAGACTGTTTTCTGCCAAAGTTCTGAACAATGTTTCGCCTCATTTGGAAATCTTTGGATTTTCCATTATAAAATAGATAATATAAAACATTCTGATGAGAAACAAAGTATTTTTTCGCTTTCATTCGTTGCCTTCTACGGTATTATTCTGAGAAAAGCAACGTGTTGTCTACTTAAGCTGTCAAATTACCTTTCTTATAACAATATTTGTCAATGTGGCAGATGAATAAAAAAGTACTTTGACGCTGAAGCTTCAGTGTAATTTTTCGTGGATTTTGCCTAAGCTTTCATAAATGCAATATACGAGTTCTGACATTTATTAGAGCGCTTATTGCTCATGACTACTACTCTTTGAGCTGTAATTAGGCATTAAGATCAAGAGAAAAATTGCCATAATTAACGACTTTCAATAGGCTCTTGCTTCAGGCTCATGTAAAGGTAAAACATGAAGAAGAAATGAGAAAATGAAATCTTAATTGCTGTAGCTACAGAAGTTCTTTTGTTTGGTTGCTGCAACACTTGCTTTGGAATCCAAACTTAATTTGCTAGCCAGGGGCTTGGAATATTCGAGTAGAGTAAAAGATAGCAAATGCAAGGATAGCAGGAAACAGTAATGTTAGTTAGGCTAATGGGATGGTTCTTTGCTGAATTTTATGGGGACCAGAATGATAGAAAAGAGTAATTAATCAAACATATCAAATTGTAAGATATTTAAAAGATTATGAAAAGTGTGGCAGTACCGATGGGCAAATAGCCAACTTAATCTAAAAAGCTAAAAAGAAAAACCATGGGCACAGAAAGAGATGATTTGGATAGCAACCTCAATGACCAGGGAGTGAAATCACCGAAAAGTTACTGCAAAAAAATTGGTTGCAAATCCTGCTTAAAATTATAGATAAGCAGGGGAGACGCAAATTTCTTTGCGCCAGTACGTACGATTGCATAATAGTATTCTCATCCTCGCTCAAAATGAATTAATCTACCTTGGATTATATCTTCTAGTTTCCACATGTAAGTCTGCTTATTCTGGCAATGCACAAACAAGTCTTACCTTGCTGAAAGGCCACCGTGATTCCAAGATTCCTTCTTAACTCGATCGGAGTGTCAGCTGCTTGCTTACAGCGTTCGTTTGGGCTCTAGCTGCTGAGTAGCTGTTGTCTTATGTGTTAGGGTTGACCTAAAAGTCAAAGGACTGTTTGTATGCTCGTAATTAATTTTAAGTTTGGAAACATTCTGTCGACCCAATAAATGTATTTCTCATTTCTCACCGCAAATATGCTCCAACTGACTTATCCGATTGATTACGGCAGCTGAGTTCTTTAAAATCTGATCAAATGGCATATTGGTTCAGTCAACCCTAGCCGGCCTGCAGTCAACTCGTTCTACTCTCTCGCGCGCGCCTTACTGGTCGCCGGTCGGCAGCTTAACGGTCAAGTGTCAACAGCTGATGTCAAATTGCTTCGTGCATTACGAGCTTTCTCGTCGATTCCTGTTTATTCCTGAGAAAGGTAAGAAGAATTTGGAATTTTGGATATTTTAGCAGAATTGCTATATTCTAGCTTTTTAATTAAGGAAGTTCTTTGAAGTTGCTGGTTATTTGTGCCTTTTTGCGGCGCGCTGTCCAAAGTGGAATTCCATGTTTTTCATCTCTTAACGCATGAGCTGCTTTCACCTGGTAGCATACATCGAATTCTGCAATAACCTACGCAGAACATATGAACATCAAAGTTGACTATTGCTACGTGACCCTTGGGTAATCATTACTTAGAGAACAATCGAATGTATACCTTCTGTCTTAGATATATTATACCTTTTATTTGGAAATTGCCTTAACGCTAAAAATCGCTAGCTGTAAATGGGCTGTTAGCGAGCATTCGTCATTTCCCTTAAATTGGGTCCATTATGGGAAGAGGCAAATTGGAAGCAATCTTGGTGGGGGAAATTAGGCAGTTTTTTCCCCAAAAGACAAATCACCCAAGTATCATCTGCCAGATTCTCAATATAGAGCAAAGAAAGGGTGAAGAAAAATTGCCATTCTTCCCCATATAAAGATTCTATGGGACTTTCCCGAAAAGTTCTGCGTCACCCTGTCGTGACCCACATTTGGGCCAAAAGGCAGCTAAAAAATCCATTTGTTGGCTTTTTGCAACGAAAGCTGCTAGCATCATCGTCATCATCATTTTTTAATGTCTCCATATAAGGAGAAAAGTTTTATTTACAATAGGGGGATATGTAGCTTTTGTCCCATTTCCTCCCGTTCGCGTTCTTTGACTGAAAGTGACTTAAGAAAAGCCCAAAAAAGATGCTTTCAAAGATGCATGAAAAGCAGCTTTACCAAAGCCCCAATTATTAAGTTATTTTTTGCTGGTTCTGCACAGTTGAGCAACAAAGCTACTTAAGTTTGTTTCCATTCTTAGCTTTTTTTACATTAAGAAAGCTAAATTGCTTAATATTATTTTCTGCTAGAGGCTGCAGCTTTAGCCTAAAAGACACACAAAAAGGACACTTTCTTCCATTCCGGAATTCCGGAAATGATTATTAAGTAGCAATGTCAGGATCGAATTTGCATACTTATTTCCACGTTCCTTTGTGTTCTCGATGCTTGAAAAGCACGTAAAAAGGCTGTGTTTTTGACTTGCTAATTCACTAAAGGAAATATTAGAAGAAAGCCAACATCCTACTCTTGACCTTTGCAATATAATGTTTTAATAATTAAGACAAGAAAAGCCTAATATTAAGATTGCAAATATGTGTGGGCTTATTTTCCTTTCAGCCCACCTCCAAAAAGCATTGCAAAATACCCAGCCTTGCATTCACTTCTTGGCCCTCCAAAATTATGTCAAGGACATTTTCACCCCCTTTGTATTGTGGAAGGGAATCTACTACATTTTCACATTTCACAAAATAGTGGAGATGATGCCAACCAAAGAACTTTTTGTCCCTGGAAAATATGGAAAGCAAACTAAAACATTAGGAAATCATCTTTTTGGCTTATCAAATTGTAATTACTCTGGAGACTTTTTTTTCTATTTTTACTTGAACGTATAACTAGCATCTTTTTTAGTCCATTCCCAAGTTGGACTGCTAAGAGAATAAATATAGCTCAATGTTATGTAATTTAAACTCAAGTCACTTTTACGTGCTAAGCAAGATGAGAAATTGCCCAGCTTGAGTCATAATAATGCTGCTTTCCCCATGGGAAATACCAAATAGGTTACGCAAACGAATTATCCATCAAGTCATCAAGCTGAAGTTTCCTTACGTAATTCATGAAATCAAAGCCAATTAGGTGGATTCCGCAATAACAAATCATTGCTGATGTTTGTTTGTAGAGTGCCTGAAGGTTCAAGGGTTTCTTCATCAGACACATTTTCAATGCCACCCACACTCTAGTTTGTGAAGCCTAATTTTCAAAGTGCAAGTTCAGAGTGCAAAATGAGCTGAATTATACCATAACTGAGCATTAATTATTGTTACCAAAGAGAACAAGTCCGTTACTTGTCTTTCAAAAACGAGCATGTCAATTAAATGTAAGCGAGGAAATCTGATTATTTCACGAATGTTGCTACATTTTGGGATTTTCGTCCACGCATTGATGTGGGAGAGCAGTCTTAATTGCCAAAAGTGTGGGTGGTAACAGCATGTCTCAATATCCTGTGGTTCATCGAAAGTACATTTTTCAGAGATTTGCTACGGATGTATTCTTAGCAAGTACTAAAGATCTCCATCGGCTGAAGCCAAGACCTGACAGGCGAATTATTGGGTCAGATTTACAGGCGTGCGAGTTCAGTTTGCTAAGGCGCTAAAATTCAAAATAGTGTTGATGTACAATGAAAGTAAAATGTAAACATATTTATGAGGGATCAAAAATATGACCAAAGCAGGATGGTGATTTATTAAAAATGGTCACTTTTATTTCTACATTTTAAATTGCAACCTTCATTTTAATATTAAGATTCATTATTGTCTTAATTTACATCACATATATCAGCAGTTAATGCATGAAAGAGAATTAAGTGTGATAAAAAAAGGCATAAATTGCTACATAAATAATGCATCGTTTCATTAAATTTGGCATTCCGACCCACGCTACGTATCAATTAAGCAAATATGCTGAGGGCAAAGTAGAGCCTGTCAGGTCTTGGGTTCAGCCGATGGAGTTCTTTAGCAAGTACACACATGACCTGGCTAAAAGTTACCTTAACAAAGCTCCTCAGAAGATGAGCGAAAGTACAACAAATAGCTCACGTGTTTGTTGATGCATGGAAACAGTGTCAATCATACATCAATATCATCTGCGATATTATAGTACAATCCCGCAAAAGCTGAAAGCTGCTTACATTTCTGAACGTCCATTTTCAAAAGCTGGCAAAAAACTGTTTGCAATGCTGGAATTTACAATACTTTTCCTGGAAAGGTAATTGAATTACATGGTTCACCCATGAAAAATGCTTTCACAAAACGCTTTCTGAAAAAGCCTTTCAGGAAAAATGCAACTATTGCAGGGAAGTTGATGGGAAATAAAGTGCACGTCAAAACTGAAAATAAATGTTTTCATCCTTGATCTTTCAAAGGTCTGCAGCCAAATACGAGTTTGAACTTGCAGAACTTTTGCCAGATATTTGCATCTTCAAATTCAGGCCTTTTTTGTAAGCAACTCAACTAGATGAGACATTTCACTTTTGTAATACGAGAAATGATTTCCTAAAAGCAATCATGCGATTTTGTTGAGGAGATGGCATGTCTGTACTTACTGAACGTAATTATTACGCTACTTCATGCCAAATCGAAATGCGAGTACTTCCCTGTATTGGTAATCCTCTATGCAAACTCATCATTCGCTTTTCTTACTCTATTAGCTGTATCTGGCAACTTTTTATTCGAGTATCGGCTATCGAGATGGTTTATTCAATGATTGCTTTGAGCAAGATGATCTATACTAATAAGGTGAGTTCTTATCGCTGCTTTACTATAGCGCACAGTCTGACTGAGCTGTGGTAGGCTCCAAGACGAAATTTCAATAGAATTCTGTAGATTTCACTTCCAAAAATTTCCATAATCCACCATAAATTAGCAAAATGTGCCTAAATTGCATACTTTTTGATAAAAACAGAACTTATCTGGGAGCTCTGTTTTAAAATAGGGAAAGATCAGCCCGCTCGCTTCCATCACTGACGTCACATGAGCTTACGCGCTATGAAGTAAGAACTACTAGCGCCACTGCAGCTAAGACGAACAGATTTGGTGATTTTAGCATGTAAAACTTGCGTCAAGAACTCACTTACGAGACCCCCCTGGCTTTGAGTTATATCATCATCCCTAGGAAGAGTTAGGTAATCTCTGAAAATGCCTTTGGCATACTTCGTTTTTGGGGACCTCACAAAATTACTTGCTTCTCTCTGTTTGCATGACTCAGCACAGGTTTTGTCCACAAGTTAAGGGCTACTGACTGGCTCCCTTGAAGAATCCATTCAGTAGACCCGAGAGCTTTCTGAAAACATTATGGGCCATTTGGAAGGTCTACCCCTAGGTAGTAACTGTGCCAAAGGGTTTTGCCCTCGGGCCCCTGGGAGGGGAGATACGGGCCCTCAAAGTTTGGGGAAATCCTTACGTAGTAAAACTTTGGACCCCTCTCACAGCCATATGAATCAACTTTTATTTGCCCATTTTTGTCCATTGTTAGGCTCCCTATGGGGGTCTTAGAGAATGGACGAAAAGTTGTTGTCCTGCATGCCCACTGTGCTCCAGGGGCCTAAATGTGTTTTTTAGGGGGTAACTTGGGAGCAAAATTGAGCAACCTTCCCCCAGTGGAATTTTTTTCTTTTTTTGCATAGAGTCAGCCAAAGATTAGTACTTTCAAATAAAAAATAAAAAAAAGTACACTTTTTTGTTTGAGGGAAGATATTGTCTGTCAAAAATAGCCAATTTTGGCCCTAATAACTTTGTTTAACAGACTTTGAATATAACAGCTAAAAATGAAATTTTATTATAATTATAGGGTCACATGAACAATATTTATTTCTGTCATTTTTGATTTTGGCAGCATTTTGGGGTACTTCCTTAATAAAGACTTTTCATTTTTTGAAAATATTGAGTATATTGTAAAACCATCGTTTTTTGAGAGATACGGTGCAAATGCCTGAGCTGAAAATTAAATTTTATTATAAATATAGGGTATGATGAACAACTTTTGCTTTTGTCATAATTTGATGTGATCAACTTAAATGGCACTAATTAAGCAAACTATGATGCACTTACAGTAAAAGTTCCCTAAAAAATGGTCCAACAATATGATGACAAAAATAAAAGTTGCTCATCATATCCCATATTTATAATAAAATTTCAATTTCAGCTTATTTTTTGCATGTTCATTTAATGAAATCAAAACTTAATGACTATTAACTCAATATTTTCAAAAAAATGAAAAGTCTTTATTAAGGAAGTACCCCAAGATGCTACCCAAATAAAAAATGACAGAAATAAATATTGTTCATGTGACCCTATAATTATAATAAAATTTCATTTTTAGCTGTTATATTCAAAGTCTGTTAAACAAAGTTATTAGGGCCAAAATTGGCTATTTTTGACAGACAATATCTTCCCTCAAACAAAAAAGTGTACTTTTTTTATTTTTTTATTTGAAAGTACTAATCTTTGGCTGACTCTATGCAAAAAAAGAAAAAAATTCCACCGGGGGAAGGTTGCTCAATTTTGCTCCAAAGTTACCCCCTAAAAAACACATTTAGGCCCCTGGAGCACAGTGGGCATGCAGGACAACAACTTTTCGTCCATTCTCTAAGACCCCCATAGGGGGCCTAACAATGGACAAAAAATGGGCTAATAAAAGTTGATTCATATGGCTGTGAGAGGGGTCCAAAATTTTACTACATAAGAATTTCCCCAAACTTTGAGGGCCCGTATTTCCCCTCCCAGGGGCCCGAGGGCAAAACCCTTTGGCACAGTTACTACCTAGGGGTAGACCTTCCAAATGGCCCATAACGTTTTCAGAAAGCTCTCGGGTCTACTGAATGGATTCTTCAAGGGAGCCAGTCAGTGACCCTTAAGTGCTGAGAAATATTGCTTACGTTAAGTTAACTTAATTTTACAGGGGAAGAGATGCTATCAAGAAAAGCAGTTTGCTACAATTTTGATGGAAAGAAAACTCGTTAAAAATGGTTGGTTTACCGTGAAAAGAGAATCCTTAGGTTTTTAAGCGGTATGATGTCGTTAAATCAATTAGAGTTAATTTAACATAGCATAAATGCTAACGTTTAAAACCGGTAATTTGTGTTGTCAATTTCTTCCTATTTTAAGCTGTCTTTCCACACGGAGATGGATAAATGAGTCTTAACAATGCCAAACGTTAGACATCGTAAAGGCATAATGTGGAAAATTCGTCCAAGCATTTATTCAGGCTCAGTTCAGCTACAAATTGAGGTGATTTTTTTATTTCAAATTGATAAGGCTTCACGAAAGTTGGTATCAATCAATCACTCAGAAGAGAACTTTTATTAAAAATGTAATTGAAATGCACATGTCGTGGGCCATCACAAAAACATAATGGATGGTAATGCGATGACGTCATTTGTAGGCTATTAATAAGCAAAGTGTGTAATATGCGTGCATTTCAAATTCACAATAATATAATAGTGCCATTTACCATATGCATAACTATCGTCAATAGCAAGCAAGACAAATGTAGTTAGGTAAACTGACACGAGAGCTTTTTGGTGTCGCTAGTGGTCAGGGGGGCTTATTTTGCTCAAGATTCAAAAATATGCTTTTTAAAAGCAATTTATTTTTATGGACTAATTCAGATATTCTTTTCCATGCACTGAATTTGAAGGCGAAAAGAGAAGTTTTTATTCAATTTTCACCCCATACCACACAGAATCTCAGCGAGTAATCTGCCACTCTAACAAAACCGTGTCGCCACCTTGCGGAATTTTGAGACCCTAATAAAGCTCATTTATCGTGCTTGCTATTCGAACCCAATAGGCGTACTTTTCTTTTTTTTATACCTAGAACCTTCAATACATACCATAAATCATTTTCAATAATTACTGCAATACATGCTCCCCAATAAGGATCTTAAATAGCCTTTTTAAAAAAGCTCTTCTTTTTTCTACCTCAATCGGAGTAAAAAGCTAATTAAAGATTCTGAGCCTTTGGAAATGCACGCGAGGTCGAAAAAAGGCTTAAAATAGATCCTCAAACTGCTTCTTGTGGCTCGTAATTGGACAAAGGTATTACAAAGTGATGCAAGAGGAAAAGTGTAGTAGTGTCAATTTTCTATAAGCCTATGGCGTGAAGTCGCTAGATTCGCAGCGCCATCTAGCCCGGCAACTTTGCCCAGTACATTTGACATGGCTACACTACATAGGCGACCACTAATGAGCTATTTTTTGGCTTTTGGTGCCCTAATTCTAAAAACTTAATTAATATGACATAGTCTACGGATAAAATGGCACCCTTTCAAACCATAAAACCATATGCAACTCACGCAAATTTCCAAGCTTTTCATTCCTGAAACCAATTTTTGCTAACCTAGCTCCGCGGATCAGCCAATCAAATCGCCGCTCGTGATCACGTGACAAGTTTCGCGCGCGACAGTTTTTCCAAATATACTTGCCCAAAAAGCGCCATCTAGCGAAAAAGTTTGTCCCTCCAATGGCTTATAGGTATAGGAATTTCGTTCACCCACGCTTCAATCAATGCACTTTGAGTGCTACTTTTAGCTTCCTGCTTTAGGCAAGGTAGAAAAAAAGTGATGCCCAAAAATAGGCGCTGATTTTCTGAATAATTGCGTAGCTTTTTGCGTAGCATTTAGCAGGTCTTGCTTTTACTTCGAAAGTTCGCTTCAAAATGTAATGAAATTGCGTTTTAGATTGAACTGATCAGTCTCATTCATCCAGTTTGCCCACCTCAATTAAGGTGTTGTTTTTCCTTCCTCCGCTTAATAAAGGGGTATTAAATCCTCCTCCACAAATATTTATCGGCCAAGGGGGGAAATGTACGTAGTTCTTCTTCTACTACTTCTACGTTGGTTGCTTTTGAACGTACTACTACGTTCATTGAAGGGCTGAGCAGTCAACTTGTTTTTTTAAAGGAATCCAGTAACGATGATGATTTAGGTGTTTTCAACACTTGTTTTGCAATGACTGTCTAGAATTATGGTTTTCTTCCTTGTTGTGGACAGAAAAGAGTAATCTGAGCCAGTGCTAGAAGATATTCTGCTATTTGCCTGCCCAGGAAATGCTTTATGGTTGACATACTACTACCAGGCAAATTACCACAAATAATCTTGCATGTCATAGTGGTAAGTGATCATAATAGTTTGGCAAAGTGATTATTTACACTACAAGCTAGGCAACCTTGACACACTAATGCAAAATATTCCGCTAACTAAATCTTTCTTGTATATTTAATAAATCAAGTTGGAGATAATTACCAGTTACAATTGTTGATTAGCTCTACCAGGAAAATGATTCCAGGGATCATTAAAAAGTAAACAATGAGTGGAAACCAAACTAATTGGACAAAAACAATAGAGATGATCCTAATGATTTACATGATCATCTGCAACTACATCTTTTAGGCACCCCAAACACTTTTGCTTGTTCATAGAGATGTCCAAAGCATCTTGTAAAGTTTGGGGTAATGGTAATCCAGCAGTTTCTGGTAAAAGCAGGGCAGCAAATCCTGCAACAACTGAGATTCCTCCCATTAAAACCATAGGTGAGGGAGTCCAGTAAACTGCCAGAGCATCAACCAGCAGGGAAAATACGGAGCCAAAACGAGCCATTGTGCTACAATTGCCCACTGCTGTAGTTCTTATTTGAGTGGGGTATAATTCAGCTGTAAACTGGTAAACCACAGCAAAACTTGCTGAGGCCAACATTTTCCCCAGGAGAGCAAAGCAAACCTAACATTAAGGAAATCAAGCAATTTAGCATTTCCTGAAAATGAAAGTTCCTCACCTGAGCAATTGATAAATGCTCATATTCAGATAAAAAGCCAGCAATTATGCATGAAAGTCCAGCCACAGTCTGGCAAAAAGCCAAGATTGGCATCCTTCCCCAACAATCCATGGTTGACATGGCAAAAATGTACCCTGGGATTTCAATGAAAGCAACCAGCAAGAAGTTGGTATGAACATTGCCCAAGAGATTGGTTGATCCATAGGAAAGCCCGTAGTAGCAAAACGTCACACTGAACCACTGAAAAAATAAATTCAAAGTCCTCCAAAAAATTGGGAGTGGCCTGAATGTGTCCAAAATGTTCAATTGTCTCTCCCCAATTTTTTCATTTCCTAAGTGTACTCTTGTAGATGAAGTTTCTCTTGTGAATTGGCTCATATTAGGAATCTATAAAAAGGCCACAATTATTAATTGGGTTCCTTTTCTTAAAATAGTAGGTTTACCGTTTTTCCATTAGCTTTGGCTCCCTGAAGTACGATTTCTTTGGCCTTTTCATTGGCATGATTTGCCAGCAGCCATCTTGGTGATTCGGGCAAAACCAGCCACAGTAAAGATACTCCTATAATGGGAGCATAAGCTACAAGCTGTAGAGTGACCCAGTCCCTTAGAAAGTAAGCTTCCAGTCCCAAAATCACTTGTCCCAAAGCAAAAGGAATATTTATGGCAATGCCTAGGTAAGCTGAATATTTGGGCCCAGTGAATTCCACACACAGGACAAAAGCAATCATAAATAGGCCTTTGGCACCAAATCCAGTGATGAAACGCATCACAGCAAACCAAATTGCTGTGGGCATAAACGCTCCCAGAGTCCCACTAGCTGATGTCAAAAAGATACCAAGCATCAGAGCCTTTTTCCTGCCAAACTTGTCTGCAACCAAACCAAATGAAAAAGAGCCAAGCATCAACCCAACCTATATAAAAAAAACTATCAGTACTATATTATTATCTAGAAATTACTATCTTACCATGTAGATTGAGCCAATTATATTTTTGAAAAACTTTTTGTGGCAAGTCAGTCCAAATTGGGTTACGATGGAGCTCTGAACGACGGACTGGTCAAAAATCAGCTCCTCATGTGAACAAGTTATTTGGAGAGCATCTCCTTGACTGATTTCATCTAGAAATTGGGAACATGATACCACTTCCATGAATGAGCCATTGAGGCTGAGCACATCACATAAGTGCCCACTGTCCAAATCTGTCTTTGACGGAGAAGCTGCGAGGACAAAGTCTGGAAAAGTGCCATTTGTTGCGTAAGAAAGGTCGATCGAGGCTGAATCCTCGCAATAGGGAATAGAGCATCGATGCCTACAAAATCAAAGATGTCCTTATGTAATTTCAGGCAAGATTTCAAGCTTCAATTACCTGCCTTATGAAAGAGCTATACCAGCAATGAAGGCTTATTTTTCAAAGATTAATTAAGCTCGCCAATCAAGGCTTGGTACTTATAGCCATTGTTGTTTGCATCGAGAGACTTGACCTTGATTTGGCCCATTTAATGCAAGTAACAGGATCTCAATATTTTTGCCAAAATGCAGAACAAAAACTTGCTTCGATGCCAAAACTGGTGTGCGTTTACTTACTTTGGAACAAATCCTGTGAAAGCATAGGTGATGGTGGCAATCCCATTTGCAGCTGAAACTATCCACAACCAAAAGAAAATTCTCTTCTGCCATTTCCCAAACTACGCACATATTTTTTTATCCACGTGTGAGAAAGCAAACACTAAAAATGAACTTAATAGTTACCTGTCCAATTTCTTGGAGAACCTTTTCGAAATCAAACCACTCCGCTTCCATGTTTGGCAGCTTATGTTCACAATGAACTTCAAATGGGGCGTGAGTATTTGGGAAAACATGCACAATCAAATACACGTTTTTTTAATTCCATTTCCGAACCTTTAGAAAAGTTCATAGCTCAAAGTTATAACAAAACCAGAAAAAAGTAAAACTTTCTCTACGGGCGAAATTGAGCATTATGAATTTGAATTTTGAGTGCTAGGGGAATAGTGATATTTTGTTTTCAGTAGAGAGGGCACTACGCATTATTTTTGCCTGATCTGGCGTCCAGAATAAAATAAGAACTACTGCCATGAATTTTGTTTCTTCATTTTAGACAATGATAAATATTCATGGAAGTCTGCTCATAGTTTATTCTATTTGTTAGGAGCCATGAACTACGGTCCCCGAGTCTTGTAAAAATGTGACAAAGAAAAGCAATGAGACTTAGTAAAAACTTTCGTGAACTCCCTAGCGAAAATATTCAATAAACTTCCCATAGATCCTAAAGAATCATAATTATGAGAGGGTATATGTAAGGAATAAATTAACATGGATATTTTATCCGATTTTAAGAGTACATAGTAGTTTTCAAATATCTCATTTCGTGAATGCAACTTTAAATGAATCCAGTATTGAATCCACCAAAAAGTGGAAACCAAATCATGGCATTCTTGATTGATTTATTAAATTTCAATGACTTGGCGACGTCTTCATTTTTCCATGAATAATTGGTCAACTTAAGTAAGGTTTTGTATTTTGGTTGCCAATATATGAGCCGATTTGTAATGCCAAGTTCTTCTTCATATACTAGGATGGTGTAACATTTAATTAAGACAGGACAGAGCCTCCGAAACTCAATATTTATGCATGCTCGAAATATCTAAGATATTCTGCAAACAATTGATGTAAGCGCAATGATGCACTAAAGACAACATTGCGCTACATTCATCTTTGCGCTCATTATCAGCGTTTTAATGATCGTTAAAAATGGATAACATAGAATAGAAATTCCTTTGCACAAAAGGTTCCAAAAAAGATTTTGCATCACTTAAAGAGTGGACAAGCTATTTTGCGATCTCAGCGCGTAGACTGAAATTTCATTAGAGTGGGTCGGAATTATGATTTTGATGAAACGAGCCAACTTATTTGGGCCAAAAAAATTGCATGTTTTCCATTAAACAATGACTTAATTTCTTTAATGAAATAGGAGCATATAATTAAAAATCATCATAGTTGGGCAATTCCTAACACAAGCTTTCATTTTCACCATTTTAGTCGCATTTTTGCTTAAGTTCTGCAAAAGAAAATTGCTTGGCTCAGTTAGTCAAACCTTTCCTGAAGCAGCAGCATCTCGGCGGAACTTATAAGTTATTATCACTCAACTACACTTTAAACAGCTATTAGCGCAGAAAATCGCTGAGCACGGGCTGGCTTTTTTCGACCCACAAAATTGAACGTCCGCTCTTTTTAAGTGATGCAAAATCTTTTGTTCCAAAGTAAATAGGCCCACGTGCATCAAATACACGTTTTGTTTTCGTTTTGGATCCAAGCTAATCTAGCAATTTCGGCAAAGTTTATCTTCCAGAGCTGTATTTCCAACGATCTTGAAAGCCATTTTCCTCTATTGGATTCAGTATAGGTCCACATTTGTAATATAGGTCACTCCCACAATCTGGCCATTGATCAATATGATATTGGCGATAATTGTTCCAAAATACACACAGTACTCTAACAATTATTCTAATTACGTTTCCTTTTTTACCGGAAAATAAATCTACAATTCACTAAACCTCGAAACATTCCGTCAATCAGACAGATTAGCAAAAATGGTAAAATTGAGTTTATTCTTGGTACAAGAAGGTTTTTCCTGTAATGCATAGCATTCTGGGCCATTTCATCAAATTAGAAGCCTTAAAGAAATTGCTTCCAAGCAGCCATCATAAGCATTGGAGAAGCTTTGGAAGCTATTTGCTTCACGCCCTCATTTATCATTGATACTTGGAAGACGTCTTTTCTGCTTGAAAAGGAGCTTGAAGATCGTGTGTTAAATGAGCAGAAGACAACTTTTTCTCCATCCAGCTCAGGGCATTCCCATTTCTCAGAGTTTTCTTGGTGACCAGATATAAAAGCATGGGATTGCATCAAGTAAGCAATGCCAATGTTGAGCACATCTCCTTCAACCCATAAAGTGAGATTTCTAGGGCTCACTTTGTTGCCAACAAAGCCATAATCTCCAGTTGCAACAGTGTGGTTAAACTCCAAAAGTGTCACCTGTCCAGGCGTCAAGGTGGCATTTCTCTCCTCTCGAACTGATTCAAAGGATCCAGTTGAAATTGAGGTTCTGCTGATATGCTTCACTTGCACTTTGAAGGAGCCATTTGACGGAATTTGTACCTTACATTCAGAGTCGTAACTTGGACCAAGGGGGCCCTTGAAAAGTCAATCATTTTCTATCAAAAATCAGGGGGGTCTCGTAAGTGAGTTCTTGACGCAAGTTTTGCATGCCAAAATCACCAAATCTGTTTGTCTTAGCCTAGGTGGCGCTAGTAGTTCTTACTACATAGCGCGTGAGCTCAAGTGATGTGTCAGTCATGGAAGCAAGCGGGCTAATCTCACGCGTCTTCAAAAGAGCTCCTAGATAAGTTCTGTATTTTTTAAAAAAGTATGCAATTTGGGCACTTTTTGATAATTTAAGGCAGGTTATGGAAATTTTTGGAAGTGAAATCCACAGAATTATATTGAAATTTTGTCTTGAAGCCTACCACAGCTCAGTCAGACTGTGTGCTATAGTACAGCAGCGACAAGAACTCACCTTATTACTATAGATCATCTTGTCAAAAATAATAAGTTTCATCAACTTACCTGGCTCACTTCAATCTCGAGTTTTTCCCAAGATGAAGCTGTATTCCCACTTAAAAATACATCACTACTTTGATGAAAGTCTAGATAAAGTCTAGAGCTGCTTGATTGTGCCTGGCATGGCAGCCATTGCTGGGTGTACGCTCCTTGGTAATTTCTGTCCTTCAAATGTCCAATTGCCCCTTTGACTTCCTCCCCATCGAAAAGCAGAGTCAAGTTCCTGGGATTGTAATCAGTCCAAAACATACTTGAAGGATTTCTATAGGTGATAACTTGAGCTAAGCCTTTGACCAAAGTTATTTTTTTGGTACTCTTGATGCTGGTTTGGACATCGCCAAAATTGGATTGCTTCTGATGGATGTGTTTGATGGTGACCAAGACTTCATTGCCTAATTTTTGGTTGCTGTTGTATCCTCCAAAAGCAGAATCAAAGCAGTCTGAATCAACTGTGTAACAATTGGCCAGAGTTGGCACCAAAATTAGTAGGAAGTGTAGCTTCTTCATCTTGAACTTCGCGGCCCAAATGATTCAGAAGTTCTGAACCTTATCAGATTTTATAAATGTGTCAACCTTAAACACTATGAGGTTAAGCGCAAAAAAAAATTGATAAGTCACCTAGAACAACAACAAATTGTACTTAGCATGACCCTTAGTGCACTGATGAAAGTCTCACATTTTTATGACGTGATCAAAATCAAATAATGATAAAAAGTTTCTCGGAATTTTCCAAAAGCACATTGAATCATTTTTTGCACGCAAATGTGAAGAGGTTTCAGCTTTTGAATCCTCAACAGTATGCAAATATTTAATTTTGCTTCATGAATTAAAAGTGCATCACAATTTGAAATCATCTACCGAAGGATGCACATCTTCCTTTTAGACAATTTAATCTTACAATCCGGATTGTCGATTGCATAAAATATCAGCACCAAAAAAAAAAATGCGAAAATCTTTCTAAAAATAACGTTTACAATTCAGCTCAAAATACTCAGAACAATTACGATCGTTCGTAAAATGAACTGGGGAAAATGCTCACGTTTCAACGCCGAAGTTTTAAGCTCCAATTGCAGCAAGGCTTCGTCGCATCAAGATATCCTAATCGCCTCTGTATGGATATATGTCTCGTAGCAAAAATGATGCTACGCAAGTTCTGCTCCCATATAATGGCCAAAAGAGGACAAATTACTCGATGGCCCAAAATGAAGAAATCCGGATCAAGCTTTTCACCAAGCCTTATTGATGGCATCCTCTGCGTACGTATAGCCCAATTGTACAAATGCAAGTAAAGACATACTCGGTATCTCGTCTACGTGTTAAAATACAGATGATTCAAAGTTGTATAAACGAAAAAAAAAAATTCAATAATACAATTTTGTGATAGATAGCATTTAAATCATGCAAGGAACTTTCTTAGCCTATTCGGGGATGCGACGCCCTTTTTGGAGCCAAAAAGACGCTTCATTTTTCTTGTAGATACCATATGATAAAGATTAGAACCTGTTTGATAAACTGATTTAATGATGCAAGTACTAGTTTAATTAAAAAGCTTTTTAAAAACTCCTCAGAGCTTTCCATGACACCAGCCTGAATCATGATAATCATTTCAATTAACTCTACTTATAAAGGGAAATCTTATTTGCAGACAACGCCACATTTTTGAGTAAATGTAAGTATTTTAAGTAGTACGCACGAGGAAGCCTCAAATACAGGAGAATACAAAAGAAAGTCAGAGAAGGCGCAGTGTACGTATTTATACTCATTTAGCAAATTGTGCTACATTAGGGACTTGAAAAAGATCTGCATTTTTATTTGAAGTTGCATCTACGAAAAAGGGTAGGATACATCTAGTGGATGTTTGAGCTCTATTGTATCAGGTAGCTTCGATTTGTGTATTTAGTGCGGAACTCACCAACACCGACCCTATACATCCTCTGGCTTTTTTGGATAACGCTTCATTAACGCCTTTCTACAGAGTGTTGCAAGGGTACTTGCAAAAAAGACGCGCCTAAGAAAAGCAGAGAACAAATGAAGCAAAAAAAAAACCCTAGTCGTCTGGCCATTGTCTTCATTAATCCAATCTCTCAATGTGACTGGTCTAAAAAGCACTATTTCATCAAAATTCCAAATAACTCCAAAAAATACACTTGGCAATGTTGCATTTGACTTCTTTTAAACAAATAGTTTGTAAAAGAAGTGCAAATTCATCCTGCTCCAGAGCTTGATCTGCTTGAAAGCAACACGTGGCCAATTAGGTGATTTTAAGCCTATATTTACTCAAATGCTGCTGTCCAAGTGTCAGTGCCTGTTTGTGGCGCTCTCAGTGAGAGCTCCTCAGCATTTGTTGACATTCCTTACTGAGTTTGGTGGTGGTGTCCTCAACAGTTGATCAGTAGTTGAGAGTGGCGAGCCTCGAAGACAGTGGTAATTTACTACATGTTAATAATCTCATCAAAGAGGTGAAAGCCATTATCAGGCACTCACTATTGACAACCTTATCAGCTGCTTTACAACTTAACCACTATTAACATGTCTGCACTCTGCATTAATGATTTACAATTTGGCATTGATTACCTCTCCTATGCAACATATTATTCACCTCCCCAAAGAAGATGAAGAAGAATTGATAAATTGCTCTCAATTCCCCATCAGAAGAATGTTTGCTTTTGAATAAGTCTAAAGCAAATTTATCTCCTCCCTGTTGTTGTTCATGCTACTATTTACTGCGACCAGATAAAGGCAGCAAAATTCTTTATCTCTTGCTCGGCCTCTCCAACAGTTGATCAAAAGGCGCTGCTTAATTGAAAAGTGTGCAATCAAATGGAAAGATGTTTGGATTAAGGATCTAATCCGAGTAGCCTAGATCCAGTTGTGGCGCCAGATACATGAGAGTGAGCCTCAAGATGTTGCTGTGGCGCAAATAAGAATTGAGTGGTGGTGGATGTTCATGCCTTCCTCAACCAGCCAAAGCAATTTCACTCAGATCAATAATGTCATTCCGAAATCACCCACCAACTCAGCTTTTGAACAGCCTCACCATGAGAAGTGCAGCAGCAGCTGTTGTTGTGTTTTGTTTATGCATCATACCCAGTCACAGTGGTACCAGATATGACATTTCTACAGTGACTCAGTCCTTCATTTGGCCGGACTTGCCGGCCCAAATTGTGCAGAAACGCCACATGATACAAGTGTCAGTCATTTTACCATTCAATCATTCCTACAGTGTCCTGGAGCCTCAGCATAGTCGATCTGGTGCTGGAATTCTGGCTGGTTTTCTGGATGCAGAAAAGCGAGGCCTTTCTTCAGACTTTATCTTCAATGTGACCTTCAGAGACTCCAAATGTGATAATACATATGGTCCCAAGTCTTTCACAGATGCCATTGTGGATGGTGTGGATATTCTCTTTGGCCCTTCATGTGACTATGCTCTAGGTACTATTTTCTGAAATCTTACTTGGTTTGCACCTGCTTGAATTCCTTCAAAGCTTAAAAAAGTCTTCTACGCTTTCTCCGTGTCCCTGAATTCATTTTCCTGGTAGTGGAAAAAGCTGCGTTATCTAGTTTGAAGTCTATATTTAGAAGAAGAATGATTGCTTAATCAAATAGACTCTTGAACAGCAGTAGTGAAGTGCTTATTGTTTTTTAAATGAGCAGTTGAGCTTCAGGGCAGGAAATCCTCGGAGAAAGTACTACTACTCACTGCAGCTAGATAAACGTTTACCCAACTGGAGCTTTTTACCTTGGAGATGTTTGGACGCCACAGAAGCGCTATGACTTTTCTTCCATATATTGTGCTCTTTATAGCAGAGCTTTTGGAAGGAATCTTTTGATGAGATTCTTGCCAAGCAACTATGAAAGGTTATGGCAATCTCTGGCCTTCGCTAAGCTCTTTTCTAGTGGTACCTTGGCCATGTTGTTACAACCATAGCTCCTCAATTTTTATGGTATTATTCGGCAGATGCTTCACTATAACAAAGGAAGGGTGGAGTTTCACCAACTTTTGTGCCAATTTATTGATCAATTCATTTCATTTAAATAATTTTGCTATCGATAGGCAAAGATACAAATTCATTAGGTACATATTAGTGGGGAATTTTTGACACATGAATGAAATATTTCAGTATGAAATTCTGCCATGTAGGAAATGGCAAATCATTTCTTGTTCCAGAGGATTTGTTGATATCAGTGAACATCCGGAAAGTCAGTCTCTTCAAGTTATTGGCATCAATCATTCCATTATGAGCGCTTGAATCATCCAAGGCCATAAGGTGAAAATGCTTCAGCATGTTCTCCAAACTCTTTGACCTCAACTGAGGATAGAACTCCTTTGAGGCCACGAGAGGATCGGAAAAGCCCTCGCATACTTCAATAAATGCATTTTTTAAGCCATAATATTGGAGGTTCAGTAGTAAGACTGGAGCATCAAATCCCTTGGCGTTGTAAGCAATTAGGATGACTTTGCTTCCTTGGCCAACTTTGGCCAACCATTGCAAAAATTCCTTGAATACAATCTCGGGCCAGTCTGATTTGCACAATTTCTTGCTCTCTTTGTATACCACGTACAATTGCTGAGTGATTTGGTCATATCTCAGTTTGTTGATATTTTCAGAGGCAGCTGTTGTGCTAACTTTTCTTGGCTTGACGAATTTGTCAAAGCTATCAGTGAATTTCGAGTCAATGGCGCCAATATGCAGAATATCCGGATCAGTTTGTCTTAGTCCGGTTGTCTCCAGATCGAAGAAAACGTATTTGAACTCAGCAGTTCTGGTTGACATTTCACTCAGTTCGTCTTTGTTTACCTTTTGAGAATTGAGATTTTGCGTCAAATTGCACGAGTTACCAGATGTGAAAACAAAAATCAACACAAAACCTCGCATACTTCTATTCGATCTCGGTATAGTTACGAAACTCGGACATTTTGAATTGAATTAGCTCAACTAATGCAAAATCTTTTACTAAGACTATGGAGTTTTTCTTAATACATTTTTAGGCTTCTTTCTAATCGACGATTTTGTCGAATTGGCTCGTTTTAGGAGAACAGATTTTGTCAGATAAAACCTTTATAAGAAATCTGAAGTAGCGTATTCGATTTTTCCAGCTTACTAAAACCGAAAAAATTCGGGTATATGAAGCTAAGTAACATTTTTCTGGCATTGTGGCGTTTTTCATAAATGATGTCGCATTTTCGCATTTTGATTTCTGGTAACTAGCTAAACTAGTTTGCATTTGTTTACAATTCTCAATGCTGAAAATTGCTGATCCCGACTCCCGAGCGTGGTCTTGTGACTAAAAAGCTGACTATAAGCCTTGCATTTGAGCGTAAGAAAATATAGAGGGAGCTCATTTCCTGCGTTTCTGAAAATTCCTCCGCTGATCTTAGGCCTCTGAATGCAGCAGCTTTTCCATTTGCTTTCATATAAAAACTGATGATATTGTAGCATAAAACCAAAACATGAGCAGTCATTTGAAGACATTTGCAAAATGTTAGTGTTTTCTGAGAATTTTCTTTTTGCCAAAAGCATAGTTCCAATTGATATTGAGTTCTTGGGTGAATATGCCATGCACAAACAGAGATTTTTTTACCAAAATTGTTGTTGATAAAAAATACTAATAAGTTTACTTTCATCATTTTCGAAAATACTCCATAGGTCTCAAGAAAAACTCAAAAATCCTTATTTCCCTTTGCTACGCCGCTGCGTTGATACTAGCTCTATTTTCACAATAGGGGGCGCTATTTACCCTCGACGGCAGGGGCTATTGTCTTGAATAAGCAAAAATTCGACGGTCTGATAATAACATTTAAACCTGTTTATTTTTTCCTTTTTCAGCGGTGGTTGCTCGAATGATCAAGTTTTACAACCTTCCTCTCATCACTGCGGGTGGATTCGTCTTTGACTTCAACAAGCCCAAGCTCAAATTTGAGGACGAGTTCCACTTGCTTGTGAAAACTGGCTACTCATTTGAGCCGATGGCCAAGTTCATCTTTGACTTCTTCAACCAGTAAGTAAAATACTGTAAGGCGCAACTTTCGCACCATGTGATCCCGCAACCTTTCATCCACTAGGACGGGCTGGAAGAGAACCACGCTGGCATATAGGAAAAACGACCACAGCAACTGGTCTGGAAACAACACATGCACCAGCTTCATGTCCACTGTGGTCAAGATTGCCAGGCAGAGGAATATTTCGTTTGATGAAATCAAGCTAGACTCCACTGACAAGCTCTATCCGGGTGACTCCAAAGCCATGCTCCAGGATGAGATGGAAGATTACAGTGGTAAGCTTTCTTTAATACACATTACTTGCCTCGAGCTCTCCAAGTCATCACCACTCCATGCTTCTCCGGATTCAAGCTATCATATATTGCTTTTGTCAATTTAGAAACTTGCCTTGAAGGCTGCTCCTAAGAACTGTATTGGCCTCATGCGAGTCCCAAAAAAAGAGTCTTTTGTAAGTGCTGAGCGGTCTATAGTACGCTACAAAGCTGGCTTTGTGCTGCATTGTAGCGTAGGTGTTGAGCTCTCACTTTTTTGTGGCTTAGATGACATAAGAAGGAGTTCTTATTGTACTTTGAATTATCCCACAGTTGTAGTGGAAGCATGAGAACTTAATTTACAAGTATTGGAGTTGAATTAGAGAAGATGGGCCAGAGTAAACAATAGTTTGCTGCTGTCTCTTACTCTGCCAACTTCGGAAACATCCAGGGAGCCATTGAAAGTTTCCTGTCCTTTCACTAGTTTGACACCAATTTTATGGCTTTGTCATCTTCTACTTTTTCGTACCTCTCATTAATGAACTGCTTTTTCGATGTATTACAAACTGCACTTGATTTTCTAAAGCTCTGGACATTATTCCCTTCATTAATTTTGATCATAGCTTGTATTGCAGTTAATGCATCCTATTATCTCTCGAAGAAAATATCCACATCACCTGACTAGCTGTATAAAAAAAACCTGCAATTTCCTTGTAGGATATTGTCATAATTGGGGACTTGGATCGAGAGAAATCGTATATTATAGAAACCTGTACAACTCTAAATGGGAAAAAGTGATAATTTTAGCACTTGAGCCATGCAAAACAAACGATGATGAGTATACACTCAATATGTGAGTCATAAAATAGCTTTTACAATCATCGTGACCTTCAATGCGCGTTATCAGTTCAGCTGCAGCAGCTAATAATATTCTGGCCCAAAATGTGTCAAAAGCTGCAGAAACGACTTCACCTTATCCTTTGGTGCACTATCAACACACCTGAAGACAAGTTTGTAAATGTGCCTTTGCGCCTCAAATGTTTATGATTTTCTTACATAAACCTGCGAAGAGCGTTCCCAATTCTTTTTAGAAAGCTGCAAAGACTGCAACTGATTGCTCTCAGAGAAAGTCCATCATCATGCTTTTCAAATCCTTCTGCATTATGGATACATTGGTAATCTACCAAGCTTAATTAAGTATGCAATTCGTTCAGTTTATCTGCAGCATGCCATCAAAAGCTTGTGTTTTTTGCCATGAATAAGATTGAAAAGCCTCGTACTTAGCCGAAGCCAGTGTGTGCATGTCAAGATGCCTTATGTCAACACAATACGCCATTTCTTGTGCCTTCCCATGCCAAATTTCCCCCTACCTTTAAAAAGGAAAGTTTTTGAAGAAATAAGTCCCCCCAATTCATGCCAACTTGATATGTTGGCCAAAGTTTCCCCAACTAGTTTTCATCACCTCTCAAATTTTTAAGACTCTTCAATTTTCGTGGCACCAACTGCTCATCAGAAATAAAATCAGTTGTACGTGGGAGTTGCGTCACCCTTTCCAATTTAGACGTGAGGCCTTCAAGAATTGCCTTAGAGAGAAAGGATGAGATTAGGGACGGGATTCTGAAGTGTGACAAATGGCTTTTATTGACAATATGGATTTCCTCTTGGATCACATGGTTATTTCGTAGTATTTGCATAAAACAGGAGCACATATGGTTTGAATGGCATCTGAGGGTAAAAAAGTTCAATGTTATTAAGGAGAATAAAATTCTCCTCTATTGAGGCCAAAGGATGAGGCCGAGGCTGCTACTGCATGATCCTCTTCTTCGTGCTACGCGCTTCGTTTCTCCATCCAGAGTTGTGTCAGTTCTGTTCAGTGCTCTGGATTATAAGCAATCCTCGAGTGTATATAGCCCCATTTGTTTACTCAAAACATAACTCTCAAATTGGCAAGGATAATGTTAAGAAAAGCTGTCAATGGAATAATCCTGCTTCTCTTGGATCAAAGTGGTGGACATTTTTCACTTCGTTCTGTCTTCAGAGTAGTTGATAATTTTAGGGTAAAATATTAAGCTTAAAAGAAAGTTAAAGAATAATTTGCCTTTGACATTACAGATGTAGTTTGCTTGCGGCTCACCAAAGAGCACCGAAAAATTTCCTTCTAGCTGAAAAATAATGCCCAAACAAAAGGTAGAATTATTGAAGAGCATCTTTTACTGCTATAATTTTTGCATTTTTATGTGGCTTATTCTGCATGATCTGCTTGAAAAAGTGCTTTTTAAAATCTACTGATGAAATTGATATAAATTGCCAGCCTCTTTTCCCCAGGCATATACCTATCACAAAGCAGAAATTGCTTATTAGTCCTGTGATGAAACAAAAAGCTTGCCTCTTTAGAAATTACCATTGTTCTAGTGCTTTCTTTTGTTGATTCAGTGCCCAAAAATATCCCAATAACAATTATTAATGCCACTCGTTTACATCAAGGCCAAAATGAATGGATTAGTGTTTTGAGTCTCTTGATAAGGGAGGTGTGATATGATAACAAGGCTTGGAGAAAAATCAGCAGTTTGATCCAAGAAGGGGGAAATGAAAATCATGGCCAAAAGCTGCTACAATAACCAAAAGTGACCATATATTTTTGATGGTGTGTTACTGCAGTTTAGGGTTAAGTGTATTTAAGCAGTTTTCCTCATCTGAAATCTCCACCAATTATGCAAATTCAAAATACCAGCACGTAGCTGTTCTCCATCCAAGTTTCCATGTAAGATGCTTTTTAATGGCTTTTTAGCCTGTTTTTTTTTACCAGCTGTACTTACTTTAATCACCACCGTAGAAGAAGCTTGTTAGCAAATTAAGCAAAGTGGAATTTATGAGTATCTTCATCCCAATAGAACTTGAAACCACCTGGTGTTGGGTTGTTGCATTACCTATTCTCACGTACACACACCATCAAATATTTGTGTTCAGCTGCTAGAAAAAGCACTTCTTGGTTTATTAGTATAGCATACGAATCATGGGGTTGTCTTTGCTATTGAGCAAGACAGGCCTATTTGTCTTTCTCCTCTTGAGCTGTACATCAGTGAGTCATTGCCAAGAAATTCAGCAAGAATGTGCCCAAGTGAAAACGGTCTCCATTTCTGCGTGTGAGCCTTCTGTGGACAGGCTCGAGAAAGTGCTGAGAATTGCTGTTCTCCTGCCCAGTGAAAACACTGAGACTGACCCGCACAATTTAGTCTATCACAATCGGCTGGAACGTGTCAGAGTTGGCCTTGAAGTGATCGCAGATGTGAACAACTCACGTCTGTTGAAGACCAGCTACAAAAGCCCTTTGGCCAGTGTGTTGCCAGGATGGACCATTGAAGTCATGACTGGTGACACTCAGTGTAGCTCCACTTCGGGGCCTCTTGAAGCTTTCAGATTGCATTGCCAAGCAGGTCAAGTTACAATCACCCATTAGGCTTTCGGATTTTGTGCCAGTGACAATTTTAGCCAATTCAATTCTAGAAATGACTTTTATCCAAGTACTTTGGATGCTGCAGCTCATTGTTCCTCTTATAAAGAAGCTGAAAACAGCTGAGAGTTTGATTGTAGATTTAATCTATTGTTTTGTAAGAAAAGGCCTTATAGCATTATTACTGAAAGAAGGCATCAAGACAACCATTACCAATGTTCCTTACCTGTTTTGTACCATATCACTGCACTGCTGACAACTTGGACAGAAGACACTGATGATGAAGGAAATTCATTGTTTTCCCATCAACAATTCAAAAGCTTCAGCCTAAAAAATAATTAATGCGAGCTCATGCCGCAGTGAAAATAGCATCCATAAATGCAGCTAGTTGGCGGGTTTAAAAAAAACCGAAAGCCTAATGTATTTTGCTGCATCCAGATGTATTCATGGGACCAGTGTGCCCCTATGTGCTGGCTCCTGTGGCCAGATATTCGGGGGTTTGGAAAATCCCTATTGTCACGACGGGTGGACAGGCCAGCACATTTCGAAATAAAGAGCAATATCCCCTACTGACCACGATTGGCGGGGCGTACGAGCAATTTGCTGTCTTTTTCACTAACCTTCTCGAGCTGTACAAATGGTATAACTACTTGATTCATTTGAGCTTTTAATTATGCCAGTTATTTTGTGAAGAAATACTCGCAGTTTTTTTTGCTGTATTCAAGTGTATTTTGTAGGGAGATAGTGACTTTTCTGTTCCACACCTACCCAGAAGACAGTGGGTTAGGCAAGTCTACCTGTCAATTCACCCTGGGTGAAGTGTACCTTCAAATGAATGGAATGCGCAACGAAAATATCACGTATGAGCCTTTACTTGAGGACAAGCTTAACCGGACTCAAATTGAGCAAGTCCTCAAAGGAGTACAGTCGAGAGCTCGAGGCAAGAAGAATACATTACGTCATTTTTGAATTATGCCTCCATCATGGTTTTCAATACATTTCTCTATTTTTTCAGTGGTGATCTTGTGTGCGTCTCCGCCTAAAGTTCGTGAGATTTTATTGGCAGCTGAAGAACTGGGAATGGTGGAACGCGGTGATTTCGTCTTTTTCAACGTGGAATTATTCACAAAGTAAGAATATGTAATGTATCAGGATTTTGAGGTTTTCTGCTTGAATATTGCAAGCCTGCAAACGTATCCTTTTTCTCAGTTCAGATTTGAGATAAAGCAGAAATTCGTACGAAAAGGCACAAATCCTATAAGTGCTGTCATGGCTTTTTCTGATGACAATATCGAAAAGTGAAAAATAGCTGAGCAGTATGGTAAAAAAGTTTCCCCCTTATTGCAGTAGTGAAGATGGCTTACGTAGGCCTTGGTACGACCCTTCAAGCTCAAACGAAGAAAACGAAAGGGCCAAAAGGGCCTATGAAGCTGTGCTCACTGTGACTGCGAGTTCGTCCTCAGAATCAGCTGAATACGAAGCCTTTGCCTCGGCAGTGAAGGAATTGTCCAAGGAGAAATTCAACTACACCTACGAAGGCCCTGTCAACAACTTTGTGGCCAACTTTCACGACGCGGTATTTGCTTTATTTTTTATGGAAAAACTCGTCCTTTTTCTGATGGAAATCGAAAGTTTTCTAGGTGTTGCTCTATGCTACGGCGTTGAAAGAGGCCATAGAGGAGCAGGGAATTGAGGCAAAATCCAATGGAGAGCTGATTGTGAAGAAAATGTGGGGAAGAACCATTTTAGGTAAGCTTTTTGCAAATCTCTAGTGATTTGCGAATTAGAGGATCCCCCGCTTCTCTTATGACTTGAAAGAAGCTTTCACTTTCTATCTCTCAGCCTCAACTAATTCTAATTTTTGGTGCAGGAAAACAGAAAAGTTTTCCGCGACAAACTTCTTCATTGTTTGTTTGTTTCCTTTCGGCTCTCAGCTGTGCAAAAATATGACCCGTGTGCGCGGTCTGTCAAAAAAGCCTAGTAATACTTCATAGCATATAAATAGCAACACATATTTAACAATATACCAAGCCATGGTTACTTTTTCAAGGAAGCTGAAACATGTATATAAATGAGATTTGGGAGTACTGAATACAAGCAAGAAAAGATTTGCTCGGATGCACATTTGAGTTGGGTAAAGGGCTTGGAAAACTCAATTTTCAGCTTAGAGGCTGAAGCCTTTTTGTGTTTTGAGGCCAGAACATGGTAGCAGTACATGGGCAGTGTCCGTTTATATGCATCTGATAATTCCCATTCATCATATCCTTCTCTGTTGATATAGAACTTTTCCAGCCTTTATTTTTGGGCTATGCTTTCTAGTGGCTATCCAAGACCATAAAAGTCAACACTGAGCATGTGTACGGACATCATTTGTCACTGTAATTATCCTTCCCAAAAGTTGAGCCTTATGATCTGAAGCAAGGCTTGGCAGGAAAGTTACCATTTTCCTTGCTTTCTTTGGTAGCCTTTTTCGAAAGTTTGGCAAGCCCACTAGAGTTTGTCAAGGGTAAATTTGTGATGCTTGTTGAGAAAACTTGGTTGCTGACCCTTTTGCGAATAACTACGGCTTTCTAGTATATTAACAGATGTCCAATTAAAGTCCATGAGTAATAGGCACTAAATTCAAGTTAAAAATTTCAGGAGTGACAGGCAATGTCAGCATAAATGACAATGGAGACCGAAGTGCAGATTACGCGTTGCTTGACATGGATCCCATTTCGGGAAGGTTCCACGTGAGTTGCAAAATTTCCACTTTCGCAGGAATAGAGAGCCTATTGCAGTTTTTTCACTTCAGACCGTTGCATTATATCGAGGCCTCACCAATTCATTTGAGCTTGTGCCCAATGCTTCCATTCATTGGCCTGGAAGAGATTCTCCTCCTCCTGATTCACCTGAATGTGGATTCGATGGTTCACTCTGCAAAAACGATGGTACTGCTGTCTATCGATTTCGCACACCTTGATTTTGTATATCAGCCTTTGATTTTTGCTTTCAGATATGACAATTTACCTAATTATGTCCACGGTTATAGTCATCGTTGTTATTGGCTTGGTGATTTTGTCACTTGTTATTTATAGGTATTTGAAACTAATTATAAATGTCTTTTTTCGTGTGTAGCCAACTATCCTCGTTTGTTTTTGCCTTTGTTTCATGTCTGTAAGTGCTTTTGGGCTGCTTTCCCATCAATCGCATCAATTTCACATGCCTTTCATTTTTTGCAGAAATAAGAAGATTGAGGTGGAATTGGCTCGCATGAGCTGGAAAATAAAGCCTGACGATTTGTTGCCAACCAACGCAATGGGTGCCCATGGACAATTTGGTTCTCGATACAGTTTAGGAAGATTGAGTTTGCCAGTAATGAAGATTTATGGAGACTTGCTTGCTTTACCCAAGCAAAACTTCATAAATCCCTAAATATTGACTTGATCCAATGCAATATCTGATTTGTTATGAGTAATTATCTACCTGCAAAAGCAAAAGCCTACTTTTCATTGCAAAGCTTCTTCCTTTTTTGGCTCGCACTGTATTTTGTTGGGCATTTCTTCTTTTGTATTCATCTTTGCGTAGAGGCAGCCTTTTGATCAAAAATCCCCTTTTTATAGAGTGTGGGTTCCATTGAAAGCATGGGCTGTGAAAAAGCTAAAAAGCAAGTATTTGTGAAAACTGCCGTTTACAAGGTATGCAACTTTAACCACTCAATTTTATATTTCCTTGATTCTTATATGTAACTTTTTTCTTTCTTAATTTAGGGCACTGTTGTGGCTGTTAAGAAGATAGACAAGACAAAGTATAATCAAAATCGCAAACTTCTCATCGAACTCAAAACTGTAAGCTTGCATTTTACATTTTTTTTACGGAACCTAGCCTCTTTAGTACACGAAACCTCGCTACGTTTTTTATAAGTAAGATTATTGGAATTGCTTATGAACTTGATGCATTTTAGAAGCTTCACTTCAACCTAAATATAAACTTCTTTCTATTCTGACTACACAACCAGCTAATTTAGAAAGTTATTTTTAATTAGAAAGCTTTTTCCGCTCATAAATTTGATGAATTCGCTTTTTATTTTGCAGATTAAAGATATGCACCATGATCATTTAGTGCGCTTTATTGGTGCTTGCGTAGAGCATCCCATGTGGTGTCTTCTGACTGAATATTGTCCCAGAGGTTCACTTCAAGACATTCTTGAAGACGAAGACATTCAATTAGAGTGGAACTTTCGCAACTCACTGCTTCATGACCTTGTCAAGGTTTGACAACAACTGACAACTCCCATCAATGGATTTCAATTATCGCTCTGGCTTTCTTACAGGGCATGGCATTCATCCATTCTTCAGAGATAAAAGTGCATGGCAACCTCAAGAGCTCAAATTGTGTTGTGGACAGCAGATTCGTTCTCAAAGTCACAGATTTTGGCCTTCATGCTTTGAGGGACCGAGGAGAAAGCATCGAAGGCAGTTATGCCTATTGGAAAAGTACATTAGCATTTCTTTAATTAAAAATGACGTTCAGTGCGGCAAATTGCTAAATTGACACTGTCACTTTCCTCTATTGGTTGAGTCATGCCTTGTCACTTCTTTGGAAATCTATTTTTCAGATTCTCTTTGTCGAAATGGCAAAAAAGCTGTGTATATTTCTGCAGAATGCTATTTGCACTGCCTCAAAATTGCAAAGTTAACAAAGTTGAGTGCCGCTACTTATTCCATTTAAGCTGACATTTTTCATTCAAAAAAGTTGCTCTGTAGAAATGTGAAACTATCCTCACACAAGCAGGCAAAGTTGGATGCTGCAGATGAATGTGTAATTAAAGTGCCATCTTTTCCAGGAAAGCTGTGGACGGCCCCTGAAATTTTGAGGAATGAATCTGCTTTTCTGGAAGGAACACAAAAGGGAGATGTATACGCCTTTTCTATTATCCTGCATGAAATTGTGATGAGACAAGGCCCGTTTTATCTGGGAGAAGGCAACTGCATGGAGCCAAAAGGTAGGCCTTTTCCGCGCCACAATTTTGCCTACTAGGCTCTTTCTAGGCTTGACTTCACATTCTGATTAGCATTTTTGTCCGCGGTGCTCTCATATTGAGCCACAAAAAGAGGCCTCTTCAACAGAATGGTCACAAAAGCAGAAAAAAATGCAAACTTGTGCATTTCTCGAAAATTACATTCAAAAAGTTGGAAAAATTGCTTAGGGTGTGTGATGAGTAGCAATTTTGTGAATACACACATGTATTGAGGGCCACAGAGATGTACTTAAATGTATTATGGGTGCATGAGCAAATCTGTGTCAAAACCAACGATTTGTCGCGCGCATGCGCTCTTCTCGCGCTAAGTGAGTGCCCATCCGCGCATCCTCTCTTTTGAGCAACCAAAAATGTGCCACCATCCCAAATTACCATGAAATTCTGCTTTCCTTTCTTCCTAATGTTAACTTAAAAGCACACCTTATTTCAATTCCATTGAGATCTGTAGATATGTAATTTTCTTCACACAGTTTTATAAATCAAGTTTGTTAGGTTCACTCTGAAAGCAGTATAGGATGATGCCCTATTTTTGTCGTACTAGCTCGCGCGTAGGATCTCTTATGTGGAATTGGTCGTCTGCAGCCTCCACAACGGCCTCAATGCGGCCTCTTTTTTAGTTGCACAAGTGATTCTCCCAATTGAGGTCGCGCAAGGAAGGAGCTTTCCCCTCGAAATATAATTGACTGATCAAATTGTCACCACACCTGAAAGGATATAGAAAGTTAGCTATATACATTTTCAATAGAGAAATTCTGGCTTGCTCTTCTGTGTGACATATATGGCAAAGCAGGTATTTTAATGGCATTTATGGCTGATGTTGCCCAAGTCAATTTGTCTTAGATGGGACCATTTGTGTCATGAGAATACATAAGTGTACATTAGCTGTATTCTCCCTAGCTACCATGTAAGTGTATTTTCGAATTGAACAAAAAAGAAGAAGTAAGTGCATTTTCAGCCCCAACTTTTTGCTGGTAAATGCAGATAATGCAACTCAAACTTCTGTGTTCAGAAAAAGATGTCATAATGCCAAGAAACTACTACTTCTTCATACATCATAATAGATTGTATTTTCCATGCTTTCGGTATTGCTTGCGCTCAATAATTCAGGATGCCAAGTAATACTAGTTGAAGTAGGTAAGAGTAGTAGCAATACAATTCTATGAGATGTAGCTTCAGTATATTAAAAAAAACTGAGTAAAACTTGATGACTAACACATCAATGTGAACAAGTGTACTTTACACTTTTTAATGCATCATAAAGTCTCAATTCATGGCCTCTTACATGTTAATAGCAGGTAGTAGTAGTTTTCCATTTTTTCGCGGCCCTGCAGCATTAATAATGGTGAAAGCATAATGAAATACTTTCTTGATGCATTGGAAAAAATTAATTAAAGCTTTCTGCCATGGCACACGCCAGCAAAGAGAAGAATGGAGCTTAATATGGCTCATTTTAAGCAGATTTTCGTGATTATTTTTCACTCTTCAGCAAATGCGTTATTATCGTCTTTGTTTCGCTATTTACGAGCTGGTGGGCATTAGTAAGCACATTTACTCCACTTCTGAAAATATTGATCCTGCATAATGTATGCAAAATCACCATAATCTTCTTTTTTTAGCCAAATTGATTCTACTCAATTTAAAACAGGGCTCGAAAGAAGTAACGCTGATTTTATGAGTGCGTTATTCACAAGAGAAGCTACCTGCCTAGCTGCTTCTTTTTGTTTGCAGAGCGCCTCAAATTGCTTATTCTCTTAGCATCTCCTAGAATTGAATAGAATTGCAAATTGAAAAAAAAACCGATACATCTCAGGCTTTTATCAGCTTTTGAGCATTCAATTTCGCGAGAAAGGAGCAAGAGCACAAGCCAGAATTTCCAAGCATTTAGTAGAGAGAAATGGCGGATAATAAGGGAGGAATCAGCTCAGCCAAAATGCTCGAGCCAAGCAACACGAGCCAAATGCGGAGACATTCCAGCTCAGCAGTGACTCCGCCAATCTCTCCGAGCTTTATGATACATAAACCCCCCTCAAGTCCTGGGGGATTGAGCGTTTGCTCAGGCAATGGCGGTATTGACCAGAATTCCCTTTCTCCGATGATTGGCCGATTTTTTGGCTCTTTGTCTCCGACCTCGAAGAAAGTGTGTACCATGGATTGTGGACATTGCAGGCATCTGGCCCGAAATTTGAGATCGGAATCGCCGAATTTTGCAGAATGCGCGAGCGCCCCATGCTCGAGAAAGTCCAGTATGGTCGTGGGTAAGCTGATTACTGCTCGTAAATAATCATATTTGTCCGGCCTAATGGAATAATCACTGTAGCAGCTCACGAGTCAACAGAATATTTTATTATATAAACGTCAGCGTTGATTATCGCAGTTGCATAATAGCTTAGCTCGAGGTGGGAAAAGGCCAAAAAGGCTATCAGTATTTTCTTTGGGCTTTTCTTAGCTTTCTCCAAAATACATACTATAAGCAGTCCTGCAGCTGCAAAATTGGCTCCTACTTAGCCAACAGCATCAGCGGGATTATCCTGGAAAAATGAAAGGCCAGCTACATTCTTGATGAAGGAGCTTAGCGTTAAACACGGATGCTTAACGAAGTGCACACTGTAGACATATGCTTAAATGGTCGTCAGCTAATTTATGATAATTCCGCGTAATATTCCTGAAAGCTTTGCCATGAGAGGAGGAGCACTCACCACTATTGCACTACAAAAGGAGAGAAGGGCCTTCTCGAAAATTTTCTCGGATCTCCTTTGGTCTGTTGAAGGGCAAATGGTTTTCCTGGTTAAGCACTATCTGTTATTGAGTCGGAGAGAAACGTACAAGTATCTGGTTATCTGGAGCCTTCTGTAATCTTGTTTCAGATGTTGCTGAGCAATTGCCTCTTCGACTGCTGACAAAAATGCTTGCAATGGCTTCTTCAATCAACTCAAAAGTGCCACACACTCGTAGCTATTGATTTCCTTGCCTTCCCTCACTTTTTTGGCCTGCTATGAGGCTCAGTCAACTTGAAAACTGCAACTGCTAGCTGACTTGTTGAAGATAGCTACTGAAGTCTCAGGAAGATGATGAAACTTGTAGCCTTTTATTTATTTTTTTATTTGGTGAAGTCAACAATAGTTTCTCATCTGCCTGAAATGTATTTCAGATTTAACTTTGCCAGTGAGAATTATGCAAAATTGATTGTTGCAAAGTTGGCTTGATTCAAACTTTTGTGAAAGCCTTATCATCATCAAGGCTAGGTAAGCCACATATGGGTATTCTCTTATGTAAGAAAGTTATGGCTTTCCATCTGATCATAGATTGCCCCCTTGGCAATAGGAGTGCCCATCTGAGGTTAGGAATATTCTGAAGAAGCAGAAGAAAAGGAAACCATGGATTCCTTTGCATTTTTACTTTTCTTCAAGGAAGCTAAAGCTGCAAGATAAACAAAAGTCCCTAGGGCTTCTCGCTACATGGAAATCTTTCAAATGAACCTTTATTGGCTGTTGAGCCGCAAAAGCCCAAGGGCAATGGGGGATTCCACTTCATAGTGCATTTCTTCTTCAATCGGAAAACGAGAGCTCACATATTGCAATTGAATTTGCTTGCTTTCTTCCATGAAACTTGAGCTTTTTTCCTTTTTGTCTAGTTTCCATGGAGAATTCACTCCATTTATTGCGAAAATCTTCAAATTTAGGTGCTTTCAGTTGAAGATGGCCTTTTTTTTCAATGGTACTTGCAAACGGCTTTTACGCATCAGATATCAAGAATGTTTTTGAGGCATCTGCTAAGCGCAAGAAGAAAGACGCAAGATTCACGCAACCTCTTGCTTCCATTCACAGTAGCCGTACGTAGGATGCTTGGCTTTCTGCAAAGAGAAAGCATCACACATCTTTTTTCTCCTCTGTTCAAAGGACTCAGAAGCCTTAACAGGCCTTTTCTCAATGTTTGTCTCAATACAAATATTGTCAAGCGCATGCTGCTTCATCAGGCAAGGAGCTGCAAAAACATTTCCGTGACCTCGACAGAAGACTACGCAAAAAGAGCTGCAAAATGTACGCATTTCTTCCAGTCTCTAAACACTACCATAGCCATTCAGAAGTCTGGCTTTCTACGTCACCCTTCTATGCTTCTTCTTGAAACTTCCTCATTTTTTAAAGCTGAGAATCAGCATAAAAATCTTACTAAAATTCTTTTTCAAGCAAAAAAAGTTTTTATTTGGAGCCAAATTTGTTCGGGAAAAAAGAAGAGGATGGAAAAGCCAGCTCAAATATGAAGTTTCTTATGTGACCTAATGCCCTTTGGGGATTAGGTTTAACAAGACGCAAAGAGCAGCAAATAGGAAATTTATTGGTCTGCTTCAGCTTATAGAAAGCATGAATTTGCCCTGGGTGTACATCCTTTCCAAAAATCCCCTAGGGTCTCTTAAGGGCCCTGGTTAATAAATAGAATTAAGCAATAACTGTATTTACGACCAAATGTATCCGTGATACACAACAAGGCATTATTTTTCAATTTTCTCTTGTTCTCCTGTACAAAAGCTAATGATGAGCATTGTAATTATGAGCCATTGTGAGCTTATGTAGGAGGTGCTAATTACTGCGTATATTGTTGTAAATACAGCCAGAGCCTAGAATACATAAATGCTGTATTCTCTCGAGTCCTCTCATCTGCTGTCATGAAAAAAGAGGCATGGGTTGCTGTGCTGAAAATTGAATTTTCAGCCACACATGCATTGGTTTGCTCCGCTTGAATGCTATACTACAAGGCTCTGCATTAAAAAAGAGAAGGTCTGTATTTGAGAGGGGCGCTCTCCTCTCTTACGCCTCAAAGCAGCCTCAAAGCAGCCTCCATGATGGTGGCCTCTGGTAGTAGTGGCCTTGCACAGCGAAAGCAACGGCCTCTGAATTATCTGCAACACCAATTTAAGCCCTTAAAATGCAATTTTTGAGCGTGTAACATGGCAGCCGCTCAAGCATCAGTAGGCGAAAATACATCTGATGATGCCACGAGTGAGTATAGAATACAAACGAGCTTTGCATTGACATGTCTTGCCCTAATTCATTTCATGTTGTCATTGCTTAGGAATCATTTAAGCCTTCCTTTGGCTTTCTTCCTTTTTTACCAAAGTTGGATCATGCATTCAGTTGTAGAAGGAGCCAAAAGGAAGATAAAAATAAAAGACGTTTCAATATATATTTTTTTCAGACATTGTGGAAGGTGTACGAAGATCCAGTCAGGATCAGAAAAACCTTTTAAGGCCGATGGTTGACGAAGAGTGCGCCGATGAGGAGATTATCAAGATGATGTCCAAAAGCTGGTCGGAAGATCCTCTAGACAGACCTGACTTTTCTGCACTGAAAGTGGCCATCAGAAAGCTGAACAAGTAAGAAAAGAAAAAAGTTGGCTCAGTCTCTCAATGGGAAGCTCGTAAATTCAGTGTTTCCTTTACTGAGCTGTAAATTACTCAGATTCATGCCATGCTCAGCATACGAGATTTGACGGAAAATTTATCTGAATTAGTCACTTTGGTAGAATGAGCCAAGGTGGGAGTGGAAATCTGCCTTCTTTTGTTGGGGGCTCGCCTATTCTGGTACAATTATGTACAAATTGCCACTTGGTGTCTTATTACAAACGTCAGATTCCTCATCTCTTCTTCCTTCAAGGGTGAAGGTTTAAAACGAGAAGATTTTCTTAGCAACCATTTTTTAGTATTTATTAGAGCTATTTAAAAGAGAAGATGACAGAATATGAAGCAGCCATTGTAGTATGGTCGCTGGGCTCCCAAATAAGATTGATATTTGATGTCGCATTTTTCATTAACTTAAGTTACGTTAGCTACTTTCACTTTGCTGCTGTGGTATAAGGCATGGTTCACCTGCTCATAATATCTGATATTTTGACAAAATATCGGAGCGAAATACTGAGAAACTGAGAATTTAGATACTGTTGTAGGATGGCTTTTGGTACCAAAAGACCGAATCCGAAGAAAAAATCTAAAAAATGATTTTGGAAGTACCTGATATTAGCCCGGTTCCAACACGGTATATCAGCATAGTATAGTACGGTAAACCAGTTAAGCCAGGTTGAGCTGAGCGCGCGAGCTAGTTGTGACCTGACTATGCTAAAAAGTCAAGTTATGTCTCCTGACTTTGCTGATTTTCCTTGTTGGAACCGGGCTATTAGCAAATATCAGCATAATATCGCTCGATGTTTTGATCATAATATCGCAGGTGAACCAGGCCTTACATAGCGAGGGTGAGTCCAATCAAAATGGCAATATTCGGGGGCTGATAAATGCAATATACTTTATACACGTATTCGGATATGTATGTGGTTGAACTGATGCCAGCAGATCCCAATTTATTCATAGGGGAATATCAAGGTTACATCCGTGTACATGTAATATGCCAAAGCTCTCTGTATACCAGTTTATGATATCGTACATGTTGTGCCTGGTATCTAATTGACGGCAGAGCAAACTTTTTAATTGTAAGCATCGTTCATCTTTCTTTTACAGGGACAATGAGAGCAGCAACATTTTGGACAACTTATTGTCGAGAATGGAGCTGTATGCCAACAACCTCGAGGCTCTGGTTGAGGAGAGAACTGCAGATTATTTAGAAGAGAAACGCAAGTGTGAAGATCTTCTGTTTGAGCTCTTGCCAAAGTAAGACCGTTAAACTTTTCTCCCCTCCTGCCAAGTCTGATATACCTTTCCTACTATACGGCCTTTCTGCATTCACTTTTGAGGCAAACATCCGAAAAGTATAGTTAGGCCTTCGCGGTGTTAGCCAGTAAAAAAGTAGAAGGTTATAAAAAGGGAAGTCGATGTATCCTTACATTGTTTTTACCCACTCAATAGATTAAGCTGATTTACTCATCTGAAACGAATCCAAGATGCTTGAGAAATGCACTTTGAATGGCACTCATAAAAATGGAGAAAAAGCTGCAATTCATTGTGTTTGTCATATGCTCGCAAGATACATATTTTGGATACTGCTAGCTAAAAGCATCGCAACTTTGCTCGAGTAGATTTACGTGCAGTTTTACAGGAGGATTACTGATGCTTTGGATACACTTCAAGATTTGAAAGTGGCAAAACATTTGTACGCTGAAATAGAGTGGTGCGACGCCATTTACGCAGAAGCTAACAAAGTGTGCGCACCACTTGTTGTTTTCCAGTATATTTCCGTTTAAAAGCAGCGAAGAAGTGAAGTATCATACGTACTGAGGTCATCCTAAAGACCTGCATGTACGTGTTAGTCAGTGACGTCACTCACTGCCTCGAGAATAAGAACGGATGATCTCGTTTTTTGAGGAAGCGTGCGCTCAAAGCAGCTATGTTATAAGGGGAAACCATCTTTGAGCTTACATTTTTAAGGCTTTTACCAACAAAAAAATTAAGAAAGCGAGTACACCTTAAATTTGACATTCAATTTTCTGCTATATAGCTATTTGTAGAATGGCACTGCTCCATTGTTTTAGTTTTTACTCACATTTTAAGGTTAAAAGGTTTTAAAAATTGCTAAGTTTTCACTATGTCAATCAGCAGTTAAATAAAATCGAGCTCATCCCAAATGACGACTAAAAAATGAACATAGCCTTAACAAAAATGCCCAGTACTTAGGCTACTTTTAGCTGAGGTGCTCTTTACTTAGGTAGTAAAGTAGAAGCGAACTAAAGTTTCGATCAGATCGATGTGCCTTTCTTGGCTGAGCTGCGGTTCAAAGGTAGCTCATTAATTAAATATGCAAAGCTTAGTAAGCAATATCTCGAGGCTCTTGAAATGAATTCCCATATTTCTGATTTTCTTTTGCAGGTCCGTGGCCAGTCAGCTCATCCAAGGCCAAGCTGTGATAGCAGAGACGTTCAATTCGGTCACCATTTATTTTAGTGATATTGTAGGCTTCACCTCGCTCTCAGCCCAGAGCACTCCCCTTGAAGTAAGTAGCTCTATAAAAGCCCATTATTCACCCCAAAAAAATTACGTTTGCTTCTTCCAGGTAGTTGACTTCCTCAATGATTTATATACTTGCTTCGATGACATCATTGGCAACTTTGACGTGTACAAGGTTAATTCAACTGTTTCCTTAGCGTCTTATTATTGCTGAAGTACATTATGTATTTAGGTGGAAACGATTGGCGATGCATATATGGTTGTCTCTGGCCTGCCAGTCAAAAATGGGCTCAATCATGCTCGAGAAATTGCCCGAATGTCTCTGCGACTCTTGGAGAGGGTAAAGACTTTTCGAATCCGCCATAGGCCTACCGAGAGGCTGAAACTTCGCATTGGCCTACATACGGGTAAGTAGTAATGATAATATACCATATACCAGCATTATCATCTCTATTGGTCAATGCAGGGTATTCACTACAAATAGCTCAGTGGTAGTAGCATCTGATGGCACCAGTAATTATGTGCATTTATTAGCCTGATTAGATTGGGCCTAAAGCAGCTTCCGCTAAAACTGCATCTTGACATGCATAAGGAACTGTGTATTCAGATACGAAAATACAGCGACTGAGAATACTTTTTTACGTCATGATGTTGAGTGAATTTTTCTCTCATTTTTTTCTTCAGGCCCATGTTGTGCTGGAGTCGTTGGCGTAAAAATGCCAAGATACTGTCTTTTTGGTGACACTGTCAACACTGCAAGTCGAATGGAGTCAACTGGAGAAGGTAATACACGAGTGTAGTGTGTAGAATGTATTTCCACTCCAACAATCTTCTCGTCTGCTCTCATTTTCAGCTCTCAAAATACACGTTAGTTCTGACACGAAAAATTTCCTCGAAAAATTCAACACCTTTGTGCTCGAGCCACGAGGAGAAATTGACATCAAGGTAAAATTCGGTGACAGCCAAGAGAGAACAAAAATCTTGTATTTTTCGCACACCTGCCAACACATGAAATTCACTTTTGAAGTGTGAGCTTCAGTGTCTGAAAGTAGCAAATTAACTTACCTTTTTTGGTGAGTTCTTGGCTTTTAAGAAAGAGCCAATGACGCACCAACTTACCACAAGTGACTTGAATTACGTAACATGTGTATCTTACATCGTATGTATTGTCAGGCTTCCTCCAGCCCATTGTTTGCTGAAACCCTTTGACATATGTCTTATTTCAGGGCAAGGGTCGCATGGCTACATATTGGCTGCTAGGTGAAAAGCCAGTTGTGGAGGCCACCAGCACCGAGGCCGTTGAGTCTGCAGCAGCCTCGGATTCTCAGCAGCCACTCTTACAATTAAATACTCCCTCCATTGTCAGCGAAATGGTTGAGGATCACAATGGAACTTCATCATCGAAGACCACCACGTTCAAGATTGAAGAGGAAGACGAGGTTGGAGGCTCCAAGAAGCTCGTAACCGAGGCCATGCCTTTGCTGAGCAATCCTGAAATCCTGTCTGGTAACGGCTCCACCCATCAGGTGTAACAGTAATAAGTAGTACAAAAAAGCAGAAAAAACAATTGGAAGAAACTCACGTACCAAGTACTGATTGTGAGGAGCTCAAGCACGAAAAATCACGGTTTATGCCTTTGATTGCCGATGTGTCAAGGATGAGACATAATTGTGTGTAGTAGTAGCTCTACTAAAGTGACCAAAAAGAAAAGCCGCCATTTTTGAAGCATGCTCTCCTGCTGCACTGTGGTGCCAAAGACACGTTTCTTCTTAATACTTCCCCTATATACATAACATAGAGATGCCAACCTGTGTACCAGTACCACAGAAGCAAAAAAGAAACCGATTTGATGTGTGTCACAACTGCGAAAAAATGTAATTTAAGATTCTAGAGAACGTGAAAACCCGACCGTGTTAGGCCATCGTTTTTGATCCTATTTACCCGAATAAACGTAGTATCTAATAAATACATTCCTCATGATAAGAATACGTAATAAGCTGAGGTCACTTAGGTAAACGCAGAAGTTGCGTAACTTGTACGCATAAATTAGCACCCGAAAGATATGTGACAAGGAGCCTCAGCTTTGCTTCCATATTATCTTGTCAATCATCTACAAGTGTCTAATGAACCCAAGAAGAAGTAGTCACGTAATTACAATCCTGCGCGGAACTTGGATAGCCAAAACCAAGAGAATTCAAGAGGAAGACGCGAAAACTTTTCTTCTTTTTCGTTGGCCTCCATTCCTCAGTCCTGAGATAGATATCGAAGAAAGTAACCGACTTTGTTCCAAAACTCAATTTGTCAACTTCAATGCAGCCTCAAAGTGCAGCAGGAGCTCCGTCGACTCTTATTTCCCACGCAGGGATGGAAGAAAATCTCATAAAATTGATTACTGTTGAGTTTGCATCCTATTCAGTCCACATCGACATGATCCATATCTTTCCAAGTTGGGTGGATTTATTTTGGGCTTTACATTTTGCGTAAAATATCGGCGAAAAATGAGGAAAGTGTCGAAGACACGACCTTACTAAAAAGCAAGCTGTTACGTGTGATGATAAGCTATGAGCTTACATGACAGATGCAATAACCCAGCGGGTTACGACAAGATAAGAATTTCAAGCAGCGCAGTAAAAGGTGCTATGAGATGTCCGGATTCTCCGAAATTGAGTTCCACTAAATAGGTGCAAGTTGAATCGCATCACTTCGTGAACGTTTATTCTGATGCACTCGGCGCATGCTTTGCATCAACATGTCAGGGCCAAAATCTTTTCTCACTATTCCGCAACCAATCCTGGAATGAGATGGCAATGAAGTGAGACAAGTGGCTTTCTCCCACTTTTTCGGCAAAATCTGCTTAAAATTGATTACTCTTTTATTTCCTTCATAATCATTGCTGAACATAATTCCCACCATCACTCATTATTATTACTATTATTGGCTGGCAAAAGTGTTGACTTAGCTTTTTTACACACAACATCTTGAATAAAATGGCGAGAGAAAGACATACGGAAAATGCCGATGAAGATGATGATGGTGGATTCACAAAAAATAAACGCGCGATTCCGGATTAAGTTATGGCACGGCTGTACAAAGATCCGGATGATGATAATTAATGAGCCTAAAATATTCTTCACTTCAGCCTTGTTACAGAGTGGCTAGAATTTCAACCTCAGCCGGAGAAGCTCGTAGTATGTTGCTGCTGAAATCACTTCCGGATTCACTACTGCTCGTGTTCAGTCCCATGGATCCGGACACAGTGACAATGACAGGGTTGGAATGACTTTCCGCGCTCGAGGCTTGCACTATGGTCACCACGGATCGTTTTTCATCTCTCTTCTCGAAAATTCTCTCGTACAGCGGGGAAGTGTCACAGATTCCTGGCGAGGAGTGAGACTCGTGATGATCATCATCCCCAATCTTCATCATGTGATAATGGTGATGAAATCCGGATTCCGACTTGAGATCAGTTTTGCTTGAGACTGACACGATGCTCACATCTTGAGCTGGACCCACCGCTCTTTGGTGATGGCTTGAAGATCCGGAAACGGCATTATTACTGGCACGAGCTGCTGCCGGAGGAACCGGATGGATTTGAGCCACTTGGACATGATGACTAGCGGTGTTCCCACTGGATCGATTCTGGTAGAGGCTGCCATGGCCGCTGTGGACGTTATTTGAGCCACTGTTGTCCATGACAGACTCGATGATCGCATGGTCGCTCACATGGGATCTGTAGCTCGGTGGTCGACTGTGGCTCAGTGCATTGACCATTGCATTTCTGCAAAAAAGAAATATCGTTGAATTCTTATTGCGAATGGTAATGATTTTTTAAAGATATTATAAGAATTGCAGAAGCCAAATGCTTGAAAAACTGAATAAATTTTGTAATACCTAAGGTGAGCCCGATAATTCGGAGGAGGCTCCACAGCCAAACCTGGACCCGGATTTCCGTGATTTCCGGCTGAGCTAGGTTGACGATCCAACAGGAGCAGTCTTAACCTGTATTCTTGCATACTGGCTTGATATGAGGGAGGTGGAGGACGGTAATGGAAGTCCGAATACATCATAGCTGTTTTAAAAAAATTATTAAAATAAAGTGATCTCATAAAGCATAGCCCATGGAGGCTTACCTGCATAAGGATGCTGAGGTCTGGATGCTCCAGCATGGGAATTATTATTGGTTGTCACTTGAGGCCTGGATAAGAATCTTCCATTATTATAATCTTCCTCGCAACCACCCAAGCCCAACATTGCACGACAACTGGGAGCATCTGTGGCTGTCAATCTCCAGGCTATTCCACTCACTGTGATCAAGACAATTCCGACTCCTGGAAAAAACCACCGAATTAATTTAAATATTCATCAAAATATTTTTGTTGTTGTTTATTTACCTATCATGAGGAGTGATACAGTGAGGTGTTCCCGACCGGACGCTTTCATAGCCCCTAAAACGGTGCCAACGATAGAGCAGCAAATGCCAACAAAGGCAATCATCACAATGAACCATCGGATCGACACAGTTTGAGACACGTTGACCCCGCAACATGACTTGGGATTATCCTCGCCCAAGAATGAAACATGAGACCTGCAAAAAAGGAGCAAATTTCAATTTTGGCCATAGCAATTGCTGATACAACGTGGTTCTGCATGAGTGGGCTGTTGGTAGTTATAATTGCCATGCTATGGCGACCACGATCAAAGTGGACAATTTAAACTCTGATTTTTCTTCTTCATTTTCCCTCAAGACTTCCTTTGAAATGGACAACAGGAAGGAGTGGACTCATCACAAAATAATCACAATTGTTTCAGAGCCCCCCAAAAATCAAGCTTAGCAACAATTAACAAAGAGTCATCAAACCCAAGAGCCAATACAAATAATAATAGATAGATAGATAGGGAATAGATAGGGAAAAGAAACAACTTAACATTGCATTAGCTTCTTTTGTGCGTGAAATTATGCGATATTTTAATACAAGAAATATTGCTAAATTACTATCTGGTTACTAAGCATTTTAGGCCATGTATGAGTATTCAAAGCATGGCGTACTATAATTAAAAAGCAGAAGCGGCTTGAATATGGCGAAATTGGAACATGACAACACTTCATGCAGGCAGAGAGGATGTCAAAGCCGGAAACTAAGGTTCAGGCTGGCTGAACACTTTTGGGATTTCACACATGTCCAACAACTTATTATATGCGACTCTAATGCGCGGAAAAATTACGGGAAAAAGCATTATTTATTTCTTTTGAGCCAATACACTATGATCGATGATTAATTGCAGCACATCTCCTTTTTTTTGCTGAAATGGACAATTTCTCTATAATTGCCTTTTTTCAATAACTTTTACATGAAAATAGCTTTTAGCCGGAAGTCAGTGTCATGGGTTTTTGAACGGATCAATTTTCGGCTCTAAAGTGGATCGGTTGACATCATTAATGAAATCTAGATGAGTGAGCTGAAAGCTAATGGAGCAGGCCAAATTACGGCTTAATTTCAAAGAGACCATTCATTGCTGACAAAAAGCCGAGTGTCGTTTTTGCTGCCACACCCTTTAAAATGTAACCGAAAATGCTCATTAATCATTACATATAGTGGACCTCTACATAATAATTCCGAAAAAACAATGGAGGGCGAGCTAGACTTTTTATGGGAATTTCTACCATATAAACTACACACACTCAGATTAAAATTCAGCTACACACACACGTACAATTAAAAGCGTTTTAAGGTAGGCTCTCCTTGCTGTGCTAAAGTTGGGATTTGGTTGCATATATAGCATGGGAGGAAGCATTAACCTTAGCGAGATTTAATGGCTCTAACCATAAACTACAGCCAGTGAAGAAGAAGAAGAAGGAAGAAATTTTATCCGAATCATTGTAGCTTGCAAGAGGAGGAAAATTGGATAATAGTTCTTTCAAAAAATAATCAACAACAATGCTGGGAAAAAAGGCATTCCTTCCGTGATACAAACCATTTGCATAAGTGATGACACACTCGCAGCTTTCGAAATATGGCAGTTTTGCAACTCTGGCTAATTTTGGCTGACATGGAGGTAATTTGGCGGTTTTTGAGATGACACATCTAGCCGCTCCAGTGGCCAGTTATGAAGTGTAAACAAAACGCGCTATGAACGGAAAAATTGCTTGAATCTTGCAACGTTGAAGTAACTCCTTTTTAAGTGGCTTTTAAAAATGCATTTATGAAATCTGAGCTGTGTCAATTAAAAGTTACTCAAAGAGAAAAAGCTACCAGATGAGTGATTTTTTGAATTATGCAGGGTGAAACGAGGATTTTAATTAATTTATGTGGCCATTACATGGTGCAACAATACGTTTGCATGAGTGATGTCGACCAAACTTCATGATCCCTGAACAATTAAGCTGGGAGACCAAAATTTTTCATGGTTTCTGGTAAACTTTTGCCGCCGCTCAAACTTTCTCCAACAGCAAAGTCGGAAAACATGACGGATCTCCTCGCTCTGATTTCCACTATCATTTCCAATCCATCTTGCAACTTGAGGAAGACACCACCACAAAATGTTTGAGCAGGCAAAAGTTAATCAGAATCTTTACCTCCATTAGTTTCGCGAACTTTGCTCTGCTGGATACACTTCTACCCTATATTTAGCCTCAGTTAGGTGAACTCTAATGGATCAGCTCTAATTAAGTCTAGCACTTGCTTAGCTATATCTTGGACGATCAGAGATTAGGCCAGCCTACTTTTGAGGAAATAACATCATAATTAGCCAATCACCACTATAAGAGGATTTTTTTGCTGGGGCCTTCCTAAAAAGGTTCTTACTTTTAATTTTTTTCTGCTTGGAAAATTACAGGCCAGAGGATGAGAAGGAAAAACTGCATTCTCATAGATTGGAGATCTTTGAGATTTTTCAAAACTCATCTCATGCTGGTCGGCATATGCTAGCATATATCCTACACCAAGCAAATGCAATAGTGTGAAAGTGAGCTTGGGCCTAACTCGAACCACCTACGCGAGTAAGTGTGCAAAAAATACTGAATCCTACACACTTTTACTTGTACGCTTTATCGCTAAGGAGCACAATTACACTTTTTCTTTTTTTCTCTAATTCTGCTAATTTTCTCACGCATCTTAATTATGATCAAGCAAGGCCCTGGCCTCGTTTGGCACAAAAAGGTCCATTTTTTCTCTTTATTATTTCATGAAAATAAATTCTTCCTTCTCTTGACAACAATTTCCAAATGGATGTGTGTGTGTATACAAGATCTTGGCTTGCTTGAAGAGGAGGAAGAAGAAGATGAGGTGAACAACATGACTGAAGAGAAAAATCGTGACTGATATCCTGCGAACGCTTTTGCATATCTGATCTAGAAATGAATTGGAAATCCACGTTAAGTTATGGCCTTGACACAGACAGCAACAATTGAACCGAAATTGGGCAACCGATTTTGCATGCAAAATCTGCCGAATTGCGAGCGGCGTCATTACATGGCACATAAATTGGCACCAAACGCAGTAAAATGTGAGGAAAATCAAGATTTTTGCAAATGGCCACCGCAATATAGAGGCTATTGCGCAAATATATTTTTGTCAAGGAAAAAATAATTTTTTTTACATAATGAAAGAGCTTTTTGCAGCTGGCTGCTCCTTGGCTAAGGAAAAGGAATTGTAATTGAAATTAATTATGCCCAACTTTTCCTTCCCAACAAAGTGATGCAAATTTCTTTTTGCACACTCACAAATGGCACACGAAGAATGTAAGCTGCAAAACGAGATAAGCCTTCGTTGCAAGGCCTTGAATCAGTCTGCAGTAAGGCAGCCTTGAGTGGTTTCGGGCCAATTTTTCGCAGAAGGGAACTTTCGCCATAATTTCACAGCATTGTCGTCGTCGTGTGGGCACTTTCGATTTATCATTCGCATCATGCTAATGGATTCAAAACTTTGCCATAAGAGCCAGATGTGTCGTCGCAGAATTATGCGACAAAATTACGCAACCTCCATGGATGATTATGGCAGTATTCTCCTCCAGATTGAAATCATGTCCTGCTTGCACAATTTTCATGTCTGCTGACCACTGTGCATACTTATGCAGTCATATCTGATCAAAGATGCTTGTTTCAACACCAAATACATTGCTATTACTCTTTTGGAGATGAAAGCCCCGCTTTTTTCAGGATTTCATCACAGGGTTTTCTAAATTAGTAAAGTTGACGCAAAAAAACTTTTCCCATGCTAAAAGAGTGCGTTGTAGTATATTGTAGCATGTGCAATATTGCAAAAACCTTTTGCCGCCAACTCATGCATAAAAGGGCGTTTAAAAGACATTTTCCTTCACTGCCAGACATAACCTTCTTCTCTACTGTGAAAAAATCCCTCTATTTTTGTCACCCTATAAATTCTCGCACCACAGAAGATTTCAAGGCTGTCGTCTTACCTGTAAGGAAATTGAGTAGTTTTGTTGTAATTATGCCAATTTTTGTGGAGAAAAAGCACACACAATAATGAAAAGTGTAAAAAGATGGAGAGCATAAAATGGAGGGATGGTTCACAGTTGAATTGTAGTTGTGAAGAGATTTTGGGGGAAAGTGACCATTGTGCACATGTGAGCAGCTGCTGCTTGTGATCTTGGTAATTCACAAAACCAGCAAGTTGCACAGTGGGCGGGCAACGTTTTAAAACGCCTGAAAAAGCACGCAAAATTCCGTCTGGTGGTGATTTGGACAATTTTTAACATTAGCATTTTTTGCCGGCTTTTCACCCCAGTGTGCACTTAGTAGTATATGCCAGCATTTTGTGACCCCGTTGAAAACGTTCATTCACATTGCTGCATCTCATCATGTGAGAAAAAGGACACCAACCATCAAATGAACCAGCTGCTCGCGCTACAGCTACAACTACTCGCGCGCATGGTTTTATGCACAAAGCCAAAACTTTTTCCAAAGAATTTCGCCTTTGTCCGCGCTAAATCGCCGAAAATGAGTCGTAAATATTCCAATTGTGTGAACGCACATCTCTGCTGAAAAGTTTGACAGTAGAAAAAGGGGAACCGATTTTAATGAGATAATTGACGGAAAAACGGGGGATTTTTCCTGGCAATTGAAACACTGCTAGCTGCAGCGTAATAATAGAGGAGTGGCTCGATTTTTATTTCAACAAAACTAGTAGTAGAATTTTTTTCCATTTTCCAAATCTTGCATGAATCAATTCAGTGTGTTATAATGCCACACTCCCATAAAGCTCCCAAAACACGAGACCTGCTTTGCTTTGTTGTCAAAGTTTTGCTAGTACTCACAGCAACACAGCGAGCATTTTAGAAGACACAACAATTATTAGACTATACGATCTGCTTCCGTCCAAAATCCGTGCAGTGTGCACAGGTAGATGATAATGATCCGCCACAGTAGAAAAAATATGAAGAAGCTCCTGCTGCTGCAGTGTTTTTACACAGTGCAGAATATAATTATGTAAGATATCTTGCCAATAATCAATGGGGAGGACAAATGGCAAACCTCACCTGCTGTTGTGCTTTATGATGCTTTTGCAGGAGTTCAGAGCACCTGCCATATTCCACTATAGTATATCAAAACTGAGTCGTTTTCTGACCCCAGCAGATTCCACTGGTGATGAGCCAGTGTGTAAAAATTGAACCCATGACAGGTGTTGAATGGTGTATTTCTACCTTCCCCATCCACCTGTGATGAAGCAGGAACCAAAAACAGATGCTACTGTGTGTTATTACTCCGGAGAGGAGGGGGACAAAAATTGCATATTCAGGCAAAAAAGCTTAAATTTCGCATATATATGTAGTCAATATTAATGTATCAATCCTCATACGTGGCCTTGCAGAACAGCTAATAATTTCATAGGAAATGAATGACAAATTATTTGTCTCTGCATTTTTTTCTCTGATGGGCCAGTGTGCAAGGTCTCGCGCGTGCGCGGAAGAAAGACGGCTCGCGCATGCGCATTAACGAGCATACTGGTCAAGCAGAAATGCGGTGAAAGGATAAGTAGGCATCTTTTTAACATGATTAATGGAGCCTGAAAGTTTTGGGCGCCTAATATCCTAAAGGGACCAACTAAATTATTGCTTTGTGGTCAATTTGGAACAGTTAGAAATTTGCGGCAAAGGAAAAGATATTTTTGTCTGCCTTATAATAATGGCAGCTAGCTGAGCAGCTGCCACTTTTCTACCATTTACTTATATATATTGTAATACAGTACAACAGGGTAGTTTTGAAAAAAAACTCTTTTTACATGTATGATGTCACCATGTCAAATGAATCAATTCTATTGTCAAAATGTGACAAGCGGAGCAAAAAGAGCCGGATTTATTGGAAACAATTCACGATAACTGAAATCTGTCCAGCATAAATGTCACACACAACAAAATCATGCTTTCAAAGGAAGTGAAATGAACTCAAAAAGTGCGTGACAGTCTAGTAGATAGAGAAGAAAAACGACGATTGCGCTAAATCTCTGCATGCTCTAAATTATCCGCATGGGAATTAAAAAACTGCTGCAAATATAAAGGAAGCTCACAGCTCATAAAAAAGGGTGACCCAAAAAATACAAAACATGGCCATTTTGCCCATTATCAATGAAAAGTTTTGTTTTGCCTTCGCATGACTTCTCGCCATAATTAACACTAATTTCCATTCAGCCCAAAAAGCAACATACAAATAATGGTGGAGTCCAGATCCCCACCCTTTTTCACATTATTCAAGCAATGTCGACTGGGGAAGGTTTTTCCTAATGGCTTTGTTTCATGAGATACAAGGAACTTTGGCACCAAAACAATGCCATGACCTTCAGCAATAAAAGTGGCATCAAAAGAGAAAATATTGACCTCCTCTCCTGTAGCTGCAGCTGCTGATGACCTTTTTGCAAGAATCGTTCAAAATATTCAATTTTGTGGATTTAGCATTTAAAAATGTCACGAGCAAATAGCACAGATATGACATGGAGGAGCATCGAGCATGAAAAAATAAGGCTGCTGATGCAGCTTCAACTTTCAAGCCCAGCTTCAGCTTGAATCTTGTGGTGCAGTGAATGGCTAAATTATTCATTTTTAGAGTTCGTAGATCAAAACTGAGCATGAATAGAAAACAAGTCAGCGGGAGGCTCCACCAAAGTGTCAGAAGCTACTATATGTAGCATGGAACTACCGAGTTCATCAGATGAAACAGTTTCTTAGTGAACAAGGTGGTTGAACTAGTCACGATTTTCCTCTGGGATAATCATCATAAAAGTGAAGTCTAGATCATCAATCCAGAGAAAGTGGTGGTGCACTTCACAGATCAAACTAATTTAAATGGGAAATTGATCAATAATATGAGCAAATACTTGACATGAGTCAGAGCACAAGCTTTCTAGCACTGCAAACTACCAACAGGAGCACAGAACCAAAATCAATACAGACTTTCTTTTGAATATTTCCCCCAGGGATTCTTCCCTACTCTGCCATTAACTGATAGGTTCCATTTTGGCCATACTAGCAGTATCCTAGCTCCCCATACTGCAACAACAATAACAAAAGGATCTTTAATGTTTCATATACACAGATTGAGCAAGCTAAGCAAGAACTCCTGCCAATAGAGCTCTGATTGACTATTAGGATTTATTAGGACTGGGAACCAGGTTTCTTTATCACACCTTATCATCTACTCTTGCTTTTTCATGGCTTGTCAATGGAATAAATATTTACTAATCTTATTGGACGCTGCAAAGTTATTTCTGAAATGGTGGGGTTAGGACAGTTGACAGAATTCCTGAGAGAAGTCTTACAACAGTGAGAAGTGCAACAATATTGAAAAATTGACATTTGTCTTTCTGTAGCGTCAAAAAGTTAGGAGCCAAAGTGGAGGAAACAAATATCATCCATTTCAGATTCCATTTCACACCCATTTCTGCAAGTGAGGATGGCATGAGATTCAAAATAATTCTCTCAAAGATCCATGGCAAATTATCTTCACGGAAGGAAGTTTTGTTTGGACAAAATGCGAATTCGATTATATAGTGAGGATCCAGCTAGGTGAGTATATGGCAGGTTCAAGGTGAGAACAACAACAACAGCAATAATTCTTTCATGAGCTCATCATCCACATGTTGAGGTGGGATCTTAATATTGGATTTCAATAGTTATAATCATGAAAATGTGTGGAATATCTGCAGTTATAAGGCCACGAAAAAGTAAAAAATGTCGAAAACCGAAGGTCGTGGATGTGTGCAACACCACCAAATGAATGCATCAATATTGAAAACACGTTTTTCCATGTTGGAATCGACCCAATTGGACACGCTCTCCCTCACCATTACCACCAATTCAAGCACTATTGCCTCAATGCAGAAATCTGACAGTTTAGATAATGCAGAGTTTTGACTTGATAGTGTTAGCAAATGGCCAAAATCTCTCGTTTGGGACAAAATGTGTGCTGCTCTGCGAGAGAATTTCCGAAAATCCCACATCATTCTCACCAAACAAAATGAGTGTGAAATGGAATCTGAAATGGATCACATTTGCTTCCTCCACTCCATTTGAAAACTTTTTGACATTTCAAGAACAAAATTAATGCGATCAATTCCTCAAACTAGTTTCCACCATTTGATGGAGGTATATTAGGAATTTAGACGCCCTTTTGTAAAAAATGAGCACCGCTTCCTTCGGCAAAATGATGCCGTTACTCCAAATTAATCCCATTTACGAGGCATGAAAAAGCAAGGGATGATGAAAAAGTGCGATAAGAAAACCTGGTTCCCTTTTCTTCACCCTACATAACGGGACAAAGCCTACCTTGACCTTCACCATTTAGATCAATGTTTGATGATATTGTTTTTGCTCCAGCCAAAGATGTCATCCAGTTAACTTTCTGTGACTTTTTTGCACTCTCCAGGCGAAAATTGGACAACAAAGAAGATTGATCGGTGGAGACCTTGGACGTATGTTAGCAAAAGTCTCGAGAAAGAGGAAATGCTGGAGAAGGCAAAAAAGAAGATGGCTCTGAGGTTTTTCTCAGCTTGTCCCAAAATGACCTTTGTGAGCTCAGCGCAAAAAATACTCCTTGTATTGCTTTTTCTCAGAGGGTTTTCCTGATTGGCTACTTTCACTACGCAGTTTCCCCATTTTTGAGGACATGCAAACCGTTTTCCATCTGCGGAATATGAGCTTGATCCTCCTTCACTTTATATCGATTTTTGTAATAGATGACGCGTGCTGCGGCCGTTATTCTGGAAAAACAGGGGATTTTTCTAGCTGAGATTATCGATCTCAGCGTGCACTTGTCACAAACAAGCCATGGCAAGGATCAATAACTTTATTAAAAAATGTGGTTTGGACGCAAAGCTGCACACACATTGCATGCGTGATGATAAACTAGCAGGTTTTTTCCACTCTACTCAAAGGAGTTTAATTAGCCTAGTCTCTTTTGAGATAAGAGCCCCTTTTTGGTAAATCACAGCGCGAAAAAGTTAAACTCACCCAACCTCTCTCTCTAATAATTGTCTGCATATGGATCGCCTTTTTTGGTATGGGGTAACTAGTTAGAAAGTCCCATAAAAGCAGAATGAATCATACTTTTGTTTGGCCATTTCATCAACAGCGCACTAAAGCGGGGAAAACTCCACCCTGAATGTAGTACATGCGTTATTATTGACTGAACTTCCTCTTTCATGCTTCAATTTGGGTGAAGAGGGATATTTTTCCAGAGTTTATGACATGTGCCATGCATGCGTTCACTACAAGCTTTTTTTCATTCCCATAAACTTTTCTCACCCCCCTTTTTTTGATGTGCTACAATGTGAGAAAAATGAATGTTTCATGAGAGGTTAGCTAATTTGCCAAAGTACTTGAACAGCTGCTGTTCTCATGGAAAAACATCAATAATATACCAAAAATGACTTGGCACTTTTCTGATTGAAGTTGCTCCTCCTGCTGCTAAAAATGGATCAAAAATCGAATTTCACACTGACTACGTTTTTGCTGCTGCAGTTTTGCATTTGAGTGATTGGATACAACAACAATTGCACAGGCAAATCGATCAACAAAGAAGATTTTTTTCCATGGGCTTCTTCACCTTAGCAACAAAAATGCCTAATTCATGCACACAAAACCTGTAGCCCAACACATCATTTGATAAACAAAAACAGCATTTTCAACTATGGCTGTACTGGTTGGAGTGTCACACTGTTTGCACATTTAATTGAAAAATCAATGAGACCTATGAAAAATCAAGCTACACTTGTCAGCTTTTGGGGAAAAGCAATTTTTTTAATTTCGGCTCTGCCATTTGTCAGGATGACCCAGAGTGAGTCTGGTTCATTTCAAACAAACCATGCTGCTCCTCAACTAAGGTAATTGTGGCCCTCGACCTTTAGGTTAACCTCATGGGGAGCAGTCTAAAGTGCAAAATTCCCTCAACTGCTAGGAGCAGAAATTGTGTGAAAGAAAAAAGTGCAATCTGGTAACTCTTTCCTATGAAGAGCAATACCCAAAAGAGATGGGGCAAAGCTGAGCACCATTTTCTTGTGTAGCGGCCAGCACACCAAAATGGACCCACGGGACGTTTTGGCAGTTTAAGGCGCATTTTTCTTTCCCTCATTGACCTTGTTAGGCCCATAAGATTTATGAAAGGCAATGATGCTGGAAAGCTTGGCCCTAATGATCACTCCAAACTAGTAAATGATGCACAACAACAACAGCAAGGGAAGAAGAAGAAAGTTTCTTTAATACGAAACCACACATCCATGAATGAAAAGCAGAGTGATGATCAGTCACAAGCAAAACTTGAACAGATCAGATAAAGCCAACAAAAGTTTTTCCATTTCACAAACTTTTCAATTGTTTGCAGAGCTCCCAAAAAAGAGCTATATAGTATGTAATTTTTCTCATTTCTGGCCCAGATCTAAATGCTTTTCATGCACGTGTGATTTTTGCTGCCCATGTAAAAATTCATAATTTGGCCGAGAAAAATCCAAGTATAGCTATAAGCGTCTAAGAGCTGAGTGTGAAGGCCAGAACGTGAGTGCGAAAACGCTTACTAATACATCTTGCTGATATCACATTTCACATCTTCTTTCAGGTCATAACTTTGAGAGCAACAAAAAATTAGGGATCATTACCATTTCTCTGTTTTGATTGCTGTACTTCCATTTACTCGCACTATGGCTTGAATAGGGGGTATAACATAGAAAGTTTTTTGCACTATAGCTACCTCATTTTAAAGAACAGATTCTTGGTGATGATGTGCTACAGCAGTGGAAAATTCATGATCTCACATTTTCACAGCTCATTCCTCTTCTGCAGTATGGCAGAAGCAATATTTGCAAGTTTCCCAATTGTATAGTTTACTAGTGGATATGGATTGAGAGTTTAACTTTTTGAACCCTAAAGAGGCAAGAAGAAAACGAAAATTGCTACCAATTTGAATTTATAGCAATAAAAGTCCCATCATTACAACATTACAAAATAACATGAGGAGTGAAAGTGCGCGAAAACTTCACACCTTGACTGATTTGAAGATGGAATAAATTCCCCCCACCCAGCGAGTAAATTAAAGGACTTTTTTCTGGTCGGGTCATGACATGCAGTGTGCAAATAATTATCGTTTCTGAAACCATCATGTTCTCACACACTTTGTTACTGTACTCCACAGCATAAATGTGCACATGATGAATTTTTCACTGCTATAAGAGATTGATGAACTCGTGGTGATCTTAGTGCACGCTAAGAACACATCCAAAAAAAGAGGATTTTATGGCACGTCATAATTCACAAAATGTAAAACAGACAATCCTCTTGATCTTTAAGGCAGCACAAAGCATGGAAAACACACCACAAATTCTAAAATAATAAAATCAGAGTCGTGGTCCTACCAGCCATTTTTCCCCCACTGTGTCATGCATTGATTGAAGAATTTTATGCTCAGATCGAGCATCATCATCTTGTATGGAAATGAGGCTGGTTCTCTTACCTAGAAATGATAAAAAGGAAAGTAAGATTTTTGTTCTCGTATCATATGGTCGTGACCTTTTTCTGAGCTGATGAGGTGAGCAGCAGCGAGCTCGTTCTACTTATACGTATTGATATATGTTTTTCTTCCAGAAATGCTCCAGAAATGACAGGCTTGTCTCAAATCCAATTTCCTCTCAAAACATCCACTATCTTTGTCCATCAAGCTTGAGGTTTGAAAACTTATCCTACTACATTGAGATTACTACTACTAGCTGGGGAGGAGGGGAGAAAAGCTAAAAGTCACGCCTCATCACTACAAAAATATTGACTGTATTTAGCCGTTTTTACTACTGATACAAAAACGATATTGCCATGAGAGAAAAATATGGCTCCAAATTCAAAAAGGGAAGAGAGTTTCTTAATCGACCTTGGTGGGCATTTTCTTGAAATAAACTTGAATCTGAATAGCACACAGTAGCTTATCTGAATTTGGCATCAGCATTGAGAAGTGTACTCAATCTCAAGCCAGGCTTCAATTGGAAAATGTGCTATCTTCATCAAATAGTGGTAGTAGGGTTTTTTAACCAAGACAAAAGAGGGGAGCTAACAATGGCACACAAGTGAGCCACATACTGTGATTTCTGATTACCACATCTCCATTATGGGATCATTAGTAAAAAAGGAATACTGCTATGAGTTCAGCTTCATAATTTTCCCCCCTTCTCTGATGTGGAAAATAAAAGTGGAACACAAAGCAATGCAATAAGATGCATGTGAGTACAGATGAATGTCACATACCCCATTGACCCAAATACACCAAAGCTGAGCTTATACTTAGCAAGCAAGAGTTGCTAATGCAACAATGAGATAATTGTTTCAACCCTAACATGTTGACCCTTCAGTTATCGGTAAAGTTCTGACCTAGATATCCTCTGTGTGCTTAGCCTGACACAAAGTTATGTGCACCACACTTTGACTACTAGCACCAAAACCTATTGATTTTCCCAGCTCATTTGAATTGCAAAAAATCGTTGGTCTGTGGATCTATGTCCATTTTTGGCTGTTGGCAGTTCAATAGATGGAGGAAGGTCATTGAATAAAGCTCCACCGATTTCATTAATGTAATATACAATAATAAAGCACTGAGGACAGCCAATCATCCATCAACCTGGGCTAAAAACAGCCTAATTGATACAAAACCCAAAGTGTGACCAGGAACTGTGATGGATTGCAAAAAGGAGGAGGACATAAAAGAAGTTGAGGAGGAGAAAAAAATGGATGCACAGTAGTGAACAATGAGGAAACATTATGCCATGTGAGCTAGGGGACAATAAATGGCTCAATTGGATTTCAAGGGGAGTTTTTCAGACCTCAAAAGTTCCTCATACCATCATCCACAAAATGAGCATGATTGCGCATAATTGAGCAGAGCTTTTTGCACCTATTAAAAACATAATGCAAATCTGGCCGCTAGGTGGCGCAGCTAATAAAACTGCCCCACGTTGGGCGCCACATTTCCACAGCAGCTGAGAAAGTGCGCTCATACATCAAATTGTCATATTACAAGATGACCCCGGAAACTCGTGGAGCACAGCTACATTTGTGAAGAAAACCGGAAACTGTCCCGAGCATCAGCGAGAATTCTTGACAGTTTTAAAGTGCATTTCTGACCGCGTTCTTCACACATTAATGGCCACAGTATGCTCTAGTGTATGTAAGCTCCAAGAAATAACTATTTTTGTAGCTCCGATTCAAAGGTTTTATTTTTAAAGACTTATTTCCTGCATTTTTCGCAAATCCCCAAGCTTATTTCAGTTATTTGTGCAAAGAAGCCAAGAAGAATCAAAGAAGCGCTGCTGTAATAATGCTAACGGATTTAAAGGTCACGACTTCTCTTTCAAAGCTTCAGCAAGAAGGGTTGGGCTGTTCGAAATGCTGGTCAGATCCTTTTAATAAGGAAGTGTAGTGAGGACAAAAACCGAGTGTTAAGCAGCGTGCCCATTTTTTGCCATTTGAGCCTTGAGAATCACTCGCACTAAGAGCCCCGATGAATATTCCATCAGTTACTAGTATCCAACGATTTCAAAAGCCAATTTGGAGAATTAGCCATGTAAATAGGAAATGGTACAGTTTTGGCCATTCAAATTGGCAATAAAGACGAGGAAACGATCATTGTGCTGGACAGGTTCCATTGAGATCAAGCAGGTGAGCCAATTTGGAATGGGATCAGTCAACAACGGCAAATCTGCCAATCTGTACATTTTTTAACCTAGCTTACCTTCTTAAATCAGTCGTGGCTCCAGAGATGGTGGGCAAAGCCCGCCAACTTCGGGTCCGGTGAGCACTAGCACTGCGGGAATTATTGTCAGCAGAAGCAGCGGGCTGATTTTGCCCGCTAAAGGTACGACTAGATCTTGAGGGCAAAGTAGAGTAGGGCGGCGGGGGCAAATGCGAGTTGAGGATGTCGGGCATGTGGGCTGCCCCGTAAACGCTGCCGTAAATGGTATACGGCTCCAAAGGGGGCGGTCGGGGGTAATGCCCTCCCAGCCCGAATTGGCCCGCTTGCCTGCGGGCTGCCCGCCGTTCACGGCGCTCCCGCCGTCGTTGCTCCTTCGATCTGAGGTCGCTGGAGGCCGCGGTGGAATTATTCCTCGGCCTTTCCGGGATAGTCTCCATCCTGGAGATGGGGTTGGCCTGCACACATAAACCGACCGAAATGCCGTCCTTGATCTCGCGGAAGTCTGAGCTGAACTGGCTAGGCTGCATGCGTTTGTTGTTATTTGTGGGGATGCGCGCAGCACGCGCGCGCAGCCGCGAGAGTGCACGAGCACTCAGTTTACTATATACTAGATATGCAGAGAGCGCAAAGAGACACGCACGGCATGGCTTTGTTCCGCGCTTCTACCTTCTTCGCTTATTTTTATTTTTACCCCCTCTCTGGAATAAAGTGGACGACACCTTTGACGTCTCATTTGCCACTTTCTGCCTTTAATGACTGACTTCAGCCGATTTTATGGAAACTTTCTTTCATTGTGATTTATGAGAGGTTTTTTCCCTCCTTGTCTTCTTAATGCTGCAATTTGGCACAATGATGGAGTAAGATCTCTGCTGGATTTTGCAGTTTAATCCATTTTTTGTACTGCTGTAGTGCAGTGAATTAAGTGGCTGTGGAAAAAGTGGGGGGATTTCTTCTTTGAAGTTGTCTAGTGCAACAAAAGGAGGAGGCTTTTTTTTCAAGAATTGGGCAACAATGGTCCACATTTGTCCAAATCGCACCATCTGCAAAATTCGACAGCTCCACTTACTAATGATGCCACCAGAAGCAGCAGCAGCAACTCAATTTGGGGAGGAGGGGAACTTTGGGAGGAATTTTCTTCTTCCCTTCAAAAGCTGCATCTTTGTTCACCAAATTGAGTTTTTTACCGCTTAGTCGACCCAACGTAAACATTGACTTTCTGATAAGGCTTTTTTGAATCACTTCCTTGGGCCAATGACTTATTCTAGGCTCCTTAATGTGGCTAGGCCCAAATTTGGGCGAAAAATCTTGATAATTTGCCTGAGCGCGGAAATGCCTCAAAAATTGCATTTTGCCTTTTAGGGCCTGCTTGCTGCTGCCTGTTGCTAATTATGACAATTTGGCGACGACTTTTATGGAAATGAGCTTCAAATCACCGTGATTAGACAGGAGGAAATGCTACGTCGTCCCAGTCATCATATAACGCAGCAAGAAAAATGATCCCGTTACGATGCCGCCACTAGACCCCGTTTTTGGTCAAAGTTTATCCGCAAAATGAATGTATTTCAAGTTTATGGCCACGCTGGGAAACATGCCAATATGGGAATTCCTCCTTGTTGCCGTTTTTCTTCAACGTTCTGTCCACTGTGGTCAAGTGCAGATGATATGGAAATGTCAAACTTGGTCAGCATACCGATCAATATCCACAACTGTCTTTTGTTAAGATTTTGACCAGATTCTGAATAGTAATTCACGGTTCATTAAAATGAGCATATGCAACGTCCAATTCGGAGCTACAATGAATACAATATAATGCAGCGCAGTTGTCAGGAAAAGCACGTGTTTCTTATTTATTGTCATAATTTCGGAAGAAGAACAAGAATTATTGACCCTTGATAAAAGACAATCAACTCGAGTGTATGACAGTTGATTTATGGTAGTTTTCGATTTTTTGCCATGACTCCTTCAACACAAGCTTCTTTTTCTGCGCTGCAAAATAAATAAAAGTCGAAATGTCACCCAGAATTGGGAACGAGGCTGAAATGCAGATATGTAATAATTATTGGTGAATTGTAGCAAATTCGACGAAAGAAGTCGATTCATCGCATGACATTCGAATATTATGGCCTTTTTATTGCAGGACATTCTGTTTGAAGCTGGTACAAATGAGAAATGTAAAAAAAATACGTGAACTTATCATGCCAAGTCGGGGGCCCAATTGTGAGTAGCCTGGGAGCCACTGTAAGCACACTGGGACAATTCCCATAAAAAATCAAAAAAAAAAATTCGAAAAAGGGAAAATCACAATTTGAAAAACTGCGGTGAAAAGTAGCATCAAAAATTAGCATTGTGTAATAATAATTTTTTAAAGTATTTTTTCCTCAGGGTGAACCCATGCAGTCCCAGGCATTATATGACGCAAAATAACCAGAACCAGTTTTGGAGGTTATAATACTAAGCTGGTTGACGCAATTGTGACTACCTAAAATTAACTGTGCATCCTGCGTCGCAGCGTTACGTATAATAGGTCATATTTTTCGTTTTATCCAATACCCTTTCAGTAGTAGGTTTTTTTCCCACTTCGCTACTGATGCATATGCTATAAGGAAGTAATATTCTAGATTTTTGGGGTGCAAATTCAATTTGAAAATGTTGCAAAAAAACCATGAGATGGAATTAATTTCCTGAGTGGTGGTATACAGCTGAGAAGTTTTGCTTAATTGGATTTAGAGACACCGTTTAAAACGAGTTTGAATGGTCTTTTAATTTAATCTATTGAATCAGTTGCCAAGCTGCCTTAATTAGGCTACTTTACAGCTTTGGATTTTGGCGGATTTTTCGTGTTGCAATAATTTACCACGCTGACTCTTCTTCCTGGTCGGTGCTGAGTTGCGGTGGCATTAAATAGCAGTATTATTGGAAAAAAGGACATCTCTTCTTCTTCTTCAAGGATTTGCGGAAATTCTGGGTAAATCAGTGAATGCATACAAAGTAGCCATTATGTGGCATATGAAATATTCTGTAATTATCAGCTCATTTTACTATGAGTCTGCAAATTGACGACACAATCTCCATGTGAATAACAAAGGCCATTGTTATTCAGGCCTAATATTTTCTTTGTCTAATAGAAATTGGTGCACGAACAAAGCGCGCGCAATTTGCTGTTAATGGTGGCAGTTCAAAAGGTTGCGTGATTACGAAACTCAATTTTCCGCTTTATAATCGTATATCTATAATCTTTAATCAAGACGCCTCTAATAATAACAAAGTTCGGAGTTTTTTATGCTTGAATGCTATGTATTCACTAATAATTTTGAATATTGATATAATTTTGGTAAAATAAGAAACATTTGGGCCATTTTACTGCCTTTTTTCAAGCTGGTTGCGCAACTAAAAAAGAATTGTTGCGCATAAAAAACATAGCGAATAAGAAAAGGTTAAATTAAGCGGAAACCTGAAGAATTTACCTTTTAAATGTTAGCCCAATCGTAATCGTAAATCGAATCACTCTCTATTCATAACTTACATCTAAATGAGATAACTGACTTCTAAGGTCATGACAAGGCATGATTGAAGAATGAATAGGTTTTTACGTCAAATGAAATGAGATTGACTCCAATTTTTCCGTAGATGTACTATAATTCAGAGTTTTTTCTTTCACAACGAAAATTATAATTACATTATTATTCAGCGAGGCATCAATAATAATAATAATAATAAGAGTGCATAGTAGTGGTGTTGGTTGTTACAAAAACGTTTTACATTCTTCTTGGTCTTTTTTCATCAAGATGAGGATTTTTCTATTTTAGCAAAAGGGGCCATTTCTGTGTATGAGTAAATGTGTTAAGTGGGTGGGTCTGGATTTTTTCTTGGGTGAAAATGCTTTTTGATTCAAAATAAGAGAGAGAGAGAGAGCAGTTGATTTTGAGTTGTGGTCAAAGCACAATTTAATTATAAGGGGGGTAAACAATATTGACTCTTGTATTTAGTCACCAGGGTGTGTGTAGTAGATGTATTGTGTGTGTGTGTGTGGTCGTGGACAATGTAACGTTGAAAAAAGTGCTCGTCTTTTTTATTCAAAAACTTTTTTGACTTCACCAGGCCTGAAAACTTTTTTTTCACAGTGAGTGTCTCACAACAACATTGATTTTTAGGAATAATACACGCGGGAATTTATAGTAGTTGTAGGTGTTTTTTTATGCTCATGGACGACACAAAATACGTTGTTCATCACAGAAATTGGCATCATTTTCAACAATGTGCACTTTTGTGTAGTAGTAGTAGTAGTTAGTGGTAGAATAGCAGTGGAGATCCAAAGAAAAAAAAGCCTCTTTTCTTTCAAGGAAAACAGCTGTGTGGTCGTAGTACACTAGATTTTTTGATCAATAGGAACCAATCCGATGACAAGTATTGTGTGTATTAAGTAGTTGTTTTTGTTTAAGTTGTAAAAATGAGGGGAGGAACTTTTATACCATAAAATGACATATTTTTCTCATCATCATAGCAATGATAATAGGACACAACAACATTCATTGACACTGAAGTAGTCATAGTATGTGGGGAACATTTTTTCGCTTGAATTGGCATTGATTATCAGGAACATCAATTGGTAGTCATATTCTTCTGAATAGTAGTATAGTTATAGATTTTTATTAGTTGTCTAAAAATCTGTGTCTTTTTTCCTCTAGGTTGTCAGGGTCCAGGACAAAGAAATCGCTTTGATTATCATCGTGCTTGTTTTCCTGCAGCAGAACCAAAATACTCAATGATAGAGGGCGCGGCGCGCGCGCGCACTAGTCACGGCAACAACAACAAACAGCTGATGCCGTTTTCTGGCGGGAAATTGAAAAGGTCACCATCGATCTAGAGCTCAGTTTCGGTTACTTCACGGGGATCAGTTTTCTCACTAAGTGTATATGATTGAAGTGGGGGAGGGATTATTTTTCTTCACACAGAATTTACCTAGGAAGATTTTTTTTTTTTGGAGTACAGCCAAAGATAGCATCTGTATTATAGGATTATAACCAATATGTCAGTAGAAGCTATTCTTTTTAAATAACTCAAATGGCCTCAATTTGACCTTTCCAATTTCAAACATGAATTTGAGGCCATTGTCTTTGCTTGAGTAGCAAGTTATGCCATGCCTCACTAGGTGAATTCTGCCAAGAAAAGGTATATAGCCTATTATTAAGATATCAGCTGAGGCGTCATTGATGTAGGCGAGTCCAAGCTCGGCACAGTGGCCTCCACGGTGGCGGTGAGTTCAGACAGGGGGTCGGACCTGGGCATGAACACGGCCCCGCCCCTCAAGGTGGGCGGGTAGCAGCTCAGCGAGTCCAGCGAGCTCTGCGGGGTGGGTATCCCTGGGCTGAACGAGGGCGAGGGCGGCAAGTCGGTGGAGGAGGTGATGTTTTGCCGGAAGTAGCCGCTAATGTGGGCGGCCGCGGCCCCGCCCCCTTTGTCTGGAGGCCTCTCATTCCCTAAAAAATGAGCCGGTACGTTGGTTGAGCTGATGTACCCGCCCCCCGTGGGCGGCGAGGTGATCGGGCTTGAGCTATAAGTGGGCGTGGTGGCGTCCGACATGCTACTGCTGTACTGATCGTATCCCGCCTCTTGTTGCCCGCCCATGCTGTGGAACGGGGGCGTGGCCATCCCCATGTCGTGGTGGTATCTTTGGTTGAACATGCCATTGTTGGCATATGGCCCCGTCTCGAGAAAGCCAGACGTCTGAGGTAGGGAGGCCGCGGCCGAGGCTGGCGAGGATTGAGGGGGCGGGGCCGCCGCGTCGACGTCCGCCACGCCCCCCTTCTTCACTGGGGACTGGGCGGCTGCGGCTGCGGCTGCGGCTGCGGCGGCTGCAGCACCGAGGGAGTTGGGGTTGTTCTTCTCGCACTTGCGCAGGTGAACCTGGAGCACGTTGGGCAGCATGAAGCCCTTGCCGCAATTGTGACAAATGTACGGCCTTTCCCCGGAATGCGACTTCCGGTGCACGCGCACGTACCACGCGGTGGAGAACCTCTTTTGGCACACCTCACACGTGTACCGCTTCTTGTTGGCGTTCGCAGCCTTCGTGCTCGCTTTCGCGTCAGCCGCGCTCATCGTCGAGGGAGAACCCATGGGCGGAGACGGGAGGGGCGGGCAGCTTTCGCCGCCACGCCCAACGACGCCATCGAAACCGGACGGACTGGGGGAGCCAGGAGTGATTTCCGAGGAGGCCCCGCCCCCTGGCGAGGGAGAGCCCATGTCAGACGAGGCAAAGGGGCTGTAGCTGCTGCTCCCGCCCGGAGGCGGGGACATGAGGCGGGGCCGGATATTACGCTCGAGAATTCCAGGGCTTTTGGGGGCGGCGGAGGAGCCGGGGCCGATTCGGGGCCTGCCCGGGCCCCTGCGGTCGTTTCGGGGCTTGGGCCCCCTCAAAATCCACGAGCCTGGAGCCTGCATTCCCATGGGAGCTCTGAAGTTTGGAAAGTCTGGACGTTGCTGCTGAACCATTTGGTGCTGCTGCTGCTGCTGATTTAGGTGCTGCTGCTGCTGCTGTTGCCACCACGCATTATCAGCCATCATGTATTCTCCTTGGTTGGCCATCATATGCTGCTGCTGCTGCTGCCCCATGTGCTCCATTTGTGGGTTAGGATAATTGTAGTAGGGATCCCACATGTGAGCTTGTTGCTGCTGCTGCTGCTGCTGCTGTTGCGAATATTGCATTCCGTACATCATTCCACCTGAAAATTGAAGACATGCAAAAAAATCAGTACTTTTCAAGACAGAGGGGCCCAACCCTTGAAGTTGATAACAGCCCAGATTTGATACGAAATAGAAAAAAACTGATTAGGCTATTTTCAACGTGGCTGGGCAATTAGCATGACATCACTGTTTGCAGCCCACGAGAAGTGATATGCAATTATGCAAACTGACACGCCCCTTTTGTGTCATTTTGATTTTTTATTTGCCAGCCAATAATCAAGAATGTATGGGACTGTCAAACTGCGAAGGGGGCGGGGTAAATAACGAACCGAGACGCACCCCCTAACCCGCCCTCAATTGTGCATGAGATATACTATTATTATTATACGGTAGTGGTGGTGGTGGGGAAGATTTTTGCAAAATATGCACATTGTAGCAGCAGTAGTGATTATGTTTTGCACAGCTCACGCACAAAGTTTCAGTCACACCATTAGTGATGGATCGATTCACCCCGAAAATGGGCAATCACCGCTGCGGCGGAGGTGAAGATGTGTAACTGAACTAAATTAGGGCCCTAATACGTATCTAACCTACTTTCTATTCTTAGGAGGAAAAAATTATTCTTTTTTTTAAAGTAGAAAAGTCGACATTTTTGGCCGAAAAATTCCCCAGAGGAAAGTTTCCAAGACCTTTCGATATCTTACATTCATTTCTTTAGGCACGTTTTTGAATCAAGAGTATCAGTCCATGTCCAATTGATTCCTTGATAGCTATGAATAGCGAAGGGGGCAACCGCAATTTGCAACAACAACCAAATTGTTCTTCGCACTTTGAAAATGGGAACGATTAATGCACGGCAACGGCGACTTGCGCAGGTTGTACTAATACAACTTTTTCCCAAGCACGACAAGAATACAGCAGCACTCACACACATCAAAAATACTTTGTTAATTGGAACATTAAATGCAATCACAATGCATCTATAAAAGTGCAGAGCTGTAATCATGCACTAACGAGTAACGAGCCGGCGCATTGAGTGTTAAAAGTTGCATTAAAAAGCAGTTTAACACGTCTGTGGGAAAAGAGGCGAAGCAGCGCGCTAACGCAAAAGAGAAGCGACTCAAACGCGCCTTCTTTTCTCCTATAGCAAAATCAAAACAAACCCGGCTAAATTCCGCGAAATCACTCCGGTACACATAAACAAAAGAGCATTAAATATTTGAGTGTTTTTTCAATACAGAGTTTCGACTAATGGCCGTTAAAGGCTTGCATTTTTGCCCTTGCGCGAGTCTTTTGTGCCGTGAAATTGGTCGCAGAAGAGAGGAAATGTCGAACGTGGAGTGGGAGGAAGCTTTGCAAATTGAGCATGAATGGGGAACGGGAATATCAAGCCCTGTACTGCTGCTGCCGTACTCAAATGAGGAAATTGAGATCCTGCATCAGACATGGCACACAACATGGTGGTGGAGGCAAAAGAACCTGCTTGGAATAAGCTAGAGAGTGAAACAACAACTGAAGTTGAGCGAGTAGTGAGAGGGGCGAAATTAATAAGATCTTGAGAAGGAGCAAGCTGAAGCACCAACTCGGCCCTGAAAAACAAGCCTAATTGGCCGATTTCAAAACAAACTGACCCTTTTTGAATTTAATGAGCTGTTGTTCCTTGCCAGTTACCACCAACTCTTACTGAATTGTCACTTGAAAAAAAACCTAAAAAAAGGGGCTGAATCAAATGAGCTGGAAATGTGGCATCATTGGCATAATGTGTGTGGTCTCCCATTATTAAAATAGCAGCCAACTAGACTACTATAATCAGAGGTAGATTATTAGAGTGTAGTGGTCTTTATATTTTGCAGGCTGGCTTGAAATGGGAACCCTTCCCCTATTTTCATGGTGTTTGGTCACACGTCAAAAGCCTTCCTCCCCCTTTATATAGCAGTACTGCTGTAGTAGTAGCCCACAAGCTGCAATCTCTACATGTTCGATACTTTTTTCAAACGACAACACGCACACGTTTTGTGAAATGGCGTCTGATCATTGCAACGCGCTTTTGCTGCTATTCATTTCTGACCTTTCTCTGCTCTCGTGTGGTCACTCAATTTGCGCGGAAAGTTTCCCTGCTGATTATCAATTCGATAATTATGCAGGGAAAGTCAATACGCACATATCTGATTGAAAATCAGAAATGAATCGAGGTAAATGCCATGTAAGAAGGCTGATCGCGTTGAAGCATGTTTGCTGAACACATACACCCTTATGAAAAATTGAAAGCCTCGTAAGAAATGCGAGCAGAGTTCGTCAAGAAGGAAGAGCGAAGGCTAGGTATTTCACGAGAATTCTATCATCCCTGATTACTAGAGCTCAGTCTAAATTAAAAGGCAATTCCGGAAACAACACGAGTACAACACGAGTTGAGGTGCTGCTGAAGATTCTCGTAAAAATTACATCCACATTACAGACGTAAAGGGCAATAATATCTGCAATATAGTACGGAGCTGGTAATATCAGGCACGAAATACCTTGTTATTGAATTATGCATTCGCGCGGCGTTGGCTCATGTCGTCGGCAAATTGTGTCCTTTAGTCAATCCTCCCACTTTTCATCAATGAAATCCCATGAATACTTGATACCAAAAGCCACACAATATAGAGAAAAACGGAAATTCGGAATGAGGGACACAAAAGGGGGGCTGTCAATCTAATTGAAAAACCAACTGCAACTTTCCGTGTTTTTGCCATCCCCGCCATTTTGCTTTTCACGCTCGCCCCCTCTTCTTAAACATGTGCTTTCATACCTTCGTTTTGGCCAGCCATGGACATGTGCCTCATGTATTCCGCGTCACCCATGTGCTGTTCAAAGCCATGAGCCGAATCGTACTCTTGGTTGGAGGGCGGGCTTTCGGGTGAACACGTGGGCTTCGGTGACACTTTAGGCTGTTGCTGAGATCCAGGATTGTCATCACTTTGCTGCTGTTGCTTGTTGAGCTCGCTTATAGGTAATTCTGGCAAATCAGGTATGGAGTCCTTACTGTCCTCGGGCGGCGACAAATTTTTGGCCTCGATGGTCGTGGAGGCCGCCGAGGCTGCCTCTTCACGCTGCTTGTTGTTGTTCTCGTTGAAGTAGCTCCCGCTCTCGCCGCTGTGGTGGTGGTGGTGATGATGATGATGACCAACGAACCCGTTGTAGCCTCCGAAGTAGCTGAGATCACGGCCTCCGGGGCTGCCGAGCGGCGGGCCATAAAAGGGGGCAGAAGCGGGCTGCTGGCCGCCTACGGCCGCGGCCGCGCTCGAGGCCGCCGAATCAGCCTCGAAGGGCTGCTGATGAGGCTGGAAGCCAAAATACTTGGAGGGCGCGAAATCCATGTACTGGCCGTTGTTGCCCGATGTTGGTGGGTAATTGTAGCCCGCCGTTGCTGCTGCTGGTTGCTGCTGCTGCTGTGTCTGCGGCCCCCCGCCGAAGTAGCCCGCAGCAGCTGAGGCTGCTGCGGCCGGTTGCGGCTGCGGAGGCGAATGGTAACCCGAGCCGGAGGCCGCGGCCGCCGCAGGGTTGCCTCGATTCATGACCAGTTCGAGGCCGCCGAGTTCGAAAAGGCCTCCGCGAGACTGAAGCTGGTGTGGAGGTCAGCGAGGAGGGCGTGCGAAATCATACCTGAAAGCATAGGCAAAAAATGAGTATGTTGCATAGATATGCTAAAATACGCGACCAAGTTATTTTTCGAAGTAAAAATAAATCAATGGTTTTGTACTGAGAAAGTGTCCAGAAAGGCGAGCAGCTAAGGTTTTGAATTTCAGCCTCCAACGATGATAAAAAGCTCAAATTTGAGCTTCTTGTCTTGATGCAGCATCTCAAAGTGGTGATTACTTAAGTAGCACCTTCAGTCCTGCTGCTGACCACAGTTGACCCGAACTTGTTGCAAAAAATTGCTACTACATATCTTATATACCTTATGAGAATTGAGCAGCGCTGCTGCTGCAGACACACACAACTGGCCAATATATAAAACATAAAGTAGGAGAGTTTTGTCGCAAGTGAAATTCTACAATTGTAGCGCGCATCTGTATTTATGAATGCTACTACTATATTATCCATTGATGTTTTCGCGATACGTATCTTAATACTCTCACCGTTCTCGTATATATGTATCTGCTTTTACTGCTTCTGTCACTTGGTACGATGGCGCTACGATATACTGCACTAGTAGTATATGCTATATACATATTTTTCGCTGGCTTTTTTGCGCGCATCCATCACGCTCGCGTTCACTTATATGCGTAGCCTGAGCTTCACTCGTTTTTTCACCTCTGCTGATCCTGAGAAGAGACTTCAATGCTTTTGCTTAATTTCCCAGCAACTTTTTTCGCAGAGCAACAGCAGAAAATGACAACTGGCCTCGGAGGCTGCTCAACTCTGAGTGAACAACCTCAGCTTTTATCTGCTACAAGTGCGCCGCGACTACATACGCGACGAGAGTCTTTAGCCCGACCAGATTTCCAGCTTTCTCCTTAAAAGTATCATCTTAGCATTTTCAGAGAGACGGACCAATTACTTAATCACTGCTGCAGTTAAAATACCGGATTAGTGTCAGTGCACCCTTGACACCTGCAAATATATGCTCACTTTTTGGTGGCAGTAAGTTGACGTAATAATAGCCCTATTTTTTTCTTCTTTTTTGTAGGTTCTTTTTTGAGTAATCTGCTGAAAGCACTTTTGGCTTGAGAGGAGAATTTAAGGCTTCATTACGTAATTGAGAGGATGAAAAGCGATGGAGTTTCTTATGGTAATACAAGTCGAACTAGTCATCAGATGTATGTACTACGATCGGCTCAGAAATGTAATGTAGCTTTCAACCTGGTTAAAATAGCTCATTTGGATATGGAAAACGAAAAAATGAGTAGAACTTTAAGCCTAGAAACTCAATTGAGCCTAGCTACTATATAAACTTAGAGAGTGGCCAACGCCAAAATCAAGCCTTGAGGTATCAGCTGTCAATTTCAATAGTGGTTCCTTTTGAATGCGATTAAAGAAATCTGAGGCAATTGCGTACCTTGATTTAAAGTCTAAAATGATTTTTTCGAAGGAAAAACCTGAATTCTAAGCTAAAGAATATAGCATTTAATTTTTCCGAAACAAAAGTATTAATTTGAATAGTTGTTCAAACTATTAATATTGTGTTTTGGTTTTTCCCGCTCCCCATGCCGCTTCCTAGGTTTTGTAGACAGAAAAGATATCTTTCCGACTTGCTTAAAAGGTTACGTGAAAGGAACCAGCGCAAACTTGCGGATTTCGTTGTCCGCTCTCTAAGTTTATTTAGTAGCTAATTGAGCCCAACTTGGCAAAATACAGCTTTTTGAAACCCAAAGGCTCGTCTCCACTATGGAAACGCGACCGGAGTGAAATGCAATAATTATCCGGTCGGGTGGGAAAAGAAGTCTTTTTTACCCCCGCCAGCAGCATCCCATCTGAGCCATGATCCGTAAGCTTCAACATGTTTAGCACGTGCGCGCGCATGTGCACACACACATTTCTGTCTGTCGGCGAATGTACATGAGATCGCACATGAGGAGAATTTGCAAGAACTTCGAAACAACTCCAAAATGCATTGGGGACAACCAGCTTAATCCCAGATGGTGTTGGGACACAAGCCTGCACTTGGGGAATGAGCGAGCTGCACATTTTGGGCCTTTCCATCTGCCATTCGCATCCAGAAGCTTGTTCGGAAATGTCGTGCCACAAAAAACCAAGATTGTACCACCATTTTTAACTTTTAACTTGTTCAAATCTAACAGGAAATTTACAGTGCAAAAACCAAGCATGTTTACAGAGTTTTTAGCCAAAAGAGAAGTTAATACTAATTTTGAGGCAAAAAACTGCATGTATCGTGATGTACCCAAATGTAACAAATTATTGTATTATTAACCCAATCAACTCAATTTGGCTCTCAATCCACCTAGACCGAAATACAAGCACTATTAATTGCTCCTAAATAATTTTAGTAGGAGAACCTTCATATGTCTTTTGGGACAAAAATAAACAACTGAGGCTCAATTAAAACAAGAATTACTAAATGAAACACCATGGAGGCTCCGAAGCTATAATGGGAAAAAGGTAAAAGTCACTCTATGGCATTGAGAATTGGCAGAGTGATGCGGATGAACTTGTTTAACTCCTCCCTAAATCACGACCTTCCCAACCCTCCTACACTTGAAGCAGAGCCACTTCTCATGCCGCCCTCATAGCACAGAAGGTGGTGGGGCAATACACAAAAAGAGCCACGTCCAGCCTTGTGAACACTCAAGGCCTGGTTCACCTACTGCTGCAATACAAAGAGCAACAGTTGTTCTGCAGATAAGTCAGTGTGTGTGTGCATATGGGGAAAAACTGGCAAGATTGATGTTTCTAAGCAGTTTATAATGACCTACTAGAAGGGGTTCATCATCTTCAAAATTGCCGGAAGGATGATGGCAAGGATGGAATTTTTCTTCACTGCTGCGAGCGGCTGGCAATTGCACAACTTTTTGCCATAACGCCGCTACCATGGCAAAAGTATATGAGCTAGCGCGCCGCGCTCTGATTAAAAAGGCATAACACACCTCGATAAGAGGAAGGAATTTGTATCACCACCACTTCCAAAAGCCATAAATCTTCCCTCTTCTTCTTCGCACCCAAATCAATTATTTGTCCCCTGCTGAGCCAACACAGGTGAGCAAAAAGCCAAAAATGCCATTGAAATTGAATTGACCTACGCACGTTCTACGTACACAATGTGATTCATGCTCAATTTCAAGAATTGCGTCAACGAAGGCAAATGTCATTGGAGATATTGAATTAGAATATATTTTTGGTGCAGTTGGAGAAACAGCCAAAACAGCCAGGTTTTTTTAATATTTTAGGGGAAAATGTAGCAGTACAGCAGGAAGACGACGACTGAGGAAACTGACTTTTAATTGTCAGCTGGGATATAATGTATTTTTACATGCCATAACTAAGAAGAAGACTGCTTTAATGCAGGCAAGAGTAGCAGCAGCAGCAGCTTTACTTTCTATAGTTACATTACAGCATTATATAGAGCTCTAGGGTTTTTCGAGGGCTTAGTAAACGATCTGGGCTGAGACCGCGAGACAGCACCTGTTTCCTGCTATCACATACTTTAAGCTTTCTTTCCATTCAAAAGCTAGCTGAGAGAAGTTGTCATTTCGTTGTGTTGTCCCAGATAGATACATGTCATGGGGAATTCACAACCAATTAGCTTCCTCCCTTTCGTTTTATTGGATAGCCACTTCAGAATACAGTACAATACAGACGGCTACTGCTATGGAATACTGGCGTAGTAGCAGTATGTGGGGAGATCGTAATCTAAAGTCTCGTAGGATTAACGTGGAACGACGACAAGGTTGTTACCTCAATTGCCGCCTCCTTTCAAGCTCCTCGCGAGATTTCATCGACTTCTTCTCATGCTACGAGATGAACTCTTGTTTCGGATTTACTTAAGCTCATTTTTGGGAATTATCTGCCTACTTGCTCCTAGCTGTAGCACACTTGAGGCTGGAGCTGCTCGAATGTACTTCGCCGCCACTGCTTACACTTTATCAAGCTTGGCTTCGGATCTGGATCGCGTCTTATTCAATAACGCAAGCGACGCAGTCCATTTGTTTTGATTTGGACGCAGCGATTAACGAACGCGCGCACTTGTTTTGACCGGTGCGCTCTTGCGCTTCCGCACTGCTGCAATCACGAATTACGCTCGCTCGTTAGCCATTCGAAAAACAAACTACTTTAAGCACGGTGTTTTTTCAAGTTTGAAAAGTGGCTGCTGCTGCTGCCTCATTATCGCAAAGTTGAAAAAAGACCCTTGAAAGTCTCACCAAAAAGCCTTCATTTTTCAATTCCCAACCCCAAGTTAGCCAGGCATCATTACCCAGTGCAGCAGAGCCAATTTTCTGCATTAATATTTCTCTTCTCGGTTCTTCTAATGGACAAGGTTAGATGACGCGCAACCTCTTGATCAATTAATCACGCAACCCTAGCCAAGACAGTACTTCTAGTCTTTAGAAAGCCGCTTCTTTCTCAAATGATTGAGCACCTCCACTTGCATCTCACACGTCCATAAAAGCACTTTTTTCCCGAGTTGCTCAGCAGTACGCAACATTGCACTCAACTCTGGCCTTATGCCAGACATCAGGCAAGGGATGAAGACGAACAAGGAGAAAAAAGTTACTTCAGAGTCCCATGTGTCAACTCTTTATTCACGCCCAAAGATAAAAAGATTCCTTTTTGCTCAAAGATACGGCTGCTGCTGCTGCTGCTCACGCTGCAAAGATGGCGGCAAACGCACATGGTGGCCAAACCAAAGTCATGGAAAGTTCTATCTGCCAATAAATTGGTTATTCTAACCTGATTAGCTCTAGCGACAGATGAAAAAATCGATTTCAAAGAAAATTCATAGAAACTGGTTTTTCCATTAAAAGAGATAGCATCCTCTTACTAAAATCCATACTAACCAATGTGGGTCACTAAAAGAGTACAGTGTCCACGTTGTAAAGAAGGGTACGAGAAAAAAGCCTGAAAATGCAGATAATTCGAATTTTGAGCTACTTGTAGTTATCGAGGGCCAACTTTTGCTGCGTTTTTGCACCTTCTGGGTGTGTACGAGTTGACAGGTCGAGGTAAAGGATCGAGCATAACGAAGTGACAACGACGACGAACGAGTATAGCATTTGTCCCCAAAATCACCCCAATAAGAATTATGGGTGTAAATGAATCAAAATTACCATAAGGCTATAGGGAAAACAGTACAATATCAACACTTATTATTGAATTTTGGAAGTGATTGCATTACATGATTAATTTTGGTTTCCAGTACTCTCAAAGCTACTTGCGTCACTTCAATCGGAAGTGTAAACCTTGCATAAGGTTATTTAGTGAAAACCTTGCATAAGGCTCTTTTTATTCAGCTGGATTTTTCCCAAATGATGGCATGTGCAAAATTCAGCATTTCTATAAGACGATGTGCGAAGGTATCTGCTTGCATAGTTGACCAGGCGTAGCAGATGATAAATCCGTTGTCTGGTCCAACAATGTAACTATGCCAATATTTCACTCAGTAGCTAAGTGAGATGTTTCACATACTTCTTCGTTGTCAGGGTTGCTGCTGCTGCTGCTGCAAGCAGCTCCATCAATTTAAAAGGGTCAGTTGTTGCCGTCATAAAAATGCTCCTTTCTTAATGATATGAGCGCACAAATGGCGGCCATATTTTCATAATAATGTGACCTGTTTATTGCACGGCACGCGTCGTCATGTTGCAGCCAACCGAGCACTCAAATGGGATGAAATTAATGAGCGAAAATGAAGTAGACTCCGGAAAAAAGCCAGGCCGACGTCGAGAAACGCGGCTGCAAATGAGCCAGAACGAAGATAAACGTCAATAGGCTATTAAAGCTATATGGGCTCGCGCGCGCGAAAAGTTCATCTTTTAAGCCTAAAAGAGTACTAAATCACTGGCAACCACTCGATTTTCAAATCTGACAAATAATTCCATTTCTTAAATAGCCGTTAAGGAATGGTTGCGAGAGCATCGGCTCAGAATGTTCCGATACGCTCAGCTGACATTACTACCCAATTTGTTTACGTTTCACAATTTTGGTGAAAAATGCAAGTGAAAAATGTTGGGATGAAGCTCGTGCGTTGACAGCTCTTTGCTGGGAGGCAATAAACCAAAAAGAAAGACATCAGCACCTAAATACGAGCGTAATCCCTTATTTTGGCCTTTTAGCCTAATGAGCTAATTTCACTATATGCTACGAAATGTCTTGAAAGCCTCGTCGTCGTGATGGAATGGCTTCATATTAGAGCGGCACACGAGGTTTTATACATCTGCATTTATCATCATCATCATGATGAGCTTTGAAATTATGCCGCCGTCAAACTTTCGTTTTTTCCTAGGTGGCGCTGCCTACTTTTGGATGACCCGTTTCTTCACTCACTTTTTGAGCGGTAACAGCAGCAGCGCGCGAGCGTGCGTGAAACCTTCGGGAATCGTGGTGAAAAATTGCCTACTGCTACTGCATACCTGAAATGAAGAGAGGAAATAATGGGTTGAAAATAATGACTGCAAATTGTGTCAAGTTTTGACGGATTTGACGGTAAACACCGTGTGTGTGAATGCTATCGTGCAAAGATGATGCGTGACTATCAGTTACGGTGATTACGCCACTTTGCCATAGCTCGTACGTCCCGCAATTGCGCGAATCCCTGCAGCTCGTCGTCAGCATTTATTGCCCCATACGATCAATTTCCATTCGCCGACCAGGGAGGGCCTCGGCAGCAGCCTTCAGAATACATCATGGCTAAATATCGGGTTTTACTCGCTGCATGCATGAAGAAGCCCCGAAGGTTCCAGATCAAACTTTAATAATTTCATCATAGGATTAAAGTTATAAACTTTGGGAGAGTCGCGCGCAAGCCGATTCATTTTCTTACGTAGCATTTGATAAAACGACGTCAAATAAGGCAATCAGATTGGTTTTTTTATTCCGACGTCAGAATGAAAAAGCTGCGTTTGACGTACGGCGCGCGCGCTTGTAAACAATAACAAACTCGCACGCGCGACAGCTGCACCTTTAGAAAAGCACGCGTGGGCTTGGAATTTAAGCACGCGCAGATGAATGCTACCTAAAATCCCCAATGAATTAGAGAGCTATAAAAAACACCCAAAACAGCCGTTGCTATCTGCCGCGTTATCAGATCCAGTTTGCGAATTAGTTATCTCGGCGCGGCCTTATTTGGAATGTGCCATTTTTCAGCATGCTGCACAGCATCAGCAGCCAGTGACTACTCGCGCGTCACTGTGATTTATACAACCCACGTACGAATGTATTCTACATAGTCGATGACGGACTTTATTGCTCTCGGTGCAAATGTGCACAAAATCAACCAACTACTCCCAGTGTGGCCATAAAATCAATGCCGATGATGATCCACGATAAAAAGCTCGGTTTTGCAGACAGTTGAGCAGAACTAATACCAACTAGTGCGAATTTCTTATCAGCATACTATTTCATGAAGGATAGCTGTCATTGCAATGCAGCCAAACAGAAATGCACAAATCGAAGTTGGAACCGATTTTAATCCAGTCAGAATTGCTGTCACGACAAGCAGAAAACTTATGTGTTGTGTGGTGGCTGCTGAACTATTTTCTGAGTTGTATATAATTGAACGAGCCTCTATTGAAAAGCCATATTGGGCTACCGTAAATACAGAAGCTTAGCTTGGATACCAAGGAAAAGTAGATTCCTTTAAAAATATATGCGAGCCTCGATTAATTCGGCCATTTTGACACTTTTCAGCCATATCATGTAAAAATAGACCAACTTCCTACAAATAAGATGGCCGTTTCGGGAGGGGGGACTTAAGTCATGCAAAAAGAGGCTCATCAATGCATTACAAATGTTGTGAAATCGTCTTTTACCATTACAACGAATGAATGGCTTTTATTGTAGCGACTACTTGTTCTAATCACTGATTGCACTGCACAAATGCAGCTTAATGATGATGGTCATGATTATGATAACGACCGATGTAGCTAATGAAAACAAGACGGGAAATGGACAGTAAAATTTAGCAATGAGCTCACAGCATGCTAAAAGTGATCACTAGACCCGACCGTCGTCTTCTTTTTCTTCTTTTTTCCCTTCCTACGCGCTTTTTTACAACTATGCTGACACTATGGGGGAAATTGGACGAAAAAAGCCACCGAATGAAGTAGAGCATGATGGACAATTATCCATTTATGCGACGATATTTTTTTGGGAAAACTGAGAAATCTCCCTGGAGCGTTAGAGCAAAAGAGATGAGAGGCGTTTGATATGCTCTAGTTTGAGCTATGGTGTTTTTTAGTACAGTGGAAAACCGTTTTGCAGCCAGTCTGATTGAGCTTTTTCCCAGAGTGCTGAGCTAAGCAAGGAGGATCATTTCCGCAAGGGGGCAATAACAATTAACAAGCTGACTGTTAATAGCCAGCATGTAAAATTACCAAACAATAAATGGTGCTACTGCAAGGAGAACTTTTTTCGAATAATGCAAACCACAGAAACCGCCGAGTCATTTCTCTTCTCTAATTTGTCATTGCTAATCAAATCAGCCGAGCTCGAGATGCTCGCGTTTTTTTATTTATATATAAAAGCTCACGTGTACACGCAAAATGCAAAAACGATCAGAAATATGTGAGATGAAAAAATCTCTGATTGACACTCGGTGTCAAAACTGTCCACCGTGTAAATCAGAGTGATAGGAAACAGCCATCTCGCATAAATCGCAAAAGCATAACATCGGCATGTTGTAGGTCATACTTTTTTTAAGGTTCACTATTTATGCAGAGATAGGATGAAGATGCGCGCACTTGAGAAATAATAAGATACTCTCTCGAGTAAATTAGCTAAATGTGAGGGTAAAAACACTTGGCTTAGCTCCTCTCAGAATTTGTGTTTTATGAAATCATCGCCAGCTGCTTACAAAAGGAAGCCAGTTTTTTTTTGGTTACCTGATTTTGAGAGAAAGCCTCAGATGTAGTAGTATATCTATAGTATGCAGTGTGGTACTAAAGCTAATTGCCAGCTATTATTCGCATATGCAAAGGTCATCACCAATGCCTCTACTATACATGTATATACTATTGGCTTGGAATGTATCAGGTTTTAAGAAGTTACGAAATGCCCAAATGGAACACTGAGGGGTTATTTAACTTCTTCACGGAGCCTAATTGAGCTTTTGGAAGAGCTATCAATAAAGTGATGAGGTTACTCCCAAAAAGCCTGGTACACACAAAGCCAAGCGTCAAAATAAACTAAAACTCAGACCAGGAAAAATCACATTTATCAAATCTACGCTACCTTTTTTAAAGAGAGTCCTTTATAGCTCAACACTCGATCTGGAGTATTGGCAATGGCGTAATTAATAATAGACTTGCGCGCGCGCGCGCGAGGTGAAAAGCTTCGCGCATTTTAATTACGCGCCACGCATCAGTAGGAAAAGAAATGGACAAAATTCCTGAGGAAACGGACCAATTTTAGAGTTGAGGTATGCAGAAAAGTTTGGTCGTTATCAAAAAGGTTATAATACAAATTGTTGGCGGCCCCCAATTGTTTTTACCCGTTTTTACGCGTACCTACCGCAAGCAAGAGCGCGTTGCATGTCAGGAAACGACGCGATAAAGATCTGTAATCCCCTATCATTTTCCTAGCTACAATTCAATCTTGAAGGCAACAGAGGGCGGGGCCGAAGTGGGCGGGGCCCGGGAGAGCTTTCACACTACTGACTACTCAAAAGAATCGCATGATACTTTTCGCCCATGACCAAGCAAGTTGTCAGTCACTCACTCACACGTGAAGCGTTTTTCGCTGCTGCTGCTGCTAAAGCAATGTGCTATTGACCGTTTCATGCGAATAAGCTTCAGTGAAGCCCCTAATAGCCAGAAACGGAGAATCGCCATTAAAACGCGATATCTGCCTCATTGGTAATTTGCTACGCCTTTTTAAAAAATGGATTGCAGCCAGAGCTAGAGCATCGAGAAATTTCCTAATGAAAGAGCGAACAATTACATTGATTTTGCCTAGTATTTTGAACCAAGCCATGCTGATCTTCTTGTAACAGCCAAATATCCCCAGAATCCATATCCCGATGGAAAGTACTTACTAAGTATCCTCAAAAGTATTCATGCTACATTCCCCTACAATAAAAAAGAGTACTAATTTCAAGTATAAATTAAAGCCTATTTTTGCCTCTGCTCATTTCAGGGAAAACTTGCGACTTTTTTCATGCAGTCTCGAAGACGGACTTTTCAGCTACGCCATGGGCGAATGTTGACTTTTATGGGGCCCATTTTCCCACAGTGCTGAAATGATGGACACAATGGAACGAGGAAACGCGACAACGAGGACCAGCTTTACTACAAGGACGACGACGCGTTACATAGCTTGTTGTATGGGACCAGTAATGATTCTGAATGGGATGGCATCGCAGTAGCTGGGCTTTTATTATGCATAATTTGTATACAAAATTACGCGGAGACTGACGAGGGTGGTGGCAAAACCAAGTGCATATAACAAAGCTCAAACTTCCCTCCCCCCAAAATGCGAGTGGCGTCAGCTGCTGAGTTGCACACTGGGACTTTTTGCGGTTTTTGCGGTTTCGCATCTGGGCTTTTTTGCGCAACCAACCCTCGATCCTCAGAATTTTGGCACGCAATCCATTAAAAAAGGCGCGGTGGTAAAAAACACTAAGAGACAAATCAGGGCCCATTCATTAATTCCTTTCGTATATTTTTTTTCGGATTCTCCACGAACGTAACACGTAAAGCTACGAAGAAAAAGCCAATTTAATGGAAATCGTCATCTTTATCATCATTCATTATTGATTAAGTTTGAAACAACCATTCATGTTTTTTCTCCTCTCAAAATTTGTTAGAATGCACGAGAAGTGACAACAATCCTGTTTTTTACCGAGATATCGTAGGGTTGCATTAGTCTATTTGCCCCGAAGCAGCTTCATGTCGGCTCACGACTTCATAAAGTAGTGCTCAAGTATGTCATTCTAGCCTTCTCTAGGGTGATCCAAAAGTCGGAATCATAGCATGAAAGTTTATTCCATTACCTCGATAATTATCGAAAATGAAGCCCGCTTTCTAACTCATTCCAATTTTATCAGAGCTTTCGGCTCAAAGCGTCACGCACTGCATCATCGAGTATCCTAAATAAAGCGAGATAATCACGAGTTTGTCGTTCAAATGTTCAATTAAAGGTCATCAAGAGGGAAAAAAAGCCTATTGTTTGAACGATGGAAACAGATGACACCCACACTCGCTAAATAGCAAAATAGTATGTTTACATGACATGGCACGCCGGGACGCGAGCGCGCCAACAGCTGCTTAAAATGTAAACAAAACTGTCAAACTGAGCGAGTGCGCGGAAAATAATGGTTAGGGCCTCGCCAACTGAACAAAAGGCCTGGAATGAATTCCTGCTGGCCACCCTAGGTGCCACCCCTTTGGAAAAACGACGGAGCATGCATGCAGCATAGTAGTACTAAACAACAACTATGCTATGTGAGCAGGTAATTTTTTGCTCCTTCTTCGTTTTCGTCCGTCCGTCCGTCCGTCAGTCAGTCAGTCCATAGTCCGTCAGTCAAGTCACTTCGTATCACGCACATGATCCGAACCTGTTCGTGCAGCACGCAACAACAACAGCAGCAACAACAACAACAACAGCAGCAGCATTTTCCAGTAGCCATGTGGAAATGACCGGCTTTTTGGCCATGCTTACGATGACCTCGCGCATATCCCCTCTCATGCACTTTCCTCATTAATCAGACTTGTTGTTGTTGCGGTTTCACGATCCCCACCGGCTTCAGCCGTTTTTTGCCCTCGGTGGGGAACAAGCGGTTAAGGTCAAGGTGGAAGTTGGTGTACACCTTGTTTTTGAGTGGGTTTCAAGCATTCTCGTGTTTGCTCGGTGACGGATTGCTTGCAAATTCCGCTTGTTTGCCTTCGCTCGCGAATGGACGACGCGAGGACAATTGTCCTTTGAATCGAAATGGGGGCTAATTGCCCTCAACTCATGCATAAAAGAGCAGCCAGTAATTTCGAAAGCGAGTAGTGACATCTACTACAGCATATCAATTTGTGATTCCTGATACTACAGCGGAGAAAGCCTTCCCAATCAAGGTCGGCGTGGGAATAAAAAAAGAGCCATTTTTCGCGCTTACAGCCGAGGAGGATTGGCAAAAAGGACAAGTGTAGCACTTGTGTGTATTAAACTGTGTAGGAGTTGCGCGCATCTATCAAGTGGTCTTGAAACCGTGATGACGGAAGACTTGTTCATGTCATTTTCAGCAACTAGCAGCCCACGTAGCATAAGGAGCAGTGGTAGTAAGTAGTTCCTCGTTTTGCCATCATCACATTGTTTGGCGGAAAAACCGCAATGCCAAAGTCATCCTCCTTCTTGTAACGCTGAAGGGACCGCGAGCAGAAGTAGTAGAAGTAGCACTCCTTCACGATCTAATGCTCAATACGCATGCAAACTCAAACATTACACGCACGCAAACATTGTGTCTCGAACACTAGACTTACCTACCCTCTTTTCCACCGGACACGACACACGTATACTACGAACCAGCGTGCGCTATGCTTCCATTTTACTTAAGGGGGTAAAGGAATATGTAGCTGAATTTGTCACCAATTTGCGGTGGGAAACGATACGTTGATCGTGGGTAGAACATTAGTGTAATATGTCACGCAGCTTTCACGAGATTTTCCCTTTTGAAAGGCATTATTTTTCATTCTTAAAGATATTTAGGATATTTAGCACTGACTTACATTTTACGTAGATTTACAAAGATTTCACACTTTGAAGCCTAGTAAATGGGTTTTTTTTAATTACTTTTAGATTCGTAATTACAAGAGATAGTATATCCAATGCAGACGTCATTCGAAGCGTAATTCGCTTTTTAAAATGTCTCAAATTGCTTGTTAGATCTTGAAAGCGTATTGAATGGCTTTACGCGGATTGAGTCATTCAATACAGGGAAAACTGAAGCAATTTGCCGATGAATGCATCACGTAGAAAAGAGGAAAAAGCCGCATAATGTCCTCTGCTGGAATGGCGAACGCGCATTGCTTTTTGCCAATTGTAATAATGGGGTAGAAACCTGATCAATATTTTCTTTTTTTTTACCATGAAGTGAGCTAGGTTATCGGAGTCATGATGATTACAGATCCCCGCGCGAGTCTGCAATCAAGTCTCGCAAATCGTGGGAGCAAGAATAAAGGATTAGCCTACATCTCCCTCTTTTTACTTCAACTTCCTTAGCACCTCTAACATAATTATGCAGCAATTTTCTGCACCGCCAAGAAAATTCCATCATATGTAGTATTTTGCACTCCAATAAATTAGCATGATACCATTTTATGTGGCATTAACTGGACATTGCAATCTTTAAGTATTGATTTTTTGGATACTACACCAATACTTTCAAAAGTGATAAAATGTCCCTATAAGCATCAAGATGTATTCAAATCTAAAAATATGTATATTAGATAGGAAGACTTACAAGCTTTTAATACTTTTTGCGTTGTACGTAGCCTTACGTCAAATCATTATGTAATGCTGTACATTTCTCATTTCGAGGATCAAAAATGAAAAAAGAAACTATCAAATTTACGTGGAGTACAATTCGACATAAAGGAGGAGCCATTTCCTAAAAGCTCTCCTATAGAGCATAATTAGAAGCTCAGATTCTCTCTTCAGAATTCGCAGCAGCAGAAAGATCAGATCAAGGGCTCATTTTTTTGTGTCACAAAACTTCAGCTTGTACTGTACTGGTAGCATAATAGTGGCGGGTAGAATCTCCCAAAGAGCCACTCTGGGTACGCATAGGCATGCAAAATATGAATAAGCACATATAATGAGGCAGAGTAGAGAATGTACCACTATTTCTGCAGTAAATAGGATTTAACAAGAAACCTAGCCAACAATTTTGAGGCACTTCATTCACTATTGCAAGCACCCTATTTTTATTCATGACAGCTCGGACTTAAGCCCAATAATAGCTAATAGTGCACTACAAAAAATGTGGGACATTCTGAAAATGCTGCTAATTAGGCAAAAGTGCGAAAAAACATGGCTGCCAGCTCATCCCAAGAAGAAGCATCATCATCTAAAGATTCCCTTTTTTTCGCAGACAATAGCAGCTGTAGGGTGCTTTTAGTGTCCATAGCTTCTCACAGTGGCTGGTGGTATTATGATCACAAAGCCCTATAGTACTTCATGGTCGAGCTCAGTCATATGATCCTCGCGGTTGGCATCACAATGCCACGGTGGTCGTGGTTGTCTGACTGTCGAAAGAATGAACTCTTCCTTTGCATGTTTATCGCAAACCATGCATCAGGCCATCAAAAGAGCCTTCTACTTTATTGCACGCCCCCTTACTTGTCGGCGGCAGCAGCAGCAGCAGCAGTAACAAGACAGAAAACTCGTTCCTTGCGATACAATCTTCTCTCAAGAAAAAAAACCGCGCCAACAACAATGAACTCATTTCATAATAGGTAGCCATGGATGCTGCAAGTAATTAGGCGTAGCATGAATTAGTGCACTTGGATTCTGTAAATGTACAGCTTGCGCCTCGCAAAGCGCGACAAACGTAAACAATCACTTGGGCGCATTGGCTGCGGCGCAGTTGCGTTTTCCGCGATGCATCCTGTACTAAAAGCTAGTCCGCCTTTTATGAACTTGGCCTCTTACTGGGAAGGATTAAGATCGAATTTAGCCAACGAGGCTCGCATTAATTGCTGCAGTCTGCCAAAACTAAAAAAGGCTCAAATCGGAAATATGGCTGAAATTGGCAAGAAAATGTTACCATCAATAACACACCAATTTTCAACATCACTAGAAAACTGCATCGTTCACTCGGATCAATCATGCTGCAGTAGCATAACATGCCTTTTTCCTGGTTGTACTCCTACGTGCTACATAAAATGTATATGTATTACGATGATCAACCCTTAATGGCTGATGATCCTGCGAGGAGCATCACGGACATGAGGTTGGCATGCAAATGCCCTGGAGATGAGAGCAGGCGAAACCACTCAATTTAGTCGACATCATGTGCAAGCATCATCATAACTATAGAGCTGGAAAGATGGATGGCGAGCTGCTTCGCTGCATTGCAAAACATCACTACTACTACTACTATTCCTCGCGAACTTTGAGCTGCTGCTGCTTCAAGGCCCGGTTCACCTGCACAAATTACGCCCGAATTTCTACGCATTATCCTTACTGATTTCAAAGTGATTTCTAGCAATAATTCTGAATTAGGCCGTGCATAAAGCACTAAGAGCACTGCACGAAATTACGAATTTTCTAGCACAATTTTCAGAAATAGCAGTAATAAGCATGTAACACCATTAGCTTCATTGTTTCGAGGTTGCGCTTCATTAGTCGCTGGCAATGATAACCTTCCGACCAAAACGAACCTGTTAATTTCCCGTCGCGGAAAAACAAAAAAAAAATGCGTGCAAAAAATGCGCGTAGTAGATGAGGAGAGCCTCGTCGCAAGTTTGCCTGCTTCTTCTATATATCTACTCTTGAGTTGGAAGTGGCATCGCATCAAACATCTCAAGCTTGACAACAAGTCTTCGTCGTCGTCAGCCCCAAACTTAGCTCTAGTAGTCAGTCAGGCTATGGCGAAAAAAGCTGCATGGCTGCTGCCCACAGGGGGTATCAAGTCAAGTAGACAACAACGTTAGCACCGGAGGGACAATGTTGCCAAAAAATAACACCCTTATTGAGAAGCTCCTGGGCTGCATGCCACCCTGCTCTTTGAATTATAGGGGGCACACATTCAGGTCAACTGTTGTCACTGTAGGGCAATCTGACGTCAAAAAATCTTTCAGCCTCTAGAAGATGCTTTAATTAGGGCTCCATGAATATTGTCTATAATGGCCACAGAATGGAAAATGCGCCAGGCTGGTTTTTTGCTCCCAGTGTGCCACCATCATGGCCACTGCTATTACTTCAGCAGGACAATTGCGTGTCCAGATTTTCAAGAGCCCGCTGCATGCGGCCGCTGCTTTTTGTCAGCTAGCTTCACCTGGATATGTATACGGGACAATCAGTGACAATTACTACAGATATATACTATAGTGTAGCATATGTTGAAACAAGCCAATTTGGGATGCTGCTCGTTTCCAGCCGAGATTGATGATAATTGCCAAATAATTGCCATTTTCCAACCTTTGCCTTAAGCTCTATGGAGCAAAGTAGGCAGGACCCTTGAAACAAGGAGAAATGGCACAAACTTGGCCTTGAGATCGACCTCCCGAGAGAAATGCAGCTTCGGGATATGGATCAGAATTTAAGGCCAAAAAATTATTTTTTTGCTGAACTGAGGCTGACCTGAGAATTAGAAAGCATCTCTCAATTGAATTGAGTGAAGGAAAAACGTGCTGCAAGCGAGGTGAACAACGCTACCATATAGATTATTTTCCCAGTATCTACTGCAGACAATAATGAGAGACCCTCTACGACGACGACGACGACGACAGTATTGTGCAAAGAAGTCTCTGAAGTTGCTGGATCTCACCTGGCAAACTCGATGCCCGAGGCCACGTTAGAACAACGGCTAAAAAAGAGCGTGACTCGAAAATGTGGCAGCTTAGTGCAGAAGAAGGTTCTCCTATCAATTCTGCAAACTCAATCATTTATAATGGGGCAAAGCAGGACAGAGAAGCTCACTCCTCCCACACAGCTACTTTTTCTCCTTAAGGGACAGCTTTGACCTCCTTCGAGGCCACGGATGTTTTCTCCTCAAAAAGAACACTTTTCCCTGAATTTTCCCTTGTCTGATTTCCTGATATTTCAATACTGCCCAAGCTCAATGCAATTTGAAAATGAAAATAAATATTCTATAGAAGCTTTTTAAAGTAATCTTCATTGAATTTTGAAACTTGCTTAATTTTGGAATGAATATTCTGAAAAAAATGTTTTTTGACATAACTAAGCTGTACTTTAAAAAAGGCCGCTTACGTTTCCAATAAAGTAATTTCGAAGAAAGACAAAAGATTAAAAAGCCACTTGAAATCAGGCTTATCATTAGGAATTTTTACGGGTGCAAACTTGCGCCACGGTGATGTCAAATTCAATCAAAAGCAATGCTGCACTCGCTGTCACATTTGATGTTGAGCAATTGGTTGATCAGCATGCTTTGATTGTTTTGATTGACACTGACGGACAATTAGTGAAGTCTCTCCCCTTACCTGCGCAAGCAACTAATAACGATGATCATGATGAAGAGACCACCTAGCTCGCATAGTAGCTAGTATAGAGCGACATTACACAAGTCTAGAGTTAGCTAACCACCCCCTCGAGGTCTTGCGGTATAAGAAGAGTAGACTGACGTTTTTCCTGCTGCAGGCTAACTCTGTTCTTTTTAGACGAGGCGACAATCAAGCAAGCAAGCCAGCGGAGAAAATCCCCTAACACGAAATGCTGTTGTAGTCTTAGAAGACAATTTAATCGCGACAAAACGTCAAGCCCGTCAAGCGTGGCCAAAGGGCGACTCTTTTTTTAATACGCCTACTGCTAATAATGCAACCACTACTGCTTGGATTCGTCCAATTTTCTTAATTGCTGATCATGTCGAATTCCGGGGTGAAAAGCCAAAATGAATGGGCGCGGCGACCAGTCGGCTAAATTACCGAAATTGAGTAATCAATTAGGAGACTCCATCTTTGCATCATCGCACGACGCAGCCAATTTTGCGGTCACAATTTCTTTAGTAAGCTCGGCTGTGTTGTATTCTCTCACATTAATTCTGCTTGAAAGTGTCCACAAGGTGGCTCCAATTGAGTCATCATCATTGGTGGCAGGCCTCATTTTTCGGCTGTCTGAGAAGCCGACGCCACTGCCACACACCGCAAAATGTTGCGAGGATCGAGCACACATTTTTCAAACGCGAAATGCACCGCTTTTTCTCAGAAAGCCATCAGCAGAAATTGCAAAGTGTTCCCGATCGCGTGATTTCGGGTCAACAATGTACCACGCAAAATACGTGTGTTTTGTTAGAGGATGTGTCACTGATATTGAAAAACTTCCAACAGTGTAAACTTGAGGAAATGATCCTTGCGGGGGGGCTTTGTTGTATAGGCGCGCGTGAAGGAACCCTTTCGCGAAAAATTCGAAATTTGCAACCACGTCCTCTCCTCCTCCAGCAGCTCTTGGCAATAGCAGCAGCGATGTGAAGAGCTCAAGGAGCACAAACAATGATTGGAAGCTTCTTCTTCCACAATGGATCAGGAAAAGAATTGTGCCAAGTTTATGTACACATTATTATGCTGGAAGACTGTTTAAGCAAACTGAACACTGAAGGTCACGTCCGTCCGCCGCCGTCCGTTGGAGTAGAAATGTGCTAGCGTAAAGAAGCACATGTCGGCCAAGTAAAAAACGAAACGAAAATCCAAAATCTGAAGCTTTCATCGTATATACAAAAAGCCGGTACGCTATTCTCATGCGAAGAGCTGTCAACAAAAGCATGCTCGCTCGCTAGCGCGCGCGCGCGGGGCGTAGAAAATCAAAACAAACAGCTGACCTGTCTGCGAGGATGTCCAAGGTCGCTTCTGGCCAGAAGCGCGAGAATATATGTAAGTATCACTGTTCCGAGTTAGGTTAGAGTCTCTCTTTTCTGGTAAGTTCACAGCAGCCTCGAGGCCTGATGTTGTTGTTGTTGTTGTGGTTCGTCTCAGGGTCTCCTCGTGACTAAAGTCGTCGCTGATCCGTGGGCGCGTTCAAAGCCTGCAAAGCCTGCGAAGCCTGCGAAGCCGCCAAGTCGTCGGTCGACATTGTCGGAATTGACGGCGGCTAGCATATAGCATAGCTATATACTGCATAGCTGAAGCACAGAGCTGCATGGATCACCACCACCAGCAGCAGCAGCAGCTAGTAGTACACAGTAGTACAACCACTGGATATATATCCAGCTGCCAGAGTAGTCCGTGTCTTCACAACAGCTACTACTAACACCCCAACAGCCTCGAATGTGTCCCGCTAATTTCGGATCACACTCCACAGAGGGTGAAAGCAGGAAGATGGGCCTATTTCGAGGGGATATTGACCTAGTTATCAAACCCTTCAAATCGAACGAGAGCTTTATTTACGTATCACCAGAGTAATTGAAGCCCTCGCGTTTTGCTCGCGCTTAACGAGGAACCAAAAACGAAAAGTTTTCTAATCACAGCTCCAATTAAGGGGTGATCCGGCTTTCCACCTTCAAAAAGGAGATATTTTCATAGTGACCTTTTCAAGGTAATTAACCGACCTAAAAGCCACCTCAACGCATTAGTACCAGCCTTGGCATGCATTGAGAGAGAAGATAGCCTGTTTCATGAGGAAAAAAGAGGAGAAATACTTCCTGGTAACCTTTTGACGAAATTGAAAAGTCGTACAGCATCTTCAACCAAAAAAGCCGCCAAAGTTGATGAAACAAGAAAGCACCGATGATGCTATAGATTTCAAGTAAATCTCAACCCGAGAAGGAAAGCAATCCGTTTCATTGGCTATTGGAAAGCTCGTAGGAAAATTGCTGCCAATTATTATCGCATTGATCGGTTCCTGCGAAAAGCGTAAGTTGTCTTGGCTCACCACACGGAAATTGGAGATTTGTGAAATTCTCGGGACACATTTTAGAGCCGGCTTTGTGTACAACATGGGAGATGAAGAGCCGCTATACTACATAGTAAGGACGCCGGCCATCCACAGACCTAAAGCTTCGAGCATACAATGGAACCGACTACAAAACTACTACAATTGCAGCTAGCCAGGACATTCATGCATGCGTAGCAGCAGTAGTACTATACCAATCTGCATAGTTGTTGCCAAAAACCCACGACGTGAAAAAGCCCCCCTTTATACGTTTTTCTGGGCGCGGAAAAAATATTCAATCAGTAAAACAAGTTTGAAGGAAAAAAGCAATCAGGAAATTAGTCCACTTTTAATGCCACTTACATTGCTCTCCCGGATGGATTTATGCAATATGCGAAGAGGACACTTTTGCAGACAACCGCAAAAAGAGCCAGTGTGTGCGCGGAGGGCAAAAAACGAGGCCCTGACATTGGCATTATTTCAACCAGTTTTTACCCCAGTGTGCACTCAGTGGTGGTATACATATAGATGGATGGAACATTTATGGCCAGTCCGGGGACAAACCGAGTAGTCTCATTTTGCAGCAAAGCATTCCAAGCTGCACAACAATTGTAGTAAACTTTCAGCAATCTCCAAGGAAAAAGTGGCATCAACCACAATTATTGATTAAGGATATGGAGCCATCATCATCTTTTGGCTTTTCTTCAAACTCAACTGCGACTAATAATTTTTCCGGGAAAAGCTGGCCCACGTTCGCGGCAGAGAACGCAAAGCCAATCAGGCAGATTTGGGGGACAGCTACAATAATAATAATAAAACGACAGCAGTCTAGGTTTGGGTGGCTGCTTTTGAATAATGAATGCGTGAGAAAAAGTTCGCAATTTGCCATGGATGTTTGCTATTGATTGCTGCTAAGGACCAAACTTTTACACCGCTCTAACGACCGTTTTCGAAAAGTGGCTTGACCATCATCGACATCATTGCTATGAAAAAACCTAGAAAAAGAAATACACCATAATAAGGTGGCTTATTGGCTGCAGTCGATGGCCATTCAACTTGGCCTTTTTTATGCATGGAAACAGTCGTGTAATAATCCTCAGCTGAAAATGATTGTTTACTGATGATTTTTTTTGCCTCCTCGCATAGCTTTGAAATGATAAAGATGAACCGGCTCTGCTATCTGAATTTTAGTGAGAAGAAACTAAAATAAGGTTGAGAACTGCTACACTTATGCAGATTGGCATGCAAACTTTTTTTGCAGAGCTGAGTTTGGTTAAAACAGCTGGGGCGATTTCCGTCAACTGTCAACCCCATCCTGCTACCATGCCATGCCATGATGATCAGAAAAATTCAAATTAAGCTCGGTGTGTGTGCAAAAATTAGCAAAACCAAGCAGCAGCAGAATCAGCGGTTCGTTGATCAATTGCAGCAGCCAGAAACTTGGGAAAAATCAAATCCGACTCGCAGAGGTTTGCTTGGTAACGTAAAAGCCTTTGAAATGGCATCATGAAAACCCAAGAAATTAATTCAATTTGGCAGTCTGAAAGCTAGTGGTGCGGTAGCGTTGGGAAAATGCTCTTTTAGAATAAAAATCTGGAAACACTTTTCTGCCGACAGTGTTATCCAAAAGAGAAGGGTTAAGCTCTTTTATATCCGTTTAGAGATAGGCTCCCCTTCCTAGAAAACTATATAACTTAAAGTAATGCATCATCAATGCTTTAGTTTCAAGGCAGAAAGCACTTTTTTAGAGTCATAAGTGAGACACTTTCACGCTAGGAGAGATTTGATGGCAAAATTAAAGCAAGAGAATACTGCTATTTTTTGGCAGCATTGAAAATAAAGCCTAATAGAACCTCATCAGCGCTAAACTCTGAATTTTAAGCACAGTTGGAGAGTCAATTAGCCAAGCAACAACTAGGGCTTACTTCCACCATAAACCATTTCCACTTGCTGCCTAAAGTTATTCATAGCCGAAAAATAGCCCATGAATATGGAGGATTTCAAACAATGACTTAATAATGAATGCCCTTTAGCAAAACTTGATTCAATATTTTGAAAGTCGCAACGAGGATTCCTAGATGGCATCGGAAACGAGTGATTTTGAGAAAAACTGGATTTTCAATTGGTCGAAAATGCAGTCAGCGGCAGCAGCAGAAATGATGAATGCCTGGGATTTCCTTAGGGCTTCGCCAGAAATTTAATCAAGGCAACAATAAGGCAGAAATTATTCACCATTTCCTGATTTGAAAGGAACGCATTTTCAGAGGAGCAATCGGAAGACTTTTTCCAGGGCTACCAGTGTGCAATTAAAACTTTTGGAAAGTGAATACGTAAGGGGCAAAAAGCAGCCAGCCAACGTAGCATAAAAATCATAGAAATTATTAGTGCAGTGAGAACTACTTGATTTTTGCAATTCCTAATGATCACTTTACCATAGCTGGATATTATTATTGCATCTGACAGGCAAAATATCGCTTATCAAACGTGTTTGCATTTTTTCTAATTTGCCCCATTATTATAGAGCTCCAGTTTCTCTCATTGGGAAAAAAAGTTAATCAATTTGCACTCCAAAAATGCAAATCTTATTTCCCGCTTTTTTGGCTAAGTAAACATAAATAAACCACACAATTTCAGCTAATTTTGAGCCGATATTAGCATGCTTACAGAGTTTCAGCGATGCTTACACGCTAGTAAATCAACTTTTGTTGCAGACTGGATCGAGTTCAGTCAAGGTTAAAAGTTATCTGGCTTATCAATAAAAGAAAGAGTCTGCCTATAGCGCAGCATGCAAAATGAGAGCGATTGAGCTCAAAGCATGAACAATTTGACCTTAAGTTCAAAACTGGAAGATAAACTGACCTTTATCCACTTTTGCCGAAAATATCCAGGTGCAAGGTTGCGAGTTTTCACTAGCTTTTCTTCCGCTCTTTTAACACTTACAAAGTTTTCACGAGTTTTCTTGAATTTTCACTTTTTTAATCTCTGCGCTTAATTAAGGCTACTCAAGCTCTAGCAGAAAACTGACTATAAATTGAGGAAAAAGCTGAATCGAGCTGCTATATTCAGTGCTGAGAACGGACCGAGCATGCCTTTTTAGGGCATTTTTTCACATTTCGTCATTCACTATAAACGAATCTTGGAAGATGAAAATTAAAAATAAAACACTGAATTGAGTAGCAACGTGAGTATTTTTTATTTGATTCACCATTCGTTCACTCAATAAGGCTTAAAATTACACATTTTATTATTTCGATCCAATTTTGCAATATAAGAAAGGTTTCGTGTATGGGCACGTCAACGTTGCGTTCAACTACAGCTGAAACCTTAAAAACAAATGAGACTAGATATCACTTTTTGCCCACATTGAAAGCCCATAAAAGTGTATGGCAGTTCATGTTCACCAGAGGAGATATCTGACCATTCATTATCATCTTAAGCTGATCACATCTTCGATCCAGTCAACGAAATGAGAAATGCGAGAAAAGACATCCGGAAATCCGGGCTTTGCGCATCCGGACCCAAACGAGGTAATCCCTGCTAAATACCAACGTCCATCTTTCATATTGCATTGTAAAGGCCCTCCACTGTCACCCTGGAAAAAAGCCCACTTAAATTTCCAGGTGGCGCTAGTGTTTGTTTATGTTTACACTTACGATACACGTGCCTTTGCCCCCAGACATTATGGGGCCAGCACAGAGGTGCATGTCCTCATCCACCTGAATGTTATATTTCATATCATACATTTCTTGGCAATGCCTGTTTTCCACCACTTTGAGCTCAACCTGTCTGAGATTGTCTTGCAAAGTCCCCTCATCAGCTGTTTGACCCCAACCTGTGGCAATGCAATTGATGCCCATGAAGGTCTCATTTTTGGTGCTCTCACTAATTGGCAGGCAAATTGGAGCCATATTCATAGTTCGTGGATCCCATGGAATTTTCAGCAATGCTGCAATAAAAAATATTTTGTGTACTCCAATGTTAGTGGTCTATTCAGCTTGGTTAAGTCTTTTCTGCTACAGTTTATCCTCTCTTTTTTTTAGTGCACTGTCATCCCTTTTTTGGCTCTGAAGTTCAATGTCAAGTCAGTAAGCAAATACCCTTTTGTCATCACTGTTGCACATGATTAGGCATTGCACAAATTAGCAGGAGCAAGAGATGTTCGTGAATGAAGGTTGACTAACTCATTAGATTTGCTTGGTAACTTTACCTATGTCATTTTGGTAATGCACAAAGTTGGGATGTATTTCAATTTTCGTCACTGGCAATGAAGTTGGCATGTGACTCCGACTTCCGGAGCCTAAAGTCACTGTCCACTTTTCTGATCCCAACTTGGTGATTAATTTACTGCAATTGAAAGAGATGAAGGTCATAAAAGTAAGGCATCAGATGGCGATTTGAGCCAGATTTTTTAAAATGCAATAAATAGGGGGAAAAGGTTACTTTTGAACGCAGTGAGCAGCTGTGAGAACCCAATTGGGATGGATGAGTACGCCACCACACCAATGGCCAATTTTACCTAAGGCTGGCAATTCAAGCTCCACGGACACCTAAAAATTGACAATTAACTATAAAGTAGCTTATTAATCAAAAGCAATACTTCATCTGGAGAATCAAAACTTTATGGTTCAGCAGCTTTATTTATTCATTTTTAAGCAAGTTGGCGATTGTACTTTGAAATACGTAAATATTGAGAATTTGATGAACGTACTTTTTTGATTAATAAACTTTGCGTTTATGAAACAAATTGCTATAAGCCCACCTCGAAATTAGGACTGATTTATTCCATATTTTAGGAAAATTAGCTCTGAACAGGTCGTGTTAATCTTTCAAAAAACCTTTACTTATCCTTACCTGCCATGGCCAAGCTCCTGGATTTGCCTCATTTCCAGCAATGATTCTTGCATCTCTAAAAAGTGGTTTGGGTTGCCTATGATTCGCAAAGCTTGGGCTCACGCCACAAAAAGGGTGGTTGTGTATTTTTATGCTTGACGTCGTGCTATCAAGGAGAAGCCAAATGAAAACGAAGCAGAACTGCTGTAGCCATCTTGAGAACTGCCGAAATCTGTACATGACACCATGACCACTGCTGCAAAATGATTGTTCACTCAACACCAGAGAAGTTGCAAGTGCAAGGACATTTGTTGCGATTTTTTACCTTTGAGCTAAAGTGCCACACTGGGAATATCTCCTTGAGAAATCCCTACCCAAATAGCTAAGGTAATTCAATCTTGTAATTTAATTTGGGCAGCGGAGACTTAAGTGGTGTTTTTGCAAATTTTACCTCACTGTGGTGAAGCAGAGCGGGCAATCCCTGATGTCAGCAGAGTAAAGCGTCACCAAGCACATGAGAATCAAGGCATCCACGCCAAATTCCAACTAAAGTGAAAAATGAATTGTAATTCCTGGATAAAAGGGGTTAATAAGTTTCATTGAAAAAGTGCATCAAAGCGAAATGCTGCTGCAAAAAGGCTCAGTCTTGGCGCCAGCTTTAAAAATCATTGATTTAAAAGTTAATCTAAATTACTAAGCCAAAATGGTTCAAGCGTTCCGAACATTTTTCCAACTCTGCAAAGTGAGTTAAAACTGATTTGAATACTTATTAAAGTTTGGAAAAAATTACGTCACGCGCACGTTATCCAACTGAAATTCATCCAATGTCAAGCAACAACAATTGCAATAGTGAGGAAACAATAAAACTTCATCCAAGGTCTTGAGATCTAGATTTCCTGAGAGAGACAAAAAGGATATCAAGATTTCCTTAATGAATCAGATCAAGAGATACAGCCACACGAGGTCAGTGGCAGTCTGGTATGTTTGTACGAAATAAATGTGGTACTCCTTTTTCTCCAGCTAAAGTCAAGGCCTTCTTATCGAGGCATAATGAAGAGTCAGTGAAATCACGCAGAATTACTACGTGAAATGGCATCAAATGCCAACTATGTCGCATCCTTTGATGATGTCATGCAATGAGGTCTGCTGTTGAAGTGATGCCAGATGTCAACCTGCAATTATGGGCCAATTGACATTGAGAAATTTATCCTTGAATTGCATCCATATACGATGGCATTTTCCGGATTTTAAATCTCACTCACTGAATTTGGAGTCATAGTATGCCCATTCAAACAAAAGTATCCGAACTATTTTTATCTGGGGAGGAATTTGCTCAGTTAGCCAATGAGCATGCTGCAATTACAAAGTACGCGAAATTGGTCAGCTGATTTTAAAAATGGCGCCAACAAGTCTGAAGCCGCAAACACTGGGATTTTGCTCACTAAACCTTTTATAACAAGCGCGTGAGTTAGTAGTGTATTTCAAATTGGATAGATATTTACCAGTTTATTTGTGTTTCTTACTTATGCATTGATTGATAATTGTTGTTTTTAGCATTTAGAAAAGCATGAATATAATAGTACAGTAGTTTTAGAATGGCACATATCATTCTTGTGTGGACACAAGAAAAGTCATAGTACAATATTTCGTATGAAGGAAGAAAGATTCTTAAACGGCGTCTTGAAGACTCAATCAAGAAAAAGACAAATTTTCCTTAAAGCTTAATTGCATTAGGATAATGACGAAAACAGATAGATTGCGGTAATACATGCGCATTCAATCATACAAAAATATCATAATTGGAATCGAGGTGACCAACAAAGATTGTATATGGTATAGGCAATATTTGTTAAATGCCATTGAATTTTGTACCATGGAGATGCTTTCACAATAGCAGTAATTTTTCAAGTTCAAACCGAGGGCGTAAGTTTGGTTGTTTTTCCCCTTTCTTTTTGCAGCCGCCTCAGAAACGTTTCAGCAGCTTCACTACATTAAAGTCTATTTTAGAAACATTCAGAAAAAAGCAATTCCGATATGGAAAAGTCTCACTGGATCCAGCCCTCGCATGAAAATCCTATCATTCAGTTAATAGCTATTTTTTTCTACGCGTAGCTTTTTTGAAGGCTGGGAGGGATCGTATCGTCACTGATATTTTTATGAAAAACGCGCGACGAATTTTGACGAGAAAGGGACAATTAAAAATTCAAACATGAAGCTTAGCCGGTTCATCTTGATCGTTGGCCTTGATTTCGGTCATGGGATCGGATTCTCGATGGTGATTGTGGTCATTTTGGACCTCGTCTTGATCATTGTTGGTCTTTCCACCGCCGTTCTTTTTCTCCCCCAGAGGACTGAGAAACTCGTCCTCGTCCTCATATTCGTCCGGAAGGGGAATCCGGAAACACGCGCACTTGATGACCAAGAGGGCAAATCCGAGCGCCAGCAAGATGGCGCCCGCCACCAAGAAATGGTACCTCAAATGCCCCAGCCCCGCCTCCTTTTTGAACTGGACCGCGCCCACAATGAGCACAGTGAGGCCGCCGAGGAAGAAAAAGACAATGAAGTGGAGCAGGCTGACTTTTCCGTAAAAGCACTCGTCGCCGTAGCGTAACGGGCCGGTTTCTAACGGCGGGCACTCCGCTTCAAGCGGGTGAACCATGTGATGCGTCGGGCTGCCCGCGCGGCTTTGAATGGCGCTCGGCGCCTGTGAGCCAAGCGGGCTCATCGTCTCACCGCCCTGAGCCATCTGCGGCTTCAGCAGCAGCCGGTTCGGACGGTTGTTTTTGTCTTTTGTTTTGTTTTTGCGGCGCTCGTGGCGCACCGCCACGGCGGGCATGGCTCCAATCATGGTCACTCCTGCTTATGGGTCAATCTACTCGCCTGCAAAAGAGGTAGGAAAAACAACTTTTTATTTCATTTTTTTATATTTTTGGCTGGGCCTTAATGCAACCTTATTTTCATGAACAGGTGACGGTACTTAACCTTATGTAGTGAAAAGCCAGGTTTTTAAATACCTTTGCACTTCATTTGGATTTTTTAATACCGTTACATGGTAACTATCAAAAGGTTGCATAAAGAATCAGCCGTTGTGGAAAATGTGGAAAATATGGTTTATATCCCGTTCATGTGCAAAGTTGCTTTTCGGAAAGTAAAAAATTGTCTTAAGGCAAAGGAGTTTTGCTATCAAACCACTTAAAAAGGGCTTCTCAACTAGTTGAACCAAAAATCGAGTTAACAAATTTAGGGCAAAATTCAGAAAAACTTTGATTATTTCCGCTGTATCTGAAATGTAATAACTCTGCAATTTTTGAGTTGATTCATATTAATTTGTGTGATACATATTGATTCAGAAGTAACCAGTTTGGCAATGAAATTGAAATAAGCTTTGTGAGTGTTTACTTTTCAATAGTATTAAAATTGACCCGTTTTTTCCAAAGTATTAGCATCAGCAGAAGTTTAATTTTGTGTTTGTCATTAGACAATTTTTCTCTTTTCGGTACAGCGTTCGGCCTGCATTATTGTAAGGAATTTGGGGGCACATGAACGGGATATTAGTTCGTCTGGTTCATCCTCTAAGATAGAAGAATGCCCTAATGTGTGGGAATAAAAGGGCCCAAGGCCTAGGAAATTTGTTGCTGACTGCTGCACGAGTAGCTCTCAACAAGTTCAGCTTGAGGCCGAGTAGCATTTTCAAGGGCGAATTTAGCAATTTTGCTAATCTTACGCAGCAATTTTTACTCAGCAAACCGATTTTTCATTACCTTTCATGTTTTGTCAAATACCTTTGGTTAGGCTGAGAAAAAAGGTTAATATGAGCCCTCTAATTCCCTGAAATTATGATTGTGTAAAGTCGACTTAATTTCGATATGATTTTTTGCATCAGACGATGGCTCATTTTGTGACTATCATTCGACAATTGTTCTTATGACCCTTACGCATTTTGGATCATTTTCTTAGTTGGGGATCTGATGAGCTCGGTTGTGGTGAGTTTTTTGAGATGGTTCATTTTTTGCCAACTCTGGACTTACTCTTCGAGACGCGAGAGCTAATTGAATCTTTCACCAATTTTCCGACAGACATCTCATATAGAAAATCTAGGCCACATATGGTGGAAATATGTACTTTCTGATCTTATTAATGCTAAATGAAAGTACGAAACTAGGATATAGTAGGTATGCTCTTTTAAATGTCTTAGCAAAATACTGAGCCTTTTAAACTCAATGGCCACTTTTTTTTCTGAGGCCTCCAATTATGGGCGCTTATAGTAATAGTTTTAGAGAATATTTGGTCTGGAAAGATGATTCCACCTTATATCTTGACTAGCTCCCAAAAAGCTGAACTCCAATATACAGGAAAGTAACTTAAGACACAAAGAACTCAAAAATAGCCTTGCAGTCGATTATTCCAAGTCCAATGCAAGCAGCAAAAGAAGGTGAAAGAAACTCGTATTTAGTATGAAGGGTGTAGAAAGAAAATCATTAAGCCAATATTATCACTCTTGCCCCTTGCAATACAGCTTATTATATATGTGCTTTACATATAATACATTGAAGGCATTTTTTGCCTCATTGCATTGCATGATAAGTTTTTTTATTCATAGAGAACCTCAGCTTCTCTCTGCAGTTCCGCCCTATATTTGACCAAGTACTTTTTTCGTAGGATATTGTGTTGCCATAATCGAGGGGAAAAAGAAGATTGGTGTAGTATTATATGGTCCAATTTGCTTTGCATTTATGCTCACAAATGGTCGAACATGCAAATGCTTTTTGACTCCATTCAAGAATCTTCTCTTGGGAGCCAAAATCACTTTCTAAAGAAATGCTTATTATGTATTGAATCTTTTTCACGAAGCTGTGATCATTAATGTGGGAAGGGCAAAGAGGGAGCTGCTATTTTTAGAAAGCTGTCGACTGCAGTGTATGCATTTGTACTTTAGGGGGAAGATTAACCTTTTTTGGTGCATTTTCTTTGCCTCATCACTGCAAGAGGCTGAAGGATTTTGAAGAGTGCATGTCAGTCATACCAACTTAGTATGATACCAGATGTGATGGATCTCAAGTAGCATAGAAAAAGTTCCAAATGTCTTTTTCTTTCATATTCCAACTGCGTAGTTGAAAAAGTCTCTTGCTGTTTAATGGTACTTTTTAATGCTCGTTTCTTCCACATTAATTTCTTGCGGCTAAATGAGAATTTAGGGGCAAGACAAATTCATATGAAGAGTACATTTTAGCTTTCTCTAGCTGAAAAAGCCTCACTTTAATTGTCAACACATGCGCGGTATTTATTTCGAGATATCCTGTATAGAGTACAATACTGATTCAAGGGATGAATTGAGAGATTATGCAAAACGTAGTAGTGTAGTATAGGGAACTCAGCTCAGTGCTATGAGCTGACCAGTGAAAATTGTTTTTTCAGCCTTTATCACACTTTGACCACTCGATCACCTCTTTTGGGCGGTGCATGGCACTCCAAGGCGTCAGCAGCTGCTGGCTGCTCAAAGTTCTTGGCGGGCAGTTGCAAGCTGGACCTTCGTGAATCAATGCCATATTCCACATCCTCGATAATGGGATTCTGCGAGGCTGACCGGCCCAGCCGGCCGCCTGTGCTGCTGCTGATGTATTTCGCCATTCTCTCCAGCTTGTTTTCATCCTCGAATTCCTCGGCCTCGTCGCCAGTGATGAAATTTTGCACTATAACCATGAGGATTCCGACTGAGATGAGCAGACCTCCCATGCCCAGCAAATGGTGCCAGTCGAGCCCGAGGGCCTCGGACCCCCCGCCAAAAACGGGGATCATCATAAGGCTGCCGAAAACGATGAAAGACACGCCCACTGTGGTATAGTTGAACGTGCCATTGGTGGGAATTTGGGTGCTTCTGAACTCGGACGGGATGGCGGGCAGGGTGGGCGAGCCCAGGCTGTTTGTGCTGGCCTTGCGGCCTTTGTTGGCCTTTAGGCTTTGCCGACGCTCGCGTTCGCGTCGTATGGCTAATGCACTTTGCACAGCATGCATAATTTCGCGATTTCGTTTTCTTCTGCTTCTGAGGTGGAATTATTGTGACGCACTAGCTGAATCTGCAGTATTGTAGAGGCTTTCAGAATTCAGCTGGCGCCAGCGAAGGCCAGGCAAAGGCTGGCCGGCAAGGATATCGGGGCTTTTTGTGCGGAGAAAGCACCGCCAAGGCCTTTTTGTATCTAGCTTGCATGTTTGATACCAGAGCACCATGGCATACTACCTTGCTGTGTATGAGCTACCAAACCTTTTTGCTTGATTGAAATCGTTCTGTATATTCGTGCTTTCTTCAATTCAAAATTGGCCTTTCTGGCCTTTTGTAAAAGCTAGCGCTTGGGGAAGCTGGAAAGTTATTTATCGTATATCCTCCATAGCGGAACTTATGATAATTTTGCTGCTAGGTGAATTATTGTATGCATTCCAATGGAAATTGATGATGTCATTGTGATGACGTCATTTTTCACTGCAAAAGCCTTTTTTCTGCCGCTGAAAAAGTGAGCGCAGCTCGAACGCTTATTTTCACTGTTGGGCAAAGTCAATATTTGTGGGCCGACCATGCTTTTCGACCACCTTTTCCATTTGGAAAACACATACGCGCGATGCAAAGCTTCTTTTTGGCACAAAAAACCCTTCCACTTTGACTCAGCTGCAATGTAGCGTAGCTCTACCATAAAACAACAAGAAGTGCTTTTAAAGCTTCCCAGCTCTGTATATGAACAAAGCTTAATTCTTTTTCAGCTCAACTTTTGCTCAAAGATCCAGCAAACAGCATCTGCTAAAGTTGGCTAAAACTGCTGTTAGATGCTAAAGGCCTCCAGCAAGCTGAAAATAAAACTATTTCTGACTGAGCCTTTTAACTCACTCTTTGATTACTTCAGCTTTTTAATGGCATCTTCTCTGCATCCTTGACAAAAAGTATGGCAAATGCAAAATGCTACTTACGAGTGCTTACAGACAAAATACGAGCTCACCGCAGCCCAGGATGAGCTTTATTGGCATGTAGCTGGAGGCTGAACCTTTTGCAAGAGTTTTAGCCGAGCAATGCAGATTTTTTGATTAAGCAAAGTGGCTTTTGAGAAATGTGCTGGGTATTGTGGTATCTAAATGCATTTTTCCGCCTGAGATATCCTCTCAGCTGATAATACATACAGAGCAATGTATTCCACTTACTAGATATAACGTATAACAGCTCTTATTTCTCACTTTCATGCCAAGATAACTTTTTCTTTGTGCTCGCAAATTGTTACTTTTCGGAGCTATTTATGGACAGCTTGGACCCCCTACTTTATAGTACAGTGAGCACAGCAATTAGAGATTGCGCTTGTGTTACGCAACTGCTGATGATTCTCCGCCGATACAGATGCGTACTGCTGAAGATCATTAGTTGATAGCAGTAATAGTATATTGAGTCCAACTGCAATCTTGACATAGCAGAAATACTCCTAGAACTTCTTCGTCTTCTTCTTATTGGTAGGAAAAAGTTGGACATAAAAATAGTACACATATATTATTATTGGTGAAGCCATTAAAGAGGAAGTTTTGCTAATTTACGAGCAAGCTGGGGGAATAATAATGTAGCTCGTTTTCAAATTGGCAAGACGAAACTTTGCACAGTTTGCTGCTGTGCGTGTGTAGTAGTACACTTGGTTTTGACATGAAGATGATTAAAAGTGAAGCATCAGCCAAAGAAGAAACTGGATGTATTTGTATTGCCATCAAAATTGGCCTTGAGGACTTTTCTTGGTCTGCATCTAATTGCACATTTCATAGGGGTAATTTGAGGCAGCAGCTGCAGCAAAGCAATTTTCCTCTTCTCCTTCTTTTTGGGGGGATATGAATTTTTGCAACAAGCTCCTTGAGCACCGAAACCTCATGCAGCCTCCAATTTCCATTTCTCCTTGCCAAAATAGACTTCACAGCCAGGCCAAGTTAAAACTGCAGCAGAGCATCATCATAGTTATTAGCAAGTTCTCTTAATCACATTTCGCCAATTAGATTCTCCCTTTTCTGCTCGAAGTTAGAAAATTCAATTTTGCCACATTCTAGCATGCTTGACATCCATTCGCAGAAAAGTGTCAATTATGCACTGTGTACGACTGAAAACAGGTGTCTTGGCACCACCATGGAAATAGCTCAGAAGCCCAGTCGACAGTTAGTGTCCTCAATTGATAAAATGGAGGCCAACTAACAACGGCCTCAGGTTTTTGCAGATACACCTTCTTGCTGAGGTCGATCTTCCTCTTTGGAGGCTTTTCTTCGTTTGGATGGCTTTCTTGTTTGCCTCGTGACAATTAGAGCTGGAACGTTGTCCTTTTTGGGCAGCAGCGTTTCGACCTCAGTGACAACGACGACCTCTTCAGCTATGGTGGAAGGGACCTCAACCACAGCCTCAGTCTTCGCTACTTCCTCAGCAGGATGCAGAGCTACTCCGTTGTTGCCATTTTTCACCGACAGGTGCGTGTGAGTGGATGAGCTTCTCTGAGGCTGTGGCTGGCCTCGAAATGACCTCCGCACTGATGAGGCCCTGTTGAGGCTTTTGGTCGTGCCTCTCCTGCTGCTGGAGTTTCTGTAATGTCCCTCGGCGGCCTCGAGGTCTCGGTTGCCAATATGGTAGCCCGACCTCGAGCGAGCTAATCGACCAGAGACATACTTGGCCAGCTCCTCTTCCTCCCTGGTCGTGATTATTCGGTTCACCATGACCATAATCAGTCCCACCATGATAAAAGTCACTCCAACTCCCAGGAGACGAGACCAGTCTCCTTCCACCATGGAATTGGTGATCATGGCTGAGAACACCATGAGGAAGCCAAGGAGGATGAACACGACGCCCAAGTGAAAGGCTGTGAGGCCAGACTCAGTTTTGGGTCCCTTGGGAGGCTCAGGTTCAGCGTGCAAGTCATCCGGAACATCACTCACTTGGCTGTCCCTTGGACTTCGTCCGGCCTTCGAGCTCGACCTTCTAATCTGAGATTGACGCCTGTGCTCCCTTTTCTGCCGTTCCCTACGGATGGCCATAGCACCTTGGATCGCGTGCATGATTATGGTGGTTTACAGCAGGCTGGAAAAACAAAAAGCAACATATTCCATAGCCCTACTATGTACGAAGCATAGAGAGAGTGTCACATTTTACAAAAGTAAAGCTAATGAACTTTCAGGTATGCACAGCCATTTGTCTTGATGCCACCAAAAAAAACCATGTATAAAGTTTCCACAATAACTTCTGCTTTAGGCACAAAAAGTTCTTTAGTAAATCACATGCTATAAAAAAGGGAATCCCTTTTCCACTAGCTCTTTATCTTCAAAATGATAGCAGGATATTGCTGCTTTTATGAAACGCAGTACAACAACTTTTGTGGGATAGTTGATGCAGTACAGTAAAAAAGGCTACATGTGGTCAGAACTGGTTAGAAAAAAACGCTTTTGTTGTTATGTTTCCGGGGGAGCGCGCGAGAGAGAGAGAGCGCGGAAGTCGCAAAAAGGTGCAAGCTGGCTGGGGCGATCTTTTCTGCTTTAGCGCGCAACAACAATAAGAACAAAAGCGTCGCGAGTGAAAGCTGAACCCCATCATTTTTCGGATGAAAGTGAGCTGTATGGTGTATAAAGCATGGCTGCAATATCACGAGGTGAATGCAATTTTATGGCTCTTTCATCTAAAATCATCGGGGGAAAGCTGCCACAATATATATAGCGCCACAAGCTGCTGTTGCATTTTGAAAATCCCATCAATTACTTGCCCTTTTTCTCGCTTAGAGCTAAGCCTTTTTTGTCTCTGTAGTGTCATCAAATGTAGCTATTTCGAAAGATATTTGTCGGGCACTTTAGGGCCCTCAAGGAAGCAAAAATTGAGTTTCTTGATTGTGCATCAAAGGGGAAAAAAGAAAACTTGCGCTTGGGAAAAAAAGCCATGGGAGGAGATCCATTTTTTCAGTTCTTTTTGCACAGTTCCACAATCGATAAAGCAAATGTCAGTACGCGTGTCACTCCTTTCATATTGGAAATTCTTTGGTGGTGGGGCTTGGTTCGTGGAAGAAAAAATATGTTTTTATCCTTGAAAATTGATTTCAAAATGTTCATGTCATAGTATTGGCTGAAATAGTAATTTAGGCTCTAGAATAATTACTGCACATTAAACGAAGTGTCATTCAACTAAAAAGAAGAAGAAACATCATCTTACTATTACAAGCCAAAATCTCATGGTTAAAAGACTTTCTAACACAAGTACAATGAAAGACCACTCAGAAAAGTGATGGTCCCTTTTTGTAGCAGCTAGTGTGTTCATCTGACAAAAGGCTGTGAAGAGGAATCCTCTTTGAAAAAAGGTGTGAAAAAATATGAACTTACTTACCTTGGGTTATGCAAGTTGAGTGGTTTCATTACGAGGCAGAAATTGTTGCTCGTGTGTGCTCTGTATGCTGTGGCGATAAAAAGCTCTATTCTGGCAGTCAAGTCTGCAACAACTGAGCCAGAATTTGTTCCCTGGTAAAAGAAAACTTGGAAGAAGAAGAGAGCTTTGCTATGAGGCAGAGCGCACTCCACTACTACTCCTTCTGCGCTTTCGGGCCTTTGCAAGGCCAACGCACACACACACACACGCCTTTTCGAAGCTGCCCCTTTTATTTACTACCATCCTTCCGGATGTACATCGTGTCCCCGGATCCATTGAAGCCAGCTGAGCCCTTCAATATTACTTTGTGGCATATTTTGAATATGTGCTACTACTGATGTTGAAAATTATAATTTATGGATCATTAAGATTAATTTGTAATTTTCGCAGGCGTGCACAGTTTCAACCGCAAAGGTACTAGTTGCAAAAATTAATTATTCATCTTTTTTGCTGTCTCAATGTGCTACTTTGTGTGCATGAACTTTCTTGGTAGCCATGAGGGTCTATTGGACAAGGACACTCGTAAGAAATGGTTTATCAGTGTTGAAAATAGCCCAAAAAGCTATTCAGAGCCCCGTTAGTTAAAGTAAATGGCAGGTTCCTTTTTCGTGCCGTTATTATCTGTGGGTGAGTGCATTATTTTTGCCAGCATGTCTGAGGGGGCACCAAAAAAGTTTTTCACTTTGTCCGAGCCTCTCCAAATATTTTGAGGGACAAGTTGGGCAAGGAGTTTTGACAAATGCAATTATCTCACTTGGGCCAAAATGTAGGCAGTCCCATGGGACTTGGATACTTGCACTTGTTATAGCACTCACATCATTTGCAGGTCTTTTGATGCGGCACTATTTAACACATCTTGACCAAACTGCAGCTATTTCCCATCCCTACAAAAATAGCCTGGTTTTGAATTATGTGGCACAGTGTAGCAGAAAGCATCTAATTAAATGGAGGAAATGAGGAGGCCACATTAACCACACAAGATAAGCAAACTTTTGACTTCTCCTCCTTCAACTTTTAGTGAGCTTTCAGCCATTTTGAATTTCACAGCGAAAGTTGGTCACCTTTTTTGTGGTCAAATGCAGCACGCAATATTCTAGCATAATAGCCTCATGCAACCTTACAAAAGAAGTCCATTATATTAATTTGTCATTTTTGCCTGCTTATCTAAAAAGCGTTTTCCATTTATTCTCAGCAGAAGTGAAAGCTCCTCGAGAGCTTTTCCCATTGCAATCTTGATACGAGTGCTTATCTTAACTATCAGAAAATTGAAATGTGAAAAGCTCTGAGAAGAAGCCATTAATGTTACGCTACTACTTATAGAATACAGCGATACACTGCTACATCACACCTTTTGGGAATCATCTGATTACTTGCCAAGCTTTATTTCTAGATAAACTGGGAAAAAAAGAAGGCTTGAGAAATTGCGCCTTTCACTCGGCTCCTTTTTTAGCCTTGGAGGCCAATAGAAAGGCCAGAGCAATGAAGGGTAAAAAAGTGACCCTGGATGTGTGTATGTGATCTCCCGCTAATATTTTCTTTTGTGCCTCATTTTTGGTGATGTATCATCATCATCTTCCCCTCCATTCAGCTTTCCTCAGGTTATAAATAAAAATTCTGTCCCCTTCAAAGGATCCAAATACTATACATAGATTGAGCCTCAATGTAAATCGGCAAAAAAGGGGAAACATTCCGTGTTTCTAGCAGTCTGGAAATTGAGCTGTCAAGTAAGTTATGGCTTGCAATAATTTTCCAGGATTGTGTTTATCTGTTTGTTGATTGTCTACAGCTGACAAGGCCGAGTCAAGAATTTTGAGGCATCTACTTTTTGGTTAGGGAAAATTCCTAGATGTCATTGCTGCTGCATCTATTTTTAGAAACATCAGCGAGATTTATGAGTCTTATGAAAAATGGCTGTCAAATCAGCGCTATAGGGAGTGAGAAAGAAATGTATATTAATCTTTATGTGAAAATGCCAGCATATAAGAAGTTACTTGGGGTTAACGCCATGCTCATGTAAACCCGCCTACAGATAGGGTAAAACTGCTTTAAGTTCGTATGCATGGCAACAAGTTCAGCTTGAGGCCGAGCAGCATTTTCAAGGGCAAAAGTGACATCATCATCTTTAGAATAATTTCTTACTCCATATTGATTTCTTTTCCTTTCCTTAAGTTTTATGCGAACAAATTGAATTCTACGCGAGCTCATTAAGCGGAAAATTCCAATTAGAGTAAAATTATTGGAAAAAAATACGCGTCAAAGTTGACTTAAAGGCGATCTGATTTTTTCGTCAGCTGAAAACTCATGCAGCAATTTACATAAGACGATCTAACTTTTTTCTCAGCATTTTCAATAGGATTTCATACATGAACAGGGCATAAATCCGGACCATGGCACATTAGCATCCTTTGAGCTGGTTTTTTGAGGTGAATCCAAGCTTTCCCTTTAGGTAACTTGCAAGTAGGCCAGATGGTGGCACTCTACTCAATTTGAGCGACATGGGAGATGGAGGTTTGATAGAAAAAGAAGATCTAAAGGGACACAGCTTGAGGGACGCGCAATTAAGATCTACGACTTCGATGATGGCCTTGACAAGCCTTTTTTTGCTGATCACGGACGAGAGTCCACCGATTTGCCATTATATACCCCAGGTCACTATTGATACAGCTACATCAACTGTCAATTAGAAAGCGATCGAGGCCAATTTGATATTACATTGCGAGCTCACTCAATAGCTGGGGAAAATCAGGATCTCTGGGTGATTTCACACAACGTAACATTACCGTGATTGCTATTTCCAGAAAAAAACAGCTTGCCTAAACCGCCATAAAGCAAAAAAAAAAAAATATTTCCATAATATCTATTGCAATCATTGACTCAAACAGCTGATTAAGTGAAATTCACAAATTGAGCCTAAAATGCTCATATTCTGCCAAAAATCCAAATTGGATGGCATTTCAGCAAATCAAAGTGTAGGCCAAAGACGGGAATAGTTTATGATTGGGATATGCATAAAGATGAGCCGAAATCAATTTTGCCCTCGGTTGTTTATGCACATCTCTTGAGTTCGAAGCTAATATTTGCTCCTGAGGAAAAGCTGCTGTAGGTTGTAGGGCGTAATGACTTGTCCCCTCGGGTTGGATGTACTAACAGCACAGTCCTGGCAAATGGAATGCAGTACTTCTGTACTCGCGCGTTCTTTTGTTATTTTCTCGTAAGATGATGCCTTTTTGTGCAGCCATTATTCGTCATTGTCAGATCCTGTTTGCCATATTTGATACGCATTACACATAAAGTATGGAAAGGTGTAGTATCACATCTTGACTTGCCAAGTATGTCATATTGCATACATGAGAATGGGGGACATTCATTTTTAATTGCGTTGACACGCGCATACACTTCATATTGGATTATTGAAGAATCCACAAACTTACCTAGAAAAGACAAGAGGGAAGATTTTTAGTGCATGTTTCAGCATATAGGGGGCGCTGACAATACGTTTACGTGACACAATTTGCAGCGCCCTCTATATTACTTATTGACGAACTAAATGATACATTTATCAGTGTTTAGCTTTAGCTTTTGTACGAAAGATGGCGGGTGCATCTGTTTGTTCAATTTTGCAAGGAAATTGCATTTTTTTGCCATTTTCTCTTGAAAACAACCTTTATGAGCCTGCAGAAGTGTAATAACACGCGAGTTTTCTGCAGATGCTTTTTGATATGTATATTTGGGGTATTATGAAATTCTGGGCGAACATAAAGGGCGTTCTATAAACTTGCTACATTCTACCAAATTCGTAAGTGTGAGTGTACTTTTCTGTTCACCGTGCAAAGTTGAGAGCACGTGCACCCAAAATTCAAAGCTGTAGCAGGCAATGTTTCTTGCATTTTGCAAGCTACCCGGAGAAAGCAACATATGGGACGATTTGCATCCATTTTGAGCTCATATTTTCAGGTCTGTTGAGGGGATGTGTATTATGAATGTCGCATTCTAAATTCCACGTCATGATTGCCGAGGAGATAAGAGCAATTTCAAGCTTTCCATTTTTTAACATTTGAGAGCTCACAGTGGGACGTACGGCAGTCAAAGTTGGCATGTTGATATAGTCCACACAAAGCTCGAACAAAGCTCGAAACTCAGCTTGCACTCGTTAGAGAGCTTGTCATCTCCAAAAAGAATAAAAACTTGGAAAGCTGAGTGAATTCCAGTTCTCATTTTTATCAATTGTGGTATACAAAGTATCAAATGTGTCAAATTAGCTAACGCTTCAATATACACAAGAAGATCATGTTTTGGACCCAGTTTTCTTCTTCGTACAGTGTGACCCTCTAAAACATTTGGCTGCTCGTAAAAAAGGGGAAAAGGGTCCGAATGCTGCTCGCTATACTTCGTGCTAGCATCATCGTACAAAGGAAAATCATCATATGTAGCGCAGCACAACGAACGAACGCGCTGGCCTCAAAATAGAAGCAGCAGCTGCGTACTTCTACTATACTGGATATGTGCGTTTCACACACGCAGCTAGAGCCATTTTGCTTTGCTGCCTGTTCGTCGTTCTTCTGCTGCTACCTTGCGTTCAAGCTGCCTCTGCGCAGATAACAAATAATAACAATTTTACAACTGCTGCTGCAGCAGAATCGTTCGAGTCCTTCTGCCACAAGGGATGGCAGCAAGCTGGTGAAGAAGAAGAAGAAGATCATGGGCCTCTTCCAAGAGGATCAATGTAAGTTTTTTTTGGCTCCCCTCCAATCACCAAGATTAGTGCATTGGCATTATCTACGAGCAGACTAAAAGTGACATTCACTTTTTGCTTCCCCCTGGCTGATAGATATTTCCCTGTATCTACTGCTGTAACCTTGTATTTTTTACTTGGTGGCAAAATCGGCTTAAGAGATAGTATTGCAAAGCAATTCTGCTTTGCTCTCGTGAATTTACCGCAGATCCAGGTAGTGTTTTTAAATGATTCAAAAGATTTCTGGTTTTTAGCGTGACTCATGGCGTGCCATATTCATATATTTTCCAGTTGCAGTCACCCCATGTTGAAATTGAAGAGGGCGGGAAAATGTGGACTTGCCTCGTATTCCTCCCAGCAGCAGCGGCCTTTTTTTGGCCTTTGTGCTGGGCTGCCATTCGGGGGGATGCGGATTCGTTCATGACCACCTACAACGTGCTCAGGGATTGCCGACCTGGAGTGAAAAACGTGCGCAACTTGAGGACGGGTGGCGCCATCTTCATCCTTGATGAGCGTCAAAATACAGAGCTTACAGCTGTGGATGCATACTTGTGCCACTACGAATTGGAGACCGCCTACGGATACGGATTCCATGTGTACTTCGACGAAATGTATCTCGAAGAGAAAACAATCAAAGACGCTTCCAATCATCAGCCAATTTGTGAGGATTACGTGCAATTTGCCAGGGATATTTCCGTGGTGACCACATACAAGAGCCCTTACTTCTGTGGATCTCGTACAAAATACACAAACAGGTAAACTATTCTGCTTACAGACTGCATCTTTTTCAAACCTCCTTAAAAGGTAAAACTTTAAAATATCAAGTTGTAAAAACTGTAGTGAGGCCTCGTTCATTAGCCTATCATCTCAGAGTACACGAGATAAGGAAAGAACCAAATGTGACACAAGTAATCCAGGATCAAATGTTCTCAGCTAAGCACTGAGTATCCCATCCTATAATGAGACGTCTTTATAAAACGTGCGCGCGTTGAGCAAATAAACAACAGCCGGCGGGCTACGTGACCCATGTCAACAAACAGCTGACCACGCTCTTCATAAACAAATACTTTTCAGCCCGATACAACTGAGCAATGGAAGCGTCACGTATTTCACTGGAGGCCAAGGCATGCGCATGTATGTGGAAGAAACGGACCACGAGATGGACGTCTGGTTCCGCCTCTCCAGCCGCAGCCTCTCTAATTTTCGGCCTCGCCTCGTCAACATGACTGTGACTGTGATCAAGAAGGAGTGCCAAGACAAGCACCCATTTTTCAGGCAATGCCCGCATACCTCGCATTGTATCCGAAGAGAGTTCTTTTGTGACGGCCGAGTCAATTGTGCTTGGCCTGACGCTGAGGCCGGTGGAACAGATGAGGTCAATTGTGATGCAGAAGGTGATTACATTCAGCCACTTGCTTTTACACCACATGCTATGAGAGAGAAAAATTCTTCCTATTCAATTAGCTTTTCTTCTTCTGAGCTATATACTCTAGAAATTACAGCCATATCAGCCTCGCGGGACTTTTCCGGCTTTTCAGACTTGACAGCTTTCTGATTTGATTTAACTGATGAGGAAGAGACATTTTGCGCTAACAAGGCCTTTTTCTACTTTTCCAGAAGAAAGGGCCTACCAAGGCTCGTTCAACACAATGGGCGCCAAAAATATTCCACTCGTCATCGTCATGATTATTGCAGCGACAGTCATGATTGTTGTTTTCTTGCTTTTTGGCAAGAAACTCTTTGGTATTCTGTGGAAGCGAAACGGCCTCCAGCCACCAATGATCAGGCAGCCACGCCCACTCAGTCAACAGCCACGCCCCTCGCTAGAGCCTAGCGAAACCACGCCCTCTCTGGTCGCTCAGGCAAACCATGACGAAGAGGATGGCCTGCCCACTGCCCCGCCCTCGTATGACGAAGTCATCAAGGACAACCCCGGTGTTTTGGCGGGGGGCGTGCCCATGGCCCCGCCCCCATACTCTGAAACCGTCTCATCGTCTACTTCCACTCAAGTTTAGTAATTCAACCAGACATTTTGCGCAAGATTTTTATATAACATTTTGACTAACAAGTGCATTTTTTGCTACATACTATATTGTATGAAATATAAATCAATGTTTAAGCAGGCCACAAAGGCCGCAAGCAAAGACCATATAGACTATTGGAACTCGTAAAGAAGCTTATCAAATCAATTGGCAGAAGAAAAAGTTTGCTCTATTGGCAATACAGCCATACCTTTATATAGCAGAGCTTTCTATATATATAAGGACCTTGGTGAAAACATACCTTTATCTGGCACAGACAGCAGGCCTAGAAAAACTTGGACGCAAATAATCTATCAATGGCCCCTAGACCTGGCCCTTTTTTCCGATCTACCACTGACCAGGTAATTTATGGGGGGACTCGCAGGCAAAAAGCACACGATATGCTCATTATTATAGAAGTATATATATTTTTTCAGGCCACGTTATGGCCAATGAGAACAGCATTCCAGATAATTCCAGCTAGGAAGAGGCCGAGAAAAGTGAGGAGGCAAATCCACCAAAAGACTCTTTCCCACGTGTGAACTCGCAGGTTGCGTAGCACGACAATTCCGAGCAGAAAGCCCACAACGGCTCCGGCTGCGTGTGCGGCATACGCAACCTGCGTGTCCACGTCGATGTATCGGTAGTACACGGCCACGCCCGTGTCGATCCCGACCAGAAGCAAAAAGGCGATTAGCCTCAGGGCGGGGAACTCCATTTCGCTCCAGTTGAAAATGACGTTGGCCAGATGGGCGGTGATGAGGGCGTACACCCCACCGGACGCTCCCGCCAGGTAGGTGTTGGGGTCGGCTATGGAGGTTGCGAGGCTGCCGGCCACCACGCCGGTCAAGTAGACCAGGAGGATGCGCCACCATCGGTGCACCATTTCCAGCGGCAGCCCGAGCATCAGCTGAATGAGCAGGTTGAAAATGATGTGAAAGTAGCCCGAGTGGACGAACATGTAGGTCAGGAAGCGCCACACCTCCCACTTGCGGTTGGGGTTGAAAATCAGCTGACCCTGGGTGTAGGGCGGCCCATTCGGGCCCACCGTGGCGCCTTGGTTGCTCAGCAAGATGACGTGCCAAATGAACACGCCGAGCTGAGCGATGCTGATGAGCAGGAGGAAAAAGGGCGGCGGCTTGCAGCTGTATTCATCGAGGTAGTTTAACCGGTCCTCCCGCTCGCTCACGGGAATGGCGAGCCGGACCGCCGCGCCGTGTAACGTTTGTTTTGGCGCCGCCTCCGACCGACCACGTGGCTCCACCGGAAACAGCTGACCGCGGCTGCTGTCGTAGGGCGACACGGCCGCGCCATTGTTGACCTGACCTCGCAGCTGATGACCGCCGTTGGTGAAGGCCACGACCTCGCGAGCCAGCAGGATAAACTCGTCAAAAGTCATGCGGCCGTACAGGTTCTGCTCGGCCCGGGCTAGTAAGGCCCGCGTGAAGGTGGGGCCGATTTCGGCCTCCAATTCAGGCGTTTCCAGGATGATCCGTCTGAGGCCCACGTGGCTGACGAGGCCGTCGTTGTAGCCGTCATCAAGGTAGTCCAGTTCTTGGAACACGGTTTGCAGTTGCTGCGCAGACATTTTTGCTCGTACTAATAACGCTGGCTAAAGTTGGTGAGTAGTCTTTTGGTATCGATTCGGCTTTCTACTTGTTGAGGCCTCAGGCTACTTCTGCTATTACTGACGTGGTCGTGGTGACTTCTGGTTGCTGAGGCCGGTTAATTATGCATAGTATGTGCCAGCAGTTCCGCAATTGAGATTAGTCATCATCATCTTCTTTAGTAGTGGAACATCTGAAAGCCTGAGTATATAGAGTCACGTGTAATTTGGCGAATGATGATAATTACAGCAGATTTTTGGCCAGATTTTTTTTTGAGTTGTCTTACAGCTGCCATGAGCCCTTTTTATCACACATCTGTTTAAATAGTAGTATCTTAGTGGCAGTGCCCTATGATTAGAGGAAATGAATGGAAATTGGAGTGTCTATAAAGAATGTTGCGACAGCTGACTAATATGACAGTAGTGCACTATACCAAGAGACATCTGTGCTTCAGAATAAACTATATGTGAGGTTGGCCGCAAAATAAATATGCCTGCTGCTAATTACGAAAATTGGCGTGACTCATTTTGTAGTCATTTCAATTTAGTGCTCCAAATCATCATTGGCAACTGTCTTCAACTCCTACACTCATAGAGGCAATATAGCACACAAATTATTCCACCTGTCGCAGCTGTAAGCATTTTTCCCAAGAAAATGACTAACAAATCTTGGACCTGAAGCAACACAACGGTTTCTTTTTCATTACTGAGCTGATGCTGTTATTGTTGCTGTTGCTGTTGTTGTTACTAGTGCGTTGATGAGATTGTTGAGCTGTGACATGTCTTGGTGACAGCCCAGATATAGGCATCGATCTTGCAAACATTGTTAAGTAGTCTAGAGCATAGAGGTCATCTGCCTCAGGCCAAGTGGAAGCGTAGACGACCACAACTCTTGTATATTGTGCTTTTCCCCCTCTCTGCCTCATCTCATTTCCATGCATGCCCCAAGAGTAACTATCAAGTTTCTACATGGACACAGACGTTCTACTTAAAAAGAATATCTCCTTTCAAACGTCAAAAAGGATTCTTCTGTGACCCTTTGTCATACCTTAAACGAGCCTTTTTTTTTAAAAAAAAACTAGTTAAATATTTTTTTTTCAGAAGCTGGGATCCAAGAAGATCACGTGAGCTCGTGAAAGCTCTATAAAGACAATTTTTTGCTGTCAACAATCCAATCTAGGAGAAAAACCGCTTTCTCATAATATATTCAGGCTGAAGAAGAAACCGCTTCAGTAAGGTCCCTGGTTCACAATTTTAGAAAGCAAGCCATTGAATTTCCAGGCACGATCTTCAGTATTCGAGATTTGTTGATTTTTGAAAAGTCAGCTACTGGTGCTCCAACTTTTGCACCAGATCCGCTTTGACGACAAAAATCTCCTTTTTTAATTATGCAGTGAGACGATGATGATGAAAGAAAGTTTAGCAGTGCATCTTGCATAAAACTATTCAAGATTGGCTTGATTAAAAAGCATAATGATGCTCCCAACCCAAGTAAGTAAGTAGGTAGCGTGGTTTCTGAGGTTAATATCCCGTTCATGTGCAAAGTTGCTTTTCGGAAAGTAAAAAATTGTCATAAGGCAAAGGAGTTTTGCTATCAAACCACTTAAGAAGGGCTTCTCAACTAGTTGAACCAGGAATCGAGTTAACAAATTTAGGGCAAAATTCAGAAAAAACTTTGATTATTTCTGCTATATCTTATACGTAATAACTCTGCAATTTTTGAGTTGGTTCATACGAATTTGTGTGATGAATATGGATTCAAAAGTAACCAGTTTGGCAATGAAATTTAAATGTAATTTTGAGTGTTTACTTTTCAATAGTCTTAAAATTGACCCGTTTTTTTCCAAAGTATTAGCATCAGCAGAAGTTTACTTTTGTGTTTGTCATAAGACAATTTTTCTCCTTTCCGTAAGGCGTTCGGCGTGCATTATCGTAAGGAATTTGGGGGCAGATGAACGGGATATAAGTGGTTCTTCCACTTGGCTAGTCCATTTTCATACAGCAACATTTGGAAGAGCACAAAAAAGGCTGAAATTTGTGTGATGTTGGTTGGTGGTGGGCTGCTCCTAGCTCTTACTTTGAAAGCAATGCACAATTTTGGATAGTGGATGGTGTCATCTATCAAGCTTACTTTCCCTCAACAACTATAACGCGCGCGTGTTGGGGATGATTGCTGTCTTTCATCTCAGCTTCTCAGTAATTTATCATTCCGCCTTTCAGCTTTTAAGAACATGTCTGCATCCTAATCAAAGCTAGCGCATTCACAGAAAAGTGACAGGACCACGTGGTCTGCCCGCTGTCAGCTGATTGTTTACCCAAATCCAAGCAACAGTTGAAATTAGCCAAGTTGTAATGACGGAAAGTTAGCTCAGTAGCCTGAGGGCCGCATAATGTACTTGAGTTAGTATATCGGTACCCCACCAGAATTTCTCACAATAGGACTTAATGAAAATTAGGATATTCTTGCCTTTTGCTCATATTGGCAAATATCCATCAATCCCAATTGCTATAATTCAGGAATATTCTTAAATAAAAATATTGAATGAATTTGTCTAAATATAAGAAAAATTGATTTGCAGGATATTCTTAGGTAGGAAACACTAAATATTTTAATTTAAGAATATTCAAAGGATTATTCCAATAGATATTAAAATTTTAAGAATATTTAAAGAAATTTATAAAACAGAAACTCATATTTTATGATTATTTATAGAAATCACGCTTCTTGAGATGAACAAATGCATGACAATTGCAGAAAAATAAAAAATCCAAAATTTCTATTAATACACATTTTATTCAAAGTGCACTTTCATTGATATCGCACAGATAACATTTTCATAGTTTGCACAAACTCGCTTGATTCTTCAGATAGCCATACAATATATGCAATGATAATTGATAAATAATAAACCAAAGCTAACTTGATAGAGCATCCAATGGGATGGCAATCATAATCCTGCCGTCTTTCACCGCCTTTCCAACAATATGGCTTTTCTTGACTGAGACAGTCTCAGTGTCATAGCGCTTGAAAACCTCCACGCCAATCAATTGGTAGTTAAGCCTGAACACATCTGGGTTTCTGTACATCGAGGTAATGATTTTTTTGCAACTGTAGTGGTTATCATCGACGGTGCCCACAACCTCATAGAAGCACCTGTCTTTTGTGTACACTAAGTTGTCTTGAGTGTTGCGTCTTGTCATTTTTGTGCTGATGTGCAAAACTTTCTCACAATTATGGCGGGATATGCTTGCAATTAATGACTTCTGCATTATTTGTTTCGTGAAACTTGTGGTGTTGTTAACAAGGACCCTCTTGATGAAACCATAGAATGCCTCAAAAGGCTCAGCTGAGATGGCCGCCAATCGATGTCTGCTTCTTGTTTGTCGCAAGTGAGAAAACAAGTGGAGATTAAAGCTGCAGTTGTTAGCTCCAAACACAATGTGATACATGTAGTAGAAGGTCTGCATCATTGCACTCATGTCCATTTTCTTGCAAATCTGATTGTACAAATGGTCATCAAAGAAGGCAGCTCGCACTAGGTAAGTGAAGTAATACCAGCACTTCCTCAAGTTTCGATTTTCTTCTCCCACAAGTGATCGGCCAAACTGAAGAAATCCGGCAACAATAATTGCTAAATACTCTCCAGATTTATAGTGCTTCAATGACTCTTTCATGGCACGTGGGCGGCGGTTGAACTCTGATGGAATTTTTAGCCTTGTCCACATTTCATCAAAGGTGGTCATCAAGTCACTGGTCCTCTTGCTGTATTGCTTCTTGGCTGAATCTTTGGGATTGACAATGGCATTGATCATTGCCTTGCCCATGCCAAGCACAATGTTGTGCATTGGCTCGATAGGACAATCATCAATCAAGTTGAAGCCATCAACAATCAGCAGGGGTGACTCGCCCTTGACACCAAATGCGACACGATCAGGTAATGGGTCTTTTGCATCTTCAAGTTTTCGCACAATATTCTTCCATTCAGTCATTGTTCTAAGCTCATATCCCATAGTGCTGGGTGGAAAAATCATTTTCTTGTTGCGATCACCAACAGCAAGACACAAGTCGCAGCAGCAATATCCAGCATGGCCTTTTAGGCACTTGACTTTTGCACGGGCTGGAGAATCAGCAATCACTACATTCAATTTGAAGCCAGCTCGCTGGGCATCGGCAATTAGAGTCCTGATGCAGTCATTTAAGTCCACAGAGCAATTGTCACGGTAAACATAGACACCAGCTAGGTACACATTCTTGCAGCCAAAGAACCGTATGCAGACCATATACATCTGATTTATCCCGCTAACACTTAGCGGCAATCCATCGACTGACAGATCATACTTTTTGCTCTTGTTTTTAGGTAAACGACGGCCATGAGTCTGCTTGTGAAACTCATAAAGATCCTCAATTGCACTGGAAGTCCACTCTGACAATGTCTCCCACTTGGCCTTTGGAAACATTCTTTGAGGATACACTGGGCCTCCATGGTAAGTGATGACACCAGACAACTTCTCTCGCAGTTCAAATGACATATGAATTGGTGGAAGCCTGTCCTTGACCTTTTTATAAATGGTCTTGAAGCATTTGAGCCTTCTTTCTACTTCCATGGCACGTATAAAGTCCCATATCTCATCAGCAGCCTCATTTGAAATGCAATGCTTGGACACAATCTGCAAGTACCTGTTTGCAAACCTCTCATTTTTCAGAAGCTGATCATGGAGACTGTCCTCCTCCATTTGAGCTTGTATCAGCTCAGCAAGAGAGCTTTTCTTTAAGCTAATTGAGGAAAATGCAGAGCACAATGCAGAATCATCATACTCCATGAATGCATCAGTGTCATTGTCTCCAGGTGGTTCATCATAATTTTCCTCAACATCCATCAGCTGTAACAAAAAAGTAATAATAATTTGTGGATAAATTGTGGAAATATTGCTTAAATATTTACCGATGATGCAAACGATTCGTCCAAGTTGTTCTGCTGAATGACACTTTGAGCAGCCTCTTCTCCTATGCTGAAAGTTACTCCTTGAGCAAGTTTGCTATTTCCGGGTGCAGCAAAGATGTCCTTTTCAGCATTATCACGTCTTTCAAAATTGCAGCGATGGGCAGCCATGAATGCTGCAGAATCATCATCATCGGAGTTATCCTTACTTTCGTCTCCTGATGATGCATTATCTCGTGATTTATTGAGAGAATATTGTGAGGGCACTGTTTGCACATCATTACTTTGCCTGTGCTCAGGCAATTCGTTTTCCCACACATCATGACTTGTTCCCTCCAATGCCAAACTGTTTTGCAAACTAGAGTCATTGACAGTTTCATTGTCTCTGATCCCTCCAACAAGTTGATTTGCATTATTGGGCCTGCCACCACACCTCTCGCGAAGATCTCTGTCAAGACATTGTCTCCAAGTGGTATTGCTTTCAATTCCAGTCTGTGTTGCACACTCTTTGGCTTTCTCAATGATGAAATACTCTTCCTCATAGAAAATGGGGAACAAATCATCATCAGCATCATACTTGTAGTTGCTCAGTGTGTTGGGGTCAATCACATTTGTCAACTTCACATTTCCACGGATGACTTCTGAGATCGTCACATTATCGCTGGATATATTGGTAGCTTGTTGGACAAGATTATTTGCTTCTCTGAGAACAATTGAAGCAGGATTTTCTGGTTCCTCATCAGCTTTCTTAAGAAGATCACTTTCATTGGCTGCAATTACTCCCTTAATGCCATTGGAAACAGTAGTGATTATTTCAATCTCTATGGGAACAGTTTGCTGGCCCACTCTTTCAGCATCTTCCAACCGCCTAGACTTTTCACGCAATTCCTCTATGAGTGCATCCACTTCAAATTTTTGCCGTCGCCGTTTCCTCCTCATTCGCTCATTGACAGTGAGGACTCTGCTGTTGTCATCATCATCGTCATCCATTTTGGTGGACAATGCGGTCCTAAAATTGCAGAGATTGTAAAAATGTCGTCACGTATAATTATTGTAAGAATATCCAGCACTGAGTTCAAGCATATTTCATCTTTAGTAGTGCCTAATCCCTAATTTATTTAGTTTCAAACATTGTATTTCTAAAAAAATGTATCATGTTTAGTATTATCCTATGTTTATTGTGAGGATATCCAGCATATATAATTGGTCTAATTAATTACGTAATGGCATGTAATTGAGCAAAAATTAATTACCTTTAATTTTTTTGGTCCTTGATGTGTGATACGAAGTATGTGTTGTCCACAAAAATTGCCTTATTTCGATGTTGCGTGCTGTTTGGGAATCTTCCGTCAACTGGCGTGGGTGAAAAGTCAGCTGCGCGTCGGCCGGCAAACTCAGTCCCTCTTCAGCTTTCATAAAGAAAGGACGTGCGCTCAGAAAAACAAACAATAATTCTGCTAAATAATCGCACAATAATCGCTAAATTTACTGTGAGAATATTGAGTGATTATGTCTCGGTCTCCCAGTGAGGTGGGGAGTTACAACTCCAGTGCCAGTATATCGCCACATGAGAATGAAGAAGATCGAGTGTACAACCAAGTCATCATGGCAATGCTTGATGACGACCCTGTGTTCCAATTGGTACCTGTGGATATCATCTTTGACGATGGGCATGACTTAAAGTCAAAATTTGGATTTGACCCAACTGCACCCATGAACGAGATGCAGAGGAGCATAAGAAGAGAGATCGCGGTCTTTGGCAAAGTGGCTTATGCCACTATTTTTGCAAGAGTTGAAAGAGGTAAAGAAATTGCTAAAAATAACTCGTTGGATAAACTCAGGATAAACTCAGGATAAACCCTAATTTTCAGATGCACCAGTTATCTTCGTGTCTCAATACATACGTGATCTCTGCGCAGTGATCAGGAAGAGCGTTGGCTATGCCAAGTACGTCAAGTATGACGAAATGGTCATCCTAAATAGAGAGAAGATCAACAAGAGATGGACCTATGAGCCTAGAAAGAGCGCCAAAGACAAATTCACTGGCAGCCTCATTGAATCTGGCGCTACTGTGACCAGAACTGCTCGTGGAATTGATCCCACAACTGAAGAATCAGATGCTGGTCATGGAGCACAAATTCCAGATCGCGTTGACACCACTTCCTCTTTCATGATGCGAGTTTCAAAAAAGCTAGCTGAACAAGAGGTGACTTCATAATCACTAAATATTCTCACAATATATTTAATGCTAACTTAATGATAGGTTGGTAAAGCCACAGCGTCGACCTCAGGCAGAGGGCGAGGAAAATCCACTGAGCCTCAGCCTACAACAGCAAAGGCAACATCTGGGACTACAAGGTCAAAGTCTGCAGCCCCATCACCATTGAAGGCAACTCCACGGAAGTCACAGAGGAAAGGTGTTTATAAGCCCTTAAATATTGTCGCTTCACCAAGCATTACCACAGCTGGCAAGAAAAATGTGCCTTCAAAGCCTCCAGCGCCACCAAAAAAGCCACCACCACCCAAGAAAGCAGTGGCAACAAAGAAGGCTGTGGAGCCAGCAATTTATAATGCGCCCAAGAAGTTGCCACCACCAAAGAACCCACCAAGAAATGCCGCTAAAAAAACTGTCCGTAATCCCTCAATATCCTCACGATCTACCTCACAATCACCCGAGAAAACCTTGAGGCCTGAGAAACAAACAGTTACTCAAATTGGTGAATCCAGCGGTGAGGAAGAGCAAGAGGTAACTCCTCCAAGAGCAGCATTGGTTGACACCACGTTTGGTGTCAATACACCTCCACCATCAACTCATGAGCCAGCAACTGAGACTGTGACAACAGGTGGAAATACTACATTTGCGCAGGCAGGCACTTTAATCCATGACACTCCAAGTGCATCTGAACAAGATCCTAATACAACATTTGTGGGATCTCCAGCTGTTTTGCAGAAGTCAGCAGCAAAATGCTCTGGTGGATGCTTCAATGAAGAAGTCCTTGCAGCCATCACAAAAGGGGTTGTGAGAGAACTTGAAGTAAAACTCTTAATATTCTCACAATATATTTGATGTTTAAGGGAAGTTTATATTTTTAGGAGATTCGTAAGAAGGAGAAGGAGGCTGAAGGGAAGAAAGAGAGTCGACTGTCTGTGGCAGTAAATAGCGTCCTGAAGTCAAACAAGGAGATCAAGGATCAACTATGTGCTCTCATGCAAGACCATCACGATTTGATGGAGAAACTAAGGATGCTGGGAGACACTCACGCTGAAAAGAAGACAAATGTCTCCACAATGATCAATCGTCTGCTTCCATTTGATACTTGTGGACCAGCTAGTGATGTTATTTTGGCTTGTGACTTCATCCAGATGGCTCTACCAGCAATAATTTTGCCTCACATTGAAAAGATCCCGACTGGAGATATCAACAAGAGCATTTGCCAGTCAGTGATGCTCGTCTTGTTCAGCAGATATGCCATCTACCATTTCATCATTGGTGATTGTAAGAAGTAAGTAATTATCAATGGATATATCCTGAAAATATTTAAAGTATATTGTTTGTTGCTTTGCAGTAGCACAAAAGCTTTCTCTTGCCTCAAAAGGCCTGTTCCGGCAAGTGTACTGAAAGTTGTCATCCCAGCTGTTGTTCAACTTGTTGCCAAAAAGTTCTCGGCTAAGGGACGCCAAACAAAAGAGAACATGAAGCTAATCCGAAGTGGCATGTCTGACTTGTTCAGTAACAACAAGACCACCTTTCTTTCATGGTTGAATGACTACTGCAAAGACACTAAGGACTTGTTCAAGGCTTTGTACTTAGGAGACAAAATCTTCTTTGAGAGCAATCGGGTAAGCAAACAATATATTGCTAGATAATTGTAAAAATAATTAGAGTTAACTTTTTAGCACTTGTACGGTGATGACGCTGAGTTCATTTCTGAAAGGGAGCATGTTGCAACATTGTTGCAAAGAGAGAGCCACAGGAATCTTGTTGCTGCAGAGAGGAATGGCTACATCAAGCCAGAGGGAAAAGTACCCTTTGCCCCACCGGAAGAAGCCATTTTGAATGTGCGAAAGAACATTGGCACAGATGCCATGACTGTCCGTGAGGCCATTCAGTGGATCTTTGATGTGGTCGAGGTTGGTGGAAAGGACATCAGGAAGATCAAGTTTGAGAAGATTGATGCAGTTCCAAATGTAAAAGTTCTTTATTTTTGCAATATTCTTAGGATATATTTTACAATTACTTTAGCTTGACGAAGTTTTTGCTGATGAGCTGAAGAAAAGGCTTATTAGCCAAGGTGAGGGAAGCAAGCGTCAGCAAATACAGCAGCAGCAACCTGAAGTGCAACAACAACAACAAGAGCCCCTGGAACAGCAGCCAGGACCATCGAGAAAGCAGAGAACAACTAACTCTGTCAAGAACATAAAGCTGGCAAGAAAGATGGATATGGCTTCGACTGAAAGGACTTCAAAGTCAACCTCAGGCTCATCAAGTGCTGGCCAAATGGTAATTGATGAAGAGCAACAGGAGGACGAAGTCTTTGATGATGAGAGTCCAACTGCTAAGAGAAAGAGGATTCAGAAAATTGAGACCAATAGGAAAAAGAAAAAGGTAAGCGATAAATATATTTAGTGATAACCTAGCAATTATTGAACGAACATTATTTAGGTCGATGAGGAATCTGCCACTGAAACAGATGATGAGGGAGAAATGTCATCAGGAGAAACAAGTGAAGAAGGACAGGACGATGCTTACTTGCAAGAAGCAACTGAAGAGGTTGAAGAGGACAGCCAAGAAGGAGAAGAAGAGGGACAACATGAAGGAGAAGTGGAAACAGGGGAAGACAATCCAACTTCCTCAAATGTACCTGCATCGCACAATGAACCTTGCAATGATCCTGAGACTATTCCAACCTCTCAAGCTCAGTCACCTCCTGTAAGTCCTGATCATAATTCCTGCTGCATTTCTTCAAATGACAACTTTCTTTTAATTTTTTTTAAGGAAGAAGACGAGTGATATGGCTCATGACATAAGATGACGATCAATCAATCAATGACTCAATTATTTTTGGAAATTCTACATTTTGGCATATGGCTTGATCTCAAGCAAAATTTTATAGTTACTATACAATAGTTAAATCTGTTGAACACATAATGAATTATTGGATATTAGTTTATTATAATTAATATCAATGGATGCACAATCAATTCAAAACAATTTGCAATAAATATTTTGATCACTTTACACAACAACCACAGAATATAACCTGCTATTATTTAGTGAGTATGCAGCAATATTGACAATAACCATAGAATAACTGCCAAATAGTTTGCCATCGATTCTTGCATTATTCTTCCATTGAGCTATTGCAGGACAGTGAATCAAGCTGCGCCGAACCATTCAATTGCGCTATCTGAAAAGTAATGAGAGAATTTTTTGAAAATAAACTTGTATTTTATTGTGAGATTTCACCTAATGTTGTCAAGTTATCTACGGATACCAATCTCTAAATATTCTAAAACACAATTATTTATAGACTATTGGGAAAATTAAGTAAAATATATTGTAGATATATTAAGTGATTATTTGACAAAATATTTAGCATTCACTCAAAGTATTTTTTGCACAATATTTGATGATTATTCTTGAATATGCCTTTACAATGGCAAAATGGAGCTAAATATTTTCTCTAAATAACTAAGACATAAAGGTTACACGCTATGAAGTAAAATGTTTAGGAATACTTAGCATGAATCATGAAATATTCTTGAGTATTTTTGCTCAGAAATTCTGGTGGGGTATATACTAATGGTATATGCACTTCTCCCGCTACTAAACTACTAAAAAGCAGTAGACCACGTTCAACATTAGCGAGAAGTTTGTTAATTTGTGCGAAGCTGCATGCCAATGTTTGCGCACAAGAAAAAACACAACAAGAGCGAAGAGCTCATATGTCCTAGCCCCACAAAAAAGACAAGTGGCTTTTTTACCATGAATGCTCCCTTTTATTTTTTGGATGCAAAAGCAGTTTTTTGCAGGAATAGATTCTGTTTTTACTTTGTTTCACAACCGCCGGTGAGAAAGTTGGAGTGAAATTGCACATGCAAATCTGAAATCACGCACATTGCTCCTAAATCGATCAAAAAACAGCTTCTTTATTTGCTGATTGACCTTCCTTCAAACTGGCATTATCACTCTCGCTATTTTAGCATATTGCAAAATATTAGGAAGGTGTCAAAAATTCTACGCAACCGCGCTCTTTTGTAGGCTTACTAAAAAAAGAATTATTACGGTCATTTGCGGCTGGCGGTGCTGGCAAAATCTCATCAAATAAAAAACTAGTACTTTTTGTTTCCTTTACAGAGAAAAATGATGAATACGAAGAAGAGGGAAAATTATGGGAGTTATCATCACCGGAAGACAATTTTTCCCACTGGCCAGGATGGCGCTGAATATGCCACGAGTGATGTTGCGAAAAGTGGCCGCTAGATTTCGCTAGTGCCCCTCTTTGCCTAGTTGTGTGTCACTGTGTGCGTTTTCCCTCTTATTCGGGTGGGAACTTCCTTGACAATGCAAACAAGACTTTCAGATAAGCCCTGTTGCTGTAACAAAGCAGTCTCGATTTACATGAAAATAGTGACACAATAGGAAAAGGGTCGTTTGAAACGCGCGAGCCGACTTCCTGTTCCAGCAGTAGAAATGGCCAAATTAGCGCTGCTACTTTGATTAGCTCAGAGCGCTGGATTTCTTATCAGTTCTGACAACTTATGACCATTAGACACAAAAGCGAGCGGGTCGTAAATCAATGCGATTGTTTGACGCCCTGGGGCTGCTAAAAATGCGCCATTCTCGGGTATATCTTGGCACTTGATAATTACTGCAGCTTCTGATACGGTGTTTTTAAATAAAAGTTGCATTCTTCAACAAAAGAATGCACACAAGAAACGTCGTAAATCTTCTGTCGGATGATTCATGACGTTTTAATTAATCCTTGTGGTATTTCAGCATCTTGCCTGCAGCCAACGCGCAAATTACGACTGTTTCTTCCACTTTTTGCGCTAGCACACAACTACTTTGAGAACTCGCCAAAAAATGCTGGCCAAAAAATAAATGGGTTATCTCTGTCTGTTACCTCATGAGATTGTCCACGGAGTTGGACATCTTTTGCGGAAGAAGCGCAAGTTGGCTTTTTTTCTTGGCCCGAATATATGAGAAGTTTGTTTGGTTTTCACATTTGACAAAATGTACCTACTCGCCAACAGGAAACCAGAAGGCTCAAATCGCCACTACTAACTACTGCACTACCACCACTGAGCCTACAGCCTACAAAATCTACTCCATGAACTACTAGCAGCTGAGCACGCTGGGGACGCACCCGCACAAAAATCCACATGTTGTCACGCGCTTCTTTTGGGAAAAGTCTCTTTGCCTTGAGGCTGACTCATGCCGCGATTCGCACATGCGAATCCTCGATTGCCTTTTTATGGCTGAAATAGGCCCACAGCTGCTAAATTGAAGCTTCAAATTAGGCGGAAAAATCCGGCTCGAAATTTAAAAGTGGAAAAACTTTTTTACATAGCTTTTCAGGGACCTCATTTTTAAAAACTTTTCAGGTTAATATACTGAAATTTTCAATGGTATGTAGTAGGTTCAATAAGTTCATTTTCGGTGAGAGTCTCACTTTTTCGAGGAGAACCCCACCGTGTCGGCTGTACATTGTTGATGGTCTCTCAAGCGCTCTCGAAATTACACATGTGAACTCGCGCGCGGCTACAAAAGAAACTCGCAAACTGATAATAAAAACTATTCATGGTTCGGTAATTACGCGCATTGCATTGCATCGTCACTACTCCACCCTCTAGTGCGATTTTGTCCTCGGAATATTCATGAAGAACTGCTCGTTTAGATGCGCCTAAATCATGAAATCCAGGCGCAATTTCTCGACGTTCATTATTCCAGGTAAAATCATTTGGGTGGGATCGAACGCGAGCAGGAAAAACGTAGCGGTAAATACGATCATCGCCAATGCAATGGCCAGCATAGCATGGCAACTTTAGCAGCGCAAAAGTTTGCGTCCATCGGCATAAAGCCCTAATTAAAAAGCATGATAACGCCGCGCACGAAGCAATTTTACGGTATCATGGATTAATTGCTCGATCGTGGAAAGTAATTATTTAAAGCGTTGTGCTGAGATAGAAAGCATCGATTATTGATAATTTTTCGGACACGCCCTTAACTGAAAGTGTCAAGATTCGGATTAGAAAAAATACCTTATATGTCTTTTAATTGAGGAATAGTGCGCCTGACGTGCCGGTGCGGCAGGGGCGCGAGTGCGCGATTCTGCTGCAAGCCAACTCGCGCGGACGTCAGCTGACTGCTTAGCCCAGTCACAGCAAAAGCTCAAACCATCTTTCAGTCCATCATGGCGTTGTGTTACGTCCCTCATACGATGTGGCACATTGTGTGTGAGCCTCTTGTTTGTCAATCATGACGCAATTCAGCTGCATTCTCTAATAGGCTCTGGGCCTGAGAGCTAACAATACTTTAGGAGGCGCAGGGGGCCCGTCAAGAAAACAGCTTGTAAGGAAATAAAATTCTTCATTCAAGAAGCCGTGAAAGCATGGCTTTCACAAAATGCGAACGGGCATTCCTTCCACTTTAATTGAGTTGAATCGCCGCACTTGAGGAAAAAAGCCTTGGAAATTCTTTTCGTTTTGCAATTTCAATTTCAAGCTACATAACCATTGCTGCACAAAAAGAAAATAGCATGTTGCCCATAAATATTCATAGATGCTTAAAGCCTAGTGCAGACCTGGATTAGTTGCTCATAATGCCAGTACATTAGCCTCTCGTGGATCTGGCTTTTTTTATATACATATATTGTGGCACCAAGGGAAAGTCGACTGTGGATTGCTTCCACAGTCGAGAAATGCTGCCAAAACTTTCTCGAAAGGTCGGCTAGCCGGCTCCGCTTAGATCAGTTCACAAGGGGTTAGAGGTAAACCAATTTAAAAGGTTTTAGCAGGCCACCAATTTGAACAAAAAAAAAATTGGGAAACTGATAACGTAGGGCTTTCAACATCAAGGCTTCTGCTAAAAATGCCATGTAGTGTATTAGAAGGCTTAATTTTACATTCAATCAACCGCGCGTGAGAGATTTTGCATGCTGCTTCGCTCCTTTATGTCCCTTTTATTTGTCAGCGTCCTTGCAAAGTTCCAATAAAAATGGCGATATTACCCGGGGCCAAAACCTCCTGGCCACAAAATATATACGTATACGAAAAGTTGATATCAAACAGGTCAAAGAGAGATTGGAAAGAGGGGCATTTGATTGCATCAAAGCATTTTTTCGATGCAATTTTCCCCTGTGGAAACCAATATCATGTCCTAGCTAGGCCACAAACAGCCTTTGCTTCCTGGCAAAAAAGCCAGCCTTAAATTGTTTTGATTTTGACCAAAAACAACACAAGAATCCAGATTTCCCCTTTTGTCAGTTCATGTAAAAAAGGCTGATAAAAAATTGAGGCAGAGTGGCCACAAAGGCTGTAAAGCAAAATTCAGAGTCTATTACAGGAGTGCTTAACTATAAAAAACAGGGCACAGCAGAACCTTTGGCCCATATTGCACTAAGATATGCTGGTACTTGTAAAATAAAGCCATATCTAATTTGCAAAGGTCTTTCTAGAATTCCCTGACCTTGAGGCCAATTTCATCAACTTTGCACATCTGAGGTCATGAAAACGAGCCTCTAGAGGCTCGTTTTATTAATTTTTCGTCCTGTTTTGAAGAACGCCCAGCTCGAACCTCAAAGCTAGCGACAAAAATAGCCCAAGCTTTTTGCCTTTTCTCGTCAGATTTTTGCAAAATGTTGGCAAAGTCTTGGAGCTTTATTTAAGCTTCATTATGCATTCGGCCAGCAATTTACCTGATTGACAGCTCGGGCAAATTCATACAAAAATGTGCAAATTGTTGAATGAGGACTTTTTTGCTTTATTTAGTATTATATTAGAATTTCCTTGAGTTATAGTATGAGATATCTTTTACCTGCACTTATCAACCGCATTACACTTTGAGCCCTTTTAGTAAATTAGCGCTTTTTTGGCCAATCAGAGCGAAGGGAAAAAATTTGGATGACTTCAGCGCTACCAGATATTAACATTTCTAGTATACATTTTGGCCTGGCGTATTTTTGCGTTCAATCCAAAAGCCATTTTCTAATGTAAATAGAATGTAAAAACTAAAATCTAGAATACTAGATAATATTATACGTTTTATCTTTGGAAGTAGCACCTCGTCTTCATTACCCAGCTTAGAGTGACAAAAGTAAGTCCCATGGGAAAAGTCCTCTATCGTTTCCAATCACACAGAGGGAAAACTGACTTGAAAACCCACCAATGTTGGCGCTCCCAAATGGTCAATTAAGCGCATTAATGCAATCAAACACATCCAATGCGTTGTTCACAAAGTGGCCTCCTTTTTTGAGATTGAAACATTTTACGCTCTGCTGAGCAAATAGGCTGACCCTCCGAGTTAATGCAGTAGTATAGTAATGTGCTACCTCAGCAAAAATAATGTCACATGTGCCTACCTTTTTTTCTCGAAGTTGTCTTCTTCATTGGGATTATTTCCAGCTGTAGTCAATGTTTTCTTTGTATTTTTGCCAAAAATCACCCTTTTTGGCGGCGGCGTGCACTTTTCGATTTGGGATTTGTGTCACGCAAGGTAAAAGGAGAACTGACTGGCATAAAGCGCTTTTTTCTGCCTTGTTTCAAAGTGTGTTCACCCACCGCGGTAATCTGGCTGAATTTGCAAACTTTTGGGGGATAAAAATAATTTATGACGCGCTCTCATAGGCTACGATGGTATTCAAAATACAGTAGTGTCTTTAAACGCAGATTCGCTAAAGTTTGCGTAATGCTCACACTTTCCTTACATCACACATCTTGTGTTATGAAATGCTAAATTATGCACAAACACTGAATAATTCAAGTAAATCTGATTTTGCCTGCGTAAATTACACGCGCGTGCGTTGATGTGTCAAAAGTAATGGTACTCCTGGTACTTATTCACTGATCATTAATTATTACAGCCTAATTCACATATGCCACTGCGTTATTACGTAGCACAAATACAAAAAAAACATACCCATAAATCTACGAGTGAAAAGCTCTCAAAGGCTATGTATAATTACTGTCAGCTTAGCCAAATGTATCCAAACAGCTGACGTACTACGTTAGTAGTGACGTGAGTTGAAACCTTTTTTGTCATGCCATTCCACCATTTAACCCGCTTTTGCTCAAGTTCTGGCCTCTGTATTCATGATACAAACTATATGCTAGGAAGCGAAAGCTTGCGTTTTGCTCTACTTCTTCCATAACTCGCACCTGGTGCCAATTTTTTTTGCCCATATTATCTGAGAACGATGAAGTCTGCATTAAAAATGCAAATATCATCATGTGCAATGAAAATGAGAACATTACGTGGCATAAGCAGGTCAATATTAGCAACTCGACTGTATCGCTGTATCCATGAGTTACAAGATTGTCTAAGATGCGTTCTATTTCTGTAGCGTGAACACACTTTGCATGAATGTACCAGAATACTGTTGAATGCTCACGTGGCCTAGACCCAAAGTGAATAAAGTGCCACTCTATATGCAATCAAGTCAGCTGGACTAGCAAGATTAATGATGGCTTTCCACTATGTAGTACAAGTAGCTAGCCCTTCTGATCAGTGCTACGCATGTACTTCAGCCAGGAAAGCAGTGGCAAATATTCACCTAGTGTAATCTATCCAACTTTTCCCCATTGGTTTCACATCATTTCTTCTTGGCGAGTTGCTATAGCTTGCAAAAGATCTGCAGTGTTTCGTCTTCTAGCAGTTCTATAGCAGCTGATTGATGCGCATCCTACCTGAAAAAAGACAAAAGTGAAAGCAGAAGAAGAAGATGCTTTTTTCGCACATAAACCAGAAAATTGCTGCTATCCATCTCACGGCTGTATCGGATACAGCTAAGCTCTCTTTTTAATCTATCTATTGATTTTGGCATAGAGTAGCTGAAGTGCTACAACACAATTGTGCCACTGATTGATAGATTGTATGTGGTCTTGGATGCGTCAGAAATCTGACATATTTCAGATTTTTGCTCGCGCGCGCACGCGCTCGAGAACGCTCGATCATCTTCCCTTAGGGTAAGACTGATACAGCTATATCTTTTTACTTAAATACACCTACTCTCATTATTAGACAGGTCTCGTAATGAAAATTGATTGCCTCAATGATGCGACGTAAAGCCACATTTTACACTTTGAGTCTTTTGACGCGTGCTGGCTTCCGTTTCCCTTAGGATACATTTGTATGTACTACTAGCATCAGTTGCAGGATCTGGAGCAATAAATTTCCATGAAAATACAGATGTGCAGCTTTTGCTATTATAGCTACACTCCTGTTTTTCTCGTAGACTATGCCTTTTTTGAAGACATTAAAAACATTGCATGCATCAATCTCTTCAGCTGTCGTTTAGCAAATACACATCCTTATTGCTACTTTTTCCATAACATAGTAGTACATGCATTGGCAATATGTTTTCTCTAGCTACACTTCTCCTAACAGAAATAACAAAAAACTCTTCTTGTACCAGACTGAGCCTTTAGGGAAACCGAAAAAGCAACTGCCAATAAATGTTCATCTATACATGAAAACACCATATAATCACGTCACAATTGTGGAGCTGCTACTCTAACTTTTATTGCCGTGATGGATGAGTGATCAACAGCCCAAGTACTATAATGGAGCAGCCCTTTTTTGCTACCAGAGCGAACGAGGCAAGGAAACAACGTTGTTGCCTTGAAGAAAGCTGCTTTGGAGTATTAAATTCTCTTTATAGATAAAAGGATGCTTCGTCTACTGCTACTACAACTGTAGTAGTAGTATATGCCTGGCAATAAGGAGGGTCTTATTTTCTTGCTCTCTCTCCACTAATGCCCCTTTTTTCTCTTCAGCGAAAAAGTCTCACAAAAGCCTAATTGGAAGAAAATAACGATAAGACTCGTAGCTCTACATTTCCTGGTATTTGGAATTTAAATGGATTTCCAAGAATATCAATTGATGCTGTAGAAAACTATGTTGCTGTATTTTCAAATGATTGGCTGTAATTGAATTTTTGTGCTGCTATACTATGTACGTGATAATATTATCATCAGCAGACCAAAATTGAATTTTTACAGATGCACAGCTCTCTACTGTATCTTGCGCCTTACGTACTGCATATCTGTGGAAAATGTGTGACTAATGACTTGATCACTGTGGGTCGCTGACTGATCTGGCGGAAACGCAATCAAAACGATCCTGACTTGAGGCCTGGATTATTATACATTTGATCTAAGATAACTTTGCTGAATACGAAACGCGTCTTTCGCTTAGGAAAGCTCCTTCGCTGTTTGCTGTATTATTGGTGTATTAGCAACCAATCCCGAGGGGGGAAACGGAAGTGTCTCCAAAATTACCCAAGTAATCAACCTAAAAGGAACTAAAAAGGAAATCACTATTTTTGTCTGCAGTTGTTTGCTCGTATGTTTGGAATAATGTGTTCCATAATTAATAAACCACGCAAAAAAAGTTTGGATAATCTTCCTTCGCCAAAGTTTGGACCAGAACCTTGTAGCAGATGTAGCTAAATAAGTGAATGTACCAATTTGTCTTGATTTGTAAGCTCCTTCTGTTGATGTTGATTCAGCCGGAAAACGTCCAATATTTTGCCTGCTTTTTGCTATATTGGAACATCAAGGATATAACTTAGAATAAGACTCATAATAGTTTTGACATGTTTAGTTGCTGAGACCTTCAGTTTAGATTGTGGTGCGGGGGGTCGTTTTGGCGCTTTCGGTAAGAAAATGGTGCGTTTTAGGGAGATCTCACTGGCGCAGGAAAACCAATACAAAAATGAAAACAAGGCACGTCCAGCTATGGACAAATATTATCTTACTTTGTTTGACTTACTAATCAAGGTATTTTACCATATCTTACCCCAACCAGACAAACGGACTGTATTTTCTCGGTAGTTTATCCATTTCAAAAAAGGGCCTGGCAAATGTGACGCCAGGATTTGACACAAATGAGGCATTGCTTTTTTTGACTATAGGCCTACCCGATTTTTTTTGCTCAGCTCTTCAGGGGCCTATGGGGTCGCCAAAACACAAAAGATTTTTTCTCTACGTGCCCGGGAAGTCCCTCAAATCGACGATTTTTATCCGCCTTGCCATCCGCCATTTCGCGAATTTTTTTTAACCCGGAGTTTTAATTTTTCCGTTAAATTGCCGCGCGTTAATTTCGTTGCGCTCCCCGTTGTGACGTCATCGTCATTCACAGTTCGTGAAAAACAGCTGATTTTCTGCCCAACAGAAAAAATAAAAATAAAAAAAGGCAGATGAAACAACTCTCAACATTCTTAGTGAAAAAGCCTCGAATTCGGCCGTCAAAGCAGCCTCAACATTCACAGTCAAAAAGCCTCGGATTCGGCTATCAAAAGGCCTCGGATTCGGCTATCAAAAGGCCTCGGATTCGGCTATCAAAAGGCCTCGGATTCGGCTATCAAAAGGCCTCGGATTCGGCCGTCAAAGCAGCCACAACATTCACAGTCAAAAAGCCTCGGATTCGGCCGTCAAAAAGCCCCGGATTCGGCCGTCAAAAAGCCTCGGATTCGGCCGTCAAAAAAGTCTCGGATTCGGCCGTCAAAGCAGCCTCAACATTCACAGTCAAAAAGCCTCGGATTCGGCCGTCAAAAAGCCTTGGATTGGGCCGTCAAAGTAGCCTCAACATTCAGTCAAAAAGCCTCGGATTCGGCAGTCAAAAAGCCTCGGATTCGGCCATCAAGTAGCCTCAAAATTCACAGTCAAAAAGCCTCGGGTTCTGCCGTCAACGCAGCCTTGGATTCGGCCGTCAAAGCAGCCTCAAAATTCACAGTCAAAAAGCCTCGGATTTTGCCGTCAAAAAGCCTTGGATTCTGCCATCAAATAGCCTCAACGTTCACAGTCAAAAAGCTTTGGATTTTGCCCGGAAATGTGGGGAATTGGGGGCTCTGAAAGTCAATTTCAGCTTAGAGTCCTTGGAAAATTGACTCTTGTTAATACACTGACTGGACTCATTGAGAGAACTGTGTGCAATTTTGCTGAAAGCTGCTTTGCATGTTTTCCCTGATGGCCAGGGAGATGCTGAATGCTTGAGACACAACTCAACCAGATGAGCTTGACCTTGTCAATGTCCCTTCAGAGTCATCCCACTTGGTCCTAGATGATGAGCCATCCATAGCAGATGTATCTGAAGAAGAGGAACCAGAAGAAGCTATGGATGTTGATGAGGAGCCCTTGGACAGCTTCAATTATCAGGCTCAAAGTGAGTAGCCTTTTTAATTGTCACTCTCTTAGGATGGAATTTGACTGTATTTTTATATTACAGTTCATGCAATTGGCATTGGTGGAATACTTGCAATACCAACAATGGGGGAGTCTGCTAGATACCAGCTGGTGTCAGCTATTGAGCACAAAGGCTCTTTGGATTCAGGGCACTACACTGCTCATGTCCTTGATGACAGCTCATTTTTTAAGGTGGATTGAGGCAATCCCATAAAGATGTCTACTGGAGTTTCAAAATGCCAAGTGTTTTTGTATAAAAAACTGTGATAAACACAATATATTTAATAGCAACATTTAAGATGATTAAATATTGTAGTTGAGCAACTTTTATTTATCAAGTCCATTAGAATAAAGGTATCCTTAAGCTGCACACTAGAGTGGCTTTCTATCTTTGACTACGCTTTCCAAAGTTCTTCTATTTAGTCATATTTGGAGTCTTATAAAGAAACTGCCTTTTGGTTATAAAGACACTGCCAGCTCCGTGCGTCTAGGCCTGCTCCATCATCGCAAAGCCGAATCCGAGGCTTTTTGACTATGAATATTGAGGCTGCTTTGACGGCTATATCCGAGGCTTTTTGACGGCCGAATCCGAGGCTTTCAGACAGTGAATGTTGAGGCTTCTTTGACGGCCGTATCCAAGGCTTTTTGACATCCAAATCTGAGGCTTTTTGACTGTGAATGTTGAGGCTGCTTGATGGCCGAATCCGAGGCTTTTTGATGGCCGAATCTGAGGCTTTTTGACTGAATGTTGAGGCTACTTTGACGGCCCAATCCAAGGCTTTTTGACGGCCGAATCCGAGGCTTTTTGACTATGAATGTTGAGGCTGCTTTGACAGCCGGTTCCAAGGCTTTTTAACGGCCGAATCCGAGGCTTTTTGACTATGAATGTTGAGGCTGCTTTGACAGCCGGTTCCAAGGCTTTTTAACGGCCGAATCTGAGGCTTTTTGACTATGAATGTTGAGGCTGCTTTTACGGCCGAATCTGAGGCTTTTTGACGTCCGAATCTGAGTCTTTTCTGTGAATGTTGAGGCTGCTTTGACGGCCGAATCTTAGGCTTTTTCACTATGAAGGCGCAGGTGTGGCCCATGAAATATCCTTGGCCTCCACAATGTTGGCTGATGTCAGAGGAAGCTGTCCATGGGTTGGCAGTCACGCCCCGGCCACGCCCTCCATTTCGGCCTCCTTTTAACCGGATTTCTGCACGTTTCCTCATCAAATGATTGGCTCCTTTCTCCAGCAGTTTGGCCCAGTTTTTCGTCAAAATCGGCTTTTTATATTGCTGTAATGATGGCTAGAAAGTCAAGGGAATTTTGGCCCAGTTACCCCTTCAATGTCGGCTCTTTTTTTCCAGTAATTGTCACCAAAAAGTCTTGGGCATTTTAGCCTCAAGCCTCGAGCCTCAAATTCTGCACACATTGCAGCTGTAGCAGTTGTTTTCTTTTCGCAGCTTACAAACAAAGTGACGTCACGCTGTGCGAGTCTGCGAGATGCGACTGTTAAGTAATTAACGCGCGACAATTTGACGGAAGAAATATTAAATCCGAATTTAAAAAATTGCGAAATGGCAGATGGCAAGGTGGATAAAAATCGTCGATTTGAGGCACTTCCCGGCCACGCAGAGAAAAAATCTTTGGTGTTTTGGCAACCCCATGGGGCCCCTGAAGAGCTGAGCAAAAAAAATCGGGTAGGCCTATAGTCAAAAAAAGCAATGCCTCATTTGTGTCAAATCCTGGCGTCACATTTGCCAGGCCCTTTTTTACGAATTTCAAAATTTTTTTATAAAAATAATATTCCTCATTGTTTTAGACTATATAATATCATATTTATTAAGCATTTTTATCAATATCTTTCGATATATGATTTCTTAAAAATCTTCGTTTCACTCAATTTTGACCCATAAATAAACTTTTCTGTTTAAGGTTAAATTTAATTTTTTCCTTATCCTTGCTGATTGTAACGCTATACTAAATAAGAAAATGATTACTTTTTTTAAATATTGTTGATTTTTGAATTACATATTTTTGTGTATTTAATTAGTATTTTTGTGTTTAACTATACCTGCACTGTTGTTATATTTTAATCAGTACATTCATTTATGTTCACTTCATAAAATTTAATAATTGTTATCAGTAGTAAATGGATATAGAATGCATATAAAAATTAGTATTATTTCTAACTACCAATATAGTGAAAAGTTGGTACTTTATGTGTCCGGAATACCTCGTATATCCAATTCCACAGTCAGTATTATCACTGTCAATTCTCAAAAGGAGCACCCCATACAGTCAGTATGCTAGATCGCTATGAATGCCATTTCAGACTGTGCTCTCAATCAGTGGCGGCTCAAAAGTCACATAGAGAAAAGTCTGTATTTTATCGGTCTGGAATACCTCTTATATCCAATTCCGCAGTCTGTATTATCAGGTTGATTTAAATCTAACTTAGTAAACTGTTCAGAGATGGCTCTGCTTGCAATTCAATAATTAGTGAAATTGTTCTTATCAATAACTTTTAATGGTTTTAAGATTTCAAAAATCATCATTAATAGATGTTGTTTAGAACAGCATAAAAACTGAGTTAGAAATTATCATGCTTCTTACTTTATCATAAAAACTGAGATTTTTAGAATATTTCAATATTTTAATCCATGTACCACAATCACTATAACCCACTCTATAATTTCGAATTAGAACTTTTTATGTCTGAAAGACTTATTCATGAAATGAATCATAGGACTTGACTGGAGTGAGCCTATCAGCCTACAAATATCAGGCTCACTTAAAAATTCAAGACATGTTTCTTTTCAGGATTAATATGCACATTTTAGTTGCTCAGTAGATACGGCATATAGTTAATTGTAGACCTACTCGAGAAGAGACTGTTATATTAGTAAACAATGAAAACAGAGTTTAGAAATTAATATGAGTATTTATTCCGTTTTTTATAGCAACAAGTCTTGATGCATATTGAATTATTTTAACTAATATAGTGAGTGAAATTACATTTTTACTAAAAAAAAATCAGAAATAATACTAGACAGATTATTTTTAGAATTTTTTTTAAAAAAGGTGTATTTTTTCTTATTAAAATTGGTACAGAGGGGATAAAAAATGGATTTTTATTTTCTTATAAGATTTTTAAATGTTAATAACTCAGAAACTAAGCATAAATGAATGATTTTTTTACTTGATATGGCATCACTGGGATGCAGGCTTTGCATTTTTTATGATTTTAAAATCGTAGCATTAATTTTAAAAAATCAGTATTCAGCAAATCATATGTTTATTCAAAGCGTTACACGTTTTTCGGTAGTAATGCCATATACGACTTATTTCGAACCCAGTATTAATTTAGTATAAACTCAGTACTATTTTTCAGTTTGTCTGGTTGGGACCTAGCTGCTGCTCAAAGTAATGCAGCATAATACTTTTTGGTATGAAATACTGCGCATAAGTTTATTTTTATTTACAGAGCCTGGTTGATCTTCTGCGAAGAATTTCCCAAGGAACAACATTGAATTTCTCATTTCATAAAGTTGAGCCAAGTTAAAGTTGGGCCTAACAATTTTGATCAACTTGAAATTGAAATTGTTGGACATGCAGCAAGGAGTTATTTATTTAGGCTTGGATCATGCTGAGATTAACTGCAGACTACTGCATGTTTTCATAGGAGGGAAAAAAATACCTTCGCTCCCAAAAAAGTCTAGTGGGTGAAAGCAAGCAGAAATGTACTTATGTGGAAGGCATAACGCCAAGTGTACTCCATCATTTCACAACCTAAACTCATGACAACCAAAAAAGCACATCTTTCATATTTTCGTGAAGAGAAGCTTCTCCCTTCGTCCACAAATATCCTGGTTTAACACTAAGCTGAGCATTGTAGTCGAGTGTACTTTATGGATTTTTTAAGCCATGCAGACGAGAGAGAGTACATAAAATACACTCTTCATCTTGAATATACATGTCAGTCGCGCGAGCTGCGATTATGTGGAGACCACACTAAGACCTAAGTTTTAATGCATACATACTGTTTACGTTTTACAACCTAACAACAAATTTTTAATACCTAAGGCAGATTAGCTGGAGACATCTTTGTACCTGTGTTTTAAGATCTAATGGCGTACGTTCTATGGTCTAATATGGTGGTTTTTTGAACGCATAAGGGATTTTTTCATGACAATTTGGATCTTTTGCTCTCAATTCAGGTTGAGAAATTTAAAACTCATCATCAGAAAATCGACCTTAGAATAATTTCGGCCTTTTTTGCCTTGCTGTGGACTTTTTCCCATACGCCCCCTTGGTTCCTTGGAAAATTGGGGTGAAGTTGGTTTTGGGGCAAGGGCTCTGGGCTCAATAAAGAAAAATCAGTTCAAATCGATTTACTATCAAAATTAGGGACTTTTAACGTGCTGTCTCTGTTAAAGCATATTCTTAGATCATAGTACTAATGTGAAAAGTCTCTTCTAGCTACTAAATAAACTTAGAGAGCGGACAACGAAATCCGCAAGTTTGCGCTGGTTCCTTTCACGTAACCTTTTAAGCAAGTCGGAAAGATATATTTTCTGTCTACAAAACCTAGGAAGCGGGCATGGGGAGCGGGAAAAACCAAAACACAATTTTAATTGTTTGAATAATTATTGAAATTAATACTTTTGTTTGTGAAAAATTAAATGCTATATTCTTTAGCTTAGAATTCAGGTTTTTCCTTCGAAAAAATCATTTTAGATTCTAAATCAAGGTACGCAATTGCCTCAGATTTCTTTAATCGCATTCAAAAGGAACCATTATTGAAATTGACAGCTGATACCTCAATGCTTGATTTTGGCGTTGGCCACTCTCTAAGTTTATATAGTAGCTAGTCTCTTCTAATCTTCCATTTAGGTTTAAAAATGACGCCTTAAGGTCTCAAAACAGGCGCCATTAGATCTTAATACTTAGGTATCAAAACGGACCCCTTTTTAGGTCTAAGTACTGGCACCTCGATTATAAGCTGGTTTTTTACTTCTCCTCTTCTCAAAATGTATATGCTTAGTAGCAGTATGCTGCTGTAAGGCTATAATAAAGGCCATAGCAGCCTTTGAAAAGGCGGGAGCGCATGGCTCGGTTCACAGGCCTCGAAAGTGTATACTGTTGCTCCTGACGGTCGAGGCTGTTGCTCAGCTCTTCTTTTGGTACGCTGAGGCCGAGCCTTAGAGGCTGTTGTGCCAGCAGCTCTCTTCTACTACAACAAAATTACAAGGAGGTTTTTTTTTGCTGCTGTTGCTACTTCTTGATGCATCACAGAGGAAACGAGATACATCTTGATACATACAATACATTTCTTGATGCAAAAGTTCAAAACGACTCCAAGACAAGTATCACTTTTTTGGCATGAACCAAAAGTGGAAACATATTGGTTACAATTACAAATAAGCTTGTTATCAGCATATTAGTTATTTAAAGTTGCACCAATTTTGAGCTGAGTTATAAGGGTGTTCTCATATTGGACTTTAGCTTACCAAAACCTGATTTTGGTTAACCAAAAACTGGTTTTAGTAAAGCTCTATGTAGTGGCTACCTACCGAAAACTGGTTTTTGGTTAACCAAAATCAGGTTTTGGTAAGCTAAAGTCCAATATGAGAACGCCCTATCTACCACAGAGCTAATTTGCTAAATATGCACATAAAATGAGCTTTTGCAAGAAATGAAAATTTGCAAAACTCCAATAACTAATTTTGAAATAATTTTGAAATGTTATTTAATGGACACACGCGCGCGCTTGCGAGTTACTTTTATGTAAGTAAGACTGCCGACTGCTTGGAAGTCATTTAATTCAAAAAATGGATGATTTTAAAATATGTTCCTGATTAAATCTTCAATCCACTAGAATTGTTGCAAGTTTGATAAATAAAGTTCAACCCATGAATTTACATCAGCTATAGTAATGTACCAAACTTGGAAGCTTACCATTCAAAAGCCATGAAGGAATAGGAAAACGCGGAGATGCTGGATTTGAAGCACTCTAGGGAATCACTTTATTACAGCATTTGTCTGGAGTAATGCCTAATTCCAAACTTTCCTAAGAAGAGGAGAATTTGGAGATCTGCTGCTGCTGAATCTTCGTTGGAAACACAACTAACGATGAAGTTAGTTTACGCGTCTCTGCGCGCACTTTTGGGAGCTTTTCCTATATAGTGTGAAGAGAAACTCGCCGTTCTACAATTCGAAAGCCCCTTTTGCTTCATACAGGGTACTTCAAAATTGCCAGAGACTACTTCCATGAAAATGTCCGGAGCTGTGCCCATAATATAAAAGATAATTTATAGTACAATTAATGTAAGCTGTGAGGCCCAGCTTTTATCTTATCTTGACAGTGAGAATAAAGAGCCTTGACAAAAAATCTATATGCCTGCAATCATGATAATTGCTAACTCATTACAAGCAGCAACAGTAATTAATTATTAGTGCATTGTCTAGCCTTAATTTCGCCACTGGATAATTCCATACGCCAAAATTATGGTTTATGCCTCTGCAGCTGGATTTTCAGGTCAAGGTGTGGGTGATACATATCGAATACAATGGAGGAGAAAAATAGTGCTCATTTAATATGTGTAGTAGTATCTACAATACTTCCAGCTTGACCATATATTCTCATTTCTCTGTATAGTAGTACGACCACCACACACACATGGACGAAAATAATTAAACCTTCCCACACACATGCAATCGAAAAAAAATATTTATACTATCACCACAACGTAGGAGCAATTTTAAAATATGGTGCTATAATCGCGCGTATTTTCTGTATCCAGTCAAAGTTTCCCTCCATTTCCAAATTGTGCCAGGCAGTTGCACTTCAAGAATGAACTTTTGTTTGAATCTAAAACAGAAGCTGCTTCTTGGAAAGTCACTTTCCCTTCCTCCTTCAGAAAGAGCGAATTCCAATTTGGAGCCCCGTCATTAACTTGGATTTTCTGCTGCCTAATGTTTTTTTGGCTAATTAGATTTTACAACAGCAGCTCGCTCCAGAGGGACTTAAAACGACTGCTGGAGGAAGCCAAGTGAGGATTTAGGCTAAAAATCGATGATGCTCGCAATGTAGGTGCAGAAAGCAAAAGAAAGAGCCAATTTAAGAAGCTAAAAGGATCTGGGACAGTACCTCTTCGTCTTAAAATAAAGGGGTCCAATAAAAAGAAAGCAGTTTTCATTTTAACCTTAAGCATACAACTATGAGAAAATTGGATGGCACCACCTACTTTCTAAACTTGAAGAAATGGGCGGCGACACAAGATTGCACTAATTGATTTTGTAACCTTTATTTGAAGTCAGTCAGAGTCAGAGCAGGATTATATTTAATTTGATTTTTGCGTTGGAAATGAATTGGCTCTCTAAATCAAGTTTGAAAGGAATTAAAAATTCGGAATTGCAGAAAAGTTTTTTATCTTTCTATGTGAAAAGCTCGGAAAAATGTCAATATAAAGTTAGCTATTTTTACAAGAAGACGTGTTTTAACGATACTCCATTTTGGCCTCGTTTGAATTTTCGCGCGCCTTTTCGGCCCTCGAAAAACAACAACAAATCCGTTTTGACGCATATTCAAACTGAGATCATGGCCAATGATGGCGGTTTCTCTCGAGGAAATTGCTTGCAAATGTGCCCTAGATCGGAGGAAATTTTGTAAGACATTATTTTGGCACTTATTCCAACAAAGTTTGACTTCATCATTTCACGTTTTACAAGGCGGATCGAAAATAGGATGGTGCATAAATTTGAATTGGACCATTCCGGATATCCCACTTTGATGGTCAAAGAATTCCGGAGATCAGCTGCTGGTCACCAACAAAACATTCCGGAGGATCTACGACCTCCTGAGATTTGTGTGAAGACTGCAAATTACCTCATAAACAGGTGATATATTTATTTCCCTGATACGAATTTTGTTATTTACCCCAGGTGGCGCTGCTGTTCTTCAGGCTGGCTGTACGGCCGTCTGCTTGATGGGCTGAATTGGCCATATCAACTTCAGCATTCTAGATTTGGATAAATACGTGAACTTACTGAATTACAATCAAGTTCTAGGAAAAACAAGGATTTTCCTCTTTCTAGTTCAATGACAGCTTTTTACATTGATTGATGTCTTATCTCAGGAAAGCAAAAAAATCATACCCAGTCATGGGAAAATAAGCTGATTCATTGCTAGGGCTTCCGAATTCTCGGTAGTGAATCAATTTCTGCTACCATTTTTTCCTTTCAGAGTATTATCCCAGCATGGAATGACCCATACAGTCTACCATTTCGTCTTTGATCGTCTGAGGTCTTTGAGGCAAGACTTGATCGTTCAAGGGACTCAAGATTTTGACAGCAGCATTAGAGTGCTTCAAATCTGCGTCAAATTCCATCTTCTGGCCTCGTATTGCCTTGCTGGCAAACCTGCAGAAGGCTGCATGACTTTCGAGCCTGATTTCAACTTCAAGCAATTGCTGGAATGCCTGAAAGCTTTGCTCTTACTCTATCAAAATGTCAATGTCTTGAGCCCTAGTCAGGTTGAAATTTCAGCCATCTACTTGGCCTTAAACCTTGGTACGCAATCATCCATAACGTGGGGCTTGACTTTGCCACAGGAATTGAGGAGGAATCCAATGATTGGGGCTGTCATGAGACTCAATTGGCTCTACCTCGAGAGGAATTTTGTGGGATTCTTCAAAATATTTCGAAAGCTCCCACTGGCTTTGAAATTGGCTGCTCATTGGAACTTTCCCCAACTGATCACGTAAATCTTCTTATTTATTTATTTTTTAAGATTTTCTACCTTTTTTTATTTAGGTTGCATTTAACTGTGCTTAACTCTGGATTTAGCTCAAAGGCATGTCGATATCCTCTAAGCCACCTTATGAAGTTGGCCCTAATGCCCAGTGCGGAAGTGGCCAAAGAAGTGCTCAGAATCCACGGTATTCGAGTCACGGAGAGGGGAGATGAAGGTCAAAACGACGAAATCAACTTTATGAAAAACTCGTTTGATTTCACTGCCAAGGCTCCTTTCATCCACAATCGTCTGATTGAGGAAGAACTGGCCAACCTGCACGTAATTTCAAACTTTTTCTCATGAATCTCTTTTTTAGTAAATCTGCAGAATCTTGTTTTTTATATGTTGGAAACCCACAATAATATTCATTCTGTTTAAAAACTTCTTTGAATTTTCTCCTTCATCGCGCAACTTTCTTCACTCAATAACAGTTTGGCAAGAATTTTGCAGGTTTATTTTCTCGATAGAAATCTGTGGAAATCTCCGCCTCAGCTTGGGGGGCTTTGAAGTCACAATTACAAGTTGGTGGGTGGGGGTGATCATAATTTCCTCTCCTGGCTAGGGGGCAAGATTTTGCTCACTTGACATCAATAACAAAAATCTTGTCTTGATTCTCAATTTCCACAGATTCCAAATGTCTATGCACTTTGGCTAATTGGTCATTATACCTGCCATTCTCCTCAATCAGCTTGGGCAGTTTAGGCACAGAGGAGGAGACTTTTTTCTCTTCTGGAGGAGCAGCAGCCTTCAACACTGGAGGATTATGAATGGGTGGCAGCTTTGCCACTGTGGATTTGTAGCTGATGCCATTACGCGTTTTATTGCTATTCCCGTCCTTGTTGTTATGATCGAGGTCGTTGCTTTTTTGCTGACCACTGCTACTCTCCATTGGCCTGACTCGGTTGTGAAAGATTTGGCAACACTTGCTATCCACAGCCTGTTCTTCTGACATCTGCCTCTCCTCAGACCGGTTGTTCTGCTCTTGTTCCATTGCCATTCTGGCAGCTCTGACATACTCATAAGTAGTGATGCCAACGCAATTAATGTAGATATGGAACAAGGCCAGATGGAGGAGCAGGGCAAAGGCCACGATGGCCACCACGCCTGCACTGATGGTGAGGCCGAGATAAGTGGAATTGGGTACTGACGTGAAAAACATTTCAAAAGTGAGGTCTTCCTCCACAGTGGAATTGTCATTGCCACTGTGCTCCCAAGGATGCAGGCTGGACAAGTTGCCAGCCTTGAAAAGGCCCACTTGAGTGAACGCCATCACGACAAAGGCCAAGGCCATGGTAATGGCCGTGACCACTGACCACACGAACCATCTGTAATTTCTGGCTCCTATGCACTGATTGAGCCACTTGCAGTGGTGGTCAAAGACGTGGACGCATTTATTGCACACGCTGCAGTGTTTGGTCCTTTGGCTGGAAATGGTGATGTTGCACAGGTGACAGCGCCCATTTTCAATCACGTGGGCGTGCTTGTTTCGGTCAAACTCTGGCACCGGCCTTTTCGAGGCCAACAGGCGCAGATTGGGGTCAGCTGGGTCAAGCAAGGCTGCTGTCATGTGTGTCACCATGTGGGCCAAATAGAGAAGGGCTTGTGTGGAGAACAAGGCAGGTTGGGCCCCGCTGTGGAAGTTGGGAATGATGACCAAAAAGGTGTAGAGTACGAAGAAGGCCAATATTAGCCAAGACATGACCTGCTGCGGATGCAAAGGCCACTGAAGGCCGTGGACTCGACGCCATTTTTTCTTCTCTTCTGATGTCTCTTCATTCATGGTCAAGTGATCAAATTGGCCTCTTCCGGATAATTATGATAAAAGCCAACACTGGCCCGAGTCGGCTTTGCGGTGGCCTCTCCGGATTCAGCACTAGATCATGTCTGCTATAGATCAAACTTGGTCAAAGTTCGCTTCGAGTGTTTTATCAATGGTATCTGGAGATTGTTCCACTTAGCTGACTCATTTGCGACATGACGAACCATTCTGCGCGCGAGTCGAAGAACAGAGAGCTTTCACTTCTAGCCAAGATCCGCAATTCGTACCTGGGTTTCAGTGTGACAAAAACCTGCTTTCTAAATTGAAATAGAGATAAGAAGGAGTTTTTTTCCGCTTTTTATTGTTCACTTTTTTGTATTGACGTGTACCCTGAACATGTACAATCTTACTTCTTAAAGAATCACAATCTCGGCATATTTAACTGAAGGTCCAATCAAGGATGCCAAATAATCGTCTTTTTGTGTGTTCATCCGAGGAATATTTTTTTCAGAGGGGAGGGCCAGTTGGAAAGGAAGTTACTTTTCGCTAATGAACACACGGACACAAAAGAGCCAAAGATTTTTTTCCATAGAAAAGTCGGAATGATGATGATGTCCAAAAAATGCAATGAGTTTCTCAGGAATGTAGCATTGTGTGTTACAGTAGTTATTTTAAATAATAATAATGATAGTGAAAAGCAGCTGAAGGAGTCGAGGGGGGAGAAACAGGAGGGGCGGTGGGCGAGTAGAAAAATCTTGCGCTTTAGAAGCACTTCCTGTGCACAATGGAAGGACCGGACTCATCATACTCCTGCTTCGAGATCCACATTTGTTGGAAGGTGGAGAGGGAAGCCAAGATGGAGCCTCCAATCCAGACAGAGTATTTCCTTTCGGGAGGAGCAATGATCTTGATCTTCATTGTTGAGGGAGCCAAGGCAGTGATCTCCTTCTGCATGCGGTCAGCAATGCCGGGGTACATGGTGGTGCCTCCAGACAAGACAGTGTTGGCATACAGGTCCTTCCTGATATCCACATCGCACTTCATGATGGAGTTGTATGTGGTCTCATGGATTCCGCAGGACTCCATACCCAAGAAAGAGGGCTGGAAGAGGGCCTCAGGGCACCTGAACCTCTCATTGCCAATGGTGATGACCTGTCCATCGGGCAACTCGTAGCTCTTCTCAAGGGAGGATGAGGAAGCAGCAGTGGCCATTTCTTGCTCAAAGTCAAGAGCAACATAGCACAGCTTCTCCTTGATGTCACGGACAATCTCACGCTCAGCAGTGGTGGTGAAGCTGTAGCCCCTCTCGGTGAGGATCTTCATCAAGTAGTCAGTGAGGTCACGGCCAGCCAAGTCCAACCTGAGGATGGCATGGGGCAAGGCATAACCCTCATAGATGGGGACAGTGTGGGAGACACCATCACCACTGTCCAAGACAATACCGGTGGTCCTACCAGAGGCATACAGGGACAACACAGCTTGGATGGCCACATACATGGCGGGTGTGTTGAAGGTCTCGAACATGATCTGGGTCATCTTCTCCCTGTTGGCCTTGGGGTTGAGGGGAGCCTCAGTCAAGAGAACGGGGTGCTCCTCGGGGGCAACACGGAGCTCATTGTAGAAGGTATGATGCCAGATCTTCTCCATGTCATCCCAGTTGGTGACAATACCGTGCTCAATGGGGTACTTCAGGGTAAGGATACCTCTCTTGGATTGAGCCTCATCTCCCACATAGGAGTCCTTCTGGCCCATGCCAACCATGACACCCTGATGACGGGGCCTTCCTACAATGGAGGGGAAGACGGCCCTGGGGGCATCGTCACCGGCGAATCCAGCCTTGCACATGCCGGAGCCATTGTCGACAACCAAAGCGGCAACCTCATCGTCACACATGTTGAAGGATTTGAGTTGTGTTCTGTAGAAGAGAGGGTGGTTAACTACGTTTGGCGATGAGGAAGGTGAACTACGGCGCCCCTTTCACTAAGCAGCCCGCCACTGAGCGACGGTGCATCAGCTAAGCAGCTTGCCCATATAGGAAGTCAAGCCCAAATCGAGCTCGCTCGCGAGGACGACCACATATGAGTCATACCTGACCTAAAATGCACCCAACAACTCCCACTTCCACCTAGCCCTAAAAAGGCTTGATGCTATTACTATCTTATCTCACTTATAAGCTTTCTGTCTGGCACTGCTGATATGCTACTGTTGCCACATGGTAAAAGGGTGTGGCCTTGAGCATGACTCATCCCGTGGATATCACAATTACAGGACACAGCTGCAGAGTAGCCTGCTCTAGTAATGTTTCCCTTTTTTCTAACCGACTTTTTTAACCGTTATCGCCATTTTCAAACTGCAGCCTTAGGTAAGAGGCAAAAAGAAAAGTGCAGACATCAATAATTCAGAATTGGCAGAAAAGAGAAAATCGACGCTCGGGCTGAACTTTCAAAAGGCTCGATCGAGTTTAATCAGTTATGAAGTCAAGCGGAAAAGTCCAGTTAAGGACAGAAATTCAAAACCTGCCACGCCCTAAGGCTTAAGCTATGGTGAAAAGGCCACGAATGCTTACGCTAAGTATGAAAGGCCAAGGTAGGAACCTATCGGTTAAGCTCTTGAGGGAGGACTCGAGTTGAATTACGTTTCGCGTCTGGATTTTGTACTTACATCAAGAACGATAAAAAGCGGAGAGATGATAAGTTCGGGACGTCCGATTCGGAATTGCAGACCGAAGTTCGTTAATGTCAGAAGCTGAGAACTGAAAACGGGAGTGAGAGTCGGTTCCTCGGCTCTCATTGGCCAACGCGGGAACGTGCGCGCGCTTTTTACCGGCAAACCCGCCAATCAGCGCGCAGCTGGAAAACATGACCATATATGGGCATAAGGTCTCCCCAGTCGCTTTGGCGGAATTTTAAATTCGCATTTTCGCTTATTTTTTTAGCCAACAAGCTATTCGCATTTTCATCAAAATAAACACCTAGGCATGTGGAAATATCGATTGGAAATCAAAAAGTCAAGGTATGTTTGATTTTTGAAAAGTCGAGATATGTGGCATTTTCGCGAAAATAAAAAGGTCCAAAAGTACCGGCAACTGCGGAACGGCGTTTTGCGCGTCGAATCGCCGTTTGAGTTGCGAGCGCGAGAACTTTCTTGCTAACGGCCATTTTGGTGCCGTTTGGAAACGTTCTGGTGGTGCACAGCGGGGGGAGGATTCTTCGGGCACTATTAGCCCCGAGGTGGCCGCATCCATAGGTATCCTTGAGGATGACTCACGTTGACCGTTGCTAAACAAAAATGCTTAAAATAGAATTCAAAATTATGGTCACTCGCCCATTATGGCTATTTTCGTCTTTTGGGCCATTTAAATCAGCACTGCGAAAATTCCCTCAAAAATAGGTTTTTAAAAGGAGAACAATGTCCACATTTAAGAATGCAGCGTGCTTTTTTGTCCACGTTTGCAAAACTTAAAAATATGAAATTAAAGTTGCGCCGGTGAGATGCGAAAAGCGAAAGGGAGAAAGTGGAAAGGATGTCGTGAAAAACGAAGACCACCACTTTGGCACTGACCATGGAGCAAATATAAAACCATATTCTACGGCAACAATGGAGCGACTTTTTGCGTTGCTGCCTTTGCTTAGCTGGGCTCGCTTCCTGATTGCCGCGTTTTTGCCGCTTTTGGGTTGACAAACGTGACCTTGGAGCAAGGCTGAAGCACGGCGGGGCACCGCGCACGATCCGCTGGCTTTCGCTACTCATCAGTCGATTTTTAAGCCCTCTAACCCCCGGGGTGAAACGTAACGCGCATATGGTAAAACACGGCCGGGCCGGGGATGAATCATCGGGCGCAAACACTCGCGTCGATGTCAACATTAGCCGCAAAAAGCACCAAATAAGGGCATGAAATCGGAGTCGAGCAAACAAAAATGTCATCACGCATTATTATCGGGGATGAAGCCATTTTCGCTTATCTCGAGACTTCAACTTCGCATTGCTTCACGTTTTCGATACATTTTTCCGGTGCTTTTCATATAAAACGCCCATGCATACATCAAGTACGCTCGGACTTTTGCGATAAACTCGCATCACGCGCGCGTGGGTTAACAAGAGTCCCATTGAGCGGCCTAGTCCACCTTTTCAAAAAATCACTCGGCCATATTTGGCCGAACGACCTTGCCTTGCATGTTGCCGCATTTGCGTCCAAAAAGGCCACGAGATCGGAGGATTTTTCGAAGTCCCACAAATGCCGCACGTGCCTTCAGCGCTAAAAATACTGCACATGCACATCCAGATTTCACCGTATTTTCCATTGTTACACAGTTGCACAGCGTATCTGGGTCATGCTCATGTTTCCAGTATTTCAAGGTAACTCCGGCCGATCAGTCACATTTTGGATTTAAAAAAGAGATGGTTCAACTTTGATGAGGAAGCTGAAATGTTGTCAACGTTTCGCATCCTCCTTCTCCGGAATGCTTCTTCTCTAATTATGGGCTCGACAATGTCATATCGTAAAGTAAAGTAGCTAGTTGTCAGCTTCAAGCAGACGGAAGTAAATGCTGGCAATCTACAAAGAGATGACAGCTTGGCACGGCAACCTCATAAGGCCGCGCGGGATGATAATCCTTTAAGGAATTCGGATGCGCGCGCGCGCCTTGATACACTTTCTTTGCGCATTGCCAATCGATGCGTCACCTCTTTAAAAGCATCGATAAAATTCGAATCCGATTCCCATTAGGGAATTGCCGCGATTATTATGACATCTTAGGAGCATGACTAATAATGATTGCTCGCGGAAATATTAGGCATTAAGCAAAAAACGCACACAAAAGCTTAAGGGCGCATTCATTCATTCGCTTCACGCACATAAAGCTTCAAATAATAAGGGAGGGGACAATTTTTTGATGGAAAAATCACACACACCCCACGCCGCTGTCATTCATTTTGCAAAGCCATAAATTCCGCCAAGGCCAGGCCAGGATAAGGCCCGTTTGGCCTTAGATTTATGCAGTCGTCTCCGTTCCACTAGGTATGCTTTGAAAGGCCTTGAAAAAAAGCAAAACTCAGGAGTGTTATGTCTGAGCAAATTCGCCTTTTTTCAAGTGGGAGGAGGATAAAAAATATTTTGCTGACAGTGTGGCTTCGAGGAATGTTTTCAAAGTGTGAGCAAATTTGATCAGAGCCGAGGATTTGGCTCTTTTATATGATGGAAAGCAATTTTCGCATGTATAATTCAGTTTACCAATTCGTCTCAGTTCATATTACTATACATATATAAAAGCTCTGACGTTTAACTTTATCAAGTGACACGCATTATAAAGTATTTTATAAGGTGTGTTGCTCCTCTGTTTGATCAGAGACCATGATGATGTCCAAGAAGTAAATCCCATTACAGAAAAAAAGGAGAAAAAATGCCTTGTTCCCATATGGGGATCGGACTCTGAACGTCAGGATTGAGAGACCGACGCTCTCCTGACTGAGCTACCAATACAGACAGAATAATTGTTGTCAGAATTCCTTCTTATTCTTATTCTCAGCTGAGCTAAGCTTAGTAGAACAGTAGAGCCTTTTCAGCGATACCAAACAAAACTTAATCTAACACATCTTTTAGCCCCCAAAAATGCCAAATTCTAAATGCACAATTTTTTAATTGATTGATTAACGCTTTATGTTACTCTTGCACTACTGAGTTCCGCTCAACCCTAGCCTTCAAGTAATGGATCAGGTGCTAAGTCAAGATCGCCTGGTCTGGTAACTTCATTATCCTTTGAAAATTACTTTCCATCTTATCACATCGTATATATACATTAACAAATTATATAACATGCTTAAAAAACATATGAGCTCATTTTGCAAAGTAAAAATCTCGTGGCATTACTTGGCTCTCGCAAGCTCGAGCCCGCAAAAATGCCACTCGATTTCTACTTTACAAAATTTGCTCAGCTATTTTATTAGCTTGTTTTATAAATTGTTTACATATATAAATAGATATTATTGCTCAGATTTGAGGTTTTTTCAGAATTTTTAATCTAGAGCCAATGCTGCATAAAAATGCTAATGTTAAGGCCAAAGCAACGAAAGTGATTCCCAGCATGAACCAGCAAGATACTACCGGATACATAACAATAAAACTCAATAATTAATGAACTTTTATGGCATTGTTTATTGTTTTGACACTTTTCATTCTTGTGAAGGTCAAGCTCACTCTGAAATTAGAGCAAGGCAACATTCCTACTGTTACAAAAACAGCATATTACTGTAGAAAATGAAATCTTCACTAGCTCTGTATTTTATAGTTTAACACAATGGATAGGTGGTAAATTGAATACTTTTGTCTTCTGCAGACAATAGCTTCTCTACCCCAAAATCCAATTAAAAAATGTCTCTCTCTCTGCCACTTCAAGATGATGGTTTCTCTTCCTATTTACTCAGTATATATCAAAGTCTCAGCTTGAAATTCTTCAGTCTTCTTAGCATTGAGCCTTCTCAGCTCTTTAATTTAGACTCTCAGCCTCATCTCTGCATTCTGCTAAATAGTTTCTCAGTTTCAGCTACATTAAAGATATTTTAGCTTGACAGTCTAACAGTGTCAGCTTTGAGGACAGCTAATCCTATTCTCAGTTCAGTTTCCAGCTTATTGCGAATTAGTTTCTCAGCTTCTATTGCAGCTTCATCGCAATCAAGTTTAGGTTGTACCAAGGGTTGTACCAGAAGTGTGTTTATTTACGTGCAGTGCAGTTGAAAATTATTCAAAGCATTTTCTTAATATGGTCAAAATGATGCTGACTATTGATAGCCCAGATAATCCGAGAGTTATACCCAAGGTTCCTCCGACTTCTCCGATTAGGCTTTGATAGTCATATGCTATCGAGTGCTGGTTCACTTCAACATTGGGATCGGCAAACTGGATCTTGAGAGTGGTGCTCCAATTGGCGTGAGAGAAGGTCTGGGGCAGCATGGAGTACATATATTGGGTACAAGCTTTGGTGCAGGAATCGTGCAATTGCTGGAAATGGCCATCAAACAGAATACTTTGCTTAATCTCCTCGTGGATTGTCTTGTTGCAAAATGGCACAATCCGATTTCCCCTCAAATCGTTCAGATAAGTGCCATTTGCTATGTAATAAGTCTCACATCCAAACCTCTTGAGTATCTTCCCATAAAGCAATCTAGCAGCGCAAGTTATTTTCGGCCACTCGTCACACACGTCATTTCTGGTTGACACAGACTTGAGTATTTTTTTCGTCAAGGAGACCGAGAAAAACATGCCTCTCGAGTCAAAGGCTGCACTTGGGTAAAGCATGCCATAATCTGGCAGGTCATAGCCACTGTGCAGGTAAATTGTCACCCATTTCAGAATTGATCCCCCGAAGAAAACCTCAATGTATGGGTGGCCTAGTCTAAGATATATGGGCAATGTTTCATACCCAGCCACCCTGGAGTGATCAAAAGTCCAGCAAAATCCATGCCTGGGAGAAAGGTCCAGGCTCCAGAAATCCTGGAATTTCATGCTTGCATTTGTGCCAAACAAAATTCCTGGCTGAATTGCAAAACTTATGGGAGTTTGTGACCAAAAGGATTTGGCACTCTCAAGCAGCTCATCAACTGTCTTGCTTGTAGCACTGAGACAATCGTCCATCATACTGTCAAAATACTCCAAATAACGTGGAATGCTACAATTGAGATTGGCTCTAATTTCTTTGAGTGAAGTTGGGCACAGGGAAAACGCAGGAAACGTAATGTTTCCCAGGTTGTCATCTCCAAATTGGAATCTGACCTCGGTTGAAACTGGCTGACTGTAGTATTTTAAAGATGCTAGCACACTCCAATAGACAAAGACAGCAGTGAGGAAGGTGCCAATCAAGATTTGAATGCATTTCTCAAGATTTATTAGGCCTCCTCCTGGGTAATCATTTTTTTGAGGTGTCTTCCTCATTTTCATGGTAGTTGGTTTGCACCAAGTTACAAACTGAATATGAAGAGGGGACCTAATTGCATGCATGTCAATACCAATACGAGTTAAGAATAGCTTGTCATTATTTTTTCACAGCGAGCTGAGAGAATGAACGATCTAAATCAATGTAATCAAGTCCAAGGTTGACTTAGCTGCTTACTTTGCTCTTTGTAAAATATCAAAATTATTTACATAACTTCAATCATATTGCATGATTTGATAATTGCACCTAGCGTTTGCTTTCATGTAAGTTTTCTTTCATATCAGATATCTCTTTATAAGTCACTTACGTAGCATTATGGAATGGTAAACATTGCTTCATTGACATTTAAGGAAGAATCTGATGGGCTGAAAGGTTGCGTTAGTACAGATCGAAAGATAGAGAACTATTGAAGAGCAACTTTTTTCCAGAATTAAAATTGCTATTTGCTCGTTTTAATGAAGCGTTTAATGATGGGTACAATCAAACAGGTTTTGGTGAAATAACAGATAAAATTCAGGTTGGATTTAAATCACTCATTATCAACAACCACTTCATACTTCTGCAACTTTTGCCTCAATTCCTTGATTTGGTCGTTTTTCGTGGTCAACATCTTTTTCAGGTTTTTGTAGGCTCCAGTTTGGCTGAATTTCCTTTCCAGTTCCTTCAAATAAAATTATAATTGGCTTATTGATAGAAGATGATTTGGCTTACCTTTTCAGCCATGTTTAATTGGTGTTGAATGTCCAACAGTTGATGTTTGGTAGAAGTGAGGTCCGTTTCTAGCTCTTTTTGAGTCTTGGCATTCATTTCTAGCTCTGTAGCCATTTGATGCTTAACAGCTTTGAAAGCTTCAGCTAACTCTTCCACCTCTTTTGCATCAACTTTGTCATCAGAAGAATCCTTCGGCTGTTCTACAGCTGGAATGGCAGCACTCAGCTTTTCTTTAATGGCTTCTTTTTCATTGATTGCAGTCAATGCAGTTTCCTCCAAATCTTTCAATCTCTTTCTCAGTAATTTGTTCTCCTCTTCTAATTGATCTATCTGAGCTTTTAACAACTGCATTGGTCCTCCTTCGTTTAATGGTGCCAGCTTTTTTTGCACAATCGAAGGCTTGTCTTCAGCACCAAAATTGGATAGTTCAGAGTCTTCCCAACGCTTGACTTGATCCAAAAGCTCCCTAAAACAAAATTATGAATTCACAGCAATGAAATATGGAAACATGATATTCCACCTGTTTTCAAGCTCAGCTAAATCGGCATCCAAATCAAGGTGCCATTTTTGAGCCTGTATGAAAACTTGGTGCAAAAGCAAGACATTGGCATGGGCAGCCGCCATCAGCTCCGACTCAGCTTCAGTCTCAACCACTCCAGTGATGTCACTGAGAATGTCCTCTATTTCATCAACAGTGTAAGTGTCATCCATGAGCCTGTCAAGTGAAAATTGCAGATTTTTTGGGAATAATTATTATTCCTTAAGAATCACCTAGTATCCTTGGCATCTTGAAAGCTCCTCTTGATAGCTTGCAAGCATTGGTTTCTTTGAAACTTGGCAAATCTCAAGTAATTCAAGACCAATGTGTCATGATGATCATTCAAGCCCAGATGAGACTACAATAAATAAATAAGATTTTAACACATTTAGATACGAAAAATCAACCTACCATTTTGAACGGTCAAAAAGGTGCTTTCTTTAGGGCTCATCCAGGTATAAATGTATCGGTTTATTGCATTAAGAACGGTTTTTGTCTATTTTGCTTCATCACTATCAATCAGAAATCGCGCTGATGCCATTATGAATGGGTTAATCCTTTTCGGAAGCAGGAAATGCAAATTGCATTTTTTCCGGGAAACCGACGTGGGCGTTTTACGCTAATTCTTGTTTTCGGGTCGACCGAAGCTATGCAAAGCAAACCGTGCAACAATATCTGAGGTAAAAAACTATTTCTACAAAATCTAATATTGTTTACGGTTTTACATAGGTTATAGCATTTTCATACTTTTTCAGTAAGAAAATGACTATTTTGCTGGTGATGTGTAGCGTATAAATCCTGAAAAATAGTAATCACTTAAGGTAATTGTTAAAATCAAGCTAGCTCGGGTCTAAAAATCGATGCGCTTTCATTAAGCTTGACAGCCGACAAAATCCCGCTATGGCCTCCACAGGTAAATAAACAATTTTGTGTTGCCAAAAATTGGCCAAATACAGTCAGTATCTCAGCAAATATGGCAAACTCGAGCACTCCGCCATTCCTTGCCAAAGTCTGGCCAACTTTTCTTTGTAGTGCTTTTTCAGTTTTGTGAATGGCGAGTCCGCGAAAATCCACGTGGGAATTTTTGACCACGTGTTTCACGCCTCTTTAAATTTCAGGAAAAAAGGGCAAAAAGTCCGGGAAGGGCAAGACTCTTTCCTTGAACGACTTTCTGGCTCCTGAGGCCTCGAACATTGACGATGCTGCTACAACCGTCATCGTGCCCAAAACGTCTTGGTAAGCTAACCTTTATCCTGCTTGAAAAACCCGATTTTGACGAAGTTTTTCTGAGCTGATCCAAGCTGAGTTTGACGCTGTTAATTTTACAGGGCCGATGAATTTGATGATGAGTCCGACTCCAGACCTATGCGCTCTGAGAAAATTGTGCTTCCAACTGCACCACGTGCTTCTCTAGGCCCCAATGTGAGCGAAGATCGGATCCCCAGAGAACCACCATTCACCGCCTACATTGCCAACCTGTCTTATGACATCAACCCCGAAGATGTCTACAAGTTCTTTGACAAGCTGAAAATCATCAACGTCCGTCTGCTCCGTGATGGCGATCCGGAGACGGGTCGTCTCAAGGGTTTCGGCTATGCTGACTTTGGCGACCGAGACTCGCTCGTCGAAGCTCTGTCCATGAACGACCATTTGTTGAAAAACCGCAAAATCCGGATTGACATCTCCACCAATGCTGGAGGCCGAGATGGCGACCGTGACCGCGGAGGTCGTTATGGCAACCGTAACAACGACCGTCAGCCCCGTTACAACAACGACGATGACGGCGATGACCGTACTGCTGGGGATTGGCGATCGGGTCCAGCTCCAGCTTTCCGTGACGATGATCGACCTCCTCGTGGCGGCAGCGATCGTTACGAGCCTCCACGTGATCGCTTTGACAACCGCTCAGGTGCGTAGTTAGGTTACTTTGGTGAAATAGCACATAAAAATCGCTCATCCCGATTTTCTTCTGCTGATTCATCTAGGTTACGGACGGCAACAGTATGACGATCGGCGGTCGTATAATAACGATCGTGGTAAAATATTTGCTTTTTGTGCCATTTTGAAGACTTGCTTATGCGGCCTCTTTTTTTCCAGATGATCGTAGGGATAATCGCGGCTATGGATTCGATAGAGAAAGACGTGATGGAGACCGCGGAGGTTTCGACCGATATGAACGCAGGGACAATAACTACGACCGTCGTGGAGGTGGCGGAGGCTACAGCGACCGAGGTGGTTACGATCGGAGAGATGCTGGAGGTTATGACAGGAGAGACGGTGGGAGTAGCTTCGATCGTCGTGGTGGTGGAGATCGATATGAGCGTCGATCCAATGACCGAGATGAGCGTGAAGGTGAGCGCCTAATAATGTATTACGGTGATGATACGTATTATTGATGTTGGATTCAATATCGAATATTTTTGAGCATTACCAATGATGACAAAGCACTGCGCAAAGTCTGAGCTTGGCAACAGCTTCAAGTTGATGCCAAGCCTTGATCTCAGTGAATCTGATGGGATTTAGCCCTGTTACCATCATATTTTTTCTTCTATAAAGCTTTTCTTAAAATGCGTTTGTTGTTTCAGCCCCTAGGGAAAGGCCAAAATTGCAATTGGCCAAGAGGTCAGCTCCCATTGAGGCCTCATCTGAGCCAGTGAGCTCGTCCATTTTTGGAGGAGCTAAGCCTGTCGACACTGCTCGCAAAGAGAGGGAAATTGATGAGAAATTGCAACGCGAAAAGGTTAATGCGCCTGAAAAGGCTCGATCTCGCACAACCTCCGAGGCCAACGACGAGCAGCCAAAGGCCTCGATTTTCGGCCAAGCCAAGCCCGTGGACACGGCCAAGAAGGACCGCGAAATTGAGGAGAAACTCAAGACTTTGGACGTAGTAGATGAACAACCAATTATTCATGCTGAGAAAAAGAAACAGCCTCCGAGGTCGACCACGCCTCCCTTGAAGAAAATGGAGGAGGCCAAACCTCCCGTATGTTGCTGATTTTTGAAAGCTCTTTTTCAAATAATTTGCAGGGGTACAAAAACATAACGAAAAAATTGACGGTAAATGCAGACCAGACCAAAATAATCTCCTTTGCATGCAACTCTTCATTAGTTTTATCATTGGTTTTGGTTGTATATTTTTCCATGTTCTTCATCGAGGATATTTTCTGTTGATGTTGTACAGTTGGCAAAATTGAGAAGCAGCACTAATGTTATTCTATAGTTGAGTAGTGTTACGTCATTCTCGTGTACTCCATTCTGCTGAATTGTCTTGCTAAATCCGCCTTTTTGTTCCAGAATTTTGCTGGCTCCAATAAGTACGCATTCCTTAACGACGAAGATGTGGGAAGTGGCAAGGAGGATTCTGACTAACTTTAAAGCAGACGAGAAAGAGAGAGACGAAAAAAACGATAATTAATTCTTCAGCTGGGCAATTTTTGCTTGCCCTCACATCCAATTTTTGAGAGAAGACTCCGCAAATCTTCAAACCGAGAGATGATCAAGAAAAGGACTTTGGGGGTGGCCAAGAACGATTATGGCTCTGCCTTGGTCACCCCCTGCTCGAAAAATATGATGAAGCACATAAATAACATGCCAAGGTCTGTTCAAGCAAGTTGCTTTTTTCGAACTAATTATCGACATTCTGCTAAACCCCAATGCTCTCAAACTGGACGCTGCTAAATTCACTTCATACCACAACAAACTGCTACTTCTTTTCATCATCCATTTATAATTGTGCTATACTTACTATGAAAACGTAACCTTCTTTCTTTTGTGAATGTAATTATTACTATGAATCAGTGTCGTCAAATACAAAGATTTTGGAGTGCAACATGTGCTTTCATTTACTATATCTTCATATTATTCTTGAAAAACTAATTTTTGGCATTTTCTAAAGGGCCTATAATTAAGAAGCAGGATCTGGATTTTTTTAGTATTTTAATTGGCTCAGAAATTCAGTTATTGTTCTCCTATGAGCCATTAAAACTTGGTGCGCTGAGTTGTACTGCATGATTCAAGTTTGTTATTTTTCTCACATCTGCTTCTTTCTTGGTGTTCTTCAATAGCTTTTTCACCATTATTTGCCATTGTTGACAAAGAGGCCTTGCACTTAGGGACTTGCTTGATCGTGAAAAGTCTGTAATTGGTGTTCAAGGAATGGCCAATATTTACAAAGTACTTTCTTCAAAATTCCTGATTTTACACTAGATCTTGTTAGACAGCGTTTTCCATCTCTGCTTGGTGCCAAGACAATTCAGCCAGCAAAATACTGTTTTTATTTTCAAAAGTCGGATTCTTCAGCCCTAATATTTCAGACGAATTGGAAAGATAATTAAAACAAAAATATATTTTACTTAGCTTTTAATGTGGCGTTCATGTACTATTAATCTTTTTAGAGACTTTTTAGGACTGAATTGTCTTATGGCTCTTTATTACGTTGGCTGGAGTGTCATGGAACCCTCGTCTTTGCCCTAATTTCTAGTTTGTCAAATCTGTCAGAAGGCGATTTTGTATTTCAGATGCGTACTCGAAGGTTACGCAACACTCTGTTTCGAATTTCTGCTAAAGCTGCGATGTGGAACGTATTTCTTGGAAATGCCCTTAAAAAAGTGCCAAAAGTCATCCACTTTTGGAGCATTAGAAGATTTGTTTCGAAGCCTTAAATTCAGTATCTTTCCGTTTTTTCTTCTCCTAATTAATTAAGATTTATCAGCAAGATGAAAGAAGCGCCAATGGAAATTATGGAAATTTGCACCTAAAAATACATTGAACGAAAATAAAAGGCCTCTTTTCGTGATGAATAAGCAGCCACAATCGAAGAAAAAGCAAGAGGAACTTTATAAACAGATGATAAAAGCAGATTGCTTAGCAAAAAGGCATTTATGTGAACAACTGTTCGCATATAAAAAATGAATTCATTCCTTGCGCAATATTTTCAGCATGAGGATCGTAGCATTTGTTTTGCTGGTTACTTTTAGTTCGGCACTCGCTGAAAAATCCGCCAAGGTCAATTATGAAGGTTATCGAGTTATAAGAACCGAGCAGTTGGACATCACAGCAGTGAAAGCTTTGAGAGCTCTTCAATCCCTGGAGATTTTCGACTTTTGGAGGGATCCTGTCATTGGAAGAAGTGCTGATATCATGTGCTCACCCCACAAAAGGCATTTCTTGGAAGAAATCTTGAGGGAAAAGGGCATCGCATTTTCAGTCATGATTGAAGACATTGAGAAATTGGATGAGGAAAACAGGCTGAAATCCAGCTTGGCCAGATCGCTTGCAAGCTCTGTAGCATATGATTGGAATGATTACTATGGACATGCTGAGATCAATGCTTTCATCGATGGGCTTGCCTCTGCCAACTCCAAGTGGGTCAAAACTGTCTCCATTGGTAAGACTCCTCAAAGACGAGACATGCGAGTCATCCAGATTACCAAGGCTGGACCTTCAGCTCCAAATGTCTGGATTGAAGCAGGTATTTTATTTTTCGAAAATTATTCGTGTTATCATATTTATTTTTAAATCACTAATTTAATTTATATAGGCGTTCATGCAAGAGAGTGGATTGCATCTGCAGTTGCCACTTACTTGATTAACGAGCTCGTAAACAATAATACGAACAGTGACATCATTGATAAGCTCAATATTCACGTGTTGCCCTTGGCTAATCCTGATGGCTACGAATACAGCATGAGCAAAGTGATTAGCTATGAAATGCCCATCTTTCATGTTTTTCCAACCTTCTATTTAGGATCGTTTATGGCGAAAAAACCGAAGGCAGACCAAGCAGCATAAAAAACAAAATTGCTTTGGAACTGACTTGAATAGGAACTTTAAATTCCACTGGGGAGGCGAGATCCTTAATTTAAATTAAATTAATTAAATTACTTATGTACTTTTTGCAGAGAGTGGTGTGTCCTTGTCCGATACATGCAGTGATGTGTATTGTGGTCCAAAAGCATTTTCTGAGCCAGAAACCCGAAACATCGAAAGATACACCAAATCTCTGTCACCTATTCCAGTCCTTGGTCATTCTATTCATAGTGTAAAGAGAAAATTCAGAATGGGCTCTTTGAAAAATTACTAATTTCTAATTTTTTCAGTATGGTCAATTGTGGCTTTGGCCTTATGGATATGGCTACAATGCCTTCCCCTCCAACAAGGCTGAACTGGTGAGCATATTTGAAGTTAATCACACAAATTGAACGTATTTGCAGCATTCTTTTTAAATAGAAAAAGTTGGCTGAAGATGCTTCTGCTGCTCTCACTGCAGTCCATGGTACTATTTTTGACCCCGAGAACTCAGCCGAGCTTTGTAAGAAATTGTACTATAATTATGCTAAAAATAATTTAAAATAATTTATTTTAGACCCTGCTGCTGGTGCCTCGGATGATTGGTATAGAGGAGTCCTTGGAGTAAGATATGCTTTCACTACTGAGCTGAGAGATACCGGATATCATGGATTCCTTCTACCGCCAGAGCAAATTATTCCAAGTGGCGAAGAATTTTTAGCTGGCATGAGAGTCGTTTTTGAGAAGCTCATAGCAGATGCTAAAGTAGGCAAATGATGCTTTTTTGCGTTGTCATCTTGCAATTATGAGTAAACACCGTGAAAGCAGAGAGCTTTCTAAAATGCATTCTTGGAAAATTAAATTTGGGCATGCTAGGTAGAGCAAAAAACTGGCTTACATTTTCCCCTTCTAGCCGTTATTTTTAGCCAAATTAGTGCGCGGTAATATGACATTGATGGACATCACGAAAAACGAGCCAGTCTTCAAGAGCGAGTGGATAATTAGTAGTCTCATATTTGTGCGTAGAATCTCCAATTTGCGTTGCGTGCTTTTTGAGTAAACAAATTCCGCGAAAGAACAACAGTGGCATTTCTTTGTATGCAGAGAGGTTGATTGGCCATGACAGCAATAATTACGCCTCTCACATGATTTGCCTGCATTGTACATTATTCAATTCTCAGTACACCCTTTTCTTCGCTGGCTACCTAGAATTTCCTGGAATTGCCTTTGAAGTTTCAGTTTGCCCGTTGCGAGCATGAGGAATGCGAGGTATTATGCTTGGAAAGCGCCTCTTTCGCACTTCATGCCCCTTACAAAAAAGCCGGTCTGGCAGCGCTGCGCTGGGTAAAGAGGACAGTTTTCATTTCGTCTGCATTCGTTTCCGAGAAGATTCGCGCACGGTGGGGAAGTGGGACGAGCAAACCCTCAATTTCTTCGTGTTTTGCCAGAAATCGGGCAAATGCGCTCGAAGTGCACGGCGGTGATGATTGATTCGTCGGAAATGCATAAAACGTTAATTATTGGGCCGCGGCTGATTTTTCAGCGAAACTTTAATCCACTTACGAAAATGACCTTGATGTAGTGTAGGAACATCTGCTGCGATTTCCTAAAAATTGCAGCTTTTTCAGGATCGACGAGCATTACGAGATTTTTTGTTCCGCAAAAACGCCTTAGTCAAGATACTGGATCAAATGAAGATTTCGGCGGAAATGCTTCGCTTTTTCATGCAGTACTCAAGAAGCGGGAATGCGTCCTGGTTTTGGCTCCAAATATCAATATAATGGGCCTGAATCATGTCGGAAAGCCACGAGCGGAACGGGCAGGTTTTCCCAGAATGCGCGCTGTAATGCCGATAAAAAAGTGACGGGGAAAAAAGTGCGACGTGCATGCGGGTTTTTTGCGCGCCGCTCGGCCCACCGTGCACGAACTTGGTCCATGCATCCAAGGACTTTGCGCGGCGCACTCCAGCTGACAACGCTCGGCTAGCACACTGGTCCCTCGCAACTTCATGCACGCATTCCAAGAATTTTTCACACACGCCTTTTTTCACATCTTCAGCCCGTTCAGTGTCAGTTCACTCAGTTTCATCGCGACAGTCAGCGACAAGCGCAACACGAAAGCCATTTTTTGAAGCACCGCTTAAAAACGCACTGATGTAAGTCATTTTTGCTTAAAGCTTCCCTCAACTTGAACGAAAATAGCTCATGAGCGAAAGCAAGCCGTAATTTTTCATTTCAATCAAGAAAATCAAACAAGTCGTTGCTCAATGCTCAGATACTAGGCAGAGAGAGAAAAGATCGAAATCTTTTAGAGTAATGGCTATGAAAAAGGTGGTTTTAGCTAGTTCATAATAATGCCCAAATTGCTCGACAATTGCTGTCGCATTATTTTTTTAACTGGATCGATTCTTGGAACTTATTCCCTTGTCAGCCTCAAAAGGTTCAACATAAAAGCAATAGAGAAGGAGCTACTAAGCCTTTCCAACCAAATTCAGCGAAAATGCTGCGTGAAACCGAGTGCGGGGGTAATTCGCTAGATGGAGTTTTTGCTTTTGCGTACGAGACCAAGAAATATACGCCATCCGACTGTCAAAAATGCCAAAAAGCATATAAAGCGGAAAAATCCACTTCTGGTATTTTCGTCATATTTACGGTGGATCACTCAACTTTTAAAATCTATGGAGACCTTTCCTGATTAGAAAATGTCAGTAAATGAAATATCGCGTGTTTTATGATTAATGAACAGCTTTACGTACCAATTTTTTCAAAGTATTAGCCATAAAACTATTTCAAATGCGCAAAAATACTATGAAAAGCACGGGAATACCAAACTTGTTTTGCCTCCTTTTGAAGTGGCCTCAAAAACGAAATTCCAAAGAATTTATTGCAAGTTTTTTGTTTATGATTTCGAGCTTGCAGAGATGAAACTTGATCAAGTTGGGCCCAATTTTAGCCGAGCAATTTCTCGGCAGCCTTTCATAAAGCAGATCAACATTCTGACAAATTGTCTCTCGCTCTGAAGCGCAAAATGGTCAAAAAGTGGTTGCACTATTGTGCAAGATTTCCGCAGAATTGAGATCAAACTTGTTTTTTACCACCAGTTCCCAAGGTAACAACAGCATAATATAGCGAGCATTCAGTTTTCCCGGAATTTGATTTTCGACGGATTCATGCAAGCAGAAGAGGCAAGATTGAAAAAAGGGCCAAATTGTAATAACATTATGATTGCCTGCAAAATTCTTGATAATCAACTACACGGCTCATTGCATGCAAATCAGTTTAGCAATAGGCAACACATTTACGTAAATGTTTATTCAGCAGCAAAAACCTTTTTCTTCAGCCCTTTTTGAAAAAAAGATTGTTCTTTAACTTTTGTTTGGCGAATTTTTCACAAATTTATTTCAATATGAAACTTTTGGTGGAGTAAATGATAAGATTTATCAGTTAGTTGTAGAAACATGTGTTTTGTTGAGGTCGACCTTTTCTCCTCAAATAAATGTATGTAATAGTTTCCTGGATCTGAAAACACGGACGGCTGAATCGCAAAATTGCTGGAAAAGTAGGGGTGCTGCTTTTTTGCAAATCAGTTCGGTCAACCACGAAATTCCCAGAAAAGCAGGTCGTAAAAAGCTTTTTACCCCCTCGTGAATTGAATTCTTTTCATCAGTAGCAGACATCCTGCGAATCCTTGAATTTTGAATCACTCAAAAAAAGTGTAGCCCTCCTTTTGCTCTTTTTTCGCGACAGGAAATTACACTTTAGCGGTAGTTGACCTTATGCAGTTTATTATATGCAAATTATATACCCATGGGTGAACCCAAACATACCAATCTTGTTTCTTCTTCTGTTTAAATCCACCATTTCTAGCATGTGACTTTATTCTTGCAAAAAATCAGTTTGCTTGACTTATGAATAGGCAACAAGGGCGGGCTAATTAAGCAAAGTCACAAACAGACAAAAACTCAATTTTCTCCTCAACAAAAAATGTAAAAAATGTAAGCTCGTAAAAGCTCGTATTTGGTACTCTGATCCTATAGATGAGTATTTATTGAGTATTTGTCATCTGCTGGATTAGTCAAAAAGCCAAGTAGTTTTTCCCCTTTCCCTGATCGGATTAATAGCATCACTTCTGTTCTCATCAATTCTAGAAAATGTGCAAAATTCAAATGGACCTGCTGCACGTTAGTCATAAAACATTTGCCATCAAATGTCGGGCAGTTCGTCGTAGCAGATTCTCGGAACATTTTTATGGCCATTGAAGGATAATTCCTAGAACTTGCTATTTGAATTGGAGCGATAAGATAACAAAAACAAACTTCAATCGAAGTAGCTGCAGCATATTTTCAAGTCAACTCGTGTCACTTCTTTGGAAATTAGTTTGATTCGCTCATGAATGCCACTTTTTTCCCCCATTTCCGAGTAAAACCATAGCATTAGATGACGTCATAGCCTGAGCCTTTTCAGGCAGTTCAAAGCTACTATATCAGCTGTTGATGAGGATTTCCAAAGAATTGGCCACTACTAGCTTCAAGCCATGACTCACGTGTGCAAGTACCTGAGTTTTTCAGGCATTATTACAGGTGGCAATTCACTCTTTATTTATGGCTAAAAAATTAGCCTGAAATTCGGCCTAAGGGTAAAACTTGATGATATAGTGTTGCTCTTCTATAAGAGGTACAATGATGCAATTTTTGCTGCGCATCCTTACAATAGTGAATCATTTTTCACAAGAACTTGCGCATCCAAGCACAGTTGTGGAAAAAAATCATTCCACTCTGGTGGCTTGGAAAGGATAGACAAAAAGATTACTCATCATCCTACGTAAGCATTTTCATTTTTAATTGTTTAATTCAAATCTTTCCATATTCTGGTATTAAGGTATCGAAAATCGAATATAGAGCTTCACGTCGATCCATGATACTCATTGTGTATATTGATATTTCAGAAAATGTTTAATCCCAATAGAAAATTTGGTATTGAAAAGCGAATAGTGTCCATTTTCTCTTCTAAAATATATCTTCAAGGAAATTCCAAAGCTACATTAAATTTGCAGTTTGAGGAGTAGCTTTTTTGAAGGGCAGCAGTTTTATAAAGGCAATACTTTATAAAAAGGCCTCGAGGAAAATGCTTAGCCTTTTAAGCAAGGAATTAATACAAAGGCTCACAAATGGAGCCTTTTACTGGAGCATCTAAAAATAATGGTGTATCAAAGGAGCGTTTGGCCGAAATTGTTCTGATAAAATTCTGGGAAAACTGGGTATGCGTGAACTTGTATGCAATTGAAAACTTCGATGGAAGTCAAACAAAATTTGCATGTATCTGTCAATTCTAGCTGTGATAGGCTCATTTATTGTGGAGTACAAAGCTTTGTCGGCTCAAGCTAAAGCCAATGTGTCATAAATCATAATAAGAGCGTATTTGTCATGCTCTTCTTGACCAAGCAATTTTTCGTGAAAGGCTAAAAGCGAGCATTTTTTCTCTACATTCTTATTTAAAAAATTCAGGTCCTCTACAGTATATCCCCAAAAAATCTCAAAAAAAGCCAAAGTAAGCATTAGGCTGATAAGTGTAAACACAATCTGGCATCACTTTTGCCAGTTAAATCCAATATTTTTATATGACTTGCCAGCCTGTAAAGGTAATAAAAAAGATAATAAATAACTGAGTTTATTAGTGCAAATCAACTTTAGCTGGGCTAGAGCTCTTATCTATGTACTCCGATTTCTCACTTTTCAGGCCCAACCGAATCACATCATCATCAGTCAATGATTCCACCTACGGGTCCGCCGACGTTGTACTCGAGTACTAAAACTTGCTTTCTCCATGTGCCTCCACACAAGTCAGGAGCTTTCACCTGTTGTCACCTCGACGAGTAGGATGGAGCAGCAGCAGCCGCAAGAGCAGCAGCCTCCGCCGGCGCGGCCTCCGCGGCCTCCGCAGAAGGCCTCTTACCAAAATGTCACTCTGGCTGGAAATTCGGCAAATCTCTTTCAATTGGAGGAGCTGCTCGTGGCGAGCAGTTCATCAACCAAGAAAGCGGCCTCTCCACTCCTCAGTGGAGGCTGCGTCATCAACATGATGACAAGTCCGGAAAATAACACACTGCACGTGCACCATCACCACCACTTCTACAGCTCGTACGGAGGGCAAATCACAAACTACAACAACAACAACCTGTCCAACATCCATGACATCCTCAGAATCAACCGGCTGAGGCTGGAGGCCAGCGGCTGGTACCACGGGAGGCTGAACTGGTCGGAGAGCGCCCATTTGCTGAGAGACGCTGAGCTGGGCGCGTTCCTCATTCGCGACTCGGCAGACTCGAGGTTCCTCTACACCCTGAGTGTCCAGCGAGGCCCCGAGGAAGGGCCCACCTCGGTCCGGATCCATTTCTCCTTTGGCAAGTTCAAGCTGGACGCCGATGAGAAAATCGAGCACCTGATGCCAGCCTTTGACTCCGTGCTGGACCTGGTGGAGCACTACTGCAAGCTCAGCTCGAGCAACCTTGCCAAATCTCATGTCTGGGTTGACAACTCCACTGGACAGCTTTACTCACCGATCTGCTTGAAGAAGCCACTGCTCAAGGCAGTGCCAAGCTTGGCGCACTCGGCGAGACTCGTGGTGAACAGGACTAAATCTCACACTCTATCGACGACTGGATTGCCTCACCGGTTAAAACAATACCTTCTGGACTACCCGCATACAATATAATTTTAAGATCTCCCATTCACATATAAATATATATACCTATATACATATTATAAAAACGCGCCTTCTTCACTTTGAGTTTGTACTGCATCTTCGTCACGTAACTTTCTATATTTACTACAAGAGCTCCTCTTTCTCTAGCTCTCTCAACTTTACCGTACCCTATATAGCTATAACATTGTGGAGAGAGAAAACGAAAGGCACTCTATACATTTATAGGCCTCATAATACCCAATTTAAAAATGGGCATATTTTATGGGCCATTATCCATACTCAGCGTTTCTGTTGAAGCAGACCTTTATTACTTTTTCCGCATAACAAGCTCTGATCAACGAGTTATCAAGATTCGTAATCATTTCTGAGGCTTCCAGTTTCCAGTTCAATCTCGAAAAATGGCTGCCTGAGGAGCAGAACATTTTCTCATTTGCTGATCCCAAGAAAAGAAAGCTGGAACTGCGAGACGAAAAGCTTGTACGTACAAATAGAACGCATTCCATTACACTGGTACCAACCAAATCTTGCTGATGCAGGACTATTTATCATTACGAGAGGAAAAAAGCCTTCAAAATCATAAGTAATGATTAAGCTCCCGAGAGAGCTAAATATAGGCCCAAATTTCCATGCCATAATGATATCGAATTCAAGATCATACGATATGGCTAAAAACGCGGAGGTTATCCATATGCCGATGTAGCAACAGTGAAAATGATCAATTACAAAGGAAAATTTTCCAAAACTTGAAATTCCAAATTCGGAGAATTTCCACACAAAGCTGCAATTCAAATATAGCAGCACACATTTGAACTCAAAAGGAATCGGATACAATTTTGAAACACTTACTGACGAAGCCGAATTTATTCTTCGAAAAAACTTAATTATGACATTGTAACTAACAGAATTCAGAATTGGATAACAGAGTAGTAGTATATAGCAAAAAAGACGATGAACTCTAGGAGCCTTGAAAACTAAAGCAAGAATTGGCACTGATCATTATTATTGTAATAATTTGGGGAGCTTCAAAAATCTTCGATTTCTGCTGCTGTCGTAGTTGTTGTCGTGGCTCTGCAAAAATTGAAAGGAAAATTAAAATCAACTCAAAGAAGTGCTCGCTAATCGAGTATATTTGTTAGTCATTCACAATGAAATGTAATCAATAAGTGTAATCTTGGAGGGATCATATCGAGGAGTCGTTTACAGCTAAAAACACCCCATTTTCCATTATAGTATGTAAGTCTTGGAGGGAAACATTGACGAATAATTTAGTCTCCATTCTTTCACTCTCTCGTATTCATTCCACAGCAAACGTGTATATTTTAACACAAAATTATGTGGACAGCAATTTTTTTGGCTTTTTTCCCTTAAGTAATTTGATAAATCAAGGAGGAGGGCAAGTCTCAATTTGTTTTTTGAGTAATCTAAGTTTAACTATCACCCATTTCTTTGACGACAAAACTTGATACTTCTTCAGCAGAGCACACGAATGATTCTTTGCCTGATTTTCACAATCACGTGGAAGGGGGACATGTATATATATGTTTTTCACATTGAGACAATTTTGGCAGGAGATCGGGGCAACAAGTTGATGATAATGAGCAATAAAACATAATTGTTGTTTTCAACCATTGATATTACTTCATACTCTATATTGGGTAATTTGACAATGCTTAAGATTGGGTCAATTGTTGGACAGCATGAGCAACAATGCTCGCATGATCGGTGTGCGGAGATCCGGATCCGGATCTACGTCTGAGAGCAGCAATAAAGAGAAAAATATAGGTTTTGAGAAAACATCCTTATAAAATGCTAGCCTTCCATGTCTTGGTCTTTTTGCTCCAATATAGAAGCAATCTCATAAACGAGGTCTATTTTTCAAATTTAGCCAGAACAAAAACCTATTTGATTTTCAGCTCCTCCAGCCTAGCTGATGAATATTATCTTGGCTCCAAATCGAGAATATATGTATAGCCAACAAAGATAGAAAAAATTCCGCTTGCTTGCCATAATGTGATGACTAACTGAATTTAATGAATGCATATATTAAGGCTTCTCTGCCACTAATTTTGTTAAGTAAATAAAAATATAATTCCAATCAAATAAATATATTCAAATACATATTTTCAGTTTGTAAAAGTAATAATCAATCCAAATTCTACTCAAAAAGTCTCAACATCTTAATCCTAAGTAACTAAAAAAGCTTGAATAAGCGGATCTAGCTCTATTTTTAACCCACGTGCTCGATGTTACGTAATAAGTGTTAGTAGCTATAAATTGTTTTGAAGCATTTTCTTACGATTTTGCCATTGGATGTGCTTTGGTTCCGTTACTAGTGCCCCCATCATCCGAATCGTTGCAACCTCCGGCCATCTCCATGTCCATTTTAGGCACCAGACTGTTAGACCTCGAGTGGGGGTGGAGGGTTGGGGCCGGGGAGGCGGGGTCGCAATACGATGCGAAGGTCGCAGGGGTGCCCGGCATGCTATCCGTACTCCGACTGGTGGATGAGACTCTGAAACGGTTTCTGGTAACTGCAGATGGCATCACATTTCCCACAACATTGACATGGACGACGACATCAGTTTTGGGGATGCAACAATTTGGAGGCAACGAAGACAAGCATATGTATGTAGGGGAAAAAGGGGGAAAAACACTCAATTAGTTCACTGTACGCATGCAAACATCTGAAATTTGTTTAGAAGGTTGCGTGAACGCAGTTTCTTAATGTTGCGGTAAGAAAAAGCTTTCTCATTTTTGGAAAAGCAGGAAACTTTGGAGAAACGGCCTAGCTTTTTCACATGGACGTAAAACAGATACATACATGATATTTACGATAATTGTATTTGGAGGTTTCCACACAAAGTATAAAGGAAAAAGTAATTTTCATGCTAACAAAAAGGCATTCAATTTTTGCTAGGCAGAATTAACCATGTTAGTCCCAACACAAAAAGGACATTGAATGGAAACAAAAAACGAATTTAGCATGCGAAAATATTCAAATACCCTTGGATGACATTGACAAGGTGGTGAGGAACATATCCGTTCCTAGGATTGCGAGGTGGCAAGTTGTCATTCTGCTGGCTGTAAAAGTTCCCGAAAACCTGATCTTTGGGCTTATTTGGAAACAAAATGGCCATCTGCAATTGAGGGGAGTAAATCAGCTCTGTAACCAAAATACCAACAAACAGGAGTCTAAGCTAACCTGTTCACAGTCCTTGAGCCGATCAGGCAGGGACCGAATCATGAGATCCTTTCTGGTGTACGGCTGAAGCATGGCCACTTCCCTGTGACCAGCCTCGGCCACAGTGATCCATGCCACGGTGACGCCACCGAGCTCGGAGTCGGAGAAGCGGATGAGAAAGGTGCCGTTCTCGCTCTTGTGCAAAAAGTCCTCGGCTTCCTGCCTCGATATGAAGCCCATGAGGAGCTCATGGGACCACAAGGCTCTCAAGTCCTCCTTGGTGAGCTTCATGACGGCGTGAAACCAGTCCCAAAAGGTGAAGCTGCGGTCTGGCAGCGGCTCCTTGCAAAACTGCGACCACGAGATCAAGAGGTTGGAGAAGTCGTGGTTCACGTAGCTCATCGGGTTGGGATGACGGAATGCTTTCGAAGCAAGGAACCGAAGGTTCTCCTCGGTCAGACCACGACCACACGAGGCCTTGAACTTCATGTTGAGCGTATTGGCTACTTGGCACCATGGTACCTGTAAATAATTTACTTTTTGAGAAAATAATCCAGTTGTGCCATTCTTAACTTTCACCGAACATAGAGCACTCATTTTTGTGGAAATTTAATTATGTTTTGAGAATGTTATGGTCAATTTTTCAGATGTTAGATGATTTCAAGCATTTGTCAATCCTCTGTACTTTTGTTCTATATTTTGGCATAAGTTGGCAAACTGAGCGAAATCCGGATACCATTCTGGAATATGTCACTGATTATTGCTCGAGTGCACTTTTCCTGGTTGAAATCGAATTAATGTTGACCAATAAAGGACGTTTTTTCGGATTCAACAATGTTTCAACATCCTTTTTTGGATTATGCTACGTAAGATCCACGCCCATTTTTCCACTTTTTCATAGTTTGAAATCAACAATTCATGCCAAACAGTTATTTGAACACAATCCGGATGCCATTCTGGAACATTTCACAGATTATTGCTCGAGTGCACTTAGCACTTATTCTGGTAGATACCCAACATTGTTTCAACTTACTTCCACTTTTCAATAATTGAAAAATGCATACATAATGATTTAGTAAAAAGTTGACACTTTAGTAGTGATCATGAATCTTTACCTTAAAATAATCTGAATTATGCTATAAAAAATGTGTTTACCTTATCAGGGACTATGAAGGGCTGTCGTCCCCATTCAGCAAAAGCATTGTCCCACAGGATGGTAGCCCATGCATGAGGCTCCTGGTTGCCATGAACAATCACGACGACCGGCAGAGACGGAGCGCAGACCTGATAGCTAAATTCGCCATTGCCAATGGAAAACTCCGACCAGAAGAGCAGGGCAAACTTCTCGTCCATCACGGACTCCGTGCCCTTCTTCTCAGCCCTCTTGATCTTCTTGAGGCTCATATTCCGGAAGCTGACTGACAATTGGCCTGTGGCCTGATGATACTCCATGGTTTGCCTGTTATTCAATATTTCTCCGGATGAGTACTCTGACTTGGATTTCTTGTTCGGAGGAGCCCTCAGCAGCGAATTGGCCTGAGCCTCACTGATGATGCTCACGGTGACCACGGGCGGGGACATGTGCACATTGAGCTTCGTCCCCACCAACAGCCTCACTGTGGCAGAGAACCTCGTGTTGGTCTTCAGCACTTGAGGAGGCTGCTTCTCAATCACGAACGAGGACTTGACCAGGGAATCCAGAAGCATGGCCAAGCCATCACTCAGCTCGGGCAGGATGTTCATGGTCAACTCCTGGCTGGGAATGTTCAGGGACTCCTGGATCATCTCGAGCTGCCGGATTTGCTGCATGTTGATCCAGATGATTTCTGCCAGATCCTCGCACCACTTTTGGATCGTGTCCAGGTTGTTGGTGAAGGGAGCTCCGTTTCCGGACAATTGCTGGTCACGTTTCCACCTGCTCAATTCTTGGTCCAAGATGCGGAACTGGAGCTCTTTGAGCTGCTTGATGACATCCAAATGATGGTTGGCAAGATTGGAGGTCTGGAGCTTCAAGTTGTTGAACTGGTGCAATAAAAATACTGTTATTAAAGCCCCACTCTGAATAGCGCCATCTAGCGGCGATTTTCACTCACACTCTGTCGCAATTCGGCCGCATGTCTATCCCTCCATTCCTTCCATTTCAAGTATTCTTGGGTTTGCTCTTGAAAATGACCACTGTCTAGTTGAACTGGAAGAATTAGAACCATAAATTACGCCGGCTCTTCATCCGAATTATTACATTTCATGTCCAGAATTAGACCATCATCATCATCATTGTGATCGAATTTCATGCTTTGGTTTTTTTCACCGAGCTACTTTTTTAATTGACAGGAAAGACCAATTAAGGCCACGCAATTTGTTACCCAGCAAAAGGGTCAATTTTCCGGCAGAAAAAACTCTGCTTTTTAGGTTCTGGGACAACGGAAAAAAATCGTATTTCTAACCGCAGCAGCTCACTTATTTGGTCATGTGCATTTTTTTCTCGGAAATCATCATTTGCCAATTGCTACTTTCGGAAAAAAGGGCCTTAATTTAAGGAGGACCTGTGCATTTTTGAATATTGGCGCCAAAAATGCACGAGATGATTCTATGTGGTCGCCTACTCCACATTAAATTGAAGTGACACCGCTACAATAATCATCATTTTTTCGCGAATTATAATTGACAAAAACAAGGCAGACAAAAGTTGTTGCACGAAGCAATCAATTAGATGACGTGATAATTAGCAGTAATTACCTTGATTATTGCAAACTTTTTTTGCATAATATGTTTACCTGATATTTGGTGATGCTTATAAAAGTTAATTGAGTGAGTTTCTTGTAGTTGACGAGTGCGCTCGATTTCCACTCCACAATCTTGAGTGCTTTTCTTCAGTGCTCGCAGTTGCTCTTGGATCTGAAAAGATACCAAAAAAAAAAACCCTAAATAACTAGCAAATACGTCATATGAAAAAATGCTGATACCTGGTACATGGTATCGGTGTGAATCATGTTCGATCCAGCTCGGAGACCGTCCAATCCACTTCCCTCCAAAGCAAGCTGGAATATTTTGGAAAATTATTAAACTCTAATGTTGCTTATAATTCATAAGACTCATTTAGATATAGAAAAAATAATCATCAGTTTTTAGTGGTTTACCTGTTCGGCTCGCTGAACCAAGCTCATTTCCGCGTGAAGACAAGCCCGAATGTTGGAATACAAACTAAGAGGATTGTGACCATAGCGTTGCTAGAAAAAATCAATTCAATTTAGTCCATGAGAGTTGCAGTGCACTACAACGTGTGTAATTTGCGTGACAATTCTATCGATACTTGATTGACATTTGGAAAAATACTTTTTTGCTGATCAAAAACTTCTCCTTTGTTCGCTTTTTGTGTAGCTTCTAAATTAGATGGGGTTCCCTGTTATTAAGCAAAAGCACTTATTTCAAATTATAAGCCTTTTTTAAGCCTAAATTCGTCTACTGAAATTTGGAGAAAATAAGGTGACTTTCACACTACTGATCAGTACTGAATGTTGTTGTTTTTTACTTTTGCCTAGTCTCAGCTGGTTAAAACGTAAACAAAGGCAATAGTGCGTTGTCGAAAAGAGATGCTCCATCAATGGTTACTCGCTTTATGATAAGGAAAGTAAACACGTCAATCAATTCGAGCCACAAATTTTAAGCTCATTTATTGAGGGAAAATAAGAAATACTTTTTTGTCCAAGCTGAAATTGAGTGGCGTTTGAACGTATTCTTTGATTGCTTTTTTGCCTTCTCCTCCAGCGATTATAAATCGAGGCAAAGAAAGGAAAAGCACTTTCATGGAATGGTTTTACGGGTTGTGTAATTAACAGCGTGGGTTCAGAAACGGTCCATTTCCCTTCTCACTTCCAAAGTTGAGATCAAATTGATCAGATTAGTGAGCTGCAGTCACAGTGAAAAAGTTGATTTGTAATGAGGCCTGTGATAAAAATTTGCGCCCAAAAGTTCCATTTTGCGTTGGAAGTGGAAGAAGGTAAGGAAAATATGGATTCTTCGGTGCAGCCAAATTCTTTGAAAGTCACCTGTAATTCACCATCTGTTTTGAAATGATGAATGGATGCAACAATTGCAAGAATTGCGGCTGCATATTTTCGGGCATTTTCTCCGAATGTGATGCGAATATTTTCGAAGGCTGTGCACTTTTTTGGGAAAGTCCAACGCGATACTCGGGAAAAATTCATCTTTGCATGACTACGTGGATTTTCGCCGAAAACTTAGGCCAAAATGGCTTCCAGGGAAGTTGAACTTGCTTGTCACTGAGCTCTTTTAATTTGCCACAACTCCTTTAATGGCAGGGCTATAAAAATCAATCATATTGAAATTCAGAGAATTTGCATTCTAGTGCTTGGCAAATTTTTTCGGCTTCATTTTTCATAAAACGTTCGAGTGCCTTATTTCTCTTAAAATAATTTTTCGACTTGAGTTTTTTCGTTCTTCTTATCAACTCTTTTTGTATGCTGTAGAAGAAAGCTAATTTTTGGCATTCAACCCCCAAAATCTTGTCGGCCTTTTTCTGTGAGCGTGTGCAAAAATTCCGGGAACTGGAGTAGGTTACCGCACTCAAATTAGAGCCATGATTGAAAGGAAACTATGAAGACGACGACTATGATGATGAGAGTGGAAAAATAGTATTTGCATCTCATCCGAATTCGCGGTAAAATGCAACCATTTTGTTTTCCATTGGCATTTTTACGAGGAATTGCGTGCATCTGTTCCTCCTCAAAGACCTTTTTAGTCATGATTCACTATGGGGCAATGTCATCATTGTATTTTTCAACTAGAGCCATTTTTCTCAAGTCAGCTAATTTCTGATGATGCTTCACTGCATTTTTGCTTCGAGTTTACCTCACAGTGGAGCTTGGTTGACATTTCCATTTTTCAGTCTCATGTCTAGATCTGCTGGAAAAATACGCTTTTTGCACCAATTATTGATTGGGAATCGACTCAACCTCCTATTTTATTCAAGTCCCCTTTTTTGCCCCTCGCTTTGATCTTCTTCTGTGTGGGATTTGATGAAAAAGGTCCAATTTGGACAATTTCCACAGAACCTCATGACCACCTTACTTTTGCATCAATTTCTGCCCATCTTTTCAAATTAATGAAAAACAGCGGAGTAATTGCAAAATGGTGGCTCACATTGCATTAGGAAAGTCTAGTTGCACTTTTAACGCGAAATCTGAGAAGTATTCGTGCAACAAGCTCGAAAATTGCTATTTTAGAAATGCTCTGCAAAGGCGGAGCTAAATCACGTGACATTTTGATTGGATCCACAGGAAATTTTTTTTGCACTTGCTGCAAAAATATCAAAGTCACGATATAGAGCTTGCACACCTTTTGGGCTTGTCAAGATAATTTCGTGAACCGCCAAATCCGCTGAGCCACGAAAAATACATTTTCGTTCCGTAATCGTTGTGTAAGGGAAATTGCATTCAGCCCTATCTAGATAATCGATTGCCTCTTCTTCCCTGCAATGCAGAAAGCAATCTGTCCCACTGTGCACTTGTCTTTGGCTACAGTTAAAAAACATACTTCACAGCAGGGGGTTGGGCTTATTATAGCAAAGTAAATAAAAAGGGGCCATTTTTTGTGCACTTTTCGATTGTGCGCACACGCCATTGTGGCATGGTGAGTGAATGCGATTTTTACACTTTTTAAGTTACTTTTTCTTGTAGTTGGCTTTATGTTCATCTTTTTTTGCTATCAACAATAAAAAGCCAAGGAATTTTTGAGCCTTTGTTTATTCTACGCCTTTTTGTTGGTGTTCATTTCCTATTGTGCAAAGGGTTGGCATTTTCAGTGCTGTTCCCGAGAAGCAGAATGCAAATTCTCATTGGTGGCCACCAAGTTTGTTTAATGTATAATTAAGACGACTTTCTGCTAATGAAATATAAAAGGTTCTCTGAAAAACCGAGGAACGACTGGCGCCATGAACTTGCAGCAAGCTATCTAAGCTTCATGAATAAAATGCCAATCAAAAGAGGACATAAAAAGGCTTTCCAGGAATTGTAAACACTCGTTTAACTACTAGTTTTGTCAAATAAAACAGAAAAAGAGCAGATTAGCTTACTAAAACATGCTCAAATTTGCTTTAAATAGTTAAGCAATGGGATTTTCATAAATACAGTTAATTTTTTAGCCAAGTTTTTGGCTGCTTACAGTCACGTTTTCCCTCCAGGTGGCGCTCTTTTTCGTAGTGCACTGGCCGACCCGGCCGGACTGCCGTGCAGCCAAGCCTAAAAACAACAGCGCCACCTTGCGGAAAAAACAGCCAATGTTCGGTACATCTCGATTGACCTGAATTAATTCTCGGTAGTAAATGAAGCAGATAGGGGAGCATTTAAAATGCACCTTTGTTCGATTCACTCGCGCTACTGACACGAAATAACTTGGAAAAACTGTGGTGGCCGTTGTTGAATGACAAAAAAAACGAGTCCAAGAATCGGTTTGCATTTTCCGAGATCGGATTTACAAGCGGTCCTGGAAATTCGTCTGGATTTCGCGTTACTCTCAATCAAATTATGACAGTCAATCATCCCGAACGAATTGGAAGAAGCAAAAAAATACCATGTGATTGCATGTGAAGTAAAAACCTCTGGTGGTGGAAAAGACCCAGAAAAATGAGAATTGTCACCATTTCGTGACAAAAGTTGTGACTAGACGTCTTAATTGGCATTCTTCTGGCGTTGCCATATCCATGCATGATTATTATTTGTCTGGTAAAAAAACAAAAACCGTAATTGCGTGTCTACCTGTCTATCTAGCAGCAGATAAGTTTCTTTTTCAGACCTGCAAGCGGCTTTGGCGGGACTTTCAAGCCTTTCTGCACTCCTTTCATATCAAGGGAAAGGGTTGAAAATTCGCAGCCATTCACATGAACACCTGCTTTTCATTCCTTATGAAAAATATCTAATGTGGGTGTGGCTTTTTCACCAGAAAATCAATATGCCTGCAAACTTTTAAAAGCCTGCAAACGGTATCTGCTTCTATACTGTATAACAAATTTTGCAGAATTTAGCCGCCTAAAATTTTCCTCTTTGCAACTGTAATTTTAATTCTCCGTGCTTTTTGGTACTATGCGTATTTTTTAAACCTAAATATTATCTGTACGAATTTCGCTTTGAAACGGCTCGGAAGTCGTGTCAGCTGACGTCTGCGCTGCGTAGTCGCTGCAAAGGCGAGACGGTACGTAGGCATACTAAGCACACTTGTCAGTGACCGGCGCGCGCAAATTAGCTAGACTTTAGTTTTGGGATAGTTTACCTTAATGTTTGAGATAATTTCCTCGAGCTTGGTTTTGGTCAAGAAATCGGTACTGGAATCCGTGGCTTTTACTTCCAATTGCTGTATCATGGCGATGATCAAGTTGCGCGCATGTTCTTCATGCTGAGGGTTGCCAGCATCCAATTCGTCTTGGAACGAAGCTTCCAGCCAAGCTGCAAAAAAAAAATAATATTGTGCAAGTTAAAACAATTCGAAGGTAAAAATAGCTCAGACCAAAAAGCTCCAAGCAACAATTTCTGGAAAGTTGTTCAGCTACACAGACTCTGCAGCATTTTCATGGGCAAAATATGGCTGTTTTCGCTCATCATAATCAGCATATTTTAATCGTACCTAGCTTTCTTGTCTGCTGGTTAGAAATTTTTCCAGTTTTACACTCAACAAGCAAAGCAACGCTCATAAAAGCTAAGCATACGCTCAACATTGAAAGTAAATTAGGTGCCTCAAATGAATGTTTGGCGAAGCAAATCAAACCAGTTATATCGCTCAACATTCAATTAAGCAGCTGCTATGCTAAAAAAGTTGAGCGTTTTCTTATCTTTTTTTTGTGCTTGCACTTATTTTAAACGTTTTCAGAACTTAACCGATTATGGAACATAGCTACGGGCTGTCATTAAGAAGAATTGAACCAAATTTGGAGTCAATACACTCAGTGATTGCTGAGATGTTTGCCCCAAAAGAACCTAGCTTAACTAGCCTTAGCTTGACTTGAAAATATGAAATCGGCCTAGATGAGAGCAGCATGAGAATATTTAACTTTACTAAAAGGAACTTTATACTGATTCTGTGGTTAGAAACCACCTTGAAGTAGTAAAATACTTCTGAAATGATTGCATTTGCCAATTTCACTCCTTCATAGGCGAAAACTGGCCACTTTTGAATTGGGCTAATCAACCCAAAAAAGCTGCTTTGTACTGCAACATTCTAATAATTATTCAAGTTGCTTTATGTAAACACATCCAATAACGCATCAATATGCGAGACACGGTGCCTTTGATGACTATCTCGTTTCTTACAGTTAGACGTGGATTTCCTAGAAAACCTGCCTACTTTTCAGCACTGTCTCCCTGTATTGATTGATGCGTTATTTTAGGGCATACCTGCAAGGTGATGCCTCGCCTCCATGGGGAAATGATCCCCATAAATTGAGTGCAGCTGTCGGAACGCTTCCTCTGGCAACTGCTGCGTCTTGGTCCACAGGAGGGCGTGGCCATTGCCACTCCCACCTCCAGCGGGCGGAGCATTGGCCCCTCCCACAGAATGTGGGGGTACAGACATCCCACCACCTCCTCCGTGACTGGGGGAATCTGCAATATTCAGACAGATGTCAATGCTTGTGTCGCAATTTCGCGTCGTTAAGCTTGGATTTATAGACAATCATTTCGATCCTCCTCGTCGTTGTGGTATAGTAAAAAAACTGCACCCGTTTTATGACACTTTTTTTGCAACGTGGCGAATCTTGGATTTTTCGCGGAAAAAGGTGCAGAGTTTGCAGAAATCGTGCGCGCGACAACTTTTCCTTCTAATTACCAAAAATTCGCGCTTTCTTAGCAAGAAAGCAGCTGACAATTCTCAAAGATGAAAAATTATGAAAAATTGGTTAAATATTGGTTATCAAAGTGTTTCTGGCGAGAAAATGCAATTAACTTAAGGCAAGTGTCATAAGAACGAAATGAGTCGTAAGTGAACATCGCATAAAGTATGGCATTTTTGGACAAGCAAATTTTCGAGGAAATGGTCCAGGTTGCATGAATTGGCACATTTTTGGCCAATATAACCCAGCTCCCACAGGGCCAGGGTGCAGACATTTTTAGCAATTTAAGGGGAGGGGGTTGAGGACCGACGACGACCAGCTTGCAACTTTTACGATTTGCACTCTTTTTTGCATGGTCTGGCTTTTAGAGCTAACTAGCGTAGCCTAAAAGAGCAAATTAACGGCTCCATTTTCGCCATTTTTTTGTGCTTAAAAGTGTCCCTTTGGATTTTCCGAAGTTGATGCTGCGATCCACTAATGAACTTGCAAATAATCTTCATTGCCGGAAAAAGCTGAGTATGGGGAAAACGGCTCGATAATCCTCGATATTTGAAAACCAAGCTCAAAGATCGAATCGTAGCAAGATTCACGTCTCAAATAATCAGATAAACCAATTTGGTATTCCAAGAAGACTCGATCATCTATTAAAAATTACGTTCCGTAATTGCCGCGCTATAATTGGGGGCTTTTTCCCGAGAAACCTTTGCAAACGCATAAAGCAGAGTAAAAAGTCAGCATAAAAGCCAACCATGCAGCCCAATTTGCCCAATAATTTCCACCTTGAAAATGATCCATTACTTCTAAAAAACAACAACGTTTACAAAATGCTTTCAAAAAAATATGCTCATTGTCTTTTTTTTACGAATAGTTCGCAAAAACGCGCATCGTTTAGCATGATAATCAAGGCAAAACTTTCGAGGAATTTCTTTCCAAAATGCAGAAAGTATTTTGTCAAGAGCTCTCTCTCTCTCTCTGAGTCTCTCAGTTTCTCCCCGTTTCTCTGGAAAAAGGTGTACTTATGATTGAAAGGGACTTTCTCTCCAGAGAGACACGCATTATGGGGATATTAAGGAGGCTGCTTACCCTGATCATATTCGGTTTTGACGTAAACCGACGGGTCGTAGCTCATGTTGGGTGGGCATGGGGGCTGGTGGTTGGGCAGCCCGGCCATGGCCTTGTATTTCAAGATGTGACTCAGTTTTCGTGGTGCTTCGCGAACGCAACGCGATGTGCTTTAATTCAGCTAGAAGTCCTCCGATGATGCCGGCCTCCGAGGTCGCTCTAAGCTAGCCATGAGAGAGCCTCCAATTGAAACTCTGTCACCACTTGCCGTGAAGGTCTCTTCTCGCGACTCCAACCAAGAGAGCACGAAGAGAACACTTCGCGACTGCTGCAGATGGCTCGATCCTCAAGCAAGGACCAACAAAACGGGTGCGCTCCCTTCAACTCAATCATGCAGCGACGACGCGCGCGCATCTTGAGCGCTACGCGAACTTTTAGTACCTTCTTTAGCCTAAAAAAGCCGCACGATGGCGCCACTGTTTTCTGAAGCATTGCTAACTAAGTCGCAGATGGATAAATTTGGGCTGCGTTAATTTGCAAAGTATTTTCGTCACGAAAATGCAAAATCCATGCGAGGACGAGAAAGTGAATGCTAAAAATCTGGCCGAAATTACATAATCCTTTTTCCTCGCGCAAATTAATTGGATTTGAAAAGCTGAGAGTTAAAAAGGCGCTGCTCAATTGCCTCAATATCATTCAGTTTTTTAGTCCCTAATTGAACCACTTAACTATTCCAAAATTGTGATTTTCCGTGAAAGTTCTCGAACTATTCATTGCGTTGTTTTATTTTGTGAAATGCTTTCCAATTTGAGCGAGAAGAATCATGTACCAAATCAAGAGATTTAGTGGAGGCATTTATCACATCCCCCCTTACTCTTTTGATGGCGCCACCTGAGAGAGGGTTTTAAAAATATCCAGAAGTGGCTTGCTTCGTTAAATGATCATTTTGGCATTTTTCTCAGCTCAGGTAAGTCACCAAATTAGTGCACGTATCTAACATACTTCAGTTAACATAGTTTCTCATCCACCTAGCTTTGGATAGACTTTGAAGGAAGCCAAATTACCAGAAGTGGCTTTTTCCGATACATGCTTATTTTGGCATTTTTCACTCTTAAATGGCTTGAAACGGCCTGGTCGCATTTTCGATGCAAATGTTGAAAAACTCTCTAATTTTTCCTGCGGATCAGTTCCACGCATGCTTTAAAGTTTTAAGGTAGCCAATAGTATTTTGATTGGCATCTTGGCCGCACCTCGTTTTGATGGCCCTTGCGAACATACGCGATGTAGGTAGGGAGCCAACGTGCGCGCGACGTCGTAGTCAAAGCGCACCTTGATGACGTAGCAGCGATCGACGGAGTCGGCGCTGCAACTGCTGCGAGCTGCTCAAGATGCCCACCACCAGCCTCGGTTGAGGCCAAGCAGCCTCAATCATGGGCAATCTGTTGCGCTTCTTAACTAAATGGAAAGCAAGAAAGCTGCATAGAGTACTACTACTAGCACGCGTAACGCGTCGTACTCTATAAAGGCTCTTTTTTGTAATTTCCTTCACTTTCAACAAAAAAGCATCTCTCACCTTAGATCAGCAGGTATCCATAAATGCTCCAAAACGTTTCTGACGCAGCCGACATTTTGAGAAGGCAGCTCAATTTTCCAATTTCCTCCATTATGGAAAAAGAGAAAGTACTACATTTTTGGTAGCTCATAGCCTTCGAAACTTGAAGGTTTTCATGGCGTTTCTGACGAATTTCGAGCTCGACCTGGCAGCTTTTTAAATCTCCGCAAGCAGCTATGACTGTGCTTTCATAAGGCTTTTTTGTAGCAGTGATGCAATTACCTTTTTTCATAATGACTTCATTACGTAGGCGAAGAGTACGAGCCTCACTTTCGAGGATTTTGTGATAGGGATCTCTGCTTTCTAATTCAGCTTCAACGGCTATTAATACAATCTATTCAACGGAAAAAGCGATGGATCGAAATGACTAAAAAACCTAATACTAGAAATGAAAGTAAGCTTCAATCTTTTTTCTGGAGCTTTCACTTTATACCAAATTAGCCACCGCAATAACATAGCTCGGATGCTACTGTCCTAATGAGGAGGTTTTTTCGGTAATCTTCACGTTTTCCTTGTAGGTTTCGTGATGAAATAGCGACGAATTTCCGCCTGAACAAAGACGGAATCGACTTGTAAAAAAATATTTTCTTCAATAGTCACCAAAAGAGGTCAAAGAGCTTTCATCCGGTCAAGCTACTTACTCTCACTCTCGTCCATCTGTTTTTTGTTGGCAATCAGTTTTCGTGGTAATTCGAACAAAAAGAAGTGGAATTGAAGGGGGATTTCCATGGATTATTGAAGTCATGCAATGTGCATGCATGTGACCGTGAGCAGACATATGAACAAAAAAGTCAAATTATATCTCTCTCACTGTAAGGTCCCACCCCTCCCCAATCCCCCTCTGGTCTGGGGAACGAAATGACAAAATGGGGGAGCCTCTCAACCCCCTACCCCCAATCTAAATTACAATTGCATACAATACTTTAAAGTTTTATATACTTTATCTTGGACGATGATCCGAGCTTTGAAAAAATATTTATGTGTGTTTGCATTGCTTTGTCATCATGTGAGAATTCATCTTTTTGTCCCTTTTTTGAGACTCGAGTTGAATGAATCACGTAAAGAGTTGTCTGATCTATATTTAGTGGACGATATCTATGCATAAGTATAAACTACGCACACTGGCCCTAATTGACTTTCCAAACATCAATTTCGATTTTGCTGTCGTGAAGGTAGCACACTGGTACGGTGGTTAACAATAGCAAAAATGTGGTTGCGCCAATTTTTTGCCAGGTGGCCCAGTGTGCTGTCGGAAACCTTTTTGTGTGTTTTTTCAGTATCAATTTACCGTCGATGGCATCAAAATGGAGGCTCATTTTTGTCACATGTCAGTGCACTATAACGGAAGGTTACAACTACTTCAACCTTAATTGTGCTTAAAACTGAATCCTAATTGAGCCAATCTACGACTGATTCGCAAATGATGTATTACAAAAACCATCGCAAAAGCAATAAAAAGCACTTTTTAGGCATTTTTTCGTGTAGGGAAAAAATCTTTTTTTTTCATGGCCAATTTGAAGTTTGAAGGCTGATCCGCCCACTGTGGTTAATGCACACTGGCATGATTAGGATTGAATTTGACACGAAATTAGGATGTTGGTCTAGTTTTTCGACAAGAAAAATGCCGGGTTGGATTTTTTTTGGTTAATGAAACAGGTGAAGGTCTAAAATTATTCAGCAGGATAATTTTCCGACCCTCCACGAGCGCTTGAAGTCTGTGACGACAAATTATAGACTAATTGTTGCAGTTGCCTTTTAATTAGGGGAGGAAAGTAGCAAAAAATCCCAACTTTTTACTTAAAGCAGTCACGCATTTGGAAATCTGATTTTTTGCTCAAGACTTTTCCATATGAAACGTTGGGCGCCATGTTTTTGAGGAAAAATGCAATTTTAATAGAGTGACGTCAACAAACTTTGAAATAAGTCCTCGTTCAAGTCCAACTGAAAATTCCAGATTTTCCTAGGGGTGCAGCACTGTATTATTGACTTTTTGTAATTTTTATCCCTGCTGCGAAGGAAAAAGATAAGGCATATTCTAGGAATTGCCGCGCGCTTTAGCATGAATTGTTGTCTCTCTGATAAAAGATCAATTACGTCTTCAAAAAAAAAAATGAATTCAAAAGTTTCTTTTTTGGTAATTTTACGAGCAAGAAGATTACCGGAACATTTCAAAAAGTTGTTCTTCAGCTGCATCAAAGAGCTTTTTTCTTACCTTCAAAGTGAGATGATCTTGAAAGGAAGGTATTTTCCCCTGAGTGAATTTCTGCGGAAAAACGTGGAAGATCTAGGAAATAGCCTCAGTTCACTTCACTTGAGCGACTAAATGTTGAAATTGTAAACAAGGCAACAGCATAGAAGCAGCCTCAGCCGCGAAAAAAGGGAGAATCTAGATTTTTCAACCTTTGACCTTAGAGCAGTATATATAGAGCTCTTCCCAAGAAAAACCTTCTTAAAGCAAAGAGCACTTGTATAATTACAGCTTGAAAGCAGCCAAAGAAAGAGAGAGAAACTTGAAAGTACCAAAAATGCTGCTCAGAATAATTGCTTAAGTTGCTCTCACATCTAATAGGATTATGCTGGATCTGCCTCAAGATAAGGGTGTGCCAAAACTGCGCGAGTATTTTAAAATTGTGCAATTTTTCCAGCCAAAAAATTAGAGCATTGTCACAAAAAATGGGAAATTTTTGAAATCATCAAAAAGATTGTGTGCAATATTTTTAGTTAAAGCTGGCGGATATTTTGCGGGATTTTTTAGGGGATTATGCCCCCATGTGGCAACGATGGCTGATGATCATTCGACTGCTTCGTCGATTTCGGGCAAGATCGCGCAACAGTTAGTGCAGTGTAGCTAAGCTCGCTCTTTTTGTCAATTTAATTCCTGGAAAAAGGCAACATTACAGTTACAAATACGAGACTGGAACATAATTTTCGTGTATTTTCTAATGAAAGGGTCAAGGTTCTCATAGCACGCAGTTTGTGTCTCTAGGCTGCAACCCAATATAAGGAAATTGCATAGCCTGTTAAACTGCCGAAGAAGGGAAAAGTTGTCAGTCAAATGCAAAACTCGAAATGTGCGTTGGGCACGTTTGATAGTCAGGCAAAAATCCAATTCTTCCGTGATTTCCAATAATTGAAGCAAATTCTCACAGACTTCCGTCTTTGCTATAAAATAACATTACTATAATTTTAATTTTAAGGAGACGTTTTTTGGCTGACGTGTAAGAAGCCTCTGGTTTAATGCCATGTTAATTGATTTTTTTATGCACTTGCTTTTCTCGAAACCCATTTTACAATTCGATGAAAATGAGGTTTGCATGCTGCCATGATGACGAAGACAATCATTTTCCACAGTGTGGAGACATGACAATAAACTCTTTCGCTTTTTTATTCGAATCGCTACTTCATCACGTTGCCATATTTGTCGTAAATGACATTCTCATCCGCATCATTACTCGAATCTTCCTTGGATTTCTCAGTAGCCTTTTTGGTTATTGACGTGGCTGCAGCTTCGGCCGTGGAAATTTCAGATTTGTCTACAATGTGAGTCAATGTGCCCGGAGGCCTTTGCTTGAGAAGCCAATCTGGAGTTATTTTTTCGTGTAGCCTCCATTTTCCATAGAGATTGGCGACGTGTTTTTCAAACACGACATATTCCAACACATCTTTGGCCACGTGTGGGTGACCATGCACCAGTCGACCAAACCGATCGTATACAGCCAATATCTGCTCAAATTAGGGCTTTCAATAATTGAGCTAGACTGATAGGCAAGAATTAATTACCTGTTGTGAAAATAGTCGCACTGTAACTTGACCAAACATATTCTCCTTTGCTAAAACTTCACCGCAACGAACATGGACAACTCGAGGGGGTTCCAATGATTTAACAAAGTCCCAATAAATTGTGGTTCTGTCGGTGTTGTGCATCATTTTCTGAAATTAATTTACACGATCCGGAAAGATCTGGTACAAAAGAAATCTTATGCTTACTGGGTATGCATTCTCAGTCACCAATTCTTCTAGTTGCTTGGTTTTCTTCCTGAAAAAAAAAGAATCTTGAAACAAGAGCTATTGATTCTTTTTGTGCTCACTAACTCCGCTAGGGCCTTGTGAGCTTCTATGTAAATACGTTGGGCCTCATCCACGAACACATTTGGGTCAAAATCCTCCTCAAACGAGCGAATTTTCCTTACGGCCCTAAATGACTTCCCTTTACGCATCACTGTATCAACTGTCCTTTGCTTGGCACCCTAAGTGAAAACAAAAGATTTACTTTACACTGGAACTATTTTCATCGACTGTTCGGGCGGAGGAATTCAATCTCAAAAGCCAATAGGAATCGTCGAAAACTGAAGGCTCCATCTATTGGAAATCTAAGCATTTATACCTGAAGGGACAAAACTGAGGCAACTCCGTCACTTTCAGGAGGAACAAAAGGATCAAGCGGAGCAGATGTGCAACCCATGTAAATGGGATATTCTCTTTCTGGGTTTGAAGGTATCAGCCCTTGTTTCTTCAGGCTTTCTCTCAAGCCTTCAATATCACCAGCCTTTTGCAGTTTCCTTTGGCCTTCAACGTCTGGCAGCTGAATTTTGCCCTCTCTTTGACTCCTTACGACTCTGAATCGAGGATTCCAATGACGATTTGGACGCTGAAAGCTGCGGGGATTCAATGTGTTGACTTTGCCCCAGACATTTCTGCAAGGCACTATTGAAATGGCCTAAAAATAGCTCATTAATAGTTTTATTCATAATGACATCTCCGATGATTTTACCACGAGAGATTGAGCATTAACACTTTGTAGCGCAAGGCTACAACGACTTAAACTTATTAATGACATTTTTTGATAGTTTTCGCGAAAGAAATTCTTCACTTGTTTATTTACCAACTTAGAGGGCGGTGCGAAAAACATGAAAAGCGTATTTTTTGTTTATTAAATTCAAATTATAAAGTTGAATGCATGTGCAATGTCAGGGAATGATTTTATACAATTTTTTGATTTTTTAAATTTTTTAAAGACGATTTTTATTTCCGGCGTGCAAAGTCGATAAGTATATAAACTACTAATTCTAAGGCACAATTAGGTCAGGCTACTTGTATTTGACCGAAATAAAACTACAATCGGGTTTTATTACATTATTTTGGTTCGTATCATATTCATGGATAGGAAAACACGAACAAAAAAAGGAAAATCGGGCATTAATTGCAGCAAACTACTGGATTTTGTTTAGGCTTGACTTATTTATACGAACCCTAAAATGATGATTCGAAAACTGAGGGTAGTAGCGTACAACTAAATCTAGGGCATTATAAGATGGAGAAATGTGAATTGCCTCTTTAAGTTTTGGCTTTGAACATCTTAGGAATACAATAATTTAGCATTATTTAGTATTCTACCAATATTCAAATAACATTTTTGCGAAAATGTGAGTTTTTTGAGAGCGGAAATGCTAAAATCGACAGCTTGACTTGAAATCTGATGTTCCTCACTGCAATTAAAGAATTGAATCATTTTCACGGCGTCGTGCAGTAGGTCAAAAACTACCTGCTCATTTCTTGCCGCTAAAAGCCTCCGTTTGGTCTCCCAAATCAACGTCACCCAGTCGGCAAACATCTCATTTGCCGTCTTCTTTACATTTTCTGTCTCATTTCGTTTTCAACCTCCAAATAAGTTGTAAGTTTGGCTCCCAACTAAAATGGCGCTCGCTTCCCTCACTGTTAGGTTCCTTTTCAGTTATGAGTCAGAAAGCCCCGCTTCCCAGCTTGACTGGCCATCGACTCAAGACTCGTAAAAGAGGTAAATACTTTTCTAACTCTGCACCATTCTCAATTTTGGTTTATGTTTTCGTCAAATGAATTGGGGTTACGGCTGTACTGGGCGTGACCTTCGCCATTTCCCGGAATTCGTCCTTCATGTTTACTTGACTGATTTGCAGATGAGAAAAAGCAATACGACCCTATTGGATTCCGCGACGCGATCCTTGAGGGTCTGGATGCTTGTGGGTCCGACCTAGAAGCAGTTATCAAATTTCTCGACGTCTCTGGCTCCAAACTCGATTACCGCCGCTACGGGGTCAATCTCATTGAAATACTCATCGCCGGAGGACTCCTTGGTAATTCACTCTTTTATATGTCTCGAGAAGGGCATTCTAATACATGTTGCTTTTTTCTCGTTTCAGCTCCTGGAGGGATAATCCTTAACGAGGGCGAAAATGCATGTCGAACCAAGACTTGCCTCTTTGGCCTGGCCAACTCTTTGGAGAAGGTCAAGGCCTTTGAACAGGTCTTTGTTAAGCTTATGCGCAGGTGAATATATACCCTTTTATTACAACAGTTGCTAGTTGCGCTGAATCTTGAATGAAGGCGTGAGCTTTTATTGGCCTTCTCAGAGCGGCCTTGATCTCAATTGATCCTGTTAAGCCGGTCTTTTCAAGGTTACTGCAACTCTTTTTCTCTTAGCTAAGTGATGAAAACTTTTCTATTGATTCTCCATGAGACATTGTCTACAGACCTGATGCGTTCTCCGCTAGCACAAAATCATTATTTACTTTGATGCCATTGACACAGCGTTCCTGATTTCACTTTTCAGGTACAAGTACCTTGAGAAAATGCACGAGGAGGAGATGAGCAAGATCCTGGTCTATTTGAAAGGTTTCACTGATGACGAGAGGCTAGTTTTGGCCCAGATAACTGCCTTATGGTTGGGCTCCGGTCAGATCCCAGCCACCACTCTCAAGGTCTTGGTTAACGAGCATCAGGTATAGCCTAGGCTAAAAGATTTAGTTCAGGCGTTTTGCCACTTCACCATTTGATGGCGCCAGCGTAGGGGGGGAAGGTGTATCCATGCTTGGATATTTTTATTATGTTTACATTTTGGCGCTTTGAATGAACGAATGGCAAAAATATATTTTGAGCGCATGGTCGCTTACGCAAATTCCGCCAACAACAAATCTTAGCTCCTTCTAGCGGAATAGTTCCGAACGAGTTTTGAGCTAGCCTATACTCGAATATCTCTCCGTACTTAATATTTTTGCTATAATGTGCTGATTCAAATTAAGGTCAAAGATGGCATGGCTCTCAAGTTCTTCTTGGATACTCTGGTGACTCTCAAAGCTGAGAAGGGCGGAGCTGCTGTGACGACAATCGTCAAGAAGTCCGGACTGGAAAGCCAACTGATCGAGTTCTTCCCTCCCATCAATCAGCAACAGACGGAGGAAAACTTCGTCAAGGTTTTCAGCGATCACAACTTGGCAGAAGTGGTCAGCTTCCGCAAGCAGCACGCGGCAGCCGAATCCAAGAACCACGTGTTCAAGATGATCAAGGACGCTATTGACGATGAGAAGAGCTCCAAGGAGATCATCATTGAGCTCAAGGACTCCATGGCGAAGAACAACATTTCTGAGCAAGAAGCCATCGCAATGGTACGTTTAACTTAACACCTTCTTCATAACTACTTGCCTTTTATCATGATGAAGTGTTAAGATAGAGAATTTGTTCCATGATTCATCGATCTGATGACCTGAAATAATTCTTGGAAGGCATTTGTATTCCTTTTGGAGGCCTTATCATCTTTCTAATCAAGCTTCATTATTTTATGCCAGATCTGGAGCTGCATTATGTCCTCCATCGAGTGGAATAAGAAAGAAGACTTGCTTCAAGACCAGGCTCTGCGTCATTTGCGTCAGTACACGACGTTGTTCGCAGCCTTCGCCACTTGCATGAAGTCCGAGCTTGTGCTCATCAACAAGATTCAAGAATACTGCTACGACAACATGATGTTCCTCAAGACTTTCAACAAGATTGTCCTGTTGCTCTACAAGACCGACGTCATCTCTGAGGATTCCATCCTCAAGTGGTACAAGGAGGCCCATTCGACCCGAGGCTGGTCGTGCTTCATGGATCAGATGAAGAAGTTCGTTGAATGGTTGGAACATGCTGAAGAAGGTACGTCTTTGCTTCCTTGTCTTAGGCCATGGCTCATTGTTATAATTTGGCTAGACTCGGTATTATTTTGGCTTTTTCTGTTGCGTTCAGGGTTGAAGAGAAATTCAAGTCTTCAATACCTCTATGTGATCGTTGGTGACAGCTGTCCCATTCTTGACAAGGCAAAGCTGGTTATAGCTCACAAATACTTATTTTGGTCTACAAGTCAAGAGGATGGCCTAATCGAAAACAATCCGGAGCTGGCCTTTAAAATGTGGCACGAGCCTGGCTTTAACCTTCAGCTACTCACAAGGATATTTAAAGTCCACCCTCAGTTCTTCTATGATGACATTGAGGAGTTTCTCATAGAGAAATTGCGTGATTCTCCTCTCCAGAAGTTGACTGGGCTTCCCAAGTCGTTTCACCTTTCCGCTCAATCTTCAGACGCATTTTTTCATCTGTCAACTATCCTCGTTGCATATGCGTCCGAGTCGAATTTCGATTGCAGGATGTTGGCATTAATCGAGCAAATTTTGCATCACGTTCATCTTGCTTCACCTAATGCAATCACGTTGTACCCCATTGAAGTTCAACATTTAGTCATGCTGTTATTGTCATCAAAGTCGCACCTTGATATAGTAGCAGAAAAGTGGCTTGAAATTGATCGCACGTTGCCACACCAAGCTAGGACGTTGTCAATTTTGTTTTCGCCATGGCTTAAGAAATGCTACATGGAGTCCGCGAAATTTGCTAATTTCTACACTCTTTTCAGAATCTGACGATAATGAAGATGACGAGGATTAAGCTGAAAAAGATCTTCCTTTTTCTGAAAAGCTTCACACATTTTATACGTCTCCTCCTCAAGGATTAAAGAAAACTTGATTTACGTTGTCTCAAACTATTTACATGAAGCAAAATCTTTTTCTCCAGCATAATTCAGATTGGTTGTTTCATTTCTGTTGAAATAGCCGTACTGTAAGAAGACTTGATACTACTACTACTATTAAAAAATAAGACACGGTGTAGGCAGAAACGTTTGCTTTTCCGAAGAGAAAATAAATACGATTATCCCTGTGAGGAAATAAATCATATGCCTATACATGGAGAAAAAGAGTTTCTCTTGGTTGTTGAATCGATGAAAGTTATTTGCTGTTATTACTGTTTCGTGCTTCTGGACTAGTCTCGATATTCTCTGCCCCTTGCCATATAAACCTGGTGTGCACAGTGGCTCAATTGTAATGGCTTATGCTCATGATACCCTAGTTTTAATTTTATTTTTGTGTTGCATGAAAATCAGTTTTTACCATAAGCTATCTTATTAATTGAGAATGGCAGGTGTTGGCTTTGAGTTACTGGGTAGTATCACTTATTGATCTCACATTGGGAGTAATTTTGAAAGCCACCCCACCGTGCCAGTTGGCATGAAAGTAACCTTCTAGGATAGACGGGAGGAAATTGTGCAAATACAGGCAGTGTCTGTCAGCAGCTACAATTATGGCTGTCGTGATTTTGGACTCGGATCAAATTCCGCAAGGCATCAGTCGCAAGTTTGTCAAGTTTCCAGGTGAAGCTCAAGATCATTTCTTTAATCGTGTGACTCACTTGCACCATCAGAGCCAGAAGATTTGCCAAATTGGCGACTTGTCAAGCGTGCGAAATCTCACTGTGCTCTACCTTTATGACAACAGAATTGAGAAAATTGAACACTTAGACGCTGTGCCAGCCTTGCAAATGCTGTATTTGCAACGCAACAAAATCTCACTCATTGAAAATCTTGGACACTTGCGAAAATTGAAGAAGTTGTACTTGTCCAACAATCGAATCAGCGTCATTGAAAACCTGGACGACCTAGTAAATTTACAAGGTGTGTATGCATAAAGCAAGTTTGCATAAATAAGGTTGTTTTTCCCTAGTTAAAAACAGTTAGTGACCAGATTGGATTTTTATTGGAGCATTTTCTTTTGCCTTCCAGTGGTATTCTGGAATTGCACAATTTCGATGAATTTTGCAGCTTCCAAGTCAATTTGCACTTTTAATTGTTCCCTTATTGACGCATAGATGGAGCTCGCAATATAGCTGTAAAATTGCAGTTTCTTCGGTGGGAGATTCAGCATGAATTTGCTTTTAGCAGCTTTTAATGGAAAATCCTCACGAGGCAAACTTGAATACTCTCAATGATTTACTCAGCATAATTTCTTAAGTGGCCCTTAAAAGATATGGAAACAATTTTCGAAAATTACCAAGAGTTTGATCTATTTTTATGGGACTCTTTCACAGAATTGCACGTTGATCATCAGGAATTGGAAGCTAATCAAAATGTCATCTTTGATCCACGTTCGTGCTCGAAATTGACAAAACTCCGGGTCTTGAACACTGCCAAAAATCAAATGGTGGATCTGAAGCCTCTCGATTTGATCGTCAACTTAACCAGTCTGGACATCAGCCACAATCTGCTGGAGGATTTGCAATCAGTCACCCAAACGTTGGCTAAATTCTCCGGACTCAAAGAGTTGGATTTGCGTGGTAATCCGCTGACAACGATTCTGCGATACCGTGAAAATGTCATTGGCTCTTGCCAAAATTTGAGCCACATCGATGGCAGAGTGGTTGAGCCCAGATCCAGAACCATGATGATCAACCTCACCAAAATGAGGGTTCGAACGAGTTCCACTTCGGTCAACTCGTTAAGCTCGAGCTCTGCCAGCAGCAACGCTTCTTCTTCGAGCCAGGGGCTTTTAACTAACAACGAGGCTCCCACGTTTAACATAAGTTGCGATGAAGAAAATGAGGAGGAAAATGAAGTGGAAGAAGAAGAAAGTGCAGATGATCATAATGCCATAAGTAGCACTAATTTCAAGGACGAGAGATAATAATAGGGCTGAAAATAGCACAACATGAATATACCGTCAGACCGTTCAAAATTGAACGGTGCGGGAATCAAAAGTTTGTGTTTTGAATTCATGAATTTTAAGGCTTAATGGGTATCGTTGGAAAGCTTGAACCTTTGGACATCTTTTTTGTTTTCTGACAAAATGAAAAATATTATTGTGAATTCCACGTGACAGCAAAAAATAAATGATGCATAAGTTTTTTCGTGACAATTTTCTGGGTTGCCTTGGGAAAACTGAATTTTCCCGGTTTTTTTCGAACCGTGAACTGCGCGGCAAAAAGCCGTAAACAAACAGGGTGCGAGTTGAGCAAACGTCACATGGCGTGAAGACCAATTCCGCTACATAAGAAACACCCGGTTAGATTGACACGTAGGTAGCGGCAATAAATCATCTCAACACAGGGCGAGCTCCAAGGTTACAAACTCAGCTTTCCCACTATAAAAAGCGAGTCTTGAGGAAGACAAGCATCATTCCAATTCTCGCAACGCAACCGATAAGTAGTATCGAAGCTCCCCAAGATGGCCCACCGAAGCAGCAATAGCTACGTCAAACACCGCCAAAGCTACCAAACAAAGCGAGGCCCGGTCCCGGAAGAAAAGCGGTACCCGTTCAACATTCCCCCGATATATGTGAGGGACCTGAAAAGTAAAGGTATGGACGTAGCTTCAGCCTTTTTTGACCCGAAAAACCGCGTATTAGCGACCCCAGAAGTGGCGGGTCATTTTTCAAAGCTGACAATTGATCAGCTCAAGCAACGTCTGCCGTGGACAAAGCTTGACGAAGCGAGGCTGATCTACATAGCCAAAACCCGATTTGAAGATGCGTTGAAGCTGTATCCGGACTTGTATAACGCATATGTAAACGAGGCCCAGGCGATGGGTTTCACCGGCGATCTGTTCAAGCTCAGGCGTGAGCGACAAACCGAGGACGATAGGGAGTTGGCTCTGAAAGGTCACGTCTTCCTGAAAAGGGAACGAGAAACCTTGGAGCGCATGATTGCCGAGAAATCGGGGTCTGCATTAGCGTCGAGAAAGTCGAGCTCGGGCCCCTCGAAGCTGAGGGGTGCTGAGAGCCTGCCAAGGAACCACGCCATCTCATTCTCGTTCAGAGACCCCAGGACTGACCCGATCGGCTTGGCATCCACACATTCCGGATCACAGGCAGTCGTCGTCCCGGTGACTGGCCTAGCGCACTTGCTCAAGAAGCACCCTGACGTCAGCGTACAGGACTTGTTTGACTTGGATCCAAAGCATCAATTGGAGGATCACCAGCGCTACCAGATCCGGAAAGGCGAGGCGGACTTTGTGGGGTACCTTCGAGGCCAGACCCGGCCGGTCCAGACCCCGGACTTGATCGACTTAACGGCCCCATCTACGTCATCGTCATCAGCTGCGGAATTCACTGACGAAAGCCCCATGACGTCAGGGACAACTACGCCAGCTACCTCGGTAACCTCCACAGACTCTGGAGCCATTATTCCAGTACCGCCGACGCCACCGATGCCGAAGAGACCGTCCACACCGCCCCCAGGTCCCCCTAAGGCCTTGTCTACACGTCAGGCCCAAATCGATCAACTGAAGGCTGCAATTGCCGCAGCCCCCCTTCCTTCCGTCGAGCAACTGTTTGCACCGAAACCCGAGGTCAAAGAAGAACACGCTAACGAAGAGCTCTTGGACCACCATTCCGAGGACGAGGACATGGCCGATGACGAGAAGCCGAACTACGATCTCCTTGATTGAAGATTCAGCTGTTTCGCTGAATGCGGGGAATGAAAGGAAAGTTCGATCTCCGTTCCACGCAACCTCGCTAGAAGAAGACGCTTCTCAGTCTACTTTGTCAGCTTACTGTTTGACAGCTTATACCGCGAAAATATATTCAGTTCATGTTATTTTCCCATATCAACAAGTTGTCCTTTATCCGGCGCTTTTGTACGAAGTTCTTTATTTCAAGACTTTGGCTTCACTGCGTATTCTGGAAGACTCTCCTAAGGCATAGTACCATTGGTTATCTTCCTTTCATGGCGCCCAACGATACCTCAGGCTGGTGAACCCACCCCCTGATCAGTACGCGCTGGGTATAGTGTAAGTTGGGATTTGAACTCATTATTATCACGCTTTTGGCAGGTAATCAAACCTGCCCGACGCGTTCGTTCCGCTTTTGGCCGGTAATAAGCCCGCCAGACGCGATTTTCGCTTAAGCAGTCCCCCGTGATTACGAGGAGAGACGCTAGGCGAGCCATCCACGCTTGGAGACTAAGTAGTAGTCTTCTGAGCGTCTGTTTGCGTCAAAAGGACGCCATTTGTCGATTGCGATTCTTGCATGGGCCGTAGCTTATTATAAAAGCTGCACACAAGGCTGCGTGTCAGGTGACACCTTCAGGAATCGCTACACCCATTGGGACTTTCTTGACGGGCTCCGGCTTCATTGAGAGCTGGGTAAAAGCTACGCGTCAGGTGACGCCATCAAAAAAGTCCCGCCACTTTTTGAATTTGAACGGTAGCCGTTTGGCACCGAACCTCAAATTCTAAGGCTGAGTTTTCAGCTGCACTAACCCCGCTTCCGGCAAGTAGTGCCACGAAGCCACGCGAGGAAACGAGACGTAGGACATACCATCAAATCCGAAAATACCTCGCTAATTCTTTGTTTTCTGTGATTACAGGCGATCGAGGCTACAAGGCTCTACCAACTGAGCTATCGAAGGACCTCGATCACCCGAGAACGGAAGGGGAGGCAACTTTAGCCCCAATCGAGCAGAGAGGCCAACAACCCTCACTTGGGCATCGAGCAGAGTGGCCAAAGCGGGTAAGGAAAGGTTTCAGGCCTCATAAACCCGGCTTTAAGTTATTTTCTGTGATTACAGTTCGAAGCTCTACCATCTGAGCTATCGAAGGAACTCGATCACCCGATCTGAGCTAAAGGCGGAGTTGGACAAGGCCAGGCCCGAGGCCACAGGTCCAGCCCCAACTACTGACAGGATTTCACCAGGTTCTGGTACAAGCGAGGACGGACCCAAAATCGATATCATTCCCTAATTGGAGTTCGTCAGTCGGGGGTTCGAGGTACTTCGATAGGTGCAACACCCAACACCAAAAAGCTCCGGCCCACTGCGTTCATTTCCGCATGACATACAGTGGTGTTTGCTTCGTTCGAGCCATAGTCTAGAGTAGAAGACTCAAGTGGCACGAAAAGGTTCCCTTTTGGCGTTGTTGTGGTGTGGTGGCACCCTCCGGGAATCCGAGATTCAGCGAAGAATATAGTGAAATCTGAAGACCTGATCTCATTGTATTACTCCAATTTTACACCAACTGTCAGCTTCTGCTAAATAAAAAGACCTTGTGTTAATACACTAGTTACAGAAGCTTTTATTTTCATCATGGCTAGAACTAGCACCCCCAAAGAGGAGAAGGAAAGCTGGGGAGAGTTGTCAGGCAGGTTAGCAGGCGAGCTCCTCGCATTAGAGGACTTGTTCATAAGCTGGCAACGAAAGTCCAAAACGTTCTGGGAACAGAATATCAGGAGACTTGTGAATGAGGTCAAGCAGGCAAGGGATGACATCAACCGTTTAGATAGAGAAATGTCAGGCCTGTTTGAGCTGGCAAAGTCCCAGAGCGATTCAGAGGGAGAATATGATGCTGAGGAGGACGGCAGGGCTGTCACGGCTCAGGAACTTTGCGCGAAACTAGAAAGGCTTCGACTTAGAAAGCGGTTTTGGTACAAAAACTTTCGAAAGATCCTTCAAAAGAAGGAAGAAGCAGACCCAAACTTTTCGAGGATCTCGTGCCAGGATTCTTCGTATGCATTTGATATATCGAGTCGGCTAGACATTTCAGGCCTGGCTGACTGCGAGGTCGATAGGATGAATGCTAGATTGGGCGAAAAATTACGCGATGGCGACCAGAACGAGGAGCTGCAAGTCTCAAAGGACAATTCGAAAGTCCAGGAGCCATCGCATCACAGTTATGAGGTTCCCCCAGTAGTGCTAGGGTTGCCAAGCAAGGCTACGAATGAGCCAAATTTGCTGGAGGAACTCCTCAACACGGGATTCAACCCTGAGAAAAGGACACCTCAGGAGATCCCACCAGATAAGTCCAAGGATGTAGAATTCATGCTAGATCAGCTGAAGAGCTACTACAGTGAATTCAAGCTACAGATCCACGGCATGGATTTGAAAAAGGTCTCGCAGGACCAAGCTAAGTACATCAAAGTGCAAGTAGAATCGAACAAAGCACTCATAATGCAGCAGGCCGAAGCATGCAAGCTCCTGTTACAGGAGGCAGAACAGCCCCTGAAGAAAAGCGGTCTGTGCACGGTCACTAAAACCGTGAACCAAACAGAGCTTTTGGCCAATGAAATCGGCAAACTGCTGCCAAAAGACAGGTCAGTAGCTAAAGACTTCGATGACTACTACAACAAAGAGATGGGCTTTCTAGAAAAGATCCTAGACGATCGCAATAAAGAAACAGACGGCGCAATGGCAAAAAGCGCGGGGAAGACTGCCCCTAAGGCAACGGGTACAAAACCCAAGACTCTACAAGGGGCAAGCAACCTAGATCCAAAAAGCAAAGTGCAGGATCAAAAGCAGCCTGACGTCAACGAACAGGACCTGGCTGCTAAGCTAAAAACCGCGCAAATCGAATATGAAAAGACACTCACCCTGAAAAAGAAGCTGGAGGAGCTCAAAGAGAAGGCAGTCCCAAGGGAGTTTAAAAGCTACCCAGCATTACTCCTCCTCGGAATGATGAGGACAACGAGTACCCATCGGACGCTGAATCCAACAGGTCTTATGTATTCAGACCACGAGGCTCAAACCGTAGACGAGGTGGGCTGCCAAGACCCCAACAAGCTCAGGTCCCAAGGGACGAGCCAGAAGAAGAAAGCTTCGTTTTGCTACGGACAGTTTTGAATCCGCAAACAACGAAACCACAGAAAGAGGAAGTCGAAGAATGGGCGGACCTGTATTTGCATCAATTCAGGCTTAGTCAGATCTATGACAAGCAAAAAGACAGACTGCCCAAGGAAAGTGACATCCCAAAAATGAAGTTTGCAGGTGACATCGGTGACTACCAGGAGTTCAGGGATCGATTCTTCATTAGAGTCATCAAAAATGTGAGCATCTCTCCGGAAAACAAGCTTATGCTGTTGAAGGACAGTGTAGAGGGTGAACCTGAAATAGAAATTAGAAATTTTAAACCCTGGAACTTATTGAACCTCGCGAACGCGATTGAAAAGCTCGATAGCTTGTACGCGGACTTGAAAGGCCGACGAGGCTTTCTCCTGTCAAAACTATCAAAAATGACGCCTCTCGATCATCAAAAGCGCGAGTCAATGCTGGAATACAAGGGAATTCTGCTTGACATCATGCGATACTATCAAGACGAGGCCGCAAGAAGAAGGTTAAATGCCGGATCGGAAATAGACTCGGTACTGTATGTCATGAACTGGAAAGAGAGCTCGAAACAGCGATATGAAGACTTCATTCAGCTGGGACACCATGAGCACTCGGTGAAAGCAATTCTACAGTTCATTGAGTGGAAGCTGTCCATTATGAGGCTCACGAGCTACGAGACGAAATTGAAGGAACCTACGAAAACTGCGGCATCGGCCGCTCCGGAAACAAAAAAGAAAGCAGTGACGCTGCTGACACAGGACGATTCCGGAGAAGAAGAAGAAATAGAAAGCCCCTCGGATTATTCAACGGATTATGAAGAAGAAAACTCGGGGCCATGCTTGTCAACTGCGGTACGCAGTTTAGATGTCAATGACTGTCAAGTCTGTGGGAAAGACAATCATAAAACCCCACAATGCAAGCAGTTCATACGGATGTCAGCGAAAGACAAGTATGACTTGTGTATACAGAAAAGACTGTGCATGCGCTGCATCGACTCGAAGCACAGACGAATGAATTGCACAGCGGCAAAATGCACAAAGTGCCAGCACCCTCATCACAGCCTGCTCCACAACTTTTTTGAAAAAAGAGACAGAGAAAAGCAGGAAAAGAGCGTAGCTGACAAGCTCAAGGCAATGGAGACCACATTAGCCACACTACTGGAACATCAACAGTCTTTTTTAGAGGCTGCCAGGGCATCCCAAGGGAACCAGCCTCCACAGTAACCCGGATGCCCGAGGAAGTAGCCATGCAAATGATTGACATTCAAAGAAAAGTGGAGGAACCAAAAAAGTCAGACTCTAGATGCTTTAGAGTAGTTCCAGTGTATATATCTAATGGCAACAAGCAAATAAAGACTAATATGGTTCTAGACGAAGCTTCGAGTAGCTCCTTTATAAGCACATCGCTGCATAAGACCTTAAATTTACAAGGTCAGAAAGTAGCGTATTCAGTCTCGTCCATAAATGATCAAAAGCAGGACTTTTTGAGTCACAAATGTGACATCACAATCAGAAGTACTGAAAGTCTAGATAGTGAGCAGTTCAAGATCAGTGCTTACACTTCTGACGCGATCAACAAGCTCATTAAACTGCCAAACTATGCGAAGCTAAAGAAAAAGTTTAAGTTCCTGGAACCGATCGAGTTTCCGGAATTAGTAAAAGGACCAGTTGAAATACTGCTTGGCATCAACTATCCGGCTTTGCATCAAAGCTTTGGAGACAAGTCCGATGGGAAAGTCGGCTCTCCATTAGTCAGAAAAACTATCTTTGGCAATACTTTGACGTACACTTCTCCGGAATGCAAAAAGCCAGTAACTTTGCTGACATGCGAAGCTATCGAAAGTGAATGCCCGGAGCTAAAATACATTATGAAAAAGATATTCGATGATGACACGCAAGGCCTCACTTTAGCAAACCCAGTAGAATTACTGACTGCAGACGAGTTACGTGCTAGAGACATCATCAGCAGCACTATTCATACTAACGAGAAAGGCCACAAGGCAATGCGAGTACCATTCAAAAACTATCCGGATCCGCCGGATCTGCCAAATAACTATTGGCAAGTACTAACTTTCGAGCTAAAACAGGAACAAAAATTGGGTCCTGAGCTAATGAAACAAGTAGATGATGCCATAGAGGAAATGGTGGCTCATGGAGCTTTGAGACTTCTTCGCGATGACGAAGACAAGCTAGTAGGCTTCTATATACCACGAGTGATGGTAGTCAAGCTTGACAGGGCTTCCACGAAGGTCAGGGTCTGCATGGACGCTGCCAGGCCTTTTGGGGCCAAAAAGACTTCACTAAATTCGCAAGTACTAACTGGCCAAAAGCTGCAAGGCGACATTTGGGCCATTTGGCTTCGCTTCCGGATGCGTCCAAAAGCTTACATAGCTGACGCTGTGAAAATGTTCCTCAACGTACACCTGATGCAAGAAGACAAGAGGTTTCACAGATTAATACATAGAGGCCAAGCATACGAGTTTGACTCATGGGTCTTTGGCAACGTGGCATCACCATATGCTGCACTATACACTATGAAAGAGATTGCCAAAGAGGGCAAATTACATCCACTGACTGAGTACGTGTTCAACTCGTGCCTGTACATGGATGACATCATCTTCAGCTGCAACACCACAGAGGAAGCTCTGGCAGTATATGATGACGTAAAAAACGTACACGCTAAATCGAAAATGGTGTTCAAAAAGTGGGTCAGCTCAGATAGAGACTTCATGACCCAAATTGACAATAAAGATTGGCATCCAGCTTTTGAGCTGAGTTCAAACAATCCGGATGTGAAAGCCCTTGGCATCAAGTGGCAATCTAGCACAGACGAGATCACTTTCAATCCATTGAAAAATGGGCTCAGCGATGACGATCTCAAAATAGTGACGAGACGATACATAGTTTCAGTCGTAGCTCAAATCTATGACCCACATGATCTGTTAGCCCCATTTACACTGAAAGGGAGACTCATCGCCCAGGAAGTCTGGGGTCTTAATGACACGTTAAAACTGGGCTGGGATGACAAGCTCTATAACTACATCGAGAAGGACGAAAGGATAAGCCCAATACTGAAGGCATTTCAACAGTTCGTTAACGAGGGCTGCAGAATTAACGAGATAGTCTTACCTCGCTATATATCTACTGTGAATTTCAAAAAGAGAGAGCTGCATGCTTTTTGCGATGCTTCAAAGAAAGCTTACTGCGTAGCAGTCTACATTCGCAATATATATGAAGACATGGGTCAGCCGAGAATTAGTGCTCACCTGCTCGTAGCGAAAAAGAGGCTCATTTCGGCTTCCGGAAGGACAATTCCACAGGCTGAATTGATGGGCGCGGTCTGCGCAGCTCAAATAGTGCCTCAGACTGATATGAATCTGAAAGAAGTAGATCATATAATTGCTCCAGAGGACATTCACTATTACCTGGATTCAAAATGCGCGCTCTGGTGGATTAAAAGAACCCAGCGAAGACTGGTTCCATTCGTAGCTACCAGAGTGTCTGTGGTCAGAGAAGCTACAAAAGCCAACGAATGGCATTACATAGCTACAGACAAAAACCCAAGTGACAAAGGCACTCGAGGCCTTAACTTTGACGAGTTCGTGGCTGAATCAAAGCTCTGGTTCAAAGGACCAGATTTAGAAAGCCCAGATTACAAAATCGATTCCGGAGACGAATTCGAAGTAATGCCGGAAGAAGACGCGGAAGAAATACGAACTTCCATAGCCAAAATATGCTTATTCAGCCATCTAAAGCTGAAAAACTTCTACCCGTCAATGTCATTTGACAAAATAAGAGGTCTGTTCAAGCTGAACGCTGACTGGCCCGAAAAGAGGCCTAACACGATGGAATACGTGTCAAAATTAAACAAAAAAGTTCTATTCAGCCACGAGTACTTGGCTTTCAAATACAATGATTTGATGAGGCTGCTGAAACATGTCTGGCGCCTGATGGGCATACGAGACAAACTGGCCTCAAAGTGCATTGAAAAGCACGATGTAGCCGATAGAAAAAACGTCCTACCAGTCTTTCAGCTAAAGCAAAAGACTTCAAAAGTGCGAGACATGAAACATGCACTGACTTTTGTCATTAAAGAAGCTCAAGCGGAAGTTTTTTCAGACGTGAATTCTCACCTGAAGGAAGAATTTCGAGCTTTCAATGCCCAAGTAGATGCCAATGGCATCATACGCGGGGAATCCAGGCTTGAGGGCATGCAAGCGATCTCTGTGTATCAAAAAAGGCCTATTATGCTGCCTAAAAAGCATCATTTGACGTACCTAATAGTTCTGAACATTCACGAAGTGAACCATGCCTCAGTCAGAGATACTATGAACGAATTTTTAAAGTTCTTCCACGTGAAAGGACTGAGAGACTTGACAAAAAGAATTGTCAGACACTGTGTTCAATGCAACTTGACCAAAGGTAAACCTTATCAGAGTCAACACATGGCGCCTTTGCCTGACAGGCATCTAGAGACACTAAAGCTATTCGAGACCGTCTCGATAGATTTTGCAGGACCTGCAAAAGTGCAAATTGGGCGTCCAATATACAAGTATTACTTACTTATCATAGTATGTCAGCAGACACATGCTGTCCACATCGAAATGGCAGAAAGTATGGCCACAGAGCATATTCTGACAGCTCTACAGCGCTTTGCAAGTAGGTACAGAATTCCCAAGACTGTCAGATCTGACAATGCGCCCCAGTTCTGCGCTGCAGAGAAATTACTTGTCCCAGACAGACAAAGCTTAGCAGAGACGATGACAATCGAGCATTGGGACTACTCGCCAGTTTACAGTCCACAGAACAATGGTTTGGCTGAAAAAATGGTCCATTTAGCAAAAATGAGGCTGCCAGACTTAAAATCGTATGAATTTACGCTGGATGGACTGATGACTTCACTGGCAATGATATCAGACTTGATAAACGCGAGGCCAATCGAATACATCCAGACAGACGAAGTAGAAGGCCTCCTCTGCATCAATGATCTCTTGAAGTGCGGGATCGATTTTGACTCGAGCCAATTGAGGCTGCTGAACGAAAACAAGTTCGCGAACTTGTACTTGAACATACGTGACGTCATCGACGATTTCTGGAAAAATTGGACGTCAAGTATAATAAACGAGTTAAAAGCTTACCCGAAATGGACTGCTTTTCGAGATGACCCAAAATGCGGGGAAATCTGCATCCTAATGGAATCGAACGAGCACGTCCCCAGAAGCTCATGGAAATGGGGAAAAATTCACAAAATTCTTCGTGACGACGATGGCCTGGCTCGAAAATGCGCTATGCTAATTGCCAGGAACCAATCCAAGATGCCAGGCTTAGAAATAAAGCCACCAAGGCTAGAGACGTATTCAATACGCCAAATAATACCTTTAAATGTACTTTACTAAGGTTAAAAAGTACAAGGTTTCAGTTTTTAAAGAGCCGTGACTAGCAAAAAGCTGAAAAGTAAACAAAGTCTCGAAAGAGATGTAACCGCGTCCACGATTCGTCAAGGACTGATGACGTCACTCGTGAATTCTTCACGAGGCGGGGAAGGATTCGAACCGTGAACTGCGCGGCAAAAAGCCGTAAACAAACAGGGTGCGAGTTGAGCAAACGTCACATGGCGTGAAGACCAATTCCGCTACATAAGAAACACCCGGTTAGATTGACACGTAGGTAGCGGCAATAAATCATCTCAACACAGGGCGAGCTCCAAGGTTACAAACTCAGCTTTCCCACTATAAAAAGCGAGTCTTGAGGAAGACAAGCATCATTCCAATTCTCGCAACGCAACCGATAAGTAGTATCGAAGCTCCCCAAGATGGCCCACCGAAGCAGCAATAGCTACGTCAAACACCGCCAAAGCTACCAAACAAAGCGAGGCCCGGTCCCGGAAGAAAAGCGGTACCCGTTCAACATTCCCCCGATATATGTGAGGGACCTGAAAAGTAAAGGTATGGACGTAGCTTCAGCCTTTTTTGACCCGAAAAACCGCGTATTAGCGACCCCAGAAGTGGCGGGTCATTTTTCAAAGCTGACAATTGATCAGCTCAAGCAACGTCTGCCGTGGACAAAGCTTGACGAAGCGAGGCTGATCTACATAGCCAAAACCCGATTTGAAGATGCGTTGAAGCTGTATCCGGACTTGTATAACGCATATGTAAACGAGGCCCAGGCGATGGGTTTCACCGGGCGATCTGTTCAAGCTCAGGCGTGAGCGACAAACCGAGGACGATAGGGAGTTGGCTCTGAAAGGTCACGTCTTCCTGAAAAGGGAACGAGAAACCTTGGAGCGCATGATTGCCGAGAAATCGGGGTCTGCATTAGCGTCGAGAAAGTCGAGCTCGGGCCCCTCGAAGCTGAGGGGTGCTGAGAGCCTGCCAAGGAACCACGCCATCTCATTCTCGTTCAGAGACCCCAGGACTGACCCGATCGGCTTGGCATCCACACATTCCGGATCACAGGCAGTCGTCGTCCCGGTGACTGGCCTAGCGCACTTGCTCAAGAAGCACCCTGACGTCAGCGTACAGGACTTGTTTGACTTGGATCCAAAGCATCAATTGGAGGATCACCAGCGCTACCAGATCCGGAAAGGCGAGGCGGACTTTGTGGGGTACCTTCGAGGCCAGACCCGGCCGGTCCAGACCCCGGACTTGATCGACTTAACGGCCCCATCTACGTCATCGTCATCAGCTGCGGAATTCACTGACGAAAGCCCCATGACGTCAGGGACAACTACGCCAGCTACCTCGGTAACCTCCACAGACTCTGGAGCCATTATTCCAGTACCGCCGACGCCACCGATGCCGAAGAGACCGTCCACACCGCCCCCAGGTCCCCCTAAGGCCTTGTCTACACGTCAGGCCCAAATCGATCAACTGAAGGCTGCAATTGCCGCAGCCCCCCTTCCTTCCGTCGAGCAACTGTTTGCACCGAAACCCGAGGTCAAAGAAGAACACGCTAACGAAGAGCTCTTGGACCACCATTCCGAGGACGAGGACATGGCCGATGACGAGAAGCCGAACTACGATCTCCTTGATTGAAGATTCAGCTGTTTCGCTGAATGCGGGGAATGAAAGGAAAGTTCGATCTCCGTTCCACGCAACCTCGCTAGAAGAAGACGCTTCTCAGTCTACTTTGTCAGCTTACTGTTTGTCAGCTTATACCGCTAAAATATAGTCAGTTCTGTTTTGTTTCCCATATCAACAAGTTGTCCTTACTCGGCGCTTTTGTACGAAGTTCTTTATTCAAGACTTTGGCTTCACTGCGTATTCTGGAAGACTCTCCTAAGGCATAGTACCTCTGGTTATCTTCCTTTCATCCTCTTTCAATTGATTTTTTCTACTTTTACAAACAAGATGGAAAAAGGCTCAATCTTTCCAATGATATCATTTATAAGTCCTGTATTTATTGAATATGTGATAAGAAGTTTAGATTTCCGTACCGTCCAATTTTGAACGGTCAGACTGTATATGCTAATTTGGAAAACGACTTACTCGCGCGCGCGCGCAAGCATTTTGTATGCAAATTGGCCTTAATTTGATTTGATTACTGGATCTCGCCCACGGGCCCAAATATGTTTTATGTGCCAAAATTATGTTATTTTTATCTGGAGCACGAAGCAAAATACATCCATAAAGCAAGAAATGCGCTTTTTCCCCCTATGAAATCAAGCATTCAGAAAAACCCATCTATTGGCTCATGCATAGATGAAACTTAGTTCAAAATCGCATTCTTCGTTCTTTTTCCCCAAATGGGCATCGGAAAAACAAGCATGAAACTCAGTAGGTGAAAGCTGACTCGAAAAAGGTATGCTTATAAAATGCGTGGAAGCAAGCTGAAAAAAGCGAATGCCACATCAAGGAATGGAAGAAGTGGAAGCAGTTTAAGATAATGCGGTGATATCCTTAGAAGGCATTTTCGTTCTTGTCTCTACCATATGGAAAGGGGATGATGATAAGCTCTTCGCGTGGCCGATTTGAATGAAACCCACACACGATTTTCGTCGTAAAAAGGCTTGGCTGTAATATTAACAAATTTCACAGACTTATATGGGTGTGTCGGGCTTGAGTCTCTAAATTCATTTTCGACCTCCTTGTCAAGTCAACAAGATGCTTTTTTCCCCCCGACCACCACCAGCCAAGATAAATTCATAATTGAGCATCCGAAAATCGTGACCACTTGGTGGCATACCAAAACCTGAGCCCATAAGCTAGCACGGTGGGAATTTGCGGCAATTCGGAGAGCTCTTCTTTTTTGCTCACGTTCTTCTTGGAAAAAAAAATCAATCAGCCCAAGCTGCGAGCGGTTTGCAGCCAAAAAGGGTTTGGGGCATTGGCATATAGCCCACAGTGTGGGCAACAAAACTTGAGATCCGGTTGCGAAAACCTGCGGCACACAAATGTTGATGGGACGGCTTGTTAACATCGACTACTTTTGCACAGATAACAAAATGCGGCTGGCTCGTAAAAAGCTTGCGCGGCTAATTTTCGGCTCTCAAGACGTTAAGATCATCGGCAAAGTAAGCTTCGCCATTGTCTTATCAAATGAATTTAGAAGATAGCGCGAGATTTATGCCGTGCGTGTTTGCACCTAGTGCGCTTAAAGTGGCTAAATGCGAAGCTTCTGGTCTGAGAACGGTTAAACCTCAACTTTTTCATGATAGCAAATAAAGAAAGACTGGCGAGATTTGAGCAGCTAAAAAGTTTTATTCCCTGATGTCACCTTGTATTTTTCGCAAAGAATCAATATTAAATTGGCTGGTCTGCTTCCATTTTTCAATCGTCGCAGTTGATTTTTGCGCCTTTTCGATGCAATTTGGCGCTCCTGACCTGGTTGTAGGTCTAAGTTTTGTTCTGGAAATCAGATGTCTAGCATGCAAAACAGTTGAGCTCACGAAGACGGGTCGACGACGACGATGATGTGGCTTATGAGCCCCATGTCGTGAGATCACCCGCTCAAGATACTGGCAGCTTCTTTTATTGGACCAAAGAGAAACGAGTTCTCTTTTATCATCCACCAACATCATAATGGATGGGTGCACTCTCCACAAACAATCACTAATTGTGCTACATTTCAAACGCGTCTTTTATTACGAAAGCCTCTCGGCTACTCCTCGTTAAACCGACTCGTCAAAAAACAGTCTTTGATATGCTAAAGTAGGCACAAAACGGTAATTTACAAGTTGCAGCTTGGAAACGGAGAAAACGCCATACTAATAACGCACCCGATAATTAGCCGACTCGTAAACTGCACGGTGGGCAAATGGGGTGTCATAAAATCGGCTCGCGAGTGTGCTTTTGCAATAAAAGCATCTGCAAAATATTTTCCATCTGAATAGATGAGGGGGTGGTCCATTATAACGAAATTTCTTCTTTGAGCCCGAAAACTGTCACTTTTTGAAATGAATGGAATTTTGATGAGGAGCAAAACGACTACTACCTTGCATTTAAAAGGGGCTGTCAATGCGGCTGCGCAATTTAGGGTGGAAAAACGCCCCGAGCGAAATACCTGGGAAAACATGACTAAGTGCTGCAAATGACATCCCCACTTGACCAATTTGAAAAATCTAGATGCAATATCTGGGCAGATTACTATGTACTCTGGAAGTTTCACGAAATCATCGAAAAAGTGCAGCACTATCTCGGCAGATTTTTCATCGATACCAAAAGTAGATGACGTCATCAACTACGTTATTGGTTGATGATAAATCTGGCCAGATCATGTACTTTATTTCAACAAAAATCTAGCTTACTCATGCCGACCCAAAAAATGGCGAAGCTTGCTACTTTTCATCTACATTTCATGTACATGTTAATTTGTTAAGTCTCAAAATTACTTCTTAGTGCTTTATTTTTGCAAATATTGCAGAGAATCGCAAGAAATATTAAATTTCCTTTCATTTTTTTATCTTTATTTGCTCTTGAAAGAAAGGAGACATCATATTTTTATACATAGTACTATTATTTTAGAGACTTTTTCTTCTTCTTTCTCTCGAGTAATTCTTTTTTTCTTATCACACAAAAGCGGCATCATGTGGGATGAAAATGAGGTTGGTGCCATCAAAAACGCCCTTGCCCACAACCATGTCCATTGTGATTGTGGTGACGAGCTCAGACTTTGACACATATTTTTCGACGCCAGCAAGTTTCCAGTTCAAGTGGTTTCCTTCCGGGATGTCGGCCTTCATTGTGAAATACTTGTGGCATTCAATGTCGTTGCCAGACATGTTGATGATCTGGTAGAACAATCGATTTTTGGTGTATACGATGTTGTCGCTATTCCTCGACATCGCATCGGGAGAATAGCTAACAATGTTGTTGCAGCCATGATTTGTCGCCATACGAGCAAATACTTTAGGAATACATTGTTTCGGAAAAGATGTGGTATTGGGCTTCATGTCTTTCTTCAGGTTGCTGAATCCTCCTTCAAAGGACAGGGCGGACAGTTCTGGTAAGCGCGACTCATCTCTAACTTCTCTCAAATGACTGAAGAGATGTTGGTTCCAAGAACAGTTGATAAGGCCATAGCGAGTTTCGAGGCGTTGATAGTAGATGGCAATATTGCGGTCAATATTAACTTGGCTTTTAATGTCAAGCCACATTTCATCATCAACAAGATGAACTCGCAGCAACCAACAAAACAGGTACCAAGTCCTTCTCATTTCTGCATGCTCAGTGTAGCTGCCGAGAGATTTTCCAAACAAGATGAAGCCAGATAATGCTAATGAAATAAACTCTTGGGTTTTGTAGAATGTCAGCGCAGTCATGAGTGGGCGTGGATGACGATTGAACTCTCTTGGGATCTTCACCTTTGTCCAGTCCTTGTCAAATTCAGCAATAATTCGCTGCTGCTCCAATGTCAACTTGTTCGACGTCTTTTTGATCTTCAACATCAATTTGATGAGTTGCCTAAAACAAGATACATAAAAAGTAATTAAATCAGCCATTAATTTCCAAATCATGTACATACTTAATGCATCCACTTAACATGTGCATTGGTTCAATGTTAAATTGCGAGACAATGTTGAAGTCTGGCAGCAATGCCAAAGGTGAGGCTCCAGTAAGCCCCTTTAGCTCCTCACTTGTGAAGTTTTCGATTCCTTCGTGCATAATCCTTAAGGCCATTTCATGGAACCACAAGCCTGTCCGACGTTCTTCCGTGACTGATTTTGAAGGAAAAGTCATTTTGCCGCCAACTCTTACTCCTTTGACGAAACATCTTGAACAACTGTAATATCCGGAGTGCAAATGCAGACACATAAGTTTTGCTCGTATTGGGCCATCGCCGATCATTCGAACAATTCTAAGACCAGCATTTTGGATGTCAGTTAAGACTTCACTTAGAATTTTGAGCGGGTTAAGCTTGCTCCTTCTTCTGTACAAATGCATGCCCACAATGTAGACCCCCTTACAATCTGCAAATCTGCAGCACAAGACGTTTAGTTGCTCATCTCCTGAATTTGTGACTGGCACTCCGTCCATGAAAAGAACAACATCTCTAGTTTGAATGTAGTCAGCATTGAGTGCTTGGTGCAATTTGCGAGAGTAGTTCCAAACATCCTTGATACTCGCAGTGGCATATTCGGACACTTTGTTAAAAAGGCTTCGAGGGAATTGGTCTCTTGGATAAGTATCAGCTTTTCGTTCGTAGAGAATGCCAGTCTCTCGCTCAATGAACTCGTACGTCATAGAAACTTTTGGCATTGTCTGGAGCAACTTTTTTTTCATTGAGCGGTAGCCGCGCAAGTTTCTTTCAGGCATAGCTGCGCGCATAAAGTCCAGCATTTCCTTGCACGCAGTCTCAGTGCAATTTGTTTTTGTCGTTATGTAGTTGAACATCTCAAAAAATCCTTGGTTTTTCTCCTTCTGCGTTTCCATTTCTGCCTCTTTTTCAAAGTATTTTTGGTACTGCTTGATACCAAGCCTCATTTGAGCTGGATCGAAGTGAGATTCGCCAAGTACATGGTTTTCCTGTGGAATCAAGTAGGCATGCTCATCTTCAACCTCATTGTCGTCAGCATTGGGTGGCTGAATAATTTCGTTGTCATCCCCACTGTCCGCATAATTGTCGTCATTGATAGGAGCCGCTGCTGGCACTTCATCGTCATCAGTTTCTGCCTCAGTTACAACAGGTGAGTCAGTGTCAGGCTACAAAAAGTTGAGAATCATTTACAACTGAGAAACATTAAATGAAAAGGTCAACTTACAATAAAGGAGCTATCGGAAGACTCTTGAACACCAGCCATTTCCAATCGGATCTGCAACCTTTTGAAACGTGCTCGTGGAGATCCAGCAACTTCAGCATCTACGACAACTTCGGCATTTCCTTGACGGCCAGGACTTGCAGCAACTTGATCATTAGCATCACCATCATTGCTCACTGAGTTGTTGGCATTATCTTCCAAGTTATTGCCATTATAATTGAGTTCTTCAAGGTCAGAGTCATGATTTTGGTGACGGTTGTCATGGAAACTGAAATCTCCTTCGCGGTAATTTTGAGATGGATCTTGCGGATTATCATCAAGATCAGTTTCGTTGTCAGTTGTTGACTCTAGCTCGATGTAGCTTTCATCTTGTGTTGGTGTATTTTCAACAATGTTCTCAGTTGGTCTTAAATTATTAGGTGGCCTTTCTTCATGGGGAAGATGGTTCTCACGTTGGCTAATTATATTTTCTGGCCTGTTGTTGGCAGCCTCACAACTGCGGGACAATCCACTCGTTCCCGGGCGATCCCCAATTGACAACGATGCTTCGTGTTGATTAGCACCTGGAGCACGCCAAAATAAAGTTTCAGTTGACAGAAGTCGAGGTTCATTCACTTGGCATGCTTGCTCAAATGTTGTACCTGGATTGACTCTGATGAGTCCACTCGTCCCTGGTCGATCTCCAATTGACAGCCGAGGTTGCTGGCTTAGACAACGTCTTTTTCTTGACAAACCTTTTGGGATAAATGCCTCAGTTGGAGGTATCATGTCGCTGTCAAGTTCGTCAACATTTTCTGGATGAACATTTGCGTCTTGTTCCTCACCATTGTCGCTTGTTTCAGGAGACATGATCCTTTTGCGTGATTGTGACACAGTTGGTGCAGGTAACACCTCCTCATCTGTTGTAGTTGACGTTGATCCCTCACCGGCTTGCTCCTCTACTAAAGTTGCAATTTCGTCATACAAATTGCTGATGGCTTGACTTTGACCAATGTACGGACTGAAATACAATGGCGCATCTCTGTTAAATTGAGCATAACGAGGAATCCTACTAATAATTTATTTTCATGTACTTACTTTTGACTACTGGGAATGTTTGACATCTCCTCGTCAACGCCATTTTTGATTTCGCCGATCTTCTTTTTCAAGCCAAGTAATTTTCTCGCCACTTTACGTCTGTCTCGAGCTGTTGGCTTCTTTATTGTGGGCAGCTCATTCGACCCAAGATTTCTCCTTGCCGGACCCATTAGACTCGTTGTTTTTCATTCATGTGGAATTTTGCGCTTTCAATACTTCGGGATTTTTCAATAATTCAGCTGTTGATAGGAAGCGCAACAGCTGACGCAGCAGCTGAAACATTTCAAAATAAGTAAACATCAACATTATCTGCCGATTTAATGTATCTGTAAAGTAGATCATTGAAGTAGACGGAAAAATACTATAAAATATATTTCTCGTCAAATCGTCATTGACTTCCGGTTCCCTAAAAAGACCGTTAATTCAAAATTATTTCTGAAGAAAATTTGTTGAAATGGCGGCTCCAGGCAGTAACCGAAAGGCTGAAAGAGGCTCTTACAGTCGGCATATCATTGCCGTCCTCGACGATGAGGATGAGGTGTTCTCCTACATCAATACCGGCGATTGGATCTCCTCGGAAGGCAAACAGCTTGATGAATATTTCGACTTTGATATAACGAAGAAATTGGACGTTGGCGATCGAAGATTTCAATCGGCAAAGATACCATTGTATGGCGAAACAAAGGAGATCCGGATCTTTGTCCGTGTAGAGGATGGTGAGCTGAAATTCAAAATCTATGCCCAGCTGCAAGTAACAATAAAATTATTTACAGGGACGGAGCAATATCGCATCGATCAGCAGCTCAAGGAGTGGAACAAGGAGATGAGGAAGTTTTCACTTGGCTCTAAGATGGATGGCTACATAACCTTGGTCACCGACTACTTTGAAAAGTTTATGAAGGACTTCAATTATCCTCGCCGAGACAAAGCCACGAACAAGTTTTTGTTCAAGCCCTGGAACAGACTTTCGCTCCGTAGAGCAGGAGCAGTCGAGGTTGATGTGGCTTCCGGATCAGATATTGAGAGATCAGGACCCTCGAAGACGGTGGGCACTCACATTCGGCAATTGGCTGCGTCTTCTTCCAAAAGAAAGCCAACTTCTCAATTGCTCATCCCCGGCATGAATGAGCCCAAAAAGATTGAAACTGCAGAAGACCGAGTCCGTCTGATGAAGGCTACCAGGGGAATAACTCAGGAGGAGCTAATGGATCTGACCAAGCGCTATGTTCCTCAGGAGCTGGTAACGCCAGTCACATTGCCACCTAATGTAGTTAGCGTCAGTTATGTCGGCACTGCTAGTACATCAAGCATCATTGATTTGTCAGCAAAATCTGCTCCGATGCCGTTGCCAAAGGCAACTGAGCCTGTGGCAATTCAAGTCGCTCCTGCAGAGGGAGGCTCAAATGATGAATTCGTAAATGTGTTTGCTGTAAGTCTCACTTCAATTTTGCTTCTCGATAACAAGCACTTAAATTGCCTTAACAACTTTTCAGCCGACAATGAAAGATGTTCAGGCAGCCATGAGAGAAGTGATGCAAGAGACCAAGAATGAACTCTTGGTGGCGATAGACACCAAGCTTGCTGCTCATGGTCAAAGCATGACGACGCTGATTGCCGATCAAAAGGCCGAGATCAACCATCACATCGATTCCGAACTGGCCAAGGTCAAAAAGCTCATTGAGAACAAGTTCTTGCGAGTTGGAGTAAGTACACTTGTTAGAGTAATTGGATAACTCCAAATATGGCTTTTCTTGCAGCAAATTTCAAAGACCACAAAGGCGATTCAGGAGAAAGTTCAAGGAATGTCCTCTCAAGCATCATTTGGACCTGGAAGCCCCACGAAGTCGCACAAGATCAATGCCGATCTGAAAGGAAAGGCAATGAGCATCTTATTTCGGCCTGTGCCTTTTAAGCTGTGTGGACAACCTTGCGACGTTTTCTTTGCAAGTCATTTCGTGCAGGAGCAGATTGTTGACTATGTCTTTCCTGTCTTAAACAAGGCTGACATTGTTGGCATTAATGCCAACATTGCGAAGGCTTTGATTCTTCCTCTTTTCACGCCCTATGCTCGTGCACATCTGATCTATGGAAAGAATCAAAAGTAAGTACATTACATTTAACCTTTTCAATGTAGTTGCAGACATGAGCTACTTTTTACAGTTCCCTGAAAGGCCTTAAGTTTGCGAAGAGGCCCTTGCCGAGAGGTTTGTTCAACCTTGTTGAGAACAACCTTGTTGTCCGTTTATGCGAGAAGTTCTCCACGAGTGATGCAGTGGACATAGCGTTCATGAACGATCTCCATGAGACATGCTCTCACCTGTTCAACACTGCAAGAGCTGCCTATCTGAACACTGCAATTAAGAATTGCAAAACAACAGCCGAGGCCGCTGAAGCTGTGGTTGACGAGGAGTTTGCATTCCACGAGGCCAATGCTCATTGCCATGACAGCAACTTTCAGTTGCCAGAAAGAGACGAAGTCTACCAGCAGATCTACAAACGGAACGAGTTCAAACTTCCTCGAGAAAAAGAAGCTATCGGCTTGCACAACCCTGGCAATAACTACCCGACAAGAGACAACATTTTCAAGAGCATGCTGCTAGACCATACTCATGAATGCAGCAGCGTTGAGGAAATGATCGAAATCATTTGCGTGGCTGCTCACTTGTGTGGCCAGGATTTCACAAGCCTCACTTTTGACAAAATTCCTGATATGCCTAATGTAAAGCTGACATCATTTTCTCTTAGCATAACGAAGTTAATATGACTTTCTTTCAGCTTGAAGAGACGTACAGAAACGTTGCCGACAACATTTTGAACATCAACGATTTGATCGAGAGGTATTCTGTGACTGCTCGAAAGTTCTTGCCGGAAGTAACTCTGAACGAGAAGTTGACTGCCAAGCAGGCTAAGGTGAGCGCTGGGCCAGTGACAAGACGAAGTGTGGCTGCCAACATCAAAGAGCAAACACAGCAAAAAATGTATGCCTTGTCTCAAGAGTTTGCTGATGATGATAACAACGACGTTCCTGGAGGCTCCATCTATGCTGAGGTAACAATTGCATTCAGATGGTTAAAGCAAAAGTAACTGCAATTGTTGTTGATAGAATGTGGAGTCCGAGTACACAAGCAGTGACGAGACAGAGAAAGAGACTGTTGAAGAAACTATTCCCAACACTCCTGCTTTTGTAGTTTACAATAGACGTCGTGCTGCTTTGGCTGCTGAAAAGGAGATGAGAAATGTCCTCCAAAAGCAGAAGAGTGCTCCAGCATCTGTTGACCAAAACCCTCCAGTAAGCCCTCTTAAGAAATAACGCAGTAACAAGTCAAGTTTCAAATGTAGCTCCTTACATTATCCCAGCTTTTATTTGATAGATAAACTATCTATTTATCTATAGATAGACTTTTAATACCAAGTTTTAGCTAGCACGTCTTTTTCATTCCTTTATCTCTTCATTTCCAGTCGGCGAGTATCCTTGATTTGAGCCGGTCCTCCACTCTCCATCCAAACCTTGACCTTCCTGGAGAAATTTTCAGCCCATCTGAAGAAGAAGAAGACTAAATTCTTTTATGATTAACGATTAATTAAAGTGCAAAATTGCAACTACAATGACATGACAAATACAGTATGAAATAAGTATATGTAGTAAAGCATGTCCATTTCAATTTTATTGCCATATCGAGGCTGCAACGAGGCCGCGAGGTCAAAAAGGATCAGCATTTGAAGGTATCAAATTCGTAAAAAACTTCTCCATTAACTCAAGACGTAAAGCAGTAAAAAAGTTTGAATCGATCGCTTCCATTGTTGTTCGTTCTGATACGGTACAATACCGGTGTTTTTTTTTGCAACATTTTATGTACAAATAATGTATTTAAAAAGTAGTTGAAATGTAGTAAAAACAGCTGACATCAACATTTCTTTCTAACATTTCAGCGGCATTTTTATACCATAGGAGCCGATATTTTTTGAGATAATGGAGTAAATTAATGTCCATGTTTTCCGTGCGACAGCTGCAATTCTCACTCAAATTGGTCAAGTGGGGATGTTGCCTGAAACAATTTCACGTCGTTACCAGACGAACGAGGGTTTCTCCTCCGTGATGCAAAATCCAACTTGGCTTGAATCGCAGCTTGAAAAATTGAGCATTTTGCGTAAGCCTTTTTTATGCTGGCTTGGCTTGCGTGGGTTCTTCGGGAGAAATTTGGGCCGATGCAAAAAAGGCCACCTCTCGTTTTTGTGGGCTGAATTTTTCTTCTTGGCTGGCCCAGTGTGTGTCGTTGTGCTGCTTCAGCTCTTGCAAGGCTTATATAGAAAAAGTTACCAACTCATCGCTCACACTATTCACGGGTTGCCACCATGATGTCAAGAGAACAGACAACCAAATACAGCTTGAGATTCATAAATGGAAATCCCATTTATGAATTCACCGGAGATTTTAAATGCAGATTATCGCTGCTGCTGCTACCGCCGAATGACTTTTTGCAATGAGCTGCAATTTTGGAAACCTCATTTTACGCGCGGAATCTGCAGTTTTGCGCCCAGCGAAAGGAGGAAAATTCTTTGAATTCCAAATTATTGTCTTGGCGTCGTCCGGAATAAGCTCACGATCTGGAACATGAAAAACGAAGCTACGTTTCCTCGGCAAAATGCAGCAAAAACGTAGCGTACGGCATTGAATCACTTTTTTCCGAGCGCCTTTTTTTCGCGTTCCGATTCCCATACATTCGATTTGCTTTGCTTCTTTTTGCTTCATTTAGTCACGTCGGGCATTTCCATGCTGCATAACCTAAAATGAGAATTTCTGGACTTTTTGCGCTCGCCACTACCTACGAAGGAATTATAATCAGTTAATTTCATGCGAAGGATTGCCAAAGCGCGCGCTGAAGAAGCGTTAGCAAATTAGAATGATTTTCATGCTCGATGAGATTTACTCGTCGGAAAATATTTCAAAAGAGAGAGTTACTCGTGCCCTGGCAAGAATAAGGCTTAGCACGCTTTTTCCAGCCTATATTGGCACTCAACCCGTTCGATTTAACCTCATCCGTAACGAACCGAGACACAAAAGATGAGGCATGCGGGCGAGGAGGAGGAAAAAAAAGACCTTTGTCATTTACAACTTTCAAATGCGCGAGATTAGGCCGCATGCAGCATAGGTGACGAGGGCCTTCGAGCGTTTCGCATAATCCCCCTTTTCTGGCGTAGAGTAAGAACTAAGAAGTCAGTCATGAAACTTGGATGGAAGGTGGCTTATCCGCGAGCGCTTTTCGTAAACGGCGAATTGATAGGCAGAGCGTCTAACGAAGCCATTTGTGGAGCATTTCGCGTTTACCACCTGCAAAGCCAACAAATGAGCACCAATAGGTCATAATGGACCCTCACAAAGCCATGCCATGACTCCCCGTTTTTCGAGATATGCCCCATAAAGCCATTAAGCTTGACCCATTTCGAAGCAATTAACAGCCCGCCCAACCACGCACGCAAAGCTAATATTAGCGCAAAAGCGGGAAAGCCTTCGACGAGTCGCACTACATTACGCTGGTATATACGCATGATACTACCTCAAAATGGAGCAACGTTGGTCAAAGATAGCACGAGCAGGCCGGGACAAGTGCAATTTGTCGGAAAACGTGGCGCAAATTTGCCCTTGACACAACCTCAAATGCTAATCATGGTTAGTTCGCGCGTTGAAATCTCCGGCAGTTTTCTTCTGTAAAAGAGTTGCTTATCGTAACTCGGGTCACTGCACGCTACGAAATGCGCGGCCACGTGGTTTCTCCTCGCGGGTCCGTGGTTCGAATCCAACTGTTGCTGCTTACCATGCCGACGACCCCCAAGCCTCGGCCCGCACAATGGGCGTCCGGAGCGCATCATCGGCGCGCTAGCGAGCTGCATGTGCGCGCGCGCGCGCGCCTGCTCGCATGCGCCTGCTCGCGCAGAGTTAACTGTACTAGAACCTGACCTGAGCCCCCAAAAGTAAGCTATGCTGTTGCCGATCACGACACAAAACTTCTTCTTCTTCTTCTTCTACATCCAAGAGCTGGAGCCGCATGCCCGCTTTTTGGAACGAGGAGCAACTTTTACCTTGCTTCTTCTTCTTCTTCCACGCTTCGCAGCTGCTTCAGCCGGTGGCTGATGGAGGCTCGAAAAAGTGCTCATCATCGTTCTGGCCGATGTCGATCGATTTTGGGGACTTTCTCTGGGCGCGCGGGGGTGGCCGATTAACCGGAGCGTAGTTGGCAACGAAGGCGAATTATGCGTCCAATTAATCCGCGAGCTTAATTGGATCTTGCGGCGCCTGGCATCGAGGGCTGGCGGCTCTGCAGCCACGAAGTAGGGAGGGCGAGCTGGAAGATTGGGTCATTAGTCCCAGACGTCCGTGCGTAGTGCTCGCCATTTCCAGGGGAAGGCGGTAAATCATGGTCACTCTCGAGTCCGAACGCTCGGCTTCGTTCCTTAATGCAGCGGATCAATGCGTCCTCCGATGCCATGAGGCAATTATCGGGCGAAATAATCTTGCTATCTGCAGCCGGTCTGGTTTTCGAGCCTTAGATGCCTATCGAACTGGTTTTCCACCTTCTCGCCGCTTCTGTCTCCGGCCCACAGCTTCATATTGTTCTCGACAGACACCCTTTGCCACATGGTGAATCCAAGATCGAAAAGTCTCCGTGGGCTTTCAACGTTGGATTTGGAAGAATTTGCTCGTTAATCTTGCGCGGAGCTCATTTGCATTTCTCTCCCTTTGATGGATCACGTTCGGACCTAATTGGCGCAAAAACTCGCGAAGTTGCAAATTGATCGTTTGCGCATTTGCCATGTAGCTCGAGCGAGCAGTATCTTCGAGAACCAGGGGAAAGCGCGATCATGAGTCATCGGGGACCGTTTCGGCTTTAATTTTTGCCAATAAAGGCCGATCTTTGCCAAATCGTTTCCGACGCTCTCCGCCCACCGTGCGCGCCCAAGACTTTTTTAGCCCGGTTCCAACCATGAAAATCAGCATAGCATGGACACCTTGCTTACTCCAATGAGCAAGGCATGTTATTCCGGGCTGGCTCGCGCGCTCAGCCGCACCATGCTACGCCGGTCAATCGTGCTCGCGCTACGCTTATTTTGTCGTTGGAACCGGGCTTTTGCGTGGCCCTTGGAAGCAGAAGAAGAAGAAGCTTCGGAAATCCGATCGCTCGCCGAGCCGAGGAAAAAGGAAAAAGGAGGCGAGCGCGCATCTTTCGCCACCGTGCGCTATGCGACGATGACCGTCTTCTTTTGCCGAGAAACAAAGCTCCGGAGCTCAAATGGCCTCTTCTTCTTCTTCTTCTGCTTTGGCAGATGTTTTGCATTAAAAATGCCATGATCCTCGCTCGGCTAAATTGGAAAAGCAATCACGACTCTTCGATGGAGTCGCAATTTATGGCGAGCATGCCTCGCTCGTTTTGATGCTCTTTGGGGATTCAATTTTCGTGATCCGCTCCGCATAAGGGCGCGGGAAGCGCCCCAAAAGCGGGATTTTTTTACCCCGCGACTGCCCCCGTTTTCTCAGCTGCGCCAACAAAGCAACAATGAAAAGAGCTCGAGCCCGGCCCATAACAATGCCACACTGGGCGGAATCGCGGAGAGGTCGCCGATTAACGCTTTCCCGTGCGAAGAGGCAAAAATGTCTCATGTCTTCGATTTCGACCTTGGAACATTTCGGCGTTGAGGTCGACTTTTGACCCACTGGCGAGAGCTGCGCGCCAGTGTGCGCATGTGCGTTGCTTTTGCGCTACTGCAGATGGCTTTGGCTGCCTCGCCGAGCCGCTAAACTATGGATGGGAAAATTCAACGGGCGGACAAAGGAAAAGCTCGGGATTTTTGTTCGCGAGCTTTTGGGGATCAATGGGGGACATCATCCTGGACTCGGAAAAAAAATGCCAGCTCGGAATCGGCAAATTCCGCGATTCAATTCCCCATGAAAAATGACGACGGCAAACAAACTGGAATTTTCATACCCTCGTCATCTCGCTTTCGGCTTTCCCGTCGCCGTTTTGCCACACGCGGCGCTTTTTTAATGCGTAATAAAAAAGGTAAACAAAGGGCCCACGTGGGAATGACAGTTTTCCGCCAAATGGCAAATGGCCGATCGCTGACAAAATGGACGACAGCGCCGTCAATGCGATTTGCGCCATTAATCCAAATGCTGATTGATAAGCGAGCCAGCGACGAAAATGAATGACGAGGATTCCATTGCTTATCATCCCATTTGGCGCAAAAATGCCACGGAGAAACAGTCGCGATGTTGCCCTTCCAAAATGAAGATTTTCAATTTTCATGCGCACCGTGGGGACATTGATCAATCGAAAATAACAAATTAGCGCACTATCGTCATTTGCAGCATTATTTACATTTTTTTGCGGCATTTATTCTACCGTGTCGTCCCGCGTGGGAATGTCGCTGAAAAATTCGGCGACAAAAGGATGATCAATTTCTCGTTGTTGAAGAGATGCGGAGCGAAATCTGCATTTTCATTGTTCCTGCACGATTTACGAGAAAGCGGATCATCATTGAGTTTAACGCTTCACATGACAAACTTTTAAAACGCCAGAAATGATTTTAAAGCCCTGGAAATTGAACACGATGCATTTCGACCAGACTCTTCCCAATGGACGCGCCGATCGGGTCATGGACTACTATTTTGAATGGTAATGCTCGAGGAGGTCCATTAGGAGAAATAAATTGCAGCATCTGTATTTTGGCACCTATACATTTATTTTCCGGCTGCGGTTTCTATTTTCGAGCGGCAGCAGCAGCAGCAGTCGCCATTTTGAGCGCGTCTTCGTTTTCTCGAATTCTCGTGGGAAATCAATTTAATGACTTCTTCCCGAATCCGAGCGAGACTGCAACAATCATACTGGGATAATTATTGACCTGATTTTTGCCCGAGACAATTTTCCTTCTTGGAAGAATCCATAATTAATAGTCTTTGTCGCTGCGGGAGTCCCCTTTTAAGCATCTTTCCGCTGCTACAGCGCGAGAAATATCGCATCAATTCTGTGATGAATCGGTTCCATCCATAAATTGGGGATCTTTTTCTCGACACCAAGCCTGAAACAAAAATTGAACTGCAGCGCATTTAAAATAGTTTGCCTCTTTTTCATTGCGATGCCACCTTGTAGCAGCAGCATATCGTTAATGATTTATGCCCCCCTTCATGATTTAGAATTTTCCGAGAGTCATCGTGGAACACAAGTATCATCAAATCCCCACCAACCCTCTTTTTTAGACCGCGCCGTGCTTCAGCATAAAATGGTAGCCATTTATTTAGCCATTAACTTGTAATGGAAGATGCTAATCTTCAATCAAGTAGAACTCATTATTGCGATTATGGCGTCTAATGTGGTTGGTGGGGCGTTTGTTTGGCTAGCAGTGCGGATCTGGTCGGGATGCTTGTGCCTCGCTAGATTGAGATCATGATCATATTTCTCGCCCGCAACTGCTCTTGTTCTTTGCAGAGTTGATCGCCCAAAATTGTAAAAGAGGCCAATTTTCGAGAGAAAAAAAAGTCCCCAATATTGGATGTGTTTACCCGTTATCAGCCCAGAAAGTAATCCTTTAGCTACTAATCTGCGCCTTGGATTCTCGGGGTCAGCTTCAGCCCTTTTCACCTCCTTCTTTCTTGTGGAAATACGATCGGCGTTTTTTGGCTAAGAAGCTTAAAAATGTGGAAAAAGGGCAGTAATCCGTACGTCGCGCTAGACTTTACAGGGTGTGCCAATCGTGATGGAAAGTGACACTTTGATGGCCGAGGAGAACAATAAAGGCGGTTTTTATAGGATTCGCCGGGTCCTTTTTACGAGCCTGTTTATTGTAGCTTTTTTAACCGGTTCCATCATTTTTGCACGAGCTCGATTTTCTTTGAATCCGACACGGTTAGATTTTATGAGAATTAAACATTGTGAAAATTGCATCATGATCATCTCACCAGCAACACGGCTATTTTTTGCCCATTACTTCCCGATGTTGTCAGTAATGATGATCATACCGAGCTGAGAAGAGAATGAAGGCACACAGGAACGTGCAAAAGAACTGCCTATTTGCTCAGTGGAACAACGACGATGGGCTAAGCCTCTTTTAGGCTCTTTCCAGCAGCTTTGGGCGAAATTTGAGTATTTCACTCCAGCCCGGTTTAACTGTTGATTTTTGAATTCACAACGTACAAGTAGCTTGAACTTGAATGACATAGCCTGTATTGGTGTGCATTAGTGTAGGTAGTATAATAATTATGGTCCACGCACACACGGTGGGTTCACACCAATAAAAGGCATAAAAAGAAATTGCGAGTTTCTAACAGAGTCATAAAAGGCAGAAATTAAAGTGCAAAAAGTAACCTCCTGTGATGTTTGTCATTATCCAGAAAAAAAACGCCTATATTTTGCTGCAAGTTTGATTTTTTCCTTTTTAGTTTAGGTTTGAAAAGTCATCTGGAGTTGACCCAACTATTAGGGCGTTCTCATATCGCAGTTTGGTCTAACCAAAACTGATTTTAGTTAAACCACGCTGATTCTGGTTAAACTAAACACTACAAGAATGCTGACTTTTGTCCGGACAAAAGTCAGTTTGGTCTAACCAGTATCAGTTTTGGTTAAACTAAAATGCGATATGAGAACGCCCTATTTTATTGGGCCTTGGCAATCACGGCAGCTGAAGCTACGATTGTAACGGGTTCACCCTTTTTCCCAGACCTGTCAATCTCATCTCATCTTCGTTGCCAAAAAAACCTTCTACGTTCAATGGAGCAACAAATGAGTTTCTCCGAGTGTAATCATTATTTTCGCAATTTGCCACCTAGTGGGTGCTTGTCACAATCCGCAAATTCACTCCCTAGAGATAACCTGTCAAGTGTCAACCAGTCTTATTTTTTTGGCCGTAATGGATTTCTGCATCAAGAAATCAGCCTCGTATGCCATTTATCCATCCATCAAACTTGATTGAGCACGTGGCTTCGCGAAATCCACAGAGCTCAATAAATTCAAAACAAACAAAAAAAACCTCGTTCCTTTGTTATGCTGTTGCCTTTAATTTTATTGCAGCATAATATGCGATCTGTAGCATAGCATGCGAGCCTGCAGTGAGAAATAAGAGATGAAGGAGTGATAAAAATCCTCCAGGGTGATTGTAAGATGCAAAGAAATGCAATTTGAGATTCACAGTTATACAATTCATATGCCAAGAAGAGGTGTCAAGAACCACCTCAATTTCACTTCAAAAGAATTGCAAGCTTACTCGGTAAAAATCCATGACCTACTCTCATGGGCAATGATTTGACATGGTTTTGCATCAGCCTCCATGCCATAAGCCTGTGGTTGTTGTACTTTTTTTCATTTTATGGTAAATCTTGCACCACGTAAGAAAAAAATGCGCGCACTCAAGTTTCACTTTGAGGGATTCGTAATTGCTCAATGCAACAATTGGTCAATCTTATGCACCATTGCTAGACGTTAAAAATTATTTTTGTTTCAACAAATGCCTGCCAAAAAACTGATCCTTTACTTTTATGTCAAAAAAAAAAACGATCATAGCACCTCGGGGGACTTCCGGTCTTTTGTAAATCGTAATTGGACACTTTCTACGTTTAAACGCGCGGACAAAAAGCATGAATGACAACTAGGGCAAGCTACGTATTTGTCGCTTTGAATACGGCCGAAAGCTGGAAAAAGTTGATGATTGTGGGTGTGAGAAAAATCGCTGCCAACTTGATTGATTAGACGTCGGAGCAATGACAAGCTCAGTCACTGCTGGTTGCTATTGAGCTTTCAAACTTGTTGAAAAAATGGCACAGAAATGTGAAAAAGGCGTTTGTTGTCTCCTGATGATTTTATCAGATAGTTGGATTTTACTGCTTCTTACTTTTGCGAGCAAAACAGTCCTGTCCAGTCACAAAGGTGTCAATTTCTTGCTCCTAAGGTCAGCAACGTTATTGCGGAAGTCATGAATCTCAAACAAAACAAGTTTTTCAAAAGAAACTTGGAAGAAGAAGAAGACCAGCTGCAAAATTCAAGCATTGCTCCTTTGAAAATTTCCCGAAATTTCCTCATTTTCCATGATTACAAAGGCTGAACTCTGGATAAAGTAGGCATAAGAATTGAGAAGGCAGCAAAGAAATTATCCTGTTATGGGTATTTTTCCGAGCCCAGTTGCCCACTGTGGCCTTGGTGATGCGCGCGGACCACCTTTTTGTGGTTTTGGCATCATAACAATTTTGTAGCTAGAATTTTGCGAGAATTTAGAGTCTGGTATAGCATGGCTTTGACATGTGTACAGTTACATTCCGAAACTCGGTAGAAGAAGAAGTTTGCTTCAGCGCTAGCAAAGCACAAACAGAGTGCACAGCGTGCGCACTTGAGTCTGGTATACCAACCTTATGTGCTACCCTGGCGGAATTGGGATGAATCATTCATTTTTTCTTCATCTGCTGCAGTGTGCTCAAGTTGACAAATTATTGTTTGCTTTTCACCACTTGATGACCAAGAACTGGTTTGTTGTTGTAAAAAGTAAAAAAAACTTGGCTGTTGTTGGTCTAGAACGAAAGTTATGATGCAGAAAAAGAAGCCGTCTGATAAGCATACTTGTTTTGGGTCAATTCTGCGCGGCGCCATCTAGCGGCGAAAAAGGAAAACAAAACATCTACGCTGCCCTATACTTAAGCTTGTACTGCGTGGGTAACCAGATGATTACCTCGCATTATATTCCATGCATGAAAAGAGCCGAAATTTCTTGCTGTAATCACTTTTTATTTGAATAATTTTAACTGTACGTTGCTTCCGGTTGCTGGCAATATAATCGCGTATAGTGTGCTATAATCTGTTACATGCTCTCCACGATGCAAAACGAGGAAACGTGAACGCGCTGTTTTTATTATCGTGAGAAAAATTGACAATAAAATGGCGTAATTATGCTATTTGTTCCGCAGTGGTCTAACCACTTTTCTTTTTTGTTGCTTGCATCGTCGTCGTGGCCCAAGATGGATTTTCTTTCAGCATTCCAAAATGGCGTCTCACCCCCACTGTGCATGAATTCCATTGTTTTTCTCGGGATTAAATTGGATCATCCCATCGTCGTCGAAAAATGCGACAAACTAATTGTGGATGAGAGAAAATTGCTGAGTTGCAAAACGATCGCTGTTGCGTGTATAGTTGTTCGCGGAAAACCGAGGCAATTAATTGAAATGGAAACTGCACTTCCTTCTAATCTCGGTTTCTGCGAAGCCTAATTAGCGCAATTCAAGAATATACGCGTTCGTTTTCTTTAGAAACGACGAAATTGGAGATTTGCTCGATAATGGAGCCCGTCAAAATCTCATCTACCGAGAGAGTTTTTCTTTCATTTGAAGAGCCCTCTAAAAATCCACTTTAATCTAACGAAAGTAAAAAAGGTGCATTTTTAACGATGGGCCACCAGAGGGGACCATTTTTGATAAATATTATCCGAAGTGCACGCAAGAAAGATGCAAAATGCACCGTGCTTTAATTTCCATAGCATAATTATTGTGTAATGCTCTCTTTTCACCGAGGGCCGTAAAAGGGCCTTAAAAAGGGCCATAAAATTCAATTTGGAGCCAGACATTTTGCGCTCTGGTTCTTCGAGTAGCAGAGAGAATGCGCGCACGCGGAACTAACTTGATCGGCATGATTCACTCAACCTCGCTGAATTATTTATAGGGTGAATTATTGAGCGTTGAAGCGCATCATTTTTCTTATATATGTATGAGATATATGAGTGCATTGAGTAGCATGTTACAACGCTCAGCTTCTCCTTCTTAAAAGCTTAACATTGCCCTGCCCATTTTTGTATGCATTTCAAAAAGATGATGAGAGAAAACGAGGTGGGCTCCAAATTGAATTTACTCAGCCCACGTGGGATGCGCAACAGCGGCTTATTTTACTATAGGAGAAGTATAAGTGCTCTCGCGTTTTTAACCCGAAAAATTCCGTTGTTGCTCCACATTTTGCGCCCAAATTCCCAGCATTGCATTGACACCGCCACGAACGACGAGGACGAGCTGTTGCTGTTGTTGATGGTTGGGTCACAGCAACGACTATACTATAGCATATACGACTGCAACAAAAGAAACGCATTATTGGCGTTTCCATATAGGATACTATGTGCAACATTTTTCACGATGATGCACTTCGAGCCATGATGCTGAAATTGATGAGATATTTCCATTGTGAAAAGTGATCGTGATTTCCGCGGCCTTCTTCTTAGGCGGAACAAACAATAGTCTTGATATGGTAAGTTGTGACCTAAGCATTGAATTTCTGGGTCCCAGCAGCAGCAGCAATTGTACACATGGGGTGAATATGGACCATTTGGTCCTGGATTGCATCCAAAACGAGGCTGAAGCCTGCATGCACAGCGAGAGAAGTGACTTTTTTCCAAAGTTGAGAATCAGCAAAAATCACCCAATTTATAGCATTATTTAACCTAGCACGTAAATTGAATAAAATATAGAGAGTAATTTTACAAATGGCACTTCTCGTGAGATGACAATGAAGTGATTTTCAGCCCAAGTTTCCAACCGTGTGAGTGAGTGGTTGGCTTTTTGTGTCATCCCATTTGGCTTGAAATATCTTCTCATAAACTGATGAACTCAGATCAATTCTGCTGAACCCAATTTATGAGTAGCTGAGGTCTTTTGGAAAATTATTCAAATCGCCATAAAGAGTTGCAAAATATATGGCCTGCTCCTGCCACCTTGCCAAAATTCTAATTCAAGGCTCTGGAAATGTGGGCTTAAAAAGAGAAGCAGTTCACGGCTACAGGGAGGGTGTTGAAAATTGGACATAAAAGATTTGTCCAAGAAAAAAATCCCCAAATCATTTCCTTTGTGCATGGTGTCCCATTTCCATTTTAAGAACTTTTCAGCAGCAGCAGCACACTGGCCGCAATTTATAGTGGCATCATGCGAGAAAGTATTTTTCGTCGTAATTATGATATTTGGCAAGCGCCAAACCAAAGTCTTGGGCAACTTTTTCTCTCTGCATGAAGATGAGCATTTTTAGCCTGAATTTTCCCCAGTTTGCGAGCGTTGACCCTCCGCGCGCCATCCCAAGTTTTGTCCACATTATTACGTGGCTCGAGGCCATTTTTCTGCAGCAAAAAATAAAAAGTCACGCGATTTGATACGAGAGACCACCTGAAAATGAGAGCTTGGACATGTGCCCTAAACATTATTGGACAAGACAGGACATTAGTGGACACTACACAGTAGATGTCTACAGTTTTACAATGGCCGTTTTTGGGACTGCCAAAATAATGGACCAAAAAAGTATAGTTAAGAAAAAAACTTGCATCTCAATAATGCAAGTAAAAATGAAGGCCATGGTTACTTTGGTTTGGTGTCTCATTTGGCACAAATAGATGCTACATAGCTGCAAGTGTAATTGATACTTGCTGTCATTGGGGTGGAAATTGGGCTCTTTGTTAGTTGTCATGTTTGAAGCTGATCTTTATCATGAAAATGGCCTGGGTGAATGCTCTTTATTTACAACTTTATTGTTCTCTCTTGCAGAGCTGCTGGCACCAAGATGGAGTTTGGCCTGGAACTAATGTATAGTTTATGATAAATCAAGCTCCATTAGTCAGCAGAATTTCAAAGATTTTCACACCAGGAGCTCCTCTCCTGGGCATTCAAAACAAGTGGAAAAATGCCAGATTTTATTCCTAATGGCATAACTGCAGCCAGCCAGAGGTTTGACCTTTCCTCGTCATCATGTTGGTGTCGAGCTGATTTCCATCTCTCCAAATTGGAGATCGCTGGAGAATTCTGCACTGAGCAACTTGTGAATGTGTATTCATCATAATCAAGTCTTGGGTGATCAACAAACCCATTCGACCTGGCACCCAAGAAAACGGTCAAGAATGACTCACCTCCATGGCCACAAAGAGCATTGCAAACACATTTGCATCACCACCTAAAAAGTGAGTCATATCCAAATTAAAAAGTATATGCAAAGAGAAAGTTGCCTTCACTATATTGCTATTGATAAATTGCAGCCTTTGGAGGCTCACAACGAAAATTGATGTCAAGTTTGCCTCTCAGGTCATTCGAGTTCAACGGTTTTGCATCTGCCCGTCTTATATTCAACATGTGTGCGCATGTCAGACAATTCTACAAAAATCAGGACAGTTCACACAATGGGTTAATGACACTCCCCTTGCCCCTACTACACTGATTATTTATGCAGTAAAATACTGGTAATGCACGAATAAGAATTTGAGTGAAAAAGGGGATGTCTGACTGGTTCGCTCATTCGAGATGCAGATCACAGTGGTGAATGGAAACGACCAACGGTTGTTCATATTCAAAGTTTCTCATCCGAAAAATCAATCAGTTCAAAATTGCTATGGAGCCTTACCTGCAAAATGCAATAACCGCCTTTTTCCACCATTATTATGCGCTACAGAAGAAAACCAATTTATCGTAGATATGCCCATAAAATGATCAAATAAAGCACACAATTTATGGCACACATTAGGTTTCTGACCTATCTGCCATTGTTTCGTAGATGAGCTTGTAAGTATGCCTATTAAAAGTAACTGCAGTAGGGCTTTGATATAGGCACAAAAAGCTCCAAAAATGGAAAAATCAATTTCTCTGCAATGCGTAATAAACTAAAACAGTCACTGAAATTCGTGAACTGCGATGCGTTTCAGGTTGCGTGAGGCAATTCTGAAATGTTCCGATTATTTTTCCGCTCGCTCTCTTTTTTATAGTGAGCCTGTGGAATGGTGCCAAAAGTTCAACATATTTGGAGAGGAAACATGGCCATAAAATCGGGTGAATTTACAGTACACACACCAACTCCCAACTGTTTTTACTGCGAAAACTTGGCTACTCGCTGTGCCTTTGAAATAAAATTGCCATCTGAAAAGATGCAACCTAATATAGCCATAAAGGCCGAAAAGTGGCCTTGAGCCGCACCAGGCCGCGGCCTTTTTAGGAAATCTGAGTTACACACTTTCTCCAGCCTTCATCGTAGTAGAAGAACGGCAGTGTTGCCAGATGTCAAAGCAAAAATCTCATTGACTTCCGAAAAACTGTATTCACCTGTATTTTCCTGAAAAATTATAAAATCAAGTATGCTTTCAATTAATCTATTAAAAAAGAATTTTAATGCTTCGCAGTGTTTCAAGTGGGCCATAAAACAGCATTACTATTCTTCTTTTAGTGGCAAATTGAAAAAAGTTGGACTAAAGTTTGAAAAGCTCTGAATACATTATTAAAGTGTGCGGTGCTTTCTTTCCTCTATGAAGCTCTATCTGGGAGCTCTGTATTGCACGGCGAAGAAGCAAAAGGCCTTAGAGCGGCGCTCGCTTTTGAGAAGGCCGAAAAGTGGGCTTGGAATGCCCAGTGTGCAGCAGTGTTAGCTACTACTAACAACATAATAGTAAAAGCATCAAAGAAGAAGAGCAGCACCACTTGCTTTCACTTTCCACCACACAGCAGCTTTCTTCCACCAGAAACTTTTTTTGGGAGCCAACAAATAAAAATCCCTTTTAAGCAGTGACATTACTTTTTCCCCACAACAAATTGACTCTACAACTCAGGTAAAAAAAGCTTATCTTGCAACATAGGATTTTATCAAATATTTTTGCCCTTGAGTCTTATCGTATTTACGCATTAATGTCATCCTTGATTATAAGATTTTCATATAGTAGAAAAAAGATGAATGATTCATTGTCAATTTGATAGCTGTTTTAGCTGTATTACCATGAGCTCACTCTTATCACTTCGGCTTTGCCTTTCATCTGCAAAGGAAAAATACAGAGCTTTTAAGTAAATTGGACCAGCAACTTCTCTACTCAGGTTAATTGATGGCATAATCCCATTGAAAACACTTTTGGATCGGAAAGTCAGGTATGAAAGTTAGATGACAGGCACACGCAAGCCTACAACAACCAACTAGCATGCATGTTGCAATTTAAAAGGCCTCGAATACAATTAATCTGGAAAAACGAGATGTACTATGTAATACAGGAATACAGGCAATGGGTAAATATTTGCTTTGAACTGAGAGAACATGTAAAATTGTGTATGCCAACATGCAATGATGCAGTTATTAGTAACACAGCAATATTTTTATTGGAGAATTGTTGTACGTATATGCTAGATAAGCGTTATTGGTTGTTGCGTGAGGTGTAATCCTTTGAGTGATGTGCTATGCGAGTTGCATATTTGGATGATTTTGTTGCATATAGTGTACTTCCATAGCAGCTATAAGGCGACCGCTGCGTACAGTTTGTTCAAAGGAAAACAGCACTTTTTCAGCCTTCTGAGGATCACAGAGGCCTGATTGTGTAAGCAAGTCTGAGGCTTATCTTGGCCAGACTTTTCCTGGAAAAGTTAAATGGAGGAGCTGCATGGAAAGCTGTTTAGAGTTGGCAGCAAAATTGGCTGAAGTCGAGCTTATATACCTCAGCAGACAAAATATCTTGTGAGAGGCTTTTTTATGTAATTTAACCTGGCTTATTCTATTGCCAATATACGATCTTTGTATACAGAGTGTCCCACCATAAGAAGTGAAAATAATGTTAGTTGGGTAGACTAATACGACAAATCACTACTTTTTTAATAACCAATAATATTAATTGGGACTTGGTAAGACATTTTTAAAGTGGAAATACCAAGCCCAAATTATCCATTCATCAGCCCTAAACCAAGCCAATGAAAAAGCTCGAATTTCCAGTTTACTATTTAGAACTAATAAAACTTGGCTTGATTTGGCGCATGTACGGTATAAGGGCAACTGTTTCTCTTCTGAATATATGCATGGGATTTCGTGTTTCAGGCACAAAAATCCAAAATGGATGTGGTGGAGCTGTCAAAAAACCAAGACATTGTGAGCAAGTTGAAATCCCTACCTGACATTTACTGCCCGAATTTGCTCCAACGAGCCCTTCACGAGCTCGAGTTTCTCAAGCACTTCGACACGAACAGACACCTCTATTACCATGAAGCTTTTGTCACATACTCAATAATTCGGTATGAAAAGTATTGGATGCCTTTGTTGGCGCAGGCCTCGAAAACTTCCGAAGAAGACTTATTGTTGGCCCCACCCCGTGACATTCATTGGGTTTGGCACGTCCACATGTTGGCCCCCGTGCAATACAATACAGACTCAAAAGCCATGACTGGCAGGGAAATTGGCCATGAGCTCAAGCCATGGCTGGTGTTTGAGAGGATGCGAACGAAAACAAGGGCCATTTGGGAGAAGAGTTATCCTCAGGTGCCATTCGAAGTGGACTTGAGCCATCTGGAGAGCAATCCGGAAGTCTTGGACAAGGAGGCCTCTGAAATCACCTATGACATCAAATCAGCAGCCCTGAGGTATGCAAAAAAAGTTTTTGCATATTTCAAGATGAACAAATATGATTTTGCAGGCAAGGTGCATTTTACTACCAAGTTTCACTGGACCACTACAAGGATATGGAGTTCCTTGAGGACGCGTTGCTCCGCTATAAAATGTACCTCTATTTGAAGCAGCAGAACCCTGACAAGTTCCTGGTGCCTTGCTACGACATGGACCTCATTTGGCACACGCATCAAGTGCATACGCTCTACTACAGCAAGGATACCACCGCCATTTTGGGATTCGTCCTCAAACACGACGACTCTGTGAATGATAGGTAAATCCATGGGACAACCGCTAGAGGGCGCCACTGTTTGTTTACAATTGAGCGACCATTCCCATTCAATACGTTTTCGCCTTTCATTCGGCGAAAGCGCCATAAAGGTGAATCCTCGATCACAACAACTCTGGTTATTTCAGGGCTGCTGGGTCCAGGCTAAATAATGCAGATGAGATGACAAGACAGCTCTGGAGCGACGAGTTTGGAGTGACTTTTGCCAGGCCTGGCTCAATGTTTCGCGGGAATCCACCATATGGCAGGTTACACCCTCTTTCAGAGACTTTCCAGAAATCCCTCCTACATCCCAGGAAGATCGATGTCCAGATTGACAAGATCCAAGTCAGCTCCTTGCCCACAGATCATCCATTACCAGAGGAGGCCGTCCTCAGCCTCAGCCTCATCTCCGCCTCGGGGAAAAAGGCCTCAAAGACCCTTTTCAAGCGAGGCTGCACCCTCAAAAAGGCTGCGAGCGTGGACGAGCCAGTGACTGAGATCACATCAGAAAAACCAGGCGATCCTCTGGTCAAATTTTCCATTGGCCATGATGACTTTCCCAAGCTGAGATTTAAGCTGGGCAAGCATAAGGCCGGCCTTGAAAGGCTGCTACCTCAGCGAAGGCACAGCTTGGCTTCCTCTGATTCGCCTATTGATATTTTTGGCCTTTTGCCCAAAGAAAAGGACGAGTTATCGACGGAGCCCAAGGACATCTGCTTGGCTCACAAGTTGGCCACCAACAACGGCAACGACGACTCCAACTCGTCCAAGGAGCACAGTCCTGAAGCTGTGGAGACCACCGTGTCCATGGAGTTGTCCAACGAGAGGTTTGGCAAGTCCAAGGGCATTTCTTTCAAGATCATGGTGGGCTCCTTTTACGAGTGTATCATGCCAGAGGACGTTGAGCCACTGTGGGGCCCGATTCCATTGCAAAAACTGCCAAACGACTGCCCCAACACATGCAGGGCAGTCACTCATGGGTAATTTATATGTTGGCTAGATTTGTTTTCAACGGAAATTACATATGTGACCAAACTATTTTGGCCACGCGCCATTTAAAAACGCCAAAATGCTCATGCAACGAAAAATCCACTTCTGGTAATTCTGCCATTTTTTGGACGGTAAATGGCGCCATCTAGAGTTGAAGTGCAAAAACGCATTAAATACTGTAAGCATAAAGCTGAATGTTGTTTTCAGGATACTCAATTCGAATGGAGAGAGGCCTATGACAGCCTACTTGATCCACTCAATTCCTCTTAGGCAATCAGCAGTCCAGATTTTTGCAGGGGACAAAATGTCTGTTGTCGCCCATCTTGTCGGCCTCGAGCAGATTGGCTATGAGAAAACACTCGGCATGTCCCTTGGGGTAATAACTTTTTTATTGGCTAAAAGCCTCCCTTTTCCCATGCTTCACGCTCTAGGTTATGAAAGCTGACCACACGTGGAGGGCAATGCTACTTAAGGACAACGAAGGAGATTGGGGCCTTTGTGTGGCTACCTGGAGGGGCATGAAAAAGGGGACTCCTGGTGTTGCAGGTGAGTTTAAACTGCAGCTAACGAAAAAGGCCAAAATTGCACTGAAAAGAGCCTCATTTGCAGGAACCAAAGAGAAAAGAGGCACACCGGGTGTCCGAGGCAATCCAGGCCATCTAGCGATGAAATTTTTCAACTTGAGGGACCGCACAGTGCCACCAGTTTTCGTCATGGTCCAAAATCCCAACAATAAAGTCTACATTCACAGCCTGGCCTTTGATTTGAAGAAAGGCACGATTCGCGTGGATTCGAGCGAAAAAGACGTTGTGCAATATGTGGCCTTGGCCTTTGTGACTTCAACATTATACCTCTTGGTGCAGCCGAGACCTCCTGTCTTGCCTTCAAAGGAAATGGCCATGAAGAGAGGCAACAAATCGGTAATTAAGGCTGACTTTTTCCATTCCTGCCTTTAGGCCCTTTTCTCAATGCTCTTCTAGGAACACTTTGACCAGTTAAACTGTTGTGGCAGTGGCAGGATTCAGCCAGTAAATAAACAATGCTTTTGTAAAACAGTCACTTCCCACAATATTATTATTATTATTATTATTTTGTTTCTTGATTATTTGCACTTTGCATTAAACCACCCTGCTGCAGTAGATTTGAATACAAAAATTCTTCACAAGTAGTGGAATTTCTGCTTTGAAGAAAAAGTGCTGTAAGAGCAACTTTTTTGCTGACCCTCTTGAAAAAGCATCTTAGTCCAGAAGTGAAGCCACTCTTGAAAGCTCTTAACATACCGTTTGTTGGCTCTTCTGCAGGTGAAGCCATTGTATGAAGAAAATGACAGGAGTCTCATGCTGTACGCTTGCGGCTGGCAAGAGCCAGATAGCATCCCTAGCAATGTTGTACTCAGAAGACACCAACAAGACATGAAAAAAAGCCAAAATAACGGTGGCTGTGCTGCTTGCTACTGTGGCGCCTACTTCCCCATAGATGGCGCGTTTGATGGAGATTATGATTATGCCGTTGATTCTGGAGCTTGTGGGGGTAACTAGTAAAAATTATGTGACTAACTGCCATTATATTCATTTTCTACTTTTTTCCTTAAAGGCTGTGGTGGCTGTGGAGGTAATTATTCAACTACATTTTCAAGATTTCTTTTCCCTTGAACTTTTCTTTTTCAAATTGTCTAAGGTTGTGGAGGTTGTGGTGGATGTGGAGGATGTGGTAGTTGCGGAGGTAACTTACTTTCATCCTTAAGAATAACAGTAGTTACAATTATTTTTCGTAGGATGTGGAGGTTGTGGAGGATAAACTTTTTTCTTACAAAAATGTGATACCTTCCCCGATGCTTAAGGCAATTTTCGCTTTAAATTTCCAAGAAGACCAGACTGAGATTCCTCGACACATTTTTAATTTAGTATGAAATCCAGCATTGAGTCCCCAAGCACTTATGCAGTTACTATGTATAAGCATAATTTAGTGGAAGTTTCACATTGGAATAATGAATTCGACATTGTTAGAGATAAAAGAAGTACATGTTCAGAAAATAATGAATTCGGAGATAACAGCCGGAACTTGGACGCTTCTCCCGAAGAAGGAATTTATTGCAACATTCTATGCATAATTAATGGAATTAATTATAGAGCATTAGTATAATTTCATTGTGATACTTGAGATTGAGAATAAATTAAGCCACAATATCGTCAGTGCGACTTTGCAATGAGAGGTAGTAAATCCAATATGAGAGATTAAAAATGGCAAAGATCAGGGGAAAAATGATGCGCGCAACCACGTCAATTCTTTTGGCGCGAGATTTGAATTTGCGCGCCATCACTTGACCCAGATTGAACGACGGGCAGCATTTCCGCTTTGGCCTGCGAGCCAGACTTTTGGCGCTTGAATTCACTACAGGAAAAAATCAAAATATATCATAATGTAAATAAAATGTACGAAAAAAATTACATGAATCTTCCAAGCATTTGGCAAGGCCGATATTATTATCCAAATCCTCTTCAAGAAACTGGTGATTGGTGAAAATTCGTGTGGGTGGATTTGGCGGGATTTGTCCTCTATATGAAGGAGTTCCGGGAGGGTTATTGTGGCCATTTCTGATCAGAATTGGCTGTTTGAATCTATCAGCGGTGGTAGCTGCTGCAGCAGCCCCTAAAAGTATGGATTCTCCAATTCTCCGGAGGTTTCGGTCTCCCTTTGGCCTTCTCCCCTAAATTACGCATAAAAATACGCAAATGAAGGCAAAAATCAATAATTTTTGGTCGTACCAGCAAAACAACATTGTCATCATCATATTTTTTGGTGTAATCAACCTCATCGTCATCTTCACCATAATCATTGCCAATGTAGCCCCTTCTTTTATCACCCCTATGAAAGCAGGAAAGGTTACGTGAATGCAGACTTGGACGTTGCGCTGTATAAATACCTAGATGCGTAGTTAACAAATGCGAATTCGAGTAATGCAGAAAATACAAAAATGACGCAAGCTCCTGACCACACATCAATTGCTTTTGTGTATGCCACTGGTGGCAAGGATCGGTTCACTCCAGCAGTTTGAGTGGACATTGTCAGCAATGTGGTGACTCCAAGTGAGACTCGAGCTGGAACTGATTTGGAGTCTAACCAGAATGACACCCATGACACAATCACTAGCATGCATGATGGCACATAAATTGTCAGCAGGTAGTAGGAAAATTCACGTTTGAACACGAGCAGGACTTTGAGGCAGCTGTATTCTCCTGCAAACAAAATACAGAAAAGTTGTATCAAAGTGATGATGGATGTGATAATAATTATATCGTGTGTCAGAATCTGATATTTATCAAGACCACATTGTGCTTTTTTTTCTTCCTTTTAATCCTTCTTTTTTGTTGTGCCATAATCTTGCTGATATGGCGAAAAGGAAAGCTAATTCGGTGTTTTTTTTCAGAGTATCACCTGTATTTGTCTTGGAGTTGCAGTAATCAGTGGAGAATTTCTCCAGTTTGAACCTTGGCAAATTGAGATCTTTGACAATCTGGACTGGCTCTTCTTGCTTCCACCGATAGACCAAATCTGCAGTTGTCCACCCATCTGTGATAAAAAGACATGTAATGACGTATGAATACAGATACTAAAGCTTACAGCTAGCTATTCGCATCTCGCAGAATTGCCGGTCGAGTGGATACAATTTGAGGTCCATCGGACATGCCAGTGTCAGAGATATTCTGTGTTGAATCAAAAAGTAGAAATATACTATAAGTTACACACAATATCGACTTTTCTCCCACCTTATGCTGTACAAAACTCGTCCCGTTGGAAATATTCGAATGTAAACGTTCGGTACAATTATGTCATGGAAGTGGCCCAATTTTTCATTCTGTAATAAAATGCAGAAAAGTTAAAGACCACGAATAAAGGCAAACCCATTTAAGATTACTATCGGTTTGAACTACAGCTGTTATCGGTAAAAATAGTATTATACATTGTATTTTTGGACGAATGTTAATCATTTTGCAACTCGACAGAAGTAATTGCTCAAGTCATGAAAAAAGTCGTACAAAATGCAAATGCTTTCTTTTTCGCAACTATTGAAATTAATAATATTTTCTACGAAACAATAAAATATGTATCGGCTCCAATCCATATAGGCACGATAGTATATTGATTAAACCGCAAAAAAGTGAAAAAGAATTCTATACCTGGAAAAATGTATCCGGCATCCACACTTTATCTGTTTCGGTCATGGTCAAATATTTGAGTTTTCCTGCAAGAGAGGAAAAAGTTGGCAAATAGTTTGATTTTTGCCACTATTTTTTTATTGTTTCTTGCTGTCACATACCATGGTAGTCATTGTAAGTGAGCCTGGGATCGATCCAATCTTCCCTGAAGGTAATTTGAACACTGTATTCCTGTAAGCAAAAACGTAATCGCCATAAATTTTCCAGGTTAGTAGGGCTGTAGTATTGATTGCAGAATTTACAGGGAAAACTGGAAGGAAAACAGAGAGCTCACAATCAAGGTTGGAAAACGACATTTTCCCATAATTTGAATGGAAGTAAAAATAGAAACGGAAAGAAAGAGGAAGAACTCTAATACTCACCATTTTGATATCATCTATTTTATCAATTGATCTAAGAAATGTATTGACAAAGACAACAGTGGGAGCATTATCGCCAAGATATCCTCCTAAAAAGATCGAAAATTCGCTATGTTGGGACGCTCAAAAGTAATCTACAATTAGTATACAATATACACAGTTTAAATACATTATACACAATACATCGAATTCATGCAAAATGTAAGGTATCAGAGGGGAAAAGACGAATAATTATCTACTATGGAAAAAAGAGTGTGCAACTTTTTTTCTCGGTCTCTCTCACCATTTTGACGTCATCGATTCGCGAAATACTTCTCACGTAGAGATTGATTCTTATTTGGGCTGGTGCATCTAAAAAAGGTGGAAAAATGGCTTTTGGTCTTAGTCGCAAATTATGTTGACTCCATTTTGTCTTAAATGGTTTTTGGGCAAGGTGCTTTGAAGCAAACTCAGGATAGCAATTATTATTATTCAAGTGCGCCAATCGATTTTGAGACAAAATGGACAAACTTCATTGAAAAATATAATTGATGTGTTTGCACTTGAGGTAACTTTGTAGTAATTGCTCCTGCATTGAATATTCTGTGCACAAAGTCGAACTGAAAATTGAGCTGGGCAGTTGTTGCGCACAGTGGAAGGAAAAGCAATTTCACTTTTTTCTTGGGAGATTTACCAACAGCTAATCCGATTTTGCTGTCTTTTTACAACGATTCCTGCGAGTGGAAATTGAGGAAATGCAATTCTTGGGAAACTTCCATTTGTTACCAATCAAAAAGCTGTTAAAATGCAGGGAGGGTAAAAAAAAAATGACAGCAAAAAACTGCACTCTCACTGAAAAGTAAAAGAAAGGCAGTTTCTCTTTTCAGTGCCAGCTTTTGAATGATCATATGCAATATTACAGTTGCTTTGCTTGTTTGTCCATATTTTAGTACTTTTTGGTTGCCTCAATCACTCAAAGCTCATCAAACCTGCGTGCATTAACCCAGCTCCAACTATTATAAGGCTATAATTTTCACAGTCTCTAAATACAACCGCAATTACTTAATTAGCGCAATAATTACAAAGCTTGCATTGACAATTCAATTTCATGTATGATTTACTCAACAAAGTTTTTGTAGCTCAATTGTTGGAGCTGAGATGCATATGAGTGGTTTATGGTCTATGATTGTAAAGAAGCAAATGTCATCTGAAAGCAAAAAATTATCCTTCAGTTCATCATTTCTCTTACTTGTATCGTTGATCATTCCCGCAGGACGGATGCGGCTGTCATATCGATCGGACCCAATAATCTGGTCCAGGATTTCTTTTTCTTTTTCGCGAAAATTGATGGCTTCATTATCACGGACTTTTTTCCAGGCACTTACACTGAAATAAATCAAGCTCCATTTAACACATTCCCCCAGTCACTATACACTTGCACACTTACTCCATAAAATCGAGGAAAACAAGGGCGATCACGAAAAGTTGTTGCAGGATGTTCCTGAAAAAATAAATCTTGGTCAGGTGTGCCTTGTTTCAAATAAGCCACATAAATCATGTAAACTTGCGCCTATGCCATCGTGTGAAAATGGGCTACAAATGACAAATTACGGCTGGCAGAAATTAGCCGCCAAAAAGGTTAACAAGGGTACACTGAACAAAATAGCAAAATGATTGCAAAAGTATGTGTGATATGCTGAGAAAATGCAATTTACGAAAGAATGTGGGCAGAAAGGTCTATAATTTTCCATTCATGAAAAATGGACAATTGTCAACCTGCAAAAAAGCTAGGAATTGAGTTTCACTAATTGTGCCAAAATTCACTGTTGTTGAAGCTGTTGTTTACGAATTGTTTGCGTGCGCAAAAGGTTATCGCTCGCAGTCACGCAACCTCATCACACAGTGCGGAAAATTGCGACGCTGCGTTCTGCTTATCATTCTTTAATAGAAAGCCTACGTTGCTTGATGAATAAGAAATAAACAGCCATTTATCACCGTCTACACAAGGCGAAATTGGCTGTGCCAAAAACTGCAATGTACTCACATATTGCTTTGATTGGCTGAGTGCGTTCTTCTTTATCCATATAGAACATAATAATAGTATTACAAATCATCTGGCCTCCATGATGTAAGAATGCTTGATGAGGTTCTTCATCGGCCTCTGTTTTAGTGCCACCATCATCATTAGCCTCGAGGTCAGACACAATAACTGACCTCAACTGGCCCTTCTTCCCCTGAAAAATGACATTGCTAATGAAGGCCCTTTTTTATATGAACACACACACCCAAGTACTAGAGTGTAAGTTTATTTCAGTGGCAACCTGCGCTTTTGCTTCATCACAAAGGGAAGAAGACTCGGAATGTGGAGCTAGAAAAATCCCCTTGAGGAATTTCTTCGACCCATGTGAATAAATGCAATCGATCTCTCAAGGGTGCGAGAGCTATGCTTTATGGCGCATAGCACACTGGGGCACACAAAGACAGGAACTGACCAACCCTAAAATTATGAGAAGTGTGCGAAAATTGCCTGGGCCAAATACTTTCCCACCCAATCTGCCATACAGTGCACACTGGTCTGATATATAATGGTTTGGAATTCAGGATTATCAGAACATTACCATAAATCAATAGAGGTTTGCATATAAATGGGTGAATTGAAAAACATAGAAAGCAACTGCAGTTCAACACGTTTGCTTTCTTTGACAAATGGAAATATGGCAATACACAACATATTAGTCACTCTAATCAGCTCGATTAATTATGGCTTTTCATCGACTGCTGGCATTAAGCAATGCGTAATGTTCATCTTGATAATAAAGCCCTGGCTTTTTTGCTATGGTGCACATTACGATACGAGCATATTTTTTGTTTGCTTCAGATGATCTAAGCAGAAAGTGCTTTCTTGTCTTCTGAGGTTTCTGCATCAACTAGCCATAATATCGCAGAACAAAAGATCCCGGAACCGCAATTTCCGGATTTGGTGCATGTGTGTGTGTGTACATCATGGGACATCGAATAGAAGTGTTTTATGCCATTTCCGACCCATTTTGTCCCCATGAAGAATAAGTACAAGGATGCTATAAAAAGAACATGTGCCAAATCCCAGCAGAGCAGAGCAGTGTGTTGCATCAACTAGCGTAGTGCCAAAAATGTCCGCTAGACGTCGCTAGTGCGCCCCAAGATTTATCATGGTTCTCCGCGCAATCGGTCCCTTGGGAAGATGTTCGCTTACACCAAATCAATCGGTAACACTATATACTGACTAATATGATAGGTTTTGGCCTTACTCTAGAGGATAAACTCTTTATAAGCTACCATTACTTTTTACCTCAAGCTGCTCTTGTAGTGTGGCAGAAAAGCCGCATTTTACGGCGAGGAAATGAAGAGGCTGAAATACGGCATGGTTTTTCCGGAATTGTCCTACTATTATGCTCGCCTAAATTGTCTTCTGCAGGCCAAATATCGTTTGAGAACGGCACTATTTGAAGCCTTTTAAAGCTGCTGAATATTCACATAAATGGACCCCAAGGAGCCAGCATGAAAGTTTGATTTTTTTGCTACTAGTAGTCACATTTGGCTAACCTTCTGAAAAATTAGAAAGCCTTGCTAAAATTACAATTTGCTTCGATTTCCAGTTCAAAGGCTCCTTTTGAAAGCAATATTGAGAAAGGAAAATCCTGGTTTTCATGGACATCCCATGAAAAATCAAGGAAGCACACGAGTCAAGAGCTACCATGGCCGACAGTGAGTACCTTCATAAAAAGCCCATTGAAGCAAATATTGCACCGACAAAAGACGCATTATGTATGGCTGCCTATCTACCTAATAAGAAGGAGTGCATTATGTTCTCCTTTTTTCACTCCACAAAAATGCCCTTATGTTGGATGCAGTTGAGCACTAGATAATTAGCATTATGGACCCAGTTAGACAATTACATGCAGCTTTCACATTTGTGTATTTGATGCTCACAAAGGGAATGTTGTGCATGACTACTGAGAAAAACGAGCCTTACATGCATATGCATCTGCTGCCAAAAGACATCGCCCAAAAGTACTTAGTAAAATTATTATACAATTTTCATGCTCCCCATTTTGCGTACTTGCAGTCTTTTTATCTTGTAGTTGATTTTATTGTTGTGACTTTGGCCAACTTTCGAATTTCCCTCCGGTGGAAAAAAAGTGGAAAGTTTGGGCTTCAAAGCTTAAAAGAGCAACTTTCTTTTGAAAAAGCCTTTTGTGCTGATCTTCATAATAAAAAGCTTCTTGCGACATGAAATCAAATTAAGCTTGATTAAAAAATGCAGTGTAAGGACAGATGAAACATGGCTGCATTGCTAATTTACGAAACTGCTATCATGTGGCGACGCCCTCAGAATCATAATTACAAATATTTTTACCTTTTGTTAAGGTAATATCCTCGTACAACAATTTTAGCTAAAGGAAGCAAAAGTCATACGATGATTTAATTTGTTTGATAACTAACGAGTCAATTTAATTTCTCTTGAGAAAAGCAGCCAACCTTGCTAAGTTCAGAAGATATCCTTTTTGTAGTAATTGTCTATAAAATCCTACTTTTTTGAGCTTTGAAGAAGAAGTGAAGCGAAAGCTGGGATAATTGGGTCTAGCAAAGCCATTATTTGATCTTTGCTCAGATCTGCTGTTTTATGCTGAAACCGATTAGCCGTGAAAATCAATTATAAATGGAAGGGTCTGAAGGTAATTTCAAGAAAGGATTAAATGGGAAAGAAAGCCCAATTGCTCGTTATTTAGAGGGAGTAAATTAATTGCAATCCTTTTCAATGTTTGATGAAGTCATACACTCTCGCGACAAACATTGCTACTTTCCAAATCAAGGTCATATAATGTAGTCACCACACAAAAGTAGGAAATGAGGAAACTAATGTACGAAAGCCAATCGCATATACGTATAAAAGCAATTCTTCTGAGAAATGCCTTCACTTGACATGAAATCATGATGCGCCTACCTTATTCAAACACAATCAAGGCCAGCAAACACTTGAGATTCTAAATTCGTACTATGAAGGCTAAAAGAAAATGAGCTTTTTGTCCTCCTCAATTTAAAGTAAGGAAAACACTGAGAATGTGTAGGGAAACCCGCGAAATTAGCTTGCTTATCGCGGCATCCGCGTATTTTGAGCGCACGCGTTGCGCGCATGCGTTCAATTGTTCTATAAAAAAAATAACTTAAACTATGAAACTGAACATAAAAAATTATGTATCTTTAAGGTAAAGCCAGCAGCTCTTACCTTCGGCCTTTTATCCTCTGTGTCCTGAGTAATTACGGCTCATGAGGGCCAGCTTGTTAAAATTCTGGTTAAGTCTTCCTCTTCAAATGAAGAAGTGGCCTGAAAAAGGGCCCAGCTGCAAACGAGGGAGAAGTTGTATGGAACGTTACGCTGTCACTTCAAAAGCTGAGGGAATACTGAGAAAAGCGCATATTTCTGGCCATTTTTTGGCATTGGCGTGCGCCGGCCAAGAAAGCGCGCTACTAAAGCCACTCTATAACACTTTGATGAACCTTTTTTCCTCAGGAATACTTTTGGGCTTTGTTTGGTGTTTTGGTGCATGGTCCTTGAGTCAGCCAATTACTACACTGTGTTTTGACACATGACGACCAATTAATATTTTAGCATGAATTATTGACTTTTGCCCCGAAATTATTGTTCCACCTCCGCGAGGTTAACGAGAAGCAACCATAAAAATACAGCTCTGATTTTATAAAATATTAAGACAAGTCATTGCTTCATTAGAGGAGAAAATTTAACTCATTTTAATTAAGAAAGTTTATTGCACCGTGCGCCATGGCTAATTCATCCATTAAGCATTCAAAAGACGGAAGCTAATTACGAAACTTGGTGTACAATGGCTTTTTTGGATGCACTTTGGACAGCTCATTGTGTACGCACTTCCCTAGTAAACAGATACTAATTAAATTAGTACTTTTAGAAATTGTACTTAGGCCATTGTCTTGGGAGAAAAACGAGCCTGAATGCTTTGTGGTACATCAGTTTTTATTCCTCGCAAACGCATCAATCGAATCATGCTTATAACAATACAATAAAGGGTTGAACAAACGAGAACTCGGCCATAATTTGTGGATTTGTGTTTATAAAAGAATTAGCGTTACGAGCGCAAGCGCATCGTTTTAGCCAGCCATCATTTCCATGAACTCGTCGAAATCAAGCGTTCCGGATCCATCTTCGTCTACCTCTTCAATGATGTTGTCTAAATCCTCATTGGTGAGCTTGGAGTCCAACTCCTTGAGAATTTCCTTCAGAGTGTCAGTGGAAATGTAACCGTTGCCTGAAAGGTGAAGGGAGATCCATTACTCAGAGCTGAACTGAGAGAAACGTTTCATTACTCAGAGAAGCTAGCAGCATTATTTGACAAAATGCAATTAACTCGACAGTTTTTAGTTCAACAGCAAGGTGCTCACTGTGCAAGGATCATGCAGTGCAAGGTGCTCACTGTGGTGCGCGCTGAGCAATGTGCACTGAGCAAGGTGCGCGCTGAGCAATGTGTTCACTGAGCAAGGTGCGCTCAGTGAAAGGAGTTTACTGTGCGAGGTGCTCACTGTGCAAGGTGCACACTGAGCAAGGTGCGCACTGAGCAAGGTGCTCACTGAGCAAGTTGCGCTCTGTGCAAGGTGCCCACTCAGCAAGATGCGCTCTGTGCAAGGTGATCACTGTGCATGGTGATCACTGTGCAAGGTGATCACTGTGCAAGGTGATCACTGTGCAAGGTGATCAATGTGCATGGTGCGCACTGTGCATGGTGCGCATTGAGCAAGGTGCGCACTGTGCATGGTGCGCATTGAGCAAGGTGTGCTCTGAGCAAGGTGATCTCTGTGCAAGGAGTATGCTTTGCAAGGTGCTCATTGTGCAAGGTGCGCATGGAGTGCTGTATTCATTGCACAACTCAGAATTATTATTTTCACACTGGGCCACGAACACTTTGTTCTATGAGCACAATGTTAAATGTGCCATTTTTTCTATTAGCACAAAAACGATGCATCCCTCAACTTGTAATAGCACAGCCAAGTAATTCGAAAGTACTTTTACTCTTCTTTTCCAATTTAGCTCAATCACAAAAAAGCCTCAAGCGCATGCCCAATGATTATAGCAATATTTCGGCAATATTACCTTCCTTGTCGTAGATCCTAAAGGCTTCTTTGAGCTCCTTTTTGAGCGCTTCCTCGTCCTCCTCAACCAGAAACTTTGCCGCCAGCTGGCAAAACTCTCCGAATTCTAGCAATCCGGAGCCGTCCTCGTCGATCTCTTCGATAATTTCCTTTAAGGCATTGGGTTTCACCTTCAGACCCATCAGGGATAAAATATTGCCGACGTTTTCGGCTGGAATGGCTCCGTCTTCATCGGCAAAGCCGTCAAAGCAACGCTTCAAAACGTTGATTTGCTCATCATCAAGGCCTAAATCCTCCTAAAATTGCAAAAGCAGCAATGATTAAGCGCCTCGATTTGCGATTTACTACCGCTTCACCTTCTCTTCCTGGGACAGCAAGTCCGCCATTTTTGAGCTTTGTTCAAATTGGAGTGTTTATGACAGCTGAGATTGGAGACAACTGCGAGGAAGAAAGCTCTAAGGATGTTCGACTTTAACCACTTGATATTCAAAAACACGCCCATTTACATTTGAGAAACTACAGTGCGCGAAAGCTTGACGTACAACTGCAGCAGCAGCTCAAACTTTAATTTTCTCGGAATATGATATGAAACAGGTATATTTGCTGCAAGAAAAGCATTTTTATGGAAAAAGTTCAAAGCCTGCATTTGCATCTGCATTGGTCATGCAATATTAGTATGAGAAGTACCATTGGCTGCCTACGTACTTTTCTGTTTGCTTAGCAACTACTAAGTAAGGCTACTCTGTAAAAGGCGCCAAAACGAGCAGGAATCTTGATTAACTTGTCTGCAGACCCTGTCAAAAATTGAGTGGTCTTTCAGCATTAGCTACTGCAGAAGAAACTGCATAGTAATTAGTTGTTTGTAGAGTGTTATTTCAATTTCGCTTTAAATCACATTCAAAGTGTGCGTCACTGTTGAAGATTTCGTGCGCTTTTTAGAAGATGCGCGTTTGTAACGTACTGTAAGAAATTATCTGTAAAATAAAGCACAAAAGGCTATAAAACAAGACCGAAATTGCACTTTTATTGTTATCCCCCTTTTGCCTTGAATTATAGCAGGTAAAAATTAGGACATAGCTCATGCGTAATCTGTTTTGCAGCAAAAGGCGGAGCAAAGTGGAAAATCCCATGTTTATAGAAAGAAGAATGAAAAACTGCTATACACGAACTTTTAAATGTCGCCATCTTATAGCTCGTTTTTGTTAGCTTCTGACCTTTTCCCTAGTTTCTTCCAAACTCACGATGGGGATGAATTAAAAAAGCACATGTCTATGATTTTCAATAAACTGCAAATGCTTGACAGGAAAATTGCGCAAACTGTCAAAATGAAAATAAGTTTATGTTTAATTTACCACGCTGTGTAAGAGCAATGTTTGCCTTTTATTCACCCAATTTTACTAGAAGAAAGTCATATCCTAAAAGGGGGTGGGATAGACTGGAAATACAGTTAAGGTTGCGTGACCAACCACGAACATGTTCCGACAAGAAATCTGATTGCGGTTTTTTTAAGAGCAAAAGCTTTTTGACTTTATAGGAGTTATTCATAATAAGTGTTTTAAGAAGAAAAATATGTCAATTATTTCAAAAAAAAAATATATACTAGGAATTATTTGTACAACAAAGTCAACATAGAAATATTGGCGCACTTTTGAAGCATCAAAAATCGAAAGATTTATTAGCGTTTTTAAGTTTTGCATCAATAATAAAGATATCAGATACTGTACTATCGAAATCCTATAAAGAAAAAAGTCCTTATTCTGGTCAGACTGGAAAAATAATGGATCAATGATTCGTGCCTATTAACCCAAATACCAGGGAAATGTGCACTTGCAATTGGTGAAATAATGGCCATGCGCGTCTGCGTCCGGTAGGGATCATCAATACTCGCACAAAAGTTCTGATATCAGGTTTCCAAGTGGGAAAACCGCGAACACAACAACCAAAATGGTGGTTTTGATGCCATTTGTTGATCGCTGTCGGCAACCTTAAATCATCATTTTTTCCATTAAAAGAGGGCGGTTTATAGCAACCATTGAGAATCAAGTTTATGACCATATTTGGGGGGTCCGAACAAAATCTACGATTGTTACGTAACCTCTCATTAAGGGTTGTTTTTACGTAGTAGCCAAAAGTCAAGGTTTTGGCCATTTCAAATTTAAAGCTAGTGCATGAGGTAAACAAGTTTAAGCTCTGATTATTGCACGCCATGTTTTCCCACTGTGTAGTATTAGTAGAGGTCAGTATAATCCTGTATTACACCCCTAAGTCATGCATGCACACGTAATCTTTATTTAGCCAAGTATTTTTAAAGAAACATGGAAGAAAGAACATCTGTGCAAATCGATCAATGCAACTTTTTTGCACAGAAATCAATATCGTTCTGTACTTTGTGAAAAATGTACAAGCTCAAAGCCAGACATTCGAAGAAATTTTTGTTTAGTTACCTTAATAGTAAACTGATTTTACAGCACATGCATCGCACAGTAGGAAATCGTGCCTTAAAAAGGAGCCCTTATTTTTTGAGTGGATCACAGGAAAAAAAATTGGAAAACGAAGTTGGAAAGCTTTTTACGGCGCTTATTCAATATTGGGTGTTTTTATGACAGCTCACAAACATTCGACTCGTGCACATGGTGGAAATTGTAAACAATTTGTCAAAAGCTTCTGTAGCAACAACGTTTATGACCGTTTCTTGTCAAAACCTCAACCAAAGCTACCAAATTAGCTCGTTCTCCCCCTCCACAAAGCTGCATGCCTACTTTGTAAGACTTAAATTAGCTTGGAAAGTTATCTGTAGCATAAAAAATTGATAACATCTGCATAAAGAAATATGCACATACGTACAACATTCTATTCAGCTCCAATACGCATATGTTTCAGACGTGAGCCTAATGATGTTTTCCATTGATTTTGCAGCGAGGAGGAAAAAACTGCAACTGATGTTGCTTTCCACGGTGCATAATTAACTTTTAGTGAAAGCAAGGTTATTCAAATATGAATTGAGACTTTTAAGAGCTGACAAATATTTTAAAGCCTCCTTTGTCAAACATCTCTGGTAAATGTCTAGGATTTCAAAAACACCATTTCAAAGCGCTTTGCCGCGCTAGCAGCAGCTGCTTAACGAGAGAAATATGCAGCTCGTATGATATTACTTTCCTTGCATTATTCGTGAAAAGTGATTTTGAACCGCAACGTGAAGTCTCGAATCAAATTATAATAAAGGGCTGGCATTGGTGCACGAGACATCACTCGAAACGTTGCTTTTCTCCACCCACTTTTTTACAAGTGTGTCTAAAAAAAACCTCCCTCAGTAAAGTTTATTGCCCATAGAAACCTGGTAAAAGAATTCAGAATTGCTTCTAATTCAATATGCTTTATTAGACACATTGACTAGATCCTCTGGAAATTAGACTCGCAAATCCCTCAAACATCCGCAGTGAATTATCAACAATATCTATTTAATTGGACAACAAAAATGACTGCACATACGCAGACGGAAAAACCTATTGTCCCTAGCACAATAACAAACAAGTCCCTCGAAAAAAATATGTCAACTTTTCCTATGGATCACCCCTCACAGTGTTTGCACCTAATTACAGCTATCTAGCCTAAAAATCAATTTCCATGAACTCCAAAACCGGCAACTCTGCTAGAAACTGGTTATGGCCAATATTTTTCCCTTGCTAAATATGACGATAATATTTAGGGAATGGTGTGATGTGAGGATCGTTGTAGTTGGAGCTGCGCCCAGTGTGCTGATTGTGAGCTTGCCAAATTCTGCCCACTGTGGCAGTAGTAGTAGTAGTACGTGTGACGTCACTCGAATCTTCCCTCCTCTGGTGTGTGAGTGTGTGTGTGTGTACCAGTGTGCTCTGCTGCATCCAAGCTGAACTTCCTCAGTATGCCAGTGAGCTCCACCTTGATGTTGTTGTTGCCTTGAGCCTGTATAGCTGCAGCAACAGCAGCTTACTGAAAAGTGTCATAATCCACCCATAATTGGAGGAGGCGAAATTCCAGTAAGGCACAAAGGCCGTTCTCTGCACGCGTAGAGCACTCTAGCCAGCTCAGCTCTCTCTCTCTCTCGCTAGCTAGCTAGCTGTCCCTTGCGTAGACTACAGAGAAGTGCATTTCGTAGACTGAAAGCCAGAGAAAAATCAGCTGAAACTTCAGTTGCCTTCAGTGCTCAATCCAGAAGAGAACGTGTTTACTTTTCGGCCTTTGTTTTGGTCCTACTGGCCACTCCGCCAAGAAGGCTTTCAAGGCCACACCTGAACTGAAGTGAACTGAGGACGACCTACCAACAAAATACGAGCTGCTTACACTGCTTAGTTTGGCAAGCTAGCTAAAGCTTACTGCAACAAGGCCACTCCTCAATGGCCTTCGTGTGTGCTCCTTCACTGACCTTCACTGCTGCTCAATTGGATCAATTGCCGAGAACAAAACGAGTTTGCGAGAATTCGCAGTGGTGAAGCTGGCTCAATTAAGAGCCCACATCAATAACAACAAACATGGCTGCCAACACCTTGAGCCATACTATGAAAATATTATTCAGTCTGCTGGCCTTTTTCATCGGTTTGTCATTTGCACAAGAATGGACGCTTGGCGGGAGGCGAAAATATGCACAAGAGCTTTTACCCACTCAGAGCTGTTATGTGACTGAGGTAAATTTCATAAACTTTAGTGAACAATTTGCATTATTCCAAATAAGGGGAGGATTTTTTCGCTGCTTTCGCTGGTCACACTAGCTGCTGTGTGAAGGGTGAAATTGGAAAAAGCAGCAAAAAATCACTTGTTCACACTTTGACCCCAAAATCCGCTTGCTGTTAGCAATACATGCATAAAAAACACCAACAACTTCTCGTATTTCAACAGTATTATATGTCTTTTTGAGAGGTAAGGGGTGAAAAGCTTGGAAGAAGACAATCAGATGCACAATTATTTATAAGTGGCAAGAACCTTGGCTTAAAGGCAATTAGAAGCAGATTGACCTCCATATTTAGCAGCCGTACACATGTGGGTGTCTCAAATTATATGCAGAGCCAAACTTTTGGCAAGTTAGCGATGGTGCAGGCTGCTGCTTTTACAGCAATGGTACACTGAGGGCAATCGTGATGTTTCCAGATAGCAATCTCTTGACTGTTTTGCAGGACTTGTGCCACGCTGTCACCAGTCAATTTGTCAATTTATGGACACACATGCACAATAGTTTCAAATCCGCTAGTCAACCCAATTCACTTTAAAAGTTGTATTTGCTGTGGACAGACAGGAAACTCAGATAGAACTTTTTTCGTCTCCTCGATGAATTTAAAATGCTCAGTCTTTGCTTGCCCCAGATTCTGTTACTTTTCTCACAGTGTGTGGATATAAGTGTGTGAGTGGGGGGAGCAAAAAGTTGGACTAGGAGGTTTGGCCTTTGAAAGATCTGACCTTATTTGGAATTGCGCCTGTCAAATGTCAATTTTGAAACTTTTCATTGATTTTGGCATAGGTTGTGTTGTTAAAACTGCGGGGTGCTCTCAGTAGAAACACCAGATTTTCATGTTTATCTGGCTGTCTTGATCAGAATTGGGAGTGGTGTCAGAAATACAGTTTTCTTAATTTGTCATCAGTTTCATGTTTTTTCTTCACAACAACAACAGGATTTTCAAGTTTTCCACTCAACACACAAAACTCTCATTAAAAGCTGATCATCCAGTCAAGGGTGTGCTAATGTTTTGGCACTTTATTTCTCCCATATTTAATGTGCATTTGTGGCCATTGTTTGCTCAGCTCTTTTTGTTTAAGCCTTTCACAATATTTACTGATTGATGTTTGCTCTGAAGATGTTTGCACTTATGCTAAGCTATGTTTTACTTCTGAATGGCCCATTTTAAATATGAGTCAAAGTACATGAGCAAAAAGTTTAAAGCCTCAGCCAATATTCAGCATTGAAAAATCACTTTTGAATCATCAGCTGATTCTCAGAATTCTTAGATGAAATAGGCAATTTGTAGGCTCACCCAGAATAGCAAATAGAAAGTGGTAATCCATAAAATGCTTTAGCTTTCATTATATCCTGAGATAAAAGCAACTCAGGCTTTCTAGAATGCATCCCTTGTACTTTTTGTTAGCCTTCTCAGTTTTTCCAAAGACCTAGTTTGCCTTTGATTGAGTGCATTTTTTAGAGTTTTCTCAGCTTACTGGGAATTCCTGGTGTCAATCAGAAATGCTACTTCTTGTATTCTTTATCTTTCATCTGAAATGAAACACCCAAAACATTTTCAATGCAGAATTCAGTAGGGAATTTTTCGGCTACGCGCATGTGTCCAGCTCCACGAAAAAAGTCACAATTTCTACCAAGAGAGTCCTCTAAATTGTCACACATTATGATGTCCCATAATATATGGCCGCATGAATAATTATATATAAAGTAACATTCTGTGCTACATCAGGCTACATTGGCCCACACATAATGTCACAAAGCATTCTGTCCCATAGCATTTTGTCCCATAGCATAATGTCTCATTACATAATGTCTCATAGCATAATGTCACATAGCATATTGTCTCATACCATATTGTCACATAGCAAATTGTCACATAGCATTTTGGCTCATAGCATGATGTCTCATAGCATAATGTCTCATAGCACAATGTCTCATAGCATACTGTCTCATAGCAAATTGTCACATAGCATTTTGGCTCATAGCATAATGTCTCATAGCATAATGGCACATAGCATAATGTCTCATAGCATAATGTCTCATTGCATAATGTCTCATAGCATAATGTCTCATAACAAATTGTCACATAGCATTTTGGCTCATAGCATAATGTCTCATAGCATAATGGCACATAGCATAATGTCTCATAGCATTATGTCTCATAGCATAATGTCTCATAGGATAATGTCTCATAGCATAATGGCACATAGCATAATGTCTCATAGCATTATGTCTCATAGCATAATGTCTCATAGGATAATGTCTCATAGCAATTTGTCACATAGCATTTTGGCTCATAGCATTATGTCTCATAGCATATTGTCGCATAGCAAGTTATAAAAAAGCCAATTTAATGTAGCAGGGAGCGTGTCGGCCTACGGGTCGACCGCTCGCTGCGCGCGCTCGCCTCGGGCGCGCGGTAGTATAACGAGTAGTATAGTGTGATCATCAGTAAAGGAAATAAATTCACCGCATTGACACGTGTTGTCTGCGGCCCAAAGACTGACCTCTGCTAGCCTCCAGGCCCGTCCCCGCTTGACGTAGCCTAGATACGAGTAGTGGCTTGATAAGTCACAGTAGTATATCTCGACCTACTACAGATGGCGCGGGTCGTTGGACCTGTGATTTCATCACTCCACTACCCATTAAGTACATCCTGCCGGAAGCTATAAGTGCTAAGTATACACAATAAGTACAAAAGGGATAATAGTGCTGCTCAAATAATATCATGCTCAAGTCAACTGCCAGAACATGAACCTACGTGCAAGCCACGAAGTAAAGAGAGATTAATGCTGAGAGCATAAAAGGCAGTTGACTATAAAAAGTAAAATAGTGGTGGCTAAAAATGTAAAAATGTGAAGCTCAGACCAGAGCAAAAGGGCAAAGATCACTCTGCAATAGCTGCAGCTGCAAACAATCAAAAAGCTATCAAATAACAATCAAAGGGATTGTCCGTGAGAGCCAGCGGCCGAATGGTCAGCCCGGCCAACGCTGGTGCAAATCATTGTAGATCCTAGTTAAGCTAGGGCCGGTCAACTCACGGGCAAATTCCAACTGCAGGTGATCAAATAGTAATTGTTATGGGGGGACAATGGCCGAATGGTCGGGGCTGCTAACACCAGTCGCAAATCATTTGGATTTCAGTGAATGCTGGAGCCGGAACCCCATGACAATGTACAAATAAAGGGGTGGAGAAGGAGGATAGAAGCTCATGACCGCGTGGTGACCACATGACCGGTAGCGGATCAACAGCTGCGAGCTATCAGGATTCCACTGAAGCTAAAGCTGGTCACCACGTGCGGGTCACGGTCAAATAAACGATAACGAGAAATGTGACACCAGCGTGGCATTTTCGGTGGTCAGTAAACAATCAATAAATGTCACGCCACAACCCTCTGCAGCGACCTGCGAGCGCGTTGGCGGATATATAAGACCGCGCTGGTGGGGAATAGCCATCAGTTCCTTTCGGGCTTTCCCCCAGTTAACAGTAATCACAACTCACTTCATTGTTGAATCGTAGACCACCATGGTAATTATAATAGCACATTCTCACAAAAGACCGAAAGCTCACTCTTCTCCCCCACGCATAGGCCCAGCCACCACAAGATATAGCTGCTGCAGTGGCCCTTGAGGTCAACCGCCAAATGAGAGCCAACGCTGCTGTTCAGCGTCGGCCTCAACAACTCCAACTGCTCCGCGAGACAGACAGCCGCTCCTTCCAGCAATGGCGGATGCACATCGAGTCCCAATTCGAGGACTCGATAGAGCCTGAAGTCACCAAGAAGATGCTGATCAAGGCATCTATTGTCGGCCTTGCGTTGGAAATGATCAACTCCATCGACAAGAAGTCGGGCGATAATACGTACACCTACAAGCACTACCTCGACGACCTTGAGAAGGCCTTTGTGGACGAGTCGGCCCAAGAGGCCGCCAGGGTGGCATACGACACCGCCGCGCAGGGTCCCCATGAATCCGTAATGACCTGGGCGGCACGCCTCAAGTCGCTCTACCTGAGGGCTTTCGCCAATGATGCACGCGGTGCGCCAAGGTCGACAAGGATCCAGAGGTCATTAGGAAGTTCACTATCAATCTGCGGGACCCCCAGACACGCTGGCTGGTAATCGCCAGCAAATATGATACGCTGACGGAGGCCGCTTCCAATGCATCCTCCAAGGAGTGCCTGGTAGGATTAGCCGGCGGCAAGGCCAACCCCCTGGGGCAAGGGGGCATCATGCAAATCACCCAAGAGGGCACCCCAGACCAACCCGACGTCGCCAAGATCATCGCCGCTCTAGGTGACAAGGCTAACATGAGATGCTACGGTTGCGGCGGCTACGGCCATCTCAAGGCTCAATGCACCAACCAACGCCCAAACAGCCAACGAGGGCGAGGAGGATTCCGGGGCCGGGGACGTGGCGGCCGCGGGCGTGGCAATAACAATCCATACCACGCCGCCCCGCCGGTCTCGCCCCAAGAATATAATAAATATCGCAACGCGGCCATCGCACATGTGGCCAGTGCCCCCGTGGACGCCTACACCTGGGAGGCGCCAAAAAACGGAGCCAGCCGGTCCTAAGGGACCGGCCATCAATGGAACCATCCATCACCTCACCAAACACGTTCACATCTGACAAGGCCCGATCATTCCTCGCCCATATTTCCAACATTAATAAATCATACGTATCTGAAGTTCCAATACGCCTCAACAACGTCAAATCAAGAGCACTCATCGACAGCGGTAATACGTGGAGGTCGGTCATCTCCTCCACGCTTGCAACCAAATTAGGGTTCACAAAAGCTCAACTTGCGCCCCTGATAGGAGAAACTGTCAACACGGCGGGCCAAAATCAATCTCTAGAAATACTCGGCGAGGTACCAAAGCCATTGATGCTTCACATTGGCACCTACCCGCAACCTTTCCTATTTCGACCAGCTGTCATAGCTAACCTCACCATGGACGTCAACCTGTCGGGGCCCTTCATGAAGGCCCACGACATCGACCAGCTACATAGTGCCAACTCGCTCCGCATTCGAGGACGAATGATCAAGTTGGCAGGGGGGACACTTAATGAAAATGACAGTCGCGCAATCAACGTCCATGCCGTCTACATACGGGGTGAAACCACAGTGGGGCCAATGTCTTGTTGCGCCATTCCCGCAAAAATCCCCACCTGGACCCGATCGCCGCACATCGATGGGATTGTTGAAGGATCAGGGGACTTCATGGAGGCCACTGAGCTGCACCCCTGGCAGCGAGCCCTCATCCGACCAGATGAAAAGGGCAACTGCGTTGTCGGGGTTATCAACACTACCGCAGAGCCTCTCATTATCCACAACAACACCCGGTACGGGCAAGTTGAAGGCTTGAGGCGAGTACCCACCGTGGCCAAGCTAGCAGCTGGAAGCTACGTAGCCAAGCTCGAGGGGGCCCAAACCCGGCCGCAGGGCCAGTACACGGCCGAGATGGCCCAAATCTTCATTCAAGAATTCGACCTAGAAAACAACGACATCTTGAGCACCCCTCAGCTAAAGGCTCGCACCTTGGCCCTGCTGCTACAATACCAGGACACCTTCAGCCTCGATGGGTCCTCGGGCCAAACCGACTTGGCCGAGCACCGCATCGATATCATCCCGGGTACTCAGCCCATTAACATCCGCCGGCGGCCCATCAACCCGCACTTGCAGAAGTCGCTAGAAGAACAAGTCCAGAAATGGCTCCAGGAAGGCATCATCGTCCCTATTCAGTCGCCCTGGTGCGCGCCGCTGGTCCCGGTCACCAAGAAGAATGGGAAGACCCGGTGGTGCGTAGATTACCGCGCACTGAACAAGGTAACCATCGTCGACACGCATCCCATTGGCGACATTCGGGATAACCTCAATCGGCTGGCGCACTCGCAAGTATTCTCTACCCTGGATACGACGGGAGCCTTTCACCACGTTCCCGTGAGGGCCGAGGACATCCCGAAGACAGCATTCGCAGCCAATCACTCAACGTACGCATTCGCCTACATGCCGTTCGGCCTCACCAACGCGCCCCGAACGTATGCGCGCCTCATCCAGCGGGTCTTGGAAGGGATCCCATACGACATTGCCTTGCCATACCTCGACGATGTGCTGATCCACAGCCGCGATGTAGAATCTCACTTCGGCCACCTGCAACGGGTACTGGACGCCCACCAACGGGCTGGCCTCAAACTGCAACCATCCAAATGCCACCTGTTCCGCCGTCGCATCACGTACCTGGGGCACGTCATCACGCCTGAGGGCCTCTCTGTGGTCCCCGAGTACATCGACGTGGTCAAGAAGTGGCCCCTGCCACGGACCCGGCGGCAGCTACGCATCTTCCTGGGAAAGTGCGGCTATTACCGGTCCTTCATCAAGGATTACCAGAAGGTCGCCAAGGCTTTGACAGACAAACTCAGCCGGGAAGAAGACGTCCCCGATACCGCCGAGTTCGAACCCTCGCTGGAATACGTTGCCGCTTTTGAGGAGCTCAAGAAGCGGCTGTGCAGGGCGCCCATCCTGGCTTTCCCGATTTTGAGAGCCCGCAGCCATTCATCCTGGACACCGACTGGAGCAGGGACAACCAGTGCGTGGGGGCCGTCCTGTCGCAAGTACAAGGGGGAAAGGAGCGAGTCATCCTCTTCGGGGCCAAGAAGCTGACACGGAGCCAGGCTAACTACTCCGCCACCCAAGGGGAACTTCGCTGCCGTCATCATCTGGCTGCGCAAGTGGCGGTATTACCTCCAATATCGGCCTTTCATCCTCCGCACGGACCATGCCGCTCTGCAATGGATTCGCACCATGGAGGAGCCCCCGTAGCATGCTTGCCCGGTGGTTGGAGACCATCAGCCAGTTTGACTTCAAGGTCGTCCACCGGGCCGGAACCAAGCACGCCAACGCCGACGCCCTGAGTCGCGCCGAGCACGTCACCGACACCGAGGGCACGGACGTGTCCAATGAGAGCTGCGCGGGCGTCCAAGCGATGATAGCCTCGGCCGAGGCTGCCCTGGACATGGCCAACCCCGCCGAGTGGATCCAGGGGCAAACAGAGGACGAGGATTTGCAACTGGTGCGGCGACTGATCAGCCAGCAGAGCCGACCGAGCCCTGAGCACAAAGAGGCCGCCTCCCATCGAGGCAAGATCCTGCTGGGCCTCTTTGACAGCCTCTACCTGGATGATCAAGGCCTCCTTCGGTACAAGAAGGAAGAAGGACAAGGCCGAGAGGCTCGCCACCTGGTCGTGGTTCCTCGGTCCTCGGAAGAAGGGCTAGTGAGGCACATTCACGAAACCATGGGCCATCAGGGCAGAGACACCACTGTTGACCGGGTCTCCCGCCGGTTCTACATGCCTAACGCCACCCGAGTTGCCGCGGAGGTCGTGGCTACCTGCCGCACCTGCCAGAAACATCAGCCGGAGACCGCGGACCAACGACACTCACTACATTCTCACCGGGCGGGCTATCCCTGGCAAAGGGTCGCCATCGACTACGTGGGGCCCCTCAAGCCCCCTGTCGACGGACATCAGTACCTCTTCACCGTACGCGACCTCTTCAGCCGATGGATCGAGGCTTTCCCATGCGCCTCGGCCAGCGCTGACACCGCCGTGAGGTTCCTGACCTCAGAGATCATCCCGCGATATGGGCTAATGGAGAACCTCCATTCTGACCGGGGCACCCACTTCACCGCCGCCCTGTTCCAGCAAGTAGCCAAAGCACTAGGTGTCCGGCACTCCACCACGCCGGCCTACAACCCTAAGTCTAACTGGGTTGAACGGGCCCACCGGGACCTCAACGGCCTCCTGGCCAAACTGGTCTGCGGGCGACCATCCCGCTGGAAGGAAGTACTGCCCGTCGCCCTGTTCATCATGCGCACCACCAAATGCCGCATGACCGGCTACGCCCCGTATGAACTGCTATTTGGGCGGCCTGCCACCTCGCAACTGGACCTTCTGTTTGGAGACCCCCAACCACTTCTGAGAGAGGCCTCTGAGGCCGGGCAAGTTGCCCAGGCCCTCAAGGCTCGAATCCAGGCAGCCCACGAATGGGCCCGAAAGAACATGGCCACATCGATCAACCGACAAAGGATGGCCTACCACAAGGACAAAACGACGTATGTCCCGGGGCAACAGGTGTGGCTGTACACGCCCACCGTGGCCCGCCACATCTCCAAGAAGCTCCAAACCTTTTGGTCAGGCCCCTGGACCATACTTAGGAAGGTCAACGACGTGACCTTCGAGATCTTGCCTGACCCCTCATGGATTCGAAAGAAGTCCGAGGTCGTCTCGATCGACAGGCTCAAATTGTACCGGGCAACGGCGGAAGATGCCCACGATGGCAATGCCGGCAACCCGCCGCCAGCCAATGCAGATCTATCCATGCGAGGTGATGAGTTTGCTGAAGATGTTGCGCTCCCTTCCGATGATGAAGGCGACAGTGAGAACAACATCGAGCTCCCAACAACCGGCCACGAAACGGTATCAGCACCGTCACCTCGGGAAGCACGGTACCGCAAACGTAGGACCCAGGCGGAAATGCTGCAACAAGAAACAGCAGATTTCCTGGGGGCCGAAGTTGAAGTTGCCCATGGAGCATCATCTCCTGCAACCAGAACCAGATCACGCTCAGGCCAAAAATCAGATCAACCAGATCCAGAGCTACCTCCGCTGGCACCAATCAATATGCCGCCATACAGACCCCTGGTAGCACAGCCTACGGTCACGATGCCACAATTCAGGCCACTGCCTGAAATGAGCGATTCTGAAAATGATGATTTTGCTACACCAACAAATTCGAGCAGTGCTTCAAGCACAGAATAGTAGAAGAATGAGCAGCACAACGAAAAGACGGCCGCAAAATTTTGGGGGCCCCCCTAAGTATACTTTGAAAATTCTGCGGCTTGAAAGAAAGCGCAATTAATAAAGAAATAATAGCAGCACAAACCGGCAGGTGTACAATAATGAGGCAGCATGTCAACACGTTTCCTTTACTCTCTTTTCCAGAAGCAATGTACTTCACAATACTGATGACGTTCACTCTACTACTCGAGGTGCCGAGCGCACAACCCCGGCCTCAACCTGCTCTACAGGAAGGAGGAGACGGACCACCTGAAGACCCGGCTGCCACCTTCACGGTGTTTGACTGCGAGTCACCAAAATCAACCCACGAGCGTCGACTTGAATGACCCGGACGAATGCGATGATATCGGCACCACCTATGAATCGGCTGTCAACATCACCGTGCAGGTGCTGCAGACTGCAACGACCAAACCCGTCGCCGCCCACCGTTGCCACGTGACCCTGACCCGCGAAGTGACCAGATGCGGATTCGACAGCGTCAGCTACGGGACTCAGATCGTTGCTTACCACCAGCCCTATACCGTGTCGCCCCAGGCCTGCCGCAAGGCGGTGGAACGGGCTACCTGATCGTCGAGGGCCAACAGGTGAATGTGACCCTCAACGTGCCCGCCAACCTGGCTTACTTCTCTCGAGGGCCTTGACGGAGACCACCGATGCAGGACCATGTCATTCAGCCACAACGGTGTCATGTATCACCGCTCTTACGAGCAGACCCGGATCGACGCCCTTGTCACCGCTGTCTATGGAAAATTACACACCAGCTCTGGACGAGTGGTGTTCGATAATCACATCGTGGCCAATTACCGGGACAAGATCGTCCACGACACGCTCGAAGGCACCATGGTATGGGAAGCTCATGACACCACCTGCATGGAAGAGACCTCTGAGGTCTATCAAGGGCCCGCTTCACTATACCCGCACCAGAACTCCACCATGTTAGGTCAGGTGGGATCTGCTCCTGATTGCCCGCGAGGAGGAATCCAGGTACGCAGGATTCGTCCTTAAGGGGGTCCAGTCGACCTGCCAGCGGCGGGTCTTCCGGACTCAGCTGAGGGACTTTGCAGTCGTCCTTCTCCGCCCGGGCGAAGCTCCCATCGCCGCGTCAACCCACCTGACGGAAGAGGTCCACCACGCTCACGTGCAGACCCAACTGGCTTTCCTGCACGCCGAGCACGCCCTGCATCTCGCCGACCGGTTCAAATTCCTGCAGGACCTCATCTGCAAGAATGAGCGGAGCATCCTGCACACCAAGCTGCAGGACATGGCCAGCGGTGGGTCCTCCTACGCCACGCTCGACTCCCACGGGCCCGGCCATTTGGTCACCCGGGCTGGGGCGGTTGCCTACATCACCAGCTGCTACCCGATGCAGGCCATGACGCGTGCCTTCCCTAACTGCACGCAGGAGATCCCCGTGTTGGTCGGGAACCATTCCCGGTTCGCGGATCCCCTCTCCTTCATCTTGGTGGACCGGCCCAGCATCATACCCTGCGACGCCATCACGCCTGTGAAGTGGAGGATCCAGGGACACTGGATGTGCGCTACTCCTAGCATCCACTCCTGCACGCCGCCGTCGCAATTGGACCCCACCTCCGATCGACAACATGGACGCCCCTACGAGATTGGTCGGGGCCTAGGAGGCGGTATCTACTCCGCCCAGCAGCAGGCCGAGCACGCCCTCTACCTGCAGCTGTACCACGCGCGCGAGGCCGTGGTCACCACTCTGACGTCCAACGTCCTGAGGAACAGCTTCGCACGCGGATCGGGGGCCACCACCCTCTGGTCCGAGGACGACATCGACATGATGGTTGACCAGGTGGGCAACGCCCTCATCCCTTTCTTTTCGACCGTGGGAAAATACTGGAGCTACATGACCGGAGGTTTGGTGATCCTGGGCCTCATCAAGATCATCCTAGGCTCTATCATCCGTATGATTATCCTGTATCGCCGCCGGGGGCTTGGGTGGTGGTTGATGTATGGCCTGTGGCACACTGCCTTCATGGCTGTCGAACTCCCCTGGCGCATGGTAGCCAACCTGGGTAACGACGGACCCTTGTTCCCTGGCGACGACGATGAGGATGATGGCCACCCGGATTTCCGGCGCCGACCCCGCTGGAAGCGAGACCACCGAGAACGAGCGGCCACCGAGCTCAGCGACTTCACCGTGCAAGATGGTTCGGAAACGGGAGAGAAAGACCCTTTGGATGCCCCGGACAAGTCGACATCGCCCCTCAAGGCTCTCCGCCGGTGGACGCGGCCCGACAAGGAGACCCAAGCATATCAGGACCTCCAGGCCCAGATCCGTACGATTCACCAGCAATACACGGATCTATACGGGGTCCTGCAGCAGACACTTCCCCAGGCACGCGCGGTTGACGCGAATGGGACCCAGCCCAGCGCTCCCGCCATGGAGGGTCCCCCTCGGGGCTCCCTGCTAGACCTGACTCAACCCGTCACTGCGAGGACACAGTAACCTTCTAGCGTGGGGTGATGTAGCAGGGAGCGTGTCGGCCTACGGGTCGACCGCTCGCTGCGCGCGCTCGCCTCGGGCGCGCGGTAGTATAACGAGTAGTATAGTGTGATCATCAGTAAAGGAAATAAATTCACCGCATTGACACGTGTTGTCTGCGGCCCAAAGACTGACCTCTGCTAGCCTCCAGGCCCGTCCCCGCTTGACGTAGCCTAGATACGAGTAGTGGCTTGATAAGTCACAGTAGTATATCTCGACCTACTACATTAACTAAGCATGTTAATATGCATATTGTCTCATAGCATGTTGTCACATAGCATTATATCCTATGAGACGATTTGCTATGTGACAAATGCCTATGAGACAATTTGCTATGAGACAATTTGTTATGTGACGATTTGCTATGAGTCAATATGCTATGTGACATTGTGCTATGAGACATTATGCTATGAGACATTATGCTATGTGACAATTTGCTATGATACATTATGCTATGAGACGTCATTATGCTATGTGCCAATATGCTATGAGACATTATGCTATGGGGCTATATCCTATGAGACAATATGCTATGGGACTATATCCTATGAGACAATATGCTATGAGACAATCTGCTATGTGACAATTTTGCTATGAGACAATTTGTTATGTGACGATTTGCTATGAGTCAATATGCTATGTGACATTGTGCTATGAGACATTATGCTATGAGACATTATGCTATGTGACAATTTGCTATGATACATTATGCTATGAGACGTCATTATGCTATGTGCCAATATGCTATGAGACATTATGCTATGGGGCTATATCCTATGAGACAATATGCTATGGGACTATATCCTATGAGACAATATGCTATGAGACAATCTGCTATGTGACAATTTGCAATGAGCCAATATGCAATGGGACATTAAGGTATGTGACAATATGCTATGAGACATTGTCCTTTTTTCAAATCAGTAAGTATGATATAACCTTGTAGCCTTATTGGCTATGGAACATTTTGTTATGTTCCAATAATATAAAACTATTAATTTGCAATTTTTTGTAAAGCTGGACACATGCGCGTAGCCAATTTTTCAATTTGAGAAGCTGGTTAAGTCCCTAAAAAAGTCGATTTTAAATTATGTGCATTTATAAGCTTGCTAGCTTTTGCAGGCTCAAGTTATTACGTGGCCACAGCAGTTTTCTCTCATATACTAGTCTTTGTTGTTTATTACAACATGATTGTCAAGTTAGCTGTGTTGTGTTCCATTAGCTTTTCATTTTATGATCTCCCCAAGATTAAATAGCTTGACAGAATGTCTTTTTCTAACCTCCTAGATTTATGCAGCTTGAAAGAAAACAAGGTCTGATACATTCAGATACTTTTCACAGCAGAAGCAAAGATTAGCCAACATTTCAAGTGAAGAAACAGCTTTCTAAAAAATGCAGAGTCATGGCAGTAAAAAAGATGACCTAGGGATTACATAGTGACCCCAATATAATGCTGTACTCATCAGTCTTCACTGAGAAAAGTCCTTGGGCACAATAGAGAGCACATATACTCTTTGGGGATCTCTTTGGCCAACAAAAGACCTGAATGTTAAAAGTCACAGTTGTATGTAAGAGAGGGGAAAGGAAAACTCCCCTAAATTTATTCTTCGACTGAAGTCAAAACAACAAAGGCTGATGAATAAGCTGACAGAGTGAGCCACTCAAGCTGTGCTGAGTCCAGTTGTCTCACCTAAAAGGGATTGACTTGCTATATGCCAGTCAATTTTCCTAACAGGACTTTTAAAAGTCAATCAAAACGAGTTTGTGTACTAGTTATGACTTTAGTCTTGTTATCTTTCCTAAAATTGTGTCAAGTAATCGCAGCCATAATCCTTATCATGATCTTTTACTCACCCGGCTCAGCTAAACTGATTCTAGAAGTCAACTTTCAACTGAGCCAACATAATTCAGAAAAACTAAGTTTCTCAGCTATTTTCATGTTCAGGTGAATTAGACTGTGCTCAGCTAAATTTAGTCTAGTGGCTACAACTTAGCTGAGCTCAGTTATTTCAGCTAAACTGAGACAAGTTTTCTTAGCTAAACTGAGACCAGTTATCTTGGATAAACTGAGTTTAGTTATCTCATCTTAACTGAGTCTACATGTCCAGGTGAATTAGTCTCAGCTGAACTGGGCCACTTTTTTTTGTCCAAAAAGGAAATTCAGCCAAAAATGAGATAACTTTTTGGATAATTGCTATGCAGAGCCTGTCAGATTAAGAACAATAATTGCTGTAATCCTTATCATGATCTTTTACTTCATTTCCTTTGCAGTATGACAAAAAATTAACCTGCCGCTGTGATGACGTGAGCTCAACAGCTTCGTTGGATCTACGAGTATCTTATTACGTATACAACAGTGGTTCAGAAATCCGCATGATTTACATCCAACACTGCAATGAGTTGTTTGTCCGGTTGGATTTCCATGGCGTGGACTCCACCAATTACCCGGTTTTTTTCCGCTCTCTCCAGAAACTGCATATTGAAGTCATCAACTTCGAGCCTACATACCAGAACCGCCAGGAACTGCAGTTCAACTTTTACAACGTTCAAGAAATCAATCTAAATAACTTGGTAGTTGGAGATACTTTCAAGATGAATGCGGAAAACATCAAGAGCGCACGCATTGCAAATTCCACATTTGCCCATATCCCTGTCAAAGGTTTGGTCATTAATCAAGCCGATTTGCTTGATATTCAAGGCTCAACTTTTATGAGGGTGTCAAGACAATCAATCATCATTGAAAATACCAAAAAGGTGAAATTTCCTCCTAACACAAAAATTAATGTAATTTTTGCCAACCATTACCAGGGGGTGTTTCTACCTTAGTCATGCCGAATACTTCCGTAATTTATTAGCTGTTGGCTTGGGGGGAAATGTGTGGTTATTCATGAATGTAGAAGAATCTTTTTTTCTTTCAGGTGTCCGTTGTAAACAATGAAATGACCACTGATGCACTCAAAGTGGTTTATGCCAAAGATGGCTCCCATTTGCTGATCTCTTGTAACCGATTACTCAGAAGGCCTCCAAGTCCGGAATGCACCTGGACAACCACCTCTACAACCACCACCACGACCACCACTACGACCACCACGACTACCACCATCAAGCCTTCATCTACAACCATGCTTTATGTTGTGAATGAGCCTAGTGAAAGTTTTGTAGGGGAAATAGTTGGTGGAGTGATTTCCGGACTCCTTGCCATAATCGCCATCATTCTATTCATTCTGTTCATTAAGCAACGGAAGAAGAGCCATGGGATCCCTGAGTCAGACCAAGATCCGCAACAGCCAAGGATTATCCACAAAAAAGATCTTCCGGATGAGAAAATTCCATTGGAGGAGCTGAATGAGCAGAAAGTGGCCCTCATTCCGCCTCCCATAAAAGTGGAGGAAACTCCAGAAAACAAAGTGAAAAATGAAGATCTTGAGCTTGGCCCAGAGGATGAAGATGACGTTGAATTGAGGCCTAAATTTGCCAGTCCCATTTGGCTGCAAGAAATCCACTCAAACAAGATTTTTAACAGGCAGAAAAGCTTGTTGTCAGAAGATAAATTAAAAGATTTGGCTGAAAATTTGCCACCCCCGCCCCCACTTCCAGAAGAGGCCAGCCCCTCCCCAAAACTTGTCAATGGAGATAAAAATGTTCAATACCTCAGTGAGGATGACCACAAGAATGGCTTTCATCATAATGATGAAAAGCTCGATATTGTTTAAAAATCTTACCCTCCTTTTGTTGCCGTAGAACTAATTGAGACTTGAAAGCCACGCACGAATTGCAATGTAAACAAAAACAAGTTAGGATTGGTGTGCTAGGAGAAAGCGCGGTAAAATTCAAACTTCCAAATAATTGCTATGCTTGGAACAACTGAAGATAACAAACATTAATGCCTTTTAGAATTTCTAATACCAATTAAAGCTTTCTATTGAAACATAAAATGTAGATGTATACGACCATAAAGAATTAATTGTGTTGGTAGCTTATGATATCTATTATATATGAGACTGGACTACAAATAAACCTTTTTATATGCAAATTGTGCAGCCACTCAACATTTTTTTACTGTAACCATCTCTGATTTATTGAGTGCCACATCAAGCTTGACAGAATTGCTGCATTTTTAAAGTGTGACAAAGAATAATTATTTGCAAAGCACTATTTTAGCAATTATGGCATACATCATAAACTTTACAGACTAGCTCTTAAATAAGCATAACTGCACAAATGTATTATCTTTGCAATGCATTTAAAGAGAAAATAGGCACAATTTTCACAATCGTTTTGGCCAATTTCAATTGAAATTAAGGCAATCAAAGTCGCTGAAAAAAAAAAGGCTGAAGGGTCGTAAATCTCTCAAAGGTGCAAATTACATTTATGAAGATCCTTTATTGCAACTTCCGGCAACTTTTGCGTACGAAACATCGAGGTTGACTTTCAGCTAAATAATGTCAGATTGAAAGTAAATGATGCGTAACCCGCATGCGAAAACGATGCGTTATTATACAGCTTTTTTGGTCAAATTAGACCAATTAACATTGACTCTACTAATTTGGCATGGCTTTATGTAGTTGGCAGCTCTATTTCTAAAAAAGTGTTAACTAACGAAGTGTGTGATATTCTCGAACTATCAATTAAAATGACGATGATGATTCGCAAATATCCGCGTGTACTTGCACATTACCAACAATTTGTGATTTACCTTACAATAATTTAAGAGGTTCTTTTTTGCATGACGATCGTTTCAAAATATTTCAAAAAGAGACGAATTTTTATCAATTTTTTTCAATTGTAAGGTTCATTCAGGTTCTGTTTCAAAACTGAAGTCATAAGTTCTATGACTTCTCAGTTAATGAAACTTGCATATCCATAGTATACCTTCAATAATATTTGTGAGTAAAACTGTTGGCAGAAAAAGCCGCATGATTAATAAATTGCATACAATCGGCTTACCTAGGCATTTATAAATTACAGTAAAAAAAACTGGCTACGCGCCAATATATCAATGAGATTCTAAGGTCATGCAAAAATGACAACTCAATATTTGTGAAGATTCATTCAACCAGGGAATTTTTGTTCAAAGATTACTAACATGAGAGCCACATGTTCTTTTGAGCAAGAATAGAACTCTCACCATCAATCTTGCAAATCTGGGAGATTATTAATGAGACCAAAATAGGCCATAAAAGTGAAGACTTACTTGCAAAGTATTCATGGTCTATTGAGCTTCATTGGCCTTGACTGGCTGTTGCCGAAAATTATTCCACACTGGGGTAAAAGAGGATGAAAAAAAAATTTGCTCGCATCGAATTCTTGCTTACTAATTTGATATTTTTGTGAGTTTTAAGGGATGTATTTTTAATGGGTTGAAGCTCCCCTCAGTGCAATATGCGTAACTTAACGCAAATAGTTTAATTTAAAAACGTTGGCAACTGCAGATTTTTGTTTCATTCTTGCCAAAAGTGTTGAAGTGAAAAGTATCGAAAATGAAGGTATGTATTCAACAATAAATAGATTGATGGTTCATCATATGTATTATATCCACTTTGTATTCACTCTTTGTACTATTTCATACAGTCTTGGATCTTCTTTGGTGTCACGTTGGCAGCTCTGTATTCCAGTGATCTTGTGAAAGCATCTCCAGTTCCCGAAGGACCACATTTGCATCCAGCCCCTCTTGGACCGGTTCCAGTTGTGCCACTATTAAATCCAGAAGAGGTAAGAATACTTATAAAATAGAGTTTGCGGCTGATAGGAAACATCATTGATTGAGAGCAAGATTTATTAAAGCGCTAACTATACTTACTGCATGTACTTTAAAAGTATTAGAGAACTTTGTCAGGGAACTCACAGAAAAATCCTAATTTTTCAAAATTAATTTTAGAGCTACAAATGCATAATTTCAGTTTTTCAAACAATGATAACATTAAATAGAAGCTAAGAATATTTCCACTATTGCAAATTTCAGAGCCCTGAAAATGCCCAATATCAATATCAATGGGAAGTATCCGATCCCGATGGCAACAATTACTTCGGACATGGAGAAAGGCGCGATGGGCTCTTCACTTCCGGCTCCTACTTTGTCTTACTTCCGGATGGGCGCCGTCAACGAGTGGATTATACGGTCAATGGTGACGAAGGCTACGTGGCTACGGTCACTTACGATTAATTGGCCGCAAGAAAAAGACCCGGAACTCACGCAACCTTGACTTCACTGATTTACCCAGCCATGACAATTACTAATTATTATAGCAAATACACATTGCGTAATTGATCAATAATTTACTCTTTGCGGAAACGAGTTATTTTTTGCGCCTACATAAACTATATAAACTTATTGTTGTACTTTTAGCATTTCTGAGAAGAAACATCTTAAAGATGAATCAGCTTATGAAAATGCACTTTCGCTGGTAAAGCTCCTTTGATATCCATTCTTTCTCCCTTTGCCAACTGTCTCAATGTGCAGCAGCGCAAAACGAGGAAAATTGTACGAAATGTATTATTACACCAGACTTCTAAAAAAAATCAGAGAGGAAACTTAGATAAATGCACTATTAAACAACTAAAGCAGTTTAGTCCATTTCATATCGGCGAGAAAATAATTGATTCACAATAATCTTCTCTATAATAAACCCCAGCTATAAAAAGTAGTGCTTAAAAACTTGAATTTCTGGGATGACATGAAGGATGTAATAAGCGTGGCCAATTACTGAAAGCATTCTTTTATGTGGGAATGGTATTTATTAGAAACGCTCAAAAACCAGTCAACCACGTGATGGGATTGAATCAAAGTTCAGATTTGTCAAGAGATAGGAATTTTCTCATTTTAATCGGTCCAATGGCTCAGCAAAAGAAATGCTAAGGCCGTGTCTCAGCTACGTCGGTAAATGCTGTCGTTGTATGATTATACAACTATCCACACCTCAAAGCCACAAACGTAACTGTTTTGTACATTTGCTAGATGTAAATAGAGTTTCGCGGAAAAATCAAAGAACCCCTTAATTTCTTTGTTGTTTTTCCAGCAACTTCGGATTTGACAGCAATTTTTCTTTCACCTGCATAACATTCATTTGCGTTGGCACAATCAATAGAATAAATATTGCCTGAGGTGAAAAGAAAGAAAGATCGAAAATAGTTAGCATTCCAGCTAACCTTGTTGCCGGCAAAACTGGCCGGCATGTTGCCCACTGTGGACCATTTCAACCCATCCACCCCCGACACACTGTGCAAAAATGGCCGCAGACTGCGGGAATAACTCAAAATCTGTAATTAAATGCATGATTTTCAGCATGACTTGCACCTAGTGTGCTCAACAACTACTGCAAGAAAACCTGTGCTATGATCCACAGTGGGCAAGAAGAAAATGTCCCGTTACCTCTGGAAAATCAGGTATGGAATGGTGTACGTATAGTGGCAACAATTGTAGCTTCTTCAGCAGTTGTAGTGGCAGTCAGTCATTGTCGACCTTTTTTCAAAGACTTTGGCCAAAAAAGTGCGAGCTCGGAGTGACCCAATAAGACGTTTTACCCCCACGCGAAAGTAAGAGCGCGCAGCGGATCTTGAACTGACTTTTTTTCGCACTCACCGCTCAGTTCCAATCCTTGCAGCGCAGCGCGCAGTTGACATGATTGAAAAAGTGTTGGTGGCTGCAAGATAAAAAGGGAAAGTTCTTCCAGCCTCTTCAAAGGCCTCCAATCAATAATAACATTAAAGGCCTGAAAAGACGCATACACAAAAAAATGAGGTGCTTCGCAGCAGTATTGCTCCTCAGTTTTATGGTGCAAGCAACATTATCAGTTGAGGTGGAAACTGAGCCAGTTTCTGATGATCAAAGTAAACAATTGACCAGTGATACTAGCAGTGAAGAAACAGTCGTGAGGCAAAGGCCAGACCAACCACCAGCATGGGGTGGCCTAATTTCTGGTAAGAAAAATACCACTCATTTATCTTGTTAGAATTTCCTAGTAGAGTTTTTGACATCTTTTAATGTTTCTTGGTTCATAGCTACTTTTTTAGAAAATGCTAATTAGAGCTGTTGGCATTTTTTTGAAAGATGGCTCTCAAGTGCGAGCTAGGTCGCCCATAGCAATAGCAGCTCTAGCTAAGTGAGGTCAGTGAACCGTACGTCAGACAGGTTGAAGAAGTTGGTTTCATGGCGTGCCGAACAAAATCCACCTGCATTGCAATACTGACCCATATTTCCAAGCCCAACCACCTACCTTGCTGGCTAGCTAGCTATAGCTGCATGCACTAATGATGGTCATTAGAGAAATTCCTAGGTTAATTATTTCCCTCTCAGTGAGCTTAACGCCAGAAATAGGAATTAATATTGTGCAACTACCATCTTCCTCTATATATAAAGAAGTTCGCGCGGTCACGCATTCACTGCAGTAGGTCAAGCAATTATCCGAGAGGTATTTATTATTGCTACATAAAGCAGTATTATCCGGGAAATCTGGGATCAAAGCTATAACGTATAGGCTGTTAGTGACCTTTGTTTCAGCACTACACGCACATTTTCCGCCATTTAGCACCTTTTTCTGTGACCAACATTCAAGGACTCACGCACTGGTTGCGCAACAATTTCCCAATGGTCACGCAACCTTAAAAATCGTAGATGCTACGCACAATTAAAAATGCTGACATGTGACCTCAATCATTGCAGGATTGTTGGGAACAATCACAAAGACCGCAGACGTCAATGATTGCCCGGGCAAATGTCTGCACGCCTTGGCCTCGCTTCTTTGCGAAGAGGTCAACGAAGCCATAGCTTGTCCCTCAAGCTCCATGAGATGCTGTGTGGACCGTAAAAAGGCCACCGATGACCAAAGGCCACAGCAACAAGCGGGTGGAGAGCCCAATGACCTCGAGACAGCCCCGACGATTAACAGACCTCGACCTCCACCACCCTCAAAAGCGACCACAACCACGACAACAACTCCTAGTCCCACCACCACGACCACCACGACAACTGCAAGGCCTTACAGGCCACCTCAAAATCCGGCCTTTGCCACTGACAAACAAGACAAGTTTGGGGACTATGAGTACACGGACGAGGGCTCTGAGACGACCTCAACAGCCAGTAGGTTGACCTTCATGACCTATTCAGCCTTCCTTGTCTGTACTTTATATCATTTTTTCTAAATCTCCGCATGACACACGGACTACTCATATATACAGCTATACTTTATATACTAATTCTCAGAATCCGGCGCCCACCATATGATTTTTCCGACCAACACTTTTACTAAGTAATTTGCTCAGAAACATGCCCCTAGCTGGAACTCGAAATGTGATCAATTCAGAATAGTACCGCTATAGTTTCTTACTATATTTTTATTGATATTTGTTGTGATGGTCTTCCATACATGCTATCCAATATATTGTATGCTACTTTTTTCATGAAATAGACACATTATTGTTTAATACAACAAAAAGAAACCTAGCACCATCTAGTGGACTTTCTTGGGCCTTTTCACCCTCTGCTACTAGTACACTAATTCTTATACAACTAACACACTTTAAGCCAGAGAAATTGAAAACTTATTATAATTATGAGTCACTAAGAGTATTTTTGATTTTATGTAAATTCATATGCCTCAATTCTGAAACATACTTTATTAGCAAAAGCGCTAAAAACAGAACGTGTCTCAAGTTCCTAGAAAGTCTCCTAGATGGCGTTCTTGTTCTCATTCTTTTTATTTCTCCTTTCTTTTGCTATACCATCCTAAATTATTCGAGAACTTTTATAGACAAATGTCCCGGTGTTTGCGTGGCCGAGAGGCTGTCTGGTTTTTGCGAGGCTATTCTAGACATCGAAACAATTTGCGCATCAAGCATGAAGTGCTGCGTGTCCAAGCAAGCGTTTGATGGAAAATTCCCACCAGAACTGGTTATCCCCAGTCGGAACAAGAATACTAATGACAACAGGCCAGCTGAACCGGTGACAACCACCACGACCTCAACACCAAGGGCTCCCCAGCCTACACCCAGGATCGACATTGCCAGCGGAGATTGCACTGGTACTTGTGTTACAGGATTCTTTGCTCTGCTCTGTGATGAAATTGACAAGAATGCCAACTGCCCTGGAAATGGAAAGTGCTGCATCACCAAAAAGGTGGGATCATCAGGCAATGGCCAATCTCAGCCTCCACCCCCTCCACCAGGAAGATGCCCTGGATTCTGCCTGCCTCAATCCATGTCCTCCCTTTGCACAGCTCCATCCAACATCTTGCACAACACTGAGACCTGCAACAAGGGCACAGTTTGCTGTGAATCTTCTGATGCTCCTGTGGAGAGAACTCCTCCCCCTCCACCACAAACAACTCCAAGCCCTCCACCTCCACCTCCAAGGCAGCAAGCTCAACAAAGGCCAAGTGGGGGTGGCGGCCCTGATTTGGGCTCTCTTCTAATCAGTGCTGCTCCTGCCATTTTGAGCGCTGCCACAGGATCCAGTGATGCTGGAACCACAGCCTCAGCCCTGCTCCCAGTTCTTGGTGCTCTTCTTGGAGGAGGTGGAGGAGGCGGGGCCCCTCCAAGGAATCCTTCCCCTGCCTCATCAGATTCTCTGTCAGGAGGAGGAGGCTTGGTAGCTTCTCTTCTGCCAACCTTGGTGGGAACCTTTTTGGGAGGTGGTGGAGGTTCTTCGAGGCCACAAGCTCCACCCAGGGTGGGACAAGCCCCGCCCCCTTACAGACCTCCATTCCCCACCACTCCACCACCAACCACTACAACCACCACAACTCAAGCCCCAGATGAAAGGCCAGAGTGTCCAGGAACTTGCATTGCCTCATATTTGTCCTTCACATGCTTTGGTGAGTAAACATAATTTTCCAGGGATTTTCACTTTTTTTAGCAGATAGCAATTTTTTGATAAGTCACTTTTTCTTTCTTGCTCTGTCATGCATCAAGCTCTCAGAGCAAAGTGGCCCAAATTTCTTCTCATTGCCGCATAAGAAGAGAAAAAGATTGATGGTGCCAAGTAAAAAATATATATGGCAAAGGGCACACTCATCAAATGTCAGCCATGCTAGGGGGAAAGCACAGTTTTAAAAAACAGCATTTGTTATATTGCCTGAAGGATTGGCAGCAAAGCAAAGTGTTATGCAACCATCACGATTTTCAATTTCCTTTCAAGTCTCTCTCAACGCTTGAGGGGTTACAAATGGGAAGAAAATTGAGACGAATTAGTAATATATGTGTTGAGCCATATTGATATGTTATTCTTGCAGGCAATGCTGAAATGACTGATTTGTTCAGCTGTGAGAAGGCTCAAACCACGTGCTGCTCGCCCAAATCTGCCATCAAGGAGAGAACCAAAGCATTGGAGAGGATCAAGTACAACTCCATCAAGAGGATTGATCCATCCAGTAACCACCTTGAGTATGAAGACTTGCCCCAAATTGGCCCAGTGAAGCCCACCTTGGAGCATCCAGTGACCAACAAATATGTGTGTGGAGTCAAGGGAACCTACAGATCTGGTAGAGTGGTAGGAGGATCAGATGGGACTCCAGGAGAATGGTGTTGGCAGGTGGCATTGATCAACTCACTTAACCAGTACTTGTGTGGAGGTGCTCTCATTGGCACTCAATGGGTTCTGACAGCTGCACATTGTGTCACAAAGTAAGTTGGGAAAAATTGCAGCATTTTTTTGCAGTTCCATTTGGAAGATTGCAGATTGAAAGATTGTAGGCGTTTACTTGTCTGCCTGGAGGTTTTTGAAACTTAAACTTAATAGCAGTGAAAGTGAAGCAATTCACAAATCTTGTACTACCTCTCCAGGCAAACTAGTTTTTTTTTAAATAAAGCAGATCTAGGAGGGAGAAGTTTAATGCCTAAACTGGATACATGCAAGGTACATAGCTTGTGCATGCAGAATGTGTGTAGTAGCATTCACTTTCCAATAGAAAAAAAATAAGATCACAAGAATATCAGGTGTGCGCAGAAGTCAGTCATGCAAATCAAACTGGAAAAACTTTCTTTCTTCATTATCAACGATGGCAAAATCAATGCCTGGTTTATTTCTGTTGCTTGAGATTAAAGAAAAGTATTTTTCAGCATTGTTCGCGCTGGAGACGCCATCTATGTGCGAGTGGGTGATCACGACTTGACTCAAAAATATGGCAGCCCTGGGGCTCAGACTTTGAGGGTGGCTACCACTTATATCCACCACAACCACAACTCCCAGACTTTGGACAATGACATTGCTATCCTCAAACTGCATGGTGAGGCTGACCTCAAGGAGGGTGTGTGCCTGGTCTGCCTTCCTGCCCGAGGGACAAGCCAGCAAGCTGGCAAGAAATGCACAGTGACTGGATATGGATATATGGGTGAAAGTAAGCTGTTTTTTATTACTACCTTCTTATCTTTTGATGGTCATGCATTTATTCATGCATACCCTAAATTCATAGGTCAGATTTGCTACTGCAGCAGAAATGCACTTTTTCATGGAGAGATCAAAGATAATTTCCTCATTTATTTGATGCTGAACTTCAAAAAATAAAAACCTATTGCTCAACTCCGGTTGAAGGTGCAATAATAATAGCCACTCTAAATGCAGATAATCCTCATTGCAGCAAGATTTATAAGCCATATTTGTACCATCTTTCAGCCGGTCCCATCCCCTTGAGGGTACGCGAAGCCCAAGTTCCTGTGGTCAACGACAACGAGTGCGTGAGAAAGATCAATGCAGTCACAGAGAAGATTTTCATTCTGCCTGCCAGCAGCTTTTGCGCCGGAGGTGAAGAGGGCCATGATGCTTGTCAGGTAAAGCCAAAAATATGTCAAACTTTTGCGTGGGCGAGGCCACGACAGCCTCATTCTTCATTTAAAGTGTCGAAATATGTCTTCGGCGGCGGCTCCGGTTTAAATAGGTTAGAAACTTGGCGCACGTACGTGGCTCAATCAAAAAGTAAACAAATATTCGCGCCACGTGGACTGTACACGCAAAATCAACTACTGCTAGATGGCGCTGAATTTGCAATGACAAGTTTGTGCTGTTTCAGGGAGACGGAGGTGGCCCCTTGGTATGTGAAGATGGAGGCTACTACGAGTTGACCGGCCTGGTATCCTGGGGCTTCGGATGTGGCCGACAAGATGTGCCTGGCGTCTACGTGAAGATCTCCTCTTTCATTGGCTGGATTAACCAGATCATCAGTGTCAACAATTTGTAGAGTCTGGACTTGTCTTGCCTGCTGTGATGTGTGTACATACCTTATATAGAATCATGTTAAATTCTGGTAGAGATGTAACAACAACAACAAAAACCACAACTTCTTTTTAACTGGGTGTATTTAAAATTGGGGAAGCGGAGTCGTTATCAAAAACGCGTTTCTATGGCATTGCAAACTTGACTGTTCAAACAAAAAACAAGCAGCTAGCTACGATTATATTCAATTTTCCGTTGATGTGCGTCCTATATTTGAAAATATACTACAAAGACAATATTATGCTACGTCAATAATAATCCTTTATTATCTCCAAATCAGTGTAAGTTGTGGCACCAATCAGATAGCATTGGCGTAAATCCAGTCAATATATCTGGAAACGCGCGTGTACACACCAGGATAATCTAAGGAGAAAACAACCAGTTCCATAAAGCGGCTCATAAAAGGTTTCCGGGACTTTTTACTACCTTTCTCAGCACATCTGGCTCCCCAAGAAACAATCCCACACAGTTCATATTGGGGCAGTCCAGGTGAATTAGCGATGGGGCAATTTAGAGGTCCACCAGAGTCGCCCTATAAAAGTAAACAAAAAGTGTCCACAGATGGCGCCAATTGTAACTAGCAAATTTCTCTTTACTTGACAGGCATCTTTGCCAGTGTCATCTCCAGCGCATAACATGGTATCAATGACATTCCTATTGAGCTTGTTGTAGTTGGTATTACAATCCTCATTGGTCCAAACTGTCACATCAACCTCTTGGAGGCTGTTTGAGGTTGGGCCCCCGAAATAGATGGTTCCCCAGCCTGTCACAGTGGCTTTCACGCCTGTATATTCCACATTTCCAGGGGCTGGGAGACAAGCTGGTTGAACTGAGGGTGTGAACACTGCATTCTTGTCAAGCTTGAGAATGGCAATGTCATTCTCAAAGGTTTTTGAGTCATAGCCTTCATGAGCTTTCATCCAGGCCAAACCATATTCCTGGTCTTGAGTTTCTCCAACTTCCTTGAAATCATATTCTCCCAACCTGACTCGAATTTGGTCAACTTTGAATCTGAAATATAAAAAAGATAATAATTTAATTATAATAAGTTTATGAGCGGAATATTGCTCCATCTGTATTGACGCAACCTCTCTATAGAATAACAGTTTCTTGGGTCCTGTTATTCAATAGAATTCCAGAAAATGGCCTTTGCAATCCCAACAACAACAACAGCAGCAGCAGCAGCAGGGGCTTTGACAACTGTCACAGTACTTGTCCTGCCTGTGAACTGCGGCCTTTTGAAGACCCATTCAAAGGCCACTTCAATAGAAAGTGGACTCGATCCTGCCTTGTATTTCAGTCGCAAGAGATTGAAGAGGAAAAGGCAAAGAAACAAGGAAAGGGCCTATTCAATGTCCTCAGCCTCTTTGTCATCACCCTCCAAGGCCAAAAAGTCGACAACAATTCCAAGGGCTGAATTTTTAATACCCGAAAAATACGAGCCTCCCCCTCCAGATTGCCATGGCGGCAGCCCCAATTTGAATGGCATGACCTTCATCAATTTCCTCATTTCTGCTGTGTTCGTTGCTGCCAATGTGATCAGCAACATCAACAGCAACCAGAGGAACAACAACAATAACAACAATGACAACAACGACAACGTGGCCAACTTCAACTTTGCAAATAACAACAATGCGGGGAACAACCAAAACACAATAGCTATATGTGAGTGTTGACACAAAGTCCATCATCATCATGATGGCCTTTAAGGCTGGCTTAAGGGATACCAAGCTACAAAAGCGGCTTTAATTGTTTGCCAACGACTTTGACAAAGCGCTAATAAGATAGTAGTAGCTTCATTTTTCAACGCCATGTATAAATGCTTTCTAATTTAAGAAGTAGCATTTGCTATTTTCCCCCTGATGTCTAATTTAGATTCCAGCATTATTAGACAGATGAATTCAATTTCTTAATGTAGTTGTAAGGAAGCCCATCTCAAAATAAGACTTTTCATCTAGAAAATTGAAAGAAAATCTGCTTTCAGGCCCTTTCCCATGCATCCCAGGCCCACCTCCAATACCGACAGGAAAAAGGAGAAAAAGGGCAGCACATGACGAGGCCCTTGAGGCTGCCAGTGAGGTAGCCTCAAAAATCATGAGCCACGCTAATAACAGCCTAATTGATCCGATGCACAACCTGAAAAAGGGGGCCATAATGGCCATTAAGCTGTGGCATAATTCGAGGCGAAATCCCCAAGCTGCCTTTTGCCATCTCTACGCTGAGCTAGAGAAAGATCAAGGCCTCGATCGGGTTGGAGCTAGCTTTTTGGCCTTGGCTGGGTCGAGGATGGCCTTTTATGGAAACTACTCACGGAGCGATGCAATGAGCTGCGGTCAAGATATGCGACTCGGACACCAAAGTGGCCCCACAATATTGGCCTGATCCGGTCGTGGATGGCCTTAGCAAGGCTGCCAACCAAGGCCACTCATTTTTGTCTGCTGGACGACCACCCACGATTCGTGTTTGGAAATTCTTGATGCCACATCCTAGAATACATGAAATACATTAATTTGTACTGTATTACGTTGCTAACTAACAATTAAGGCCATTTTTCAAACGCTAATAACAGTGAATGACAGCTATGGTCTAATGAAATTAGTGTTGACGACATTGCGACATTATTGGCCTTTTTGGGGCATTTCCTCGAGTAATTACTCATATAAATGTTGCTGCAATACTGCTCCAGGGAATTGAGAAACAATTTTGTTTTAGGGCATGTATGCCAAAGTAGTTTGACATTTGTGTGCCTTGATTTATAACGACCTATCTCGTTAGTGATTCAAGAAATACTCTAAATTCACGAAACGCCAGTGAAATGGCTCGATTCCTCCATTCATAATATGACTACAAAACTTAACTTTTCTCCCAACAAATTACCATTTTCTTTTTGAGGGAAGAAGTTTAAGGAACTTTTTGAAAATTGACTGCATTCTCATTAATAATAGCAGATAAGGGATTCTAACCAAATGCATGAATTCAATTTTCATGTGAAAGCTCATTTTGATGAATGAGGCACATTTGCAGAAAGAAGGCAATAAAAGTCAGCCCTAATGCAAAAAGTACAGGTCATCAAAAAGTCAGTTTTTCATCAGGTGCAGAAAGTTTGCTTATGAAAAAACTTGAACATGCCTTGTGGGCAAAAAGGCCAGTGGATGTTTTAAAAGCCACATTTGAGAAAAAAATTGAAAGCAATCTAAAGAAATGTTTCCCCAGACTCGAAAAGCCCATTCTCAGTTCCATTCCTCAGCCGCAAGATTGGAATTGAAAATAGCGAAAAAAATCTTAACTATTGTAGCTCTAGTAAAGAAAACCAAGTTGCCATACTCACTTCTAATTGCACTAAATGCTGAATTTGATGCTGTGGTTGTTGTTGTGGTGGTGGTGGTAGTGGTAGTGGTGGTTGTGGTTGTAACGGCAGCAACTGGAGTACCGCCTAAAATCAATCAAAACAAATCTTAAGGACCACGTGGCCCACCGTAAGAAAAGCGCGCGAATTTCAAAATGCACATTATGAATAAAGGCTTAAAAGCCTTATGAAACTTGAGCTGATAAAAGTACCTAAATCTGATGCACAATTTTGGTTGCAGTGTCCCCAAAGGCCTTTTCCACCTATGTGGTTTCCATTTTGGTCCACTCTAACTGAGCACCACAGCTTTCCATCACTGGCATCAGCCACAGTGCAGCCACTGTATTGCTTTCCCTGATAGTTGAAAGGGATGACACAATCCACCCCAACTGTCCCACCGCTGATGGTTTGACACCTGTTTAGTGCTCCTCCTCCAAATCCTCCACCTGATCCAGAGTTACCAGAGAGGCCTCCAAAGTTACCTCCTCCAAAGTTGCCTCCTCCAAAATTGCCACCATTGATGTTGCCATCATCATCATAGTCGTTGTCATTATCCTTACCACAATTGATGGCTCCAGAAACTCTTCTTCCATTGGGAGACTCGGCAACTTTGTCACTCATCAAAGTGCATGCATTCCTCAGCCTTCGATTGGGGTCAGAACGGTCGACAAAAACCCAAAAATTGCACCCTTGCGTAGACTGGCAACTTCTCCTGCAGGATTTGGCATTTCTCACCTAAGAAATACGTTATGAAGTGTCAACTTTCTATATTAAACCGTTTACTTTAAAAGAAAATGTTTTAAAAGCTTCAGAATTGCAAGTTTCTTGTAATTGTTCCATTTCAGAAACAGATGGATGTGGAGACAAAAAAATGCATGCCTTCCTGCCGGAATACATTTGCTTAATGGCTCTCAAAAGTTGCTTTTCAATCAACTTTATGAAACGGATTCATTTGAGTAATTGCCAAGTATTTGCTAGTATATTCAAGTTTGGTTGCCATGAAGCTGGTAATCAATGTTATTGCTTTGTTTACAAATCCGTTTCCGCTGCCCTTTTTTCAATATTTTGCAGCTCCATTTATGCATGTCCTATTTGCCTTTTCTCACCTTATTTCTTGCCCCATTTTCGGGGATGTTCAAAGTAGTGCCAAAATACTCAATGTCACGTTGGATACATCGACCTCCTTGAGATCCTTGGCCACTAGGTCTCCCTGGATTGAAGGTTCCGCCCCCTGGTGAAGCTGTAAGACATTCAAGTATACATTTCAATAGTTATTAAAATTAAGTAACGCTCTTAATTTACGGTTTGGTTGGCCTCCAAATTGGCCTCCACCTCCAACTGGTTGTCCACCTCCTGCTGGAGGCTTAGGATTGATTCCAAACTGAACTTCTCCCTTTTCATTGAGACCGACCTGAATATCAGTCTGGCCTAGAATTCCATTGATCAAGCCTCCTAATGGATCATTTGGATTTGGATTCTTCTGTCCATTGTTTTGGCCAAGATTGCCAAGAATTTGGCCAAGATCAATCCTAACTGCAAATGAAAGTATTTTAATAGTAAAAAGATACGCTTGAGTACATTGTATTTCTCCACATGCCAAAACTGAGTACAATCTGAGATTTTTATGTAACGGATTATAAGAGATAAGCTTACACTGAGAGTGAACTTGCTGGGTGGTAAAAAGTAGGGAGAGAGCCGTAATGACAACCACGTTATGACAAATCCCAGGTGATGAAAGCAAGCTTCTAATTGTCTTCATATTTCTAGTTTGTGTACATATTAATGTTGGGAAGACGAAAAAAAGCTTGTTGCCTATGTGCACTTTTTCAGGCCAAGACTAACTCTGTATGACTGCATGGCTCGCGTTGTTGCTGTGTTTAGCTGTGGTATAGCTCACACTTAAAATCTGGTTCTTGACCAGTTGCTTCTACGAAGCTTCACAGTCGACGAGCCAGCCGCATCCAAGCTGCTAAATCACAGAAAAAATGCGTGTATGCTTCTCTTATTATGGGCCTATGCGAGCAAGGCCCCACCAGATTGTAATTTGTACTGTTAATCGATGAAGAATGAACTACGAGGAAAACTTTTCCAATTTTTACTTTGATATGTGAAGGCCCACAATTTAAGCCTTGAATTAAGTGCAATCCATTTAGTACGCCTATTATAGTTAAAAAGAGCCCAACCACGTGCGAGGATACATGTTTGGTAACCTTAATTAAGTAATTTGTTTGTCAACTGTCCACATGTATACCAAGCTCCCCACACATATAAATAGATGAGGTATTTTGCCTGCCAACTTGGATAATTATAATGTCAATTTTGCCCAGCTGCTTCGAATGTATATTTTTTATCTGGTCGGAACTTTAGTTTGCATATAGGCGTGATACGCTTGTGGTTTTCAATAGAAATAAAAATGTGCCATTTCCACGAAATGTTTTAATTATAATTAATGATGACTTTGTTCAATTGCTGCAATATGCTCTGCACTTGAATTCCAAGAATTTACCTTCTATTAGAGTGACAACCGGTTTATCACTCAAGGAAGTAATTTTAGGTCACTAAGGAGATTTAACTGTTCGCCTGCAATGCAGAATACGTCTCGTTTTATTTGATTTACCATAACGAAAAAACTGGTTTTGAAATACTGCTTTTTTTAAGCAGTTCATGTAAGCATGAAACCATGAAATATTAATGTGCTTAATTTTCAAAGATCCTTGTCGTGACGGTCAAAGAAGAGTGAAGAAAGAGTGTCAAATGTTTTTATGGGTATATACTTACATATTTGGCACAAAACCTTTTTTTGCCAAGTATGTTGGCTTGTAAAATTAATCAAATCGGCAAACTGTAGCTTTCTTTGCCAACAGAAGATATTTCGGGAAAAACTTGAGAAAACTTCTAATGTACGAGCGTTTGATGCGCTTGATAGCTTTTTATATCAGTATCGTTTTCCTCTTTCAACAAAGGTTCTATCTAAGTAAGGGAATTTCTACTCTTGCACAAACTGCAGAGTCCGTTTTCCTTGCATTTTGCTAACTATATCTAAAATAACGTTTCATTTTTAACACACTTTTGCCGCAATGAGGTAATGCTTTCTATCTTTTTCACAACAGCGAACAGCCTTGATCATTCAATTTAATGCTACGTCGCACTTGCAATGATATTAGCAGACATTTCAAAGAAAACTTTCTTTTGTCCACTTTTTTGTCCCATCCATGGACTTATAGGAAATACGTACATACACTGCTAGGAATACCGAGAAATTGAGTGTCTCTACTCTTTTTCAGGCAGAAACTCATTTATTAAGCTTAAATGCACAAATTACATGTACCTTATCTACCTTTACTAGTGTAAGCCTCAAATCCACATGAATTGCTTTCTCAGCGGCCAAAACTTGCATTAATGTGCCTTAGAATCAGAAAAGTTTCCGATGTAGTGAGACTAAATTAGAAGTAGTATTTTGTGCCTAGAAATTCAATTTTTTCCTGAGCCCTTTTTTGATCATGGAAAGCTTTGTGCACGACAGACAAGTAGCAGCTCAATATATATATTGAATGGCCATTCTGACAAGGGAAAAATCCTTCAATTGGCCCAGTTATCAGGCCTCTTTTTTCCTCATCCGCTTAAAAGTTGCCTGAAGCGAGTATTGCAGTAATAAGAGGTCAGCATGAAAAACTCGTGCATATACATAGATTATCATGTGAATAGGCAATGTTTGAAGGTATTTCACCATATTGGCTCAAAAAGGCCTTTATTCTTGTCCTAGCCTTGCAATATTCCTGAGAAGAATAAGAATACGCGCATTAACTCATTATCTATCTTGGCCGCGACGTAACAAATGTAAGGAATACAATATTAAAATATTCCTTCAAGACTCTTGAAAAATAGGTGTATAGCTACTTTAGGCCGTAAAGTTCTTGGTTTAAGTAAGTGCCATTTGTGGTGATCTAAATTCAGGCTATATTTCTTTAAGATCTTTTACCCAGGTGTTTTTGCTCCTCGACTAAGCTACCATGAATGAGTAGGGGAAAAGGAATTTTTCTCACGAGCGCAAACCGCACAGTCGTAACAAAGAGCCTAGAAAGCATTTTTCTCTTTGACGGCCTTTGGGCCTTCATAAGACGGCTACAACAAGGTGCGATTGTCCATTCGAAGGCTGAAGGTTGGGGGAGACACAGGTAAGCATTACAAGCTATTCATCATTCTCTATCACTTTTTGTTATCTGAAAGATGATCTTCTTACCTAAAAGGGGAAATGTAATATAGTGAAAACACAGAGCTAATTTTTAGCAACTTCTATCAAATCATTTTAGTTGCACTTTAAAAACAAAACAAAAAACAAAAACAAAATGCCTTTGTCACGCGTAAATGAGCCAAAGGAATGTTGAAAAATACCAGCTTTTCCAGGGGATTTACTTAATCCAAAATGAATGCATAATTAGGTTATTGAGAAAACACCAAGCCTCGAACACGGTAATCATCGCATTTATAGCTCTGGAGTGGGTTATTAATTATTGCTCAAAGCTGGGTTTCAATTAATCCCTAGGGATTAATTGGGAGAGCATGTGGCTGCTATAACGTACGGCTCTGAATTTATGCTTGTTCACGAGACATTTTTAACTTACTGTTCCTGCTGAGATAATCCCTGAGCTAATTTACACTAAAAATCCTCAATCTTTTAAAAAGCAGCAACTTTCCTCCAAAATCTTCTGATAGCTTAGAAATGTAGCGCCATTGTTTTAATGGGTTGGTTGCTGTATCACTCTTACAGATAATGGGGTAAAAGTCTGCAGCAAAGTCCAATTTTAAGATGAGAAATTAATGTCTTTGGTGCAAAGTAAAAAAGGCTAGCACATGTTCTAGTAATTTGGTATTGTGAGACGTACTAGCTGAGTTTCATCGAGATAAACTTACAGATGCGAGCAAGGTGAGCTTGAAAAAGGGCAAAAGTTAAGCAACCGACATGTTGCAAACCTGATGATTACACTAAATGTATTTTTCACTATGTATTGTGCAATGCCAAGAGTAAATACTGCAAGCAAAAGTGGCAGGAATGAAGAAAATCTATTTCTCGTCACTTTTCCTCATGATCCCAATTTATTAGAGTTTTGACAGGAATTTCACATGACACCACACGCCACATTATTGTTCAGAAAATCTGGCTGGAAAAAGGTTGTGCACAAAGCTTTTAGTTTTCTCCTCCCTTGAGCCATTTCGGCTCATTTTTCTTCAACTGCTTTTACGGTTTGCTATGGAATCACATGAGGTAATATGTACAAGAAAAATCCCTTATTTCATAGCAATTTATTCCCAGTTCACCTCGGAGCACGTGGGGAATATTTCACAGAATTCCCAAAATGGAGGCAATTTTGCAGCTAGCTTGGCTTACACAGAATGAATTTCAACGACTTTTTCTCGTAAGATGACTTTGCAAAGGACTTGGGAAAAAGGCCTTTTATCTACCTAATGATAATGATGACAGCCAAGTTTCTCTTTTTTCCCTTTGGGCTTTCATCAATTGGCAAATGCAAAATGCAGAAAACTTTCAATTCGTACTTGGGAATTTTAATTTTCGTTCCATCAGCATGGAATTTCCAATCGACTTCACCAGCAAAATTGTAGATGAGGTTCATCAGAAAAATCCTTGAAGTGTATGCAAAGTGTCGCACTCTCCTTTGAGTTGAACATTATGCTGCGGACAACCTTTACCTAAAGTTATTCAAACTTGACATTTCAACAGCAAAAACTTGCTTTTTCCCCCTTCCAGAATGCATCTCTTCAAATTATGTAAAGTGAACGAAGACCGGTCAAGTTTCGCACTTCAATGTTGCCTTTTCATGGCCTTCGCCTTGATGGCCTTCGCATCTAGCCCAGTCTCGGCATACCCGGAAAAGCGGTCCGGATTCGTGGGGATGCGCGGGAAGAAAGACAGCTTACGTCAAAGGCCAATGTACGACCAGCTGTACGACCTGGAAAATTCCGCAGATCTGGGTGACCAATTGTATGGGATATCCTCTGCTCCACGTGAAGTGGAAGAAGAAAAACGGTCCGGGTTCGTAGGCATGCGAGGAAAGAAGTCTTCGGAAGATCCGGAATTCCTGTACGAGAAACGAGCCGGATTTCTCGGGATGCGAGGCAAGAAAATGAGCCACCAGCCAATCTACGTTTACAAGCCCGGATTTTGGTATGACCACGCACTGACGAGGACTTCACGGGGAGGCTCTTCCGGATTCGTGGGGATGCGGGGCTGAAGTGATCAAGGCGGAATATGCTACTACTGAGTTTTTTGTTCATCATGTGTCCCAGTCAAATCATCATTCTATTTTCTTCCCTGAAGAGGCTGAAGAGTTGGTACAACAATGTTGACATTTTCTCCTTTTTTCCCCATCATTTTGCTATGGTGTATATAATTAAACACAATATATTACTAATCATAGTTGACACCATAAACCCACTTCTGCAGGCATGGAAAATCGGATTTTTTCGTGTGATACATCATATTTATTAGTTGCTGGATATCTAATCAAGAACTCTGCTTAAAAAAAGTTGATCCTTGTAGTTTATTCTAGTAGCATGTATGTATGATTATTTCTGTAATTGGAAACATAGCAGTAGTAACTGAAGATTTTGCTCATCATTTTACAATATTGGCAATTTTTTTTTGCAGGGGGAAAGAAAAGATAGTAGATTACTTAGATATCATATAGTGGGAAACGGGTCAATATATAAGTGCGGCTGCTCCTGTAATATAATTAGATCGAAAAATTGCACAAATGACACACAACACGCGCAAAAAAGGCTGTAGCAAATTCATCCAGAGTTGTGTCGCAGTCGTGTCATCGTCATGTGCTATTATAAATAGTAGTTGTTGTAATTATGGTCGCTGAGTCAACTTTGGTTGCAGTCCTCATCAAGAATTTCTTGACATGTTCTTTTGTTTATCACACACTGAGAGAAATTTAGAGTCTGACCTTGATCACATCATCATCATCATCAACAAATAATCATCTTCTTCGTCTGTCCGAAATCATCACACCTAAATGCCTTCCTTCTGTTTCTCAACCTCAGAGTTGGTGACGCCCACATCATCTTGAGAAGGCCTCGTAGCAGCCCCGGCAGCGGCGGTGGCGGCGGCGGTGGCGGCAATAACGGCAGCAGGATTGGCAGCCTCATTTCCGTCCTCTGCCATAAGAGCGTCGGTCTCGCCTTCAAGGTCCTTCAAAAGCAATACAAATCAAGATAAGGCATCGGCAAATGAGGAAATTGGTTCATCAAGAACCTGCTAACCTAGCGCGCTGATTAGTTCACTTCATAGGTATTTTTACACACAAAGGTACTACTGCACTTTTGAAAAAAGAGGCCATTTTTAGATGGGCGAAACAATTAGTTGATTCACAGGAGCCGGTAATGGTGGACTAAACGACACTTTGGTAAATTACTATACCTCTTCCGGTAGGAGCTCACAAGCTTTTTCCAGTGTGAGCCTGGCGCTGTGCGACCTCTCCAGAAAGTATCCATTGGCCGTCTCATTACTTTGAGCTGGAGGGCTCCAATTGTTGTAGGAAAATTGTCCGGAGCCTGGGTAGGGCCCGGAGCCTGAGGCCGCGGGTCCTCCACCGCCTCGGCCTCGTTCAAGCTCATCATTGAGCCACTCAACGGCCCACGCGAATTTCCTCTTGATGTCCTCGGACTCCTCGAGGAGCGACCTCGCAGCCTCGCACTGGCTGAAAAGTGCGACGAGCAGTTTGACGCATTGGTAGGCTCGTTTTTGGTAGTGGCTCTTCGACTTTTGGATGATGTCAAAAATGCCCTCTCTCGCCGTGTGCTCGTCTGGTATCCCCTTGAGAGTCTTTTGGATGCGAATAACTTGCCACGAGTCCTCCATGAGGAGGATGTTCAGCAAGAGGTCGAGATACGGCCTCAACTCGTAGGTATACGCGATTGCCACTTGCCACAACAGCTCGTACAGCACAGCGTGCGAAAAGCTGGGATTTTCCCAGGAGCAGAATTGGACCAGCTTTTTCGTGTCCTCTTGCCCGTTGGCCTCCTCGATGATTTTCTTCAAATATCCAAACCTGGAAAAGGAGAGGTTTTCTTAACAAGGGAACTTTGCTGACACATGTACACTAGTTTTGCCCAAACGAATAGTTGGGAGTGACAAATTGGAAGCAGCAATTGTGAGCGCAGAAAAATAGAAAAGTACCACTATAATCAAGGGTCGTTTGCAAGCACCGTTAACAAAAAGCAAAATAATCTGACTAGTGACGCGAGCAAGTGAATGTCATTTCCTTGATTGCGGAGAAAATACAAATGAGATGCATACCTCTTGAAGACTAGCTCATAAACCTGAGGCTGAATTGGCATAAGCGCTCCACTGGCAGCCGCACACGAGGACTCGATGTAGGGGTTGGGCAATGGGGCTTTCCCAGCCACGGCCGACTGGCACTTTGCTGACACGTCACAACACCTCACCAATTGTGATACAACCTGATACAGCTTTCCAAGCTCGGTGCTGTACTGATACTTGATGGGAGGCCCAGGGCCTTCATCCAAGGCCACGTTGATGAAGTTGGCGGGTACGTTGAGCTTCAGCAGCTGCGTCTTCTCCGGAATGCCGAGGCTGGCGTACATGACAAACAGGGAGAAGTACTGCGACAGGTGCTTGCCATGCTCAGGTACCTCCATCCACAAGAGAGCAAGGACAATTTGCAATAAATAGTCGGAGAGGCTGCAGTTCGAGGTGATCTGGGCGATGCCGGTGTTGCTGTTGTTGGCAACTTGCTGCTGCTGCAAAATGGATGGCACGGGGTAAGTGCCGTCGTTGAGTGAAAAGTGGGCAATGAAGACAATGATGCGCACAAAGGCCGTCCGCACCTCCGCAGTCGGACATTCAAGGATATACTCGCAGAACCTTGATGGATGAGCAAAAAGAGCCTCCTGGCAAAACCAGGCCCTGGCTGCCTTAGAATATCTGAGGTGCAACGTGAGGAGCTCGTACCACTCCTGTGCCGGCCCACGAAGGCTCTTTTTGGTGTGAAGGCCCGAGTTGAAGAGGAACTTGGAGGCCAGCTGGACAGTGATGACAGCCAACTCCTCCGCCTCGGCGGTGAACTTTTCCGTGCTCACGTACGTAGCATTTGCGTTGATGAGCTTCCGCATGAACTGGAAGTACTCGGGCGTGTACTGGTTTCTGTGGTGCAAGAACCGGACGTTCTGCTTCTGAATGCTTTTCTCAATGGGAGAAGGTATCTTGATCTTTTTGCTGCTGTTGCCAATGGACAGGAGGGCCATCTCTTTCATGAGGCTGGTGTTCTCGTCCTCGACATAGTCGAGTCTCGTATAGAAGAGCATGAACGCGTTCCACCACCGCTTCTGCTTGCGGTAGCTCATCCTCTTCACAAGAGGATCAAATACCTCAGACATGTACTCGCCACCATAGCATTGAGCCTTCAGCTCCTCGTCGTCGTCCATCTTGATCTCGGTCACGTCGCCGTCATCGAACTTGTACCAGCGGAACTCCCCGTCGCTATCCTTGTTCCGAATGAAACTGTAGTAGTGCCCACCTGACGCTTGGCCACTGTGCACGACGATGCCCCGAAGCCTGTACTTTCTGATTTGGCGGCCATCGAGGTCAGACGGGTCACAGTCCACAGCCTCGCCCTCGATTTTAGCCAGACCTCCAACCGTGTAGGGCTCCATGTCCAACTCCCTGGGGAACTCAAAGTAGTCGTTGAACTTGATGAGACACATGCGCTCGTAGTCGTAGTCAAAGCGCTTCAACTGGATGACTAAAATAGGTGGCAACTTCTTCACGCACAGCCTCTTTATCGTGTCCACCTTTTTGTCGCATCTCTCGCATCTGAAAGTTATGGCACCGTTTTAGCACACGACGATGAATACATTAAAAAAAGTTGACTAACCTGTAAGCGTTGGAGCCATCAAGTAGCTCCCCTTTGACATATTCATGCAAGGAATCAGTGAGATTGCTGTGGTTGCGAACGTCCACTGAGATGGCTGAAAAGGGCACCTCACTCGAGTAGCGATGAGGGCAAGTCTTGCAAATTTTCTGGTCAGAAAAGCTCCCACTGAGGATCTTGGTCAGAGTCTGTTCGTAGCCGAGAGCCTTGAGGCCGTCCTCCACAGCCTCCTTGAGACGCATGAAGAACTCGTCGGCATCCTGTTGCTCTCGCAGGTTGACTGGCTCGCCGTGCATCCGAAAGTGCTTCCATAAGCCACGTGGCACATACAGCTGCAACTTTGAGTAGGCCAGGTGGCCGAAAATGGCCTGCACTTGCTTCAAGATCGTGAGGTTGTACTCCTTGGTGGTAAGCTCGCCAGGATCGCTATTTTCGTTGTTTTCATTGCTCACTACATCCTCGCGATCTTCCCCGGAGAAGTCCTCTTCAGCATCGTTGCAAGCCTCCTCCGCCTCCAAGACTCCGTTCCGGACTGACTCGATCATGAACAACTGCTGAAGCACTGAATTCATGTAGCATGTAGCGCCCGCATTTTTAAGGCCAACAAATCCATTGTGTGGGCGGGGACCGACCGGCGGTAGGTACTCCCAATCCAAAAGCTCTTCCTTTTCTCCAGAGGCGTAGAACATGTCGGCAAGCATGTCAGCCTCAAGCTTGAGATTGGGCACACACCCCGAGGCCAGAGCCACCAGGAGCTCAAACGCGGCCATTAAGGTGGCCCCAGTCGAGCACACTGGGATCACAGGTCCCATGGGAATGCTCCCAGTTGTTCTGTATACCAGATGCATCCTCGAGGCCGGGAAAATAAAGTCCTCCACGAGATCCCTGACTAGGTTGACTCCTGTCTTGGGATTGGAGCCGACGTCGTACTTCTTGTCTGCAGTCATGAAGGCCAGCAAATCGCGGCATAAGCAAAGGTGGCCTTCTAGCAGGTTTTCATGGCAGCCCAGGCTGCCTGTTTTTCGCACGTTTTCCCGTATCTTCTTCAACCAGCTGATTTCTGTGTTGAGCAACGACTCCGCTGTGTTGAGGTTCAAGTTGGAGGCTGCTGCATAGCTCAGCAATCGTGTCAACAGCAAGAAGTACTCGGAGGAGAACTCCGCCCTCTCCGTGGCTGTTGAGGAGAGGACCGTGAACAGCAAGGTGATGAAGAATCGGATGGGGTGCTGCTCTCCAGAGCATCGAGTGGCAACCAGCAAAAACTGGTCAGCGGCCGTTGCACGAATTTCCTGAACAGACGACTTGAGCACCAAGTCGATGATGAACTGGTGCCACGAGGGATCCTTGCACAAGCTGTCAAGGCAAGCCGGATGCAGTGCAATAGCGAGGGCCAAAACCTCAAGGGCCTCCGCAGCCAGAGCCACGTTGGTCTCATCTTCCATGACTTCATCTTTCTTGAACGGTTCGTGGAGTTCAGCAGGCGACCCACTGGCGAGGCCGAGATTGCCACCTGCTGAGGCCCAGGCCAACCTTATAATTGCTGTGACTATAACTTGGTTGGGCAGGTGCGCCGCTCCGGCCTCCAGGAGCTGAGTGGCCAGCCTCTGAGCAATGCTCCGGATCATGGCCTCCTGAGTATGGCAAGGAATTTGGTGAAGGGCCTGCTGTAGAACCACAGCTTGGCCATGCACTGCCGGAGACACCGAGGTCGTAGAATCCGGCTGGCAAGCCTCTGCCACCATGTGGACAAGTGAGTGGCCAGCCACAGCAAACAGCAGCTTGCACACCCGGAGCACGGTCAAGTAGGCCAACTGCTTGGTTCTCAGATCAGCAGTGGATAAGAAGTCGTTTCTCGTCAGCATACCCATGAAAGCTGGTATGCCTTTGGCCTTCACGAGGCTCAGCTGGAGCTCAAATGCTTTTTCATGCACGGAGCCATTGCTGGGCATCAGCAGGCTGTAGGCCACGTCGAGATTGTAGAGTGTTTGCGAGGGCGAGGTTGTGAAGAAAAGGGCATCAAATCCGTGCTGCGGGTTGGACGCAGGACTCTTCACGAGGTCTGCACAAGTGGACCGAATCTTGCCAATAGTGTGAGCGTCAGCGGGGATCAAGTTGAGGACAGCTCGTGCCGCATCTCTCAGGGCGTTGTGCTGAAGGTTGCAGCCCATATCGGCCAGCTGGAGCAAAAAGGCCGTGTAGCTTCTCTCTTGGGCGATGATGACTCCGGGCAGACACTGTTCAAGCTCAACATTGGGCCCACCTTCGTAGTGGTGCTGTGGTGAAGACGTGGAGCTATCTGATGAGGAATCCGGAGAGCTGGCAGGGATGCCCGACCCCGAGTTGTTCACTGGGGTCAGCTTGACCTCGAGAATGGCCTTGTCCCTCAAAGGCAGATTGAGTAGGATTTTTCTGTCTTCAGCAGAGTCCAAGACTTCTCCCTCGTACTTGAGCTCAAGCCTAATGTTGGCAGGGTTCCCCTTGAGCCTCTGTATGATTTGTCGCTTGACCGAGGCCAACGTTTCGTTGGTGTGTGTATAGATTTCGATGTCATCCATTTGTCGGCCCTGATTGGGTAGCCTGAATAATAGCACTAATTGACGGCCTCGTGGGGCTCTGAAGAGAGGTACGAGGGTACGCTCATCACAAAAGTCGGCATCACATTCTCGCACGTACTCAAAGAGGACTCCAAGGACGCGGCAAAGTTTGGTAGCCTCGAGGCCAAACTTGACATCTTTATCTTGCTCAAGAAGGGTGACAGTGTCGTAGGAGGCTTTGAGCCTGTCGAAGCAAGACGAGATGAAATCCTCGTGGATTTCCACCTGGCTCGTCTGCAGCCTCGGTCCAAGGTTGGTGAACGTCTCCTTGAGCAGCTCTATGGCCTTCATGGCTATATCCTCGTCAGAGTTGAGTACCAGCCGCCAAATGTAGTCGAGGCCGATCAGTTCGAGGTCGTCCATGAGATAAGCTCTTCTCTTGGCAATCAGCTTGTTCTCCTTGACGTTGACTGCCTTGAAGAACCTATCGAAGCACTTGATGCCACTCTCAGTCATCAAGCTTGGGTCCAGCTGGAGGATGTTGTTTTCGAAAAAGTCCCTATTGATTTCAGGGTCCAAATCAGGCTCATCGCCCATCAGCTTGGAGAACCACTTGAAGCAGGCTTCCCTGTCAACCGGGAAAACTGCGTTCTCCGCCAAGCAGTTCCAAATTTGCTTGGCTTGAGGAGCACACAGCCACAATTGGCCATCTTTCAGCAGGAACCTCAAAAAGTTGAGCCTTTCTTGCACCTGCAAAATCAGATTATGAACAAGCCCTCCATGAGTATTTGAGCTATGACTTTACCTGCATAACGTGATTGTAACGGCCATCCGGATAGAGATCCTCAGGATTGCTTGCCAAGACTTTGGGCGGGTTATGACGAACCTGGTCAACGTAGGTGGTCAAGTTGTCAGCCACCAAAATGACGAGAGCATGTTCTGACTGCAAATTGTTGATGACCTCTTGCCGGTACAGAGTGGACGTTCCTTGAGAGCCTCTCTGGGCGTGACCGGACGCGTTGGCCGGGGCCGCATTGTGAGGGGCCTCTTGGTACAGGCAACAAATCTCTCGAATCTGTTTCAGCGCCGGCAACACCCACGTGGAATTGGGCTTGAGCTCCTCCACGCATTTGGCCAGCCAACGAGCCTTTTGAGCCTCTCTGTACTGAGTGCAAGAGTAGTCTAGAATCTTGATGTGGGCGGACAAAGCTTGGTCCATGATATCAATAGCTACATCATTGGCATGAGCCAAGTTCCAAAAGAGGTTCAACACCTTGTCAGCCATGACACCTTCCTTGTCGTCCTCAGCCAAGTGCCTGATCAATTCAAGCAACTTTTCGCGTTGCTTCACTGAGGCTGTTGACCACGAGGCCTGGAACCGCTCGAACAAGTGGTCCATTTGAGGAGGGGTAAAATCCCATGCCAACTTGGCCAAAAGATCGTGCACGTTTTTCACTATGGCCTCGTGCTGTCCCACTTGAGCTGCCCAAATGTCATCCAGATCTTCCATGGACAAGACCTTCTCCTTGACCAGGAATCGAATGACCTTCTCCAACTTTTCAACATACTGCGGCTGATGGAGGTTGTCTTGCAGCGCAATTTGGAGCACCCCGTTCTCCTTCAGCCAAGTGGCCATTCTGTCAGCGGTGAGGAAATCTTCCTCCGAGCTCTGAGGTGGAGGCTGAGGCTGCGGCTGCGGCTGTTGGCCTCCCTGACAAAAAGAGACGGACGCGATGACCCTGTTGACCTCGTTCAGCGCGCTCATCTTGCCACCAAATGAGGAAATTTGCAATTGCCTAAGAATCATCTTGAGCCGGAACATTTCCAGCTGTCGCACGTTCTCTTCTTGGCTTGGGATTGTGGAGGCCAAACACTTGAGAGACTTGACAATAGAAGAAAGAGCGTCGTTTTTGGACTCATTTTTCGCCTCTTTTTTCAGCTCTTCGTCGCTCAAAGACTCGAGGAACTTAGGAACGGCCTCAACAATGGGCAGGAGATAGGTGTTCACTGTGGCGGGTGTGAGTAGCTCAAAGCATTGGCCAAAAGGCCGTACAAGGGAGTGAATTAATGTCACATTGAGCCCGTTGTTTTTGTCACCCTTATTTTTGACAATGAACCGGTCCAGTAGCTTCTTAAATCCACCATGGTAGCCAAACCTTAATGAAAGAAAAACAAGTTCCATTAATTGGCACTATGATAATGGCATCTTAATATTCACTTATTTAGAGATGGGCATACCTATTAATAAGATCCACAAGCCACCCCTTGGGCATTCTGGAGTCAATACTTCGAGCGAAGGGCTCATCAATGGGGAACTCTGCATGTCTGGAGGCGTTGTACATGTGGAACTTGTTACTCGGATTCAAGACCAAGGGTAGGAGATCAAGTGTGGGAAACCAGTCATCCTCAAGCTTGAGAACACAGAGTTCAATCAGCCTCTCGCAGTTGCGCAAGATACATTTGTGGATGTCTAGCCTCCAACTGGACACAGCCTCGTCGGTCATGATTCTGGAGAATGACACGACGAGGCCATCTTTGTAGAATCTCATGCAAGGGTCGCATCGTTTGTCTGCGTGGTCGGCCTTTGCCAAACCGATAGCAGTGTCGAGAAGGACCTCGAGTTCACCTTTGGGCAATACTGGAATGACCCACCGAGGATTTGAAATGAGTTCTTCCAACTTTTGCAGCTTGGCCAGAGGGAAAGCTGCGATTAAGGCCTCAGGGTCAGGTTGCTGCTCTTGCTGCTGCAAAGGTTGCAGAGCAACATTTGGTTCTTCCGCTTGTTCAACAATTTGTTCTACGTCCTCGTTTCCGGCTGGGTCAACCTCAACTTTTGGGGTTCGTGATGGATTAGAGACTGTCATGCTGCTTGCCTTTTTTCTGCAAAAAACAAGAACAAAGATAAGCTTTTGGAACAGTGCCCAAAGAGCAATTTTGCCATTCATTAAAAACATTACGCTATGATGGCTCATCACGACCAGACGTCTAGAAGCTCTCAAAATAAACACTTTACAAATTTGGCACTTTATAAATGAGGCCTCACGTTTCCAATGAAAAAGAGCGAGCCATAATTGACCGACTTTTCAAAAATGTGATAACCGCAGTATGAATAACACGAATGACACTGCATTCGAACAGATACTAATTTGATAAGCGGCGAGATAAGATAGAAATAACAAATGATTAATTAGGAAAGGGCGAATTTTCAAGTTTACCTGGATGTAGAAGAAAAGCTAGCTTCACAAATATCAACGTCGAATTTCAACGATAACAACAAGTTCTTTCACTCTCATTCCGTCATTGTGACGAGAATGGGGCCGAAGAAAAAATAACTTTTTCAGCGAGTATTTTCGTCTAGTTTTCTCTAAAGGCGAAGATTTTTTTGAGTTGTCTTTTTGGGATTTTCTTTTCGCCATTACCGGATCGAGTTCACTCGGCCCAGTAAAACCACCCACGAGAGTTTTTAAGTTCCATCAATTTGACGAGAAAAACGTCGTCACCACAAAAATAAGCACATTTAAAGGTTTTTGATATACTCAATCACGCACGCAAAATCTATGCTAAAAATGCTGTTCAACGGCAAATTGTATGTTGGAGTGCCTTAAAAATACTGTACTTGCGCCAATACGGCCTGTCCCACTGACTCAGCCTAATTTAAGATCTTTTCCTCGTTATTCCTCAATTTTTACATGAAAATGCCACAATTAAATTCATTTATCATCTTAAATTGTAGAAAGTGATCAAATAAAATGAACCAGACCTGCAAACTTATCAAACTAAAAATTTCAATTGGTCGTAAATACAATTTCAAAGCGTTATTAGTGGAAATGATGAGAGTCCTTAATTAGCAGTCTATGATAACTCTAACGTCACAGCTGAGCTTGAAAAGAGCAAGTTTTTTTGAGGCAATTGTATGTAGGCTCATTATTATTTATTCTCCTCAGACTTTATAATTCGTAATAATCAGCAAAAAGAAGCATTGATAAAGTCCTTTTAATTGTTTTAAAATTGTAGTATATCGAAATATACGAATGTATGTTGGGTAATTGCTGTCAATTTGTGAAAGCTTCTTCGAACCAGCTTCAATTCGATCCGTTGAGCCAAATTTCATAACAAAAGTCTCTAAAAGAGCCAAACAAAGGAAAGGAAACGGCGCATTTCGAGGCCACCGACCTCGATCACAGCCTCTGTTTGATATCCTCAAGCATCAACACGGATCACGTGGTTAATGTTCAGAGCTTTTTGTGCCGTGTCAGCCATTATTCAAAATGGAAATCCTGTTGGCATTTTGAGCTGGAATTTTTCCCGCCGTTTTTCTTTCAATCATTTGGCGCGCCGGCGGCGCGAAGGTCCTCTGTTACAATTTGAGCAGCTCAAGTTTGAAATGTCCAAGCAAAAGTCCATAACGTAAGTTATTGCATTTTCAATTGTTTATGTGGCCTACTTGACTAAGCGTGACCGTTTTTTACAGGTCTTTTTTTGTTCCTCGGCAAAGCGTTTCATCGTCTGATGGAGGCAACGAAACTCCGTCGCCAGCTTTGAAGAACAAAGAAGTCTCTAAGGCTAAAAAGCCAAGGTAAATATTTGCTTTTATTTTCGTATTTTGTTAATTTTTGCTGTCTCATAATTAATTATACCTTTTTTATGATTTTAAATCAGATTTGAATTGAATTAACAAAGACTCTTTGTTTTAGCCCAAAGAAAGAAGAGACACCAAATTCGCCTTTAAGAGAGCCCAACAGAAAAGTAGGCGACAATGACTCCTCTCTTGATTCTCCAATCAAGAAGATGCCTAAAAGAAGGTCAAGAATTCAACTGGTGTCTTCGTCTGATGAGGACGAGGGCGAAAATAATTCTCCCAAACCAACAAAAGGTAACACTAACATGAAGCCTTTTATGCTCGACTTATCTCACACTTTTTTTTATCGTAGCCGCAGATCAAGAACTAAGCAAGGGAACCAAGCGAAAAAGCAGCCCTGTTGCAAAATCGGCCAAGAAGAGCAAAAAAGACGAAGATTCGAATGAAGACGAGCAGCCGAAAAAGAGGAAAACTCCCGCAAAGGTCAAAGTTGCTGAGCCCAAGCCAAAGAAAACTGCGAGTAAGGCACGAGCGAAGAAGGGAGCAGAAAAAGCCGCGATAAAGGCCGAGGAGCCAATGGAGGAAAGTATCTCTGATGAAACCGTGGAGCAGAAGACTCCTAAAAGGCGAAGCAATAAGGATAAGGAAGCAATCCCTAAGAAGGTAAAGAAATCAGCCAGTAAGGATAAAAGCCCAGAGAAAATCGTGGCAAGTCCCAAAAAAGAAGTTGTCAGTAGTCCTGAGCCTCAAAAAACGCCCAAATCTGAAGAGACGGTGAAAAAGGTCAATCCTTTTGCTGCAATGATGGGGAGTAGCAAAAAGAATAATGAGACTTCAGAAACTAATGGCTCAATGGAATACGAAGAGGTTGTCAAAAAGTCCCGGTATGATCCCATTGATGATGCCATTTGGAAGCGTGGCCAAAAAACGCCCTATTTGGCCTTCTCCAAAACTCTGCAGGCAATAGAGGCCACTTCAGGGCGACTGAAGACCATCGAAATTTTGTCAAACTACTTTAGGTCTGTGGTTGTCCTAAGCCCTGAAGATCTGCTTCCCTCAGTTTACATGTGTCTCAACCGGTTGGCTCCTGCTTATGAAGGCATTGAGCTTGGCATTGGCGAAACTTTGCTAATTAAGGCCATAGCCCAGACCACAGGTAGGTCGGTGGCACAAATCAAGGCTGATGCAGGCAAAAAAGGTGACCTTGGTATTGTGGCAGAAACCAGTCGAGGGAGTCAACGAACAATGTTTCAACCTGCTGCGTTAACGATCCCTGCGGTCTTTGAAAAATTAAAGGCCATCGCTGCCATGACGGGAAACCAATCTATGGGCAAAAAAGTGGAGAAAATCCAAGCTATGTTGGTGGCATGCAAGCAGTCTGAAGCCAGATATCTGATTAGATCTTTGGCTGGAAAATTGAGGATAGGTTTAGCTGAACAATCAGTTTTGCAAGCCCTAGCTCAGGCTTGTGTCATGACGCCGCCTTGTCAGGATTACCCGCCAAAAATCAGCGCCGCATTTAAGGACACAACTAGTGACAAGTTCAAGGAAGCCCTGGAGAAAGAAGCTCTGAAGCTCAAAACGGCCTATTGGTAAAAATGGCAATTTAATCCGATTTACCAATATGCTAATTTTCTGTACTATTTTTCAGTGAGTGTCCCTGCTACGACCAAGTGATTCCTGTGCTTTTGAGCGAGGGTATTGACGGAGTGGCTGAAAAGTGCAAACTGACCCCTGGCATCCCTTTGAAGCCCATGTTGGCTCATCCCACAAAAGGAGTACAAGATGTCCTGAATAGAATGGAAAATGCCAAATTCACTTGTGAGTGGAAATACGACGGGGAACGGGCTCAAATCCATTTACTTGAGGATGGCACCATACAGATTTACTCCCGAAATCAAGAGGACAACACGTCCAAATACCCAGACATTATTCAAAGGTTTTCCAATTGCAAATTGGACTCTGTCAAGTCATGTGTCTTGGACTCCGAGGCAGTCGCTTGGGACCGAGAGAAAAAGCAGATTCAGCCTTTCCAGGTTCTCTCGACGAGGAAACGAAAAGATGCAGCAGAATCTGAAATTAAGGTCCAAGTGGCCGTTTTTGGCTTTGACCTGCTATACCTTAATGGCGAAGCCTTGGTCCGAAAGCCTTTTATTGAACGACGAAAATTACTTCAGGAGCATTTCAAAGAAGTGGAGGGGGAATTTTTGTTCGCCAAATCTGCTGACCCACAAACCATGGAAGAAGTCCAGGAGCTTCTCGAGGAGTCTGTGAAAGGTAAAGAGAACACCATTATCTTTATTTTTCGAGTCTGAAGAAGAACTAAGAAGAAATACTAATGAGTAAAGTTGAATGCAATGGTGGATTATGATATGATGTTGTTTGCCCTCATAGCACCAGAGTATTCAGCTTATCTCGTTAGATTCTGGTCACGAGTCAAGGAAAGAAGACACAGAAGAAGTGGCCATTTTGGTTGGAATCGATCAGATCGGTAGCTCTGGCTCGGTGATGTGTTCATGCGTCATATCACAGCCTGAGTTACCTGACTGTCTTTCCTAAGGCTTCGCCTCGGCAATTACTGCTTGCCTAATTCAGCTCAGATGTCCAAGTTGCCCAGGGAATGCACAATGAAGTGCCTTTCTCTTTATTCAATTTGGACCTTCTTTCCCTTTGTTGTGTGTTTAAAACTTCGCAGCTTCTATTTCCTCCTTGGCTTTGCAAGAGAATTTTTGACTTTTTCCGCGAAGAAATTTTTTACGTGGCTTCAAATTAAAATTTTCGGCAAAAAGGCCTGGGCTCAACTTGCTCCCTAATTTGTTTGCATTCTTAACTTTTATCAGTTGAATGCACTTCTTTCGTTGCACTTGAGTTATTCTGAATAGCTGTCGGGCCTTTCGGACCTGATACCAGAAACTTGCTTTTGGAACCGAGTGTTGCTCTTTCGCAATATTCCCTCTAATGGCTCATTGCGTTTCATAAAGTAAACTGCTGCCAATTTCGTGAGTCACTCATAAAAAAGAAAGCCACGTTCTATAAGTTAAAATATTTTTTTTTTATTTCACGCAGAAAATTGCGAAGGCCTCATGGTAAAAACGCTAGACGTGGACGCCACTTACGAAATTGCAAAAAGGTCACATAATTGGCTCAAGCTCAAGAAAGACTACCTGGATGGAGTTGGAGACACCCTCGACGTGGTAGTTATGGGTGGGTACTTGGGAAAAGGCAAGAGAACCGGATCTTACGGTGGATACTTGCTGGCTTGCTACGATCCAGAAAACGAGGAGTACCAGTCGATTTGCAAAATTGGCACTGGGTTCTCTGACGATGACCTGGCTAAGCATTGGAAGTTCTTCCAGGACCACAAATTGGACAAGCCAAAAGCTTACTATGCTTTCGACTCGGGCCTGGAGCCGGATCATTGGTTTGAGCCAGTTCAAGTGTGGGAAATCAAGGCTGCCGACTTGTCCATATCTCCCGTTCATCGGGCAGGAGTTGGCATTGTTGATCCTGATCGTGGCATAAGTTTGCGGTTTCCCAGGTTTATTCGCATCCGGGATGACAAATCTCCAGAGGACGCGACGACCTCTCGACAGGTCGCAGATATGTACAACAGCCAGGAGCAAATCAAGAACCAAAATAATTCAAAGAAGCCTGCGAAGAATGATGATGACTTTGACTTTTAGAAATATATTTTTATATGGGAATGGGATCAACAATTGCTGACTTGAGGATCTTTTCCTCCATTTTTTGGGGTAAGATGCAGTTTCTCTACACGGAAATCTTATGTGATAGATGATTTATCCTGGTGTAGGTTAGTATTAATGTAACTGGTACAGCTCAGTTACAAAAGGATCTTGTTGAATGATTGATCTATCTATTGTCAGAGTCTGATCTTTTTGGCAGTTTTTTGACTGGAAAATTCACGAGAGATCCTTTCAAATCCTCTTCTGTCTTTGCAAACCCAGCAAAAAATAGGCGAAGAAAAAATCTGGCAATATCCAATATGTATGTAATTACATGGACTTATAGAAGTTTTGGTCTTGCTCAGAAAAGTTCGTGTATAGAAAGGGAGTTACAAGGAACTTTGATTCCTTCCAGTGTGTGCAGTGTTGACAACAGCCGTGCTTCCTCCCTCGTCATTACATCATCAAATAACCTAAAAACTTTTTCTTTTTGAAAAAACAACTTCTAGTGCACAAACGCTTCGTCTCTTTCGTGAAAAGAAAAATGGTGTCAGGAAGAAACTGGCCATGTGGAAAGTCCTGGTGTTGGGAGAAAGAAGGGAGAAATAATCAAACAGACAGCAATTATGTACTCAAGTGTAAAGGAAGCCTACTTATACCCATTTGAGTGAAATCTTCCAACTCTTACTTAACTACTTCACCTTATCACGTCCCTGCAAAGGCATCAAACAGGTCCCCACTTACTAAATGATGAGCATGTGCAGTTGGGAATCTGATATTTCTCAGGAAATCCCAAAGACTGTTGAAGCCTATAGGCCACACATCCATAAAGTACGACCAGAAAATTGAATTACCCACTCGTCCTTTTTTCTGCTATGACGGCCAATACTTCCTTCAAAAGCAAAAGTTACTCCTTTTAACGAAATGCTTGTAAGTGCAGTAAAGTTTCTACAAAGCAAGCCTGCGATTTTGATGTACAGCCTTTCTTGCGTCTCTATTTATTGTGCTGGAATATGAGCAAGAACTTCAATTGCAATTTTGCTATGTAAGCTGTCCCTTTTTCGGAACTCCTCAGCAATTTTGTTAATCATAGACACAATGAAAAATACCCTAGCTGTTTTAAAGGCATCAGCTCCGGCCAGATCTAAGAAACCAGAGGCCATCAAGGCGACCATGACTAAAATATAGCCATGTTGCTGCATGAATACGAGAGTGTTATAAAGCATTGCTTGTTGGGCCGTAAGCATAGCATATCCTCCTTTTCTTCCAGCTCTGGCAATTCCCCATGAAAAGGCCATCAACCCATTGGCAATATTTGACGATCCAAAGCCGAGCAATGTCAAAGTGGAGCCAGTGAGGTTCCTGGTTCTTTGTCCTATTCTGTAAATGCCTGATCCAAGGTGGTTAAGCGTCGCTCCTGTTCCCTTGCCAAAAAGACTCAGAGTTGATCCAGTCAGGTCTCTGGTCCCTTTTCCAATCTTGTACAGTCCTGATCCAAGGTGTGTGAAAGTTGCTCCAGTCCCTCGTCCAACCAAATCCAATGTTGATCCAGCCAGATTTTTGGTCCCTTGTCCAATCTTGTACAGCCCTGATCCAAGGTGTGTGAAAGTTGCTCCTGTGCCTCGTCCAACCAAATCCAAAGTGGATCCAGCCAGATTTTTGCTCCTTCGGCCTACTGAGGTTAGTCCTGCTCCTGCCAAGGAGAGGCTTGATCCAACGCCTTGGTGAAGTTTGTAAAATCGCCCTTCATGTGAAACGGGATCTTTGGAATAATCACGAATATCTCCTCCAAGATTTCCTTCATCATTTCCCTCCTCAATTTCAAAGTCTCCGTGATCTTGAATATTAGTTGGGACAAGGTAACCATCATCGTCTTCCATCACACCACCCATTATCCTGGAGAAAAGTCCTTGAGAAAAGAACCGATATCTTTTTGAATCTTGTCTGAGATTATAATCTTCTGATCCGCCGACAATCATAACTGTGCAAAATATCTGTCTGAAAATGATGAAGCCAGACAGAGTTAGAATGCTTCCAATGATCAAATCATCACTTGGAGTATCCGTGATGAGCTTCTTGTATCCGGCCAAGATCATAAGACCTGCAACGCCAGCCCAAACTCGGGATTTTGGCGAGAAAATTTCAACTATAATTTGCTTCATGTTTCTTCACAGAAAAAATTTAACGACTCGCTATTTCGCGCAAAAAAATATTCGAACGAAAATGATTATCTTTATAAAGGCCTTTAAAATCTTTTCTAATGAAAAATACTTTCTTTAAAAAATGTGTGCACAAATGAGGAAGATGCAGTATATGAGTGTTTCATCACATCGGGTGTAATAAAAAAAGTTCTTGCAGTATACGGTTATATGAAGAAGTGGCTCGATAAAAAGTTAGATGAAAGGTGTAGAGCCAGAAATTGAGTTTGACGGTAGAGGAAACGCACAGCGGCTCATTTTTTCCCTTTGAAATACCTGAATAACACAAATGGTTGAAAACTTTTCAACTGGTAAACTGCTGAATGTATAAAGCTTACGCCATACTTCTAGGCGGGCAAGATCACAAAATACCATGCATTTTTTCAATGGTGTGTTACGTTGATTAAGTGATCAAAGTAGCATCGTCAAGATCAAAGTAGCAGATAGTATAAATTACACCAGAAAAAGCTAGAGTTCGCTGAATAATTTTGAAAGAATTCTGAAGAAAGCACTCGAAAGAATGTACTATGAACGTCGCGAAAGTGCATTTCGCGCATATTTCATCTCAATTTATGCTCGATCTGTCCCGTGGGAGGGTTTTTCGAGTGAAGAATATTGTGGCAATTGATCACGATTTCGTGAGGCTCATTTTTTGAGTCAGCCGAGACCTCGGCCTCCTCGAGGTTGCTGGAGCCAGCTAGTTTTGAGCGCTTTTGCAGCCTCAGCCTTTCCAGTTGGTGTTGGAGGTCGTCCTCAGCAAGAAGACTTGACTAAACCGTGCTCGCGCTACTGCCTAAAGCTGCCGATCTCTCCTTATATGTTATTAGGCCAGCAGTATTCACTTGTAGCCTCACTAAAGATGACATCTGTGTGGAAATGATAAAACAACAGCAAGAAGAATGAAGAATCCCGCCCTAATTCTCATGCTGCAGTTGCTGCTGGCCTCGAAAAAGCTGGTGACACAGGGACTGGATTTGAATCGAAGTTCGGGCAGCAGACAGGTAATTTTTCACCATATCTGTCATACCGAGTTTCTTCTTCGCACTTACTACTACATGGGCTTGTAAGAAAAAGCCCAGATTCCTCTGCTGCTGGCATCTCACCACACCGCACCAATTAGTGACCTGAATGAGCACAAAAAATGCACCGCTCTACTTTGCACTCTGTGGGGTTATTATAAACTTTCCAGAGCTCGGGTAATTTTGACCCCTGATTTCAATTTATATATAAGTTGCCCGGCTAGCTCAGTTGGTAGAGCACGAGGCCTTTAACCTCGGGGTCGTTGGTTCAAGTCCATCGTTGGGTGTTTTTTTTTACACAATCAGAATGCTACTTAGCATTCATATCTTTATGTGAGAATCTCGTAAGCCCCATTTGCATGTTGTAGAAATCTTTGTTCAGAAATGGCGTTCTGTGACTTTCGAAATTAGCATAGCTGATAAGCTGTCCGAAGTTTGCTCCCAACTTTTGTCCTCTTTTTTTTTCCAGCCCTACACAAAACCTTCCTCAAATGGTGGCCAAGAAATCAATCTAGGCTTGATCGTTCCCCATTCCACATTTAATGAAAGGGAATACACCAAAGCTGTGGGCAGGAGCCTGGGTGAGATCCAAAAATCCAAACGTGAATTGTCTGCTTTTTTCAAAACCTTCACATTCACCAAGAGCCAAGTCCACAGGATCATGATGAAGGTCAATCCCAGTCCTACAGGTATTTCCCTTTCAGCTATCTGTTATTGGTAATTGGATCAAAGGCAATAAGTTGTCTCAGGTGGTTACAACAACTCGGAAGCTTTTCTTACATGATTGCTAGGAAAAGCTCAAGCAATCTAGCTGATTTTGTGTAATTTATTCTGTCTGCATTATGTGCTGAAGGATCAAACTTCGAGCCCTGCAAGTGAGCTAGCTCTTCTATAGAAAAATTCACTTAGCGGATAATTGCTTGTTAAATATACACGCTAAGCAGCTTTTTGAAGTACCTGTTCTTCTTCTTTTTTATCGAAAAAACATCATAATAATGCTTTCTTAAATCCACGCTAAGTAAGTGAATTGAAGATGTTCTTTAGGCGTCGCGTTACCATTTTCTATGACATTTATATACATGAAGTTTAATTACTTAAGCCGTAACCTCCAAAATTGGTTGATGCTCAATGCAGTAGGTCGGGAAATATGGATACAAAAAAACTTGAGTGGATTTCCTTGTTCACGCAGTAATTTTAACTGCAGGGAGTAGCTATACTACCTACTTATATTTATTTGGTGCCAGAATGCACAGTATAGCAATGATGCATCTAGGATAAATGTATCAGGCACAGGAAGCTTTGTGATATAGTCATCACCAAGGGATTGTTTGATGTTAAGAACAATTAATTGCTTTTGGTAGATAAAGTATGCAACGCAGATGAACTGGGCTGCTCGTTTAATTTTTGGGGCTTTCTCTTTTTTGCTTGTTTGCTACATTTTACAAGGCTTTGGAGGAATGCATGACTTTTCTTTGAAAGGCATCATTGAAAATGGAGGAGCATGAAGCTGCTGGCTCTTTTCTTCGCAAATGGACTTTTCTCATCTTCTAAAGCTGGCTGCGGTGTTAAATTGCGCGAGACATTTAAATGTCAGCCAAAAATTGTTCCCTTTTCGAGACAGCTTTGCAAAACCCATGAAAATTGTCATCTTCCTTTGCTAGTTAATTTTTTGGAAAAGAAAAAACGTCGAATTTGGTTTTTAGGCCATTTTCTACAATTTAAATGTAAAAATCTTTCCAATGCAGCTTATATTAGCCATTCAAATTGTTGACTATTATGTGACATTTCTATCTTAAATAATCCTCCTTAATAGCTAGGAAAAAAAATGCTAGTTTTTGAGAAAAAAAGCGAAAAGCGGTCGCTTGACTTTGAATATTGAACCATCAACAGAAGTATTACGATTTTGTAAACAAATGGAGTTATGTAAACACGGCACGATTTGCCATTTTTTGGTGGTGAAAATGGAAGGATGTAAAGTTGTAGGACATGAAAAAATTGCTGACTTTTTTCGCTCAGCCTCAGACCCCATTTAAGAAGTGAGTCCCTGAAGATCAACCGAGCTTTATGTGCAGTATATGTAGTTGACAGTCATTTTTTAAAAGGCTTTTTTCGGTGCTAGGCAAATTTTTAACTTTTTTCCTGATGTCAGCACATATAATTGGAAGCTTTCAGGTGTAATTTATATTTTCCCAGCTACATGCTGTTGCACTTTTCCATCAAGCAATGTTTATTGAATGCAAAGAGCCTGCTTGGCAAACATTTCAATTTTTCAGCCTGAAATGACCTTTCACTTTTATGGCTTGCGTAAACTACCACACAGCCCAGCAGCCATTTTCCTCAAGACTTTTACCCTCTCTTTTCTTGGAGATTTTGAATTCACTCTCCTCATGTGGAACATGGAAGGCATTGTGTGTACATAGGGCACTATAAAGGCTGCTCTCAGCCCTTTACTAAAGTAGTTGTACATGTCAGATAATGGACCCAAAAAAAGTTTTGAAAGCCTAGCTTGCAGGTAAAAAGTATTCAGCCATGGGAAACTATAAGCAATGCTGATACACACAAAAAATGGGCTCATGTGTGTCCTGTTCCAAGGGAAACTGAGAGAATTCTCCACTTGCTTAATGTATGCATTCTTGTATGACCTGGAATGCTAAGAGCAAAAATTAATGAGCTTTACAACACCCTTAGTGGCCATTAAGAGGTTCTCATTTCTCTTCTAAAAATGCTGGTTCTCGAGCTCTTTCTTTACGTATCTTGCTGGTTAGTACATAGAAGCATCCTTTTGCTACAATTGATTCAAAAAACTTGCCAGCAATTCTTGGTGTAGTATTTATTTACTCTCCTTTTTCCTTTGCAGAGATTCTCAACAACCTTTGTGAAGATTTTTTGTCCAAAAACGTGACCACCATTTTGTACCTGACCAACAGTGAGCTTTTTGGTCGATCAACAGCTTCTTCACAATATTTCCTTCAGTTGGCGAGCTACTTGGGCATCCCTGTGATTGCATGGAATGCTGACAATTCAGGATTAGAGCGCAGGGTAAGTGACACCAATGCTTTTCACACTTCACACGCTTTTTTCGAAGATTGCCTTGGCTTTCATAAGCTAATTATACGACGTGGATCACTATTATAGAAAAAATCGTGCCAGCAGCAGAAGCACTCTCGTTTTGAATACTATATGCTTTAACTCCAAATAGCACTCTAGCTTAGAAAGCCATTGACTCATAACGTTGTGCTACCACATACAGTTCGAGAGCAGCTGTAGAGCAATGGCAGCTTCGACTTAAGAACCATGTAAATGAACACAACTCAATTGCCATGTGATGCTCATAACAAATTCATGCCAACCCAACTGTGTCTTTGGCTTTTAACAGCTTTCATAATGAGCTTTGCTATCTAAACCACAGCTTTCACCACATTGCTTCATAGCAGAAAACACATCATTATTGTATGATTTCCTGGAAATGGCCATACTTTGCAGAAACTGCCTCTTTTTGTACAGAAGCAAGGTTTTGTGACTCTGCTGCTTGGTTCTGTTCCGCTTCGCCTTGACATTTCTTTATACTACTGCTGCATAGTCAGTTAATGGACACTATTGCTACATCATTTTTCTGCCTTTTTCTTTTCCAGGATAAGGTCAGTCTGTTTTTTAGCTTAACAAAACTGTAATTATATACCAAGCTCTGTTGTACTACTACCCTACTTCTAGCTGTGTTTTTGCATTAACTAGCTGTGCCAAATTCTGCATTGACAATACACTAATATGTTTATTGGCAAGTGCAAAGTACATTTGGCTCCTCATCAAATTGGCCAGGAAGTTGAAACAAAAGCAATCACCAGAATTTGGCACATAATACATATTTATAATAATAAGTACATCTGCTTACTCTCAACTCTTCAACTTTAAACCAGATAAAAATCAGGGGGAGGAGAGAGGCCAGAAATTTCAGGAAATAAAAGCCTGAGCATGACTTTTTAGCAAGAAAAATAATTTCTGCCTGATATCGTCTCTTTTTAAAAAAGCTATTCTGAAAACCAAAATTCATTCTTCCTCGTAATCAACAACAAAAACAATGGGGTCTGATTTATTAATTCACGTTTACCCTATACGTACATGTCATCCTTTCCCTTTAGCTGTATTATTTGTATTGCATCATTTCACCCCAGCACAAATGTATGTTTTTTCCATTATTATTTCAGTCACAAGCTCGGCTTCAGCTCCAATTGGCCCCGAGTTTAGAGCATCAAGTTGCTGCCATGTTGTCCATTCTGGCCAGATACAATTGGCAACAATTCTCGGTTGTCACCAGCGAAATTGCAGGACACGACGACTTTGTGCAGGCCGTCAGAGATAGGGTTGCAATAATGAAAAGCCAGGAGATTTTCAGGTAAACGCAAACTTATGATAACATTTGCAGGCTTTTGAACCTTAATGGACCGTGCGCGCATCATCTGCTGCAAACAAACGGGAAATTTCCGAGTACAAAAGTTGGTGCATTTTCCAATTTTTCCACCCAAAGTGTGCGATGATTAATGGCATTTCTGGCAGAATTGGGAGAATGCTAACGCCTGGCTCATACACTACAAGTATGGGACGTTGTTGGTATATCATAGCAGTATAGTTGATCAAAGTGTGCTATAGTAAATAGTTTATGCTGCGGCATTACTTAGCAAGATGAGTGCATAATTCAGTGGTATATGAGCTCGATAAATGTTTGATTACAGCAGCTGTTTTCCTCGTGGAAAAAATGCTTTTTTTGACGCCATCATTGATGGTGTCTGTGTAATGCTGGCCCATGTATTGCGTTACAAAAAACAACGAGGATCAAAAATAGCAGCTACATGCTTAATGTGAGTACTGAAACCAGTCATTTTGCAACTTTGCTTTTATCATAGTATTTCTGGCTGAGTGCTCCACAGATTTCATTATGTTCATATGTAATGATTCAATTATCCTGACTTGGTTATGCTCAGGCAAAAATTGGTCGTACCCATAGGGTGTTGTTAATGCAATCACCAAGATTACTCGAAAATCCTCGCAGATTATCTAGGCTTTCGCGTTAACCAAAAAATGCCCCTTCTCCTGATCTGCATTTTCATGCTGGAAATCTTGAAAAAAGCACCAGAGCGTATGATGCAAAGGATATGCAATTATTCAGGTACATGCTGTCCAAACTCGCAGCTGGAGCCTAATCTATTATGGGACACTCAAGTACTACAGCATGTTTTCTGTAAGAAAGTATTTCCCCTTCTTTTTCGTCTTCAAGCTTTCGCATTCAAATGGAGGTGAAAGTCTCATCTCGTGAAGACTTGCGCGAGCTGGAAATGTCCGAGACGAGAATTTTGCTCCTCTACTCAACGAGACACGAAGGTAACGACATAATGAAGTGGGCTGAGGAAGCTGGATTAACCGGTCATAGCTACGTCTGGATTGCAACTCAAAGTGTCATTGGTGAAAGCAAGGAAGCTCCGGCAAACTTTCCTGCAGGGATGCTTGGTTAGTTTCGCCCCGCAAAATTAAGCCGAATTAACTTTATAGTTTATGTACGTTGCAGGCGTGAGCTTTGACACTTCGTTGAATAACCTGTTTTCCCAAATATCCTCCGCAATGATGGTGTTTGTGCATGGTGCTGAAGCATTTATAAATGAGGGCTCGATCACACCTCAATCTCTGGTGCCAAATTTGTCTTGTGACTCTGCTAGTGATCAACAAGACTCCCAAGAGACCCGATGGACCTTGGGAGAGACTTTTCACAAGTATGTATCTAGACTTGGTAGGCAAAAAGCATTTGCACTAGTTAAGCACGTTGATGATAGTAGTTGCTTCTACTTTATCCTCAATGTGGCTATAAATTCAGTCTTATGTCGTTAGATATTTGAGAAATGTGACCATTGCTCAGGATGATGGCAAACCAGACATTGCTTTCTCCTCTGATGGGACGCTCAAGTCTGTGGAGCTGAAAATCATGAACCTGCGCCCTGATGGAAGGTCCAATCAGGACCTGGTTTGGGAAGAGGTAAAGCTATTTATTTAAAAGCAAGGGTGATTTATGTGAAACTATTCACCCTTGAGCGAACTCCCATTTTTCCTTTCATCATGAAATGGCCTTTGTTGCTCACAGACACATTTCCCCAGAAATGCTCAGTTCATTTATTGGGTCATTGTAGATCCTAGCCAGATTCTGCAGTTAGCTGCTGTACGCTATACATGCAAATTCATGCTAGACACAATAACCAACATTTGGTTAAGTGGAGTCCTCGTATAGTAATGTTAGTTGTCTTGCTGCATAAAAGCCGAAATTGCAAAGTGATCCTTGATCATTTGACCCCATAGCGAGTATCATTTAAGCCTTTTTTGTTCTCTCACAAAAACAGATCGGAGTATGGCAAAGCTACCAACTTGATAACAATGGTCTGGACATCAAAGACATAGTTTGGCCAGGGCAAAGTCACGTTCCTCCCCAAGGAGTCCCTGAGAAATTCCATCTCACAGTGGCCTTCCTCGAAGAGCCTCCGTTTGTCAACCTTGCCCCTCCAGATCCGGTTTCAGGCAGATGTAATGTTGACCGAGGTGTGCCGTGTAAAGTGCCCAAATCTATGGAATTTCCTGCCCCCGAGTGAGTTCTGCATAGAGTACCTAATAAGATCAAAGTAGAACTAGGATTGGGAATCGGCTTTTCACGTCATCTGCTCCTTTCTGCAAGTGGCTCAATTAAGTAATGCTCATGTCCAAGCACAACCGAAAAAGGCTCTGGCCTTGATCTTAATAATCGCTTATAACTCACAGCATTCTTATTATGCATTAGTGTGCATAATTTATGCGACAGGTTTAGCATAATTTCATTTGTTTTTAAACCAGTGGCCGTAATTCAAGAGAGTGCGTATTTTTTTAGGGCCCATTTTCCCTGAAATAGTCTAGTGCTGTTAATGCTCTCGAGCAAAGACTGTAAAGAATAAATCTTACGTAATGGCGGAGTGCAAATAAAAGAATTATTTACGATGCATTTATTCCTCGAATTTATGAGTAACTCGGTTAGAGCAGGGAGCAGCAGAAAGTTTTTCTCGCATGGACTTAGTATTTCGATCCTCTTTTGTTTACTAAGAAACACGAATTTTTCCCGTAAAAAAAGAATGCGAATCTGCCGAATCACGCTAGTGAAAAAAGACGGAGAAAAATCAAACTGGTTGCCAAGAGAGCATGTAGCAGAAGACAATCTTGGCAAATTGAAGCTTGCTCGCTGCAAACGCTCATTTATTTTGAGCCAGCTTGACCTCATCTTCATATACTTTCTCCGCTCTATTCTCTGAGTCTGCAAATGACGCCATCTCCCTGATTAGGCCCTTGTGAGATGAGGTGGCCCATTTATTCTTGAAAAATACTCCTTCATACGTATATAATTGCACCTCATTTTTCTTTTCTAGGACAACCACACTGGGTCCCAATGCCACTGCATCAAAGCCACATGATGTCATGTGCTGTTCAGGCTTTTGCATCGATTTGCTTGCCAAATTCGCAGATGATCTCCAATTTGAATATGATCTCGTTCGAGTCGAAGATCCTAAATGGGGGGTGCTGAAGGTGAATTTTATGTGCACTCGGGTGTGTGAATAATGTGCGAAGCTTCATTAGCCTTGATTCATGCCTAGCTGTTGTAGCTTGAGCTTCACGAGCCTTTCCTCAGCTAAGATGAAGCAAGGTCGAATTTAGCGGAATTCGGTTTCATCCAGAAATGCATTGGATCCACGTGAGGACGAGCTCACATATTTAAAGCTAATCTATCCCCTAGAATGGTAAATGGAACGGTCTCATGGGGGAGTTGGTGGCAAAAAAATTCGACATGGTGCTCACTTCACTGAAGGTCAATGCTGAACGTGAGGCTGCAGTTGACTTCACGTCGCCGTTTCTCGAGTCAGGCACCACCATTTTGGTTGCCAAGCGAACTGGAATCATTTCTCCCACTGCCTTTCTAGGTATACATTCCACATGTGTAACTAATCCTTTACAGCCATTCAGGGAGGGGCCATTGATGTGGTCTAGATGTTTCAAGAAAAGGGATACTTTTGGTTGGTGAAAGCTCAGGAATGACTAGCTTGGAGCTCGAGGCCAGAATTTTGCCTCGTCACAATGACAAAGGATTCTTTTTATTGGCCAGAGTGCTGCTCATTTACGGGCAAAAAATTCTCGTTTTTCCTCTTACTTAGATAGAGTTGGTTCATTGGAGAAATCAATTTTCAATTTGGTTCATGCTTGCAGAAAAAGTGGGGAAACTTTTCATTCCTGGCTACAGCTTCTATTTGGCACACGAACACTAGCAGAGGAAAAGTCTCGCACATACTTTCGAGAGGCTAGCTGCACTCTTGTTTTTAATGCCTTTGTGAGAGTTTTCCATTTTTAGCTAATTATAATGCCTTCAAAAATAGCTAATGATCTTTATGGCGTCTTTTGTTTTCCATTCGTTAACGAGATAATTATGTGTCTGAGGTCTTAAAGCCACACAAATGGAAGCTATATTCATTTTTGCTGCTTTCCAATCTCAAGTTGAAAAGAAAGATGGCCGACGTGCCCCCAAAGGATTCTTTCTTCTGTCTTCTTGCAAACAATATTCTCTTGTGGAATGTTTCACATCAAAAACGATAAAGTTAGAGGCCAATTGTGCCCCACTATTGCAGAGCAAAAAATGGCCCGAAACAGATTAACTTGAAGTCAAACTACAGCTATTTTTTCTGATTCCATCATGACTGATTAATTGCAGCCCTTTTTGTTAATAGCTTTTGTGAGCTATAAAGTGTGAGAGAACTACATAAAAAGTTCAGCTATGTTGCCATTAGGTCAAAAGAAAGCTGCTTTTATTGTAGGAGACGATGATACGAGTATTGCTTTGCGGTAGCAAAGTAATTCAGCAGCAGATTCTTATGGGGACGACATTCCTTACTTGGTAAAACAAAAGCTTGAGATTTGTTTTTCTAAGAATAAGCTTCACTTAACAAACGAGTGCCATTTTTTTGCTGAACAATGCTAGGAATGTGTAGCCTACATAAGTGATATGGGCTCTGACAGTGCAATACCTTATAACAAATATCCCATAAATGTCATAGTCAGTTTGCATCAAATATTGGACCATTTTTTTAGGAAGATGAAAATTGCCGGCCCACTCATTTCCATTTTGAAAACTGAACTTGGTTGTTTGTGCCAAAGTTTTGCCCATTTTTTGAAGGAAGTTGCAGAAGTTCAAAGGAACCCATAGTTACAAAAACATGCTGCTTGCTGATGGTGTAGGATATTCTCCATATCTTGAGAATGGCTCATTATCTTCCGCGTCTTTGATCGTGGCTTGGTTACGGTTGTTATCGGTTCTTATTTACTGACATCGCAACCTCGTCAGTAAATAAGAACCGATAACAACCGCAACCATGCTACGATCAAAGACGCGGAAGATAATGAGCCAATATGTAAAAATAGATCCCGAGTTCAACACCGATGATGTTGATGACTAGTGAGCCTTAATAGACATACTGTGTATTATCTCTGCTTTTTTCACTTTCTTTGCCTTTTATTGTAATGGCCTCGCGACGATATGTACAATACAAATGGGTGCGATGATTGCATCTCGTCGAATAATGTTTCTTCAGGCAATGGCAGCTGCATGCACCGATATGTATAGCATTATATTATATGGATATGTCAAGGTGTTTCCCATTTATTCCACTTATGGGAAATAACGTTGACATTCCCTCTAATTAGAGCCGAGATGAGGAGAGGAGGAAAGTTGCCAGGATTGTTATTATGCTTTGGGTTTGAAAAGTGAGGCCATAGGACTGTAGGCATGTTTGCTGTCCATTTTTTGTGTGGTCAACATTGAGGAGGATATTGTATGTCTCTTTCTCAAAAAGAAAAGTTGATAGATTAGGCCATAGACTATTCAAGGAGGTTGTGCTCATTTTGAGTGGGTAAAATGCTTCCTTTAGGTTGGGTACTACTCAATTCTTTGACAGCAAAAAGCCTTTGATCAGGCTGCTCAAACTTCTCCTCCTTCTTTGCATAGAGTAATTTGGCCCATTTGAAATTCGGTTTTTATGGGCCCGAGGATGGCTCGTATATCTTGCTATATGCACTTTAAAGAGGCTGTTGATTCCCTTTTTCAGAGCCCTTCGACGCTGCCTCGTGGCTGCTGGTTGGACTTGCAGCCGTGCAAATCTCAGCATTTTCGATATTTCTGTTCGAATGGCTAAGCCCTGCTGGCTATGACATGAAGGTAAAGATGGAGGATTTTTTGCCAGATGTTTTTTGGAGGTAGTTTTGGTGGAATCAGCCATCAATCAGGCTCACTTCACTGAATCAGCTTTGCTTTATTTGGTGCTTTCATTACTGCGAAAAAACGCGAGTAGTATATATCCTCTCTATATATGAAGCCTATTTTTGTTATTTCAGACTGCCCCGAGCCCTGAGCACAAATTCTCCTTATTCAGGACTTACTGGCTGGTATGGGCTTTGTTGTTTCAAGCTCCGGTCAACATGGATTGTCCAAGAGCCTTCACCGCAAGGTTTATGGCTTCTGTGTGGGCCTTGTTTGCGGTCGTTTTTCTTGCCATCTACACAGCTTCGCTGGCGTCTTTCATGATTACGCGCGAGGAATGGGATAATTTTATTGGACTGGATGACCACAGGGTGAGGCCACTTAATAAATCCGGAGCAATAAATAGACCATCTTTTTAATTGCGCACAACATACTGAGCATGCTTAAAAGTAATTTATTCAGCTCTCCAATCCACAAACTGTGAAACCTTCGCTGAGATTTGGTACCGTGCCCTGGACGCACACTGAGGAAGTGATACGCAGAAAGTTCCCAGATATGCACTTGCACATGAGGTCGTTCAACAAGATGAACGTGATGGAGGGCATATCTGCTGTGAAACGAGGGTAAGCCAACTAACTATTATAGATATGGTTAAAGCCATAGTTATAATTTCAATTTTAAGGGAATTGGATGCTTTCGTGTATGATGCCACCGTATTGGAATACTTAGTTGCTCAAGACGAGGAATGCAAATTGCTCACAGTTGGTGCTTGGCATGCGATGACTGGTTATGGAGCAGCATTTCCCAGAAACTCCAAGCATTTCCACAATTTCAATAGGAAAATCATGGATTACAGCGAGAACGGTAGTAGCAATTCGAGAGCAAAAAGGTGGAGATGATTGATGTCATTTTGATTGCAGGTGATTTGGAGCGACTTCGTCGATTCTGGCTGACGGGCACGTGCAATCCCAAAAAGGAGGAGAAAAAGGCCAGTGAGCCTCTGGCCCCTGAGCAATTTCTGTCAGCCTTCTTCCTTTTATTATGTGGGATCCTTTTGGCCGTCGGCCTTATGGGCATCGAGCATGGCTACGTCAAGTGGATTCGTGGCGGCGTTGTCAAAACGGATCAAGCTGGCTGCTGCGCGCTTGTCAGCATCGTAAGCAATCGGAGACCTTGAGCCTCATATGCGTCAATTTATGTGATTACTTCAGAGTGTGGGCAAAACGTTGAACTTTCGGGGCACCGTGTTCGAGGCCTCGGAGATGCTCAAAAATCACCGTTGCAAAGACCCCATTTGTGACACTCATCTGTGGAAAGTCAAGCATGAATTGGATATGGCGAAATTGAAAATGAGGTCGCTCGAGGCTGAATTGATTTCGAAGGGCATCACTCCGGCCACCGCAGCCCTGGAGGATTCTTCCATTTTTGATGACGACGACCAAAATCCTGAGTTGGAGCGCGAGAACGAGGAGGAGGACATATTGTCGCAAAACGAGTGAGTAGCTATAAAACTCGTAGTGCTTCAAAGGTTGCGAGAGTAGATACAGTCAAGTTCCCTCTTTTCCCCCATCTTATGATTCCCTGGCTATATGCTGCAGTAGCCCGGTATACATATGTGATTTGAAAGTTTTAATTAGAACCTAATCCCCCTCTTTGGTTAACTAATCACTTTAGTAGCTATCCGTCTTGGCAGAGCACACCAAGTTTCGTCTACATATCATTTTTCTGTCTTACCTCTCCTCATAATGATTATTGGGCAGTTTGGCATGGAAAAAAAGCAGATTGCTCCTACTACCATGGATAGCTTCCAAGTGCCGATTCATTGCCAAACCAGACGAGAGCTATGGGCAAAAATTCCATTTCAAGACGTAAGTAAACTAAGCCTCTTTTCACCGCCACATTGTTGCGCTCTGTGGATTTTTCGCCTTCTTCTCTCTTCCATTTTTACTTTTTTTTTGCTGTCTGTGTGCATGATGGTCCGTCCTAGAGTCAGGAAAAGTTGTAGTACGTGTTTTTCCCTCCTCCCCAAGACGACGAGTATAGCTTTAGTATACCAGTTGTAGTGGGATATATACTACCACTACAAGTAAGAATAAAAAAGTAAGGCTGGAAAGTTGAGGCAAAGAAAAGTTGGCATCATCTGAGTCTCACTTCCAAAAACGACAAATTGCGCTATCACTACTATACTCCTTCTTGTCTGTATTGTGCTGCTGTAGTACAAGCAAGCTTTTCCTGGTAAAAACCAAGTGGCCTTTTCACAACACTACTGCCGTACATGTCATTTTTTCCCTGACAGCATCCAATGCTTGTTGTCGTCGTTTAGGCTCCTCCTGACAAAAAGGAGACTTTTATAAGGAGTACTTCGTGTGGAATGTTGCCTGATCGTGCGCATACGTACTTGCAAAGTTGGCACCAAACAAAAAGTTGGACAATTGCCTCAAGACTGCAAAACCTATTCTTAGCGGCTAGTCTAATTGATACATGGCTAAAGTTAGGATAAGAATGTTTTTCTCCTGCAATATAACATATACAGCAGAAAGTGTCTAGTCTTTTTTACAGAAGCCATAAAACTTGTTGACCACCAAACTGTAAATCCTGTGCGTCGCCCAGCTGTCTGTATTTGTAGTATCTTACACTTAGTGCAAAAGATGCCGAAATGCCATAGTTTTGAGGATACTGAAAACTCTCATTTATCTCCGTGCACGATCGCTGCAGTTGACATATTCTTCGGTATAATCTGCAGTAAAGGCTGTTAACAATGGGTAATTTGAAGGACGACAAAAAAGGCAGGCATGTCTGCAAAGCTCCTGTGCTGCTCAGTGTAGCATCCAGTGATTGCTCATGTGGAGGGAAGTCATGTCCGTTTTTTCACCAGCCTCCTTTTGTGAGGACGAAGAACCAGACTCTAATTCCTTGTGGATAATGATTTTCTCAATCTGGCAAGCTACCCAAGGAGCACGCTATGCATTGTAGCCGTAAAAGTCTGCTGCTGCTTCTTTTGGCGAAAGTTTTTATTTGTGGCCTTCTCCGGCGGCAGCAGCAGCAGCTTTTGCAACTGTGATACTACTCTTTTTGTCTTTTCATTCGCGAGCATTGCGGCTGCTTGAGGAAGTTTTCTGCTGTGCCTCCACAAAGGCCATCTTGGCCTTCAATACTTCTCCTCGGAAGCTGTAGCATACATAGTGCGGCAATATATACCGAAAACAGTAGATTAAATGAAGAGGTGGATAGTGCCCATGTTTGCTGATAAATCCTTTTTCATTTTGCGGTAGGACTCAAATTTCGTCGAGAGGCATCGTCGCTGAGGAGGAACAACAACAAAGTGCTTCTTCCACTTCAACTCGAGGCCAGCTGGCCTCCACTTCTCCTATGGCTACTGAGGCTGCTCCCACGTCTGAGGTATGTGAGGCTCAAGGCCTGCTGCCGTGGCCACAAAGTGGGATATATATTTCTTTCGATTTTCAGCAAGCTCCTCTTCGGCTTCGAGTGGTGGTCCAGCACGGCGGCCCTCCTCCAAGAATCATTTCCAATCACTTTCGTCATCGTCGTCATGGTCATGGACATCACCACCATCATCATCATCATCCTCCGAGAGATTTACAACAACGAGTGGCGGCGGCCGTTGGAGAGGTCGCAGAAATTGAAACAGTTTTATGATCTCATTCTCGTCAGCTGTGATAGACATATACACGACTAAAGTTTTATTTGCTCACAATACAGTGAAAAGCACATTTAATTCCTTGTGTGTAAAAGCTACAATACTCTTTTAACCCTCAATTATTATAGTACACGCTCGTGACGTCACTCCTAGTCGAGCTCCCTGGAAGCGTTGCGAGTGTTGCGAATGAGCTTACTGATTCGAGCCACATCTGCAAAAAAGCATGAAGTACAAGGTGAAATGCTATCAAAGGGGCGGCGGTCCATTTGTCCAGTCAAGTGAAATTGTCCTCAACTCGTGAATCACTGAGCTCGCAGACTGGTTAAAAAAGCTTCGTTGTGGCTGCGAGGAGTAAGGGCACGTGTTGTTACTGCTGAATACTCTGTACGTCAACAAGGCAACGAAGACCAAAGCTGCCATGCAGGCAATTAGCAGGGGAAACGAGGGCCGATTAACCCTCGCAAATGCAATTGGCTTCTTGGCCTCGATGAGGTCGGTGGGTAGTGCTTTTGGGCTGCTGTAGACCACGAGGAGACGATCTGCAAGGAATTTGTCACACAGCTGGACAAATGGACCAAAAATGAGGCTCATTTGAGCACGAGCCAAATTTGACGACGAGCCAAATCGACCACAGTTGACGGCGAATTAGCTATACCTTTGAGGGCTTCCACACGGAGGCTGGAGTCGTCCTCCTTCCACGCAGCCTCAGTATTGATCAGGAGTCGGTATTGCCAACCTGAGGTCAGCTGGTCGGGCGTCCTCAACTCTTCGTCCTCTTCGTCCTCCTCGGAGCTGCTACTTGACGAGGAGCTGCTGCTGCTGCTGGTGCTGATGCTTCGCTTGCTCTCAATCTTGTTGCGGATCCATGCATAATTGTTGCCAATGTTGGGCCCAATCAGCCAGCTGCGTTCGGCCTTCTTGAAGAATAAGTACATTTCGCCATTGTCCAATTTGTAGGCTGGACGCCCATCGTGGCTGCCCATCGACCTATAGACGCCAATGCAGGCGGATTGGTGCTCCAAGGCTTGACCTTCTGAGTATAATATGACAGTGTATCCTCCTGGGAAAAAATGGGAAAGAAAATTAATTCTCGCGTGTAGAGTTGGCAGAATTGACTGCCAAGAGCAACAAGATACCATAGAAAATGATGAGAAGCCAAAAGTTCCCGATTCTGCGCATATGTGTAATGTAATATAATGTGCGCAAATTCTGCAAGAAATCTTGCGACTGCAACGATGACTCGGCAAAAAAGAAGAGGGCCACTATAAATTAGTTCAGGATGTTGCAGCTCTCTAATGTATTCAAGAGGCCTCAAATGTATTTACTTCTTAGAGGGATTTTTTTTTGCATTTCAACCAGCTGCCCTGCTTGGCATGATTTTTTCAGACACTTTTCTCATTTGCCAGCATTCTTCGGTGGTCTTAGGAATTCTGGCTCCACATTTTTTGTCCTTGAAAGGTCACACAGACAGAAGCAGCAGCGCTAGTAAGGTTGCTGATGCCAGCCATGGTGGCCAAAATTAGCCGGTTTTTTGCGACGTGCTCTAGCTGCTCGAATTTCCAAGTAATTTTAACAAAGTTTAGGGGAGAGAGAAAAAGTTGGGCCATTACTGAAATAAGGTTGACTGCAAAAATGGAAACTACTTTCAGAAATGCTGCTGCTGCTGCTTCTTGGGAACATTTTCACATTTTAGGTGCCAGCCAAAGTGCACAAACCATGACGACGAAAAGGCAGAGGAAAAAAGGAATAAATATTGGAAAGCAAAAAAATAACAAGGAGAAAAATCTCAAAAGTAAGATTAAAAACTCTGGTGCTTCCCTCTTTTCCGGCCCTGGCTTTAGAGCCAGCAAAAAGTTAAAATGGGGCTTCTATTGGGAAAAGCCACCACGTTCCAAAATAACGCCAAACTGTGAAAAAATCACACGCGCAATTGAATTGAGAGAATGCATCACCCAGGGCTTTTTGCTGCTCGTTTTCAATATAAAATGCATTTGGCCAACATCTTTAAGCAATGGATCTACAAAATGCACACAATTTGTTGGACAAAGCGATGAAGGAGAAAAAGAGAAAGCCCTGCGGAAAATACAATTTTTTCCCTTCTCTCGAAGCGCTCTCGAGAATTTAATTTCACCTGCCAATAAAAAATAGGTTAATCTTCGATCTGCGGCTAATTTCTATCGTCAATCCTCGGGACACGCGTCCTATATAGACGGCTGAACAGGAAAATTGACAGTTCACAGTCAGCTAAAAAAACCGGACCAGTTAAAACACCACATAAAACGCAAGCCTGAGTTTTTTGCTCTGGCCTTAAACCGTTAACTGATGGTGGGACTTTTTTGCAAGAGTTTTTCCCACCGTGGCCTGGATGGTAGCACAAACCATCATCATGCTCCGAACCCTAAAAGGAACACTCAATTTCTGCGGTAGCAGCCTAAGCAGCAGCCCAAATTTCACCTAAAGAGAACATTTTTGACCACGGCCACGGGAATTCGATTAGCATGCTCCACTAATTAGCCTTCACTAACAATCGAGCAATCTGTCCATGAAATGCAAAAAATGGTATAGTGTAGAAGCAGGAAAAACGCAACATTTACCTCGATCGAGGTGGCGCCACAAGTCAAAGTTTGCAGCGCCACCTTTGGGGATAATTTGTGAACAAAATAAAATGAGGCACACTTACGCAGAGTTCCATAAACAGGCATGATGATGTTCCATAAATCGTTGCAGTTCGAGTCCAGGAGAGATTCTGCAAATGATGAGAGTTTACTAGGTAGAAGTAGTAGAAGTGGGGAATTTGGTGGTGCTGTGGTAGTAGTAGCTAGTGTCAGATTCCGAATTAACAGCAACACCACCGACGTTCTTCGAAGGGCAGCAGCAAAACAGCCTTGAAATTTTGGGTCCTTTGCTCACCTTACCTACAGAGTGAGAATAAGAAAAAAGGCAGCTGTGCAGCAGAGATTGAAAAGAAATGATCATCATCATCTGTGGTCATCAACAACAACTTTCTTTCACATGCCAGACTCAAAGAAAGGAGGGAAACCCAACCTAGGCCTTTTTGTGCCAGATCACTCTGATGCCATAGATTACTTAGCAGAATGGTGGCTAAAAAACCTCTTATCCTTTCTTCACAGTCTTTTATGACTTTTGTGGTCAGTAAAAAAGGAGGCTTTGCTTGCTGCTACTACTTGCTTGCTAAAGCTCAGTGATTTACTAACTACATTTGCTCAGAAAATTACTGGATACATCTATATGGAGAAGAAAATCTTTCCTCTGGCCTGGCATGGTCAATCTCATTTTTAGCTTTTTTTCCACTCTCCAAGAAGAAAGAAAGTGAGTGCAAAATGGAGGAAAAGTGAAAGGAGAGATAGAGAAAGAAGCTCAAGAGTATTCCCACCACTTCTCTACTTTGCATTTACCATATACCTATACTAATATTAGAGCTAAGCTGATTAGAATCAAGTCTCCATTCGGCAAGGACTTTTTTAAAGGCACTGCTGGCTGGCCTTCATTTTTTTTGGCTTGCTGCTTATTTTTGCCAACTTTTTGTGAGTAATATTGCTAGAGAGTGATAATTACCAATTTTTGTGATTCTTTCCTTGGTGAACTGGGCATCTGAATCTCTCCTGTTGTCAACCGTGTCAATGCTGCGTTGATGCCTTTCATCCACGATTCGAAGCTCAGCATTAAGAGCGCCGTGTTCTTTCATGACTTGGCCATATTTGTTCTCCAAATCGTCAATGGTCTCCTTGATCATTTGAATGTCTTCGTTGTCTTTTTGAACAATCACCATTTTCTCGCTCAGCTCTTTGAACATTTTTTCGCTCTCTTTCGATTCTCTTATGATCAAGTTGATCCGGTTCTTCTCCGAATCAATGCCTGTTTTCAACTCTTCAGTTTTGCCCTCAAGCTCCCTTACATTATCCTCAATGGTTTCCTTGGCACGCACCAAAACCTCAATATCAGAAGCTTTCAAGTCGTCCAACTTTGCCTTGAGCGCGTCCATTTTCCTCTCAATTTCTTGGATGCTTTGTGAGTTTTTGTCAATGTCATCTTTCACATTGACCTTGATCCGTTCAAGCAACTCCTTGTTGACTTCGCGCAAATTTTCCACGTGGCCAGCATTGACTTTGCTCTCTTCAACAACTTCGTGGAGCTTGTCTTCAACGGCCTTTGACAGCTCTTCAATTTCGTCCTTGACAGAATCTTTCAATTTTCCCTTAATCTCTTTGACTTCGTAGTCAACAGCCTCAATGGCATCCTTGTTCTTGTTGCAGTTTTTCTTGATGTCCACCTCAAACTGGCCAATTCGATCGAGCAGCTCATCAATCCTGGACTTGCTGTCACTAGAGACGTGATCGACTTCGTCGATGAGTTGCTCTTTTTCACGTCCCAAAACATCAACAGACTTTTTTAGGTTGTCAAGGTTACTCTTGATCTCATCAACGTCTTGGTCATTCTTGTGGCTTTTTCCAATCAGCTCTTTCAGCTTGTCCTCCAACTCTTGTCTCACAGCCTCCAATTGGGAGTGGTTCTGCTTGATCCTCTCCTCAACCTCTTCTTTGACCTTGGCTTCGCTTTGCTGCTTGGCCTCGTCCATTCTGACCAACTTTTCATTCAAGGCCTCCACATGGCGGGCCTTTTCTTGCTGAACCATCGCAGCCTCCTCAAAGTTAACCAGTTTGGCCTGGTGCGCCATGACCATATCTTGGATTTGCTCAGCTTTGTCCTTCAAGGCTTCAACCTCCTCCTTTGCATCTCTCAGGTCTGATTCCAAAGGAAGAATTTGCTCAGTGTGCCTCTTTATGATTTGGTTGGCTTCTTCCATTTTCTGCATGTTTCCATTGATATCGTTCTCTACATTCGATATTTGGTTCTCAATCGCTTTTGTCTTGGCATCCATTTTCTCCTTCAAGTCCTCCACATCCTGACCAACTTTTTTCTTGTTCTCGCTCAAATCATCAATACGTTCGGTGTGATCTTTGACCTTGGCATCAGCCTTGTCCATCCTGGATCCAAGTTCATCGCAAGTTCGGTTCAGCTCGGCCAATTTGTTGATCGTTTCCTCAGAGAATTCCTTGGCCTGATTTTCCAAGTCTTCCAATTTGCCATCAAACTTGATCTGGTTCGTCATGCATTCGTTGATTGTATCAACATTCTGGCTGGAAACACCTTCAACCTGTCTCAGAGTTTCAGTGGTCTTTTCTTGGTCCTTTTTTAGTACTTCAATCACCCCACGAATCTTTTCATTGTTCATTTCAGTGTCGTTTTTCAGAGTGTCCAAGTCATCTTGCAGCTCCTTGACCGTGGTACCAAGGGAAGATTCTTCCTCTTCAATTTTCTGGGCCTTCTTAACGTATTCTTCATGAGCGGTCCTTAGGAAATCATCAGCCTTCTCCAAATCATTGAGTCTGCTATCAAAAAGGTCCAGTCTACCTTCGTATCCAGCCATGTTTGATTCCAGTTCATCATCCTTTTCTTGCAGGAGTTTGATGTGGGTCTCATTGGCATTCAGCCGTTTTGTGAGAGCATCAATATTTTCAGCCTGAGTCTTCACCAAGGAATCCTGCAGAAGCTTCTCAGTGCCTTCTTTGTCCTCCAAGGCTTTGAGGTCATCGGCAAGGTCGTTGAAAAGTTTGGACTGATCATGAATTTGGGCCTCTAACTGAGACAAGCGAGCCGTATTGTCTCCAGCATCTGCAGTAAGGTCGTCCAGTTTTTCCAACTTTGACTCAACCTCGTCAAATTTCGTGTAGACATTGAAGGTGACATCTCCTTTCAATTGGCTTTCCAATTGAGCAATTCTGTTCTCCAGATTGCTGATCATCGCTCCATACTTTTCATTCGAGTTGAAAAGCATTCTATTGGTCAACTCCTGAAATGAAATTCAGAACATCAAATTACTTACCAAATATTTGTTAGCTTAGATTTTCGTCTTTTTCGCGGTCTGCGGAAGGCAAACTAGTTTTGTTTACAAAAAGACAATAGGCAATTATAGCACAAAAAAGTGGCCAATTGTGGCACTTTTCGCGCAAAAATGCTGATTTCAAAGGATTTACAAGCGATCACTCATCCAATTCGAATTTCGAATTTTTTGATAATGTAAACAAATCCTCGTTTCTTCGTGAATTTCATCATGATTTGCCACTTGTCAGTATTTTGCCACTTCAACGAAAAAATCCGAGAAAAAGATGATTCACGCATGTTTACTAACTCGGAAAAAAATCATAGATCGATGGCCTTTACTAAAGACCAGGCTAGGCTACTAAAGGTAAAATTACCATTTTGGTTCCTTCATTATATATATGTATCAGCAAGCACAATCAAAAATTACCTGGAATCCTTTGATGTTGTCCACTTCTCTCGTCTGTTTGTAGCCCTCGGGACTTTGGTGTTTGTCTTCATCCAAGATGATCTTGACCAGTTCGCTGAAGACTGTCTTCACATCAACCCTCTCAGTAGTGGACATGGCCTTGACCACCTCCTTGTGTCTCGTGAGGATCCCTGTCTCATCCTCAAAGTCATATAGCTTCTCCACATCATTGGCCTCTGAGGTTGACCTGAACCCATTGAGGACTCTCAGGGCATGGAACCACAAATCGTTCGACATCTCTTTAAAGTCTGCAATCAATCAAGGAGACTTGTTATCATCAAGGAGTCTTGAGGTAAACTGTACACTTTCCTACTAGTTTAAACGCGATGATCTCATACTTTATGTCAACAAAAGCTATGGGCATGAATGCATATTTTCAATCTCAAGAGCAGGGCTCAAAATAACATTGAATTATTTGGTCATGTTGGTGTCTTTGTGAACACTCATTTCAAATTATATAGTGAATCTTTTAAACAAGTGCACAAGCATTTTTATTGCTTTGAAGTAATTTTAGTGTTTTGACAGCTATGCATTGTAATTTTGTCCTTTTGCTTTTGATAGCTCAATTATAAAGCATGATGAAAAAATTCAATTTTTTCTCGCTGACACTAAAAACTGTACGGCTATGATGTCATACCTTGTAAATTAAATATTATGAAAATAATTTATATTTTGACGACCTGCTACTGATGCAAACATTATGACTTATCAGAAAATCCCGGTTTTGCATCACTGCCTCATGAGATTGCTTACTTTAAAAAGATTTTAAATAAGCTTAATTCAAACAGTAAAAATTAGCCTTCAGATTTATTTGCTCAATTTGACAGCTCAGAAGTCCCTTTGAATGCATCATAAAAATCAAGCTCATCTCACACCAAAAATATTGAGTCATTTGCTCAAAATTCACCAAGGTTTATGTGTATTTGCAAAGTGTAAACAAAAGTAGTAAACTTGTCATCCCCTCTTCAAAAATGCTTTGTCGTGATGCAGTCCTGCAGCAATTTGAGAGGGAAAAAGATTGAGAATTGTTACTTGAGCTTCTTCAAGTGCTATGTAGGTACCAACACTAGTATATGGTCCCTCTAATTTTAGTGCTGAACTTTGGAGTTTGGTGTAGTTCGGCTCAATTTTGAACAAGTGTTTGAGCATGACAAAAGCTTTTTTCAAGTGGTTTGTTTGCTTTTGACCCATCATGGATTCACAACAAATGATTGTTATCATCATCATTGTCGTCATCTCGTTGTAGTTGTCTAGCTATTTTCCCTTTTTAAGGCTGCCTTCAAGGCCATGCTGCCATGCATGCATGAAACTTGGGACATTAAATCTAGGGATTATTTGCACTTCTGCTGATAAGATGATGCCCTGCACTCTGTGGAATGAGCACATTTTTTAGCCATCTTCCCGCCCTTTTTAGGGTAATTTTGCTTGTGATTTATGTTACATGACAGCTATGATTTTCTCCTCTCCCAAGTACTTGAGGGGTTTTCAAAGGATTTTGCCTACAGTAATGCACTGCTTTTGAGCCGGGTGACGTTAAATGGCTTCCAATTTTTCCTCCTCGAGAAAATGTGAGCCATCTTTTTTGCTTAAAACAACTTGAGCTAGAAAGCACCACAATACATGTTGGGAAGGAAATACGAAGTCGAAGCAGTTGCAGGTTATTGTCGTACAAATCATGTTAATGGACACCAGCTTTGTGGTGGTTGCCTTTTGTCAGTTTGTTTCCTCATTTGAGAATTATTTATGTGTTTGTTGTTGGACGAAACTTGAGCTGATGCAAAGAAAAATGTTGCTTGCCTTCTTAGGACAAAGGGAAAAAATCTATTTTTGGCTTTAAAAATGCAGCTAAAAGTCGTGGAAAATGTGCACAGTTCACCACCAGGTTGTGTGAAAGCAACAAATATGATGTTCATTTGCATCCAAAAGTGTCTGAATCGAATAGTGTGCTAGTACAACAGCTGATGGATGAATCAAAGCTTCATGTCCTGTCCTTCTTAAACAAGGCTATCTACACACATAAGGAAATTAACAGCCTCATTTCCTTTCATTCAGGCTCCCCTTGACATCCTTGATATCCTATATGCAAAATATGCATACTATTTGCCATTGTTCCCACACAAGCTAATGCTAAATTGATTGTTGAACAAGCTTTTCTAATAATTGTTGTTTTACAATGTTACATTTCTCATTCATTTTGTTCTAGTTGTTGTTGTCTCATTCTGTTTTCTCAAGCAGCAAGAAGAAATGCTGTGGACACTTTTTTAGCCACACTTGGCTGTGTTTTTGGCCCCATTTTTTGCTATTTTTGATCGAAGAGACCAAAGTCTCTCTTTCTCTGCCTCCTTACCTGTTTTTGCCCATTTCTACCAACCAAGCAAGACTAGTAGACTTTGGCGCAGTCATTTTTGAAAAATGATTCAGTGGCGCATCCTAACTGCCCTGTTTTGGAGCAATTTCAAGGCAAAAACAACAACAGCATCATCATCATCAGAGAAAAAAGGTAAGCCTTCTATTTTCCATTTCGAAAAAATTACTCAAGTGGCGTCTGCATGCTAATGCAATTATCGAATACTACATTCTAGTCGTAGTAACATCCAATACTTCTACCACTAAGGAGAAGAAGAAGGATCGAGATATTGGTGTGGCACAAATTCTATTCCCACATTCAGAGTAATACTACTATGCTGCTGAGGCTGCTATGTCTTTGCAGGAAAAGTTTCATTTTAGCTCAAGAAGAAGAAGAAGAGGAGGAGGACTAGCCCAAAAAGCTCTCACCGCGGTCAGCTCTCGATTGTCTCATGGCTATGGCCTCAATCCGATCAGTATTGGCTTGACATCTCGTCTCGAGGATCTCGATTCTCGAGTGGGCGGACTCGAATGCGGGTTCCAGAAAGTCGAGCCATTCCAAAATTCGCGATTTTATGACACCTTGATTTTCATCTGTGTCTGTCATAGTGTTGCTGTTGCAGTGTTTCTGCAAAGATCAAATTGTATTTGGGAGGAGGAGGAAGATATGCTAAAAGCACTAGTATGCCAATGTTTGGCCACGTTTTGCTATTTGGGCTACTCTTGGCGGGGATCCAAGCCCTAATTTGGCCTGACAGTATTTATTACTACGCCAGCATTGTTGCATGGTATGCAAGCTGGCTAGTTCTATTCACTGTGTGTATCTAGCAGAAGCTATGAAGTCGAATATGAAATGCTGGCTTTTGTGGCAAAGCTATCAAAGGCTCCCAAAATTATTTCTTATTTTATGGCTTACCCCAGGGCCATAAAAGTAGCAATATAGCTTGTATTTCATTGTGGTGCAGTAGTAACACCCAACTAACTTTTTTACTGTTTTCCTATCACAATAATTGGATCATTGATGATGGAGAAGTTTCCGATTTCATTAGAGCCATTCCTGCGAGAGGAATTTTTCTTCAATTTAGGCCTCCCATACCTTATTATACGTAGACGTACACAAGGAAAGTGCTAATAGTTAGAGAAAGGTAGGGGGATGTGTCTAGACAGCTTATTCGGGCTGCTGAAAATCGGCCTTTCAATTTTGAAGGTTGAGAAAGCAAATATAAGGCCAGATGCACAGAATCCATCATAGTTAACTAGTTTGTTCTCTGTAGTGTCTGACTTCGCGCTGATGGATCGCGTTTTGAACTGACTAAAATTTGGCATATCCATTAAGGTGCTCTCAAAAATGCAAGGATTGCGGAAATATTATCATTCCTTTGGTCTCGCATCATTTGGCTGCCGTTCAAAAATGATGCAATGTTTTAAGAAAGCTTCCTAGCTGCTTCATAGATATTTGCTGAGGCATTCATTCATGCAAATGCTTGCACTTATGATTAGCTGGAAAAGTAGTAGCAAAAGTAGAGGGAGCTAATTGAATTGCTTTAATATTCCCTCTCTGGTAGGAGAAAAGTATGAATTTCAAATGTGGACATCATCATCTAACAGACTTGAAACGTGCTTCATTTCGACAAATGGTCCTCTGCTCTCAGCAGTTGACCATTATGTTTACACAGCATTAACTTACAATTTTTGGCCTTAGTAATTGACTCAGCCGCAGCTCGACAAGATGAAGTAATAGGTCTAGAAATTCCTCAAACCGAGTACTTAAGCTTTTTATCAGCTTTTTAGGGTCCATGTGTTATCTGGCCTAATCTGGAGCTTGCATTCTTTTTTTTCCTGTGAAAAAATTGCACCAAATTGTGACTGTTCTGAAAGTCTTTTTCCCATTTGCAGTTCAAGAAACGTACTATTATTGGAAATGGCTTCTGTGCCAACTTTTGTGGAAAAATAGATGATAAAAAGGTGCATTTATGACATTACTTCGCATACAGCATACCCACGTTTAACTACATGCTACTGTACATGTATATGTTGCTATACATATAAGGCCAATAAGAAGTAGTATTTGGGGGGGCTGTTGTCGTTGGCAGTCTAGTACACGAAAATTGAAATTTCCAGGCAATTTCCCTCCTCGGAGAAGAGGCCATTTCTTCTCTAATTTTCATGATTTACTCTACAAAATTCAGTTACCCAAATCCATATAGAGGAATGATGCAATAGAAGATTGGATGTCTGAATCTGAAGCGATGGTGTGAAGGCAAGCCTTCAAGGTCAAGGTCTCAAACTTGTCTCTCTGTAGAAAAGGACTACACAGGCGTCAACTTGCAAGTCCTTATCTGCAATGCTGCTGATGCCGAAAATCGCGTTTGATCCCCAGATTCTACAAAGTTGCGCGCGACAGCAGCTGACTCGTAATTGCCACAAGTGCATGACACAATGCACCTACGTCACTCAGGGCATTTGCTTGCTTCGATAAGATATGGTGGCTGCAAAAATAATTCAAGAACTTTACCTTATTAGTTTGTTGACTTCATTGCCTGTAGGATTTTCCACGAAGACTGATTTTAAGTGTGACTCGAGCTGCTGCTGAATGCACGGTGGGCAAAATCTGGAAAAAGTCTTGACATTCCTGATGCAGTTTTCACAGATTGTTTTTTAATTGAAAACGGTCAAGTTCCAGTTTCTTGAGCTGTTAGCATTTCAGCATTTTCACCTTATGACGGTACTTCTTTTGATCAATGAGAATTTGCATGATTAATGTCATGCATCGTAAAATTTACAGTTGCCAGCAACGCTAGGAAAATCTAATGAATGCTTCTCTCTAGTTGCATAGTAGCGTTTTTTGCTTGTATATCTGCATCAAGATATTCTAGCAAATATTGTCTTGCCTGCTTGAGTTTCATAGAAAAGTCACTCGTTGATGCACAAACATACCACTCATGCCCTTTTCTGCGGCGGCCCAAAATAAATAAAACATCTGGACGACACCATCTTTGATCTTAATATGACTTGGCGAAAGAATGCATCAAGCAGCTTCAAATATCATCGATGCTTAAAATTCAGACCACTGTGTCATTCTGCTATCTTGATAGCTTTCGAAGCACTATGGGAGATAAGGCAGATTAAATGCAAACTCAACAAGTGTTTGGCAATTGTAAGTCGAGTTGTCCAAGTCATTACGATACTACGCTGTAGTAGAAAAAAGCGAAAGCCGAATTAAATGCGGGCTTTTTTGTGAGCTTATCCCTCTGTGCAGGCAGTCACAGGTGCTGGCTTTTTATGTAAACATCCCATATGTAGATATGTCTGCTGTCCACTCAATAGCATGCCGCGATGACGATCTGCCCTGTTGTTTTGGTCTCTTTTCAAGCCTGCTGACGACCCAGAACGTGTAAAAGTGAGGCTTTCCCTTTCCTCGGAATTTTTCGAGATGAATCGAATTTGTTCGAGTTTTTTGCTCTCTTCAGAGCACAAGCATCAGCTGGAAAAAGTGGAAAGAAGGAGCCACCATGGCTTACGAGTTCGTGAGGGATTTTTAGGCTTTGGGACTGGTCATGTACTAAGGCGACATTAATCAGATGTTTATGTATGTATACTCGGTGAGCAAAGCTTGCAGGGAATTTTCAAATAACTTGCTCACCTCACGACTCGTGAGATGTGGTTGCCTCAGCAATCCACAATTTTTTGTCCCTTTTTTTTCACCTCATACTTTTTTCAAGGCAAAAAGGGGCAAAATGAAAGGTGAAAGTCTTGGATCACAATGTATGTGATTGAGGAATGCATCTTATCACACAAAGTAGAGTGTACGGCTTACATGTTTACTCCCCTATGTGACCACAGTAAGTCTTGCTTGATTTAATAAAAAGCATTGCACTTTTATTACATCAAGATGTACGTCGCATTTTTGGCAGCTTCCTTTACTATAACTTGATATCTTGCAGCATATTTGTAAACCTTAGTATTCCTTATCGGCCGGCAATCTTAGTTGGTTTCTTTTTGACTCTGCTTTCATTCAGATGACTTCAGCTCTCAGATCCTGCTACATCAAACAACAAAAAGTTTAAAGGTTTTCAAACTTTGATGGCCCGAATGATCATCGACTGGGTTTTTCCTCGAGATGATCATTTGTGCATGTGCATCTTCTTCGATGGTCCGCCTTTTGGCCAAATAAATGATGGTGAAAAACTGACAGAAGGACTGGAGGATAGTTGTTACCACAAGAAGTAGTATTTTGGCCCTGAGAATCCATTTCTCTTGCTATCCCATTACTCTATCCAGGCGCATCAGTTTCTTCGTTTGTTGCAAATCAGGGCGCGGCAAGTTGCAGAATAGGGAAAAAATAGCCTTGAAACTACCTTGATGCAGTTTAAATGTATCCTCCAATATTTGCACCCTTTAGCCAACAGCGTAATTTGGCTCCCAATTTTCCCCTTCCGAAACAAAGCTGAAATCAGGTTGCTTCCATTGGCTCTGTTGTGTGTTGAAGGATAAATCCTTCACTCTACTATTGGAATATATGGCTAGCTGTCTCTACTCACTTGATGAATGAGTTTTGGAAAAAGACAGCTGCTCCTTTAACATGCTACAAATACTGAATGCTCCACCAGAGTTGTGGAGGCAAGCTAGGCATACCAAAAAGATCATCATCATGAGCACCTCTTTTATGGCAGTTGATTAAGCAGTTGTAATTTGGTGTACTCTTGGCCAGTGTATTTATCCAAGGTACTAGCATACCATTGTCAAGCATGCATTACTGTTTACATTGCTTGCTTTAGAGGAGCTAGGGCACACTTCTACTGCTGCTTTATAGGTATGCAGCTTGTGTGCTAAGGAGAAGGTATGGCTGTTGTAGTGGCCTTGTGCAAGATTTCCATTATGGGATTACTTGCAGAAAGTGAGCACAAGTGGTAGGTCTTGCAGCAATGAAATTGCAATTTGGGTCAATATCATATTGCTGCTTTGTGTGTATTTCTGAAGAGACTTTTCAAGTATAGCAGCATTCTTTCATTATGCTCAAGTGTTTTCCACTTTCAGATTATGTGGTGTGGCGAAAGGGTGCGTTTTCTCTTGGGAGTTCTGGTTGCTCAATCACACACTTTTACGACTACGGTATAGTGATGAAGAGGAACTCGCAACATGCTGCTACTGCATCCACACTCTCTCTCGTATGGCAGTAATGCCTCTTTTCTGATCCTTTTTTTTTTCAGACACTCTCTGGTGCTATTCTTATCTTCTTTCAAAAGTTACCACCACTTTCCTGAGCTTACTTGCATGGGCATTCCTGAGAGTAAAAGCAGTACGCAACAAGAAGAGAGACGAGGACTTTTGTGAGCAATTCCCAGAGATCATTTCGCCATTTCATGAGGTCATTTAGGAAGATCACTACCACGCACTACGATTGGGTGTGGATCAATTGGATGAAAGTTGATCTATACGTGTATACACTGCTGCAGTGAAATGTATGCCAACGCTGATGCAGTTATTATAACTGAGTTGTAGAAGGGGAGCAAATTTCCAGAGACTTTCAGGGTTACAGCAGCAGATGGACCACCACGAGAGTGAAGTGTGAACAGAAAAGTGGCCACTTTGGTTAGGAGCAAGTTTTGAAGGGACGAGAAGACACAGACGATGGCTCTAATGGACCACAAATGGGTGCTTAGCATTAGGGAGGCCCCGCCAAGAATAGGCAGAAGAACATTAATACGAAAGAGCCACTTATGGCCTCTTTTTGATCCAGACAACTGTAGCTCAGGTTTGTCATTCCTATCAAAGTGATTCTTTCATTGGCCTAGCAACTATGGTCTGAAAGGCAGAAACTCAAAGTGGCTAATTTTGATGGCAAGAGCTCAATAGTTTTCTTCCCTTCAGGCCTCATCAAAGTTTCTCCAGTTATTGGCTAGCACGTTTCCCCAAATCCTGGGTAACGTGTTGTGATCCGGAAACATCTCATAAAGGGCATGATGCTCTTGGTGCGAGCAAAAAGTGTGGCTAAGAAAAAAAAGTTTGAAAGCTAGTAGCAGCAGTGCTGAAGGGACATGTGACTGCTGTAGTAACGTGGTGCTATGCAATCCTCCGAAGATTTCCGATTACCTAAGTTAGTTTGGTATTGGAGGCAACTGCAATGTTCACGACGCTCATTCCCTGTGGACGGATCCTCTCATGAAGTGATCCATTTAACATGAAGGAGCTTCTTCTCTAGTTAATGACCTTCTTTTTTCCTGCCCCTTTTTTGGTTTACTGCTCACACGAAGAAGACGTCTCAACTTAATGAGCTATGTGAGCAGTTTAACATTACACCTCGCTCGTGCCCTCTTACTTTTTCTGCTCTTCTGCGAGCTTGGCAATTTTGAGGTGGAGATTCACCTAGCATTTTGCCAAGGTGAAGAAGAATTTGTTACACACGCTCTCTTTTTCCCAGGGGGCCAGAACGTAAATTAAAAGACCATCAAGCTCCCATTTCCCTTTGCACATGCATGCATTCAGCTGTAGCAGCTTCTCTCAAATGTTTCCTATAGTTGTTGTTATTATTTGCAGTTGCCAAACTCCCGGTCTCTGCTCCTCCTATTCTTCTAGGAATATCCTCAGATAATAGATAGATCTGTGGCATGGAGAAATTATCTTTATTGGATCTCTCTGTCTGTGCATGTGGTGGCACATAGTAATGGGGGGCTGCCAAAAGGCATCTCGCGCCTCTAACTGCTCATGACTGCAAGGATGAGGAAAATAATTCTATTTACAAAGTAGTGAAGCCCGGCTCAGAATATCGATGATAGCAGAGAAAAAAATCAACCTGCAGAGCTTACTTGCTGCTGTAGGGGTTAAGGCCGCGTTAAGTCAATATTTGGCCCCAAATTATCTGTCTCAAGATTTTTAGTGAGCCTCCCTTGCTGCTTCTCTCACCAAGTCCATAAAGCTTGAGAAGTGGTGATGCTTTACTAAGCCCAGCGAGTCTTTTGTAGCTTTCATTGCTTTGGCACCCTCATAATAGCCAGCAAGAACAATTGGCCATTAAGAGCTAGCTGCAACTACTAAACGAAGCAGCCAGCTCCCTCTATAAGAGTTGGTGAAGTCATCTAATTTTCCATATATTAAATGGCCGATGGAGCTGATGATGATGATACTTGGTTGGTGGCTATTTACCCACAAAAGAGAGCTTACTTTCACACATACTAGAGAGCCAGAGCTAGCTCGACAACAGCTGGATGTGTCATGTAGTTCACGAGGCTGAGGCTGGAGGCCTGCGCGCAGACCCAAGGAGAAATAGCCGAGGATGCGGCTCTCTTTTTCGCTCTCTCACTTTCTAATACCGTGACTTTGCTCTAGCTGCAGCGGATAAAAATGAAAAAGGACCCAAAAGCTAGCCCCTGCAAGCTGTATGCTACTTAGTGTTACAATCAATAATTGGAAAGTCAATGAGCCGCCAATGCTGTGGCATACTTTTGGCTTGGCTGATCCCATTCAAGGTGTAGTTGTAGTAGCTTTTACATTTTATGATTTATGACTGCTTCCTGTGAAGCATTGGAGCCGATAGCACTAATGGTGAAAAATGGCAATATTTAAGAGGAGGCATCAAGCTCCAGTGCGCAAAGTGGGATCATCCCAATTATAGCATTTGGCAGCGACCCAAGCAAAACACTAATTTATACCAAGTGGATACATCAGTGTACTGCACTAGTACAACATGACTGCATCAATGCCACGCTGCGTATGTAGTTCATCTACGCCTCGCCCACTGTATTTCTTGGCTCTCGCGAGTCTGCTAAACAGAAGAAGCTGAGCGCGCTGAGCTTGTAAACGGGCTATGTTTTCGAATGAGGCTTTCCAAGCCGAGGCCAAAGTAGAGGCCACAAAAAGCTCGCAATGAAAATGAGCCAAACTGTGGCACTGCTTATATGCCTGTCGCTTTTCGTCAGGGACAAATATTGGATATTTCACGACTGATTGGCCAAATTATGAAGCCTCCAAAGTAGTTGTATGCGAGAACCGCGATCGGAGGCTCTGCTCGTGCTCCAAGAAGCAGCAGCAGCAGCCTTAGTAGCGGCGGCCTCCGCAGCCGCGGCCGCGGCCTTTGGAAAAAGTAAGCAGCAACACTGTAGTTCCAGGGAGGCCTTCGAGCAGTGAAATTATCATGCCATCATGATGATACTATTATGTGCAGCTGCAGATATGTGAGCCTCGCCAACCTTGCTGAAGATGCTGCTCCTGAGGCTGTTGCAGGTGATGCTGCTGTCGGTGACGGCCAACGCCAGGACAATCTTCAACGCGGGCAACCCCGACGCCAAGAGGCTGTACGACGACCTCTTGTCCAACTACAACAAATTGGTCAGGCCTGTAGTCAATACAACGGACCCTTTAACAGTGAGAATCAAGCTCAAGTTATCGCAGCTCATCGATGTGGTGAGTCGAGTGGCTTTTTTTAAAATATAATTTGATATTGGGGCCATTTGCCGAAATTTAGCTGAGTGTCTACTTTGGGAAGATCCAGCCTCCGTTTTGATGATTCATGCCAATCTGGGTAGTTTTTCATATGTGCAACACAAGTGGGAAAAAGAGCAGCATGTTGAGCAGTATTCTCCACAAAGGAAAATCTAGGTCAAGCGATTTCAGTGAGGACATTCAAAAGGCAAATTCCACTACCACAAGCATCAAAAGTGCACCACTGTGAGCCTGCTGATTTGACAAAATGATCAATTTTGGCACGTGGTTTATTGATCAAAAATGCATTGGCTTTGACATGATTGAATTTTGGAAAGAGTTATGACCCATAGTAAATTCTGTGAAGGAAATTGGGAAAGCAGCTTGAATTATGATTTTTTTTTAGCACAAGGTGCTAAGCCAAAATAGCACTACTAAGTTAATAAAGTCATCTCAGATTCTCCATTGCCGTGGCCAAACATACGTAAACTTTGTTTACAAAGGAGGACCAAGTTACGATTCTTGGCACCTCATGTTTTGTCACCCAACAAGGGAGATTTTGTCCAAGATTTTGGCCACCATCGTGACTAAACACAAACATAATTAGCTGATGCATACTTATGAGCATATATTTTAAGCAATCTGAGCCAAGAAAAGTGCTTAACTCATAAATAGCATCTATTTTGTGAATTATCGTATTTCTTCTGGATTTTTTCTTCTCTGCTTTCTTTAGCCCAAGCTCAGTAAATCATCACACGCATTAACCGCCAGGCTCGAGCAATAAATCGAGTAGTCGTTTTTGCCTTGAAATAGGCTTAAAATGTATTGGCAGGTGTATGCATGTGTTTGTGATATATAGAGCCCATTTTCTGTGTACAACACACGGGCAAAGCTACTGGCTGGCCTGACATATTTTCAGCCCCCAAGTTGATCAACTTTTGCCTTTTCCTACACGCCCAATGAGTTTGACATAAATAATTTTCGAGCTCCTTTTCTGCAGTACTAATAGGCTTTCGAATTTCCCAGCTTTGCTTAAAGCCTTGAAAGCTTTCTTCTCTTATTTCCTAGCTTTACTACTTTTTCCCTCATGCGCTGATTACTGCAATGACTTTTGTTTGCTTTTTCTTTCAATTCGCAAAGTTTCCTCCACAACCACTAAAATGCTAGTAGCCTGATCCCCATAAAAGATTATGGCTAAACTCTAGGCACTTGGTTTTGACAACAGCTGGGCCCTCATCATGTGAGAGTAGATTTAGCCACCGAGCAGAGGCCACTGCTGGAACTAGCCTTTTTCTGCTGCACCTGCATGTTTTTGCCCGTGATTTTGCATCATTCTGTCAACTCTGACCGAAAAGGAGCTTGACAAATGAGCAAATGAGATGGAGAGCTGCCCGCATATAGCATGTACGCTGCATATTGCGACTTTTAAAGCCAGAAAGCTCTGTGTGTGTGTGTGTGTTATGAAACAGCTCCATCTCTATTATAAGCTAGCTGATCCCCTCTTCATTAAATGCAATTGAGAAGTAGCTTGTTATTGGACGTCTAATTTAACGAATGACTGCATTAGCCAGGGCTCTCTCTCCTCTCCCTCTACAAGTTCTTATTAGCTTTTGAATAGAAGACGCGTGTTATTCAAAAAAACCGAGCAGCATATTCAGAGTAGATTGTGTGCCAAACATGCTTCTTAATTGTGGATTGTAGCCACTTCTGCAAGCTAACAACTACTATTTTTGGTGGTACTTTCAAAAAGCTGCAGCTACAAGAATAAGCCATTTCTATTTTAAGCTAGCTCACATATGAGTAGCCAGGGTCGTAACAGTAAAGCAATCTAGAAGACATCTAACTGGGATTCCAGATTTACTTGGTTGGGGCTGTACGAGACGTCGTCGTTTCGTGGTTGCTCCCTACGAAAATATAGAGAGATTCCTCCATCGGAGCAGTTGTAATAATGGATGGACCCATTTCCGGGGAAATAGAGTGCGAAAGCGCCAAATGGAGGAGAAACATCGTATGCATAACATTGCAAATTCATGATGATCAGAAAAAGCCGAAATCGGGAGAAGATGCTAATCATATAGCTAATTATCCAACTTTTCTTGAGAGTAAACTTTCTTCATGCTAGATAGTCGGCTCGCAGTTGAAGTAGCGCTAATGATGCGCAATTTTGGCTATATCCAACTTATTCAAAACTTTGGGCTTTCAGGCTCAAAATTGAGGAAAGTTAGAAGATTGAATGGATGAAAAAGTCGTCTATTATTGGACATGGCAAATTTAGCCTTTATGATTTTTTTCATTAAAAGGTTATCCCCTCCCTCTCTGCCACAAGGAAAGGGCTTCAATACTGCCACATCCTGGCTATAAATTTCAATATTTTGGCTTTTCTCTGATTGCACTCGTATGTCTCTTGGGAGATTGTGCCATCATTGAAAGGCAAGTCGTAAATCAATTCCTTTCTCTTACTACTAGCACTACTGGCCTTGAGTAAGCACGCATTTTGTCCGAAAGAAGAAGAAGGCCTTCTTCTTTTGTGCGATTTTTTGTGGAAGCAGGGAGGGAAAAGAAGGATGGAGTTGAGATTTGTGTTTCAAAAAAGGGGAGGAGGGCCTTTTATGTGCCTCGTAAGCAGATCATCAGTTGTTTCCTTCACGGTAAAATTGGCTTTCGTCATCAGCAGGATGACAGATTAGCTCGGAGGTATAATTGAACTGTCACATTTTTGCTCGGCTGGTTCTCCTACAAAATGAAGTTGACTGAAGGTGTGCGCCATCTGGCGGAAATTGCCTGCAATTTCAACCGTGTGCATGCCTTGTGTCTGTCCCATCGGCATTTGTAGTACGAGAAAAAAAGCGATAAAGGGGAACGTGGAAAATGGACATCCAATATCATCCTCCAAGCTACCTCTCCTCGTTTTTGTGCAGCTCCACTTCTACAACTAGACACTTGGGAAGAGTTGAAGAAAATCGATGAAAAACATACTATCTGTACAGAGAGCACTAGTGTAATTAGCCATTCACTTCTGCTGATGCCCTTTTTGAGCCGAAACCCCTTTTGCCTCAGATGAATATTGCAATAGCCTCCTTTTTGTGCCGCACGCATAATGGGGCCAAGTAAATTACCCGGAACGGCTCTTGTTTTCCTAGCTTGAAAATGAAGTTTGGCCCATTTAAATTCCCTACTGCAGCAGCAGCAGCCGCCATCTTGTTATATTAATCCCAAGATCGTCGAGCTAGATATTACACTGCTCTTTTCTCTGGCTCTGTAAAAAGATTACGCGCACATATTCCAGTTTGTATGTTTTCATGGCTCTTTTTGCCTGAAAAATGTCTTTTCTTTGGCAGCGAGCTTTTGCGTGAATAATGAGATTGCCGTATTAAGTCAGTGGATTAGTCAAAGCTCATTAGCTAGCGCTGTATTTAAGTATATGTTGTTGCTCTGTTGTTGTGCTCAATTTTCGCCATTTGAGGCTCCGCCAGCAGCAGATGTAGTGCAACATTGTACTTTATTTGAGAAACTTTGTAGAGAAGGACAGCTCTTAAATTACTTGCATTGTTGCCCATCTCTGCTGTTCTTTTTTTGTGAGCGTTTGTGTACCAAGCAGCCTCTCATTTCAGTTTTATTTCTCCTGCTGCAAAATGTCGTCGTATGCTAAGCTTTCGCAACAGCAGTAGTTGTAGCTAGGGAGGTGCCCGAAAAGGGCCTTTGAGGTTATTTTTTCTTGGAGGTCAACTTTTGTTTGTCAAAGGGACACAGGATTTTCCCAAGGGACTAGAGTGGAGTTGCGGATTTCCTGCACAGTAGCAGTTTCTAATGATGATTTAGAGGAATATACTATATGGCAAACTTCTATGCCATATATGTAGTTGCTGTACGTAATGCAGAAGAAGTTATTTGTGAAGTAGCTGTTGTTGTAACAGAAGTAGTCGTTCTATGAAAAATACTCGTACACGACAAACACACACGTACACCTGTAAAGCAGTTAATAGGTCCTCAGATTATCGAAAAAAGCTCTTTCAGCACATCTGTGCTGCACTGCATTGTAAAATTACTTTTTTGTCTGCGGCATATTGAGTCGTGGTGAAAGTTGCCTTTAGAAAGTGGGGCCTTCTATCACTCACGTTTGTCTAGTATAGAAGTGCATTGTATCCTGTTGATGTAATGCTTGGCTTCCATTCTGATGTCAATTCATTGCAGTATTTATCCCTGTATAAAAGTTTTGGGCTTTGCTGCTGTTGGTACGTGAAATGGCTGCGCGCATAATTGATGGCTTTGGTACTTTTTCCTTAGTTGTGGTGGCTTCACAGTTGGGGAGAGAGAACAAATGACACCACTCTTACAGTTAAATGTCTGCAAAAGAAACCAGAAAACCCGGGGAGATTCTCACTTCTAGCCTGGAAACTTTTATAATTGCGGAGATAAATGCGCGAGTCTTTGCATACAGAGGAACGGAAGAGAGTTTCCTTTTTAGGTTATCACGACCGAAGCAAGAAAACTTTATTATTTTGAATTTCCCGCGCGAGGCGTGGAGTGTTTAGATTGCCATCAGCTGTTTGTTGTTATTATGCCAGTGCACGTGCACTGAGTTGCGTTCGCTCAATATAAACATCTTTGTGATCTTTTGCTGAGGGAGATTTTTTTTTTTTTTGCAAAGCCTGCTAAGTAAGGTTTCGGATATCCGAAGTCCTTCTTATGAAAGCTTTCACACGATGACTCTGCCTGGGGCGAATGGCCAAGAGGAGAATTGCTTCCGAAAGAAACAAAATTCAAGTTATGACATTTTTCCGCAATAAACAGCAAGCAGCCTCCTTTGTGTATTACGCATTAAAATCCTCTCAAAGACCAAACTTTTGACTATAGCAGCTGAGTGAACGCAATTACTTAGTTGAAAATCAGGGCTCAGTTTCGCTGCCGTTGTCCTTATTAATTATTCATTCAAGCAGCTCACAAAAGAGAGGGAGAGAGAGGGGAGAGAAAGTCAATTGTTGGAAAAAAGTATTTCATTCATAAATAGTATACAGCCAAAGGTTGCGTTCAGTTGCTTTAGTATTGCTTCACATATTTTGCGATGGAAGCAGATAGCATTTTCAATATGGATACCCATGGATTCTTTGATTTTGAAGAATGCCAAATTTCTGAGGAACTTCGTGGAATTCAACTCGAAATTGCAAACTTTGTCAACGAATTTCTCCTCCACAAAAGCTTTGACACATCTTCACAGTACTCACACACTCTTCAAACAAGTTCCTTTCAGTTGTAGCAAAAAGTATTCTATATGCTCATAGTTCATGCTATCCTGGCGTTTGCTATATTGAATATGGCAGCCACTTTTCGTAATAGTACAGCCAGCAGCGGGAAAAGTTAGCAATGTCACTTTTCTATTTGTGCACGGGGGGTTCCCCCTGAAATGGCGTGATTACAAGGCATGAAGATGTTGTTGAGGTCTTGTCGGTTAGGCATTAAGGGGCGTTTCTCCAATAAAAGCCGTAGATTCCTCCGGCCATAAACAAAAGCTGCCTCCTCTCTGTTGCTTTCCCAGGGCCAAACGGGGAAAAACCACCTCGAGGAGGCTTTAGGGCAATATCCCTTTATTGTTACGAGAGAAATTCGATGGTGGTTTGTGGTGGGCAGAATGGCATTCTCATAATCAGCAGCAGCTCTAGGGAAGAAAACTCAGCTAGCTGTTGGACCTAGATAAGCCCATTAAGCTCAATTTTCTTCGTGATTAGCGCCATAAAGGCTGACACTGGGATTTCCTGCCAGGAAAAATGAATTTTAAGTGGAAGCTGACGATGATGATGGCAAAGGACCAAGAATATAATGTGACCCAACTTTTTTCTCCTTCAAAGCCCCTTGAGCCATGTCCTGATTTCGTAATTTTTATTTCCTTGCTCCTTAGATTGTAAAGGCTCCCTTTTTCTTTGTAGCTCTCAACCGAATGCTACTGCTGTATACAGTATATGGGAGCAATCTGTTCTGATGCTGAATTCTTGCCACAAGGGGCCAGTTTTGGCTGCTGCTGCCACTGCAAATTAGGTAGCAGGGTGCAACCCAGATTTAATAATTGAAAGCCTCTTTGTGCACACAATGCACTCTGACAGCAGTGGCCCAAAGCCTGATATAAACTGTTGAAATTCAAAAAGAGCTGCTGCTCTAGCCTTGTAGTAAAAGCTAGCCAGCTAATAAATAATAATGGGCAACAACTGGCTACATTTCCTCTGCTGTAGTACACTAGTGACCTCATAAATAACTTGAAGTGGCGCACTGAGCTGGATTGGAGTTGACAACTTTCACTACACCAACCTGCACAGAAACTTGGCAGGGTCAGGATGAGAGAGAGAGACAATGATTTGATTAGTTCCGTGCACAGGCACACAGGGGCAAATATACAGGAAATGGCACCTCAACAATAGACATTCATTTCATTCTCCTTCAATGCATCCATTGTTGAGCCTTTTGTGTCAAGCCAAAGAAGTCATCTTCATAGGTTTCCCATTTCATTTTTTATGCTGCATTCAATGTTACCTATGTACACTTTGTGTGAATATGGAAAAATGGATGTGTGTGGCAAGGAGCCAACTAAAAGTGCAACCGCGTTGGTTTAAAACTGCTACTCTACTGAGGTGTGTGACTTGGTCAAAAGACCAGAAGCCAGCCAACCAAAAATGAGGCTCGGATTGCTGTCCAAGATGAAAGGCTGAGGAGAAGGACTCCTCTCACCACCTCTGATTTCAAGAGAAGCAAAAAAATTGATGCACCTCTCCCTAGATTGGGACAGCCGCAGACCAACTGGTTCTTAAATGTGTGTGTGGTATTGGGAAAACTGTTCGATTGTCATCTCTGGAGGTTGCTACTGCAGTCTTCAGAGGCTGAGCTGGCCAAAGAAACAAATTGTGTCGTTAGGGAACCATCTCAGACTGGAGAAATCTGGGTATTACTACTTTCTAGTTCTAGTACTTACTAGTCCTAAAGCAACTATTACTGAGTTTGCGTGCAAGTAACGCAATTAAAGCTTTTGAAATTTGGCTCTGCAAGAATGAACATCCTCTTTTTTCCTCCATTTTTATAGCCCTGTCGACATTGACCATTCTGCTACTATGTCTGATTTTTTATCAGATTTATGAGGTCTCCTCTTTTGGAGCCTTTTCGGATGCAAAAGCCCCTAGGATAGGCCGATACATAGTTTTGCTTTAAGACTTTTTTAGGCCAAGGCAAATGAATAGTTTTTCTGTTTCTAATATTCAAAACTTGCTTATTGAAATTCCCTCACGTTCTGAGCTTGTTTGAGAAAAAGTTCCGAATGCCAACTTTTTTTTCACCTTTTATATTGTATGGTGAGCGAGCTTGCCCTTTCATGCCTTGCTCATCTCATTTTCGGCGTTATTAGCTTAAAAAGAAAATGCTGATTGCACCTTGAATAATAAGTGCATTTCCAAGCCAATATTATTATGTATGGTGTGCTTAAGGTCAGTCCAGAATATTGCTCGCAAGGAAAAAACAACATTACTGTACATATATAGTTCATCACCGAATGTGGAAATATTGTTGCCTCTTGAAGAAGCTGCACAAAAAGTCAAAGCTTGTTTGGAGAAACAAAGCTTTTTCTCAGCTGCCACATCTAGTACGTATAGTATACATTCTGCTGTATCACTGAAAGGTACAACTACTACTACTACGGCAAGATAAATGGTGCTTTATTGTTCCAGAGAAAGCCATCAAGCATGTGTTCCACTCGGATAGACCCTAGATGCCTGCGTGACTGCCAATAAATGCAAGAAGTCATTGATAAATGATTTATGGCTTTTAATCAAATCAAAGCTGAGATTTGAAAAAATTACTTGCAACTAAAAAAGGAGAAAAGTAGCTGTAGCTGGCAAGAGAGGCTGAGGAAGATGCATTCGCATCAGTGTGATTTTTTAGGGCCTATTTTATGGTTATTGTACATGAACAGCATATACTATGCGGCCAGCATGCCCTTTTTGGTTGTCAAAAATGGTCAGCATATAATACATAGAAATATAGAGTGGCTGGCCGCCAAACTAATACGAGCTGCACACGTGGTGGCATAGTGAAACAAAAATAAAGGCCCACTTATAGAAAGCAAACATTTTTACTTATGTACCGTATCTCCCAATGTCTGCTCGACTACTTAATAGAGTGCTACAATTTTTTTTTTGGAAGCTATTGGCTTGTTTTTTTCTGAACTGGAATTTTACTTCATAATGAGCCAAAAAGAAATGTTGTTGGCCTTTTTCATCCCCATTTTTTATTAGTAGTAAATTCTTAATGGCTCTGCAGGATGTAAGATGAAGGGAAAACATGTGAAAATTTCTTGTAGTGTAGGTACGACTGTCCCTGACTAGCAATGGAGAAGTTGTCGTGGAACTGTGGAATTGGCATTCTTGTCATGGCATTATTTCACCAAGTTTGGTATAGAATTTGAAAATAGTTCTGGTGCCATTGCATGCCTGATGTCCCACGAGGAGCTTTTGCTCATATGAGGAGCTCTGGTAATGAGCCTCAATTTTGGCCATGACAAAAATCCCTAGCTTGCCATTTAATATTGGCTTTTTATGATCTTTTGCATAGACTAGCAGAAATGGTACATATCTCCGGGTTATAAAGGATAAAGGCTGCAGCTACAATGGGGCTTTGAGCGAAACGTGATGATAACTATAAATCAGGATAAGGGGAATTCTCATTATTCCAAGAAAAGTGGCATGTGCTCTAATAGGAGCTGGTGGTTGAGTGATTCAACATTCCTCGTGAAAAATTGAGAGTGGGCGGGCTGGCTTCTCTAGGCGGGGCTCATTTATTTTTAAGGAGACAAATCATTTGATAAAAAAGCTAAAAGGATTGTCTACTGTCAAGAACAGTAATTTCTTCAGACTGGAGACTGCTGCTGCCCCCTTTTCCTGGCTGAAAGAAAGTGGACATGAGATTATAGCTTTTTGTCCACTGTCGCTGAGAAGGAAGGAAAAAGAGACATGAGTGCTTTTCATCCAGCAAAATCAATTATATAGCATACTAGAGTAAGTGATCAAAATGGAGCCTTTGAAAATTGTCAACAAATCCAAATTGAATTTTCCCCCTATTAGTATACCCTTACAACATTTTCCGTAGGTTAATTTTCCTTCATAGAAGTGGAAGAGGTATGAAAGTCCCTGGTGATTTGAGGCTGCCATCTCCTCCCTAGCTGAAATACCTTGAGCAGAAAAAGTAGGGTATGTCCTCATGCTTAGAAAATGTCTCCTTGTGATTACACAAAAAATACTAGCGTGAAGTAGAAGACAAAAAGGCTACCTGCATTGTACAGGCCATTTGTCATTGCTCGCCCTCCATTTCCGCATTGAATCAAGCCAGCAAAGCTTCTGGCCAAGATTTTTGCAGGGTGGACCAGCGCGGGCTCATAACGTCGCTATAATTAATGATTTCAACTGTGTTTTTGAAGGCTCCAGTCGCTCTGTGTAGTAGTGGAAAAAGTGCCTCTGTTTGCACAAGAATTTAGCAGCTGAGAAAAGTAGTATTTGCTCATGAAACGAGCAGGAGGAGAGTATTGGTGCTTATATATATAGTATAAAAAGAGCCTCGTGGTATCCAGTGGCAATCTCATGGGTATCCTTGTAAAGTTCTCCTCCTCAAGATAGATAAAAGGGCCGTCCCGGTCTAGCTCGCCTGAGTATTTACAACAAGGGGGAAACTTGAAAACTATGCCCCTAATAAGATCAGGTTACAGCTCCAACAGCGATAGCCCGAACCACACGAGACATATGTATGTATAAGCCTCCAATCTTGAGGTTATTATGCATGCAAAGAAGATGAAGAAGCTGGCTGCCCAAAACCGTTCAAATGTTCTCAAAGTTGATGAGAAGCATATATGGATGCGTAGTAGGCCCAGAATCCAATAGGGAATAGAATGAGAAAAAAGCTCCCACGTGACCTCGCAGAAGAAAAAGAAGAAGGTTGCACCAAGCAAACGCGTGTGCATAGTAATGAAAAGCTCCCATCACCGCGTCGTGAATAATGATAAATCACAGGTTTCTTCACCACTTTTTCCTCTGAGGTGCACACGCGCGCACCGAAAGATAGATGAAGCATTGAAAGTTGATCTACGCGAAGTTTTGCCACCATAAATCAGACGCTTCTTGGTGGATATGGTGGTCGTGCAAAGTAATGAGAAATTCGAGAGAAGAGTGAGGATAGAATGGCTACTGTATTTGTGTGTGATGCAGCGGGTTTGGAGCCTCGAAACTGCTTTCTCTTTAGAATTTCTTCTTGTTTGCTGATGCTCAAAACTTTCATTACAATGGAGACTTCATCAGTTTCCATTAGAGCATCATCATTGGTTGTGTAGTACAGTAGCTGCAGCAGCAGCTCTGGTGGCAAAACTTTGGAAGAAGAAGATGATGATGATGGCTACTTCTACATTACATTTCCCACTTAACTGCAGTTGTGGCTCGGTATAAATCATGCGGCTATGACAAATTCATCTCGAAAATGCTGCATTACCCAAATGAAGCTCATGAAGATCTCTCACATGACATACTAATGCAACAGGACTTTTAGCTCTATTATGAGCCACGCCCAAATATGTGTATTCGAACAGTGGAAGAAGCTTCCCTGCTGTCTCACTGGAGCAATATTTAGGCTTATTTTTGGGTACAATGATTGATCACCCCTAACCTCATCGAATATGGCTGAATCCTTGAGGAGAAGATATATAGCTGCTTGACCATGCTCGTCTGTTTGGCTTGGCTGTTGCAGCAATAGGTGAAATGAGAAATGAGCGATCAATGGCAGCATTGGCTTTTTGGTAGTGTAGTAGTTGTGCAGGGAAAAACATGGCATGAATACTACAGGGAAAGCATCCACTAAGCTGCACGTGCCTACATTTTCTCACACCCATACACACAACGTACCAGTATATATGTACGTACTGACTGGTAGCTGCAAGGTCCTGAAAAACAGGCCACGACCAGCTTTCCAATTGACATTGAGACATACTCATCTGTCAATGTGGATTTGCATCAATTCCGCGAGCTTTATGAATGCATGCATGTGTAGGATATGGCTATAAATGTACTGGTGCAGCTTGGGAAAAAATAGTAAAAACAGGGGCTATCATCAGTGGCCAATTAGCCTTGCTGATGTCGAAGTAACCTTGGTTCTATAACTCAATCATCAGACCTGCAACTGATTATTGGGTCAATTAACGCTGCATTGCTATGGTAAATGCATGGCAGCATATTCATTGCTGGGCCACTTTTTATATGCTGCCTCTCAGCAGTAGTTTTACTTACCATAACTGGCTGATTGATGAAGGTTGGCCGGATCTAAACTCAATTTTTCTCCATTAGCAGCTGTTGGGCTGAAAAGCAATAACTTTAGATTTGGCAACAACCAGTGCAACACTCGTCGTGCGCTTAATTGGAAAATCACGTGTTTTAGGCTGAACAACCTGGAGTAAGCAGTAAATGTATTCTTGGCTTTTGTTCTATCTATTCTGAGTGTGACAGCACCGCACTTGATTTCGGAAGTGTTACCACACCGCGCATCAGTTGCATGGTTGGATAATCAAACCCTCAACTAGATTACATCTTTATGGAGATGTGAGCATCAAACAACAAGGATATGGGATGAAAGTGCATTTTTTCCACCACAGGACTATTCGTCAAGCGCTGACTGTTATCATATTGACAGGTGGTATTGTAAGCAAATACTGAAAAAAATAGCTGCTGAGAAGGGTTTTACTTATATAGACAGCAGTATCATAACAAAGACACTCCATCTACCGAGTTTTTTGAAGAAACACTTGTGAGCCGAGTTCAAAATCACATTTTGTATGCATTAGTCGAGCCACTTTATTTGGGGCAAATAGTTATAGTAAATGGTTACTTTGTTTTACAAATGCATAGCTTCAGGACTCTAACGTCTTGATGTTTTAAGTTTTTTTGGGTATAATAGATTTAAAACCATTTTATTTTACCATCATAAAGTAATCCTTTACAAAAATTGATAACTCTTATGTGCTTGGGTCTTTATTTCGAACTACTTAACGAGTCGCAAAAACGCGCTAACTCAGTTTTTTTTCTCGAGCAGTGTCAGCTGAAAATCACAAATGTTGCCAATAAAGGCCGCTGGGATCGCCCTACATCAATGTTATTGTTATGATACTTATGTGAATAATGTTGTACTGTGATAATGGAGCCGGCCCAATTAGGGGTAAATAATGCAGCTTGATTGGTAACGGAAGGACACGAAATAATGAGAGCTGATTGCCGCTACTTGATTATAATGCGATCCTGCCCAGCAACATTATCGCATTATTATAAAGATAATCATTAGACGCGGCCTCATATTCATCATGTCACATGCATAGCAGAGCATATATACAGCTGATGCGCGTTGTCTTCGCACTGTACACGAGAGCCTCTCCCTTCTGCTCTCCAAGATGAATGAAAAGTTTGCAAGACGTGAAGTGGGGCAGGCCATATGTTGTAAACAGACTTTCCAGGGGATTTACGCGACAACTATGCACGCTATACTCGTATACTGGGCTGTGTACTATACCTACGAGCTTTTCCTCACTCAGAAGAAGACGAAGTGGCCCAAGTTTTCCTTGTCACCTGCCCATAACTTCAATTGGCCAAAATCATAAGACGTGTTTGTTTATTCATAACCCTCCTGGGGGGAGTGTGTTTATGTTGCGCCCAGAACTACTACTATTAATTACATGACTTCATTCAAAGTTTCAAGCTGCTGCTATTTGAAGCTCTCAAGGACTTTTGAGCCTCATCTCAAAGGCAACTTTCTTCAACCTAAAAGAAGTGACATTAATTTTGGAAAGAGTCTCGTGTCTATTTAGTCACAAGTCAATTTTAATTTGGATCATCCTGATGTCAGACTCTTGGCAATAGCTACACACTTCCTTCTCCAACTGATAGCAGCTTTTTCTTTGCTCAACTTTCAAACAATAAGACTGCTATAACTGTATTACGCCATAGTAGCTGTGTACGGACATTTCGGTCAAGTGATATTGGCCAACATTGGATCAAAAGTTTTTCATTAACTATCGGTGCACCTCAATAAAGGTGATGGTGGGCAAACGTTCGAAAGCACATTGCGTCTTTAGAAATGAAAAGAAAATAGTATTTCTATCGTTTGTGACATAAGAGAATTGAGATATCTCAATTTTGACAAGGTGTTCTAATTAGGGAGTTATCGCAGCAACAAAGGAGGTCTTAATTATGATGATGCCATTTGACTTGGCCGTATGTGATCAAGATGAGAAAACAACATGATCAGCATACTGTATTATTCCGAATTAATGGCGGTGGTCAATATCAGGTCCTTTTTATGGATTGCCTTCCTCGCAGGCACGACGCGCGGTCATTATTGCATAGAGCCCAAAAGTCGTGGACGTCATGCATTGATAGTAGTAGGAGACTTGTTTGATTTTCCACAGCCGTAAACGTCAAAGGGAACAAAGGCCTCCAAAGATGAGTGCCTTGGCAGGACGAGGTCTACGAGGACAGCCTCAGCCTCGGAGGAAGAGAAAGCACCCACCAGCTCAACACACTGGGATGAAATATGCTAAAGCCTTCAAGGTTTCTTCGCCAATAAATTACCCATTCGCCCTGGATATACATCCAGATACATCAGCCTGGTGGCGAAAAATCCAATAAATGCAGGTTTTTCGCAGCAAGACAGCCAGTCAGCAATTAAACAGAATTTGATTGCAAATCAGCGTAAAAAGCAGTACACTGAGAAGACTGTGTAAGCAGCTAGACAGTATTGTCGTTGTGTTGCTGCAGAATTATTATTATTCCCCTTACTTTCTTCGCGAGCTAGGAGCAGCCAGGGCACATCAAGAAACACGTGGAGAAACGAGGAGAAGGACAATTAATGTCTGTCACTCTGATTGTTTGATGACAAATCTACTGGAAGACCAAGCAGCCCATAGCTATGGCATAAAAGAGGAATGCTTTTCTTCGGACTATACAAAAATGCTGGAAGATGGAGCATTATTGATTTTCATTGGGGGGAGAGAGGGAGAGAGCTAAGAGAGCTGCTTCAGTGCCTTCGTCCCTCAGGACCAAGATGGTTTTGCTCAAGCCCACAAATATTACTGGCTCCAATGTTATTGAGGGGCTTGTTTCCCACTTACATCCACTGCTAAGTAAAGCATAGTAGCATTCATGCAGTGGCTGCATATTAGAGCTCACAAAAACGTGAATATGCTACTGTTGCACACACATTCGAGGAAATTGCCTACTACTCATGCTATAGTATATGTGGTCATTTCAATTTCGCGAGAGGAGATATCATGTCTTGACGTCGTGGGCAGAAGTTATTCTTTGTGTATACGCCATTCCCAGCCTCACAATGGGCTCTAAACTTGGGGCAATTGGAGCTAGCAGGTCATTCAATACGGATCCCCATAAAAGCCCAAATGGGGCTTCTCCTTGCACTAGGATATAGAGAATATATAGCAGCAGCAGCCATTCTATTCTAATATCTCAATTTTGTTCTTGAAAGGGTTGGATGCATTTTCTGGCACCACTGCCTTACTATACCATCGATATCCGGATCCTCCATCATCATACAGCTCATTTGCATGCGTTGAGATGGCTTTCACGCAGTCCTGCTGATATTCAATGGACTTTTTGACTGCCGCAATATTACTATAGAGTCTTGCTCGGTGAAAATGTCCCATCTTGCCCATATCTTTGAGAATTTTTCTTTGCACCAAAGTTGTTACCTTACTTTTACGAAAACCTGAAATATCTTTGCATAGGTTTTCTAGCTCTTGTGAAACTTGAGAAATCATAGATAAATGATGAAAAGTAATATTATTGAAAATTGTGGAAACGTGTAGTAAGGTCTTCCAAATGGATTTATTTGCAGCATAATTTCACATTGGAAGTGACCGCACATAGGTATGTTCATCTGCCCTAGAATATTCACCAGGGTGCTGAATATGTCCTTACAACTTTGATTCTCACACACGCTTGCAGTCACAGATACTCTTATTCAATTAACCCACCATATGCGTGCTGATGAGATGCTACAAGCTTCATATGAGAAGTCACACAGAAACATGAAAAAGTCTAGTTATGCATTCTGTCACACGGAATTATTTACCTCACGTAGCAGCACTGCAGGTTGACATCTTGCTCAAATCATGCTATGCATAGAAGTGACTTTCCTGCGTATATCTTTTTAAAAAAAATTTTTACTATTGATTTGCTAACTCTTTTTGACTCTGAACTCTTATAGTGGCGACTAAAATTCCCAAAGTATTTTGGATGCGATCATCTGTAATAGCTGAGGCTTTATTGAAAAATATGAAATGCAGTAATTTTGAGCGCGTGACATAAATCTCAAGGAAATCTGCTTTTTAATTTAAAGCCATTTTTAGCGCGGCGGTGTGAGCTCAGGAGAAAAATGAAGCTTTCTAAAACGATCTATAAACCACCACAATTGCTGTTATGTGCTACACGCATCTTGAAAGCAAAAAAAGTGGGGCAAACACTCTATGGACTTGTACTGCTTAGTTCTATACAAAATCCTTTAACGAAGGGCAATAATCGTTTCAATCAAGCCCATTTTTCGGTTTTTTATCTAATATTCTTTTTAAGAGATCACAATGCAATGAAAAAAGCCCTACGAGCATTTACTCGAACTGATGCGCAATTTGCGATCAATTAATATGCGCATGAAAAGGTGAAAAATGGGGTGCTTTCACAGCATTTCCTCATTTTAAAATAATGCACTGGCTTTATGGAAGGCTTCCTCAGGGGAAACTAAAGTCAAATTAGAGTCCAAATGAGAGTTTAATTAGAAAATATGCCATAGTTAGCGTAATGTGAAAGCCCAGGGTTTCCCAGTAGTGTTGATTTGTCAATCCTTACGCCCATATGTAGCAACATTTGGGCTGAAAGATTGGTTCCATTTGCATATTGCAGCGGAGAAGCCCTGCTCAAAGATTGATCTTGAATGTACTAGACGGGGGGCAAACGCCCGACCAGACACAGAGATTAATGAAAGGCGCAAACAAAAAGCAAGATAAACGTTTATTTATAAGCTCATGCTGGTGGCTTATCGAAGTTGTCGGGATATGGGGCCAATCGTTGTATTGTTTGCCATGAGAAAAACTCTAGTATTGCTCTCGGCTCCAAAAGTCATTTTTCATCTGGTGGGGCAAGCCAAGCTAGTCGTAGCCCCACTCACCATCAGAAAGATTGAGTGCAAGCTTGCGCTTTTTTCACTCAATGGAAGCCGACATTTCAAAAAAAGACCCTTGGCATCTACGCGCCTACTCTACCGATTTTTGCACAATTGAACAAAATGCATTTTTTCTCTCCTTGCACTTCTTTTTATAGTTTTGCAGCCTTTTCGCGAATTCATTGGTCATGAAACGTTTTTTTCACAAATTGGACGTGATTTTATTGCAAGCACGATCCAACTTGTGACGGAACTGCATTTGGGAGTGTAAAAACTTTTTTAATAATTGCAGTAGTATATGAGAAGGGCCTCCACTCCCAGAAAGGTTTGCTGATTGATAACTCGTCGTCGTCCGAGCGTAAGTGGGTCGATGTCAAAACCCAGAAGCCAAGCAATTTTCTCGTATTTTTCTCCTTAAAAACTCCCAATCTCCTAAGTACTCGCGTCTGATAGCAGCAGCAGCAAGAAAAACACATTACAACAAGACGGAAACTGGTTAAAAACAACGAAAGCTGCTCCCCCTTGGGCATTTGCATATCAACCATTGGAGAAGGAAATGTTGAGGAAGGCCAGTAAGCAAATTGCTATTGTTCTTTATGCGTGCCGCTGCAGCCTCACTTACAGCTCGTACGTACTGCTCTGCATGTAAAAGGATGAAAATGGCTGATATTAGACCCCCGTTTATGGGTGGTTGCATTTTGAAAGCTCAGCAAGGAAATGGCCCCGAAAAGTCACGCGTGGCATTGATAACTCGATTTTTGCTCACATGCTTCTCCTTTCTCCTTTCAGAACTTGAAAAACCAAATTATGACGACCAACCTCTGGGTAGAACAGGTAAGCTGCAATCAGGCCTAAAATAGTCTCCTCAGGATTTACTTCATATGTAAAAAAGTACTATCACCCCTGCTGGCTAGGCATGGCTTGGTGGTTGAGATTTCAATTTCAGATACTGCTGTAGTATGTCTTCAGAAAGCAGTAGATTCATGCAAATTGTGAGTAGCACGAACGAAGAAGATTTTTCTGCTGGAAAGATGCTTGGCAGAATTGAAGCCATGTGGCTGGATTTGTGTAGCAGTATTGCCACTTCTGCTTGATGCACTTTTTGGGTGCAATTTCAGCAAAAGCAGCAGAGCTTTCTAAAAAAAATGAAGTATGAGATCCAGCCGCCAAAGTCGCACCAGTGGTGCTAAAATGCTTTCCAATATTGCTGTTGCGCTCTATATATAGCAGCAGCTTTTTTGCAATTGCTACTTCTGGCCTCGTTTTCCACTGTACATTTTGGCTCCCATCTGGGCAAGGAGACAATCAGTCTTTTCCTGATATCAGTTTTTCCAATGTGCTGCTACAAAGGAAATTGCATTACCTTAGGTTATGGTTTTCTGTCCTCGAGCGTTGCTAGCAGATCACAAAAATGCAGCAAATCCTGTGAAATTGGGATTGAAGCTTTTTCAAAGGGAATATCTAGCATTTTCATGCATCAATTGGGCCATTTGATCATCAGGTCAATTTGACAAGATTTTTTGCCCTGCAATGTGTCCTGACTCTTTTTTCCTCTCCTTGGCAAATTCGCATAGTACATCCAACGTTTTATAACAATGGCAGTTTCAAATTTATTGTATGACTCTCGCCTTTCTGTAATGGCTTCTCCTTGAAGGAGCCCGAAAAGAAATTGTCTTGGAATATCCATGATGTTGTCCCACCTGATCAACTTTTCATGGGGCCTCTTACTGCAGAAGCGCAATTTATATAAGTACTTGATAGCATCACTACTGGCTACTGCACATCTTGTAACTATTGATTAATGGGCTTTCCAATTGGGGAAGCGTGAAACTGTAACAATATCTGAGATCCACTCGCATGAATTGCTCCTCTCGAGAATATCAAAGGGCAATTTTATGCTTGAAAAACAGAGCTCGGGTAAAATAAACGCTAAGCCGATTATGGCCCACTTTGATCTTGCTGAATTAATTGGCAAGAAAACACCTGTTTTGCCCCAAACTTTGCTGCTCGCGCCGCAGCAAGTGGCATAAGAAAACACGCTCAGCTCAGCTGGTTCGCTAACAATAACAAATGTGCTCTTTTCTTGCAGTTTTGGTATGACTATAAGCTCGTCTGGGATCCAGATGAATATGGAGGAGTAAGACAATTGCACGTGCCGTCCGACCACATTTGGAGACCCGACATTGTGTTGTACAATAAGTAAGTCATGCTCATATAGCTAAGTAGGAGAACGAGTCTAGGGGGCCCGACATGATGAATCTGTTGATCCGTTGAGCCATATTGTACCTTTTACATTATTTTCAATGAACCATCATATACATTAAAGCGCTGATGGCAACTTCGAGGTGACATTAGCCACAAAAGCAACGCTGTGGTGGAATGGCTTGGTGGAGTGGAAGCCACCAGCCATTTACAAGTCCTCCTGTGAAATTGACGTCGAATATTTTCCTTTCGACGAGCAGACTTGCGTCATGAAATTCGGGTCGTGGACATATGATGGTTTTCAGGTCAGGACAATGGATGTGCAGTCGCACCCACTTTTCACTGGTTTTAGTCAGCTCGGCTGTTTTGGCTGCAGCTGTCAAAAGAGCTCCTGCACGCTGCTGCTTATATATAGTATACACTAGTCGTAGTAATTTGAAAAGTGGCACACTGGGATTACCAAAAACCCTCCTCTTCTTGGTTGCAAAGATGAGGCTTTGATGTCAAGTGTTTGCAAAGCTCCTTTCCGAATTGGAATTGACAAAAAGCTGGCTAAAACCATGATGTTCTTTTTCTCATATTGCACCACTTCTGTTTCTCTTGAGTGTTTTCATCAACATTTATTACACAAAATCTCTGGTTATTCGGCCATATCAGAAAAACGCTTGCATGCCCTTTTTTTACACGCTTCGTCTCACTTACTGTACGTTTAACACAGCTGAATTCTACCAAAAAATAAGCATCACTTAAAATCAGAATTTAAAAATGATACCATATCACGAGGAGATGCTAGGCCTGGGGATGCAACGAAATATCAGGTGATTTATCAATCACGGGCCAATCTAAGTTCGAGTGTAAAAACGATCCATCATTCACCCAACTTGCCCTGCTATGAGATGATGTAATGCTGCTGTTGGAGGAAAGCCTTGCTGTAGTATTTTCTATTATTATCACACACAGTGCGGACAGCCACTATGAGGTGACTCTGATGACAAAGGCCACCGTTTACTACAACGGGGCCATCGTCTGGCAGCCGCCAGCCATTTACAAGTCATCTTGCGCAATTGACGTCGAATACTTCCCTTATGATGAGCAAACCTGCTTCCTTAAAATGGGATCATGGACATACGATGGCTTCCAGGTTAAACGCTCAAAAAGAGCCCTTTCATGCCCAGAACAGCATCTCTCATTAACCATGCTAAAACCGAGCTCATCTAAACTAATTTCGAATCGCAACTACTTCTTATTCCGTTTTTAATTCTTGGTTACTGTAGCCAACCTTTCTTTCGCCCCCAGTATTATCTGCTATCTAATTGCCTCAAGTCCACCTTTTTGGATGGAGGGCAAAAATACTATAGGCACTAGCTAGGTTCCCCAATATTGATGACCCTTTTTTCTACCTGCCCCAAAGAGTTTCTTCTGCTCGTCATTCTTACTTTTGTAAAATAATGGAGTCCTCGTTTTACTCGCAGCTCGCAGCTTTAACCAGCAGTGCGAATTTTTTTTTTTTTTTTTTTGACACAAAAAGAGCTCTTCTATTTGCTTGCTTCAAGGACTTTTGTGCTGCTGCTGTTGGTTAAAAAACTTCGACTTTCAAATGAAGCAAAAAGCCCAGAAACTCTTCCTACATCCTCTTTCCTTCCTGAGTAAACATGCATACATACAATGTAATACAGCTGAGTAGTTGTGAAAATCTGGATTTTGGACGCTGCGTATTTGCCAAATTGTACTCGTGTCGTATTCTGCTACACATCCCCTAATTACAATAATAAAGCATAGAGCCAGCTGCCTAGACGTACTGTAATACTACTCAAGAGTACCACTTCATTTTTTGCATGATACTTCTGCATGACACTCATATTCTGCCAAGAGGTGATGGCTTTTTTGCCGTGATTCCAGCATTTGCTTTTTCCAGGTTGATTTGCGACACATGTGTGAAATTGAGGGCTCGAACGTCGTCGCCTTGGGGATCGATCTTTCAGAGTTCTACATGTCCGTTGAATGGGACATTCTCGAGGTGCCTGCTGTTAGGTAACTGAAAAATGCAAACGAAAAAAAAACGCATCCACAACATTCCAAGGAACTGTATTTTTTCAGAAATGAAAAGTTTTATACTTGTTGTGATGAACCGTACTTAGACATAACTTTCAACATCACCATGAGGCGGAAAACCCTATTTTATACCGTGAATCTGATCATTCCCTGTATGGGCATATCCTTCCTCACAGTGCTCACTTTTTACTTGCCATCTGACAGTGGCGAAAAGGTTCGTGCGGACGCGTCAGTTGCCTTCTGCCATTGTCATTGAAATTCCCTTCTTTTTTCGTGTAGGTCACACTCTCCATCTCCATTTTGACCAGCTTGTATGTGTTCTTCCTCCTGGTGGTAGAAATCATTCCACCAACATCTCTGGTGGTGCCGCTTTTAGGAAAATATCTTATATTTGCCATGATTCTCGTCTCAATTAGGTAAGCCCGTTTTTTCTTCCACCAAGCTTGTTGTATTTATTTTTAGAAAGCCAAAAGCAGCTTTTTTTGGACGCACAGCATGTGTCCAATATATTTGACCTCAATAATAATATTCTCTGCGCGAGAGTGATGCAAAAAAGTCCTTTCCCAGCTACAGTTGTATTGTAATAAATACGCATAATGTTTGCTTATCTTTCAGTATATGCGTAACCGTTGTGGTGCTAAACGTGCACTTCCGTTCGCCTCAGACCCACAAGATGGCGCCGTGGGTGAAGCGGGTATTCATTCACATCCTGCCCAGGCTTCTGATCATGAAGCGGCCTCAGTTTCAACCAGATAAGCATACGTGAGTCAGCTTCAATCAAGTTTAGAATATAGAGGGCGCTCTCATGATAAATTATGGCAAGGTGACCCGGCTCGGCAGTTTCATAACAACAACAACGAAAGACTAAGCCAACATTTAAAGTGTTACCTCAAAAAAGTCGCTAGATGGCATATGGCTCACAGTGACTTGAAGAAGGTCCTTACCCAAACTCTTTACAACACCCATAAAATATACATTTTCTGAAAGCTTATGTTATTAGGGTTCATTTGGTAGTAATTTAAAAATCCTGGCCTATGGCTTCCCATAACATAGAATTTTCAAAAACGTCTAGTACCTACAGTTTATCAATTTTTGAGATTAATAATAGCAATGACCCCCTCTGAAAAAAGAAGATCACAATTTTTTTATTTCATAAGCAAGTCTGTAAAATGTACTCAAATTGAGATATTTACTGCCAAATGTATTATGCAAGATTAATCAAGTTGGCAGTAATCAACTTTTAGCGCAGCTATATCTCCGTTTCTGTTTATCCTAGCGATTTTACTATAAAGTAACTTAAGTTTTATTTTTGAATTTTAGTTGGGGTCATTGAACCTAGCTATCCCCGAAAAATGAGCCGTTTTTGCGCTAAACGTTTTTAAAATTAAAAAAAAATGTTACTGGAAGCGATAGGCCAGGATTTTAATTTTATCACCAAATGAACCCTTGGGACATACGCTTTCAGAAAATATATAATTCTTGGGTGTTGTAAGAAGTTTGGGTTAGGTCCCTTGCCAAGTCATTGTGGGCTAAGATCAGTCATTTCTATACTTAATGAGTTACATTGATTGCAGGTCATTGAGAAAGGTGATGCTCAGGACGTGCTTGGACACGGAAAACTCCATCAAGGAGTTTCCCACCTCCACAACCACCCCAGCTGGGGCCACTACTTCCAACTCCTACTCGGCTGAGAAAGTGTACGACAACGGGGACATTTTCGGCAAGGCTGTCTACCGCCAGGCTGCTGCAGCTTTCACTCAACAATTTCCTCCAGAGGAGATTCCAGGACTGCCAAGGCACCGACCAGGAGAATACTCGCCCACCTATGACTCCAGGGGGCAAGTGTCTTTAAATATCAAGTCAAGCAGGCTCATATTGAAGTTATTCTTTCAGGCTGGCTACACCCATCATGGCGGCTGACGGCTTGATATACCAAGGTGGTTGCCGTGTTCATGGAACGTCCATCGTCCTCCCTGAAGATGACGACGATGTGGAGGACATCTTTGCCAACCACCGCCACGACTCATCGCGAAATAACCACCGCAGTGGAAGGAGCCCCGCCCCCCGATTGGACAGCCCGTCCCCACCCCTCCTTTTAGCCTCGCCGGTGCCGCCCCTGGGCCCGGCCCCGCCCTATGATCACTCCAATTGCTCGGATCGGATGCATAAATCTTGCGCTTGTGTGAGCTTTATTGCCGAGCACACAAAGGCCAGAGAAGAGGCCACCAAGGTGAAAACGATACTAATTTAATCGCGGATGCATTTTTGCTGATGCTACTACCATGCCGAATTGGGCCTAATTTGCTTTTTGCGAGCTAACAGATGATGTTGGCAGCGAGTCAAGACACACATAGTGGTGCAGTTTTGTAATTGGTGACCTTTGTTTCTTGAAAGCCTTTTGCAATTTTCGCACTGTATAGCGGCTGCTGCTGCTGCTGCAGTGGCAGCGCGAGGGCTTTCTACTGTAGCAAGCGAGTGAATGATGGGGCTTTTCCTTGTAGAGTGGTAAAAATAATTTTAACTCGGAAGAAGACACCATTATGCCTGATTTATGTAGCGAAACTAGCGAAAAAATTTAAATCCCCATTTACGCAAACGGCCTCCAAATGGGCGTTGGGTTCAATCTCAATTTACCACTTGTACCATAACTGTACATGTATAGTATATGCAAGCTTCCTTGGCGGTTATGTTCTCGACTTCCACGTACTTTGCGATAGTGGTTATATGGTGGCAGCAAAAAAAGTGCTGACACCTTCAGATTTTCTCAATATTAGCTTTACGAGCCTCAGCCTCTTTGGCCTCAGATGGGGCCAATGTTTGCTCTCCTCGGGTTTTTGCAGAAAACAGCGGCCCTCCTTTAATCATCATCATTTTCAACGCCAAAATTCCTCTTTGCTGATTTCAGGTGAAAGAAGATTGGAAATATGTTGCGATGGTGCTGGATCGCCTATTTTTGTGGATTTTCACTCTGGCGGTGTGTGTGGGCACCGCAGGCATCATTTTGCAAGCCCCCAGCCTGTACGACGAACGCAAGCCGATTGATCGTGAAATTTCTGATATCGGCCTCGGACCTCAGCTGAGGACAAGAAATCGAGATTCCAAGTCTCGCACCATCAACAGCTGCTAGCTTACTTTACTTAACCAAATTAGATAGTGCTACTACAACTACAAAATTCACGATTTTAAACCATACACTATACTCTCAAAGCTCAAAAAGTCGTCGCTGATAGGCGTCGAGCGCGTGCGCAATTTTGCATGAGTATCTTTTCTACTGTGCTATTTAATAAATAATAATAATAATCAAAATAAATTCCGCCGCTGAAGACCAAGATACATCACACACAGCTAGTCGTCAATACTACCACTTCTAATACTACAATCAAGCAAGAAAAAGACAGCGAGAAAGAAAGATCATTCGACAGAGCAATATGATCAAAGTGAGCGCGCGTTCTTGTGTTTTTGTTTGTTTCCCCTTTTGTTCTTCACCCCGGCCCCCCTCACAGCAACGACAACAAAAATACCACATATAACAATATGATGATGAGAAGCAAATGTTCATTATTGACAGAATTTGTACCTGCATGCTTCTGAAGCTCTGGAAATGCCAAAATCGAAAAGCAGTAAACTTGATATGATAAAGTCACTTCTCAGACTTCATTTCATTAAACATGCAGCTCGGGTCGCGCAAGGAACTCGCGCGAATAATGTGCACGCCAGATGTTCGCATATACTAAAGTACTGAACATGCAGTGCATGAAATCGTATTTTGAGCCACTTCTTCTCGCAAGCTCGTCGCACGCGTGGCAACATTGAGTTTTTGCCCTATGGATTTTCTGCCAAATTGAAGTGTCCATCAAAGGCATTATGGGGGGAGCTGTCAGTTGTGAATGTCCCCGCCATCATCTTTTCACTTAAGATGGTCACTTTTTGCTACCACCGCTCCATGTCACTCAAACAAAAAGCCTCAGCATTCAAATTCGAAAGCTCGTACACTTCATCATCTCGTGAGATGCTCCTTTGTGTCAACAGCAAAAAAGGGGTCGCGCGACACACAGACTTCAATCTCGAGCCTCCTGAACCATGATTGCAAATACCGAAATATCACCTTCAAGGTGAGGGGGAATTTTAAATGGAACAGCACTTTTAGAAAGGTTGAGTTATTTCACACGCTGCAGTTTGCGTTCTCGTACTGCGTTCATCACTACGTACGCGAGAGTGTGTGTGAACTTTTTGAATAATCAAATAAGCATGCTTAAAAAATGCCTCTTTGCAGCCCTGAAGACAACTTTCCTTTTGACAAGAAGTTATTTCTGTGCTCTGGAGATAAGAATTTTTCAACTTTTTTATCCTCATTCACAAGGGATTACGAAGGCCATAAAGTTTTCATTATCAGGCGCTCCTTTCCGGCTTGTATACAAAGGTACTTCGAGGTGGACTGACTATTTTTGGATATTATTGAAAGCTTAGAGAAACAGCTCAATTATCAGGGCATTTAGGCGGCGCGCATAGTACAAATTATCGTTGACAGGGAAAAGAAGAAGTGCCCAATTATGCAAATTGTTCTATTGAAAATCGTAATGACTGCACTTTCTGCATATGAGGGCAAAAAATGTAAGCTTTTCAGAAAAAGGGATCTGAACCAAAAAATGTCTTTTGCTCAACTTCTTGGAAATTGCCATTTCTTTCAATGCTATGTAATCAGGATATTTTTTCATCTCGCGGAAGTTTGGGACGATATTCTGAATAAATAGGTCCACTGTGCCATTTCTATGTCACATAATTTCGGTCCCCACTAAGTGTTTCGCCTTACCTTCAGTTGGATCTAAGTTGGATGTAAGTTGGATTTGGTAAGCCTTAATGCCAAGTTTTTTATATAGTGATATGTGACATATAAGTTGGTCATGTAAGTTGAAGATCATTTTTAAAATTTCTCTGAAATAACTATTTATTGCATCTTATAAATTCAATTATAAGTTGAAAAATTTCGGTAATGTAAGTTGTCAGAAAAACATTAGTTTTGCTCAATGTCAAATTATAAAGTTGATTATAATTTGTTTATACAACATTGTAAGCTGAAAATCAGTCGCTTGAAAAAAATAGTCATTTTCATATTGCTATATACCATAGAATTTTTTATTTAATGCAATTCATAGGTTGAATGAGAAATAAGCATTTGATATTTTGTTGAAATAAGGTAATATTGCCATTATCAAACTTGAACACTTGATACAATCCCTCTCTGCTTGGAGCAGCTCTAGCTTCTCATAGTCAAGAACTGTCTTGTCATCTCTTTCAGTAGTTGTTTCCTCTTCTGCTCTCTTAGAAGAAGGCTTGTCCCTTTGAAGTAATTATCAGCTGATTATTAATTTTTTTCATTTGAAATGTACCTTTGCTAAGACATATTCAAATGGAAACTTCATAGGAGACGATACGAATGGCGCCTTGGATTGGATAGGGTTGGTCACCAAACACTGAACTTTCATGCTGATCGCTAGGTCGCTCCTCTTACTTGAAAACCCAACCATTGGATTGAAGTTGACTATTTCCAAAATCGGGTTTTTTAAGCATACCAAAGCATCATCCAAAGCCAAGTGGGTGACAGGCAGGCTTTTTATCAAATAAATTACAATCACCTGAGTGTATTCTGCTCCAGGAATCTCAGGAGACAAGCTTTTTGCATCTTGAACGTTGGATTGCAGTGATTTTTAATGATTTTATCTTTGTAGGCAGTTTTTTTAACTTTGGTTTTATCCACCTTTGGTTTGGCAAATTTATTTATTATTTTGGCAGCTGAATATTTCGGCAGCTGAATTCATTGGGGTCAATTGTTAAATTATTGGTCACCTTAAAACCATCCCTTATAAGCAACTGAAAAATTCAATTGCAATTGGTTTTGTAAGTTGTCCATTGGTCAAATTATTGTAATTTGTGATGATTTCATTTATCACCAAATTATTTCCATAAATTATAATAATTTGAAAATAATTTGTGTCAGTTACGGCCAACTTATTCGATTGGCAAATAAGTTGAAAATCATACTTTTATAAGTCATGATAGACAAATTATCGGCCATAAATTACAGTAATTTTTAGGTAAGCCAAAAATCAGTTTGGCGGCAAGAGCGAAAACACTTAGTGGGGGTCTGCTACTCGAGTGTACTCGTACATGTACATAGCTTCATTGTTCCTTGAGGAGGACACTTTTCCTCCAAGAAACTAGGGAATAGACGCAAAATGGCCACAAAGTTACAAATCCTACAGAAGCTCATATTTGTCATGATCTTCTCCGTCAGCCTCTGCATCTTCATCAACCAAGTTATTGTGTGCGTTTCGAGATATTTACGGTACGAGACGTCAATCACTCTTAATGTGCAAAGCACGGGCAGCACAGGTTTTCCCGCGTTTACCATTTGCCCAGATTATGCAGTGGCTTACAAGAGGGACTTTTTGGCTCAGTTTGGACTTACTCCGGATTCCATGAGAAATTTGGTGTTCCCCACCAAGACGGATATGTCCACTAGGGACTTCTTCTACAATGCCTCGCACTCTTTGGCTGAGCTAATTCAGGGAATCCAAATCAGGCTGATCAACAAGATGCCAGCCACTAATTTCTCGTCAATCTCCTATTTTAAGGACTTGGACAAGAAGAGCCCGTCTTTTTCTGACAAATTTCTGCCTTGGGACGACAGCCAATGGCGAAGACAGACGTACTTGATTTTTGGCCAATGTTTCACCTATGCTGTACCAGACTGGATACGCAGGCTGAAGGTGCTTTTTTCACCCTGTATTTGTGTCTCTCTGTTTGGCTTTTACCTTTTTCCATGCTAGATAAAGGACGTCTCGTTTTTCCTAAGAAAGGACACCTACATCTATGTACACCATGGGGGGCAATTTTTCAACTCTGACACAGATTCCAAAGTTCCTGGGAAAGTTGGAAAGGCCCTATTTTTGGATACAATCCACGATGTGAGAGATGTTAGGGACCAAAAATACTTCTTTTTAGGCACTATTTCCTGTTTTCCAGATCACCAATTCCAGGCCTAAATCTATTGTTGAAAAGAATTCAAAGCTGAAAGAGTCTTGTAGTGTGGAATTAAATGACAAATATGATGATTGTGTAATTGATGTAAGATACTACTGTAGATATTGAAACAGTCCATATGTATTCATGAAAGTATTGATTTCATTGAAAGGCTGTTGATACGGAGTTTCTCAAGACTTTCGGGTGCGTCATGCCAATCTTCACAAAAAAGCCTAATGCTACTCAATGTGATTTACGTAATTTGGATGATTACGCAAGAGGAACTTATTACACTGCTTTCTACGGTATTCAAAATTCTTCTCGGAGCTTTCAATTGGTGCATGAATGCTGAAATATTGTAGAATTCCTGAATGATGGGGCAATGAATGATTACTGCACATTACCATGTGCAAGCATGGGGATTTATTATGGATATCCCATTATAGCTGATAACCAAAATACCAATGAGGCCTACGTCAGGTTGTACTTCAAGAGCCAAATCAGCGTTCGAACAAGCCTGCCAGCATACTCTGAAACCAGCCTCATGGGCGAAATTGGAGGATATTTGGGACTTTTACTCGGATTTTCCTTGCTAGATGTGACATCTATTATCAAGCATGTTTGCTTTTCAACTTACTTGATGGCTAATCAAAAAATTGGGTGGCTTACTAAATAAACTTTGAATAAAAGTGCAACTTATGCTCGCTTCTATGTACCATTCATGAAATAACACACACTTGTCAGCATGGAATGGCTGTAGAGGGGCCCAGAGGCCTATTTAAAGGTTTCATCATATGATTTAGGTGAAATGTGATCGCCATTACTGTATGAAAAGGCTACTGGAAAATAAAATATGCTATACGACTATTATCAACACCTATTAAAATATGATTATGTTCATTTTAAATGATCACTGATTGCAAAAATACACGTTAATTTTTCATGGTAGTTACATTTGACCAAATTTCTATTGCGTCTTTCTGCTGAGTTGAAAGGAAAAAATTGCTTGCTGCTCTTATATTGAGGATCAAAGTCATATTTGCACTGATAAGTCATCTTGATTAATCTTGAATAATTCACTGTTGGGAAGACAAGAGGTAATTTTTTTTTATTCACCATGTGTGCTTGATTAAAACTTTTTGTTTTGAATTTGAAAGCTCCAGAGAATTTCCGTCAAATGGAAGGGGGTAAGCAAAATTCGCTTCCTTCGCAAGAGGAAGAGAATTCCAACACTTCTGATGAAATTTCCTTTGTCTTGGCCGAAGAAGTCGACAGCATGGCTGCCTCTAATGTCATGACTCGGTCCAAATATGCTCAGGTTTGATATTTTTCATTTTCGCCATCATGATGAGTCATTTTGCAATTGATGTTTTTAGGTTGTTTTTCCTGAAGTCGCCGACCGATACCCCAATGATTGTGACATTCTGTGCAAATTCACCTACAATTTGGGAGTTCCTACTGCAACAGCGTCAACATCAGATCGAATTGGCCTTTATAGAGTCCCCAATTTTGCCTCACATGAGTACATCTCCTTTCATTGGGTTGCTGATGCTACAAAACATGGCAAAGATGGATTTAGCGTGGTATTCAAGTCATCTGTGTTGCCCAAGGATGAAGATTTCTACCAGTTCCAATATTTACGAACTGACAACGGAGTAGAAGCGGCCATTGGTGCTTCGGTTCCGTTCCAACTTCAGGGTCCCATATCCGAGGATCTTTGCACAGTGGAAGACGATGAGGAGTTCATGGTTGTGCGCTCCAAAACTTCGTTTGTCTCTGAGCAATTGGTTGGACAACTGGATTGCCTGACCGTTGACAATTCTAGCTTGAAAGAAAAGCTCAAGGATTATGAGTTGAAGCACAAGAAACTAGTGGAGATGTCCGAAAAAATGCAGTCGGATCTGCACCAAAAGTCAGAAAAGTGTCAGTCCCTGGAGGCGCAAATTGAGACAATGAAAAAAGACCAGGACAAACTGGAGATGCTGAAGGTCGACCTAGCTACAGTATTGCAAGAAAAACTCGCAATGGAGGAAAAGGTTCACAGGCAGCAAAAAGCCATTCAAACCATCCAAATGGTAGCCCAGCTTATCATTAATCATTCCTCTTTTGACTTTTTTCATCTTATATTTGTAGGATCGAGATATGACAGCAGGAGAAAAAGACCAAGCAATCAGAGAGAAAAATCTGTTGATGGAAGAGCGCAATCAAGTCATGAAAAAAAGCGAAGAGCTGCACTCTTTGCTGAATGCTGCTTTAAGCGCAAAAGAAATTGCAGTGTCTGAAGTCAAAAGCCACATTGTGAAATCTGATGAAATGCTTAAGACCATCACCAGCTTGGAGGCCAAAATTGCTCGATTGGAAGCATTGAGCAAGGACTTGCTTGAGGTCAACAAAGAGCTCATTTCTGCCAAGGAAGACGCCTATGCCCAAGTTGAAAGGTTAACCGCTCGGTTTAAACAGAATCCAAACAGAAACATCGAAGAAGTGGAGCTGCTGAACAAAAATCTTGTTGAAATCAATCACGAATTGATTGCTAGCAAAAATGCCATTATTGAGCAGCTGAGAAAGAAGGAAAGCGAGTGTGATGCTCTTAGAGAGGAAATGGCTATCAAGTCCAAGAGAAAGTGTCAGGAAATTGATGATTTGAAGAAGCATTTGAATGATGCCGAACGTAATCTGGTAATTATTTTCAAATATCAGTTGTGGCTATTTAATTAATTACAATCTTTTATTTCAGAAAAAAATTCACTCTGATTTCAAGGAAACCTCTTGCATGACCGATAACGATTCTACTGCTGACAACACTATTGAAGCCAAGCTAGAAGAAATTGCCAAGGCAGTGCAAGAAACGCGAAATGATATGAAAGAGTTCATTTGCAAATCCGAGAGGAGTTCAGTTGTCACTGCTTGCACCGACTCCTCAAGGTCGTCATTGACCACAACTGACTCATTTCGTCTTATGGACCCAAGCATGATTAACTCGGAGCTAGAATTGGCCAGGAGGTTCCAAGATTTCAGCGATAATAAACCTGAATCCGGATCTTCATGGGCTCCCATCGAACAAAACTTTGGCGACTTGAGCGCTGTGCCCACATCGCTTTCCTCGCCAATTAAAAGCAAGTTTAATGATGTTATTGAAGGCTTCAAAGAACTCGAAGATGGACCTCAAAACCATGGTGGAGCAAGGCCAAGACCTCGGCCTCGGCCTAAAGCCTCAAATCCTGCAGAAAACTCTTCCTTGGCCTCCTTATGTCAGTTCTTGCCTCAAATTTCAGCCTCCATGTTCGGTCCACTTAACCTTGGCGGTTTTTCCGAAACTCCTGAGCCAATTAACGAGCAACCAAAAATGGCGGACCCCCTTGTTCCTGAGGTTGTTGGATCAAAGGATTCCAGCGCAGATGAGGCAGAGTTTTCCGAACTGGTGAGCTGGGCAAAGGGCTCTGTTGGCACGCCCATGAAGAAGGAGACCGCATCAGAGCCTTCAATTGTCATCACTGACGATGGCAGAATTCTGACAGAGGACGAGATCCAGCAACTTAAATGTCCCATTTGCGATGACAAGTTCGAGCAGGATCAAGTGAAAGCCTTGGAACTTCATGTGGATGCACATTTGGCGTCCAAGCTATATTGCCCAGTTTGCCAGTTACCTTACGAAGTGACTGATCGTGCTGAGTATAAAGCGCACGTCCAGGTAAGAAGCCTTTTAATCAAATTAAGCTATTACTCTAAAAGTTTCCTTGATTTGCAGGGCCATTTTGCTAATGAAGACGACGATGACGACGAGCCCATTAGGCGCACTTGGTCGTTCATGGATTTTGATTAGCTTTTTGCGTCAATGTATGTTCATATCACAACTAAGTGGTGTTACCTTTAAAAAAATTTGAGCTCTGTACTAACTTCATTGTAGAGCTATAGAATATATATAAATTGTATTACGCTATTATATGGTAAGCTTTATCATTAAGCTTGTGTCTACGTGATGACATGTCGTATAATTTTACTGCCTGACAAGCCATTATAGGTTATTGAGGACCAGTTAGTAGTGAATCATAATGCAACCTGAAACACTTCATAAAGCGATATTTTCCCTTATTCTTGTTTGTAGCTTAGCCATCTTTGTCAGGCAAGTATACTACTGTATTTATAGATATTACGACGAGGAAACGAGCATCAATTTGGAGACATTAAGGTAATTTCAGGCTAACTGAGTGAGGAAGACGAGATCTTCATGCCTTTTTTTTCAGTGCCAGCCAAGCCAGATTTCCGGACCTCACTATTTGTCCGGATTATTTTGTATCCTACAAAAGTGCTATACTATCGAAATATGGCCTTTCAGCGAATGACGTTCGTGAGCTTCATTTCCCCAAAAATGTCTCGTCTCTTGCGTTTTTTGATGAAGTGACGCATTCTTTAGAAGATATTGTGGCCAACATTTTCATACAAACTACGAGTAAACTCAGAGGGACTAATTTCACAGGGTTCAGCCTTTTTAATGAGAAGTACGAAAAGAAGGCTATTTCGCAGATTCCAGAGTCTTTCAACGTTATGTACTTGCCAATGAACTCAAAAGATTGGAAGACTCAAAATTTCATTTTGTTTGGTAAATGCTACACTTACAGCTTGCCCGTTTGGATCAAGGCACTAAAAGTGAGGCTTATTATGCAAATACCCACAAAAAATTATTTTTGACCGATGAACTTTTTTAGGTACTTGATATAACGTTCAGGTTTCAAATCGATGCTCTCGTATATCTCCATCATGTTGGTCAATTTAGAAGCCCAGATTCGGATACAAAGGCTTCAATAGGCATTGGAAGAAATCTCTTTCTAGATACAAAACATGACGTATTATATTTTCTTATAAGGATACGAGCAGTACGCTAAATGATGAACATTGCTTTTACAGATCACGTTGCTCTGGCAAAAGAAAATTACGCCAACTGATGCTCATTACCAAAACTTTAACATTACATGCAGCGAAGAGTTGAATGAAAAGTTTGACGATTGCCTCGTCAATGTAAGTGTTTCAATTTCTACTGATTTTTATGCTACTGCAGTCTTGCATAGAAAAGATTAGGGGCGAACCTTGAATTCTTGCTATTAGAATTTGCTGCCAAAAGCTTGTTTTTGAACGTCATCAAGATAATCCATTTTGGTAAAATAATGTAACCTCTCAAAAATTTGCCAAAAAGTAGAGTGAATGAAACTATGTAGAATTAAGTATATTCGTTCTGGAAATGCATTCTCAAATCATCCTGGCAAAAAAGTCTTGAAACTTGTAGTATATAACAGATGTTTTAGAGATTATAACAGATATATTAAAATCTGCTTCTTTTGGAATAACATTACTATTTTTTTCATAGCAAATGCGCATGTGATAAAATATTCTTATAGGCTGTGGACTCAGAATTCATGAACAGCATTGGTTGCACTGCTCCATTTCTGACCAACATGCCTAGCCTGTCTTGCGAATTGGGAGCATTTGACGACGAAGATAGGGCCAGGTTCCGCAACGCATACAACGGTGAACCCGAGCATAATATATTATAAATATCAAAGTATTATCAGAGGTGCTTTTCCTTCTAGATTTTCTGTACGAAAGAGCCTTGGTTCAATATTGTCCGCAAGCCTGCGCAAGTATGAGTATCACGTTAGGATATCCCATAACATCAACTTCAAAAGTCAATGAAGCATTCATGAAGCTCTACTTCAAGAGTCAAGTGACCGTGCGAAAAAGCGTAATTACCTACTCTGGCACCAGTATGGTGGCAGAAATTGGAGGCTACATTGGCTTATTGCTGGGATTCTCACTCCTTGACTTGACCAAAATTATCAAACATTTATTCCTAACAACTTGTGATCATGCTTTTACAAATTGCAAGCGGCACTGTGACAACAAAAAAGATAAAACAATTTCACTTCTTTCCTAACTGGAAATGCAAGGAATTATAAATATGAGGATTTTCAGGCCTGGCCATTATTGCTTTGTCTGGCTGCGGATTCTTCGGGGGTGATGGCAGGTCCGAGCACTCTCTTGATGGTGTTCATCAAAGGATGATATCCTTGACCACACCTGTTTTTGAAGTCATCCAAGTCGAGGGCCCAAACCATGCCCCCGCCAAGGCCCATTTTACGAATGTACTCCGACTTGAATTGGATCATGCTGACATCGTCAAAGCTGACCCATTGGCGATCATTGTATGCATATGGGCCCATACGATTCTCGGAATCCTTGATCACATTCCAGCCGCCGTTTTTGATCGCGTCGCAGATTTCGTAATAGGCAAGGAAGCCTGCTTGCCTTGTGAATTCTCCTTGTCTGCCCTTATCGGCTGGAGCATTTAGCCCATTCTTGTCCTGGCTTTTGAGGGTAAAAGCTTGGCCGTATAAGGGCATGCCCATGACCAATTTGCTCGCAGGAGCTCCCAACTCCATCCAATATTTCATAGTGAAATCCTGCAACACAATAATACATTGTGCTTCACTTTCACAGTACCAAATAAAAATGTGAATAATGTACGCTCGCGTACGTATGTTGTAGTAAACTGGTTTTACTGATATCAATCGAAGAAAGTGAAGTGGAAGAAGGAAATTTGACCCTGACCATTTTTTCATTGCTTACCGTGTTGAAGTAGTCAAATTCGTCATCTGGGTGAGCAAACATTGGGCTGACATGGCCAGTCTTCTTGTCCCAATGACCATGGTAATCGTAGGACATGACAGCGATCCAGTCCAAATCTCTGGCCAAACTGGGCACGTCATAGGCCAAGTCCATGACAGTTTTGCTCGGGGACACAGCAGCGGAGAGCAAGTAGCCTTTCGGGTTGAAGGCTGCCCTCAACTCTTGCACCAAAAGGGCAAAGCTGGCCTTGTCACTTTCGGGTCCTTGGCTGCAATCCACTTGCCAGCACTTGGGATACTCCCAGTCCAAGTCCAGCCCATCAAAGTTGTACTTCTCAATGAACTTCATCACCTCTTCAATGAATTTCGCCCTGGATGCGGCATTGTTCACAAGTTGGCTGTATTTGCCCCCCAGAGAGTCGTTCCAGCCTCCAATGGCAATGGTGACTTTGATGCCCATTTTCTTGAGGGAAGTGACTTTGGTGTAGAACTCGTTATCAATATCAGCCCAGCTGTCATGGGGTTTCATGACCAATCGAGATCCATCGAGGACAGCAAATCCGTACACAACGTGCGTGCACAGAGTGGGGTCAATATCCTCAGGCCTATATTTGCCCATTCCTGGCCTGTACCAGGCCCAGTTGGTGAAATCTGAAATAACATCCATGCATAATTGTAGAAGGACAATATGATAATTTTTGAGGAAGTTTCAGCTTACAGCAAACAACTTTAAAGTCTCCAGTGAGAGGCTCAGCCACATCACTGGTTTGTGTGAAGGTAGTTTCAGTTGTGGTGGATACTGGCGGCTTCCATTCCCATTGGCCAGGATTGTATTGGCCATCATTTGAATTGGACGATTGAGTCGTTGTCGAAGTAGAGTCAGAGTCAGGCACTGATATCACAGGGCTGAAAAGTAATTTCAAACTTTAAACAAGAACGATATGAAAAATTGTCAATCAGGCTTTCACCTTAAAGTCTCCCCTATGGCTGTTCCTTCACCTGGTTGGCATTGAGCTGCTTCAATTGTGTTGCAAGACTTGATTTTGTCGTCGTAATGAAGGCCAGAAGCACAGGGGAAAGCGAGGAACTTGCCATGGTTGCAAACCAGGAACGATGAGCAATCACTGGGATTGGACACCAAAGCTCCTTCTGCGTTACAGCTCGATCCTTCAGTGTAATATCTGACCTCATTGCCATAGTTGATGTCGTTGATGCCAACATTGGGATTTCCTGCAAAATCATCAGTAATTCCTCCAATTTTCCCCACGTACCGCATTTAAATAATTGCTTACCTCCAGATTTTCTCACAATGTCTAGAAGCTCTGCTCGGGCATTGTAAACAGAAATGCCATTGGGAGTGCCTTGAACTTGTTCCTTGGTCATGCGACCCTCTCTCTCAGACCTTTTGCTGACAATGTTATCGTCGGATTTGTAAAAGTTTAAAGGACTTTCAGAGTTCCTAATGCTGGTATGGATGTTGGGGTCGAAACCAGGGGGGAACTGTTGGAGCTGGAAAGGCTGTCTGAAGCCCAATTGGGGTTGGAGTCCAGGGAGTGGAAAAGGCTGACGGAAAGGCTGCTGAAGGATGGGCTGTGGGAAAGGCTGTTGCTGGAAGGGGAGAACCGGCTGCGGGAAATTCTGGTATGGTAAAAAGTAGTTGGACTGTAAGCCAATGAAGCAGTTCACTAGCACAACTCCAAAAAGTGACAGAGTCCGCCAAGTCATGTTTAAAAGATTCTGCTTAATTGAATTTCACCCACCAATGCTTGGGACTGGACTGAGGATTCGAGTGTCCCACTTTATAAGGTATATGCTGGCAAAACACTCGTATTGTATGGGTTAGGGTTGGTCAAAAATCGTAACCTTCGAGGGTTCAAGGTTGATCTTATGTAAAAGCTTTTCCTTGCAAAAGAAGTAGGAATCAATTTGGAAATCTATTAATGTGATGCAGGGATTATACCTAAAGCAGATTTTGAGAGAAATTCTTGGTGGAAGCTCTAATGACATTTGCTCGTGGTGAAACCAGTTCTTTTTTATGAACGAGGCGGATATATGGAGCGCTTACGAAATTATCGTTATTTTGCGCGCATGCTACGGAGTCCTCCCGAAACACCATGCGCTAATTGGCATCTCTTATTGGCAGTTGTCATTTTCCACGTTCATTAAGTTGGATTGAGTAGAGCATAATACACTGGTAATTGCTGTTGCAGCGGAAAAACTGGGGATTTATGAAATGATGCTTGAATTATTTTGGAGTCCCGGTAACCGCTTTCGTGCTAATACAGGAAGATTAATTGAACATTGTTAGCACAAAAGAAATGCAGGTCATCTTGCGAAACGGACCAAGCCCATAACAATAACTTACTTTCACTTGAATAGGCCTACTTTTACCAAGGAAATTGACCCTTCACTTTCAAAGAGAATACCATGAAAAGTTGCTACCTGAGGAAAATGGAAGCTCTATTATTTCAATTTCCCTAGCCAGATAAAAAACTTTGTCAAAGATAAAAGCTTTTTTTTCAGCCTTTACATTTTTGAAAATTCATGGTCATTTTTTGCTTTGTTATTTTAAGTAACAGGTAAATTGTACCCTTAATTACCAGGTTAAGGAGATCTAGCATTTTTCTTCGAAAACTGGATAAGCCAAAAATACAGCTTGGATGGTTGGCAAAAGCTTACAGATATCGACCGAAAATTCATCCCTTATGATATTTCAAATTTTTCAATTATATCTAGTATAAGCTGAATATGGTTGCACTCACTTTAGACATGGCTAATTCTTTCGAAACTTCATATAAGGCAGAAAAAAATAATTTACTCATTCGAAGTTTCAAGCTTTTTATCAATGCTAAACAGATTTCTCAAAATTGAATCACGCAGTCATCATTTCAGTTTTAGATGTAGTGAAAAATGATACCATGATAATTTTTACTCAAGGGTAGCCAATGAAGTCACATGAGCCGGGTCTCTTTACTCACCATTAGCAGAGACTTATATAGAAATAAGTCTCTGACCATTAGCACGTATCAGTGCTATAGTAAACCGAGCGATTATTTTCAAGCATTTGCTTTGAAGATGAATTCTATTTTTAACATACAATCATAAATATCACCTTTGCAATTGTCAATTGCATATTAAGAAGGTTCATCTAAGTCATTGAAGGAAACTTTAAAAAGCATTGTTGCCACAAACATTTCTTCATATTAGCTCTGGAAAAGAAAAAGTTGCGAGATTCGTTCAGCTCGTACTACTTTTCTGACTGTCACATTAGTGCTAGCTGCCATTTTTCAAGCTATCGAGTAGAGGTGTATCGGGCCAAGAAAAGTCGGGCTCGGGTCGGGCTCGGGCTTTCAAAAAATGACTCGGGTCGGGTCGGGCCGGGCCTGAACTTTTTTTTCAGGCTTCGGGCTTTTTCGGGCCAGTCAAAAAATGTTACGGGCTTTTCGGGCCGAGACAAAATCTACAGATTTTCAGGAAAAATCTGAATAAAAATAACTTTTTTGTTAAGAAATTCATCTCAAGTACTAAAGGTTACGCAAATGAAGGGATGCTTAACAATCAAACTCAACATTAAAGGTCATAATCTGAAGCAATTGTTTTTCTGATTTTGAACAAGTTTTTGAATTTAAAAAATGTCATTCGGGCCACTTCGGGCTTTTTGAAATGACTTCGGGCTTTTTCGGGCTTTCTGAAAATCGGCCCGAGTCGGGCTCGGGCTGGGGTCTTATTTAGCTCGGGCCAGAAATTGGTATCGGGCTTTCGGGCTTGGGCCTGAGCCCGATACACCTCTACTATCGAGTTTCTGGGCCAAAATAGCAAAGACGACTTGAGGGTGAGTATTTGCTCAACTGAAAAACTTTTTTTTATCTCTCAATAACAAATAAACTGTTAATGCATTTGTTTGCGTTAAAACGAGGCGCTGTCATCGTATTTATTTTGCCTTTTGCTCTCGTCTTTTATTTGTTTAATTACTCTATTGAAGCAATTAATGTGCATGAATTATGCTGCTAACAAATATGGCGTTTCATAAATGGTGGAAAAATTTGTTGCTTGATTGTAAAAGTACTTTAAGGCATCATGTGATTCCAGTAATCAAAACCTGTTTTCATGAAGCTGGTACATTGTGCAGGCTTGGACTGCCTCATTGCATTTCTACCCTCATCAATAGAGGTCTCTTTTTTTTAATAAACGTTTGTAGCTTTTTTCGTCAAATCTCTTTGTTTTAAGTGATTTCTCAGTGCACCCTGCGATTTGACGGAAAAGCCACAATTAGCCTGCAAGTGTACTTCATTTAATACTCTTGGCAGCAATTCAAGTATTTCCATGCTTGGTATTTCAGAATGGCGTCTGGGATGTTGAAACTTGCAATGAGGCCGACCTCTCTGTTGGCCTCCAACATGGAAGGCGTGTCAAGGATGGTTGGAGGCGTGGCTTCTCTCCATAGCAGCCCCTCCAGGCTGACTGATGACCAGAGGTGGAAGATCCCTGAGAGACTCGAGGGTATCCCATCCGCTGTCAACCCGGCCTTTTTCAACATGGTCGAGTACTATTTCCATAAGGCTTGCCTGATTGCCGAGCCTCAATTGATGGAGAGCCTCAAGAGGATGAAGATCAGCGAGGAGGAGAAGAGGAAGAAGGTCCATGGCATCCTCAAGATCATTGAGCCCTGCGCTCACGTCCTCGAGGTCACTTTCCCCCTCCAACGCGATGATGGTAGCTACGAGATGATCACCGGCTACAGGGCTCAACATTCCCATCATAGGTCTCCTTGCAAGGGTGGCATCAGGTACGCAAAAAGCGAGTATATACTTGTCTTGCAAACCAGTCTGGCTTACCTAGCGTGACAATGCAATATTATTGTACTATTACGCGAGCATATCTTAAATTTGGCTCATGCAGCGAAAAAAGCATTTCTAAGCATTTTTATCTTGGCTGGAATGAGTAGTTTTTCTTCAGCCAAGAATGGTATAGAGGGCAAGAAGTTGACAAACTCGAAAAACTGGTTGCTAAAGCGCTGGAGTAGGACAATTATCATCTTTTTTACATGCGTCGGCCTTCGACTGTAGAATTCGTAGAAACCTTCAAAAAATGTCCTCATGGCCATCTTGATAAATGTGACCTCATCTACGTGTCCCTTAATTAAAAAACAGGTACTCTTTGGACGTTTGTGCTGATGAGGTCAAAGCCCTGTCGGCCTTGATGACCTACAAATGTGCTTGCGTTGACGTTCCCTTTGGCGGAGGCAAGGCCGGTGTTTGCATCGACCCCAAGATCTACTCCGAGGCCGAGCTAGAGCGTGTCACCAGGCGTTTCGCCATTGAGCTGGCCAAGAAGAGCTTTTTGGGACCTGGCATTGATGTGCCCGCACCTGACATGGGAACTGGGGAGCGTGAGATGTCCTGGATCGCTGACACCTATGCCAACACCATGGGCTACACCGACTTGAACGCTTCTGCTTGCATCACTGGCAAGCCTGTTCACCAGGGAGGCATCCACGGTCGTACTTCAGCCACTGGAAGGGGAGTCTTCCACGGTCTGGATAACTTCATCAATCAGGCCTCTTACATGAGCATGGTTGGCAACACTCCCGGATGGGGTGGCAAGACTGTTATCATTCAAGGTAACTTTGATTTTCAGAGAAAAAGGTAGAATGCCGAATATTTTCGTTTTAGGATTCGGCAACGTCGGACTCCACACGTGCAGGTATGTGACCAGGGCCGGCGCTAAGTGCACTGGTATCATCGAGTGGGACGGTGCCATTGTCAACCCCAACGGAATCGACCCCAAGGAGCTGGAAATCTGGAAGAACGAGACTGGCTCCATTGTTGGCTTCCCCGGAGCTCAGCCCTATGAGGGCGACAAGAACGACCTTTTGTACGAGAAGTGCGATATCCTCGTGCCCGCTGCCATGGAGAAGGTCATCACTGGTGCCAATGCGGATCGCATCCAAGCACAAGTGATTGCTGAGGCCGCCAATGGACCCATCACTCCTGCTGGAGACGACATCCTGAGGGCCAAGAACGTGCTCGTCATCCCTGACATGTACATCAACGCTGGTGGTGTCACTGTCTCCTACTTCGAGTGGCTCAAGAACTTGAACCACGTGTCATACGGAAGGCTGACCTTCAAGTACGAAAGGGAATCCAACTACCACCTCCTCAAGTCTGTCCAGGACTCGCTTGAACGGCGGTTTGGCCGTGTAGGCGGGGCCATCCCTGTGACGCCCTCTGCTGAATTTGACGCTCGCATGTCTGGTGCATCTGAGAAGGACATTGTTCACTCCGGACTAGACTACAGCATGGAGAGGACCGCCAGGGCCATCATGAACACTGCCCATAAGTACGACCTTGGACTTGACCTCCGCACAGCTGCTTACATCAACTCGGTGTCCAAGATTTTTAAGACCTACCGTGACGCAGGTTTGACCTTTAACTAAGCGTTTTATAATCATCTACTCCAGATCTGTTCAATAAAGTCGCAAATTATATATGTCTTATTTTAAACCAATTTTCCTTCTGGATGTTCTTTAAAAATAGAGTCTCGGGTTAATGATGGAGAGGATTTGAGTCATCGTTCTTATCCAATTTGGTTTACGAATAGAAACCTTTCGTTAGCGTTGTTTTTAACGGCCTTATTTTAAGGAAAAGTGTAGTCAATTTGATGGGTCCTATTCTCGGTAAAGCCCCATTGAAGTAGCTCGTGAATTTCGGGAAGCAAGAGTCTCATATCTTAAGCCTGTGAGAGGTCATTTTGCCTGTGATTTGATATGGATATTTTCCATATAGACCAAGAAATAGGTAAGTGGTAGCAACCAGGATTTCCTTCACGTAATTGATGAAAAGCTCCATAATTTAGTACGTACCCTTGACCATGATAAAGAAGAGTATCTCTTGATGTCCGGTAGCAACCAGTGTCAATGCTATTTAACTGCGAGCACATTTTTCCTGCGTCTACAGTTGTCAACATGATGAACGTAAGTAAGGATCTCTATAGTAACTTGTCCTCATGGTCTGCAGTCATAGTAAGCGAAGTAAAATCTTATGAGGTGGACTACACCATAGAGCTTCGGTCCAACCCTCTTTTTTATCTTCTGTTCTTTGTCCAATTCGTATCAGTGCAGCTCTTAGGCAATGCCCTGCTGTACGGTATGATGATTTATGAAAAATATTGCATGGACCCTCACAAGCGAACGATAATTAACCAGCTCCTGTATCAAGTGTGTGTATGCTTGATACTCAATAATTTGATTTGCTTCAACATCTTCTCAGCGAGGTTCCTTTTTGGGCCAGTTGGTAAATGAACATATTTTTCAAATAATGTAATGCAAAAAAACTTCATTCCAAATTTCTTGGTAGGTGAGCCATTGGCATGTGTAGTCGTGGTTTGCTTCAGTTTGTTTGTATCGATTGCATATGGACTTTTCATCCAGATGCTTTTACTCAAAGCTCTGTATGCGTTCAAATGGCCGAGCATGGCAGCTTTGGACGATGAACTAGTGTCTACTTTCATTGCTTGGTGGAACATTGTTTTTATGTCCCTGTCTAACCTAACACGAACCTATTCTGGTGAAATCTACTCAACGAAAACGTATCAAAGATTAATTGGCGTGGAAGAGCCTTTTCAACGAGCACCCTTATTTGATGATATTTCGTTGACGTAAGTCCTCCTAATAATATCCGTTGTAATAATTGCATGCACGCATTCACTTTCTATTTCAATCCATTAGGTGTCAGTACATCCCCTTGGGCATAACTATTGCAATTGCTATCGCTTGCTGGGTTGCCTTGAAGTACAAACACCTGAAATCAGGTAGCCCAGTGTCATTGCCTCAAAACTTGGCTGGCTACAACAACCATCAGAATCAAACCTTGATTGAGTCAAATGGAATGATGTTTTTTCAGTTCTTATTGGGGCTCATTATAATCATCATGATTGTTCTTATGAAGTACAATCGGCTGGAATATCACGGAATCATCCTCTTTTTCGTCACTGGATCGGTGTTCTCCTTCCCATCAATAATATTGCCCATTGCATGCTTTGCCACAAAGCCAAATGCCATAAGAAGCGTATTAAATGAGTTTCGATCTAATTAAATATGATTGCATACTAGCAGAAACAATAAAAGAAATTGAGCATTTTTCCATCATTTTCGAAGGCATACTTTTTTCTGTGATAGCCACAGTGGTTAAGATCAAGATTTTAAGTTGGTTTGAAATCTCCCGCCTTTTTAAGGAAAAACGTTACTCTACTACGAATTTGAAATATACGAGCAATGTGGCGTTTTTCGACAAAGTTAGAGCTTTTACGCTTGATCTTAGCTAAAAGCTAGCCGGCCGTAAACAAAATTGTTCAAGTCATCTTTTAATTGCAGAAATAATTGAACATGGCTTTGGAAATCCTGAGTGGCGCTCCTAAGCGCAATGTTAAGCTTGAAAATCGACTCATGTTCAGCGAAGAAGGCGAAGCTCATACTGAAGTTGAATACATCTCGGCTTTTCCCAATGCTTCAGATCCCATGGCCATTCTGGCCCCTCCATTCGTAAGCTTGAATCTTTCTAAGCCCATTTATACTCTCAGCAATGTTACTTTATATAGCCTCCCTCTGATATGGCCAACTTTTTGAAGAATCAAGACGGATCAGACTCCAAAATTGAGTTTTTGCACGGCACAACCACGTTGGCCTTTAGGTTCAACGGCGGAGTTGTGGTTGCTGTGGATTCCAGGGCCACTGGAGGCTCCTACATCTACTCTGGCAACATCAACAAGATCATTCCCATCAATAAGTTTTTGGTGGGAACCATGGCTGGTGGGGCTGCTGATTGCCAGTATTGGGAGCGAGTCTTGAGCAAGCAATGCAGGCTGTATGAGTTGAGAAACAAGCAGAGGATTTCGGTGGCTGCAGCCTCCAAATTGCTCTCCAACATTTGCTTTGAATACAAAGGATACGGCCTCTCTATGGGCACTTTCATTGCCGGATGGGACAAGAAAGGACCTGGCCTTTACTATGTAGATTCTGATGGAACAAGAACCAACGGAGATGTCTTCTCTTGTGGCTCTGGGTCCATTTTTGCCTATGGCATCTTGGATAAAGGCTACAGGAAGGACTTGACCAATGAGGAGGCTTATGACCTTGCAAGGAGGTCAATCTACCATGCGACCTTCAGGGATGGAGCCTCCGGAGGAGTGATCAGAGGTAAAGATTTATTTTTCATCGATGCTTTTGTACACAATAATTGCTCTCGTTTTTAGTGCTGCACATGAAGGATGATGGCTATCACATGATTTCGCAGGAAGACTGCACCTCTCTTCATTACAAGTATGCTGAGGAGGCAAAAAAGTAAACGGCTAATAAAGTGTCTATACTAATTTGACGAGCTCTTCGTTGAGTTTCCTTGAGATCAGCTCTGCTTGTCGTTTTGCCACGAGTTTGGTCCAAAGCTTGAACAGTGAGATTATGATGCATGGTAGAATGAAAATGATGCCATGAACGAGGCTTAGGTCCATATAGTAATGCGCCATGTCAATACCATCACGGATATTTCCAGATGTTGTCAGCACTTCTGCTGCTTAGCTGTGCTTTGCCTGAGACACTTTCTTTGTGCCTTGCTGGTACAGCATTTTTCTCAACTTTCGACTAATTTTATCCCTCAACCTCCCTTCGGGTGCATGCACATTTTTCATGTTTTAGCTTTAAAAGGTACTGATTCACCTTTTACATTCGCCGCATGAATTTTGCTTTTCTTTTTTGTTTTATTGGAACCTAAAAAATGTGATTTACTCTTCTTTATCTTCGTTATTTGCAAACCTGGAAGGCATTATCTTGGAGAGCATTCTGCCAACATAAGTCTCGGTGTTATCTATGACGGCCTTATGCATCGACATTGCTAAGCCCTTCTTGGCTTGCTCGGTCCTCTCTTGAGCAGATGATGAAAGCCAAGTCATCACTTTGTGCCCAAAGTCGATCAAAGGCTGGAGCTTCTCCCATGGAATGTAATCCCTGGAGAGAAAGGCAGAAGCACCAATAGCGGCTGCTGAAAGCAAAAGCCCTATGATGTAGTAAATGCATTTTTTCGTCCTTGAGCCGATATTAGCAATTCGACTCTCTAGACGGTTGATTTCTTCGTCCATCTTGTCTGCCATGTAAGCGCATTCGACCATCCATCTTCGCTCCCGGGCGTTGATGTAGTCTTCATCTTCCATAAGATTCATTGAAATTTCCATTCCCCTGAGGCAAGAGTTTTCCGTTGGAGGTAAAAAGGTCGTCAACTTTTCCTGGATTTGCTCGCCGCTCATCGCCAAATCTAGAGTTTCCCTCCGGGAAACTTGCATGGTGGTGAGCTCAGAGGTCCCCATCTTGGAGATCATACTTTCACCCTTAACTTCGGTATTATTCCCCTCAGCTTGGTAAAGCTCGGCCCCGTTAAGTTGGCCCTCGGCTTCGTAGAGTTTACCATCGGGTTGGGAAATATTTCCCTCGGGTTCTCCAATCGTGGAAATTTTAAGTAAATTCGAGCTGGTATCGTTATCATTTAAAAGCTCCTCGGAAATCGATTGTAGATTGGGGGCAATGGTGATTCTTTCCATTTTGGAATTGCGTTCCGTGACTTTGAATCGACGGTTGTATTGCTCCTCGTCGACCCAGGATCCGATTTTAGCATTGGTGATATCATAGGCAGCCATAGTTTCAAAAATATCCACTGAAAATTTTGAGTTTCACTTGCTTCAATTTGGAAAGTTTAACGCGCTGTGATTCCGCGGAAAAATAATTTTGTGTAAAAATCATCATTAAATATTATAATAATTAAACGTACGCATTATGGGACTTATATGGGATATTTCTTGTGTCAATATGGGTGTGTCTCAAGGTAGCATTTTAATTGCATCATCCACCACACCCTTGATTGCTAGTTTCTAAAATAAAAAATGCTAAGGCTCTCGTGTTATGATGCGCACCAAATATTTGCTCAAGTGTCAATCTTAAAAATAATTGACGTAATTGCTGATAGCGAAGGCCATATTTAGTATAAAAAGATAGAAAATACGATTGGCTCTTCACACTTGAAAACTTAGTGGCCTTCAATAACAATCCAAAAACATCACAAGTAAGCATAAAAGTAAAAATACTGTTGTTCAATTAAACTATAGAACTACATTTTAGAAATGAAATTCCAACTCGTTCTTGTTGCTGTCATGGCTGGAATTGCCGTAGCTTCTGCTATCCCATCTGCAAAGTCCGCCAAGGTTCAAACCCCAGTCCTGTCCTACAGACAAGCCATGAAGGCCAAGTCTATTGGCTGCGACATTTGCAAATGGATTGTAGCTGAGATCGATAAGCTCCTTCTGGCTGATCAAACCATGGATGAAGTCATCCAGGCAGTTCAGCAACTGTGCTCTAGCATTGATGGTCTTTTCCCTGGTGCAGGCTCAACTTGCAATGCCCTTGTCGAGCAATACTTGCCTCAAATCATTGAAGGACTGGTTGAAAACCAATTGGACCCTGAGGGCGTCTGTGGCTTCATTACTCTCTGTCCTGCTACAAAGCACGCATAACTTCAAAAATTAGCTCAATTAGCATACTAGTTTTTATTAGCGAATAAAAAATATTTCTTCATAATCAATAATTTTTTCAAGGTCTCTTGTCTTATCTTAATAATATTGCAATGCAGAATAAAAGCTTACAGCATCAGTCACTCTCACTAGCTCAAGATGAAAGCTGCATTCTTCTGCCTCTTGGCCTTGATTGCTATCAATGATGGTGCTTTGACTAAAGCCTCTACGAAAATCGATCAATGCGATGTGTGCACCTGGATCGTAGCTGAGATTGACAAAATCTTGGCAACCGAAGAAACAGAAGATGCCATTCTGCAAGCCTTATCTGGCCTTTGCAATTCATTAGATGGCCTCTTGCCTGGCACGGGAGAAATTTGCATCGGACTCATCGAGTCCAATATTGATGCCATTATTGATGGCCTTATTAACAACCAATTAGCTCCTGCTGCCATTTGTGGAAATCTTGGCCTTTGTAAATAATCTTTAGATTGACCTTTTGTGCTCAAATATACGTATAAGCAAGCTTATCTCTCATTTTATTGCGACAGCATGTTTGCAGCTGAAATTCGAGCAATTTTCACCTTAATTTCCATTGGACTTAGATACATAATAGTGAAGCTTTTTTGGCCTTTATTCAAGCCTTCACCGAGGAAAAAGACCGTTCTATACTTCAATGGGGAAATTATTGGACATAACGGTCCAGCAGAAGCAGTAGTTACAGAAGGTCAGACCATATCGTATATTGGGCCCCTTCAAAAGGCCAAAGAATACGTGGCCAATCAAAATGGCGTGGAGTTTGTTGACCTTCAAGGTCAAACTATGGGCCCAGGATTTATTGACCCCCACCTGCACCCTTCGATGGCGGCCTTTTTACTCACAATGGAATTTATCACGCCTTTCGATTGGAGCTTCCCCTGGCTAAAGGCCAAGGGAGTAAGGACAGAGGCTGAATACCGGCAAAAACTGACAGAGTTGTGTCAAAGGCCAATTGAAAAAAATGACGAATGGCTCTTTACTTGGGGCTATCACTCGTTATTTCACGGAAAAATCGACAAAGCCATATTGGACAGCCTTTGCCCAAATCGGCCTTTGGTGGTATGGCATCGTTCCTTTCATGCTGTTCATTTAAATTCAAAGGCCTTGCTTGGCTGCAAACTTGATAAATCAGTTTGCGACTCGGATCCCCAAGTCAGTTGGGAGCAAGGCCATTTTTATGAGAAAGGCCTTGAAAGGCTGTTGGCTGGCAGTCATGTGATTTTATTGAAAATACTGCCCAAGTTGGAAAATGGGTATGAAAAAGTTACCAAAGTGATTGAAGCTGGAGGAATTACTACAGTAGCCGACTTGGAGGTAATAATGTGTAAATTGTTAAGATTTGCATTTTCTTCCATAAAAAACAATTCATCCATTGAAGTACCCCATGTTCAATGAAACTTTGGAGCATGTGATGGCCACCCTAAAATTGTCGAAAGGATCTCAGCCTTTCTTGACCTTGGCAGTGCCAAGTTCCAGAGTGCTTGGACAAAAGTTCAAAGGCCAACATAGTAAGGCCATCGACTACATTAGGAAGCAGTCCTCCGTATGGTCTTTGAAAGAAGGCAATTTTCGCCTGTTTGCCGACCACGTGAAGGTCATCGTGGATGGGGCCTTTTTTTCATTAAATATGCAGGTGATGAGAAATGTTATTTGGCCTTGCCAACCATATTTTTCCATTTTGAAAAGTTGCAGATGAATGAGCCTTTTTTGGATGGTTCAGAAGGCCAATGGATGATAATTCCCGAAGAAATTGAAAAGGTCATGGAAGCCTACTGGAAGGCCAATTTTCAAATTCATTTGCATACAAATGGTGACAAGGCCATGGACTTGGTTCTCGGCAACATCAGAAGGCTGCAAGAGAAATTTCCGAGGAAAGACCACAAAACTACAATTGAGCACGCGGGGTATTTCACAATGGATCAAGCTGATCAATTGGCATCATTGGGATGTTTTGTCAGTGCTCAACCTTACTATTATTACGCGTTGAAAGATGTCTACTCCGAGCATGGATTAGGGCCGGAGAGAGCCAAGCAAATATCGGCCTTAAAGATGCTCACAGACAGGCAAATTCCCCTAGCTTTGCACTCCGACTTCACAATGGCTCCTGCACAGCCCTTATTCCAAATGTGGGTTGCAATCAACAGGACGACTGTCAATGGCTCTAAGTCTGAGGATTTGGGGATCAGCATCAAGGACGCATTTGAAGCTGTAACAATAAATGTAATACGCGCACGATTTAGAAAAGAAACTTTCGAGATCGCGTTTTTTGTTTACCTAGGCCGCTAAAATATTGGGTTTGGATGAACAGATGGGATCGATAGAAATTGGAAAAATGGCCAACTTTGTCATTCTGGACAAGAATCCCTTCAAAATGGACACCTGTCAGCTCAAAGATATTCGCGTGATGAAGACCATTTTTAGAGGCCAATATTGATAAAATATTGTTCAGCGATTTCTTTAACATCTATATTTGGCCTATATTAACATAACTTTTTTCTCTTCATTTTTTGAGTGTGCGAAATGATAATGTTCATAAATCAGCTTTTTTTCATAGTTGTTCATGTGTATGATTGAAATAAAAAGACGACGTCATGGGCAGATCCAATTCGCAGCTTTGCAGTACAGCATACTTACAAAGTATCACATAGACATGTCGTTCATAATAGTAAGTATAGTATACAGAGTAGGGGCACAAAATGGGCCTCAGATGGGAGAGAAAACGTTCACAACATAAGTTTGTTTTTGACAGGAGGATAAAAAGGGTATATAGATGTTATTTACAAGAAGTAATCAGGGCAAAACAGTAGTTTTAGAAGTAGGAGTGGCCTCGTTTTTTCGTCTCCTCTTTTCATGCTGAAGGAATTGATCTTTTTCACATTTTTTCTTCAAGTAGCATTTAGGCGAAAATGCAGAGCCTGAAATCAGCAAGAAAATCATTACTGGAAGAATTACAAAAGCCTTGCACATTTTTAGCAAAGTTTGCTAGTTTTTAGCTATATTGAACTTGCGTTTTTGCTGGCTCAAATAACAGATCTACTTTTTCTAAAGATTTTGTCACGTGCTATCAACCACCCTGAAAGCTGCAAAATAGTTATTTATTTCGAGCTGGGGCACATAAAGTAGGGTCATTAAATAGCTGAGCGAGGATTTTAAAATGGGAAAACTCGAGTACAGCTTTACTAGCCCGAGCCTGCGAGGGCTGTAATTGTACGAGTGTTTTTCCATTTTAAAATCCGAGGTCAGCTATTTAATGACCCTACTTTATGTGCCCCAGCTCAAAATATACAATTTTATATACTGTAATACGATTTTCGAGTGTTTTAATGAAGTTACCGGGCTGCCCTGTGCCCTAGAAAATGCTGCTCGGTTTTTATGCTATATATCACTGGCTCTCATTAGCTAGCATCCAGTGGTTTGAGAGCAATAAAACAGACTTTAAAAATACATTTCCTGTGAGGTGCACCTATGGCATAGTGGATAGAGTGCTTGGCTCTTGATCCCGCAGTCTAGGGTTCAAACCTCAGTCATGACTATTTTTTTGGTTTCTTTATCTGGCTTAAATTATGTTTAAGTCCTATACATAGCATGCAATTTTCATGGTGTTTCCATAGCTCAGTGGTTAGAGTATTGGAATGCTGATCCAACTGGCTGAGGTTCAAATCTTGGATGATTCTCTCTTTTTCTAACTTCTTTGGAATGTTGATTAGTTCCATGGAATATGAGGGGCATTCAACTACTTAAAATCCCTCGAATTTGATTCCAGGGCCGTTAAGAATTTAATATCCCCCAAATTGCCTAGAAAGAACTGTGATATAAAAGAGCTGAGTCGGATCGGTAAACTGAATTATAACACGAGGAAATCGTATTACAGTATATAAAACTTTATTTGCACCTTTATCAGATGAGCTATTAGCGGTTTTTTTTGCCGATCTCAATGCGACCGCATAAAGTTTATAGTTCTGAGAATTTTTCATCTACCTCTTCATATTTCACGACGAGTGGGTGGAGTACAATAAATGCCACAACTTTTGCGACAGCCCTCAATTTTTTTCTTTAATTATACCAGCCTAAAAATTCCAGGATTGGAAAAAAAGAGAAATCTAACGGTAAATTATCATATGATGAGAAAAACAAGTTCCCTTGGATCAACAAGTGGCCACCACAACACAGCTCTGGAGGAGAAACGCATTAAAGAAAATTATGACTAACTGAGCAGTCAAAGTGTGTGTGCGTCTAGCAGTGACGTCACAGGAGTACCTAAAGGTGAACTAGCTCGCGCAGGGCCAGGAAGTTCTGACAAGCTGATGTTGAAGCTGAAGCTGCTGAACTCCTACTGCAGCAGCAAAACTTGTGGTTAGTCAAACAAAGTCGACAGTCGCTGCAGTTATGAAGATTTCAAGGAGCATCGCATTTCTGCAATAGCATGGAGCTGAGGCTGCTTTTCTACATCAATGTAGTATTACTTTTTCGCTACGTGAGGTCACAATGTGCCATTAAGGAGGTTAGAGCCCAAAATGTGACCTCGACCAGCGTGACACTCACTTGGGACACAGCGGGGCCGTGCTTCATAAAAGAGTACAGCATTGAGGCCGAGCATGTGAGATTCAAGGCTTGTCCTGTCCTGGACATAGGCAAAGGCCCAATCAAGGCCACGGCCAACTCGTCAACTGTGTTTGACCTAGAGCCCTTTTCTGACTACAAGTTCAGAGTGAGGGGCATCAACAATGACGGGGCTGTCATTTTGTCATCGGACTTGGTAGTCGAAACGATGCCAGATCGGCCTCAATTGCGGCCACGCAACGGCGAAACGAGGACATACACGCAAGCAGTGCACTTTAATTGGGAAGCTCCACAGCCTCAATTGGATGAGGCTACGTGCCAGAAGCAAAGGGGCCAAATTGACGGCTACTTTGTGCAGCTCTATGCATTAGACCCTTGGGCCTCTGGCCTCGTCGTCAATGCCAGCCTCGGAGAAAACATCCCCCAGTTTTACGTTCAGCATCTGAAGCCATTCACCTCCTACAAATTGATGGTGTTCATCAAAAACAAGGGCAACTTGTTCAACCCTGATCTGCCTTTGGTGCTAGAGGCCAAAACGAGGCCATACATTCCGGATCCTCCGGTGAATTTGAAAGCTACAGCCACCTCGCCAAACGATATCTATTTAAGATGGCAGCCCAGCTATCCTCCAACTGGATTAGTGGAGAAATTCAAAGTTCGATACGGACCAAAACCAGCAGAGGATGAGGAGACTGATTGGAAGCACGAGTTGGAAGTTGCCAACTTGCAGAACTCTTCAACAAACTTGTGCTCTAAAATGAGCCAAAAAGAAAACTTGGTGTGCGTGCGCGTAAGCGGACTGCAAGCCAACACCTCCTACATATTTCAAGTGCAGGCCTACAACGCCAATTACAGCCAACCCTCGGCCTTTTCGCTCACGTTTGAGGCCACCACAGACCCTTCCAGTCCAGAAGAGCCTCAAGTCATTCCTACCTCCGAGGAAGCCACGCCTTTCACCAATACAAACAACAACAGCTCAAATGAGGCCCCTTCTACCCACGTGGCCATTATCATAGTCAGTCTTATTGTCATTGTCATTCTGGTCATCGTCGTGGCCGCTCTAGTGTACAAACTGCAAATGCACAAGCTCCAAATGCGATACGACGCTCGGCAGCGCCAACTGCAAAGCGAATTCGGGCGCAGCCTCAGCATTAGCGCGTTGGGAAGTTACTACCCAACTGGAAACGAGTCCATTGGCATGAATACGTCCATGGTCACCGTGGCCTACCACATTGAGACGATCCAGAAACGAAAACTCCCCGAGCCTCCACGCGAAGGTGACGTGGACGATGAAAATCACTATGCAAATTCTACTCTGGGCCCAGACCTCATTCCACGAGGTCGCACCTCCACTCCCATGCTGAAGACAACCTCAGAAGAGTGCACGGACATTGACGGCTACTTGAAGCCAACTTTTAACAATGCGATTGAAGAGCGGAAACAGCCTCCGCTTGAGGCCGCCAAAGCAGACTTTTGCACAACTGTGATTCCCATTGAGAGCTACGTTAGCTCTGTGACTTTGGACAGCCATGATCATGCTCTTCAACCTGAGCGAACAACAAGTCCCTCTATCATTTCAACAGGATCATCCTCATTGCGACCTCTCATAAGAAAATCATGATTAAAGACTCTAGCTCATAATCATCATTCCACGAGGTCACACCTCAGAAGAGTGCGCGGACATTGACGGCTACTCGACACCAACTTTTACAACGCTGTATGTAGTAAAGGTGTCCGTTTGAGGCCATCAAAGCTGAGTTTTTCGCAACTGTGATTCCCATTGAGAGCTACGTTAGCTCTGTGACTTTGGACAGCCATGATCATGCTCTTCAACCTGAGCGAACAACAAGTCCCTCTATCATTTCAACAGGATCATCCTCATTGCGACCTCTCATAAGAAAATCATGATAAAAGACTCTAGCTCATAGCTCATAATCATCTTTCCATGAGGTCACACCTCTACTCCCTATGCATGCTACTGACAACCTCAGAAGAGTGCGCGGACATTGACGGCTACTTGACACCAATTTTTACAATGCTGTATGTAGTAAAGGGGTTCCGTTAGAGGCCATCAAAGCAGAGTTTTTCGCAACTGTGATTCCCATTGAGAGCTACGTTAGCTCTGTGACTTTGGACAGCCATGATCATGCTCTTCAACCAGAGCGAACAACAAGTCCCTCTATTATTTCTACTGGGTCGGCATAATAGCGACCTTTTATAAGCAAATCATAATAAAAGACGCACTTACTCATCATTGCCACCATTACTGGAACTCGTCGTCCGAGGATAAGAGGAGCGTTTTTTCCGTGTTGGTCACTTTGGCCTGCTTTGGCTGAACTGCAGATCTGATGCCTGTAGAGGCTGCTGAGGCTGCAGTTGAGGCCACCGAGGCTGCAGTCGTGGCCACGACCCGGGCAGCGCTGGTGGCCGTTGTAGTTATCGTATCTTCGGTGCAGGCTTCTCCAAACGAGTCATCATTTTTCCGTCGTCCTCCAGCTGAAAATAATGAAAACAATTATCAAGATGATCATACAAAACTGACCGTGCACAATGGGCAAATAGCTCCCAAAACCGAGCCGCATTGTGCCTTTTTTTGAAAGGTGCTTCGGTGTACTTTAGATGATTACACACGTGCCCAGCTGTGAAATGAGTGTGAAAAAGACGCCAGTGGTTAGGAGAAAGCCTTTTAGCCCGAGATTACAAAAGTGTAAGATTGTAGTCCCCTCCGAACAGAGAAGTGTGGTGTGACATCTAGATAAGAACCTTTTTTAGCAGGCCTTCCACCTCCTCCACCACGACCGCTGCTTCCGCCCGATTTCCAGGCTTGAGCCTGGTATCCAGCATTGCCTAGGTCTTGCTCGAAATCGAGGTCATCCATCGCGGAATCAACGAGGCCCTGATCGCGCAAAGACCTCGAGTACGAAGCTATGTATAGAAAAGTGGGCACTTCAAATCAAAGTAGAAGCCTAATGAGGTAGCTCAATTTTAAATAGGAAGAGCTGATAAACTGCATGCAAAGTAGGATGATAAGAGTGTCAAGAACTCGTGCAAAATGTCTTTTTTGGGAGGTAGATACTTGCATTCCAAATCCCTGTCAGGTTTTAAAAGCACTCCATTTGTGTGCTGTTGGGGCTGATGAAATCCAGGAGGCAACTGATGCAGTTGATGATCACCGGTAGTAGCATTTGAGGTTGTCGCTCCTCCTGCTTGGAACCTCCGATTGTCTAATAGTTTTAATAATGAAGAAAATCAAAAAACGGAAAAACAAAAATCGAACTTTGAAAGAGGGCAAAAGAAGAAGAAAAATATCGCTATAAAAAAACTCAAAATAAAATAATGGGGGCACTGATGACGTTAGAGCATGCTTGAAAAAAAAAAACCACTCAAAGTTTTACCTGAGCTGTATTGTGTGTACTGCTGATACTGGGGATGAAAGTTGTGTATCGCGTCGGTCATAATGTCCCGAGGGTTCATGGTTTCCTGCAAAAAGAAGAAGGAGTTGATAAAACATCCCAAGAGTTGCAGCTCTGCGCTTATATCATAGAACATGCCACTAAGCCGACAAAAACCAGATTTGAAGAGAGAAACCAGAGATTAACAAACCCAATCAAATCCGGTTCTGGCAACTCGTACTACACTATATAACAAAGAACATGAGACACAGCAGTCTTACCTTAAGCGATGATGATATGCTTTGCATAGTGACCGACCGTCCAGCTGACCCATTTACCACCCCCTCGCACATGTACACGGAGATGGGGAAAGCGTATCTGAGGGCAATGGCCGCAAACAGCATCTCAATGCAGACCAAAAAGTTTTGGTATCCGGCTGCGATGGTGCCGGCCTCCGTTCTAATTGCCTGTCCGTCCTCGTCGCACATGGGCAGAATATATCCAAGCTTCTCCAGAATAGCCAGCAGCACTCCTTGCCAAAAAGACAGGAAAATGACCGACTTGATGGTGAAGAACTTGAGGACGGGGTCGAACGGCCGCAAGAGCTCCCGCGTGGCAAAGTAGAAGAGGAACAGCGCGTACAGGGCCAACGTGATGGACACGTTGTAGATCAGGGTGACGTAGAGGTATCCTTTGCTCGGGTCCCAATCGCCATCGCTGTAGAGGCCCTTGGACTGCAGCAAGATCACGATGAACGACATCGTGGGCTTGACAATGCAGAACTGCAGGGTGGCCTGCTTGCAGAACCGCAAGAAGCCAATGTTGTAGGCCTGGCCCGCGAGACAGCAGGTGCCGTAGAAGCAGCTCGACTTGATGGATTTGCCCCGGATTTCAGACATGATGTTCCCCTCGCCCCCAAGGTACTCGTAGCACAACGCCAGGAAGTTGTAGATGACAAAAGCCTCGTAGCAATCCCTGATGGCGTTGAAGTACACGTAGTAGTTGTCCTCCCTGAAGAACATGAGGCTCAGCCAAGACTCAAAAGCGTAGATGGGGACAATGAACAGGATGCGCACGATCCATCGCTGCTCGGCTGGATTCGTGTAGAACCTCAAGTACTGATAGATTTGATGGCATGTGATGAAAATGGCTGCCCACACGCACACTCCGGCAATGCCTTGGCCGGAGGCGTGTTGCAGGAACGAGCTGTTGAACTCGTGGTGGGGGCCAAAGCATGCATTTGGAATCCACGAGCTCGACGTGGAGCTGGGGATGGGTGGAGTGGTGGAGGCCACGGCCTCTGCGTCTTTAGCTGCTATTGTTGTCGTGACACTCATCATGAAGTCATATTGTGGCGTGCCCTGAAATAGAAAATTCGATTGAAGTCAAGCAAAAAAAGGAGAGAGACTCGAATCGCAGTTACGACATCACAGGCATTGAGAAACTTTGGGCTTACCTAATTAGATGTTTCTTTCGGCGGCTAATCAGATTACCAAGAGACTAAGGATGAGAGAATTCTCTCCTTGTTCGATGCAAGTCAATTTTGATTTGAGCACAATGAAGTTTCTCACTTGATATTTTAAGCCTTATCTCTGTTATCGCCGCATTGAAAATACAATGTATATGGAAATGAGGTAATAGTCTGTCATCGTTCAGGCCAACAAAGTTAGGCTAAAAAGTTCAAGTTTCGCAAGCTTGAACAATTGACTCGTCATTGACTTGCCAAAGTGGCAAATTGGAAATCTAATAAATCAACGATAATTTAAGAGGGAATTCGGAAGATGCTCATAAAAACCATATGGTCTGTAATGACGTGACAACGAGTAGCGAGCCTTTCCCCAAAGATGGCGGAGGCCAAGACATGATTTGGAATTTCTAGTTGACGGGTACTAGATAAGACAGGAAGTCCTCTCAAGGACCCTTTCAAATTCCGCGATGTGTCCTTTTCAAAATTACCTTTGAGTGACTCCTGATTTTGCGACGATTTCTTTTTTCCTCGAAGGCTGCGAAAGCCTTGGCCTCAACGAGGCTGCTCAATTTCGGAGGACGAACTAGGATAGGAACGAGAGAGCAAGCAAGTAGATCTGACTCACTTTCCACTTGTTATGTCTGCACTCCTATGCGTCTTGAGTTCTTTTTCGGCTCTTTATTGCGAGAATACGCCACTTTGCGGAGTTTTTTACTAACAAAAAGCCAACATGTAACGGCTTTCCTGTATTGCTGTCATTCAGAGAAGAATTTGAGTAACCTCGGAAAATTAACTCATTTTAGCCATTATTTTAGCTTTAATATAATTTTTTCTCGACATTTATAGACTATTAATTAATTCAAAATCAGAAAAAGCTCTATCAAAGTTTTTGAATTCAGCTTGAGATTATATGCTCGGTTTTGATGATTCGATGTTACACTGTTTCATTTCGCGAATAAAAAAAGAAATAAAAACAAACTTTTTTGACGTGCGAAAAAAATGAAATTAGCTTGAAGGTGGGAGCGAGATTTAACAATGTTGGTTGTTCAGCTCCTTTTGCCGCGATTTCTCGTCGTAGAGGTCGTGCTGTTTATCCACTTCATGCACGGGCAAGCCTGCAAATCCCTTGATCCACATATGAAGTTGAAGGACCTGATCACCAGTGATAACAGCCTCCAAGAACAGCCCAAAGTTAACGACAACAACGAAGAATCGCACCTGTGTTATGTCCCCGTCGGAAATGGCACTCTTGACTTCGAACCATTAATCCTGGACTCTGAGTCTGGCCGCATTATCATGCCAATTCGCCATAATGGTGCGACTGTCATCCCAATTAAAGGCCAAGCCATGATCTCATGTCCTTCAGCGAGGTTGCCATCCATCGGTGACGGCTCCCAAAATGTGATTGATGTCATTTGTTCAAATGTTCTTCACACCAAAGATGACCTCAGTACAATTATCCAGTACAAAGATCTCTCCTGCTCTCGATCCATTAGAGAGTCCGTTCAAGATGAAGGCCTGGCCTGTGGCCCTCCGGAACACGAGGGCAAAATTGTCCAGATTGGCTGGAAGGTTAGTGGTGCCTTTCTGCCACAAATCTCTGTTTGCCACGACAAGAGTCTTGATCATACCTATTTCACGAACCACACCATTTTTGGCCAGCATTTGGAGGCCAAATCCTCGGATTCCTCGAGGCCTAGCTTCAAAGAGGGTGGTGGAAAATTTTACTCCAAAAGCTCTGCTGACAATGCTTATAAGCAGACGAGTCAATCAGCAATTTTGTCCAAGATGGGCCTAGAAGGACTAGATTCGTACTTTGCCAAAGGCCACCTGTCACCAGACGCTGACTTTGTCCCCAAAGAGTGGCAAGATGCAACGTATTATTTCATGAATGCCGCCCCACAGTGGCAACCCTTCAACAACGGGAACTGGAAGCTGGTAGAAGCTGCTGTCCGAAAATTTGCTTTGGCTTCAAAAAGCAACCTCAAGGTTCAGACAGGAACCTTTGAAGGCCTTCAGTTGAAAGATGGAGAGCCTCCTCTGAGCCTTGGGAGGAATAACGCCATTCCTGTGCCATTATACTTGTGGAAATTAGTCGTAAACGAAGAAGCTAGCAAGGCCATAGCATTCGTGACAGTCAATCATCCAAAGCTGGATGATGGGGACATGTCTAGAAACAATATTTGCCCTGATGATCCAGAAGACCTTTGTGAGGCCCACGGTTGGCAGTTGCCAACTAGGAAAAAAGCAAACAAAGGCCTTCTCTATTGTTGCTCCTACCAAAGTCTCAAAAAGGCCATTCCATGGATTGAGAAATTAGGGCCCAACATAGGCCTTCTTGACATTCCTTCCTAAATAATGAGAAACTTGACCAAAGTTGACTAGTCAAGCATATGTTCGATGAAACTAGATATTAAAGCTGTGACGCGTTTATGAAAAGGCATTATTATAAGCACATACTATGAACAGGATTCATTGAGAACAGATTATTAATACAGTCTAACCTTCATTATTGCAGGTCAATGCTCAACACCAGAGTACTATGCTCAATCTGGCCCACTATGTTCAGTGCCACCCGAGTTTCAGGTAGTACATGAATTTTAAATAATCAGCCATTCCAATTCCTAAATACTTTCTTCAAATTATTCAGGTACCTCAGGGTTCGTCACAAGTCGACTGTCATCGTCGTCTTCCTCATTTTCCTGGCATTTTTCGTGCTCGCAGAGTTGATGCAAAAGCATCAAAGCCCCACAAAGGCAAAAACAGTCTCGACCCTCAAGGACGATGAGCTGGTCATGCTCAGAGCTCAGAATGGATATTTGAAGCATAAGCTGGCCAAATTGCAGGGCGGTCCCGTCAACACCAATGACAAGTCTGTGCCTACCATTTACGTCATTACACCGACGTACAAGAGGCCAGTTCAAAAGGCCGAGCTGACTCGATTATGTCACACCTTTCTGCTGGTAGCAAACATCCACTGGGTGGTGATAGAGGATGCAAAAGTCACCTCACACTCCGTACGGGACCTACTCAACAATTGTGGGGTTGTCTACACCCTTTTGAACGAGCCCACTCCTCCTGAGCAAAAGCTGACTCCAGATGAAAAACAGTGGTCAAAGCCCAGGGGAGTTCACCAACGCAATGCAGGCTTGCACTGGATCCGTGATGCCTTTAGAAACACTCCACCAAACCAAATTGAAGGTGTCATCTACTTTGCTGACGATGACAACACCTATAGCCTTGAACTGTTTCAAGAAATGCGAGACATTGAGAAAGTCGGGGTGTGGCCTGTGGGCCTCGTGGGAGGCCTGATGGTTGAACGTCCCAAAGTTGACACCAATGGAATAGTGACCGGTTGGGATGTGACCTGGTCCCCCCAACGACCTTTTGCCATTGATATGGCCGGATTTGCAGTCAACGTCAAGCTCTTTTTGAGCAAACCAAAGGCCAAATTCGCATATAAGGTGAAACGAGGTTTTCAAGAGTCCGAGTTCTTGAGGCATTTGGTCACGATTGAGGAGCTCGAGGCCAAGGCTGACCTATGTACCAAAGTGTTGGTATGGCATACCAGGGCTGAAAAGGTCGACATTGCCCAGGAGAAACGTAGGCTGCAAAGTGGCCTTGAATTGTCAGATCATAACATGGACGTTTAGTTTATTGTGCATTATTTTGCAAGCGGAAAAAATAGTATCTTTTAGAAATGTGGTCTTGAGAGTCCAATTTCCGAAGTGACGAGATTTTGCTCAAAATCCTTCTGCTCCAGAGTCCAGACCATCTTCCTATCGGCCTCAGCGGTGAAGCCAATCACCCTGTATCCGTGATTGCCCAAAATATTGAGCGCGTCGACTGGATTCATGGCAATCTTGAATTGCTCATCAGAAATCTGAAAAAAAATTCAAAATCAAAATCAAATTTGCATTTTTCATAATGTACCTTGTGAAAGCGGCCGTAATTGCGTTGAAGGTCGACAACTACTTCATTAGGCAATCTTCCATAAAGGTAGGTCATGGGTGGAGTTGTGCTTCTGGTCCCACTATAATACGATCCGGTCGAAGTAGCATCGTTTTCCTCAGTGTCAACATTTTTCGCAGCCATGAGGATGTATCCGGAATAGAAATCATAAGGGATTCCAGGATGCATATGTTTCTTGGGGTCAAGCAGGTCAAGCAGTCGGCTGAGAATCACATCAGCATCATGACTTTCATCAGTATGCTGAATGCGTCCCTGGCGCTCATATGGACGTGGTTCATATTGAGGTTGGGAGTACTCAAAGGCTGAATGTGGAGTGGTGTACCTATGATTGGAATATCTTGGCTCATCTTGGACAATGTATTGGCTTTTCTTTTTAAGTCCCAAGGGCTTTTTGTCCATGACAAAATCCTGATAGGTGGCTTTGCAAACAATTTCCATGATCCCATCCTGGTTGAACATGGAGTCGTAGACTGCATCAAGAGTGGCTTCGATGACTCTGATGTCTGCAGGGACATCGGCGAAAATCTCTTGCATTCTCGCAGTGCTAGAGATTTCTGGCCAAGGTGTGCCATTCAATGTCAAAGTCAAATTAGGAGACGGGTTGCCACCCTTGGACATGCAACTGACGAGCAAAGGTTGTCCAACGGACGCTTCGTAGTCATTATTTTGAATAGCATTCCACTTGTCTTTTTTCACTATCATCTGGTGGCCTTGGGAGTCTACGACAGTGACGTTGACCTTTAAAAGAAGAGTGGGGAAAAACATTGGCCTTGATCTTTGACGAGATTTCAGCCTAAGGATTGAGTACCTCCTCCATTTTCTTGTTATGTGCCAATTTTCCATATCCATTATCCCTCAGAACTTCAACTTCGCATCCAATTGTAATTGGAGATCCCCTTAGCTCTGGAAGCACAACTGTAAGCTCGTTTTCAGTTGCAGACTCTCCCATGGTCTTGACGTGAGCAAACGTGGAATCCTCCTTTTTCCCAGTTGTCACGTGATAATGGAAAACCTAATATGCATCGTGATCAATATGATGAAGGTGCAGAGCACATATAATTATTTTTTACCTTAGATCTGAAGCCTGCATAGCCAATGTACCAGCTAATTTCCCTGACAGATTCAGTTCGAAACTTTACGTAGTTACAGGTCAATTTCGTTGGCTGATTGACCACAATGACATCACTGTCTAAAGTGATGGGGATATGAGAAAACCTGAGGGACTCAGTGCAGCAAATGGCCAAAGAAAAGGCCGATAATAAAGCCCAAATGTGCATCTTGCTTCAGCAAAATTTGGCTCTCAACTGAGACTTATTGCAGTCTCAAACAAAGGCATATACGTATATCATCCAGTTGCTACATGACTTTTAGGGTGTGGCTTTCACCCCATTTTCCACTGGGTGATGGGGAAATTCTCCAAAGCATTTGCCTTGGAAAGCCTTGAAGTGCGAGATGAGTCAACCTGTGTGCTTACATGTTCAAGTCTCAGATGGAGCTTTGAAGTGCACCTGGGAATTCCAGAAAAAGCTCTCTTTGCTTCGAGGTGATTCCTCGAAAAACTACTACGTTCTTCTCCAGTATCTGCTAAATCTCTTGCCTCTTTCTTGCTAAGTGACCATTCGCCTCTGAGAGCTAGCATTTGCAGATTTCCTCAAAAATAAATCTCTTCTCAGTCTGGCAGTTCATAGCTCGGATAACTTTTCTTTAGACCTAAAAATGGAAATAGGGAATTATCGACTTTCTCCCGAATTTCTCAAATATAGCAATCATTTTCTCCAGTTGCTTGCCTTTTCTCCAAGACATTTGAGGAAATGTTCATTTTTTGCAGTTTTTACGAATTTTGGCACGAGGCGCCGTCAAAGCCGACAAAAACGCGATATATTTCTATAGATTAATTTTACACGGCGCAATTCTACGCATGGAAGTAAATGCTAAGATACTTGTTTCTAGATTTTGCGCCATGAGTTGAAATAATGGTGGTGCTTCATACTTACAGTCAGAATAATTTATCATTTACATAATTGTATGTAATGACCGCATTTGATTACGAAATTATATTTTTGTCAAGTGCACACAAATGGAGTGAAAAACAAGCAGATCAAACATGTACAATTACTATATTACTGGCCTAGTTATTGCTGGCTTCATACTTTTGTCATATGCGCTCTACTGGTGTCTTAGATGTATTGGTTACGCAAATACGGATCTGGAAGGAAATAGTACAAATATTGATGATGTTGATGGAACGCCAGAAATGGAGTAAGTGCTTTTCTGAAATACTCTCCACATATTTTACGTCAAGATTGTTAGAGCATTTAAGAAAGCTTTTAATTTTGTCGAATAAGGCATATTTCACTTTATTTACCGTTTTCGCTTTTAGCCTCCTTATTACATTAGGGAGACAAATTGTCCAGTCATTTTGCATCATAAACTATTCAAAAATGTACGTAGATTTTCTCTTACCTTGAAATCTTGGAATTCACAAAAATCTATAGATAGCTTCTAAAATCACATTTAGTATATGAATAACCTTTTAAAAAAGCAAATGTTTTAATATATCCAATATCTAGGCGTCGAAGTATTTCAAGTCACAGCCAAGACAGTATTCCACCAAGTCAACCTCATTGGACTAATGCGGCCTACTTTTGTACTGATGAACCGACTTTTGACAGTAGAAGATGCGAAACTCCACCACCATCCTATGAAACGCTATATAGCAGTTCAAATACCACTAAATAAATTAAAAAGCAGGCCCAGCTAGTGATGAATAAAAAAGTACAATATGCTCTAGTTCTCACTCGATTGCATTATACTTTTCATTAAGTCTCAATTAGTCACTAAACTGAAGCAAGTGCATTCGGATCTAGTTTTTTTTCAAAGTGTCATGGAAAATGGTGAAAAGTGACCTTTTGCAAGGCTTAGTTGCCCTAGGTGTGCTCCTGGTTTTGCTATTTTTCTGGCTCTACACACTTTGCTGCAGGAAGAGGCAATCCTCGGATTCTGACGTGGAATCAGAAACGACCAGGTAGAAAAAAGCATGGAAAACGCGCGTGTCTAATGCAATAAGCATATGCGACGACATTGATTTTTCCTCAACAAAACACCCAAATTAAGTTCTACTAATTGTTTTTCACACATTTTCAGCGATGGCGACAGCATTTTCATTGTGTCAGATGCAAATGCTACTGGAGCAATAATCAGGACAGAATTAAATAATAATGGTGAAAGTCCCGAAGATGAAAGCAACAACTATATAGTGACGCTAGATAATCACGAGTATCTAGTGAGCAATGTTTTGCCCAATGGTAAAACAGTTTTGGTGCCAGTGAGAAGTGTGACTCCGCCACCATCGTATAAATCCCTTTTTGGCGAAGATTGACCCACTATTTGCAAATTAATTGCATAGTTGTATGACCGCAAATTATCTATATAGCAGCATCGTGATTGCAGTCATCCGTCACTCAAATCAAAGAATGTCAGGCTTGAGTGGCAACAACATTTATGCAATCATTTTCAAAATCATCGGAGTTGCCTTGCTGCTCATTATAGTGCTTTGGTGTATCTACAAAGTGCTAAAATGTGTGATGAAGGACAAAAAAGGAGGGGAAAACGACGACTTACAACCAACCTCAGATCTTAGGTAAAAATTCCTACCTTTACTTATGATATCATTTTAACATAGTACTATTATACAAAAAAGTTGTTTTGACTCAATAGGGAAGACCAATTTGTGCCTAATGCGCCTGAGTTGGATGGCATAGATCCTGAAGAAGCCCAAGAAAGGCTCTTAGGCGTGGAAGGACAATCCGAATCTGCTGATAGATCTATTGAATTAGATCAATCTGCAGAACTGGATTTGGAGAGCCACTGCCAGTTAAGATCTGCTAATCATAGATCTGTTAATTTGGAGCCTTTTGCTGGCGTGAAAGTCACCTCTCGTCCTCCTTCATATAGGACTTTATTCGGAGAAAACGAAGAGCCATGTTATCACCCAGCCAGCATGCCACAACATGTTATCATACAAGTTATCTGTGAAAAGTAGAGTGAAAATGCCTCGTTCCATGGACAAAGAATTTTTAGACACAATCAAAATCATCGGCGTTTTTCTGCTCATCATACTTGTGATTTATTGGTGCTTCAAGTGTGCAAATACCAGGCCCGAATCAAACAGAAGACCAAGTTTGGATCCCTACCATATAAGGTACTTGCATGGGTACATTCATTAAGGTTTTTAGCTAATGTTGTGACAGGCCGAGGCCCGGAGTGTTTGTGGTTCCTGGAATGAATGGAACGTCACCATTAGGGCCTATAGCAGAAGTGAACAGAGATTTGGACTATTATGGCTCTGATGGCTACGGAAACCTTTTAGTGACCACCCAAGACCTGCAGCAACTCTATGTAGTGAACCAGGCTGACAACCAAAGGACTGTCATTGTTCCGGTGATGAGAAATCCTAGCCCACCTCCGTCATACAACTCGTTGTACAATTTATAGAATTAGATGATTTGTTGCATTGTATTTTGGAGGAATTTGGCAATAAACTCTACACGGCATATTTAATCAGACAAGAAAGAGAGGTCGCCTTCATCAAAACGGACGCATGATGGGAAGTCATCGAAATGCTGGCTTAATTCCTCATGCTTTGAAAACTTCTCCTTACAAGTGGAACATCGGTAGGAAAGGATGTCATCAAGGCTCATGTTGGCTACATCTGAATCTTTCATAATAATTTCGGATGGCTTTTCTATTGTGGACCCGTAGTTTATAGCTTTGTTGCACAACGAGCTTTCTCGTTCTTCTTGGTTTTCGAGCACATCTTCGTTGAGGCTTTTGAATCGTTTGGCAGTTCTGCGCAATTGGCCATCTTTAGCAGGCATGAACTCTTTATCCAGGATGGAATTGCAGGTATGCAGCTTTTCGCCTTCCCTTGACGGAAAAACCACCAGGCACCGTTTGCATCTAATCTCAGCCGAAGAAGTTTGGAGCTTATTTTGAGATGAGGCTCTTCTCTTCCGAAAACTTTCTCCTCCCAACTGAGTGCAGCTGGCCTTGTTCCTGGAAGGAAATTTTTCATGAATGAGTTAATTAGGAGAGGTAATAGGCTTTTCAGGAAAGTTTAGAAATGGAATATTTCATATATTTCAACGCTGATTACATCATAGCACTCATACAGTACAGATTAGTTTTGAGGTGAGCGTTCAGCTGCCGCTTGCTCATTTGCTTGGAGCAACCTTGGCATGTTTCAATTGAGTCATCTTCAGTATCTTCTTCGGAAACATTTTTGTCACTCACAGCTGCCTCCTCTTCTTCTTCCTCCTCTGAAACATTTTTGTCACTCACAGCTGCCTCCTCTTCTTCCTCCTCCTCAGATACATTTTTGTCACTCTCAGGCCCCTCTTCGTCGTCTTCGTCAGACTCCAAGAACTTTTCAATATCCTCAGGATTTGTTCTTTTTATAATAGGCTCAATTGCACTGATGGCATGATTTGGCTCAGCATGTCTCTTTCTAGTTGACGTGGCTGGCTTTCCCTGATCTCCATTCATAGCCAGAAGAACACACTCATGCAAAATTAGCATTTCTTTGGATGGAAACACAGTGTTACAATCGAGGCACCGAAACTCCATTGCTGTGGATCTGAGAGTTTTGCCCAGATCCAATTTGGACTTGTCAATTCCATCTTCGTACAGGCAGTCATTAATGACTCCGTGTACATTGCCGACGTGACGAGTGAACTTTTGCGAGCTTCGGCCATCAAAAGTCCTACTGCAAAAGGGACATTTCCAACCAGCGCCATTTTTCGACCCTGCATACTTTTCTAAGATGAGTTGGCTAAAAGTAGAGAAAGAAAGATGCTTTCTTCAAAAGTGATGCTTTTGGAAAAATGAGCTAGGATGGAAAAGTTCCTCTACTGAACAAATAAATGACCCGCTTACCTGTAATGATCGCAAAGGTGGGCGTTGAAAGGCTCGTTGACGACTTGATTGCATTTGGGACACATCAGTCCTTTGGCGGTCACATTGGACACACTTGGCTTGTCCACCTGATGCTGAGGCTCTTCTACACTGCTGTTGTCTCTCCATGATTGGGAACTAGCCATGGAAGTCTCACTAGCAATCGATCCGTTGCTTTCAATTTTCAAGGAAAACTCTTTGGGGTAAAGCATTCTCGTCACGTCCGTCATGTCTTCAGCCTTTTCTTTCATAAATGCCTTGTATAATCGCCCATGATCAATTGCATAATGTTTGGCCAACTCTCGTGAGGTAGACAAAATTTGCTCACAAGTCTTTTTGATACATTTCACTGGGTAGCTGCGAACCTTGACCCACGTTTCAAAGAACTTTTGATAATGAGCATAAGCGTAGTGCAACTTTAAATTGTTGGGATGGCTGAAGATCAGCTCAAACTTGCACAGTTTGCACTTGAGAGGCTCAACATTGGGATCGAGTGGGCCCAATTCCAGCTCACATTTGTGCTGCATCTGAGCCTCGAGGGAGGTGAACCCACTTGCACATGGAAGACACCGGTATTCAGCATTGATGACAGAAGGTGGGTAGTTTGTCAAGTCTTCAGAGCGAACATTGAGTCCTGAAGCTTTTGGGCCCTTGCAGACATGTTTCTTCAGCCCTATTTTGACTTTAAACGATCGGCCGCAGGTTTCACAGTTGAGAGGGGTATTTTTGTCCGAATCAACGTCTTTCAAATTAGTCACTTCTTTAATCTTTTCCTCTACGCGATCTCGGCAAGATTTGAAATGGGTTTTGAGCTCCGGCAATGTGCGCATCACTTTGGGACAAATGGGACATGAAACATCTTCGTGACTGCTATTGCTACTCCCCACATCTGGACTGATGACTTTTAGACCAGAGATGAAGGATTTGATGAGAGCTTCTCTGTGGCCTCTGCAAATGGGGGAAAAAGAAATAAACCACAAATCCGATTTTCAATTTAAATGGACTTACTCTAAATGTGTGAGGAACTGATTTCGGCCAAAAAATTGGACGATGCAGAAATCGCATGTGAAAAAGGACTTTTTCACAGTGACTCTGTCCGTGCCAACATTCAGCTCACTTAGGACTTTCACCATGAGATCGTGTTCAGCTTGGTTCTCGGCTTCCACAGGCTTGTTCTGGAGCGCCAAGTTGACTTTCTTCACAGTTTTGAGCAAGTTGGGCGATTCTAAGCGAAGTTGAACGTCCACGCTATTTGTCACCGGATTCACCGAAAATTTGACGCTGCTGTTTTCTTGGCTCATGCGGAAGAGCACAGCACAATCCACAAGCACTTTTTCAATGCGGCTGTTTTGCATTTTGGCACATGAATACTAGAAAAAAAATCCCGACGTGAATTGACGAAAAATTAAGGCTAAAGCAATTTGACGACAAATAGGAATGACTACAAGCTTCTAACAAGAAAACATTAGCTTCTTACGTATTATTTCATTTAAACAGACGAGAAAGTTCACCTCTTCTGGCTGTCCACATCTCTTCATCAGGAGCTATATTTTAATTTTTAAGAATTTTGACACAGCGTGTTTTTGCATGAAGTTTTAAAGACATTGGTGGTATACGGGGTCAGAGAATATGTTTTTCGGCATAAGCTATCAGAAAACGCCACAATATTCCGCAGCCTTCGATCGACTGCGAATCTTAGAGAGGTAACGCTTTGCATCAAATTGAGCAGTGCGACTCTTATCTCGAAATTGAGGAAGTTTTAGCTTGAGACATTACTTAGTAAGTCTCTTTGTTTCTCTTATGCATTAAGTAAAACATTTCTTTAGCTATTCCTTTTGCACCCACTTATATTCAGTTCATTTCCCGGTCTTTTGACTCGCGCAGTTTTGACATATTCTCACGCTAGATGGCGCACCGAATGAAATTATACAAAAGTTTAGCAATCCCGAGAAAAGTCCGTCAAAACGCAACGCGTCAAAAATACTTCGCAAAGAACGAGTACGGTTGGAGATATCTTGAAGTTTAGAGCTGGAATCATGTGAATAACTAGTGTAAAAGGACGAAAACGAGGATTTGACGTGTGAAGTGGGAGGGAGAGGTGCAAAGCTCGGAACTACTTTGACTGGTGTTGTTCTCCCTCTCTCCCCTCATGTCTCGCCGCCATGTTTGATAGTGGAAACGAGCGAGTTCTCTTTTCTTTCTCGACGCTCAACTGCTGGCTCGTGCATGTATGCATGCAGCCTTTGTGTGCACCAGCACGGCCACGATCAGGACAGCACACCCGTACACCCTCCCACACGGACTCGAGAAGCCATGGCCCAAAAACGGTTGGCCTTTTCCAAAAACCGTAAAACTTGAAAACGGAACGTTTCGGTCCTTCCCGAGGCTACGAAATGATGAAATCCTACTATGGGGTCTCTTGTCAATTAGAGGCCGAAGATGAGCCTTTTCCTGGCGCTTAATAGTGCGGGTGTGCTGTCCCCCCACGTATATAAGGCTGGTGTTGTGCGCTCGCCTCTTTAGTGCCCCTCCGTCACTCGGAGGTTGTGCATTCTCGGACGTCAAAGTTGTCGCAGTGGTTGCTCCTCGTCTCCAGCCTCGAGCCCGATTCGGGCCCCTAGGGCCGCAAAGTAGGGCTCGAACGTTCTTCATTGTGCTGACCGAGTGCGGAGTGAGACCAACCACGACTTCAACTTGCATGCATGCCATCTTGCTCATGTAAGACTCCTTTCGCTTTTCAGCCTTTATTTTAGAGCCTTCTTCTTCGCGGATCGATATTGCTCGCAAAACTGTTTGTAGGGATTTTGCGACCGTCCATGGTAGCCTACGGCCTACCTGAACATAGGGGATGGGCTGGTTTCAATTCCAAGGCCCAAGTTTGTGGCGTAGGTACGCCACGAGCTCCAACTGCCATTAAGCCAATGACGCAGTTAGCTCGTTGTTCCCGACTTCAATATACCATCGTATGAAGTTGACCCTCGTCATCTCAACGCTGCTCAAGGAAATGCAGATATGTGGCGAAGCTTCCTCTCGCATTATTACCGCACGTCCGCCACTTTATCATACCCTTACGGACTGGCAAGGCTAAATGCTGGGCTTTTCGCCACCTCGGCCGATGGAGGCCGATACGAATGGGTTTTCAGCAACAACCCCATTTATTTCAGCCTTGGTGCAGCATCGTTTCGAAAAAGCGAGTTGTTCGGCCCTCCTCGTGTGCTTCTTTATTTCGCGCTCAACGGCAACGATCATCATCATGCATTGTGGCTGCATGCAGCTTTTTGGTTCACGTCGGGCCGTGCCAGCCGCCATTTTGTCCCGGCAGCAGCCGAGCAAACTCGCATGAAGAAGCACAGTGGGAATGGCGTGTCCTTTTACCACCACCTCTGGCCCCACCGTGCCCTCCAAGTGCGGCCCGCGAGGATTCGGCAGCCGAAATGCGCGCTTGCTCGCGCACACTCGCGGTCCCGCTCGTAAAGGCCGTTTTGGCCTTGCTTCCACGCAGTACGCGCGCTAGCTCTTTTAAAAGAATTGAAAATCGAGAGACGAGTTGTCACTTCAAGTCGTTAAAGTAAAATTGCCATGCCCTCCGACCCATATGTCATGGCTGAAGGGAAAAATAATGCCGAGTCTGCGGACCGCACA